>OY856414.1:144668700-149658700 GCA_963693085.1 Alisma plantago-aquatica
TTCTTATCTTTTTCAACCATCTTAACACACTCAATCTTAATGCAAATACACAGACACATACATACATACATACATATGGTGTCTCCTCACGAAGGGACCCGGGTTTGAATCCCAGCTGCCGCCTTGGTTTATCACCCTCCCGGACGTTCGGCCTCTGTCACGGGCATGGGAGAGGGGGAGAAAATGCCTCTCTTTATCCCATACATACATACATATATATATATATATATATATATATATATATATGATGTTTACTTGCTTCCCGTGCGGGTAGATTAGATTAGTTACCCGTGTTTGATGAAGCTGTGGCATTACGTTATAATTACAGAATAAGCGGTGGCATTATGTTGTAATTTCGTAATAAGATTGGTCCGGTGGCATTACTTTGTAATTATTGAATAAGAATGGGTCGGTGGCATGACTTGTAAATCTGTAATGCATATTTGATCCGCACCTGCTGGAAAAGTGACAATAAAATGACATTTCTAGATTGTAATACACATCGTCGTCTTCAGTTACAAATGTCTTCTTCCAATTGCAGATTCTCTGTTCTCATTATAATATATGTGTTATTTTTACCGATTGTTTAAATCCTACAAAATGTTGTTAAATACAAAAAGTTTTCATTGTATAATTGTATTTTCAATCATATTTGCATAAATATAGATGCCCACAAAAATAAAAGTTTATAATAATAAGAATTATTATGTAATTATAATAGATAATATGAAACAAAGTAAATAGTACAGAGAAACTATAAATTGTAAAGGGAAATTGTAACACACATAAGAAAATTGTAATATGAATAAACGCATTGTAACTAAAATAAATATTTTGTAATACAAAAAACTAAAATGTAATGTATATTTTTTTAACGATGTATATTGAGTTATGAAAACAAGTAAAGAAAGGTGACATTTTGTAATAAGAAATAAAAGTTTATAATCAGAACATATAATTTGTAATGACTATCCATATTACAAACTGTCTCCTACATTATGGTTAGCTCTTGCCTATTATAATGTGACTATCCATATGACATATGACTCTTGCTTATTACAATATGACTATCAATATTATAAAATTATCACCTACATTATAGTTGGTTCTTGCATATTACAATGTGAATGTCCATATGACATATGACACATGCTTATTACAATATGACCATCCATATTATAAAACTATCACCTACATTATAGTTGGTTCTTGCCTATTACAATGTAAATGTTCATATTACAGATGACACTTCCTTATTACAATATGACTATTCATATTACAAACTATCATCTACATTATGGTTGACTTTTTCCTATTACAATGTGACTGTCCATATTACAAATGACGCTTGGTTATTACAATATGAGTATCCATATTACAAAACTGTCACCTATATTACGGTTGGCTCTTGTTTATTACAGCGTGACTGTCCATATTACATATGACACTTGCTTATTACAATGTGACTGTCTATATTATAATAGATAATATGAAACAAAGTAAATAGTAAAGAGCAACTATAAATTGTAAAGGGCAATTGTAACACACATAAGAAAATTGTAATATGAATAAATACATTGTAACTAAAATAAATGTTTTGTAATACAAAAAATTAAAATGTAATGTATATTTTTTAACGATGTATACTGAGTTATGACAACAAATAAAGAAAGGTGACATTCTATAATAAGAAATAAAAGTTTATAATGAGAACGGATAATTAGTAATGACTATCCATATTTCGAACTGTCTATTATAATGTGACTATCCATATATATATATATATATATATATATATATATATATATATATATATATATATATATATATATATATATATATATATATATATATATATATATATATATATATATTGAAAAACACTAGAGGGGGGGTGAATAGAGTTTTTAAATAATTGTAACAATTTATTGAACTCAAACAACCACAATTGAAATTAGAAGAAGGAGACAAGTGTTTAGAGTGGTTCCAACTTTAGCAACTACTAAAGTTTTCAGTCCACTACCCGGTTGCTTACCCAACCGGGATTTTGAAAGTATTTATTTTATTACCTTCCCAAGGATTTATACAAAATACAATACTTTCCTTTACACCCTTTGAACAACCTTCACTTGAAGTAGGTGCACCAACTTTGAGGTAGCCTTCTTGAAGTAACTCCAAGCTCCCCCTTGAAGTAGCCTTCCTCTCTAGAAGTAACCTCCCGTTGCACCAGCCTTCTGAAGTAGCTCAAAGTCACCTTCTTCGCCAAGAAGAACTTCACCCTCTCCAATCAGCAGCCTCCAACCTAGGAGTAGTAAGGAGAGTACAAACAGTAATAGAGAACAAGAAAGAAAAAGGAAATTACAACTTATCCTTTGTAGCCCAAGGCTTGATTTGCCTAGATCAAGCGTATAGATCTCCTAACCAAGTGTGTGGACTTGTGATTGCAGTGGGTAGGAGATACTAGCCTATAGGACACGAATTATGAGCTAAGGAATGAAATGGCCAATTGTCACAATGCTCAAATTGCTCACAAACAGATTGCTCAAAGTATGCTGAAGGATTTCTCAAGTGTAGCAAGTGTATTTGAGTGTCCTATGGCTTGTCCTATTTATAAGAATGGCCTAAGGATGCTTAAGGATGTTATAGACAACTTCTAGGGGTTTCTAAGTGCTTAACTAGCCGTTAGGTACAAAGTTGTTGCTTTAACAACGGCTAATTAATTAATTCTGCAGTTGCTGTCAGAGACCATCTCGGTCGAGGAATGGTCGACCGAGACACCTACTCAGTCGAACTTTTGTCGACCGACAGGCACTCTGGAACAAGTGATTTGCAACGTCTTTCTCCAACTGCCAACTAACTTGTCTATTGTGTCTAACGGCTACTTTGGATCTTTCTCGGTCGAGAAGATTGTCGACCGAGAGTGTCTCGGTCGAGGAGTTTGTCGACCGAGATTGATCTTGTTTCAATGTTTTAATTTAGGCACTAACTATATGTATGAGTGTGAAAATGTGATCCTATTTGAAGGGAATGACTTATCTAAATGTGGTGTTTAGCTAGGGAGAATCTAACGCTTGATTTACATGCAATCTAAGTACTTGTACATTATATATTTGTACAAGTTTTTACAAAGCGATTACATTGCATGAAAACATAAACATGTAAACATATGGATTTCCCTAGTTGCTTTGTCATCCACCTAATCCTGCACACTCAAGTAGCTCGTTAGATCAATAAGAATGAAATATTTGTCATAATCAAAACAAAGGGATTTATAGATGTCCATTTAGCCAACAATCTCCCCCTTTTTGAAGATGACAAACATTTCCAAAAATATAAATAAAGGAAATATAAACCAAAGGAGTTTCATACCTTTAGATTACCTTTTGTAGCTTTTCTTCTTTTGCAAGTAAGTGCTTGGCCTTTTTCATTTTAGTTTTGATCTTTATTTTATTTTGATATTCTTTTCTCCCCCTTTGACATTTCAAAAAGATATCCATGTTGAATATTTGATATTACTTCTCCCCCTTAATTTTATAATATGCTCCCCTTTAGATAGATATCCCAAGGTATAAGTGCTTTGCAATAGATGTCAATTTAGCCATAACTTTAAGTTTTAGATATTTGCAAAGATTTTCATCCTTTTTGATTTATTTGTATTTATTACTCCCCTTATTTTGTATGCTCTACAATAGTCTCATAATCCAAATTCAAATGATGCCAAAAAAATCCATTATAAAGATAACTCATTTCATTGCAAGCATGAAAAGATAGCCAAATCATGTAAAGATAACCCATTCATTACAATTTTGTAAAGATTCCATTACAACTAATACAACTCCACATCTTACTGGAAAGACTTAAGAATTACATCAACATCAGGGTCTTTCCCAAGAAAAGGTTCAGCTCCATAATACTGGACCAATGTTTGCCACTCTAGAGCACCTGTCTTGGTTAAGGCATATGCCTCCAAGAAGGTTGGAACACGATCAAATCGGAAATGAGCAGCAATATATTGTAGTTGCATTGATGAAAATTGAGTATGCGTGAGATCAGTAGATGGTGGAGGTGGAGGTTGATAGTAGTTGTAAGATGGGTTATATGGATTGAGCATGCCAGGATTTACAGAGTAGGGATATTCACCTGGTTGGTTTGGAGAAAGAGTTTGCATTCTTTGGTTTAGATAAGTCATGGCATGATGGTTATAATCTAATTGTTTACTAAGATGATATTGTGACCCAGCAACATAGGTTAGAGTGTTTTGGATGGGGTCATAGGGTAGGCTGGTAGGAGGAGGTGGAGGTGGTATATCTTGTGTAGATGTTTCTCCTTCTACCCTAGCCCTCTTATGACCGAAATCAATCCCCATTATTTTCTATAGTATTCTTACTTAATTTTTGTGGTCTACGCTCCCATGTATATCCCATATCCTCAAGTTGGGTCTTAAGGAAATGTTGAGTAATTTGGCATACAAAATCAGCATATGGAGGATTGCCAGAAAACTCAAGCATGTTTTTAAGAATGATGCGGATAAAATTTGTGGGAATACGTTGGATAATGGCATATATTAGACACATACGAAAAATAGGAACTTCAGACTTATTGGCTCTAGGATGTATGTTTGTTGAAACAATAAGGTTTACAATCCTAGCAGCTGGTTTGAGATTTATAGCATAGTATGTGCCTCTATCTTTGTGACAGGTTGTATTGGATTGAAAAATGGTCCTTTTGATGTCACTAAGACTAATGGTATGGTCATCTTGGGTAAATTGATTAAGTGGGTTTCCAGAGGTAAGGTCAAGGGTGTCTTGATATTCATCTATGTCAATATCTAGCATGTCAAGAATATCCCCTTTAGTAAATCGGAAGCTATGCCCATTGACCATAGTATAGAAGAAGATGGTTTCATTTTCAGAGTGGGAGATGAGGTTAGCATAGAATTCATTCACTACCTTGATGGAATAGGAAGGGAAAGAAGGGTTGATGAATTCTTTTAACTTTTGCACCTCGAAGAGGTCCTCCAAGTCGACGATGTTGAGGAAGTCCATAACTTCAACTGGTCGTCGTGGGAGAGGAGCTTTGGAGGAGAGCCGTAGGTACCGATCACCAGCATCGCCGTCGACGAAGGCAATGTCGTTGATGATCGTCAATGGTGGAGTAGCCTCCCTTTGTTTCCTGCCAGCGACCTTCTTCTTTCCACGAGCAGAGGATGATGCCATTGTATTGCTTGAAGGTGGAGAAGAAGCAAGGAAGTCTTGGGGATGAGGATGCTAAAGATTTGCACAAGAATTCACTAGGAAGAGCCTATGGAAACAAAAATAAGAAGGTGTGAAGAAATGACCCATTTTTGCTCCTTTTATAGCAATCCAGTGACCGGGTCGGTCGACAATTTGTCGACCGAGCGTCCGCAATGGTCATATTCCAGATGCGCCACTTCGGCCGTCCAACGGTCGACTTGTAACGGTCGGCTGTTAACGGTAACGGTCGGATTGCAACGGTCATTTTCCAACGGCTCTTTCTCGGTCGAGAAATCATCGACCGACACTGTCTCGGTCGAACAATTGTCGACCGGAAGTGTGTCCAATGCTAGGTCTGTCTAGATTCTGTCGGTCGAGAGAGGTGGGAAGACCGAGAGGTTTTCGGTCGAAGATTTGTCGACCGACAGACTTACTGGGTACGAATTTTTAAGCTTATTTTTAATGCAAATGATAGACTGAATTTGTAGAGCATATATATTTTCTAAGGGAGTAATATTGAAACAATTTTGTGATCATAAATTGATTTTGCGTTTAATCACAATAAAATGATATTCAAATAATTATTGTGTCAAAACTTATTTTAGGTCGATTTTGACTATGACCACAGCGCCCCTTGGTCAAATTTCATTTTAACCAAGAGGCAAGTTTGCAGATTTTCAACTTGAACATATCGAGTATAATATCTGCATAAAATTTGATTGAGTATCAAGTTGAGGCATACTACTTGATATAAGTGTTAAATGAAGGCTCAATTAATATCTCAATTTCTTCAAAGATACTAATTTAGAGATTTTGTCTTATATGTTGCAAGCAATAGTATATAACCAATAAATCATTTTCCTTGCCGAATATTATCATGGATCCATGCATACAAAATATTGAAAATATATCCATGATGTAATGATAACAGCATATAATTCCATCACATGATCATGTGAAAATAGAAATTTTCTTTTTATTTTAGCTAAGCATAATTTCAGTTAAATCATTTATGAAATAAACTAATATTAGTCTCATTTGTAGGGATGATTTTCCATTCATCAATCACAAAAGAAATTCAGCAATTTTGCAACAGACTGGAAATCAGTGCCATGCTCGGTCGACAATTTCTCGACCGACAGTGTCTCGGTCGACAGTCTCTCGACCGACAATATTTCTGGAACTGTTAATTGCTTCGAAATAAAACATAACTATGCAAGTTAAATAATTAGATACTTAAATTTATTTGTTATCCCATTTTGTTGAGTTGAGATAGACGTAGAAATATGCAACTAAGGTTCTTGGTCATATCTCAACTTGATTCTGTTCATTTAGTTTGGAGGTTTTGGAACCCAAACTAACTCGACATCTTTTCTCTTGTAAGGGCATGAAAAAGAATAGTGACCAAGGCACAAACAATAATGACAGCATATCGAGTCAACCTCATATCTTTTTCTATGGTTGTGTTCTGTGTTGTCCTTGGGTGAAGGTGTTCCTTTAGGTACATATATAGAACTTTTTGAGCTTTGTGACTTTCTCCAACTAGGTTGTTGATAGGATTTCCCTTTAGACTTGTAACCTAGTCCTCTTCTCCCAATTTGATGATAGGAATTATCTAAGATTTGATCAAGAATGCCATTATTATTCAAATTACTAACATTTTGTTGTAACTTGGCAATCTCTTCCATTCTCTTCTTGATATCTAGTTTTGCTTGATCTAGATTAGATGACAATGAATTTTTTTCTTTGACAATAGAATCATAATCTAGATGGTTGCATAAAATGGGTTGTTTTTGAAGATCATTTACTTGACTTTGCAAATTATTCTTCTCTAAAGAAAGTAGATTACAATTTGCCTCTATAGATTTTATCTCAATGTCATGATCTTCAATGATCTTTTTAAGATCTTCGTTTTTGGATGTAATAGCAAGAAGCTTAGCATGTAATTCATCATTTGCTTTATTAGATTTCTTTAATTTCTTCTTGCATTCAACATATTTAATATGTGTTTCTTCAAGGCTAGCAACTAGTTCTTCTTTAGATAAATCAAAAAGACTTACCTCTTCTTCTTCTTCCTCGCTAGTTGTAGCAATGAGACAGTCTTTGTTCTCATCTTCTTTCTTTGATCTCCATGGGCATCTAGTTGTTGTGTGGCTTGTTCCTAAGCACCAATTGCAACATGTTGTAGTTTTGTCCAAGCAGCACCTTTTGTTGTGATTGTAATTACCATTACCCTCCATTCTTCAAGACTTGGTTAGGGTTCCTTGAAGCCTGCTCTGATACCAATTGAAAAACACTATAGGGGGGGTGAATAGAGTTTTTAAATAATTTTAACAATTTATTGAACTCAAACAACCACAATTGAAATTAGAAGAAGGAGACAGGTGTTTAGAGTGGTTCCAACTTTAGCAACTACTAAAGTTGTCAGTCCACTACCTAGTTGCTTACCCAACCGAGATTTTAAAAGTATTTATTTTATTACCTTCCCAAGGATTTATACAAAATACAATACTTTCCTTTACACCCTTTGAACAGCCTTCACTTGAAGTAGGTGCACCAACTTTGAGGTAGCCTTCTTGAAGTAACTCCAAGCTCCCCCTTGAAGTAGCCTTCCTCTCTAGAAGTAACCTCCTGTTGCACCAGCCTTCTGAAGTAGCTCAAAGTCACCTTCTTCGCCAAGAAGAACTTCACCCTCTCCAATCAACAGCCTCCAACCTAGGAGTAGCAAGGAGAGTACAAATAGTAATAGAGAACAAGAAAGAAAAAGGAAATTACAACTTATCCTTTGTAGCCCAAGGCTTGATTTGCCTAGATCAAGCGTATAGATCTCCTAACCAAGTGTGTGGACTTGTGATTGTAGTGGGTAGGAGATACTAGCCTATAGGACACGAATTATGAGCTAAGGAATGAAATGGCCAATTGTCACAATGCTCAAATTGCTCACAAACAGATTGCTCAAAGTATGCTCAAGGATTTCTCAAGTGTAGCAAGTGTATTTGAGTGTCCTATGGCTTGTCATATTTATAGGAATGGCCTAAGGATGCTTAAGGACGTTCTAGACAACTTCTAGGGGTTTCTAAGTGCTTAACTAGCCGTTAGGTACAAAGTTGTTGCTTTAACAACGGCTAATTAATTAATTCTGCAGTTGCTGTCAGAGACCATCTCGGTCGAGGAATGGTCGACCGAGACACCTACTCGGTCGAACTTTTGTCTACCGACAGGCACTCTGGAACAAGTGATTTGCAACGTCTTTCTCCAACTGCCAACTAACTTGTCTGTTGTGTCTAACGGCTACTTTGGATCTTTCTCGGTCGAGAAGATTGTCGACCGAGAGTGTCTCGGTCGAGGAGTTTGTCGACCGAGATTGATCCTGTTTCAATGTTTTAATTTAGGCACTAACTATATGTATGAGTGTACAAATGTGATCCTATTTGAACGGAATGACTTATCTAAATGTGGTGTTTAGCTAGGGAGAATCTAACGCTTGATTTACATGCAATCTAAGTACTTGTACATTATATATTTGTACAAGTTTTTACAAAGCGATTACATTGCATGAAAACATAAACATGTAAACATATGGATTTCCCTAGTTGCTTTGTCATCCACCTTAATCCTGCACACTCACGTAGCTCGTTAGATCAATAAGAATGAAATGTTTGTCATAATCAAAACAAAGGGATTTATAGATGTCCATTTAGCCAACATATATATATATATATATATATATTCTAGTCTGACTCTATATGAGTGAAGCTAGAATATGCTCGAGTGTACAGTTGACCTTCTTGAATATCTTAAGAACATACTACACAATAAATTTCAGCTCATTTGGACACTTATACGTCATGCATCAAATGGAGGTAAAAATCATGTATTTCAAATTAGTTTTTTGCTTTGATTTTGTTGTCCTTAGATGAATGACTTATGCTCATCTAAATGTGCTCAAATTTTATATGTGGCCTGTTATTATTGTACTTATTAGTATATATATTTTCCTGACTTTATTTTTCTTATTATCATGTTATGGGCCCTTGTTTATTAGCCCATTAACCTTTTCCTCTTATTCTAGAATAATCTTGTTCTAGACTTTTCCTACTCTCTAACTCTTATATAAGAGTGTCTTTTGTACTTGTTTTGAGGAGCTAATACAAATCTATTTCATATTTTAGATGGTATCAGAGGTTGATTTATCCTAACCCATGCCACCCTAAACCCTAGTCTCCATATTTCCCTTCTCCCTCTCTTCCTCTTCCTTCTATCTTCACCATCGCCCAACCCTAACCATAACGCCACCTCCAACCTACCATCACACTCCCTACACCACAGCCCATCAAATTTCTTGATCCCGCATATATACCTTCCTGGTCCGCATCACACCATCCTACCCTCACCGTTACGCATCTCCACGATCCACCAGACAACATGACATACATCATCCTGATTGCCCACAGATGCCTCTATAATACCCACAACATTTGTACGACCCGTAACTCACGTCCGTCCCCCAGCAAACTGCCTCACCCATCAACCTGATCCTACCGATCCTACTCGTATGCATGTATGCTCTCAACTAATCTCGTTTGTATCGCCACTTTGTCCTGATCTGCGACCCCTATCCACGACGCACCCCCACAACCAGACAAGATCCACGCCTAATCTCCCACTCCCAACACATCCTAACATAGCCTGATCTGCTGCATCATCAGCCGCTCCACAATAGCACCCACATCCACACCTGATCTCCTGCTTCATCAGCCACTCCACCAGCCAACGCGGCCAGCCGCTCCACTACTCGACATGCCTGATATCATCTTGTCTACTGGCCAACGTGATCATTCGATCACCCTACAACCACAGTCTGCCACCACTCCACCTCCTACCTCTCACCACACCACCGCCTGCCATCCACCACTCCCGACCCACCTGCGTCCTGCACCCTGAATACCCCGCCTTCTGAGCCAACCTAACATCCACTCCTAGTTCACTTAACCTATACTTCACCTTGAAACCATAGTGAAAAACCCATCACTTTCCCTCTCTCTCCTCCCCTCTTCCTCCACTCTTCTTCTTAAGTTCATCATAGTAAGTTGAATACTTAATTGGATTGTGTCTTCCCTCTACCTATGCCTCATAGTAGGATAAGTCTTCCTCCATGTTGATATAGGTTCTCTATATCCAGTACTACACTACTTGGGTTCCAAGATCTAATACATCAGATCTCCTTCTGCTTGCTTCTGCCCACTTACAAGTTCTCCTAGCTCTACGCATGAGGGTGTCTACTACCTTAGTCTATTGACTGTTGTGTGCCTGCTTCTGCTACGTGCATGTTGCTGATTTGTGTGTTGACCGTGTCTTTGACATCCTGCTTCTGTATTTCTCATGGAGTCCTGATGTGATGATTTTGAGTCACATTTATAGACTTGTTTTACTCGTGTTTTATGCGTTTATTGGTCATTTTGATGGTTAATATTGCATAATTCACTTACTTTAGTCTATGATCCTTCTCAGTATCAAATTTCTCTTATTTTATTGTTTTGAGCATAAATGATTACAATAATAGGTTTTATCTCGGTTGAAGTGGTTTTGTTTTGTAATTTCAGGTCAAACACAGATCTACAGTTGTCGATACCATCGACGGTTGTCGATACTATCGACACAACCACAGGAAGCCAGCCGCAAGGAGCAGTGCAGAGTCGATACCATCGACAGGGAAGTCGATGGTAGTGACCTACCATCAGGTTGCTAGCAATCAGTCGATCGATACTATCAACCCCAAAGTCGATACAATCGACACATTCAGCTTCAGTGACAGAAAAGGGATGAAACTGACGCCTAAGGGTGTTGATACCATCGACCCTCGTCGATGGTATCAAGTCAGCATCAGGCGCAACAAAGAAAAGAAAAGAAAGCTTGACGATATCGCAAAGGGTCGATACCATCGACCCGCGTCGATGGTATCGACACCGTCAGATCTGATTTGTTTCAGATCAGCTCTAATCCAACGGTTGTGATATTTTTGCAACCTAACTCGGTGATTATACCTAATGACGGCGGTCAAGAGTAGGGTATCACATCATTAGTCGTTGCACACGTCCCGAGAAGGTGTGGAGAGAGGAATGGAGCCCAGAAGCATGCCCCAGCCATTCTGGAAGCCGAAGAAGACGTTCTTCACTGCTGAAAGGCTGTAGATCACGCATTCTATGTCGAGGAACTCTTGGATCTTCTCCGTTCAAGGGTTTCATTACTTATTCAAATTTTTCTCCATGTTTCCCCTTTCTTCAACCATGTTTTGCTCTGAGATGAACATGCGGGGCTAATCCCCTTTATCTTTAGGACCGGGAGTAGCCCGGGGAAGCATTGTATGACATTTTTTATCATAGTAATTCATAATTTATCTCTTAAATCCATGGTATGACTTCGTTTTCTCAATTATATTGTTATTCTTGATCACCATAATGATAATCTAATGCCTTTAATTACTTTGAAAGAAGAATTAACGGTTGAAAAGAGACGAAATTCACATTAATTAATAAATCCCTTGAACAAGGTGATGTAAGGTTAATGGTGGAAACCCAGAGGTCGATTCTAATGCACCTAGTTTAGGGTATAGGTTACTACGACGGTGGAACCGACCTAGACTTAGGCAGTAAGTTGTACCACGATATTGGACAATTCTGACTACAGGCCACTACACGGATTGAGAGATGACCTGAGTAACTATATGGAAATTCATACAATGAAAACCCACGGTGAAACCGCAATCCTAAAGATCTCCATTTGAATTGATTAAACTAAACATTTAATCGATTGCTTTGTTTTATTTTATTTTCTTTTATTTTAAAACAACTCTCATAACCTTTTATTTGGTCTAGCTGATTGCGAGTAGTTAGTAGTAGTCTGCCGATAATTTAGTATCCCTGGGTTCGACTCGGGCCTCACAAGGGCATATACTACATTGACGTGTGCACTTGCGTTATACACACGGTAAAATCGTGTCAAGTTTTTGGCGCCGTTGTCGGGGACACAACAATTGTCGGCACTACGAGTGTTGCGAGCGGCCACTCTAGGCCACATTTTTTTATTATTTGTTTTATCAATTTTTTTTGAAATTCATAGTTTATCATTCATATTTAGAAATTGTCTACCAAAGGTACTGAACTGAGATTATCGTCTTGCAGGTACTAGTGCATGGTGAGGACGTGTAGCACAGACTACACGCAACAATCACCAGAGGTTCCACTGCCGGGACCTGACGACGAGGAGGACAACGTTCAACCCCAACTGGAAGATATAGATTTAGATTCTGAACAAGAAGCCATGGCAGAAGAGCAGACAATATGGGAGAAAATAAAAGCTTCTTCCTCATCCGCTTCAAAGGGGCCAATAAAGAAGCAGGCAGTCAATATTCCAACTTATAAAATTGATCATGCATTAATAAATTTGGTCAAATCAAATGCATTTCACGAGCTTAAAAATGAAGATTCATTGACTCATATAAGCTAGTTCATGGAGAACAGTGATATGATCAAGATAGATAGGTTTCCACAGGAGACGTTGTACTTGAAGCTATTTCCCAGCTCTCTGGTGGGAAATGCACGAGAATGGCTACATAATCTTGATGATGAGTATGTGGAATCATGGAACCACATGGTGGAAGTGTTCTTTGAAAGATTCTTTCTGCCTGAGAAGACAAATTATATGATCAGAAAAATTCATAATTTTAGTCAGAAAGTAGGAGAGACTTACTCAGAGACCTGGGAACGGTTTCAGATCATGCTAAGAAGGTGCCCGCATCATGGGCTGGACAAGGAAAAGTAGGTCAAAATCTTCTATTTTGCTCTTTGCGAGCATGATAGAAGTAACTTAGACTCTGCAGGTTCAGATTTCTTCCTAAACAACACAGGTATGAGGTGTTGGGAAATTTTGAAGAACATGATTAAGAAGCAATCTTGGGGTGACAGAGACGTCGTAGAGCATGTTCGGGCTGCGGGGGAGTCAAAGGCCATCAAAGAGCTAAATGAGAAGATGGACCTTCTAGCAAAGAAACTACTTGCAAAAGAAGACGCAGAATCAGATGATGAGGCTCAAGTAAAATTCATGCGCCAGTAGCAGGGTACAGAAACAACAATTATTCATGGAGGAAAGACAAGAAATTTTCCTGGAAGGACCCAAATAATTTTTTGCAGGACCCCGACGCAAAACCCTAACCGTCACCAGAGGATAAGAGAAATGAGTTTCTCAATCAAGTAATAAAGTAGAATCAAGAACTAATGAACACTTTTGGCCAACAGATCAAGCAACAAGGAGAATTCATGAATCAGTTTGGGCAGACCTTACAGAGTCATGGGGTGCAGATGAGGACAATGGAGACATCTTTGGTGTAGATGGCAACTGAAATAGCAAATTTAAAGAAGCCAGCGCAGCAAGGCTTTCCAGGTAATACAAACATTCCAGGAGGAAACCTACAGGCAAAGGAAATTTTGCTACGGAGTGGTAAGAAGATTTTAAACCCTAGGTCCGATGAACCAAGCACATCCCAGCCAGAAACCATAAGTGAGGCCACTTAGGAGGTTCCTATTCCAATCACCGAGCAAGTTGAGGATGTGGTGGAGAATGTCACATCCGAATCAGTTACTGAGGAGGAGACACAGAAGAGGACGCCATATGTGCCGCCATATCAAAGGGCACAGATTGTCCCGATCCCATATCTCAATAGCGTGAAAGCCAAGAAAGTGGATGCTCAATTCAAGAAGTTTCTAGATAGCTTTAGAAAGCTCTCTGTTAACATTCCATTATTAGAGGCAATAGAGCAGATACCATCATACGGGAAATTTTTGAAAGACATCATCACAAAGAAAAGGAAAATCCTTGATACTGAGGTTGTGGTTCTCAAGGAGCAGGTGAGTGCTTTCATCATGGGCACATTACCACCTAAAAGGCAGGATCTAGGCTGCTTCAATATTTCATGCTATATTGGTAAAGTGAAATTCGGCGAAGCACTGTGTGATTCAGGGGCAAGTATATACCTGATGCCTCTCTCTACGTTCAAGAAGCTGGGACTGAAAGAATCAAGGCCAAGAAATATGACAATACAGTTGGAGGATAATTCCATGGTGAAGCCATATGGTATTTGTGAAGATGTGTTAGTTAAAGTTGATCGATTTGTATTTCCAACAGACTTTGTCGTAATGGAAATGCAAGATGAACATGGTAATGAGCTACTCCATAGACGACCCTTCCAAGCCACTACTGACATGATACTTGAGATGGGGAGAGGTCGTTTGACCTTGGGTATCACTGATGATCGGTTTGAGATGGTCATGCCCTCCAGCACAACACAATCAAAAGTAAAAGAGCAATGCTGCATGGTGAAACACTTTGATCAGAATATCTCTCTCTGTCTAGGGAAGCCATTTTTAGACATGGCTCATGTAATGACTAAGGTGGAGAAGGGGACACTGGCTGTAGACATCATGGAGCATACCAAGGTTGTGTCTCTTAGCAACGTTGTGGGTTTTCCCAATGATGAAGAGGAGGAAATTCCTCCTTCTATTGAAGATGAGGCTATAACAAGTTCTGTTTTCAATGCATATCCATAACTACCTCTTGAAGCCTGTCTGGTTAATATAACACATGATTGGATGAGAAGCAAGTCACTACAAGAATGCGCTAAGATGCTTCAGGTGCTGCCGTGTTTCTACGCTCGGTACTATGAAGACCTTGGAGAACTTCCACCACCACTTCACTCATCCTTGATCAGCCCGCCAGATTTGGAATTGAAGCCACTGCCACCTCATTTGAAATATGCATTTCTAGCTGAGGGTGAGAAGCTTCCAGTGATTATTTTGGCATATCTGAGTGTCGAGGAGGAGGATCAACTATTGATCGTGTTGAAGAACCACCGAGGTGCATTCGGGTGGTCGATCGCGGACATCAAGGGGATCTCCCCTACACTGTGCCAGCACAAGATCCGACTCAATGAGGGAGCCAAACCTATAATTCAGCCACAACGCCGACTAAATCCTAGCATGATGGAGGTCGTCAAGAAGGAGGTGATCAAGCTCCTTTCTACAGGTATCATCTATGATATATCAGACTCGATGTGGGTGAGTCCTACGCAGGTAGTCCCTAAAAAGGGGGGAATTACTGTTACACATAATTTGTTAAATGAGCCAGTCACGACCTGTCTGGTAACTGGGTGGTGTGTATGTATAGACTACCATAGATTGAATGTTGCTACGCTTAAGGATCATTTTCCTCTCCCACTCATTGATCAGATTTTAGAGCGATTGGCAGGACGATCCCATTTTTGTTTTCTCGATGGTTATTCGGGCTACAATTAGATTTCCATTGATCCTAAGTACCAAGAGAAGTCCACCTTCACTTGTCCTTACGGAACATTTTCATACCGCCGTATGCCCTTTGGTTTGTGTAACGCACCAGCAACCTTTCAGCATTGCATGCTTGCCATTTTCTCCGATATGGTTGAACGTTGTTTGGAAGTCTTTATGGACGATTTCTCCGTCTATGGTGCGTCTTTCGATGAATGTTTATACAATTTAGATAAGGTTTTGCAACGATGTGAGGACACACACTTAGTTATCAATTGGGAGAAATGACATATGATGGTTAGCGAAAGGATCGTTCTTGGACATAAAGTGTCTAGCAAAGGGCTGGAGGTAGATCCGGTGAAGATTGAGGTTATTTCCAAATTACCCCCACCGAATTCGGTAAAAGGGGTACGGATTTTTCTAGGTCACGCCGAGTTTTATCGCCGCTTTATAAATGATTTCTCAAAAATCACCAAACCATTATCTGAGTTGTTGGAGAAGGATGTTGTGTTTGATTTTAACAAAAAGTGTTTACATGCGTTTAATGTGCTTAAAGAAAAATGAATTTCTGCTCCGGTTGTGCAAACACCGGACTGGATAAAACCGTTTGAATTGATGTGTGATGCGTCGGATTTTGCAGTAGGGGCTGTTTTAGGACAACGTGTGGACAATAAACTCGCTGTGATTTTCTATGTGTCCAAAACATTAAATGAAGCACAACTGAATTACACGACAACTGAAAAAGAGTTTCTCGTCGTCGTTTTCGCTTTTGAAAAATGTCGGCAATATCTTGTAGGATCTAAAGTCGTGGTATGGACGGACCACGCCGCCATAAAGTAGTTGATGGAGAAGAAAGATGCCAAACCTAGACTGATTAGGTGGATCTTACTATTGCAAGAATTTGATATTGAAATCAAAGATAAGGCGGGAATAGAAAATGTGGTTGCGGACCATTTGTCTAGGTTGGAAAGGGTAGATGAGAAGGACGTGCATATACCCATTACTGAGACGTTTCCTAATGAACAACTTCTATCTGTGAAATCTAAAGATCCATGGTTCTCTTATATTGTAAATTATCTTGCATGCAAAATTATCCCAGATGATTGGACATACCAAGAGAAAAAGAAATTTTTCCATTCTTTGTGATATTATTTCTGGGATGACCCCATTATGTTGAAGCAGTGCACAGGTGTGTACCAGAGGTGGAATATGAAAGTGTCCTTCGTCATTGCCATATTGTATCGACTGGTGGCCACCATGCTAGTTCCAGAATGGCGGCCAAGGTACTTGAGAGCGGCCTTTACTGGCCTACTTCGTTCCGGGACGCATATGACTATGTGCGGCAATGTGATTCCTACCAACGGACAGGTAACATCTCAAAACGACAGGAGATGCCCCTCAATGTATTTCAAGAGGTCGAGGTGTTTGATCTGTGGGGTACTGATTTTATGGGACCCTTTGTGTCCTCCAACTCTAACTTGTACATTCTATTAGTTGTTGACTATGTATCGATGTGGGTAGAGGAAATACCCACTAGGACTAATGATGCCAATGTAGTGTGCAGGTTTGTCAAGGAATACATTTTCTGCATGTTTGGCGTACCAAGAATGATTATTAGTGATGGGGGTACACATTTCTAAAATCAGAAGTTTGTGGCATTGTTGAGAAAGTACGGGGTAAAGAACAACATTGGTACCCCGTACCACCCACAGACACAGGGGCAAGTGGAAGTTTCTAATAGAGAGATTAAGAAGATCTTGGAGTGCACTGTGGCTTCGATGAGAAAGAATTGGAGTACTCTGCTACCAGATGCTTTATGGGCATACAGGATGGCTTATAAGACACCTATAGGCACTACACCTTTTATGTTGTCTTATGGGCGGGCTTGCCATTTGCTGATGGAATTGGAGCATAAGGCGCACTGGGCGCTGAGGAAGCTGAATTTGACCTATGATGAGGCAGGAAAGAAATGTTTGCTAGAGCTAAATGAACTTGATGAGTTGAGGATGAATGCATATGAAAGCTTGCGGATTTACAAGGAGCGAACAAAGCTGATTCACGATCGGCACACTCAAATGTGTTTCTTCAAGAAGGGAGATCGTGTGCTCTTGTTCAACTCAAGGTTGAAGATGCATCCTGGGAAATTGAAATCCTGATGGAGTGGACCTTTCACTATAGAGGAGGTCAGGCCACATGGAGCAATCATGGTGCGTGATGGAGAGACAACATTTTTAGTTAATGGACAGCGATTGAAGTTGAACTTCGGTGAAGATTACACGAGGAGAGTGCATGAGGTCAAATTCATTGCACTTACCGATGTATGAGGAGCTTGATTTTGTCTAGCCTAAGGTGTTAAATAAGGGTTCTTGTTGGGAGGCAACCCAGCCATTGGTAGTTTCGTTTAGTTTCTTTTACATTTGTAAGTTAGTTTGATTCAATTTTGTTTTTAGTGTAAAAAAGATACCTTGATCATTTATTCAATGTGCAGGACTGAGGCAGGGTCGATACTATTGACCCTTGTGTCGATGGTATCGACATGGGCACAGTTAGGCGGCTGCAAAAATCTCTCTGAGTCAATACTATCGATGGCCTCGTCGATGGTATCGACCTACCATCAGGTTTCCGGCCAGAACGGGGTCGATAATATCGACATTGATGTCGATACTCGCGAGATCCTTGAAGATATTCAGATAAAATTTGTCTCAGTGAAGTCGATACCATCGACGAGCCTGTCGATGGTATCGACCCGGTTACAGGAAGAAAGTGAAGGTCGGGCATCACGAGGGTGTTTTCCCTAAGCAGAGTCGATACTATCGACTTGCGTCGATGGTATCGACGTGACATGTCACCGATCCGAGAGAAGGAATCAACAACGATCGCTACATCAGGAGAATCGATCCATGGGATGGGTCGATACCATCGACACTCGTCGATGGTATCGACACTTCATCGATCCGGGCCCCCACATCAGGCTATCGACAACCGTCGATACTAGCGGAAGACCGGATTGTGTTACAGGTGTCGATACAATCGACCTGCATCGATGGTATCGACGGGTGCACAACAGCGCAGGACGTGGTTATAAAAGATAGGGATGGTTGTTATATGACGTCACACCTTCAAAGCCTTTGCCCTCCACTTGTGTCGTGCATCTTGTTGTGCGACCGGAGCCCAGCTACGAGCATCCAAGGAGCGCGATCTTCCTCGAGCCTTCACCAAGCGGAGATTGTCTTCTCCAACCTTCACCAAGCTCCTTCTTCTATTCCTTCTTTTTCGGTGACGATGGTGCGTACAGCCAGTGCATCTTCTTCGCGGGTGGATCCTATGGAGATCCCCGAGTTCATTCCTCCACCTACTGCATCTATTCCTCGTATGAGGATTGTTCATCCTTCCACGGAGGTCCGGAAGGTCTATGAGGAACTGATGAAGAGAAAGATCGAGCCCACACGCTATGTTGATCAGACTATGGTCCGCGACCTGAGATTCAATGATAAGATCGCCTACGTCTTGAAGGGGCAGGTGAGACACACAACCAGGAGGCCCGACGAGCTAGAGTTCCATGACGATGGCTAGCCATTTTTCGGCGAGTGGCCGACTTATAAGGAACTCGTGGCGGAGTTCATGGCATCATTGGACATCAATGTGTTGCCCAATGACTTGATGGCCACCAACAGAGAATGGAAGAAAGGGCGGGTGTCGTTCAGACTCTTCAACAACAACTACACCATTACCCTCGACCAGTTCAATTTGGTGTACAACTGGTATCATGACGCTTACCAGCACCGGAGGCCAGACAACAGGATGGACTACGACGCTATCTTCGCCCAGCTCGTGACTGCACCCCCTGGCAAATCTGTCAGCTACCACAATGCTGCAGTTGCTGACTTCGAGCATCCGTTTGTGCGGATTCTTCACCGCATGCTCTACACCACACTGTTCACTCACGGCAACTTGTCTCTCAGCAAGTTTCAAGAGACAGATTTGTTCTTCCTGTACAAACTGCTAAAGCGTGAGGAGTGCAATTGGGACGCGTTCTTCTTGACACACGTGGTGGTCGTGAAAAGGAGTACAAGGAAACCTCCTATCCATTTTGGAGGGCTAATAACACCATTGGATGTCTATCTTGGGTTGGATATTTCCCAGCTTACTCCCCTTTCCACCAGGACCAAGGTCAACCTGCATCATCTGCACCGCTCCAACCTCATCCTGCTCCGTGATGGCTTGGCATATGCACATTGCCATGTCAATCAAGCATATCAAGAATGTTTGCTTCCAGACCATGTCTTCAACATTGAGGGAGCTCAGCATTTCTGATGGCCTGTCATTGCTATCGACGACTCCGATGAAGACGGTGGTGATGATGACAATAATGATGAAGGCGACGATCATGAAGAGGAAGAAGAGGCTTTCACTCCTCTTCGGGCACGAGTAGCACCCCAGAAGCATCCCCGCATGCATCTGGGTGCATCATCTTCTTCGCAGCCTCTACCACCGCAGCCCTCTCATCAAGGAGAGGATGTCTATTCCATGCAGGGGATGTATACAATGTTGTAAGAGATACAACACACCCAACTACAACATACAACTTCTTATGCTGGTATTCAGGATACCACGAACCGGCTGTTAGATAACCAAAGGGCCATTTTCGAGAATGAGCACCTCCTCCTCGACAACCAACAGCACATCCATGACAGGTTGCATAGGATGGAGATGCAGCAACAGCCCTTCTACGATCATCACTGGAGCCAGAATTATTTTGGGGGGTATCCACAATCTCCACCAATGCCCTAGTATGATCCAAGCTTCCAGGGGAAATACCCATCTTGGGACCCCACGGCTCCACAATACCCGCCTCCTCCTGAAGAATGATCGGTATCACTGTTCCACCTTTTAAGGTTGTTTTTGACTATGAGTCCATAGTCAAATTCAAGCTTAGGGGGGGGAGTTGGAACAGTTTCTATCCTTTAGTTTTTAGTTTTTATTTTTATTTCTTTGTGTTTTGTCATTTATTTCTCTTAGTTATCTCATTGTTCGTAGGATCCACACTCTATCTAGTGTAATTGTGGATATCTAAGGTCGTGTGTCATCTCGTTGCTTGTACATGGAAATCAGGGGCAAATTTGAATTTTTTTAGTGCTTTTACAAGCTTGTGTTGTTCAACTTTGAGCACATAACTTAAGGAAATAATTGGGGTTGCCAACTCTAAACCAAGAAATCACAACTGTACATTCCTTTGATTCATGAAAAGTGGACAGAACTGGTTGTTTGAGCCTAAACTGGCCAAATGATAATGAGACTTTAATTTGAAATGAGAGAGAGAAACCTCTTAATTACTACACATGTCATTAAGGAGGGACACATAATAATTTCCAAAGGTTCAGTCAATCCTTCTTGTGATCTATCCACCCCATTGTTTTCATACTCCACCATAAGAACTGGAAGTACATTACTGTTTTCATCTCTTTGATTGCATTTCATGTAGATAGGTCTTGCATTACAACTATTTTCACATATTTTTGCATGAAAAGAAAGAAAAAAAATAGAGTAGTTATACATGCACATTATCCTTAGGTGTGTGTCATTTAGTTGCATAACTATCATTTTGTAGCTGCATTCACATTTTTGTGCATATGGTACATCATGCATCTTATATCTTCTAACATAAAAGGTGATGAACTTGTTCCATACCTTGTGAATGTTTCAAATGTCTAAGTTATGCAGCAATAAGTGAGCCCGACAAATAATTCATTGTCAGCTATGAAAATAAGGGCTTTAAAAAATAATAGTAATAATTGAAAATTTGAAAAAAAAGGGGAGTTTTGAAAAAAAAAAAAGAGTATTGAGAAGCGAAGCAAGTAGTAATGAGAGGGAGAAAGGAACATGTCCTCACTGCATACTAAGAAGAATAAGTACATGATGTAGTTCTCTTAGATATTCCATCTCACCTTGAGACGGAATGATAGTGCATGCATCATCTCACCCAAATGTAGGCATTAGGGCATTTTTATTTGCATATGCATCATTTGGGTCATTTGTGTTATTTCTGCATATAAAACCATATAATGCTTCCATTTCTTTCATTAGCCACCCATTCCATCCACCCGTTGCTCGAATTGGTAGGCTACCGTGATTTTCTCCTCACTCGTTAATACTAGGAGAGTTGCTTCCATGTAGATGGTAGTTAGGGCGAGCAACGTAGAATAGAAGATCACAAGATGCACCGAGTCTGGACCGGAGAATTTTATTATGTTAACTGCCTTATGTGATAATGTTCATCAATTTTGAGGTAGATATCTTTTATGGATGATTATTGTCGCCTTTAGGGTAATTATCATTCTGTGGTTAGTGAGGGCCGGAATGTGAATGTCTGGAGGGGATCATATGATGATGTCTGTTGTGATAATATGTCTTTAGTTGACCCTCGCAATTCTATTCTAAAGTTTTTTTGCTCGAGGATGAGCAATGTTCAAGCTTAGGGGAGTTTGATGTGATGATTTTGAGTCGCATTTATAGACTTGTTTTACTCGCGTTTTATGTGTTTATTGGTCATTTTGGTGGTTAACATTGCATAATTCACTTACTTTAGTCTATGATCCTTCTCAGTGTCAAATCTCTCTTACTTTATTGTTTTGAGCATACATGATTACAATAATAGGTTTTATCTCGGTTGAAGTGGTTTTGTTTTGCAATTTCAGGACAAACACATATATGCAGTTGTTGATACCATCGACGGTTGTCGATACTATCGACACAACCACAGGCAGCCAGCCGCAAGGAGCAGCGCAGAGTCAATACCATCAACAAGGAAGTCGATGGTAGTGACCTACCATCAGGTTGCTAGCGACCAGTCTATCGATACTATCGACCCCAAAGTCAGTACTATCGACACATTCAGCTTTAGTGACGGAAACGGGATGTGTTACAACCCCAATTTTGGGTTCATTTGCTGAGAATTTTAATTTCTCATATTAAAGATAAATGAACAAATAATGATGTCTTTTGATTGAAGGCATGAATTTCATTACAATAGCCTTGATGATTGCTTTGTGGGCTTTATTGGCTATTGGGCCCAATAACAAGGAAATTCAATTAGTAAATGAATAATTAAGTTTTGAGAAAAAGAAAGGTGTGGAAACCTCCAGAAGGCAAAAGAATACAATCCAAAGTTGGATATCGTTCCTCTTGGGTTCCTTGGGTCCCAAGGAGTCCAAAGTTGCATAGAGAATGCAATAAGAAAAGAAAAGACCCATTAAGTATTTCCTTGTTAAGAAAGAAATTGAAAATAATGATAAAATGTGGAAAATATGTGAAATAGACATAAATAAAAGGATAAGGGCAAATAGATGTTCCCCAATATGGGAATTCGTGCCTTTATGATTTCTTGAGGTCCAAGGGACCCCAGATAATAAGATAATGACAAAGGAAAAAGGAATATCAATTAATTTGGACTAATTAATGAGATAAATTGGGAGAGAAGGAAGGCTTCTCATTCATTGGAATTTGTTTCCCAAATTTTGTACAAGCTAGATAATGCCAACAAAAACGTTCCCTTAAAATTTGAGACAAAAAGGAGTTATGGTTTGGGAGATATCAATTTCTCAAGTTATCCCCAAATTAAGGCATTAATAAGATAATAAGAAAAAAGGGATGAAAGATAAGGAAAGAGGCTAAGGAAATATTCCCAAGAGGGGGAATTCGATCCATTAACGTTCCTTGAGGTTCAACGAACTCAAAATAATAATTTAATAGCAAAGGAAAGAGAAAATAGGTGCAAAATATATATAATTAAGAGATATCTTGAACTTAAAAAAAGGAACGTTTTCTTTGAGATAATGACCCCCATTTTCGTAGAGAGGTAGATAAAGTCATTATGGACTTTCCCTCCAAATTTGGGATTAATTGGACACTCGGTTTATTAGATATGGATTTTTGAAAATCCCTAAAATAAATGGATCGTGTGAGCTTTTAACCGTGGGATCAAGATCCGATGATCAAGAGATCATCTCCTACCTCAGGACAAATAGGGAAAGTCAGAAACATAGAGCAGAGCTTTCCAAATCATATTTCTTGCAAGCCAGGACGTGTCAGAGGCAGCAAACGGTCCTAATAAGTCTGGGGGATCAATCCGAGTTGATCTACCCCTAGTTTCCTTGTGTTTCGTTGCCTCTAGGTGTTTTGCCCTTTTTGGGACTTCTCGACGGTCATGTGTGGACCAATATAAATAGAGGCGGCTACACACCATGTGCATAGCCCCAGAGCATCCCTGTGAGTCCGTGACGATGGAGCAAGTCGATGAGAGCAACCAATTTGTGGACAAACCTCCGCCAAGAAGCCTTGCCAGGCCACACACCCTGCTGAAGGAGAGCTTCTTCGACCCGACAACCTAGTGCACCATCGAGGCATCCAAGAACTCCATCAACTTCGGCAGGTCCCGGCGGAGCAGTGGCCATATTATCTTGGTCTCCGATGGCCTAGAGCCTAGGGTCAACACTGGAGTTGACCGGGAGCGGGCAATGCTCTGCGCGTAGAGTTCATCGCGAGGTTGAAGGAGATAGGAGGAAAAGACCTCCTTGTCCCTGGCGCCGGTGAATGAAGGTATGGACATTTCCATCCTTCGAAACCTAAATCAAAGTAAGGAACACACATCCATGGCCATTGGATCCTCAGTGGACCGCGGACCATGGATCAGATGATCCACGTTTTTCTAGAATTTGCTATTAAATCGAATAAAAGGAGTTTTCTTATAAAAATCGTATCTTTTAACAGAAAAATCAGATAAAGAAAATTAATACATGAAAAATGATCATAAAAATATGAGTAATACATTAAAAATGGTTTGGACACCTAATTATGTATATTTTAGCAAAAGTGCATATTTTGAATAGAAAAGGGATTAATATGTGGTTAGAAACCCTAATGGTTGATAAAAGATATATTTAATCTTACAAATATGTTAGTTTGAACATGATTTACTTGATTAATGATTAAGATGTTTTTTAACTTGTTTTCATGATAGAATTAGAAGGTTTAGGGTTTTTAACTCAATATGTTGATTAACAAGTTTAGAAACCCTAAATTAGAGAAAAAGAAAAGAAAAGATATAGTAATCTGAAAATTAGGGTTTTCGTGGACCAAACCTGATCTTAAGGACCTTAATGGAAAATAAGACAAGATAATTGGGGTTTGATGGATATTTGATAAAAGTAAGGTAAAAGTAATAAAAAGAAAGTAAAACCCTAATTATGGGCAAAACCCTGAAAAGGGCTAGTAACCCTAGGGCACGTTTAGGCCAATTCGATTTGAATACCATGATTCATGATAGAAATATATTGGATGCCTTTTTCAGGATTCTTGCACTTGGTTGATTGGATGTCTTAATTGATTGGAATATTCTGTCTCAAATCTGCATGTACAGGTATGTGGTTAATTATGAATAACCGCCTTAGTTCTCCCGAGGATTTTCCAGATGGTTAACCACATTGAATGCAAATTATCAGTTTGGATGTTCATACTTGAAAACTATAAAGTCACTATGATTATCACATTAATGATAGTAGTATGTATTCTCACACTTACATGCCACCTTGATGGATGATGCCAAAGGTCAGGCCTAGATGGGTAGACCAATGGACACCTTGAGTGGTAACCCCAGGCACCAAGCTCAGGAACGAGAAGGTGGCCTATGATATTGCATGACTAGTGGGCACCATGAGTGGTGACCCCCAGGCACCAAGCTCGGGATTGAGAAGTGGCCTTAAGTCATTGGCAAAGGGAACCCTAAGGTGGGTATGCCAGGGTTAGGGCAAAAGCGGTGGAGAATGTCATACTGAAAAGTGTAAATCGGCTTGTTAATTAACTTGATTGTGATAATTAGATTGTTATCCATATGTGCAAACTTTTGGTTGTCCCCACATACCAGTATATTTCGATATACTGACCGACGTTTTGTTTGTCGGCGTTTTAGGTACAACCCTAAAATGAACAAGCGGTAAAGTGGCACATTGTGAAAATAAAACTTAAAGTACCCAGAGGATTAGATAGAGTAGATTCAAGCTCTAGATAGATAGACTTACAAAGTTTTTCAAAGGTAAGTAAAGTTTTAATTTTATACCAAATTCCAGTTAGTTAGTAGAATTTCATAATTATTTTTGATTATTTGTCGAACCTTTGATCTTGTTAATTGAATAACGGCACCGACCTTTCGGTCTCCCTTAATTGGGGGTTACCGGAAGGCGGGGTCGTTACAGGATGAAACCGACACCTAAGGGTGTCGATACCATCGACCCTCATCGATGGTATCGAGTCAGCATCAGGCGCAATGACAAAAAGAAAAGAAAGCTTGCCGATATTGCGAAGGGTCGATACCATCGACCCGCGTCGATGGTATCGACACCGTCAGATCAGAGTTTGTTTCAGATCAGCTCTAATCCAACAGTTGTGATATTTTTGCAACCTAACTCGGTGATTATACCTAATGACGGCGGTCAAGAGTAGGGTATCACATCATTAGTCATTGCACACGTCCCGAGAAGGTGTGGAGAGAAGAATGGAGCCCAGAAGCATGCCCCAGCCATTCTGGAAGCCGAAGAAGACGTTCTTCACCGCTGAAAGGCTGTAGATCGTGCATTCTACATCGAGGAACTCTTGGATCTTCTCCGTTCAAGGTTTTCATTACTTATTCACATTTTTCTCCATTTTTCCCCTTTCTTCAACCACGTTTTGCTCTGAGATGAACATGTGGGGCTAATCCCCTTTATCTTTAGGACCGGGAGTAGCCCGGAGAAGCATTGTATGACATTTTTTATCATAGTAATTCATAATTTATCTCTTAAATCTGTGGTATGACTTCATTTTTTCAATTATATTGTTATTCTTGATCACCATAATGATAATCTAATGCCTTTAATTACTTTGAAAGAAGAATTAACGGTTGAAAAGAGACGAAATTCACATTAATTAACAAATCCCTTGAACAAGGTGATGTAAGGTTAATGGTGGAAACCCAGAGGTCGATTCTAATGCTCCTGGTTTAGGGTATAGGTTACTATGACGGTGAAACCGAACTAGACTTAGGTAGTGAATTGTACCATGACAGTGGACAATTCTGACTACAGGCCACTACCCGGATTGAGAGATGAACCTGAGTAACTATATGGAAATTCATACAATGAAAACATGCGGTGAAACCACAATCCTAAAGATCTCCATTTGAATTGATTAAACTAAACATTTAATCGATTGCTTTGTTTTATTTATTTTATTTTATTTTTAAAACAACTCTCATAATCTTTTATTTGGTCTATATGATTGCGAGTAGTTAGTAGTAGTCTACTGATAATTTAGTGTCCCTGAGTTTGACTCGGGTCTCACAAGGGCCTATACTACATTGACGCATGCACTTGTGTTATACGCATGGTAAAATCATGTCACGTCCCCTGATCCTCTGTGTAATCTTTGTGTGATGATTATTAAGTTGGATCAGTCTAACTCTTACCTCTGGGCATCATCTTTTTCTCTCTATCTCAAGGCTCAGGGATGCTATTCCCATCTTTCTACTAAAGAACCAGACATCCTGGATGCTACGGCTGATGCCAAGACTAAGCAGGCTTATGACCTGTGGTCTAAGGACGATTGTCGTATTATGACCTGGATGGTCAATAATGTGGAACCCAAAATATGTCAAACTCTTATGCGCCTAAACATAACCAAGGATATGTGGGATCAACTCTCTCACGTATATTCTCATCAAAAAAATCCAAAAGAGATCTTTGATCATTTCAAACAAGTGACCAAGAAATAATACTCTACTATAGATTCTATTGAAGATTACTAGAATCAGTGTTGTGCACTCTGGAATGATTTTGATGTGTATCAACATATTTCTTCTGATATTAAGGAAGCCCACTGCCAATGGAATGAATTGCAGCTTGTTCAGTTTCTTGTCGACCTACCACCGTCCTTTGCTGGTGTAGTTGATGAGATTCTCTACAGTGATATATTGTCTACCTTACAATCATGTTATGAAACACATACAACGCTTACCTTCTATCTCTCAGGTGACACCTGATTTGTCTGATATTGCTGCCCTAGTTGTTCAATCAGGGGACTCCTTCTGTATCCAAGGTCACAGTCATGGTTGTGGACACGGTCTCTCTACTCCTTGTATTGGTTGTGGTTCATACATCTCTAGATCTAACGCTTCTACTTAATCACGTTACTACAGTATTTTCAAGCATACCAAGAACAGAAAACCTGTTTGGGCTAATCATGTTACTTCAGAACAACCTGACACTACTACCTATGCAACTATCCCACCTATTATTGATTGGCTTCATTCTGAAATTGAGAAGCTACTTCAGGAACATCATGCTTCCTCTGCTAAAATAGGAAGTTCTGCTCTTCTAACACAGTTTACTCTCCTGGCACAATCTGGTAATAATACATGGATTATTGACTCTGGTGCCACTTCTCATATTACCGGCAATCCATCTTTATTCTCTACTTAGAATAAAACTACTACTATTCCACCAGTCACTATGGAAAATGGATCTCAGACACCTATTTTAGGGATTGGAAATATTTACACTTCTGGTCGTCTTGCTTTACACTCTTCTCTTTATGTACCTAAATTTCCTATCAACTTGTTATATGTGAGTAGCACTATTAAGAGCCTACAATGCTCAATTACCTTTGATCTAGATGGTGTTCTCTTTCAAGATCTGACCACAACGATGAAGATTTGTTTGGGCCATGAAGGACCAGATGCACTTTATATTTGGATGCACCAAAGATGATGGCTTTCCTAACTATTTCTATGACAGGCGTCCAATGACACTATCGTCTCGGGCATCCTTTACTGGAAAAATTGAAACAATTAGTACCAGCCATTTTTTATATTGTTTTTCATTGTGAAACATGTCAGTTAGGGAAACAAACTCGGTCTAATTTTTCTATGAAAAAATGTATTAGTTCAAAACATTTCTTTGATATTGTGCATACTGATATTTGGGGATCATGTGAATGTTTAAGGATTTCAGTACTTCATGAGCTTTATTGGTGATTTTACTAGAACTACATGGTTATTTTTACTGAGAGATCGATCTCATATACTTGATACTATCACATCATTTTTTATTGAGATATGTACCCAGTTTGATAAACATATAAAAATATTTTGGACTGATAAAGCTCTTGATTTTATGCAGTGGTCTGTCAATATGTTCTGTACCAAAATGGGTACTATTCATCAAACCTCCTATGCATATACACCCCAGTAGAATGGTGTATTTGAATGCAACAATTGCCATCTTCTTGAAGTTGTGCATACTCTTTTGATTTCATTATAATGTTCCTCAAATTTTTTGGCCAGAAGCTATTTCCACTGCATGCTATCTGATTAACTACATTCCTTCTTCTATCCTTGGAAATCAAGTTCCCTTCTAGATTCTATACCCCGAGACTCCCTTATTTACAGTGCCTCCTCATATCTTTAGGAGTATGGGCTTTTTGAAAAATCTCTATCCTGGCCTTACCTAACTAGATCCTCGTGCCACAAAATGTATTTTTCTGGGATACTCTAGGACGCAAAAAGGGTACCTATGTTTTGATCTATTTCTAAGAAATGGACGGTCTTGACTAATGTGGTCTTCTTTAAACATATGCCATTTTATTCTTCTATTGGCTCAACTCTAACTTCTGACTTGATATTAGAATCCCCCCTACCTTTACATGTTGATCCTACATCGCCTGTTGATATTGTTCTGCTAGAGGATCCTACTTCCTCTCGGGCATAATCACGTCTTACATCCTCCTCTGTAGCTGTTACAACCTCAATTTTACATGTTTTTTCATAATTGAAATGTAAAAATTTTATGAATATGGACTTAATTGAAAAGGATGGATTTCTTTGCAAATCTCCCTTTTGATAGGAATTTTGTGCTTCCTATTATTATATTAATCCAATAATGGATATAAAAGAGAAGAAATGAAGAAAAGTTCAAATATTAGAAAAAGATACAAGATAATGAATATTAAGCAAAGTATTTTTGAAAATTATATAGAAATCTCTAGAAGGTGGCATTAATGGCCAAAATTGAGTAAATTTCGTTTATATGTGATTTCTAATGAAAGAAATAGGAAAAAAGGAAAGGAAATAAAAGATAAAGAGAAATCCTTGAAAATAAATATTTTAATAAAGAAATAAGTATGATAATGAGAAATGAAGAATGTAGATGCATCTAGAAGGATAATAAGTATCCTCCAAAAAGGATTTTGAAATATTAGGATTTCTTGGAGTCCAAGGAGTCCCCAATTGATAAGAAGAAAGAGAAAATACAAATAATAAAAAAATATGAGGATAATGTGCTACATAATTAATGATTTTTGGTATTATCAAAAGAGTTACTTTCTACTATAAGGAAGTATAATTTTGTGGCTAATGGATTAAAAGCCAAGCACAAAGAAGATGAAAGAGATAATTTTTGGATTTCCCAATAACTAATAAATATGGATTATCAAGGAGATAATTAAAAAGAGATGTTACTTTGTAAGCAAGGAAAGTAGGTTTCCTAATGAAGAGGGGGACTTATTCCCTCATGGTTGAGCATCCTACAACATTGTTGTCCTCCCCTGTATAAGGGTTGGACCCTTAGCCTCGAGCCCAAGAAGATCTTGGGCATACCTCTCTCTTCTCCTTCTTGTTTTCGTTCAAACCCTAACCAAGAGAAGTAGTGTTATCTTTGGAGCAACGAGGAGCCATGAAGTCATCACAATGGAAGCATGATGCCCCACAATGCCAGAGAGAAGCTTGGCCATCATCTCCTTGCTCTCGCTTTCTCTCCAGCTACATGCAGCATACTTGCAAGGTCGGCCGACGAGGAAGCAGTCGCAGGCCTGATCCCAGCCACCTCAGCCACATCTTGGGGCCCTCACAGGCGCAGAAGAGGGTGGCGGTCGCTGGTGAGCTTCAGGCCTTGGGGGAGGTGGGAGGTGACGCCACGAACAGCTGTAGTCGGCGGAAGCTATTGCTCGCGAGAAGGAAGACGACCGGGCGACATTTGATGATATTGCCCCTCCGAGTTGTACAGAACCGAGGAGCCGCATGGGGGTATAAGAGTAAATTGATTATGTTTCGACTGAAGCTATGTAGTGCATGGGATGGCCGACGTGTCAGTCTCCCATTGGTCCAAGTAACTGATTTTTTTAAAAATCATATCTAATTAATGGTAGCTTGGATGGATACATATAATATATGAATTTTTCCTAAAAAAAATGTAAGGAATCCAATAAAAATAGATTTAGATCCTAATTACTTTTGCAATTAGAAAAGTAGTTGAAGTTACCAACTTTAATGCATTAATGCTTAAGAAACTCTAATCTATGACGATTAATAATTTGGGAAGGGTTATATGGATGTTTAAAGTTGATATTAACCTGTTCAATGTAAAAGGACGCATTATATATAAAAGGATAATGATTATGCATAGTTTAATTAAATTAAGGTTCCATATACATGAATATGCTTTAATGGACCTTGAAACCCTAATTGAGCATATTTGTTGAGTTCATGTTACTTAATTATTGAAATTGAGTATTTGCAAGCTATTGGTTAGTTAATAACAAACTTGAACCTGATCTAGATGTTTCTTGTATGATTTAGGGTTTTACACCAAATAAGAATGATTAAGCACTTAGAAACCCTAATTTAGGGTAAAAGAGAAAAAGATCACTTTTAATTTGATATATGTGATAATATGTTGTCGGAAGATGATCCTAATCATGTTGAATGAAATAGGTTAGAATCATTAGGGTTTATGAGTAATTTTGCCTAACTAGCATTTGTAATGATGAAAGTACAAGAGAAACCCTAAAAGTGGACTAGAAACCCTAGGAAGCAAGCTAGGTTTAATAGATCTTGATGGCATGATTTATGATAGGAAATTATATGCATATTTTAGGACCTCTTTGTGTGCTTGCTTGCCATTTGGATTTCTTACATTGATTGGATTATTTTGTCTCAAATCTGCCTGACAGGTATGTGGTTATTTATGGTTAACTGCTTCAGTTTCATGGAGATTTCTTGGCTGTTTAATCGAATTGAATGCAACCTATATGTTTGAATGTTCATATATGCAAATCATAAAGTCAATATGATTATCACAATTAAGATATAAGTTTGTATTCTCGCATCTACATGCCACCCTGATGTAAGATGCAATGAAGTGAAGCCCAAGAGGGAAGACCAATGGGCACCATGAGAGGTAATCCCAGGCACCAAGCTCAGGATAGAGAAGGTGGCCTTATGATATTGCATGACTAATGGGCAGCATGAGAGGTGACCCTAGGCACCAAGCTCAGGATGGAGAAGGTGGCCTTAAGTCAATGCCAGAAGAGAAACCCTAAGGAGGGTATTCCAGGGTTAGGGCAAAAGTGGTGGAGAATGTCACATTGAAAGCGTAAATTGGATTGTTAATTAACTTGATTCTGATATTTAGATTGTTAGCCATATATGTGAAATTTTGGTTCTCCCCACATACTGACATATTCATTTATGCTGACCGATGTTTTTTTTGTCGGTGTTTTAGGTACAATATTGAAAAGGACAAACAGTAAAGTAGCATATTATGAAAATAAGAATTAAAGTGCAAGGAGGATTAGTTAGAATAGATTGAAGTTGTGGATAGAAGTTAGATATCCAAAGTTTTTAAAAGGTATGCAAAGTTTTATTTTATTCCAGCTTACAGTATAGTTTGGTAAAATTTTATAATTATTATTGATTACTTGTCGAACCTTTAATCTTGTTTATTGAGATAACGACTCTGACCTCTTGGTCTCCCTTAATTGGGGGTTACTAGGCGGTGGGGCATTACATTTGGTATCAGAGCATTGGTTCCTTATTTAATCCTTAGTAATTATTATATTTTACAAACTCTGTAGAACCCGAGGGAGTTATTAGAGGATTATCCGATGACATAGGTGTCTAGAAAAGTATTACGGTTCAGGGGTTGGCAATATTTTCCTCCGCCCCGCTAGTCGGTCACGAGGACTCCCAGATGAAGTGTGACTTCCTGGCCAATGTCTGAGGTTTTGACTCGAAATAAGATACCTTTAGGACTCTCTCATCTTGTTCATCCCTTCTCAACTCAAATCTTGTTAAGGATTGTAAGAGTTAGGATTTCCTCTCTCTTCCTCACCCTCTTGAAGTAAGGGTATGTATGATAAGATTAAGGAATCCTCCACCAAATTAATGAAAAGCATGTGAACAAGACGTCATGGACATAAGCTTAATAGTTTAAGCATAGACTAAAGATTAGTTGCATGCTTAGGTTGTATGACATGTGTTGTCATACCCTCAAGACAGACCTAAGGTTAGATCTCCTTGTCAGGAGGATGAGTGGGGAGTTAGTCTTGGAGGCAGAGGCCTCCAGGAATAGGTAGAGACCTGGCACATCTTATGAGGATGATGCTAACCCTAACCCTAAGTGGTGGTTAGAGAGAGAGATGGCATAGTGAGTTAGATTTCATGGAAACTATGTGTGTGGGTTGACATGTTTTTGGTTTTGGATACCTATGATAGTATGAGCCATGTGAGGTTGGTTGACGTAGTACCTTTGGTGACTCAACCCTGGGAAGGGTCGTGTATGTTAGGGAGAAGGATAACTCCTTCATTGATGAGGTTAGTGAAGAACATATACAAACCCTATGGGCTTATATGAGCATGGCAATGCATGCACCCATAGTACGTTAGTAGTGCTGGAAGTAGGATAAAATCTAGGCCAAAAGGGCATGTTGGATAGCTTATGAGCTAGGCATAAAAGAGCTATGAATAATCTTGAGTGAGCATAGGTTTAATCATATGTTTCAACTTGTAGGTGTATGCATGTGAGCTTGATCCACCTTAAATAGAGAACCTCTAGTAGTAGGGTTGTTGTAGGGTTAGCTCTAGAGATAAAGATAGCAAGACCCGAGCAAGAAGGTTGGAAGCTTAGACTCCGGGATAGGAGGAACCCTGATAAGTTGAGTGGAAGGTTCGTCCGGATCTCTTCCCGGGTCAACCTACTAAATATCGTGTTACGACCTAAGTGGATGGTTGTGGTTGCCTCGTGCATGATCCTTATGGTTTCTTAGTTTCCTTTAGAGGAACCAAACCCTAGAAGAAGGATGAGGCTGTTGGTACCTATGTGCAGATGATATAGGTGCTTACCTTCTAGGGATAGGAAGAAGAGTTCCTTAGACCCTGAGGAGGCATAGTAACAAGTCATGAGGCCTTATACCTAGTTGGTTGTCCTTGAGGAGGACTCGACTCTGAGGTGTTGTTCAAGTGGAAGAATTATAGGACATGCATGATGTACCTCGTACATGCTCTGTTCGTGGTTAGAAGGTTGAGCATGCAGTTAGACGAATGATGCATAAAAGTGAACCTAGGGTTCCTAGACCTAAGAGGGGAAGTAGTAGTACCTGGTGCACCTGATGCTCATGATGAGATTTGAGTTTCTATAGATTCGAGCATGGCACTCCTCATGTTTAGAGGAAAAGGAGATCCCTAAGACTAAGGTCTATGTTTGATGAACCTCCTACATATAGGTCGGTGACATGGGCATGTATGACGATGGTCCAATGTTGAGGAATGAGGACAAGTATGACCTACCATGGAGACCTAGTATGGTTTGGTAGTGGTCTTTTTGTTAGCAATGTGCCTCAGTAGTTTGTTAAGGCTAAGCATGCTCATGTGGATGCAAACCCTAGACATAAGGATGTTTGTGACCATTGCTTCTATCAAGAGATAGTTTCCTCCCATCCTGGGAGATGGACCCTTTTTTAGGGTATGGATCAACATTTGTTGGGTTTGAGGTAACCTTAAGAGGTGTCGTAGAGTCTTGAGAAGCTAAGTGGAGAGTACATAGTATGAGAATGAACCTACAGACCCATAGATAACCATCTCTAAGTGCATGTAGATGGGGCCTGACCAAGGTAGGTAGGTCATCATGATCCCTATGAAAGGATGTAAGTCAGACCACGAATGCCAAGAGTGATGATGGAAACTTGGGAAAGGTTTCAAGTTGAATATGTACTATGTTAGAATTCTAAGTCTATCCTAGGGTCAGGTAGGGATGAGACCAATGGGAGTAGGAGTTGCCTAATTCCCTAGTTGCACATGACCATAGGGTCGGGAGGTAACATCTATCATTGTTTGAGGGCCATGGGTTAGGAGATTGATCACCTTCATGAATTCATGGGACCCAGAGGGAAAATGAGGAGGGCACTCTCTGATGCATAAGGGAAGAGGGATGACCCCAAAAGTACTGGCACCCTATAGACCTAAGGGAGATGACCAAGGATGATATGATGACCCAAGTGGGTTCGAAACCAGTTTTTCATGGAAGTAAACTTGATATTGATATGTTCATGATGTAGAAACATGTGATGCACATTTCAACCTAGATTTGAAGGTGTACTGGCAATGTGGGATGTACCATCTCTACTCTTGGAACGGGAAGAACTCTGTATTTGGACTGCAACCAAATGCTTATTTCCTCTTGTTATGGGAGTGAGAGATAGGGCAATATGCATGCCATACACCAAGGATAAAGATGATGTGAGTGGAAACATTGCTATGATGTATGAATAGAGACAGTAGTGTACCCTTGAGGAGTGTACGATGTGTGGATGATTTACAAACACCAAGAGGACTAAGGTAGTCATCTTATGAGGATGTTCTTATCATGAGCTATGTGGAATTTATGAGTTATATAAGTTTGAGTTTGATAACCAAGAAGATGAGCTCTGAGTTTTCTTGACAAAGATAGACCTAAAGCCCAGGATGAGACAATAATAGGAAAACCTGGAGGTGTATGTCTTCACTGTTACCTAGCACCTAAAGATGAAAGGTGGTAATGGATGCTCTTGTTGAGATGCAGTTGTCTAGTCTAGCTAGTGGAAAGGCTGGAAGAGGTGGTTAGGTGAACCCTAAGTCTGTGACATATGGTTGGCTAACACTCAGATGTAACAAGATCCGTTGATTGAGTTAGTGGTTGCTTGGTTAGCCAGCTTAGGGCTTGTTGTGATAGAAGGATGGTTGTAGAACCTCTGAGGCACTTCTCTAGAAAAGAAGGTGATGAAACCCTAACTAGAGTGTTTTATGGTTTTTGAGGAATCGACCTTGAGGAATCATGACATATAGGAGATCATGATTTTAAGTTCACCATACACCGTAGTACTATTAAGATAGTAAGTGATAATAGTACTTTGGATGCCTTACATGAAGTTGCATGTGGCATGTCGCTATACATAACAGGAGGTGAAGGACGAACACCAGTAACCTAGTGAGTTGATAGGGAGGATAAAGAGTCACTGAGAGGGAATGGGAGTTCATCAATACAGATGTTGTGGTGAGTTTCCCTTGGACTGAGGAAGGTCAGGATGCAATATGGGTTATGGTAGATCGCCTTACCTAGATGACATGATCTAAGAGAAAGAAAGAGTACTATCGGGAGACAGATCCGGTTGAACTATATATATGAGAGAGATATGGTTCAACTACACCAAGATGTAAGTTCAAAGATTCTTGTGTGTGACCTAAAGATTCACTTCCATACAGTGGAAGTAGGTACATGAAGAACTCGATGCTAGTACAACTTATCACCCCTAACTGATGATTAGCATGATCCAGACTAGAGGGTCTGATGAGAGTGTATGTGCTCATTTAGGGTGATACATGGAGACAGTTCCTATCCTATGTAAGATGTGATGATAGCCACCATAGCCAGTATCAGGATGTAATAAGATCTTTAAGGGAGACTATGTCGGTCATCGCTTCATTAAGATGATGTTGGTGAAGGGACCTCACGAAGGTCAGAAAAAAACCACAATGTGTGCATATGAAGTTTCTTTGATCATGCGATGGTGGAGAAAGCCCAGGGGCGACATGAGTCATGAGCTGATGCGAAGCAGACTGACATGCAGTTCACTGTGGGAGAATATGTGATATGAAAATCCGACCCCTCTAAGCTATAGTTGAGAAAGCTAAGTCCCTGATAGATGGGTCCATTTGAGATGGGTTGGTGGAGATGGTTATGTTTAACCTTACCCCTGAAGATAACATGATGTATGATGTGTTCCACGAGTCTGATCTAGAGAACTATGTGTGGTACCCAAGCCATGTGTTGAGCCATGAACCTATTTATCTTTGAGGGAAGCTAAAATGTCTTGAGACACCTATGAGGGTACGATATACCAAGGTAACAAAGAGATTAGATGTAAGAATATGAGGTGATGAAGGTTCTTAGGAAGCACCATGGAGAGGGTAAAGCCACATGGGAAGCCATGATGGACATGAGAAAGTCTTATCCTATTTATTTTTATGTTTGATGGAATTTTGAGGGCAAAATTCCTATTAGAGGGGAAGGATGTTACAACCTCAATTATACATGCATTTTCATAATTGAAATGTAATAATTTTTTAATATAGACTTAAATGAAAAGGATGGATTTCTTTACAAATCTCCCATTTGATAGGAATTTCGTGGTTCCTATTATTATATTAACCCAATAATGGATATAAAAGAGAAGAAATGAAGAAAAGTCCAAATATTAGAAAAAGATACAAGATAATGAATATTAAGCAAAGTATTTCTAAAAATTATATAGAAATCTTTAGAAGGTGGCATTAATGGCCACAATTGTGTAACTTTCATTTATATGAGATTTCTAATGAAAGAAATAGGAAAAGAGGGAAAGGAAATAAAAGATAAAGAGAAATCCTTGAAAAGAAATCTTTTAATAAAGAAATAAGTAAGATAATGAGAAATGAAGAATGTAGATGCATCTAGAAGGATAATAAGTATCCTCCAAAAAGGATTTCGAAATATTAGGATTTCTTGGGGTCCAAGGAGTCCCCAATTGATAAGAAGAAAGAGAAAATACAAATAATACAAAAATATGAGGATAATGTGCTACATAATTAATGCATTTTTGGTATTATCAAAAGAGGTACTTTCTACTATAAGGAAGTATAATTTCGTGGCCAATGGATTAAAAGCCAAGCACAAAGAAGATGAAAGAGATAATTTTTGGATTTCCCAATAACTATGAAATATGGATTATCAAGGAGGTAATTTAAAAGAGAGGTTACTTTTTAAGTAAGGAAAGTAGGTTTCCTAATGAAGAGGGGGACTTGTTTCCTTGTGGTTGAGCATCCTAGGGCGTTGTTGTCCTCCCCTATATAAGGGTTAGACCCTTAGCCTCAAGCCCAAGAAGATCTCGGACATCCCTCACTCTTCTCCTTCTTGTTTTCATTCAAACCCTAACCAAAAGAAGTAGTGCTATCCCTAGAGCAACGAGGAGTTGTGAAGTCATCACGATGGAAGCATGATGCCCCATGATGCCGGAGAGAAGCTTGGCCATCATCTCCTTGCTCTCACTTTCACTCCAGCCACCTGCAGCATGCCTGGAAGGCCGGCCGATGAGGAAGCAGTCGCACGCCTGATCCTATCTGCCTCGGCCACAACTTGGGGCCCTTGCGGGTGCGGCGGAGGGTGGCAGAGGCAGGGTGGCAGTCGTTGGTGAGCTCCAGGCCTTGGGGAAGGTGGGAGGTGACCCCACGAATAGCTACAGTCGGCGGCAGCTAGGGCTCGTGAGGAGGAAGAAGACTAGGCGACGTTTGACGATATTTCCCCTCCAAGTGGTACAGAACCATGGAGCTGCATGGGGGTATAAGATTAAATAGATTATGTTTCAATCGAAGCTACGTAGTGCATGGGACGGCTAACGTGTCAGCCTCCCATTGGTCCAAGTAAGTTATTTTTGTAAAAATCATATCTAATTGATGGTAGCTTGGATGGATACATATAATATATGAATTTTGCTGAGAACAATGTGAGGAATCCATTAAAAATAGACTTAGATCTTAATTCCTCTTGCAATTCGAAAAGTATTTGAAGTTACCAACTTTAATGCATTAATGCTGAAGAAACCCTAATCTATGATGATTAATAATTTGGGAAGGGTTATATGGATGTTTAAAGTTGATATTAACATGTTGATTATAAAAGGACACATTAAATCCAAAAGGATAATGATTATGCATAGTTTAATTAATTTAAGGTTCTATATACACGAATATGCTTTAATGTACCTTGGAACCCTAATTGAGCATATTGGTTGAGCTCATGTTACTTAATTATTGAAATTGAGTATTTGCAAACTATTGGTTAGTTAATAATGAACTTGAACCTGATTTAGATGTTTCTTGTATGATTTAGGGTTTTACACCAAATAAGAATGATTAAGCACTTAGAAACCCTAATTTAGGGTAAAAGATAAAAAAGATCACTTTTAATTTGATGTATGTGATAATATACTATTGGAAGATGATCCTAATCTTGTTGAACAAAATAGGTTAGAATCATTAGGGTTTATGAGTAATTTTGCCTAATTAAGGTTTGTAATGATGAAAGTACAAGAAAACCCCTAATTGCAATGGAACCCCTAAAAGTGGACTAGAAACCCTAGGAAGCAAGCTAGGTTTAATAGATCTTGATGGCATGATTTATGATAGGAAATTATATGCCCATTTCAGGATCTATTTGTGTCCTTGCTTGCCATTTGGATTTCTTACATTGATTGGATTGTTCTGTCTCAAATCTGCATGATAGGTATGTGGTTATTTATGGTTAACCACTTTAGTTTCATGAAGATTTCTCGGGTGTTTAATTGAATTGAATGCAACCTATATGTTTGGATGTTCATATATGTAAATCATAAAGTCAATATGATTATCACAATTAATATATAAGTGTGTATTCTCGCACCTACATGCCACCCTGATGTAAGATGTAATGAGGTGAAGCCCAAGAGGGAAGACCAATGGGCACCATGAGAGGTGACCCCAGGCACCAAGCTTAGGATAGAGAAGGTGTCCTTATGATATTGCATGACTGATGGGCACCATGAGAGGTGACCCCAAGCACCAAGCTCGGGATGGAGAAGGTGGCCTTAAGTCAATGGAAAAAGAGAAACCCTAAGGAGGGTATTCCAGGGTTAGGGAAAAAGCAGTGGAGAATATCACATTGAAAGCGTAAATTGGCTTGTTAATTAGCTTGATTGTATTTTGATTGTTAGCCATATATGTGAAATTTTGGTTGTCTCCACATATCGACATATTCATTTATGCTGACCGACGTTTTGTTTGTCAGCATTTTAGGTACAATATTGAAAAGGACAAACAGTAAAGTGGCATATTATGAAAATAAGAATTAAAGTGCAAGGAGGATTAGTTAGAATAGATTGAAGTTGTGGATAGAAGTTAGATATCCAAAGTTTTTAAAAGGTATGCAAAGTTTTATTTTATTCCAGCTTACAATATAGTTTGGTAGAATTTTATAATTATTATTTATTATTTGTCAAACCTTTGATCTTGTTTATTGGGATAATGACTCAGACCTCTTGGTCTCCCTTAATTGGGGGTTACCAGGAGGCGGGGTCGTTACAGTAGCTCCATCCGCTTCTTAAGTTTTTTTTGACCTGGATGTACCTTTTCTTTTATGCAAAGGCACTCGATCTTGCACCCAACATCCTATTGGGAATTTTTTCACTGCCGCTAATTTGGGTGCTAATTTTGCAAATTTCACTTCTACCTTATGTGATGTCACAATCCTTAAGAATGCTACCCAGTCTCTTCAACATCCTACATGGCATAAAGCCATGAAGACTAAGATGCAAGCACTCATTGACAAACATACTTGGGATTTGGTTGATGCGCCCCTGGGTTGCTCTCCTATTGGTTGCAGATGGATTTTTGCAATAAAATATCAACATGTGTTCAAAAGTATGCCACCTTCATAAAGCTAATTACAGTCTTAAGCAAGGTCTGAGAGCTTGGTTTGACAAACTTAGTTCTATTCTTCAAAAGTTTGTCTTTGTCACTCTCAATCTGATCACTCTGTGTTTGTTATATATGCTGACTATGGTATTATGGTTCTTAATGTCTATGTTTATGACATTATCCTATCTGGAAGTGACTTAGCAGACATTCAGGCTATAAAGTCATACTTGGAGAAGCACTTTATTACAAAATATTCAGGCAAGCTGAGATAATTTTTGCACATTGAAGTCTCTCATTCCTCTTCTGCTCTCTATTGTCACAATGCAAGTATGTTTTAGATCTACAATCTGAGATAGTAATGCTTGGGGCTAAACAAGTTAGTACACCCTTGGATTCCAACATTAATTGGGATGATGATAGTTCTCCTCCTTATCTTGACCATCACCAATGTCATAGAATGGTTGGGAAACTCATCTACCTCACTATTACTAAGGTTGGTATTACTACTATTGTTGGCCTAGTTAGTAGATATCTGGATAAGCCTCGTTAATTCCATTGGGATGTTGTCTGCCATATTCTAAAATACTTGAAAAGTTCTCCTAGCAAAGGCCTTCCATACAAAAAACATGGGCATTGTAACCTTACTATATATTCTGATTCTGAATATAGTGGAAGCATGATAGATCGTAAATCCACCTCTGGATACTGCACCTTTATAGGTGGTAACTTGGTCACTTGGAGAAGTAAGAAGTAAACTATAATTACTCGCTCAAGTGCTAAAGCTGAATATAGAGTTATGACTCACACCACCTCTAAACTTTTTTGGGTATGTACTCTCCTGCTTGATTTTGGTATTTTTGTTGCTCCATCTATCCCAATGCATTGTGACAACAAAGATGCTATCTTTGTTGCTAGCAACCTCACCTTACATGAACGCATCAAATACATTTAAGTTGACTGTCATTTCATTCGGGAAGCAATCTTATCTGGTCAGATTTCTATTCCTTATACGTCTATTACAGATCAGGTTGTAGATATTTTCACCAAATTTTTTCCAAAGCAAAGTCTGACGTCCAAACTGGGCATGATTGACATCTATACTCCAACATGAGGGGAAGTATTAGTATATATATTTTCTTGGCTTTATTTGTCTTATTGTTTTCTTATTATTATGTTTTGGGCCCTTATTTATTAGCTCATTAGCCTTTTCCTTTTATTCTAGAATAATCTTGTTCTAGACTTTTCCTACTCTCTAAACTCCTATATAAGAGAGTATTTTGTACTTGTTTTGAGGAACTAATACAAATCTATTTTATAATCTAGAGTACTCATGAAAATCAATGGATTAGATTTTGCAAAAATATGGTCTACATAGGCAAACTTTATTGGGGTGTACGGTGTGATCTGTACACTCAAGTAGATTCTAAATTGACCCTCTCTCTCTGTGTGTGTATATATATATATATATATATATATATATATATATATATATATATATATATATATATATATATATATATATATATATATATATATATATAATGTAGTCTAATGTAAAGAAACTTGAGTGCACTGAAGTTTGAATATACTTCATTGTATTCCAACCTTATTCTCTCTCTCTCTCTTTATATATATATATATATATATAATATAAAAAGTGAATAGTTATCTTTAATTACAATAATGCCACAGGCCCATCAGGATACACCATTTTTAAAATGGTATCCTTTCCTTAACTCTCTCTCTTATCTCCTTCTTTCAAAGATTTATTTACTTTTTTGTATGTTTTTTCCTTCTTCATTCCTTCAGCCTCTCCGCTCTTCACTTTCTATATCCATTTTTCTCCATAAACAAAATCGTTGCTCTCTCCCACACTCTATCCGACCCTCACTTCCCACTAGGGGTGTCAAAAAAGGGGATCAGGTCGGTTGTACGTCAAAAAATCTTATGTGGATTGTTTGACTTTTAAATCCAAACCCAAACCTAGACCCAGATTTTACTCAAACCACTCAATCTAAAACCAACCTGAATTGAAAAATTTAAACCCTGAACCAAACCCGAACCTAGATTTGAAGATATTTTTTTAGAAAAATATTTTTTTGATAGAATTACTTACATGGTTGTAAATAATTTCATTATCTAAAATAAACTACCAAAGATGTCAATGATCATACAATATCAAACAATTACAATATTATTTTACCTTTGATTTTATTAGAGAAAATAATACATAAGTAAAATATCATCTAAACACAAGAAAATTTCAACATAGGTGAAACATCGCATATATCATACTAAACAACACATATATCACATCAAAATTGTTGCAACATCACCCATAGCATACCAAAACAATACATATTTATATTAAAATATAGCCCATAAAACTAATCTAGATGGTTATATAATATATACTAAAATAATATTTATACCATATCATAACAACATTTGTATAATAAAAGCCATAAAAGTCCTCATTCGTGTTACCTAACACGGAAGTAAATTCTTACTCAACAGAAATATCCCAATACTATTAAAAGCAACACATATTACATCAAATAACTAAAATATATTGCAATACCACATATATCATACCAAAACAACACATGTATCACTTCAAAATATAGTATGCATATAATAAATATAGGTATATAAGTAAGTATTTAGAACATGATTTTGTCCGATTTCTAAACCCGAAATTGATCCGCTTTAGATTCGGACATGTAATCATAAACCCGAAACCGACCCAAAATGTCAAAATTTAAACTTGAACCCAATTTTTTTTGGGTCAGACAGAATCAGGTTCACGGGTTTAGACAAATTTTCACAGCCCTACTTCCCACCTTCAACCACCACTCCACTTGCTTTCTCTTTCTTTTTCGTTAGCTCATGCAAAATATCCCCATGACTCTCTAACTCCACAACCCACATTTGTCCACTATTTTCTCCCTCTTATTCCTATGATAACTCCTCCACATCGCAACAAAATGGTTCTCTCTTTCCTCAGCATACGTTTTTCCAACTTGTGAGATTCATGTTCATGCATCCATCCCATCAACTTCCCAAAATAATAACTCGATATAATTCAAATTTTAGACAGTCAAAATGAATTATATCGATCATATTGATTATAATATCAAATATATTACTTACATATATTATCGATACCCTAATATAAAACTACTTCCCACATTTAATGGTAGTCCATTAATATAAAAAAAAATCATCTTTTTTAATTATTCTTCCATATTTTATGCGTCGGAATAAATAAAAAAGTAAAGGATAATATATTTTCCTCTTGCTTGAAATATCCGATCCTCCCCAAAAATCCCGCCACCAACCTCTCCCTATAACTCTCTCTCATTGACAATGTGCCCACAAAACAACCTCTCTACCATGTATTTACTTCCAGTCCACGTTTCATTCCTCAACTATGGTCGTAACTGACCGACTGTTTTCTTTTCATTTTTTATTTTGGTTGGGTATCATCTCATTCTTTATAACCGAGAATTCTCATCCCTCCCTAAATTCCTAACCATGACAATTATCTTCCCAATTGAATGATGTTTTCACATTTTTTTGTCTTACTCTATTTTATTATTTTTTCTTTAAATAAGAAATTACGTTGTTTCTCTTCATCACACCCATAGTGGGGAGCCCACAATCAACGACACACCCTATATGTAACAACTTCCTCCCACTAATTGCATATGCCATTATGGATAGATGGGATTTATCGTCCGTTCAACCACTCTATTCACCCCTTACTGCAGTTTGTTCCAAACACAACTCCTATTCACTGATTACCATGACCTTACCAAAACCCTTCCATCGACTGAACCGACAGACAACCAGTATCGCATGACTAGATAGACCGTTGAGGAATCCACCCTATAGCAGTCCGTGTTTCCTTCCTTTCGCATCAGGAGAGATCCGGTGGGCCTGTGGTACTTGAGATGTCCGGGAAAAATTTGCTAGGGTGGAATTGATGATTTCAGTTGGCGAAGAATTCTTCCTTCTGACAAAGAGGACAGGTTCAACCTGCAGGTGTTGTCTCTAAACGTTCCCCCTACAAAGGGATAGAAAAATTCCACGTTGGCGCTCCTCACCCACAACACCATCAAGTGGATGATACATGGGCTTAAGTTGTTTCCCAAGAAGTCTCACACTACTAGACTACGCCAGCGTGGGTCATTGTTGTTGTCAAGTGCAATTCCTACGTTTCTTGTAAAAGTTAACGCTTGTGTCTCGCCAGTGTCAATTAAAGTTTACTCATCTTCAAATATCTAGTTCACCTCCCGTGAAGTTTGCTGTTATCTTACTTACCCATGCAGGTCCTTGAGCAGATAAAATCACAAGCCGTTCTACGAAGCAAGGTCAAAGAATACATTATTTCTTCACTCCTAGAGCCAATCCTTTCATCCTTTATCCATTTCCCCTTTCTAGGACATCAAAAAATTGACACATCTACATCTACTTTGCCTTTTCTCTATAATGCAACATGCACAACTCATACTACTAGCCTGCTAGCCTTCATTTTCTTATTGATCAAAATTATTTCTTACTATGTATTTGTTACATTTTTGTCATCTACTTTTATGAAATGTACCCCTAACACATGGTTTAACATTCATTCAGTAGTATTTTTATAAAATCATGTACTGATGATTCAATAAAACTCAACTTTTTATTTCCTCATAACTTTCTAAGAGCATTTCCTTGTAACTACAATTTTCTATATATCTAAGATTTAAACAAGTAAATTGAAAAGAGAAATGTATGCACACTCTCTCCTAATATTTTTATCTAATAGTTATATATTCTCTCAACTTAATTTTTAACCAAACACTTTTGATTTCTCTCATCTTTTCACAACTTCTTTTTTCTTCTCCATCTATCATTCTTTTAAGTAATTCAAAAGAATGCATTAATGTACATTGTTTTTTTTTTTCATTTATAATTCTTAATTGCACGGTTTAAGACAAATCTTCATATTGCTCTCTTATTCAACTACTCTTTCTCTCTTTATTAAGGTTCATCTAGAAGTATATGGGAGTAGGAGGTAAGAAAGACCCACACTTCATTGTGTTTTTTTACAATGGAATGCAAACATGTAGACAATCTTGTGGCACATTGTTAAGTGTTTTACTTGTTGGTTTTTCATCATGACAACAAAATTAATTAAAATGATTTTTTGTCAAATATACAACAAATATTGGACCTTGTTTATACATTTCACTAAAAATGTATGGATATTAATGAAAAACAAAGAGTGTTTTACACGGTAGATGTATGAGGATGGAAGTAAAAGAGTGGTCAAAGGAACGCAACAAGAGAGTCACACAATACACGTATTGTATATAATAGGAAATGGATTACATCATACCTTTACATTGAATGGAAAGAAAATGATTTTTGTATATTAGTAGCATTAAATAATATTTACAATAAAATCATTTTTTGTTAACATTTAACAAACAACATATATATATATATATATATATATATATGTGTGTGTATGTATATATATATATGTATATATGTATATATATGTCTGTGTGTATATATATATCAAATTACAGTATAAATCTTATATATATATATATATATATAATCAATGTGTCGATTCCAGCCCTCTTTCTTATATATATATATATATATATATATATATATATAACAAATTGCAATATAAATCTCCTTGAAAAAATGATTTTGTCGTTATATTTAAAATTTTAATTTTGGTTTATTTCAATTCTATAATAGACAATAAATTTACACTTGTGCAAATTTGTGGTCTTTAGTATGACAAATATCTTTATATAGATTTATTAAATATGAATATAAATCTTTTCTATTTAATTAAACAATCAAGTGTGATGTCAGCATTATCTTTGATCATACCATGTAATTTTCTAATCACAACATAATAATTAGGAAAATGTAAGAATCATTGAAGAGATCAATGCTCTAAACATAATGTTGCAATAATTGATTAAGAAGTTTGTAAAATACCATCCTAGGAATTCTGAGTTAATTTTCTCTAACTTTAATATATTAATATAATGAGAGTATAATGAAGATATATTCTTGTATGATTTAATATTTTTTATTTAAACTTATAAATCTGTTTTCCTTAATTTATCTTATATTCTTAGTTATAATTCAAAAAGTTAATAAAAGTATCTAGAAAAACAATTTGTCTAAATATAATAAACACTAATACTTTAGGTTATAATAGAACTTTTGATATAATTTAATATTTTAGTTAAAGGATTCACTAAAAAAAAATTCACTAATGTATCACATATGTAGACGTACAAGAAATGGGAAAATATATTGTTCTAATGATGCTAGGGTTTGAGCATATTGTGTCATTTTGTTATTTATAATAGAATCCATTCATGACATAATAAACTCTCCAAAACTTTATTAAAACTATATAAGTCATGATGACATAACAATCAATTATCATTAACACTTTAATTGATTTTTTGAGTTTTTTTGAACGTTTATGTTTCTAAAATACACATTTAAGGCACTTTACAATTTTAAAAACTAGATATAAGTATTGCATAAACACGTTCATCCATCATATAAAGCCTTATTAAAATACAAATACTACTTTGTAATGCAAAAAATTAAGAAAAAACTGCTTAGAAGCCTCCCATGACACTTTCTTAAATGTTTACTATAGAGTATGTGGAAGATTAAATATATCAAAACCTTGCATTTTGAAAAACTGATTGATGCATTTTTTGGTATAAATTCAGGTCTAGTTTAAAACTTTTGAGTTTTATAACATAATTTTTACTTAACAAATTTTCATTCTTAAAAGTAAATAACTTTGAACTTTTGATTGATGTACCAGTAAAGGATGGACGAACTGCGATCTCCTGCCTGTTGCTAGTGGCTATGGATCCCGTATAGCATGGAAACAAAGATTCAATAGAACAAAAACTTGGAAAAATATGTAATAAGGTGAGATGTGCATATGTGGTTTGTAAGTTAATAACCAGACATGAAAATTCAGAATCCGCATAATAGACTACATTCAAGTTCAAAATTTCGAAGATAATTCAATGTTTGTTGTGTTGGGATCGTATTTGCGAATATTAAATTCTAGACATGAAAATTTCTGACAGTACTATATCTAATCTTAATATATATATATATATATATATATATATATATATATATATATATATATATATATATATACACATATATATATATATATGGGATATATTGACTGCCTGCGCGGGTACAGTGATTTGGCTACCCGTGCCTCTGTGTTTTTTATTTTCCAGCTTATTTATGAATTCTGCCACCGTCTTCTCCTGGCCCTCTTTGCGCCGCGCCGGCTGTTCCCGCTTGGTCATAAGCTCATCTTCCTCCTGTGTTAGTTCTGCTGGTTTTAGGTTCTCCTCCTCCGCTGCTCCCTTCTCTCCTCCACCACGCAATCGGGTGTTCCCTCATTCTCTCTACCGCACTCAAGGCGAGTTGGTGGCATATCCACAGTCGTAGACCTGGTGACGGCATATCCACAATTGAGATCGGAGGTTTGCTTTATAGAATCTTCAATCCAAGAGAGAAGAGTAGCGGAGACTCTAGGCGAACAAGGTAATCCTCTTATTCGTTGATGATCTGGCGTCAAATATTGCTTCCAACCTTAGCAATCTCCCAACTACCCATTGTAAAGAGTTCCATTTGATCTGTACCATCGTCGTCGGGGCTCTGTTTGCCCCAAATCGTCATTCAACCTGTTGTGTGTCCGATGAGGTCAGTAGTTACTGGTTGTCCACACGACCAAGCCCCATTGCACGACTTCTAGGGCTTTTAACCTGGTGCTTAGCCAGCTTGTGCAACCTTATTTCTCTCTCGGAACTTGATGTCCAATGTAGTTCCTCTGCTTGTATATCTTAATGATACAATGCACATACTTCATAACTTCAAGTTACCTACTTAAGAATTCTCTACCACAATACGCTGATTTCTATTGTTGTCTATGTGTCCTATTATAATGCACTGCTTTCATTTACAAAATATGTGTCTGCATTACAGTTTTCTGCCTTGGTTTTATTGTATGTGTATTCTCTTTGCAATGAACTACTTTCATTTACATAATGTGTGTATCCATTACAGTTTGCTGCCTTGGTTTTACTCAAGGCTTATCTGCATTACAGTTTGCTGCCTTGGTTTTACTCAAGGCTTGTCTGCATTATAGTTTTCTGCCTTGGTTTTATTGTATGTGTGTTCTCATTGCAGTACATTTTTTCTGTTTACTCTTTGTGTGGTACTACCACATTACACTGTTTTGATTACTGTCTATGTGCCCTATTACAATGAACTACTTTCATTTACATAATGTGTGTATCCATTATAGTTTTCTGCCTTGGTTTTACTGAAAGTGTATCACCCTCACATTTTATGCAGGTTTTTGTTTGTGAGGTTGTTACTGTTATAGATCCCAGCCTTAATACTGATGCTAGCAATGCTATAACTGACTATGGTGATAATCTGCATTCTTCTTCATCTGTTGACTGTAAGGTCCTTTATGTAGCTGATATCCCTAGGATTGGACTTAGTTTTGGAAGTTTAGATGATGGTATAGCTTTTTATTGTAGATATGCTGGTTTGATTGGTTTTAATGTAAGGAGAGATGATAATCGTTATCAAGGTCGTACTAAGGTTTTGCTGGCAAAAGATTTGGTTTGTGATAAACAAGGAGAAAATAGGCGTTCTAAGAGATCTAGTGGTCTATTGAGTCCTATTTGCAATGATGTTGGTGATCTACATGAGAAGCTTTCCAAGAAACATAAACGTTCAGTGAAAAGGTGTGGGTGCAAAGCCATGATCCGACTGACATTGGACACGTCCTCCTCCATATGGGTTGTTAGTGCATTTGTTGAGGATCACAATCATGATCTTGTTGATACCGCTCACTTGCGCTATTTGAAGTGTAATTCATCACTTGACCAGAGTCAAAAAGACATGATTTCTTTTATGAGTCATGCCAACATACCTGTGTCTAAGCAGCTTGCATTAATAGCATCTGAGTCTGGTGGTTATGACAGGTTGACATTTACAAGTAGACAAGCTCATGGACACCTCAATAGGAAGAGAAAAGAGTCTGCTGATCATGATGTGGATATGGTTTTGGATCGTTTTGCAAACTTCAAAGTCTTGGATTCTAAATTCTTTTATGAGTATCAAAAAGATTCTAATGGTTGTTTGACGCACTTGTTTTGGTCTGATCCGATCTCTATTGATGACTCTGCATTGTTCGGTGATGCGATCGTATTTGATACCACTTATCGTACCAATAAGTATTCCATGGTTTTTGGCATGTTTGGTGGTGTGGATCACCATCGCAAGACAGTGTTATTTGCCTCAGCCTTGTTGGCGGATGAGAAGTACGATTCTTTTATATGGGTTTTCAAACAATATTTACTGTGTTTTGGCAAAGAGCCTGTCTCCATCATAACTGATCAAGACCAAGCAATGACTGTTGCTATTATTACTATTTTTCCAACTTGTAAGCATCGTTTCTGTAGCTGGCACATTCTACAAAAAATCCCATCTAAACTTGGTGGAGTTCCTAACAAGGATCAAATCATTAGTGCGTTGAATGATTGTGTCTGGAATGTAGATGATATAGACAATTTTGAAGAGAAATGGAGTTCTGTAGTTGAAGAGATTGGCTTACTGTCCATTAGTTGGTTTTGTGATGTGTATGCTATGCGGTGTCAGTGGGTGCCATGTTTTATGCAGGATTCCTTCTTTGCTGGCATGAGGACAACGCAATGAAGTGAGAGTCTTAATGCATTCATTAGAAACCATGTCAACAGTAGGAAAACTCTCTTTGAACTTGTTTGTAGCTTGGAGATTGCTTATTCTCATGTGCGGGAGATAGAAAACTTCAAGGATTTCAATGACGAGTACAGCAATCTGCCTTTGGCTTCATTGTGGCCTTTGGAGGAGCAAATGAGAGGTATATACACAAAGTCTATTTTCAAGATCTTTCAATCCGAAGTTCATCAAAGTATGGTGTATAATGTGAAAGAAACTTCTGATGAAGTTCTGTTTGAGGTCTATCGTGTTGGTGGTTCTAGTTGTCCTCGTGTTTTGAAAAAGGATTCATCTACGGATATGTTATCTTGTAATTGTTTCATGTTAGAATTCAAAGGAATTCCATGTAGGCACATTCTTGCTTATCTAAAGAGTCGTGATTTTGCACTCTTCCTGAGCCATATATATTAATGAGGTGGAGCAAAGGATATAGAGATCACCCTTTGCTTTTTAGCAAATCATCTGTGCATTCATCCACAAGGAGGACACTTCAGCTTGTTTCTGCTTGTAATTCAGTTGTCAACATGGCTTGTAGGAACAATGCCATAGACCTTTGTCATGAAAAGATTATTTCTTTGCAAAAGGAGATGTCGGAATTGGACAGTGCTGATATTGGTGTAACTGGTTCTAATAAAACTGCTTCTTCTGCTATCAATGTCCATATTCCTAGTATTTGCAAAACAAAAGGCAGACCTAGAGCGACCGATGTGCGGTATAAATCTGGAGTTGAAATTTCCCAGTCTAAATCAAGGCAGTGTAAGAATTGCTTACAATACATCGTAAATCATGATAGAAGAAACTGTCCTTTAAAGAAATAGGTGTGTATGTTACCTATTTTGCAAATAAATATTGTAAATGTGCAGGAACTGAGTAGGGTTTCTATTTGTATATGTGCAGGAACTGAGTACGGTTTCTATTTTGGAAGTTAATAAGGTCTTCATACTGAAGAAGTTGCTGCTATGGTGGATTTGAAATTATTCTGCTGCTTTTGGAGTTGATGCTGCTACTGCATTTGTACTGGTGCTTCTTCAGTATGTAATGGAACTGCTGGATTTGTAATGGTCCTTTCTGCATTTGTACTGGTGCTTATGGATTTGTAATGGAACTGCTGGATTTGTAATGGTCCTTTCTGGATTTGTACTGGTGCTTATGGATTTGTAATGGAGCTGTTAGATTTGTAATGGTCCTTTCTGCATTTGTACTGGTGCTTATGGATTTGTAATGGAACTGCTGGTTTTGTAATGGTCCTTTCTGCATTTGTACTGGTGCTTATGGATTTGTAATGGAACTGCTGGATTTGTAATGGTCCTTTCTGGATTTGTACTGGTGCTTACGGATTTGTAATAAAACTGCTGGATTTGTAATGGTCCTTTCTGCATTTGTACTGGTGCTTATGGATTTGTAATGGAACTTCTGGATTTGTAATGGTCCTTTCTGCATTTGTACTGGTGCTTATGGATTTGTAATGGAACTGCTGGATTTGTAATAGTCCTTTCTGCATTTCTACTGGTGCTTATGGATTTGTAATGGAACTGTTGGATTTGTAATGGTCCTTTCTGGATTTGTACTGGTGTTTATGGATTTGTAATGGAACTGCTGGTTTTGTAATGGTCATTTCTGCATTTGTACTGGTGCTTATGGATTTGTAATGGAACTGCTGGATTTATAATGGTCCTTTCTGCATTTGTACTGGTGCTTCTGGATTTGTAATGGAACTGCTGGATTTGTAATGGTCCTTTCTGGATTTGTACTGGTGCTTATGGATTTGTAATAGAACTGCTGGATTTGTAATGGTCCTTTCTGCATTTGTACTTGTGCTTATGGATTTGTAATGGAACTGCTGGATTTGTAATGGTCCTTTCTGCATTTGTACTGGTGCTTCTGGATTTGTAATGGAACTGCTGGATTTGTAATGGTCCTTTCTGGATTTGTACTGGTACTTATGGATTTGAAATATAATGTAACCGTGTTGAGTGAGACTTATATACTTCTTCAATTTTATAATGGCATATGTGCCCTGGGTTCTTATGTGCTTGACTTATATACTTCTTCCTTTTGTTTGTGTTTGTATCAAATTCAACTGTGTTGGGCGGCCTGCTACATTTGTAATGTTCTGTTGGGTTTGCAATGGAGTTGTTGGATTCGTAATGGTGATTTTGGGTTTATCATTGTGTTGTTGGGTTTGTAATGGAGTTGTTGGCTTTGTATTGGTATTGTTGGGTTTGTAATTGTGTTGTTGGGTTTGTAATTGTGTTGTTGGGTTTGTAATAAAACTGATGGATTCATATGTGTACCTAAACGGATGGGTTAGCTCTTCCTAGAAGATCTATAATGACTTGAGGCCTCAAAATATAATGATTAAGTTTTATTGCATTAACATATAGATCAATCAATTTTTTTAGAGGACAAAAAGGATTAACAAGCTTAGGAGAGATGACCGACTTGATCAAAGGCAAAGGATGACAGATACTATATTACATAAAGAAAAGAAACGATAGTCATACATGCACCCATCTGTACAAGAATCTACAGAATTTTTGGATCGAAGTCAAAAATCCTTTTCCTGATCGTAACAAAGTATTATACCAGAATCTGCAGCTGAAACTCAGATGATTACCAAAGTAACTGGTTTGATAGATTCATATGTACATCAGATGATTACAGAAAACTAAGGTTCTGCTAGAAGACAACTGAGTTCCTATCTTCTTGTATAGAAGACAGTTGAAACTCAGATGATTACCAAAGTAACATGTTTCATAGATTCATATGTACATCAAACGATTACAGAAAACTAAGGTTCTTCTAGAAGACAACTAAGTTCCTATCTTCTTGAAGCTGAAAATCAGATCATTACATAAGGTGCAGCTGAACTTTGGTCAAATCACATTTAGTTTCATATGTACATCAAACATCACAAAAAAGATCATTTCTGCTCTTCCCCCTTTAGCTCTTTCATGTCTTCACTGCTGCCCTTTGACACTTTCATTTCTTCAACGATCCCCTTTGACTCTTGCATGTCTTCACTGCTTCCCTTTGACACTTTCATTTCTTCAATATTCCCCTTTGACTCTTGCATTTCTTCAATGCTCTTTAATTTCCCAAATGTCATCATCTTGTGAAATATATCACCTCGTATTTCCGGCATGTCTTGGTTTGTAAAGGTCATACTATGTCCATTAACTAAGAATTCTAAATATTTCATAACAAATACGCCACAATCCACCTCATTTTCTACCTGTTGTGGGCATACAACATATTCAACTTCCCATTTAGACATTTGACTCCCTCTATCAGACAATCCTCCTAAGTATTCCAATAGCCATCCAACCTAAAACAAAATAACATATCTATGTCATAAAATGTATTTACTTTACAATCTTGTGGATAATTTTCTTCAAAAAATGCTTGATACTTACCCATCTTTGCACCTCTCTTTTGTAAGCTGAGTTTCTAGAAAGAGAGTTAAATGCCCTGCATTTCTGTTGTATGAAATTAGCTTCCAGTAGATGCCAATGTGTGTCATTGTTCAGAATAGTGAACAATGAATCCATCTTATCAAAATCACTTGGTCTGATGTTGAACAGACTTGGTAGTTCACTTATTATGTCTACTGTAATGCTCTGCACACCCATGTGTACTTTTTGCTGCAAGAAACACAAATTTACATCAGTACATTATTTACACAAGCAATGCCATTAGTCTATAAATTTACATTATTACATAAACTCTGCTTGTAGTTCATTCTTACCGGGACATATGTTTTCAAGCAATGCCATTTGATTGATTTCTTTCTTTTCTTACTTGAAGTTGCTTTGAGCATGTCCACAGAGCTGTCAATCACATGTTCATTATAACTGAACATTAGTACATAATTTACATGGAAACTTTGTATCTGTATTAGATCTTGAGGTGTCAACGTTACATGGGATTCGATCATTTGGTTCTTGAAAAGCAGCCTTGATAGTTGTTTTCCAGTGCACCATGTTTCATTTCCGAAATGTCATTCCCTTCTTGACCTGTAGAACAAAAGTTAGCCCAATATATTAAATAAGGTTGAGTATATGTATGTATCACATAATTCTTCTCTTGTGTTCTCTTACACTTCATCGATGTTTTCCTTGAAGTTCTTTACTTCTTCTTTCCACTGATCACCCTTGAAGTGTTCATATCCAATGAAGTTTGCATTCCTTTCCTGTATATATGTTAGATTACAAGGATTATAAATATTTGTTTGCACTTCCTGTAGAACAAGGAAAGATGAATTTAGCTTACCACTGGCTCCCTTCTAATGTTTACATTTTCTTCAATGCTTCCAAGTCTTGAATTTAGTTTCTTTTTCTTCTTGGAAAACATCTTCATTTCCTTCTTTTCTGGTGCAGGTGTTTCTTGTTTCCCTGCTACTGGAGCTTCTTTTATTGATGGAGGTGTATGTTCTGCAGAGATGAAATGCAGTGGAGTGTACTGTGGTGATTCCTCTGTAGAACTGAATTGTCTCTTAAAATTTTTGTTCTCTTCCTCCAATTCATGAACACTTACTTTCAACTTCTTGTTTTCCTCCATTACCTCAGCAAAACTTGTGAAGGCATTCATTGAGCACATCTCCTTGTGCTTTGCTAGATCATCCTCAAGACACTTGACTCTATCTACCAAGTTATCATATCTTGTGTCAGTCTCTTCATCTAACTGTTTTCTTTTTCCTTTCACTCCACATTGGTCCTCCCTTGGTGCATGCACTTGGACTTGAAGTGTGGGAACTTTTTTCCATGTGATGTAAAATGGGATGTCTTTTAACTCTTTGATCACTTCCCAGTCATCACTATTGTCCACCTTCATCTTTTTTAGAACATGTATGGACTATAACAAAGACAATGTTTCAGTAATACTTTTCTAGTTTATGTAATGAAGACAAAGCTTATGTAATTCGAAACATGAAGACAATGGTTCAGTAATACAAAAACGTAGTTTGTAATGGAGACAGAGGTTATGTAATTGTAAACGTGAAGACTGTAACAGAGACAATGGTTCAGTAATACAAGAACGTAGTTTGTAATGGAGACAGAGGTTATGTAATTGTAAACATGAAGACTGTAACAGAGACAATGGTTCAGTAATACAAGAACGTAGTTTGTAATGGAGATAGAGGTTATGTAATTGTAAACATGAAGACTGTAACAGAGAAAATGGTTCAGTAATACAAAAACGTAGTTTGTAATGGAGACAGAGGTTATGTAATTATAAACATGAAGACTGTAACAGAGACAATGGTTCAGTAATACAAGAACGTAGTTTGTAATGGAGACAGAGGTTATGTAATTGTAAACATGAAGACTGTAACAGAGACAATGGTTCAGTAATACAAGAATGTAGTTTGTAATGAAGACAGAGGTTCAGTAATACAAGAACATAGTTTTTAATGGAGACAGAGGTTATGTAATATGAACTTTTTACCTCATCTTTTCCTATTGCTGACATTTCTTTTGTCATATTCACTGGAGCTTCCCATTTCTTAATCCTTGGCTTTGCATTCTTGTATTTGGGTTCGGCAATGTTTGTCATCTATAGTGTCCAAACCTACACTCAATCTTTTGTAGTTAGTACATTTTCAATTTGATTGTCTTACTTACGAAGGAAAAACTAAAAAGTAAATATGGTTTTCATACTTACATATAAGCACACCATACAACCGGTGGCATAAATGGTCTTCTTCGTCATCATTTCACCTGATCTCCTTGTCCTAATCTGTCCTTTCATGAACTCCATCCGCTGGAAAATTTGCTTGTGTACCAGCTTTGCCCAATTTAGGGATGGAGTTGTTGTCACATTATTGAGATAATGCAAGATATACAGCGGTGCATTGTACCCTGTGTCTGGTAAAAGGAATGTGACCATGAGGTACAACATCCAACACCTACACATATTTTGGCAATCAAGCTCAGTATCACCAGTCATCATTCTTTGCCATGTCGTGGCAAGGTTTTCCTTGTGAAGCAGCTCAAGTTCCTTCATCCTTTTCTCCTAAAATGCCTGCTTCCTCTCTTCCTTTTTTGTCATCTTGGAAAACTTTTCCTCCCCAAACATCTCCTCCCCAACCTTCCTAACTACCTCTGTGTTCTTGATTGGCACTATATCAATGCCCGCATATGGTATTCCTAGTAAGACACCAACATCTTGTACTGTCATACTCACTGTTAAACCCTTCTCCAATTCAAACTCATCACCACCAACATATTTCTCAATTATGTCCTGTAAAACTACAGTCTCAGCTTTTAGCAGTGGCATATTGATTAAGTTGGCAAATGTTGTACTCTTCATCATTTTAAGCTGATTCTCACTAAAAATCAGTCCATTACGGATTTGGATATATCCATTTATGTAACACCGATGATTTAAAAATTGGATAGCTGCATTTGTATTACAAAAGCTTCATTTAGGGTAATGGAGACAGAGTTTATGTAATTCTAAACATGAAAACTGTAACAGAGACAATGTTTCAGTAATACAAGAAGATAGTTTGTAATGGAGACAGAGTTTATGTAATTCAAGACATGAAAACTGTAAGGGAGATAATGTTTCAATAATACAAGGGAGATAATGTTTCAATTATTGTCATTATATCTTTTAGATATAAGGGGCAAACAGCCCCTCAGGGCCAATCAGCTCCCATCTTTTAAATGTTAAACTAGACTAACAGTAGCTTGATTTGTAGAACAAATCATTACACACGAGCCAACTCAATGTAGCATTTTGTAGAACAAATCATTACACACAAGAGCTGACAGCAAACTCAATGTAGCATTTACCTCGAGATTTACTGACCAATCCTCCATCGTAAGTCCTGCCTTCATCGTCAGCTATACCCTCAGGGTCAGCCCTGCCTTCATCGTCAGCTATACCCTCAGCGTCAACCCTTCCTCCAGAATCATCACTGCCTTCATCGTCAGCTCTTCCTCCAGAGTCGGCCCTTCCTCCAGAGTCATCACTTGCTTCATCTTCAGTAGATACGACGCTTTTGGAAGCGACATTCCGTTTTCTCCCTTTCTTCTTGCCCTTAGATTTCCTCAAAGCTGTGGAGTTAGCCCTTGCTTCATCAATGGACATATCTTGAGCGTCGACCATTGCCTCAGTCCTGCTTTCATCAACGACCAAAGCTTCAGTAGACACGACTCCTCTAGAAACGGCATTCCGTTTTCCCCCTTTCTGCTTGCCCTTAGATTTCCTCATAGCTGTGATTTGAACGGGGAAAGAGGGAGCAGGGTAATGGAAGGAAGAGGGAGCAGGGTAGGGTTGAAGTTCAAGGCAGTTTGCCTTCGCCAGCGCCTTCTCCGCGGAATCGCCTCCGCATCGTCTTCTCCGCCCGCGGCGCGTCCCTATCGAAATGAATAGGAGGGGGGCGGGTAGGAGCGTCACTCTAAAGAAGACGGTGGCAGAATTCGTAAATAAGCTGAAAAATAAAAAACACGGAGGAACGGGTAGCCAAATCACTGTACCCGCGCGGGCAGTCAATATATCCCCATATATATATATATATATATATATATATATATATATATATATATATATATATATATAAGAACATGAAAACGTAAACATGTTATTATATATTCGATAGAATATTATCATTTTATATATATAATACATTTAGCGACATTAAAAGTAGGGTTCGTATCAAATTTGGATGTTATGATATCATATTGGATAGAATATTAGATTGAACTCTTTGTCTGATTTTGGATATTGGGTACAGTAATATTCGGTCGTATTCGATCAACATGTCATGTGAGATGATGCCAACTGCTTTGTATTGGCAGAGGAAAGCGGTGGCAGTTCGGGGTCTAGCTCAGCCTATCCAACCGTCCCTGTGTCTGGGCCCAGAAGGGTTTTCCGTACTTTGATCTCGGGGTCTAGCTCAGCCTATCCAACCTTTATAAGCACAGAATAGTCACAAGAAGCTGCCATCGGTGACACACGACCGAGGCCCTGAATCAGGCCCTTCGCTAAGCAGATTTTGGATCGGCTTTTCCTTACTTTGAATCACGGTTATCATGCAAAGGCATAGCTTGAATCGTAAATAGTACACAGATTGTGAACAAACGATGGTGCACGGCCCATTTCGAAAATCACCTGAATTCGGCTTTTTGTTTACCAGATTATGGATAGTTTCTCTTAACTCTGGTGTCAGCCCAATGCGGTCCGCCCTTTCATTCGCAGTGCCAAACGTTAGCTTAGCCTTTCCGGGAACAAACTTTTTACTTTCTCGATACAAATATCATTTCCTAAAATGAGATGACGGCCTTGTGTGGGGTTTTCCCCTAACTTAAGTCACTCACCAAGGCAACAAACCCATGCACCACACGTGTGGACACTACCATATTCCTACTCTTGAGGAATTTCTTCGTGATATAGACTAGTTGCTTGTGGCTGTATCTGCATCGATTGATAATGTGCAGATGTTCAATAAAGATCTTCCTTGTTACAATCGGCAATATCGGGAGAGTTCTTGGATACGTTAGTACATTTATGACGCCAATGTGAGTGAGCGTTAACTTCCAGTAAAAATTTGGGCATTTCAATTTTGACTTTTTTTTTTAAAACAAATGTAGGTAGGCATCTCATTCTACGTTTGTACACACAGTCTACCACGAGAAAATGATGGTGAGTACACTGAAATAAAAATTTTCTCCAAAAATTATTCGTCGAATTATCTATTAAAAAAGGTGCTATGTTGGAGATGCAATGACACAAAGAGATGCACCACAACTATGATCAATCCATAGTATATGCTTTTGACTAATTTCTTGATGATACATAGTCTGTGTCATTTCTAGAGTTGCATGTTTTGTATCATCTAGCCAGAGAAATACTAAGTTTAGGGTATCCATGAGCGGCAAAGAGGAGCTATAATTTCCATACACAAAGGCCCCAATGTCTTGGCCTGAGTACTAATGCTAGTAGACTTAATATATGAAACAATCCAGTGAACTTGATGATATCCAGACATCAATTAAAAACCATGCAAGCCGATTCTAGACTCTCTTTGACTCATAGAAAATAACTCAGTTTGTTAACAAAAATGATGAAGGAATATTACTATAACTTATATTAATCTTTTCTTACTATGTAATTAAAATTCAATTTATCTAAATGCATTTGGATTTACACAATAGACATTACTTTTTACTTTTCAAAGAATATAGGAGAAATTTTACTGATATAGAAATCTTCACAAGAATGTATCTTTGCAAAACTATGATAAGATGTTGAGAAACATGATTACTTGAGATTGGATTTAGGGCCCCTAAAGGCTGCAGAAAAGATCAAAGTGATCAATAAAAATATGTGTTGAATCGAATGTGGTTCCTCCTCAAGATTTTATATATGCTAAGCTTAAACCCTATGCCTCATATTTAAGATTCACAAGTATGGCATAATATAGTTTAACCTAGTTTCCCCATTCTTTCCCCCATTGTTGAAGTTACTACCTTTACTATTATTGTAGTTCCATCCTCTACAACCATTGTTGTTCGTCGTTTTTTAGTTCCACAAGTGGGGCTGGTTGGAGATGCATCGATCTATCACATTTGGACCACCCAACAACATGTAAGAACTTTTTTTTTAAAGTTAATGCATGTACTTAACTAATTTTTTACTTCTTACACAACTTAACATATATAAGAACATCTTTGTACGAATACTTTTTGTTCTATATTATGATAATTAATAAAAATGTTTATTTTACATAATAAATAAGAAATATCTATACATATCTTTGCATAGACATATTTAACACTTAGGATAAACCCTCACAATTGAACATAATGGATTTGCACAATGGAAAGACCATATGAAGGAAGAGTTACCCATCCATAACGAAGTTCATCGTAGGAGCCTGTAGTAGGTTGTTGATTTGCATACTAGACGATCCATACTAATAAGTTATCTACCATGTCGTTATGCCATGGGTTTTGGGTAAAGTGCCCATATCCCTAATTTAGACTAATTAGCATCTTGGACCTAAAACCATAATAAATGATCATAGTAATAATTATGTGATAGTATAGAATTCATGATGGTAATCCTAATTGAGAAACGAACCTTGGTTAAACCATTAGAAAACTCTTACTGGGTACCACATGCAATTGGGACAAAATTTTTGTTATTTTTTCATTAAATAGGTTTCAATCAAGATTGATGATTTAATTGATTTTATATATAAGTAGACTTGAGAACAAATCTTAGAAAAGTGAACCAATTTAGACATATATCTTTTCTTTCATGCCTACCTTACAATAGAACTACCTATAATTCTAGTCCAATATAATTATCTAGTAAAGTGATACAAATCCTGTTCAATATACAAAGTAAACATACTATTTAATTACTCGTGCAATGCACGAGATATACTTAATTATCTAGTAAAGTGATACAAATCCTGTTCAATATACAAAGTAAACATACTATTTATATACACAGTGTAGGAGCGGGAGTGAGTCTCTTTTGCATCTTTTCATCACTTGCTCGAAAAGTAGGAGATTGTGGAAGCTTATCCAAGACAATACTCAAATCAAACTGAAACCAGGCCAGACTTTTCAGCAATGGTTAAGAGTCAACCTGAGGAAGACGAGGGACACCACAGATTGGAACACCTGGATCACTTTTACGTGTGGAAGATTTGGAGCAATCGCTGCAATCTGGTGTTTCAGGATTCAACTACAAGTGCGGAAGGGTTATACGCTTCGATTAACCAGGAGGTGAAGATCTGTAGAAAGGCATTCTCTAGAGGAAACATGGTGAGAGCATCCACAGAAAAGCCAAAATGGATACCGCCGAGAGAGGGACAGGTTAAATTGAACGTCGACGCAACAGTGAAGAAGAAGAAAATGGCGTCAGCCTTTGTTATTAGAGACTATGCAGGAAGCTGGATGGGTGGAGGATATGACCAGGGAGCTACTACAGACATTCTAAAAGCGGAAATGAGATCTATTGCCCATGACATCCAGGAGTGTGTTGGCAGATTCAACGATCTACTGGTCGAATCGGACAGCAAGATGGCGATCAGTATGATACAAGGTCAGATGGACACCCCAGTATACTATAAGCAGGAGTGCATGCTCATTAAGAAACTTGCACACTCTTTCCAGTCGGTGGAGTTCAGCTTTATAAGGCGTTCATGTAATAAGATAGCGGATCTATGTGCTAAATGGGGACGAGCTAGGGGAGAAGCTTGTGGTCGGTGGCAACAATGCCCTGACTTCCTCTCGGAGATGTTCAAAGAGGAAGCTACATTGGGCCACATTGTACACCAGAATATTTTTATGCCTGTACTGGGGAACATGATGAATAACAATTAGTCCCAGGTTTTCCAAAAAAAAAAATCTTAGAAAAGTGAAGTAGGTCCATATAAATCTAATATGAAATAGGCAAATTTTTTTTAACCAATGAGTGAAGATTATATGAGACCCTACAATCATCTTTTAATTCAGGACTCACAATTTACCCTTTTCCCTAAAAATTATATTGCACTTCTCATGGGTGCCAAGCAATGAGAAAAATTTAATTATAAGTTATTCCCCATTTAGGAGATATTATAGTTTGGAATAGGATAAAAAGTGACTTAGTAGACTTATTACCCACATTTCCCCTTGTAACCTTTCCCTAGTCTTCAACTAGAGAAAATTGAGGGTAAATGGGGTAAAATTCTACTTCTTTACATCTTCCCCTAGCTAACATTATGTAATCGAAGAGGAACTAGATGGGGTAAAATGTTCCTTTCCCCTTCATCTACATCTACCCTTATCCCATCACAAAGATAGACCTATTACTAGTTTCCCCTCACCTCCATTAAACAATAGACCCTTAATTCAAGGTATGGGGTCACCTATTAAGGGAGATTGAACACCTTCCTTGTGACTTTCACACTACCTTAATCAGTCTTCTACATGGTGATAAAGAAGGTTGTTTGAGAGTTGAGAGGATTTTTACCAATGGTAAAATACATCCCAAAGACCATATGAAGTTAGTGGACATTTCCCTTGAGTTCTATGGTGGCAGGGAGATGTATGGAAAAGAAGTCATCTTCCCACTTGCTTCATACTATTGTAGTTGAGGGCATGTCATTAGAAGAATGCCTTAAATAACTCAGATAGAAGGTAAGGAACTTTGGGCATGAACATAGGCATGGGACCTCCCCTCCACATTGTGCGCAAGGGACTAATGCCCCATGTCTTTGGTTTGCACAAAGGAATTTGAAGAATGATGTTGTGTTCTTTGATGATGTAGGGATGAAAGGGGAAGGGAGTTAGGCATTACACGATGAAGAGATCCAAGTTTCAAATTAGGAAGAGGGGTCCAATTCCTTACCAACTAGATGTGGAGCTTACTATGGAGGAGAGGTAGGTCCCTACCATGGAATTGGACTAGCTCAATCTCACCCACTCAACTAAATGTCAGTGACAAATATGGTGCAGGCATGAAACATGCAAGTCAAAGTAGAATATGTGCTTCCCACCTTGGTAATACTGTGAGTTATATGCTACATGATATAAGATGGATGACCTAACTAACACCAGTAGAGGTAAATATATGAGAAAGCCATAAACATTAAAATTATGTAAACTTTAAACTAAAGTCACATTGAAAGGTTGATGGTGTCTTATTTATAGAGACAACCTTGGTTGTTCATGTTTAATCTGGTAGCTATGAATACATTGTTTCTCTATTTGTATTCTTGAACACATGGTTTAAATTTATAATTATTAATATAGTTCCAAATAACACAACATATATGTGATTGTAACATATTGATCTTAATACTAAATCTATTTGGATATATAATTCATAACTTGAGCTTATTTACAATGTTGTCCTTCACTCTAAGACCTATTCGATTATATTTAATTATTTGACATGGTATTTGATACTAATCAACAACCAATTGAATTTCCCCTATCCAAGTGTATTTATCATCCTCACTTGAGAAATGTTACATATTAGTCCCTCAATCTAAGTTTATGATCCACATAGGTATCATTAAGTACAATTCAAAATAATGAGTCTGTATATATTAATATGACTTTAGATTCATCAAATTTCCTTCATCTATCAACTAATGGCTTAGAATCAATATAAACCATTATACAAAATATTAGATATTATTTATCAAGTGTGTTATGGTTGAATATTTAGTACACTAGTTTAGAGAACAAGGATTCTCTTAGATTAGAAAAAACAAAGTTGAACACATGCTAAACATTTCATACAAACAAGAGTTACACTTCAGTAGATGTGAAATATTAAATTCATGGAAATTGGATTTTAGTACCAATTAAAATTTGATAGAATGACCTAGCTATTAAGTCTATGTGCATCTTCCCCACCAAATAATGTCATTCATGGTTATATGACTCCCTATGTTTCATTTATCCACTAGAAGTCCTAAAATCATCATGGCCAACCTTTCCTTGAACTTCCTCACCCCCATCGGCACACCAAACTACTATCCTAAATCATATCCATGAACTACCACACCCTAATTAGCTACTTGCTAGATTAATGGAAGCACAACAATGACATGGTCCACCACAAGTCCTAGCACCAACAAAAGTTCCACTAGTCTTTCCCAATCACTCACAATTGTTTGTCCTCTTGTGAAACCTAGAGACAACCACTCACCCAATATTTTTTCATCATTCAACTTGATCAGGTCGACAACTAACTACAAAGGATCAACACATAGAAGCATATGCTACCCTAAAATGACGTTATTTGAAGAACCTTCTAGTTTGTTCTAGGAAACAACAAGGAAAAAGGAAATATGCTCATCTGAGGTCTACACTATTAACTTTTCAAAATCTAAGTGATAATTAACAGGTCATGCAGTTTTCGGCTTCTCATATCTAAACCACTACTATAGGGATTTACAAAAATATCCCTATAATAGACATCTTATCCTCTGAAATTTCTAACCCAACTTCCTCACACGTTGATCTACTAGCACCTCTAGTTGCTTTGATAGATAGCATACCTTACTACTATTGGTTTTGTTTGTTCTAAGACATCCATGTAGTATATAAAAAAGTTCACACAATTCTGTTGATCGTAGATCATGGAACTTTGGTAATTGAGTAGAATCTACAACATGCCATGTGACTTGTAATTAGCCTCTCATGGAGAACTACATCAAATATGTCCAAGGAAAACTCAAGGAATTTCTCAGAACCCCTTGAGACACATAACAAATGTGTAGGGTTCCAATGAGATCATGATGGCTTATCGATATATTAAATCTCAACTAACTAGAAAGGACTACAACCCCTTGCTAACTTGAAAAATTCTTAAAATGGTACTAGCAAAACCTACATAACATGCGGGTAGTTTATTAAGATAGAGATAAGTCAAGCTCCAACCAACATTTGTCATTGGATATCATACTAAAGCCCCTATATCTAAAATTTAATACTCTCTTACCTTTCAGATCTAACAATCCAACAAAAAGGATTAACTAGATATACTAAACTATAGACTAGAGAATAAATAACATGTTTAGTATATAAGTCCTAGTTATGAAAAGGATTCAAATCTTTGACTAACATATGTTATAAATATATATTAATAAAGGTTAGAGTGATCAGATATGTTACATATGGATTAAGACAAAGATATTTTGTCAAGGTACTTGGTAAGATAATATTAGGATCATATAGAGAGAAAGCAATTTTGGTTAATAATGACATTTTAAAAACCTAATAAACCTAAGCTAAAACTCTTGATGACATATAATATGTTAGTGAATAACATCCCAAGTAATGCCAACCTTGAACTCTAGTTGACCAAATATGATTCTAAGAGAGAGATGATGAAAAGTCATACTCTATCCCAGAAATATGAGTAACATCAACAATTTTACATATTATTTAACAAAATAACTTTTAAGAGAATATATATAGAGTGTTAGAAAGATAAAATATAATAAAATCTTTGAAATATACCTTAAGATACTTTCTCTCCATCACCTAAACAAGTAATAAATGTATCAGTATATACATATCTGAAGTCTATGTGTGAGTGTATAACAAGTATATATTGAATAATTTTGGATATAAACCTTAGATATTACTTATAAGAGTATATTAGTAGATAAAAATGCTTGAAATAGTGACTAAATGAAATACTATTTGAGAGACAATGATTGTTGATGGCATAAAATAGAGATAATAATTAATTACTTAAGTATGAACCCACATGGAAATATAGATACCATAATGGTCGAGAGAATATGGTATATTAACCATGGATGGAAATCTAATTCAAAATCACTCAAACTAAAAAAAATATTTTGAGCCAATTAGTAACAATATTATCTAATTTGTAATTTACTATTAATCAATTCGTAGAGTCATTCAAATTTTGGTTTCTAAAAACTTTGTAGTCTTGAGGTACTCAAATATATATTTTAACTTTTGTTAGATTTTATCCCTCTTGAATTTCATTCATAGAATCTTTTCAAGTGGTGAACTAAATTTGTTTATTATCCTTGTCCCTCCTCATGAAGGTCACCACAACTACTTTGAATATTTCATATTGTTGAATAATTGATAAATTTGGATTTGTATAACTGCACAAAGTTGAAATATTGTCTAGAGTTACAAATCCTAGATTCAATGAGTTATTCCCTAACCATCACACTGGATAATGGATATATAGGTCCTCCAATACTAGGTACCCCAATAGAATAAGGTAACATTCTCTCATGGATGGGATAAAAATAGGAAAATAGCCTTGAAGAAGACATAATATTAGATAGTATGTGCCAATGGACAAGGGCATTAAATGTTGTATACTTTAATATCTTGATATTTGAAATTATTGATACTCTTGATTACATCTTGTTTTGTGTACAAATACTACAATTTGGTATATTCAATACTCAGGTGAATTCTATTTTACAAACTTGTATCCTTGAAATCTAAAACTTGTTTACCTTAATCCACCAAACAGACCTTACCCATTTCATAAATATACAAAATCTCCTCTTGTTGCATTTCTTTCAGATAGGTCAATAATAAAGATTCAATAGCCACTTTGTTGACCCAACCCTTATTTTGGTCCATGTGTGGATTTTTTCCCTATAGGAATTCATGGATAGGAGGTATAAAGAAGGCATGGAAGAGACATGTAGGGTATGTTCTCTATGGATTGAAGAGTGGATATAATTTATATTTCTAATATTGCAGTGCTCATGTAGAGGATTTAATGAACTCTATTTATAGAATGAATCTATCAATATTGGTTTGGATATTATAATATTAGCTTTGTAAACATTTGACCATAAATAGAACATGGTATCATAGCTATAAAGAGTTGGCGCTCATGCATGTCTAATGAAAATTTGGTTTAAATGATAGTACACCTAGAACTTAGGCAAGTAGTTCACAAAAAACCTCATTTTTTCTAGAACTATCTACCTAAGATAGCAATAAAAACCTTTTTGGAACTAATTTCACTCAAAATTGTCTAATACACCAATTAACGGAGAAAAGCATTGCCATGTAAGTGCAAAGAGATGAGGTGTCTAAGGAAGGATGTTTCGTGTAGGTTCTGATAATGACTACCAATCTACATACATGGTGGTGGATTTTCCTCTACTTCACATACCGACATGGCCAATGTAATTTATGTTGACTCAAGGTCAATCTTGACTCAAAGTCAATGTTGACTCAAGGTCTAAATTGACTAAATACTTGTTTCAATGATCACCAAGCATTCCACTTATTTGTGTCCAATGCTTCGGCTTGAGTGTTTTTAGATTAGGCATAGACACACTCCAAATGCCCTAACTTATGGATCCTAACTTGGAGAAAAGACAAGTCAAAATAAATGCAAGTAGACTTTTGTGGAATATGATGTAAATCCATTAGAATCATGTTGTAAATCACTTGTAATGATTGTATGACTTATAATTAAGCTTAGAAAAAATCAGGAGCACTTAAATCAAATATTTAAGTACTTTAATGACATTTTCCAAAATTCATTATAGGTTGTCTTTTGGTCGAGTTAACTCAACCGATCGCTTGATAGATTTTGAGAATGTCTAGGTTTGATCAAGTTACAAACTTGATCAATCCACTCAGTCGAGTTACAAACTCGATCGATTCCCATACTATACAAAACTTATTCAAGTGATCGGTCGAGTTTCATCCAGGATAAACTTGACTGATTCTTCATATCTTCTTTGTCGAATAGTGTAATTGGTCGAGTTTCCTACACACATAACTCAACCGATCAAACTATACCAAAAGTGTAGAAAAATTTTATCTAGCTGTTGGAGTGTTGAAAAACACGAAAAAATATCCATTGCAACATCCCAAACAGCTAGCATTCGTCCTTAAGTATTTCTACTAGCTTGTAGGCATCCCCAACTACAAATATGACCCATTGAGCTTCATCCCATGGTTATACAAACACTATGAAGGTCCCTATCACTACAAAGAAAAAGGGTCTTTAACTATAAAAAAAATTGTAGTGAAAACCCTATATTTTGTAGCTAAAGGCTTTAACTACATATTTCCTTACACATACAAGTTGTAGTATATGCTCGTATAGCTACAGCCTTTAACTATATATTTCAAATATGTAGTTAGATAATCCATTCGCTACAAATTCATATGTATCCAGAAGCGTAGCTAGATATTGTCTTTACATATTTAAATATATGTATAATTATAGCTAAATGTATGACTAGCTACAATTGTATATATAGTTAGTATGTAGCAAAAACATGCAGTTAATACATTTTATATGTATTTAGTGTGTAGGGAAAGGCAAAAATTACTATATACATATATATGTAGTTTATTATGCATCTAGCTACATATGTATTTCCATTTAGTACACATACATATATGCTTAGTTTGGCTATATATTCATATATATATATATATATATTGTAATTTGTTAGTACACAAGTTATTTTAGTAACAAAATTTTAGTATTTAGAACAAGTTATATGCTCATTATGCCAATAGTCTTACTTTCATTTATAATGAAACGTCGAATGTAAATGGGGAGGATGTATACCTTGCCCCTATTACACAATGTGTACAAAGAAAATATATACATATATCAATGATTCAGTGGTCTACTAACTTCTTTGTGAAAGAGTTGTGTCTTTCTCTGCCAGTTTTAACATCCTTATTGTCTTCTTCTTTTGTTTGAGTTGTTGTTATTTGACCAACATCGTCCAAAAGCACCCAAGATAAGAATCTGAAAAGAACCTTCTAAGTTGAGATAGAAGGAATATCGACCCTATGAAGTTGGTCACTATGTTTACAGAAGCTGACAGTGGATGTTCAAATATATACATAGGTCTATGAAATGCAGCCTTCTCATAGTAGCAAAGAGCCATATCAAATTTCAACATATCATGATACATTGTTGCGTCTGTGGCTGTTGTTGCAGCTATGACTGGGCGGGCCTAGGCTTTAAATGGAGATGCATCATCATGCTTCTGTTACAACCCCAATTTTGGGCTCATTTGCTGAGAAATGTAATTTCTTATATTAAAGATAGATGAACAAATAATGATGTTTTGATTGAATGCATGAATTTTGTTTGCTTTGTAGGCTTTATTGGCTATTGGGTCCAATAACAAGGAAATTCAATTAATTAATGAATAATTGAGAATTGGAGATAAGAAAGAGGTAGAAACCTCTAGAAGGCAAAGAGATGTAATCCAAGGATGGATTTCGTGCCTCTTGGGTTCCTTGGGTTCCAAGGAGTCTAAAAATTGCATAGAGAATGCAATAAGAAGAGAAAAGATCAATTAAATATTTCTTTCTTAAGAAAGAAATTGAAAACAATGGTGATATATGGAAAATAAGTGGGAGGAGGTGTAATTAAGATATCCCTGATGGATTTTCGTATCCAAAGGATTCCTAATATTAAAAGGAATACCAATGAGGAAAATAAGAGAGAAATAAAAGAGAAATTCTCAAAAAGAGATATTTTAATAAGAAAAGAATAAGATAATAAGAAAAAGGATGAAAGATAAAGAAAGAGGCAAAAGAAATATTCCCAAGAGGGGATTTCGAGCCATTAAGATTCCTTGAGGTTCAAGGAACTCAAAATAATAATTTAATAGCAAAGGAAAGAGAAAATAGGTAAAAAATATATATATTTAAGAGATATTTTGCACTTAAATAAAAGGAACGTTTTCTTTGTGATAATGATCCCAATTTTGGTAAGTCATTATGGACTTTCCCTCCAAATTTGGGATCAATTGGATACTTGGTTTGAGAGTTATAGCTTTTACAAGTTTCCCTAAAGTGTTGGGTTTATAATAAATGTCACGATTAAATCATTTATCTTTTTCTTTGGCGCATGCGATGACGACCCTTGGATCTAAGATGGATGGTGTCTGTGCCATCACCTACCTTGGGTAGGAAAAGGAAAGAGGAATAGTAACTTAGATCTTTCGTATTTGATTTCCTCCCCCTGCAGTTAAAGTGTGAATCTAGGATTCACTCCATTAGATTCGTGAGAGAAAAGCGCACCCACCCATACCAAATTTTCCGTACGTTGGAGGGCTAAATAGGAAACCCCTAAATCTCGAGAAGTTTCTCTGCCATAGTCTAAGACTATAAAAGGGTATGGATCCCTTCCCTACGAGTTCACGAGCGCCTTAGAACTGCTCCGCGTCACCCAACGAAGTTGACCCTACAAGCAATTGAGCAATTAGCAAGTCTTTCTCCATGTTTTACCTTCCATGGCCGCCGGCGCACAGTCTATCTTTTCTCCCTATTCAGTGCACCCTGACCTGTTTGAACCTTCCATCCAGTTCGGGTTGGAGGTCCGGGGCTGATGGCTCCTTTTCCGGCCGATGAGGGGCCCTGATGTCCGAGGTCAACCATGAGGTTGACCGCAGCTGGGCGCTGCCTCACGAGACCGTCGAGAGGTAGAAGAAGGATTTGTCTGGACGGCTTTTCCCACCCTGCACCAAGACGACAGCCTGGGGTCTTAAGGGTAAAATGGGAAAAGCCCAACAAGAATGCACGTGAGAAAAAGAAACAAAAGAACAGGCCGCAGAGCTGACGTGGCGTGCAACCATTGGTCCATCAGGTGATTTTCTTAGTATTTTCATAAATAAAAATCGGTAACTCGGATGAGGGAAGTTAATACATGAAAGTTGTGTAGAAAAATGCAAGGAAACTGATAAAAATATTTTGAGAACCTGATTCTACACCGTTTTTCAAAAGTTCCCTAATTTTCTAATAAAGTGTATTAAACGTTGATGAGAAACCCTAATTGAATGTTAATGGTGTACTTTGGTGAATCAATAGGTCAAATTGATAAGTTTAACCCTATTAATGATAAAAGTGGTTTGATTATCCGTTTTGAATGCAAAGATGCCTAAATTAGAGTTGTAATACATAAAAGAAGGCTAATTTATATGGAAACCCTAAATTGGGATAAAAGGAGATTAAAAATCATATTTATTTGGAATAAGATACTCATATGCTTAATAAAGATCCTAAAACTTGTTAAGAGTGATACAATGAGAAATTAGGGGTTTTATGTAGTTTTGATAAATTAAGAATTATAATAATGAAAGAGGAAGTAAAAACCCTAATTTCCAAGGGAACCCTAAAATTGGAATTGAAATCCTAAAGAGTGTGATGAAATTGGATAAATATTAATAAAAGGAAATTTGTACTTTTATTTTAGGATTTCTATTCTTGCTTGCTTGATTGGGTTTCCCTGCATATTTGATTCCATCTTGAAATCTACAATCAAAGGTATGTGGTTAATTATGGATAACCGCCTTAGTTTCCCGAGGATTTTCTGGATGATTAATCGCATAGAATGCAAATTATATGTTGGATGTTCATACTTGCAAATCATAAAGTCACTATGATTATCACATTAAAAATAGAAGTATGTATTCTCGCACCCACATGCCACCCTGATGGATGATGCCAAAGGTCAGGCCCAGATGGGCAGACCAATGGACACCTTGAGCGGTTACCCCAGGCACCAAGCTCGGGAATGAGAAGGTGGCCTATGATATTGCATGACTAGTGGGCACCATGAGTGGTGACCCCCAGGCACCAAGCTCGGGATTGAAAAGCTGGCCTTAAGTCATTGGCAATGGGAACCCTAAGGTGGGTATGCCAGGGTTAGGGCAAAAGCGGTGGAGAATGTTATACTAAAAAGTGTAAATTGGCTTGTTAATTAATTTGATTGTGAATATTAAATTGTTAGCCATATTTGCAAGATTTTGGTTGTTCCCACATACCAGTATATTTCGATATACTGACCGACATTTTGTTTGTCGACGTTTTAGGAACAAAATTTGAAAGAACAAACACTAAAGTGACACATTGTGAAAGTAAAACATAAATTGCAAGGAGGATTAGTTAGAGTGGATTCAAGCTTGGATAGATAGATTCCCAACGTTTTCAAAGGTAAGTAAAGTTTTAATTTTATACCAAATTCCAGTTAGTTAGTAGAATTTCATAATTGTTATTTATTATTTGTCGAACCTTTGATCTTGTTAATTGAATAACAACTCTGACCTTCGGGTCTCCCTTAATTGGGGGTTACCGGGAGTCGGGGTCATTACAACTTCATAGGAGAGCACCTGTTGCGTCGGGGCTGTCTTAGATACTTCTTATACTCTGTATCTGAATTCCTGACATTGTTAAGCTGATAAAAAAAATTCAGGTAATGGAAGTTTCTACGATGGAAAATATTAGATACTTCTCTTAATCCTGAAAATAAGGTTTTACAAATGGGGAGGCATTAAAAATAAGGTAAAGATCATCCAAATAGTTTAATAAAGATATATAAGCTTTCATACATGGCATAAATGAAGGTTTCTATGAGAATAAGATGACAAAATTAGTACCTTGAAGAGACGAGAAGTATTTAAGCAATTCATCCATGTTTTGTTTCATCCCAAGCATTATATGGGAGAGTTGTAAGATAGTTCACTTGAACCATTGAGGCCTGCCATGTCCATAATTTTTAGTCTATAACCTGCACAATAAGGTCATTCATTTAGACCATTTGAAAGTACAACCCAATAACATTATTGTCAGTATGCACCTACAGTAAATTCAAGCTACAACAAAGTGATCTGAATAGAATTCTAGTTATCATGTAGGAAATGTGAGAGAAAATGATAAGGGAAAGTCATGCCTATGATGTAAAGTAAGTATCTTGAGGAGAATATGGTATAAATATTTTTTGTTCAACCTCAACTATCTGATTGGACCAAAATGCCTGGAGTTGCTACTGCTACTGTTGTTGTTGCCGGCCAAACCTCGCCACCTGAGGGTCTCCACAAGTCTTCATGTGTGCCACTCAATCACCAAGTACATGATCTGAAAGATGCAATATGCCCAAAAAATTAGAACTGGATGGATCTCAGTATAGTATGTAGTATAAGATATAAATTATGGTGACATCTTTTGAAATACAAGAAATGTGCTATCCCAAGATTAACATGGGGAAACTAGGCAGTAAGGTAAGTCGCAGGTCAGAAAACGAGCTCTTCCTACTCAAGTTTTCAGTGAAACAAAAACATGACTCATAAGAGATTCTTACTCTTAGCTTGTAAAGAAATACCTAGCCTTAGTAACTCAAGTCATTCAATGTGATGAGAAACCATTAACCCTGAGTGGAAAACAATTAAAGAGAACCAAAATCATAAAACCGTTTGGAGGTATGACTCACCAAAATACAACACAATCATATTCATATCAAACTCAAATAATTGAAATAGAACATAATCACTACCATAATCCATTTGGGTCACTTTAGGCTTCACTGTGCTAACTTTGACTATAGTCGTAGGAACAAATGCCAGCCTATCTGCAATCATTTATCTTTTTGCCAAATTTTCCCTATAATTTTTCCAATTAGCAACAACACCTGTGGCACAAAGAAGCAGCTTTAGGGTTTAAACAACATCTATGGGAATAAAATGATTTACATTGGTAGTATCTGTGCACCTTAGTGGAACATGTTCTAACAAAGTAAGAATAGAAAAGTACTGACATCATAGTGACAAATAGAACATAACAGAACCCAAGAGGGCATATAAAGAAAATAGAGATCCTATCATAAAAACCAAGTAGTTGAATAGCTATAGAACATAACCATATTGCCAAACTCTAAAAAACAGAAGCTGCTTGGTTCCAAAAAAAATAAGCAGCTAGAACTTCATGGGTAGCCCATATATACACCAGAAATGAGTATCACAATTGGCTCGTTAACGGGTAATACAATATACTAACTCACATTGTCTAGTATTTTCAACAACTCAATTTGGACAACTAGCAACTGTTTGATGTGCTCCAAAGCATGAAGAACACCTTCTCAAGACCTTGTCATTGAATTCATTATGCTTCCTAGAGGCACGGTCCTCTTCTTGGTATTAGAAAACATATCACAACACCAGAATATAGGGATAGACTAGAGCAAAAGGCTAGAGTAGATGATGTCATTATTATTTGAAAGATACTCACCTCTTGTTTATGTGATATGAGTCCACCACATAGTATTATGAATAAAAATGTACAAAAATGGATATTAGGATATGTGTGACATGCTAGCAACAAATGCATTTGAATCATGCACCAAAAATTTAGATATTCTAGTGAACATATCAAGATTCATTGTCTAGCCATTGCATATCAATGCTTGTAGCAGGGCATGATTTTGTAGACGCATCAGTTTGTTACCAAAAAAATCTACAAAGTATGTGGGTTAGTATGTGGAGTTTCACATTTAGTTTTAGTCAGGGCCTCTGTTAGAAGTTATATCCAGGTATTTTCATAACTTCAATCATTGCTTGGATTGTATAATACTTGGGCTATTGTAATCAACTTTCTTCTATGATCAATAATAGTCTAGTTGAAAATAGTAAGTGACAATGATGGCTGTAAAGGAAATTAAGAAGGAATATTCTCTTACAATTAGAGAAGGCCCACATAGATTTTATTTTTAAGGAAACATTTTCTACATAGAGAGACAGGTAGCAAGACTCTTGATATATACAAGTCATCTTAAGTTGTAAATAGAGTAGATTGTTCAATGATAGGCTCGACTGTCAATAGTTTGTATGACTGTTTATATAAAACATGGTCTGATACAAATAAATGGTTCAACATATATACATGTTCTATGTTTATGTGACAACATAAAATGTTAATCCATGTTAGTTTATGATAGTTAGAGTGCAAATCTGCAAATAGATCTTTAGAATTTCTCTGGGTGCAAATATGTGAGGGTGAAGTTTATTCTTTATCTTGGTAATTTCAGTTCTCTAGGTAAAGAAATAAATAGTTAGTAGGAGATTCTAGGATATAATTCTCAACATTATTAACAACATGTCTATCATTATCTTCAAATCTAACATGGCCTAACAAAAACTTCCTTCATAGAGTAATCATTTTGTGAAAGAAACTTGCATGAGACATCATATTAGTCCCCTGCATAAAAAGAGTGAAAAAGACATCATTTCATATATAATAGATATTATTTTCCTTAGAACATCCAATGGATGTATATTTACTCTTAGAACTGAGATCCAGGGAACTGAAAATCCTAATTCTAGCTCAACTGTTATGAAGAACACTTAAAGCTTCAAAAGACTGTGATAATAATAACATCAACAATCAACATGCAATTTCTAGACAAAACTGAGATTCACATTAAAAGAACTTCAAGAAGGTGTACAACAATTCAGTAGCTACCAAAATGATAGAAACCATGTGGTAAACAATATACTTGAAATGAAGCTAGCATAAAAAATCTTCCCAATCCAACAACTGCAACCATTAAAATACGACACCTTGATCACAACGATTCATTTTGAGTGGAGCATCCAGCTTCCCATGAACCAGACAACAAGAGATCTCACCAAAACAACAGACTAAAAAGAAGGCTTCGATACAATAGACCAGCTATATGTATTTGTAATTAGCAGCACCTACTATATATTAGTATTAGCAAAGTAGTGCCTCTTACTCTTCTAAACATCCATAAGAAAACAAACATCATTCATAACATAATAATGTGATATGAAACTACTACAAATTCAAGCTTAGTTATGTAAGAGCAATTATAACTTAGGAAGGATTATGACACCAAAAGAAATCAGCTATAGGTTCAAAGAAGGCTGTGTGAACTAGAAGTAATTTGAAATCAACAACTGAGTCCAGGAAGCTTTAACTTAAAATAGAAAATTTTCTCAAGATTTGAAGCCACAAGTTAGTATAATTTAAAGTGGTCCTTATGTACTCTATAGGAGAGGATAATGAGAATAAAGAAGATGATCATAGCTATGATAAAATGACATGTAGTGATGTAGCTTCAAAGAAGGCTAAACATGCTCAAAATAGAAAATTTTCTCAAGATTTGAAGCCACAAGTTAGTATAATTTAAAGTGGTCCTTATGTACTCTATATGAGAGGATAATTAGAATAAAGAAGATGATCAAAACTATGAGAAAATGGCATGCATTGATGGAATTCATACATCTTTCCATAGAGAAAATTGTTGTAAATATGTTTGTACCAAAAGATCATAGAATAAGAACATTCGAATCAAAAACAAGTAGAACCTTCATAAGCCTCTTTACATAGAAAATAAATAGGACAAGTGGCTATCCATGTACGTCTAATGGATTCAGAAGTAGATAATGTGTGATGACATCTTTTCACATATGGAGACTGAAGTTATTTGGGAACTTTCTCATTTCCAAATCTCGTACAAACAACAAACTTTTTTGTAAAAGAAAATTTGACGTAAAGTAGAAGTAGAACAAAATAAAAATACATCTTCATCTTTTGACTTTCAACCTAACCTTCCAATAGGATGCAATTTCCATTTTTTATATAAGCTACTATAGAAAGAACTTTATTTTAATCGGTAGGCATCCAACATAAGGCATCTTCAGACCTTTATCCTAGGATATTGCACATGTGGATAGTCTCAATAACTTCACACATCAGTTTCCCCTATAGTTAAAGTTCCTATTTTGTCAAATGCAATAGTTTATAGAAGGAATGCATGGGGCTAGTAAGAAAAGACACCTAATGATGATTTCTTACCTTAGGTAAGAAGCACCCCATCTGAACTGATCTGCTAGTTTTCCTTGTTGTCCTTTTATGAGCTCTCATAGCCTCTATGTTTAACATTTTGAGTTTCAATTATGTTGTCTTGGATCAGTCTAGAGTGGGTTGTTTTACCAGAAAGGATGTTGTACTATTGACAATTTCAGATTATATAACCAATATCATGGGTAACCAAAATAAAAGTAAAGTAATTATATGATCAAAAATAGATATAAAACAAAATGGTCATTGGGTGTTCCTAAATACCTAACTGGAGGAAAATTTTATAAAAATAGAACCTTAACATTTTATTTTGAAAATGGTGAGCCTTCCATCAAGTTCCACAATCTAGGAAGCAAATGTATACTATGTGATAGAAACAAAACCAACAAGTCAATTCAGAAAACCAGTAGTATGTCAGGTTGTCTTCCACCAACCCTTACACCTCAAGAAAGAACTTATAAGCAAACTAACAACATTTTACCAACTGACAGAGACAAGTCATCCATCCAACCCAAACAATTTGCCAGAATACTAAATTTTAAGAAATACATGGATATAGACACAAAGTTATTAAAGAAAATAGGACAAATCACAAGGCATCATTCTAAGTTCATATGCATATCCATCACACAATTTAAAATCCAAACCTATATAAGATCATGAGGTACAAACCTGCTACCTACCTGGTACTACTACATTTGTCATGTTCTATATAAGGACATCCATGAACAAATCACAAACAGAAGAAACCCATCACAGATGGTAGCTGAATAGTATATACTATTAAAACACATAGTACAATCCTATTCATATGTTGTATATGATCTATTGATATATTCTAGTAATATTTTATATTAGTTTTAGAAGAGTCATAAGTGAACATATCTTGGTACGAGTTTCCTATTACAATAGTGAGGTAAGAATATACATTATTTATAGCTAGTTGATTTTTAAGGCCTTGTAATGCGGTCTTTGTTGGACACATCAAGAGCTCAAAATCTGTGATAGATTCTCAAGAATTCGTGGTTAGTTGCGAGTTTCTATTGAGTTGTTTAACTAAAGATAGCTTGGCAGACTAAAGTGATCCTAGCACTTATAAACTACTACTATCATGTGATCGAGGCATTGGATGATAAAGCTGAGTCTGGATCTCATATGACTATTTTTTTTAGGATAATAGCATAATATTTAGGACTAATGCATATGATAAATGACTAGTTAAGAGTTAAAAACTTAAAACAACATAAAATTAGAGTGCTAATACATTGTATTCACAAAAAGAAATGGGATCACAAATTTGGTAATAGGATTTTGTGCTTAGTAGTGCTTACCCACTCTTTGGCTCCCCTACATTATTAGTCCTCATTTCAATTATGTAGATGATGTGACATGTTGTTTGAAGGGGTGCATAATCAACACCCTCTTTGACTGACTGCTAACAAAGGCTGATGAGGAGGATCAAATCAGGTTGTGGGTATCATGTTTAGATGTAGAAATAAGACAATATTCATTTGTGGAATGAGTTCAACCATTGATTATTATAGAGGGTCTATAGCTTTGTGCTTTGGAGCACATCAAACAGTTGCTAGCTGTCCAAATTGAGTTGCTGAAAATACTGGACAATGTGAGTTAGTATACTAATTTTCATACCTCTAAGTAGATATTTTCCTGTATTTCAGAATTTATTTTTTTAAACCACGTACTATTTCCCCTTTCTTAATAGTTAAAAAGGCACACAAGTACTTGAACGTTCTCATGGGTTCCCTATGTGTGTGAAGATGACATGGGGGCTGGGTAAGGTTCAGATAAACTTGGTTATTTTAAAGCTATGTTCTCTATTGGAAGTTAAGCATTCAAATCCATGCATATATGTCTATTGTGCTTAGTTTTATAATGTGTTCTTCTCAATGACAATTTCATTATGTTTCGATACATATGCTTTTATAGATGAGATATGTTTTTGTTTTCAAAGTGATTTTGAACCTTCAAGAGTAAAGATAATGATACATCTCATAGTTCTGCTTCTTTTGAACCTTTTTTAGTCTATAAAGATGCTTATATGTTCTACTATGCCCAACTTCTTTTCATGTTCTATTAAACAAAGTCCTTGCCGAAGCTAGTGAGAGGTTCTCTCTTATTTACATGCAGAACATGGGCTTTTGGGTGATATTTGTTTAAGGTGAGCTTTTGTCAAGATATACCAGAGCCATCCACCTTCAGCCATAAGTCATCCAAGCAACCTTGAAAATCCGCACCCCTTCCAACCCCACCCAAAATGGGTATCCCCAAGTACTTCGTAGGGAAGCACCCAAAATCCACTTGGATCGCCTCCTTCAATTTCCCTCTCTTGGAATCACATGACTTGGACATGAACACTTGTGACTTAGTGTCACTAATATGCAAGCATGTTAGATACGCAAATCTATGTAAGATAATCCTCACACCCCTGAAGACTTTAGCATGTGCAGCGACAAAGAACATAAGATCATTGGTAAAAATCATATGGCTCATAACCTTGATTCCCTGCACCTTGAAAGGTTTGATCAAACCTTCATCTTCCACTTTGTGAGTGAGATTTGTATGGTTTTCAATAACTATTGTGAACTCAGGGGCGACAGTGGGTCACATTGCCTCAGGCCGTTGGAGGCTGTGAACAATCTTTTGGGGATGCTGTTAACAAGGACAAAGAAGGAAGTGGTATGAACACACTACCAGAGGATGGTGATGAACATATTAGAGAAACCCAAAGCCTCCATAGAGCTCCACAAACCTTCCCATGTCACCTGGTCATAAGATTTGGATATATCAAGCTTAATGTAAGACTGCTTAAAGCTTCTTTTCACATTGAACTCTCTCAGGAACTCAGTAGGTAAGAGGACATTATCTGATATGTTACGACCTCTCACAAACGCACCCTGATTAGGGAAAATCACCACAAGCAAAATCCTCTTCAGTCTCCAGGCCAAAAGCTTAGAGATGATTTTGTAAGTTACCGAACAACAAGCAATAGGCCAAAAATCATTCATAGCTGCAACAGCCGATTTCTAGAGGCACTAATGGAGAAGGTCTTTTAGAGGAACAAATGGAGAAGGTCACCTCCTTAATTTCCTCATCTTTTGCCATCTTCAACAAACCAACATTCATCTCCTCATTAACCCTTCTGTCAAGGGATGACACCTTGTTCATACTATTATCATCAGTTCTATTATACAGCTCCGTGAAGTACCCCACAACCAGCTCCTCAACTTCAGTTACTTCTTCCATGATCTCCCCCTTATCATCAATAAGATTATGGATATAATACCTCATGTTATTCCTTTTTACTGTAGCATGATAGCTTTTAGAGTTGTAATCTCTATCTTTGAGCCATTTGAGTCTACTTCTTTGCCATCCCAAGATCTCATGAGCCTTCTCTAGTTGGGTTAGCCTCTTGCTAGAAACCTCCTCCTCCACCATGCACTGCTGATCAACCAGATTCAATCTAAGAATAGTCACTTTCTTGTCAAACTCCTCTCTTGCTTTCTTGATCAGGTTAGGTAGGTCCACCAGGTTCCTAGACCAATCCTTTAGCTCTTCTTTGACCCTCTTAAGCTTCTCAACTTCCACGAACAAAGGATTGTCGATGACCTTTACCTCCCAAGAATGCTTGACCAAACCCTCAAAGGATGGCTAGGATAGTCAGTGGTTAAGAAATCTAAAAGGTCGGTTGGGTTGTTGTTGTCTTATTAATTGAGCCTCCATCCAAGAATGGTCACTATTAGGGTGACCACCCAATTTGAGAGCCACCTCAGGGAACACCTCAAGCCACTTTTCATTCACCAACCTCCGGTCCTGGTTGCTATAGATCCTTCTCACCGGTATCCTTTTATTGTGCCATATGATCAGACCACCTCTCATGTTGAGTTCAAACAGTGTAGTAGCATCAACAACTTCATTGAAATGTCTCAGGACTGATTCTAGTATAGACAGGCCACCCCACTTCTCCCTGGACTTCCTTACTTGGTTAAAATCCCCAACAACCAACTGAGGCAGTTCCTGTTGGGTAGATTCCACCAGCATCTCCTAGAGTCTTCTCCTATCCATCTCCAAATTAGATCCATAAATTGTTTTCACCGCACAGTGGAACCCCCCTGAGTTAATACAACTCAAAGTAATCAAATGGTGACACTCAAAAATCATCTACACATCCCACACTATCAGATTCCAACCCACCACAATTCTACCACCTTCAATGCTATTCAAGTTTGAGCAACTCTGCCAACCAGCATGGAACATCCCCTTAACTCTGTCAACCACCTCCCTACAAATTCTGGTTTCTAGACATACCACCAATGACACTCTTCTCTCCTGGATGATCTTCCTGAGGGTAGCTTGCTTCCCAACCCAAGAGCCCCCCCACACATTCCAAACCAATAGGGTCATTGGGAACTCATGTCCCCCCCGCTTCACAGGGGAGTAACCACGGCCTGCCGCCTTTCCTCTGCCTCTCCCTTGGCTACCACGATCTGATGGCCTACTACTTCTCGTGTTGATTCTCTTGGAACTGCAAAGAACAACCTCATCCAGCTCCTGGTCTTCCAGTACCTAGAAAGAGTTCCCATACACTACCAAAACCTCCCCCTCCTCTTGAGAAATGGTCAGCTTAACACCAACAGTATCAGTGTCAGCCACAACAACCGCACCAACAACAACATCATCACCTTCAATAGCGACAACACCAGCAACAACAGAAACATTAACAACCACAACCTCCCCACCAGAATCACTGACCACCGTAGCCACATCTTCAGTTTCCCCTCCAATCACCCCCTCAAGGACGATCTCAGGGTTATCAGCCACGACCTCCACGACCTCACATTCCTGAGGCATCTCCCTTGCACCCATGCACATCTAAGAACTATTTGTAGGAGTTGTATCACGACGTCAAACAGACTGTGGCCGTGCTCCACCGCTCACCCTTCCTCTATTACTCCTCCTTGGCGGGGGGGGGGGGCTGCTCATGGATCTTCCCGTCACCACTGGAGGCTCCTTGTGAGTCTCTCTGGCACCCGAGCACCCCTGAGGCAAGTGCCCAAACACCTTGCAGGCAGGGCAGTGATCAAGAAGCACATTGTACACGACTCTGATATCCAACTCGCTTCCATTTGGCATTTCAAGAATGACCACCAGAGTAGGTTCCTTGTCTACCGCTATCTCAATGCACAAATGAGGGGCTCCAACAAACCTCCCCTCCATCCATAAATCCACCATGCGAGGAGTGCCTAGACCATAGCCAATTATGGTGAGAGCTCGCCTCGTCCTGTGGCGCCCCATGTCCAGCAGGGTCACCCAAACCATAGTTGTGGTGAGCGTCGTACGCCTATCATCTGCCTCTGGGGTCCATTTCCTCACTAGGACCAATTTGTTGTCGAAGAACCACATACCTCTCTCCAACGCCACCTTCATGACTCCGTTATAGGAAAATCAGGCGAGAATCAGTTCGTCCTTCAACTAGAAGACTTGAAGCTTGCCTCTAGGTCTCCACATCCTTAACATCCACCCATACACCTGCTGAAGCTGATGATTCCCACCCAAGACCTGAATGATTATTGAGAACCTATGGAACTCATCCAGTTCCTCCACCACAGGCTCATAGATCTTCATCCAAGGTCTACTGTCATCCTTTCAGAAGAACGAGACTTTAGGGTCCTCCAGAGCCACCGTAGGCCGACATTCCTCTGGATGCCCATCGGTCACGAGACAGTGTCCGTCCAGGCTTGCCCCTCCATAACATCCACCCTAGGATCAGACCATGGAAGGGATCCTAACTTTATATATATAATACAATGAATATATATAATAATACAATGATTTCACATGTATATATATAATACAATGAATTCACATGTATATATAATACAAGGAATTTACCTTTCACAACTTTAAAAGAACCATGAAGAAGTAGAGACTTGTTTACTAGATCAAGTGTTTCACAAATGCTGGAACCAAGGAAAGTGACCATTGAAGTTAAGCTATACGTTATTGAAGATGCCTAAGCCCCATCAACTAAGCTGTCGGACAATTTTCTCTTCTTTTTAGGCCCTATATGGCCACTTCATCCCTATCCATTCCACACACATTGTCTCTACGATTCTGGAATTCATGCAAAAAAAATTGGTGTCATGGTTAGGTTGTTGGAGCCTTCAAAACATAACATCACTAATTATTTTGTTGATAATGTTCAATCAATTAATATTAAGTGTTTGTATAAAATAGTTGACATTGATTGCTTACCTCTGATAGCAACTTGTTCATGGTGAAGCCATCATATTTAATGAAGTTGACAACTTATTTAGGAAACCCAAAGTGATGCAGCAATTTTAGCCTTTCTTCCATCATAACGATCACCTAGGGGTTCAAAATACTAAAACTTACTTTTTCTTATCAACTGTAGATCAGAATCAAACTTAGAGAAAGGAAGAGATATACCTTTTGCATGTAGCGAGCAGTATTGTAATGAAGCAAAAACCACCTACTTGGGATTTGTTGACACTCCCTTTTGATTCCACATACTTCCCTTGAGAACCCATGATCACCATCCAGACATAAAAGGGATAACTTAGAAAATGTTGGATCTTTGGAGCAACGGAAACAGTAAGCTTGCCATCTTCACTAACTAACTATAACTAATTATATGCTTTTTAAGAATGTCTATCACTTGATAACTAAAAGAGTGGCTACCTTTAAAAACTACAGAATATGTCTTCCTTCATTGTGAGGAAATAAATGAACAATTTGAACATCATTAAAGTAGAATGGGAATCATAGACTACTCAAGCATGGAAGTTCTTTTTCTACTTAATTAAATGTCAATGATGCAAGAATATTGTAGATACCAAGAAAATCACAAGTACTCACTAAAATGGGGGCTGAATGGAAAAGAATGATCCTTGTTACCTATGCTAAAATGGTTGAAGCATCGAGATGATGACTCTAGGTTAGGTTTCATACGGTCTACCTCCAGGATAACTTGCCCATCTATTGGAATATGGTGTTAATTTCTACTTGTGTAGGAGATCTTCTACTTGTTCACCTCTTTCTACCTATGATGTGCAAAAACAAATGCATGAGCTAATTGCGGCATTAATATTGAATTACAACCAGCAAATGGAAGTTGTCTTGAATGAAAACATGGGTTTTCATGGAACCCATGAAGAGTAGAGCAAAAAAGACATACAAGAATGAACGAAGGATATTCACTCAAATATAGAACACTAAAAATAACCGCATCAGGTTCCATGCCAACAATATAAAACCAAACTATGCCCATTATTTCAAGTGCATGCAATTGAAAAAAAATAAAATGGAAGGTTAATAGAGTTAAATAGGACATAGAGTAATGTCGAGTGGAAACACAACAAGTTACCAGACTTTAGTTAGATCCATCTCCAGTAAATTATTAACATACCAATCACCATTGTAACCATGTGTTCAGTCTGATCCATAAGGGATGAGCCTTCAGCCCACATTGTTCTTTGTTGTTCAGCAAAAGATGTAGCCAAGGTTGCAACTGGCATCGGCTGAGAAATACGTACATCCCTCACAGGAAAGTCACCCATGTCATAAGGGCCATTAAGCATACCACCATACTGCAGAACTACATTTTGAAAACCTTTTAAAATTACACTTTACCACCCTCACTATCTACTGAAAAGAGGGAAAAGTCTAGTTTCTGCACCACAACAATCAAGATGCATGAAGTAGCTGGTCTTGTAGACAAGTTGCAATAATAAAGGCACAAAGATGCTACTCACTTGTGGTGAATTGAGTCTGGCTTCCAATTCTTCCAAGAGATGTACACAAGAAGACATGGGTTAAACCAATAAAGGCATTGTAGTTGTTTGTATGCATAAAACGACTATCAAAGATTTGCAAAGATTTGTTAGTGGTGCATATAGATGTTATTGATTACCTGATAGTCCATGTATGACACAAAATTTAAGAGACAGATAAATATGTTATCGATATCATAAAGGGAATTGAAGGTCGTTTAAGAACAACTACGTAAACTATTATAGCCCAAAGAGGAAGTAGAGTTAGAACTTACATGAGCTAGACCCACATCTCAAAAGGATAAGGAATGCAACCGTAAAACTTAATAAGAATAAACCTTAAATTAGAGAGAAAGGACCACTGAGACCTACAACATGATCCACTTTCATGTTTATAGATTAGGAATCTATAGTAAATCATGAGTAATTCAAGGGACTTTGGATTCCTTTCAATTTTCATTTAACTTCAGCAAGGCATGCAAAACATAAGAACAAAAATAGTTGGAAGCCATTTCTTCAACCAAAATTGAATATTGAATATCTTCAGTAACAACCTTAAGTGGAAGACACAGATCACAATGAGGTTTCAATAGATCCATTATTTAGTATTAAACAATCATCTGACCAAATCATGGATTGGTAGCATAAAAATATAGGACACCCTTTATCACCTGTCTACTGCCCCAATTATAGTAGGTTCCACACTATGATTGAATTCCAATGGATTGGATTCATGCCTGAGTAAAAGAATACTCATATGTTACCAATTAGCTAACCATAGACAACATTTTGTACTGAAAGATTAACTGAAGACCATAACGATGCTACAATCTGGAATTCAAAAATTTAAATCTATCTATAATTTTTTTATTGTAATAGTTGAGTTGTAGTAGTGAATTTCAACATAAGTAGAATGACGACTGTTGTTTTGTTTGAAATACATCCCATTGATTTCAAATCGTAGTAGATTCATTCTAGTAGTGTGAATTATAATGAATCTTTGACATGTTTTGATAAGATCCCTAGACCATGAAATGGATTTGAGTTCACCTACATGTCAATGGTTTGCTAAATAATTTTAAAATAATTTATATACCAAGTGCAACGTGGTTTTGATTTATGTGTTATTCCAACAAGATGCAAAGGTTACATATAGAACATACATTATATCTTGGTTTAGATAAATAAAATTATTCGATACAAAAAATGTGGATCTTCATATCTAAGCAACCAAACAAGATCCCTAAAAAAAAGAAACCAAATAAGCATTATTGCATATAACATGTATCTGGGTAAGAAACATGAACACATTTGGATTTCATGTATGATACTAAGATTCTAAAACAAAACAAGGAATGACAATGGTCTCTATGAAATAATGTATGTTTATGGCTTTAATTAAACCAAGAAATTAATTATATATAAAAAGACAAATTAAAATTTGAGTTGCTCACCTAGTTTTGAATTACAATATTATTTTGGTAAATCTTCTAGTGGATATGTCATGTAACCTCATAGTGATGTTAACATGGTTTGTTCCTATAGTGATCATAACATGGTTCGTTCCTCTCTAGTGTAGTCCAATCACTGAGATAAATATTGATTTTGTTATTTCTTTTATTGCTTGCTTTGAATGTTGTTTTGTAAGGACCCTAACGCACATTTTGGGATAACCCTATTTGCTTTGCTTAAGTATGTTTCTTAGCTCCTTGCTCTAATCATCAAAGATGTAATTAGGACACGTTGGAGGTTTGAGTTCCTTGTTTGAGCTTGTTTGCTTGATGTTTGTGTTTTGTGGAGAGGTTTTGGTACAAATTGCAATTTACCCAGGATTGAGGTTCATGTGCAAGTTTGTGACCTTTAGTGTGTTCCTTCTCTCTCTTGGCATCATCTAGGGGAGTGATAGAGAAATGGACACCTTGGTTGAGTGGTGACATCCTTGGTGATGTTTTGCACTCATGTTTGAGGTGTATCTTACACTTAGGAGTGTTGTCTCGAGCTTGAGAGCCTTGGAGAGACCCTCTATCAGTTTGTGCTTATCTTGAGGGACACCATATCAGTTTGAGTGTGTCTTGGGGAGACCTCCTATCAGTTTGTGGCTCTAGGGTTTCATTCCTATCGGTTTGTGAAGGAAGGAGGAGGTGTGTATTGGCCTTGACCTAGGAAGGAGGCTTAGTGTGCGAGCCATGGTTTTTTTCTCCTTGTTGCATGATGATGCATGTGGCCTTTCTTCATGGACATGTTTCATCTAGGGTTATGTGGTGGTGGCATGTTTCCTTTGTTCTCTCTTTCATCTCTCTTGTATATATACTTCTTTCTCTCCATGCAAAAAAATCCTTTGGCCATCTTTTCTTCCTCTTCCATGGTGGATGATCTTGAGCTTGTGGAGTGATCTTCCTTGCAAACTTGGTGGACGAGTCTAAGCTTGTGGTGTGCTCCTTTCATCTTCTACCTTGGTAAGCCATGGTCATTAGTTTCTCTCTTTCTTTCTTCTTCTCGTCCATGGACCTTAGTTGCTTCTTTTTTACCCTCTTGCTCTCTCTCAACTTCGGTTATATTTTCCTTCTTGGTGGTGTTGTGGAGATCAAGATAGGAGGACCTTCTTCTACCTTGAGCTTCGGAAGCTTAGAGCTTGGTGGTGATCCTTGAGGTGGGTTGTATAACTCTATACCCACTATGTTATTATCACCTTTTAGTTGTTATCTTGCTCCTGATTATGGCTCGTTATTGCTTGTAGTCTAGTAAATTTCATTGGTAGCCTTGTGTTTTGTTTTGGATAAACGAGCTTGCTTAGTTGTTGCTAGTGTTGCACTTTCTTTTGCCTTGTTTATAACGTTGCCTTGAGGTTGAAGATGAGTAGGCCGACACATAGGAGGAGGCCGATATGCAGTTTAAATCGAGATGTTTGGTTAGACTAGTATGTTAGTGTTGGACAATAGGCTTGGAGATCGTTGGGCTTTGGGTGGCCTTCACGACCTGTGACACCCTTGCCCGTTACTCTTGTGGCAGGTCATCATGACCTTGGTTAGGTCTTGGATGACTCTTCCTAGCCATCATGCCTTTAGGAATGAGTGAATCGATGTTAGATGAGGGTGATGGTTTGTTGGTGGCTATTTTGAGATGTGAATGGTTGTACAGAGAATTAAAGAAGAGTATGGTGCAAAAATAAATAGGGGAACAAAACTGAAAAATGACAATGAATTTACATGTAAAACAATATACAAGGTGAGAGATAGATGTAGAAGATAAAATCATAAAGAAAACCAAAGAAACATGTAAGCAAGGAACATTTCGAACAACTAGATCACTTTGATATTCAAAACATTCACAACAAACTTATCTAAAAGTTATTTAAGAAAACGATTCTCTTTTTACTCGTTTAACTGGCATGCACATTTCGTTGACTAGGCCACCAATGAATCATAGAAACAATTAAAAATCATTTACAATTGCATAGGATTTTCAGGGTTTTGGTAAGTCTCCCAAATCAACTTATATGTAGATGCCAGTTAGTTTCATTGAGATTACATATGTATATATAATGGTCTAGTTTAACATCAATCCTTGCGAGTAACAAGCCAATGTTGTACATACATACACGCTCAAAGCATCAAATGTATAAGATGCATACATAGACATACAGTGTAACTGTACGTGCATGTATGAGACCCCAACCAGTTGGTCGATGGTTGGTCAACTTTTGAAAATTTTGCTGGTTTACATCCAATGGTGAGACTGTTTAGGATTTTTCCATGAATAAAAGTTTGTGGCATGCATAAGTACTTCAGATTGTTTCAGTATTGTTGTGCATGCATATTAAAAGAATCAAACTATTCAGTTTAATTTAGATCAAAAAGTGGATGGTATTAGTGGTGGCTTATGTACATGATGTATTTTGTGGTCACCTGATGTTCTTGAGCAATGAACATAAGCATAAGCATAGAAAGCTCAGCAAAAATGTCATCAAATGACAAATTGATAGTAGCCTCATCGAGGCCAAGTCCAAGACCTTCTCATCTCTACCCAACTAAGGAGAGTGGTCGCTTCTTTTACATACTTTTTTACTCCTATACACTAGAACTATACATCTCCAGAAATGTTCTCTTTTTTATATGCTTTACAAAAAACATAGACCATTAATTATATGATGTAGCATCCAGTTGCTGGTGTGTCTATGATGGAAATAATACATTTTGGTGTCTTTTGTACTGATAGTAAAACCAAACAAAAACTAATTGTTCAGATACGCAAGTAATATGTGAAGAAATTACCTAGTGCACTATGATTGACTATTACCAGCGGGTCGAAGGCCGATAAGCAAGAATCTCTACTCCTATAGTATCATACTATCACTGGCTGACACAGTTGGAAAACTGAATGAGATTATTACTGTTCACTTTCTCTCCATATGAGCGGATCACTCATTGTTCCTAGAGAAACTACAGTTTCATGGTTTGATCAATAAGTAGGGGTTTGGTTTGTTGGGCTTCGTGATGTTTATTTTCATCCACTTCTACACAGAGTGCAACTAGATTGAAAATACCCAATTGCAGTTTTGCTGGGGTTTAGGAAGGAATCGGACAACATGCCAGTGTCCCCATGGAAAGCCATTCTATAAGGGTTCTTGCAAAACTAGATGTTGGATTCAGCTTGTGATCAGAGCAATTGAACCTCGTCAGCCGAGGGACAAAGTTAGAAAGGAGCTAGAGCCAGCAAACAGAACTATTAAGACTACCTACCGAATGACCAGATTCAATAAGTAGGTGGATCCTTTCCAGTGTAGTCCTGACAAGCAAGGTAGGGGGGGTCCAGAAGTAGCAGCATTTGCAACAATGTTTGAAGATCCCCTTCCGATCAGCTCAAGCAATCCTTTGACCGGTCAATTAGAGTGAGCAAATTAGGAATAAAGGGAATTGAGAATCCTGAGATGGGGTTCCTGGTCATTGGATGGTGTGTGGACCTCTCCCTCCCTCCTTTCCTAGTGTACCTCATCCTCTTCCTTGGCTACCACCAAGCCATCACATGGTACCTGGTCGTCATGGGACTAGGTGACCTTCTCGACGCTGATGAGCTACCAGACAATCTCACTTTGCTGGTTTCTTCTATGCACGCCCTTCATCCAAATAGACTCCAATCTCTAGGGATTTCGTTTCTTGGAGCAGGTCACACCCAGAAGGGACATTCGAAACTAGACGCCAGAGAAATGAAAGGGACGGGGCGATGCAGGGATGATTATGTGTCCTCCGCACTCGATTGGGAGAAGATGGTTGAGGCTGGGCGGGGCTATGACTTATTTCTTAGGTTTTGGTAGAAACCCGAGAGGGGAATGTGATACCCGGAGCCAAAATTTGAAAAGTATAAATAAAAACTTCCACGCCAAATGAATTGTTTGGTTCCTTGACTTAACTTATGCTTATGGAATTGTAGTGGATTTGTAGTAAATAGAGTAGTGTGCAAACAACTACATTTGTATTATATACATATGTATGATTTGTAAAGAGAAGTATGTTTTAATTACATATTATCTATATGTAACTATAATAATCGTAGCTAAATCACCTTTTTCTTATAGTGTATTCTATAGTTGAGTGCATCCTACAACCTCCTCTCCCTCTAATCTTAATCACTTACTACATCCATTAGAGTGAGTAGGAGATTTGTAAGAGACCTAGTCCTACATGTATATCTTGTGAGACTCTCACTTCCACCACCTCCCTATCTCTCATTTCTACCATGAAGATGAAGATGAAGATGAAGCTGAAGGTTATCTCTATTGGCTAAGATAGGAGAAGTAGAAGAAGGCAAGACATCCCTTGGTGAAAGAATCTCCTTGGTGAAGGTAAAGTCAAAGGTGAAAGATCCAAGAAAAGTGGGTAATCCCTCAAAGGCGGAAAACTTGTTCAAGAGTGGGTAAATCCTTGGTGAAGGTGGAAGACTCGGTGCAAAGTGTGTATGTCCTTGGTGAGGTAGAAGACTCTTGGTTGGATAGATAAGTCATTTGGTAGGTTGTTGGCTCCCTTCCCCTCAAACCGAAAGTTGGGTATCCTTGTCCAAGAAAAGAAAGGTCATATTTTATAACTCTTATAAGTGAATATAGGAGGGAGACATGTTTCAAAAACCCTAGAGGTTGACCTTTGTAGGTAGTGGATTGACAATCTCCTAGTTTGGAGATTGGAAGGACTTTACATAGCTTGTGTTCTAGTGCTTATTTCAATCTCTCTCATCCTTTCTATGTATGTATAGTTGCAATCAAATTTCTAATTAGCAACCTTATATTGTGATATATCTTGAAGGTCTAACAAATTTTTTTTAAGTGCATTTTAGCTCTATTCATCCCCCTCTAGAGAAAATAGCTCATCCTAGATCCAACAAGTGGTATTATGGCGGGTCTTCTCCAAGTATACTTCTACAAGTAGGAGAAGATGGGAGACTATTAAGGTGGGAAGTACCTCATCAAAATTCCAATATTTGATGGGACCAATTTTCTTTATTGGAAAAGACAGCTAATAGTGTGGCATACAACTCTCAAAAACATAATTAACTAATGCGGAAGCGTTCACTAAGCATCAGATTACTAAAAATCACTAAAAATTAAAACCTTTTTACCAAGAGGTCCAACAAATGAAAACCTTCTCACATAGAACAAAAGTAACACATTTACAATCTGGTTCAAAGGTACATGACCAACATCATCTCTTTCTGAGAATTACAAGCATAAACTGTTATGGTAAACCAAACACAGACAGTATGAAAATCTCGAGGCACTGAGTCAAAATCTCGAAAGCACTAACTACTACTCTGAGGACTTGAGAGTACAGAGACGACACATAGGACTCTATATACATTTATACAAGGCATAACAGCCAATGTCTCCACCTGAGACTTCACTGATGTCTTTGCTACTGTTGTTGTTGTCCTTCTCCTACTGAAGGATTCCTGCCTCCTCGTCCATGCCCACCTAGAAATGTGGTTCCCACGGGGGTGAAACAATGGTAAATTGCCCCAACGAGAGATATAACTATCTGCTAGAAACATTATTATTGTAGCTAAAGAAGATAAATATGAACAAAGGAATCATATTTGTTTGACAGTAGTTAATTAAATGTCTAACAGATTAGGACATTATTCTTATCAAAAGCATTGCAGCTATAACTTGATATAGCCACATGTCACTTATCCATTAAGGAATATGAAGAACATGTATAACATTTATTCACTATAGAATCATTACCACAACATTAATTCTCTTCAGGCTTAGATCATATATCTAATGCCTGGAATTTTCATAGTGGAGTCATGGCCTGTACCCATACTCTTTTCACAAAGTATTGGGATCTTTATCCCTCAACTCATCAAGTACAATTCCAATTTTTAACAAGTTCATCATCAGGATTATAGAAACTGGGTATTTGAACCCTTATCTCATCATAAAATACTTGTTACCACTTATTAGGTAACTTCATACCTTCAGGTCATCTGACCAAGGACATTATAATTCTTGCTACACAAAGTATTGCACATAGTTCACAAAGCTCATATCACCTCTTATTATCCCATAATAGGCAACAAGGCATATTATGGCTTATAAGGCCTATAGAACATTTTCAATGTACAAAACATCATAGCCCATACCTGGCTATGATCATCTTCTCAACATATCTGCATGATTAGTAATCATGATACAATTACATATCAGTACCATGCAATACAAGGGTTATCTTATTACATTCATAACTCATCAATCTGTATTAGAGTTTCACATAGGATTACTCTGTTTTAAGACTTCACATAGCATTACTCTGTATTAGGGTTCACATAGAATTAACTTATATTAGGATTTCACATAGCATTACCTTGTATTAGGGTTCACATGGCATTACCCTATATTAGGGTTCACATAGCATTACCCTGTATTAGGGTTCACATAGCATTACCCTGTATTAGGGTTCACATAGCATTACCCTGTATTAGGGTTCACATAGCAAGGAATCAATATGGATTACATAAGTATTCAATCATACGTATTTATTCTCATCATTCATCCATAAATGAATTATCAACACACAGTATGAGTTTCACTCTCATCTTTTCCAGAATAAGATTACATCATAGTTTATAGGTTTGGATTAACCTTTTCATAAGGCATGTTATCCTATATTCATCAAAGTGCATTACATCTTAGTGTAGCAATTGACATGACACATTTCACATGTCACTCATCCAATTATATTGGACTTATAACACATCATGGTATATCATTATTGGGGTGTTGGATGTGACATCTATCATATCTTGATGTATCACTTTCCCTCAACACCTTTATCTTTCTTGAGTTCATCCACTTAGCTTGTATTAGGGTATTCCCCATCCTAATATTTTATGCACCAGTTTATCACATTTATCATGTAATGTATTGGGCATTAGTTACTCACTTAGAATTTATAACCATTGCCAATAATATGGACTCATCCTTGAGTTAGGAACTATTGATATAGGGATATCCATTATCAATCTCTCTAGGTGTTACATTTATCAAAACATTAATCACTATTCCATTATTAGTAATAGGATTCTCCATATTTATAACTTGAAGATTCACATAGCATCTTCCATACATTCATGGATTTCACATAATATTGCTCTTCAGTAGAGTTTCACATAATCATCCTTCTATATCAGGGATTCATCTAGTATTATGTGAAATTAAGATTTCACAACACATCACCCAGTGTTAAAGCTTCACATAGCATTAATGGCACTACCCTATATTAGGGTTTCATGTACCTTTATCCCATTTTAGGGATTAAGGTTTACCATTCACATCCCAGTGAGGTTTCTCATACCTCATACCCAAATTAGGGTTAGGATGTACAATTCCCATCAAATTAGGGTTTCTTACATTGTTACACTAAGTTAGGGTTACATTATCACCCTAGATTATGGTTTCACTGAGCTTTGCCCTAAATTAGGGTTTCACATAGCCTTGCCCTAAATTAGGGTCAATGTACATCTATCTTTTCAATGGGGATTTCATGATTTGATATTATGGATCCAATCATGATCACACATTTATTCATAAGGAGAGGATTATGGCTTATTAAGTAAGCAATCATCTCTCCCATTCTCTCTCCTTCTCATCCTCTCTAGGATGTTAAATACTCCAAGATTGATCTAGGTTAACTCTTCACTTAAGTACATATAGATAGGACTAGCCTTCATAATCACCATTGGTCTACATCATTAAGAACCAAATAGCTAATTGACCTTTGATCATATAAGGTGTCCAAATGGTTCAACCACTTTGGACCTCTAAAGGTCTTGGTCACTTAGACCCTAAATGGTCTTGGTCACTAAATTCAAATAGTTTGAAACCATTTAGAAAAGTTGTTTCTTGATATCGTTTAGACAACATATCTTAAAACCGCATGAACTTGAGTCTCCAAACGGTTTGAGATCGTTTGGTCCCAAACGGTCTTGAGATCGTTTGGACCCAAACGTTCTTGAGACCATTTGGTCCAAACCTTCTCAAAACCGCATGGACCAACAGGGTACTTCAACACTTAATCGATTCAAGGATTCATTCCATGAACCAATCATCAATTGAACCACTAAAGTATTCATCAATTGAACCACTGAATCACCATTCAATTAGACCTTCAATTTAGTTTTTGAACCCAATTGAACTAGGGTTGATAATCCAGAAACCATCACTTAGGGTTTTGAAACTGAGGAACCATCAATGGTTGACATTGTGGAACCAATTCAATTGAAATCAGTGAACCATCATCATCACATGATATGACCTGACCTCAAACGGTCTTGAATGACCCCCAAATGGTCTTGGGATTGTTTGGATGATCTCCAAATGGTCTTGAGACCGTTTGCCCATTTCATCATCAAAATCCATGACATCCAATTTGGGTTTTGGATCATTGGATTGATTAACAAATCAGCAATTGATTACATTTCAATTTGGTATCTTTGGATCTTCAAATACCCAACCATACTCAACCCTAGACCTCCAAACGGTCTTGGTTGACCTCCAAACGGTCTTGAGACCGTTTGGGTGATTCCCAAATGGTTTTGAAACCGTTTGGGTCAATCAACCCAAAACATCAACTTATTCAATTGCAAAATCAGCACTTAGCCGATTAGGGTTTGCATTTAAGGAATCATTCACAATAGAAACCTTCAAGATTAAACCAAATGAAACCATTGGATCGAAATCCAAGTACCACAGCATATTTCCTCAAATGGTCAACCATCTCAAACCGTCAACCATCTCAAACGGTTTGGAACCCAAACCTCCAAATGGTTTGGTGAAACCGTTTGGACCCAAACTTTGAAACCATTTGCCCTAGATATTTGAGGAAGTGTGTGCTTATGATGATGTCATCATCATCAATCTCCAAACCCACGAAGTTTTATGTAATTTACATGGTGGTTGCATCAATCAACCAAAATAAATTTCGGAAATGCCGAAATGATCACCAATTGATAAGGAATTGATTGCAATAATAAAATTAAGGGTTCAAGTTATAAAACCCACCTCCAATTGAGCTCCAAAGATTCAAGCTCACGTTAAAAATGGTGGATGCAACTCCTTTCACTATTCCAAGGGTCGTCCTCAAGCTTTGATAAAAAGAATTGGTTAGAAATGGAGAGGGGGTAGAGTTATGAAGAATTCATGCATTGATATTCGATTTTCACCATGGATTCAAGGTGAAAGGAGGTCAAGAAGCTTACCAACAGGTTGGGGGTCGTCCTCCTGTTCCTCCAAAGCTCCTTGGTCGTTTTCCGATCAAGGGAAAAGAAATGGAAACCAAAAAGCCATTGGTTTGGCTTGTAAAGGGTACTTTTATAAGAAATTCAAGGAGAGAGAAAATGCCTTATACAAATTCATTTAATCCCAAAAATAGTGCCGCCTCTTCCCCCTCAACTCCTTGGATATGAGGCTATCTTGTTTGCCTCTTATTCCTCTCAATTATCCATGATTTAAAGAAAAACAATTTAAGCACCTCAAATCATATTATACTAATATCCATAAGTGAGTGGATATTTCTTTTCCTTATAATAAGGTGTGTGAGTTATCCACTTCCCTTGGATATTTTCGTGGCCTATCAAAGGCACAAATTTATTCACACTTGAGAAAATTCATCCATATCCTTTTTTGGTTGAAGTCCCTTCAATTATTATATTTATTTTTGCACTAAATTGAATTAGGGTTTGACTTAGGATTAAATCTTGATTATTTTAATATCATGATTCTCTCTCCTCCAAATTAATTCAAATGAGGCACCCCTCGCATTTTATTTGCTATAAATGATTCCAAGAAACATTAGGGACCTTATTGAATTGGTAATTTGCATATTGAACCCTGGGATTTGGGTAAATTGTACATTACACCAAAACTAGGTTTTACTGCACAAACATTGCTTTATCAGCTTTTTCTTCGTACTCAGGCTACCACAAGCCATACCTCTACATCATATTTATTCTCATGATGATTCAACACATGAGGAACATATTATCATGTACAATTTGCAAATTAACCCCTCAACTTGGGTAATTTTCACTTTAGTCCAAATCAACCATAACATTATTTCAACATTATACAAAAAGGACAAAAATTGAAATATAAGTTCCTATTGAACCCTAATTACTTTTCACAAGATAATATTAAGAATCTACTCAACCTTGTTAGGCAAATCATATAGGGTTAACACATAACCTAGGTCAGGGATGTTACAAATTATAAACCCCTAACAGGGATTTCGTCCACGAAATACTAGGAAAAGGAGGGACATATTTATTCATTTATCATACCCTCAAGTCTCCAAATAATATCTTAATATCATAGAGATATCATGGATCTGTAACCCACACAAGGTTCGTTTCATTAATTCATCCTTATCAATGTTTATGTTTATGCAGAGCATAAACCCCTAACATATTATGTCCATATTATTGAAAGGAAGAAGCATAAAAGAACATACTTCTATCATCACCCAAGAATATTTACCAAAAGAGAAACATATATATCTAACAGAGACAATTCACTTAGAAATCCTTTATTTGTTTGGGAAAGTTCACTTAGCAAACTCTATTTAATTGGGAATGTTCACTTAGCTTTTCCTATTTAATTTGGAATGTTCACTTAGCTCTTTCTTTTTAGTTGGGAATGTTCACTTAGCTTTTCTTATTTAATTGGGAATGTTCACTTAGCTTTTCCTATTTAATTGGGAATGTTCACTTAACTTTTCCTTATTAGTTGGGAATGTTCACTTAGCTTTTCCTATTTAATTGGGAATGTTCACTTAGCTCTTCCCTATTAGTTGGGAATGTTCACTTAGCTTTTCCTATTTAATTGGGAATGTTGACTTAGCTTTTCCTATTTAATTAGTTTCATTATACTCTCTAGATTGTTTCAAAATGACTACTTGATCAGAGTAATCAGAAAGATAACAATCTAAGTGTTCCATACTTGCCTTATCTCCAATAATCATATACATGGCCAGGGTATACAAGTATTGAGATTAGGTAGTATGCACTTTATTTACTATCATGTTCCTCACTTTTCATATCATTATACACACATGATTTTTCATTTTTGAATTTTTCTTTAGACATTAATTTTATATCTCATCTTTTATCACACAACTAAGAGAGATTATAAAGCATTTTAAGGAATACTGAGTAAAATGTAAATTCTGATCTCCCTCATATCCTGGTAGGACTAGTTAGGGAAAACTCAAAACAACTACTTTCTTATTTTTAACACATAGAATAATGAAATGAAATATTAAAATGACACTATTTCATCTGACCTGTCTAGGACGTCTGTCCACATCCTCTATTATTACTAGAAAACTGCCTCCTTTGTGAGCCTTGCTCACTCTGCCCATGGGGTTGAGTCATCATTAAATTTTCGTCTGGACAATCCTTTGCTAGATGTCCTAGTTGTCTACATTGGTAACAAATCCTGGGCGCAATATAGGGTCTATGAGACCCAATCACCGATGTTGATGCTATGTTAGAGGCTCTACTTGGAACATTACTATGATCCCTACCCCTACTTGACGTCCATTGCGTCTGGGTATGGAATCTCAATGGTGTTGCCGATGCAGAAAATCTCGGCTTCTTAAAACTTTCAGATCTTTGTCCTTGAGACTGAGTGTACACCTTCTTTCCACTAGTCTGTCATTTCTTGATTTCAGACCTCTATATCCTCCTTACCAAATCCACAAAGGTGGAAAACCTTTCCCTGTTCTCTAAAGCGGACACATGAGTGGTCAATTCAGCGTTCAATCCCTTCTCAAAACGCTGAATTCTTTCCTCACCATTAACTGCCATTTGTAGACAAAACCTCAACAACTCCATGAACTTAGCTTCATACTCACTAACGTTCATCTGTCCTTGTTTGATCCTCTCAAATTGAGAGATCTTCTCGTCTAGATACATTTTAGGGAAGTATCTACTGACGAATTCTCATCGGAATACCTCCCATCCAATTTCTTTACCAGATCTCTTATCTTCCTCTATCATCCACCAATGACCAACACTCACTTTTAGGAGGTACACAACATGTCTTTCCTTTTCAGCTTCAGGAATAACAAGGATCCTGAAAGCCTTTTCCAACTCTATCGGCCACAAATCAGCATCTGCTGGATCAGATGTACCAACACAATCTATGGCTCCCACCCGATGAAGTCTCTCAAAAGTCTTACCGGCTCCATAACCCTCAGGGTGGGCTGGTGCCCTAGGTGCAGGTGGTGGCATCCTGTCTGCCATATGTGTCATGGCTATCAGGAATTTCTCAAATAGAGCATGGAGGGCTAGGTTTTCTATCACAGCTGGGTTAATCTGGGGCTGTTTAGGTACATGCCCTTCCCTATTCTGGTCTCTTGCACCTCCTCCTGGTGCAGCAACGCTTCTCTCAGCAGCATGTTCTTCATGTGGTCCAGACATCTTCAAGTTCTTCTTCTCCTATGTGAGCAGAAGATACTATCAGATAAACTGGAAGACACTTAGAACAGACTCTACAACCTTAGTCCTATGTCTCTGTAGACTCAGTGAACCTAGAGCTCTGATACCACTTAATCGTGGCATATAACTCTCAAAAACATAATTAACTAATGCAGAAGCGTTCACTAAGCATGGGATTACTGAAAATCACTAAAAATTAAAACCTTTTTACCAAGAGGTCCATCAAATGAAAACTTTCTAATATAGAACAAAAGTAACACATTTACATTCTGGTTCAAAGGTACATGACCATCATCATCTCTTTCTGAGAATTACCAGCATAAACTATTCTGGTAAACCAAACACAGACAATATGAAAATCTTGAGGCACTGAGTCAAAATCTCGAAAGCACTAACTACTACTTCGAGGACTTGAGAGTACAGAGACGACACATAGGACTCTATATACATTTATACAAGGCATAATAGTAGTGTCTCCACCTGAGACTTCATTGCTGTCTCTGCTACTACTGTTGCTGTCCTTCTCATACTGAAGGATTCCTGCCTCCTCATCTGCATCCACCTAAAAATGTGGTTCCCACGGGGGTGAGACAATTGTAAATTGCCCCAGTGAGAGATATAACTATCTTCCAAAAACATTATTATTTCAACTAAAGAAGATAAATATGAACATAGGAATCATATTTGTTTGACAGTAGTTAATTCAATGTCTAACAGATTAGAACATTATTTTTATCAAAAGCATTGCATCTATAACTTGATAGAGCAACATGTCACTTATCCATTAAGGAATATGAAGAACATGTATAACATTTATTCACTATAGAATCAGTACCACAACATTAACTCTCTTCAGGCTTAGATCATATATCTAATGTCTGGCATTGTCATAGTGGAGTCATGGCCTGTAGCCACACTCTTTTCACCAAGTATTGGGATCTTTATCCCTCAACTCATCAAGTACAATTCCACTTTTTAATAAGTTCATCATCATGATTATAGAATCTGGGTATTTGAACCCTTATCTTGTCATAGAATACTTGTTACCAGTTATTAGGTAACTTCATACCTTCAGGTCATCTGACCAAGGACATTATAATTCTTGCTACATAAAGTATTGCACATAGTTCACAAAGCTCATATCACCTCTTATTACCCCATAATAGGAAAGAAGGCATATTATGGCTTATAAGGCCTATAGAACATTTTCAATGTACAAAACATCATAGCCCATACCTGGCTATGCTCATCTTCTCAACATATCTGCATGATTAGTAATCATGATGCAATTACATTTCAGTACCATGCAATACAAGGGTTATCTTATTACATTCATAACTCATCAATTTGTATTAGAGTTTCACATAGGATTACTCTATTTTAAGACTTCACATAACATTACCCTGTATTAGGGTTCACATAGCATTAACTTATATTAGGGTTTCACATAGCATTACCCTGTATTAGGGTTCACATGGCATTACCATGTATTAGGGTTCACATAGCATTACCCTGTATTAGGGTTCACATTGCATTACCCTGTATTAGGGTTCACATAGCAAGGAATCAATATGGATTACATAATTATTCAATCATACTTATTTATTCTCATCATTCATCCTTAAATGAATTATCAACACACAATGTCAGTTTCTCTCTCATCTTTTCCAGAATATGATTACATCATAGTTTATAGGTTTGGATTAACCTTTTCATAAGGCATGTTAGCCTATATTCATCAAAGTGCATTACATCTCAGTGTAGCAATTGACATGACACATTTCACATGTCACTCATCCAATTATATTAGACTTATAACACATCATGGTATATCATTATTGGGGTGTTGGATGTGAAATCTATCATATCTTGATGTATCACTTTCCCTCAACACCTTTATCTTTCTTGAGTTCATCCACTTAGCTTGTATTAGGGTATTCCCCATCCTAATATTTTCTACACCAGTTTATCACATTTATCATGTAATGTATTGGGCATTAGTTACTCACTTAGAATTTACAACCATTGCCAATAATATGGACTCATTCTTGAGTTAGGAACTATTGATATATGGATATCCATTATCAATCTCTCTAGGTGTTACATTTATCAAAACTTTAATCACTATTCCATTATTAGGAATAGGATTCTCCATATTTATAATTTGAGGATTCACATAGCATCTTCCATACATTCATGGATTTCACATAGTATTGCTCTTCAATAGAGTTTCACATAATCATCCTTCTATATCAGGGATTCACCTAGTATTATGTGAAATTAAGATTTCACAACACATCACCCAGTGTTAAAGCTTCACATAGCATTAATGGCACTACCCTATATTAGGGTTTCATATACCTTTATCCCATTTTAGGAATTAATGTTTACCATTCACATCCCAGTGAGGTTTCTCATACCTCATACCCAAATTAGGGTTACGATGTACAATTCCCATCAAATTAGGGTTTCTTACATTGTTACACTAAGTTAGGGTTATATTATCACCCTAGATTATGGTTTCACTGAGCTTTTCCCTAAATTAGGGTTTCACATAGCCTTTCCCTAAATTAGGGTCAAGGTACATTAATTTTTTCAATGAGGACTTCATGATCTCATATTATGGATCCAATCCTGATCACACATTTATTCATAATGAGAGGATTAGGGCTTATTAAGTAAGCAATCATCTCTCCCATTCTCTCTCCTTATCATCCTCTCTAGGATGTTAAATACTCCAAGATTGATCTAGGTTAACTCTTCACTTAAGTACACATAGATAGGGTTAACCTGCATAATCACCATTGGTCTACATCATTAAGAACCAAATATCTAATTGACCTTTGATCATATAAGGTGTCCAAATGGTTTAACCACTTTGGACCTCTAAAGGTCTTGGTCACTTAGACCTCAAACGGTCTTGGTCACTAAGTTCAAACGGTTTGAAACTGTTTAGCAAAGTTGTTTCTTGAAACCGTTTAGACAAAATATCTTGAAACTGCATGAACTTGAGTTTCCAAATGGTTTGAGATCATTTGGTCCCAAACGGTCTTGAGACCGCTTGGTCCAAACCTTCTCAAAACCGCATGGACCAAAAGGGTACTTCAACACTTAATCGATTCAAGGTTTAATTCCATGAACCAATCATCAATTGAACCACTAAAGTATTCATCAATTGAACCACTGAATCACCATTCAATTAGACCTTCAATTTAGGGTTTTGAACCCAATTGAACTAGGTTTGATAATCAAGAAACCATCACTTAAGGTTTTGAAACTTAGGAACCATCAATGGTTGACATTGTGAAACCAATTCAATTGAAATCAGCGAACCATCATCATCACATGATATGATCTGACCTCAAACGGTCTAGAATGACCCACAAACAGTCTTGGGATCGTTTGGATGATCTCCAAACGGTCTTCATACCGTTTGCCCATTTCATCATCAAAATCCATGACATCCAATTTAGGTTTCAGATCATTGGATTGATTAACAAATCAACAATTGATTGCATTTCAATTTGGTATCTTTGTATCTTCAATTACCCAACCATACTCAACCCTAGACCTCCAAATGGCGTTTCTTGACCTCCAAACGGTCTTGAGACCATTTGGGTGATTCCCAAATGGTTTTGAAACTGTTTGGGTCAATCAACCCAAAACATCAACTTATTCAATTGCAAAAAATCAGCACTTAGCCGATTAAGGTTTGCATTTAAGGAATCATTCACCATAGAAACCTTCAAGATTAAACCAAGTGAAACCATTGGATCAAAATCCAAGTACCACAACATATTTACTCAAACAGTCAACCATCTCAAACTGTTTGGAACCCAAACCTACAAACGGTTTGGTGAAACCGTTTGGACCCAAACTTTGAAACCGTTTGCCCTATATATTTGAAGTGGTGTGTGCTTATGATGATGTCACCATCATCAAGCTCCAAACCCATGACGTTTGCTGTGATTTCCATGGTGGTTGCATCGATCAACCAAAATAAATTTAGGAAATGCAGAAATGATTACCAATTGATAAGGAATTGATCGCAATAAAAAAATTAAGTGTTCAAGTTATAAAACCCACCTCCAATTGAGCTCCAAAGCTTCAAGATCACGTCAAAAATGGTGGATGCAACTCCTTTCACTATTCCAAGGGTAGTCCTCAAGCTTTGAGTGAAAAGAATTGGTTAGAAATGGAGAGGGGATCGAGTTATGAAGAATTCATGCATTGATTTTCGATTTTCACCATGGATTCAAAGTGAAAGGAGGTCAAGAAGCTTACCAACAGGTTGGGGGTCGTCCTCCTAATCCTCCAAAGCTTCTTGGTCGTTTTCCAAGCAAGGGAAAAGAAATGGAAATGAAAAAGCCCTTGGTTTGGCTTGTAAAGGGTACTTTTATAAGAAATTCAAGGAGAGAGAAAATGCCTTATAAAAATGCATTTAATCCCAAAAATAGTGCCGCCTCTTCCCCCTCAACTCCTTGGATACGAGGCTATCTTGTTTGACTCTTATTCCTCTCAATTATCCATGATTTAAAGAAAAGCAATTTAAGCACCTCAAATCATATTATACTAATGTCCATAAGTGAGTGGATATTTCTTTTCCTTATAATAAGGTGAGCGAGTTATCCACTTCCTTTGGATATTTTCGTGGCCTAGCAAAGGCACAAAGGTGTTCACACTTGAGAAAATTCAACCATCTCGTTTTTTTGTTGAAGGCCCTTCAATTATTATATTTATTGTTTCACTAAATTGAATTAGGGTTTCACTTAGGATTAAATCTTGATTATTTTAATATCAAGATTCTCTCTCCTCCAACTTAATTCAAATGAGGCGCCCCTCTCATTTTATTTGCTATAAATGATGTAAAGAAAAATTAGGGACCTTATTGAAGTGGTAATTTGCATATTGAACCCTAGGTTTTGGGTAAATTGCACATTACACCAAAACTAGGTTTTAATGCACAAACATTGCTTTATTAGCTCTTTCTTGGTACTCAGGCTACCACAAGCCATATTTCTACATCATATTTATTCTCATGATTCTTCAACACATGAGGAACATATTATCATGTACAATTTGCAATTTAACCCCTCAAATTGGGTAATTTACACTTTAGTCCAAATCAAGCATAACATTATTTCAACCTTATACAAAAAGGACTAAAATTGAAATATAAGTTCCTCTTGATCCCTAATTACTTTCACAAGATAAGATTAAGCATCTACTCAACTTTATTAGGCAAATCATCTAGGGTAACACATAACCGAGGTCAGGGATGTTACAAAAAGTCTACATCCAACGATCAAGTCTTGAGCTATGGAAAATGGTGGACAATCCATACATGCTACCAAAGAATAAGATAGAAGAATGGGATGAAGCTACCTTAAAGAAAGCAACCTTGAATGCAAGATACATCATCATTCTCTATGACTCCATGACCCCGACCGAGTTCAACCATATTTCCTCTTATTAGACGGCCTATGATGTATGGAGAAAGGTATGCATCACTTATGAAGGGACAAAGCAAGTGATGGAAGGAAAGTCTACATGCTCAAAGTTTTTCTTGATAACTTCAAGATGGGAAACAAGGAAAGGGTGGTCGAGATGCACTCAAGGCTCAACACCATTGTAAATGGTCTTGCCATCCTAGGTCATCCTATGGCTATAGGAGAGATCAATGCAAAGATCCTTAGAACTCTTCCCAAGATGTGGGAATCCAAGGTGACTTCCATTGAAGAAGAAACGTCTCTTGGTGATATCCTCATTGAAGAGCTCATAGGAAATCTACAAGCCCATAGTCAAATTTGACAAGCAAGATGAAGAAGAAAGAGAAGAAGAGAAAAAGGTCAAGAGAATGAAGAAGGCTGAAATCAAGGCTCAAATTGAAGCTATTGTTGGTGTAGCCTCTCCATGCTCTCACATTGAAAATGCCATGTACTCCAAGGGTAGACTCTACAAAGGGAAGTCCTGCTCCTCCATCTGATGATTCAAATGTGGAATGAAGGGTCACTTCATGGAAGAGTTTCTACAAGGAAAAAAGGACTCATCAACTCTAGAGAAGAGAAAAGAAGTATAAGAAGGAGAAATGGTAAAAAAGCTCAAGTGACTCCTCCAACTCAATATCAAGTGAAGAATCTTGTGGAGGATCTAGTTCAAGCTTTAGTGATGAAGGAGAATGTCATTTTTCTCTCATAGTTTCCAAAAGTGAAGACTCAAATGAGGTAAATCTAAGCTCTTTAGATAAAGAATATTTAATTGCTATTATTCATGCTACTTGTGCCTCTCTTAAGTCTTCTAAAAGGAAAAAGAAAAAGCTTGCTAGAATCGTTGATAATTTGCATGTAGAAATATATGATCTGGAACATGCTAATATTTGCTTTCTAGATGAAAATAATGCTTAACTTAGTCAAGTAGACTCTCTTAAACTTGAAAATGCTAGCTCTCTTGATAAGATTAAATTTGTAGAAGCTCAACCTCTTATGCACAGTTCTAATGAAGACCATAGTAATATTGTGAATTCTCTCATGCTTGATATTGATGTTGTTAAAACTAAAAGTGAGGACAAAGATTTTGTTTTGTAATGATTATAATATGAAAATAGTGCTTATATTTCTAAGATTGCTTTTCTTAAAAATGAGAATGCTTCCTTACTTGCTAAAATCAATGTCCTTGAATCTTGTTCTAGTTCTACCAGTAGAGATAATAGTGTTGTTGCTCTTTATATTGATAGAGATTTTATATGACCAAAGATCTTTGCCTAGAAAATGATCTTTTGCATGATAGAAATAACATAAGTCATTTTTCTTCTACTATTGCTTCTCTTATGCATGCTAATCACAGTTTGAGTTTTCTATGCAAAGATTCTTAGATGATAAAGAGAATCTTAATAAAATCCTAGATCATATTACTAAACAAATGGGCAGATATGGTATTGGACTTAATAGTATAAAAAAGAACAACAAAGACAAAGGACCTTTAGCTTTCAATGAAGAATCCTATAGTTCCAAGGCTAGGAGATCATGAAATTATTGCAATGAAATTTGTCATTATTCTACTTATTTCCCTTTTAGGAAAGCACCCAAGAGAAATAGAACTTGGGCTGCTAAACTAATCCCTCTAGACCCAAAAATATTATTGGGGACCATTTCATCTTTCTTCTTATAGGTCAAGTACAATTTGATTGGCATGAGATATTGATTTGCAAATCGACTTCTCAATCCACATGAAAGAAGAAAGGTGAGATGTGTATGGGGTGGCAACAAGAAATAAAGCAATGGTAACAATAGAGGTAAATATATTCTTGCTCATATCCAATCATAATGTGTTTTTGCTAAGTTAGTATGCACTATGCATATGGTTTTTGAGTCAAAATTGGTATATTGTGTTCCCATCACACTCTTGCTCAAAAACTATTTCTAATGTTTTCATAGTGCATTACTAACTTGCTTACACATGTTTAGATATGACCTATATTTTTAGCATGCCTCTAAATATGTTTTTATGAAATATATCTAGTTTTTGACAATAGTTGTATCGGTCGTGTCTTACCTACTGAAACTCAAACAATAGGCACCTATAATTGTTGCCAAAAAATGTTTTCAGTCGAATTTCCAAAACACAAAACTCAACCGACAACACTGTGCACAAAATATACAATTGGCTTGGATGAGAATTTCCCTCTCAACTAGACTTTCTCAACCAATAGCCTTATTCCATGGCACTCCTTTTGGTACCTTTTATATACATATTGCCCTACTTTAAGTTTCTTATATTGCATACAACTCTATTTTGCTAATTTCCATATTTTGGTATCCCACAAGTGGTATCCCTATATCTTGCACTTACCTATCATGTGTTGTTTTGCATATTTTGATGGTGATCTCTTTGGATCTCTTGGTTGTGAATAAATTTCTTGTGTTGCACTCTAACTTGCTACATCTAACTAGTAGTATATATTTTGATGCAATCTAAGGTTCTTGGTGGTAATCATATTTTTACTAATGATACATATTTGCTAGTGATTTATATCCTTTCATGCTTCTAAAACTGCATATCTTCTTGTTCGGATATATCTCTACATCTACTCATATCTTTCTCTTTAACTCGTGCATCTGTTTCTATCATCTAGATCCTACTAGTAGTCCTAACTTGTGATATCATGTACTAGTAGTTTATATACATGTAGTTCTATCCTTGTTCATTTTTTTCATCAAGTGGTATTCTACTATATGTTATGCTTGTATCTTGTTTCAATACTCAAGCTTGTTCCTTAACTTGCATATCTACTATCTTGAGTTCTTTCTTGCATAGTTTTTACTTTGATATCTACTAGAATTAATTCTTGGGTTGTTCAATGCATGTCTTAATTTGTTTTATATACTATCCTTGGACAAGCCCCTAGTGTTGCTCTTATACTCTATTTTCTAACTTTTGGTATCTCCTTTTATCTAACATATTTTGTTTTAACTCTTCAAACCCCTACTTTACAAAATGACAAATGGATATGAGGTATGTCTTATGTTAGATAGGGAGAAGGCTTATGTGAGGATAAAGCATGCCTTATGTTAAGGGGAGAAGACATATATGTAGAACATATATGAGTAGAAGACATATTTTCTATAGATATTATGAAAGTTAACCATGCAGGATAAATAGAATCAATGAGGGAGAGTATGAGATTTCCATGAGCATCAATTGTGGGGGAACATATGAACTCAATTATATTGAAACCCCTAGGTTTCTAAAAAGGTATGATTTTACTTAAAAAGCATTCATACATTTAAGGAATGGTTTTTCATCTTCAAAAAGGGGGCTGTTGACTCAAGATCAATGTTGACTCACGGTCTAAATTGACTAAACCCTTGTTTTGATGATGACAAAGCATTCCACTTATTTGTCTCTAATGCTTCTACTTGAGTGATTTTAGATTAGGTATAGACACACCCCGTATGTCCTACCTTTCACATCCTAAATAGGAGAAAAGACAAGTCAAAATCACTACAAGTGCACTTTTATGGAATATGATGTAATTCTATTAGAATCATGTTGCAAATCACTTGTAATGATTGTATGACTTGTAAATAAGCTTAAGAAAAATTAGTAGCATTGAAATCAAATATTTAAACACTTTAATGCAATTTTTTGTTACAACCCCAATTTTTGGGTTTATATTGATTGAAATGCAAATTCTCAAATAAAATGTATGTGTATGGAAATTGTATGATATATGTTCAACGAATGAGTTCTTTTGCAATATTTCCTTTAGATGATTAATTTCGTGGATCCTAATGAGTTAGTCATTCCAATGTGATAAAAAGGGAATACAAGACAAAAGAAATCCCATAATATTAAAAAGGTAAAAGAAATAAGAATAATGGTAAAAATTATGTGGAATTCTCTAGAAATTGGTATGGTTGACCTTTATTGATTAGGCTTTAAATCCACTTGGTTTCTAATGGCAAAAGAAATCCAAATACAGAAAGTAGAAGAGAAAGAGAGAGAAAATATGAATAAAATATTCCTTATTAAGTGATAACTTGCATAAGAAGAAAAGTCTCTCATAATTTAGAATTTGAGTCTCAAACTTTGCACACATGTATTTTAAGTCATAATGGACATTCCTTTCAAATTTGGGATTAATTGGACATTTCATTTTAGAGTTATTTTTTTTGTCTGAATCCCTAAAGTGAGAGAATATCATTAAGTGTCACCATTTACATACATACTAGAATTCCTTTTATCATCCTTTTAATTGGCACATGCAACCTAGACCATCGCATCTAACATCCAACGATGATCCACTTGTCTCCTACCTCCAACCCATTTTGGGAAGTTGGAACACTAAAAAGAAGAATCAGTTCACACACTCTCCCATAATGATCAATAAGGAGTCCTAAAAATTAGACATTTGATCTCAGGAGAGGAAATTGGACCTAATGACCCATGGATGTTCCTATTTTGTGCACGTTTGGGAGTTTTTCCCAAACCACTGTTACAACCCCAATTTTTGGGAACATTTGCCGAGAAATGTAATTTCTCATATTAACAATTTTTGAACAAATAAATATATGATTTGTTTTGAATAAATGAATTTTGTTTACAATAGCCTTGATGATTGTGTTGTGGGCTTTATTGGCTATTGGGCCCAAATAATAAGAAAATTCAATTAGTAAATGTATAATTGAGTTTTTAAGAAAAGAATGAGATGGAAACCTCCAGAAGAAAAATCCAAAGAGGGATTTCATGCCTCTTGGGTTCCAAGGATTCCAAAGTTGCAAAGAAAAGAAAATAAGAAAAGAAACGATTAATTAAGTATTTCTTTATTAAGAAAGAAATTGAAAACAATGGTAAAATGTGGAAAACAAGTGAAAAGATGTATAATTGAGTTATTCTTGGTGGAATTTCGTATCCCAAGGATTCCTAATATTAAAAGGAATACCAATGAGGAAAATAAAAGAGAAATAAAGAGAAATCCTCAAAAAGAGATATTGTGACGGAGTGGACTTTTGGAATCCTAAAATGTCCGATGACTTAAGTGAAAGCCTAAGGTTGAGTTATATGGAGAATCTTGGATGAAGTTATCTAGATTTGAATATTGATAAAATAATGCATACATTGAGTTGTTCGATTGACAAAGTTCAAATTAGATGGCTTAAGTCATGAATTGCTGGAGGTGTCACACGACTCACACAACCCTTGATTTGTTCGGGTCTGTGTGGTAGGTTAGTGGCCCAGGATCTGTGATCGATGGCTACATCCCTAGTGCTGAAAGAATCCACAGACTTAGCCTTTCGCAGGACTAATTCAGACCCTTGGATGCTATCCGACAGTAGTGGGCATCTTCTCCTTCCTTGCAGTTGCATAATCGTGGACAACGACCCCCACTTCCGTGATATGTTGCTTAGAGGTCGTGGGTTGAGGGCAACATTTGAGTGGGCAGTTAGACTTTGGGCTTGATGAGTCCTCCACAACGACCTCTCGTTTGAGATACAAAGCCAGTAAATGAGAGGGAACGAGCAAAGGCTCCTACACCTTCGCAGCAAACTGCTCGTCGGAGAGCCTCACGGTAGTGAAGAGCTTCACCTCCAGGGTGGCCTACAAGAAGACATGCCCTTCTGGATGAGAAGATAGGCCGGTGGCGCACAGTAGGAGGAATAGTCGATGGCTGACTGCACGATCTGGAGGCAGAGATCTTTGCCACGACGGTGCTGAGCACTCATAGTCATAGAGCATGGGAGATCGGAGGCCGACAGCCTGACGAAGAACAGAGGGTTGGCTGTAGATGGTGCTAGCAAGGGAAAGGAGGAATAGAGAGCCGCTCAACGTGACTTACATTGTTCACGTGAGAAAGAAAGAAGAGGGACTGGGTCTAGAACCCTGACTCGACCCAGCGAGCGTGAGCAGACCGGAGTAGCCACCATGTCAGCGACGCGGAGAGTTGGGACTCGAAGCCCTTGGGGTGGCAATCTCTGTCCGACAGCATGTCTTGCTAGGCGGAGTGGTCTCCTGTAGCAGCGCCCTCGTGGAGGTCGAGCTCCACACCCAAGCCAAGAGGACCACGACGGCGCCCGTTGTCCAGGAGACGACGCTGCGTCGGCATCCAGGCATTGCAGCTAAGCAACGTAGACGGGCGTTAGGGCAGGCTTAAGGTCGGCGACGCTCGCACAAGAAGAGGGTGCCCACTTCACAGAGATCACGAGGAGAGGAGGCCAGTCTTTGCCTTGTTGTACAGCGGTGGCTTCGTGAGAGGAGGAGCTCACGGCGGCGCTGTTCCAGGTTCACGCGGATGCATCGCGTAAGAACCAGATCGTGAGGAAGGGAGCGCTCGGTTCAGTTGCTGGTCATTTTGTGTGGACCAGAAAAGAGAGGAGTCAGACCGCCTGGTTTAGTCTTGAACCCAGCCGACTCAAGCAAAGGAGTAGCTGCATCATGAGGAGCGATGTGGCAAGGTTGGATTGGCTAGAAAAAGGTAATTATATTAAAAATGCTCAGATCTTCTTTATTTTACAGTAAATAGCTCGATTATCGGAAAATTATAAACATGGTACCAAAATTCTCAGAAAAATGAGTAGAACACATTAGAATGATAATATCAGACTTTTGATGCACTAAGTTCAGGGTTATCATGTAATTTGTAAAATGCTTGTTTCATGTCTAATAAATAATAAATGAGAACCTAAAATCATGAAAATGATCCAGTAGCTCTTAAATGTTATGTGTAACACATATGATGTCAGATATGATGATATTTCAAACATGAAATCATGTAGTTTGCTTTATATGGCTAATCAGGGCTAATAACCCTAATTAAAATGTTATAAATATATACATGATCAGAAATTGATGAAATTTACACAGTAAGATCATATAATTATATGGAACATCACTTTTAAATATGAGATCAATATTATACACATAATCCATGTTATACAATGATGTTTGCTCTTAATATGATATTAACCCTAATATGATTAGTACATGTAACATAGGGTTAACATGTGCACATAATTATATGTAATCAAGTAATCAGATTATGTATCCTAATCTAGAATATAACATCAGTAACCTAATTACAAGAAGATAAGACCAGTAATGATGCACATATCTTAATGAGATAAGTTAAACCCTAAAATGAACATGATTAAGGTTAAGATGAGATGTAAGATGATGTGAACCTGATGATAGTATATGATCTTATCTTGATCAGGTTCAACAAAGTTATAGTTGACATGAGGAATATGTGATGATTAGGTTTCTCTTGATCAAGGTACGCCATTACCTCTTACTTGGCTTATTATACAATATGCTTGCGTTATATGGTAGTACAAACTTGGCATATGATATTGATTGAAATGATTGTTCTTGTATGATATGTTGCATGATTTTCCATACTTATTGCTATGAACACATGAAACATAAGATATCTGGTCCATTATATGATAGCACTAAATCTCTTTGGTAGAATAGTGCATTGATGAAAGTACTAAATCTCTTTGGAAGAATAGTACACGTGAGCACTAAATCTCTTTGGCAGAATAGTGCATTTATGAAGTACTAAATCTCTTTGGCAGAATAGTACATGTGAGCACTAAATCTCTTTGGTAGAATAGTGCATGTGGTTGATCAAGTTTACATATAATGGAAATGTGCCTAAAAGATGTGTTCTCTTATGGTAACCAATATCTTTGTGCAACGATATGCCTTTCTTATATTTTGTTTAATGCTGCCAAGTATTAGTTTTATCTTATTGTCAAGATATGATGAGAGGTATATAAAAGACACGTAGGCATACTCAGTACAATATTCTTGAAATATTGTGCTGACGTGTACCACATGTAATCTTTTGTTTAGGTTATGGTTATGCTCTTGAAGATCCAGGATAGTTGAGAGTTGTGTGGCGAGCTGATGTACAGGTGGACCTGTTGTCTTAAGATCCTGTTGTTTAGATGTAGTACATGTATATGTAGAAGTTTGCTGTTCAATATGTAACATCAAATGTTGTAACAATTCATGTTGTAATTATATGTTGAATGGTGAACATGTGTTGTATGGTTTTATTATTGTTCATGTACATGTGCTACTGATGTATTGTTTCCTTCTGACTCCCTCAATTTTCTTCTTCTTAGCCTCATGTGGGATGTTTAAATTGGGATTCTCGCTGAGGTGAGGGTTTCAATTTGGACGTCGCACATCAGATTAAGTTTTAGAAAATCCGGGGATGTCACAGATATTTTAATGAGAAATAAACAAGATAATGCGAAATAATGCGTGTAGATGCATCTAGAAGTATAATAAGTATCCTTGATAAAGGAATTTCGAAATAATAGAGTGTCTTGGGATCCAAGGAGTCCCAATAAAGAAGAAAGATAGTGAAAATACCAAAATTGCAAAATAAAAGTATAATGTGATACATTATTAATGAATTTTGTGATATTGTTAAAAAGGGAAATAGTTTCTACTAAAAGAAAATAGAAATTCATGCTTATGGATTAAAAAGCAAACGTAAAGGGAATAAGAGAAAACAATTTCGAATTCTTAATGACTAAGGATCAAGTTGAAACAAAGAATTAATATACAGAGAGAATTTATTCTCAACTATGGAAAGATGGTTTCCTAATGAGGAGAAGCCTTGCTTTTCTCATGGGCAAGTATGTTAGGGCATGGCTGTCCTCCCTATATAAAGGGTCGAACCCATTCATGAAGACTAGAGAGATACCACACATATATCTTTCTCTCTTGTTCACCTTCTTCATCGTTTCCATTCACAAACCCTAGCAGCGGGAAGCAATGTGACCCTGGCAGAGAGAGGAGCCTAGGAGGGGTTGCGTTGGAAACTGGAAATGCGCCGATGATAGAGCATGACCTAGCCAGTGTTTAAGTGCCTGAAATGGTGCTCCGTAGCAGCCGCATGGCTGCACTTGGCGGATGCAAGTGCAGGTCTGCAAAACCCGTTCCGGCCACCTTGGCCCCACCTTGAGTCTTCTCCAGACTTGACACGGAGCGACGGAGGCAAAGACACCCTCCCTAGGGGTTGTCAGGGGTCAGGGAAGGAAGGAGAAGCTACCCCAGCCGCGGCTAGGGCGGCAGGAACCAGGAGCCACGAGGTTGAAGAAGGCCGGGTGGCCTTGGACGAAACTGCCCTCCACGGGCTACATCGTTGATCGACTTAAGGAAGGGCAGAACATACATTTCATCATGTTTTCCAAAATGATGGGCAACACTGCATGCAAGGAGCTATGTGGCGCCTCCCTATTGGCCCATGTAAGTGAAATCTTGCTAAATTTGTAATTAAATATTGGTAACTCCGATTAGGACAAGTAATATATGAAAATTGATCCTCTGAACGAGAGGAACAAAAAGAAATTATTGTTAAGGCCTAATTCCTCTGTTCATTCAAGAAATATATCAAGATGCTATCTTTAATAGTTTAATCAATGAAAAACCCTAACCTTTGATGATTAATGAATTAGAAAGGGGTTATGTGAGTGTTTAAAATAGATATTAACCCGTTGTTAATAAAAAAGGCATATTAGATCTAAAAGGATGATCTTCATGCATAATTTGATTAATTTAGGGCTCCATATGATTTAATGAACCTTGAACCCTAACTATGGTAATTATGATCCTTAACGATTTTAATTGGTCAAATTCATGAACAAAGTTGAGATACGATGGTTCTAATCTATTTCGAGTACAAAGATTCCTAATTATGGGTAAATACCCTTAATATAGTAATTAGGGTTTTCTAATGAATAAAAGGTGGATTTAATAATATATAGAGTTCATTTGTGAATTAGGCCATAATGAACTATGAATTGATGATAAATGAGTATAATGACCTTGCGATGGATTAAAAGGATAAAAAATGGTAGTTTTAACATAAAAGAGGCATAATGGGCTTAATCAATGTTTAAGTGTGCCTTTAATCTGAAATTAGGGTTTGTAAGTAATTGAATATAATTATGGTTTAAAATAGTAAATGAAGTGAAACCCTAAATGCAAAATGGAAACCCTAAAATGGATAAGGAAACCATAGGCAACAATTTCATGATGAATAGAAATAATCTTGATAAAGTGTGTAGTAAATTGAGTACATGTGATTTTTAGGATTCTTGATTGTATGGTTGAACTACTTGCTTGGATTGCCTTCTTGGTTGGAATTGATATTAGATTGAATCTACTAAACAGGTATGCGGTTACGCTTATGAATAATCGCTTTAGTTTCACGACAATTTCTGAACGTGTTTATCGGTTGCTTGAAAATAACTGTTGGATGCCTTTTATTTCATGCAACTATAACGTGACTATGATTATCATCATGAATATATATATATATATGTATATATATATATATATATATATATATATATATATATATATAATATATATATATATATATATATAAAACTGGCTTAGATCTGAATCCACCTATGTGGCTTGTAAAGGCTAAAAAGGTGTAACCTAGAGTAAGGTCTAGGTTATCATTGGTTAGAAATTGGGCTAACAAGTGTAGTGCCATGAGACCCTTTAGCATGCCATGAGTTAAGGAGTGGTCTACTTACGGGTAGTGCCATGCGACTCAACCCTAGAAATTGGTTCACCTATAGGTGGGACCGTGAGGGGTTTAATGGGGAGCTACTATAAGGAAAGTAGTATCTAGGTCCACTGTAGGGACAACGCAGAGGATAGGAAATGCATGGATCGTGCAGTTATATTTAAAATGTAAAATTGTTTGTTAAATGGTAATTAGATGCAATACATTGTTATGATTAATTGCACGATTATTGGTTCCCCCACATACCAGCTTTATGCTGACCGACATTTTGTTTGTTGGTGTTTTAGGTACAAAGCCAAAAGGATAAATAGTAAATCATCATATTCTGAAATACATGAATTAAAATACAAGGATGATTAGTTAGACTAGAATTCATATGTGGATAGAAGTTTAGAGATCCAAGTTTTCAAAAGGCATGCAAAAGTTTATTTTCTTGTAGTTTTCTAGTTTAGTCTGTTAAAATTTAATAATTGTTCTTGGTTAATTGCCAAACCTTTGATCCGGAAATTATGTGTGCGACTTCAACCTCTCAGTCTCCCTTAATTGGGGGTTACCGGAAGGTGGGGTCGTAACATTTGGTATCAGAGCGTAGGTTCCTCACTTAACCATTAATAATTATTAAATTTTACAAATTCCATAGAACCCAAGGGAGTTATTAGAGGATTATCCGAAAGACAGAGGTGTCTAGAAAAGGATCACGACTGGGGGCTGGCAATATTTTCCTCCGCTCTTCTAGTTAGAATACGAGGACTCCCGGATCCGTGTGACTGCCTAGTCAAAGTCATAGGCTATGAATCGAAATAAGATACCTTTAGGACTTTCTCATCTTATTCATCCCTTATCATCACAAATTCTATTAAGGACCTTCAGGATTAGGGTTTTCTCTCTTTTCCTCACCCTCTTGAGGTACGAGTAAGGTTGATAGGGTCTAAGGAATCCTCCACCAAATTAATGAAAAGCATGTAAATAAGATGTCATGGACTTAAGCTTAATAGAGTAAGCGTAAACTAAAGAATAAATACATGCTTAGGTCGTAAGACATGAGTTGTCTTTTCCCTCAGTAGAGACGTGAGGATAGACCTTCTTATCAGGAGGATATGTAAAGAGAGTTAGTCTTGGAGGTAGAGACCTCCATTATAAGTAGAGACCTGGCACATCCTATAAGGATGATGTTAACCCTAACCCTAAGTGAAGGTTAGAGAGAGAGAGAGATGACACGAAGAGTTAGATGTCTTGATGGACCAGGTGACTGGGCATGCCTTGGAAGCCATATGATCCATGAGAGGTTGGATGACTGAGTACCTGTGGCAACCCAACCCTGGAAAGAGGAGAGCATGTTAGAGTGAAGGATAGCTCCTTCAAGGATAAGGTTAGTGAAGAACCTATGAGCTTATAGTAGCATGGCATAGTAGGCACCCATAGTACGTCAGTAGTGCTAAAAGTACGCTAAAACCCTGGCCATGAGAGTATGATGGTTTGCTTATGAGATAAGCATAAAGAGCTATGGATAACCTTGACCAAACATAATAGGCTTCACCCACAGGGAGGTATACTTGTGAGCTTGATCCTCCTTGGAGAGATAACCTCGGGTAGTAAGGTAGTTTTATAGGGTTAGCTCTAGAGAGAGAGCAGGACCCATGCAAGAAGGTTGGAAGCCTAGACTCCGAGATATGAGGAATAGTGGGGAGTTGAGGAGGATGTGACCTAAGTGGATGATAATGGTTGCCTCATGCTTGATCCCGGAAGGTTGAGGATATCTTGGTTATCACAAGAGGAACCAGTCTCTAGAGAGAGGATGAGTCCGCTGGTACCTCTGTGTCTATGGTATAGGTGTTTACCTCCTGAGATAGGGAGAAGAGTTCCTTAGACCTGAAGAGGTTTAGTAAGTAGGTTGTGAGGCCTTGTACCTTGTTGGATGACCATGAGGAGGACTCAACCCCGAGGTAAAAGGGTTATGGAAGTGCATGTCATATCCTATACATGCTTGGCTTGTGGTTAAAAAGTTGAGTAGGAAGGTGGACATTAGAAAAGAAAATCTAGGGTTCTTAGGCCTAAGAGGGGAAGTGTTGTACCCAATGCTCATGATGAGTTGTGAGTTTCTATAGTTTGAACATGGTACTCTTCATATAGAGGAAAAGGAAACCCCTTAAGTTTAAGGTATGTATGACGAACCTCTCACAGCTAAGTTGATGACATGGGAAGGTATGATCTTGATCCAATGATGGAGGAAGAGAACAAGTATAACCAAGCATGGTTGAGTAGGTGGTCTGCTTGTGCCTTAGTGGCTTTCTAGGGTTAAGCATGCACATGTGGATGTAAACCTGAGGCATAAGGACGATTTTGACCTTGGTTATCAAGGTGTAGTTTCCTCCCATCCTGGGAGAGGGACCCTTTTGTAGGGTGTATACCAGTCTTGTTGGGTTAAGGTAACCTAAAGAGGTCTCATAGGATCTTGAGAAGCTAAGTGAAAAGTACATAGTATGAAAATGAACCTGTAGACCCATAGATATCCATCTCTAAGTGCATGTGGATGTGTTACCATGGTGGTAACCGGTATGGGGCCTGCCCAAGGTAGGCAGGTCACCATGACCCTATGAAAGGATGAAAGTCAGCCCATGAATGCAGAAAGAGAGGTAATGAAGGCTTGGGTAAGGTTCTAAGTTAAACATGTACTATTAGAGAATCCTAAGTCTATCCTAGGATTAGGTAGGGATAAGACCGATGGAAGTAGGAGTTGCCTAATTCCCTAGTTGCACATGACCATAGGGTCGGGAGGTAACATCTATCATTGTCTGAGGGCCATGGGTTAGGAGATTGATCACCTTCATGAACTCATGGGCCCCAAAGGGCAGATGAGTAGGGCACTCTCTGGATGCATAAGGGAAGAGGGATGACCCTAAAAGTGCTGACACCCTATAGACCTAGAGGAAATGACCAAGGATTGTGTGGTGACCCAAGTAGGTTTGAAACTAGTTTTCCATGGAGGTAACTTTGATAGCAAGATGATGGTAATATAGAGGCATAAACAACACATTTCAACTTAGATTTAAAGGTGTACTGGAAAGGTGGTATGTACTGGCAAGGTTTATTTGGACTGCAGCCAAATGCTTATTTCCTCTTGTTATGGGAGTGAGAGATAGGACAATACACATGCCACACACTAAGGATAAAGATGATGTGGGTTGGAACATTGCCACGAGATATGGGGACAGAGAAGATAACATACCCTGGTAAAGTGAATGATACATGGATGGTTTACATCCTAGGAGGATGTTTTATCATGAGATATGAGTCATAAAAGGTTGAGTTTGAAAAACGAAGAGGATAAGCTCAGAGTTTTCTTGATGAAGATGGACCTAGAGCTGAGATGAGATAATAAGTGGAATACACAGAGGTGTAAGTCTTCAACATTACCTAACACCTAAGGATGAGAAGTGGTAATGGATGCTATGGATGAGATGCAACTGCTTAGTTTAAATGGAGACTAGAAGAGGTTGTTAGGTTAACCTTCAGTTGGAAAAGAGATAAGTTTGGCTAACACTCAGATGTAACAATAATGGTTGATCAAGTTAATGGTTGTTTGGTTGGCCAGCTTATTCCTTGATGCAATGAAAGGATGGTGGTAGAACCTCAGATGCACTTCTCTGAAAAGGAAGGTGATGAAGCCCTTATTAGAATGGTTTAGGGTTTCTGAGGAATCAATCTTTAGGAATCATGACATACAGGAGATCATGATTTTAAGATCACCATACACCGTACCACCAAGATAATAAGTAACAGTAGTATTTTGGATGCCTAAGATGATGTTGCATGTGGTATGTTTCCATGCATGATAGGAGGTGAAGGACGAACACCAGTAACCCATTGTATCAATATAGAGAATAAAAGAGTCCCTGAGAGGGGATGAGAGTTCATCACTATGGATGTTGTGGTAAGTCTCCCCTAGACCAAGGAAGGTCAAGACACAATATGGGTTATGGTGGATCTCCTTACCTAGATGACATGAGAAAGGAAGAGTTCTGTCAAGGACAGATCTGGTTTAACTACCCATGAGAGAGATGGTTCAACTACACCATTATGCGAGTTCAAAGGTTCTTGAGTTTGACCTAAAGGTTCCCTTCCAAAAGGTGGGAGTAGGTACTTGAAGAACTTGATGTTAGTACAGTTTATCACCATTAACTAATGGTTAGTATGATCCAGACTAGAGGGTTTGATGAGAGCATGTGTGCTCATTCAGGGTGATACATAGAGACAGTTCTTGTCCTTTGTAAGATGTGATGATAACCACCATAGCTAGTATCAGGTTTTAAAGAAGCTCTGTAAGGGAGGTTGTGTTGGTCACCACTTCAGTAAGGTGATGTTGCTGAAAGGACCACATGATAGTTAGAAAAGGACCACATTGTGTGTAGATGAAGTCTCCTTGATCGTGCAATGGCTGAAAGGAGCCTAGAGCTAACGAGAGTCATGAGCGGATGCAAAGTAGACTGACATGCAATTCACTGTGGGAGAATATGTGACATGAAAATCCGACCCCTCTAAGTTATAACTAAGAGAGTTGATTCCCCGATGCATGGGTTCTTTTGTCATGGTTTGGTGGAGAAGGTTAAGTTTGATCTTACCCCTCAGGATAAAGAAATGTGTGATGAGTTCCAGGTGTCCAATTTAGAGCACTATGTGAGGTACCCCAACCATGTGCTGAGCAATGAACCTAGTGAGCCCCAAGGGAGGCTGAAATAGCCTGAGTCACCTGTGCAGTTTATAAACGCCAGGATGAAAGAACTCAGAGAAAAGAATATGTGATGATAAAGGTTCTTTGGAAGCGCTATGAGTAAGGTGAAGCCACATAGGGGTCAATGATGGACATGGAAAAGTCTTATCCTGAATTGTTTATTTGCTTAATAGTATTTTGAGGACAAAATTCCTATAAGAGGGGAAGGATGTTACAACCCCAATTTTTGGGATCATTTGCCGAGAAATGTAATTTCTCATATTAACAATTTTTTAAAAAATAAAGATATAATTTTTTTTGAATAAATGGATTTTTTTTACAATAGCCTTGATGATTGTGTTGTGGGCTTTATTGGCTATTGGGCCCAAATAATAAGAAAATTCAATTAGTAAATGAATAATTGTGTTTTTGAGAAAAGAATGAGATGGAAACCTCCAGAAGGAAACTCCAAAGAGGGATTTCGTGCCTCTTGGGTTCCTTGGGTTCCAAGGAGTCCAATGTTGCAAAGAAAAGGCAATATGAAAAGAAAAGATTAATTAAGTATTTTTTTATTAAGAAAGAAATTGAAAACAATGGTAAAATGTGGAAAACAAGTGAAAAGAGGTATAATTGAGTTATTCTTGGTGGAATTTCGTATCCCAAGGATTCCTAATATTAAAAGGAATACCAATGAGGAAAATAAAAGAGAAATAAAGAGAAATCCTCAAAAAGAGATATTTTAATGAGAAATAAACAAGATAATGTGAAACAATGCATATAGATGCATCTAGAAGGATAATAAGTATCCTTGAAAAAGGAATTTCGAAATCATAGAGTGTCTTGGGATCCAAGGAGTCTCAATAAAGAAGAAAGATAGAGAAAATACCAAAATTGCAAAATAAAAGGATAATGTGATACATTATTAATGAATTTTGTGATATTATTAAAAAGAGAAATAGTTTCTACTAAAAGAAAATAGAAATTCATGCTTATGGATTAAAAAGCAAACATAAAGGGAATAAGAGAAAAGAATTTCAAATTCATAATGACTAAGGATCAAGGGGAAACAAAGAATTAATATAAAGAGAGAGAATTTATTCTCAACTATGGAAAGATGGTTTCCTAATGAGGAGAAGCTTTGCTTTTCTCATGGGCAAATATGTTAGGGCATGGATGTCCTCCCTATATAAAAGGTCTAACCCATTGACGAAGACGAGAGAGATCCCACACATGTATCTTTCTCTCTTCTTCACGTTCTTCATCGTTTCCATCCACAAACCCTAGCAGTGGGAAGCAATGTGACCCTAGTGCAGAGAGGAGCCCAGGAGGGGTTGCGTTGGAAACTGGATATGTGCCGATGACAGAGCATGACCTAGCCAGCATTGTCGTGCCCCAAACGACGCTCCGTATAGCAACCGCATGGCTGCACTTGGCGCCTACAAGTGTAGATCCGCACAACCCATCCCAGACACCTTGGCCCCACCTTGAGTCTTCTCCAGACTCGGTAGGGAGTGGCAGAGGCAAAGACACCCTCCCTAGGGGTCGTTGAGGGTCAGGGAAGGAAGGAGAAGCCACCCCATCCGCGGTTAGGGCGGCAGGAACCAGGAGCCGCGAGGTTGAAGAAGGCTGGGTGGCCTTGGACAAAACTGCCCTCCACGAGATACAACATTGATCGAATTAAGGAAGGGCAGAACAAACATTTCATCATGTTTTCCAAAACGATGGGTAACGCTTCATGCAAGGAGCTACATGGCACCTCCCTATTGGCCCAAGTAAGTGAAATATTGCTAAATTCGTAATTAAATATTGGTAACTCCGATTAGGGCAAGTAATATATGAAAATTGATGTTCAGAAAGAGAGGAACACAAAGAAATTATTGTTGAAGCCTAATTCTGCTTTTGATTCAAGAAATATATTAAGATGCTATCTTTAATAGTTTAATCAATGAAAAACCCTAACCTTTGATGATTAATGAATTAGAAAGGGGTTATGTGAGTGTTTAAAATAGATATTAACCTATTGTTAATAAAAAGGCATATTAGATCTAAAAGGATGATCTTCATGCATAAGTTCATTAATTTAGGGTTCCATATGATTTAATGAACCTTGAACCCTAACTGTGGTAATTATGATCCTTAATTATTTTAATTGGTCAAATTCATGAACAAAGCTGAGATATGATGGTTCTAATCTATTTCGAGTACAAAGATTCCTAATTATGGGTAAATACCCTTAATATAGTAATTAGGGGTTTCTAATGAATAAAAGGCGGATTTAATGATATATAGAGTTCATTTGTGAATTAGGCCATAATGAACTATGAATTGATGATAAATGAGTATAATGATCTTGCCATGGGTTAAAAGGATAAAAGAGACATAATGGGCTTAATTAATGTTTAAGTGTGCCTTTAATATGAAATTAGGGTTTGTAAGTAATTGAATAGAAATAGGTTTAAAATTGTACATGAAGTGAAACCCTAAATGCAAAATGGAAACCCTAACATGGATAAGGAAACCATAGGAAGAAATTTCAAGTTGAATAGAAATAATCTTGATAAAGTGTGTAGTAAATTGAGTACATGTGATTTTTAGGATTCTTGATTATATGGTTGAACTTCTTGCTTGGATTGCCTTCTTGGTTGGAATTGATATTAGATTGAATATACTGAACATGTATGTGGTTACGCTTATGAATAATCGATTTAGTTTTACGGCGATTTCCGAACATGTTTATTGGTTTCTTAAAAATAACTATTGGTTTCTTATATATATATATATATATATATATATATATAACTGGCTTAGATATGAATCCACCTCTGTGGTTTGTAAAGGCTAAAAAGGGGTAACCTAGACTACGGTCTAGGTTATCGTGGGTTAGAAATTGGGCTACCAAGTGTAGTGCGACGAGACCCTTTAGCATGCCATGAGTTAAGGAGTGGGCTACTTACGGGTAGTGCCATGTGACTCAACCCTAGAAACTGGTTCACCTATAGGTGGGACCATAGGGGGTTTAATGGGGAGCTACTATAAGGAAAGTAATATCCAGGTCCACTGAAGGGACAACGCTGAGGATAGGGAATGCATGGATCACGCAGTTATATTTAAAATGTAAAATTGTTTGTTAAATGGTAATTCGCTGCAATACATTGTTTTGATTAATTGCAAGATTATGGGTTCCCCCACATATCAACTTTATGCTGACCGATGTTTTGTTTATCTACGTTTTAGGTACAAAGCCAAAAAGACAAACAGTAAATCGTCATATTGTGAAATACATGAATTTAAATACAAGGAGGATTATTTAGAGTAGAATTCATATGTGGATAGAAGTTTAGAGATCCAAGTTTTCAAAAGGTATGCAAAAGTTTATTTTCTTACAACTTTCCAGTTTAGTCTGTTAAAATTTAATAATTGTTCTTGGTTAATTGCCAAACCTTTGATCTGGAAATTATGTGTGCGGCTTCGACCTCTCGGTCTCCCTTAATTGGGGGTTACCGGAAGGTGGGGTCGTAACAACCACCGTGGACCATGACTCCATTAAAGCTTGAGAGATCGATCATGCCTATAAAAGACATGATAAACCCCCTTTGTGAGAGGGGAAGATTTTCTACAAATTCAAGGAATCCCTACACCAGGCCAAGGATCAGAGGAAACCTACCACGACTACCTTATTTGTCCTCTTCATACCCGTATACGCCGTCGATGAAATTGGTCTCCCTTTTTGCTGATCTCGCACCCTCCGGTAGGTGCAAGCTCGCCGTTGACTTCGTCTGGACCAGGAAGAGGTGATCACACCTTTACCTAACTTGTTGACATACTATAGTGCAAGTTCAACCAACCAGTTGACCATCCCCTGACACTAATTTTGTGAGGTGCAACAAGGCAAGGGGTTGAAGACAATGATCGCTGAAATGATCATGCTTCCCCGATGTTCAATAAAGGTAGGTAAGGACATTAGCATCCATTCATTTTATTTTTCTATCACATCCATGAGGATGCATGATGCCAAGGTGGTGTGAGCCAATAGGCTTGAACCAAACCCCACAGATGGCTAGGCTGGAACTGATAATATGGCATTATGCTGATGTGTTAATATGCTATTGGTTTGATTAGTGTTGATAGTGTAAAAATGATAACTAATTATCAGTATATCGTAATGAGACTTCATATATGAAAATTGATCAGGAGAACACGTAGAACTCAATAAAAATATGTGCACTACCATAATATTTTTCTAGTTCAAAAAGTATCCAAAGTTAGCAACTTTAATGTCGTTGATGAGTTAAAACCCTAAGGTCTAAGATTTGATGATTCTATTATGTCCAATTATTATGGTTGATCAAATATTTAACTTTTATGAATAGAAATAGAAACTTAAAAGTTATTTGAGTTTCACAACTCATATTTTGATAAATGAGGGTTTTCTTGAAATAAAAGGTGTATTTAATGAAGAATTAGGGTTTGTAACCTAAAGAAACATGAAAAGTGAAAATTTGGGATTGGGAAGCCAGAAACCTTATAAAATCCTAATGTTGACCTAGAAACCCTAACTTGACAACCAAGTCAGTTTTAAGGATGATTTGGATAAAATAGTAATACATGGGTGTGTTGCATAAACTTTCAGGGTGAACTTGCTTGGTTCGTTGGTTGATTCCTTTCTTGGACATCTACACTCCTAATCAAGGTATGTGGTTATGCTTATGGCTAATCACTCTAGTTTCATGGTGATTTGTGAGATTTTACCAGTTTCATGAAATTAACTGCATGGTTGACTTTTATTTCATGCAACTATAAAGTGACTATGGCTATCACCATAAGTATGTATGCATGACTAGCTCAGATCCTAGTTCTCCTATATACCTTTTTGTAAATGTGAGAGATGGATGACCTAGATATGGTATATTTTTAGGGTAGGGTGATTAGGTTATCATGAGTGGATGATTGGTCTACCTTTGGGTAGGAACACATGACTATACATCTCTATGTCTTGGTCTACCTGTAGGGTAGGATCAAAAGGGGCTATTTGTGATCTACCTATCCATGTCCACTGTAGAGATAACATAGAGGTGAGGATATGTTAGGATTGAGTAGTTCTATTTAAGAGGTAATGTTTGATCTATTAAGAAATAATTTGGTTACAAATATGTTTGTACAATATGTGCAAGCTTTTGGTTCCCCAACTTACCAATATAATTTGTTATACTGTACGACATTTTATTTGTCGGCATTTTAGGAATACATGCAAGTGAATGAATATTTAAAGTGGCATTTGAAGGATAAAGCTAAATAAACAATGGGGGATTTGGATAGATAGAAATCTACTTTGGGTAAAATTCCAAACTTCTATTTTTGAAAGGTGTGTGAAAGGAAATTTTCTTATCCTATTTTAAGCTTAGTTATGGTAGAATTTATTAATTATTTTTTTATTAGTTGCAAAATCAGTTGATCTTGCTCTGGGATAATGGAACCAACTTATTATCCATCCTCAAATGGGCTTTTCTGAGGGGTGGGGTTGTTACATTTCCCAAAATTCATTACAGGTTTTTTTTTCGGTTGAGTTACAAACTCGACCGATACCTTTATGGCTTTTGAGAATGTCCAGGCTCAACTGAGTTACAATATCAACCAATCTATTCAACCGAGTTACAAATTCAACCAATCCCTACACTGGACAAAACTGATTTAAGTTATCAGTGGAGTTTCATCCAAGATAAACTCGACCGATTCTTCAAATCTGCTTTGTCAAATAGTGTAATTGGTCGAGTTTCCTACACAGAATGTAAGACCAATGACCTACTTTTGTGCTTGAAGTTTCCTTCTTTTCTTAATAAGATGTTGTAACCTTAATGTAATCATGTGATACACCTTAATATTGTGTGACATGCTTGTATTTTTAGTTTGGTCCAATTTAGTTGATGTTTATGCTAGCTATGCTATATGTATGCTTATTTTGGACCAAGTTGCAATTTACCCATGTTGAGGTTTTATATTGCAATTTGTGACATTTAGGTTGTTCATTTTGTTCCTTAGAATCATGAGAGAGACAATAAAGCTTAGGGGAACCTTGTTGGACCTTGGATGATGAGGTGGCATTATGTATGTGGAATTAGGGTTTGCATGGTTTTGCTTGGGCGGTGGTGTTGACCATGTTGAGTTTCTTAAGTGTAGTGACCTTGGTGTTGTGTCTTCTTGGAGTTCTTCTATTAAATCACCTTTATTTGGTTGTGTTTGTATCTACCTAGGTTTCTTGGCCTTGGTATTAGTCACTAGGGTTTCCTTATGTTGAGATGTGTGTCGACCTGTTGTAGGGTGACATAGTGTAGCAGTCCCTACTATGTCCAACCCTAGTTTTGCTTCGACCGAAGGGTGTAGTGGACCTAAGTGGTCACTATGATACCTTTTTTATATCACCCTTTGATGCATGCACATCTTGAGTGCTTGCATGGCCGATATTTTGTAGGACATGTGTCATGAGACACTCTAATATCTTTACACCTTATGATCTTTATTTCTCTCCTACCCTTGAGTATATAAACCCTCTCTTTCACGTGCAACTATTCCCTTTGTCTCTCTTCTTTATCTCCTCTTGCTTGAGTTTGGCCTTGACCTTAGTGGTGCAAGAGAAGGTGTTGATCTCAGAGCTGGTTGGTTGATCACCTTTGCATGTGGTGATCTAGGGATTGATCATATTCTTTCTGCTAGTTCTTGGTGATCTTTGATCTTGGTAAGTTGTTATATTCCTTTTATCTCATTTTTCTTGAACAATATCTCTCTGTTTTCTTTCTCTTGGCTATGAGACTATGGATCACCATTGTGGCTATCTGGAGGAACTTCTCTCCATAGAGGTCATGACTATGGTTTGACTATGGTAGTACTTGAGTGAGATGAAGCTTCCGTCTTTCTCCTTTCTTTTTTGGTCTGGAGTTTCTATCCTTTCAATTTTGAGCATCCTTTAACCTTATTGTGTTCTTCTTATGTTGAGTTGACCTTGTTTGTCATGGAGTTGATCCTAGTTGGATCTTCCTTCTCTCTCTTGGATCTCATGACTTTCGAGCTCGATCTTCATCTTAAGGCGGATAATATAATTATTCCCTCTACTATTATTTCACCTTTACCTTGCTTGCATGCTACTATTTTATCTCTAAAACGTGATCATAGTTTCCTTAACGATGCTATCTTGTTTTAGGGTGTAAGATTATCAAGTATTCCTAATTAGATTTCTCTTTCTCTTAACCCTAATTCATGAACCCAAAAGTTATGTGATGGTGGAGATGATGATTCTTACATGCACTCGGTTTGTTGGTTTTATCACCATGTTTATGTTTCAGACATCATATGTTAGTTTGAGTTTTAGTTATTGTGTGCATGTGTTGGATGTTAATTTCCTCTCTATTACCTTGGTTTCATTGTTGGTTTTGATGATGAGCGTTTTTTGCCTTTCTTGAGGTATCATCTTGGTGATGCTTGAGTTCTTGATGTTGAGTGTTTGATTTGGTCGACATGCTTTGCTTAGTTCCTTGGATTTGTTTTGACCATGTTGATGGTGTGCTAGGGTTTTGGTTGGGTGAACATAATCCTAACTCTAAGCCACTATGATCGCTACACAAGCTATTTTGTTGGTCGCCACATGTTGATCTTGGTGTTGCACACTACACCTAGTTTTAGTTTGAGGTCACTACATATGTATATACACTCTTATGGTCTCTCCCATTGGTTTATGGTTGAGTGTTGTGGTCACCACTAGTATTATGGATGAGGTGGGTCACTACCCCCCTAGTCGCTACATGTGTGTGTGTGGTCGCTACCAGTGCTGGTGTTGTAGTTGCAACAAGGTGTTAACCTCCTATGGTTTCTACATATGGGGTTGATACTATGGTCGGTAAAGTGATGTAAATACCTTTGATTGTATAGTATGTGCTATAGGTGGCACCGTTTGTGGACTTAGATGTAATATGCTTCCACTTTTTTGGTTATATAAGATCGATTTTAATTTACCTTGTTTTGTGGTATTGTGGTTGTTAGTTGGTAATTCCACACTTTGTTTTGAGTTATCTCACTCTTATGGGATTAGGTTGTCATGCCGAATGTGATGCACTGTACGAAAAGTCCAAAAAAGTGTTTCTAGTCATTGGAGTGTTGCAAAACTCAAAAAAAAAATTTGTTGCAACACACCAAACAGCTAGTATTCATCCTTAAGTGTTTCTACAATCTAGTAGGCATCCCTAACTATAAATAGTATCCCTTGGGCTTCATTGCATGGTTAGGCAATCACTATGAAGGTCCATAATCTATACTTGAGTGCATCCAACATCCTCCTCTCTCTATATAAGGTTAATCACTTGCTACATCCATTAGAGTGAGTAGGAAATTTATAAGAGAGCTTGTCCTACATGTATATCTTGTGAGGCTCTCACTTCCACCACCTCCAAATCTCTCATTTCTACCTTGAAGATGAAGATGAAGATGAAGGTTCTCTCTATTTTCGAAGAGAGGTGAAGAAGAACAAGGCAAGTCATCCCTTCATGAAAGCTTCTCCTTGGTATAGGCAAAGTGAAAGGTGGAAGATCTAAGAAGAATGGGTAATTATTCAAAGGAAAAAGACTTGTTCAAGAGTGGGTAAGTCCATAGTGAAGGCTGAGACTCGGTGCAAAGTTGGTAAGTCCTTGGTGAGGTAGGAGACACCTGATTGGTTTGGTAAGTCCTTTTGTAAGTTGTTGGCTCCCTTCCCCTCAAAGGGAAAGCTGGGTATCCATGTCCCAAAAAAGGAAGGTAATATGTTGCAACTCTTATAAGTGAATATAAGGAGGGAGACATGTTTTAGAAATCCTAGAGGTTGACCGCTGTAGGTAGTGGACTGACAATCTCCTAGTTTGGATATTGGAACCACTCTACATAGCTTGTGTTATTGTGCTTGTTTCAATCTCTCTCATCCTTGCTATGTATATTTAGCTTCACTCAACTTCCTAATTAGCAACCTTATCTTATGACATATCTTGAAGGTCTAATGAATTTTGTTTTAAGTGCATTTAAGCTATATTCACCCCCCTCTAGAGCAAATAGTCCATCCTAGATCCTACAAGTGTCATCGGAGCAGGTCTACTCCAAGCATACTTCCACAAGTAGGAGAAGATGGACGACTATCAAGATGGGAGGTACCTCATCAAAATTCCAATCTTTGATGGGAGCAATTTCCTTTATTGGAAAAGAAGGCTAAATTTATACATCCAAGGATGAAGTCTTGAGCTGTGGCAAATGGTGGACCATCCATACAAGCTTCCGGAGACAAAGATAAAAAATGGGATGGAGCTACCTTGATGAAAGAAACTTTGAATTCAATATTCATCAACATTCTTATGCCTCCATGTCCCCCACCGAGTTCAACCAGATTTTCTCTTATGAGATGGCCTATGATCTATGGGGAAAGCTATGCATCACTTATGAAGGGGAAGGAAAGAAAAGTCTACATGCTCAAAGGGCTTCTTGAGAACTTCAAGATGGGAAAGTAGGAAAGGGTGGCTTGGATGTACTCAAGGCTCAACACCATTGTAAATGGTCTTTCCATCCTAGGACACCTGATGGATAGAGGAGAGATCAAATCAAAGATCCTTAGAACTCTTCCCAAGAGGTGGGGATCCAAGGTGACTTCCATTGAAGAAGCAAAGTCTCTTGGTGATATCCCCATTGAAAAGCTCATAGGAAATCTACAAGTCTATGAAGTCAAATTTCACAAGCAAGATGAAGAATAAAGAGAAGAAGAGAAAAATGTCAAGAGAATGAATAAGGCGGAAATCAAGACTCAAATTGAAGCTAATGTTGGACATGCCTCTCCATCCTCTCATGTTGAAGATGCCATGTACTTCAAGGGTAGATTCTACAAAGGTAAGTCTCCCACCTCAATTCGGTGCTTCAAATGTGGAATGAAGGGTCACTTCATATTGTCTACAAGGAAAAAAGACCCATCAAATCAAGATAAGAGAAGAGAATTACAAAAATAAGGTGAAATTGCACAAAATCTCAAGTGACTCCTCCAACTAAAGCTCAAGTGACTCTTCTGCTCAAGTGAAGAATCTTGTGGAGGATCTAGCTCAAGCTCTAGTAATGAGATAGAATGTCATTTTTCTCTCATGGCTTCAAAAAGTGAATATTCAAATGAGGTAAATCTAAAATCATTAGATAAGGAATATTTAATTGCTATTATTCATGCTACTCATGCGTCTTTTAATTATTCTATAAGTAAAAAGAAAAAGCTTGCTAGAATTGTTGATAATTTGCATGTAGAAGTAAATGATATGGAACATGCTAATATTTTCTTGCTAGATGAAAATAATGCTTATCTTAGTCAAGTAGAGTCTCTTAAACTTAAAAATGCTAGATCACTTGATAATATTCGATTTTTGGAAGCTCAACCTCTTATGCATAGTTCTAATGAAGAGTATAGTAATATTTTGAATTTTCTCATCTTGATATTGACGTTAAATTGAAAATGAGGACACAAATTTTGTTTTAAAAGGATTAGAATATGAAAATAGTGCTTATCTTTCTAAGATTGCTTTTCTTGAAAATGAGAATGTTTCCTTGCTTGCTAAAAACAAAGTCCTTGAATCTTTTTCTAATTCTACCTATAGAGAGAATAGTGTTGCTGCTCTTCATATTGATAGAGATTCTTATATGAGCAAATCTCTTTTCCTAGAAAATGATCAATAAAAATCATTTGTCTTCTACTATTACTTATCTTATGCATGATAATAATACTTTAAGTGTTCTATGCAAAGATTCTTAGAAATCATGTACTTGTTGCAATGAAGGTCATTATTCTACTTATTATCCTTTTTGGAAAGCACCCAAGAGAAATAGGACTTAGGCTGCTAAGAGAAGTCCTCTGGACCCAAAAATATGATTGGAGACCATTTCATCTTTCTTCTTGTTGGTCAAGTACAATTGGATTGACATGAGCTATTGATTTACAAATTGAGTTCTCAATCCACATGAAACAAGAAAGGTGAGATGTGTATGGGGTGGCAACAAGTAGAAAAGAAATGGTAAGAAAAGAGGTAAAGATATTCTTTCTCATATCCAACCATAATGTGTTTGTGCTAAGTTAGTATGCACTACACATATGGTTTTTAAGTGAAAAGTGGTATATTGTGTGTCCTGCACACTCTTACTAAAAAAAAAACATTCTAATGCTTTCATAGTGCATTACTAACTTGCTTACACATGTTTGAATATGGCTTATATTTTTAACATGCCTCTAAATATGATTTTATTAAATATATGTGGTTTTTACAGTAGTTGTATCGATCGAGTTTGACCTACCAAAACTCGACCAACATACACCTATAGGTGTTTCCAATAGCTGTTGTCGATCGAATTGCCAAAACATAGAACTCGACCAACAACACTGTGCATAGAATATACAATTGGCTTTTGGATGAGTATTTCCCTCTCAACTAGACTTTCTCAATGAATAACCTTATTCTATGGCACTCCTTTTGGTATCTTTTATATGCATCTTGATCTTCTTTAAATTTCTTATCTTGCATACAACTCTATCTTTCTAAATTGCTATATTTTGGTATCCCACAAGTGGTATCCCTATATCTTGGAATTACCTATCTTGGGTTGTTTGTAGGTTTTGATGATGATATCTTTGGATGTCTTGGTTGTGTCTTAAATAGCTTTTGGTGTTCTCTAACTTACTACATCTATCTATTAGTATATCTTGTGATGCAATCTGAGGTTCTTAGTAGTAATCATCTTTTTGGAATGATACATATTTGCTAGTGAGTTATATCCTGTCATGCTTTTGAAACTGCATATCTTCTTGTTGGGATATATCTCTACATCTACTCATAGTTTTCTCTTTAACTCATGCATCTATTTTTGATCTAGATCATACTAGTAGTCCTAACTTGTGACATCATAACTAGTAGTTCATATACATGTAGTTCTAGCCTTGTTCATTTTTTTTTCTTCATTAAGTGATATTCTACTATATGCTATGCTTGTATCTTGTTTCAATATTCAAGATTGTTCGTTAACTTGCATTTCTACTATCTTGAGTTATTTTCTTTCATAGTTTTTACCTTGATATTTGCTAGAATTACATCTAGGGTTGTTCAATGCATGTCTTAACTTATTTTACATACTATCCTTAGACAAACCCCTAGTGCTACTCTTCTACTCTCCTTTCTAACTTTTGGTATCTCCTTTTATCTAACATGCTTTGTTTTATCTCTTCAAACCCATACATTTTGAAATGACAAAGGGGGAGTAGGTATGTCTTATGCTAGATAGGGAGAAGTCACATGTGAATAGAAATCATATTTTATGTTAAGGGGAGAAGACAAATTTGTAGAACATATATGAGATAAGGCATAGTTTCTACAAATGTTATGAAAGCTAACCATGCAGGAGAAATAACATCAATTGAGAGGGAATATGAGAAATCCATGTGAATCAATTGAGGGGGAATATGAGAAATCCATGTGAATCAATTGAGGGGGAACATATGAACTCAATTCTAATGAAATCCCTTGGTTTCTCCAAAGGTAGGAATTTACTTAAAAAGCTTTCAAATACATTTAAGTAATGGTTTGTCAACTTCAAAAATTGTGAGAATATTGACTCAAGGTCTAAATTGACTAAACCCTTGTTTTGATGATGACTAACCATTCAACTTATTGTGTCTAATGCTTCTACTTGAGTGATTTTAGATTAGATATACCACACTTCAAATGCCCTAACTTGCACATCCTAACTTGGAGAAAAGACTAGTCAAAATCAATGCAAGTGCACTTTTGTTGAATATGATGTTAATCTATTAGAATCATGTTGTAAATCACTTGTAATGATTGTATGACTTGTAACTAAGATTAGAAAATATTTTTGGAAATTAAATCAATTATTAAATAACTTTAATGACATTTTCCAAAATTCATTACAGGCTATTTTTTAGTCAAGTTTCAAACTCGACTGATCGCTTGATGGATTTTGAGAATGTCCAACTTTGTTCAAGTTACAAACTTGACCGATCCCTACACTAGCCAAAACTAATTCAAGTGATCAGTCAAGTTTCATCCAGGATAAAATCGACCAATTATTCAAATACTCTTTGTCGAATAGTGCAATCGGTTGAGTTTCCTACACACAGAGCTCGACCAATCACATTGTACGTAAAGTGCAAAAAAGTGTTTATATCTATTGGAGTATTGCAAACCTTGAAAACATATTCATTGCAACACCTCAAATGTCTAATATTAATCCTTAAGTGTTTCTACTCACTATTATGTATCCCCAACTATAAATTGGAGCCCTTGGCTTCATGTCATTGTTAGAAAGCACAATGAAGGTCCATGTTCTATAGTTGAGTGCATCCTACAACCTCCTCTCTCTCTAAGCTTAATCATTTTATATATCTATTAGAGAGAGTAGGAGACTTGTAAGAGAGCTAGTCCAACATGTATATCTTGTGAGGCTCTCACTTCCACCACTTCCCAATCTCTCATTTCCGCCATGAATAGAGCTGGAATGCACTTAAAAAAAATGCATTAGACTTTTAAGATATAACAAATATAAGGTTGCTAATTAGGAATGTGAGTGAAACTAAACATACATAGCAAGGATGAGAGAGATTGAAACAAGAACAAGAATGCAAGCTATGTAGAGTGGTTTCAATCTCCAAACTAAGAGATTGTTAGTCCACTACCTAGAGAGGTTAACCTATAGGATTTCTAAAACATGTCTCCCTCCTTATAGTCACTTATAAGATTTACAACATATAACCTTACTTTTTTGGGACAAGGATACCCAACTTTCCCTTTGAGGGGAAGGGAGACAACAACTAACCAAAGGACTTACCTATCCTACCAAGAGTCTTCTACGTCACCAAGGACTGACCCACTTTGCATTGAGTCTTCCGCCTTCACCAAGGACTTACCTAATCTTGTACAAATCTTTTTCCTTTAAGGAATTACCCACTTTTCTTAGATATTACACCTTTGACTTCACCCTTTCCAAGGAGAATCTTTCACCAAGGGATGCCTTGCCTTGTTCTTCCACACCTCTCTAAGCCAAGAGACCCCTCCCCTATAGAGAAAATAGCCCATACTAGATCAAACAATTTCTACTACTTAAGAAAATCATAAATCTTGATAAAGTCACCGTCCCAAATCAATATGTAAAAGGAATGGAACATGTGATTACAACTTTTCACAACTTAGTAGTTGACTAGTTTGTGATAAGGGAAGGTGAAAAGTTGGATGGTATCCCCAAGGTTGAATTTGTGAATTCCCTTTGGTAGAGAAGAATATCCTTCTTTTCTATTCCTTATGTGAAGGTAGTATAGTTACTTGTTAGGTTAATATTATTTTCAAAATTGAGTCAAGTAGTAAGTATGGTGGATGTTGGTAAGAAGTAATTGTGACTTTGTTTTTATTGATTTGGCTAGTATTCATTTTTTCATCGAAAGTTTTCTATCATGAAATCATTTTATTTATAATACTATATGTATAAAGTAAATGATATCATGGATTTTATCAATGATTTCTTGAGGTAATTCACAATCAGGGAGGTATGTAAAAATAACCTGGAGGAGAGTCATATGAAACCCTTAAAACCTAGAGTAATGTGTGGGTAATCGATAAGAGAAATTAAAGAATACTACATTATAGGTGACACACATATTCAAAATTCTAATTGAATCCTTTTAAGGATCAATAGCTTTTTTCATTGCTTTTTGAAAAGAAACTTTATTTTTGAATTGTAAATATATATATTCTATAAGAATATTGGGCTGTCCATAAGATTTTTCAACTCTTTTGATAGAAATGTTCATTCTATGGTAATCTTTTTGTATATCCATATGTAAATTCTTCAATTCCTTTTGTTCTCCCTTGCATTAATAAATTTTGAAAACCCATATGGATTATGACCTATATTAAATCTATTCCTTTTCGAATTTCTATACATGCAATTCCTTTGAAATTGGAGGATATTCTCATATTTTTGTACACAATTTTTGATACAATTTCATATTTTTTAATCTTCTTGAAGACCCACGGAAAAACATTTTCATTGTGCTAACCTAAAGAATTGATGAGTTTGAGTTGTACTAAGTCTAAAATTGAATAGATTTATTTTTTGTCTGATATTTTTATTTTATGTTCTCTTTCCATCCATATGCCATTTTAAAATCTGAATGTAAATGTGTGGTTTATACTAAAAAGTTATTAATGGGTGGATTGTTGTAGCATACTAAGTTTTTGGTACTAAATATATTTTGAGATATAATTCATAATCTCCTTTAAGTTGAGATTACTTACGAGGATGTCCTATATTCCAAGTACTATTTGGTTATTTTGATTTACATATCAATATCTTTGATAAATATCCATCACCAATTGAGTCTCCCTTGTCTATATATATTTATTATCCTGACATGAGAAATATTTATATATTAATCCCTCAATTTATTTTTTCTAACCCTATTGGTATCATTTATTGTAATTCAAAGTCAATGACTCTAGATATATAATTTCTAGTGGCACTAATACTCAATTGCATCAATCCCATAGTCAGAGTGAAGTGATACTCCAATTTGGTAATACCCACGATTATTATCTAACGTGTGTCATTAGTTTTCATGATATCCTATGTTCCAAGCTATTAATGCATCACAATTTTATAATTAAAAGTGAACCTCATCTCTAAGATATAAATCCTATTTGGTATACATCACATTTTAGAGTTTTCAATTACACATCCAAAAGAACAAAAATCTCCCATCGAAGCAATAATTCACAAGTTATGGACTTTTGAATATTCCTATTTTAATGATTGAATTAATTGATTTCTATTATTGTTGGGCCCAATTTTTGTGCACAACCTAGTCTAGGTGGGCGTCCCCCTTCACTATCTAATTTAGAAATTTACCCTTTGATTGATTTTTTTGACGACCCTGATTTTGAGTTTTGTAAAGTCAAATACTCAACTTGGGTACAAATAGATCCAAATTGATTAATATTGAACCGTGAAGTACATTAGGGCCATAAGAAGTGTTCTAGACTTATTTGTTCAAGATTTGATGATTGATTGCATTTAAATCAAGGTTTATGCACCTTATTTACAAGGTTGTTTCTAGAACTTAATTAGATGACCAAAGGTTGTAACTATGCCATAATACTTATTAAGGAGAGCCTTTGTATGATGAGGAAGCCATAGTTGAAATTTTATTTGGATTGTAGTTTCCTACTAGAAGTTATAGTTGTTTGAAAAATATGTATAATTCTTTGATTTGTGTAGTGGGACTTTGCTCATAATTGGTATTATTGACTTTGTGCTTGTCAAGGAGAGCCTTTACATGATGAGGGAGCCATAGTTGAAATTTATTTGGATTGTATTTTCCTACTAGAAGTTATAGTTGTTTGAAAAATATGTATAATTCTTTGATTTGTGTAGTGGAACTTTGGTCATAATTGGTATTATTGACTTTGTGGTCCTGACATAAATTCACATAGATAAAAATCTTTGGTCGCACATGTCACCTCCTACCTTAATGAGAGGAAGATCCAAGCTAGCTAGACCTTTAGATTGTAGAAGCATGGACCTTTGTGAACAACCACCATATTGGGATATGAGATTGAAATGTGAAGTGGACAACAAAGTTGTATGAACTTGCTCTACCCAACAGCATGAGATCATGAAGACTAATTGAGGTTTCCCCCTTTCATAGACACCCCTCTCCACCCTCTATGCAACCAATGTCAATGAGGAAGTATAAGAAGAAGAGATGGTAGAGGACAAGTGGGAACTGGTGAGTAATGGACGGGAGGGATCACCCTACCCCTATGAAGCGAGAGAGAAGGTATCACACAAGGAGGACCACCCTACCATGATCGCAGACTCCATCTATGTGGACCTAAGAAACGACCTTTGGGATGGACCTACAAACATATGAGTATCAAATGTAGATGGTTGATGAAATCCTTCTAACCAAGTGCATCTTCAACGACCGTTACTTTGAAGGAGGAAGACTGATAAGTAGAACCCCAATATGGAATCCAAATCCTCCTCCACATTGGCACCTTGTGGGTTAGGGGTGTTGGGATCTAAGAACCTAATGAGGTAGCTTCTAGAGTCCAGAGGACTTTTATGAAGCTTGTAACCATCATTTCATGGCACAATGAGTCGGGGCTCACCCTTCTAATTCTCATTGAAGATGGGCTCATTGTGGTGTTTGCGAAGGGACTGCAAGGCTCGTGTTTCAGTAGGAGGGGTGATGTCATAATCGAGCAACAAGTTATGTTGGCCATAGATCCTTTTTGTGTCAGGCTGCCTTGGTTCTTAATAGTCTAGAGCACCCTATAGTTGGGCTCCTTGTCCACTAATGGTCCAAATCTTCAACGAATTCTTTTTAATGTAAATTGTTAAGAAATCTAGTTTTGATTGTACCTTGGTAATGACCTAGACCTTGCTAGTATGATTGGAATGAGACAAATCTATATGGATTTTTATCATGAGAATGTGGTCTACATGATGAGATAGCAAACTAGGATGTTTGATGAACTATTAATAGGGTTTTTAGGCATACGAATATGATGCATATTTTGGGTAACCTTATTTATCCACTCTCATCATCTTATTTTTTATTAATTAATAATCAAATACAATCTCACTTAAAAATCATTGAATGTTGTGATGCTTAAGTGACATAATTGACCATAATCTTATGCTTTCATGCCATGTTTGAATCATGTTACATTGAAACCCACTTTTGTGCATTAAATTACCTAGATTGTCTTAATGTTTATCTTGAGTGTAGGACCCTCGATTAGATTCAAATTTTATGATTTCCCAACATATATGAGTAAGTATCCTAATCTACATGATCCCTTTGATGGACTTTCCACCTAAGTCATATGTCGAAGCCTAATGAACTAAGAGAACAATGTTGATGAATGCATGCATGATTAAAATGTAGGAGCTAATGTTGAACTTTTGACGCCAAAACCTAAGATAACATCCACCCTCTTAAAATATATTTAATTTGACATAGTGTTACTGATCTAAATCTGACCGTCTTTCTTGAATCCCATGACTTTATGTGTCATGATCTTGTTGCTCTATTATGAGCCGTTTGACCCTACAAATACATATATGTGCCAAACTCCAAATGGTCATTGAAAGTAGAGGGCACCTCAAAATGATATGAAACTTGAATTGCATCTTCTTGGTGACCTCTAAATCAATATTTCATCATCAAATGTATACAATGATGCAATTTGGAACCTAACTTGGACATAAATCCTAAAATTATACTAGTTAGGGTTAATGATGAGAATCTAATACTTGTATGAAATTTTATTCTTGACCAAGTTTGATTTGTGATCTAGATGGTCAAGAATAGGTTATAGGTATGAGCTTTAATAGTTATATGACTGGCATTCTTGCTTGCAACTTCATATGTATGTATGATTGTTTACTTGCTTGAATATTTCAATGTAGTATTGTGTCCGACAATTTGTCTTGTTGATATTATAATTTGAACACACAATATAGTTGTCCATTATACAAACCTTGTGCACTTTCATATAATCTCGGGATAGGGACACCAGTCTAGATGTCTCACTTTTGTAGTCAAGATAGGGAGGACCATGTTGATGAAGGGGTTATCTCCTAGCTATGGTCTTGAGGTCCCTTACAAATAGGGTTAGCTAATTTTGAGCCCCTCATGGACCCTTCTAATGGGAAGCTGGTCAAAGGCCTTATGATGCATGATATTGTTGGTATAATTGGAGTAAATTGACTAAAGGATGGGTTCTCATTTTTCTAAGTAATTAACTCATTGATTTCTTATTTGTATACTTATGAAAATCTTTTAAAATTATACAAAGCTTATATATATATACATATATATATACATATATATACATACATATATATATATATATAAATATAAATATATATATATATATATATACATACATACACACACACACACACACAGTACTCAACACCTTGTGTATTGGCCCACTTGTTTCGTGTATGTTTTATGCTCAGAGATTTCTTGGGAGATGATGTCTAATGTGTAGGTGTTTAATGTACTTGTTGTAAGATCATTGCTAGTGTACATGAGCAGACTTGTACAATTTGACTCTACAATATGTAAATAGTATCATGTAATAAACAATGTTGCTATTAATAATATTTGTTGATTGTTGAGATTATGTTGGTGTTCATCTTGTTATTTATTCATGTATGCCAAGATGTTATGCTTCTACATTCCCTCTTTGATAAAACCTTGCTAGGGAAGGATGCCTAGGACCTATTGCCATTGATGTTATAGTCATTTGGAGTTAGGATATTGATAACAAACGGTTCTTTGACATATGGTATCAAATCATGAACAATAACTACACCAAGCATTGCTAATATGAGACACAAACTAAGCCCAATCTTACATCTCAACCTTAAAAACTTAATGATTTGTCCTTTGTGGATTAAGTTGACTTAGCTTCTAGGTTAGAGACTATATGTTCTAGAACTAGGTGTAGGCTTGTGTAATCCTTAGAATCTTTCTTTTCTCCTCCTCCTATCCTATAGTACGGGTCGTAGGTTCACAAGGGTTAAAAAAAGGGAGACCTTATTATAACCCTAGACATATGTTTTTGACATGTGCTTAGGGTAGCTACACCAGTATGAACCATGTTCTTACCAGTTCTATAGGTGTAATGGTACTAGACTACCTAATGAGTGTGGTAACTTGATTTTGGTTTTGGTTTTGGTTTTATTTTAATGGAGTATGGTGATTTCCATCACCTATTTCAACATTGAAGAAAACCTATTTTGAGTATTAATATATGTACATATGAAAATGTTACCACATGCAAAAAGGAAGTGAGTACCTACGTAACCTAAGAGATAGAGATGGAACATTAAGTCCATATGAGAGTATTTAGATGCTAGTTCTATCCTATAGAGTTGTCTAGAGTCATGATAAAGGTTAGGCTAGTAGCAACCTAGATAACCTAACATGATGAGGAAGACGACGATGACAAGGATGATGATGATGATGATGATTACGATGATGATGACTTTGATGATGTCAATATTGATTTTGTTGATAATGATGTCATTGTTTGTGATATGAGATTGCTTCAATATGACCTACGTTTGTTTTTGGAAGGGTAAAGTATGTTTTGATGACATGAAATTAGTTATAACCATGCAACCCTATCTAGTCTAGCACCATGTATAGTATATGTGGCATGTTTGATGTGCTACACATAGTGTAACAACCCTGCCTCCCAGTAACCCCCAATTAAGGGAGACCAAGAGCTCAGAACTGTTATCCCAATTTCCCAAATCAATGGTTTGAAAATAATCAATAATAATTATAAATTCTACCAAGACTATACTAAAATCTGGAATAAAATAAAACTTTGCATACCTTTCTGAAAAACTTGGATATCTACTTCTATCCACAACTAGAGTCTATTCTAACTAATCCTCCTTGCACTTTAATTCTTATTTTCACAATATGCCATTTTACTATTTGTCTTTTTAGGGTTGTACCTAAAATGTCGACAAATAAAACGTCAGTCAGCATAAATGAATATGCCGGTATGTGGGGACAACCAAAATTTCACAAATATGGCTAACAATCTAAATATCACAATCAAGTTAATTAACAAGCCAATTTACGCTTTCAATGTGACATTCTCCACCACTTTTACCCTAACCCTGGAATACCCACTTTAGGGTTTCTCTTTTGCCATTGACTTAAGGCCACCTTCTCAATCCTGAGCTTGGTGCCTGGTGTCACCTCTCATGGTGCCCATTAGTCATGCAACAAAGACCACCTTCTCAATCCCGATCTTGGTGTCTGGGGTCACCACTCATGGTACCCATGGGTCTTCCCTCCTGGGCTTGACCTTTTTGCATCATCCATCAGGGTGGCATGTAGGTGCGAGAATACACACTTATATTATAATTGTGATAACCATAGTGACTTTATGATTTGCAAGTATGAACATCCAAACTGATAGGTTGCATTCAATGTGATCAATCATCTGAAAAACCTTCAGGAAACTAATGCAATTAACCATAATTAACCACATACTTGATTCAGAGTAACTTGATGTCCAAGCAAGAATGATAAAGAACAATCAAACAAGCAATCAACATCATCCTAAAATTAATGCAATACATCCAAGCATTATAGTTTATCTAAGACATTCTCAAGATAGACTTGAATTCCATCTTAGGATTTCTAGGCCACTTTAGGGTTTTAACTGTTGGGTTTTAGGGGAGGCAGAGAAGGTAGCATAAACAAAAATTTTCTCCTCCCCAAACCCAGAACAAGGAAACGCTTCAACATCTATATAATAGGAAATGATGGTTTGTGGAATCATACCTTGTCCCGAGGCTTGCTCGACGACAATACCTTGTGGCTTGCACGGTCTTCACCTCTGGTCTTGGACGGTGTCTGTGCAGCTCCTGGTCACACTGGGACTGACAACTCCTGGTCTCACTGGGACTGTCGGGATTGACAACTATCCTCCGAGCGGCAGAAATCTCCCGCCTCTGAAGTAGTCCACACGGACCACCTGGAACTCCAATCTCCTTATCCCACAAGGAATTGGAAGGAGTCGCACCCTCCTGTCAGCGTACTAGTCACTGACACACTCTCCTGCCACAAGTCGCTTTCTGCAGTTGTCTTTCCCTTGCTGTGCCTCCCTTATCGGGTAGCACTTGCTCGGGCTCTCTCAGTTACCAAAACTAGAGAGAACGACAAATTTACAGAGCAACTGGTTGCACTGAGTTGTACTTTGAGAAGCCCCCAATACCCCTATATATATATGAAGGTCATGGGACATGGTTCTCTATCCGGGGCAATGTGGGAATAAAGCAGGAGTAGAAGGGTTCGAGATTTTCCACAAAAACAACCATTTGCGTAGCCTGAATCGATCGTTTCATTCCTGAAACGGTCAGATGGGGACCTGAGCCGGTCGGTTGACACCTCAACTGATCAGTTGGGACCAATGAAATAGTCAGTTCACTTCTGAACTGATCGGTTTGTGGTCCTGGTCAGTTCCCGATTGACTTTTCTTCTTTTGTTTCTAATTGGTATCAAATACCAATCCTTGTTCCAATCAAATTGGGCAAGTGAAACGAAATGAAATATCTCACCAAACTGACTTTCCCAACTTGCTCAGTTGGACCAGTTGAACCGATCGTTTCAACACTTGAAGTGATTGTTTCATCCTGTCCATCATCCGATCGACTCACCATCTGAGCTGATCAGTTCACCAAGCTTAGTTGATCGGTTCATCACATGAGGTGATCGGTTGGGAGTGCAGATTGTGCAGAATCAGTCAATTTCAGTTTCAATCAATCTGATACTCCAATCAATTATGACATTGAGCTACCAATTAATTGAGTGTTTAATTGAACTACTAAACTCCTTTAGTAATCAATCTAAACATTGTTTGTGGACAAAACTCCTCTTCCAGGTTAAATCCTATGTGTGTGACCCTGCAGGTCTATTTCACATTGGCAGTGAAAGTCCATAACACTTATGACTTCACAAGCAAAGAGTGGTTCCTAGTCATACATAATTGCTACCCAAGTGAAATAGAAAGTTGGAGAATAACTTTCAATCCTACAATCTGTGAATGGTGTTACAGTGAATGTATAATTCCTTTATCACTGATATCCCGAATGAACTCGAGGCATCGAACAATCATCCTGTCAACGTTCATTTGCTTTCTTGATCTCAGAGTAGATTGGAAGAGATATGTATGACATCAATATCACATATTGATTCACACATGCATGCACGCCTTTCTCAATCCTACTCATCAAGTGGCCATGGATATCAAACTCCCTCAGGAGAGACAAATCCCATATCTATCACTCACCCCACAAAAGCCCCATGTGTCAAAGACACCCAATCATCACCTTTATAACAACCCATGTTTCAGGACTGTGTTTGATGATTTCAAAGTGTGCCCAATGACATGTGTTGAGTGTAGTGATTTCTGGTCAAAGAATCACACTCACCACCATCATTGTGAGTACTGACAGTGACTACTAAGTCATGGTTCCATGTGTCAAACTCGCGGTGGGTCTGTCCGGTACACTTGTTCTCTAACAAGTACCTATGTGTTTGGTTTGATATCTCTATATCATGACTAATGAGATTCTGTCATCAACCGACACCACAATCTAGTCTTGCGTGTCATTGCTATCTATCTACCTTCTACAATGACATCCGACTAGGGACATAACAAGAATGTACAAACTCTTAGCATCCGTATGATCCCATCGTCAAGTCCTTAACCTGAAAGAATACATCATTGAGTGTTGTCATTCTCTAGACATTTAATTTGTTCTATCACTATCTCAAATGACTGAACTAGAAAGAATTGGAAGCTTGCCTTTGATGTTTATCAAATCAATCTTAATGTATCCCACCAATTATCCCATGATTGGCTCTTAGGGCATACATACCAACAGACTCCCACTTGCACTACGAGCCAATCACCCTTGAATCATATTCATAGTGATCTTTAAACATGTCCCACATGTTACTGTGCTCTAGTGCGAACATAGTGAGTTATGGAAACACCTTGCCAAAGTTAGTTTTTAACTACATGTCTCTCATCTCTTCATTGTACGTCACACATATGAGATGTAGTTGCCGTAATATGCGATCTAGTATTCCTTTGCTAACCTTTAGCCACATTGATTGATCAAGGATTCCATACTTGTCATCAATGACCAGAATGTCTATAAGTTCATATCATGAACTTCCAGACCCATATAGTATCCATTGTTGTTCTCTAACACATGGATACTCGGCATTTCCTTTTTAAACGGTTTTATTGGAACACTTCCAATTATCAACAAACTTTCACTTTTATATATCCTATACATATTTTGCGATTAATTTCATATCCTTTCGGAAGTTCGCATCAATGTAAATCTTTACATTGAATTCTTCCTTATCTCCAAAGAACTATTAATTCCCAAGTACTTATCAAGTTCTCATGGTATTCTAGTAACCCTTACTGGAAGTAGACATACATCCACTCGTCATGTCCCACATACAAGTTATTAGGATGAGCACATCATATTGCCATGTCATACATACAAGATGATGAATGCATTTTGTTCTTGCCATGCAAAATAATGGGATGATTACATACATGATAGGTCCACATCTATTCTTAGTGTTCCCATTCTTCATAAGAATTGGACACTTGGCCTTGGGATACTAACTCCATGTAACATGGACACGTTTTCTCCCACTGAATCTGTGCATACTGAACCCTCCAGTACAGATTGCCAATGTATGTTTTCTCCTTTCAGGTCAAGAGTTTTCGAGAACTATCTCTATAGATCTCTATTACTATCACATAGGAAACATCTCTATCTTCCTTAAAGATAATTTCCACTTTTGGATTTCCATTCTAGAACATTTCCATTTCACATCAACAAGTGGAATGTGAACACGCTCCCACTAAATCACAGATCCCTTCTTTATCTTTGACATATCAGTCAAACCCTTTGACTATATCATCAAAGTAAAGATCCAATTCTGAGTTGCTTGTACTCAATCAATCACATTGATTAGTCCATTGTAACTTATAGACTTCATTTGCATTAATGGATTCATAAACCTTATAGGTTGTGTCACATACACATCCTTGTTTTATTCCTCATAGGAATGCAGTTTTAGTATCCATATGCCAAATGTCTTAGTCATTAAGTTGCAATCAACAAGCATCATCCTTCTCAAAATGTTATCCATGTGTCTTAACACTTAAGATTCATTTGCACTTATGGATTTCATCCAATGAGTGCTACCATCATGGTCATACCTTATGGTTCACATGGATGTCATTTAGGATGTAATGGTCATAAAACATAACTCAAAATTTCGTTCCTCATATTCATTTAGATAGTTGACTCATCACATGAACAACTCATCACATAGATAATTGCGGTGTAAGGATATAAGAATTCACAACCCTTGTGATTCTTAATTGCTTTTATTAGTGAGGGGTATTCCTTTATTAAGAAGAATTCAGTTATTTGATAATCATTCTCTAACTCCTTAGAGTATGATCCCTTCTTGATTTAGACATCAACATGACTTAATCACGAGTTCACTATGATACACTATCATAATCACTCATAAGGATCTCAAACATTTGGTCCAAGTATTTCATTCATTGATCTCATCAAGAATTAACACTTTACCAAATTTGCACTTCATCTATGATAATCTTGAACACTTCAAGATATTCATATTGGTATTTCTCTAAACACCATTTGAAGTATTAGCATTTGTTCCAATAGGTATGTAAATACATCACATGTATCATACCTAATAGGATAATCATTCTCTCTCTACCTTTAGTGAAGATTGATTAATTATGTCCAAGATATTCATGTCTCTTACTGGTTCTCTAACCAAAAGAGTCTAGATTTTTCCATTACATGGAAACTAGAAATGAATTTCTCATGATTGATGCTAATTTGATTGTTTGAGTTATCTATAACTTTTAGGTATCATTTTATGTTATGCATATCAAATACCACAAGATAAATAAGGCATTTCCACAAAGAACATATTGAAACATCTCTTTATTAATTGCCGTCATTGTCATACAATATGCAAAAATAAAGTGTTTCTATCTATTGGGAAATATGAAATAGCAGTTCATAACTATATTACATGACTTTTAGGCTGAAAATAAACTAAAGTACTCCTATCTATGGCGGCAACACTTGCCCCATTTATTTAGTGCTTTACACTTTACATCTTGGTATCATATACCTCAAAAGTGTTATAAGTTTACTTTCATGAAACCTTTAAGTAGAGATGTCTGTCACCTCCTTCTTCTTTTGTTCTTCCAGATAGAGAGGACAATTCCTTTTCCAATGTCTTGACTTTTGACAATGGTGGAAATTGCCTTTCTTGGTCACGCCTCCCTTTGCCTTGAGAGCTGAAGATGACTTGGGCTTCTGGCTAGCATCAGAACCTTTCTTAGCTTTGCCCTTGCCCTTGTTCTTGGACTTGCCTTTCTTGCTTGTGATCACCATCACAGACTTAGGCTTGTCCTTCTTCATCTATGTCTCGACTGTCCTCAACATGCCCAACAACTCTGATAGTGGCCTATCAAAGTTTTTCATGTTGTAGTTCATCACAAACTGACTGTAGGATTATGGCAACGATTGCAGTATCACGTCAGTAGCCAACTCTTGGCTCAGTGGAAATCCTAGTCTTGTCAGGTTCTCCACATACCCAATCATCTTGAGTGTGTGAGGACAAACTGGATCTCCTTCTGTCATGACACACTTGAACAGTTCCCTTGAGACATCGTATCTCTCTTGCTGTGCTTGATGTTCCTGAGATGTTGAATCATCTCAATGACACCCATGTTCTCATGTTGTCTCTGCAACTCATGGTTCATAGAGCACAACATCAAGCACTTTGCATCAATGGCATCATCAGAATACTTCTTGTAAGCATCCCTTTCTGCCTTTGGTGCATTAGGAGCAGGTTCCTCTAGAATTAGAGTATCTAGGTCATAAAGATTTCACTCTTGAGTGAGAACAATTCTCAATGTACTATACCAGTTGTGGAAGTTTGTCCTATTTATCCTGTCCTTTTCAAGGACCGATCACAAAGAAAAGTGATTGTTGTTTGTTGTCATTTGTACTACAAAAGGAAATATGCAATTTTAGTCCAAAAACTCATTTTTGACTTATTTGATTGATTTAAAAAGATGAAAATATAATTAGGCCTTTAATTAATTATCGCTCCCACTATTTTAGTTCAAATTGATAGCCCTCACCATCAATTCGGAAGATTGCTGCGTACAACCTTCTAGTGGGAAAGATCCATATTTCATCAAGTCATGAGTCAGCTTTGGCTGATCGCCCACAATCTTGACTATTTAGGTAGGCCATCATGCCAATTGCATCATATGCAACTCTTGATGAATGAACATGCGCAACACGTTGCCATGAACATTCCTTGCCTCTGGTCTTAGATGCTGTAAGAATCACCAGTTAAGTCTAACCCAAAAGCTGACATGGTTAACATGCACCCTGCTTTGGTAGAACCTACATGTCTACCCTTCACACTTCTACAAGATAGACAGCGCACCATGCTTTGGCATAACCTACACTTGGTCGATCGAGTTTTTCATGTGTGCCACTAATGGAAGGCATATAAGACTTAATATTTTAATGAGGGATTTGGTTTTTATATACATATACATATCCAATCACCACAATACATAGTATGTATCATATACATGCTATATCCCACAGAAAACATGCAAAATGATAAAAGTGATGATTATGGCCATCCTAATGTGATTCCTCGAGCCAAGAGGAATCACGGTCATCTAGGTCTACATCACATGCAACCTATACAAGATGAACTATGTGCTTTGCCTTTCTGGGTTTAATCAACTCATCACATGACTGATCGACTCGCCATCAGGCTGGTCGGCTGGGTGCCACCAGCCGATCGGTTGTCTCCTCCAACCGATCAGTTCGCCTGGTCGCCCTGCATCTCATCATGGCCGCCACTCTCCTCGAACCAGTCATCAACCGATCGACTCACTCCTTGAACCGAACGTCTCGAACGTCAACCGATCGGTTCATGCCTTGAACCGATCGTCTCAGCTGTCTTCAGGATGTCCTCCTTTCTTTTACATAACAGGAAATAAAATTATATCCTATTTTACATTGTAAAAAGATAAACATCGAGTTACATTCGAGGAGAGCAAAGGTAGGAAAGAAATCTTGAATTATTTTGATTTACATCAGGAATAGGAGAAGGAAGATCGGTGCGCAGATCAAGATGCAAGCAACCACATACAACCATACACAGATAGGGTTTATTGGACATAACCACGCTATAAATCCACCAAAAAACTCGTTTAAGGGAGGCGCCTATCAAGTGCATTAATATTACATATCAGATATGTATATTGGGATTTGTGGATTAAGGATTGGACATGCATAAAGCCAATTTTATTCGCATCGTATGCAATAAATAAAGGTGAAAAACCAAAATCGATCATATCAATAATCCTAAAGTATAGAGAAGTTGACGTGGCTCTGATACCACTATTGGGTTTTAGGGGAGGCAGAGAAGGCAGCGGAAACAAAAATTTTCTCCTCCCCAAACCCAGAACAAGGAAACGCTTCAACGTCTATACAATAGGAAATGATGGTTTGTGGAATCATACCTTGTCCCGAGGCTTGCTCGAAGACAATACCTTGTGGCTTGCACGGTCTTCATCTCTGGTCTTGGACGGTGTCTGTGCAGCTCCTGGTCACACTGGGACTGACAACTCCTGGTCTCACTGGGACTGTCGGGATTGACAACTATCCTCTGAGCGGCAGAAATCTGCCACCTCTGAAGTAGTCCACACGGACCACCTGGAACTCCAATCTCCTTATCCCACAAGGAATTGGAAGGAGTCGCATCCTCCTGTCAGCGTACTAGTCACTGACACACTCTCCTGCCACAAGTCACTTTCTGCAGTTGTCTTTCCCTTGCTGTGCCTCCCTTATCGGGTAGCACTTGCTCGGGCTCTCTCAGTTACCAAAACTAGAGAGAACGACAACTTTACAGAGCAACTGGTTGCACTGAGTTGTACTTTGAGAAGCCCCCAATACCCCTATATATAGGAGGGTCATGGGACATGGTTCTCTATCCCGGGCAATGTGGGATTAAATCATGAGTAGAAGGGTTTGAGATTTTCCACAAAAACAACCAACTGTGTAACCTAACCCGATTGTTTCATTCCTGAAACAGTCGGTTGGGGACCTGAGCCGGTCAGTTGACACCTCAACCGATCGGTTGGGACCTATGAAATGGTCAGTTCACTTCTGAACTAGTCGGTTCGTGGTCCTGGTCAGTTCCCAATTGACTTTTCTTCTTTTGTTTCTAATTAGTATCAAATACCAATCCTTGTTCCAATCAAATTGGGCAAGTCAAACGAAAGGAGATTTCTCACCAACTTGACTTTCCCAACTTGCTCGGTTGGACCAATTGAACCGATCGTTTCAACAGTTGAAGTGATTGTTTCACCCTGTCCATCAGCCGATCGACTCACCATCTGAGCCGATCAGTTCACCAAGCTCAGCCGATCGGGTCATCACATGAGTCGATCAGTTGGGAGTGCAGATTGTGCATAATCAGTCAGTTGCAGTTTCAATCAATCTGATACTCCAATCAATTATGACATTGATCTATCAATTAATTGAGTGTTTAATTGAACTACTAAACTCCTTAGTAATCAATCTAAACATTGTTTGTGGACAAAACTCCTCTTCCAGGTTAAATCCTATGTGTGTGACCCTGTAGGTCCATTTCACGTGGGCAGTGAAACTCCATAACACTTATGACTTCACAAGCAAAGAGCGGTGCCTAGTCATACATCATTTCTACCCAAGTGAAATAGAAAGTTGGAGAACAACTTTCAATCCTAAAATCCGTGAATGGAGTTACAGTGAATGTATAACTCCTTTATCACTGATATCTCGAATGAACTTGAGGCATGGAACAGTCCTCCTATTAATGTTCATTCACTTTCTTGATATCAGAGTAGATTGGAAGAGACATGTATGGCATCAATATCACATACTGATTCACACATGCGTGCACGCCTTTCTCAATCCTACTCATCAAGTGGCCATGGATATCAAACTCCCTCAGGAGAGACAAATCCCATATCTATCACTCACCCCTCAAAAGCCCCATGTGTTAAAGCCACCCAATCATCACCTTTATAACAACCCATGTTTCAGGACTGTGTTTGATGATGTCAAAGTGTGCCCAACGACATGTGTTGAGTGTAGTGATTTCAGGTCAAAGAATCACACTCACCACCATCACTGTGAGTACTAACTATGACTACCAAGTCATGATTCCATGTGTCAAACTCACAGTGGGTCTATCCGGTACACTTGTTCTCTAACAAGTACCTATGTGTTTGGTTTGATATCTCTATATCATGACTAATGAGATTATGTCGTCAACCAACACCACAATCTAGTCGTGTGTGTCATTGCTATCTATCTACCTTCCACAATGATATCCGACTAGGTACATAACAAGGATGTACAAACTCTTAGGATCTGTATGATCTCATCGTTCCAGTCCTTAACCTGAAAGCATACATCATTGAGTACTGTCATTCTCTAGACATTTAATCAGTTCTATCACTATCTCAAATGACTGAACTAGAAAGAATTGGAAGCTTGCCTTTGATGTTTATCAAATCAATCTTAATGGATCCCACCAATCATCCCATGATTGGCTCTCAGGACATACATACCAACATTAACCTCCATAATACTTTTATCACATTTAATGCTCTCTTAGTTCACAAACCCTAATTTAAACAACATAAGCCCAATTAAAGCCTATTATTTCTCTTTTACACCAAAACTAACATCTTTATCCTGTTAAGTCATGTGAAGATCATTAGGCCCAAATACCATCTTTGGTTTCTTTCGAATTGACAAATCGTATTTCATTATGGTCTAATTCACATATGAACTCCATTTATCACTAATATTACATTATTCCACTAGAACACCCTAATTACCAAATTAAGGGTATTTATCCACAATTAGGAGCTTTTATACTCAAAATAGCTTAGAACCATCATATCTCAGCTTTATACACGAATTTGAACAATTAAAGCCATTAAGAATCATAATTACTAACATTAGGGTTTCAAGGCCCATTAAAGCTCATTTATGTACATGGAACCCTAAATTAATCAAATTATGCATAAAGTTCATCCTTTTAGATCTAATGCGTCTTTTTATAATCAACATGTTAATATCAACTTTAATCATCCATATAACCCTTCTCAATACATTTAATCATCTTAAATTAGGGTTTCTTAATCATTAATGCATTAAAGTTGATAGCTTCCACTAGTTTTCGAATTTCAAGAGGAATTAGCTTCTAAATCTATTTTTAATGGATTCCTCACATTTTTCTGAGAAAAATACATATATTATATGTACCATTCTGACCAATATTTAGATATGATTTTTGTAAGAAATACTTACTTGGATCAATGGTAGGATGCCACGTCATCCAACTCATGCATCACAGCTCGGCCGCTTTGGAAACATAACTAAATTACACTTATACCCCCACATGACTTCCTGGTTCAACAATACTCAGAGGGGCAATATCATCCAATGCCACCTGTCATCCCTTTCCTCACGAACCCTAGCGATGTCGTCGGGTCATGGGTCTGTTGCTGTCTTGCTTCCCCTCCCCAGGGCTCAAAGGGCACCGACGAGGGTACCTTCACCTCTTCCACCCTCTGCCGCACCCACGGAGGCCCCAAGCTGTGGCTGAGGCGGCTGGGGTTAGGTTTGCAGCTGCTTCTTCTTCTTCTTCGGCTGGCCTTTTAGGCATGATGCAGGTGGCTAGAGTGAGAAGGTTGTGCATCTGGGCAACCCTATTGCTGTTCGGACTCACAAGAGCATCCAGGCACTCCTCGACCTTGCTCCCTATGCTCGTGTCTACTTCTAGGATTCCACCATCCCAACGTTCAAGATCATGAAGGAGGCAAAGAGGGAAGAAGGTTGCACGATGGTTGAGATGCTCTAGATCCTCTTGGACTCGAGGCTAAGGGTATAAACCTTTTACAGGGGAGGATAGAAATGACCTAGGATGCTTAACAATGAGGAAAATAAGTCCCCCCTTCAACTATGGACACCATACTTTCCTTCTTTAAAAATTAACTTCTTTTTTTAATTATTTCCTTATTTATCCATATTCCTTGGTTATCAAGGAATTTCATAATGGAAGAATCCAAAAATTATTACTTTTACTCTCTTTGTGCTTGGCTTTTAATCCATTGGCCATAAGTATATAGTTCCTTATAGAAGAAAGTACCTCTTTTTAATAATACCAAAAATTCCTTAATTATGTAACACATTATCCTCTTATTTTGTATTATTTTTGTAATGCCTGGGCCCACTACCCTAGGCTCTAGTAGAGTTCCAGGAATGACGACTGGCCCCACAAACCACCACTAGTCCTAACTGCGCACTTTGTCCACACTGACGCGCAAGCCAGGATCAACTTCCCGATTGGTCACCCATCCTAGTACTACTCCAAGCTGAGCACGCTTAACTATGGAGTTCTTTAGAGATGGGCTCCCTGAAAAGGAGGTGCACCTTGGTGATATGGGTAGTCTAATAATTCCTTTTAAGATCATGTTATCCGAGGCCTCAAATCCTGGGATGTTACAATCTCCCCCACTTAGACTCTTGATGTCCTCGTCAAGGCTCAACTATATGGCCTCATAATCTGACCCCATTTCAGTGTAGACCCACAATGGCCCATGGACACCCAGCTCCCGTCCACGGCTACCAGCGCAAGGGCGGCTCCATCTGGTCTCTACGGATAGCCCTTTCCAACTTGCCTGGACCGCACGGCTCAAGACTGGCATGCCACATGCCCATGTGGGCCCCACCTACTGGAGGGGTTATGGCTCTGATACCATTTGTAACGATTGGGCCCACTACCCTAGGCTCTAGTAGAGTTTCAGGAATGATGACTGGCCCCACAAACCACCACTAGCCTTAACTGCGCACTTTGTCCACACTGACGCGCAAGCCAGGATCAACTTCCCGACTGGTCACCCATCCTAGTACTACTCCAAGCTGAGCACGCTTAACTATGGAGTTCTTTAGAGATGGGCTCCCTGAAAAGGAGGTGCACCTTGGTGATATGGGTAGTCCAATCATTCCTTTTAAGATCATGTTATCCGAGGCCTCAAATCCTGGGATGTTACAATTTTGCATTTTCTCATTCTTCTTATTCATTAGGACTCCTTGGATCCTAAGAAATCCTAAGATTTCGAAATTCCTTTTTAAGGATACTTATCATCCTTCTAGATGCATCTACATTCTTCATTTTTCATTATATTACTTATTTCTTTATTAAGATATTTCTTTTCAAGGATTTCTCTTTATCTTTCATTTCCCTTTTCCTCTTTTCATATTTCTTTTATTAGAAATCACATAAAAACGAAATTTATTTAATCATGGCCATTAATTCCACTCTGTAGAGATTTCTATGTAATTCTCATAATTACTTTGCTTAATATCCATTATCTTGTATCTTTTCCTTTTATTTGGACTTTTCTTCTTTTCTTCTCTTTTATATCCATTATTAGATAATTCTGATAATAGAAATTACAAAATTCCTATCAAAAGGGAGATTTGCAAAAAATCCATCTTTTGAAGCAAAACATACAACCTTTTTGATTAAGTACATATTCACAAAATCTTTACAATTCAATTATGAAAACATATGCAAAATTGAGGTTGTAACATCCTTCCCCTCTTATAGGAATTTTGCCCTCAAAATTCCCTCAAACATAAAAACAAACATGATAAGACTTCCTCATGTCCATCATGGCTCCCATGTGGTTTTACCGTCTCCATGGTGCCTCCCAAGAACCTTCATCATCTCATATTCTTGCATCTGAGTTCTTTCTCACCTTGGTACCTTGTACCCTCATAGGTTACTCAGGACATTTCAGCTTTTCTCAAAGCTAACTGGGTTCATGGCTCGGCACATGGATTGGGTACCTCACATAGTGCTCTAGATCGGACTCATGGAACACATCACGTTATCTTGAGGGGTAAGACTAAACATAACTGTTACAACCTCAATTTTTGCATATGTTTTCATAATTGAATTGTAAAAATTTTGTGAATATGGACTTAATTGAAAAGGTTGTATGCTTTGCTTAAAAAGATGGATTTCTTTGCAAATATCCCTTTGGATAGGAATTTCGTGATTCCTATTATTAGCTTAATCCATTAATGGATATAAAAGAGAAAAAAAGAAGAAAAGTACAAATAAAAGGAAAAAAAACAAGATAATGGATATTAAGCAAAGTAATTATGAGAAATACATATAAAACTCTAGAAAGTGGAATTAATGGCCACAATTAAGTAAATTTCATTTCTATGTGATTTCTAATGAAAGAAATAGGAAAAGAAGGAATACATTCTGTGATGGAGTGGGCTTTTGGAATCCTAAAATGTCCAATGACACAAGTGAAGTCATGCATGTTGAGTTGTTTTGAGAATCCCAAGTGTTTTAGTAAAGTTGGAATGTTGATTGAGATTTATATTATGATTAAGTTCCTTAACTTGATGCCTTTTTGAAGTATTTGGTGGAATGGTCTAAATGCTTAGTTTTGTCACCAAATTTGAGTATAAGGTAACTTTAGAGGTAATAAAGATATGGTCAAAATTTGGTGTCATTTGGATGTTTTTAGAGGAAATTGTTTTCAGTTTGGAAATTGTGAAATGAGGTGCATTATTAATGGTTGATTGATCAAGTTAAGATACATCATCTTGCATATTGTGTCACACGGACAAGAAGTACCCTTGTATCTAAACAACACAAGAAAAGAGATGGATTGTTTATGTGGCACAATTTTAACCTTTGATGGGGATGATCTGATCGGCCTGTCTCCAAGTTGTGGTTAGACCAGGCGTCGTGGGTGTAGTTGGAGGCAACGATTAGTCACCACCACGTCGTGGTTGTGGGTGGTGAAAGGAAACCAACTAAGCAGTTATTTTAGCTGTTACAACCCCATTTTCTTTAAAATATAATGTAATGTGCATTTTCCCTTTTAATGAATAAATGATATCCTTTTCTTTGAATTGTGATAGATTTCGTGTGAAATGGCTTTGATTGAATGATTGTGGGCTTTGTTAGTCATTAAGACCAATTGAAAAGAAAAGGGAATTAAAAAGAAAAAGAAATTGGTTAATAAAAGAGAAATATGAGAAATCGATAATTAAAAGAAGATAAAGGCAAACCAATATTCCCCAATATGGGAATTCGTGGCTTTATGTTTCCTTGACGTCCAAGGGGCCCAAAACAACAAGATAATCACAAAGGAAAAAGGAATATAAATTAATTTGGATTAATTGATGAGAAAACTTGGGAGAGAAGGAAGCCTTCTCATCCATTGTAAGTTGTTTCCCAAATTTCGTACAAAGCTAGGAAATACTAAAAGAAACTTTCCCTTAAAATTTGAGATAAATCAGAGTTATGGTTTAGGAGATATTAATTTTGCAAGTTATCTTTGATTTGGGAATTTTCCTGAATTAAATGATAAATAGATGAATATTTCCTTTGAACGCGGGAGATGAGGCTCGTTGGATCCTAATCCAATGATGGGCGCTCATTGTCTAAGTACCGCTGAGACTGGGACGTTGCTGGTTACAGGGTAGACTTTCCATCCTAGATTCTTGAAACTCCAGTACACGAGCAAATCAGGAAATGATCCCATTGGATTCACGAGGGGAAATCGCTAAGATTCCTCCCTGGTTTCATTTGATTTTGTCACCGTTTGCGGAAAATCCCAAATCGTGCAGGCCTTCCTTGACCCTATATATAGGGGAGGGTGCACAAGGGCACCAACACCTATTTTGCCTGTCCCAAACGCTACAGACTGCTACGAGGAACGACCTCATGCCCTCAATTGCTCCGATTGCGTTGACTTTGACCCCTACTTCAGTAGCTTACGTCGCCGGACTCCGGTGAGTGGGGGGCGAGCTTGGTGTGCAGTCGGCACGCAATTGAAGGTGTCTTTGAGTCTGAAGGAGGGAAGTGAAGCTCCCTCGATCGTCGGTGCAAGAAAAGGAGCGCTACAGCCCAAAGTCAACCTCGTGGTTGACCGGCGTTGCTGCGGCAACAAAGACGCGAGGAAGAGGAAGGCCAGGTGGCCTTTTACCAATCTGCCCCTCCGCACTCCATTTACAGGTAAGGACGTTTTTGTCCTTTGATCTCTTGTTTTGCAAAAGGCAGGGCACACTCCCTCAAGGCCGTTGGATCCTCAGTGGATCCAAGGTCCATAGATCGGGCGACTCTAGCTTTTCCTAAGAAAATAACAAATAATTTGTTAAAAGGGTTGTTCTTATAAAAATCATATCTTGAGCTAGGAAACTCGGATGCAAAAAGTCAATACATGAAAAATGATCAGAAAAATATGAGGAGCACGCTAAAAATGGTTTGGATATCTAAATCTATATATTTGTTCAAAAGTGCATATTTTGATGGAAAAATAGTTAATTTGTAAAAAGAAAACCCTAATTGATTCTCAAGGATATATTTAGTTTTGCAATTAGGTTAATTCGAATACGTTTAACCTGATTAATGATTAAGATGGTTTTTAACCTATTTTGATGATAGAATTACATGTTTCGGGTTTTTAATTCAATATGTTGATTAAAATATTTAGAAACCCTAAATTAGAGAAAAATAAAAAGATATTGCAATATGAAAATTATGGTTTATATGGTCCAACCTGATCTTTAGGACCTTAATGGAAAATATGACAAGATAATTAGGTTTTGATGAATATTTGATAAAAGTAAGGTAAAAGTAATAAAAAGGAAATAAAACCCTAAATATGGTTAAAACCCTAAAAAGGGCAAATAACCTAGGAAACGATTAGAATTAATGAGTCATGATGACATAATTGATAATATAGAAATTGAATGCCTTTTTCAGGAATAAATTGTGTGTGTGAATTTTCTTGATTCCTGGTTAATTGAGTTTTTCTGCATTCAAGCCTACATAATAGGTATGTGGTTACACTTATGACTACCCGAATTAGTTTTTCGTGATTTTGTCGCAGTTTCTATCGTGTCGTGAATTAAACTGTTGGATGTTTCAATTCATGCAAATTTTAGTGTGAATATGACTATCACCTAAGAGTTATGCCTACTAGCTCAGATCCCAGTCCCCTCTGTAGCTTAATGGTTGACCTAGTAAAAGGCTACCAATGGGGTAGGCCCATCAGGTCACTAAATGACTTAGTAAATGGCTACCAATGGGGTAGGTCCATCAAGTCATATTGAGTTTGAGATTGGACTACCTCTGGGTAGTGCCATGCTACTCAACCCTAGATATTGGTCTACCTGTTCAATAGGATCATGCGGAGTTTAATGAAGATCTACCATATGAGAGAGGTAGTTTCCATGTCCACTGTAGGGACAACACAGAGAAAGGGGATAGGAAGGGATTGAGTAGTACTGCTTAAAATGTAATTTGAATGTTAAATAATAATTGGTTGTTTACATTGTTAATGTAGTTGCACAAATTTTTGTAATCCCCCCACATACCAGCTTTGTTCTGATCGCGTATTTGTTTGTCGGCATTTTAGGTACAAACCCTAAAGGAACAAACAGTAAATTGTCACCTTGCAAAATAAGAAGTAAATTGCAAGGAGGATTAGATAGAGCAATTCCAGTAAGGGATAGATAGTTTTCCCAAAGTTTCAAAAGGTAAATAAAGTTTTAATTTTTCCTGCCAATATTCAGTTTAGTAGTAGAATTTCATAATTATCATTGATTATTTGCTGAACCTTTGATCCTGTAATTGATTAACGATTCCGATCTTTGGGTCTCCCTTGATTGGGGGTTACCGGGAGGCGGGGTCGTTACAATTGGTATCAGAGCATAGGTTCTTCATCTAATCATTAATAATTATTAAATTTTACAAATTACATAGAACCGAGGGAGTTATTAGAGGATTTTCCAAAAGACTGAGGTGTCTAGAAAAGGATCACATCCGGGGGTTGGCAAAATTTTCCTCCGCACCGCTAATAAGAATACGAGGACTCCCGGATCGTGTGACTGCCTGGCCGATGTCTTAGGTTAAGACTCGAAGTAAGATACCTTTAAGACTCTCTCATCTTATTCATCCCTTATCAACTCAAATTCTCTAAGGATTTTAAGGATTAGGGTTTTGTCTCTCTTCCTCGCCCTCATGTGGTATGGGTTAAGGTTGATAAGGTCTAAGGGATCCTCCACCAAATTAATAAAAGATACGTAAGTAAGATGTCATTTGCACAAGTGTAATTAGTTTAAAAGTAAACTAAAAGTCTGTTTGTGTGCAGATGGCTCGTACCAAAGTTGTGGCCATCCCTTTTTCCGCCAGCGATGGTGGACCACCCCACAAGGAGAATGGATCCTCCGAGAAGAGGAAGCAGAACCATGGAGAGACCTCAAAGAAGAGAAAGAGACCAGAGGAAGTTGAGGCACCCAACCCTGAACCAATGCCCGACATCAATCGAGAGCTAGGGGAAGGACCATAATATGAGGAGTACTAGATGCATGAAGAGGAAGCCCAAATGGAGGAGGACCAGCCTGGTGGTCCAGAACCAGCCATGGTGGTTCATACAACAGATGCAGTTTGGATGGAACAACAAAAGTAATTGACCGAAGCTATCCGTGCCCTGGCCCTTAGAGACATAGCTCGAGATGAGAATGGTGAGCCACTTCCAGTTCGTCCTCGATTGGGAGCCACCATTCTGGACTTTGTCAAGCTGAACATTGAGAAGTTCTACGGAGAAGATAAGACTGAAGTGGTCGACAAGGCTGAAGCTTGGCTGCTTGCAGTCGAGAACGGGTTCCGGATGCTTGAGGTGCAGCCGAATAAGAAGGTTCTATTTTCTACTCACCTTTTGGAAGGTGCAACCAAGATATGGTTGGAGAACCACATCACGGGAAGGGACCTAAGCGAGGAACCGATAGCATGGACCGACTTCAAAACCATCTTCACCGCCAGATTCATCCCCATCTCAGCAAAGAAGGAGAAAGAAAGAGAGTTCACCAACATGACTCAAGGAAGTTCATCAGTTGCGAACTTTGGTCGCAGGTTCCGCATCTTGGAACGTTTCAGATACAAAATGGATGGGTGGATCATTTCATAGAGCGCCTGAACCCTGCCATCAAGCCGCATGTGATGGCTAGCAAGCCAAAGACCTTTGCTGAAGCTTACAACACCTCCTTGGACATGGAGAGGATGGTGATGCCAGTTCAGAATCCACCCAAGGGATTTTTGGGTTTCACTGAAGGAACCCAAGGGCAGAAGAACAACCACAAGAAAGGTCACGGACGTCACCAGGCCAAAGGAAGACATGGAGGGAAAGGGAAACCCCATCAAGAGAACAACCACCCTTGATGTCGCACCTCCGGAAGATGGCATACCGGTGAGTGTCGCTTCAAGAAGAGAGTCTGCTACCGGTGTCAGCAAGAAGGACACCTCATCGCCAACTTCCCTAAGCCTGACCCTAGAGGACCCTTGGGGTCATATCCTATGGCAGCACAACCAGTAGCTACGGCACCCCCAACAGGAGCACCAGCTGGAGCACCTCTAGCTGCAGAGAGGAGGCAAGCTAGAGTGTTCGCCATTGACAACGAGGAGGCTCATGCGGATGCTAATAAGTTGATTGAGGGTAATAACCCATAGAGTTTTTCCTTTTAGTTCAGTAGACCATGTAGTAGCTTTCTGAAATGGAATAACCTTGTAGGCTTGCTGGAAGTCATGGGACAAAATGTAAAAGCACTTTTTGATTCTGGTTCAACTAATACTTTTATTTCGAGAAATCTGGCAACTATGCTTGGTTTGGATATCAAGGATTTGGGTTATATTTTGGATGTCACAACCCCGAGTGGCCGTATTTATACCTCTCTTTTGAAAACCCCTATCTTTCCAGTAAAGTACCTGAACCATGAGCTTCCCACTGACTTCATCCTCCTCGATATGAGTGATTTTGATGTAATCGTCGGCATGGATTGGCTTTCCACCTACCGAGCCCAGATTGACTGTAGAGAGAAGAAGATTCTCATTAGGAAAATTGGCTATCCACACTTCACCATTCGAGGAAGGAAGGATGCAACAACCAGCCTTTATGTGTCTGCCATGAAAGCTGAGTGAATGCTATCCAAGGGTTGTCGAGCTTACCTAGACATATTTACCGTACCCGAGGATAAGGGGCAATCCTTAGAGGACATAGATGTGGTTCGGGAGTACGCAGATGTGTTTCTAGATGATCTACTAGGGATTCCCCCTGAGAGGGAGGTAGACTTCTCGATTGAGTTAGCTCCTGGGACTAACCCTATATCTAAGGCATGCTATAGAATGGCCCCTGCTGAGTTGCTTGAGTTGAAAACCCAGTTGCAAGAGTTGTTAGATAAGGGGTTCATCCGACCCAGTACCTCACCATGGGGAGCGCCAGTCCTCTTTGTGAAAAAGAAGGATGGGTCGCTTCAGATGTGTATTGATTATCGGATGATCAACCAGGCAACCATTAAGAATAAGTATCCTTTACCCAGAATAGATGACCTGTTTGACCAACTCAACTCAGCTCGAGTCTTTTCCAAAATCGATTTGAGATCTGGATACCACCAGGTGAGGGTAAGGAGTGAGGATATACCCAAAATGGCTTTCAGAACCCGTTATTGCCACTATGAGTTTGTGGTCATGCCATTTGGATTATCCAATGAACCTAGTGTCTTTATGAATCTCATGAACAGTGTGTTCCAACCTTTCCTTGACTCTTTTGTGATAGTGTTCATAGATGACATTTTGGTGTACTCAGATGACCTAGCCCAACACCGTGACCACCTGGATAGAGTCCTTGATATCCTGAGAAAGCATAAGTTTTTCAAAAAGTTCTCAAAATGTGAGTTTTGGTTGGACCGAGTCATGTTTCTGGAACACATCATCTCAGAAGGAACAATCACCGTAGATCCAGCCAAGGTATCGGCAGTTCGAGACTGGCCGGCACCGAAGAACCCCTCCGAGATTCACATCTTCTTGGGGTTGGCTGGATACTACCGTCACTTTATCAAGGATTTCTCCAAGAGTGCTCTACCACTAACCATGTTGACTCGGAAGGATGTGAAGTTCGTGTGGTCTGAAGTATGTGAAGCTTGATTTTAGGAATTAAAGGAGAAGCTGACCACCACTCCTGTGTTGACTTTGCCTTCTGACAATGAGGGTTTCATGATATTCACCGATGCTTCCAAGATGGGACTTGGCTGTGTGTTGGAACAAGATCGACATGTGGTTGCATATGCGTCCCGACAGCTCAAGCCAAATGAGGTGAACTACTCGACACATGACCTGGAGTTAGCTGCTATAATCCATGCCTTGAAAGTATGGCGGCACTACCTGTACGGTGCTACCTTCGAGATCTTCACCGACCATAAGAGCTTGAAGTACCTACTGACACAGAGAGACCTGAACCTACAACATCATCGATGGATGGAGTACATGAAGGATTATGACTTCACCATCGCCTACCATCCTGGTAAGGCGAATGTAGTGGCTGATGCGTTGAGTCGAAAATAGCTTAAGTGTGTAGTTGTTCTGTCCAGTCAGTGGAAAAGTTTGGAGGAACGTGTAGAATGGACTCCACAGCTACTAGAGGACCGAGTTCAGTTGGCTAATATCCAGATTCAATCTGAGTTGTTGAGTGAGATCACAACTGCACAGTTGACCAGTGGAGAGCTAGACAAGATGAAAGGTTTAATGATGAAGCCACAGACTCATCTATCCGTGGGAGTAGACGGAGGAATCAGGTTTGAGAATCATGTATGGGTTCTAGCGGATTCATCAATAAAGGAACGCATCTTGCAAGAGGCTCATGGGTCCAAGTACACAGTGCACCCAGGAACTACTAAGATGTACAAGGACCTACAGTGGTTTTTCTGGTGGCCAGGAATGAAGAAAGACATTGCGTCATGGGTGGCCAGTTGTCTTACGTGCCAGATGGTGAAGGCTGAACACCAGCGACCCGGCGGACTTTTACAGTCAATAGAGATTCCAGAGTGAAAATGGGAGAAGATCACCATGGATTTTGTGGTGGGTCTACCCCAGACCAAGAGAGGTCATGATGCGATATGGGTTGTGGTAGATTGTCTTACCAATTCAACACATTTCCTTGCCCTGAAGACCACTGCTAAGGTGACATACCTAGCTGAGATGTATATCAGAGAGATAGTACGTTTGCATGGTGTGCCAGGATCGATCATCTCAGATAGAGACCCAAAGTTCACTTCCAAGTTGTGGAAGCAAGTTCAAGAGGAACTGGGTACAAGGTTAAAGTTCAGTACCGCTTATCACCCCCAAACAGATGGTCAGTCAGAAAGGACGATCCAGACATTAGAAGATATGCTGAGAGCTTGTGTGCTCGATTGGGGTGGCTCATGGGAGCAATACATACCGTTGGCAGAGTTCACCTACAAAAATAGCTACCAAGCCAGTATTGGGATGCCTCCGTATGAAGCTTTTTACGGGATATCGTGTCGGTCACCACTTCACTGGGATGATGTGGGTGAGAGGACCTTGTTCAGGTCAGATGAGCTCCAAGTGTATGCTGATAAAGTGGCTTTGATCAAGCAAAGGATAAAGAGAGCCCAGGATCACCAAAAGTCATATGCTTATGCAAAGTGGACTGATGTGCATTTCATTGTGGGAGATCATGTGTTTTTGAAAATCCGACCGCTCCGAGCTATAGCTAAGAAAAGAGGAAAGCTGAGTCCCCGATACGTGGGTCCGTTTGAGGTTTTAGAACGGATTGGTGAAACTGCATACCGTTTGGCGTTACCCCCTCAGTATAGCATGATGCATGATGTGTTTCACGTGTCTAACCTGAAGCGATATGTGCAAGATCCGAGCCATGTGCTGCACATTGAACCTATTGAGCTTCAAGGGAAGCTGACTTATCCTGAGTCACCTTTGCGGATTCTAGATACCAAGGTGAAAGAGCTCAGATGCAAGAATATAGAGATGGTAAAGGTTCTTTGGAAGCACCATGGAGAGGATGAGGCCACATGGGAGCTGAAGGCAGACATGGAGAAAACATACCCTGAATTGTTTGTTTGATTGTTTGAATTTTGAGGGCAAAATTCTTGTAAGGAGGGGAGGATGTTACAACCCCATTTTCTTGAAAATATAATGTAATGTGCATTTTCCCTTTTAATGAATAAATGATATCCTTTTCTTTGAATTGTGATAGATTTCGTGTGAAATGGCTTTGATTGAATGATTGTGGGCTTTGTTAGTCATTAAGCCCAATTGAAAAGAAAAGGGAATTAAAAAGAAAAAGAAATTGGTTAATAAAAGAGAAATATGAGAAATCGATAATTAAAAGAAGATAAAGGCAAACCAATATTCCCCAATATTTGAATTCATGCCTTTATGTTTACTTGAGGTCCAAGGGACCCAAAACAACAAGATAATCACAAAGGAAAAAGGAATATAAATTAATTTGGATTAATTGATGAGAAAACTTGGGAGAGAAGGAAGCCTTCTCATCCATTGCAAGTTGTTTCCCAAATTTCATACAAAGATAGGAAATATTAAAAGAAACTTTCCCTTAAAATTTGAGATAAATCAGAGTTATGGTTTAGGAGATATTAATTTTGCAAGTGATCTTTGATTTGGGAATTTTCTTGAATTAAATGATAAATAGATGAATATTTCCTTTGAACGCGGGAGATGAGGCCCGTTCAATCCTAATCTAATGATGGACGCTCATCGTCTAAGTCCCTCTGGGACTGGGACGTTGCTGGTTACAGGGTAGACTTTCCATCCTAGATTCTCGAAACTCCAATACACGAGCAAATTAGGAAACGATCCCATTGGATTCAGGAGGGGAAATTGCAAAGATTCCTCCCTGGTTTCATTTGATTTTGTCACCGTTTGTGGAAATGCCCAAATCACGTAGGTATGCCTCGACCCTATATATAGGGGAGGGCGCATAAGGGCACCAGCACCTATTTTACCTGTCCCAAACGCTGCGGACTGCTGCGAGGAACGAACTCGTGCCCTCAATTGCTCTGATTGCATTGACTTTCACCCCTACTTCAGCAGCTTATGTCGCCGGACTCCGGTGAGTGGGGGGCGATCTTGGTGTGCAGTCGGCATGTGATTGAAGGCGTCTTCGAGTCCGAAGGAGGGAGGCGGAGCTCCCTGGATCATCGACGCAAGAAAAGGAGCGCTACAGCCCAAAGTCAACCTCGTGGTTGACCGACGTTGCTGCGGCAACAAAGACGCGAGGAAGAAGAAGGCCAGGTGGCCTTTTACCAATCTGCCCCTCCGCACTCCGTTTACAGGTGAGGACATTTTCGTCCTTTGATCGCTTGTTTTGCAAAAGGCAGGGCGCGCTCCCTCAAGGCCGTTGGATCCTCAGTGGATCCAAGGTCCATAGATCAGGTGGCTCTGGCTTTTCCTAGGAAAATACCAAATAATTTATTAAAAGGGTTGTTTTTATAAAAATCATATCTTGAGCTAGGAAACTCGGATGCGAAAAGTCAATACATGAAAAATGATCAGAAAAATATGAGGAACACGTTAAAAATGGTATGGATATCTGAATCTGTATATTTTTTCAAAAGTGCATATTTTGATGGAAAAAGAGTTAGTTTGTAAAAAGAAAACCCTAATTGATTATCAAGGATATATTTAGTTTTGCAATTAGGTTAATTCGAATATGTTTAACCTGATTAATGATTAAGATGATTTTTAACCTATTTTGATGATATAATTACATGTTTAGGGTTTTCAATTCAATATGTTGATTAAAATATTTAGAAACCCTAAATTAGAGAACAAGAAAAAGATATTGCAATCTGAAAATTAGGGTTTATATGGTCCAACCTGATCTTTAGGATCTTAATGGAAAATAGGACAAGATAATTAGGGTTTGATGAATATTTGATAAAAGTAAGGTAAAAGTAATAAAAAGGAAATAAAACCCTAATTATGGTTAAAACCCTAAAAAGGGCAAATAACCTAGGAAACGATTAGAATTAATGAGTCATGATGACATGATTGATAATATAGAAATTGAATGCCTTTTTCAGGAATAAATTCTGTGTGTGAATTTGCTTGATTCCTGGTTGATTGAGTTTTTCTGCATTCAAGCCTACATAACAGGTATGTGGTTACGCTTATGACTACCCGAATTAGTTTTCCGTGATTTTATCACAGTTTCTATCGTGACTTGAATTAAACTGTTGGATGTTTCAATTCATGCAAATTTTAGTGTGAATATGACTATCACCTAAGAATTATGCCTACTAGCTCAGATCCTAGTCCCCTCTGTAGCTTAATGGGTTGACCTAGTAAAAGGCTACCAATGGGGTAGGCCCATCAGGTCACTAAATGACTTAGTAAATGACTACCAATGGGGTAGGTCCATCAAGTCATATTGAGTTAGAGATTGGACTACCTCTGGGTAGTGCCATGCGACTCAACCCTAGATATTGGTCTACCTGTTCGGTAGGATCATGCAGAGTTTAATGAAGATCTACCATATGAGAGAGGTAGTTTCCATGTCCACTGCAGGGACAACACAAAGAAAGGGGATAGGAAGGGATTGAGTAGTACTGCTTAAAATGTAATTTGAATGTTAAATAATAATTGGTTGTTTACATTGTTAATGTAGTTGCACAAATTTTTGTAATCCCCCACATACCAGCTTTGTGCTGATCGCGTATTTGTTTGTCGACGTTTTAGGTACAAACCCTAAAGGAACAAACAGTAAATTGTCACCTTGCAAAATAAGAAGTAAAGTGCAAGGAGGATTAGATAGAGCAATTCTAGTAAGGGATAGATAGTTTTCCCAAAGTTTCAAAAGGTAAATAAAGTTTTAATAATTCCTGCCAATATTCAGTTTAGTAGTAGAATTTCATAATTATCATTGATTATTTGCTGAACCTTTGATCCTGTAATTAATTAACGATTCCGATCTTCGGGTCTCCCTTGATTGGGGGTTACTGGGAGGCGGGGTCGTTACATTAGCCTTGCAGATAAGTGTCTTCAAACCCTTTTTTTTTACTTTCCTTAACAGAGCGTGTAGTGGGAACGAGTTCCCAGTTCTCGATGGCTCTCCACACTCGCACATAGTGGAGTTAATGAGGAGGAGGAGAGCAACTAGCTCGACGGTGACCACTCTGGAGGAGAGTCCCACATCGACCACAAAATCCATCTCCTATGCTTCTACATGAAGAAGCCAATCGATGCAGATGTAGCCCTGTAGAGCGTCGGAGGTGGTGAGGCCATCATTCAAGGATGCCTGGAGTTTTAGGTGTTCCTCACCGGCAAGACCAGTCTCGACAACACCATCAAGAATAAGGAGAGGCCCAGGCTCAAGACCTGATGTCGATGGCTCAAGAAGAGATACATGTCAATCTTTTGTAGTAACGAAGCTGAGTATCTCCAGGAGAAGGCGAGAAGAGTGGCGCCAACCTCCCACCAGACTACCGTCGATGACAGCTTCACGCTGGGAACAGATGATCACGTCGTGCAGAGTGAGATTGCCAGAGGAGTACCGAGGCCTGGCCACAAGTTGTTGGAGAATAGAAGTGCAGCAAGGAGAATCTTAACAGCCACAATCCCTCACCGGAGGTCCAAGCACAACGGCGCTCACTGGACAATGGAGCGACTGAGATCCTCACTTGAGGAGAACCTGGCGGAGATGGCCCTCATGAATAGAGCCCCGCCATGACTCTGGTAGACTAGCATGTGACTCGGAGAGGACGAAGCACCAACAAAGTTGTGAGGGTGAAGTCTAGGGTGGCCGATCACCATTGTTGAACCTCCTTCACAGCGGCAGTCGTGAACGGAGTCTCAGACTCCTGGATCGCGAGAATGCGGAGAAGAGGGGACCTGAACCAGTTTGAGTCTCCCAGACCGTCCAAAGAACTGATTGCTCTCACAAGTGAACCGCTGGTTCACATGAGGCCAGCTTCAAGGGGGAGCCGTAGCCCTGGGGTACACGTGCCTGATCCCTATTAGCCAATGGAGGTAAATAGCTCAGTATATATGTATATCTTTAATAATTCATAGAAATTAGCTTGAGTATCATAAAAATACAAACAAGATACCGTTTTTCTTAGAAAAATGAGTAGAACACATTAAAATGATCATATCAGCCTTTTTATGCTTAAATCATGGTGATATCATGTAAGATGTGTAATGCTTGTTTAAGGGATGATAAATATCAAACTATGATATAAAATTATGAGAAAATGTCAGTAAGTCCATAATCATGTTTATAATGCATATGATGTCAGATATGGTGATGTTATGACATGAAATCATGTAATTTGCTCCAAACGGCTAATTAGGGCTAATAACCCTAAATATAATGTAGAAAATACATTAATGATCAGTAAATGATGAAATTCAGAGAATACCCTCATGTCAGTAATTGAAAGATAATATGTAGATTTGAGATCAGTTATATGCATAGAATTCATGTTACATGAGGATGACCCTTAACACACATGATGTAACCCTTATATAGTTAATGAAAGTGACATAATGTTATGTTCACATAATAATGTGACACATTAGCATATCAAATTGATGAACTATAATTTGGAAAATGATATCAGTAAGATAATTCTAATACAAGAATGCAAGTAATGATGTATACATCCTAATGAACTAAGCTAAACCCTAATATGAATTAACTAGGGTTGAGATGATGGGAACCTGATAGTGATATGTGATATTGTCTTAATCAGGGTTGACCAAGGATGTAGATGACATCAGGAGTATATGTGATTAGGTTGTCTCTTTGGAATGTACGCCATTACCTCTTACTTGGCTTATTATACAATATGCTTGTGTTATAGGAGTAGTAAAATGCTTGGCATATGGTATTGGATGAAATGATTATTCTTGTATGATATATTGCCTGATTTTCCATACTTATGGCTATGAACACATGAAACATAATATATTTGTTCCATTATATGAAAGCACTATATCTCTTTGGTAAGCATAGTGCTAGTGAGTGATCTATCTCTTTGGTAAGCAGATCACATGTACAATGATCTATATCTTTGGTAAGCAGATCATAAGGCCTGAATGCATCTATCCCATTGGTAGGCAGATGCACGAACATATAATGGAAAATGAGCTTAAAATATGTGTTCTCTTTTATTAACGAACATCTTTGTGCAAGTATATGTTTTTCTTATATTCTTCTGTTACTGCCAAGTATATTAGTTTTATCTTATTGCCAAGATATGACGAGAGGTAAATAAAAGACACATAGGCGTACCGCATGTAATCTTTTTGTTTAGGTTGTGGTTATGCTCTTGAAGATCCAGGATAGTGAGAATTGTATGGCGAGCTGATGTACAGGTGGACCTGTTGTCTTTAGATCCTGTAGTTTAGTGGTAGTACATGTATATGTATAAGTTTGTTGTTCAATATGTAATATCAAATGTTGTAACAATTCATGTTGTAATTATATGTTGAATGGTGAACATGTGTGTATGGTTTTATTATTTTTCATGTGCATGTGCTACTGATTGTTTCCTTATGACTTCCTCTGATTTTCTTTTTCTTAGCCTAATGTGTGGTGTTTAAATTGGAATTCTCGCTGAGGTGAGGTTTCAATTTGGACGTCTCACATCAGATTAAGTTTCAGAAAATCCGGGGATGTCACACATTCTTTCTTAAGATTATTCTTTGTGTTTCCATAATCGTAGATGGTGTCAATTATCAAACAAAGAAGATACCTTGAAGTACTTTCAGAAAGATAATGAATATTGTGAGTTTTGTCCATTTCCATGAGAAAGGGATGGAAGTTTGCTAAAGAATCAAGAGTTTACTTTGTACATGTATATCGTTGTCTTGTAGTCAAAAAAGGAAATCAATAATGGCATATTTTCCTTTTTGTCCCTGCTAGGGATGCATGAACCCCGAGTCCCCTACCTATATAAGGGAAGGCATCTTCACTGTAGAAACGGGGTGCCAAACCCTAGGGACTTAGGAGAAACCTTCCAGCAGCAGAACTCTGCCGCCATGGCAGTTGGTGCCTACCCCTAATGTGTGTTGAAAGGGTGGAGAAACGAGGAGTAGCATGCCTCCTTGGCACCCTCGGCATTGTAGCCACGCCGTCGGGCGGAAATGCTGGACCAAGGTGCAGCGCTGTCACAGTGCATGCGTGGGTGGAGGACTTGGACGCTGCAGGCTGATGCTGGAGGGGCATCGTTCTGAAGGTGGTGCCAGCCTCTAGGAGAGGGTGGTGCTTGAGCAACACTAGAAGAGTGCAAAACTCATAGTTAGGGTCACGCGGAATGGGAGTTTCTTTGATTCAAGGCTAGATGGCAGAAAGGTTACAGAGTGCAAGTCGCTGTAGTAACGTTGCGGAAGCACGAGTTGCAAACCGCCATGCCAACTAGGGAAGGCCTATGATGGAGATGCTGGGATGATTTGAGGGAGTTCCTCACCTATCCGAAGCAGCTCTACCAGGCATGAGTGCCCTGCGGAGAAGCCACCCCATCGGGGGTCAGCGGTGTACAACTTCGTGCATGAGACAAGGAGTCGGGAGACGCCCTACATGAGATGCAAGGAGGAATAGAGTCAAATGACTCTAATACCCCTCTACCTGAGTGCAAGATGCAAGGATGGAGGAGTCTTTTCTGCTCGAATCAAGAAATAATATGAGGTAACTTTACTTATTGATGTGGTGTGCTGTTATTGGCCTATATACAGTTAAGTTAAATTAATCGTAGAAAATGATCTATAACTCGGATTGGTACATACAATATATCCAATTTTCTTAGAAGAATGCGAGGAATCCATTAAAAATAGACTTAGAAGCTAATTTCTCTTGCAATTAAAAAAGTAGTGGAAGTTATCAACTTTAATGCATTAATGATTAAGAAACCCTAATTTAAGATGATTAATGTATGAAGAAGGGTTATTTGGATGCTTAAAGTTGATGTTAACCTGTTGATTATAAAAAGGACACTTTAGATCTAAAAGGTTGATCTTTAGGCATAATTTGATTAATTTAGATTTCCATGTACATAAATATGCTTTAATGGGCCTTGAAACCATAACTTTGGTAATTAGGACCCTTAATGACTTTAATTGATCTGAATCCATGAATAGAACTAAGATTTGATGATTCTATGCTATTTTGGGTATAAATGTTTATAATTGTGAATAAATACCCTTAATTGGATAGGTAGGGTTTTCTAGTGGATAAAGGTGGAATTAATGATAAATAGAGTTCATATGTGAATTAGATCATAATGAATTATGAGTTGTTAATCTGGAAGGAACCAAAGATGATAATTAGGCCTAATGATCTTGTCATGAATTAAAAGGATAAAATGGTAGTTTTAATGTAAAACAGCATAATGGACTTAATTGATGGTTAATTGTGCCTTTAATCCAAAATTAAGGTTATATGTTGTTAAAAGGTAACCTTAATATCTTTCATGAAGAATAGATGAAATAATTAGGGTTTGTGTGTAATTGTATAAAATTAGGGGTTAAAAGAATAAAAATGAAGAGGAACCCTAATTGCAATAGAAACCCTAAAAGTGGACTAGAAACCCTAGGAAGAGAGCTAGGTTTAATAGATCTTGATGGCATGATCAATGATAGGAATTTGTATGCATGTTTTAGGATCTCTTTGTGTGCTTTCTTGCCTATTGGATTTCTTGCATTGATTTGGATTAATTTTGTCTCAAATCAGCCTGAAAGGTATGTGGTTAATTATGGTGAATTGCATTAGTTTCCCGAAGATTTTCTGGATGGTTAATCACATTGAATGCAACTTAACAGTTTGGATGTTCATACTTGCAAAATCATGAAGTCAATATGATTATCACAATAATAATAGAAGTGTGTATTCTCACACCTACATGCTACCCTGATAGATGATGCCAAAGGTTAAGCCCAGGAGGGAAGACCAATGGGCACAATGTGTGGTGGACCTCAGACACCAAGCTCGGGATTGAGTAGGTGGTCTTTATAGAATAACTAATGGACACTATGAGAGGTGACCCTAGGCACCAAGATCGGGATTAAGAAGGTGGCCTTAAGTCATTGGCAAAAGAGAAACTCGAAAGGGGTATGTCAAGGTTAGGGAAACAGCGGTGGAGAATGTCACATTGAAAGCATAAATTAGCTTGTTAATTAACTTGATTGTGATATTTATATTGTTAGCCATATCTGTGAAATTTTGGTTGTCCCCACATACTGACATATTTTGATATGCTGACTGACGTTTTGTTTGTCGGCGTTTTAGGTGCAAGATTAAAAAGGACAAACAGTAAAGTGGCATATGTGGAATTAAATAAGAATTAAAGTACAAAGGAGGATTAGTTAGAATAGACTCTAGATGTGGATAGCAGTAGATATCCAAGTTTTTGAAAAAGGTATGCAAAGTTTTATTTTATACCAGATTTCAGTTTAGTTCAGTAGAATTTCATAATTATTACTGATTAATTGTTGAACCTTTGATCATGTTAATTGGGATAACGACTCTGACCTTCGGGTCTCCCTTAATTAGGGGTTAGCGGGAGGAGGGGTTGTTACATTTGGTATCAGAGCATAGGTTCCTCATTTAATCTTTAATAATTATTAAATTTTACAAACTCTGTAGAACCTAAGGGAGTTATTAGATGATTTTCCGAAAGACAGAGGTGTCTAGAAAAGGATCACGTCAAGGGGCTGACAATATATTTTCCTCTGCACTGCTAGTCACAATACGAGGACTCCTGGATTTGTATGACTGCCTGGCCAATGTATCAGGAATTGACTCGAAATAAGATACCTTTAGGACTCTCTCATCTTGTTCATCCCTTCTCAACTCAAATGTTGTTAAGGACTCTAAGGATTAGGGTTTTCTCTCTTTTCCTCACCCTCTTGAGGTATGGGTAAAGTTGATAAGGTTTAAGGAATCCTCCACCAAATTAATGAAAAGCATGTAAATAAGATGTCATGGACATAAGCTTAAAAGTTTAAGTGTAAACTAAAGAATAGATACGTGCTTAGGTCGTATGACATATGTTGTCATGCCCTCAGGACAGACCTGAGGCTAGACCTTCTTGTCAGGAGGATGAGTAGAGAGAGTTAGTCTTGGAGGTAGAGACCTCCATTATTAGTAGAGACTTGGCACATCCTCTGAGGATGGTGCTAACCCTAACCCTAAGTGAAGGTTAGAGAGAGAGATGACACAATGGTAACTTTTGAACTCGTATCATGGTGTAGTTGAACCATCTCTCTCTCATATGTAGTTCAACTGGATCCGTCCCTTGATAGTATTCTTTCTTTCTCATGTCATCTAGGTAAGGCGATCTACCATAACCCATATTGCATCTTGACCTTCCTTGGTCTAGGGGAGACTTACCACAACATCCATAGTGATGAACTCCCATTTCCTCTTCGGGACTCTTTATCCTCTACATCAACTCTTTGGGTTACTGGTGTTCATCCTTCACCTCCTGGCTTGCATGGTGACAAACCACATGCAACTTCATCTTAAGCATCCAAAGTACTATTTCCACTTACTATCTTCGTAGTACCACGGTGTCTGGTGATCTTATAATCATGATCTCCTGTATATCATGATTCCTCAAGATCGATTCCTTAGAAACCCTAAAACACTCTAATCGGGGTTTCATCACCTTCTTTTCTAGAGAAGTGTATCTAAGGTCCTACCACCATCCTTTTCCTACATCAAGGCCTAAGTTGGATAACTGAACAACTACTAACTTGTTCAACAGATCTCGTTACATCTGAGTGTTATCCAAACATATCTTACAAACTTAGGGTTAACCTAACAACCTCTTCTAGCCTCCAACTAAACTAGGTGGCTGCATTTCAACCCGAGCATCCATTACCACCTCATATCCTTATGTATTAGGTAATGTTGAAGACATACACCTCCATGTATTCCACTTTATCATCTCATCTCAAACTCTAAGTCTATCTTCATCAAGAAAACTTAGATCTCATCTTCTTGGTTTTTGAACTCAACCTTGTATAACTCATAGCTCATGATGCAAACATCCTCATAAGATGACTACCTTATTTCTATTACTATTTGTAAACCATCCACATATTTTACACTCCACAAGGGTATGTTTTTATCTCCATCCTCATGCATCATAGCAATGTTTCCACTCACATTATCTTTATCCTTGGTGTATGGCATGCGTAATGTTCTATCTCTCACTCCCATAACAGGAGGAAATAAGCATTTGGCTGCAGTCCAAATACAAAGTTCTTCATGTTCCATGAGTAGAGATGGTACATCCCACCTTGCCAGTACACCTTAAAATCTAAGTTGAAACGTGCAAATTATGTCTCAACAACACAATCATCTCGATATCAAAGTTACTTCCATGGAAAACATGGTCTCGAACCTACTTGGGTCACCACAGAATCCTTGTTCATCTCCTCTAGGTTTGTAGGGTGTCGGCACTTTTGGGGTAATCCCTCTTCCCTTATGCATCTAGAGAGTGCCCTACTCATCTGCCCTTTGGGTCCCAGGAGTTCAAGAAGGTGATCAATCTCATAACCTATGGCCCTCAGACGATGATAGGTGTTACCTCCTGACCCTATGGTCATGTGCAACTAGGGAATTAGGCAACTCCTACTTCCATCGGTCTTATCCCTACCTGACCCTAGGATAGACTTAGGATTCTAACATAGTACATGTCCAACTTAGAACCTTACCCAAGCCTTCATCATCTCTCTCTGCATTCACAGGCTGATTTTCATCCTTTCGTAAGGGTCATGATGACCTGCCTACCTTAGTCAGGCCCCATACCGGTTACCTCCATGGTAACACATCCACATGCACTTAGAGATGGTTATATATGGGTCTACGGGTTCATTCTCTTACTATGTACTTTTCACTTAGCTTCTCAAGATCCTATGAGACCTCCTTAGGTTACTTCAAAATCAATAGAAACCAGTATACACCCTACGATAGGGTCCCTCTCACAGGATGGGAGGAAACTATCTCTTGATAGCAACAAAGGTCACAAACGTCCTTATGTATAGGGTTTACATCCACATGTGCATTCTTAACCCTATCATGCCACTAAGGCACAAGCATAACACCTACTAAACCATGCTAGGTCATACTTGTTCTCATTCCTCAACATTGGACCAAGAACACGCCTTCCCATGTCACCAACTTAGTTGTGAGGGGTTCATCAAACATACCTTAGACTTAAGGGGTTTCCCTTTCCTCAAAACATGAGGAGTTCCATGCTAAAATCTTTAGAAACTCATATCTCATCATGAGCATCAGGTAAAAACTTCCCTTCTTAGGCCTAGGAACCCTAGGTTCACTTTTTAGGTGTCCTACTTCATGCTCAACCTCTTAACCATGAACCAAACATGTACAAGGTATGACATGCACTTCCTGTCATCCTTCTACTCGAGCAACACTTCAGAGTGGAGTCCTTCTCAAGGACAACCAACTCACAACCTATTAATAAACCTCTTCAGGTCTAAGGAACTCTTCTTCCTAGCTCAGAAGGTAAGCACCTATTTGCATATAGGTACTAGAAACCTCATCCTCTTTCTAGGGTTTGGTTTCTCTAAAGGAAACCAAGATATCATCAGCCTCCAAGGATCATGCATGAGACAACCAGAACCATCCACTTAGGTCACATCATCTTCAACTCCCCATTGTTCCTCATATCTCTGAGTCTAAGCTTCCAACCTTCTTGCTTGGGTCATGCTCTCTCTCTCTCTATCTAGAGCTAACCCTACAGACAACCTTACTACTAGAGGTCCTCTCCCCATGAAGGATCAAACTCACAACATACCCCTACATGGGTGAAGCCTATGTTCAAACTTACGTTTGCTCAAGATCATCCAAAGCTCCTCATTCTTATCTCATAAGCCATCCAACATACTCTCCTGGCCAAAGGCTCAACCTACTTCCTGCACTACTATCGTACTTTGGGTGCATGTTATGCCCTACTCGCATAAGCCCATATGGTTTCTATAGGTTCTTCACTAACCTCATCATTGAAGGAGCCATCCTTTTCTCTAACATGCACGACCATTTCCAGGGTTGGGTCACCAAAGGCACTAGGTCATCCAACCTCACATGGCTCATATTGTCATGGGTATCTAAACTAAAAGCATATCCACATGGTCTACCATGACATACAACCTAAAGATTCACTTCCATAAGGTGGAAGTTGATACATGAAGCACTCGATATTAGTACAATTTACCACCCCTAACCAATGGTTAGTATAATCTAGACTAGTGGGTCTGATGAAAGCATGTGTGCTTGTTCAGGGGGATACATGGAGACAGTTCTTGTCCTCTGTAAGATGTGATGATAACCACCATAGCCAGTATCAGGATGTAAAGAAGCTCTATAAGGGAGGTTGTGTTGGTCACCACTTCATTAAGATGACGTTGGTGAAGTGACCTTGTGAAGGTTAGAGAGACCACAATGGTTGTAGATGAAGTTGCTGGATCATGCAATGACTAAGGAAGCCCAGGGGTGATATGAGTCGTGAGCTGATGCAAAGCGGACTGACATGTAGTACACTGTGGGAGAATATATGATGTGAAAATCCAACCCCTCTAAGACACAACTAAGAACGCTAAGTCCCCGATATATGGGTCCATTTAAGATGGATTGGTGGAGATGGTTATGTTTAGTCTACCCCTCAGGATAACATGATGTGTTACATGAGTCCGATCTAGAGCACTATGTGAGGTACCCAAGCCATGTGTTGAGCCATGAACTTATTCAACTTTATGAGAGGCTAAAATGTACTAAGTCACCTATGAGGGTACAAGGTACCAAGGTGAGAAAGAACTCAGATGCAAGAATATGAGATGATGAAGGTTCTTGGGAGGCACCATGGAGAGGGTAAAACCACATGGGAGACATGATGGACATGAGGAAGTCTTATCCCATTTGTTTCAATGTTTGAGAGAATTTTGAGGGCAAAATTCCTATAAGAGGGGAAGGATGTTACAACCTAAATTTTTGCATATGTTTTCATAATTGAAGTGTAAAATTTTTGTGAATATGGACTTAATTGAAAAGGTTGTATTCTTTGCTTAAAAAGATGGGTTTCTTTGCAAATATCCCTTTGGATAGGAATTTCATGATTCCTATTATTAGATTAATCCATTAATGGATATAAAAGAGAAGAAAAGAAGAAACATACAAATAAAAGGAAAAAAATACAAGATAATGGATATTAAGCAAAGTAATTATGAGAAATACATAGAAAACTCTAGAAAGTGGAATTAATGGCCACAATTAAGTAAATTTCGTTTCTATGTGATTTCTAATGAAAGAAATAGGAAAAGAATGAATACATTCCTTCTTAAGATTATTCTTTGTATTTCCATAATATTAGATGGTGTCAATTATCAAACAAAGAAGATACCTTGAAGTACTTTCAGAAAGACAATGAATATTGTGAGTTTTGTCAATTTCCATGAGAAAGGGGTGGAAGTTTCCTAAAGCGTCGAGAGTTTACTTTGTACATGCATATCGTTGTCTTGTAGTCAAAGAAGGAAATCGATAACGACATATTTTCCTTTTTTTCTCTACTAGGGATGCATGAACCCCGAGTCCCCTACCTATATAAGGGGAGGCATCTTCACTGTAGAAATGGGGTGCCAAACCCTAGAGACTTAGGAGAAACCTTCCAGCAGTAGAACTCTGCCGCCATGGAAGTTGGTGCATACCCCTAATGCATGTTGAAAGGGTGCAACACTGAGGAGTAGCATGCCACCTTGGCACCCTTGGCATTGTAGCCACGACGTCGGGTGGAAATGTTGGACCAAGGTGCAGTGCCGTCACAGCGCATGCGTGGGTGGAGGACCTAGACGCTGCAGGCTGATGCTGGAGAGGCATCGTTCTCAAGGTGCCGCCTGCCTCTAGGAGAGGGTGGTGCTCGAGCAGTGCTGGAAGAGTGCAAAACTCAGAGTCAGGGTCACGCGAAATGGGAGTTTCTTTGATTCAAGGCGAGACGGTCGAAAGGTTACAAAGTGCAGGTTGCTGCTGCAACGCTACAAAAGCATGAGTTGCAGACCACCATGCCAACTAGGGTAGGCCTACGATGGAGATGCTGGGCTGATCTGAGGGAGTTCCTCACCTAGCCGAACCAGCCCTACCGGGCATGAGTGCCCTGCAGAGAAGCCACTCCGTCGGGGGTCAGCGACATACAATTTTGTGCACGAGACTAGTTGTCAGGTGACGCCCTACGTGAGGTGTAAGGAGGAATAGAGTCAAATGACTCTAATGCCCCTCTTCCTATATGCAAGACGCAAGGATGGAGGAGTCTTTTCTACTCAAATCAAGAAATAATATGAGGTAACTTTGCTTGCTAATGTGGCATCCTGTTATTGGCCGAGATACAACTAAGTTTAATTAATCGTAGAAAATTATCTATAACTCAGATTGGTACATATACTATATGAACTTTTCTCATAAAAATGCGAGGACTCCATTAAAATATATTTAGAAGCAAATTCCTCTTACAATTCAAAAAGTAGTGGAAGTTATCAACTTTAATGTATTAATGATTAAGAAACCCTAATTTAAGATGATTAATGTATCAAGAAGGATTATTTGGATGTTTAAAGTTGATGTTAACCTGTTGATTATAAAAAAGACACGTTAGATCTAAAAGGATGATCTTTATGCATAATTTGATTAATTTAGGGTTCCATGTACATAAATATGCTTTAATGGGCCTTGAAACCCTAACTTTGGTAATTAGGACCCTTAATGGCTTTAATTGTTTGAATCCATGAATAGAACTAAGATTTGATGATTCTAAGATATTTTGGGTATAAATTTTATAACTGTGAATAAATACCCTTAATTTGGTAGTTAGGGTTTTCTAGTGGATAAAGGTGGAATTAATGATAAATAGAGTTCATATGTGAATTAGATCATAATGAACTATGAGTTGTTAATCTGGAAGGAACCAAAGATGATAATTAGGCCTAATGATCTTGTCATGAATTAAAAGGATAAAATGGTAGTTTTAATGTAAAAGAGCATAATGTACTTAATTGATGGTTAATTGGGCCTTTAATATGAAATTAAGGTTATATGTTGTTAAAAGGTAACCTTAATATCTTTCGTGAAGAATAGATGAGATAATTAGGGTTTGTGAGTAATTGTATAAAATTAGGGTTTAAAAGAATAAAAATGAAGAGGAACCCTAATTACAATAGAAACCCTAAAAGTGGACTAGAAACCCTAGGAAGCCAGCTATGTTAAATAGATCTTGATGGCATGATCAATGATAGGAATTTGTATGCATGTTTTAGGATCTCTTTGTGTGCTTGCTTGCCTATTGGATTTCTTGCATTGCTTTGGATTAATTCTGTCTCAAATCAGCCTGACGGGTATGTGGTTAATCATGGTTAATCACATTAGTTTCCAAAAGATTTTTCAGATGGTTAATCACATTGAATGCAACTTAACAGTTTGGATGTTCATACTTGCAAAATCATAAAGTCACTATGATTATCACAATAATAATAGAAGTGTGTATTCTCTCACAGACATGCCACCCTGATGGATGATGCCAAAGGTCAAGCCCAGGAGGGAAGACCAATGGGCACCATGAGTGGTGACCCCAGACACCAAGCTCGAGATTGAGAAGGTGGTTTTTATAGAATGACTAATGCACACTATGAGAGGTGACCCCAGGCACCAAACTCAGGATTGAGAAGGTGGCCTTAAGTCATTAGCAAAAGAGAAACCCGAAAGGGGTATGCCAGGGTTAGGGCAAAAGCGGTGGAGAATGTCACATTGAAAGCGTAAATTGGCTTGTTAATTAACTTGATTGTGATATTTAGATTGTTATCCATATCTATGAAATTTTGGTTGTCCCCACATACTGGCATATTTCGATATGATGATCGACATTTTTTTTGTCGGTGTTTTAGGTGCAAAATTAAAAAGGACAAACAATAAAGTGGCATATGTGGAATTAAATAGGAATTAAAGTACAAAGGAGGATTAGTTAGAATAGACTCCAGATGTGGATAGTAGTAGATATCCAAGTTTTTGAAAAAGGTATGTAAAGTTTTATTTTATACTAGATTTCAGTTTAGTTCAGTAGAATTTCATAATTATTACTGATTAATTGTTGAACCTTTGATCATGTTAATTGGGATAACGACTCTGACCTTTGGGTCTCCCTTAATTGGGGGTTACCGGGAGGCGGGGTCATTACAATAACCATCTCCACCAATCCATCTCAAAATGACCCATATATCAGGGACTCAACTTTCTCAGTTGTAATTTAGAGGGGTCAGATTTTCACATCCATATTCTCCCATAGTGAACTGCATGTCAGTCTGCTTCTCATCAGCTCACGACTCATGTCGCCCCTAGGCTTCCTCAACCATCACATGATCAAAGTGATTTCATCTGCACACACTGTGGTCCTTTTCTGACCTTCGTGATGTCCCTTCACCAACATTATCTTAATTAAGTGGCGACCGACACAACCTCCCTTATAGAGCTTCTTTACATCCCGATAATGGCTATGGTGGTTATCATCACATCTCTCATAGGGCAAGAACTGTCCCCCCATGTATCACCCAGAATGAGCACACATGCTCTCATTAGACCCACTTGTTTGGATCATACTAACCATTAGTTAGGAGTGATAAGATGTACTCACATTGAGTTCTTCATGTATCTACTTCCACCTTATGGAAGTGAATCTTTAAGTCATATTCAAGAACTTTTGAACTTGCATCCTGGTGCAGTTGAACCATCTCTCTTACTTGTAGTTCATCCGGATATGTCTCCCGACAGTATTCTCTCTTTCTCTTAGATTATGTCATCTAGGTAAGGCGATCTACCATAACCCATATTGCATCTTGACCTTCTTTGGTCTAGGGGAGACTTACCATGACATCCATAGTGATGAACTCCCATTCCTTCTCAGGGACTTTTTATCCTTTATATCAACTTATTGGGTTATTGGTGTTCATCCTTCACCTCCTGACATGCATGGCAACAAGACACATGCAACTTTATCTTAGGCATCCAAAGTACTACTGAAACTTACCATCTTAGTAGTACCATGGTGTATGGTGACTTAAAATCATGATCTCCAAGATTGATTCCTCAAAAACCCTAAACCACTCTAGTCGGGGTTTCATCATCTTCTTTTACAAAGAAGTGCATCTGAGGTTCTACAACCATCCTTTTATCGCATCAAGGCCTAGGCTAGCTAACCAAACAACCAATAACTTGATCAACAAATCTCGTTACATTTGAGTGTTAGCCAAACATATCTCCTTTTTCAAACTAAGGACTAACCTAACAACCTCTTCTAGCCTCTAGCTAAACTAGGCAGCTGCATCTCAACCAGAGCATCCATTACCACCTCACATCCTCATGTATAAGGTAATGTTGAAGACATACACCACCATGTATTCCACTTATTATCTCATCCCAAACTCTAAGTCTATCTTCATCAAGAAAACTCTAAGCTCATCGTCTTAGTTTTCAAACTCAACCTTGTATAACTCACAAATTCCACATGCTCATGATAAAAACATCCTCATAAGATGACTACCTTAGTTCTCTTAGTGTTTGTACAACATCCACATATCTTACACTCCACAAGGGTACATTATTATCTCCATCCTCATTCATCATAGCAACGTTGCCACTCACATTATCTTTATCCTTGGTGTATGTCATGTGTACTGTTCTATCTCTCACTCCCATACTAAGAGGAAATAAGCATTTGGCTGCAGTCCAAATACAGAGTTCTTCCCATTCCAAGAGTAGAGATGGTACATCCCACATTTCCAGCACACCTAAAAATCTAAACTAAAACGTGCCTCACATGCATCTACATCATGAACATCTTAAAATCCAGGTTACTTCCATGAAAAACTGGTCTTAAACCCACTTGGGTCATCACACCATCCATGGCCATCTCCTGTAGATCTATAGGGTGCCAGAACTTTTGGGGTCATCCCTCTTCCCTTATACATCTAAGAGTGCCCTCCTCATTTTCCCCTTGGGTCCCATGAATTCATGAAGCTGATCAATCTCCTCAACCCATGGCCCTCAGACAATGATAACTATTACCTCCTGACCCTATGGTCATGTGCAACTAGGGAATTAGGCAACTCCTACTTCCATCGGTCTTATCCCTACCTGACCGTAGGACATACTTAGGATTCTAACATAGTACATATCCAACTAGAAACCTTACCCAAGTCTCCATCATCTCTCTCAGCATTCGTGGTCTAACTTACATCCTTTCATAGGGGTCATGGCGACCTATCTACCTCAGCCAGACCCCATACTGGTTACCTCCATGGTAACACATCCACATGCACTCAGAGATGATCTTCTATGGGTCTACATGTTCACCCTCATACTATGTACTCTCCACTTAGATTCTCAAGATTCTATGAGACCTCTTAGGGTTTCCTCAAACCCAACAAAAGATGATTCATACCCTACAAAAGGGTCATCTCCCAGGATGGGAGGAAATTATCTCTTGATAGCAACAAAGGTCACAAACGTCCTTATGTCCAGGGTTTACCTTCACATGAGCATGCTTAACCCTAGCAAGCTACTAAGGCTCGTAGCTAACCAAAGACGACTTACTAAACCATGCTAGGTCTCCCGAATAAGTCATACTTGTTCTTATTCCTCGACATTGGACCACCATCATATGTCACCAACCTATGAGTGGTTCATCAAACATACACCTTAATCCAAGGGGTTTCCCATTCCTCTAAACATGAGGAGTTCCATGCTCAATCTATGGAATCTCAAGTCTTGTCATGAGCATTAGGTGCACTAGGCACTACTACTTCCCATCTTAGGTCTAGGGACCCTAGGTTCACCTTTTTGATGTCCAACTGCATGCTCAACCTTTTAACCACATACCAAACATGTACAAGGTATAACATGCACGTATTGTCACCATTCTACTTGAACAACACCTCAGAGTGGAGTCCTCCTCAAGGACAACTGACTAGGTATAAGGCCTCACAACTCAATACTATACCTTTCCAGGGTCTAAGGAACTATTTTTCCTAACCCTAAAAGGGTAAACACCTATACCATAGGCACATAGGTACCAATAGCCTTATCCTCTCTCTAGGGTTTGGTTCCTCTAAAGGCAACCAAGGTACCATAAGCCTCCAGAGATCATGCACTAGGAAACCACAACCATCCACTTAGGTCGCATCATCCTCAACTCCTCAGGGTTCCTCCTAACCTGGAGTCTAAACTTCCAACCTTCTAGCTTGGGCCCTACTCTCTTTCTCTCTAGAGTTCAACCCTACAACAACCTTACTACTAGAGGTCCTCTCTCTAAGGTGGATCAAGCTCACAATCATACGCCTACATGAGAGAAACCTATGTTTGCTCAAGATTATCCAAAACTCTTCATGCTTAGCTCATAAGCTATCCAACATACTCTCCTAGCCAGGGTTTTAGCCTACTGTCAACCCTACTGACGTACTTTTCCATGCTCATATAAGCTCATAGGGTTTCTATATGGTCATCACTAACCTCATTAATGAAGGAGTTATCCTTCACCCTAACATGCACAACCCTTCCCAGGGTTGGGTGACCAGAGGTACTAGGTCGACCAACCTCACATGGCTCATATCATCATGGGTATCCAAACCAAAAGCATGTCTACACACACATGGTCTACCATGACATCTAACTCATCGTGTCAACCCTCTCTAACCACCACTTAGGGTTAGGGATTGCATCATCCTCAGAGGATGTACTAGGTCTCTACCTTTAATGGAGATATCTGCCTCCAAAACCAACTCTCTACTCGTCCTCCTGACCAAAGGATCTAACCTCATGTCTCTCATGACAACACATGTCATACGACATAAGCATGTTGTTATTCTTTAGTTTATGCTTAAACTATTAAGCTTATGTCCATGGCATCTTATTTACATGCTTTTTATTAATTTTTGTGGAGGATTCCTTAACCTTATCCTGCATACCCTATCCTCAAGAGGGTGAGGAAGAGAGAGAAAACCCTAAACCATATAATCCTTAACAACATTTGAGTTGAGAAGGGATGAACAAGGTGATAGAGTCCTAAAGGTATCTTATTTTGAGTCAAATCCGGAGACATTGGCCAGACAGTCACACAAATCTGGGAGTCCCCGTATTCCAACTAGCAGTGCGGAGGAAAATATTGCCAGCCCCCGAACATGATCCTTTTCTAGACACCTCTGTCCTTTGGAAAATCCTCTAATAACTCCCTTAGGTTTTATAAAGTTTGTAAACTTTATTAATTACTAAAGATTAAATGAGGAACCAGTGCTCTAATACTAAATGTAATGACTCCGCCTCCCGGTAACCCCCAATTAAGGGAGACCATGAGGTCAGAGCCGTTATCTCAATTTCTCGGATCAATGGTTCGACAAATAATCAATAATAATTATAAAATTCTACCAAGACTATACTGAAAGATGGAATAAAATAAAACTTTGCATACCTTTTTCAAAAACTTGGATATCTACTTCTATCCACAATTAGAGTCTATTCTAACTAATCCTCCTTGCACTTTAATTCTTATTTTCACAATATGCCACTTTACTATTTGTCTTTTCAGGGTTGTACCTAAAACGCCGATAAACAAAACATCGGTCAACATAAATGAATATGCTGGTATGTGGGGACAACCAAAATTTCACAAATATGGCTAACAATCTAAATATCAAAATCAAGTTAATTAACAAGCCAATTTACGCTTTCAATGTGATATTCTCCACCACTTTTGCCCTAACCCTAGAATACCCTCTTTAGGGTTTCTCTTATTCCATTGACTTAAGTCTACCTTCTCAATCCCGAGCTTGGTGCCTGGGGTCACCTCTCATGGTGCCCATTAGTCATGCAACAAAGACCACCTTCTCAATCCCGAGCTTGGTGTCTGGGGTCACCACTCATGGTACCCATGGGTCTTTCCTCCTGGGCTTGACCTTTTTGCAGCATCCATCAGGGTGCCATGTAGGTGTGAGAATACACACTTATATTATAATTGTGATAACCATAGTGACTTTATGATTTGCAAGTATGAACATCCAAACTGATAGGTTGCATTCAATGCGATCAATCATCCAGAAAACCTTCAGGAAAATGATGTGATTAGCCATAATTAACCACATACCTAATTCAGAGCAACTTGATGTCCAAGCAAGAATGATAAAGAACAATTAAATAAGCAATCAACAACATCCTAAAATTAATGCAATACATCCAAGAGTTATAGTTTATCCAAGACATTCTCAAGATAGACTTGGATTTCATCATAGGCTTTCTAGGCCACTTTAGGGTTTTATTAGGGTTTTAACCTCCATAATAATTTTATCACATTTAATGATCTCTTAGTTCACAAACCCTAATTTCAACATCATAAGCCCAATTAAAGTCTATTATTTCTCTTTTAAACCAAAACTACCATCTTTATCCTTTTAAGTCATGTCAAGATCATTAGGCCCAAATATCATCTTTGGTTTCTTTCAAGTTGACAACTCATATTTCATTATGGTCTAGTTCACATATGAACTCCATTTATCATTGATATTACATTATTCCACTAGAAAACCCTAATTACCAAATTAAGGGAATTTATCCAAAATTACGAATTTTATACTCGAAATAGCTTAGAACCATCATATCTCAGATTTATACATGAATTTGAATAATTAAAGCCATTAAGAATCATAATTACTAACATTAGGGTTTCAAGGCCCATTAAAGCTCATTTATTTACATGGAACCCTAAATTAATCAAATTACACATAAAGTTCATCCTTTTAGATCTAATGTGTCTTTTTATAATCAACATGTTAATATCAAGTTTAATCATCCATATAACCCTTCTCAAGACATTAATCATCTTAAATTAGGGTTTCTTAATCATTAATGCATTAAAGTTGATAAATTCCACTACTTTTCTAATTGCGAGATTAATTAGCTTCTAAATCTATTTTTAATGGATTCCTCACATTTTTCTAAGCAAAATACATATATGATATGTACCATTTCGATCTACCAATATTTAGATATGATTTTTATGAGAAATACTTACTTGGACCAATGGCAGGGTGCCACATCATCCAACTCATGCAACGCAACTCGACTGCTTTGGAAAAATAACCAAATTACACTTATACCCCCATGCGACTTCCTGGTTTAGTAGTACTCGGAGGGGCAATATTGTCCAACGCCACCCGTCATCCCTTTCCACACGAACCCTAGCGATGTCGTCGAGTAGGGGGTCTGTTGCCATCTTACTTCCCCTCCCCAGGGCTCGAAGGGAACCGACGAGGGTCCCTTCATCTCTGCCACCCTCTTCTGCACCCATAGAGGCCCCAAGTTGTGGCCGAGGTGATTGGGGTCAGGTTTGTGGTTGCTTCTTCGTCGGTTGGCCTTGCAGGCATGTTGCAAGTGGCTGGAGTGAGAAGCTCACGCATTTGGGTAACCCTATTGCCGCTCGGACCCGCAAGAGCATCCAAGCACTCCTTGACCCACAGGAGTGAGATTTGCAAGTATGAACATCCAAACTGATATGGTGCACTTCTAGGATTCCACCATCCCAACATTCAAGATCATGAAGGAGGCAAAGAGGGAAGAAGATTGCATGATATTGGGATGCCCTAGATCCTCTTGGAGTCGAGGCTAAGGGTCCAAACCTTTTATAGGGGAGGATAGCAACACCCTAGGATGCTTATCCTCGAGGAAAACAATTCCCCCGTCAACTATGGTTGCCATAATTTCCTTGTTTTAAAAGTAACTAGGGAGCTGGTTGTACATGGGTCATTTGGGTCATCACTGAAATGGGGAATGATTATGAGGCCATATAGTTGATCCTTGACGACGACGTCAAGAGTCTAAGTGGGGGAGATTGTAATGTCCTAGGATTTGAGGCCTTGGATAATATGATCTTAAAAGGAATGATTGGACTACCCATATCACCAAGGTGCACCTCTTTTTCTGGGAGCCCATCACTAAAGAACTCCATAGTTAAGTGTGCTCATCTTGGAGTAGTACTAGGATGGGTGACCAGTCGGGAAGTTGACACCAACTTGTACATGAGCGAAGAAAAATTGCACAATTAAGCCTAGTGGTGGTTTGTGGAGCCAGTCGTCATTCTTGAAACTCTACTAGATCCTTGGGTAGTGGGCCAGAGCGTTACAAACTCAAGCACGATATAGTGATGAGTTTATACCCCATGGGTGATATGAGTAATACATAAACACACCTTGAGCATGCTATGGGGTCAAGCCTTCACCTTATACACAATATGGTGTCAAGTATATACCCTAACCCGATATGGTGTTGAAACCCAACATGGTAATGTGAAACCTGATATACGTTGGAACCTGGAACCATTATTGGTTTATATACTTGAGTTGGTTTAGACTAACATGATATCTAGCCTATCACTTATCACATGGTGAAGGGTAGACCGATACCATGATGGTTTGAAAAGAAATGAGCAAAAGGGTCTAACTCGATATGCAAATCCTAATAATGGGTAACCCGATATGGATGCACAGTACGGTGATGGGGATGCACCTGAATGATGATATGGATGCCTAATATGGTGGAAGTACCTCAATCTAATATACTTGATTGAGTGACACATGTAGTGTATTATGTTAAATGATACATTAAGATGCAAAGAGTCTAATGCATTTTGATAAATCTAAGCCAACGTACCTTGAGAGAAGGATTGAGCCAACTTAATAAAGTATGATGTAATCATTATCCTAGAAAGGATGAGAGAGAAACTCATACTCTGTGTGTTAATCATGTAATGAGCATACATTAATACTCCTAATATGAATGGAGTATGAATTAGGGTTTGATCCTTGATGATATGATCTTGAATCCCTAATTGGTTAATAAAGGGGAACCCTAACCCTAATGAAGGGTGATGATATGTTTTGAAACCCTAATCAGTTAAAATGGGAAACCCTAACCCTAATAATGGGAAGAATTCATTCCTCTTATATCACATATTGATGATCTGAATCTGAAACCCTAATCGGTTAGAATGGGAAACTCTAACCCTAATAATGGGAGGGATGCATTTCTCTTATATTGCATGGTGATGTTTTGAACTTGCTATTATTTTTATCATGAAGTGCCAACCATGCTAGAATCATGAGATAATGAGCACAACCAGGTATGAGCTATGATGTTTCATATAATATAGATTTAAATGGGCCTTGTGATCCATGTTAAATACTTTTACAACAAGTATAATGTTTATATAGGTCTTAAGACCTAGAGATGGTTTTTTCCTAGTGCGAGGTGACAAGATCTTTATATAAGTCTCATGATTTAGAGATTGTTATATGAGATGGCAATGTTCAAAATAAACTAAGGATATGGAAACCCCGTAACATAATAATAACAATTAATGGTTATAATGATAATAATGAAATCTTGGTCATACACATGAATTATGGTTATAGCCAGATGAGGGCTATAGTGTTTTGAGTATGCCAAATGAGATATGAGGAATACTTGTATCACATAAAGCATGTGAATGGATATGATGACCTGGCCAAGGTATAATGCCTAGTAAGGTGATATGGTATTCAAGGATGAGTTTAAGGGATTGTTATCCCATAATGAAAGTGAAAGGGAAACATAAAGGTATCCCAACTACTACATAATCCTTAGCAATATGTGTCATAATCATAGGATTGGTAGAGTCTAATACCTGGATGCAAGATTGACTGAAGTCAATACCCACTTATCAAAATCATAGGATTGGTAGAGTCTAGTACCTGGATGCAGGATTGACTGAAGTCAATACCCACATGTCAAAATCACAGTATTGGTAGAGTCCAATACATAGATGCAGGATTGACTGAGGTCAATACCTACGTGTCAAAATCACAGGATTGGTAGAGTCCAATACCTAGATGCAGGATTGACTGAGGTCAATACCTACATGTCAAAATCACAAGATTGGTAAAGTCCAATACTTGGATGCAGGATTGACTGAGGTCAATGCCTACATGTCAAAATCACAGGATTGGTTGAGTCCAATACCTAGATGTAGGATTGACTGAAGTAATACCTACGTGTCAAAGTCATAGGATTGGTAAAGTCCAATACCTGGATCTAGGATTGACTGAGGTCAATACCTACATGTCAAATGATATACATGTTCTTCAAATTCCTTATAAAGTGAATAGATGATTTACTGCTCTATCATAGATAGTTGTAATGCTTTGACAAATGAGATTGTTCTATTCTTCTTATCAACAATGACTAATCTTGCTTATTAATATAAAAGAACCTCTGCTAAATTTTATTCTATTTACCTATGATAATAATATTGTTGGTAGAGAGTTATATCTCTCACTGACTTGTATCTCACCCTGTGGGATCCAAAATTATTTGGTGGACGTGTATCAGGATGTAGAGACCGTACTGTAGAGGAAGGACAACATCAATAGAGAAAATAGTAGCAACTTAGGTTGAGTGTACTTTCTATCATGTCTTATAGATAGAAGTCTTATGTGTTGTCTCTGTACTCTCAGGTCTTTGGAGTCAGTACGTAATGTTTTTTATAAATGATATGAGATTTTGGTTTGTATGCCTCGAGGTTTTAAGTTGCTTATTTATATTTTTTTGGGCAAAGAAACTGGTATATGTTATCTTCAAGATGAGATGGTACAATGTATGTACAACGTGAACCATGATGTATGTAAAGTTTGTTTTCTTTCTGTAAGAGTTTCATGTAAACAAATCTCTTTGCAAAATGGTTTTAGTTTTTAGTGATTTTGTTAATCCGCTGCTTATGATTATTCCACAATTATTATTTGTGGTGATTTGGATTGATTTGATGTCGGGTCATCACATTATGCATATCATTAACATTTGATCCAGTCAAACTAATCATTTTGCATGCAGTCAGTTGACTGGACATTCGAGTAGGTGGGCTTGATATTTTGATGATACACTAGGAACCTGGTTCAGCCCGTTGGTTGGACACTTCAATTAGTCAACATGTTGTTTCCATTGGGCAGAGTCAGTAAGATCTAGTTGGTTGACTAGACACTCTAGTCCATCGACTAGCACACCAATTGGTTAGTTGGTATAGCCAGTGTTGTTTAATTTGATGACTCAAACTCTTCTTGTAACTAAGTTAAATCTTATCCATGAGTAATCTCCTATTCCAAGTGCATCCTATGCGTTGACTCTATTGGTCCCAGATTACATTGGCAGTGAAGTCCATAACCATTATGACTACATAAGTAATGTGTGGTATCTAACAACTCCTCATTGCTACCCAAGTAATTGGAAAGTTGGAGAGAAACTTCAACCTATAATCCATGATCAATGTTACCATGATCATATATTTCCTTTGTCTTTCATATCTAGATTGAATCCAAGGCATGGAATGGTCTTCCACTAAATACTCAACTGTTGTCTCTTTTAACAAGGGTCCATGATATAAAACTCTTATTAGAGTGAAAAATCCCATCTACATCACTCAAAGTCAAGCCTCATGTTTTATAGTACACCTAATCACCACCTTTATGGAAACTGTTATTTAGGATCACAATGGATGGAGTCAAAGTTCATCAAATGACATGTAATGAGTGTAGTAACTTCAGGTCTAAGAACCATAATTACCACTATCACTTTGAGAGCTAATTCTGACAACCATTCCATGGTTTTTGTGTATCACTCTCAAGGTGGGTCTGTCCGTACACTATTCTCTAACACATACCTATGTATTTGAGTTGATATCAAATATCATGACTAATGAGACTCTTTCATCAGTCAACACACACTCCAATCTTATGTATTATTATCATTTACTTTTCTTCCACAATAATATCTCACCAGGAAGATAAAAGGATCTATGTACTCTTATTATATGTATGATCTCATTCTCTAGGTCCTCAACCTAAAGATACATGTCATCAAGTAATATTATTCTTTAGACATCTATTACGCTTGTGTCATTTTCTCATAATTGAGATAGGTATAGCAAATATAATTACCTTTATTAATATTATCAAATCAAGTACATGACATCCCATAAAATTACCAAATGATTTGCTTTACAGGTATATAAACCAACAAATATATGAGGAAATTTATGGTCCTTATACCCAATCATATTTTAATAGTGTTTGGGACTCAGTAAATGTTGATGGTCTGATGGGAATGTATAAGAAATGCAATGATGAGATGAAATATGTTATATAGGATTTTTACCCTGTGTTTATTGACATGTCATGTGTTTATTTCCATGTCATGTGTCTTAAGAGTGGGCCCCAATTTGGTGGTTCTCGTTTTATCATACATCCTGGGTAGACCAGCCAGAGGGATCGATACCTTTTGTTTACCTCACTTCAACACAAGTTCATGAGGAGTGATATAGGGAATTGGATATATTAGACCTTGTATAGATCACTAGAATGGCTTACTAGCATCTAACTAGTTTATTGAGGGGTATGCCTCAATCATCTCAGGACATAAAATATACCACAACCAAGTACCATATGTATTTAAGTTTCTTTGTCACTATATATGGTCGTGATCTTGTATATATAATTCCTATTTTAAGTGGAATGTATATGTTCTCTAATAGTCTACAGGTTGCTTGATATGAAAAAGGATGGGTAAGTGTGTACTCTGTAATACATAAATAGTTCATGTGCTTATTGGTATGTATGCCTAGAGAGCCAATCATATGATGATTGTAATGGCATACCTTATAAACAATTTGATAAATAATAAAGTCAATCTTCTAATTTATTCTATTTTATTCAGTTATCAAATAATGATGTTACATAATAAATGTCTAAAGAAAAAAGAAAACATTGGGGGGAATATGACGAGGGGCTGAGGGGGACGAGGGGGACATGGAGTTGGAGGCAGCGCACGCACCAATGGAGGAGAGGGGGGCAGGACTATGGTGATTATGGAGATGGAAAAGATAAAGAGTACCACCCATACTCAAAAAGTGTACCCTAGAAAGATCTAGAGTTATAGGAAGAGTCGAGTGGATAGAGTGGCGACGGCGTTAGGGTTTCAATCCCGGATGTTGGGATTAAATTCCAGTTTGGTGGAATGAAGGGAGGCACTATGAAAGCCCACGAAGGGGTGCCTGTGGATGAAGGTGTGGAGGATATAGTGACGGATAACCACTTCCCACTGTTGAATGGAGGATTTGCTGGGAAGATGGATGGAATGGACAACACCAAAAGATAGACTTTTGTCGATGGAGGAAAAGGAAAAGAAGACGCTAGCCCATCGACAAAACCGGACCAGGGGTCGGCGAGAAAACAACATGAGGAGACGTTCTTTTTGGAATCATTGTATGAGACTAATCTATCCCTAGCAGATGTGTAGCTGAATCTGGGAGACAGCGGCCCGATGTTGACCGTAAACCCTAACACTGAAGAGATCCTGGCCAGGCCATGGAGGTATACAGTTGTAGTGCAGTTAGTCGACACTGATGTCAACTATATGACAATGAGGGATAGACTAAAGATTCTATGGAAGCCGATAGGAATGTTTAACATGTTTGAAGTTGACATGGGCCACTATGTCATTTAATTCTCATGTGAAAGGGATTTTGACATGGCGCTTACTGGAGGACCATGGAAGTTGTTCGGCTGCTGCTTGGCTGTTTGGCAATGGGATCCATCTTTCAGACCGTCAGTAGACCTTCCGGATTATCTGGTTATGTGGGTAAAAATACTAGACCTACCATTACATTTGTATGTACCTACTATGTTCGAGTATATCGGTCTAGCGTTAGGCAGCTTGGCTAAAGTAGACAGTCATACCATGGCTGACACTAGAAGTAAGTTTGCAAGGTTGGCAGTCGACGTGGATACAACAAAGCCCCTGGTTCACACCATCACTATAAACAACAACATCTACCACGTGGAATATGAGGCATTCCTGGAATCCTACAGCCTTTGTCGGAAACTAGGACACATCATGAAGAAGTTCCCTAAAGTAGGAGGTAGCACTACTAACAGTAACAAGGATGGAGGAAATATTGAAGACTATGTAGCTGAGAAATCGGAGAAGAGGAAATGGCAGACACAACGTAAAAAGTTCATAACAAATAGACACTAAAATAATTAGAATCACCATGGTGGCACCAAAGAAGGTGGAGGATAAAACACCAATAAAATTTTGAAACTGGTGGACCTTGAGGAGGAAGAGGCAGAGAAGGAAGGACATGAAGAAAAAAGTAGTGGAGATAAACAATCTTCTGAGCATCAGGCACATGTCGGTGGCGAGAAAGGAGGAAAAGTGTGGACGAAAAAGAGAATAGAAAATGTTGTAGAGAAAAGGGAGGTTCTGAAGGAAATCAATGAAGCAAATAGAAGGCAAAGTGAAGGTAAATCTAATCATACGGCTGTAAATCTTGATATTGATGAAGTTGTGCAGGAGGTTATAAATGTTGAAGACAATGAAAATAAAGTTAACGAAGACCAGAACACTCCAGCCACTAGGGGTGAGGAGAAGGAGATGTAAATATAAGTTGAGGAACTAGCTATGGAGTAGACAAACCCTCCCGATATGAATGCTGACATGAATGCTGAAATAAGGGAAGAAGAAGAGACAAACCTGACAAAGAAACCTAAAAACAACATCTCAGGCCCACTACCTGTAGGAAGGAAAATCAAAGGTAGTGCACCAAAACTCAAAAATTCAAGATCCAAGCCTCCATATGAAAACAAAAGAAAAAGTCCACGCTTGAATGGAAACTCAATCTGAACATGTTGTTGCAGAAGGCATAGGGAAGGAGAACCAGGATCCACTGGTAGCTGGTTAGTAAGCTTGTATCCATCTTATAAATTGTTGTTAATGCTTAATACAATCTGCTGGAACACTAGGGGCATTGGCAATAAGGTTATGTGTCGAGTGCTCAAAGACATGATCGTACAGAAAAAACCCAAGTTTGTAGCCATTTTAGAACCTAGAATTAGTGGTGAAGATGCTGAGAGGACAATTGGAAAACTTGGGTTCTCCATGTCACACAGAGTAGAAGTGAGGGGTTTTTATGGTGGTATTTGGATTTGGTGGAATGAGGAGGCTTGCAATATCATGATCATCAACATCCATAGACAATTTATCACGTGCTTTGTGAATGAAGATATGTTTATCACTTTTGTCTATGTTAACCCTCATGTGCAGGTCAGGAATGTGTTATGGAAACATCTTGCTAATATGGGGAAAAGGTTCACAAAACCTTGGCTTGTGGTAGTGGATTTTAATGCCACTATCAACCCATGTGAAAGAAGAGGTTGTAAGAATTTTGACTACCGAGAGGCTGAGTTGTTCAAAAATACAGTTATGGAAGGTAACTTGACAGATTTAGGCTATTCTGGTATGCACTTCACCTACTTCCATGGATCCATTTAGACCTACATTAACAGAGGTTTGGGTAAAACAAAATTTGTATTGAAATATTCTAACTTTGTGGTTGAGCACTTACCCAGGGTTTGGTCGGATCACTGTCTGTTATTAATTAGAGATACCTCTAGAAATCGAGACAAAGAACAAAGAAGGTTTATGATCATAAGCTCATGGGTGAGGAATTTGGAATTCCAAAGGCTAATTGAACAATGGAACAACCAACTAGACTTCCATGCAGCACTGAGAGATGTGAAGACTAACAAATCTGACTGGGGTAGTAGATATGAATCTAAGCTTGGGAGACAGAAGATTGGGTTGTTATGAAGTATCAATATTCTGCAAACACAACTCACAGAGAAGTTTGATGATACTACTGATAGATTCTGCAACAACTTTATACAGAAGTACAACAAAATACTTAAGCTTGATGAGGAGGACTGGAAACATAAGTGCCATTTGCAATGGAATAAAGAAGGAGATATGAACTCAAGATTTTATAAAGCATATGTAAAATAAAGAAGACACACTAATACCATCATTATGTTAAAGAAGAATAATGGGGAATGGACGGCTGGAGAGGAAGAGATTCATGATCTGATTGTAAACCACTTCAAAAACATATTTACAGAAAATCATGTGGTGGATGGGACAAAATCAAGAAGTTCTGTGGGAAATTCAAAATACTGGATGAACTCGAACAAAAGAAGGTAGAAGTGCTTCCTTCTATTGATGAAGTTTACAAAACCCTACAAGCTACAAATCTGAATAAAGCATGTGGTCCAGATGGGGTGGATGGATCCTTCTTGATGGCTAACTGGCATGCAGTAAAATAGTCTTTTCTGAGAACCATAAGGCATGCAATTGGAGGAGGGGCCTTGGCTGATGATATGTGCGATGCTAATATTGTACTGATACCTAAGGTGATGAAGCCTGATTGTTATGCGCAGCTAAGACCTATCCTGTTGAATAATTTATCTCTGAAACTGACTTCCAAGGTGATAGTTGAGCGCATCAAGGGCCATTTGCAGCATTGGGTATCCCCCGCCCAAAGTGCATTTGTTCCTGGCAGAAGGATTTCAGACAATATAGTAATTGTACAGGAGATACTTTTCAATATGCGAAGGAAAGGTGCACCACATTCGATGGCAATCAAGATCGACCTGTCGAAGGCATATGATAAAATGACATGGCTATTTGTTGTTGATATGCTTGAAAAGCTTGGTATGCCGAATAGTGTTATCAATTACATCATAAACTCTATTTCACGAGGAAGAGATACTATCATATGGCAAGGAAAAGAAGTAGGAAGCTTTAAAGCCACTAGGGGCCTTCGACAGTGAGACCCACTCTCACCATATCTTTCTGTTCTGTATCTCAAACTGCTCTGCTAATTAATTGAGGAAAAGGTAGCAAAGAAAGAATGGACTCCTAGTAAGTTAACTGCTAGGGGTCCTTGGATTTCTCATCTGTGTTTTGTAGATGACATGATCTTATTCACCAAAGCCAACCAAACCCAAATGAATACAATCCTGAAATGCTTTGAGGAATTTGGAGCTGTGTCTGGACAAGCCATTTCCATAGCAAAATCGTGCACCTTCTTCTCTAGTTCTGTGCCTAGAAGGATGAGGAAACGGATTTGCAGAAGTAGTGGTATTCCGAAAGTACAGGACATGGGTAAGTACTTGGGTGAGTCACTGATACATGGAAGAGTTAATCATGTCACATATGGTGACATCCTAAACCAAGTAAGCATCAACATCAATGCTTGGTCATCTCGATGTCTATCTCTATCAGGTAGAGTAGCAATGGCCAGGGTGACCGTAACTGCAATACTGGGCTACATCATGCAGACATCGGTCTTATCTATGAAAGTTTGCAATAGAATCGATAGCAGCATTCGTTCCTTCATTTGGGATGGAAACCACAAGCCACATCTGGTGTCCTTAGCAGCGTGGAACAAGATGACCTCCAATAAACAAGATGGGGGATTGGGAATTAAGGCCATGAGAGAATGGAACCTCACTCTCATCAGTAAGCACTATTGGGAAATCTTGCCTGAGAGGAACTCAAACTGGTGTCAAGGCATGAAGTATAGGATTGTGAATAGAAGGAGTACACAAATCCCTAACATATCAAGATTGTGCTGAGCAACTTTCAAGTGCAAGGAGTTTGTTGAAGAAAACACGTTCTGCAACCCAATTAGTGGTGAGTCCATCTATGTATGGTGAGATAAATGGCGGAACATGTCTTATACCTAGAAAGACAGAACCTACAAACCTGTCCCTCCATAGGTGGAAGACCTTAAAGTATCCAGCCTTGTCAACCTAGATAATGATTGGAACAACGAGTTTCTCAAGGATTACGTGAGGGAGGAAGATCTGAAGGAAATTAGCTGGGTTAAGGTGCCAAGAAATACAAACTGTAAGGATATTATCGTCTGGGAGCATACGGACAATGGGCAATTCAACTCCCAATCATCTTAGAGAAGGTTGAGAAGAATGAAAGACATCAGTGTGGAAGGAAAATGGGACCTAGTGTGGAAGGTGAAAGCCCCCGTGAGGGCGAGGATGTTCCTATGGCTAGTAGGCCATAATGCCTTACTAATAAACAACAGAAGATCAGTTTGGCACATGTCCACAGATAGTAGATGCCCCCGTTGTGAAGGACACAAGGAGAACGTGCTCCATGCTCTTAGGGATTGTGGGAAAGTTTCACCCATCTGGAAGGAGCTGTTAGGCAGACAGTTATGGGACCATTTATTTGGGGAACAAAACCTATGGAAATGGCTAGAATGGAGTTTGACACAGGTGGGCAGATTGACTAACATAATCACAATTGGTTGTCACAACATTTAGAGATATAGGAATAAGGAAGTTTTTGAGCAGATGACACTGCCAATGGGATGTCAAGTGAATCAAATTCGATATGGAGCTTGCTCCAATGAGGAGGGGTGGGGGATTAATAACAGCCTTACTATGTCTAAGCACATAGATGATCGTTGGTGTCCACCTATGTCCAATAATCTGAAGTTTAACATGGATGCAACTTATAAAAATGGAAGAGCCTGCATTGTTGTGGTTTGCAAGAACAACAAGGGACAATGGGGAGGGGGCTGGAGCAAAAGGATTTTTGCTGACAATGCTCTATTTGCAGAGGTTCGAGCCATCAAATTTGCAGTGAGTCTAGCCGAGGAGCAAAATGCAGAACATGCTATTGTTGAAACAAATTCATTAGAAGCAAGTAAAGTTGTTGATAAGCAACCTGTTGAGTACCCGAGGCTGGTGCCATTGATTGTAGAAATTAGAAGGAAGATGAAGAGAGAGTGGAGGGTGTCTCACACTCGTAGAGGAATAAATAAAGCTGCGGATGCCCTGGCGAAATGCCACCCAAAAACCCGGGATGGTCTCTTAATCTATAGAAACATCCCAAAGGAGCTAGTGACTATCATTAGCTCAGAAATGTGTAATGGTAGCAGTACTACCAGGTTTACTACTGAGCATTCTAGCTTAACTTGTATGAACTTCTTTGATTTAGCATTCTTGAGGGGGGGCATGATGAATAATAAACTCCCTGACTTCACACAAAAAAATGTCTAAAGAATGATATTACTAAATGGCATATGCCTTTGGGTTGAGGACTTGAAGGATGCGATCATACAAATGTTAAGAGTATACACATTCTTGTTATGTCCTTAATCAATTGTTATTGTGAAAAAAGACAAAATTACACTTAAGATTAGTGTGTTGGTTGATGATAGAGTCTTATTAGTCATGATATATGATATCAAACCATACACATAGATACTTGTTAGAGAATAGTATATCAGACAGACCCACCTTGAGAGTGGTACATGGTACCATAGAATAGTAGTCAGAATCAACTCCCATAGTGATGGTGGTGATTGTGGTTCTTAGACTTGAAATCACTTCACTCATTACATGTTGTTTGATGTACTTTGTCATCCTCAAAATTAACCTTGAATTAGGGTTGCCATAAAGGTGGTGCTCAAATACATTTTGACACATCAGGAATGACTGTGAGTGATGTAGATGGGATTTGTCCCTGCTACATGACTATGATATCTTGGCCACTTGATAAGCCAGACTGAGAAAAGCATGTCAATGCACATGTCAATCAATGTATGATGTTGAACTCACATATGTCTCTGATAGTCTGCTCATGTTCAAGGAACATAAAGTGCAAGGAGGATTAGATAGATTAGATTCAAGCCCTGGATAGATAGATTCCCAAAGTTTTTCATAGGTAAGTAAAGTTTTAATTTTATACCCAATTCCAGTTTAGTTAGTATAATTTCATAATTATTATTGATTATTTGTTGAACCTATGATCATGTTAATTGAATACTGACTCTGTCCTTCGGGTCTCCCTTAATTGGGGGTTACCGGGAGGTGGGTTCGTTACAGATTGAATGTTGAAGAGGATGACGATTCCATGCCTCGAGTTCAATCTAGATATTAGATACAAAGAAACTATGAAATCACTATAACATCTATCATTGATTGTAGGTTGAAGTTGTTCTTCAACTTTCTGAATTACTGGATAGCAATGATGTCTACCTAGAAACCAATCATTACATGTGATGTCACAAATTAGTTATGCACGATCACTACCAATGTAACTTGGGACTCATAGGGTAACACACATAGGAGTGAAATTGGAATAGGATTATATTCATGAATGATGTTTAACATTTATTAGTAAAGTGTTAGGTATTCAACTTAAACAATATTGGCAATTTGCAATATGAAGCAACTGGTTCAACAAGTGAACTGATTGACTCAGGTTGTGAACCAGCCATTTGGTAGATCAATGAGATTGAATCAAGGATTTATGCAGACGTCATGTTATGCATTAATCGAATATTAATTTCTAAAACAATTGGGAATGGTAAACATAGTGAAATGACATGTTAAAGTGCTAAATCGATCATCTCATGTGTGAACCATTTGGTTCGATGTTCACATGATGTAAAATATTAATGAAATTCCATCTCTTTGACTCCCATATAGAATGGAAATCCTAATCCTAACCCTCCTATAAATAGAGGGGTACGGGGGGCTTCCCAGACACATCAATTAGCTCTGACAATTGTTGTCTTCTCTGGTTGTGGTAATCATGAGTGCCCAAGAAAGTTCTACCTGTCAAAGGGAGGAATAGCAAGGGAAAGACAATTATGGGAGAGCAAGTTGCATCTAGAACATCAACTAGAAGGGACAACTCCTTCCCATCCATTCATCTAGAACAACAGGAATTCCTAGTGGGGGACTATTCTAGAAGCGATAGGTACTTGCCCCACTAGGAGCACGCCATCGACAGTCGTCTGTGGTGCCAAATCACGAGGCCGACAACGACAACCATCCAGATGCAACTTGAGGAAAGGTGCACCCTATTGCAAGGGAATTTTTTCCGCACTTGCTCCAGGTACATGTATAACCTTACAACTCTCCTACCCATATCATAGTTTTTGACGTGATCCATAGTTCATGCGGAATATGACAAATGCAATTTTTTTTCCAGTGCCATATATGATGTCATATTTAGCAACATTGGTATGAGAGCCACATAAATTTAGTATGATGTGGGATTTAATCGATATGAATGGATTCCTGGTTTATCATTTATTTATTGCATAATGATGTGAAAACTTTAAGTTATTAATGTGCATATCCAACTAAATCTGACATATGATCCCTATATATATGATATGATATATATACAATACACGTCGCCTTAAAATAATTTTGATGGTGATTGGAAGCATGGATATGGGCTTTACCCCTAGACCTTTTGTTCTTGGTCGGATGGTTGATGTCCTATTTATATCTCAGTTTACATATTGAGTCTCTCTCTTCTTTGCCATATGTAAAAGTATTAGTTCTTTCCTTCCTATACTCCCCTTAATGTAACTCGAGGTTTTATAATTACAATGCCATATGTTAAATAGGGTTAGGATAGATTGTATTTCTTATTGTGGCAAAGAGGGTGCTATGCACCAGGTGAACCAACCAATTCAGGAGATGAACTGATCGACTGAATGACCGAGGATGCCAATTATAGCAAGAGACAACCCATCAACTGGTGGTCCAACCGACTAGCTAGAGGTGTCCAGACATCACAAGGATTAGAGGGTAGATGAACAATCCACATACCAACCGACCGACCAAGAGGCCAGATGACCAGTTCAAGTAGGTTGCTACATATGATGTGCACCTCAGGTGGTAGTAGTTCATCCAAGGAATTATAATAACATGGCCCTAATCATTTCTTATGTTTATTATTGCATGTTTTTGTTGTTGTTATAGAATGTATATAATACACACTATAATTATGTGGTAATTGTATATATGTGTGTGTATATATATACCCTCAATCAAACATATTAACTCTTAGATGCTTTCGATTAGAAACACACATGAAAAGCTTGATCAAGTATGCATGGGCCCACGAACCGTGGTGCACTATGTATGTCGTGGAAGTGTGATGACAATTATGTGGGTTTACCAAGTGGGGTACATTACTATCGAGTGAGCTTTAGCGTTAGACTTAACTAGGTGATATTGATGGGATTAAGTACCTAGAAGCATGCATATGAATATGGCAAAGAGTTGTACATACCATCTATCTAAGAATTGCATAAGATGAAATTGGGATGATTTTCCTACTATGACAATTGGTTATGGATGTTGGCATAGGCCAAGTAATAATTCAATTGTTTTGGGTCTTGGCTCACTAGAAGATTGTATGATGCAATCGTCTGAATTGATAAGTGAGGGTTATCAATTTGAATAAAATAGTGTCCGTGATAGTTAATTAAAGGCCTAATTATATATTGTAAAATTTGATTTACATCAAATTAAAAGTGTTTTGACTAAATTGCAATTTTTTCTCGTGTAGTACCAAATGATGACAAACAACATTTTTTGTGTGCAATCAATCCTTGAGAAGGAAAATTCAAATGGGAATAATTTCCATGACTAGTTCAGGAAGTTGAGAATTGTTCTCACACCAGTGTGCAAGCTTTATGTCCTAGAAACACTAGAGCCAGATGAACATGATCCGAGTGCACCTAAGACTAACAAATATGCTTACAAGAAGCACCTCAGAGGATTTCTTAGAAGTCAAATACCTAATGTTGTGCTCCATGAATTATGAGCTATAGAGACAACGTGATAATATGGATGTGATTGAGATGGTAACACACCTTAAGAACATGTACCAAGATCAGGCAAGACGGGTGAGATATGATGTGTCCAAGGTTTTGTTCAAGCAAAACATGGCAAAAGGTGATATAGTAGGTCCCATGTCCTCAAGATTATTGGGTATGTGGATAAACTTGTGAGATTGGGATTTCCCCTAGGTCAAGAGTTGGCCACAAACATGATTCTACAATCACTGCCAGAGTCAGATAGTCACACTGTCATGAATTACAACATGAATGATTTTGATAAGTTGTTGTCAAAATTACTTGGCATGTTTAGAAAAGCTAAAGAACAAATGAACAAAGATAAGCAGTAACATACCAAAACTTGGACGTATTCTCATTTTGGTCCATTTCCAAGCTTTTCCTTTCCTATCTATCCTTTTTGACCTTCATGTTTAAATTGTGTAATTTATAGTGGTTTGGTGAATATTTGTTCAATAATTATACCAATGGAAGGGTTTATGCACAAATACCACAGTGAAAGCTTATTTAAGGATCTAAAATGCAAAATCACCACTTAAATGGAACAATGGTAAATAAATTCATGCTAGAAGTGCAAGGCCCCACACCTTGCTTAATGTATTGAACAATCTAAATTATCAACATTAAGCGTTCTAAATTGTAATCTAACTTTTTATGTGTTTTGAAATCATAAAACGTGCCTAAGTTTCAAATTTGGTTCAATTTGGATGTTGTTTGTGCAAGTTATGCAATTTTAGGTACATTATGGACTTTTATACAATTTACCCAATCGGGAGGTTTTCTTTGCAAATTATCACATGCATTATAATCCTTAGATTTTCCCTTACTATTGTTGAGATTTTGAACCATGGGGCACCTAGTTTCACCTTGGTTTGAAGGTGTTTCTCTCCAAGGGAATTTTAGGGATTACCCTCCATAAATGAGCTTATCTTTAAAAGCTATCAACCAATGGGGTTATTTATTTGATTGGAGGACGGTGGGGATGGCTTAGAAGTCTCCATGGGATTTTAGAACTGATATTGGATATTCAAGAAGCCTCTATGAGTTGACCTCTTGCATGGCCATGAAGCCCTAGGCTAAGGACACATGGAAAGTTCCATAGACACCTCATGCTTGACCCCTTCTTTATAAAGCCATATCTATCCCTTCCCACCTCCCAATTGGAAAAATCTTGTTCTCCTTATCTTTCCTCTTGCATAGATCATCATTCCTACTATGTTTGGCCATGAATTTTCTGTCCCAAGGTAAAAAAAGGGTGCCTACCTTGGTGAAGAAAACTCCTAGGGTTCTAAATTTGCTCTATTTAGGGTTTCCAAAGCTCCTTCTTGGTGATTTCGACCAAAACTAGTAAGTTTCCTCATTTGCTTCCCTATTTTCATGTTGTTCATCTTCCTTCCACCTTCTTCCAGGTCAAAACCATGGCCTTCCATGGTGAAACCCCATCTAGAGCCCTTAAACACCTCATCTCCATGTTCTTTTGCTAAGGTTTTCACCTCTAAAGTGGAGAAGGTGCTTCTTGCTCGAGATAGGAGCTTTGTTGGAGAAACTAGCCTCTCTAGATCAGGAATCTTTCTGCTTGAACTTGTCAACCTTCCCTAGCAGTGAGTTTTGTTAACCCCCTTCTCATATATTGTTTACTGCATGCTTAAAACTCATGCTTCTATGTTTAAAATCGATGATCTCCATCTCTATTTACCATGTTCTTCTAGGGTTTTGATTTCTTGTTGTTTTACCTTCTCTAGACGATCTAGTTTGGTTACCTATGCATCTCGAATATTGACAATGGGTAAAATGGTATTTTCTCCCTCTCCCTCTCTCTCTCTCTCTTCGCTTATATCGATCAGTTTGATGATGTGGCAATTGCCTATTAGTCGGTTTTGAGAAATTCCTAACTATTTATTCAATTATCCAAAAATAAAAAGAATATATTGTCTGAACTCAATAAAACATGCTCTTTCTAATAAAAATAGTTCCAATTTTTAGTTTTGAGTTTTTTTATAAAGAGTTTTTAGAAAATAAAATAAAAACCTAAAAACCATCAAAAACCACTTTAACCTTCATAACTCCAAAATATGCAAAACTATATATTTTCTTAATCAAAAGAACCTAACTAGGTCAGTGGCGATGTTTTTAGGGTCCAAACCTGAGTTTTGTTGAAAAGGTCTAAAATTAGGGGTTCTATACATTAATATGCATTATGTACTCTAATACATGTTAATACATTGAAAATTGGAAAAGTGGGACTTGGACTCAATTAATGTGGTGAAAGTTAGTAATTGATATCAGTAAGAGAGGTATGTGCATTCTTACACCATAAGTTGGGATATTTGAAAACCAAACCCTATATTTCCCCGATGAGGATTTAATGAGCCCTATTCCCTCTATTCATGATTCTTTTGTTAAATTGCCTCAAAATTGGTAATGATATTCTTTTTCTTGGGTCTTATACCCCACTCCATGTTCTAATTGATATAATGCTCTTACTTGCCATAATTTCTTTTCTAGCATATTGATTTTATGGACTATTTATCTATAGTAGTGGTACTTATGTACAACCACCTATAGATAGGCATGTATTAATTCTCCCAGGGGAATGTGTTATTCTCCCCCATAAAAACATGTGAAGGTCACTGGGAATATATTAATTCTCCCCTCACCTATAGGTTGAGGTCTGGTAGGTGCCTCAACCCTACTTAGTAAATGTAGTCAATATTAATCATGCATGCAAATAATTTATTACTTTTCTCGATGTGGCAAGCATCTATGTGATTATGCCTCATACTCTTGAAATCTTCATCTTATGATGAAAACTAGCCTTTATTTACATGTTTTCTTTTCCGTGATATCCTATTCATATTTGTTGACACATACCTTGTTTTATTTCCCTTTTGTTGGGTGTTTTCCCAAACACCCAGGTTTAGATCAAGGTGTTGAACATGACCAAGGAGAACATAGCTTTTAACATGGACCTAGCAATCAGAGATGTTTCTTGGAGACAGATTTGAAGTAGTTTAGACTTCCCTCTATTTAAGTCCTTATGTTGTGTCATACATGTAAACCCTTATGGGATATTATGATGTACTTTTGTAATCTTTTGTGAAAATTGAATATAGTCATTTGTTTAATTCCACTATTACACTTTGGTTGTTTTGAATACCATTTATTGAAGTTTGAAAATTTTGCACCTATTCCAGCATACCTTTGAGTGTGTTTGGAATGGATGTTTTATTCTTCAAATTTTTAGTACGGGTGGATCCCCACCTCTCGGGCCCCACTCCTTACAGCATGGTATCAGAGCCCATGGTAGTCAGAATCTGACTATTTCAATTTTTTCTCCCTAATTAGAACCCTTGCCTCAAACAGTTCCTCTATAAGTGACATGTTTGTTGTATAATTGATCTATGATACACTTGAGATGATAAAATATTGATTTTGGATCATATGAGTTTCACACTAGAAACATGTTTATTTAACCATAATATGATGAGCCTATTAGGTAGCTATTAGGGCATAAGATGAAAGAGAAGGTGTCTAGAAAGGATCAACGTTCGGGGGCTGGGAAGATTTTCCTCGACACCACTAGAGCTTGGTTTATGAGGACTCTCAGATCCATATGACACTTGTGTGGCCTGAACTGATACTGACTATCCAAAATAGCATGCCTATAGATAGTAGTTGCCTTAGGCACCTAATTTGAATAATCCTAAGAACCGAATATGTTGACCTTGTCTTTCAGATGTAATGAATTGTTTGAGGATGGATACCCAATATAGTTCTCTTATGTCCCCAAGAACTTCATGTTTGGACAGTCTATCCCTAAGAACCTAGACTTTGAAGTTTGGTGTTTAGTAAGCAATTTGAGTGCATAGTGGAAGCATGATGGATCTTGTACATGGCTTAGTTAGACTCACCCTTTTACCTCTATATTAATTTCTCTTCGTAGGTCAAACCTTTTAAGGGGTGGAGAGTAATTGGTTTGATGATGTTTGGGTTGTTAGATTTTGAGGAAAAAATCATTTTAAGGGGATGGAGTCCTGTAACATATTGAAATCTGGCTACACTTTCTCTAGAAACCCTAACTCCATGATTAGGAGGATAGTTTTCTTGGATCCTTAGTTTTGACCAAATAAGTCATAGTTATAACCTGACATGCTTGTTTATATACTAATGAACATATAATGGTCATGTAATGAATAGTTCACATTTTTGAACCCTAATGAATATCTAATGCAAATAATATGAGTAACTGACATATAATACTAATAGTGGGTACACATGATGATAAACATTGCTTGGACCAATAACCCTTAATGAAATGATTAGAAAAATAATTGTAACCAAATATTGTATTTAATGCATACTAAGAATGTGTAGATGATGAATAATGAGTGTATTGACCTAAACCCTAAGTTGTAATCATCTAACCTTAACTTATACATACTTAATGACATTCTTGATACATTAGTGACACTAGGCGTCATAATAAGATAACATACTTTAATGCACATAAAACATATATAATCACCTAATCATAGATTCATCAGGTCATCAATATGAAATGAATGTCACCTTGTTCTCTAATACTGACCTAGTTAATAATCTAATCATTACTTTGTATGTGAATGAAATCATTAATATGTTATATGTCCTACCTTGATCAGTAAAAAACATATAATGACTCCAATATCGGTAAGAAGTAATTGATTCACATAAATGTGCATAATCAATAATAAGAAGTGAATAAATATGAGAAAATGATTAATGATGATGTCAATGTAAAAAAAGGTAATGTCATAATGTTTAATATAGACATAAGTAATTAATGTGACATTATTTGAAATAATTGTAACAAATTGGATAAAATGTCTTAATTCATGCAAAACAATTTGTTATATGTTGATAACAAAGACGAAATCCAAATTATTAAGGATAATAATCAAGTATGTTGAGATAAATGTGTAAGCCATAATTGTGCTAAAACATTGAATGAGATAAATAAGAAATATATAGGACTTTGTGTATAATAATAATATAACTCTTTTGGCAATAAAGTAAATATAACATGACACAATTAAAAGAATAATAAGGATGACATATTATGATAATGAATATAACAGTAATAGGCCTAAATTGTTAATTGTATTATATATAATAAAAATAAATCTTAATAGTGGAACCCTTAGTGATCCATGAGAACCTGACCTATGTGGAGTTGCTTGAGAAGATTCTGAACTCCAAAGTTAAGTAGTTGAAAAACAAGGAGTTTGAGTTAGTGGAAGTTTTGGTGGAAGCTTTATGGAAACAACCTGGGAGATTAGTGTGGGATGTTACATACTCACCCTACTCTTTTTGTTTGAGATTTCAGGGACAAAATCCTTTTTAAGGGGTGGATTGTTGTAACATACTAAAACTTAGACATATTATCTTTTTGACCCATTTCAAAGCTTTTCTTTTCCTTTCTATCCTTTTTGGCCTTTATGTTTAAATTGTGGAATTTATAGTGGTTTGGTGAATATTTGTTCAATAATTATACCAATGGAAGGGTGTATGCACAAATACCTTGGTGAAAGCTTATTTAAGGATCTATAATGTGAAATCACCACTTATATGGAACAATGGTAAATTAATTCAAGCTAGAAGTCCATTGTCCCAAACCTTGCTTAATTTATTCATCAAGCTTAATTACCATAATTAAGTGTTATAAACCTTAATCTAACTTCTTATGTGTTTTGAAATCATAAAATGAGCCTAAGTTTCAAGTTTGGTTCAATTTAGATGTTGTTTGTGCAAGTTATGCAATTTTAGGTACATTTTGGACTTTTATTGGGAGGTTTTTCTTTTAGCAAATTATCCCATGTATTATAATCCTTATATATTCCCTTACCATTCTCTAGATTTTGAACCATGGGGGCACCTAGGTGCACCTTGGTTTGAATATGTTTCTCTCCAAGGGCATTTTAGGGATTACCCTCTTTATAAATGAGCTTATCCTTAAAAGCTATCAACCAATGGGGTTATTTCTTTGATTGGAGGATGGTCGGGATGGCGTAGAAGTCTACATGGAATTTTAGAACTAACATTTGATATTCAAAAAGCCTCTATCAGTTTTCCTCTTGTATGGCTATGAAGCCCTAGGCTAAGGACACACGGAAAGTCCCATAGACAACGCATGCTTGACCCCTTCTTTATAAAGCCATATCTACCCCTTCCCACCCCCAATTTGAAAACTCTTGTCCTCCTTATCTTTCATGTATCTTATAGAATCATTCCTACTATTCTTGTCCACGAAGTTGTTGTACCAAGGTAAAATAGGGTACCTACCTTGGTGAAGAAAACTCCTAGGGTTCCAAATTTGCTCTATTTCTTTTTTCTAAAGCTCCTTCTTGGTGATTTCGACCAAAACTAGTAAGTTTCCTCCTTGGCTTCCCTATTTTCATTCTATTCATCTTTCTTCCACCTTCTTCTAGGTTGGAACCATGTCCTTCCATGGTTAAAGCCCATCGAGAGCCCTTAAACACCTCATCTCTATGTTCTTTTTCTAGGGTTTTCACCTCTAAAGTGGAGAAGGTGCTTCTTGCTCGAGGTATGAGCTTTGTTGGAGAAACTAGCCTCTCTAGATTGGGAATCTTTTTTCTTGAACTTGTCCACCTTCCTAGAGATGATTTTTGTTAACCCCCTTCTCATATATTGCTTACTACATTCTTAAAACTCATGCTTCTATGTTTAAAATCGATGATCTCCATCTCAATTTACCATGTTCTTCTAGGGTTTTGGTTTATTGCTGTTTTACCTTCTCTAGAAGATCTAGTTTGGTTACTTATGAAACTTCAACACTGATCTTGGATAAAATGGTGTTTTCTCCCTCTCCCTCTCTCTCTTCACTTATCTCGATTAGTTTGATGATGTGGTAATTTCCTATTGGTTAGTTTTGAGAAATTCATAACTATTTATTCCCTTGTCCAAAAATAAAAAGCAATTATGTTCTAAACTCAGAAAAACACACTCTTTCTAATAAAAATAGTTATAAGGTTTGGTATTGAGTTTTGTTGAAAAGAGTTTTTAGAAAATGAATTAAAAACCTAAAAAACATCAAAAATACACTTTAACCTTCATAACTCTTAATATACAAAACTATATGTTTTCTTAATCAAAAGAACCTAACTAGATCAGTGGCGATGCTTTTAGAGTCTAAATTTGAGTTTTTATAAAAAGGTCTAAAATTTGGGTTTCCATACCTTAATGTGTGTTATGTACTCTAATACATGGTAATACTTTGAAAATAGGTAAAGTGGGATTTGGACTCAATTAAAGTGGTGAAAGTTAGTAATTGATATCAGTAAGAGAGGTATGTTCATTCTTACAGCCTTAGTTGGGGTGTTTGCAAACCAAACCGTATATTTCCTTAATGAGGCTTTAATGAACCCTATTCCTTCTATTCATGATTCTTTTGTTAAATTGCCTCAAAATTGGTATTGATGTTCTTTTTCTTGGGTTTTGTACCCCACTCCATGTTCTAATTGATATGATGCTTTTACTTGCCATGATTTCGTTTATAGCATGTTGATTTTGTGTACTATTTAGCTATAGTAGTGGTACTTGTATACGACCACCTATAGAGAGGGCATGTATTAATTTTCCCTGGGATATGTGTTATTCTCCCCCATAAAAGTATGTGTAGGTGACGGGATTGTATTAATTCTCCCCTTACCTATAGGTTAAGGTCTAGTAGGTGCCTCAACCCTACTTAGCTAATGTAGTCAATATTCATCATGCATGCAAATATTTTATTATTTTTCTTGATGTGGCAAGCATCTATGAGATTATGCCTCATACTTGTAACGACCCACACTTTTGAGTGTCTAAAAGACCTTAAAGTCACATATCATTAATCATAAATTCCAGGATCAAATTCATGAAATAATATAGAATAGTAAATAATTTCCATTAATGATCTGTGACTTTAAGGTCTTTTAGACACTTAAAAGTGTGGGTCGTTACATTTGGTATCAGAGCACATATTCATCAACTAATACCTAATAGTCTATAATTTCCAATCACCCTTAGAAATTGAAGAGAAAAAGATAGTAAAACATAATGAATCTTTTAGGTTTCTCATCTCACATTTTCGTCTACTCCTCATCTCTTTTCTTAAAAATCCATGAAAAGAAATTATTAATTAGAAAAGTAAAATGTGAAAAATGTAACCTTTTGTGTAGGTCCTTCTAGAGAGGGTAGACACTAGAAAGATACATGTATGGGTAAGCCATTTCCTAGAGGAAGGACTTGGTTTAGGGTATGAAAACTCTAGTGGGTCAAGGGATATGGAACTCTGAGAGGTAGAGTATAACGCTAACCCTAACCGTAAAACCTTAATCTTAAATAATGAACATGGAGTGGTGGTATGGGACACCACCCATGTGAAACTTGAAATCAGGAATAAGAAACGTAAAGGGATGGGTTTAGGTGACCCAGTCTCCAATGCATCGGTGCACGAGGAGCATAACACTTATTTAAGAGGTCTTAAGAAATATATGAACCCAATAGTTATACATATATATGAAAATGAAAGTCTGATTATAACTTGCTCAAACCCCTCATGTTGTTTCCAGGAGTTCGGTGATGGTGGCCAAGTCCCTAGAGGGGAAGGCCAGGTAGCACAAGTCCCTGGAGAGGAAGGTGACCCAAGTTCACTGGATGGACATAAACCATGAACGGGTATTCCAAACATTGAGCAAGCATGGGTTGATATGTTATAATGATAAAAGTGATGGCTAATGAAAAAAAAGATATATATGAAACCTATAGGGTTAGTGTGCCAACCTGGGGTGGGTTACCCAAGAGTGGGAAGATGACCAAGGAGGGAGGCACAACCTAGATTTTGGGATCAGGTTATGTCTAGAGAGCCTAACCCCCTCCTATGAGCCAAGAAGGCACCCTAGGATAGGATTTTCCCTTAAAAGGTAAGTGAATAAATGTATTGAACTATTGAGATAACCTTAATCCTCACCTAGAGGAGTGAAGAGTTAAAGATATAAAAAAAATGAAAGTGTTTTAATTCTTGGAACCCAAGGATGCCAACTATGAGTGATGCAACTGGTCAAGCCTAGGAGGGAAGACCAGTAAGGAATCAATACCAGGAGGGAAGGTGTCCTAAGTGGACGACCAAGTCCAGGAGGCAAGGTCATGAAATGGTCAAGCCCAAGAGGGAAGACCAGGAAGGCCCCAAGCCCAGGAGGGAAGGTGGCTTAAGTCCACAATGTAGTTGTTTAGGATCAAGCCCTTGGAGGGGAAGATCACAAAGGTCAAGCCCAGGAGGGGAGACTGACATGGCACCAAGCCCTGGAGGGAAGGTGGACCAAGCCCAATGATGGGACGACACTACATTATGTGTACTCAAAAGAGAGAGATGAAGGCAATCCAGGTTAAAGAATTAAATAAGAGAATGATGTGCTTAAAAGATGTGACATCTCCAAAGAAACCCTTAGGGAGGGTAGAGTCCTAATGCAATCCTAGGGTCAAATAGGGTGTATTAGAGGTACATAGGACCGATGGGTTGGGAGTTGATATGCCTTGAATGCACTTGACCATGTGGTTGGGAGGTAACAACTAGGTTTATCCAAGGTACATGACTCAGGATACTAGCTACCTCCATGAGGATCATGTAGTCTAATGGGTGAATGTGAAAGGCACTCTCTTGATGCATAAGGATGAGATCACTCAAAAAGTACGTATACCCCTAAAGACCTCGAGGATTTGGCTAAGGCTCATAATGATACATGAGATGTAAATATAAAGATATAAGGAAGTCATGAAAACTTGAGAGAAGTTGTGCCCTAACTTAAGAGTAAGAAAAGGGACACTTGACTTCATGGGATATAAGAATGTTGTGAAATTGAGTACAAGTAAGTTTAGAGTCATATAGAGTATGATTCAACTTAATATGTGAAATTAAAAGGTAATGTGTGTATGTACTATCTCCACTTTTGGAATGGAATGAATTTTGTGTTTGGGCTACAACCGAATGCTTATTTCATTTCATTATGAGGGAGGGAGATTGGGTAGACAAACATTATGCTTAAAATTGAGAATAAATGTCTTAATTCGAATGTGTAATGACGTGAACTAGGGTTAGAGGTGTTACCTCACCTTTGTGTTAAAAGTAATGAACAATAGGTTGGAAACATAGGTGAAAAAAAGAAATCACCAAGTAATAATGAAATCATCAAGAGATGATGGGACAAATAGAGATATGGATATACTTGAATTTCAATTCAAGTTCCAATCTTATTAATAAAATGAAAATTGATTAAGTAGGGTCTTAACCCTAAGTTTTGAAAATAATGTAAGTGATCATTCACCTAGGCTTAGTGGGCCTGAATTTTTAGGACAAAATTCCTTTTAAGGAGGAGTGAATGTTACACCCTTGAAACTGATGGATTTCAATCCTAAATAAAATTAGGGAAAATATAGTAATGAAGAGTTTTGAGGGGTCTTGCTTGATGAATCCAAACCTTAGACTCATAATAAATGATCAATATAAGTCAATAATGTGCTTTCAAACATATGTGTTCATATAAGGCTAATGTAAGGTGCAATGATGATACGAGCCTTAGATTGACAACAAAGGAATGTGATTTAGATCATGGAGCCTTTGGAAGATCCAAGATGTGGTTCATGGGCCTTAGGGTCACGACTTAGCCCAATTGGATAATCAAAGTGTGCATTTGGGCCCATGAGACATGATTTTGGATAATGTGGATATTTGTGATCATATTAGGTATCAAAAATAGTCATGGATGATGGATAATCTGAATATAAGATAATGAGAGGATAATTGGAAAGAGGGTCATGATGTGCCTTGCCTCTTCACATATTGCTTGTACACAAAGGAAGAATTTGAAATTAAAAGGAAAAAGAGTCCAATTATATTCGGGAAGGTGTTTGATGATTTTCCATGAGATATCTTTTGTTCTAAAGGTATTGATTGCTTCCTTTCCTTATAAAAAATCCAAGATATAAAAGAGTGGTGATTCTAGATGGCTCTGTATAAGATAATGACGATGGGTTTTATTGAAAAATAAGAGGAAGGAATATATATTAAGATAGTTTCCTTAAACATTTGGGAACTTGACCCATCAATTTGTGTTTAACCCACATACACGTGAGGCTAGGACTCTTTAGGAAGGGAAATGATTTAATGGAGACAAACCCTAGAGGTGTGAGAACAGCAAACTACATATATGTATATATAGAGGTAGACTCTATTCTTTGACGTCCATCTCCTCCCCGGTCTACAGTTTCATCCGGAAACCCAACATAGGAGATCACCAGTAGACTTCCCTTCCATCTTGGAAGCGACGATCCCACACTATCGGAGCTTTGGCTTTGATCATGGTTGTGAGGAGGACGCACCTTGCTTCTTCAATTGCCTCCTGAAGCGAGGACGCACCGTTACCCTGGTTACAGCAGTGGAAAGGTTGTATTTGAGGGTGATGATAGTCACCCGTCGGTAGGAGAACGACAATGATTAGGCTGGTCAGGAGTTATCAACACGCATACCACCTGAGTCCTAGGTGCCGGGAGTTGGAAGAAAGGGAGGTGACGGTGGAAGACCTACGGGATCAAAGATAGCCATCACGCCAACAACATGGTTGCGAGGAGGAACACTCGAGGGTGAAACCATGACTATTGAGAATCAACATCACGAAATATCGTGCAAGTGGCGCGGAGGAGGAGACTAAGGCAGCAGCGGGCGTCGCTACAGGTCCAAGCATGGCCTCAGGCCTAACGTGCACAAGTCGGAGGAAAAGGACAATAGAGGAAAGATGTGCCTAAGGAGGCGGTGCTCTGGCTGCCGTACTGCATGAACTCGAGTAGGCGTCACACCCTATGTGAGGGAGAGAGGGTAGGCAACATCAGCATACTGATTGACGCATCAGGGAACATTAGTGCGTGAGAGAAGAAGAGAGACTTGGGCTATAAGGTCTCAATGACGGTGATACTGCAGGAGCTGGGGCTGCGTCGATGAAGGCAGAGGAAATCAGCAGATCTGAGGAGATAGCAACACGGATGAAGAGCCACAGGTGACGTGATTTGCAGCCATGATGGGGGGCAATGCAACATGTGCATGCGGGTTACCGATTGTGAGGAGAAAGATGGGGTTCAGTGAAGATACACAAATGCCCCTGGGTCACTACAAGTGAGGTAAGGGCATTTGAGTATTTTTGTTATGTTTTAAGTGCTTGCCCGCATCTCTAGGCCACTGACGCGGTGCAAGGACATTGGTCACGCCTGAGCCACATGGCAAATAAGAGCCTAGAAAATGTTGACGTGTCAGCGGATGATTGGTCCAACTCAGTTTAACTTGCAAAATGTGTAGTTAATTACTGGTAATTTTATTCGTAATAAGTTATATATGAAACTTGCTCAGAAAAATGAGAGGAATCCAAATAAAATACTATCAGAACCTGATTAAACTTCATATTCCAAAAGTATATAAAATGCTTGTCCTAATGTGTTAAATGAAAAGGAAAACCTAGTAATGTTTAATATGATGCTTAATTGGGTATATTCATTTATGTTGTGTTAATACCTGATCTTGACATGTATAATGAAGAAATCCCTGATAATAATGAATAATGGATGATGCCATATTAGTAATTATATTCATGCTATTTAGGGTTTTATAACCAAGTGAATACCTTGCTATGATCCTAATTCTAGTAATATGATCTAGATGTCACAGATAGTCTAATATGCTTAAGTTGATGATTAGGGTTTCACATAATATGCATAACTAAATGTTGTAATCTCATAAACCATGATATGATGGAATTAGGATTTGTAACCCTAATCCCTAGTCCAAACACGAGATAGTCCTAAACCCTAGTTTAGGAGCACGTCTAGATCTGAATAATATAATATGAATACATGGTGACACAAATGCAGTTTGCTTTGTTTTAGATACTTGTTGATTATATGCTTGGTTGCTTGGATGTTTGGAAACACTCATAAAGTATATGATGTTCTGCATGGTTTCGGCTATGGCATAAGGTACGTGGTTACACTTATGGATACATGTATCAAATTTCGGGATTGTTGATGTTTCTCGATGATATTGAACGACAAATAAATTGCTTGCTTGTTTATTTAGTTCATGCAAATTGTGAAGTTCCTATGAGTATCATGTAAAGTAAATAATATTATTCTGAACCCTGGGTTAGACTGATCTTAAGGGTAATGCACACGAGCCCCAGAGAAATAGTGATTACACCTGAGGTAGTAGACTAGATATGGGTTAGAATATGAAAACGAGTGTATGTTATTATATGCAAGACAAAGATGTTGCTTATATATGTATTTGTGATTATTATTTGAACCCACATACCAGTATACCAATATACTAACCGTGTGTTTGTTTTTTGGCATTTTAGGTATCAATCATACTTGATTCGTGGACATGAGGGTACATATAGAGATGTTGAAGACACTACAATTTAATCATGAAGGTTTAGTAAACCCGGGCGTTACAATATTCTTGAAATCTTCATCTTATGATGAAAACTAGCCTTTATTTACATGTTTTCTTTTCCTTGATATCCTATTCATATTTGTTGACACATGCCTTGTTTCCTTTCCTTTTTTCTATGTGTTTTCCCAACCACCCAAGTTTAGGTCAAAGTGTTGAGCATGACCAAGGAGAACATAGCTTTCAACATAGACCTAGAAATTGGAGATGTTGCTTGGAGATAGATTTGAAGTAGTTTAGACTTACCTCTACTTAGATCCTTATGTTATATCATACATGTAAACCCTTATGGGATATTATGATGTGTGTTTGTAATCATTTTTTAAAATTAAATATAGTCATTTGTTTGATTCTGCTGCTACACTTTGGTTTTTTTAATACCATTTATTGTAGTTTGAAAATTTTACACTATTCTAGCATACCTTTGAGTGTGTTTGGAATTCATGTTTTATTCTTCAAATTTTTTAGTAGGGAGTGGATCCTCCCATTCGGGCCCCACTCCTTACACAAGCCCAAGTCTATGATGATGATCGGCAATAGAAAAGAAAATTCCAAGGGAAAAGACAAAGATAAGAAGAGTTCTAAAGCTAGTCAGAAGCCTAAGTCTTTTGTACTCAAAGCAAAGGGAGAAGTTACCAAGGGAGGCAATTGTCACCATTGTCACCAACCTGGACACTGGAAGAGAAATTTCCCTCTCTATCTAGAGGAACTGAGGTAGAAGGAGAGGATAGAGATCTCCACTTTAGGTATGTACATTATTGAAATAAATCTATCTACTTGTTCATCTTGGGTACTAGATACAGGATGTGCATCTCACATGTGTTCAAATTGCAAGATCTAAAAAGAAGAAAGCCTTTATGAAAGGGCGAGGTTGAACTGTGCATTGCAAATGGAGAAAGTGTTGCTTCAACTGCAGTTAGAACCTATAGTTTATCTCTATGCATGGGGCTTGTAATAGAGTTAAAGAATTGTTATTTTGTACCTTCCATAAGTAGAAATATAATTTATGTAACTTGTATGGACAAATATGGATATGAATTTCATATAAAGAATGGTCAATGTTCTATTTCAAAATATGAGATCTTTAATGGAGGTGCCCCAATTTCCTCTGGTCTTTATTGTTAGATCTTAAGACAAATATTTATAACATAAATACCAAAAGGTTAAAACTTGATGACTCAAACGAAACATATCTTTGGCATTTTTGTCTTAGGCACATCAATGAGAATCACATATCTAGATTCCATAAAGGTGGTTATCTATATTCTTTTGATTTCAAATCAATAGAAACATGGAATCTTTCTTGTTGGGCAAGATTATTAAGAATCTCTTCACTAGAAATAATGAGAGAGCTAGTAATATATTAGGACTCATACATAATGATGAATACGACCCTTTTAGAACAAATGAAGAAGGTGGGTATTAGTACTTTATTGCCTTCACTGATGAATTTAATAGGTATGGTTATGTTTACTTGATGAAACATAAGTCAGAAACTCTTGAAAAGTTCAAGGATTTCACGAATGAAGTATTGAAAAAACTTTCTAAAAATATTAAAACACTTTGTTATAATCACGGTGGAGAATACTTAAGCCATGATTTTGAGGACCTTCTATGAGACTGTGGTATGGTATCATAATGGACTCCACCTGGAACACAATAACATAATGGCGTATCAAAGAGAAGGAATCACACATTGCTAGATATGGTGTGATCAATGATGAGTTTTTCCCATTTTTTGACTTCCTTTTGGGGTTATGCTCTACAAACCACAACATTTACACCTAACCATGTACATGTAAATTGGTTCAAAAGTCATGAAATGAGATTTGATATAGGAAGCATCCTAATGTGTCTTTCATGAAAATTTGGGGTTGTGAAGCTTATGTGAGAAAGCAGTTTCCCGAAAATCTTGGACCCAAATCTGATAAATGTTATTTTGTTGGGTATCCCAAAGAAACCAAAGGATACTACTTTTATACTCCACCGCTGTTTGTTTCTAGGGATGTTGCATTTCAAGAAAAGGAATAGATTTACATAGGAATCAATGGAAATAAAGTAGAACTCGAATAAGTACAAGACCAACAAGAAAGCATTCAACCTATATAGGTACAAGAGGAACATAAAGAGTCACAAATCATTATGGAATCTTGATTCCTCAAATAACATAGGAACCTCACAAATCTAGTAGTAGACAACTTGGGCCAGAAATATTAGGTTATCTTTTAACTCAAGAAGGAAATGAATTGGTCGTTCATGACGATCCAATTACCTATGTAGAAGATATTAAAGGACTAGAATCTAAGAAGTGGCTTGAAGCCATGATATATGAGATGAAATCATGTAAGCCAATAAGGTATGGACCTTGGTGGATCCACCTAAAGGTGTAAAACTCATAGGGTGAAAGTGGGCCGTCAAGAAGAAGACTGACATGGATGGTAATGTACAAGCTTACAAAGGTCGATTGACTATAAAGCGTTTCAAACAAGTTCATGGTGTTGACTTTTCTCCAGTTTCCATGATTAAGTCTATTAGGATCATGCTTGCCATTATAGCTTATCATGACTAAGATATGGGAGATGGATGTTAAAATTGCATTCTTTCATGGGAATCTTCTTGAGGGTGTGTATATGACACAACCACCAAATGTGTCACCCTTTACCACACAAAGTGAGATTACTCAATACTTAAACCATGATGACCCATTAACAATAGATTAATAAAATATAAGGGTTTTATAAATTTAGAGGATGCAAATAAAGTCATCAAGCTACAATGGTCAATCTATGGGACTGTTGGATCGCAAACAAATACTCTATAACTACAATTGCGGGAGCACACCTCCCAACTAGATCACTCAGAACTCAAACTGCAACAGGAGGGGATGATGCTAGAAATATAATACAATGGAATCGGCTGGACCGAAACCCTCTGGAATAGCCCTAGAGATCGTTAGAGTGTGAGAGCGAGAGTGAACAGAGGAAAAACCTCATACGAGGAGAAGAATTTCAAGGACAAATATTTCCTTACTTTCTCACTGGAAGTTGCATTTGGCCCATCCTCTAGGCACCTTTGGAAGGCAGGGAATGCGATAATGTACACGCTTCCGTGGTCCTTCTCATCAGTTGCAGGGTTTGGTTGCTCAAAATTGACTTGGCTTCGTCAAAAGGCCTCATCTCGAAATGCCTAGCTCGTGAGGTCTCCCTCTCACAGTTGAGAATCCCCCCCTTCTGCTTTGTTGGGCCCATCCCCATCACTAATGAGATCCTTACAATCAAAAACACATTTTCTACTGAAACAGCTACTGGGGAAACACAACCCGCCCCCCTCTCGGAAAATAGGGGTGGGGGTCCAACAAGCACTTGTTGTAGAGGGGGGCCACAAGCACCCGACCCGCCTCTTCTTCTTCAGAAAGACAACCTCCTTTTCACCAGTGCTGACGCAACATGATTGGGGTGCATATTTGTTTCTTCCCAAGGTAGTGAGTTTGTTCAGGGAGGCATGACTCCACTGCTTCAGACCCAGTTGGATGGTGCCCCTTTGCGTAAGGTTTTTTTGTGCCCTTCAAAACCTTGTAGGGTATGTTGGTCTCTTTCATGATCTGTGTAGTCTGATTCTTCTTCGGATTCTCCCAACAAGGGCTATAGTTTTCCTTGGAAATATGAATACTAAGGCAGATTGAATCAAGGATCTCAGAGCTGGAATCTTTTATTTGACGAAATAGTCAAAGAGTTTGGCTTTAGTCAAAATGAAGATGAATCATGTGTTTACAAGAATGTTTGTGGGAGAATGATTGTATTCCTCATATTTTGTGTAAATGACATATTACTAACGGAATGACATACCTACTTTACAAATGGTAATGACTTGGCCAGGAAATACATCCTCCATGAAGGACTTGGGTGAAGCATCCTATATTTTAGGAATCAAGATTTATAAAGACAAATCTAGAAGGCTTCTTGGACTAAGTTAGAGAACATACATTGACAAAGTGTTGAAGAAGTTCAACATGGATGAATCAATGAGAGGAAACATGTCCATGGCTCATGGGATTTCTATCTCTAGAGATAAATATACCAAATCTTATGCAGAAAGGGAACACATGAATCATACTCCATATGCATCTGCAATTATATATATCATGTACGCAATGTTATGTACTCACCCCGATGTCTCATATGCCTTGATCATGATGAACATATATCAGTCGATTCCCAATGTTGCACATTGTACTCCCATGAAGAACATCCTTAAGTACTTGAGAAGAACTAAGGATCAGTTCCTTATCTACACCAATGAGTAAGAGTTGGTGGTAAAGAGTTACACCAATGCAAGATTCCAAATTAACAAAGATGACTATCGATCACAATACAGATTTGTTTTTTGCATCAACAATGATGTTGTAAGATGGAAGATTCCAAGCAAGAGAGAAATGCATATTTTACAATAGAGCTAAGTATATTGATGCATCCAATGCAACAAAGGAAGATGTATGGATCAAGAAATTTATTTCTAAACTTGGGGTGTTCCAACCATTGGTGATGCAATTTGGCTATATTGTGACAACAATGAAGCTATTGCACAAGCTAAGGAACTCAGATCGCATCAACATTCCAAGCACATACAAAGGAAGTTCCATCTCATACGAGAGATCAAACAATGAGGAGATGTGAAATTTTTAGAGTTTCAACTGAAAGCAATATTGTTGTCCCCTTGATAAAAGCACTATCACAATAGAAGCATGACGATCATGTTAGATCACTTGGGATCAAGTTCATGAGTGATTGGCTCTAAGTGTAAGTGGGAGTCTATTGGTATATATGCCTAGAGAGCCACTTATATGGTGATTGTAATGGCATAACTTGTGAATGATTTGAATAATAATAAAGGTAATCTTCTAATTTATTCTACTTTTATTTAGTTGTGAGATAATGATGTTACATAATAGATGACTAAAGAATGTTATTACTCAATGGTGTATGCCTTCAAGTTGAGGACCTAAACGGTGAGATCATATGGATGTTGAGAGTGTATACATTCTTGTATTATCCCTAGTTAGTTGTTATTGTGGAATTATAATAGAAAACAATAGCACTTAAGATTAGAGTGTGTGTTGGTTGATGAAAAAATCTTATTAGTCATGATATATGATATCAAGACAAACACATAGAAACTTGTTAGAGAACAATGTATCAGACAAACCCACCTTGAAAGTGATACATGGAACCATAGAATGGTAGTCAGAATCAGCTCTCTAGTCATGGTGGTATTTGTGGTTCTTAGACCTAAAATCACTACACTCATTACATTTTGTTTGATGTAATTTGACATCATCAAATGGTACCTTGAATAAGGGTTGCCATAAAGGTGATGCTCATATACATTATGACACATTGGGAATGACTATGAGTGATGTAGATGGGATTTGTGCCTCCTACAAGAGTATGATATCCTAGCCACTTGATAAGAGAGACTGAGAAAAGAACGAACATGTGCATGTGAATCAATATATGATGTTGAGCTCACATATATCTCAGATAATCTGCTCAAGTTCAACGAACATGGATTTAATCTTGAAGAGTATGGAAATTGCATGCCTCAATCTTAATTTAGAGATCAGAGACAAAGGAACTATACAATCACTATAACACCAATTGCAGATTGTAGGCTGAAGTTGTTCTCCAACTTTCTGAATTGCTTGGTTAGCAACGATGCCTTGCTAGAAACCAATCATTGCTTCTGATGTCATACATTAGTTGTAAATAACCACTGCCAATGTAATTTGGGACCTATAGGGTCACATGCATATGAATGCATTTAGAATAGAAGTTTCTCCATGAATGATATTTAACATTGATCACTAAAGTGTTAGGTATTCAATTTATAATATTTGATATCTATACTTTGAAATAACTAGTTCAACAAGTGAACCAATCAGTTCAGGTGCATGAACTGATTGTCTTAGGTTGTAAACCGACTGCTCGGTAGATCAATGAAATTTGGATCAAGGATTGATGTTCACATCATGTTGTGCGTTAATTGAATAGTAATTGCAAAAAAAATTGTGCATAGGAAACATAGTGAAACAAATGAATTAAGTGTTGAACCAATCTTCTCATGTGTGAAGTGACCAATTCTCAGGTGAATCGACCATTTTCATATTCACAGGTTCCAAAATATTCATGAAATTTCTTCTCTTTGACTCCCAGACCAACTAAAAGCCCTGACCCTCCTATAAATAAAGGGGTATTGGGAGATTCCCAAACACATCAATTTGCTATGAAAATTATTTACTTCTCTGGTTGTTGTAACCAAGAGAGGACAAGCAAGTTCTACTTGTCAAAGGGAGGAACAACATGGAAGAGAAAATTGTGAGAAAGCAAGTTGATGCCAGCACATCAACTAGAAGGGACAACTCATTCCTGTCCATTCATCTCAAACAACAAGAGTTCCTGGTGGTTCTAATGAACTATTCTAGAGGTGAGAGGTACTTTCCTCTCTAGGAGGATGTTGTCTACCCTATACGTGGTGTCAGACCATGAGATTGACACTAACAATTATCTAGGTGCAACATGAATAAAGGTGCACTCTACTATAAGGGAATTGTGGCTAGACCTACTCTAGGACCAGGTATAGCCTTCCAACTCTCCTTCCCATCTCAAAGTTATTTATGCGATCTACTTTTCGATGGGGAATATGGCAAGTAAAATTTTTGTCTCCACTGCCACATTTCCTAACAGTGTTCAATTGTATAATCATTTTCTATATATAGTTGGTCTGCTAAGAAATAGGCATTTCAAACATTATATCACATTGTTGGACTTGGGATCTCACTCCTACAACTTTCCACACCTTTTTTAGGTGAGAAACAAAACTATCCTAGAAGTGGAAAACAAGATCAACATGGGGAGGATCGTCCTAATTTCTTGAGGTGGGTCATGTTTGTGTGAAGTTATCTCAAAGGTAATTTGTTGACCGCCACTAGAGATAAGAATATAGGGATAGGTATTTGATGTCCCTATAAACTTAGGTTTGGGTAGGACTCTTTTGTAGTATCTTGTATATGCCTTGGGTTTTGACATGCATGCAAGGACTCTTGAGATGAGTTATGTTGTAACATTTTATATGCACAATATATAATAATGCCATTTATGTAAAGTTTATGTTGGCTACTTTTTGTTGTGATATTATGAGCATGGCTCTTGGAATTTTTTGAGTAAATTATTGTAAGTTGTGCAACTGTAGCATGTCATATAAACACTCATTTAGACCAGATGTTTAATACAATGTTTTTTGTGGTGTTTGCTGAAAAATTTATCCTGAGATCTTTGTGTGTCTTATGTGATTGATTGTGTCTCACATATTTAACTCAGCTTTTTTTTTTAGTAATATCTCTCCTATGGCATTGGAGTATCATTGTAATTTCATCCCAAAGATGATTATATAACAAATAAATCATGTTAGTGTAAGGCCCCTGACCTAGCTTAGTTCTTGTCTGTGTTTTCTTTACTTAATAAGTTGCTTTAACCTTAATCTAATCTCTTGTGATTCCTTAATAACATCTCACATGCATGTGGTTTCAATTTGGTCTTGCTTGGTTGATGTTTTAGCTAATTATTCTTATTTTGGACCAAGTTGCAAATTATCCATGATGAGGGTTAATGTTGTGATTTGTCACATGTAGGTTGTGCCATTTATGCCTTAGCATCATGATAGATAGAATGATTCTTAGGGGAACATTTTTGGATCTTTTTTTATGAGGTAGCATCATGATATGATATTAGGGTTTGCATGAATGCTTGACCTTGATGGTGTTTCGACCTTGTGTGTTGGTTTCTAAGGTGTTGCAACTACAACACTCTCTTGGCTAATGTTTGTTGGTGCCTTGGGCATGTGTTTTGGGTCACTAGGATTTGTCTTTGGTGGAGTGTTGTGACTGTTTCTCTTTGGTGACCTAGTGTAGTGGTCTCTACAAGGTGTTTCCTTGTTTTTGTTGCGACCTTGGGGTGTAGTGGGCCTTATTGGTCTCTACACTACCTTATTTTTATTAGCCTCTCTTGATTTCATGTCTTGAGTGCTTGCATGGTCGACCCTTTGTTGGACAAATGTCCTTTTGGTTCTCTAACAACTTGAACACCTCATGATCCTTACCTCCCTCCTACCTTTGAGTATATAAACCCTCTCTTTCACATGCAAGTATCCCTTTTATCTCTTTTCTTCCTCTCTTCTTCCTTGTGTTTGTCCTTGATCTTGGTGGAGTAAGAAGAAGATACTTATGTTGGTGTTTTGGTGGTCAATCATCTTCTTTGTGGTGATCTTGAGCTTGATCATCTTCTTTGTTGTGATATTTGGTGATCTTTAATCTTGGTAAGTGCACTACTACATAAATGACTTATAACGTCACTTTCAAAGGCGTCAGTTGTATAAATACATTGACACCTAAACAATACAACGTCGGTTTATAAAATAAACAGACATCAATCTGTGAAGGGCGACGAGACACGGGTATCGCTTTTATTCAGTGACTAATAAACCGACGACTAAAGGTTATTCGTGAGATAGAAATTGGGCACATTTTGGTTGTCGGTTTTACAATAGTGAATGACGCTTATGGGTTTTCCCGCACTGTCCGCGGGAAATTTTTCACACCCTTTGAGCGTCAGTTTTGGATACAAACTGACGAATATGGTCATTAATCGAGAACAAATTTTTTAATCGGCATATGTAGATAGACGTCGGTTTTTTTCCTAGTTAAAACTGATGACTATCATTGAGAATAAGTGTCAGTTTTTCTGTAAAACCGACACCTTTATCTTTATGTGTCGGTTTTATTTAATAACTGACACCTAATGTTAACTTAATAGCACCCGCCCGAGCCTGACTCTTCCCCTTTCTCTGTTTCATTCATCTCGATTTCGAGAGTTTAAGCTCTGACCACGATTCCTCTGCTCACCGCTCTTGTGTCGCCGTTCGCTGCACTCCAGGCCGGCCTCTGCCCTAGCTTGATCGCCCGCCCGCCCTCTCTATTCTCCGCCCACCTCGGCACCACCATTAGCTGCGTGCGGTACCTCTCTACTCGCCGCCGCCTTCTTTTTCTCTGCCACCTTCTCCTCTGCTCTGGACGACACCTTCTACTTTGCCTCACCACCTCTTTTGCTCCAGCCGGCCTACTTCTGCTCTGCGTCGGCCGTCTGTTGTTGCTCACCTCCGGTCGGTCTGCTGCTGCTCACCGCCCGCTACATTCTCCTCTTTTCCTCCGCCGCCGCCGAGGTACCCTTCTTCCTCCTCTTCTTCCTCTAAGGTATTCCTACATATGGCTATTGGTTGTTTGTTTTTTTTCCTTTGCTGATGCTCCCCTCTCACTCGATGAGTGATGGTCGAGTTTTTTGTGGGCTTGTTTCTTGGCTGGTTCTCTATAAGGTTACATGACTAATTGTTTCTTTGAAAAGGGGGTGTTATTCTTTACCTCTCCAATCTTATCATAGATACTCCAGATCTAACATATCAATCATTTTTTGTTAAACCCTTGATGAAAACTTCAGATAGGTGCATTATATGTTTTAACCCTAATTAACACCAAAAGTGGATTAACGCGACCTCAACATATATGTTAATGCTTAATGTGATGCAGTAAGACACTGAATGATAGGTAGCGATGGTGAAATTCATTACGGCATGTGTTACTTTCATATGATAATTTAGTTCAACCCTTTTATTAATCACAACTTTAGTATAATAAATATTTAATTCAACCCTTTTATTAATCACAAAATAATCAATCAATCCAGCTTTTGTCTTTAATATTAGTTAAATAATCACAACCTTAGAAACATATCAGTTTGTCCCCTAGTCAAATCACATCCAGACCTGCACAAAGATTAGACCAAGATTTTAAACCATCGCTCATCCACGAGTTTCCTCCACTACATATGTTGTTATGAATAACCTTAATGTTGCTTTTATTATAACAATCTGGAAAAATGTTGCTTTTGTTATATATTGGGCATGCTACTTAATTTTCTATGGTATAGCTACCATGAGTTTTGTTACAAATATCTATATATCAGGTTAAGGACATGTTTCTATTGTGACATGTTGAGTTTTTTTCTATGTTATACCCACCACGATTTGTGTTATAAAATAATACATTGATTAATTTAGGAAGCATTGATATGTTGTTATGGCTATCCACAAGTATTTTTATAAGAAAATTGTGTGTTGAATGAGGTTGTGAACAAGGGACTGGTGTTATATTATGTTGGCCTAGAAACCTATCCAAGATTTACTCATTAGGAGTAAATCTTGGATAGTCCCCAGTTTGGGACTGTTCTTGAACACCTAATCTCACTTAGGATGTAAGTGTATACTGTGTATTTGGTTTTCAAGGAAATTCCGGTATCATTTCCCCGTTTGTTCTCTGAGTACATATGTATTTGGAGAACAGCGGGGAAATACTGCCGAAATTTTCTTGAAAACCCAATACACATTATGCACTTACTAGTAAGATTAGGTGTTCAAGAATGGGATAGGTGGTACACATTTATTATATATAAGAATGACATCACATTTATAAACCCTAAAATTTTAACCATAAACTCTAATCTGTTTACCCTAGACCCTAATCTTGTTGTAATATATACTTTTTTTCTCTTTGATCATAGAATGGATAGATCATGGATGTCCATTCGCAATCACTGCACCCCAGAGTTTATTTCTGGTCTTGATCAGTTTATTAGATTTGCCGAGGAACATAGGAAACAACCTGGAGATAGGTTCTACTGTCCATGTAGGCATTGCGGTAATAACTTGAAAGTCAGTACTGGTGACAAAATTAGAAGTCATGTCATGTGCAACAAGATTGTACAAGGCTATACAGAATGGCACTGGCATGGTGAGATTTCAAACCCAAAACCAGTGGATGTCGATAGCAGTGCTTGTGTGGAAGAAGAAATTGCCTTTGATGACATAGATGTGAACGAATCAGTTCCAGTAGACATCGTTGATGCGATACTGGATAGTTATGGGGTAGAGCACACCAAAACTGATCCACCTCCCATGTTTAGAAACATTGTGCATGATGTTGAGATACCGTTATACATGAGTTGTAAGTTTACGAAGCTTAGCACTGTGTTGAGATTGTATAAATTAAAAGCTAACAATCGATGGAGCGACAAAAGCTTCACGTCATTGTTGTCTTTGTTGAAAGAAATTCTTCCTGAAGGAAACGAGCTGCTGATCTCAACATACCGGTTAAAGAAATTGTTGTGTCCAATGGGAATGGAGGCCAAGAAGGTACACGCATGCAAGAATGATTGTGTATTATTTGAAAAGGACTATGTGGATTTGAAAGATTGTCCAAAATGTGGTGCGTCATGGTATAAATTGATGACTTCGGGGGAGTCCAAAACTAGTTCTCCCGCCAAGGTGATGTGGTATCTACCTATAATATCATAGTTTCAACGCTTGTTTTCCAATCCTATAGATGCGAAGAATTTGAGGTGGCATGCAGATGTTAAGAAAAATAATGATGGGATCCTACGACATGCGTCTGATTTCCCATAGTGGAAGAAGATTGATTTATTATACACTGAATTCGGTGAAGAGGATAGGAATCTAAGACTTGGGCTTTGTATAGATGGGATGAATCCGTACGGGACATTGAGCAGCCAACATAGCACTTGGCCAGTTATGCTTGTTATATACAATCTTCCTCCCTGGTTGTGTATGAAAAATAAGTATGTTATGTTTTCGTCTTTGATATCGGGCCCTAAACAACTTGGAAATGATATCGACGTTTATCTTGAACCAATGATTGATGTCTTGAAGAAGCTCTGGGGTGAAGGTGTGATGACCTATGATGCTTCACAAAGAGAGACATTTTGTTTGCAGGCTATGTTGTTTTGCACTATGAATGACTTTCCAGCATATGGGAATTTGTCTGGATATAGTGTCAAAGGATCTAAAGTGTGTCCTATATGTGAAGAGAACACTGATTCAATATGACTAAAACATGGAGGCAAGACTGTATATCTTGCTAATCGAAGGTTTCTTCCAAAATTTCATATGTATCGTAGGTTGCGCAAAGCATTCAATGGACGGAATGAGGAACATAGTGCACCTAAACCTATATCAAGGGAGGATGTTTATGAAAGAGTGAAAGACATCGCTAATGAATTTGGTAAGAGATCACAATGTACGATGGCCACAAGGATTGACAAGTCTTTATTCAAGAAGAAGTCGATATTTTGGGATCTTCCTTATTGGAGTTCTTTGACAGTCAGGCATTGTATCGATGTCATGCACATTGAGAAAACTGTATGTGATAGCGTCATCGGTACTCTTTTGAATATACCAGGTAAGACTAAAGATGGGATAAAATCCAGAATGGACCTACGTGAAATGGGAATAAGGACAGAATTAACAGAAGTAGTTAGTAGCGATCGGAGAACATAGTTACCTCCTGCTTGTTACACGTTGTCTAGAAAGGAGAAGAAAGCATTTTGTGAATGCTTGGTAAATGTTAAGGTGCCACGTGGTTACTCATCCAACATCCGTACATTGGTATCAATGAAAGATCTAAAGTTTATAGGTCCTAAATCTCATGATTGTCACACTCTAATGCAACAAATATTTCCTGTGGCAATTAGATCTATATTGCCAAAGCATGTAAGGTTTGCAATCACCAGACTTTGTTTCTTTTTCAACAATATGTACAAAAAAGTTATTGACCCTGATACTCTCTATAATTTGCAAAGAGAAGTGGTTGTTACCCTAAGTTAGCTTGAGATGTATTTTCCTTCATCGTTCTTTGATATCATGGTACATCTTGTTGTCCACTTGACTAGGAAAGTGAAAATGTTAGGACCAGTTTTCTTGCATTGGATGTATCCCTTTGAACGATACATGAGCATTTTTAAAGGTGATGTTCAAAACCGTTATCGGCCTGAAGGGAGTATTATTGAGGGTTATGTGGTGAGAGAGGTTATGGATTTTTGCAATGACTTTCTGAGTGGTAATGATGCTCCCGTGAATGACAAGAATATTGAGGAGCATTTTGGCAAAGGAGTTTTGGGATCACGGGTGAAAGTAATCAGTCGTGAGCAGTTGGAGCAAGGTCACTTGTATATTTTACACAACATCGACGAAGTGAGTGTTTATATCGAGGGACATACCAATTTCATCAAGAGACAATATCCTCAATCCAATTCAATGTGGCTTGCTAGAGAGCATAACAAGACATTTATTAAGTGGTTTGAAGATAAAGTCTTACATCAACTATCTCAAACACCAGATAATCTTACTGAAACCATCAAATGCCTCACCTTTAAACCAAAATTGAAAGTTATGTCTTATGAAGGGTTTGACATAAATGGTTTCTCATATTACACAAAGCGTTAAGATGATAAGAGTGTCGTCCAAAACTGTGGGGTCACCCTTCAAGCGTCTTCATTGTTTTTTGCAAGTGCAAAGGATAAAAGTCGACATGAAGCTAAAATGTCATATTATGGTGTCATAGAAGACATATGGGAGTTTGACTATGTAGATTTCAGAATTCCGCTCTTTAAATGTAATTGGGTTGACAACAACAAAGGAGTTATAGTGGATGAATTGGGTTTCACGTTAGTGAACTTTGAAAAGATTGGCGAGAAGGGTGAACCATTCATAGTGGCATCACAGGTGAAACAAGTATTTTATATCGATGATCCTACAAATGATAAATGGTCGGTTGTTCTTCATGGTAAAAGATAGTTCATTGAAGATCCTATAGATGAAAAAGTGTACTATGATAAGTATGATGACTCCAGTCCATTCTCAGTTGGGTAGCCAACACCACTAAACATTGAAGCTGGGGATCACAATGACTTGTACGTTCACGAGGATCATAATGAAGGATTGTTAATTGATAGAAGATCACAATATTAGACGCATGGATGCTTATATTTTTATTATGTTTTCTTTTTCTGAATGTGAACTTTACAATGTGAATGTGGACTTTACAATGTGAATTACTTTACAATGTGAATGTGAACTTTACAATGTGAATGTGAACTTTACAATGTGAATGTGAACTTTACAATGTAAATTACTTTACAATGTGAATGTGAACTTTACAATGTGAATTACTTTACAATGTGAATGTGTACTTTACAATGTGAACTTTACAATTAGTGTTACTTTACAATGTGAAATTTATAATTTGAATGTGAACTTTCAGATGACTGAGCATTCCCATGATGGTTGTGTTGATGATCACCGTGAGGGTGAGCATGTGATTGCGCCGCCTGGCAATGTTAGTTAATTTTAATTATGAATATAACCTTGAGGTTTCTATCTATATGTTCATTTATAATTATATCATGTAAGTGTGTTTTTTTTATCAAATTTTAGGCTGGTGATGTACCCCTGAAGTTATTACATCACTTGATGAGCAACAAAAGAAAATTGAGAAAGTGAGGGGCATCAAAATGATGAACAAGTTAATACATCAAAGGGGCAATGGATCCAAATTGGCTGTGGATTTCAATCAGGCAGGAAGTCCATATGGAGTGAACCGCAACTCATTTGTTTCATATCTTGGGGTTCTTACTCACAGCCATTGCAGTCCTATCATAGAATTATGGCATAAAGTTCTTAAGGGGAAGAAAGACCACATATGGAAGGAACTATGCGTGAGTTATTATTATTTGTAATTCTATTTGTGTAGATTACTAATTTTTAGGATACTTGTTAATAGCAATTCTATTTAATTTGTAGAGCATATTTGATCTGGATGAAAAGTTGCATCGTAAATGTGTGATGCAACATTGTGGGAGGGTCCTAAGGAACTATAGGACCCATCTCACCCGAGATTACATACGCAATGCTGAGAATAGGTTCTTGATTGATTCCAATTCTAGACATTGATCATTATTTCACTAACTCTACACTAATAATTTTTGTTTGTATTCTCTTTGAAAAATAAATATTGGAAGAAGGAAGCCACACAACAATGGAACTACTTGGACCCCAAATAATGGCAGGAGTGTGTTACCCAAAGAAAAACAAATGAATTCAAGGTATTAAGTGCCACTCCCAATTTAATTAATATATGTTTTTATGTATTCACTTATTCAAGATTAACCTTTAGTGTTACTAACCAAATTAATGTGCTAACTAACTAGGCTATTAGAGATGCTCAACGAACAATGCGTGCAGTGAATGTGCACAACAACACAATGGGTCCAAGAGGATATGCAGACATTCACCAAAGACTACAGGCTGAGTCTACTCAGCCTACTGCTACTCAGGAGACTGTAGAGTCCTCTACTGCTGCTCTCACACCTCTGCCTCATCATATTATGTGGATATCTGGGAGGCAAAACAAGAAAGGAGAGATACTGAAGCCAGCAACCATTGAGGCGGCTGCAAAAATGGTAAAAATCAATTCTTAGAGCAATCTATTGATATTGATTATTGTTATGTTTACTTACGAATTTTTGTTGATGGTGATTATCGGGAGTTGCACGAGCAGAGGAAGGAAGGCAAGTTCATCCCTCACGGCACAAGGGATGAACTGACAGTTGCTCATGGTAACCCAGAGCATCCTGGACATGTAAGGGGTGCAAGCACTGGTGTGGGCATCAAAGCATTCTTTGGGCCATCCCAGCACAAACCTATTCCAAAAGTGGGACTTTCACTAGCTGAGGTAACTTATTCTTATTTTATAATGTTATTGTGAAAGGGAATTCAATAATCAGAAACTAGCATTTCTTTTATCCATGTATAGGTAGATTGCTTAATTGATAGGAGAGTCGAGGAAGTACTTGATAAAAGACTCCATGAAGCAATTAATAAGTGGCAGGCATCTCAGATTGCCACTCAGACAGTACCTTTGGTGGACCTCTTTTCTCCTACTACTCGTACTGTAGAGGTTGGGAGTAATCCTATAGGCCCACAACCTAGCACGTCCTCTGTAAGTATTTTTATGGCATATATAATACCTAGTATGTTCAAGATGATTTGCTTGTGTATATATGCATATAACATTCTTTATGTAAATTTGTAGGGGCTGAAGCCATGTTGACTAAAAAGTGAAGGATATATCGTTGTAGAGGCATCGGCTTACCCACCCCTTAAAGGGTGCATGTTTCATGGGAGTCCAGTACCAGATGGCATGGTACGTGTGAGCCTGATACATATACTCCATGGCTGGATGAATCTTGCACTGCCTCATGCACACCCAGATGCTGAAATACTTGGTGAGGCAGTAGGCGGAGTGATACTGTGGCCCGAAGCGGATGTCCTCTATACTGATATTGTATGATAAATTTTCATTACTTTAATTTGTTAGTGCGTATATATATATGAGTCAATTGATATGAAATTATATATATAGATCAAAAAGACGAGACCCACTACATCTCGGCCTCCACCTCCTCGACTACCAAGTTGGCTTCTAAGGGACCTACACACCTTGATAGGTCCTAATTGTAGGAGTGTGGCAGTATGGATCGGCGAACATAATCCAAATTTCCCTATAAATGTTACTATTCCGGAGAATGTTGTAGGTAAATTATATGATAACAATCTATTTATACAAGTTTAGCATACATATTAATGCATACATAATAGAAGTTCTGGATACGTATTAATGTAGGTCAAACATTCAGAAACAACATATTTATACAAGATATTTTGGAGTTGTTTAGTTATGAATGGTTGAACACATCTATGGTAGAGCTGTGGATATGGTGAGATTGATGCATACAGAAATCGGGTTTATACATCCATATACCTTATTTTATATATGGCAATCTGGTTTCTTATATATTAATGCATATGTAATACATGTTTTGCAACCACTTACACAAGACATGTACAGATTTTGGGTTTTCCCATGTGGGATTTTTGATTACATCTTTGATTAGTCTGGTAGATACATACCTATATTCAGTTACTTCATACTGCTGTGATGCTTTTGAATATTTTGGTAAAAATAATAAGACAGTGATAATAGCTCCATTCAATGTCGAGTAAGTTTACTTTGCTTGTAATTTGGACTTAAGCAAATTACATTTTTATTGCGGATATTGAGTTATTAATTTTCTACTTTCTTACCTATAGTGCTAAGCATTGGGATTTATTAGTTATTGTCCCCAAGACATTCACTGTCTAATATCTAGATCCCGCGGGGAGTGAGTTGGATGTATTATATGGACATGCAATTAAAAGGCCATTATTCTTGTGAGAAATATTTTATGTTTTTATATCTGTTAACATTTGTTACTGCATTACTATTTAATTATGCAATTTAATGTGTTACATTAACATATATAGGGCTTTACAAGAGTACAAAAAAGCTGGAGGAAAGGTCCCCAGGAAAAAAATCTGACACTCATTTGGGAGAATGTGAAAGTAATTTCCTGACTCCAATGTATATATTATTTATGTGAACTGTGCTTATTTGTTTTTTTGAATATTTTGTATGTTTCAATTTATAGTGTGCTACACAAGACAACGGCTGGGCTTGTGCCTACTATGTGATGTGATTTATGGACCTAATCATCAAACATGTCGTATTAGAAATCAATAACATACAACATGTATTATACATAGTCTCGTTAGATAATATGAAATATATGAATCTTATTATATATTATTATAATTATGTATATACGTCATTCTCTTTGTAGGTCTTTAAAACTGAGGACTTCAACATAGGTGCAAAGCGTTTCGATGTACATGCTCCCTATACGATAGATGAATTAGATGTTGTAAGAGAAGATTGGGCAAAAGCCCTGCAAAGAGTGGGAATTTTTAAATATACTTTTGTTGACAATGATGACAATGATGACAATGATGAATAAAGAATAACTTTGTTCTCATAATTAATTTTGTGTGAATGTGAATGAATTTTTATGAATTGTCATATGTGTGTGAAAATCATCAATACATGAATGTTTCTACATGTGTCTCAATGTGAAAAGAGATGAAATAAATGGAACTGTAGGTTGCTACTGGTTTCTACATGCGTGTGATGAAAAAATAATATGAATTAAATGTTCTTATAGATGAGTGTGAATCACATATATATAATATTGTACATCATGTTAATTTTGCAGGTTTGTGGCCTGTTGTTGGCTGATATCAATGGATGTTGTAAACCTGCAGTTCAGTTCCACTGAACTATAGGTTCTCATCCTACGACCATCCACACCAGGCGTGCAAACTGATAAGAAAAAAAAAATCAAAACATAGGCGTCGGTTATTTGAAGAAAATTGACACCAAAGACATACTGCGGCGGTTTTGCACTTAAAATCGACGTCTATTTGACCGTGTTGTCAGGGAATGTGACATCGGTTAATGTTAATAACCGACGTCTTTTCATCATATGGGGCGTTGATTTCTCTTCGAAAACCGATGCCTATAATCCCTTTGCTAGCATGTTTTGGTGGCGGGAAGAGTTTTGGTGTCAGTTATTTAGTAAACAATTGACGCTTATAGTCTCTTTGCTGGCACGTTTTCGGTGGTGGGAAGAGTTTGGGCGTCGGTTTTTTACTAAATAATCGACGCCTATAGTCCCTTTGCTGGCACATTTTCGGTGGTAGAAAATTTTCTGGTGTTGGTTGGAAACCGACGCCGAAGGTGTCCCCCTTTAGCGGCGCCCACTTGGGTGTCGCTTTGAAACCGACACCAAAGAGCTTAAATAATCGATGCTAAAAGGCTCTTATGTAGTAGTGGTGGTTGTATACCCTTGATCTCATTTTTCCATTGAACCCTACCTTCTTCCTTTCTTCTCTTGGCCATGAGACTATGTATCCCAATGGTGGATATCTTTAGGATCTTTTCTTCACAAAGGTTGAGACTATTGTTTGACCATGGTATACCTAAGTGAGAAGATTCTTTCTTCTTTCTTCTCTCTTGTTTTAGCCTAGTCTTTGTATTTTCTCCTTCTTGAGCTTTCTTTTAACCTTGGTGCTTTCTTATCTTCTTGAGGTGACCTTGTTATCCATGGAGTTTATCCACCTTGAAGTTCCTCTTCTCTCTTGAAGATCTTAGCTTTGGAGCTTGATCTTCATCTTAAAGCAGGTTATATAACTTTCCCCTCTACTATTAATGCACCATTATCTTCTTTGCATGTTGCTTATTTTCATCTATAAAACATTAATTTAAGATGTCAGATGATGTTATCATAATCTAGGGTTGAATATTTTGAAGTATTCTCTTATATATTACTCTTTCTCCTAAAGCCCAATTCATGTACCCGATTTCTAAGTGACAATGGAATTGTTTTTTCTTACAAGCAATATGATTCTTGGTTTTATCACCATGTTATGTTTCGATTATCATGTGATTTTGAAGGTTTTGACCTTTGGTTAGATGAGTTGGACGCATAGTTTTCCTTCTATCATCATAGTTTTCTATGTTTACCTTGTGGCGCTCATTTTATGGTTTTGATGACCATCTTTTCATGGAGTTTTCCCCTTAATGATGCTTAGTTTTCTTGATGGTTACCACCTATTTGACTATGGATCTTTTCTATTTTAGAGTTTGTCATGTGCTAATATTGGTTTATCTTGAGATAGCTACATATGAGATCTTGTTTTGGGTCGCTACCCATGTTGTCTCTTGTTGCGGTTGAAGTTCTATGGTTTGGTTTGGGTCGCTACACTTGTTAATGGGGTATTGAGGGCACAACAAAGACTAATCCTAATGGGTGGTCTCTACAGTTCTTTTGCTTGGTTTTGGTAACTATATATGATATCTTAGGGTTGCAACACATGCTTCTATTTTGGTTGGTCGACACACACACCTAGTTTGGTCACAACAAGGTGTTAATCACCTATGGTTGCAACTAGTGGTTGCTACACATATGAACCATATTCGTCACTTCACATGTGCATGTAGTGATGGTCTCTACATGTTGTCTTTTGGATGGTCAATACATAGAGATGTTTGGAATGGTTGATTGATCACAATTATGATGCTTAACCCTAATGTTCTCCAAATATGTAGGAAATGATTTATCTAGGGTTTGATATGGAGTGATGTGATGGAAACCCTAATCGACTAAATGAGAAACCCTAACCCTAATTTAAAGTGTATGATGTACTTGTTGAGCTTTCTTGAATGTCTAGAATGAGTTGATGTTTTCTCTCTCTTACTTGTGTGATCCTAACCTTTCATGTGGAATAAATGACATAGCTTGTCAATGTTATGGTGTGGTTGATATGACACAGGGTGATGAGTATGAGCCTTTATGAGGCATGATGAGATAATGATGATGTCCAAGAATTTTGTGTTTTTGGTCTTATGACCTGGAAGAGGCTCAATGCCTAGTGTGAGATGATATCCTTTAGTGATAAGATGAGGGATTTATATCCCCTAGTGATGTGATAATGTTGATGGCTTTTTATGGTAGTGATATCAAGTGAAGATGTGACAAGTGTATACCTCATATGTTTTATATCTTATAGAGTTGTATCCTACCCTTATCTTTGTAGAGTTTGTTTTGGTTTTGTACATTGTAACTTTATTGATGCTAAACGATACCCAATTGGCTTAACTAATCAAGTGAAACCTTAATCATGTAGTTTCCTATGCCATAGATCCATTCCAGAGTCATAACTTTTCTGGATGGTGAAATTGGTATTCCCAAAAGAAACCCTAGAATGCATATTATTGAGGATGTGAGGTGCAAGTGACTATGTGTCCTTGACATCTTGATCCTAAGTGTTTTGAGAATGACTATGGTCCGGACTTGGTGATGATGAGAATGTGATATGTTGTGATACATGACAACTATGGTTGTACCTTAGTGATTGGGTTTTATACCCTGGTTTCTAGCACCATGACCTGTACTTAGGCGGGCTAGGTGTTTACATGACTATAGCTTTGATTATAAGTTGCTATCTACATGACTATAGTTTCAACTATAAGTTGTTGTTTTGTAGTTTGACTGATACGTCATTGCGATGCAGACTCGAACTGACTAAGTAGTATAGGAGAAGATCATGAAGTTTGACACTTCCATAGATCGTGTATGTATCACTACTACAGAAATAGCCTTTGGCGTCGGTTGTTTAACCCCCTTTAGCGTCGGTTTCTGAGCGACGCCTATGTGGGTGCCACTAAAGGTTGAACACTTCGGCGTCGGTTTTTTAACCAATGCCTATTTAACATATAGGCGTCGGTCTTTTAGTAGATAACCGATGCCAAAAGGGTTCGCGCCACAGAAAACGGCGTCATCTAGGACACATTCTGCGTCGGTTATCTACTAAAAGACCGACGCCTATATGGACTATAGCGTCGATGTTTACTTGGTAACCGACGCAGAAAGTGTCCTAGATGACGCTGTTTTCTGTGGCACGAACCAGTTTGGCGTCGGTTATCTACTAAAAGACCGACGCCTATATGTATTATAGGTGGCGGTTTGACACGAACAGCCGACGCCATTTCCAGTACGGCTGTTGCCACATTAGGCGTCGGTTTTGTTCAGAAACCCGACACTGTAGGTCTTTGCTGATGGTTTTCTGTAAATAAATGACGCCTATATCTATTTTTTTTTTTCATATCAGTTTGCAGGCCTGCTGTGGCTGGTCAGCAGGAGGAGAACCTGCAGTTCAGTTTTCTGAACTGCAAGTTTACGACATCCATTGATATCAGCCTACAAACAGGCCACAAACCTACAAAAGTCCCAAGGAAAATTTCACACAAGTAGATACATTCAGACATCAATTCAATTCTCACATTCACACATATAGAAACATTCAAATACATGTATTAACAGTACAAAACAACATAGCGTGCAAACGAAATGTCTCTCTTGCTGAAGCATCATAGGTCATCACACCTTCAGCCCAAAGTTTCTTTACGTCATCAATCAAAGGTTCAAGATAAACATCGATATCATTTCCGGGTTGTTTAGGGCCCGATATCAACAAGGACAACATAACGTACTTATTTTTCATACACATCCAGGGAGGAAGATTGTATATAACAAGCATGACTGGCCAAGTGCTATGTTGGCTTCTCAATGTCCCGTACGGATTCATCCCATCTGTACAAAGCCCAAGTCTTAGATTCCTATCTTCTTCACCATATTTGGGGTACAATAGATCAATCTTCTTCCAATGTGGGGAATCAGACACATGTCGTAGGATCCCATCATTATTTTTCTTAACATCTGCATGCCACCTCAAATTCTTCGCATCTTTCGGATTTGCAAACAAGCGTTGAAACTGTGATATTATAGGTAGATACCACAACACCTTGGCAGGAGAACCAGTTTTGGACTCCCCCGAAGTCATCAATTTATACCGTGACGCACCACATTTTGGACAATCTTTCAAATCTACATAGTCCTTTCGAAATAATACGCAATCATTCGGGCATGTGTGTATCTTTTTGGCCTCCATTCCCATTGGGCACAACATTTTCTTTACCTGGTATGTTGAGATTGGCAGCTCGTTTCCTTTAGGAAGCATTTCTTTCAACAAAGTCAACAATGAAGTGAAGCTTTTGTCGCTCCATCTATTATTAGCTTTCAACTTATACAATCTCAACACAGCGCTAAGCTTCTTAAACTTAGCACAGCCTGTGTATAACGGTATCTCAGCATCATGCACAATGTTTCTAAAGATAGGAGGTGGATCGGTGTGCTCTACCCTACAACTATCCAGCATCGCATCAACGATGTCTGCTGGAACTGGTTCGTTCACATTTACGTCATCGGAGGCAATTTCTTCTTCCACCCAAGCACTGCTATCGAAATCTACTGGTTTCGATTTTGAAATCTCTCCATGCCAGTGCCATTATGTATAGCCTTGTACAATCCCGTTGCACATGACATGACTTTTGATTTCCTCACCAGTGTTGACTTTCAAGTTGTTACCGCACTGCCTACATGGACAGTAGAACCTATCTGTAGGTTTTTTCCTATGTTCCTTGGAAAATCTAATAAACTGATCAAGACCAGATATAAACTCTGGGGTGCAACGATTATGAATGGACATCCATGATCTATCCATTCTATGATAAGAGAAAACAAGTATATATTAGGAAACAAGTATATATTACGAAAAGATTAGGGTATACACTTACATCCTACCTAAGTGTATAATGTGATGTCATTCTTATATATAATAAATGTGTACCACCTATCCCATCCTTGAACACCTAATCTCACTAGTAAGTGTATAATGTGTATTGGGTTTTCAAGAAAATTTCGGCAGCATTTCCTCGCTGTTCTCTAAGTACATATATACTTGGAGAATAAACGGGGAAATGCTACCGAAATTTTCTCAAAAACCCAATACACATTATACACTTACATCCTAAGTGAGATTAGGTGTTCAAGAATAGTCCCAAACTGGGGACTATCCAAGATTTACTCCTAATGAGTCAATCTTGGACGGGTTTCTAGGCCAACAAACACATTTGATGTCATTCTTATATATAATAAATTTGTACCACCTATCCCATCCTTGAACACCTAATCTCACGAGTAAGTGTATAATGTGTATTGGGTTTTCAAGAAAATTTTGGCAGCATTTCCCCGCTGTTCTCTAAGTACATATATACTTAGAGAACAAACAGGGAAATGCTACCAAAATTTTCTCGAAAACCCAATACACATTATGCACTTACATCCTAAGTGAGATTAGGTGTTCAAGAACAGTCCCAAACTGGGGACTATCCAAGATTTACTCCTAATGAGTAAATCTTGGACGAGTTTCTTGGCCAACAAATACATGTGTTGTCATTCTTATATATAATAAATGTCTATAAACTATAGGCAACATGGTTAATCCTAATCAACAAAGCATTATTAAATAATAAATCAAGAAATCAATAGTTTCAAAAAAAAGGTCTAGGAATCTTTACTAGACATTATATGTATCCCTAATCATCATATTTAAAATACCACATTATTATGAACATCCAGATCAGATTAAGATCATACTATGTTATAACCATTGGTTTAATAACCCTATTTCCGCATGTACATGTTTATCAACTTTAAAACTCTATAATTCATGAAATCATTCTAATTCAATTTAATATGTTGGGATCACATAATTATATAATGACATCAAAATATATAGAAGAATCATAATTAACATGATTAACAACATGCTCATCAAACTAGGGTTTTCGAGAAAATTTTATTCACAATCTATGCATTTTTCTGATCAAAACTGTATACAATATGTCTATAATTGGAGCTAGCATTTATTTCCTATATTATTGGCAATATTAATGTGTGAATCTGACCTGGAGAGGAGCTGTGGTCGAACCTGGAAGGTAGGGCTAGGGCTAGATGAGTTACGGCCGGTCTGGAGAGGAGCTATGGTCGAACCAGACGGCGGCGCAGAGTGGGCGACGACGATGGCATGTGGTGGCAGTGCGCGACGATCGATGAGCAGGCAGAGAAGATGGTTGCGGCGGCGCGACGACGATGGAGAAGCAGCTAGCTGTCGGCCTGGCGGCGGCGGTTTGGAGGCACTGGCGGCGGCGTGGAGGCACCGGAGGAGAAGGCGGCGTTCACAAATCAGCACTGGCGGCAGAGAAGGCAGCACGGGTGCACTGTCATGGAGGAAGATGGTGGTGGTTGTGGCGGAGTGGAGGGTTGGGCGACAACAGAGAAGAAAGGGCCGGGGAACAGTTTAGGCGATGAAACAGAAGAAAGGGGAAGAGTCGGGTGATCGTGGGATATTAAGTTCACCAATAGCGTCGGTTGTTTCAAACAACCAACGCCTAAACCTCTTTAGCGTCGGTTGTTTGAACCAACCGACGATATTTTCATGAAATTGTTTGGTGGGAACCACTTTCGGCGTCGGTTATCAACGGATAACCGACGCTGAAAGTGACACTTTTCGTGCAAAGTTTCATCACACATAGGCGTCGGTGGCTATTTAAATAACCGACGATGTATGTGACACTTTTTCTTTTCGCTCGAAAATTGGATTTCGCGGGAGCTTTTAGGCGTCGGTTTGTTATAGTCAATCGACGCTGAATACAAAGTGGTACTCATGTCTAGCTAGTCTTCGAATATAGACGTCGGTTTGCCTAAACAACCGACACCTTATATTATAGGCGTTCGTTTTCCTTAATAATTGACGCCCATAAAAGTGACACTGAATGCTATTTCTGTAGTAGTGTATAATGACCATGACCTAGGTTATAAGATAATCCTGTTTGTTTTGGCTAAGTAAGTTTCTTAGAAATTTAATTTAATCCTCTAAGGTGTTTTTTTATCATGTGTTCCTTTGTTTTGGACCAAAGTGCAATTTACCCATGATGAGGAGCTATATTGTAAAATGTCACATGTTGAACATTCCTTGAGTATTTTAACATCATAAGAGAGAGAATTATGCCAAATGGTGGCTTTTAGAAAGCCTAATTCCAAGTTTGAACATGTTTGAATAATGCTAGTACCTTGTGCACCAATTTTGGTACAAATTGTAATTTACCCAAAATGTAGGTTTGATGTGCAAATTACCACCTCTAGAGTGTCCCAAATTCCTCTATGTATCATTTAGAGGATAGGGAATGAATGAGACACCATGTTTGAATCAATTATGAGTGATGGTATTCTTGGTGATGAAAAGACCAAGAAAGGGGTTGAATGGAAACCCTAATTTGAACTTGTATTAAGTGTATCATGTTGTAGTGATTAAATGGGAATCCCTATCGGCCAAGGATCTAAAGAGGAGACCCCCATATCATGTTTTGAACTCTTTGATTCTTCAAAAACGAGCTAAAAACGTCAATAAAGCAATGGTTATCGGCTTGCAACTTTCCTTTGGAAAAGGTTGCATTGAATTTGTGAATATAATAATGTGAGTGGTAGTGGCTTGTCCTCGAAGATAACCAAAGGGGGCCGACCCTTATCCATTGCATTATCCTCAAATTTTTATTTTCAATGGAAATATAAATATTTAGTGCATGAAAGAACATGTTTCAACCATGCATGGACATGTGGCACCTAGTAGCTTAAATTGATGACACCTCATTTTCACACTTTTTCATGAACCTCAAGTATATATACCCTTCATTTCACCCCTAAGCAAACTTTTTCGAATCCTACCACCTCCTTGCTCTTAGATATCATGCATGGAGCCTTTGTGTCGTGCATAGGTGATGTGGTATCGTGCATAGGCCTTGGGTATTGGCCTTAGCAAGTTGATATCAGCCTAGCAAGGTGATATCGGCCTAGCAAGGTGATATCGGCCATAGTGGAGTGTTTTTGGCCACAAGTGAAGGGGATATTGGATACAAGTGATGGCATATCGTGCAAGGGTAGTCAGGTATCGTGAAAGGTTCTAAGGAGAAAGAGGGAGCTCAATACTTAACCCTAAGGTGAGGCCATGATCATCTTCAACCTTGGATTGAAGCACAATTTTAGGGTTATGATCTTCCTTTCTTTTCTTCTTCACTAATTGCTTATCCATGGCGATTCCTTGTATATGAAGGAGAATTGAAGGAGCCTTGGACTTTAGATAAGTCATCTTCAACCTTAGGAACGTGGAGCTATCCATCTTGTAGCTTTGAAGTTGTTCTTAAGGTGGGTTATATAACTTGAACTCTATCATGTTATTATTCATCACATAAATTGCTATACTTAATGATCTACTTTTAATTCGGAAATTTTCTGAAATATTTGATGAAATCATGAGTTCTAGTAGTTTCTTAGACCTATTTCCATGAACTATAACAGTTAGAACAAAGGTGTAGAGGTTGAAGAAGATGGTACCACCTTATAAAGTGATATCGGGTTCAAGCACACAAGCAAGCTCCTCTAACCCGATATGGTGATGCAACTACTTCACTAAAATGATATGGATATGATTTAATACTTTCTTGCACAATATGGTGGTGTAGTATACACCTCTTGCACGATATGAGGTCAAGCATATACCTCTAAAGTGATATGGTGAGCAAGCACACACCTCTCTTCCTGATATGGTGTGAAGCACACACACACCTCTCTGCCCGATATGGTATGAAGCACACACACATCTCTGCCTGATATGGTGTGAAGCACACACACACTTCTCTGCCCGATATGGTGTGAAGCACACACACACCTATTTGCCTAATATGGTGTGAAGCACACACACACCTCTCTTCCTGATATTGCCCGATATGGTAAGCATACATACGCCTCTAAAGTGATATGGTGAGCAAGCACATACCTCTTTTCCCGATATGGTGTGAAGCACATACACTCCTCTTTCCCCAATATGGTGTCAATCACACACACACCTCTTTGCCTGATATGGTGTGAAGCACACATACACCTCAAAAGTGATATGGAAGTATATATACACCTAAAGGGTGATATGGTAAGCACACATACACCTCAAACTCAATATGGGAGAACACACACACCTCAAAAGTTATATGGAAGCACACATACACCTCAAACTCTATATGGTAATCACACATACACCTCAAACCCAATATGGTAAGAACACAGACACCTCAAGGTCGATATGGTAAGCACATACACCTCTAGGTGATATGGGTGGCAAGTATACAACTTTAAACTGATATTGGGTTAAGCATACACCTTTTGGATGATATGGTATTGAGTACATATCTCTAAAATGATATGGTGGGTAACCCAATACACTAAATGAAAAGAGTGGCAAGGTGGTTAGTAACCTAGTACATGTGATGGCCAATACACTAAAGTAGGGTGTGGCCAATATCTTCAATTCAGGTGAGGATGTTACACCCATGAAGGGTGAATTTGATACACTTTATGAATGGTAAGTTTTATACCTTTATGGATAAGGGTATGAGGGATATGATGATGCCCAAATTGATATACACCTAACCCAATACATGTCTTCAACTTGACATACATGAGTCAACCCTATATACCTTGTAAAGGTGAGGGAAAGACACAGTTAGGAGTGATGAGTATAATACCAAGTAATGGTGTGGCTAATACCTTGATAGGTGAAACACCTAAAGTGATTAATAATGATCAATCCTATATCAACGTCTTAACATGAGACGAGTCCATATCACTTGATGATATTTGGGTAATTCAAGTGTGTGACTTATGGCCAATACATTACAGGATAAATGTGATGGGCTAGTGCATAAAGTATTAGGATGGGAAATACCCTAATACAAGATAAGTTGATGACCTTAAGTAAGTTAAAAGTGATGAGGGAAGTGATACACCAAGGCATGATAAATATCACATCCATCACCTTAAGGTTGATACACCTTGATGCACCTTAAATCCAATATACATGGATGAGTAACACATGAAGTGTGTCATGTCAATTGTTACATTGAGATGTAATGAGATTAATGCACTTTGATAAGTGTAGGCTAACAGGCCTTGAGAAAAAGGGTTAAGCCAAGTTAATAAAGTATGATGTAATGAATATCCTAGTGAGGATGAGAGAGAAACTCATACTTTGTGTAGATTATCATTTAATGATAAATGATGAGAATAAATAAGTATGATTGAATACTTATGATATCAATGTATGCTCCTAGATGTGTGGAGTAATAAAATAGGGTTTGAATTAATAATATGAATTTGAAGCCCAATTCGGCTATAAAGGGAAACCCTAACCCTAATAATGGGAAGGTTGTATTTCTCTTATTACATAAGCCTTGTAAGGAATGTTAAATACTTGTGTAACGAGTATAATAATTAATGGCCTTGTGAGCCATGTGAATAATTTGTTGCCTAGTGAGAGGTGACAAGATGTGTAATGGCCTTGTGAGCCATGTGAATAAGTTGTTTCCTATGAGATGTGACAAGATGTGTAATGACCTTGTGAGACATGTGAATAAGTTGTTGGCTAGTGAGAGGTTACAAGATGTGTAATGGCCTTGTGAGCCATGTGAATAAGTTTTTTCCTAGTGAGAGGTGACAATAAGTGCAATGACCTTGTGAGCCATGTGAATAGTTGTACAACAAATAAAATGAATACTTTGGTCTGAGGACCTGGAGGTAATAGTTACCTAATAAGTGGTAACAATGTTCAATGATGATCTAAGGGTTTGAATACCCAGATCTGTTAATCATGATGATGATAATGTTGAGGGATGAGAATTCCCAGTAATGAGATAAGGGATTGAAATCCTAAATGACATATGTGTTCTAAAGATTTGAAAAGTACTTGATAGATGAATTACACTTTTCTTTGTAGCATCTGTTGTAATAATTCATGTTTGAAACTTGATTGATGCTAAAATACATTGTAATGTACTTAATTAATCAAGTGGAATTTTATCATGTAGAGCCCTGACCATAGATCCATCATCGTCAGTAGCTGGTGATGGTGAAACAGGTTTTCCCACGGGATCTCCTGGAGAGTGCATATTTTTTGAATATGTGGGGGTGATGGGCGTGAATATCCTTACACCCTAATGAGGGATTGATGTGAGATCTCCTTCATTATAAATGCCAAGATGGATGTATCATGAATCTCCCAATGATGATGAATGATGGATTGATGGTACATAAACACGAGATCTCTCAATCCTGAAAAGAGTGCAACCGCCGCTGTAGCTCTATAGCAAAGTTGCCAGTATATCCTGGAAAGCTATGTAGCAGTTGACATGAGATGTCCTATTTGTGGTCTCACACTAACCAAGACGGCAGATGTCATGGTAGTCAGCTATCCCATTGACCTTGTATGGTGTTGATGCTTTACGTAGTCACGGTCAGTTGGAGTATGAGTGGTATACGTCGTCTCCTCAGGGCATAAGTGTGATTGAAAAGTGTAATCATCCGTGTAGCATATCCACTTAATGATCGAATATGGAAAACATTGTTAGATGCACAATTATGTTATACATCTTAGTAGATAGATGATATTTATATTTCCTTACATTCCTTGCAAAGCAAGTAGATGACTGATAACTCTACCATCGATAGATGCAATGTTCTCCTTAAGAAAGGAGATTACTTCATTCTGTTCATATAGTGAATTATCCTACTTGTTAATATAAAAAGAACCTCTGCTCAGTTTATAAATGCTTAATCTATGATAATAATATGGTCAATGGAGAGTTATGTCTCTCACTGGGACAATTGTCTCACCCCATGGGATCCACATTTTTTTAGGTGGATGTGCACGAGGTGGAGAAGATCTTTCTGTAGAGGAGGAACAACAGTTGAGGCAGTAGTGACAACTCAGGTTGAGTTACTGTCTGTCGTGTCTTGTAGATAGAAGTCCTATGTGTCATCTCTGTACTCTCATGTTCTTGGAGTTGGTTCGTACTGGTTTCATGAATGATCTGAGATTTTGGCTTGAATGCCTCGAGGTTTGATGTTGCTCCAGTATGTGTTTTGATAGAACAACTATTATATGATGTCCTCGAGATGAGATGGAACAATGTTGTACAATGCAAAATTATGATATGTATTAGTTTTGGATCTTTCAGTAAAAGTTTTCTGGATAAGGATCTCCTTACAAAATGGTTTCAATTTTTAGTGATTTTTGTTAATCCACTGTTTATGTTTAATTCCACTTAACTGTAACAGTTTGTTTGTCGATTTGATGACAGTCGTTTCAAGTTTTGGTATCAGAGCTTAAGGTTCACTAAGTCTACAGAGACATAGGACTAAGGTGTTGAGTCTATTCTAGTGTCCTCCAGTACACCCTATAGTAACTTCTATTTATGCAGAAGAAAGGGTGAAGTTTAAAAATGACTGGAGAACATGAGGAACACGTTGCTGAGAGAAATGTTGTTGCACAAGGTGAGCGTGCAAGGGATTAGGTAGGAGAAGAATGAGTACCTGAGAATTCCCATCATGATCCGATCAAGATAGAGACTCCTATGATTATGCCCTTGATAAATAGGTTAAGACAACAATGATACATATAGTAGAATGGATACTAGCATTACAACCTAGGTTACCAGTCCTTAATGCAGAAACTTTGAGCTTTAAAAAGGGTTCCGGAATGACATGGTCATGTTGGAACAGTGGAAATGTTGGATGGATTAACATATGGCAAGAAAATAGACTTTTCCATAAGTATAGACAAATAGTGCATCTATGATGGTAATGCCCAAAGAGGGGCAATAAGTTGATAATTAAGTAAATATCACTACAATTCTAGAGACATTTGCCTAGTTGTTTTAAAAATCCAAAGTTTTTGGTGCCACCAGTGCAATAAATGCCTAGTGTACCAGGGCAGTAGTCACTAAGTAAAGGCAAAGGTCCTATCCTTCCACCTGTAAGAACTCTCGACTTAGCTTCTACATCGGTAATAAGACCAATATGACCATGGTACGAGGACAAGACATGTTATAGATACAGACATGTTGAGCATACTAAACCCTTTTGTTCAAATAGAAGGGAGGAAATGACTCAACAACCGAGGAAGACTTGGCATGGATTACGAAAGTTACAACCCAATAGTGTAAAAAGGAAAGAGAAACAACATGAAATAACTAGACTCTATGTGTTGAGTCAACCTAAAGCGGTAGATGACCGTGAGGAGTAACATTCAGATAGAGCTTTTTCATTTTGATATGCCTTATCTTGATTTTATCTGATAATCATAAGAGGGATTGTTGTTATTAACTTCCCTATTGATTGCCCTATGGGAACATAGGGAAGAATTTATGAGAACTAGAATTTATATTTCGTTCAATATTCTTTTAAATGTTCTATAATTGCTCTTATCTTTGTGAAAGAGGATGAGATATAGAAGTGATGCTTGGAGAAAATCCAGGAATGTTAAATCATGTGTTTGTGATGATACGAAAAGTAAGGAATATGATAATACACAAAGTGCATACTACCTAATCTTAGTACTTGTATACCTTGGCCAGGTATTCAACTATTGAAGATAAGGTGCATATGGAACTCTTAGATTGTTATCTTTCTGATTACCCTAATCAAGTAATCATTTTGAGACAATCTAGTGAGCATAATGAAACTAGAAATATGGCATGGATATTTTTATCACATCCTAAGTGCAATAAAATGGAATCTGAGATGATCTCAAATCTATCTATGTGTATCAGGAAGTAAAAAGTATAATCCTAATGAAAAAAAGAATGAGAACAAGGGAGATGATCCATGTTTGATAAAGCCTGTGTGAATAGTTAAGATATTTTCCCATGATGTGGAAATGGAAAATGTAATAAAATCATAAAATGTTCATGAACATGTTAGACAATAACAAAGAAAGGAGTGATGACATGGAATCAACCTTATAATTCCTATGCTGATGGCAAGGAAACTAGGATGAAATAAAAGTAAATGACTCATGAACAGTTGAAAGTTCATGCAATAATTAGTGGAGATGATAATCTCTTCTCTTTGATGAACAACACTGGGTAATGATGGGGTGATAAGAGGAATATGTTTCTTTGTGTTCTTTCCTTTTAGGGACATGGCAATCAAGTGTGTCTTATGACACTTGATGTGCATGAGTTAAAAGTATTCAATTGATGGATACTTAGAAAAGTATCAGTTTGTCATGGACTTTGGTTCCAAGATAATGATATGTGTAACAAGTAATGTCCCAAGATGAAAGAAAGATCCATTTATATGTGTGTCTTTGGTAATAACAACAGAGAGATGGAAATTATGAGGATGTGATGTGTTTTTGACACATGTGACAGATACCAATGTAAGGAATTTTGGTATCTAAAAAGTGGCAGGTGGTATGGGAAAGTAAAAAAATAACTCCTAATCAGCTGATTTATGTTGGTTACCTAGGATGGCCAACTGTGAAATCAGTCTAGTTACATAAAATAGTATGGACATCATATGTTAGGGGTTTATGCTCTGCATAAACATAACATCGATGAGAATGTACTAATTGAAGGAACAATTGTAAAAGCATTGTGGGAAAAGCTTCTCAAGCTAAAAATAATTCCTTAGAATACCCTTATCTAGATCTGTTAAGGAAACTTATGCATAACATCTAAAGATAACTCTAAGATAAGTTCTTAATTGATAAGTAACCTCCGCTTATGACAAGAGAATGTACAACTAATGAGATAGTTGGTACAAGTCATAAGAAAGTTTAATTTTATGTCAGTAGATTAGATGACATAGAAGATATATGATAAGACTTGTAGTCCCAAGTGGGTGACAGAATGTAACACTAGTCTTTCTATGGAAGTGAAATGCTAAACTAAATGAGGAGTATGGAAAACTCCCCAGAATCATGAATCTTGTCACATAAAGTCATAAGTTGAGAAAGGTGACAAATCAGCGAGGTTTGACACCTCAGTTAAATAAGGTATGTATAATGTTTCTCTGACTAATAAAAGTGTTACCTGCCATAGAGTTGACTCTACAGTCAATAATGAAAAGGACAATGGAGTATGTGTCATGTATGATGGATTCTATGATAATCATGTGTGGAAGAACTTTGTGTTGATCAAAGTTCTATGGAATCTCCATGACATTAAGATTTTATGTGGAGACTTGATGATATAATGAATGAATAATATCTGTCTCCTTTACTTGGGATTTCGGGGATGAAATCCTTGTTAGGGGTTTATAACTTGTAATGGCCCTGACCTAGTTATAAGGTAACCCTATTTATTTTGGCTACGTAGGTTTCTTAGAAATATAATATAATCCTCTAAGGTTTTTTTTTATCATGTGACACACTTATATTCCAAGTTTGGTCCTGATTGAATGCAGCTTGAGCAATGTTCCTTTGTTTTGGAATAAAGTACAATTTACCCAAGATGAGGGGATATATTGCAAAATGTCACATGATGAACATGCCTTAAGTGTTTTAGCATCATAAGAGAGATAATGATGCTAATTGGTGGCTTTTAGAAATCCTAAATTCCAAGTTTGAACATGTTTGAATAATGCTAGTATCTTGAGCACCAATTTTGGCACAAATTGTAATTTACCCAAAATGTAGGGTTGATATGCAAATTACCACCTCTAGAGTGTCCCTACTTCCTCTATGAATCATTTAGAGGATATATAATGAATGAGACACCATGTTTGAATCAATTATGAGTGATGGTATTCTTGGTGATGAAAAGACCAAGAAAGGGGTTGAATGGAAACCCTAATTTGAACTTGTATTAAGTGTATCGGGTTGTAGTGATTAAATAAAAGTCCCTATAGGCCAAGGAGACAAAGAGGAGATCCCGATATTGTGTTGTTAACTCCTTGAATCTTCAAAAACGAGCTAAGCACCTCAGTAAAGCAATGGTTATCGGCTTGCAACTTTCCTTTGGAAAAGGTTGCATTGAATTTGTGAATATAATAATGTGAGTGGAAGTGGCTTGTCCTAGAAGATAACCAATGGGGGCCGACCCTTATCCCTTGCATTATCCTGAAGTTTTTATTTTGAATGGAAAGATAAAGATGGAGTTCATTCAAGTACATGTGTCAATCATGCATGGACACGTGGTACCTAGTAGCTTAAATTGATGACACCTCATTTTCACACTTTTTCATGATCCTCAAGTATATATACCCTTCCTTTCACCCCTAAGTGAACTTTTTCGAATCCTACCACCTCCTTTATCTTAGATAGCGTGCATGGAGCCTTTGTATCGTGCATAGGTGATGTGGTATCATGAATAGTCCTTGGGTATTGGCCTAAGCAAGTTGATATCAACCATAGTGGAGTGTTTTTGGCCACATGTGAAGGGGATATCGTCCACAAGTGATGGTATATTGTGCAAGGGTAGTCAAGTATCATGAAAGGTGCTAAGGATAAAGAGGGAGATCAATAATAAACCCTAAGGTGAGGCCATTATCATCTTCAACCTTGGATTGAAGCATGATTTTAGGGTTATGATCTTCCTTTCTTTTCTTCTTCACCAATTGCTTATCCATGGTGATTCCTTGTATATGAAGGATTTTGAACGAGCCTTGGACTGTTGAATAGTCATCTTCAACCTTAGGAACATGGAGCTATGCATCTTGTAGATTTGAATTTGTTCTTAAGGCGAGTTATATAACTTGAACTCTATCATGTTATTATTCATCACCTAAATTGCTATACCTAATGATCTACTTTTAATTCAGAAATTTTCTAAAATAGTTGATGACATCATGAGTTCTAGTAGTTTCTTAGACCTGTTTCCATGAACTATAACTATTATAATGAAGGTTTAGAGCTTAAAGAAGATGGTATCACCTTATAAAATGATATCGTCTTCAAGAACACAAGCAAGCACATCTAACCCAATATGGTGATGCAACTACTTCACTAAAACGATATGGATATGATTTAATACTTTCTTGCACGATATGGTGGTGTAGTATACACATCTTCAACAATATGAGGTCAAGCGAACACCTCTAAAGTGATATGGTGAGCAAGCACACACTTCTCTGCCCGATATGGTGTGAAGCACACACCTCTCTATCTGATATGGTGTGAAGCACACACACACCTCTCTGCCTGATTTGGTGTGAAGCACACACACACCTCTCTGCCCGATATGGTGTGAAGCACACACACACCTCTCTGCCCGATATGGTGTGAAGCACACACACACACCTCTCTGCTCGATATGGTGTGAAGCAAACACACACCTCTCTGTCCGATATGGTGTAAGGCAAGCATACACCTCTTTCCCGATATGGTAAGCATACATACACCTCTAAAGTGATATGGTGAGCAAGCACATACCTCTTTGCCCAATATGGTGTGAAGCACATACACACCTCTTTGCCCGATATGGTGTGAAGCACACACACACCTCTTTTCCTGATATGGTGTGAAGCGCACATACACCTCAAAAGTGATATGGAAGCATATATACACCTCAAGGGTGATATGGTAAGCACACATACACCTCAAACTCGATATGGGAGCACAAACACCTCAAAAGTGATATGGAAGCACACATACACCTCAAACCCAATATGGTAAGCACACATACACCTCAAACGCGATATGGTAAGAACACATACACCTCAAGGTCTATATGGTAAGCACACATACACCTATAGGTTATATGGGTAGCAAGTATACACCTATAAACTGATATTGGGATAAGCATACACCTTTTGGACAATATGGTGTTGAGCACATATCTCTAAAATGATATGGTGGGTAACCCAATACACTGAATGACAAGAGTGGCAAGGTGGTTAGTACCCAAGTACATGTGATGGACAATACACTAAAGTAGGGTGTGGCCAATATCTTCAAGTGAGGTGAAGATGTTACACCCATGAAGGGTGAAGTTGATACACTTTATGAATGGTAAGGTTGATACCTTAATGGGTAAGGGTATGAGGGATATGATGATGCCTAGATCGATATACACCTAACCCAATACATGTGTTCAACTTGACATACATGATTCAACCCTATATACCTTGTAAAGGTGAGGGCAAGACACTCTTAGGAGTGATGAGTATAATACCAAGTAATGGTGTGGCTAATACCTTGATAGGTGAAACACCTAAAGTGATTAATAATGGTCAATCCTATATCAACAACATCTTAACATGAGATGAGTCCATATCACTTGATGATAGTTGGGTACATCAAGTGTGTGACTTATGGCCAATACATTACAAGATAAATGTGATGGGCTAGTGCATAAAGTATTAGGATGGGAAATACCCTAATACAAGATAAGTTTATGAACTTAAGTAAGTTACAAGTGATGAGGGAAGTGATACACCAAGGAATGATAAATATCACATCCAGCACCTTAAGGTTGATATACCTTGATGCACCTTAAATCCAATATACATGGATGAGTAACACAAGAAGTGTTACAACCTCAATTTTGCATATGTTTTCATAATTGAATTGTAAAGATTTTGTGAATATGGACTTAATTGAAAAGGTTGTATGCTTTTCTTTAAAAGATGGATTTCTTTGCAAATCTCCCTTTTGATAGGAATTAATAATTTCTGTTATTATATTAATTCAATAATGGATATAAAAGAGAAGAAAAGAAGAAAAGTCCAAATAAGAGGAAAAGATACAAGATAATGGATATTAAGCAAATTAATTATGAGAAATACATAGAAATCTCAAGAAAGTAGAATAAATGGCCACAATTAAATAAATTTCGTTTTTATGTGATTTCTAATAAAAGAAATATGAAAAGAGGAAAAAGGAAATGAAAGATACAGAGAAATCCTTGAAAAGAAATATCTTAATAAAGAAATAAGTAAGATAATGAAGAATAAAGAATGTAGATGCATCTAGAAGGATGATAATTATCCTTAAAAAGGAATTTCGAAATCTTAGCATTTCTTGGGATCCAAGGAGTCCCAATGAATAAGAAGAAAGAGAAAATGCAAAATAATACAAAATAAGAGGATAATGTGATACATAATTAATGAATTTGTGGTATTATTAAAACGAGGTTCTTTCTTCTATGATTAAGTATAATTTTGTGGCCAATGGATTAATAGCCAAGTACAAAGAGAATAATAGAGGTAATTTTTGAATTCCTTATATCTAAAAAATAAAGAATATCAAAGAGATATTTAAGAGAGAGAGATTGCTTCCTAATGAAGGAACTTGGTTTGCTATTGGGAAAGGGCTTTGTTTCTTTGTGGGAAAGCAAGTTAGGGCATTGCTACCCACCCCTATATAAGGGTAGAACCCTTGGCTCGAGCCCAAGAGAGTTCCATGCATCCCTCTCTCTTCTCCTTCTTCTATTTCGGGCAAACCCTAGCCTTTAGAGGGTAGAGCAATCTTGGGGTCATCAAGAAGATGTACGATGGAGGTATGAGACTTCCCCAATGACGTATGAGGGCTTTGCCACCATCCCCTTGCTCCTGGCTTCGCTCCAGCTGCCTGCAGCAGACCTGCAAGGTCGATCGCCGTGGAAGCAACCTCCAACCCGACTCCAGCCACCTGGACTGTAGTTGGGGGCTTCTGCAGGTGCGGCGGAGGGCGACAAAACAAAAGGGACCATCATTGGTGCCCTTGGGGTCTAGGAAAGGGAAGAGGAGCCACGCAAATCATGGCTAGGGTGACAACGGTAGGGCTGCACGAGGTTGAAGATGGGTGGAGGCATTGTTGGACGCTTTTACCTTTGGGGTCTATGAAAAACCAATAACTTAAGTGAGGTATGTGACATCCCTCTATCACATGGACAATGAAATGCCACACAAAAACGCGTGGAACCATCATAAACATTGTATTCCCAAAAAATGGATTAATTAAAACTGATTGTGGAAAGCAGATAAGAAAGGAACTATTACATCCAGATCCACATCCTGTAAGGAAACATGTTATATAAATATACATAAACTTGATACATGTCCACATCTCATAGGATCTAGTTTTCCCATAAGCACAAGAGTTCACCACCTCTTTAAATACAGAACATGCCACATCAGGCCAACAACAGGATAAACAAGCTACATCAACTATACATCATGAAACCTCATCAAAACACCTCACAGGACCTGAGAGTACAGGGATGACTCTAGGACTATACTACAAAACATCCAACCACAACAACAACATATCCAACCTTGCCTTCTACTATTCTTCTTGCTGCTCAGCTGCAACCTCACGACCACCACCACGTCTAGCTCGATCACCTAAAAAGGTTTAAAACCAACGGGGTGAGACACACTGTCCTAGCAAATAACATAACCCCCGCCGAAACTATAAAACCTCAAAGGAGAGATAGAACAAATAGAATAGGTAACTGATATAAGAAGATCGTATATGAGTAGCATATTGAGCAGAACTAACTTGTTACAACATCTTACTGAGATATTGAGGAAGCATATGCACAGATAATAATATGGAACATGATTGACAAGACAAGTCTAATAAGAACTTATCATAACATATGAGGAACATATAAGTAACTACAAGATAAAACTAGGGCAACTATACAAACAAGGCCTCAACAAATATCTTGTGTTTGCTCTAAGAAAATATACTATACAATTGTATTACAATTTATTATGCCCTGAGGTAGTGAGTCGTACCACTCAGATCCAAACTGACCACTGCTTGGTTACAATCGATTGCCATACAAGGTCGATGGGAGAGCTAGATTCCACAACCTCACTTCCCTTGTGGTCAGTGCATAAGAACCAACAAGAAGGACCATAGTCACATGCTTAAGTGTCCTCAACCACACAAGGTTTGGCTACCCTCTGCCTAGCCCACCTTGGTACATGTATCGATGCTAGAAAACCAAGTCATGGGCTTGTTCACCGTTCTCCATCATCACTGAGCCATGGGCTTGTTCACCATGCTCTATCACATATCATGAGCCATGGGCATGTTCACCATATCCTAACCACACTGAGCCAAAAGCCTGAAACCGTGCTCTAAACATGCACTACTACTTAGGGCAAAGGCACACCCTACATATTCAACAATATGTGTTCGGGGTTAACCTGTAGGAGAACCCATTTTACCATCACCAAGCTCCTGACGATGATGGACCTATGGCCAGGGAAAACTACATCAAAGGTTCATATGTAATTAATTAATGCATTTTAAGAGGATTGCAAGATTCAACCAAGTTATGTAACATGCAACTATAACAAGAATAAATAAGCATAAAACACATTATCTTGTGTTACATTGTCACTAAGGCCTCCAATGCCATCAACATCTTCATGATCCATCAAAAGGATCCAACATAACATGTTACCACTTGGCCTCTTGCCAATCACCAAGATCCATCTCAAGGATCATCATCATAGGGACTCAATCCCATCATCAAGACACACATTGCCATTCCATGGGTAACACCAATCATACATCACTGGTTTCATCACAACCCTTGACATTCTACATCATATCATTATTATGCCATCATCATGGCCTCATCATACAAATGTTACATGAATGGTTAGTGAAATCACAAAGGAGTAATGATACTTGTACAAGGGACATTTACAACTCCATACTTAATTATGAGAGTTAACCATGCAACATGGATGGGTATATCAAAGCATAGAATTCCTATATATATCAAGCATAATAGCCACATATACTAAAGCATAACAAACATTAGGGTTACTAACCGAACACAAGATACAACCCTCACTAAAGGCATATCGGGTAAGGGACAACCCTCACCAAAAGCACAACGTCTCTCACCAAAGAGTGTGATGCCCAACACTATATCTATTAAGAATTCTACTGTATCAATCATCATTCATCCATATCACCCAAGACCCTAAGCCACCATGTCGGGCAACACCACAAGGTTTATAACGAGCAGCACCTCCTATCGGGAAACACTTCTAAGGACCAACCTGCAATGCCCAAGCATGCAACATTATACTAGGCACAACCATATCGTGCAACGCCGTGTCGGGCTGTGCCATACTAGGCAACATGCAACGCCACATAACGGGAAACACCATGTCGGGCAATGCCTCACAACAATGTGTTACAGTAGGCAACACCCATACTGCCCAACACAACAACACCACAACCACCTATTGTACCGCCCAACACAACAACACCACAACCACCTACTGTACCCCCCAAACAACATGCTACTTTCGATCATCAACCAACACCTTGGACATCACACCATACCGGTCAAGGACATATCACCCAACAACACATCTAACATATCACCCAAGCTTCACCCTAGAACAGAGGTATCATGCAAGGGTCCAAAGGTCGTGACGGGTTGGTCATCTTCAACCTTAAGACTTCCACCAAGAAACCCTAATAGGTCAAGAGAGTTGGCTCACCTCTCAAAAACCAAGTGAGAGGGGTTTTGCACAACTTCTATCACATATCGAGCAACAAGTTGGGTCATCCCATACCGGCCAACCTTCCAACCCCAACTAGGTCAAGACCGACCAAAGGCTCACCTCTCAAGTCCATGGTAAGAGAGGGGTATTGCCCAAGAAACAAGAGCATAGACTCACCTCTCAACGACAAAGGAAGAGAGGGGTTTTGCCTATAGAGCTCAAGCTCAATTCTCAAAACCAAAGGGAGAGAAAGGGATTTTGCCCCAAGAACACACCACACACACCATGGATTTAGGAGAACCCTAGGCTCACCTCTCAACAACTAAGAGAGAGGGGTTTTTCCAAAAGAACCCTAATCTAAGGTTCGGCCAACAAGGTTCAAGAACACATCTAAATAACATAACCATGTCATCATACCCCACAATGTCAAGGCACATACTAGAGCAAGGATATCACTTAACAAGATAAGCATGGCCGATCAAGATAGCATATAAACAAGCAACATGAAGAGAAGGTAATATAGCTAGGGTAGGAGTTATGTAACTCGTATCAAGCACACTCCTCAAGCTCTAAGCTGTAAGGACCAAGCTCCAAGATCCAAGGCACCACCTTCGACCACCTCAAGAAGAGAAGAACAACTCATAACCACCATGGCCGAAAAACAAGCAAGAAGGAGAAGGTGCCAAGGAAAGAGAGAAGGATACTCACCACGAGAGATGGAAAGGAGCAAGGGACACTCTAGGGTTTCAGCCACAACTAGAGGAAAAAGAAGACTAGAGCTATGTCGCCCTCCAAGCTTCACCAAGGAGAGGGTATCAACAAATACACCAACTGTATCAACCACCACTCCCTCTTCTCTTCTCCTAGCTCGACCACCAAGGGAAAGGAAGCAACTAAGGGAACTAAAGGAGATGCTAGCAAGCAAGAAGGGTTGTATATATACAAGGGGGTCAAGTGGGCGTCCACTAGAGGGATGCTCCACATGTTCTCACCCAAACCACCACTTGTCCAAGCTATGCCACCTTGCTAGCAAAAAGCACCAAGTGTCACTAAGGGTGACACAACCGAAGCTAGGTCAAGAAGGGTGTGTATCGCCCAACATAATGCCATGGCTGATACACCACTACCTGAAACACCCTGCCTGACACACCTCTTGGATGACACACCATGCCTGACACACCAAGCAAGGAGGCGGCACCAAGCTCAAACAAGGCCCTAGAAAGCCCAACAACAAGCCTAAGCTTCACAAGCTCAAACAAGGCTCAAAGCAAATCAAGAAAGGTGCCCAACCCATCCTCTCAACCCTAGAGGATGCAAGGAGAGAGAAAGATATCTCTCAAGGTGACAAACTTGCACACCAACCCTAGAACTTGGGTAATTTGCAAGTTGCACCTCAACCTATCGAAAAATCACAAACAAACCCTAATCACAACTCAGTTGATTAGCAAGAATCTAAGCACAAGGTTTAGGCAAAGCAAACATGGTAAGCCCAAAACGGAGGTCAAGGTCCTTACAAGCCATAAACCTCTACAAAAGGATTTTTCCCCTGAAATCTGAAGAGCAAAGCGAGGGATACTTCCTCCTCATCTCTTCCTCAAGCTCCCACGTGGCTTCCTCTATGCCATGATGATGTCAAAGAACCTTCACAAGAACTAGGTCCTTCCTCGTCATCTTCTTCACTCTTCGGTCAAGGATCAACACTGGACCTTCCTTGTAGGTCACATCTTCATAAAGCTCAACTTTAACTGGCTTAATCACTGTCTTTGTGCTTAGATGACTTTCCTTTAGCATACTGACATGGTACAACATGTGTAACTCTGGCGGTAGCTCTAACTTGTAAGCCACTTTTCCAACACGTGCTATCACCGGATATGGCCCCATATACCTGGGAGCCAACTTGCCTTTTTGGCCAAACCTCAACACGCCTTTCCATGGAGAGACCTTGAGATACACCTTGTCTCCCACATGGAACTCTAGGGGTCGTCAACGATTATCTGCATACAACTTCTGTCTATCTTGTGCTGCTATCAATTGTTGTTGTATCACCTTGATCTTTTCTGTTGTCTTCTGCACTAACTCAGGACCCAAAAGTTGATACTTGCCAATCTCATACCAACATAGAGGAGATATGCATTTCCTTCCATATAAAGCCTCATAAGGTGCCATGTCGATACTCTGTTGGTAATTGTTGTTGTAGGAGAACTCTATCAAACTGAGATGCACGTCCCAACTACATAGGAACTGCAAAACACAAGATCGGAGAAGATCCTCCAAAGTCTGAATATCCTTTCTGACTATCCATCTATCTATGGGTGGAAAGTGGTACTAAACCTTAACCGTGTTCCCAACGTTCTATGCAACTGTTCCCAAAAATGACTCGTGAATTGGGGACCTCTATCAGAGACTATCATTGTTGGCACACCGTTCAAATGCACTATCTCATCCACATACACCTGAGCAAGCTTCTCTACTATATATGTTGTTTTCACAGGTATGAAATGGGCAAACTTCGTTAATCTGTCCACTATTACCCAAACGAAATCATGATTTCTAGCTTTACTCGGAAGACCAACTACGAAATCCATGGTTACATGGTCCCACTTCCACTATGGTATCAACATGGGTTGCAATGTACCGGCTGGCTTCTGGTGTTCAGCCTTAACCTACTGGCATATCGCACACTTAGCCACAAACTCAGCCACATCTCTCTTCATGCCATGCCACCAATATAGGTACTCTAGATTATGATACATCTTGGTGACACCTAGATGCATAGCATACATTGATGTGTGCACTTCCTCAAGAACTAACTTCCTCAGATCATCAACATCGGGAACCATCATCATGTTATCATAACAAACTATTCCATCCCCCGACTCATGGAAGCCATCACACTTCTTGCTGCCAATCTATAATCTGATCAACTAAATTGTAGCATCTGCCTGCTATGCTTCTTTGATCTTCTACCTCAACATAGGCTCCACTTGCATCTGTGCCATCAGTCCTGCCAACAAAGAGACTTCCAACTGTACATTCATCTGCTGCAAAGAGATGAACATATCCCGCCTGTGGCATATCAAAGAACTCAACTGTGCCTTCTTCATAGGAAGAGAAGAAGACTTCCTGTTAAGCGCATCAGCTACCACGTTTGCCTTACCAGGATGATACTCAATGGTGCAATCATAATCACTGATCAGCTCCATGCAACAACGCTATCACATGTTCAGCTCACTCTATGAGAAGATATACTTTAGGTTCTTATGATCCATAAAGATCTGACACATCTCCCCATAAAGATAGTGTCTCCAAATCTTTAATGCATGGACCACCACTACCAGCTCCAAATCATGTGTCGGATAACTCTCTGCATGTTTCTTAAGCTATCGTGAAGCAAAAGAAACCACATGATCTTCCTACATCAGCACACATCCCAAGCCCTTCTTGGAAGCATCATAGCAAACAACATAGCCTTTCCCAGGCTCTGGCAACACCAACATTGGAGCACTAGTCAGCTTCTCCTCTGAGCTCTGAAAATCTCACTGACAACTATCATCCCAAATGAAAGGTACATCTTTCCTGGGCAACTTCATCAACGACAACATGATCATACTAAAATCCTATATAAATCTCTGGTAGTATCCTGCTAAACCCAGAAAACTACGAACTTCAGTTGGCGTCTTTGGTTTCTCCTACTCTGCAACTGACTCCACCTTCTTGGGATCCACTCTGACTCCTTCTGCTGATATCACATGACCCAAGAAAGTCACTTCCTTCAACCAGAACTCACACTTACTAAACTTGGCATACAACTGATGTTGGCGAAGGAGAGTCAATGCTTGTCGAAGATGTTGTTCATGATGTTGACTGTCCTGACTATAGATTAAGATGTCATCTATGAAGACCACAACAAATTAATTTAAAAATGGTTGGAACACCATGTTCATTAGATCCATGAAAGCAACAGGTGCATTGGTTAGCCCAAACAGCATAACTACAAACTCAAAGTGACCATACCTTGTCCTAAAAGCTGACTTTGGTATGTCATCCTCCTTGATCCTCAACTGATGATATCGAGATTGTAGGTCAATGTTTAAGAACATTGTAGCACCAACCGCATCGATCCATCCTTCTTCTTCACAAACAGAACTGGAGCACCCCACAGCGATGTGCTCGATCTGATGAAACCTTTATCTAGCAGCTCATGTAACTACTTCTTCAGTTCTTCCATCTCAGCTGGAGAAATCCTATACGGTGTCTGAGCAACTGGTTGTGTCCCTGGCAATAGATTGATCTCAAAGTCAATCTCTCGAGTTGGGGGGGACACCGGGAAACTCATCGGGAAACACATTTGTGAACTCTCTGACAACATGCACATCCTCAAGACTGGAACTTTCCGCTTTGGTATCCACAACATGAGCTAAGAATGCCTTACATCCTTGTCGCAGAAACCTCTCCTCCACCATAGCTGATATCAAACACGTCGGAAGAATCTTCCTATCCCCTTGGAAGATCCACTTCTCACCACTGTCAACAAACACCGCTTGCTTGGAACAACAGTCGAAAACAACCATATACTTCTCTAAGCTATCCATCCCAAGGATCACATCGAATCCATGCATATCAAGTGGTATGAGATCCACTTGTATGTTGTGTCCCGAAAAAGATAGAACATAAGATGGACACACTTCTTGAAGCAACGTGGGCCCAACAAGAGGGGTTTCTAACAACAAGCTATCTTTCTTACAACTAATAGGTAAAAGATAGCTATCGAGCATACTCTGAGAAATAAAAGAGTGTGTAACACATGGGTCAACCAGAACAGATACAAAGCAAGAAGAAGATAAATCAGAATGAAATAACTCAATCTAACCTACAACTACTCACGGGTTGACTATCGCCTCTGACTGACTCATAGCGTAGAATTGAGCTATTGCATGCTGTCATCCACGTGCTCTACTTCCTTGAGCAGAAGATCCTACTTGTGATGCTTGACTGTGCCCTCTCCCTTTGTTACCACTGGACTGCTGCTTATATGACCCTTGTTGACTCTGTCTCAGTTGTTGCATCACTTCTACATCTCTCATTGGGTGATTCCACCTGATATACCCAACTTGTCTATAGAGAAAGCACGACGGGTCTCTCGGCTGTGGCCTAGACGGTCCTATCACTGCCACTGAAGCTGTACTGTAAGCTCTGGATGGCGAAAAACCACACTCGCTTCCCTCACTCGGAGATCATTGTGACGGTGCACTAGAACCCTGTATCACAGAAGCTGTAGAAAACCTTGACTTCTTGTGGCTGTCAAACCTCTATTTCTAAAAATGAGCAGGCCTCTTCTTGGACATGGTCTCTCTCTTATCCTTGACTGACCATTCAATCCTTCGGATAAACTCCACAAATGTGGAAAACTGCTCCTGATTTCCTAGAGCAGCAACAGGTGTCGTCAGCTCAGCACTCAGACCTTTCTCAAACCGTCTGATTCTCTCATCATATGTCACTGCCATATGAGGAAAAAACCTTAACAGGTCAATAAAATTGTCTTCATACTCGGTGATTGATAACACCAAAATCTATGCATATTCTCTATGCATTTCATCTATGGTTTCATGTCACTTTGGTCTTAATATGCCCAACAATGCTAATGTTTTATGCTTTCTTTCTCTCATTAGATAATGTAGTTAGAATAGCCAATAATGTAGCCAATTTAGCCAATTTTGGGACTTGTAGGCAATGAACCAGACAAGACATCTATTATCCAAAGATTTATCCCCGACACATGGTTTTTTGCGGCAGCTATGAACCCGCCACGACCATGGTGACCAGCCATGACCGTGGCAATCCACCCTGACCACGACCGTGGCAATCTGGCATGACTGTGGTGCCCATCGTGACTACGGTCTTCAACACTACGACCACAATTCCTCGCCAGGACCATGGCCACCTGCCATGACTGTGGTCGTCCACCTTCGCCACGATCGTGGTCATCCACCACGACCTTGGCCAATAACCGCGAGCGTGGCCAATAACCACGACTGTGGCAAATAATCGTGACCGCAGTCTTCAACACCGTGACCGCGATTCCTCGCCATGACCATGGCCACCTACCATGACCGTGGTCGTTCACCTTCACCACAACTGTAGCCGTATTCCGCGACATTGGTCAATAACCGTGATCGTGGCAAATAACCGCGACCATGATCTACAACACCGTGACTGTGATCCCTCTCCACGACCATGGCCGATAACTACAATCGTGGCAATTAACCACAATCGTGATTTCTCACCACGGTCGAGTCCTTTAGCCAGGACTGTGGGCAACTCCCTCCACCACGACCGTTGCTGTCCACCACAACCGTGGCCAATAACCATGATTGTGATCTTCATCATCGTGACCGCAATTTCCACTCCATGAATCACGATCGTGGTGTTGGCCATGACTGTGGCCGACCCCACGATCTGCTAGCCGTGGTCTGTAGTCGGCCTCTACAAATAGGTGTTCCCTCACTCATTTGAGGGGGGCCTCGACCAAGGATGCCGAGAGGCTACTGCTCTGAGATCTGAAGGTTCCCAGAGCCCCGTGGGAGCATCCCTAGGTCCGAGAGGACCAAGGAGTTCACTCTATGCTACCCTCTACAACTAGCTTCCATCCTTTCTCCACCCATCTGCCCATTTCCGTCTAGATCTATGGTGGAAACTCAAATCTAGACCAACCTCCATCGTCCTCCACCTCTGTTCACCCACCAAGCTAATGTTTGGGGCGGATCTAGAGAGAAATAGGACCAAGGAGTCCAGATATGATCAAGGAGGAAGACCAAAAGATGAGATCCAGTCTATACAGAGGTAAAGGAGTGAGAGCTACCTCTCCTCCACGGGTTAAATCTCTTCTTATTCCCCTTTCTTCTTCTATGTTTCTTGGTTTCTTATACAATGATGTTCTTCCATCTTTGTTCAGTGCCAACTATGCTTGTCCATGGCTAGTTGAGCTCCTTCTTGGCTATGTAGCCCGTTTTGGGCATGTTTATGTACTTTTTCCTTAAGAAAGTAGATTTATTTCAGATCTAGTATGTTTCTTGTTCTATCTTCCCTTTATGGTTATGATAGCTAGTTTGGTTGATCTCTTTCTTGCTTGAACTGCTATTTCTGTCTGTATCGAGAGATCCATGTAGGAATGGCTAAGAGACGGTAGTTTGGATCTGAACCCAAGAGGAGGACGATCCAAGGTGCTCTGTTCCTAATATCTCTGGATGTCCTAAGACCTGAGAGGGAACTTAGGATATTCTGAGGTATTGATATGTCATCCTCGAGAGACGGTTGATGACATATTGTTGATGGTTTAGTCACCTTGCGAGAGAGCGAGTGGGATGACCCACAGGAACAGACACGACAGTACATACTATGTTTGGATATAGATTGCTTATTCAGGCGTTTGAGGGTTGTCTACGCTCGAGAACGGGTGCATAGACTGCCCAACTTGTTGTTACATAGCCAGGGACTCTCTTTCTATGATTAGTAGAACCATGAGCTTTGTTTTGTTTTAGTTCATGACAACCAGCTAGACTAGCTCTAGCACATATTTTCATCGACTATCGCTTCTGGCTTATCTGACCCAAGAACAAAATTTGTGGCCTCCTAAACGTCCCCACGTCCCTGTGTTTGACCCCATATATCTACTTCAACCCCGTAATAAAAGTTGTGGGGGCCTAGAAGGATTCGTGTTATAAATTTAAAAGCTTTATTCCTTCCTTTGTCCGGTATTCATTTCTGGATGTGAGAAAAAGGCCGATCAAATTTTTGGCGTTGTTGCTGGGGATGTGGTTTTCCACATTTACATGCCTAAAAGATTTTGTTCGGTCACTATAAGAATGTATATATGCATAGTTTTCCTCTTGTTTTACACATACCTGTCCATATATATTGAATACCTTTTTGTTTTTTTATACCTTTTTTCAGCCATGGATCATGCTTCGACAAGACAAGTGATCTTGTCCACCTGTCCTCCCAAGTTTTTCCGCAGTCTCGACTACTGTAAAATAATTGAAGGTCGTTCTCAACAACTAGTCGAGTTATACTTACCTCTTTCGTCGTCATATGTCGAGATTTCAACAACAGAGACTTCCAGTCAGCCCTCGACTCCTGTTCTATCATGGGATCAAGAATTTATTAAGGTAGTGGAGTCAGCTAGGGAAAGTATTCACGCACTCACCTCCTTAGCCCCTCATGTCCTAGAAGATGTCGATCCAATGCAACAACTATTAGAAGAGTAGGATCGTCATCTCAAACTAGTCACTTAGGCTGCAGACCGCAGTAGAAGTCTACTTCAAACTGCTGAGCAAGGGTTCATCCAAGAGCATCAGTTTCATACAGGGAGTCTACAACAGGAGTACAAGGCAGAATTAATTGATCTCGAGAGCTTAGTTGTCCAAGTTCAACAGATTCATGATAAAAATGTTGAACAAGGCATGAAGCTTCAAGATCTCATCAATTGGGTTACCATGCAGTTACAAGCTCTACTACCTAGAAATGAAGAATCCAGTCATCAATACCATTCCATTGGGTCTGAAGAGGAGTATGCTTCACCATCCGATTCAAATCATTAACTGGATGCACCAGGGGTTTTCTGTGAAGACCAACCTATGCGGGGAAGTTCTTCATTCTATCCAGATGAGCCAACTGATGAACCAATGGAGGAACAAGAATTGGTCTATGAAGATGATGACTCCTATCCTCACGGGGAAAGTCAAACATACTCACTATCAGAAAGTGAAGATGGTTCTAACAAATCTGATTCAGATAGTGATCTAGACCAGAGTGATGACCCTCACATTGTGACTTGTCACTTAGCTTCGAGCAGTATGTCGATCATGGTTTCAAACAATCTATATGGCGAGGATGATGATGACTTTTCATCTCATTGGAGTGAATACACTGACGATGACGAGTTGGAGTAGCACGAGCCGCCATTTACACCTTTATTGTAATGCCCGGGCCCACTGCCAAAGGCTCTAGTAGAGTTTCAGGAATGATGAATGTCCCCACAGACCACCACTAGCCTTAACTGCGCACTTTGTCCTCACTCACATGCATGCCAGGATCAACTTCCCCATAGGTCACCCATCCCAGTACTACTCCAACCTGAGCATGCTTAACTATGGAGTTCTTAGTGATGGGCTCCTGAAAAAGGAGGTGCACCTTGGTGATATGGGTAGTCCAATCATGCCTTTTAAGATCATGTTATCCGAGGCCTCAAGTCCTAGGATGTTACAATCTCCCCCACTTAGGCTCTTGACGTCCTCGTCAAGGCTCAACAATAAGGCCTCATAATCTCTTCCCCATTTCAGTGCAGACCCACAATGGCCCATTGACACCCATCTCCCGATCACAGAATACCAGCGCAAGGGTGGCTACGTCAACCATGGACAACCCTTTCCTACATGCCTAGACCGCACGGCTCAAGACTGTCATGCCATGTCCATGTGGGTCCCACCTACTAGAGGGGTTATGGCTCTGATACCATTTCTAATGCCTGGGCCCACTGCCCAAGGCTCTAGTAGAGTTTCAGGAATGATGACAGTCCCCACAAACCACCACTAGCCTTAATTGTGCACTTTGTCCTCACTCACGTGCATGTCAGGATCAACTTCCCGACAGGTCACCCATCCCAATACTGCTTCAAGGAGAGCACGCTTAACTATGGGGTTCTTAGTGATGGTCTCCCAGAAAAGGAGGTGCACCTTGGTGATAAGGGTAGTCCAATCATGCCTTTTAACATCATGTTATCCGAGGCCTCAAATCCTAGGATGTTACACTTAACTTTACAAGGTAGGGTGGACGTCAAGGGGGCAGGATGGACAGTTCACTACAACATGGTTGTTGAGCATGAAGACACCCCTGACTCCACGCCAGGTGATAAGCCTGGGGAGGTAGAACCACAAATAGCTTCTTTAGGGGGTACTTCTTGCTCAGAAAATGATTGGATGACTCAGATTGTACATGAAGATATATCTGAGCATCCAACCTCAAGTGTAGAGATGGAGAGAGAAAATATGAGTCCTCAAGATGATGTTCAACCTCTCTCATCCATATCATCCTTTGTCGACATCCCAGGACCTTCATTTTCAGATTCATATAATGAAAGGTACCCTGAGGATGATATGTCGAAGAATTCATTCCAATGTAGTTCAAGACACTTCCAGTACAAAGATGACTTCACCGAGTCAGCAGATTTCACTTTGCTTCTTCAGACTCGGCAGGGCCAACACATCTGCCTAGTCCACTCATATTATGTGGAGGAACCCATTGGCAAGACACAGGAGACACTGGTCCCAAAACATAGGATTTGGGATCCCAGTGTCGGTATCATGGGGTAGCCACCCCCTTTTCTCTTACCCACCCTCCTACCCTTTTATTACAATAAATTTTGCTCTTCATGTTCTTGTTAGTTATATTCTTTCCTCTAATTTTTTTTTATATCCTTACATCCATGCATCATCTTTAGAACTTCAATAACTTTCATTAAAATCATGAATTCCTACCTCACTATTTCAAGTTTAAGTCTTGCTCGAGGACGAGCAAAATTTTATGCTTGGGGTGCTGGGCTTCGCCCTTCTTTCACTTCACCCCTCTTGCATGCATGTTTATTTCCTGCATTTAGTTTTAAATTTCCAAAAAATTTCAGCTTTTTAGCTTTGCAATTATGGCTATATGGTGCGAATCTAATAGAAAAATGCTTGAATTTATGCCTAGATGCACAATTTTCATCTTAAAAATTGCTTGACTTTCTCTTTGACTCTTTCCTTGAGTTTGGAAATAAATCTAAGTTATGTCCCTTTTTCATAGATTAAAGCTAAATCCCCTTGATCTATGTTGTGAATGGCAAATCCATGGTAAAGGACTGTTGGAATGAGGTAAAACACGATTAAAGACTCCTAGCTACAAATTCACAAGCTCGCCTCTATTATAAGGATTCCTGAATCATAATTGCAACTTTTCACACAGGTGTCAAGGGGATCATGATGAGCTTTGAGCTATGATCATGATGAAGTGTTTTCCTTGATGGACTACGTGCCTTCTCACATTAGATTGAGTCAAAAAGATGAAAAATATAAAAATTTACAAAAAGAGGCTTGGCCGCCCACAAAATCCCAAAATATCTATATAGTTCTCACCCAAGCCTACAAATAGAATGCAACTAATAAAAGCCTGAGTGTGAACAATAAATGAGCATTGTTTTCTCTTTTAGGAGAGTTGAGGATGGTTCCCAACCGATGTATGAATGTGATCATGAATGCTGGTATGTCATGCCTAGTAGTATCACTCTAGAAGCTCATTAGAGAGTCACTAGGAATCCCTAGGGGACCTATGAGATTGTCTCAGTAGCAGGGTTGGTTCGAGCGCAGTACAAGGAGTTCATCTCACTACTTTGGGCCAATTGGCTTGGACTGCAGGGACTGTTGCTCGTTACATGGACCAACCTGATGCAAATCAAGATCCTCAGAAGTCATTAGAGTCTTTTTACTTTGTTTATTAGGTCTTGAATAAGTGAGAGGTGTGTTGTTCTGGATTGGTATGCAGGGATTCATGGTGATAACTCATTACTCATCACCTGCTTGATCACATATGTGACAACTCTTTCATGTTTAAATAATCATGATTCAAACCCTCATGAGTATCGACAGGCTGTAGTGAATTTGCTAAATCTTGTCTGGACAATCTTTGATCTTGCTTTGGCAGGACTGTGCTTGATTTAGTGGGGGTTTGTTCTGAAATGACATGGATCAAGAGTATTGATGCTTTAAACTATTTTTCTTAACTTTAGGATTTATTGCCAAACTTAATTTGGATATTATATTTTGTTCTTTGAGCAAAGTCTTGCTTGAGGACAAGCAAGTTTTAAGCTTGGGGTGGTTGATAACACCCAAATCTATTCATATTCTCTATGGATTTCATCTATGGTTTCATGTCACTTTGGTCTTAATATGCCCAACAATGCTAATGTTTTATGCTTTCTTTCTCTCATTAGATAATGAGTTAGAATAGCCATTAATGTAGCCAATTTAGCCAATTTTGGGCCTTGCAGGCATCGAACCAGACAAGACATCTATTCTCCAAAGATTTCTCCCCGGCACATGGTTTTTTGCAGCATCTATGAACCCTCCACGACCTTTGCGACCAGCCACAATCATGGCAATCCACCCTGACCACGACCATGGTAATCTGGCACGACTGTGGTACCCATTGTGACTACGATCTTCAACACTATGACTATGATTCCTCACCACGACCGTGGCCGTCCACCTTCGCCACGACCGTGGCCGTCCACCTTTTCCACGACTGTGGCCGTCCGCCATGACCATGGCCAATACCCACGACCATGGCCAATTACAACGACCGTAGCAAATAACCGCGACTACGATCTTCAACACCATGATCACGATTCCTCGCCACGATCGTGGCCACCTGCCACGACCATGTCCGTCCACCTTCACCACGACCGTGGCCGTCCGCCACGACCGTGGTCAATAATTGCGACCGCGGTCTTCAACACCATGACTGCGATCCCTCACCATGAATGTGGCCATCCACCACGACTGTGGCCAATAACCGTGGTCGCGATTCCTCACCACACCCGTGTCCTTTAGCCACGACGGACTCCCTCCACCATGACCGTGGCCAATAACTGCGACCGCGATATTCATCACCGTGACTGCGATTTCCACTCCATGAATCGCGACCGCGATGTTGGCCACGACCGTGGCTGACCCCACGGTCTGTAGTCGGCCTCTATAAATAGGTGTCCCCTCACTTATTTGAGGGGGGCCTCGACCAAGGATGTCGAGAGGTAGCTGCTCTGAGATCTGAAGGTTCCCAGAGCCCCATGGGAGCATCCCTAGGTCCGAGAGGACCAAGGCGTTCACTCTACACTGCCCTCTACAACCAACTTCCATCCTTTCTCCACCCAGCCATCCATTTCCACCTAGATCTGTGGTGGAAACTCATATCCAGACCAACCTCCATCGTCCTCCACCTCCGTTCACCCACCAAGTTGTTGTTCGGGGTGGATCTAGAGAGAAAGAGGACCAAGGAGTCCAGATTTGATCAAGGAGGAGGACCAAAAGATGAGATGTAGCCTATACAGAGGCAAAGCAGTGAGAGCCACCTCTCCTCCATGGGCTAAATCTTTTCTTCTTCCCTTTTTTTCTACTTTGTTTCTTGGTTTCTTATACAATGATGTTCTTCCATCTTTGTTTGGGTCCAACTATGCTTGTCTATGGCTAGTTGAGCTCCTTCTTGGCTATGTAGCCCATTTTGGGCATGTTTATGTACTTTTTCCTTAAGCAAGTAGATTTATTTCAGATCTAGTGTGTTTCTTATTCTATCTTCCCTTTCTGGTTATGATAGCTTGTTTGGTTGATCTCTTTCTTGCTTGAACTGCTATTTCTACATGTATCGAGAGATCTGTGTAGGAATGGCTAAGAGACGGTAGTTTGGATCCGAACCCAAGAGGAGGACGATCTAAGGTGATTTGTTCCTAATATCTCCAGATGTCCTAAGACTCGAGAGGGAACTTAGCATATTCTGAGGTATTGATATGTCATCCTCGAGAGAAGGTCGATGACATATTGTTGATGGTTTTAGTCATGTTGTGCGAGAGCGAGTGGGATGACCCACAGGAATAGACACGACAATATGTACTATGTTTTGATATAGATTTCTTATTCAGGTGTTCGAGGGTTGTCTACGCCCGAGAACGGGTGCATAGACTACCCAACTTGTGGTTACATAGCTGGGAACTCTCTTTCTCTGATTAGTAGAACCATGAGCACTGTTTTTTTTCTTTTTTCTTTGTTTTGTTTTAATTCATGACAACCCGCTAGACTAGCTCTAGCAAATATTTTCATCGACTATTGCTTTTGGCTTATCTGACCCAAGAACAAAATTTGTGGCATCCTAAACGTCCCGACGTCCCTATGTTCGACCCTATAATAAAAGTTGTGGGGGGCTAGAAGGATTCAGGTTATAAATTTAAAATCTTGATTCCTTCCTTTGTCATTCATTCATTTATGGATGTGAGCAAAAGGCTGATCAGTGATGCTCATAGATCCGTGGTGTAGGTGCTCAAATTGACTGATCTTCTCATCTAGGTAGGTCTTCGAAAAGTATCAACTCACGAACTCTCACCGAAAGACGTCCCAACAGATCACCTCACCGGGTCACTTCTCCTCCTCGATGGCCCACTAGTGGCCAACACTACCCTTCAGAAGATAGATAGCCTACTTGAATTTGTCTGCTTCGGGGATGTCGAGAATCCGGAAGGCCTTCTCAAGACCTGTCAGCCACAGATTAGCATCCACTGGATCAATCGTTCCAGCATAATCTGAAGCTCTAACTTGGCAAAGCCGCTCAAAGGTCTTCCCAATACCCGAAGTTTCACCATGGGGATTCTGTGCTCTTGGCGGAGGCATTGACAATCTTTCCACCATGAGATTCATTGTAGCCATTACATGTCCCATATGTGCTAGTAGGCAGGATTCTCAAGAATGACTGGGTCGATTTGGGGGACCTCAGGCACCCAATCTTCATGTGCCTGCATACTCGCTCCATCAACTGATGTAGCGACACTACTCTAGATAACATGTTCTTCATGATTTCTAGACATCTTTTAGCTTTATCTTCTGTTGGGGGCAGAAGTCATTATGAGAAAATTTGGAGAAAATCACAAGAACAGACACAAACCTAGTCCTAGATCCCTGTAAACTCAGTCAACCTAGAGCTCTGATACCAACCTAATATGTGACATCCCTCTATCACATGGACAACGACATGCCATGTGAAAACGTGTGAAACCGTCATAAACATCGCATTCTCAAAAACACGGATTAATTAAAACCGATTGCAAAAAGTAGATAAGAAAGGAACTATTACATCCAAATCCACATTCTGCAAGGAAACATGTTATATAAATATACATAAACTTGATACATGTCCACATCTCATAGGATCTAGTTGTCCCATAAGCACACGAGTTCACCACCTATTTAAATATAGAATAGGCCACATCAGGCCAACAGCAGGATAAACAAGCTACATCAACTATACATCGTGAAACCTCGTCAAAACACCTCCAAAGACCTGAGAGTACAAGGATGACTCTAGGACTCTACAACAAAACATCCAACTACAACAACAGCATATCCAACCGTGCCTTCTACTATTCTTCTTGCTGCTCAGCCACAACCTCACGACCACCACCAAGTCTAGCTCGATCACCTAAAAAGGTTTTAAACCAATGGGGTGAGACACACAATCCCAGTGAGAAACATAACCCCCACTGAAACTATAAAACCTCAAAGGAGATCTAGAATAGATAGAACATGTAACTGATATAAGAAGATCGTATATGAGTAGCATACTGAGAAGAACTAACTTGTTACAACATCTTATCGAGATATTGAGGAAGCATATGCACAAATAATAATATGGAACATGATTGACAAGACAAGTCTAATAAGAACTTATCATAACATCTGAGGAAGATGTAAGTAACTGCGAGATAAAACTTGGGAAACTATACAAACAAGGCCTCAACCAATGTCTCATGTTTTCCCTAAGAAAATATACTATACGCATGGATTTCAATTTATTATGTCCTAAGGAATTGAGTCATACCACTCAGATCCAAACCGACCACCTCTTGGTCGTAATCGGTTGCCATACAAGGTCGATGGAAGAGTCAGATTCCACGACCTCACTTCCCTTGTGGTCAGTTCAGAAGAAGCAACAAGCAGGATCGCAGTCTCATGCTTAAGTGGCCTTAGCCACATAGGGTCAGGAAACCCTCTCCCTAGCCCACCTTGGTACAAGTATCAGCACTAGGAAACTGAGCCATGATCCTGTTCACCATGCTCCATCATCACTGAGCCATGGGCCTGTTCACCATGCTCTATTACATATCCTGAGCCATGGGCCTATTCACCATGCTCTAACCACACTGAGCCACGGGCCTGAAACTATGCTCTAAACATGCACTACTACTTAGGGCGTAGGCGCACCCCACATATTCAACAATATGCATTCTGGGTTAACCCACAGGAGAACCCATTTCACCATCACCAAACTCCCAACGATGATTGATCTATGGCCAGGGCAAACTACATGAAAGGTTCATTTGTAATTAATCAATGCATTTTAAGCGGATTGGAAGATTCAACCAAGTTATGTAACATGCAACTATAACAAGAATGAATAAACATAAAACACATTATCTTGTGTGACATTGTCACTAAGGCCTTCAGTGCCATCAACATCATCCTGATCCATCACAAGGATCCAACATCACATGTTACCACTTGGCCTCTTGCCAATCATCAAGATCCATCTCAAGGATCAACATCATAGGGACTCAATCCCATCATCAAGGCACACATTGCCATTCTATGGGTCACACCCATCATACATCACTAGGTTCATCACAACCCATGATATTCCACATCATATCATTATTATGCCATCGTCATGACCTCATCTTACAAATGTTACCTGCATGGTTAGTGAAATCATAAAGGAGTAATGATACTTGTACAAGGGACATTTACAACTCCTTACTTTGTTATGAGAGTTAACCATGCAACATGGATGAGTATATCAAAGCATAGCATTCCTATATATATCAAGCGTAAAAGCCGCACATACTAAAGCATAACAAGCATTAGGGTTACTAACTGAACATAAGATACAACCCTCACTAAAGGCATATCAGGTAAGGGAAAACCCTCACCAAATGCACAACGTCTCTCACCAAAGAGTGTGACACCTAACACTATATCGGTTAAGCATTCTACTATATCAGCCAACATCCATCCATATCACCCAAGCCCCTAAGGCACCATGTCAGGCAGCACCATAAGGCTGATAATGAGTAGCACCTCCTGTCGGGCAACACTTCTAAGGACCAACCTGCAATGCCCAAGTGTGCAACATCATACCGAGCAGAACCATATCGTGCAATGCCGTGTCGGGTGGCGCCATACTAGGTAGCATGCAATGCCATATAACGGTAAACACCATGCTGGGAAATGCCTCACAGCAACGCGTTACAGCAGGCAATACCCATACCGCCCAACGGAACAACACCACAACCACCCATTGTACCACCCAACGCAACAACAACACAACCACCTACTGTACCATGCAAAACTCATGCTACTGTTGATCATCAACCAACACCTTAGACATCACACCATACTGGTCAAAGACATATCGCCCAACAGCACATCTAACATATCACCCAAGTTTCACCCTAGAAGAGAGGTATCGAGCAAGGGTCCAAAGATCGTGACGGGTTGGGCATCTTCAACCTTAAGGCTGCCACCAAGAAGCCCTAATAGGTCAAGAGAGTTGTCTCACCTCTCAAAAACCAAGTGAGAGGGGTTTTGCACAACTTCTATCACATATCGGGCAGCAAGGTGGGTCATCCCATACCGGCCAACCTTCCAACCCCAACTTGGTCAAGACCAACCAAAGGCTCACCTCTCAAGTCTGTGGTAAGAGAGGGGTATTTCCTAAGCAACTAGAGAATATACTCACCTCTGAATGACTAAGAAAGACAGGGGTTTTGCCTATACCACTAGAGCTCAAGCTCACCTCTCAAAACCAAAGGGAGAGAAAGGATTTTTCCCCAAGAACACACCACACGCACCATGGATTTAGGAGAACCCTAGGCTCACCTCTCAACAACTAAGAGAGGGGTTTTTCCCAAAGAACCCTAATCCAAGGTTCGGCCAACAAGGTTCAAGAACACATCTAAACAACATAACCATGTCATCATACCCCACAACGTCAAGGCACATACTAGAGCAAGGATATCACTTAACAAAATTTGCATGGCCTATCAAGATAACATATAAACAAGCAACATGAAGAGAAGGTAATATAGCTACGGTAGGAGACATGTAACCCACCTCAAGCACACTCCTCATTCTCTAAGCTCCAAGCACTAAGCTCTAATATCCAAGGAACCACCTTCGGCCACCTCAAGAAGAGAAGAACAACTCATAACCACCTTGGCCGAAAAACAAGCAAGAAGGAGAAGGTGCCAAGGAAAGAGAGAAGGATACTCACCACAAGTGAAGGAAAGGAGAAAGGGACACTCTACGGTTTTGGCCACCACTAGAGGAAGAATAAGATTAGAGCTATGTCACCCTCCAATATTCACCAAGGAGAGGGTATTGGCCAAGACACCAACTGTATCGTCCACCACTCCCTCTTCTCTTCTCCTAGCTTGGCCACCAAGGAAAAGGAAGCAACTAAGGGAACCAAAGGAGCTTCTAGCAAGCAAGAAGGATCGTATATATACAAGGGGGTCAAGTGGGCGTCCACTAGAGGGCTGCTCCACATGTGCTCACCCAAACCACCACTTGTCCAAGCTATGCCACCTTGCTAGCAAAAAGCACCAAGTGTCACTAAGGGTGACACAAATGAAGCTAGGTCAAGAACGGTGTGTATCGCCCAACACGGTGCCATGGCCGATACACCACTACTCGGCACACCTCTTAGCCGACACACCCTGCTTGACACACCTCTTGGCCGACACACCCTGCCTGACACACCAAGCAAGGAGGTGGTACCAAGCTCAAACAAAGCCCAAGAAAGCCCAACAACAAGCCTAAGCTTCACAAGCTCAAACAAGGCTCAAAGAAAACCAAGCAAGGTTCCCAACCCATCCTCTCAACCCTAGATGATGCAAGGAGAGGGAAATATATCTCTCAAGGTGACAAACTTGCACACCAACCTTAGAACTTGGGTAATTTGCAAGTTGCACCTCAACCTCTAGACAAAGCACAAACAAATCCTAATCACAACTCAAGTGATTACCAAACATTTAAGCACAAGGTTTATCCAAAGAAAATAGGGTAAGCCCAAAATAGAGGTCAGGGTCCTTACAAGGGTAGTATGGTAATTTGGTTATTATTGGTCGCGGCTACGTAATGCATGGAAGAGATGACGTGGCAGCCTTCTATTGGTCCAAGTAAGTAATTCTTACAAATATCATATCTAATTATTAGTAGATCGAAAGGGTACATATAATATATGTATTTCTCTAAAAAAAATGTGAGGAATCCATTAAAAATAGATTTAGAAGCTAATTCCTCTTGCAATTTGAAAAGTAGTGGAAGTTATCAACTATAGTGCATTAATGATTAAGGAACCCTAATTAAAGATGATTAATGTTTTGAGAAGGGTTATATGAATGATTAAAGTTGATATTAACTTGTTGATTATAAAAAAGATGCATTAGATCTAAAAGGATGAACCTTATGCGTAATTTGATTTATTAAGGGTTCCGTGTACATAAATAAGCTTTAATGGGCCTTGAAACCCTAACTATCATTCTTAATGGCTTTAATTGTTTAAATTCATGTATAAAGCTGAGATATGATGGTTCTAAGCTATTTTGAGTATAAAAGTTCCTATTTGTGGATAAATACACTTAATTTAGTAATTGGGGTTTTCTAGTGGATTAATGTGAAATAAGTGATAAATAGAGATCATATACAAATTGAACTATAAGGAAATATGAGTTGTTAATTTGAAAGAAACTGAATATGATGATTGGGCTTATGATGTTGAAATTAAGGTTTGAGAACTAAGAAAACATTAAATGTGATAAAATTATTATGGAGGCTAAAACCTTAATAAAACCCTAAAGTGGCCTAGAAAGCCTAAGATGGAATCCAAGTCTATCTTGAGAATGTTTTAGATAAACTATAACACTTGGATGTTACACATTAATTTTAGGATATTGTTGATTACTTGTTTGATTGCTCTTTATCATTTTTTCTTGGACATCGAGTTGCTCTGGATCAGGTATGTGGTTAATTGTGGTTAATCACATTAGTTTCTCAAAGGTTTTCTGGATGATTAATCACATTGAATGCAATCTATCAGTTTGGATGTTCATACATGCAAATCATAAAGTCACTATCATTATCACAATTATAATATAAGTGTGTATTCTCACACCTACATGCCACCCTGATGGATGATGCAAAAAGGTCAAGCCCAAGAGGGAAGACCCATGGGCACCATGAGTGGTGACCCCAGACACCAAGATTGGTATAGAGAAGGTGGTCTTTACTACATGACTAATGGGAACCATGAGAGGTGACCCCAGGCACCAAGCTCAGGATGGAGAAGGTGGCCTTAAGTCAATGGCAAAACAGAAACCCTAAGGAGGGTATTTCAGGGTGAGGGAAAAAGCGGTGAAGAATATCACATTGAAAGTGTAAATTGGTTTGTTAATTAACTTGATTGTGATATTTAGATTGTTAGCCATATTTGTGAAATTTTGGTTGTCCCCACATACTGTAATATTCATTTATGATGATCGTCATTTTGTTTGTCGTCATTTTAGGTACAACCCTAAAAAGAACAAACAGTAAAGTGACACATTGTGAAAATAAGAAATAAAGTGCGAGATGGATTAGATAGAATATATTCAAGTTGTAGATAGAAGTAGATATCCAAAGTTTTTAAAAGGTATGCAAAGTTTTATTTTTATATCAGCTTTCAGTATAGTCATGGTAGAATTAAATAATTATTACTGATTATTTGTCGAACATTTGATCCGGGAAATTGGGATAATGGCTCTGACCTCTTGGTCTCCCTTAATTGGGGGTTACTGGGAGGCGAGGTCGTTACATTTGGTATCAGAGCATCGGTTCCTCATTTAATCTTTAATCATTATTAAATTTTACAAATTCCATAGAACTGAGGGAGTTATTAGAGAATTTTCCGAAAGATAGAGGTGTCTAGAAAAGGATCATGTCCGGGGGCTGGCAATATTTTCCTCCCCACCGCTAGTCGGAATAGAAGGACTCTCAGATCTGTGTGACTGCCTAGCCAATGTCTTAGGATCTAACTCGAATTAAGATACCTTTAGGACTCTCTCACCTATTTTCATCCCTTCTCAACCCTAATTCTGTTAGGATTATAAGGGTTAGGGTTTTCTCCCTCTTCCTCACCCTCTTGAAGATAGGGTATGCATAATAAGGTTAAGGAATCCTCCACCAAAATTAATAAAAAGCATGTAAATAAGATGTCATGGGCATAAGCTTAATAGTTTAAGCCTAAACTAAAGAATAGATGCATGCTTAGGTCGTATGACATGTGTTGTCATGAGAAACCTGAGGTTAGACCCTCTAGTCAGGAGGATGAGTAGAGAGTTGGTTTTGGAGGAAGAGATCTCCATTAAAGGTAGAGACCTGGTACATCCTCTGAGGATGATGCTAACCCTAACCCTAAGTGGTGGTTAGAGAGGGATGACATGATGAGTTAGATGTCATGGTAGACCATGTGTGTGGGTGGACATGCTTTTGGTTTGGATACCCATGACAATATGAGCCATGCTATTTTGGTTGTCCTAGTACCTTTTGCGACCTAACCCTGGGAAGGGTCATGCATGTTAGGGTGAAGGATAACTCCTTCATTGGTGAGGTTAGTTATGACCATATAGAAACCCTATGAGCTTATATGAGCATGTAAAAGTTTCACCCAAAGTACGTCACTAGGGCTGACAGTAGGCTAAAACTCTGGCCAGGAAAGTATGTTGGGTAGCGTATGAGATAAGCATGAAGAGTTTTAGATAATATTGGGCGAACATAGGATTCTCTCATATAGGTGTACACTTGTGAGCTTGATCCACCTTAGAGAGAGGACCTCCAGTAGTATGGTTGTTGTAGGGTTAAGCTCTAGAGAGAGAGAACAGGGCCCGAGCTAGAAGGTTGGAAGTTTAGACTCTGGGCTAGGAGAAACCCTAAGAAGTTGAGGATGATGCGACCTAAGAGGATGGTTGTGGTTGCCTCATGCATGATCCCTGGAGGCTGATGGTATCTTGGTTGCCTTTAGAGGAACCAAACCCTAGAGAAAGGATGAGTCTGCTGGTAACTATGTGCCTATGGTATAGGTGTTTATCATTTAAGGATAGGAGGAAGAGTTCCTTAGACCATGAAGAGGTTTAGTAACAAGTTGTGAGGCCTTATACCTAGTTGGTTGTCCTTGAGGAGGACTCCACTCTGAGGTGTTATTCAAGTGGAATGATAATAGGAAGTGCATGTCGTACCTTGTACATGCTTGGTACATGGTTACAGGGTTGAGCATGCAGTTGGACATCAGAAAAGTGAACCTAAGGTTCGTAGACCTAAGAGGGGAAGTAGTAGTGCTGGGTGTACCTGATGCTCATGATGAGATTTGAGTTTCCATAGATTTGAGCATGGCACCCCTCATGTTTAGAGGAAAAGGAAACCCCTTGGTTAAGGCGAACCCCTCGCCTATAAGTTGGTGACACGGGAAGGTATGATCTTGGTCCAATATTGAGGAATGAGAACAAATAGGACCTACCATGGAGACCTAGCATGGTTTAGAAGATGGTCTGCTTGTGAGCTACACGCCTTAGTAGCTTGATAGGACTAAGCATGCTCATACAAAACCTAGATGTAAACCCTAGGACGTTTGTGACCTTTGTTGCTATCAAGAGATAGTTTTCTCCCATCCTGGGAGGGGACCCTTTTGTAGGTTATGAATTAGCTTTTGTTGGGTTTGAGGAAACCCTAAGAGGTATCATAGAATCTTGAGAGGCTAAGTGGAGAGTACATAGTATAAGAGTGAACATGTAGACCAATAGATGATCATCTCTGAGTGCATGTGGATGTGTTACCATGTAGGTAACCAGTATGGGGCTTGACCGAGGGAGATAGGTTGCCATGACCCCTATGAAAGGACGTAAGTCAGACCACGAATGTTGAGAGAGATGATGGAGACTTGGGTAAGGTTTCGAGTTGGATACTTACTATGTTAGAATCCTAAGTCTATCCTAGGGTCAGGTAGGGATAAGACTGATGAAAGTAAGAGTTGCCTAATTCCCTAGTTGAACATGACCATAGGGTCGGGAGGTAACAACTATCATTATTTGAAGGCCATGGGTTAGGAGATTGATCACCTTCATGAACTCATGGGACCCAAAAGGCAAATGAAGAGGGAACTCTCTGATGCATAAGGGAAGAGGGATGACCCCAAAAGTGTCGGCACCCTACAGACCTAGAGGAGATGACCAAGGATGGTGTAATGACCCAAGTGCATTTGAGACCAGTTTTTCATGGAAATAATGTGGATATTGAGATGTTCATGATGTAGATGCATGTGAGGGACGTTTCAGTTTAGATTTGTAGGTGTACTAGAAATGTGGGATGCACCATATCTACTCTTGGAATGGGAAGAATTATGTATTTGGGTTGCAGCCAAATGCTTATTTCCTCTTGTTATGGGAGTGAGATATAGAACAGTATGCATGCCATACACCAAGGATAAAGATAATGTGAGTGGAAACATTGCTATGATGCATGAGGATGGAGATAATAACGTACCCTTGTGGAGTGTAAGATGTGTGGATGTTGTACAAAAACTAAGAGAAATAAGATAGTGATTTTATGAGGTTGTTTTTATCATGAGCTTTGTGGGAATTTATGAGCTATATAAAGTTGAGTTCAAAAACTAAGAGGATGAGCTCAGAGTTTTCATGACGAAGATAGACTTAGAGTTTGAGATGAGATAATAAGTGGAGTACATGGAGGTGTATGTCTTCAACATTACCTTACACATAGGGATGTGATGTGGTAATGGATGCTCTGGTTGAGATGCAGCTGCCTAGTTTAGATATAGGCTAGAAGAGATTGTTAGGTTAGCCCTCAGTTTGAAAAAGGAGATATGTTTAGCTAACACTCAGATGTAACGAGATTTGTTGATCAAGTTAGTGGTTGTTTGGTTAGCCAGACTAGGCCTTGATGCGATAAAAGGATGGTTGTAGAACCTCAGATGTACTTCTCTAGAAAAGAAGGTGATGAAACCCCGACTAGAGTGATTTAGGATTTTCGAGGAATCAATCGTGAGTAATCATGACATATAGGAGATCATGGTTTTAAGTCACCATACACCATGGTACTACTAATATGGTAAGTTTTAGTAGTACTTTGGATGCCTAAGATGAAGTTGCATGTGGCTTGTCGCCATGCATGTTAGGAGGTGAAGGACGAACACCAGTAACCCAGTAAGTTGATACAAAGGATAAAAAGTCCCTGAGAGGGAATGGGAGTTCATCACTATGGATGTCATGGTAAGTCTGCCCCAGACCAAGGAAGGTCAAGATGCAATATGGGTTATGGTAGATCACCTTACCTAGATGACATAATCTAAGAGAAAGAGAGAATACTATCGGGAGACAGATCCGGCTGAACTACAAGTAAGAGAGATGGTTCAACTACACCAGGATGTAAGTTCAAAACTTCTTGAATATGACCTAAAGATTCACTTCCATAAGGTGGAAGTAGATACATGAAGAACTTGATGTGAGTACAGCTTATCACCCATAACCGATGGTTAGTATGATCTAGACTAGAGAGTTTGATATGAGCATGTGCGCACGACCAGGGTGATATATGGGGATAGTTCTTGTCACATACCAATTTTCAAAGCCAGTTTAAAACTTAGAATGGAGATTTCCTAAATAATAATGGTTGAGGGGTTTCAGTGCAAAAGACCAATAATAGTAATTCTTATATGAAAATTTAAAGTAAGACTGAATTTGATATTTCAATTTTAAGGTGCATTATGTATGCCAATTGACTCATGTTAATCCTTTTTCTTTTCTCTCTCATACCATTTATGAGGATCAATGGAAGTATAAGAAAAGGATAAAACACTTGGAAATCTGAAAATATGACCATCGAATGAGATGCCTTGACCCAAAAGATTTCCCTCTTTCCTAATATAGCTTTTAATAAGAAGACATAATCACTAATTCCTTTTTCTCTCACCTCCAAGATAATATTCCCACAAAAGTACATAAGAGATACAAATTAAATCCTTAGAAGAGGATATTCAGTAATCATCTCATTTTGGAGTCAAGGGAAACCTTTATGGAAAGATATTATAGCCTATTTCAATTTTTATGCACTTAATTCAAGATTATGACTTTTAATATATTTATGGGCATAAGATGAACAAAACATAAATATAAGTATACATGAATATTCTAGGAACCTTTTTGTACATGTGATCCAAATTTGGACACGTTTTGACCACGTTTGACCCCTAAATCAATTAGGAAAGTTTTTCATAAAGTTTGAATAAGATTTGAATTTCATTTAATGCACCAAATTAAGCCGAAAGTCCAAGACATATACATCTGTCACATGCCCCTTTTTAGTTTCCCTATTCATATGTGCCATCCTAACTGTATTTTTCTGATCTAACGGCCACTGCACTATCTTCTACCTCCTCCTATTTTGTGGCACTGGAGCCAGTCAACTGCGATTTAATTTCACGATAGTTTCTCCCTCATCTCTCAATCAATCATCACGGTTTCTTCTCCTTTAGATTCACGAGGGTTTCCAGACCCATTCGAGCCCTCTCTTGGCCTCTCTCATGGAGTATATAGAAAATGTCCAACCTAGGGATTTCTGCTCTCTCAAACCAGTTTTGCAAAATGAGATGTAGACCGACTCACGTAATTTTATTTGGTGGAAAATGATCCATGGCTTTCTACATTAGTTCATCCTTGGTCAATTAGATATCTTGTACCCATGAACACTGCCACCTCCTCAGTTTTCATTCTCCGGCCGCTGCTACCGCCCTCTACTCGCGCCTCCTCTTTTGGTTCAATTAGAGCGACGATAAGCCTCCTTGAACCTCGTTCGTCATCTCCCCATCATTGTTTTCCCCCGAATGCTTCCCAGTCATAGTGTCCTATAGCACCGACACCGATCTCCACTTCCGATCCCCACCTTTCCGCTTCAGTGGCCCTCTAACCCTAGAAATGGAAACTTTGGAGTCGTACGATCTCTATCAGGCTTTACATAACCTCTTTGAGCCCCTATTCCTTGTTTTTCTCGGCGTTTTGGCTTTCTGACTCGTCTTCCCTATTCCGGCCGTGGCGGGGTGGCTTCCTGCTGTCGCGGTCACCCCAGGCCCTGAGTCATGGATTGTCGGTCTCATTTGGGCATGGGGAAGAACCTTGTGCCCTTCTTTCCATCAGACTAATAATGATTCATTAGTTTTTGATCAAGGGTTCCACCAGGTGAGATCCTCGAGCGCCATGGCTCCATGGAACAACCCAGGTCATCAAATGACCATGGTGTCCCTTCCTGATAAACTAGATGATTTATATCGCATGGGAAATTTAGCCCTTTCATGCACATTTTTATTTTCTCATTCTCACGACTGATTGAAATGTCTTAACAATTTTACCCCTGTTTGTTTAATTCATGTATCACGGGCACTAGTATTTTTGGTATTTCACCTTTTTATTTACATCAGATTAATATTTGATTTGATCGATGTCACGCATAAGGTTTCCTGCACTATGATTGGTCCAAGATGCAAAACTCATAACTTTTGCATATGACCTCAGAAAAATGTGCAAAAATATCTGTTGGAAAGCTCTTTTGATTTCCTATTGATATGGCTTGCTTTAAATGACTGTTTTGCACATCTAATCCCTTAAATAATTCAATGACCTTGATTAGGGTTTAATGACTATACATTCATGTACATGAATGTTTTCATTCAAATTACAGATACTGAAAGACTCAATCAATTTGGGAGACTTGACCCTAAGATGAATTGATATAGGTAAGCGGGCCATGCAAATTTGGCACAAGTACTTTGTTTTATTGATTGTTATTTATGATTATGCACATGTTGTGATTTCATGAATTATGAATGTCTATCAAGAATGCATCATGTATAATTATCATTGATTGTTTGCTTGTTTAATCATAGTCTATACTATGAACCTAATTATGATTATGATTATGAAATTAAGGTTAAGGAATCATGTTCAAGAAGGGGAAAACCATGTTATGGTTTATGAGGGAGAAATCCCGTTATGATTCAAGGGGAGAAATCCCATCATGTTAAAGTTCAATGATCATGTTAATGTTTAAGATAATGTTTCTGCCATGTTAATGATCAAGTTAAATGGAATTGAATTAGTTTTTATATGCTCTCGAATCATGGACCTCTAGGGGTCGTCAAGGGATTTCTTAGCATCAAGGGCTTTCCTAGCAATCATGTGCTCCTTAGGGGGCATCATAGAGGGATGCATATACTTACTGTTCAATTCAACATGCAATTTATGAATCATGAATGCTTAAGAAAATCCATTTTAAAGTTTATGTTAAGTTATGTCAAGTCAATTTTATCATGTCAAGTTATATTTACTTTTATATTATATAAAGTGCCAAATACCGCTTACTGATGTGATGTTGGTTTTGCATGGTTGGGGACGAGATGTCCGCAGGACTTGGAGAAGGTTAGGGATAAAAAGGGAAATCAAGACTAGGAGACTTCAAGTTTTGCCTGGTGCGGTGCCATTTACCTAGACGATCCAGAGATCCAGATGTCATGTATATCATGTTTAATTATGTCACCAAGTAAATTGGATATCATATATGTTTATGATTTAGTTTTCTTTTACCAAGAACTATGTATGAATCATTTTATATCAATGCAAGGTGTTTATTTACTTTAATTGCAATGAATAGCATTATGTGACACTCCCCCTTGAGTAAGGATGCTCCCGCTTAATGATGTAATTATATGGTGAAAATTGGGGTGTTACATTATGGTATCAGAGCGATTTTGGTAAATGGCCACTCGGCAAACATGATTGTTATAGTCACCCTAGGATAAATGTATGCGATTAGGTATAAGTATGGACTTAAGGAAATACGTTATGACTTAGAATGACTAGAGTTTTCACCTTATAGAGAGTAGAAATATATGATTACCTAGTTTAAATCTAAGGTATCAACCTAACCTAACTAATGATATAGCCTCTCCATTCTCAATGGTTATGGCCAGCCAATTGAGATTTGAAGAGAAATATCATGAGAATGAGACCTTCTATGCATTGTTCCTGTCTTGCTAGTGCATGTGGTATGGGACATGTGCATTAGTAAGTTAGTGAGAAGTAGCATGGTTGGATCCCACATATCTGGGTATGTGCTTGATCACCACATATCTAGAAATGTAGGAGTTACCTAAATAACCTAAGATTAGATGGCCATATACACTTAGTGATGGGCAGTTACGACAAGGTTGAGTTAGATGCCCCAAATATGACTATAAGCTGGTTTAGTAAAACCGAAGTATTGGTTGAGAGGAAGACCAATGTAATAGTTAATCCATTTCACATGAATATTTTATGAAATCTAGATGTCATACATGTATCTTTCAATGAAAATTATTGAACATACTTGAACCTTGAAGAAAAAATTTGTGTTAATAAATGAAATGGTTAGTGAAATCCTAAGGTGGGTAGTACCCTAGAAAATTTTGAGGATGAAATTTGTTCAAGGTGGGTAGAATTGTCACATCCCAATTTTCAAAGCCAATTTAAAACATAGAATGGAGATTTTCTAAATAATAATGGTTGAGGGGTTTCAGTGCAAAAGACCAATAATAGAAATTCTTATATGAAAATTTAAAGTAAGATTGAATTTCATATTTCAATTTTAAGGTGCATTATGTATGCCAATTGAATCATGTTAATCCTTTCTCTTTTCTCTCTCATACCAATTATGAGGATCAATGGAAGTATAAGAAAAGGATAAAAGACTTGGAAATCTAAAAATATGACCATCGAATGAGATGCCTTGACCCAAAAGTTTTCCCTCATTCCTAATATAGCTTTTAATAAGAAGTCATAATCACTAATTCTATTTTCTCTCTCCTCCAAGATAATATTCCCTCAATAGTACAAAAGAGATAAAAATTAAATCCTTAGAAGAGGAGATTCAGTAATCATCTCATTTTGGAGTCAAGGGAAACCATTATGGAAAGATATTATAGCCTATTTCAATTTTTATGCACTTAATTCAAGATTATGACTTTTAATATATTTATGGGCATAAGATGAACAAAATGTAAATATAAGTATACAGGAATATTCTAGGAACCTTTTTGGACATGTGATCCAAATGTGCACTCGTTTTGACCACATTTGACACCTAAATCAATTAGGAAAGTTTTTCATAAAGTTTGAATAAGATTTAATAGGAATTTCATTTAATGCACAAAATTAAGCCAAAATTCCAAGAGATATACATCTGTCACATGCCCCTTTTTAGTTTCCCTATTCACATGTGCCATCCTAACTGTATTTTTCTGATCTAACGACCACTGTACTGTCTTCTACCTCCTATTTTGTGGCACTGGAGCCAATCAACTGCGATTTCATTTCACGATAGTTTCTCCCTCATCTCTTAATCAATCATCACGGTTTCTTCTCCTTTAGATTCGTGAGGGTTTCCTGACCCATTCAATCCCTCTCTCACCCTCTCTCATGGAGTATATAGAAAATGCCCAACCTAGGGATTTCTTCTCTCTCGAACCAGTTATACAGAATGAGATGTAGACCGATTCATGTAATTTTATTTGGTGGAAAATGATCCATGGCTTTCTACATTGGTTCCTCCTTGGTCAATTAGATATCTTGTACCTCTAAACACAGCTACCTCCTTGATTTTCATTCTTCGGCCGCCGCTACCGCCCTCTGCTCGCGCCTCCTCCTTTGGTTCAATTAGAGCAATGATAAGCCTCCTTGAACCTTGTTCGTCATCTCCCCATCATTGCTTTCCCTCGAACACTTCTCATTCATAGTGTCTTATAGCACCGGCACCGATCTCCACCACCGATCACCACCTTGCCACTTCAGCGGCCCTCTGACCGCAGAAATAGAAACTTTGGAGTCGCACGATCTCTATCAGGCTTTATGTAACCTCGTTGAGACCCTATTCCTTGTTTTTCTGGGCGTTTTGGCTTTCCGACTTATCTCCCCTGTTCCAGCCATGGCAGGGTGGCTTCCTACTGTCACGGTCGCCCTAGGCCCTGAGTCATGGATCGCCATCCTCATTTGGGCATGGGGAAGCAACTTGTACCCTTCTTTCCATCAGACTGATAATGATTCAGTAGTTTTTGATCAAGGGTTCCTCCACCAGGTGAGATCCTTGAGCGCCATGGCTCCAGGGAATAACCCAGGTCATCAAATGACCATGGTATCCCTGCCTGATAAATTAGATGATTTATATCGCATGGGAAATTTAGCCCTTCCACACACATTTTTATTTTCTCATTCTCGCGACTGATTGAAATTTCTTAATGACAATTTTAACTCCGTTTGTTTAATTCATGTGTCACGTGCACTAGTTTTTCCGGTATTTTGCCTTTTTATTTATATCATATTAATATTTGATTTGATCGATGTCACGCATAAGGTTTCCTACACTCTGATTGGTCCAAGATGCAAAACTCATAACTTTTGCATATGACCTCAGAAAAATGTGCAAAAATATCTGTTGGAAATCTCTTTTGATTTCCTATTGATATGGCTTGCTTTAAAAGACTATTTTACACATCCAATCCCTTAAATAATTCAATGACCTTGATTAGGGTTTAATGATTATCAATTCATGTACATGAATGTTTTCATTCAAATTACAGATACTAAAAGATGCAACCAATTTGGGAGACTTGACCCTAAGATGAATTGATATAGGTAAGCGGGTCGTGCATGTTTGGCACAAGTACTTTGGTTTATTGATTGTTATTTATGATTATGCACATTTTGTGATTTCATGAATTATGAATGTCTATCAAGAATGCATCATGTATAACTATCATTGATTGTTTGCTTGTTTAATTATAGTCTATACTATGAACCTAATTATGATTATGATTATGAAACTAACGTTAAGGAATCATGTTCAAGAAAGGGAAAACCATGTTATGTTTTATGAGGGAGAAATCTCATTATGATTCAAGGGGAGAAATCTCATCATGTTACCGTTCAATGATCATGTTAATGTTTAAGATAATGTTATTTCCATGTTCATGATCAAGTTAAATGGAATTGAATTAGTTTTGATATGCTCCCAAATCATGGACCTCAAGGGGTCGTCAAGGGCTTTCCTAGCATCAAGGGCTTTCCTAGCAATCATGTGCTCCTTAGGGGGCGTCATAATGGGATGCATATACTTACTGTTCAATTCAGAATGCAATTTATGAATCATGAATGCTTAAGAAAATCCATTTTAAATTTTATGTTAAGTTATGTCAATTCAATTTTATCATGTCAAGTTATATTTACTTTTATATTATATAAAGTGCCAAATACCGCTTACTGATGTGAGTGGGGACGATATGTCCGCAGGACTTGGAGAAGGTTAGGGATAAAAAGGGAAATCAAGACTAGGAGACTTCAAGTTTTACCTGGTGGGGTGCCATTTACCTAGACAATCCAGAGATCCAGATGTCATGTATATCATGTTTAATTATGTCACCAAGTAAATTACATATCATATATGTTTATGATATAGTTTTCTTTTACCAAGAACTATGTATGAATCATTTTATATCATTGCAAAGTGTTTATTTACTTTAATTGCAATGAATAGCATTTTGTGACACTCCCCCTTGAGTAAGGATGCTCCCGCTTAATGATGTAATTATGTGGTGAAAATTTGGGTGTTACATTATGGTATTAGAGCGATTTTGGTAAATGGCCACTCGGCAAACATGATTCTCATAGTCACCCTAGGATAAATGTATGAGATAAGGTATAAGTATGGACTTAAGGAAATACGTTATGACTTAGAATGACTAGAGTTTTCACCTTATAGAGAGTAGAAATATATGATTACCTAGTTTAAATCTAAGGTATCAACCTAACCTAGATAATCATATAGCCTCTCCATTCTCAATGGTTATGGCCAGCCAATTGAGATTTGAAGAGACACATCATGAGCATGAGACCTTCTATGCATTTTTCCTTTCTTGCTAGTGCATGTTGTATGGGACATGTGTATTAGTAAGTTAGTGAGAAGTAGCATGGTTGGATCCCACATCTCTGGGTATGTGCCTGATCGCCACATATCTAGAAATGTAGGAGTTACCTAAATAACCTAAAATTAGATGGTCATATACACTTAGTGATGGGTAGTCACGACAAGGTTGAGTTAGATGCCCCAAATATGATTATGAGTTGGTTTAATAAAACCTAAGTATCAGTTGAGAGGAAGACCAAAGTAATAGTTAATCCATTTCACATGAATATTTTATGAAATCTAGATGTCATACATGTATCTTTCAATGAAAATTATTGAACATAATTGAACCTTGAAGAAATTTTTTTTGTTAATAAATGAAATGGTTAGTGAAATCCTAAGGTGGGTAGTACCCTAGAAAATTTCGAGGACGAAATTTGTTCAAGGTGGGTAGAATTGTCACATACCAATTTTCAAAGCCAGTTTAAAACATAGAATGGAGATTTTCTAAATAATAATGGTTGAGGGATTTCAGTGCAAAAGACTAATAATAGTAATTCTTATATGAAAATTTAATGTAAGACTGAATTTCATATTTCAATTTTAAGGTGCATTATGTATGCCAATTGACTCATGTTAATCCTTTCTCTTTTCTCTCTCATACCATTTATGAGGATCAATGGAAGTACAAGAAAAGGATAAAAGACTTGGAAATCTGAAAATATGACCATCGAATGAGATGCCTTGACCCAAAAATTTTCCCTCTTTCCTAATAGAGCTTTTAATAAGAAGACATAATCACTAATTCCCATTTCTCTCTCCTCCAAGATAATATTCCCACAAAAGTACAAAAGAGATACAAATTAAATCCTTAGAAGAGGATATTCAGTAATCATCTCGTTTTGGAGTCAAGGGAAACCATTATGGAAAGATATTATAGCCTATTTCAATTTTTATGCACTTAATTCAAGATTATGACTTTTAATATATTTATGGACATAAGATGAAAAAAACATAAATATAAGTATACAAGAATATTCTAGGAACCTTTTTTGACATGTGATCCAAATTTGGAATCATTTTGACCACGTTTGACCCCTAAATCAATTAGGAAAGTTTCTCATAAAGTTTGAATAAGATTTAATAGGAATTTCATTCAATGCACCAAATTAAGCCGAAAGTCCAAGAGATATACATCTGTCACATGCCCCTTTTTAGTTTCCCTATCCACATGTTCCATCCTGACTAAATTTTTCTGATCTAATGGCCACTGCACTATCTTCTTTCTCCTCCTATTTTGCGGCACCGGAGCCAGTCAACTGCGATTAAATTTCATGATAGTTTCTCCCTCATCTCTCAATCAATCATCACGGCTTCTTCTCCTTTAGATTCACGAGGGTTTCCTAACACATTTTAGCCCTCTCTCACCCTCTCTCATGGAGTATATAGAAAATGCCCAACCTAGGGATTTCTTTTCACTCAAACCCGTTTTGCAGAATGAGATGTAGACTGACTCATGTAATTTTGTTTGGTGGAAAATGATCCTTGGCTTCCTACATTGGTTCCTCCTCGGTCAATTCGATATCTCGTACCCCTGAACACCGCCGCCTCCTCAGTTTTCATTCTCCGGCCTCCGCTACCTCCCTCTGCTCACACCTCCTCCTTTGATTCAATTAGAGCGACGATAAGCCTCTTTGAACCTCGTTCGTCATCTCTCTGTCGTCGTTTTCCCCCGAATGCTTCCTAGTCGCAGTGTCCTATAGCACTGACACCGATCTCCACCGTCGATCACCACCTTGCCGCTTCAGTGGCCCTCCGACCCCAAAAATGGAAACTTTGGAGTCGCATGATCTCTATCAGGCTTTATGTAACCTCTTTGAGCCCCTATTCCTTGTTTTTCTCAGCATTTTGGCTTTCCGACTAATCTCCCCTATTCCGGCTGTGGCAGTGTGGCTTCCTGCTGTCGCGGTCGCCCCAGGCCCTGAGTCATAGATCACCGGCCTCGTTTGGGCATGGGGAAGCACCTTGTACCCTTCTTTCCGTCAGACTAATAATGATTCAGTAGTTTGTGATCAAGGGTTCCTCCACCATGTGAGATCCTCGAGCGCCATGGCTCTAGGGAACAACCGAGGTCATCAAATGACCATGGTGTCCCTTCCTGATAAATTAGATGATTTATATCGCATGGGAAATTTAGCCTTTTCACGCACATTTTTATTTTCTCATTCTCGCGACTGATTGAAATGTCTTAATGACAATTTTACCCCCGTTTGTTTAATTCATGTGTCACGCGCACTAGGTTTTCTGGTATTTTGCCTTTTTATTTGCATCAGATTAATATTTGATTTGATGGATGTCACGCATAAGGTTTCCTACACTCTGATTGGTCCAAGATGCAAAAGTCATAACTTTTGCATATGACCTCAGAAAAATGTGCAACAATATCTGTTGGAAAGCTCTTTTGATTTCCTATTGATATGGTTTGCTTTAAAAGACTGTTTTGCACATCCAATCCCTTCAATAATTCAATGATCATGATTAGGGTTTAATGACTATCAATTCATGTACATGAATGTTTTCATTCAAATTACAAATACTGAAAGACTCAATCAATTTGGGAGACTTGACCCTAAGGTGAATTGATATGGGTAAGCGGGCCATGCATATTTGGCACAAGTACTTTGGTTTATTGATTTTTATTTATGATTATGCACATTTTGTGATTTCATGAATTATGAATGTCTATCAAGAATGCATCATGTATAATTATCATTGATTGTTTGCTTTTTTAATTATAGTCTATACTATGAACCTAATTATGATTATGATTATGAAATTAAGGTTAAGGAATCATGTTCAAGAAGGGGAAAACCATGTTATGGTTTATGAGGGAGAAATCCCGTTATGATTCAAGGGGAGAAATCCCATCATGTTAAAGTTCAATGATCATGTTAATGTTTAAGATAATGTTACTGCAATGTTAATGATCAAGTTAAATGGAATTGAATTAGTTTTTATATGCTCCTGAATCATGGACCTCAAGGGGTCATCAAGGGCTTTCCTAGCATCAAGGGATTTCCTAACAATCATGTGCTCCTTAGGGGGCGTCATAGAGGGATGCATATACTTATTGTTCAATTCAGCATGCAATTTATGAATCATGATTGCTTAAGAAAATCCATTTTAGAGTTTATGTTAAGTTATGTCAAGCCAATTTTATCATGTCAAGTTATATTTACTATTATATTATATAAAGTGATGATAAATGCTTACTAATGTGTTTTTTGTTTTGCATGGTTGGGGACGAGATGTTCGCAGGACTTGGAGAAGGTTAGGGATAAAAAGGGAAATCAAGACTAGGAGATCTTCAAGTTTTTCCTGGTTGGGTGCCATTTACCTAGACAATCCAGAGATCCAGATGTCATGTATATCATGATTAATTATGTCAACAAGTGAACTAGATATCATATATGTTTATGATATAGTTTTCTTTTACCAAGAACTATGTATGAATCATTTTATATCAATGCAAGGTGTTTATTTACTTTAATTGCAATGAATAGCCTTTTGTGACACTCCCCCTTGAGTAAGGATGCTCCCCCTTAATGATATAATTATGTGGTGAATATTGGGGTGTTACAGTTCTTGTCATATAAAAGATGTGATGATAGCCACCATAGCCTTTATCAGGATGTAAGAATCTCTATAAGGGAGGATGTGTCAGTCACCGTTTCATGAAGAGGATGTTGGTGGAAAGACCTTGTGAAGGTCAGAGAGACCACAGTAGGTGTAGATGAAGTCTCTTTGATTGTGAGATGGCTGAGAAAGCCCAGTGGCGACATGAGTCGTGAGCTGATGTAAAGCAGCCTGACATGCAGTTCACTGTGGGAGAATATGTGATGTGAAAATCCGACCCCTCTAAGCTACAACTGAGAAAATTGAGTCCCCGATATATGGGCCCTTTTGAGATGGATTGGTGGTGATGGTTATGTTCAGTCTTACCCCTCAGGATAACGTGATGTGTTCCACGAGTCCAATCTAGAGAACTATGTGAGGTACCCAAGCCATGTGTTGAGCCATGAACCCAGTTAGCTTTGAGAGAAGTTGAAATTTCTTGAGTCATCTATGAGGGTACAAGGTACCAAGGTGAGAAAGAACTCAGATGCAAGAATATGAGAGGATGAAGGTTCTTGAGAGGCACCATGGAGAGGGTAAAACCACATGGGAGCCATGATGGACATGAGGAAGTCCTATCTTGTTTGTTTGTATGTTTGAGGGAATTTTGAGGGCAAAATTCCTATAATAGGGGAAGGATGTTACAACCTCAATTTTGCATATGTTTTCATAATTGAATTGTAAAGATTTTGTGAATATGGACTTAATTGAAAAGGTTGTATGCTTTCCTTCAAAAGACGGATTTCTTTGCAAATCTCCCTTTTGATAGGAATTTCGTAATTTTCTATTATTAGATTAATCCAATAATGGATATAAAAGAGAAGAAAAGAAGAAAAGTCCAAAAAAAGGAAAAGATACAAGATAATGGATATTAAGCAAGTAATTATGAGAAATACATAGAAATCTCTAGAAAGTGGAATTAATGGCCACAATTAAATAAATTTTGTTTCTATGTTATTTCTTATTAAAGAAATATGCGACAACATCAGCGAGACATCCTCCCATATTCTATTTGACTGTCCGTATGCATAGGTGGTGCGAGCTGGAATAACCACGATCTACAAGGTGACGTTTGAACCAGGCAACTCCCTGATGGAGTGGTTCTTCGATAACCTGAAGCACAACATGGCGAGCAGGTCCCGCTCAACCGGGTTCGCTATAATGGTGGAACATCTCTGGAGGCAAAGGAATGAACTCGTCTTCAAGGGCATCAGGTGCCCCCCAAGTGTGCTTATAAGGCACATCTGGACCCATGTCAACTGTAGTATGGAAGCCTTTAAACCTGCTACTTCGAGGCACACCTGTACACCAACAGAAGGGCATCTTCCAATCTTAGAGAACACCGTAAGAATCAATGTTGACGGCTCTTGTCGGAAACTCTCAGGCATGGGGGCAACAAGTTTCTTCTCAAGGACTGCTCATTAGCAGTGGTTAGTGGGAGGCGTGCATCTGGCAGGTGGTCTCCAGATTTTAGAAGAGGAGCTTCTAGCGATATACAGAGGTCTCAAAGTTTTAATCCATAGACCCGAACATGTCCTGTTGGAAACTGACAGCAAGCTTGCATGGTCAATTCTGAACTCTAGAGAACTTGATATGCCCAAGTACAAAATCTTTGTCAATAGATTGGAGGAGTTCAAAGCACAAAAACCCGACATTCAAATCGTCTTTGTTAAAAGAGAATCAAATGATGTAGCTGATTGTCTTGCCAAATGGGCCGCCCGTCATGTAACCGAGTCAGTAACCTGGAGTCAATGCCCAGACTTCATACCAGCTAAGATCTGGGAGGAACAACGGGCATGTCATGTATCTATAAGATCTGCTAGTTTAGCCTACATCACGAGAGCAGGATGAATAAAAGTTCTTCTCGGTGGTTCCCAAAAAAAAAATATGAAAAGAGGAAAAAGGAAATGAAAGATAAAGAGAAATCCTTGAAAAGAAATATCTTAATAAAGAAATAAGTAAGATAATGAAAAATGAAGAATGTAGATGCATCTAGATGGATGATAAGTATCCTTAAAAAGGAATTTTGAAATCTTAGGATTTCTTGGGATCCAAGGAGTCCCAATGAATAAGAATAAAGAGAAAATGCAAAATCATACAAAATAAGAGGATAATGTGATACATAATTAATGAATTCGTGGTATTATTGAAAAGAGGTGTTTTCTTCTATGAGGAAGTATAATTTCGTGGTCAATGGATTAAAAGCCAAGTACAAAGAGAATAAAAGAGGTAATTTTCGAATTCCTAAAATCTAAAGAATAAAGAATATCAAAGAGATATTTAAGAGAGAGAAGATTACTTCCTAATGAAGGAACTTAGTTTCCTATTGGGAAAGGGCTTTGTTTCTTCATGGGCAAGCATGTTAGGGCATTGCTACCCACCCCTATATAAGGGAGAACCCTTGGCTCGAGCCCAAGAGAGTTCCATGCATTTCTCTCTCTTCTCATTCTTCTTTTTTGGGAAAACCCTAGCCTTTAGAAGGTAGAGAAATCTTGGGGGCATCAAGAAGTTGTATGATGGAGGTATGAGACTTCCCCAATGACCTATGGGGGCTTTGCCACCATCCCGTAGCTCCTGACTTTGCTCCAGCTGCCTGCAGCAGACCTGCAAGGTTAGTTGCCGTAGAAGCAGCCGCTAGCCCCACTCCTACCACCTCGGCTGTAGATGGGGGCTTCCGTAGGTGCGGCAGAGGGTGGAAGAACAAAAGGGGCCATCATAGGTTCCCTTGGGGTCTAGGAAAGGGAAGAGGAGCGGTTCCAATCGCGGCTAGGGTGACGGCGGTAGGGCTGTGTGAGGTTGAAGATGGGTGGAGGTGTCGTTGGATGCTTTTACCCCTCTGGCATGTGAAGAACCAATAACTTAAGTGAGGGCAGTAAGGTAATTTGGTTATAATCGGTCGTAGCTACGTAATGCATGGAAGAGATGATGTGGCAACCTATTATTCATCCAAGTAAGTAATTCTTAAAAAAATCATATCTAATTATGGTAGATCGAAAAGGCATATAATATATGTATTTTTCTCAAAAAAATGTGAGGAATCCATTAAAAATAGATTTAGAAGCTAATTACTCTTGCAATTCGAAAAGTAGTGGAAGTTATCAACTTTAGTGCATTAATGATTAAGGAACCCTAATTTAAGATGATTAATGTTTTGAGAAGGGTTATATGAATAATTAAAGTTGATATTAACATGTTGATTATAAAAAGATGCATTAGATCTAAAAGGATGAACCTTATGCGTAATTTGATTTATTTAGGGTTCCATGTACATAAATAAGCTTTAATGGGCCTTGAAACCCTACTTATGATTCTTAATGGCTTTAATTGTTCAAATTCATGTATAAAGTTGAGATATGATGGTTCTAAGCTATTTTCAGTATAAAAGTTCCTATTTGTGGATAAATACCCTTAATTTAGTAATTGGGGTTTTCTAGTGGATTAATGTGAAATTAGTGATAAATAGAGATCATATATGAATTGAACTACAAGGAAATATGAGTTTTTAATTTGAAAGAAACTGAATATGATGATTGGGTTTATGATGTTGAAATTAGGGTTTGAGAACTAAGAAAGCATTAAATGTTATAAAAGTATTATGGAGGCTAAAACCTTAATAAAACCCTAAAGTGGCCTAGAAAGCTTAAGATGGAATCCAAGTCTATCTTGAGAATGTTTTGGAAAAAACTATAACACTTGGATGTTACACATTAATTTTAGGATATTGTTGATTGCTTGTTTGATTGTTCTTTATCATTTTTTCTTGGACATCAAGTTGCTCTAGATCAGGTATGTGGTTAATTATGGTTAATCACATTAGTTTCCTGAAGGTTTTCTGGATGATTAATCGCATTGAATGCAACCTATCAGTTTGGATGTTCATACTTGCAAATCATACAGTCACTATGATTATCACAATTATGATATATGTGTGTATTCTCGCACCGACAAGCCACCCTGATGGATGATGCAAAAAGGTCAAGCCCAAGAGGGAAGACCCATGGGCACCATGAGTGGTGACCCCAGACACCAAGCTCAGGATAGAGAAGGTGGTCTTTATTGCATGATTAATGGACACCATGAGAGGTAACCCCAGTCACCAAGCTCAGGATGGAGAAGGTGGCCTTAAGTCAATGGCAAAAGAGAAACCCTAAGGAGGGTATTCCAAGGTTAGGGAAAAAGTAGTGGAGAATGTCACATTGAAAGCATAAATTAGTTTGTTAATTAACTTGATTGTGATATTTAAATTGTTATCCATATTTGTGAAATTTTGGTTGTCCCCACATATCGACGTATTCATTTATGCTGAAGACATTTTGCTTGTCGGTGTTTTAGGTACAACCCTGAAAAGAACAAACCGTAAAGTGACACATTGTGAAAATAAGAAATAACGTGCGAGGAGGATTAGATAGAATGGATTCAAGTTGTGGATAGAAGTAGATATCCAAATTTTTTAAAAGGTATGCAAAGTTTTATTTTTATACCAACTTTCAGTATAGTCATGGTAGAATTAAAGAGTTATTACTGATTATTTGTCAAACCTCTGATCTAGGAAATTGGGATAACGGCTCTGACCTCTTGGTCTCCCTTAATTGGGGATTACCGGGAGGTGGGGTCATTACATGAAGTGTGTCTTGACAATTGTTACATTGAGATTTAATGAGGTTAATGCACTTTGATAAGTGTAGGCTAACAAGCCTTGAGAAAAAGGGTTAAGCCAAGTTAATAAAGTATGATGTAATCAATATCCTAGTGAGGATGAGAGCGAAACTCATACTTTGTGTTGATTATCATTTAATGATAAATGATGAGAATAAATAAGTATGATTGAATACTTATGATATCAATGTATTCTCCTAGATGTGTGGAGCAATGAATTAGGGTTTGAATTAATAATATGAACTTGAAATCCTATTTGGCTATAAAGGGAAACCCTAACCCTAATAATGGGAAGGTTGTATTTCTCTTATTGCATAAGCCTTGTAAGGCATGTTAAATACTTGTGTAACAAGTATAAAAATTAATGTCCTTGTGAGCATGTGAATAAGTTGTTGCCTAGTGAGAGGTGACAAGATGTGTAATGGCCTGGTGAGCCATGTGAATAAGTTGTTGCCTAGAAAAAGGTGATAAGATGTGTAATGACCTTGTGAGCCATGTGAATAAGTTGTTGCCTAGTGAGATGTGACAAGATGTGTAATGGCCTTGTGAGCCATGTGAATAAGTTGTTGCCTAGTGAGAGGTGACAAGATGTGCAATGGTCTTATGAGCCATGTGAATACTTGTACAACAAGTAAAATGAATACCTTGATCTGGGGACCTAGAGGTAATAGTTACCTAATAAGTGGTAACAGTGTTCAATGATGATTTAAGGGTTTTAATACTCAGATCTAGTAATCATGATGATGATAATGTTGAGGGATGAGAATTCCCAGTAATGAGATAAGGGATTGAAATCCTAAATGACATATGTGTTCTAAAGATTTGAAAAGTACTTGATAGATGAATTACACTTTTCTTTATAGCATCTGTTATAATAATTCATGTTTGAAACTTGATTGATGCTAAAAGACATTGTAATGTACTTACTTAATCAAATGGAATCTTATCATGTAGAGCCCTGACCATAGATCCATCATTTTCAGTAGTTGGTGATGGTGAAACAGGTTCTCCCACGAGATCTCCAGGAGAGTGCATATTTTTTAATATGCGGGGGTGATGGGTGAGAATATCCTTACACCCTAATGAGGGATTGATGTGAGATCTCCTTCATTATTATTGTTGGGATGGATGTATCACAAATCTCACAATGATGATGAATGTCGGGATTGATGGTAGATAAACATGATATCTCTCAATCCCGAAGAGAGTGCAACCGCCGCTGTAGCTCTATAACGAAGTTGCCAGTATACCCTGGAAAGTTATGTAGTAGTTGACACGAGATGTCCTGCTTATGGTCTCGTACTGACCGATACGACATAGGTCATGGCAGCCAGCTCTCCCATTGACCTTGTATGGTATTGATGCTTTATGTAGCTCTGGTTGGTTGGAGTATGAGCGGTATATCTCATCTCCTCAGGGCATAAGTGTGATTGAAAAATGTAATTAGTCATGTAGCATATCTGCTTAATGCTTGAATATGGAAAACATTGTTTTATGCGCAATTCTATTATACATCTTAGTTGATAGATGATATTTATGTTTCTTTACATTCCTTGCAAAGCAGTTAGATGATTGATAACTCTACCATGGGTAGATGTAATGTTCTCCTTAAGAAAGGAGATTACTTCATTCTATTCATATAGTGAATTATCCTTCCGGTTAATATAAAAAGAACCACTGCTCAGTTTATAAATGCTTAATTTATGATAATAATATGGTTGGCGGAGAGTTATATCTCTCGCTGGGACAATTGTCTCACCCTGTGGGATCCATATAATATTTAGTTGGACGTGCACGAGGTGGTGAAGATCTTTCAGTAGAGGAGGAACAACAGTTGAGGCAGCAGTGAGAGCTCAGGTTGAGTGTACTGTCTGTCGTGTCTTGTAGATAGAAGTCCTATGTGTCGTCTCTGTACTCTCAGGTCCTTGGAGTTGGTTTGTACTAGTTTCATGAATGATCTAAGATTTTGGCTTGAATGCCTTGAGGTTTTATGTTACTCCTGTATGTGTTTTGATAGAACACATGTTATATGATGTCCTCAAGATGAGATGGAACAATGTTGTATAATGTAAAATTATGATATGTTTGAATTTTGGATCTTTCAGTAAAAGTTTTTTGGACAAGGATCTCCTTGCAAAAAGGTTTTAATTTTTAGTCATTTTTGTTAATCCGATGTCTATGTTTAATTATGCTTAATTGTAACATTTTGTTTGTCGGTTTGATGACGGTCATTTCAGTATGGCATTGATTTCAACTTAGCAATGGTCAGTTGGATTTGGGTGGTATGATTCAAATCCTTAGGGCATATAAAAGACATAACATAGTTGTGTAGTATATTTTCTTAGGGTAAAAACGTGATTCACATTGGATGACCCCTTTTCCTTGTCTCTTGTATTGATTAGTTGATTTATAATGTGGTAAGAGAAAACAACCATTATACATGTTCTTCATATTCCTTCTAAAAGTATAAGATGATCTACTGCTCAGTTTCAGATGCCTAAATTACTTAAGCAGTGTTAACTGCCTTGCTTATATCAGTTAGCTAAATCTGCTCATCCCGTTAATAATGTTATCTTTCTATTTTAATTTATCTATGCTATGATAGATGTTGGTAGAATGTTATATCTCTCTCTGGAATGTTGGTCTCATCCTATGGGTTTTCACATCTTTTAGGTGGTCATGCACGATGAGGTAGAGATCGTGTAGTTGAGGCTAAGTAGTAGAAAGAGCAGTAGTTGTTTGAAGGTTGGGTATGTTTCTAGTATTTTGTAGTAGAGTCCTATGTATCATCTCTATACTTTCATGTCCTTGGGGGTGTTTTGTAGATGTTGTACATCGATATGAGTTTTTGACAGTATGTGATAGTTGTATAGATATGTCAGGTATATGTGAAAAAGTTATCATATGTAATTGGTTGTGGTAAGTTGCCTAAGTGAATAGTGATATGTATCATCTTGTGACATGATATGTAATGCATATGACTCGGTGAGGACTCATATGTAATATGTTTCCTCTTTTGTGGTATAAGGATTTGGTTTTAATTTACCCTATTTTATGGTAATCTAGAATTTTTTGCGTTAGTTCCACACTTTGTTTTGAGTAATCTCTCTTTTGTGTGGTGATGGGCGTCACAGTTAGGTTGCAACATAGGCATAGTAATAATAAACCCTAGTTTATATATCATCCTAATATGTGCCATATATAAACTAACACCCTAGAATATCACATATACATTTCATGGTATTAGGAAGTGTATTTTTCTAGTTTTCTTATTTAATACAAATGGCACAAAATAGAAAGAACATGCTAACATATATGTAGGTGACTCCATAATATGACCAAAATTGACTTTAGATGACATGTGAGATTGGACCAAATATACTTAAGTTCAATAACCATATGAAATATACTTGTATTCAAATTTGTATCAAGATCTAAGAATGACTATATGACTACTATATATAAAGGTAGGCCATATTAAACACTAGATTTTCCTTGTAAGGGTTTTTTATTGAATAATATCAGATGTAAGAATATCCTTAACCTAGTTGACCAAGTAGAACTATATTATATTAATATGAAGAATAGCATATCAAGACCTAAAATATAAGAATGCATATTATTACACACTCACATATGTAACATCGACACACTTTAAATTATGGGACTAAAACTATACGTGTACTCGAGCAAGTCTTCCATTCTAGTAAACCCTGTGTACAGAGAAAAATATTGAGCTTTTCAAAATTTAGAGGCAAATTGGAGTATATATACATCAACATGGTGAAGAGACGAGCTTGTGTATTCCACTCTGCCCCAGGAAGATGAGAAAGAGGTACATTTATAGCTATACTCAAAATATATACACATGTGCTCATTGGTTTGACTAACACACCTAATGTGTTTCTAGGATGGAACTTAATTTTGTGAACCAAAGTACATCAATTGAGTTAACCTTTAGCTGTGAAGATCATGTATGATCATCTTCTCAATTTTATTTGGGAATATAACGAACGAATCCTAATTGTTATCAATGAGACATATTTTGAGTTATATTTTTGAATCTCTTGATTCCTTTTGGAATCTCAAATATTATTCAAATTTATTGATTGACATTTATTGGAATCCTAATTCTCATGTATATTGATGCTTTCATCCCTATTGGAATCTTTCACATGCTATCACATCTTTTGTGCTTAAATTTTTTGGACTTATTATGATCTTTCATGCTATTAAATAGTCATCTTTTTAAGTAGATACACTAGATATTAAGGCATTGAACATTTATTCCATATTCCACAACATTGAGGTTATAGTCCTCCTTCCAAGAACTATGGTTTTAGTCCTCCTACCTTCTACATAATTCTACAATGTAGTTTTCATCCTCTTGCCCTTGGTTTGGAATTTGTGGGCTCTTATATTATGCTAGTCTTTATTATAATAAACATGTATTTTATTATTTGATTATATTTCATGAATTATTCAAAATCACAAGGATCATTATTTTCTTGTTTGCATGATATGAATTTCTTATTCTCTTCTTTTAGTTCTCTAATTTTATATATTCTTGAACTCGCCTGATTGTTGATGGCTTGCATTTGATTGGGAACATCCTTTTTCTTTAACTTAGACCTTTAAATGTGTGAATATACTTTACTTATTGCACACATACCAATTTTATCTGATGAATACCTTTTCTTGTCTCCCATCCTCTAGCTGGTTTTTTGAAACCACCCAGATTGTAGGTGATTTAAGAGATTATGTTTCAAAATGACCTTCAACCAAGACTTATGGACTTTGAAGGACAACATGGGATTGTCAGGTTTCCCTCTGCAATGGTCCTATTCAATGTTTATTGGTGCCCTTTTCTTTTATAATACCACCCTCAAGGTGGGAAAAAATGTAATGTGAACAATGTTGAAATAGTTATTTTCATCTTCTTAAAATGATTCTATTTGATCTATCTTACTTGATAATTAAATTTGTCTTTTACGTCATACATTTTAATGTGTTTGAATTGGATGAGTTGATTCTACATCTAGGTGTGGATCCCCTCTTGGGTCCCACTGTTTGCAAAATCTTCAATTTTATACATATTTTTTAGTGTCATATTTTGCAAAATCCTAATTTTATACATATTTTTTAGTAAAAACTTTTTCATTTATTTCATCCTTTAAATAAATCAATAAAAATTAAGTAAAAGACCCTAATGGAAATTATGAATAAAACAAATGCAAAACTCAAATTTTGTTAATAGGAAATATCTAGACTGCCTATTTAGTGTCTGGTCAAATTTTGATATACTTTTGACTTGATTTTTCCCCTCAAAACAACTAGGGAATGTTTTCATACAGTTAGAAATTCATTTATTGAACCGATTATATATTTGGTCCAATTATTTATCCCTGTCACACATTACTTCGATTATTTCCTTTATTTCCTACAACATTCACTAGTACAAAAACTATCTCTAGCGTCAGTTAAAACAACCCTATAATGTTAGTTATAAACTGACACCTAAGTGGGTGACACTACAGCCACATGTCTAAGACATCGTTTCTTTGTGGATGGAAAAACCGATGCCAGAGATCCAGCGTTGGTTGTGTGGATAAAAGAAACTGACACAGATATGAGTCTTAGGGTACAATAAATCAATCTTCTTCCACTATGCGTAATCAGACCCATGTCATAGGATCCCATCATTATTTTTCTTTACCTCTACATGCCACCTTAAATTCTTTACATCCATGGGATTGGCAAAAAAGTTTTGAAAATGTGGTATTATAGGTGTATACCACATCATCTTGGTAGGAGAGCCAGTTTTAAACTTTCCCGAAGTCGTCATTTTGTACCTTTAGCCCAACATTTTGGATAATCTTTCAAATCAACTTAGATCTTCTGAAAGAGCACACAGTCATTCGGGCATGCATCTATCATCTTAGCCTTCATTCCCATTGGGCACAACATTTTATTTAATTTGTATGTTGATATTGTAAGCTCATTTCCTTCTGGAAGATTTTCTTTTAATAAAGACAATAATGACGCGATGTTTTTGTCGCGCTCCTTGTATTGTTATCCTTCAGAGTATACAATCTCAACACAAACTCAGCTTCATAAACTTATTACAACCTAAGCATAACAATCTCTCAACATCGTGGACAATATTTCTAAATAAGGAAGGTGGATCGACGTGATCTAACCGTCCCACAACTATCTAGCATCACATCAACCATTTCTATTAGAATCAGTTCGTTCACATCTACATCATCGATAACAATTTTATCTTCAACACAAATACTATTATCAATATCTACTGATCTCACCATTGGATTCTCTCCATGACAATACCTTTCTTTATATCCTGGTATAATCCCATTGTACATGACATGACTTTTGATTTTGTCAATAGTGCTGAATTTCAAGTTGTTACCGCAATGCCTACATGAACAATATATCCAAGATGTTTCCTATGTTCCTCTGCAAATCTTATAAACGGGTCAAGACTAGTAATAAACTCTAGGGTGCAATGATTTAAAATGGACATATATGATCTATGCATTCTATGATCAAAGGAAAAACAAGTAATAGGATTTAGGGTTTACATGATTTGGGTTTAGGATTTACATATAGATTACAATTTTTTATTTTGGACTTAGGGATATGGGCCAGCTAGATTAGGGTTTATGGTTTTTAAATTAAGGTTTATGGTTTACATATTAGTGTTTATGGTTTATGAATTAGGGTTTATGGTTTACCGATTAGGGTTTAGGGTTTAGTAATGAATGTGTGTACCACCTATCCTATTCTTGAACACCTATTATCACTAGTAACACTACTACAAAAAATGTTTTTATAACATTCATTTTTCCATTTTACAGTATGTATGAACCGTTGTATTAGATCATGTGGTCTTATGGGGGTACTTTATACAACATGTGATCACATGTTGTAATACATGTATTTTATACAACAATTAAAACATGTTGTGTTTCAATAAATGGTCTGGTGTAATATGGATGTTTATACAACATGTGGTGCACCCGTTGTAATATATATACATATGCAAAAGTTGAAGAATGTTGTTTTTCACTAAACACACATGTTGTAATATGGATATTTTTTATAACATGTCGTGCACCTATTGTAATATATACAGAACCATTGTAATAGGGGTATTTCTTACAACATGCAGTACGTTTGTTGTAATATATATTTATACAATAATTCAAACATGTTATCTTTTGATAAATTTACCCGTTGTAATAGGATTGTTTTTATAACATGTGGTGTGTTTATTGTAATATACACATTTTATACAACATGTGGTGCATGTTGTAGTTCACTAGACATACCTGCTGTAATAGGGGCCCATTTTCTAGACACACCCATTGTAATAGTTGTGGATATCACAACATGTGTTGTTTGTTGTAGTATCACACCTTTTACAACATATCATTAACTATTGTATTTGATTAAACTTTGACAGGTCATACCAAACTAATTTTATTGATCAAATTAACCATGTTTAAAAAAATGCAATAAATACAAAGTTACTCTTTAATTTACAAACTAACACAATATTGAACAAAATTTTCATCAACATTGAAAAAAACTTGCATTGTATTTAATAAATAAGCAATTATCCATACAAATATTCAATTATATCGAGAAGTGAGTACACACTCTAGAATCGAACTGAAAGTTAACTACAAAGGTTTCTTATATTAGTCTATGCTAAAGAACTGATGTCTCCCTATCATGTCACATAATCTGATGTGTGCTCAAGAACACACATCGTCAACTCATGTCAGATCTCATCAATCTCTTCTTGGTTGAAGTAACAACCAATAACTTCAAATATTACTACTATCTATGCCAAATATATCAACATATTGTCATTTATTCAAATTATTTAGAACAAACTAAAAAATATAATGATAAGTAGCTTACACATTCACGAATATTTTTAATTCTCACATCAATGATATCTCTCATGCACTTAAGCACATAATACCTGCAATTTGTATTGTTCAACTTCTTTGGGAATTGTATCAATAAATATGAGACAAATTAAAACAATATTTTGAGTGCTACTGGTTCAATATATGGATCTATGATGTGACCAGGTCCATAACACAGTAAATAGTTACTGTTTTGAATCATACTAAATTACATGTCACAATCAAGTACGAAATGATTACGAAACTACTAAATAGAACATGATTGAACACTTATTTTTTCTAATTTTTGGGAGAGGATAGTGTAAGTATATTATGAGTATCCAAATCTGTAGCAACAAGAGAAAAAATGTTGTCATACCTTGATTCAACTTATGGTCTACTTCAAACCTGTTGTAAGTTGAAAACGGTCAACACAAATTTTGCTTTCAGGAAGAATTTTTCACATAGGCATTACATAAATTTACATGTAACTGATGCCTAGATAACTTGGTACTTGAAGAAAGGATAGCCAGATGTGGGCCAGAAAACATTTAAATGCTCATTTACTTTATATTTTCTTATAGAATCATTATGTCATTGAAGTAAATGATACACAATAAATTCAAGTCAAATTACGACAAAAAACCAAGCAAAAGATTTCTCTTAAGTATAATATTACCTGGTTTTGAAGGCAGTTTTATACCCCCAATCTCAATAACAACAATAAGTGATTTATGAACACGAAGGACATTTCATGTGTTGAGCCAACTAACTTTGATACTCTTAAATCTAACATATTCACCAAGACAATGTGGAAGTGAGGCTGCACTAAAAGTCATATTGTCAGATATAAGTATTAATAATAGATATAAAGCAAACAAAAGGAAACTCAATAAAGTTTGTAAGAGAGATGTATACAACTAGAGCTATATGTTTGAAAGACAAAAAAAAACTAAAAATGTAATTAAAAAGACAACTTTACCTCCAAGTCGTTTAGAGATTTCTACAAAATCATGAGAGGGAGAGGCACGCTAGGGTTCCGCGGCAGAGGGGGGAGAGGCGGCGGCCGTGGTGGTCGCGGTCCCCCTCATCCTGACACCCACCAAGCCTCCGATAACGACGACCCTCCCCTGGATGTAGACAACAGCCCGAAAGCTGGGGGCAATTCTGAAGGAGATGTCTCTATGACGTCGGCCAACCCTCCCCCACCTCCAGAAGCTTTGTCGTATAAAGATGCAACTATTGGCCGCACTACCAAGGCACCGTCGTCCCTCGCTCCGGTCTCTCTAGACTTTATCAAGGCATATGACATCCGTATTGATCACAACGGCAACTTACCACATATCTCTATTAACCCTGCAACCCTACCTCCTCTCTTGGAGCCCTGGAAGTATGTCGTCATCATTAAGGTCATCGGTACGAACGTCATCTTCAACGCTCTCATGAACCGCATCTCTGTTCTCTGGGCCCTTACAGGCGACTTCCGAGCAATAGATCTCGACATGGGATATTATATCATCCAGTTGTCTAACAACACCGACTTCATCTGAGCAATGACTGGAGGTCCCTAGACAATCTTCAACCACTATCTCTCCATCCAGTTGTGGTCGAAGGAGTTTAGACCATCGTACCCTATCCCACGTAAACTAGTGGTCTGGGAAAGAATAGCAGTCCTGCCCATCTACCTGTTCCAAAATCAACTCCTATCGAGTATCGGGGACTTGATCGGGAGAATGATTAAAATTGATGCTACTACTCAGTCCGGACACCGCGGAAAATTTTCTCAGATCGCGGTTGAAGTCGACACCTTGAAGCCCCTGCTCCCAGCGGTGGTGCTCAACAGCGAGACCTTCCACCTCGAGTATGAAAACCTTCCCTCTTTTTGCATGAAGTGTGGCCGCCTTGGCCATGCTGAAGGAGACTGCAACTTTGGGCCCAAGTTCACCAACGCTGAAGCATCATCCTCAACAACTGGACCGCTCCTCTCGACGCCCACATACACGGAGGCCATGCCAAGATGCCTCCGCATAAGCCGCCGACGAAGAAGACTACTGCTAGCCAGACTAACGGTAACTCGAAAGAGAAGTCGTCCGCTCCACATGAGAAGACCACTCCCACGACAGCCGCCGCTGATGAGGTCGATCAGGGGGGCGAGTGGGAGACAGTTACGAATCGCAAGAATAAAAAGAAGGGCAATAAGAAGCCAGCAGAGTCCAGCGGACCTAGCTCTGCAAAACCACCGCTAGGTCAGCCTCCAGCACATCAAGCGCTGCCATAAATGAATAATACAGCAGTGGTCCTTGTGGACGACGAGATTGTGGAAGGAAGGCCATCTCAACAACTGGCAGACTCCTTTCGGTTCCAGGCCAGCGTCCCTATCACCTCGAGTGATATCCCCCTAGGGTTTACCTGGGGATCCCGTGGAGGTGGCAGAGGTGGGGTGATACTCCAGAACAGGAAGGTTGTATATCAGACCGTGAGCCCAGGCCGTGAACGCAAGAAGGGTAGGTTGGCCCAACTTGTTGACAATAACAATGATCAAAACCCTGCAATTAAGAAGGCTCTCTCATTCAAGGAGATCGAACAAGGTGCAGATGAAGCAATGGATGTGGCGGCTGACACTTCAGGCCTCCTCGCCGCCATCCAGTGAAAAGCCAGGTCCTTGTATACTAGGGTTTCTATATGCCGAACAACCTTTGTTGGAATATGTAACGACCCCGCCTCCCGGTAACCCCCAATTAAGGGAGACCCGGAGGTCAGAGCCGTTATTCAATAAACATGATCAAAGGTTCGACAAATAATCAGTAATAATTAATAAACTTTACCAACTAAACTGAAAACTGGTATAAAATAAAACTTTTCTTACCTTGGAAAAACTGGGATTTCTAAACTTCTATCCATGAAGATGTTACTCTAACTAATCCTCCTGTGTACGTTACTTCTCATTTAATTCCACATATGCCACTTTACTGTTTGTTCTTTTCATTTGTACCTAAAACGCCGACAAACAAAACGTCGGTCAGTATATCGAAATATACTGGTATGTGGGGACAACCAAAAGTTTGCACATATGGCTAACAATTTAATAATCACAATCAAATTATTTAACAAGCCAATTTACACTTTTCAGTATGACATTCTCCACCACTTTTGCCCTAACCCTGGCATACCCACCTTAGGGTGCCCTTTGCCAATGACTTAAGGCCACCTTCTCAATCCTGAGCTTGGTGCCTAGGGGTCACCTCTCATGGTGCCCACTAGTCATGCAATATCATAGGCCACCTTCTTGGTGCCTGGGGTCACCACTCAAGGTGTCCATTGGTCTACCCATCTGGGCCTGACCTTTGGTATCATCCATCAGGGTGGCATGTAGGTGCGAGAATCCATACTTCTATTATTAATGTGATAATCATAGTGACTTTATAATTTGCAAATATGAACATCCAAACTGATAATTTGCAGTCAATGCGATCAATCATCCGGCAACCACGCGGGAAACTAATGCGGTTATTCATAAGCGTAACCACATACCTGATCCAGAGCAACTTGTTGTCCAAGCAATAATGATAAAGAACAAGCAACAAGCAATCAACAAGTATCCTGAAATTAATGCATGACATCCAAGTGTTATAATTTATCCAGAACATTCTAAAGCTAGACTTGGATTCCACCTTAGGTTTTCTAAACCACATTAGGATTTTATTAGGGTTTTTGCTTTCATGACGCTTTTATCATATTAACTGCTCTCTTAATTTATAAACCCTAATTTCAACATCATAAGCCCAATTAAAGTCGATCATTTCTTTTTGATACCAAAATTACCTTCTTTAACCCTTTAAGTTATTTCAAGGTCATTAGACTCAATATTAAACTAATTATATGCAAATTCATCCTTTTCAATCTTAATGATCATTTTTATCATTAACAGGCTAATATAACCTTTATATACTCATTTAACCCTTTCTAACTCATTAATCATCAAAGGTTAGGGTTCTGTATTGATTAAATCATTACAGATAGTATCTCTGTTTACTTTTTGAATTCAAAGCATAATCAGATTCCAATTATATTTTTAATGGATTCCCCTCGTTTTTCTGAGCAAAATTCATATTTTGTATGTTCTCATCCGAGCTACGGATAAAAATATAGGATTGTAACAAAAATACTTACTTCGGGCCAATTGGGGGCTGCCACGTAGGCGCCTCCCATGCAATGAACTCACTGGGTTTGCAAATATAACCAAAAGTCAGTTTTGCCCTCGATAAGTGGATTGGCTTCTTAGTCCGCGGAAGGGTAGTTTCGTCCAGTGCGCATGATTCTCTTCTTCCTCCTCGCGTTGCCAACAGGTCGCCGCCTTGCAGCCCTAGATGCGAGCTGCGTGACTCCTTCTCCATCCTCTAGACCCCGGCGGTCGTCAGGGATGGCTCCATCACCTCCGCCGCCCACCCTCGTCCTCCCTCAGGCCTTGAACTATGACCAGGTTGGCCGGGATGGGTCAGGCGGACCTGTAACTTGCAGCTGCAAGTGCAGCCGCAGTTGCAGTCAAACGGGAGTTGCTTCCTCTTCCCTAGGCCGGAGCTTGCCACCCAAACCTAGCCTCGACTCCGCAGCACTTGGGCGCACCCAGAGTTCCTTCAACCTGTGGCAAACACGGCCGCTACTGAGTGAGAATAGCCCGTGATTGCTGTCGCAGTTGCTGCAGTTTTGCAGGCTTTCGGTAGCAGTTGCTCGAAGATGAGGGTGTTGGATTGGTAGCCGGGAATCTCAGGGTTGTTGTGGAAGGTTTCCTCCTCCAATATGACGATTCTCCACAGCTCCTTGATTGTTTCCAAGGTTACACAAACCGTGCTAGGGTTAAAGTAGAAGAGGGAGAGATATGTGGGGTTTCCTTTGAAATTCGATCCAGAGGCTCTACCTCCTCATATAGGGGTGGCTACTCACGCCCTAAGAGGGCCACTTATGTGTCGACTAGTCCTTTTCCAAAAAGGATCCAATTCCTTCATTAGGAAGGAAGCTTTCTCTCTCCTACCTATTTCATTGATATTCCTTATTCCATGGATTTTTAGGAATTCGAAAAATTATTCTTTTTATCTTCCTTGTACTTGCCTTTTCAAGTATTGGTATGAAATTTAGTTTCCCTTTTAATAGAAAATATCCCCCTTTTAATAATACCATGAGATTCATTAATAATGTACTCACATTATATTCTTATTTTCTTTTATCGATATTTTCTCTTTCCTCTTTCTTCATGGGGACTCCTTGGATCCCAAGCAACTCTAAGAATTCGAAATTCCCCTCTAAGGAATACTCATCATCTTTAAATGCATCAATATGCATTATCTCATTATCTTGCCTATTTCTTTTTAATATAATTCCTTTTTGAGGATCTCTCTCTTATTTCCCTTTTATTTTCCTCATTGGTATTCCTTTTATCATTAGTAATCCTTGGGATACGAAATCCCACTAAAGATAATTCAATTATATCTCCTCATCACTTATTTCCCATATTTTCATTATTTTCACTTTCTTTATTAACAAGAAAATACTTAATTGTTATTTTCTTTTCTTATTGCCTTTTCTTTGCAACTTTGGGCTCCTTGGAACCCAACGAATCTAAGAGGCACGAAATCCTCTTTGGATTTTCCTTCTAGAGGTTTCCACACCTTTCTTATCTCAAATTCTCATTTATTCATTAATAAATCGAATATCCTTGTTATTGGGCCCAATAGCCAATAAAGCCCACAAATCAAACAACAAGGCTATTGTAAATGAAATCCATGCATTCATCCATTATTTGTTCATTTATCTTTATTATGAGAAATTAAATTTCTCAACAAATGAACCCAAAATTTGGGGTTGTAACATCCTTCCCTTCTTATAAGAATTTTGTCCTCAAAATTCCAGCATGCAAACAAACAAACAGGATAATCCATTCTTATGTCCATCAGGGCTACCATGTAGCTTTACCCTATCCATGGTGCTTTCCAAGAACCTTCATCATCTCATATTCTTCCATCTGAGTTCTTTCTTACCTTGGTATATCGTACCCTCATAGGTGACTCAGGACATTTCAGCCTTTCAAAAGCTGAATAGGTTCAAGGCTCAACACATGGCTTGGGTACCTCACATAGTGCTCTAGATCAGACTCATGTAAAACATTATACATTATGTTATCCTGAGGGGTAAGGCTAAACACAACCATTTCCACCAATCCATCTCAAATGGACCCATATATCGGGGACTCAGCTTTCTCAGCTATAGCTTAGAGGGGTCGGATTTTCACATTATATTCCACCACAGTGAACTGCATGTCAGTCTGCTTTGCACCAGCTCGTGACTCATGTCACCCTTGGGCTCTCTCTCTCAGCCATTGCTCGATCAAGCGACTTCATCTGCACACATTGTGGTTCTTCTCTGACCTTCGCGAGGCCTCCTTCACCAACATGATCTTATTGAAGTGGTGACCGACACATCCTCTCTATAAGACTTCTTGCATCCCGATAAAGGTTATGGTGGTTAACATCACATCTTTAGAACTACTTCATGGTATCACCCTGAACAAGCACACTTTCTCTCATCAGACCCTCTAGTCTGGATCATACTAACCATTAGTATGGGGCGATAAACTGTACAAACACTGAGCTCTTCATGTATCTACTTCCACCTCATGGAAGTGAACCCTTGGGTCACATCAAAAACTTTTGAATTCACATCATGGTGTAGTTGAACCAACTCTTTCATATGTAGTTCCACCAGATCTGTCCCTTGACAAAACTCTTCCTTTCTCATGTCATCTAGGTAAGGCGATCTACCATAACCCATATTGTATCTTGACCTTTTTGGTCTAGGAGAGACTCACAACATCCATAATGATGAACTCTCATTCCTTTTCGGGAACTCTTTATACTTTACATCCATGCACTGGGTTAATGGTGTTCGTCCTTCACCTCCTGGCTTGCATGGCCACATGCTACATGCAACTTTGTTTTAAGCATCCAGAATGCTACCATCACTTACTATCTTTGTAGTATCAAGGTGTATCATGATATTAAAACCATGATCTTCTGTAATTCATGATTCCTCGAGATCGATACCTCAGAAACACTAAACTATTTTCATCAGGGTTTTATTACCTCCCTATCCAAAGAAGTGTATCTGAGGTTTTATTACCATCCTTTTACTACAGCAAGGACTAAACTGGCTAACCAAATGACCATTAACTTGTTCCACATATCTCATTTTATCTGTGTGTTAGCCAAAACTCATCTTCTTTCCAAACATAGGGTTAGTTGAACAACCTCAACCTCATCTAGCCTCTAGCTAAACTAGACAGTTTATCTCAACCAGAGTATTTATTACCACTTTACCTCCTTAGGTGTCAGGTAATGTGACGATATACACTTCCTTGTATTCCACTTATCGCCTTACCTCAAACCTTAAGTTTGTCTTCATTAAGAAATTCTGAACTCATCCTCATGGTGATCAAACTCAACCTTGGTAAATTCGCACATTCCACATAATTCATGACAAAACATCCTCACAAGATGATATCCTTATACTCTTAGTGTTTGTACACCATCCATGTATCATTCCTTCCACAAAGTTATGTTATCATCTCTATCCTTGTTCCTTATAGCAACGTTCCAACTCACAACATCCTTGTCCTTGGTGTGTGGCATGCATACTGTCCTATCTCTCACTCTCATAACAAGAAGAAATAAGCATTTGGCGGCCGTCCAAATACAGAGTTCTTCCTATTCCAAGAGTAGGGATAGTACAGCCCACCTTGCCAGTACACCTTCAAATCTCCGTTGAAACGTGCAACTCATGTCTCTATATCACAATCATCATTATATCAAAGTTACTTCCATGGAAAACTGGTCTCGAACCCACTTGGGTTACTACATAATCCTTCGTCATCTCCTCTAGGTCTATAGGGTGCCGACATGTTTGGGGTCATCCCTCTTCCCTTATGCATCCAGAGAGTGCCCTACTCATATGCCCTTTGGGCCTCATGAGTTCACGAAGGTGATCAATCTCCTAACCCATGGCCCTCAGACAGTGATAGCTGTTACCTCCCGACCCTATGGTCATGTGCAACTAGGGAATTAGGAAACTCCGTCTTTCATCGGTCTTATCCCTACCTGACCCTAGGATAGACTTGGGATTCTAACATAGTACATGTTCAACTTAGAACCGTACCCAATCCTTCATCATCTCTCTCTGCATTCATGACTGACTTTCATCCTTTCTCAGGGATCATGGCGACCTGCCTACCTTGGTCAGGCCCCATACTGGTTACCTTCATGGTAACACATCCATATGCACCTAGAGATGGTTATCTATGGGTTTACTGGCTCGTTCTTGTACCATGTACTTTTCACTTAGCTTCTCAAGATCCTATGAGACCTCTTTAGGTCACCTCAAAACCAACAAAACTGGTATACACCCTACCAACGGGTCCTTCTCCCAGGATGGGAGGAAACTACACCTGGATAACAAAGGTCACAAGCATCCTTATGTTTAGGGTCTGCATCTACATGAGCTTGCTTAGCCCTGGCAAGCTACTAAGGCACAACCAGATACCTACAAAGCCAAGCTAGGTCACACCTGTCCTCATACTCAACATCAAATCAACTTATTTGTGAGGGGGTCATCAAACATACCCTTACCTTAAGGGGTTTCCTTTACCTCTACACATTAAGAGTACCATGCTCGAAACTATAGAGACTCAAATCTCACCATGAGCATTGGATACACTGCTTCCCCTCTTAGGCCTAGGATCCCTAGATTATCCTTTGGGTATCCCACTGCATGCTCAAACTCTCAACCATGAATCAAGGATCTCCCAGGTATGTCATGTACTTCCATGATCCTTTCATAAGAGCAACACCACAAGGTCGAGTCCCCCTCAAGGACAACCATCTAGGTATAAAGCCTCACAACTGGTTACTTAACCCTCCTCAGTGTTTAAGGTACTCTTTACCTCATCCAGTAGGTAGTCACTTATGCCATGGGTACCAGAAGGTTCTTCAAGATATTATCAGCCTTCAGGGATCAAACATAAGACAACCACTATCATCCACTTAGGTTGCATCATCCTCAATTCCCCATTGAGCCTCATGTTTAAGCTTCCAACCCTTTTTGCTTGGTTACTACTTTCTCTTTCTCGAGCTAACTCGACTTCCAGCCATACTACTCGAGGTCCTCTCTCTCTCTAAAGGCTCATGCTCACAAGCATACCCTTATGTGGGTGAAGCTGGTGCTCAACTCATGTTCGGCTCTAGATTATCCATATGCTTACCTCGTAAGCCATCCATTGTGCCCTTCTGGCCAGGGTTTCAACCTACTACCGTACCACTGACGTACTCCGGGTGCAAGATATATCCTTCTTGCAACACCCCATAAGGTTTATATATGTTCTTCTCTAACCTCACCCATGAAGGAGCTATCCACCGCTCAACCATGCACGACCCTCTCCAGGGTTGGGTCACCAAAGGAACTAGGTCATCTAACCTCTTATGGCATCCCAAAGGCATGTCCAGCCAAACACTCGGTCAACCATGACATCTAGCTCATCATGTCATCTTTCTCTCTAACCTTCATTTAGGGTTAGGGTTAACATCATCCTCAAAGGACGTGCTAGGTTTCTACTTTTAATGGAGGTCTCTACCTCCAGACCTAACTCTCTCTACTTATCCTCCTACCAAGGAGGTCTATCCTCAGGTCTCTCCTGAGGGTAATGACAACTCGTGTCATACGACCTAAGCATGTATCTATTCCTTTACGCTTACTCTATTAAGCTTATGTCCATGACATCTTATTTACATGCTTTTTATTAATTTGATGGAGGATTCCTTAGTCCTTATCAACCTTACCCATACCTCAAGAGGGTGAGGGGAAGAGAGAGAAAATCCTAATCCTTAAGGCCCTTAATAGAATTTGAGTCGAGAAGGGATGAATAAGATGAGAGAGTCCTAAAGGTATCTTATTTCGATTCATACCCTAAGACTTTGGCCAGGCAGTCACACGGATCCGGGAGTCCTCGTATTCCGACTAGCGGTGCGGAGGAAAATCTTGCCAGCCCCCGGTCGTGATCCTTTTCTAGACACCTCTGTCTTTCGGATAATCCTCTAATAACTCCCTTGGGTTCTATAGAATTTGTAAAATTTAATAATTATTAAAGATTAGATGAGGAACCTATGCTCTGATACCAATTGTAACGACCCCGCCTCCCGGTAACCCCCGATTAAGGGAGACCCAGAGGTCAGAGCCGTTATTCAATAAACAGGATCAAAGGTTCGACAAATAATCAGTAATAATTAATAAACTTTACCAACTAAACTGAAAACTGGTATAAAATAAAACTTTTCTTACCTTGGAAAAACTGGGAATTCTAAACTTCTATCCATGAAGATGTTACTCTAACTAATCCTCCTGTGTACGTTACTTCTCATTTAATTCCACATATGCCACTTTACTGTTTGTTCTTTTCATTTGTACCTAAAACTCCGACAAACAAAACGTCGGTCAGTATATCGAAATATACTGGTATGTGGGGACAACCAAAAGTTTGCACATATGGCTAACAATTTAATAATCACAATCAAATTATTTAACAAGCCAATTTACACTTTTCAGTATGACATTCTCCACCGCTTTTGCCCTAACCCTGGCATACCCACCTTAGGGTGCCCTTTGCCAATGACTTAAGGCCACCTTCTCAATCCTGAGCTTGGTGCCTAGGGGTCACCTCTCATGGTGCCCACTAGTCATGCAATATCATAGGCCACCTTCTTGGTGCCTGGGGTCACCACTCAAGGTGTCCATTGGTCTACCCATCTGGGCCTGACCTTTGGTATCATCCATCAGGGTGGCATGTAGGTGCGAGAATCCATACTTCTATTATTAATGTGATAATCATAGTGACTTTATAATTTGCAAATATGAACATCCAAATTGATAATTTGCAGTCAATGCGATCAATCATCCGGCAACCACGTGGGAAACTAATGCGGTTATTCATAAGCGTAACCACATACCTGATCCAGAGCAACTTGCTGTCCAAGCAATAATGATAAAGAACAAGCAACAAGCAATCAACAAGTATCCGGAAATTAATGCATGACATCCAAGTGTTATAATTTATCCAGAACATTCTAAAGCTAGACTTGGATTCCACCTTAGGTTTTCTAAACCACATTAGGATTTTATTAGGGTTTTTGTTTTCTAAACCACATTAGGATTTTATTAGGGTTTTTGCTTTCATGACGCTTTTATCATATTAACTGCTCTCTTAATTTATAAACCCTAATTTCAACATCATAAGCCCAATTAATGTCGATCATTTCTTTTTGATACCAAAATTACCTTCTTTAACCCTTTAAGTTATTTCAAGGTCATTAGACTCAATATTAAACTAATTATATGCAAATTCATCCTTTTCAATCTTAATGATCATTTTTATCATTAACAGGCTAATATCAACTTTATATACTCATTTAACCCTTTCTAACTCATTAATCATCAAAGGTTAGGGTTCTATATTGATTAAATCATTACAGATAGTATCTCTATTTACTTTTTGAATTCAAATCATAATCAGATTCCAATTATATTTTTAATGGATTCCCCTCGTTTTTCTGAGCAAAATTCATATTTTGTATGTTCTCATCCGAGCTACGGATGAAAATATAGGATTTTAACAACAATACTTACTTCGGGCCAATTGGGGGCTGCCACGTAGGCGCCTCCCATGCAATGAACTCGCTGGGTTTGCAAATATAACCAAAAGTCAGTTTTGCCCTCGATAAGTGGATTGGCTTCTTAGTCCGCGAAAGGGTAGTTTCGTCCAGTGCGCATGATTCTCTTCTTCCTCCTCGCGTTGCCAACAGGTCGCCGCCTTGCAGCCCTAGATGCGAGCTGCGTGACTCCTTCTCCATCCTCTAGACCCCGGCGGCCATCAGGGATGGCTCCATCACCTCCGCCACCCACCCTCGTCCTCCCTCAGGCCTTGAACTACGACCAGGTTGGCCGGGATGGGTCTGGCGGACCTGTAACTTGTAGCTGCAAGTGCAGCCGCAGTTGCAGTCAAACGGGAGTTGCTTCCTCTTCCCTAGGCCGGAGCTTGCCACCCAAACCTAGCCTCGACTCCGCAGCACTTGGGCGCACCCAGAGTTCCTTCAACCTGTGGCAAACACGGCCGCTACTGAGCGAGAATAGCCCGTGATTGCTGTCGCAGTTGCTGCAGTTTTGCAGGCTTTCGGTAGCAGTTGCTCGAAGATGAGGGTGTTGGATTGGTAGCCGGGAATCTCAGGGTTGTTGTGGAAGGTTTCCTCCTCCAATATGACGATTCTCCACAACTCCTTGATTGTTTCCAAGGTTACACAAACTGTGCTAGGGTTAAAGTAGAAGAGGGAGAGATATGTGGGGTTTCCTTTGAAATTCGATCCAGAGGCTCTACCTCCTCATATAGGGGTGGCTACTCACGCCCTAAGAGGGCCACTTATGTGTCGACTAGTCCTTTTCCAAAAAGGATCCAATTCCTTCATTAGGAAGGAAGCTTTCTCTCTCCTACCTATTTCATTGATATTCCTTATTCCATGGATTTTTAGGAATTCGAAAAATTATTCTTTTTATCTTCCTTGTACTTGCCTTTTCAAGTATTGGTACGAAATTTAGTTTCCCTTTTAATAGAAAATATCCCCCTTTTAATAATACCATGAGATTCATTAATAATGTACTCACATTATATTCTTATTTTCTTTTATCGATATTTTCTCTTTCCTCTTTCTTCATGGGGACTCCTTGGATCCCAAGCAACTCTAAGAATTCGAAATTCCCCTCTAAGGAATACTCATCATCTTTAAATGCATCAATATGCATTATTCTCATTATCTTGCCTATTTCTTTTTAATATAATTCCTTTTTGAGGATCTCTCTCTTATTTCCCTTTTATTTTCCTCATTGGTATTCCTTTTATCATTAGTAATCCTTGGGATACAAAATCCCACTAAAGATAATTCAATTATATCTCCTCATCACTTATTTCCCATATTTTCATTATTTTCACTTTCTTTATTAACAAGAAAATACTTAATTGTTATTTTCTTTTCTTATTGCCTTTTCTTTGCAACTTTGGGCTCCTTGGAACCCAACGAATCTAAGAGGCACGAAATCCTCTTTGGATTTTCCTTCTAGAGGTTTCCACACCTTTCTTATCTCAAATTCTCATTTATTCATTAATAAATCGAATATCCTTGTTATTGGGCCCAATAGCCAATAAAGCCCACAAATCAAACAACAAGGCTATTGTAAATGAAATCCATGCATTCATCCATTATTTGTTCATTTATCTTTATTATGAGAAATTAAATTTCTCAACAAATGAACCCAAAATTTGGGGTTGTAACAGAATATCCAAGGAGCATGCTCCAAGGATAAACTTAATCTATTACGAGAATTCAAAAGGAGATACAACCTCCATATCTTAGCTATCATTGAACCAAGGTGCAGTGGTTTCTCTGCTGATAATGTCATACGGAAACTTGGCTATTCTTCTTCACACCGTGTGGAAGCCCTGGGCTTCTCGGGGGGCATTTGGATTCTCTGGGATTCTCATAAGTGCCAAGTCGATATCATCCAAAGTCATAGGTAATATATCCATTGTTATATAAACAATGTGTGGCATCTCACTGTCATATATGGTAGCCCGAGTCCGATGAAACGGGACCTCCTTTAGCAGAGACTGACTGCGCTGGCTACTAATGTGTCTGGTGCTTGGGCGGCAATGGGTGATTTTAATACTATGTTAGACCCATCAGAAAAGTTGGGAGGCAAGGGTTTCGATCATTGCTCGTGTCTCAAATTCAATTCTCTACTCCTTAATACTGGGCTCTCAGACATCCGGTCCTCTGGTAATCGCTATACTTTCAAGAAAGGCTTGCTACTTGAAAAATTGGACAGGGTTATCGCCAACGTTGAGTGGCTCTCTATTGAAAATGGGATGTCAGTCAGCGTTCTACCCCTGATCTATAGTGATCACAGCCCCCTTTTGATTGCTGGCCAACGCTCTAAACGAGACCATTTGTTTCACTTCAAAACACGTATGATCTGGACCCATATCCCAACCTTTAAATCCGACCTCCTCTCGGTCTGGGATAGCTCTAAGCCTTTCCTCGAAGCTCTTGCGCCCTTTCAAGCTGCCGCAGTCATGTGGGATTCTAAACGCATTAAACAGCAGCATAAAAGGAAGACGAACATTCTTCGGCGGCTAGCTGAATGTCAGGTACATACACATTCATCTACTATCACTAACCACCTTCTTTCTATTGATTTACAAGAGGAGCTTAATTCCATTCTTCTCCGAGAAGAGGCTGACTGGCAGCAAGAATCCAACATCAACTGGCTTCAATATGGGGATGGAAATAATAAGTTCTTTCATTCCTTTGTCAAAGCCCGACGCCACCATAATAAGATTTCGATACTTCAAGATAATATTGGATCTTGGCTTGAGGCCCCCTCACTTCTTCCTGTGCTGGTCCGATCCTACTTTTGTAACCTGCACTGCACCGAGACTACTTCTGCTCCTAGTCGCATAGCCATTTCAAATTATATTGGGCTCTTCCCCAGCATTCCTGATTCGTGTGACCTGGGACAAATTCCTGATGCTGTTGAAATAAGGAGAACGTTGTTCCTCATGGCCCCTGCCAAAGCACCTGGCCTAGACGGCATCCACAATGAGTTTGTACAAACCAACTGGGGACATGTGGGTAGCTCCTTCGTCTCCACCATTCGTTCTGCTTTTCAGTTCGGTCGTATTGATGAACGTATTGCTGATTCGCTAATGGTCCTCATCCCGAAGGTGCCTAGCCCCCAGCGGTGTTCAGACCTCAGGCCCATCTCTCTAAATAACTGTTGCTTTAAGCTTATTTCCAAGATTATTGTAGAAAGGATCAAACCTTTCCTCAATAATTGGATTTTTGAAAATCAATCCAGTTTCATTCTAGGTCGGCATATTAGCGATAACATCCTTATTGTATAGGAGGTCATACATTCAATGAAGATGATGCGTGGAAAAAAGAAATGGGTGGCAATCAAATTAGACCTTTCCAAAGCGTTTGATCGCATGCGATGGGATTTCATCGAAGATACGATTCAAAGGACCAGGCTTCCATCTATCCTAACAAAGCTCATCATGCAGATCATCTCGTCGGGCAGTACTTCTATCCTTTGGGAATGCGTCCCTCTGGAGGCGTTTAAGGTGTGCCATGGCGTTCGACAAGGAGATCCTATAAGTCCTTATATCTTTGTGTTGTGTATGGAACGCTTAAGCCAAGCTATTGTTGCGTCTGTTAACGCAGGGGATTGGAAACCCATTATGCTTTCAAGAAATGGGGTCCCTCTTACGCATGTTTTGTTTGCTGACGATATTCTCCTTATGGCAAAAGTTTCTAATAAACAAGCTACCACTATCAAGACTATCTTACATAATTTTGCTCAGGTCTCGGGACAAGTTCTTTCTACTGAGAAATCAAGATGCTTCTTCTCCCCTAACACTACAAATGTGGAGAAGAGTGGTTTTTGTCGTAGGTTGGGAATCCCTAGCACCAATAATTTGGGTCGATATTTGGGAGTGCCTCTTCTCCATCATCGCCTAAATAAGCATGCGCACGCCTCCGTTCTGTAGTCCATTCGTTCTAGAATGAACAGTTGGGTTGCACGCCATTTATCCCTTGCTGGCCGAGTTACCTTGGCAAAGAGCACCTTGCAAACGATTCCATCTTATACAATGCAGACTGTCAAGCTTTCTCCTACGTTGTGTGACGACATCAACCGCCACATCAAAGACTTCATCAGGTCCGGGGGCTACCAGCAGCACCATATCTCTTTAGTCTCGTGGAAAAACCTCACTAAAAGTAAGGAGCACAGAGGGTTAGGCCTCAAGGATGCCCGCACACAAAATGACGCTCTGATGTTAAAGAATACTTGGCAATTTATGACCAACCCCTCATGCCTGTGGGCAAGGGTGCTACGGGGCAAATATGTACGAGGGAATTCACTCTCACGGAAGCCATGCTCAGCTGCATGGGCTTTCATCAAGGCGCACATTCCTAAGTTGGAAGGATATTGTCATATAACCATAAACTCGGGCACATCTACTAATGTCTGGCATGATAGATGGCTACTGGGCAAGTCTGTCATGGAGCTTGATCCAAACACCACTATTCCGGAGGGTCTCGAAGATCTTACTGTCCAAAGCATGACTCATCTTGATGGAGATTGGGATTGGGAGTTCATTCATGCTCATTTACCACAAAGCTCGTGGCTTCTCATCAAGAGTATGTTACCGCCTTGTTCCGACACAGGTCCGGATAAGTGGTCATGGCCACTTGAACCAAGTGGGGAACTCACGGCTCGCACAGCTTATAGCTGATTGCGGGAGGAACACCTTCATCCGTCTTCACCTATCAACTAGAAGTTTGTTTGGTCTCACCCGACGCCCAACAAATACCAGACCTTTCTATGGCTCCTTAGACACAAAGCCCTTCTGACGCATGTGGAGAAGGTCAGAAGACACATCACTGTGGAGGATACCTGCCAGTGTTGCAATTCTACAAGTGAATCCATTGTGCATTGCCTTAGAGATTGCCCCTCTAGTAAGAAGGTCTGGGTGCACTTGGGAATGAACCACGCATTCTTCAGTGGCTCGGAGGAGGAGTGGATCCAACTGATAATCAAGGGAAACGGCAATGCCGAAGCCATGATTCTTGGCGGCGTGGGCTGTTGGACACTCTGGAGAGCACGCAATGATTATATCCATAATGGGGAGCATAAGCCATCGGCTACTCATGCAGCTTTTATCCGTGGTCGTACGCAGGCTATTTTGCATCTTGCTACAAGTCCATCCCACGCTATACGTAAGTCACGTGGCCCTATCTCCAAAAGTCCAGGGAATTCGCAGCATATCATCTTTGTGGACGCTGCGTTCCAAAGCCACAGTCACAAGACTGGCATTGGAATTCATGTCACTGACTTACATGATAACTGTCTTTTGGGACGGGGGTCTCATTGCTGTGCTACCTCCGCCAAGGAGGCGGAAATGAAAGGAATCGTACAGGCCTTGGAAACCTATAGACTCCACGGTTGGTAAAATAGTATTCTCTACTCAGACTCTACGTCTGCAATTGAATCCATTCTGCAACCTAATGAAGCTGAAAGAAGATTCGAGCCTTTGAGGAGGAGGGCCTCTACCATCTTGTCTGTATATCCGAGAACGATTCTCTCCTTCATCCCACGCAACCATAATGTGATGGCGGACCATATTGCAAAACATTCTCTGTATTCCTGTCAAAATTATCATTTCACAAGTGTCAAGCCTAACTGGTTATCACCTGACATTAATATCTCTGTTCCTTTCATGATTTCCCGTACTAGAGAACGGGGTGAATAAGATTTTCTCTATGTCTCTAAAAAAAAGACAACTTTACCAATTATTACAAACTAGCAAATGGTACATATAGTATTAATGAATAAGCCCATCAATTAATATCGACGAAACAATTTTCAATTATTCAAGAAAGTGTTGTTTTCCAGTGACTTCTAGTCTAGAAATGACAAACAAATATTGCTACTAATAGGCTACTACTCAAAGTATTAGAAGAAACACATCAAGAAATAAGTATTTGTGAAGGAGGATGATGAGATCTAGTTCAAAAAAATTCTCTCCATAGCCCTTTTATCTCATCAAGATACTTATAACAACAACAAAGACAAATTTTAATTGTGAAAGACCTTAGAAGTTGAAAAAGACATTATTGGAAGGAAATGCACCACATAATTGCTAGTAGTATCATTAAACATGTTATTTATAGTAAGGATAGATACGGCCCTAGACAAAATTCATTTCAAACATTCTTTAAAAAGAACCAAACATTGAATGAATAAGGTGAACATATAGGTTGTGGATTGCATCTAATTTAAATCGGATGAAGGCCATTGAGAAGAGACCAGTTCACATTTCAAATTTAAGAAACTTACAACCACAATATTATAGTGCTAACAATAACTTTCCTATACATATCACTACATTTGGCTGTATTGTCGTATAGATGTCTATCATTATACACATGGTCATCTAATAACGTGGTACCTTTCTAATGTAATGTTGAATTGAATAAATGAAAATATACTACTTTGTAATGCTAAATGTGATAACAAAGTCATATTAGATAGAAAAGAAACATCAAGAGAGTGTGAATGTACCATACTCGGGGTGATTTTTAGAGTAGGTGAAGATATCTACAGATTCCTATCACAGACCAAAATTCTCACGACCAACATTTTCATGGTGCACCAGCCTAGAAGGCACTATGAAAGGTAAGCAGGAGCTCGCATGCTTTCCCCACTGGTGTCTAACCACAAAAGAGCAGTGGGAAGTCTCATGCCAATGTTGCTGGATGGAAGCATTATGTCAGAATGATTGAGGGTTATCAATAGAAAAATAATAAAAACACAGTAGAATAAGCTTCGATAATTCCAGCAGGATCAACAGAATGCATCCGTGCAAGAACTAGAGTAGAGATGGATGGATCATTATAAGTGATGGCTGAAATTTTCTAATGAAAAGTCACTGAGTTACAAACTAGCAGTTGTTCCGGCAACAATTCAAAAGCTACCTTGGGGCTTACCTTACGGATCAAATAATCAAACCGACCTCTGAGGAGAGCACAAACTAATGGGCGATGCTGCCAGAAAACCAACTAAATGATGGATAGTTATAGAAAATGAAGCAATGAAGGGAATGTGTGAGTATGAAAGTTAATAGCGAGAAGTCATATAGAAAAGAAATCAGTACTATGCTATATGCCTCAGATTAAATTAACAGTTTTTTCCCAAAACCCCCCTCTACTTTCCAACAATTCCGTAAAACCTCCTCTAGTTTGACAAATCCTAACAAACCCCCTACCACCTACTACTCCTGGTTGCATTTGTCACTCGACGAACTAGTTAGTTTTTTGCATTCTAATTTACATTCAGATGCAACATCGCTGGGCCCACTAATGTTTATTTGGTGACTATGTTTTAATTGTAATTGTTTACATTCTTCCCTTACTGCAGCATTAAAAAGATATTAGGTGTGAGTATGTTTGAGCTTGAGAAGTAGTTGAGGGTATGTGTAACAGTCCACCGAGACCATTTCGGTGTGAATTTTTGTCAAAATCTTAAACGAGTAACCGAATTTGTTTATAAGATACCTAACAAAGAGAGGAATTAGATTAGCATATTAAACTTGAAATCGATTAATATACATCAAAATTAACATTTATATGTTAGGTGAGGAAAAAATATTTACTAACTAACCTAAAAATTTCTCCAACCAGCAAGCATAGTGTGACTTAAATTATGAAAATTAGAACTCAAATTAATCAAAATTTGATGAATTTGTACCATTTCAATATGAATAGATTTATTGAAATATTAACCATATTTGAAATTCGATGATAAAATTAACCGCTTTATTCCAAATTGAACATGGGGATCAAAATCTAGGTCCGTGTTATTCCTTACTTAAATTGTCAAAAATGTAATTAGCCTATTCTTATCAGTAACTGAATCACATTAGAAATTTTAACAATGCTAATATTATACATTATAAATTAATAAAAATATATTTATGCACACCTTAATATATATTGGATTTTTTAAAAGATATTTATAAAACAATAATTGGATTACATTCTGTGTTACATATTCAAAACCAATTCGATTCAAAATCTAGCAAAAACTTCATGCTAAAGTGGGTCTCATTGAACTATATGTTAGAGGATAAGGGTTGCAAAATTATAGACCTGACTAAGTTTAGGTCATAAAGAGATAATTAGAATTTCTAACAGCCAGAAATAAGATCGAATGGAGCCTGATTTCAATCACCATGTCCACCCTAGAACAGAGTGCATCAATCAGGAATCTAGAATAGAACATAGGACATATTTCATCCGAACACTATTCAACATGGAATTGATATTGACTTATCAGATTTAGCAATATAGGTTGATTCCATTTTAGCATAGTTTTACGTTAGACTAGTACAATTTTTCTCCATATGCCTAACTTCTAGGTCCTAATTTTGACAAATCCATATTGATTTCGGATTGAATATGCTAATCAAATTTGTTATATGTTACATATTGTACCATACTATTTGTTTACCGGTTTGTCATTTTGTGAAAAAAATGGCCCATGATCTCATTTGGGGATTGTGCGTACAATAAAATACGTGTCTGGTTCAAACATACGCATTGCCAATGTTATTTAAAAATAATGTGAGAATAAGAGAAGAACGTTGACAAAATAAATTTAGAAAATAATTGGACCAAGTAAGTACAAGATGCACTGCAACTTATTGACATAAGCACCAGAAATAAAAAGGTAGGCCGTCGCAAGAGACGGGGGCAACTGGCTGTGGCAGGTGGCAGGGGGTTTATTTGGATTTGCCAAAGTAGAGGGGGTTTTCGGGAATTTGTAGAAAGGAGAGGGGGGTTTTGGGAAAGAACTCTTAAATTAAAACTTGACATTGTCATTACATGAGATTAAATAAAGGAGGTAGTTATCTATCACGAGAAGAGTACATTACCGTATATTTGTTGAATGAAACATCTTGGTCCCAAGAAAATAGAGCTGCTATGTACCACTACGTCCTCGTCACTATCTTGAAAGGAGAACGTAATGGATGTGAAGCTATTTTGGAGTACCTTTTTGGACTTCGTTATTATTTTGGAAAGAAATCTGGCCAAGAACGAAGGCGGAGTGGTTAAAGCACCTAGAAGTCGGCAAGATGTATGTGCTAGGACTCGACCAGGTGGAATGCTGAAACCATGGAAACACCATATGGATCAGAACGACAACGAGATCTGGATCCTAGAGTCAGTCGCGTTTGAGGTCGAAGATGGCTGGGCGATTCTGGTGGAGCCTTGCGGTCAAAGTTATCTGGGTGGCCGTACTCTTTAGACGAGTGTACACTTTTGACTGTACACTCGGAGTCAAAATTATATATATATATATATATATATATATATATATATATATATATATATATATATATATATATATATATATATATATTCACTCACTGCCCGCGCGGGTAGATAAGTGAAGTTACCCGGTTGTCGAATTAACACATGCAGTGAAGTATTGATATAGAAGCGGTGACACTGTTCGTAATTATGTAAAGAGCTAGTCACTTTACGTGCATGGAGTAGCAGTGGCATATTAGTAATTATATTAAATAATTGAACGTGCATGGAGCAACAATCTAAGCCTTATCCAACAATACAAATAGTAACTGCAACCTCGTTAGTGTTGGATATGTACTATCTAGCATGCACATTGGACAAAAATAAGTGCCTTATAAGACAATTGTTATTTGTATTTAAAAATTTTGTTTATGTATCCAACAATACAAATAGCAACTGCAACCTCGTTAGTGCTGGATACATACTATCTTAACATTCACATTAGACAAAAATGGGTGCCTTATAAGACAATTGTTATTTGTATTTAAAAATCATGTCTACGTATTTTGTGTTCAAGAGACCGCTCTATAAGGAGAGATAACACATTATAAATAGCAAAGAGAAACTATAATATGTATGAAAAAAATGTAATACAAAAGAGCGCATTGTAACAAGAACTGACATTTTGTAATCTAAAAAAAATAAGAGACAGTAGTAGGTAAACGAGTGATATTCCGGCGTCGTACAAGACTTGTAATAATAACTAAAGAAAGATATCATTATGTAATAGGAAGGAACTGTTTGTAATCGGAACAAAGAATTCGTAATGAGAAGGAAAAAATTGTAAAAAAAAATAGATCATTTGTAATGGAAAGGAAACATATGTAATCAAGAATGACATTTTGTAATACAATGAAATGATACTTCTAGATTGTATTACGTAACGTCATATGTAGTTATAAATTTCTCATTTCTTATACAGATTCTATGTTTTCATTACAATATATCATTTATCCTTACAAAAATAATATTTATTAGAAATATTTGTCCTTACCCCTAACAAGGTTGACAGTAAAGGTTAGGTCGGGACGAGTGATGGTCAAGTACAGGAGTGATCCAGCAAGGCTACGATATAAGGTAGGGTCATAGAAAGTGGTAGGATTTACAACTGGAGGGGTTGTGTCATCTATTGGTGTCGCAACGGATTTTGCATGTATCATATTGGCATATTGGAGGATGTTTGTAGCATACCAGGATTCTGAAAGGAAGAGTCCAGTTGTAGTGTTGGACTTCTTTACCGAGGAAGAAGTGTAGATCAGCAAGGTCTTTTAGTTGAAACTCGATCAGAAGATATGCGTAGCAAGAAGTTTTGAAGGTGAATGGGAGAGTTTCCAGTAACAATGATGTCATCCACGTATAGCAATATGAAGATGTAGTGGGAGTCGAAACGCCAGATGAAGAGGGAGGGGTCAGTCGAGCTGCAGCGAAAGCCAGTTGTAAGGAAGGAGAAATGAGCTAAGCCGGTTGTACCATGCATGCGGGACCTACTGGAGGCAGTAGAGGGCCTTATATAGTCGCCAAACATGATGGGCATGTGCAAGATATCATTATTTAATAGGAAGGAACTCTTTGTAATGAGAACAGAGAATTCATAATGGAAACGAAAAAATTGTAAACAAAATAGATCATTTGTAATGGAAAGGAAACATATGTAATCAAGAATGACATTTTGTAATACAATGAAATGATACTTCCCGATTTTATTACGTAACGTCATACGTAGTTACAAATTTCTCATTTCCAATACAGATTATATGTTCTCATTACAATATATCATTTATCCTTATAAAGACAATACTTATTAGAAATAGAAGTAAACAAGTGACATTCTGACAACATATAGTGAATTACAATGACAAGTAAAAAAAGATGACATTTTGTAATAAGAAAGAAATATCTGTAACCAAAATAGATAATTTGTAATGGAAGGGAAACATATGTAATCAAGTATGAAATTTTGTAATAAAAATCTAAATGTATCAAATTCCACTGTCTAAGAGAAACAATACTTCCAGATTCTATTACGTAACGTCATACTCAATAACAAATTTCTCTTCAGCTTTCACTTTTTTTGTTTACCTAACATGAATGTCGCAATGTCTATAGCTATCTTTACCACTAGTGTATGTACTCATAACAAATTGTGATCTAGCTACTAATAGTGGCAACACACGCATGTACTAGCAACAAATTTCAAATTAAAAAATTTAGAATACATGTTCCATGCATACGTAATTGCCTTTTTGTTAATTAAATTAGATGTCACCGCTTCTCCATGCATACGTAAATTTTTTTTTGTATAATTACAATAGTTGTCATTGTTATCATGCAAGTGCAATTGATATTATATTAATTACAGATCCTACCACCGCACCGCTTCTCCATGCATACGTAAATTTTTTTTGTATAATTACAATAGCTGCCACCGTTATCATGCAAGTGCAATTGACATTATATTAATTACAGATCCTGCTACCACTCTCTATGCACGGGTAATTAAATTCACTACCCGCGCAGGCAACCAATATGTACTATATATATATATATATATATATATATATATATATATAATTTGATAATACGAGTATACGAGTGTAATAGGTACGGGTATGGCCATACCCATTATTGTACTCATAATAATAAGGGTATGCGGGAGCATGCGGTTATAGAAAAAAAATATCTGTGACGGGTTTTAACGGGTATGGAGTGGGTATAGGAGTCTACTTGTACCCATTTACATCTCTATTTGTGGGCATGATTTTGTGGATAGACGGGTCTACCCGTACATGAGTCTATCCGTACCCATTTACACCGATATAACTCAATCCATAATCTAAATTGTGGTTTTGTCAAGTTTGGACTGGACCAAACCACGAACTGAAAATTTAGATTTTGTGGACAACAAATATGTCTGACTTACTATTCGATCCAGGACCGGACCGGACCAGATCAAATGTACAGTCTTGTTGGTTTTTGCATTTTGGACCAAGATTTGCTCACTCCTAAATCTCAGACGATAACTACAACAAATCAGGGAAGTCATGAGTCGTGAGCAAGCAATTGATACATAATTTGAGAATAGGGGGTTGATGCATGTAATAGGAAAAAATACACGTGGCTAAATGTTTAGGCGACTTTTTTTGCCTTATTATTATTTATTGAATTAAAATAAGAAACTCGAAATATGATACACATCTAAAAAATATAATTAAAAAATAATTTATCAGTAATAATTTTCATATTTACATATAATTTTGAATAAAATACATATTTAATTAAAAGCTTTTGTAAAAGGACAACAATTTTGTTGTAATATTTATAACTAGTCTTTAAATTAAGAGTTGAGAATGTTGTTCGGCTGATGGAGAAAAGCCTAGCAACATATTTATAAAGATGAATGAGAGGGGAAGAGAAGACGTATTCATCACATCAAATTTAAAAAAAGAAGTCAAGGGCTCAAGACGATCCATAGATTTTGTATCTTTGTACTGAGGGGATTTGTTGAATAATAAGGAAGCATGTGATTACACAATGGGTTGAAGTATGTTGTATAATTATGGTACATAAGAACAAGTCGGTGTCTATTATATGATCATGGTAAATAACAATAAGTTACAACATGTTGTGTGATTGTAGTGTATTATAACATGAAGCTATTACAATAGTTAAACTCCTGTTGTGTGATTATAGTACATTACAACGAGTTAGTTGATGTTGTGTAATGGGGGTCTATTACAACGATTTATCATGTGTAGCAATTAAAATTGGTCACAACATGTTGTGTAATTGTAGTATATAACAACAAGTCAGCGTCTGTTGTGTGATCTTGGTATATAACAATGAATTTTAACATGTTGTGTTATTGTGGTCTATTACAACATGTACCTATTATAACAGGTGAACACATATTATGTTATTGTGGTGTATTACAACATGTACCTATTACAACAGGTGAACACCTGTTGTGTGATTATGATAAATTATAACGGGTTAGTATATGACATGTATTGATGGTCTATTACAACATGTTATCACGTGTGACTATTACAACGGGTCATAATATGTTGTGTAATTAAGGACTTTTACAATAAGTTTGAGTATGTTGTGATACTACAATGTATTACAACAATTTATCACCTGTTGTTGTATCATGTATAATACAACGGGTTTGACATGATGTAAATAGCATGTGTTGTATAAAATATACAATATACAACATACAAATAGGCTTATTGTGATAAGTATGCAAACTACAACACAACCAGCAGAACTGTTGTGTTTCTCCTATTGTAAAATGCATTTTCCATAGTAGTCTAAGTGTATAATGTGTGGTCAGTTTAAAAAAAAAAATGACAACATTTCCCCATAGTTCTTAAGAACACCGATGTAGATGGAAAATTTTTCACCAACATATGTACTTAGAGAACAAATAGGGAAGTGATGATGAAACATCTTCATAACTAAATATACATTATACACTTACATCCTAAGTGAGATTAAGTGTTCAAGAACAGTCCCAAACTAGGGACTATCCAAATCTCAGACGGGTTTCTAAGACAACAAAATACATGCATGTTGTCATTCCTATACCTATGATCCTAGTTTCATTATTCATATCCTAAGTTTTATGTAACATCAATTAATGCAATTCATTCTTCCATTTGGATTAGTTAATCAAGAGAGAAAGTAAACATATAATTAATTAAGAGAACTAGATTAGGCACCTTGATTTGAGATTCTTGACTATATTTTTAAAAAGTTTTCCTCAAAGAGTTCCTAAGATTACAAACAATGTATGAGTAGATTTACAATAGTAACATCTTGTCATGTTAATCATACCCTAGTCTAGGTAGCATATTCTATAACATTGATTTCAACATCTCCAATGTACATGCATGTTCATCATCAAGATAATCATTACACATAAATTATTCATGACCTAGGGTGAAAAATTCTCTCATGATCAGGAAATTTCAACAATGATATAAAGGGGGAAATCATAAGATTTGAGCAAGAATAAAACTTAGGCATCAACATTGTCATATTAACTCATTTTTAGTTATTTTCATATAAGACAGTCATTAATAGGGGAGCTATCTTACCTAGTAGTAGGGGAAGCAGAAGCTCATGCGTCCAAGTAGAAACTCCAGTATCCAAGAGGGAGCTCTCTTACCGTAGTATCTCCTTAGGCGAGAAACTCCTCTAGCCCAAGCTCTGGCGGTGGTGAACACAACAGCTCTAGCTCCTCAGGCCCAAGCTCTGGCGGCTGGAGGTGGTAAACGATGGTGAGCAGCTGGAGGTGGCAGATGACGCCTAGGAGGAGGTTGTAGGACTAGCACATGGTGAGAGCGGCGACGAGCACTGACGCACTGGCTGCGATAGATTGAGCAGTTGGAGCGGGGGGAATCGCCAGAGACTTAAGTTGGAGCGGTAAAAATTGCAATGAAACAAAGACAGGGAGAAAGTCTATTTTTGTGCAGTGCTAGTCAATTATTCATAGTTATCGGTTGTTTAGAAAAAATAATAACTAAGTACTTAGTTGTCGGTTAAAAATAAAAAATCGATGACGAACTCCTTATCCAAATAAAAAAATAGCCCCCCGTTAAGAGACATAGTCGTCAGTTCAAAAATAGACCAATGATACAATTAGGAGATACTCTTCGATTATGGTTACCAAAATCGACGATTAGTTCCATATCCAAATAAAAAAAACATTGAGCTAGGTTAGGGCCATAGTCATGGTTTTAATTACTAAAACCGACACCACACATCATGACTTAAACGCCATCTTATTCCAGAAAACCGTTGCAAGAGCCATTTACCTGAATGAAAAAAAAGCAGCCTCAGTAACGGCTAAAGTCATCGATTACATCCCAAAAATCGACACCACATATAGTGACTTAAACGTTTCTTTATTCAAAATTACCAATGCAAGATGCCATAATCCGAATGAAAAAAATTGGCCTCATTATTGACAATAGTCGTCAGTTGTGTATGAAAAAACCGATACCAGAGTGCGACTTGGGGGGGTGATTTTTCATGTGGACATGGTGTTAACACTAAGATGTCGGTTTCTTGATAGAAAACCGACACAGTTTGTCCAAATTTTTATGGTTTTCATAAGAATAAATGTCAGATTTTTAGAGAAGAAACTAATGCCAGAAGTATTTTATAGGAAAAATTTATTACGCGCAATGATGTCCATCGTCAAAACCAATGCCCATCTTAAAATTTTTGGAGGTAAATATTTCTCTAGAAAAACTATATTTCACAGGTTACTTTAGATGCCAGTTTTCTTGGAATATAACTGACGTTAATGAAAAGTGGTACCCGTGTCTTTTCTTAATCAGACATACTTCATCTATTTTGACGGTTGTGCTAAACAACCGATATTGTTTGGTATCTAGCGTTGGTTTTTTAGTATAATTGGTGTCAGGAAAAGTGATATTAGAGGCCGAAAATATATTAGTGATTCGACTGTGTGATCAAGATCAAGTGGCATTTGTGTCATCCTCTACCTTTGCACTTCTTAGGATTAGAACCAGTTTTTACTATGTTACCTTCCTCGAATCCTTTCTCCCTCATCTCATCTCTATTTCTAGAAATTTATTCTCCTTTATATCTGCCTCTCTCTCCCATTTAAAAAAATCCCTAACACATCCCTTCTAGTGTCATATCGATAAAACACCTAAACGGGTAGCTAGCCTCCCTTAAAACCAGGCATCTCATGGCCATCTACTCTACACTGGATCTATATATTCTGATGCCAAAAGCACCTCCTCTTCTAATTCCATCTCATCTACCCTACGTTTCTCGAACATACTCAGTTTTATTTCCGATGACCTCTGCCTTACCTCACTCTTCTCCACCAACTTCAATGAAATTGATCACTCAGAAAGCATTGTCTATGCCCCCTCTTCTCTATCCCCACGTCAGTTTGATTCACGTTGGCCCCAACCGCTTTCTCCACTAGTATGGTTGGACATTCTTGCTGGTGATCATCACCATGACACTTTTGTGGCCCACCTACCAAGGTCAATGACTTTGCAAGATCTTAGTTATGGTTGCTCAACCACTTTTGATCCATTTTGTTCAATGTTTTATCTTCATTTGGTTTCGAGCTCTATCCCCTATTTTTGTCAATTTCTTTAGGTTGTACAAAGACACATCGTTTCTTGCTTTACTCCTTCGTATTCACCTCATTTCCACGCAATGTTTCACAACCTTCACCCCTTGTTTTGTTTTGAGTTGTGGAGTTTCCGCACTCCAGCAGTAGCCAACCATGGTTGTCCTTGTGGGGCCTTCCCACTAGGGATCCTTAGAGCTTGAGCCTTAGCTCGATGGCTTCATCTCAATGTGAGGAAGCCTCAGGGACTCTTATCTTCCCATGACCGTCCACCCTTCGCCAACTAGATCTAAAAGTTTGGATCTTCAGTTGGAGCTGCTTAAAGCTGTGGCTCAAGAAGGAAAAGACTCATTCATTAAATGTCCATGGAATCCCCGTGATATTAATCTAACAATTATATTCACATGGGTTTTTGGGATTTTTCACACGCACCCTTGTTTTATCCTGTACAAATGATTTTAAATGACTAAAAGAAGATTTTGACCCCGTGCTTGTGACTTATGTGTCATGCACATCAATGTGTTTTGGTCTTTTTGCCTTTTATTACATCACATTTATTTTTGCTTTAAACCTTTGCCAAAATATAGTTCTTTGCACCCTGATTATTCAATATAGTAATATTCATAGAAATTACATAAAACCTTAGATAAATGAGCAAAATATACATTGGAAAGTTGTTAGCTTAAATGATTAAGTTTAAATTTATAAACTCAAGCACTACCCCGCAAGTATACAAGTGTGTGTAGTATGTTTAAGATCATCCAAGGAGCAAGGTATTTCTTGGCACTAGCATGTAACAATTCAACAATCTAGATCGATTTAAAAAATTCAAGTTTGGTTTTTGATTACACTAGTCAAAAATTAAAACAAAACTATGAAGATTAAATACAAAACTAATTTAGTTCATAATTTTAGGAGATCTTGGTCATTGGATTTCACTTCCATACCATTACTCACATGTAACTACACAATTAACATGCTAATTAACTTACAAAGGAGGTTGTCGTTGTCATACACCTCCCAATGATATGCAACAGTTCTCATTACAAAATAATACTCCCATGCTTATGTTAAAATGAGAACAACAACATTAGATCCTTGACTTATCCCAGCCACTCTTGTGATTAAGGATTTGTTGCCAACAAGAACTACTCCCTACTTCTTTACACATCCTCCCAAATCACAAAAAAAAAGCATAAGACATTTAGGTTTGATGGCCAAGCGAGCATATAGGAAATGCCCACTATAGAAACTCTTAGGGAAGAAAATTAACTAACAAAAGTTAACAAGTACAAGTTCACATGAGCAATTAATGTATGTAACTACTGGCTGGATCTACTTCCGCAAAATGTGCACTATGTGTTGCTGAAAGACATGCCATGTAGTTACAATTTGGGGTTGACATGAGCGGATCACACACAACATGTGTTTATTTAAAACACAATGTGTTGGCTTCATATTACAACCTTAGCCGGTTTCTTAACTGAGTGGACACGCCATGTTCACTGATGAACACGTCGTGTCTCTACTTTGTCATTGAAGAGTAACTTTTGTATAATGATGCATGGCATGCGTGAAATAACACTCGTCATGTCTTGTTCTGAAACATCAATGACTTATCTGGATCAATTTTAAATAGCAGGGGAATCCAAATAAGGTCGGATTTGGGTCGAACTGACCCCATCTCTTCATTTTTATTTTGTATCTGTGATCATAATAATAAAACAAGTAAAACAACTAAAAAGATGATAAATCAAGTATTATTAAAGGCATAATGAGGTGCAAAATGGATTGAAAGTGCATGCAGAAGTTGGTGAAAAGTCTATACAAAATGTGCACATCAAAAGCTCTTTTCATTTTCTATCGATCTAGCCTGTTTTAAAACCATGTTTTCTACATACACACTCTTTTTATATTTCAATGAACAAAGATGAAGGTTTAATGACTATAACCTATTGTACAGATTATGTTATTAATCAAATTATAGGTGATTAAAGGCTCAATCAAGTCAGACGACTTGACCTAAGGTGGTTTGTTCTAGGTAAGCGGGCCATGCATTCTTGGCATAATTAAATTCAGTTTGATTGGATGCTTTATCTTTATGATTATGCACATTACTATGTTTAAAAAATTATGAATACTTTCTAAGGCAACATCATGCATATATATCATTGTGTGGTTGATTGCTTATTTTCTATTATAAAACCTCAACTATGACTATGATTTATGATCAATGAATCATGTTCAAAGAAGAGAGAAATCTCATTATTATATTATGAGGGAGAAATTCCATTATGGCACTATGATGGAGCAATCCCGCCATGGTTATGATTAAGAATAAGTACATTTAACTATTAAGTAAAGATCTAAGATAATGACTTAAGTTAAGGAATTGGCTAAGTGTTTATATGCTCCTTGATCATGGACCTTTGGGTTGATATGTGATTTCTTAGCATTATGGGCTTCCTTACAATCATGGGATCCTATGGGGAATTAAGAGCATATATTCACTCATCCAGTTATCCATGTTTCAATGATTTAAACAATATTTAAGATAATCTATGGTCAAGTTTATGTCTATTTTGTTTCATGTCAAGTTTATACTACTACTACTACTACTATTATTAATATTATTATTATGTGTCTTATAATGTTTCAAGTATCTCTTACTGATGTGTTGTATTTATTTTTCATGGCTGGGAATGTGATGTTTGTAAGATTTGAAGCAATTGAAGATTTAAAGAAATAAGCAAGGACTAGAAGGATTTCAAGCTTTTCCTAGTGGGGTGCCATTTACCAACTTGATCCAATGCCTTCAGATATTACTTACATCATGGCTAAGTTATATTATTCTAGTCTAGCTTAGTAGATTTAGATTTCATGATGAACAAAATTTAGACTTCATGACCATTAATTATGTATGAATCTATATTTTAAATTAATGGAATGTATTTAGTTTACTTTAATTGCAATGATTAGCATTTTGTGACATTCCTCTTGAGAAAAAAATTTCCACTCCGTGATATTTTAAAAAAAAATGGGATGCTACATTATGGTGTCAGAGTAATTTGGTAGATGGCCACTATGAAAATTTGATTCACATAGTCACCCTAGAATGAAAATGTGAAAGGTATAGGAATGGACTCCCAAGAAAAGATAGCATGCACTAGAAAATAAGTAAATGTGATGATGATAGAGGTTTTCTTAGTTAGATCTTAAGTATCAATCTAATCCTAGATAATGAGATTTCCTCTCCATTCTCAATGGTCATGGCCAACCAATTGAGAGTTGAAGAGGGATTTCAAAAGAATGAAACCTTTTGATGCAATTCTCCTTTCTTAATAGTCCATGTGGTATGGGACACGTGTATTAGTAGGTTAGTGAGAGGTAGCAAGACAAGATCCCACATTTCTAGGTATGTGCATGATCACCACATATCAATGAATGTAGTAGATAACTAAAGATGTAAGATTAGATATTCATCTACACCTAATGATAGAAAGTCATGACAACATCAAAGGTATATGATCTAAGTGAAAGTTAGGTTTTAGAAACCCTACATGTAAGTCGATAAGGAGACCAATCCATGCTCATACAAATCTTTTATGAAATTTAGATGCCATATATTACATATCTCTTTCCGTGCTGAATTATGAACCTAAGTGGTACTTAAATTATTAACTATCATTGAATAAAGATATAAGGAAAACCGTAAAATGGGTAGTTGCCTAAAGAAAATTTCGAGGAAGAAGTTTATTTTAAGGTGGGTAGAATTTTCACACTCAAATTTCCAAAACTAATTTAAGCCTTAATGCAGTTTTCTTATATAAAGAAAGTTGAGGGACTTAATACAAAAGGACCATGAAATAATATACCTTATAAGTAAGTAAAAATATATTGAGACAAAAAATATTTTTTCTCTTTTGGTATATGCATTGTGTGCCTCAAAAAGATGAATGTTAGCTTTCTTTTTTCTTTTCTCTTTCATATCCTTGAGGATGTCTAAAAGAAATAAAATAGGAAGATAAAAGAATTAGAATTCAAAAATATAGAATAGATAACTTGGGCAAGAAGTTTCCCTTTTCCTATTATATCTTTAATTATAAGAATAATACATCATTGATCTCTTTCCCTCTCCTCCAAGAAAGTTTCTCAAAAAGGTATAAAAGATATTGGATATGACTTTATAGGAGATAATTAATGCCTATCTTGATATATGGATAAAAGCCTAACACAGGAGAGACTTTTTCATTTATTTCATCATTCAAATACATAAAACTTAATCAACGTACCCTTATTTAAATTATGCATAAAACATATGCAAACTCAAATATTATTGATTAGGAAAGATATAAACTTCCTATTTAGTGTGTGGTCAAATTTGGGTATAGTTTTGATTTGATTTGGTCCCTTAAAAGCAATAGGGAAGTTTTCATATAGTTTTATTAGAATTTAATTAGAAATTTATTTAAAGCACCAATCACACCTATGGTATGGTTATGTATCCATATTGCATGTTACTTCAATTATTCCTTTCTCAGGCACATCATTTAACCATCTAATCGAGGTCCGACGAAGTTCATTTCGTCTTCTACCTCCACACTTCTCGCGATTAGAACTAGTTTCTGTTGTGTTACCTTCCTTGAATCCTTTCTCCCTTATCTCACATTTGTTTCTAGAAATTTCTTATCCTTTGAATCTGCCTCCCACTCCCATTTCAAACAGGCTCTAACGCATCCCTTCTAGTGTCCTATCAAAGAAATGCCTAAATTGGCGGTAAGCCTCCCTCACAACCAGGCATCTCATGACCATCTAGTCTACATTGGATCTATATATTCAAATGCCAAAAGCATCGCCAGAGCACATTCTTTTCTCCTCTGCTTCCAATTCCATATCATCTATCCAAAATTTCACCAACCTACTCAATTTTCAAATCTTGTGACCTCTTCCTTGCCTCACTCTTCTCCGCCTCCTTTGATGAAATTAATCACTCATAAATTATCGCCTATGCCCCCTCTTCATTTTCCCAGTGTCAGTTTGCTTCATGTTCGCCCCAGTCTCTTTGTTCTCTAGTTTGGTTGGATTTTCTCACTGACAATCTTAGCCATTCCACTTCAGAGGCCCTCCAACCCTGGAAATCACAACTATGACTTTGCAAGATTTGAATTATGGTCGATTGACCCCTTTTCATCCCTTTTGTTCATCATTTTCTCTTTGGTTGGTTTCAAGCTCTATCCCCTATTTCCTACGGTTTCTTTAGGGTGAGCAGAGACACATTGTTTCTTATTTTACCCATTTTACTCCTTCATCTTCGCCTCATTTCCACATAACATTTCATGTCTTTCTCCCCCTCTTTTTTTCTTAGTTGTGGAGTTCCCATATGCTAAAAAAGCCAACCATGGATATCCTTGCAAGACCTTCACATTTGGGACCCTCAAAGCCCGAGCATTAGCTCGATGGCTTGTCTTGATGTGAGGAAGCCTCAGGGCCTCATAGATTTTGGTGATCGTCTGCCCTTGATCAGCTAGATCAGAAGGTTTGGATCAGCAGTTTGAGATACTCAAAGGCATGGCTTGAGGAGGAATACAATCGATCATCAAATGACCATGGAATCCCCACGATTTGAATCGTACTATTATATTCACATGGGTATTTAGGACTTACTGCATGCACCCTTGTTTTGTCATCCATGTAGGATTTTAAATGACTAAATGACGAGTCTGATCCCTAACTTCTAATTTATGTGTCACATGCGTCAATTTTTTCGGTCTTTTTGTCATTTATTTATGTCTGGTTTATTTTCAATTTTAATCTTTGACATGATATAGTTCTTTTCTTCCCGATTGGTCAATATGATAATATTCATAGAAATTACATACGACCTCAGGAAAATGAGCAACAATATGTGTTGGAAATATCTTTTGATTTTCTATCGATTTAACCTATTTACAAACTATGTTTTCTATAGACAAGCACTTCAATATTTCAATAAACATAGATTAGGTTTTGATAAGTATGAAGTAATGTACACATTATATTATTAATAGAATTACATGTGACTAAATGCTCAATCAAGTCATAGGACTTGACCTGAGGAGGTTTCTCCTAAGTAAGAAGGCCATGCATCCTTGGCATAATTAAATTTGGTTTGATTGGATGTTCTATATTTATGATTATACACATTATTATGTTTGTGAAATTTTGAATGCTTTCTAAGATAACATCATGTATATACACTATTGTGTAATTGATTTCTTATGTTATATTATAAAACCTCAACTATGACTATGATCTATGATTAATGAATCATGTTCAAAGAAGCGAGAAATCCCATTAAGACATTATGACGAAAAAACCCTATTATGGAACTAATTAAGATGGATCAATCTCATCATGGTCAAGATTAAGAATAAGGACATTTAATAATCAAGTAATGGTCTAAGATAATGACTGAAGTTAAGGAACTGACTAAGGTTTATATGCTCCACGATCATGACCTTTGGGTCGTTATGGGTTTTCTTAGCATTGTGGGTTTCCTAGTAATCATGGGATCCTGTGGGGCATTAGGAGAGGTAGCATATATTCACTCGTTCAATTCTTCTTGTTTAGATGATTCAAAGAATGCTTAAAATAATCCGTGGTCAAGTTTATGTCAAACTTATTTCATGTCAAGTTTACTTCATGTCAATTCATTCTTAATATATGTCTTATAAAGTGCCAAGTACTGCTTAGTGATGTGTTTTGTTTTTTTAGCATGGTTTGGGATGTTATGTCCGCAAGATTTGAAGAAATTGAAGATTTAAGGAAATGAGCAAGGACTAGAAGCATTTCAAGCTTTGCCTGGTGGGGTACCACCAAGTCAATCCAATGCCTTTAGATGTTATCTACATCATTGCTAAGTTGTATTATTCCAACCTAGATCATTAGATTTAGTCTTCATGATGTACAACTATTAGACTTCATGGACATGAACTATGTATGAATCTATGTTTTAAATTAATGGAAGGTATTTCATTTACTTTAATTATAATGATTAACATTTCTGACATTCCCCTTGAGTAAAATTCTTTCGCTCAGTGATATATATTTACCCATTTTGTGTTATCTTGTTGTTTGAATTTTTTTTGAGATTATACTCATTGTGAACCTCATGTATTTCATATTTTTTTCTTACCTTTTTCTAAGTAAAAATCTTAGTCTTAACAAAAGTATCCAATATATATGTAGGTTTATATATTAGGCACTGAGAAGTGAAAAAGATTCCTATTGTGTGGATAAAATATTTCTTTAATGTGTAATTCATTATATTCATGAAATGGCTCTGCCCTTTATAAAGAATTAAAAATTCTAATATGTCCATCTTTGTATGCTCTTGGCATGTCAAATATGACACGTCGATTGTTGTCAAAACCAATGAAGTTGATGAACAATCCTAGTTCAAAACATGTTTCACAACAATTAAAATGTCTTCCTTGATATCTTATATCATTTTTTATTGTGTGATGTTTCCATATTTTGTCATTGTGTTCACGTTGAGGTCAGAATTGTTAACAATGTCAAACCATATAAGATAATGTTGATAAGAACCTTACTAACCTCATTCATTTATATTGCGCCATATTTTTCTACAAAGTAGCTCCACCTGAAGGAATTGTCATCAATCCCTAGCTTCAAACATAATATTATGTGTGACACATGAAGACATCCTTTGTGTGAGATTTAATGCAAAAAAACTTAACATGGTTGAATATAAGGTATGTCATCTAAAACCAGTTCACAGGAATATTGAGTATCATTTATTCAATATTATTATTACTGAATGACCAACATACATTTTTATCTAAGATAAATAAATTGTTTATTAATAAGGACTAAATGATATTGATTATAAGTTTCTACTTTATATCCAAAAAGTATTAGAGATATTTTTGTAGACTCGATCTACTCAGTGAACATAGGCTAAGGAGTAGTCCCAATGTGATTTTAAGTTAAAAGTTATTCCTATGAGCTTTGACTCACAACTGCTCCTCAATGGATAGGGTAATGATTATCTCAATTATCTTAGAATAGGTAATTAATCCTTATTTTACTATAATTTCAACTAAGTCAAAATTGACCAGGATGAAAAACTTGCAAAAGAATCTTCAACTCAAGTTGGTTTATTCTACAAATCATGAACAAATTATTCATTCCACAAGTCATCTTCAAAGTTTTCATTGTAGGTTTGAGTGTTGAATGTAAAAATGAGATTTAAACACGATGCCCTGTAATACCACTCTAATTAAATCAAGTAAAAACATGTGTGATAATCCTACAGCAGTCTTGATATACCCTATGTGGTGAAATTTGAAATACAAAAATGTTCCTTTCAGAACTCAAGACACTAAAAGTAAATGTTATATCAATGACATTATCTTTTATCATTTTATCTAACTTAATAAATGCACTAAATGTAGTCATAAATGAATCTCATATGCATATTATTTTCACTCCACTGTATGATTTTGATAGTTACATTATATTTATTTAAAAATGATGGCATCTGACCAGTGTTATAAAATTAGCGTGATGATGTATTTTTGACAAACTAATGATAGCCTATAAATGAATAAATTCTTTCTTTTGATAAACCACAATTTGAAGTTTACTACCACATGTAAATTTTTTTCATGACATGCATTACACTATATTTGTTTCTTTATCATTTCAAACATAATGCCATTTCAACCAATTATTAATTACAATTAAACTAGATATTTATGTGGTTACCTAGTTTGTAAGGAGTATATGCTTCAACCAAATTAATAGTTAATGGTCATGAGTGAAGGCTTTTACCTTGGAACTAAGATATATAGTCATGAAAGTATGATTTCAAGAGAATTTATCTTAATAAATCAGAATAACCAACTTTCATATGAATTGTGGAAGTTGAAAAGTGGAGAAATTCATTTGAGGACCCAGAAAACCTTGGGAAGCCTTATATAAAGGTGGTCGAATGAAATGCAAGAAAAATGATCAGTTTTTAAATTTCAAAACACCTACAAGAAACTCTCATTATAAATTAGATCCAAAACGATTTAAGTTTGAGACCAGTTTGTTGAAATTTTTAACGTTTCACCATTGTATTGTATCCTTGCATGCGTGTATAAGTGGATAGAACTAAATGAAATACTATTTAATGTCATTTTCATCCAATATGATAAATATTTACATTCCTAAAAAGAATAGGTAAAGCAATTAAGTATTAAAGGATATCATGCAAGTTATTTTAAATATGAGTTAGAAATAATTCACTGGTGAGCACCGACATATGCAAAATAAAAGCTGGCATCACCAAGTCAAAGCTCCAACCAACATCTTATTAGTCGACCATTGATCAAAGAGAGGGATAAGTCAACATATAGGAATCAAATAGCTTCAAGAACTAGCTAGGAGTCTAGAAGGTCTTTTCCAAGTCCAAGGAAGTCAATGAGTTGGACATCTTTCCTCTGTTCTTGTTCGTGTTGCGGGTGTAGTTGCGTAGTCTCCTTGAATGATAACTGGCGTATCTGATTGAATGGACCTTGCAATATAGGATCCTTACAAGAATGATCCCTAGCCTTCAATACTGTCACTCTGTCAGAAACCCTTAAAATGGAGTTTTGGTGTCCAGGATGAATTTGTGACTGACTGATGGATTCAACAACTTCACCTCTTCCCTGATAAAAGGGCATCACCATGTGATAAGCATTGTTCTGGTATGTGGCTGGTGTGAAGCGCAAGTAAGGTGAGTTACTAGTACTACTCATCCCACCATTTCTCTCATGTTTGAGAAGCCCCATAGGATCACGGAATGGCATAGTCACCGAGTCCTGTACCAAGAAAGGTAACATTTGACGAGTGAGGTTGTTCATGGTGTCCGGATGGAGAACCTGGCGGCCAAGGTATAATTGGCTTGATGTAAAAGTACCAGCTAAACTTCCCGTGCTCTCATCACCCTCCTGCATTACCAGAGTTTGTGATCGCGTGTCCACTGGCAAATTGCAAAGCACATGACGTCGTGAACGTCGGGCCATCATAACATGCCAGTGGTTCTTAATGGCGTTATCAGTGCGCCCAGGAAAATACCTATCTGCGATGAGCGCCCACTTGTTTCCATGTTCGCTTTGGGCCGCCAGCAGGAGTTTCTCATCCTCTTCTGTAAATGCTCTCCGATTAATCTCCGGGTCCAATTGGTTGTGCCAACGCAGGCGACAACTCTTTCCTGTGACAGGAAATAAGATATGAGAACAAAATTTGTAGAATCACATGGCATACATTCACAAGACAGAAGAGATTAAATGTGCAGAAAACGTGTGAGTTCGTCGAAAATGTCTAGCGCAAATGGAGTGTTATAAATGCCTTAAACAACGGAGTGTACAACAAATGCAGTCTGTCCAAACATATGAGAAAAAAAATTAAAATGACAAGACGGGCGGTGAAGAAATAGACTAAAATTTTGTGAGATTATTAGAGATGAGTGAAGATGTTGTGTATCTTCAAATATACGCAACATGCTACGTCAAAATAATTGAATGATTGAAATAATAAGTTGGTTTTATATTTATTATAGTGTGATTTTAAATATATGCTTTGTATCACATAACATTGTTATGTACATTAAAATATAGGAAATATGTTATTACAAATAAATTTGTGATTTAAATAACGTGATCTATGTTATATTATTTTATTATGTGTTGCAGACATAGATTTGATAATTTATAATGTATTTCGATGTTGTGGGTTTCTTCAAAATATAATGGTTTATAGATAAATACGTGCACACAATAAAAATATATGATTCTTATGATAGATCAAAACCATCATGTGATGACATTAGTTTAGAACTAGCGTCACCAAAAATGTATACTTTGTAAAGTCACATCTGCTTATCTTTCGCTTTATCATACATTCAGCTAAAAAAAGCACACAAGGTCTATGCATTATAACGTGGTCACAAAACCGATCAAAAGAATGACAAATTATTCTATGATCATACCAAAATACTCTAACAATCACACATTATTCTAAGAAAAATATACAATAGCAGAATCACAAAACATTCTAGCAAAGTCACATATTATTCTGGATGCATAATACAATATTCTTGCATAACCACACAAGAATAATACATCTAGGAGAAGTTTGAAGTGTGTATAGAGGAAAAATAGGAAAAAAAGCTGATTTTGGGTTGTCGGACCCCAAATGCGTGACAGGATAAGAATTCTGAATAATAAAAAGAATGTAAAGAGAATTTGAGAGTGTGGTGGGATTTTTTTAATGCGACGTCATTATAGTTGTCACAGTGTTGCATATACCACATTGCCTCATGGCGCATGCGTTGCATGCAATAAGATAGTTAGAACAGCTCCATTAACCACCACCTAATCAGTACTCACATGTCTCAATATCCAAAACTATATACATAGAATCGTTTACACAAAACAGAACCCTCATGATTTGTTGTTCTTTGTTTAACAAGGAGCACGTTGTTCCTTGTGTGAGATGACGACACTTGTGAGATGTATAAAATTCACATCCTACTATCTTTTGGGCAGGGACATGTGTTGATTGATATGAAAAGGAGCAGCCTACTTCTCATTGAACTAAGAACAAAAAATCCAAACTCAAAATAAAATAGATAGTTTGTCACGAAGTAATGATCCACAATTAATTACACATACCTTTTCTCTTAGGCTATCACATATTTTACACCCTTTGTTTATATGACTATAGAAAATCATTCTAGCCTCTATATTTGAATAGCAAAAGAAAAAACTGTAAATATGTACGTGAGAAACACATATGAGGTGGTTAGTTCCGGGATTTACCCTTAGCTGGGTGGGGTCCAATAGTGGCCGATTCCGCGAAGGTTCCTCTTTATCAAAAAAAAAAAACATATATGAGGAAGGGTATAGCCTCCTATATATGAATCAATCTGATTTCCGTATTTGTTTAAGATTTTAATTAGGATTCATCTAATGTTAGAATAAATACTCCATCTATGTCTCGAAACATCCTACATTCATTGAGAAACATGTTCGATAGAGTGGCAACTTACATTGAAAAGACCATCTATGTTGTTTCTTTGTCTTGAGATATATCCTCTAATAAATGTTCTGATATAATGGCTGCGGCGGAACTGGGACAGGGGGCAAACAGGGAACTTGTCCACATAAAAAAATAAAAACTTTCACATGTATTTAATATTATATATATTTGTATTATAGTTTCATAATAAATATAATTGAAAATACATATATAACAAAGACTGGTCTTGTGGCACGTTGGGTTATGAGTTCTTGTTGTAGAATGGGGACAAATGTCTGAACCCCGTACACGATTTTTGTCTCTGTTTTAGCAAATTACAATTGTGTCTATATACATTCTACGACTCAATAAAAAATTTAGTTTTACCGCATTGGTGTGTGATGTTGTTATTTATTTGATTCTGAGTTTGAATCCTACATTTAAAAATTTATGTAATGTTTTTCAAAATTTAATACAACTTTTGGATATGTAAACATTTTTTCTAAGAATCCTTAACACAAATTTTTTGGCCCACGAAAATCCTGATTCCGCCCTTGTAATAATGGGCTACTCTTATCATTTCATAAATCATAATTTTCTCAACCGAACCATTTAAATTCCGTCGTCATCATTATCTATCTGGACTACTCTTTATTCTATTGGTTTACATTCGTTTTCTTTTGTAACAAGTGTGAGTGACAACTATTTTTCTGAAAACTTTGGAATGCTTTTTCCCTGTAACTTGCGATTTTTGTATGATCATAAGTATCCACAATTACATTTCAAATTATGCATTGTTTTTAGAAAAACGAAAAGTGGAATTAATATGTAACTAATTTCCTTTTCCTATTGCACTCGTTGAATGACGAAAAATTTTGAATTCTTCTCAATCTGCATGCTGTGTCTTGGAATAAAGTAATAAACTCAACTAGTGTGTTTCTGTTAATCCAGCAAATCCTGGCATAGAGACGTCCATTCAGATCGTACAGTTGTCTTATGTGAGGTTTCGATATATTCGTGATAGTTATGTTAAACTATTACAATGATGGTGTACGGTTGTTTGGAGGTAGCGTGTATTAGTTTGACAATCTAAGTTTCAAATGGAGTAATTGTTAAGCAAATTAAATAAGCATGGTTGGACACTGCTCACTGTTCTTATTTACTCTTATTGAGTCGGATTATATTCTTAACTAGTCAAGCGATAGTGATAGCCTATTTCTTCAAATGAAGTGTTATACATATAAAAAACTCTTAACAATCTGATGTTTAATATTTCCATGCCAATATAGATATGCATAAGAATGTATGACAAAAACGGCAAAAGATGGTTCGAACTTATTATGCGTGTAATAACAAACTTATATACGTTGTTATAAAAATCGCATTTTTTCGGTAAAAATAAGCAGAATGGTACTGTGCTTTACACGTCACTCCCATTATAACACCAAGAACACATCGTGATGTTAATCGGATCTACTGTATGAGTCAATAGAAAAAGCAAAGGAATTCGTTGACAATGGATCACGATTAGCTGTGTGCGCAAGAATTTCTCATCAGATATTTTGGTATGGTATGTATAGGAAGATTACTATATGCTTAACTCAAGGAACAGGATATTGGCATAAACTGAAAATATTGTAACATTATTCGGGAAGAAATAAGAAGCCACTTGTGCTACCTGATCGTCCTCCCCCCAGCTTCTCAGAAATAGCGTTCCAATTCCGTGTGCCATGTTCTGCCACAATTTGGCGCAGCCTCTGGTCCTCGCTAGGCCTCCAATGGGCCTTAGTCCTCCTGTTACCCGCGCCTGCCGCTGCTCTGTCATGCTTCAACGGCAAAGGCTCGTTGCTACCTCCCGACTCAGCCGTCGACGTGCTCGTTTGTTCCATTGGAGAATTCACCATCCTGTGCTGTATCCACTATCCAGATCACATGAATTTCAGCGTTCAAACAGTGTTCATAAAGCGGAAGAGACTCGGTCACATTCGTACATGGCCATGGAGAGGGTAATGGCTTGAAGATGGAGGCCATATGCCCCTGATGGCCATTGGACGCAAGGGAAAATGTAATGACAGAAGATAACAAGTGGCGTACGTCGGATTTCAGGAAGAAGATCAGTACCTGAAAGAGTTACTTGATTCTTCTAGGGGACTTTCCGTCTATCTGCCTGTCTAGGTTTTTTTTCAACAGAGAAACTAACCGATCGTCGATATTGTACTTGTCATGCCAACAATGGCGGATGGGTATCTTCTTATATAGGAATGCGAGTGTCGTTTAAATTGAGTTATGTAATTCGTTTCTGACTTAACCTAAGCGTTCTCAGCGGTATGCCATATGCATGTACGCGTTATTAGTTATACAAGGATTTCCCTCCACCGACTGCAATGGGGCGACATGATAAACATCGAGAAATATATTCAGTGAGTGCGTCCACTGGCAATTGGCAAAACGAGAAAGTACACCTTCCACATTTAATTAGTAACCATCAATGCTTTTAAATTTTTTAGTTAGTAAGGAAAAACACACGGTTATTTTCATGGATTCTTGTTATTGTGTATAATTGTGTTTCCAATTTATCCTTATCATCTTGAAGTGAACCATTATGAAGAGTTTGTTCACGGACAGTCAAAATAAACTGGGCAAAAAGGCCAGGATGGACAACCAAGTTCGTTACGTTCGTAGTTCCTGAACTAGAACGATCAGGTCCCACCACATGCATATTTAGTTGTCCAGTTTTCAGATATATATAATTTTCACCTGAAAGAAATACGGACAAGTTAGAGAAGGTTTCGTGTCTAACGAAATAAATAGTATTTACCTAACAAGTGGAAGTGTCCGTTTTTGTGTAGGAGAAAATCAATCAATGTTCCCAACAGAAAATAAAATGATAGTTTGTTGAGATGTAGAGAAAAAGACAATTTCTGGTCGTTTTGGTTTCCTACTGCCATTTATAGCTGGCAACGTGACAAATTGCTATTGCATGTATCAAAATGGTTTTCAAGTGAGACGTGGAAACAACTTTAACATACGTAAGTTAGTTTGTACTCCAACAAATAACAAACTACATCTTAGAGATGTTTAATTTTTTGATATTATTTTTTCTTATCGACAATAAGCTAAGTGTCAATTTTGAGACTTACATTAAGTCCCATTCCCTATCACAATATCTTTCTTTCCTATCTCTTTTTCTAGGAAATGTGGTGCTTTCCATATATTTGACAACCCTAAATTACACATTTGAATATTGGTTTAAAAAAACCTAAACATTTTAGAATGGGAATTTCTGTGTGCCAAGTTGTCTGTGATTATGTGATACCATTCATCTAAAATTTTTATGTTGATGATTGTGGTACCAAATCAGAAACAATTAGGATCACATCATATTAGATTTAGAGAATCTATCATATCATATTGCACAATATGTAATGGAAAAAGGAATTATTTCATTTGGAAAAATGACAAGCCAAAGAACAACAATCAACCTTTCAATGGCAATGGTTCGTAGTCTTTTTGGTGTGATCCTTGAACATTTATTGATGATCATAGTTGTATCCAATTGACGTAGCCTACTTCTGTTCACAAAAGCATGTAGTCAAATATATGCTTCGTATATAAGTTACCGAAATAAGAATGTGCCTTGCTGTAAATCTAGTATGGATTCACAAAACCGTAAGGAGGGAAAATAAAATACTAAGTAAAAGCATTAATGGGACAACACCATGGGATATCTAACATGAAGTATTAAAAGTATGCACAATAGCATAACAATTCAACACATAAGATGAAAGAAAATTGATTTCAAAATTGTAATTAGTGTACATCGTTTACACTCATTCGATTAATTTTATATTAAAATGTTTTTCTACATTCAAGATAAATAAACTATAAGATGAAAAAATCATGTTATGCATTACACATCTTATCCAAAGTTCAAAAACACATAGAAACTCCGTACTACTCATGGGAGTATTGTAGCTCCCCCAATCACAAGTAGAGACATATAGAAGAACAAAACATTATTGGATTTTGAACTTTAGAATGTATCATAAAGATCATGACATAAACATAGAAAATCATCATAAACAAAAAAAAATTGTGTTAAATGTCATAAAAAAAATCATCAAAATTTGATTACATGTTTCCGACAACATGGGAAAAGATGTATATTCAACAAGGATCTTCATGTGTAGAAGGCATCCACTAGAGAAAGACATCCCAGATTTGGTAAATGCCATGTTTTCTTCTTGTGTCGCCTCTCACCTAATGAACATATCACTCATAGCCATGTAAGGGGGAAATATGAAGCTTGGCAAGTTATTTTGCATGAAAATAAAGATTATAACAATATTAATTTCAACTCAATATTGAGAATTCCATCTTAATTTTTTATAGGGAATAGTTTACTTTGTCTAGGTGCTTAACCTAGGCCCATTCTTACCTCTTAGACTAAGGACCAACAATATTCTTGGATCCTCAGGCCAAAACATAAAATCCATTAGCCTCATGCCAACACATAATAACTATCGGCCTTAGGCCAAGTAATGGTATTGCTAGGCATTAGATGTTACAGCCCCAATTTTGGGCTCTTTTGGTGAGGAATGTAATTTCTCCTATTAAAGATATTTGAACAAATAATGATATAATTTGTTTTGAATAAAAGGATTTCATTTACAATATCCTTGTTGGTTGTTTTGTGGGCTTTATTGTCTATTGGGCCCAATAACAAGGAAAAGACAAAGGAAACTCCATTATTAAATAAGTGAATAAGAAATGGACAAAAGAAAGATGTAGAAACCTCTAGAAGGCAAGGGAATATTATCCAAAGATGGATTTCATGCCTATTGCATTCCTTGGGTTCCAAGAAGTCCAAAGTTGCATAGATAATGCAATAAGAAAAGAAAAGATCAATTAAATATTTCTTTATTAAGAAAGAAATTGGAGACAATGGTAAAATATGGGAAATAAGTGGAAAGAGGTATGTTTGAGTCATATTTGGTGGATTTTCATATCTATAAGGTTTCTAGTGATAGAAGGAATCCCAAAAAGGAAAATAAAAAGAGAGATAAAGAGAAATCCTCAAAAAGAGATATTTTAATGAAGAAATAAGTAAGATAATGAGAAATAATGGATATAGATGCATCTAGAAGGATAATGAGTATCCACTAAAAAGGATTTTAAAATATTAGAGTTTCTTGGGGTCCAAGGAGCCCCAATGGAGAAAAAGAAAAAGAAAATACAAATAATACAAAATAAGAGGATAATGTGATACACAATTAATGAATTTTGTGGTATTGTTAAAAAGAGGTATTTTCTACTATAAGAAAGTATAATTTCCTGCCAATGGGTTAAAAGTCAAGCATAAAGAGAATAACAGAGAGAATTTTCGAATTCCTAAATATCCAATGAATATGGTTTATTAAGAAAGATAATTAGGAGAGAGAAGATTGTGTCTCAATGAAGGAAAATGTTTCCTTTTGGGAGATGGACTTGTTATCTCATGGATAGTCATCCTAGGGCTTCATTGCCCTCCCCTATATAAGGGTAGAGCCCATGGTCAAGCCCAAGGAGATCCCACATATCTCTCTATCTTCTCCTTCTTCCTTACGTACAAACCCTAATCTAAGGTCATAGTTCTAAACCCCAGAGCAATGAGGGGCCATGGTGTCATCATGGTGGAGGCCTGGTGGTTCCCCGTCGACCTGAGGATGACCGACTATCTTCCCCGAGCACTCGACCTCGCACGACCACCTGCAACAGGCCTGCACGACCATCCAGATATCACAGGCTGGGCACGCTTGAAATGACCACCTTGGCCACAAAAAGAGGGTGCCCCACGTACGCAGGAGTGCAACGGAGGCAAAGGATTGACCTCTGGTGGCTGTCGAGTCTGAGGAAGGGGTGGCAGCCCGCTCCCAACCCCTGCTGCAGCGGCATCACTACGTTTCGCAAGGAAGAAGAAGAGTGTATAGCATTAGACATTTTTGCCCTCCAAGTGTGGAAGAGTTGAGCAGCCGAGTCGAGTGAGTACGTTGCATGGAAAGGGACACATGGCGCTCGATGATTGGTCCAAGTAAGTATATCTTGCGAAATTCATATCTTTTTTTTGGTAGCTCGGATCGATACATGTAAAATATCAATTTTGTTCATATAAATGCGAGGAATCCATTAAAAATATATTTAGAAGCTAATTCCTCTTGCAATTTGAAAAGTAGTGGAAGTTATCAACTTTAATGCATTAATGATTAAGAAACCCTAATTTGAGATGATTAATGTATTGAGAAGGATTATATGGATGATTAAAGTAGATACTAACCTATTTATTATAAAAGACACATCAAGATCTAAAAGGATGAACTTTACACGTAATTGGATTAATTTAGGGTTTCATATACATGAATGAGCTTTAATGGGCCTTGAAACCCTAATGTTAGTAATTGTGACTCTTAATGACTTTAATTGTTCAAATTCATGAATAAAGATGAGATAGGATGGTTCTAAGCTATTTTGAGTATAAAAGTTCCTAATTGTGGATAAATACCCTTAATATGGTAATTAGGGTTTTCTAAGGAATAAAGGTGGAAGTAGTGATAAATAGAGTTCATGAAAGATGAGTTGTTAATCCAGAAGGAACCTGTAACACCCCGCCATCACACAGACAACAAGGTGACACGTGAAAACATGAGGAAACATAAAAAACTACATATTACCAAAAACACCGGTTAATTAAAACTAATTGCGGAAACATATAAAAGAAAGCTTATTACATCCAGATCTTGCAACGAAACATGTTATATAAACATGTACACGCCTTGATATATGTGCACAGCTTATCAGAACCAGCTATACTGCCAGCACATGAGTTCATCATCTGTTTATACATACATAACGGGCCATGTATGACCAACAACAGGATATACAAACTATATCAGCCATACATCGTAAAACATCATCAAACACCTCCGAGGACCTGAGAGTACAGGGATGACTCTAGAACTCTACTACAAAACCACCAAAATAGTAGCATGTCCACCTCTTGCCTTCTACCGATCTTCCTCTAGCTGCTCGGCCGCAACCTCACGACCACCACCACATCTAACGCGATCACCTAAAAAGGTTGTAAACCAGCAGGGTGAGACACACAGTCCCAGTGAGAAACATAACTCCCCTCCAAAACTATAAAACCTCAGAAGGTTTAAAGAAGATAAAACAGGTAGCCGGTAAAGACATATAATAAGAGCAACATACTAATCAAGACTATTATTACCATCAATCTTACCAAGATATCCCGGAGGCATATAACCAAGTATTTCTTTATGGAAAATGATTGACAAGATAAGCTTTATAAGAAATTATCACAAAATATAAGGATCGTACACATAACTGTAAGGTATAACTAGATCAACTATATAGGCGAGGCCTCAATCAATGTTCTGTGTTTTTCTCTAAGCAGTATATACTATTCGGCTAGATTATGTTTTGTTATGCCCTGAGGAAGTGAGTTGTCCCTGCTCAAATCCAACCCTTGGCTGCGAAGCCCAAAAACCAGTGCCATACATGGTCAATGGGAGAGCCAGACTCCATGACCTCACCTCCTCGTGGTCAGTACACGAACACCAAAGCAAGACCGTAGTCTCATGCTTATATGGCCTCATCCTTAGGGTCATCTCCGCAAGCTACCCATATCTCTAGCTCACCTTGACATAGGTGGTAGTATACTTTTGAGCCACAGGCCTGATCACCGTGCTCTAGAGCCATGAATGCATTCATGCTCTCACGCATTGAGTCATGGGACTATTCACCATTCTCTTTACCATATAGAGTCTACAATTGTAGTTGTACTCTAATCCTCCTATTTTCAGCTAGGAGAAACCCTGCATATTCAACAATATGCGCTCCAGGTAATCCTGTAGGATAAACCTATTTCACCATCACCAAATTATAATGATGATGGATCTATGGCCAGGGCAAACTACATGATATGTTCCACTGTAATTAATTAGTATATTTTAAGTGAGTTATTGAGGCAACCAAGTCGTAAAACATAACTAGCATTGAGCTACATTAATACTATTATTATCACATCATCATGGGATCTCAATCCCTCCTCACAGATTGCTACTGCCTCTCATGGCATCAACATCCTGCATCAACATCCTGGGAAAGCAATCCCTTATCTCATCATCAGAGGATAACACCTCAACTAGGCACTCAACCTTTATTAGGTCCTCAGACCTATCTCATCATACTGGTGATGCATGTTATCTCATCAACAAGGATTATCATCATTTAGCGTTACTCAAAGCACATAAACCTCACAACTCTTACCTGGATATGAATCCATTTAATATACTTGCATGGTTAGTATGCACATCAAGAGAGATAACTTAAAATCACCAGACATAACTCTTACATAATATCATGTCATTCGGATTTGCAGATGCACATGTCATGATTATAAATATGTGTGTCGTACTTTATCAATTGCATTACTGCTATCAAATCATGGGCATCCATTTATGCTCTTTACCTTATAAACATGGGAAATTATCTTATCATCTTAATCAGCATCATCTTTAGACATCCAACATAGCATAGGTTTTCAACTATCATCCATATATCTAACGTTGCGATTACATGATAAACAACTACTTCCTAGGGTTTCCGGGTTGGACATAACCCTCACCAAAGGTGCTCACTACCCTCACTAGAAGTGTGACAGGTAGTGCAACCTTTACTATAGGTGATATCGGGTAGGGTAATGACCCTCAATAGAAGCATATCAGCCAAGCACTTAGCCATATATTGGCCAACCCAAAGGCAAGGTATATCGGGCAACCACTTCATGGTGTGTCGTGCACCTAGAGAGAAAAGGTGCTAACATTCAGCTCAGATGCAATGACTACATCATGCAACCAAGATCAAGAAGTGTATCGTGTAGCTGGGTCCACGGGGCATATCGTGCATCCAAGGTCAAGCTATGACAGGCAACTATGTGTATCAGACAAAGCTCAAACGGCTAGCTAGGGTTAGGGTTTGGGTTGTGTCTGACAACCATCACCACCCTACCAGCTAAGATTATGGTTCCCAAAGCCCACACCATAACACCCATCAAGGTACACATCAACAACTGATACAAGGGCACCATAAGGAAACCTAATGCCCAACTAAAACTAACACACCATATTTGTCACAACAAGGTACTTCACAAGGGGCACCATTCAACCCATGTTAGGAAAGAACCCGACCCAACATGTATTACCCAAGACTCCAAACAGATATATCAATTAGGCACCCTATCATCCAAGGGGGCAACAACTACTGGGTCAAAGGATCATCTATATCAAGGCATATTACCCAAGCTCATCATCAAGGTCAAGAGAGTCATAACGGGCACAAAGCCAACCAAACACATCATATCGGCCAAGATCAAAACCCTAGACCAAGGGAGGTGTGTCGGGCAACACTACTCCAAGGTGTATCGTGCAAGGCACCAAGCCCATCCCGACAAGGTCATCATCAAACTCAAGATCACCATCATCAAAACCCTAAAAGATCAAGAGGATTGGCTCACCTCTCAACAACCAAGAGAGAGGGGTTTTGCATAACCTCCATCATCAATAGGGCAACATGATGAATCATATCCATATCGGCCAACTCTCAACCATTACTAGGTCAACACTCAACCAAGGCTCACCTCTCAAATCCATGGTGAGAGAAGAGTGTTGCCCAAGCAACTAGAGTATAGACTCACCTCTCAACAACTAAGTGAGAGGGGTGTTGCCTATATCACTAGAGCCAAACTCACTTCTCAAGACTAAAAGAGAGAAAGGGGTATTGCCCCAAAGAAAACCCTACTCCATAGGTTCAGCCAACAAGGTCAAAGCACATCCAACAAATCCATTACATCAACAAGATCATAAATCAAGATCAAAGGTGCAAACTAGAGCAAGAAACATATCTAACAACATGCATGGCTGATCATGATCATATGTGAACATGCAAAATAAAAGAAGGTAGTATAGTTAGGGTTAGAAGTTATGTAACCCGCCTTAAGCAAGCTCCTCAAGCTCCAAAGATCCTAGCTCTAAGCTCAAGCACCACCACAAGAGGAAGAAGGAGACTCCAAGGAGAAGGATCGACCACCAAGCTTAGCTCCTCCAAGGGTATCGACCACCAAGGTTGCAAACGAGAGGTGTCATTCACCAAGGAAGAGGGAAAACTAAGGAAATAAAGGGATCCTTAGCAAGAAAAAGGAGATACATATATAGAAGAGGATGGAGGAGAAAACAAGGCAATGTGTCACCCACCTAGGGACACGTGTCCATGGGCAATGCCACCTTCTCATCTCTCCACGACCACATGTCCAAGGCTATTTCCACATGCAAGCACCATGCACCAAGTGCCCACTAGAGTGGTGACACAAACGAAGCCAAACGTCAAAGATGGTCCATGGACGACACACCACACTCCCTTGCCCGACACAGCCCCATGGGCGACACACCCATGGCCGACACCAAGCTCACTTTCCCGATACAAGGTCCAACACGGCCCAAACAAGGCAAAACAAAGCCCAAAAAAGCTCAACAAAGCCCAGGGCAACTCAAGCAGCGAGCCCAACCCTTCTTATCAACCTTAGAGGAAGCAAGGAGAGAGAGAAACATCTCTCAAGGTGACAAACTTGCTCATCAACCCTAAACTTAGGTTATTTGTAAGTAGCACTTCCAACTCTCAACAAACCTCAAGCAAGACTTAATCACCACTAGAGGTGATTAGCAAGCAACTAAGCACAAGGTTTAGGCAAAGCAAGCAGGATAAGCCCAGAATGGAGGTCAGGGTCCTTACAAGCCATAAACCTCTACAAAGGGAATTCATCCCCAAAATCCGAAGAGAAAAGCGAGGGATACTTCCGCCTCATCTTTTCCTCAAGCACCCACGTGGCTTCCTCAACACCATGATGATGCCAAAGAACTTTCACAAGAATCATGTAACGACCCCGCCTCCCGATAACCCCCAATTAAGGCAGACCTGAAGGTCAGAGCCGTTATTCAATTAACAGGATCAAAGGTTCGACAAATAATCAATAACAATTATGAAATTCTACTAACTAACTGGAATTTGGTATAAAATAAAAACTTTACTTACCTTTGAAAACCTTGGAAATCTATCTATCCTTGTCTTGAATTATTGTATCTAATCCTCCTTGCACTTTATTTCTTTTTCCACAATGTGTCACTTTACTGTTTGTTCTTTCAATTGTTGTTCCTAAAACTAAGACAAACAAAACGTCGGTCAGTATATCGAAATATACTGGTATGTGGGAACAACCAAAATCTTACAAATATGGGTAACAGTCAATCAAATTAATTAACAATCCAATTTACACATTTCAGCATGACATTCTCCACCGCTTTTGCCCTAACCCCGGCATACCCACCCTAGGGTGCCCTTTGCCAATGACTTAAGGCCACCTTCTCAATCCTGAGCATGGTGCCTGGGGGTCACCACTCATGATGCCCACTAGTCATGCAATATTATAGGCCACCTTCTCATTCCCGAGCTTGGTGCCTGGGGTCACCACTCAAGGTGTCCATTGGTCTACCCATCTGGGCCTGACCTTTGGCATCATCCATCAGGGTGGCACGTAGGTGCGAGAATACATATTTCTATTTTTAATGTGAAAATCATAGTGACTTTATGATTTTCAAATATGAACATCCAACAGATAATTTGCATTCAATGCGATTAACCATCCGGAAAATCCTCGGGAAACTAAGGTGGTTATCCATAATTAACCACATACCTGATCCAGAGCAACTTGATTGTCTAAGCAATAAGGATAAAGAATTAATCAACAAGCAATCAAGAATATCCTGAAATTAATGCATATGATCCAAGTGTTATAGTTTATCCAGAACATTCTAAAGCTAGACTTGGATTCCACCTTAGGCTTTCTAGACCACTTTAGGGTTTTGTTAGGGTTTTTGCCTCCATAACACTTTTATCATATTAAATGCTCTCTTAGTTCATAAACCCTAATTTCAACACCATAAGCCCAATTAAAGCTTATTTATGTACATGAACTCTCAATTAAACTACTTACGTGCAAAATTCATCTTTTTCAATCTTAATGTATCTCTTTATGATTAACAAGTTAATATCAACTTTAACCATCACTTAAACCCTACTAAACACGTTAGTCATATCAAAATAGGGTTCTTTGATCATTAATACATTAAAGTTGATATCTTCCATTACTTTTCGAATTGCGCAAGGAATCATGCTTTATTTATATTTTTATTGCATTTTACGCATTCTCCTGATCAATTTTCATATTTTATGCGTGTGAATCCGAGCTACGAATAAATAGATATGATTTTAGCAAAATTACCTATTTTGGGCCGTTCGGAGAGCACCACGTCGCCTCCATGCCATGCAACATTGCCTTGCTGTTTTGGAAACATTTCAAAAAGTTCGAAATGCCCCTGGTTAAGTGGTTGGCTTCCTTAAAATGTGGAGGGCAGAACAGTCCAGTGCGCCTCTCCCTTCTTCAACCTTCAGCAGCCCGATGGCTGCCGCCCTAGCTGCTGCGTGCAGGGCTTACGCGAGCGCGCCACCTCCTTCCTAGGGCCCACGGACCACCGCCGATGGCCGCCCAAGCTTCCCTACCCTTGGTCGCACCTAGGGCACCGTCCAGGTTGCATTTTAGCTAGCTATTGCATGAGAACTCGTCCTTCCAAGCATGGCCACCACTGCAGCCATGTAGTTGTAGCTGCACGAAGTCAGGGTCGAAGGGGCGGTATACTGGCGGTCATGGGCGGCCGTAGAGGTCTCCCGCATCAAGCAAGACAACAAAACACACCTGTGTTGCTCGAGGGTTAGATCTCTACCCTCTGTTAGGTTTTCCACGAGAAAGAGTAAGGAGGAGACCATGGGATCTCTCTCTCTCTCTCCTGGACTCACACTAGGGCTTTACCCCTTTATATAGGGTGAGCAACCACACCCTAAGACAACTATTTATGAATCAAAGAATCCCTTTCCGAAAAGGAAACCAAAACTTCAATGAGAAGTAATATTATCTTTCTCTTCATCTTTTGGATATTTTCTATTATTGGATATATATTGGAATTTGAAAATCCTTTCCATTACTCTCTTTATATTTTCTTTTTAACCCATGGGCACAAATTTCTATTTTCCTTTAATAGAAACTATTTCCTTTTGTAACAATACCACAATAATTCATTAATAATGTATCCCATTATCCTTTAATTTTGTATTATTGATATTTCCTCTTTCTCTTTCTTCATTGGGGCTCTTTTGACCCCAAAGAACTCCAAGAATTCGAAATTCTTTTTATTGGATACTCATTATCCTTCTAGATGCATCTAAATGCATTATTCTTTATTATTCCTCATTACCTTGTTTATTTCTTATTAAAATATCCCTTTTTTTTAGGATTTCTCTTTTATTTTCCCCATTGGTATTCCTTTTAACATTATAAATGCTTGGGATATGAAATCCCACTAAGGATAACTCAATTATACTTCTTTTCACTTATTTTCCACATTTTATCAATGTTTTCAATTTCTTTCTTACTAAAGAAATACTTATTTGATCTTTTCTTTTATTATTGCCTTTTCTTCGCAATATTGGATTCCTTGGCACCCAAGGAACCTAAAGGCACGAAATCCATCCTTGAATTACATTCTTTTACCTTCTAGAGGTTTCCACATCATTCTTTCCTCTATTTTCTTATTTACTCAATAATAGAATTTCTTTTGTCCTTTCTTTGTTATTGGGCCCAATAGACAATAAAGCCCACAACACAAATATCAAGTCTATTGTAAACAAAACTTATTTAATCAACACAAATTATATCATCGTTTGTTCAAATATCTCTAATATGAGAGATTACATTTCTTACCCAAGAAACCCAAAAGTTGGGGTTGTAACATCCTTCCCCTCTTATAGGAATTTTTCCCTCAAAATTCTCTCAAGCAACCAAACAAAAAGGATAAGCCTTTCCTGTGTCCATCAGGGATCCCATGTGGCTTTACCCTTTCCATGGTGCCTCCCAAGAACCTTCATCATCTCATATTCTTCCATCTGAGTTCTTTTCTTACCTTGGTATATCGTACCCTCATAGGTGACTCATGACTTTTCAGCCTTCCAAAACCTGAATAGGTTCAGGGCTCAGCACCTGGGTTGGGTACCTCACATAGTGCTCTAGATCAGACTCATGCAACACATCATTTTATCCTGAGGGGTAAGGTTACACAACCATCTCCACCAATCCATCTCAAATGGACCCATATATCGGGGACTCAGCTTTCTCAGTTGTAGCTTAGAGGGGTCGGATTTTCACATCACATATTCTCCCACAGTTAACTGCATGTCAGTCTGCTTTGCATCAGCTTGTGACTCATGTCACCACTGGGCTCTCTCTCGGCCATTGTACGATCAAAGCGACTTCATATGCAAACACTATGGTTATTTTTTGACCTTCGTGAGGCCTCCTTTACCAACATCCTCTTAATGAAGTGGTGACTGACGCAACCTCCTTCTAGAACTTCTTGCATCCCGATAAAGGCTATGGTGGTTAACGTCACATCTTAAGAACTGTCTCTTTGTATCACCCTGAACAAGCACAGTTGCTCTCATCAGACCCTCTAGTCTGGATCATACTAACCATTAGTTAGGTATGATAAACCATACTATCATCGAGTTTTCATGTATCTACTTCCACCTTATGGAAGTGAACTTTTAGATCATACTCAAGAACTTTTGAACTCGCATCATGGTGTAGTTGAACCATATCTCTCTTATAAGTAGTTCAACCGAATCTGTCCAGTGACAATACTCTTCCTTTCTCATGTCATCTAGGTAAGGCGATCTACCATAACCCATATTGCATCTTGACCTTCTGGGTCAAAGGGAGACTTACCACAACATTCATAGTGATGAACTCCCATTCCCTATCCGTAACGCTTTTATCCTCTATATCGATACACTGGGTTACTGGTTTTCATCCTTCACCTCCTAGCTTGCATGGCCACATGCTACATGCAACTTTGTTTTAAGCATCCAGAGTGCTACCATTACTTACTATCTTTGTGGTACCAATGTATATCATAACCTCCTGTATTGTTATGATTACTCAAGCTTGATACCTCGGAAACCCTAAACCACTCTCAAAGGGTTTTATTACCTTCCTATCAAAAGAAGTATATCTGAGGTTCTATCACCATCCTTTTACTACATCAAGGAATAAACTGTCTAACCAAACAACCATTAACTTGCTCAACATATCTTGTTATATCTGTGTGTTAACCAAAACACATCCTCTTTCCAAACATAGGGTTAGTCGAACAACCTCAACTTCTTCTAGCTTCCAACTAAACTAGGCACTATCTCTCAACCAGAGCATTTATCACCACTTCTTAGGTGTTAGGTAACATACACCTCCATGTATTATCATCTCATCTCAAACTCTAAGCTTGTCTTCATCTTGAAACTCTAAGCTCATCCTAATGGTGATCAAACTCAACCTTGTTTCACTTGCAAATTCCACATAGTTCATGCTAAAAAAAAACATCCTTATAAGATGACTACCTTATTTCTCTTAGTGTTTGTAATCCATGTATTATTCTTTCCACAAAGGTATGTTATCATCTCTATCCTCATACCTTGTAGCAACATTCCAACTTACATCATCTTTATCCTTGGTGTAAGGCATGTGTATTGTCCTATCTCTCACTCCCATAACAAGAAGAAATAAGCATTTGGCGGTCGTCCAAATACAGAGTTCTTCCTATTCCAAGAGTAGAGATGGTACAACCCAAGTTACCAGTACACCTTCAATTCTAAGTTGAAACTTGCCATCATCTTAATATCTACATTACTTCCATGGAAAACTAGTCTCGAACCTACTTGGGTTACTACACAATCCTTGGTCATCCCCTCTGGTTCTATAGGGTGCCGGCACTTTTGGGGTCATCCCTCTTCCCTCATGCATCAGAGAGTGCCCTACTCATCTGCCCTTTGGGTCCCATGAGTTTATGAAGGTGATCAATCTCCTAACCCATGGCCCTCAGACAATGATAGTTGTTACCTCCTGACCCTATGGTCATGTGCAACTAGGGAATTAGGAAACTCCTTCTTCCATCGGTCTTATCCCTACCTGACCCTAGGATAGACTTAGGATTCTAACATAGTACATGTTCAACTTAGAACCTTACCCAATCCTTCATCATCTCTCTCTCTGCATTCATGACTAACTTTCATCCCTTCATAGGGGTCATGGCAACCTGCCTACCTGGGTCAGGCCCCATACCGGTTACCTCCATGGTAACACATCCTCATGCACTCAGAGATGGATATATATGGGTCAACAGGTTCATTCTCATACCATGTACTTTCCACTTAGCTTCTCAAGATCCTATGAGACCTCTTAAGGTTACCTCAAAACCAACCAAATTGGTAAACTCCCTACCAAAGGGGTCGCTCTCCCTGGATGGGAGGAAACTACACCTTTATAACAAAGGTCACAAGCATTCTTAGGGTTTACATCCATCTGAGCATGCTTAAACCAACAACTACTAAGGCACAAGCGTATCTACAAAACCATGCTAGGTCGCACTTGTTCTCATCCTCAACATTACATCAACTTAGTTGTGAGGGGTTCATCCAACATACCCTTAACGTAAGGGATTTCCTTTACCTCGACACATGAGGAGTACCATGCTCGAAACTATAGACTCAAATCTCATCATGGGCATCGGATACACTGCTTCCCCTCTTAGGCCTAGGAACCCTAGGTTCACTTTTGGGATATCCAACTATATGCCCAACCTCCAATCCATGAATCAAGCACGTCCCAGATATGCCATGTACTTCCATGATCCTTCTACTCGAGCAACACTTCCGAGTTGAGTCCTATTCCGGGACAACTAACTAGGTATAAGGCCTCTCAACAAGTTACTTAAACCTCCTCAGGGTCTAAGACACTCTTTATCTCATCCAGCAGGTAGTTACTTATACCATAGGTACCAGAAGCATCATTCTCTTTCCAGGGTTTGTTTCCAAGATATCATCAGCTTCCAGGGGTCACGCATAAGGAAACCACTATCATCCCCTTAGGTCGCATCATCCTCAACTACCCACTGTTCCTCATATATTGGGGTTTTAGGCTTCCAACCTCCTTGTTGGGTTCTTGCTTTCTCTCTCTAGAGCTTACTCTACATCCAGCCCTACTACTAGAGGTCCCCTCTCCATGAAGGCTCATGCTCACAAGCATACCCCTTATGTGGGTGAAGCCTATGCTCAACTCATGTTTTTCTCTAGATTATCCATATGTTTATCTCATAAGCCATCCATCATGATCTCTTCATCATTATTTCATCAAGATATACCCTACTTGCCTAATCCCATAGGGTAACTATAAGTTCTCCTCTAACCTCATTCACGAAGGAGCTATCCTTCGCTATGGCATGCACGACCCTCTCTAGGGTTGGGTCGCCAAAGGTACTAGGTCATCTACCCTCTTATGGCATCCCAAAGGCATGACCAACCAATCACTTGGTCAATCATGACATCTAACTCATCATGTCATCTCTCCCTCTATCCTTCACTTAGGGTTAGGGTTAACATCATCCTCAAAGGATGTGCTAGGTCTCTACCTTCAATGGAGGTCTCTTCCTCCAAGACTAACTCTCTCTACTCATCCTCCTGATAAGGAGGTCTATCCTCAGGTCTCTCCTGAGGGAAAAGACAACTCGTGTCATACGACCTAAGCATGTATCTATTCTTTAGTTTGCGCTTAATCTATTAAGCTTATGTCCATGACATCTTATTTACATGCTTTCCATTAATTTGGTGGAGGATTCCTTAGACCTTATTAACCTTACCCATACCTCAAGAGGGTGAGGAGAAGAGAGAAAACCCTAATCCTTAAGGTCCTTAAAAGAATTTGAGTTGATAAGGGATGAACAAGATGAGAGAGTCCTAAAGGTATCTTATTTTGAGTCATATCCTAAGACATCGGCCAGACAGTCACATAATCTGGGAGTCCTCGTATTCCGACTAGCGGTGCAGAGGAAAATATTGCCAGCCCCCGGACGTGATCCTTTTCTAGACACCTCAGTCTTTCAGACAATCCTCTAATAACTGCCTTGGTTTCTATAGAATTTGTAAAATTTAATAATTATTAGCGATTAATTGAGGAACCTATGCTCTGATACCAATTGTAACGACCCCGCCTCTCGGTAACCCCCAATTAAGAGAGACCTGAAGGTCAGAGCCGTTATTCAATTAATAGGATCAAAGGTTCGACAAATAAACAATAACAATTATGAAATTCTACTAACTAACTGGAATTTGGTATAAAATAAAAACTTTACTTACCTTTGAAAACCTTGGAAATCTATCTATCCTGGTCTTGAATTATTCTATCTAATCCTCCTTGCACTTTATTTCTTTTTCCTCAATGTGTCACTTTACTGTTTGTTCTTTCAATTGTTGTTCCTAAAACGATGACAAACAAAACGTCGGTCAGTATATCGAAATATACTGGTATGTGGGAACAACCAAAATCTTGCAAATATGGCTAACAGTCAATCAAATTAATTAACAATCCAATTTACACTTTTTAGCATGACATTCTCCACCGCTTTTTCCCTAACCCCAGCATACCCACCCTAGGGTGCCCTTTGCCAATGACTTAAGGCCACCTTCTCAATCTCGAGCTTGGTGCCTAGGGGTCACCACTCATGATGCCAACTAGTCATGCAATATCATAGGCCACCTTCTCATTCCCGAGCTTGGTGCCTGGGGTCACCACTCAAGGTGTCCATTGGTCTACCCATCTGGGCCTGACCTTTGGCATCATCCATCAGGGTGGCACGTAGGTGCAAGAATACATATTTCTATTTTTAATGTGATAATCATAGTGACTTTATGATTTGCAAATATGAACATCCAACAGATAATTTGCATTCAATGCCATTAACCATCCGGCAAATCCTCGGGAAACTAAGGCGGTTATCCATAATTAACCACATACTTGATCCAGAGCAACTTGATTGTCCAAGCAATAAGGATTAAAGAATTAATCAACAAGAAATCAACAATATCCTAAAATTAATGCATATGATCCAAGTGTTATAGTTTATCCAGAACATTCTAAAGCTAGACTTGGATTGCACCTTAGGCTTTCTAGACCACTTTAGGGTTTTGTTAGGGTTTTTTCCTCCATAACGCTTTTATCATATTAAATGCTCTCTTAGTTCATAAACCCTAATTTCAACACCATAAGCCCAATTAAAGCTTATTTATGTACATGAACTCTCAATTAAACTACTTACATGAAAAATTCATATTTTTCAATCTTAATGTATCTCTTTATGATTAGCAAGTTAATATCAACTTTAACCATCACTTAAACCCTACTAAACACTTTAATCATATCAAAATAGGTATCTTTGATCATTAATACATTAAAGTTGATATCTTCCATTACTTTTCGAATTGCACAAGGAATCTGGCTTTAATTATATTTTTATTGCATTCTACGCATTCTCCTGATCAATTTTCATATTTTATGCGTGTGAATCCGAGCTACGAATAAATAGATATGATTTTAGCAAAATTACCTATTTTGGGCCAATCGGAGAGCGCCACGTCGCCTCCATGCCATGCAACGTTGCCTTGTTGTTTTGGAAACATTTCAAAAAGTCCAAATGCCCCTTGTTAAGTGGTTGGCTTCCTTAGAACGCGGAGGGCAGAACCGTCCAGTGCGCCTCTCCCTTCTTCAACCTTCAGCAGCCCGATGGCTGCCGTCCTAGCTGCTGCGTGCAGGGCTTACGCGAGCGCGCCACCTCCTTCCTAGGGCCCACGGACCACTGCCGATGGTCGCCCAAGCTTCCCTGCCCTTGGTCGCACCTAGGGCACCGTCCCGGTTGTGTTTTAGCTAGCTATTGTAGGAGAACTCGTCCTTCCAAGCATGGCCGCCGTTGCAGCCATGCAGCTGTAGATACACAAAGTCGGGGTCGAAGGGGAAGTATACAGGCGGTCCTGGGCGGCCGTGGAGGTCTCCCGCATCAAGCAAGACCACAAAATGCACCTGCGTTGCTCTAGGGTTAGATCCCTACCCTTCATTAGGTTTTCCATGAGAAAGCACAAGGAGGAGAGTGTGGGATCTCTCTCTCTCTCTCCTGGACTCACACTAGGGCTTTACCCCTTTATATAGGGTGAGCAACCACGCCCTAAGACAACTATTCATGAATCAAAGAATCCCTTTCTGAAAAAGGAAACCAAAACATCAATGAGAAGTAATATTCTCTTTCTCTTCATCTTTTGGATATTTTCTATTATTAGATATATATAGGAATTCGAAAATCCTTTCCATTACTCTCTTTATATTTGCTTTTTAACCCATGGGCACGAATTTCTATTTTCCTTTAATAGCAACTATTTCCTTTTGTAACAATACAACACTAATTCATTAATAATGTATCCCATTATCCTTTAATTTTGTATTATTGATATTTCCTCTTTCTCTTTCTTCATTGGGACTCCTTTGACCCCAAAGAACTCCAAGAATTCGAAATTCTTTTTATTGGATACTCATTATCCTTCTAGATGCATCTAAATGCATTATTCTTTATTATTCCTCATTACCTTGTTTATTTCTTATTAAAATATCCCTTTTTTAGGATTTCTCTTTTATTTTCCCCATTGGTATTCCTTTTAACATTATAAATGCTTGGGATACGAAATCCCACTAAGGATAACTCAATTATACCTCTTTTCACTTGTTTTCCACATTTTATCAATGTTTTCAATTTCTTTCTTACTAAAGAAATACTTATTTGATCTTTTCTTTTATTATTGCCTTTTCTTCACAATCTTGGATTCCTTGGCACCCAAGGAACCTAAAGGCACGAAATACATCCTTGAATTACATTCTTTTGCCTTCTAGAGGTTTCCACATCATTCTTTCCTCTATTTTCTTATTTACTCAAGAATATAATTTCTTTTGTCCTTTCTTTGTTATTGGGCCCAATAGCCAATAAAGCCCACAACACAAATATCAAGTCTACTGTAAACAAAACTTATTTATTCAACACAAATTATATCATCGTTTGTTCAAATATCTCTAATATGAGAGATTACATTTCTCACCCAAGAAACCCAAAAGTTGGGGTTGTAACAAATCAGGTCTTTCCTTTTTAACTTCTTCACTCTTCTATCAAGGATCGTCACTAGACCTTCCTCATAGGTCACGTCATCATTAAGCTCAACCTCAACTTGCTGTATCACTGTCCCTATGTCTAGATGACTTTTCTTCAGCATGCTAACATGGAACATTGGATGTAACCTGTCCAACTCTAGCGGCAGCTCTAACTTGTAAGCTACCTTGCCAACACGTGCTATTACCGGGTATGGCCCCATATACTTGGGTTCCAGTTTGCCTTTCCATCCAAACCTCAGCACGCCTTTACAAGGTGAGACCTTGAGATACACTTTGTCTCCCACCTGGAACTCTAAAGGTTGTCAACAGTTGTCTGCATAAGACTTCTTTCTATCCTGTGTCGCTTTCAACTGTCGGTGTATCACTTTGGTCTTCTTTGTTGTCTGTTGCACTAACTCAGGACCCAAAAGCTGATACTCACCAGATTCATACCAACATAGAGGTGAACTACATTTCCTGCCATATAGAGACTCATAAGGAGCCATGTCGATGCTCCGTTGGTAACTATTGTTCTAGGCGAACTCTATCAAACTGAGATGCACATCCCAACTTCCTAGAAACTACAAAACACATGCTCGGAGAAGATCCTCCAAAGTCTAAATAGTCCTTTCAGACTGTCCATCTGTCTGCGGGTGGAAAGCAGTACTGAACCTCAACTGCGTTCCCAATGCTTTGTGTAACTGTTCCCAGAAACGACTCGTGAACTGGGGACCTCTGTCAAAAACTATCATTGTTGGTACACCGTGAAAACACACTATCTCATCTACATACACCTGAGCAAGCTTCTCTATTGTATACGTTGTCTTTACCAGTATGAAGTGAGTAGACTTTATCAATCTATCATCCACTATCACCCAAATGGAATCAAAATTCCTAGTTGTCCTTGGTAGACCAACTACGAAATCCATGGTTATATGATCCCATTTCCACTGTGGTATTAACATGTGTTGCAATGTTCCTACTTGCTTCTGATTCTCAGCCTTAACTTGCTGGCATACCGACACCTAGCCACAAACTCGACTACATCCTTCTTCAATCCAGACCACCAATATAGGTGCTTATGATTATGATACATCTTGGTGACTCCTGGATGCATAGCATACATCGATGTGTGTGCTTCATCGAGCACTAGCTTTCTTAGATTATCAACATCGGGGACCACCATCCTACCATGATATCAAACTAGTCCATCCTCAGACTCATGGAACCCATCATGCTTTTCACCGCCAAACTCTGACCTGATCAACTGCACTAATGCATATGCCTGCTATGCATATTTGATCAGCTGTCTCAATGTACGCTTGACTTGCATCTGTGCCAACAAACCTGCCAACAAAGAAAATTCCATCTGCATGTTCATTTTCCGTAAGGAGACAAACATATCCCGCCTATGACATTCCAAAGAACTCAACTGCACTTTCTTCATCGAGCGAGAAGAATGAGACTTTCTACTAAGTGCATTAGCTACCACATTCACCTTACCAGGATGATATTCAATGGTGCAATCATAATCATTGATCAGCTCCATCCAGCGATGTTGTCGCATGTTCAGCTCACTCTGTGAGAAGATGTACTTCAAATTCTTATGATCTGTAAAGATCTAACACACTTCCCCATAAAGATAGTGTCTCCAGATCATTAACGCATGAACCATCGTTGCTAGCTCCAAATCATGTGTCGAATAATTCTCCTCATGTTTCTTAAGTTGTCACAAAGAAAAAGAAACCACATGATCTTCCTGCATCAATACACATCATAAGCCTTTCTTAGAAGCATCGTAAAAAACAACATAGCCTTTCCCAGGCTCTGGCAGCACCAACACCGGAGCACTAGTCAGCTTATCCTTCAAACATTGGAAAGCTTGCTTACAATGATCATCCCAATCAAAGGGTACATCCTTCCTGGTCAATTCTGTCAACGATAATGTGATCACGCTGAAGTCCTTTATAAACCTTCGGTAATATCCTACTAAACCCATCAAACTACAAAATTATGTCGGTGTCTTCGGTTGCTCCCAATCTGCAACTGACTCCACTTTCTTGGGGTCCACTCTGACTCCTTCTGTAGATATCACATGACCCAAGAAAGTCACTTCTTTCAACTAGAACTCACACTTACTGAACTTAGCATATAACTGATGTTGGCGAAGAAGAGTCAAAGCTTGTCGAAGATGTTGTTCATTCTCTTGACTATCCTAACTGTAGATCAAGATGTCATCTATGAAAACTACAACAAACTGATCTAGAAATGGACATAACACGTTGTTCATCAGATCCATGAAAGCAGCAGGCACATTGGTTAGCCCAAACGACATAACCACAAACTCAAAGTGACCATACCTCATCCTAAAAGCTGACTTTGGTATGTCATCCACCTTTATCCTCAACTGATGGTATCCAGATCGTAGATCAATCTTCGAGAACATCATAGCACCACGTAACTGATCGAACAGATCGTCTATCCTTGGTAGCAGGTACTTGTTCTTGATCGTAACTTTGTTCAACTTCCGGTAATCTATGCACAACCTCATCGATCCATCCTTCTTCTTTACAAATAGGACCAGAGCACCCCATAGTGATGTGCTCGGTCTGATCAAACCTTTATCCAACAACTCATGTAACTACTTCTTCATTTCTTCCATCTCATTTGGAGCCATCCGATACGGTGTCTGAGCAACTAGTTGTGTTCCTGGCACCAGATTGATCTCAAAATCAATCTCTCGAGGTGGGGGAACACCGGGAACTCATCTGGAAACATGTCCGCAAACTCTCAGACAATAGGTACCTCCTCAAGGCTAGGACATTTCACCTTGGTATCCAAAACATGAGCTAAGAATGCCTTACAACCTTGTCGCAACAACTTCTCTACCACCATCGCTGACACTAAACACATTGGAAGAATCTTCCTATCTCCCTGGAAGATCCACTTCTTTCCACTGTCATCAAACACTGCCTGCTTGGAACCACGGTCCAACACAATCTTATACTTCTCTAAGGTATCTATGATGGCCCCAATTCTAGGGTTTGATACCCAATATGATATTTGAGGATCGTGAGTGTTCTATAGGTGGTTGAAATTAGTTGAGGAATAGATCACCTAATTTTGAAATATCTTCAACATAAATAGAGTGATTAAAGGTGTAATTGGTGATTATCAAATTGAATTTAGTTCAACTATGATATATGTGCTCATGAGGTCAAGAGGTCCATTTGGTAGTCTTAAAAAATTCAAGTGTCCATTGATGAGTTTTAATGTATGTTAAGATCATATCAAGTGTTGTTACATGTGTCAGACCAATATTTGATAATTAACTAAATTGAATTCAAGGTTTGTACTTAATATAAGGTTGTTATAAAAATCTATTTGCATGACCAAATAATTGTTTTGTGTCTCGAAACTTATATAAGAGACAATAAGATATTGTAAGCCTATGCCTAAAATTGCAGGATGTTTGGGGATTTCTATAGAAAGATATAGTCGATTGAAGTTGAGGAGATTAATGGTTTAATGCTATGGAAATTTCATAAAATGAACAAATGGGTGACGAGTTATAAGAGTATGATTTTATAATCTAGCCTGTGACATCAGTGTCATGCTGGTTCAATTTTCCTTCTACTTGGGCGTGGCCTAAATCATGGCAGGGTGGCGTGTTCCCAAGCCCTCCACCAGCTGGATCGGATGGCAGATCCTCATCCTCAACCTCCGACTAAAATGGAGCTGAAGCCTGACCGACTTGTGATCTTCAGTGGCCTGAGAATGATAGCATAGTAGCCTAGGATAATTATTGAGTGTGGGAAGAGATCCGCAATATATGGAACTAGCCAACGACCCCTCGAAGTTAGGTAGATGTGGTGGGATGCGAGAGTTTCATCCCTCGTCCTTACTACGCACTCCACTCCTTCTCCATCTCCACTCACAGTAGTAGAAGGGGGTGAGACAGAGGGCTGAATCAAAAAGGATTTCTGGGGGAAACAATACCCGATCTCTGAAAAGGCAAGGATGGTTTATCTTCATGGAATGGAGCCCTAGATGGGACTCCCGATATCTTCCTCGTTGTAGATGGCAGAGCGGCATGGAGGGCATGTTTCTGCCTCGACGCCATGTCCTTATCTCTCTCTCGAGTTCCTAGAATCTGGGTGCAACCCTCACTACTCTAGGAATCTAGCCAGCCTTACTGTGCTCAAAGCTTTCTGATGAGCTCGCCCCTAAGACCTAGAAGGAGGAGCGATGGCAAAAGCTTCTACTGGAGGTCTGTTGCTCGGTCCTATACAAGCTGGAGCCCTGACGCAATTTTACTATGCGCTAAAACGCAAGTGAACGCGTCGAGTAATATAGGCCTTTGTGAGGCCCGAGTCGAACACAAGGATACATTGAATTATTGGAGACTTCTACTAACTATTTGCGATCAGCTAAGCCGGATAACAAAGTAGGGTTTGTTGTCGAAATTAAAAGAAAATAAAAATAAAACAAAGCAAACAATCGATTAAAGGTTGATTTAATCAATTCAAAAGGATATCTTTAGGATTTCGGTTTCACCGCGGGTCAACATTGCATTAGGTTTCATATACGGCGCCAAAAACTTGACGTGTATTTTACTATGCACTAAAAATGCAAGTATACGCGTCGAGTAGTACATGCCTTTGTGAGGCCCGAGTCGAACACAGGGATACGTGAATTATTGGAGACTCCTACTAACTAATTGCGATCAGCTAGGCCGGATATCAAAGTTGGGTTTGTTGTCAAAATTAAAAGATAATAAACATAAAACAAAGCAAACAATCGATTAAAGGTTAATTTAATCAATTCAAAAGGATATCTTTAGGATTGTGGTTTCACCGCGGGTCAACATTGTATTAGGTTTTATATAATTCCTCACTCTTCTCTCTCTATCCGGGTAGTGGCCTGAAAATAGAATTACCCACTGTCGTGGTGTAATTCACTACTTAGGTTTAGGTTGATTCCACCGTCGTAGTAATCATTCCCCTAAACTAAGCGAATTATAGCCGATCTCTCAGTTTCCACCATTAATTTTACACCTCCTTTGTCAAGGGATTTATCGATTAATGTAGGTTTCGTCTCTTTTCAACCGTTAATCCTTCTGTCGAAGTGATTAAGGGTATTAAGTTATTATTATGGTGATCAAGCATAACAATATATGGAGAAAATGAAACTATACCACGGATTTAAGAGAGAAAATATGAATTATTAATATAAAACTGTCATACAATGCATTCCCCGGGCTACTCCCAGTCCTAAAGACAAAGGGGATTAGCCCCGCATGGTCATCTCAATGAAAGATAGAGGAGTAGAGAAGAAAAACATGGGAAACATGGAGCAAATTCATGTAACCCCTGATACAAAGGTGTTCCTGGAGATCCTCCTCGAGAAACGTGCATTTTGCAGTCTTCCGGCAGCAAAATCGCCCGTCGGAGGTGCCCGGATCGCTCGGTTGACGGCCTTCGTCTCTCGTCTCCTCTCTCTCTTTCTCCTTCTTGGATGTTGTGCAACACAATGTCCTCTCCCCCTCGGGCCGTCCGTGCTCTTCTTAGGTCATAGGACCACTTTACGGCTCCGAAAAAGCTCAACCGTCGGATTAAAACGATCCGTTTTAGTGCTGAAAATCGCCAGATCCCGACGCTGTCGATAGTATCGACCCTAGGTCGATGGTATCGACCATGGCACAGGTTATTCCTTCCAAGATCACGTTTTGGGGTTGCTTTTTGATGAAATGTTGATACTATCGACCTGGGGGTCGATAGTATCGACTCCGGACAATGCAAAAGTGCCTGAAAAAGTGCCAAAACATGTGTATAAGTCCAGGGATTATATAAAATCATATAAATATGATAAAAGAAGTATAAATTGATGCAAAAAGAGTTTAAAGGCCAACTATAGTGAATTATGCAAATATAATCAAGAAAATGACAAATACATGCATAAAACAGATATAAAATAAGCCTATAAAAGTGACTCAAAACCCATGCATCAAACTCCCCTAAGCTTAAACCTTGCTCGTTCTCGAGCAACAAAACTTTGGATCTGGTTGAGATAAGTCAGCAACAGGACATAAATACATGAAATGAATCTACATCATCCCCACTTTCTTTCCACAAACCGGCCCTCATTGACCACTGAACACTAACTGCCATCCAGGCGACCAAAGACCTATGTAAAAGATGTCTATCCCCCAATCAATGAAACACTATCAATTAAAGCAGTTAATATGATAAACTCATCAGGTGCATACTTGATGCATCTTGTGATCTCCTATCTACGTTGCTCATTTCCTAACTACCATCTAAATGGAAGCAGATCTCCTGATATTAATGAATGAGGAGAATATCATGGGTGGCCTACCAATTAGAGCAACATGTGGATGGGATAGGTGGTTGTGAAAGAGATGGAAGCACATAATAGTCAATCATGCAATACAAAAATTAATGACCTATCATGATGCAAAATGCAAGTGAAAATGTCCTAATGTTACATTTTTGGTGGAATGATGCATGCACTATCATTCCGTCTCAAGGTGATATGGAATATCTAAGAAAACTACACCATGTGCTTATTCTTCTTAGTATGTAAGTGAGAACATGTTCCATTCTCCCTCTCATTCCTACTTCTCAATTCTTTTTTTTTCTCTCTTTTTTTTCTTCTCTTTTTTTTTCAATTTTTTTTCTCAAATTTTTTTTTTCAAGCCCTTATTTTCATAGATGACAATGAATTATTTGTCGGGCTCACTTCTTGTTACATACGTGTGCATCTGAAGCATTCTATTTGGAGGGTATGGAACAAGTTCATCACCTTTAATGTTTTTAGAGTAACATAAGATACATGGTGTACAATATGCTCAAAAGATGTAAATGCAACTACATAATGACAGTTATGCAACTACTATGACATGCACCTAAGGATAATGTGCATGTATAACTACTCTATCTTTTTTTTTCATTCTCATGCAAAAAATGTGAAAATAGTTGTAATGCAAGACCTCTCTACATGGTATGCAATCAAAGAGTGAAAGACAGTAATGTGCTCCCATTTCTTATGGTGGAGTGTGAATGAAATTGCGGTGGATCAGATCACAAGACTAATTGACAGAACCTTCCGAAAATATCATATGTCCCTCTCTAAAGACCTGTGTACATGGTAACTGAAGGATTTATCTCTTAAACTTTAGTCTAAGGTCACGTTAGCATTTGGTCGGTTTGGGCTCAAACATCCTTGTCAATCACTTTTCCTTGGACAATAAAGATGGTCATTCATGTCCCCGTGTCCTGAAGCTGACTCACCCAAGCACTTCCTCAGTTATGCAACTCAATTACTCACAAGAATAAGCTCAAAAAGTTTTCAATATGCTCATATTTACATGTGCACACAACCCAAGAGTAAAACTTGCAATTGAAACCATGCATTTATTGTTCCACAGATTACACTAGATAGATGTGGATCCTACAAAAGCGGTAAACCTAGAAATAAAAACAACTAATAATTCAAAAATAAAATCAACATGAATAAGTAAGTAAAAACTAAGATAGAGGGTTGTTCCAACACCCCCCCAAGCTTGAATATGACTATGGCCTCATAGTCAACATTCTCACTTAAGAGGTGGAACAACGGTACCATTTGCTTTGAAGTGTGGTGAAGAAGGATGGTTAGATGCTCAAGTAGACCAAGTGATGCTTGCTATCTCCCTCCTTTTTGTGGCCCATTTTTGTGTCTTAGTGGTTCTAAGACGTGACTTGCTTCATCCATCTTTCCTCTGCAAAAAACGGTTCGAAAAAATCTCGTTTCGATACCTTTTACGGCCTGTTTTATGTAGCTGTCCTGCAGGTGTCGATACCATCGACCAAGGTCGATGGTATCGACCCAGACTCAGCGATTTTGTTGAATCGACGCATCTAAAAGCCTGGGAACTCAAAAGTGTCGATACTATCGACCCTAGGGTCGATGGTATCGACTTTACTGGCACCAATTTTTCTATAAATCTTCAGGAATCTCGATACTATCGACCCTAGGGTCGATGGTATCGACTTTTCTTCAGCGTTTACTTCTCCAAACTCGATACTATCGACATGGGTGTCGATAGTATCGACCTTAACATTCTGCACACTTCAAAACACGAGTTAGGGTACCATTTTTACAAAAATTATCAAAACCTAAGCAAAAATTAAGTACATAAACATAAAAGAACATAACCAAACATAAAATTGAACCTAAAGTTGGGTTGCCTCCCAACAAGCGCCCTTGTTTAATGTCCTAGGCTTGACATAAAGATACCTTTAACCTGGGTTGTCAAGAGATGTCTCCAATGAGTCATGTGGCAATTTGAATTGAACTCGATCATGTCCAATCCCCAAGGTCAATGTACCTCTCCCAATGGCAACGATGACATCAGCCGTAGCTTGGAACGACCTTCCCAATAGCATCTCGCAACTTTGGAGCTGTGGCATGTCCATGACAACAAAATCTATCGGGAAGATGAACCTGTCTACCTTGATGAGTACATCCTCGCACACTCCATATGGCCTTACAATGGACCCATCCGCCAATTCAATTGTCGCGGCCGACTTCTTGATTTCTTTTAACCCCAACTTTTGAAATGAAGCCAAAGGCATGAGATTTATGCTAGCGCCAGAATCACATTGCGCTTTAGGAAAATATTGACCACCTATTGAGCACGGTATGTAAAAACCTATTGGGTCATTTCTCTTCTTTGGTGAACTCCCTTGAATCATAGAGCTCACTGTCTCATTCATCCAATAAATGTCATCGTCTTTTATGCACCTCTTCTTATTGATGATTTCTTTAATGAACCTCCCATAGGCGGGTACTTTCTCGATCATCTCCACTAACGGAACGTTGATGTGGAGTTTTCGGAATATCTCCAGGAATTTTTTTAAAGTGACGATGCTCTTTCTTTGACTTAGGATTAACCACATTTGAAACATCTGCTGCCTCAACACGCCTATGAGGTGGCACATAAGAGCTTTTCGGGGGTACCTCCCCTAAGCTTGCTTCAATCATTCCCTCGGACGTGGGCTTTGGCGAGACATCATCAATAGTAGCAGCTTGTTGTGGTTCCTCTCTCGCCTCAGATGTCTCCACATGTGCACAAACAACCTGCACCTGCTCCTCCTGCCTAGATGGAGATACCATACTCACAACTCTCTCTGATTTTCTGAAGAAATGGTTTCCGCCCGGCAATCTATAGTAAGTGCGTGGATATGGTATCGTCGGTGTTGCATTCACATTGAAAGTCATTTTTCTTTCTTCTACAACTTCTTGCACCTGAGATTCCTCATTTCTTACCACCGACATGTACTTAACCTGATGATGTGCTTGGGCCACGTTCGCACTCTCAGCTGGTTTCTGTTGATTGGCGTGCTTGATGGCCGCCACTTCACTTGAAATCTGAGCCACGGTGGTCTCTAATGCCCGCATTTGCGCTCCATGGCTTTGCAGCGTCTGCCCAAATTTGGTTAGAATGTCACCTTGAGATTGCAATTGTTTTCCAAACATGGCCATCATCTCTTGGTTTTGCTGGACCATTTGAGTTAGTAATTCAGTGTTCTTGTCCTCGGCTTTCTGTTGTGGCTTGGCATCCAGATCCTGTAAAAAATTGTTCGGATCCTTCCATGAAAACTTTTTATCTTTCCTCCATGCATAGTCATTGTTTCTATAGCCCTGTTGTTGCATGTACTTTACTTGGGCTTCCTCATCCTTAGATGCATCCTCCTTAGCTAACACCTTCTTGTCTAGAAGATCTAACTTATCATTCAGCTCCCTCACTATTTTGGATTCACCAGCAGCCTTGACATGTTCCACGACACCTTTGTCACCCCATGACTGCTTCCTAGCCATGTTTTTCAGTATCTCCCAACATCTGGTATCGGTGTTATTTAAGAAAAATCCGGAACCAGCCGAGTCCAGGTTGCTTCTATCATGCTCGGAGAGAGCAAAGTAGAAGATCTTCACTTGGGTTTCCTTGTCTAGTCCATGGTGTGCACATCTCCTCAACATGACCTGGAATCGCTCCCAAGTCTCAGAATAAGTTTCACCCGCCTGTTGGGTGAAATTGTGAATCTTCCTGATCATATCATTGGTCTTCTCAGGAGGGAAGAACCTCTCGAAGAAAACCTCCACCATGTGATCCCATGATTCAACAAACTCATCGTCGAGGTTATGAAGCCACTCTCTTACCACTCCAGCCAAGGAACTCGGGAATAACTTGAGGTAGACCACATCCTGCGGAAATCGATCTATCTTCACCATATTGCAGTTCTCCACAAACTGACTAATGTGGGCCACTGGATCTTCATTTTTTAATCCGTGAAATGCGTTTGATTTAACCAGGTTAATCAATGCTGGATCGATCTTGTAGGTTGGAATTTTTAGCCCATGTTTCTTTATAGGCCCCTTTGATGCCGAGGAAGAAGACGCCTTGATCTTCTCCCATATTGTCTGTGCTTCAGCCATTGCTTCTTCTTGTTCTTTTTCAGATTCAGAATTTAGATCACTTTGGTGTTCCTCCTCGTAGTAGTCCTCGTCCTCTGGTCCCACAGATGGAACCTCAGGTGTGCGATTCACGTAGTCTCGACTACGTGTGTACACCATGCAAAGTACCTGAAATATGGAAATAGGGGTTCAGTACAATGCTTTGAACGAGTCAACACAATTATAGAGAAATAAAGGAATTTTTGAAATTGTTTTAAAATAAATAAAAAAAATGTGGTCTAGAGTGGCCGCTCTTAGCACTCAAAGTTCCAATAATTAGCCGTATCCCCGACAACGGCGCCAAAAACTTGACGCAATTTTACTATGCGCTAAAACGCAAGTGAACGCGTCGAGTAATATAGACCTTTGTGAGGCCCGAGTCGAACACATGGATACGTTGAATTATTGGAGACTTCTACTAACTATTTGCGATCAGCTAAGCCAGATAACAAAGTAGGGTTTGTTGTCGAAATTAAAAGAAAATAAAAATAAAACAAAGCAAACAATCGATTAAAGGTTGATTTAATCAATTCAAAAGGATATCTTTAGGATTTTGGTTTCACCGCAGGTCAACATTGCATTAGGTTTCATATAACTCCTCAATCTTCTCTCTCTATCCGGGTAGTGGCCTGAAAACAGAATTACCCACTGTCGTGGTGTAATTAACTACTTAGGTTTAGGTTGATTCCACCGTCGTAGTAATCATTCCCCTAAACTAAGCGAATTATAGCCGATCTCTCAGTTTCCACCATTAAATTTACACCTCCTTTGTCAAGGGATTTATCGATTAATGTAGGTTTCGTCTCTTTTCAACCGTTAATCCTTCTGTCGAAGTGATTAAGGGCATTAAGTTATTATTATGGTGATCAAGCATAACAATATATGGAGAAAACGAAACTATACCACAGATTTAAGAGAGAAAATATGAATTATTAATATAAAACTGTCATACAATGCATTCCCCGGGCTACTCCCGGTCCTAAAGACAAAGGGGATTAGCCCCGCATGGTCATCTCAATGAAAGACAGAGGAGTAGAGAAGAAAAACATGGGAAACATGGAGCAAACTCGTGTAACCCCTGATACAAAGGTGTTCCTGGAGATCCTCCTCGAGAAACGTGCGTTTTGCAGTCTTCCGACAGCAAAATCGCCCGTCGGAGGTGCCCGGATCGCTCGGTTGACGGCCTTCGTCTCTCGTCTCCTCTCTCTCTTTCTCCTTCTTGGATGTTGTGCAACACAATGTCCTCTCCCCCTCGGGCCGTCCGTGCTCTTCTTAGGTCATAGGACCACTTTACGGCTCCGAAAAAGCTCAACCGTCGGATTAAAACGATCCGTTTTAGTGCTGAAAATCGCCAGATCCCGACGCTGTCGATAGTATCGACCCTAGGTCGATGGTATCGACCATGGCACAGGTTATTCCTTCCAAGATCACGTTTTGGGGTTGCTTTTTGATGAAATGTCGATACTATCGACCTGGGGGTCGATAGTATCGACTCCGGACAATGCAAAAGTGCCTGAAAAAGTGCCAAAACATGTGTATAAGTCCAGGGATTATATAAAATCATATAAATATGATAAAAGAAGTATAATTTGATGCAAAAAGAGTTTAAAGGCCAACTATAGTGAATTATGCAAATATAATCAAGAAAATGACAAATACATGCATAAAACAGATATAAAATAAGCCTATAAAAGTGACTCAAAACCCATGCATCAAGCCCGACCTTATACGACAGTGAGGTCACAAACTTAGAACCCTGCAGCCGCTTTGGAGGGCCTGAAGAGATGGAAGGAAGTCGCGACTTTTAGGGCATCAAAGCTCAAGTTCATGGCGTCAGAAGGGGCGACGACCTCACCCTCCTAGCGACCCACACCTGCTGACACCCTACAGGCCACCCGCTTGACAACGCATAGTGAAGGGGAGAAGAAGACTGAGACGGCAAGCATCAAGATGTGAAGGCTTCTTGGAATCACCAGATTCTTCTTAGGCGGCGGCAGCCTCAATGGGGTGGGAAGAGAGAACCTAAGCCGCCCTTCTTCACCCTGAATCGCCAGAGATCCACCATGGATGGCGATGCTCAGTTGAGGAGCCAACGACCACCGATCACCACTTCCTTAACCATGATAGAGCATACAATGACCCTATATCTAGGCGGAGCCCCAATGCCGAGGCCTGAGGAAACTGGATTCCTCGCTGCAAACTCGACTAGACAACACGACGACGACGACGCCATGCGCGAGGACGCACGTGAGGACTTGAGGACGAAGTAGGTGAAGTTCAGCCAAATCATGTCGGACCCGGTCCAGAAAAATGAACCACACAACCGGCTTGCCCAAGTAAGGAGCTGCGCTCACCCTTGGAGCGACGTGGCAGACCTAGATTGGTCTGAGGTAAGAAAATACCAAATTAATCCTAGATCTTCTATATTTCATAGTAAATGGATCCCTTGGCCAAAAATCCCCCCAAAATATCCCTAGACTCATAAAAATTCCTAGTCTATTATAAGCCAGTTAAATCAGACCTTTGAAGCAGTATTATGGTTGATTTTCCATTTATAAGATGATGCTTCTTTTAAGATTATTTGAATAGTATAATCAACATATAGTGGCCATAAAACCTGGAAATATTACTCTTGAACACTAATATAGTTTGGATACTAAATACAACCTTTGATATTAATGAAATGTCCAAATACTAGGTCTTTTGATATTAGAATGGAATTAGATGCTTTTAACCTCATATTAATTCTAAAAAATAGATAAATCATCAGAAAAATATGAAATCTAAACCAGACCCTTAGAATGACATCTGGATCACTATAAAAATACTAGAGACACATTTTAGACCAGTAACACCTAGATTTGACCTAAATCCTAAACTGGACCAAAATACCATTAATAACGGTGAACCTTGTATTAATGATGAATATTTGTTATTAATTAGGTCATGGACAAAGTTCTAGATGATCAGGATGTGATTAGGAATCTCTGAACTTAGGTATGTGGGCTTTATCTAAGTATATGACTAGTTTTCTTGCGTGCAATAGCTATGATGTATTACTTGTCTTTATTTGGGAATATTGCTTGGATGTACTATGATTGTAGTATCTTCGCCATCTCAATAAGAACAACAAAGAGTATAGATGGTTTTTAGCTACTAAGTGGATATAAGCTCTCTCTCTCTCCCTCAATTCTCTCTCTTCCTGTAAATATAAGGTCGGCACTCGGTCCCCATAGCCAAAGGGGTAGGGAAAAATTAAGTGCGACATCTCTTTCTCTCCCCTCTAAATATAAGGTTGGCACTCGGTCCCTATAGCCCAAGGGGCGGGGAAAAATGAAGTGCAACACCACTTAGTAGTATAAATGCATCAAAAGACATCTAAAAATATATGTTTACCTAATTATCGCTTTAAATGATGTTTTCTTTTACTCTTTCTTTCTCAAGATTATTTCAATTATGCAAGCATATTAGTATGTATCTTTTTACCCACATACACAACACCTTGTGTGTTGATTCGTTGTTTCACATATGTTTTAGGTTCAGAGCTAGCTTGGGATAAAAGACGGGAAGTGAGCAGTTGTCCAGGTTGTACCTTTTGTGTTAAGATCCTGTTAGCATACATGTTCATAGACTTATAAATCTTCTTTAATATGTAAATGTAATTCATGTTGTAATAAGTCAACTTGTATTAATATATATGTTAATTGTTGAGAAAGGTTATGGTGTATGCCTATGGTTGTATGTTCATGTATGCGTATTTTGCTTCCGCATCGCTCTCTGATATGATTGGATGATGTTTTCAGATTCTGACCTCTCATTCCCAATAGGGTATGGAGAAGCCAAAATTCGAGGACGTCACAGTTGGTATCAGAGCATGAACAATAGCTACACCTAACAATTGCTCACCATGAAACATAAAATGTAATTTCACCATTCACTTTAAATCCTAGAAACTTAGTAATTTGTTCTATAGGAATAAGTTCTGACTTAGCCTCTAGGTTAGAACCTAGATGTTCAAGAACTAGGTTTAGACAAGTGTCTGAAACCCTTTCCATATAGAGCTCATATGTATTGGGTAGCTACACTATTCTACACGTTGTTCTCGCCATTTCACTAGGTGACATGACACTGGACTATCTATTGTGTGTGGGACACTCGATTTTGCTGATTTGGTTTTGTTTTCCAATCGGCTCGAGCCTCGATAGTTTTCTCTGATGTCTTCTTTCTCAGAGAAAAACTATATAATATTTTATAATGTATATGTAAATATAAAATGTGTCCCTCACACTGGAGAGTAGTTAGTGTTCATGTAACCTAAGTGAAAGGGAGTGACATCAGTCTAGAAGAGAGAGTAGTCTAGATTAGATGTCTAGAGCCTTATCAAGATATGTGATACATGGAGTGGATGATAGAGTGATAGTTGAAATAAGCATGTGCAATCTTATCTGAGTTTGATCTCTGATAGTATAAGTTTCCTTATAAAGGTTTAAATTGTACACTAGTTGAATCCAATTTTGGAGAATTTAAGCAAAATCTTGATGATGAAAGTACATACTCTTTTCTTACTTAAGATGAACTAAATTAAGATAACACTGAATACACATGAGCCTCAAGCTCTTTTACAAAGGAGGGCCTCTAGTGTTAGGACACAATATGTGGTGAACTCCAGAGCGAGTGAGACCCACAAGGAGAGGGTCATTGGAGCTACCCTATAATATATGAAAAAAATGAGATATATGTGAAATGACATGTCCTAAGATGGGTTACTCCTGAGTACATGAGTTGAGTCCTTTTACATGAGTCAATCCTATATGTGAGAGTTGGGTAAAAAAAAGTGTGATGGGTAGAAAATTCATGATGAGAAAGTCAATTATTTTATTGAGTTAGGTCCTAGCTTGAGTGATTTAAGTCGATGATGCTCGTCATTAGCTGCAAGTGAGGTGATATATGAAATGAAAGTTCTTGGAGTAAAATGCATTGTGCATAAGATACTTCCACATGTTGTCCCTTCTTCTTATTCTTCTCTTTCTTAATATATGATGCTAGAAACCTCACTTGAGCTAGATAGATGATGTATATATGTGGAGTCACTCATAGAATCTTGGCCTATGCTATATTCCCTTCCTATGTGTACATGTAATATCCAATTTTTAAATCATGATAATATTGACTAAGTATATTCTCTTTCCTTTCATATCATTCATGAAACATATAATTTTGAAATCATGATCTTGAAATGAATTTGTCCTTGGTTCATAGATTATAAGATAAGAAATATAGTTCCTGACCTCAACACTTCTAAATACGTGCTTCTAGTTTGAAGACAAGTCTCATACAATCAGGTGAAAAACCTAGTATGTAATTATGAAAATCATTTCCCTCTAATGCTGAAATTTTTTAGTATGATGTTGATGATAAATCACATTAAAGATGTTAAGTCTAATAGTTCCAATAAATAATGACAAGAAACCTTGATATCACCATGATTGAGATATTTGTTGAATTTCGAGGACGAAATTCCTTTTAAGGTGGGGTGAATGTGATGGCCCCAATTCTAGGGTTTGATACCCAATATGATATTTGAGGACCGTGAGTGTTCTATAGGTGGTTGAAATTAGTTGAGGAATAGATAACCTAATTTTAAAATATCTTCAACTTAAATATAGTGATTAAAGGTGTAATTGGTGATTATCAAACTGAATTGAGTTCACCTATGATATATGTGCTCATGAGGTCAAGAGGTCCATTTGGTAGTCATAACAAATTCAAGTGTCCATTGATGAGTTTTAATGTATGTTAAGATCATATCAAGTGTTGTTACATGTGTCAGACCAATATTTGATAATTAACTAAATTGAATTCAAGGTTTGTACATAATATAAGGTTGTTATAAGAATCTATTTGCATGACCAAATAATTGTTTTATGTCTTGAAACTTATATAAGAGACAATAAGATATTGTAAGCCTATGCCTAAAATTGCAGGATGTTTGGGGATTTCTATAGAAAGATATAGTCGATTGAAGTTGAGGAGATTAATGGTTTAAATGCTATGGAACTTTCATAAAATGAACAAATTGGTGATGAGTTATAAGAGTATGATTTTATAATCTAGCCCGTGACATCAGTGTCATGCTGGTTCAGTTTTCCTTCTACTTGGGCGTGGCCTAAAGCATGGCAGGGTGGTGTGATCCCAAGCCCTCCACCAGCTGGATCGGATGGCAGATCCTCATCCTCAACCTCCGACTAAAACGGAGATGATGCCTGACCGAGTTGTGATCTTCAGTGGCCTAAGAATGATAGCATACCAGCCTAAGATAATTACTGAGTGTGGGAAGAGATCCGTAATATCTGGAACTAGCCAACGACCCCTCGAAGTAAGGCACATGTGGTGGGATGCGAGAGTTTCATCCCTCATCCTTACTACGCACTCCACTCCTTCTCCATCTCCACTCATAGTAGTAGAAGGGGGTGAGACAGAGGGCTGAATCACAAAAGGATTTCTGGGGGAAAACAATACCCGATCTCCGAAAAGGCAAGGTTGGTTTAGATTCATGGCGTGGAGCCCTAGATGGGACTCCTGATCTCTTCCTAGTTGGAGATGGAAGAGCGGCCTGGAGGGCATGTTTCCGCCTCCACGCCATGTCCTTATCTCTCTCTCGAGTTCCTAGAATCTGGGTGCAACCCTCACCACTCCAGGAATCCAACCAGCCTTAGTGCTCGAAGTTTTTTGATGAGTTCTCCCCTAAGACCTAGAAGGAGGAGCGATGAAGAAAGCATCTACTGGAGGTGTGTTGCTCGGTCCTATTCAAGCCGGAGCCCGACCTTATACGGTGGCGAGGTCACAAACTTAGAACCTTGCATACGCTTTGGAGGGCCTGAAGAGATGGAAGGAAGTCGTGACTTTGAGGGCATCAAAGCTCAAGTTCATGGCGTCAGAAGGGGCAACGACCTCACCCTCCTAGCGACCTACACCTGCTGACACCCTACAGGCCACCCACTTGACAACGCATAGTGAAGGGTTGCAGAAGACTGAGACGGGACGCATCAAGACGTGAAGGCTTCTTGGAATCGCTAGATTGTTCCTAGGCGGCGGCCTCAATGGAGCGGGAAGAGAGAACCTAAGCCGCCCTTCTTCACCCTGAATCACCGGAGATCCACCATGGATGGCGATGCTCAGTTGAGGAGCCAACGACCACCAATCACCACTTCCTTAACCATGATAGAGTAGACGACAAACCTATATCTAGGCGGAGCCCCAATGCCAAGGCCTGAGGCAACTGGCTTCCTCGCTGCAAACTCGACTAGACAACATGACCACGACGACGCCGTGCGTGAGGATGCATGCGAGGACTTGAGGACGAAGTCGGTGAAGGTCAGCCAAATCATGTTGGACCCGGTCCAGAAAAATGAACCACATGACCAGCTTGCCCAAGTAAGGAGCTGCGCTCACCCTTGGAGCGACGTGGATAACCCAGATTGGTCTGAGGTAAGCAAATACCAAATTAATCCTAGATCTTCTATATTTTGTAGTAAATGGATCCCTTGGCCAATAAATCCCCCCAAAATATCCCTAGACTCAGAAAAATGCCTAGTTTATTATAAGCCAGTTAAATCAGACCTTTGAAGTAGTATTATGGTTGATTTTCCATTTACAAGATGATGCTTCTTTTAAGATTATTTGAATAGTATAATCAACATATAGTGGCCATAAAACCTGGAAATATTACTCTTGAACACTAATATAGTTTGGATACTAAATACAACCTTTGATATTAATGAAATGTCCAAATACTAGGTCTTTTGATATTAGAATGGAATTAGATGCTTTTAACCTCATATTAATTCTAGAAAATAGATAAATCATCAGAAAAATATGAAATCTGAACCAAACCCTTAGAATGACATCTAGATCACTATAAAAATACCAGAGACACATTTTAGGTCAGTAATACCTAGATTTGACCTAAATCCTAAACTGGACCAAAATACCATTAATAACGGTGAACCTTGTATTAATGATGAATATTTGTTATTAATCAGGTCATGGACAAAGTTCTAGATGAGATGTATCTTTCTCAAGATTATTTCAATTATGCAAGCATATTAGTATGTATCTTTTTACCCACGTACACAACACCTTGTGTGTTTATTCATTGTTTCACATATGTTTTAGGTTCAGAGCTAGCTTGGGTTAAAAAATGGGAAGTGAGCAGTTGTCCAGGTTGTACCTTTTGTGTTAAGATCTTGTTAGCATACATGTTCATAGACTTTTAAATCTTCTTTAATATGTAAATGTAATTCATGTTGTAATAAGTCAACTTGTATTAATATACATGTTAATTGTTGAGAAAGGTTATGGTGTATGCCTATGGTTGTATGTTCATGTATGCATATTTTGCTTCTGCATCACTCTCTGATATGATTGGATGATGTTTTCAGATTATGACCTCTCATTCCCAATAGGGTATGGAGAAGCCAAAATCTAGGGACGTCACAATATCCATCCCAAGGATTACATTGAATCCATTCTTATCAAGTGGTATAAGATCCACTTGTATATTGTGTCCTGAAAAAGATAAGATACAAGATGGACACTCTTCTCGAAGCATCGAGGAACCATTAAGAGGGGTTTCTAACAACAGGATGTCTTTCTTACATCTAATAGGTAAAAGACAGCTATCAAGCATACTACCTGCGATAAAAGAGTGTGTAGCACCTGGGTCAACCTAAACATATATAAAGCAAGAAGAAGACAAATCAGAATGAAATAACTCCATCTGACCTGCCACCACTCGTGGGTTGACTATCACCTCTGGCTAACTCATAGCATAGAATTGCACCATTGCTTCATGTCCACATCCTCTTCTTCCTTGATCAGACGATCCCGCTTCCGACGCTTGACCACGTACTCACCCTCTGCTACCACTGGGCTGCTATCTATCTGACCCTTACTGATTCTGCCTCGGCTGTTGTGTTACTTCAACATCTTTCCTTGGGCAATTTGACCGCAAATGCCTGATCTATCCATAGAGATAGCATGACCTTCCTTCTATCTACGGCCTAGATGGCCCCATCACTATTACAGAAGTTGTACTATGTTCCTTCATCGGCGGAGAAACATAACCTCTTCCCTTACTCGGGGACCATTGTGATGGTGTACTGGAACCTCTCATCATGGAAGGTGCTGAAAACCTTGGCTTCTTGAAGCCACCAAATCTCTACCCCCGAAACTGAGCAAGAGACAAACCATTCAATCCTATGGACGAACTCCACGAACATGGCAAACCGCTCCCAATTTTCCAAAGCAGCAGACCTTTCTCAAGCTGCCTGATCCGCTCATCATCTGTCACCACCATGTGAGGACAAAATCTCAGCAAGTCCATGAACTTAGCTTCATACTCGGTGATGCTCATTGATCCTTGGCATAGACACTCAAACTGGTTGATCTTTTCATCCAGATATGTCTTCAGAAATTATCTACTGACAAACTCTTACCGGAAAACCTCCCAATTGATCACCTCACCGGGTCACTTCTCCTCCTCGATGGCCCACCAGTGGCCAGCACTACCCTTCAGAAGGTAGACAACATGCTTTACTTTGTCTATTTTGGGGATGTCGAGGATCTGAAAGGCCTTCTCGAGACCTATCAGTCACAGATCTGCATCTGTTGGATCAACCATTCCAGCATAATCTGAAGCTCTGAATCAGGGAAGCCGCTCAAAGGTCTTCCCAATGCCTGATGATTCACCATGGGGATCCTATGCTCTTTGTGGAGGCACTGACACTCTTTTCACCATGTGATTCATCGTAGCCATCAACTACCCATAAGTTGCTGGTAGGCATGGTTTTCAAGAATGGTTGGGTCAGGTTGGGGGGACCTCAGACACCCAATCTTCATGTGCCTGCACTCTTTCTCCATCAACAGCTGCAACATCACTTCTCTCGGCAGCATGTTCTTCATGGTTTCCAGACATCTTTAAGCTTTATCTTCCGCTGAGGGCAGAAGGTGATTGCAAGCAAATCTTGAAAACTCACAAGAATAGACGAAACCTAGTCCTAGATCCTTGTAGATTCAGTGAACCTAGGGCTCTGATACCAAACAAACAGTGACACCCCGCCATCACACAGACAGCAAGGTGACACACGAAAACATGTAGAAACACCATAAACCACATATTACCCAAAACACGGGTTATTTAAAACGATTGTACAAACATATAAAAGAAAGCTTATTACATCAGATCCTGCAACGAAACATGTTTTATAAACATGTACAAGCCTTGATATATGTTCACAACTTATTAGAACCAGCTATACTCCTTGTCACACCCCGATCTCACATTACCCACAAATCACGAGATTAGGGCGCGACGGAGGGATTACACATAAGCCAAACCACTCAAAGCTTTTTAAAACATTTTAAAGACATTAAAAAGATAATCTGATTTATGCTGTAAACTAAATCTAAACAAACTGCGGAAGCATTTTTATTTAGATCTGACTAGCAATATAAACAGAGACTACCGCATATTACATTGCTCGACATAAAATAAAGCATAACAGCTAATTACATCTTAATACACCTTCTCTCTCACCCCCACACCATGTCCCAAAGATCGAGGGGAAAGGACTAAGAGACCTCTAACTACTAACTATGTATACCTTTTACAGACTAAGCGTTAGGATGAAAGGATCCTTCAGATTTCCTGCTGCTGATGATAACCTGAAAATATTTTGAGTAGAGGTATGAGACTACTCGCTCAGTGAATAGCATTTCATTTAGCTATCACTAAACAACTTTATAAAATTGAAATAAACATAAATACAGTACAAACAGGGCAGTTCTAATGACATAGCAGATTACATAATATAATCGCATTTCTATGCAACAACAGATAATTTAAACCAATAAACAGATATAATGAATTGACACAAAAGTTCAGATATATTAATTTATTGTGATCCTATATGATTTCATATTTATATTATTATGACCCAAACATATACATCGCACTCTACATATGAAGATATGTAGCGAACTACGATCCCACCGTACAAGACTTAGCGACACACCCGGGAAATGCTAAGTCTGACTGTCCGTTCTGGTCTGCACAGGACTCTCAGGCGCACAAGGGCCTGTCTGCACTAACTCTGAGTGCTCTGGACTCCTCCCGCAACCTGTAGTGCACAGTCGGAGGGTCTGGGTTACCACCGTGACACACACACAGATTATTTTTGAATAACCCCTATTTACTCCAGTGCCACCGTGACACACGCACAGATTATTGTTGAACACTGTCTCTCTGCCCTCGTGCCACCGTGATACACGGACGGATTATTGTTGAACACGAGCCACCGATCATCTAGGCATAAGGCTAGATCGATCGTTTCCCCCCAAAGGTACAGACCGCGCAATGGGGTTCTACGGTGTTGGGGCACCTAAGTCTATTAACTGATTAACATATAACCATTTAAAACAAGAATATCACATTCCATACTTACTACACATTCTGAACATTACTTGAAACACATATATAACATTTGTCATCCTTAAACATGATTCAGTATCATTTATCCAGTTTCCATGCTAAATATCCATTTTTAAATCAACAAATACATTGCAACCATAATACAGGAAATTTCATCATTTTCATTAAGCATATTACGTATTTCAAGTTCCAATGAATCTAACATACTCTATTGTATGTATTACACTGTTTAGAAGTTATACCAACTGATACAAAAGCAATTAAGCATTTAATTTGAGTTAAATAATGATTTCTGAATGAACTACTACTCACTGCTTGAAACTCGGCCGATCGGTCTGGAACTCGGCCGATCAAAACCCTGCTCGATTTCCTATAAAGGAAACTCGGCCGAATCATACCTAATTCGGCCGATCAAAACACTGACCTGCAATAAAATAGCAACTAGCTTCATTACCTAAAAGAAAATCTACACATGGCTCGATCTAAAGCTAAGTTGATGGCTAAAAAGTAGCAAGGAGATGCACACCTTTGTGGTGTTCTCAAAATCGGAACTCAAGGATGGATTTTTTCCAATTGTAGGCACACCTAACGACACCCCCTAGCTGTGAACAGCAGCTGCTGCTGCAGCTTGGCCACCGGCCAAGGTTGTAAGGCGGCATGCTAGGCTGGGCGTCACTCCTTGAGCGAGTCGGAGTCGAGGGCATCCTTTGGTGGTGCTGGTTGCGCCCAAGGCGCCTCCTGGCCGCCCTCCAAGCTGCTGTGCGGCCGCAGCTTTACGCTGCAGGTCAGCTGCAGGTGGGGCGCCATGGAAGGGGGCGAGGACGGACGAAGGAAGAAGGGAAGAGGAAGGAGGGTGGACGAAGGTGTTTAGTTGCTAGTTGGAGCCAAGGCCAAAGGTCGGCCCCTCTGCTTCCTACTGCAGGTCGAGCACCGCTTTGCGGCCGCTCCCTATTCTATCAGGAAGGAAGAGGGGAGGGGATAAGCGAGAGAATGGGAAATAAAAGAAAAGAAAAGGGTTTATAACCCGGATTTGGAAAAATTACATCTTTGACCCTAGAAATTGGAAATGCTATAACTATTGACTCGGAGGTCCGATTGAAGTGATTCTTCTTGCAACATTTCAAGCATGGAATTCTCTACAACCTCAAAGCGAGAAAACATGCTAAATGGACTATTTCACTGGATCAAAGCTCTAATTGCAACTGTGATTACTTGATTTAACTTAATGTACTAAATAATCAACATTGACATCATTAATTGCCTCAGGTGATTCAATCTCAGCTATTAATTCACATCTTAGATTATCTTGATTATCCATGTTGTTTAACAAAAACTTAGCACTAATTGAGGTGTTTCACGTAATTCGAGGCATTTATTGACTAACCCTGATATGGGTCGTAACAATCTCCCTCCCTTATAAGAATTTCGTCCCGAAATTCCTAAAAGAGAAAAGGAAACTTGTTACGCATATCTAACCCAAAACTCCCATGTGGCTTCCTCTAAGTTGTGGTTTCTCCACAAAACCTTCTCTAAAGGTATCTCACGATTTTTGAGTTTCTTGATCCTCTGATCAACCATCTGCACTGATCTTTCAACCTAGGACACATCTGATCTGATTCCAGATCAAACCACAATACATGGTCTTTCTAGAATTGTTATAACAGTATCTCAATTCATGGTAATTACTGAGAAATTATTATAGTATACATGCAGACAAACTAAAATTCTTAAATAAACAGAATGCATGTCAATTTGGTACTAAAATAAAATCATGCAATTTAACTGTTAAACATCATCACATCTCATAATGAAAATTGATATCAAAATACTTGATTCATCGTACACCCTATCCTTAGGGTTTCATTTGCCTTATTCATTCATCACATGCCAACACCCTACTCTTAGGGTTATCTCATTCACTAGTCACATGGAAACACCCTACTCTTAGGGTTTCCGTTATCTCATCTGTTTGATTGCAGTTCAAATCACAATACGGTATCATTCTAGAACTGGCAGAGCAGTATATTCAAAATCATTGTAATTACTGAGTAATCTTTATATCATGCATGCAGGCAGATTAAAAAAAATTCATAAATATTCCAAACTCAAATCAATTTTGGCACATACATACTGAATTCATGTAATTGAACATCTTATTACATCAATAAGAGTAATTTACTTCACCTATAAGAAACCATCTGTAATATTTTTCAATTATCTAAAATTTCTCGAAGAACGTGCATATTAACCAAATTCCTAGTTTGTGCATCACATAACTCAATTAAGAGTTGCTTACAAAACATAACACAAATAATTAATAGTACTTGATAATTTCTATTAATATCTCAGAGAAACGTGCCAATTCATGAAAATGTTAAGTCATACCCATTAACATAACAGGAAGCATGCAACTAGGTTTATTTGTATATTTTAATGCTAACGTACTTCCTTGAAATCATGCACCTAATGATTTACCAAATCTGTATTGTCTGGGTTTATACCCAAACCATACCATTATCGTTTGTGTATTTCTAAACTCAACATTCACACTAAGCAAACTCTATAAGACTTAAATGTTCTTCCCAACTTCCACTGAGATGCATAACACATGCTCTCAACATGTCCTTAAGAGTCTGAATGGTCCTCTCAGACTGACCATCCGTCTGCGGATGAAAAGATTGTACTAAATCTTAACTTTGTGCCCGAAGCACGATGCAACTGTTTCCACAACCTAGATGTGAACTTAGGATCTCAATATGATATGATTGAAACTGGATTACCAGGCAACCTAACTATTTCATCCATGTATATCATAGTCAAGTTTCGAGACATCAAAGGTTGACTTAATATGAAGAAAGTGAGCAGACTAAATTAGTCTATCCACAATCTTTCATATCGAGTCATAACCTCTAGGTGTCTAGGGCAACCCTATCACAAAATCCATTGTGATATGTTCCCATTCCCATTCAGGCATAGAAAAAAGATTACAAGGTAGATGTAGATTTCTAGGGTTCAGCCTTAACCTACTGGCACACACTACTTCTAACCACGTACTCAGCTACATCCTTCTGCATATCTGACCATCTGTTTCAACTACTTGAGATTCATATACATCTTAGTATTTCCTGAAAGCATAGCATACATCAATACATGCACTTCCATAAGAATCTTTTCTTTCAATTCACTATCTCAAGGTACACACAACATGTCATGCTGATACAACACATCATCATCTAAAAACTTAAACTCTGGTCTCTTTTCCTCCTATCATGTCATGCGTGATTTGGTTTAACTCACTATCACCCTATTGTAGTTCCTTGATCTGATCATAAGAAGTAGGCTTAACTTACATCTGTACAATCAAATCACTCTGTGTTGTCACCCCTAAGCCTAAGTTCAACTTCCACATTTCTACTAACAGGTCTCTATTGAAACCTACCATAGAGAATGCATTAGTTGTTGAACTTGACTTTCTGCTGAAAGCATTATTCACCACATTCTCTTTACCAGGGTGGTAATCTATTGTCACATCATAAAGATAGTGACGCCATGTCTTAAAAACATGAACTACATCAACTATCTTCAGATCATATATCGGATAATACTCCGCTTTCTATGCTACTCTCTTATTGTTACATTTCAAGTTTATGTCTTACTCTTTTCTCTAAGTCATTTCATGTTTTTCATGTACTGATCAGTTTAGCTACCTTAAAACCCTAGATCACTATCAAAGCCAGTTTACTTTACATAGATCAAATCTCAAGGTCTTATTTTACAGAGATACTAGTATTCAAGGTTAAATCACTAGTGATATCCCTTGAACTACTACAACTCTAATCATTCTAGGGTTTGGTTCTTATCAGTAACATAGATATATTGTGTGTGTGTGTGGTCGATCATATAGATCAATTTGAGCTGCTTGGGTCAATAGCATATTAACCCAACACTCAACTTTAATTATATTGGCTGAAAATTCGGTTTTCACAATAGTTTCTGTAATTCGTTTATTAAATAGCTAACAGAAGCTCCAAAAATTCTGGAAATTTTATATGTTATACCTAATAAAGTTTCAGACCTTCAGTAAAAATTTGAGATCATTTCTAGTTACCAAAAAATAATTAAAAATCAAACAGTGCACTGTTATATTGCAGTCTGCAGCAGGTTCGGTCGAGTTACAAACTCGGCCGACACCCTCACTGTAGAGATCAAAAGTCATCCAAAAATTACGCCAATTTAGTAGAGTGTCTAAAATTTTGTTTTTCAGGCACAGTTAAAATTTGAGATCAATTGGATATATCAATAAAAAGATAAAATTCAATTACCACACTGCTATATCATTCAGAAAATGTGATCGGTCGAGTTTGAAACTCGGCCGATAAACAGGTCATAACATTCTTAAAAAATTTTATATTTTCCAATGGTGTTTGCATTTTATATATCCAAATCATATTCAAATTTGAGCTAAATCAGAGTTACACATAAATTACCAAAAATCATTTACTGAGACACTTTACTTATCAAATTTTGTGTTTATGTATCATCAAAACCCTATTTTGGGCCGATTAGGGTCTTTGCTTCTCAAATCCTAAATCTCAAGACAAAAGAACGTTTAGACTTCTTATCATAGTTAAAACATCCTAGTGTATATACATTCTCACTATGTTACGGGTCTAAATCATCCAGAGTCTATTCTTATTTTACTGTTAATAGGAGTCATTAGATTTCTGTAACGCATCCTGCCAGCCGGACCAGGCCGAACCTGTAGTCCTAAAGCCAAGAGCTAATGGAGATTAATCAACCCCTATTAATATTAAACATGTGGAAAGAATATCCACTTAGGGAAAACTCATTTAAACATAATTTCGGGTCTACTTTAATACAAAGAAAACAAACATTAAACTTTTCACTTCATGACACAACAATATAAAAGAACCATATTTACTTTACAAGCTGAAAAATTTAATTTCATGCATATAAGAGCATTTCTAGTGATCTTTATATCAAATAACCAAAATCAAGTAAGAGTTATATCACTTCCTATATGTAATATCTTATTCCTACATTAATTTCTTATCTCATAACCCTAAGATTTCTAGGGTTTCTCTCTAGCCTATCCTTCCTCTGCATACCTGGCCAGGGCATCCAGAGAAGAACAGACAGAGTAGCTTGATACTAGTCAATCTAAGTATTCAGACACCTGGCCAGGGTATCTAAACACTCAGACCTTCCAGAGCTAAAACTCATCATTTATTATTTGTCTCACTTATAACTTTATCTTTTGACCTTAATGATTCTTAACGACTCAACTTAAACTCTTTACTTGGTTCTCGTGACCACATCCTTTTCCTGCCATCTATAATAGTATAACAGAACACTTCCTGTTAGAAAATTACAGACAGAAGAAAAACTCTTAAACCTTAATCCTATTGGTCTCTTATCGTCCCCTGACCTTGACTTAGAGTATTCACATACTCAACCTATGCTCTGATACCAAGATGTCACACCCCGATCTCACATTACCCACAAATCACGAGATTAGGGCACGGCGGAGGGATTACACATAAGCCAAACCACTCAAAGCTTTTTAAAACATTTTAAAGACATTAAAAAGATAATCTGATTTATGCTGTAAACTAAATCTAAACAAACTGCGGAAGCATTTTTATTTAGATCTGACTAGCAATATAAACAGAGACTACCGCATATTACATTGCTCGACATAAAATAAAGCACAACAGCTAATTACATCTTAATACACCTTCTCTCTCACCCCCACACCATGTCCCAAAGATCGAGGGGAAAGGACTAAGAGACCTCTAATACTAACTATGTATACCTTTTACAGACTAAGCGTTAGGATGAAAGGATCCTTCAGATTTCCTGCTGCTGATGATAACCTAAAAATGTTTTGAGTAGAGGTATGAGCCTACTCGCTCAGTGAATAGCATTTCATTTAGCTATCACTAAACAACTCATCAGGTTTATAAAATTGAAATAAACATAAATACAGTACAAACAGTGCAGTTCTAATGGCATAGCAGATTACAGAATATAATCGCATTTCTATGCAACAACAGATAATTGAAACCAATAAACAGATATAATGAATTGACACAAAAGTTCAGATATATTAATTTATTGTGATCCTATATGATTTCATATTTATATTATTATGCCCCAAACATATGCAGCGCACTCTACATATGAAGATCTGTAGCGAACTACGATCCCACCGTACAAGACTTAGCGACACACCGGGGAAATGCTAAGTCTGACTGTCCGTCCTGGTCTGCACAGGACTCTCAGGCGCACAAGGGCCTCAGGCGCACAAGGGCCTGTCTGCACTAACTCTGAGTGCTCTGGACTCCTCCCGCAACCTGTAGTGCACAGTCGGAGGGTCTGGGTTACCACCGTGACACACGCATGGATTATTGTTGAATAACCCCTATTTACTCCAGTGCCACCGTGACACACGCACGGATTATTGTTGAACATTGTCTCTCTGCCCTCGTGCCACCGTGACACATGCACGAATTATTGTTGAACACGAGCCACCGATCATCTAGGCACAATGCTAGATCGATCGTTTCCCCCCAAAGGTACAGACCGCGCAATGGGGTTCTACGGTGTTGGGGCACCTAAGTCTATTAACTGATTAACATATAACCATTTAAAACAAGAATATCACATTCCATACTTACTGCACATTCTGAACATTACTTGAAACACATATATAACATTTGTCATCCTTAAACATAATTCCGTATCATTTATCCAGTTTCCATGCTAAATATCCATTTTTAAATCAACAAATACATTGCAACCATAATACAGGAAATTTCATCATTTTCATTAAGCATATTACGTATTTCAAGTTCCAATGAATCTAACATACTCTATTGTATGTATTACACTGTTTAGAAGTTATACCAACTGATATAGAAGCAATTAAACATTTAATTTGAGTTAAATAATGATTTCTGAATGAACTACTACTCACTGCTTGAAACTCGGCCGATCGGTCTGGAACTCGGCCGATCAAAACCCTGCTCGATTTCCTATAAAGGAAACTCGGCCGAATCATACCTAATTCGGCCGATCAAAACACTGACCTGCAATAAAATAGCAACTAGCTTCATTACCTAAAAGAAAATCTACACATGGCTCGATCTAAAGGTAAGTCGATGGCTAAAAAGTAGCAAGGAGCTGCACACCTTTGTGGTGTTCTCAAAATCGGAACTCAAGGATGGATTTTTTCCAATTGTAGGCACACCTAACGACACCCCCTAGCTGTGAACAGCAGCTACTGTTGCAGCTTGGCCACCGGCCAAGGTTGTAAGGCGGCATGCTAGGCTGGGCGTCACTCCTTGAGCGAGTCGGAGTCGAGGGCATCCTTTGGTGGTGCTGGTTGCGCCCAAGGCGCCTTCTGGCCGCCCTCCAAGCTGCTGTGTGGCCGCAGCTTTACGCTGCAGGTCAGCTGTAGGTGGGGCGCCATGGAAGGGGGTGAGGAAGGAGGAAGGAAGAAGGGAAGAGGAAGGAGGGTGGACGAAGGTGTTTAGTTGCTAGTTGGAGCCAAGGCCAAAGTTCGGCCCCTCTGCTTCCTGCTGCAGGTCGAGCACCGCTTTGCGGCCGCTCCCTGTTCTATCGGGAAGGAAGAGGGGAGGGGATAAGCGAGAGAATGGAAAATAAAAGAAAAGAAAAGGGTTTATAACCCGGATTTGGAAAAATTACATCTTTGACCCTAGAAATTGGAAATGCTATAACTATTGACTCGGAGGTCCGATTGAAGTGATTCTTCTTGCAACATTTCAAGCATGGAATTCTATACAACCTCAAAGCGAGAAAACATGCTAAATGGACTATTTCACTGGATCAAAGCTCTAATTGCAACTGTGATTACTTGATTCAACTTAATGTACTAAATAATCAACATTGACATCATTAATTGCCTCAGGTGATTCAATCTCAGCTATTAATTCACATCTTAGCTTATCTTGATTATCCATGATGTTTAACAAAAACTTAGCACTAATTGAGGTGTTTCACGTAATTCGAGGTATTTATTGACTAACCCTGATATGGGTAATAACACTCCTAGTGCCTGAGTTCATCACCTATTTATACATACATGATGGGCCACGTAAGTCCAGCAGTAGGATATACAAACTATATCAGCCATACATCATAAAACATCATCAAACACCTCGGAGGACCTGAGAGTATAGGGATGACTTTAGAACTCTACTACTAAACCACCAAAACAGTAGCATGTCCACCTCTTGCCTTCTACTACTCTTCCTCTAGCTGCTCAGCCGCAACCTCACAAAAACCACCATGTCTAACGTGATCACCTAAAAAGGTTGTAAACTAGTGGGGTGAGACACACAATCCTAGCGAGAAACATAACTCCCCATTGAAACTATAAAACCTCAGAAGGTTTAAAGCAGATAAAATAGGTTGCTGGTAAAGACATATAATAAGAGAAGCTGTAATATCCTCAAATTTTGGTAAAAATTGAACTATAAATATGATGCATGAATTAATTTGATAATTCCTCAATGATTTTATTGGTGGAATAGTAATGTTAATTGCCTTTTTTGCACAAGTGCTTTTGGCACAAGACAAATAGATAAACGGAATCCATGCATTAATAAATAGTAATGACTTTTGATATTGATAAATGTTTTACCAAAGGCGAATAAAGTTAATAATGTTTTAGATAATTAAAAGAATACTTATATTTCCATTATTAGAAACACAATGGTTGGGACACCAAATAGTGTTACCTTGGGTTGCCTTTTTGGTATGTTGAAGGATAATTACAAGTTAAGATAATGAAAGGATTTCTAGGATAATCCAAGATAATATGTGGCATAGATAATTAATTAAAGGATTATCTACCTTTTCTTGGAAGCCAAATAATGGAGCAATATGTAAGTTTCCTAAGATGAATTAGTTATCAAATTTCCAACAGAAATAAGAAAGATGGTGCTTTATATAATTAAAAGAGTATTTATAAAGTCAAGTTTGGCAGTCCCATGCTTGAGGCATAAAACAAGTATATTTTAGTTTAACATGTTATATACTTGGAAATAATAAGGAAAAGAAGAGCATACAGAAAATAGGCTTCCCATAGAATAATGGTATTTGTTTTAGAAAAATAATAAAGACGTATGGATTATTATTCCATTACATCTTTTGTTTCCCAAAGGGGGTTTCCTCTCGTTATATGGGAGATATTTAAAAGAAAACTTAAGAAATACATTTCTTCTTATAATTGTTCCTCGCTTTTAGTAAGTGTGAAGTGGTGGAATAGAAGAGAGATCCTTTTGTTAATATGTGTTTCCTTGTACATCAAGGGAGAAGGGTTAATTTATCAGTAAAGGAGGAGTTTTTGGAAAGGTGTATTATCATAACTTAATATGACTAATCACCTCCTTGTTTAGAGGGTTGGAGTACAATTCTCGTGAGTCCTTAGGGAGAGGGGACTCGACTTTTCCTCTCTTCCCCTCATCTCGTGTATACTATGGTCCCCTAGGTTTGTGTATATATATAGAGACCCCCTCCCACGCAGCGTATCGCTATTAGATAGTTTCACCATAGCCGTGGCATAGCTTGCCACCACCCCCTGTGGATGGAAACCAACAGACAGGGAAGGAGGCAGATCATCCCATGAGGTGTACATGGTTCCTATGTCTGTAGAAGGAGGGTCGCAAGGAGAGAGCGAAGGTTTTGTGCCTCTATGTGCGAGGCCAGGAGGTTGTGTGCTGGATGGGGATCTCGAGGCTATAGAGTGATTGTTTATGCAGCACCATGGATGGGTTCCTTGTGGCAAGGGTGAGCAGCAACATTGCTTTTCTCGGAACCAGAAGACCGCTGGATGAGAGGGAGAAGAGAGGAAGAGGGACGTTGGAGTGGATCTGGCTGCAGGCAACCTTACGGATGCAAGACAGGAGAAGGGACCATACTCTCCTTACAGACCTATGAGGTCGTCCCTTCCATGGATGAGGGGTTGCTAAGGGAATCAGTCCCAGCCCCAACGGTACCGACGGCCAACCAGTACTCGCGCCCTAAGCACCATGAACCAGTGGCACCTCTACAGGTCCACACTAGATCCAGCCATCTTTAGGTGGTGGTCCTCCATGGCCTCAGCCGTTCATGGTTCGCGCTGGCTTCATCCACCTCGTCCGTGCTTGAACCTGCGTGAAGGCGTGAGGTCGTCGGGGACAAGGATGGAAGCAAGAAGCTTGCTTGGCCGCTGTTAGGATGGCAACACGTGACAATGGTTGGGGACGCATTGATGAGAGGGCAAACCACATCCAGATCCATCGTTGGCGATCGAGAAGCTCAACGTCATGGTCCTTTCCACCCGCAGTGCCGGTAGTAGATGGCTGCGTCCGTACGAGCCAGAGCGACTCCCTGAGTGAGGATAGTGGGCGCGTAGTCTTAGAGATGGTGATGTGTGACATGGGCGCTGAGAAGCAAGATCTCACGCGATGTTGCATCACAGAACGAGAGAGACAGACGCGAGGTGGGAGATAAAGATGGGGAAAAGACATGCATACCCCTAACTCAGTGGGTGCCAGGTAAGGGTAAAATAGTCAATTCTTTCTTTCTTTTTAATTTATCAGCCTTGTGGGCGCTGGGCCAAGATGGCCTCTGGCCATTGGCCAAGCCTAGGCCCGCGTGACATATAAAGGTATAGCAAACGCTGACGTGTCACTGTGTAATTGGTCCAATCTGATTATCTTGCGAATAATTTAGTTAATTACTGATAACTCGGAATATAGCGAAACTATATATCAAATTGATCAGAAAAACGAGAGGAATCTAAATAAAATATTATCAGAACCTGATTAAGCTTTTTGTTATAAAAGTGTGTGTAACACATGTGTTAATGTGATTAGTATAAAGGAAAACCTAGAATTGCTTTAATATGATGCTTAATTGAGTAGATTAGGTTATGTTGAGATAATACCTGATCTTGTTATGTATAATGAAGAAATCATAGATAATGGAAGATTCCATATTAGTAATCTTATTCATGTTGTTTTAGGATTCGAAACCAATGTGAACATCTTGATATAATCTTAATGTTAGAAATGTGACTTAGGTGTCACGAATAGTTTAATATGCTTAAGATGCCAATCAGGGTTTAGCGTAACATGGATGATTGAGTTGTAATATTGGAAACCATGATATAATAGAATTAGGGTTGTCACCCTGATGCTTAGTCCAAACGAGAGATAACCTAAACCCTAGTTTAGGACCGAATCTAGATCTGATTAAAGTAGCGTGAATACGTGGTAACACATACGTAGTATGCTTTATTTCAGATGCTTGTTGATTACATGCTTTACTGCTTGGATGATTGGATGCACTCTTAAAGTACATATGATGTTCTGCATGGTTTCTGCGATGGCATGAGGTATGTGGTTACGCTTATGAATATGCATATCGAATTCCGAGATTGCCGATGTTTCTCGATGAGATTGAATGACAAATAAACTGCTTGCGTGTTTATTTAGTTCTTGCAAACTATAAAGTTCATATGAGTATCATGTAAAGTAAATAATAGTATTCAGAACCCTGGGTTAGACTGATCTTAAGGGTAATGCACACGAGCCCTGGAGGGACAGTAATTACACCTGAGGTGGTTGATCAGATTTGGGTTAGAATATGAAAAACAAGTTTATATTCTTATGTGCAAGATAAAGATGTTTGCTTATATTTGTACTTGTGATTATTGTTTGAATCCACGTACCAATATAGAAATATACTGATCGCGTATTTGTTTGTCGGCATTTTAGGTATCAGATATACTTGATTCATGGACATAAGGGTACAGATAGAGATGTTGAAGACACTACAACTTAATCATGAAGGTTTAGTCTAAATGGTTTATCTTCACATATGTAAAAGTTAATCCTGTTTAAAAGTTATGTAACTTCTTAGAGGAGTTTTTTTTATGTAAACATGTAAATATTTGATCATTAATGGAAATTGTTTACTATCTTGTGTTATTTCATGAATCTAATCCTTGAAGTTATGATTAACGATCTGCGACTTTAAGGTCTTTTAGACACTCAAAAGTGTGGATCGTTACATTTGGTATCAGAGCCCAGATTCATCAACTAATACATAATAGTTTATAATTTCAAATAATCCTTAGAAATGTTAAGAGAAAAATTAGGTTTCTCATCTCACATTTCCGTCTACTTCTCATCTCTTGCTTTAAAAAAAAAATTGAAAAGAAAATATTAATAAGAGAAGTAAAATGTGAAATTTAAAATCGGTAATCAACATGGTGTGGTGGTATGGGACACTACCCATGTGAAAATTTAAAATCGGTAATCAACATGGTGTGGTGGTATGGGACACTACCCATGTGAAAATTTAAAATCGGTAATCAACATGGTGTGGTGGTATGGGAAACTACCCATATGAAAAATTTAAAATCGGTAATCAACATGGTGTGGTGGTATGGGACATTGCCCATGTGAAACTTGAAATCATGAATAAAAAGGATAAGGGATGGTTTGGGTAACCCAGTCTCCCATGCATGTGGGCATGAGGAGCATAAAACTTATGTGATAAGTCTTAAGAAATATAAAAACCCAATAGAGGTACACTTAAGAAAATGAAAAGTTGGGATATAACTTGCTCAAACTCCTCATGTTGTCTCTAGAAGTTTAGTGATGGTGGCCAAGCCCCTGGAGGGGAAGGCTGAGGTAGCACCAAGCCATGGAGGGAAGGTGACCCAAGTTCATTGAATGAATAGAGATCATGAGGGGGGTATTCCAAAGATTGAGCAAACATGGGTTAATATGTGATAATGATAAAAGTTATGCCTAATGAAAAAAAGGATGTCTAAGAAACCTTTAGGGTTAGTAAGCCAACCTGGGATGGGTCAACCCAAAGAGTGGGAAGATGACCTATGAGGGAGGCAAAACCTTAGATCTTGGGATCAGGTTGTGGCTAGAGAGTCTAACCCCCTCCTATGAGCCAAGAAGGCACCCTAGGATAGGACTTTCCCTTAAAAGGTAAGTGAATAAACATATTTAAATATTGAGAGAACCTTAATCCTCACCTAGAAGAGTGAAGAGTTAAAGATTAAAAAAAAATGAAAGCACTTAAATTCTTTGAACCCAAGGATGCCAACTCTAAGTGACATAGCTGGTCAAGCCCAGGAGGGAAGACCAGTAAGGCACCAAGCCCAGGAGGGAAGGTGGCCTAAGTGGACGACCAAGCCCAGGAGGGAAGTTCATGAAATGGTCAAGCCCAGGAGGGAAGACCAGGCAGCCACCAAGCCTAGGAGGGAAGGTGGCCTAAGTCCACAATGCAATTGTTTAGGATCAAGCCCCTGGAGGGGAAGATCACAGAGGTCAAGCCCAAGAGGGAAGACCAACATGGCACCAAGCCCTGGAGGGAAGGTGGCCCGAGCCCAATGATGGGACAACACTGCATTATGTGTACTCAAAAGAGAGATATGGAGGCAATTCTGGTTAAAGAATTATATAAGGGAATAATGTTCTTAAAAGATGTGACATCTCAAAAGAAACCCTTAGGGAGGGTAGAGTCCTAATGCAATCCTAGGGTTAAGTAGGGTGTATTAGAGGTACATAGGACCGATGGGTTGGGAGTTGATAAATCTTGAATGCACATGACCAAGTGGTCGGGCGGTAACAATTGGTTTGCCCTAGGCCCATGTCTCAGGATGTTGGCCACCTACTTGATGTTCATGTGGCCCAGTAGGGTGAATGTAAAGACACTCCCTTGATGCATGAGGATGAGATCACTCCAAAAGTACCTATACCCCTAGAGACCTCGAGGATTTGGCTAAGGCTCATAATGATACATGAGATGTAAATATAAAGATGTAATGAAGTCATGAAAAACTTGAGATAAGTTGTGCCCTAACTTAAGAGTAAGAAAAGGGACACTTGATTCATGGGACATAAGAATGTCGTACAAGTAAGTTTAGAGTCATATAGAGTATGATTCAACTTAATGCATGAAATTGAAAGGTAATATGTGGATGTACCATCTCTGCTCTTGGAATGGAATGAAATTTGTGTTTGGACTGCAGCCAAATGCTTATTTCATCTCATTATGAGGGAGGGAGATTGGATAGACACACATTATGATAAAAAAAATATTGAGATAAAGAGGGTGAATATCCTACATTGAATGTGTAATGACATGATCTAGGGTTAGAGGTGTTGCCTCACCCTTGGGTGAAAATAATGAATCTAGGTTGGAAACCTAGGTGAAAAGAGAAATTGATCACAAAGTAAGAATAAAATCATCAAAGCGATGATAAGATGTGTATACTATAGATGTGGATATATTTGAATTTCAATGCAAGTATTGATGCTAATAATGACGTGTGACATTAGCATATAAATAAAAGATATTGAGAATATCTATCTGGGGTTGCTAACCCTAAGGCTTGAAACTAAGTTGAGATATCATTCACCTTAAAGCTTACTAGGTGTGAATTTTGGGGACAAAATTCCTTTTAAGGAGGGGTGAATGTAATATCCTCAAATTTTGGTAAAAATTGAACTATAAAATATGATGCCTAAATTAATTTGATAATTCCTCAATGATTTTATTGGTGGAATAGTAATGTTAATTGCCTTTTTTGCACAAGTGCTTTTGGCACAAGAAAAATAGATAAACGGAATCCATGCATTAATAAATAGTAATGACTTTTGATATTGATAAATGTTTTCCCAAAGGAGAATAAAGTTAATAATGTGTTAGATAATTAAAAGAATACTTATCTTTCCATTATTAGAAACACAATGGTTGGGACACCAAATAGTGTTACCTTGGGTTGCCTTTTTGGTATGTTGAAGGATAATTACAAGTTACGATAATGAAAGGATTTCTAGGATAATCCAAGATAATATGTGGCGTAGATAATTAATTAAAGGATTATCTACATTTTCTTGGAAGCCAAATAATGGAGCAATATGTAAGTTTCCTAAGATTAAATAGTTATCAAATTTCCAACAGAAATAAGAAAGATGGTGCTTTATATAATTAAAAGAGTAATTATAAAGTCAAGTTTGGCAGTCCCATGCTTGAGGCATAAAACAAGTATATTTTAGTTTAACATGTTATATACTTGGAAATAATAAGGAAAAGAAGAGCATTCAAAAAATAGGCTTCCCATAGAATAATGGTATTTGTTTTAGAAAAATAATAAAGACGTATGGATTGTTATTCCATTACATCTTTTGTTTCCCAAAGGGGGTTTCCTCTCGTTATATGGGAGATATTTAAAAGAAAACTTAAGAAATACATGTCTTCTTATAATTGTTCCTCGCTTTTAGTAAGTGTGAAGTGGTGGAATAGAAGAGATATCCTTTTGTTAATATGTGTTTCCTTGTACATCAAGGGAGAAGGGTTAATTTATTAGTAAAGGAGGAGTTTTTGGAAAGGTGTATTATCATAACTTAATATGACTAATCACCTCCTTGTTTAGAGGGTTGGAGTACAATTCTCGTGAGTCCTTAGGGAGAGGGGACTCAACTTTTCCTCTCTTCCCCTCATCCCGTGTATACTAGGGTTCCCTAGGTTTGTGTATATATATAGAGACCCCCCTCCCAAGCAGTGTATCGCTATTAGATATTTTCACCATAGCCGTGGCATAGCTTGCCGCCACCCCCTGTGGTTGGCAACCAATGGACAGGGAAGGAGGCAGATCATCCCATGAGGTGTACAGGGTTCCTGTGTCTGAAGAAGGAGGGTCGCAAGGAGAGAGCGAAGGTTTTGTGCCTCTATGTGCGAGGTCAGGAGGTTGCGTGATGCCTGGGGATCTCGAGGCTGTAGAGTGATCGTTTATGCAACACCATGGATGGGTTCCTTGTGGCAAGGGTGAGCAGCAGCATTGCTTTTCTCAGAACCAGAAGACCGCTGGATGAGAGGGAGAAGAGAGGAAGAGGGACATTGGAGTGGATCCGGCTGCAGGCAACCTTGCAGATGCAAGACAGGAGAAGGGACCGTACTCTCCTTATAGACCTATGAGGTCGTCCCTTCCATGGATGAGGGGTTGCTAAGGGAATCAGTCCCATCCCCAATGGTATCGGCAGCCAACCAGTACTCGTGCCCTAAGCACCATGAACCAGTGGCACCTCTACAGGTCCACACTAGATCCATCCATCTTTAGGTGGTGGTCCTCCATGGCCTCAACCGTTCATGGTTCGCGTTGGCTTCATCCACCTAGTCTGTGCTTGAACCTGCGTGAAGGCATGAGGTCGTCGGGGACAAGGATGGAAGCAAGAAGCTTGCTTGGCCACTGCTAGGACGGCAACATGTGATGGTGGTTGGGGCCGCATTGATGAGAGGGCAGACCACATCCAGATCCATCGCTGGTGATCGATAAGCTTATTGCCATGGTCCTTTCCGCCCGTAGTGCCGGCAGCAGATGGCTGCGTCCGTACGAGCCAGAGCGACTCCCTGAGAGAGGAAAGTGGGCGCGTAGTCCTAGAGACGGTGATGTGTGACATGGGCGCTGAGAAGCAAGATCTCACGCGACGTTGCATCGCGGAACGAGAGAGACAGACGCGAGGTGGGAGATAAAGACAGGGAAAAGACATGCATACCCCTAACTCAGTGGGTCCCATGTAAGGGTAAAATAGTCAATTCCTTCTTTATTTTTAAGTCATCAACCTTGTGGGCGCCTGCTGAGATGGCCTCTGGCCATTGGCCAAGCCTGGGCCCACGTGACATATAAAGGTATAGCAAATGTTGACGTGTCAGCGTGTAATTGGTTGAATCTGATTATCTCGCGAATAATTTAGTTAATTACTGATAACTCGGAATATAGCGAAACTATATATCAAATTGATCAGAAAAACGAGAGGAATCTAAATAAAATATTATCAGAACCTGATTAAGCTTTTTGTTATAAAAGTGTGTGTAACACATGTGTTAATGTGATTAGTATAAAGGAAAACCTAGAATTGCTTTAATATGATGCTTAATTGAGTAGATTAGGTTATGTTGAGATAATACCTGATCTTTTTATGTATAATGAAGAAATCATAGATAATAGAAGATTCCATATTAGTAATCTTATTCATGTTGTTTTAGGATTCGAAACCAATGTGAACATCTTGATATAATCTTAATGTTAGAAATGTGACTTAGGTGTCACGAATAGTTTAATATGCTTAAGATGCCAATCAGGGTTTAGCGTAACATGGATGATTGAGTTGTAATATTGGAAACCATGATATAATAGAATTAGGGTTGTCACCCTGATCCTTAGTCCAAATGAGAGATAACCTAAACCCTAGTTTAGGACCGAATCTAGATCTGATTAAAGTAGCGTGAATACGTGGTAACACATACGTAGTATGCTTTATTTCAGATGCTTGTTGATTACATGCTTTACGACTTGGATGATTGGATGCACTCTTAAAGTACATATTATGTTCTGCATGGTTTCTACGATGGCATGAGGTACGTGGTTACACTTATGAATATGCATATCGAATTCCGAGATTGCCGATGTTTCTCGATGAGATTGAATCACAAATAAACTGGTTGCTTGTTTATTTAGTTCTTGCAAACTATAAAGTCCATATGAGTATCATGTAAAGTAAATAATAGTATTCTGAACCCTGGGTTAGACTGATCTTAATGGTAATGCACACGAGCCCTGGAGGGATAGTGATTACACCTGAGGTGGTTGATCAGATATGGGTTAGAATATGAAAAACAAGTTTATATTCTTATGTGCAAGATAAAGATGTTTGCTTATATCTGTACTTGTGATTATTGTTTGAATCCACATACCAATATAGAAATATACTGATCGCGTATTTGTTTTTCGGCGTTTTAGGTATCAGATATACTTGATTCGTGGACATAAGGGTATAGATAGAGATGTTGAAGACACTACAACTTAATCATGAAGGTTTAGTCTTAATGGTTTATCTTCACATATGTAAAAGTTAATCCTGTTTAAAAGTTATGTAACTTCTTAGAGGAGTTTTTTTTATGTAAACATGTAAATATTTGATCATTAATGGAAATTGTTTACTATCTTGTGTTATTTCATGAATCTGATCCTGGAAGTTATGATTAACGATCTGCGACTTTAAGGTCTTTTTGACACTCAAAAGTGCGGGTCGTTACAGCAACATACTAAGAAAGACTATTATTACCATCAATCTTACCAAGATATCCCAGAGGCATATAACCAAGTATTTCTTTATGGAACATGATTGACAAGATAATCATTATAAGAACTTATCACAAAATATAAAGATCGTACACATAACTGCAAGGTATTACTAGATTAGCTATATAAGCGAGGCCTCAATCAATGTTCCGTGTTTTGCTCTAAGTAATATATACTATTCGGCTGGATTATGTTTTGTTATGCCCTGAGGAAGTGAGTTGTCCCTGCTCAAATCCAACCCTTGCCTATGAAGTAAAAAACTGATGCCATACAAGTTCAATGGGAGAGCCAGACTCCATGACCTCACCTCCTCATGGTCAGTGCATGAAAACCAAAGCAGAACCACAGTCTCATGCTTATATGGCCTTAGCCTTAGGGTCAGCTTCGCATGATACTCATATCTCTAGCTCACCTTGACACAAGTGTTAGTATACTTTTGAGACACAAGCCTGATCACCGTGCTCTTGAGCCATGAACACATTCATGCTCTCACTCATTGAGTCATGGTCCTGTTCACCATGCTCTTTACCATATGGAGTCTACAACCGTAGTTGTAATCTAATCCTCCTATTTTTGGCTAGGAGAAACCCCACATATTCAACAATATGCGCTCTAGGTATTCCTACAGGATAAACCTGTTTCACCATCACCAAGATCTGACGATGATGGATCTATGGCCAGGGCAAACTACATGATATGTTCCAATATAATTATATGTATATTTTAAGTGAGTTATTGAGGCAACCAAGTTATAAAACCTAAACAACATTGAGCTACATTAATATTGTTTTTATCACATCATCATGGGATCTCAATCCCTCCTCACAGATTGTTGCTTCCTCTCAAGGCATCAACATCCTGCATCAACATCCTGGGAAAGCAATCCCTTATCTCATCATCAGAGGATAACTCCTTAACTAATTCATTTAATATACATGCATGGTTATTATGCACATCAAGAGAGATAACTTAAAATCACCAGACATAGCTCTTACAGATTATCATGTCATTCAGATTTGTAGATGCATATGTCATAATTATAAATATGTGTGTCATACTGTATCAATTACATTACTTCTATCAAATCATGGACATCCATTTATGCTCTTTACCTTATAAACATGGGCAAATATCTTATCATCTTAATCAACATCATCTTTAGACATCAAACATAGCATAGTTTTGCAACTATCATCCATATATCAAAAGATGCGGTTACATGATAAAGAACTACTTCCTAGGGTTTCCAGGTTGGACATAACCCTCACCAAATGTGCTCACTACGTTCACTAGAAGTGTGACGGTTTGTGCAACCTTTACTATAGGTGATATCGAGTAGGGTAACGACCGTCACTAGAGGCCTATCGGCCAAGCACTTAGCCACATATCGGCTAACCCAAAGGCAAGGTATATCGGGCAACCACTTCATGGTGTGTCGTGCACCTAGAGAGAAAAGGTGCTAACGTTCAGCTCAGATGCAAGGACTACGTCGTGCAACCAAGACCAAGAAGTGTATCATGTAGCTGGGTCCATGGGGCATATCGTGCATCCAAGTTCAAGGTGTGACAGGCAGCTGTGTGTATCAGACAAAGCGCAAAGGGTAGCTAGGGTTAGGGTTTGGGTTGTGTCCGACAACCATCACCACCCTACCGGCTAAGATTGTGGTGCCCAAAGCCCGCACCATAACACTCATCAAGGTACGCATCAACCACCAATACAAGGGAACCATAAGGAAGCCTAACGCCCAACTAAAACTAACACACCATATCGGTCACCACAAGGTACTTCACAAGGGGCAGCATTCAACCCATGTTGGGCAAGAACCCGACCCAACATGTATCACCCAAGACTCCAAATAGAGATATCAACTAGGCACTCTATCGGCCAAGGGGGCAACAACTACTGGATCAAAGGATCATCTAGATCAAGGCATATCACCCAAGCTCATCATCAAGGTCAAGAGAGCCATAACGGTCACAAAGATAACCAAACACATCATATCAGCCAAGATCAAAACCCTAGACCAAGGGAGGTGTGTCAGGCAGCACTAGTCCAAGTTGTATTGTGCAAGGCACCAAGCCCATCCCGACAAGGTCATCATCAACCTCAAGATCACCATCATCAAAACCCTAAAATATCCAGAGGATTGGCTCACCTCTCAATAACCAAGAGAGAGGGGTCTTGCACAACCTCCATCACCAATCAGGAAACATGATGAATCATATCCATATCGGCCAACTCTCAACCATTACTAGGTCAACACTCAACCAAGGATCACCTCTCAAATCCATGGTGAGAGAAGAGTGTTGCCCAAGCAACTAGAGTATAGACTCACCTCTCAATAACCAAGTGATAGGGGTGTTGCCTATATCACTAGAGCCGAAATCACTTCTCAAGACCAAAGGAGAGAAAGGGATATTTCCCCAAAGAAAACCCTACTCCATAGGTTCGACCAACAAGGTCAAAGCACATCCAACACATCCATTATAGAAACAAGATCATAAATCAAGATCAAAGGTGCAACCTAGAGCAAGAAACATATCTAACAACATGCATGTCCGATCATGATCATATGTGAACATGCAACATAAAATAAGATAGTATAGTTAGGGTTAGAAGTTATGTAACCCGCCTTAAGCAAGCTCCTCAAGCTCCAAAGCTCCAAGCTCTAAGCTCAAGCACCACCACAAGCGAAAGAAGGAGACTCCAAGGAGAAGGATCAAACACCAAGCTTATCTCCTCCAAGGGTATCAACCACCAAGGTTGCAAAGGAGAGGTGTCGTTCACCAAGGAAGAGGGGAAACTAAGGAACTAAAGGGATCCTTAGCAAGAGAAAGGAGATACATATATATAAGAGGGTGGAGGAGAAAACAAGGCAATGTGTCGTCCACCTAGGGACACTTGTCCATGGGCAATGCCACCTTCTCATATCTCCACGACCACATGTCCAAGGCTATTGCCACATGCAAGCACCATGCACCAAGTGTCCACTAGAGTGGTGACACAAACGAAGCCAAAGGTAAAAAATGGTCCATGGCTGACACACCACACTCCCTTGCCCGACATAGCCCCATGGGTGACACACCCATGGCCGACATAAAGCTCACTTGCCTAATACAAGGTCCAACAAGGCAAAGCAAGGCCCAAACAAGGCAAAACAAAGCCCAACAAAGCTCAAAAAAGCCCAGGGAAACTCAAGCAACAAGCCCAACCCTTCCTCTCAACCTTAGAGGAAGTAAGGAGAGAGAGAAACATCTCTCAAGGTGACAAACTTTCTCATCAACCCTAAACTTAGATTATTTGCAAGTAACACCTCCAACTCTCAACAAAGCTTAAGCAAACCTTAATCACCACTAGAGGTGATTAGCAAGAAACTAAGCACAAAGTTTAGGCAAAGCAAACGGGATAAGCCCAAAGTGGAGGTCAGGGTCCTTACAGAACCAAAGATTATAATTGGGCCTAATGATAGTGTCATGACTTAAAAGGATAAAAATGGTAGTTTTAATGTAAAAGAGGCATAATAGACTTAATGGACATTTAATTGTTCATGTAATCCAAAATTAGGGTTATATGTTGTTAAAAGGTAACCTTAATATCTTTCATGAGGAATAGATGAGATAATTAGGGTTTAAAATAGTAAAAATGAATTGAAACCCTAATTGCAATGGAAACCCTAAAAGTGGTCTAGAAACCGTAGGCAACGAGCTATGTTTAATAGACCTTGATGGCTTGATCAATGATAGGAAAATTGGATGCATGTTTCAGGATCATCTTGTGTGCTTGCTTATTTACAGGATTTCTTGCTTAGTTGGATTATTTCTACACCCAAGTCAACCTAACAAGTATGTGGTTATTTGTGGTTAATCACATTAGTTTCCTGAAGGTTTTCCAGATGATTCATTGCATTGAATGCAACCTATCCGTTTGGATGTTCATACTTGCAAATCATAATGTCACTATGATTATCACAATAATAATATAAGTGTGTATTCTCACACCTACATGCCACCCTGATGGATGATGCCAAAAGGTCAAGACCAGAAGGGAAGACCCATGGGCACCATGAGTGGTGACCCCAGACACCAAGCTCAGGATTGAGAAGGTGGTCTTTATTGCATGACTAATGGGCACCATGAGAGGTGACCCCAGGTGTAACGACCCCGCCTCCCAGTAACCCCCAATTAATGGAGACCAAAAGATCAGAGCCATTATCCCAATTAACAGGATCAAAGGTTCGACAAATAATCAATAAGAATTATAAAATTTTACCAACTAAACTAAAAACTGGAATAAAATAAAACTTTGCATACCTTTTTAAAACTTTAGTAAACTACTCTATCCACATCCTGGATTCATTCTATCTAATCCTCCTTGCACTTTATTTCTTATTTCCACAATGTGTCACTTTATTGTTTGTTCTTTCACATATTGTACCTAAAATGCCGACAAACAAAACATCGGTCAACATATAGGAATGTGTTGGTATGTGGGAACCACCAAAATTTCATAAATATGGCTAACAATTTAATTATCACAATCAGGGTAATTAGCAAACCAATTTACATTTTCAATGTGTCATTCTCCACTACTTTTGCCCAAACCATGGAATACCACTCTAGGGTTTCTCTTTTGCCAATGACATAAGGCCACCTTCTCAATCCTGAGCTTAGTTCCTGGGGGTCACCTCTCATGGTGCTCCATAGTCATGCATAATAGACCACCTTCTCATTCTCGATCTTGGTGTCAGGGGTCACCTCTCATGGTGCCCATTGACCTACCCTCTTGGGCCTAACCTTTATGGCATCTTCCATCCGGGTGGCATGTAGGTGCGATAATGCACATGTATTTATATTTGTGATAACCATAGTGACTTTATGATTTTGCAAGTATGAACATCCAAATAGTTAAGTTGCATTCAATGTGATTAACCATCCAGAAAACCTTTGGGAAAACTAATGCGATTAATCGTAATTAACCACATACCTGTCAATCTATCTTGAATGCAAAATTAATCCAAACAAGTAAGTAATCCATAATCAAGCAAGAAAGCACACAATTTGGCCCTGAAATATACATCCAATATTTTCTATCATGGATCATGGTATCCAAGTCTAATAGGCCTAATCATGCCCTAGGGTTACTAGCCCTTTTTAGGGTTTTGACCGTAATTAGGGTTTCACTTCATTTTTACCACTTTTACTTTAATTTTATCAAAATATCCATCAAACCCTAATTATCTCAAAAGATTCTAAGATCATACTTTTGCAACATGAAACCCTAATTTCGAATAAACTACTCTTTCCGTCCCTTTTTCCCTTAATTAGGGTTTCTAAGGGTATTAATCATAAGGTTAGACTTAAAACCTTAATTCTGGCATTTTCATCTTCAAAACATATCAAGATCCATCTTTATCATTAAACAAGTTAATAATGCTCGAATTATCTTAGAATCATCAAATATTAGCTTTGATCATGATTTCAAATAATTAAAACCATTAAGAGTCACATTTACCAATATTAGGGTTTCAAGGCCCCCTCTAAGCACATGAAACTCTCAATTAAACTAATTACGTGCAAAGTTCATCATTTTTGTTCTTAATGTATATTTTTACAATTAACATGTTAATATCAACTTTAAACACCCATTTAACCCTTCCCCAAAACATTAATCACCAAATATTTGGGTTTTGCATTAATTAAACCATTAAAGATGTCATCTTTACACACTTTTTGAATTTCACTCAGAATCAGGCTTCAATTATATTTTTAATGGACCCCCTCATTTTTTTTTGAGCAACTTTCATATTTTATGCATATTCATCCGAGCTACTATTAAGGAGATATGATTTTTGTAATAAAACCTTACTTGGGCCAATCAGCGGCTGACACGTCGGCCCACCCATGCAATGTGATCAATTTTGGAAACATAACACAAAGATGGAACTGTCCCCGCTTAATTGAATGGTGCTTCATCCCACGGAGGGGTAAATGCATCCAATGCCACCCGTGCTCCTTCTTCCTCACGAACAACCCTAAGTTACCGCATGCAGCATCTCAAAGGAGCTCTCCTCCTCCCTCCTTGGACTCCAGGGTGTCGATGATGGTCCCAAAGCTTCCGCCTCCCTCCTCCGTACCTACAGAGGTTCAAAGATGGGGCTGCAGTGGCTGGGATTGGGCACGGTGATCTGCAACTCACGGCTGTCCTATGCAGTCTTGCTACTGCAGCGGTGCACAACTAGGAGGAAGGGACGTCCACCGAGCATCCTCATGATCTCGTTGGAGCAGCATGGCCCCATCGTAACTCCTCCACGACCCCTCTGTGCTTCAGGGATAGATCCCTGCTCTCGACTAGGGTTTGAATGTGGAAGAACAAGAAGAATAAGAAGAGAGACGTGTGAGATCTCTTTGGAACTCAAACCAGAAGTCAAACCCCTTATATAGGGGAGGGTATCCATGCCCTAAGGTGCTCATCCACGACATCCAAGTTCTTTTCCCAAAAGGAAATGTATTTTCCTTAGTTAAGAAGTAACCTCTTCTCTCTTCATTATCTTCTAATATAACTATATTATTTGGGTATTTAGAAATTTGAAAACCTTTTCCCTTATTCTCTTTATTCTTGGCTTTTAATCCATTAGCAACGCAAATTATATTTCCTTAAGTAGAGAATAATTCTTTTTTAGCAATACCACCAAAACTATTAATAATGTATTACATTATCCTCTTATTTTGCATATTTGGTATTTTCTCTTTCTTTCTTCTCCATTGGGGCTCCTTGGACCCCAAGAATCTCCATGATTTCGAAATTCCTTTATAAGGATACTTACTATCCTTCTAGATGCATCTATATTCATTATTTCTCATTATCTTGTTATTTCTTATTAAAATACTCTTTTTTAGGATTTCTCTTTATTTATATTTTATTTTCCTCATTGGTATTCCTTTTAATATTAGGAATCCATGGGATATGAAATTCCATCAAGGATAACTCAATTATACATCTTTTCACTTATTTTCCACATTTTATCATTATTTTCAATTTCTTTCTTAATAAAGAAATACTTAATTGGTCTTTTCTTTTCTTGGTGTATTATCTTTGCAACTTTGGACTCCTTGGGACTCAAGGAACCTAATAGGCACGTAATCCACCTTTGGATTACATACTTTTGCCTTCTAGAGGTTTCTACATTTTTCTTTTCTCCATTTCTTATTAATAAGGGAGTTCCTTTTGTCTCGTCCTTGTTGGGCCCAATAGCCAATAAAGCTCACAAAACAACCATCAAGGCTATTGTAAGCGAAATCCATTTATTCAAAACAAATTATATCTTTATTTGTTCAAATATATTTAATATGAGAAATCACATTTCTCACCAAATGAACCCAAAAGTTGGGGTTGTAACATCCTTCCCCTCTTATAGGGATTTTGCCCCCAAAATTCCATCAAGCAAACAAACAAATCAGGATAAGCCTTTCTTATGTCCATTAGGGATCTCATGTGGCTTCACCCTTTCCATGGTGCTTCCCAAGAACCTTCATCATCTCATATTCTTCCATTTGAGTTCTTTCTTACATTGGTATATCGTAACCTCATAGGTGACTTAGGACATTTCAGCCTCCCAAAAGCTGAATAGGTTTAGGGCTCCACACATGGCTTGTGTACCTCACATGGTGCTCTAGATTAGACTCATGGAACACATTATACATCATGTTATCCTAAGGGGTAAGGTTAAACACAACCATCTCCACCGATCCATCTCAAATGGACCCATATATCGGTGACTCAACTTTCTCAGCTGTAGCTTAGAGGGGTCGGATTTTTCACATCACATACTCTCTCACAGTGAACTGCATGTCAGTTTTCTTTGCATCAACTTACGACTCATGTCTCCCCTGGGCTCTCTTTTAGCCATTGCACGATCAAAGTGACTTCAGCTACACACAATGTGGTTCTTTTCTAACCTTCACGAGGCCCCCTTCACCAATCATCATCTCAATGAAGTGGTGACCGACACAACCTCCCTTACAGAGCTTCTTTACATCTCGATACTGGCTATGGTGGTTATCATCACATCTTATAGAGGATAGGAACTATCTCAAGGTATCACCCTGAATGAGCACACATGCTCTCATCAGACCCTCTAGTTTGTATCACACTAACCATTAGGGGTGATATACTATACCAGGATCAAGTTCTTTATGTATCTACTTTCACCTTATGGAAGTGAATCTTTAGATTAGACTCAAGAACTTTTGAACTCACATCATGGTGTAGTTGAACCAACTTTCTCATATGTAGTTCAACCAGATCTGTCCCTTGACAACATTCTCTCTTTCTCATGTCAGCTAGGTAAGGCGATCTACCATAACCCATATTGCATCTTGACCTTACTTGGTCTAGGGGAGACTTACCACTACATCCATAGTGATCACTCCCATTCCCTCTCGGGGACTCTTTATCCTCTACATCCACTCTTTGGGTTATTGGTGTTCGTCCTCCACCTCTTGGCTTGCATGGCACCAAACCACATGCAACTTCATCTTAAGCATCCAATGTACCATTGCAACTTACTATCTTAGTAGTACCACAGTGTATGATAAACTTAAAATAATGATCTCCAGTATGTCATGATTCCTCAAGATTGATTCGTTAGAAACCATAAACCACTCTAGTCGGGGTTTCATCACCTTCCTTTCCAGATAAGTGCATTTGAGGTTCTACGACCATCCTTTCATTGCATCAAGGACTAGGCTGGCTAACCAAACAACCATTAACTTTATCAACCGATATTATTACATCTGAGTGTTAGCCAAACTTATCTCGTTTTCCAACTGAGGGTTAACCTAACAACCTCTTCTAGCCTCTAGCTAAACTAGGCAGTTTCTTCTCAACCACTTCACTTCCTTAGGTGTTAGTAATGTTGAAGACATACACCTCCATGCATTCCACTTATTATCTCATCTCAGCTCTAAGTCTATCTTCAGCAAGAAACTCTAAGCTCATCCTCTTAGTTTTCGAACTCAACCTTGTATAATTCATAGTCCATGCTAAAACATCCTCATAAGGTGACTACCTTATCTTTCTATCCACATATCATTCACTCCACCAGGGTATGTTATCATCTCTATCCTCATACATCATAGCAACGTTCCAACTCACATCATCTTTATCCGTGGTGTATGGCACGTGTACTATCCTATCTCTCACTCCTATAACAAGAGAAAATATGCATTTGGTTGCAGTCCAAATACAAAGTTCTTCCTGTTCCAAGAGTAGAGATGGTACATCCCACCTTGCCAGTACACCTTCAAATATAAGTTGAAACGTGCAATTTATGTCTCTATATTAAGGTTATTTCCATGGAAACTGGTTTCGAACCTACTTGGGTCACCACATAATCCTTGGTCATATCCTCTAGGTCTATAGGGTGCCGACACATTTAGGGTCATCCCTCTTCCCTTATGCATCCAGAGAGTGCCCTACTCATCCGCCCTTTGGGTTCCATGAGTTCATGAAGGTGATCAATCTCCTAACCCATGGCCCTCAGAAAATAATAGTTGTTACCTCCCCACCCTATGGTCATGGGCAACTAGGGGATTAGGCAACTCCTACTTCCATCGGTCTTATCCCTACCTGACCCTAAGATAGACTTAGGATTCTATTATAGTACATGTACAACTTAGAACTTTACCCAAGCCATCATCATCTCTCTCTCTCTCTCTCTCTGCATTCATGGGTTGAATTTCATCCTTTCATAGGGGTCATGGAGACATGCCTACCTTGGTCAGGCTCCCTCACTGGTTACCTCCATGGTAACACATCCTTATGCACTTTAGAGATGGTTATCTATGGGTCTACAGGTTCATTCTCATACCATGTACTTTTCACTTAACTTCTCCAGATCCTATGAGACCTCTTTAGGTTTCCTCAAAACCCACAAAACGGGTATACATCCTACCAAAGCGTCCATCTCCCAGGATGGGAGGAAACTACAACTCTTGACAACAAGGTCACAAACATCCTTAGGGTTTATATACACATGAGCATGCTTAACCCAGTAGCTACTAAACCATGCTAGGTCATACTTGTTCTCTTTCATCAACACTGGATCACGACCATACCTTCCCACATCATCAACTTAGCTATGAGGGGTTCATCAAACATACCTTAAACCCAATGGGTTCCATCTCCTCTAACCATGAGGAGTACCATGCTCGAATCTATAAAAACTCAAATCTCATCATGATCATCAGGTACACCACTTCCCCTCTTAGGCCTAAGACACCTAGGTTCATTTCTTTATGCCACAATTGTACAACTACATGCTCAACATTTAACCATGAACCAAGCATGTCCAAGGTATGTCATGCGCTTCCCATGATCCTTTTATTCGAGCAACTCTTCAGAGTTGAGTCCTCCTCAAGGACAGTCAACAAGGTACAAGGCCTCTGTTACAACCCCAAATTTTGGGTTCCTTTGGTGAGAAATGTAATTTCTCATATTAAAGATATTGGAACAAATAATGATGTACTTTGTATTGAATAAATGGATTTTGTTTACAATAGCCTTGAGGATTGTGTTGTGGGCTTTATTGGCTATTGGGCCCAATAATAAGGAAATTCAATTAATAAATGAATAATTGAGTTTTGAGAAAAGAAAGATTGGGAAACCTCTAGAAGGCAAAAAAATGTGATCCAAAGATGGATTTCGTGCCACTTGGGTTCTAAGGAGTCCAAAGTTGCAAAGAAAAGGCTATAAGAAAAGAAAATATTAATTAAGTATTTCTTTATTTAGAAAGAAATTGAAAATAATAGGAAAATGTGGAAACAAGTGAGAAGAGGTATAATTGAGTTATCCCTGATGGAATTTCATATTCCAATGATTCCTAACATTAAAAGGAATACCAATAAGGAAAATAGAAGAGAGATAAAGAGAAAACATTAATTAAATACTGCTTTATTTAGAAGAAATATGAGATAATGATAACATTACAAGAATTATGTGAAAATATGGATAATGGATCCATCTTGGAAAATATTTCGTGTTCACATGGTTCCTAATAGAAAAAGGAATCACAATTAAGAAAATAAAGACTTATGAGAAAGAAATTGTGCTTAAATGACTTTTATTAAACATTTACTTGCATATGAAGAAACCATATGTTTCCTGTCGGGTTTAAGGCCCAAATTTGGAATAAAGGAAGGTAATGCAAATCTAAAGATTTCCTTAGAATTTGGTTGCAAAAGGATACACGGTTTGTGAGATATGGAATTTTGAAATTATCCTAAAGAGAGAGTATAGTTGGAAAAAGATACAAGTGTCACAACGTTTCTGGGATTAAATCCTAATTTTTTTTTGGGCGCTCTTTTACAATCATTGGATCCATGATCCATGGTCTGGGACAAATCCCGCTCATACCAGGATCTGGTCTATCAGAGACCAGGCTATGATTTTTTTCTGATCATTTTCCACGATTTGGAAACCATCTGCGAAGATAGGAAGGAGACCATCTCCTTCAGGAGCCTGCTCCGAACCCAGCCACCCCGAGATTGGTGGGGTTTCATCGTGAAACAGGGAAGTCCCCAATTCACCAGGGACTCGGTGGCCACCCTATATATAGGGTATTGCGCACCACCAAGCGAGCAAAGCTACCAGTTACCCTCTCATAACCGTGGTGTGGAGACGGTCGTTGTGGTGTCATCAATTCATGGAATCAGCTTGACCTTGGTCCCTGTCGAGGAGCAGTTAATGGCGGAGGAGAACCCCGCTTGGTTGGCGATGAAGGAACGACGAGAAGAGGAATTAAACCAAGGGTCGAGTTCGTGGGAGGAAGACGTAGCTTCCTGACCTCCTAGCTCGCCCGCCGGTGGACAAGATCTCCGAGTCAACCATTGGGTTGACTGTCTACACGCAAGAAGCGAAGGACGGAGGTTGAAGATAAATACATGGCGTTTTACCAAGATACCCCGCCGCCCCTTCGGTATAGGTAAGGGCAACGCTATCTTTTGCCCCCTTAAATCGTGAGTTAGGTGGATTACTCGGGACCATTGGATTTCGCATGGTCCTCTGGACCACGGATCAGATGGGCAATGATTTTCTAAAAATAACTAATAATCCAGAAAAATGAATTATTTTGCAAAAACCATAACTTCTGCTAGGAAGCTCAGATGAATAAGATTAAAATATGAAAGTTTCTTAGAAAAATACGAGGAACACAATAAAATTAGTTTGAGAACCTGAATCTGTTCATTTTTTGCAAAAGTGTCTTAATCTAATGAAAAGGGCTTATGTATTAGATTAAGAAACCCTAATTAAACATATTGGTTAAGTTAATATTGTTTAGTTGACGAGATTGAGTAATTACAACCTGTCAAATAGGTAATGACGAACTTGAACTAGATCTAGATGTTTCTTGCATGTTTTAGGGTTTTATTCTGAATAAGAATGATTCAACATTTAGAAACCCTAATTATGTTTAGAAATTGGGTTTGATGTCTTAATTATGTTACTTTGGGATATAATAACCTGTGGAGAATAATAAGATGATATCATGCCTGTTTTAGGGTTTTGAACGCATGAAGATGCATAATAGCTTAGAAACCCTAACTTAAGGTTAATGGTTGCTCATGAGATATAATTTGAAGTCCTTTGTATAAAATTGATGTTAGGTTAACCTCAGTCTAGTAGATGTTAAAAAGGCTTTAATGTGAATATGTGAGTAATTAGGGTTTTGCAATCAGAACTGCTGTTCTAGGGTATAAATGAGGAAAGTTGTAAAAAGATCAAAAAGGACCCTAATAAAACCCCAATGCGGATTAGAAGCCCTAGAAAGTGAATCCAAGTCAATTAAATAGATATATTCTTGGTAAAGTGTAGTAAATAAGTTACGTATGCTTTTTAGGAATTCTATGATTGTTGAACTTCTTCTTGGATTACATGCTTGCATGGAATTATTAATAGCTTGTTGAATCTACAAATTAGGTATGTGGTTAATTATGAATAACCTCCTTAGTTTCCTGAGGATTTTTCAGATGGTTAACCGCATTGAATGCAAATTATCAGTTTGGATGTTCATACTTGCAAACTATAAAGTCACTATGATTATCACATTAATAATAGAAGTATGTATTCTCACACCTACATGCCACCCTAATGGATGATGCCAAAGGTCAGGCCCAGATGGGTAGACCAATGGACACCTTGAGTGGTGACCCCAGGCACCAAGCTCGGGAATGAGAAGGTGGCCTATGATATTGCATGACTAGAGGGCACCATGAGTGGTGACCCCAGGGACCAAGCTCGAGATTGGGAAGGTGGCATTAAGTCATTATCAAAGGAAACCCTAAGGTGGGTATGCCAGGGTTAGGGCAAAAGTGGTGGAGAATGTCATACTGGAAAAATGTAAATTGGCTGGTTAATTAATTTGATTGTGATAATTAGATTGTTATCCATATGTGCAAACTTTTGGTTGTCCCCACATACCAGTATATTCTGTTATACTGACCGACATTTTGTTTGTCGGCGTTTTAGGAACAACCATTGAAAGAACAAATAGTAAAATGACACATTGTAGAAATAAAAAATAAAGTGCAAGGAGGATTAGATAGAATTATTAAAGCTCTAGATAGATAGATTTCCAAAGTTTTCAAAGGTAAGTAAAGCTTTAATTTTATACCAAATTCTAGTTAGTTAGTAGAATTTCATAATTATTACTGATTATTTGTTGAACCTTTGATCCTGTTAGTTGAATAACAACTCTGACCTTCGGGTCTCCCATAATTGGGGGTTACCAGGAGACGGGGTCATTACAATTGGTATCAGAGCGAAGGTTCCTCATTTCATCTTTAATAATTATCAAATTTTACAAATTCCATAGAACCCAAGGGAGTTATTAGAGGATTATCCGAAAGATAGAGGTATCTAGAAAAGGATCACGACTGGGGGCTGGCAATATTTTCCTCTGCACCGCTAGTCAGAATATGAGGACTCTCGGATTGTGTGACTCGAAATCAGATACCTTTAGGACTCTCTCATCTTGTTCATCCCTTCTCAAACTCAAATTTTGGTAAGGACCTTAAGGATTATGGTTTTCTCTCTTTTCCTCACCCTCTCAAGGTATGGGTAAGGTTGATAAGGTTTAAGGAATCATCCACAAAATTAATGAAAAGCATGGAAATAAGATGTCATGGACATAAGATTAATAGAGTAAGTGTAAACTAAAGAATAAATACATGCTTAGGTCGTATAACATGAGTTTTCATTGCCCTCAGGAGAGACCTGAGGCTAGACCTTCTCGTCTGGAGAATGAGTAGAGAGAGTTAGCCTTGGAGGTAGAGTCCTCCATTAAAAGTAGAGACCTAGCACATCCTCTGAGGATGATGTTAACCCTAACCCTAAGAGGAGGCTAGAAAGCGAGATGACATGGTAAGTTAGATGCCATGGCTGACTGGGTGTTTGGATGGACACACCTTGGGATGCCACATGAGCCATGAGAGGTTAAATGACCAAGTACCTTTGACGACCCGACCCTGGAAACGGTCGAGCATGTTAGAGTGAAGGATAGCTCCTTCATTGATGAGGTTAGTTAAGGACCTATAGAAACCCTATGGCTTATACAAGTAGGGGATAGCATGCACCTGGAGCACGTCAGTGGTACGGTAGTAGGTTGAAACCCTGGCCAGAACGACACGATGGATGGCTTATGAGATAAGCATAAAGAGATATGGATAATCTTGAGCCAAACATGAGTTGAGAATAGGCTTCACCCACATAGGGGTTTGCTTGTGAGCATGAGACTTCATGGAGAGAGGACCTCTAGTAGTATGGCTAGATGTGGAGTTAGCTCTAGAGAGAGAAAGCAAGAACCCAGCAAGGAGGTTGGAAGCCTAAAACCCCGAGATATGAGGAACAGTGGGGAGTTGAGGATGATGCGACCTAAGTGGATTATAGTGGTTTCCTTATGTGTGACCCCTGGAGGATGATGATATCTTGGTTATCTTTAGAGGAAACAAACCCTGGAGAGAGGATGATTCTTCTGGTACCTATGGTATAAGTAACTACCTGCTGGATGAGATAAAGAGTGCCTTAGACCCTGAGGAGGTTTAAGTAACCTGTTGTGAGGTTTTATATCTAGTTGAATGTCCTTGAGGAGGACTCGACTCTGAGGTATTGCTCATATAAAAGGATCATGGGAGTACATGACATACCTTGGACATGCTTGATTCATGGTTAAGAGATTGAGCATGCTGTTGGATATCCAAAGGAGAGCCTAGGGTTCCTAGGCCTAAGAGGGGAAGCAGTGTATCTGATGCTCATGATGAGATTTGAGTCTCTATAGTTTCGAACATGGTACTCCTCATGTGTAGAGGTAAATGAAACCCCTTAAGTTAAGGGTATGTTTGATGAACCCTTCACGACTAAGTTGATCTAATATTGAGGAAAGAGAACAAGTATGGCCTAGCATGGTTTAATAGGTGGTCTACTTGTGCCCTAGTAGCTGTTGGGTTAAGCATGCTCATGTGAATATAAACCCTAAGGATGTTTGTGACCTTGTTGTCAAGAGTTGTAGTTTCCTCCCATCCTGGGAGAGGGACCCTTTGGAAGGTGTGTACCGATTTGTGGGTTTGTGGGAACCTAAAGTGGTCTCATAGGATCTTGAGAAGCTAAGTGAAAAATGCATGGTATGAGAATGAACCTGCATACCCATAGATAACCATCTCTAAGTGCATGTGGATGTGTTACCATGGAGGTAACCGGTATGGGGCCTGACAAAGGTAGGAAAGTTGCCATGACCCCTATGAAGGGATGAAAGTCAGTCATGAATGCAGAGAGAGATGATGAAGGATTGGGTAAGGTTCTAAGTTGAACATGTACTATGTTAGAATCCTAAGTCTATCCAAGGTTCAGGTAGGGATAAGACCGATGGGAGAAGGAGTTGCCTAATTCCCTAGTTGCACATGACCATAGGGTCAGGAGGTAACAACTATCATTGTCTGAGGGCCATGGGTTCGGAGACTGATCACCTTCATGAACTCATGGGACCCAAAGGGCAGATGAGTAGGGCACTCTCTGGATGCATGAGGGAAGAGGGATGACCCCAAAAGTGCTAGCACCCTATAGACCCAGAGGAGATGACCAAGGATTGTGTGTAAACCCCAGTAGGTTTGAGACCCATTTTCCATGGAAGTAATTTTATGATATCATGATGTTTGTGATGTGGAGACATGAGTTTCACGTTTCAAATTTGATTTGAAGGTGTACTGGCAAGGTGGGATGTACCATCTCTACTCTTGGAATAGGAAGAACTTTGTGTTTGGACGGCTGCCAAATGCTTATTTCCTCTTGTTATGGGAGTGAGAGATAGGACAGTACACATGCCATATACCAAAGATAAAGATGATGTGAGTTGGAACGTTGCTACAAGGTATGAGGATAGAGATGATAACATACCCTTGTAGAGAAAATGATACATGGATGATTTACAAACACTAAGAGTATTAAGGAGATCATCTTGTGGGGATGTGATACCATGAGCTATCTAGAATTTGTAAGATATGCAAGGTTGAGTTTGACAACCATGAAAAGGAGCTCAGAGTTTCTTGATGAAGAAAAACTTAGAGATGAGATGATAAGTAGAATACATGGAGGTGTATGTCTTCAATATTACCTAACACCTAAGGATAAGAAGTGGTAATGAATGCTCTGGTTGAGATATAGTTGCCTAGTTTAGCTGGAAGCTAGAAGAAGTTGAGGTTGTTCGACTAACCCTATGTCTGGAAAGAAGATGTGTTTTGGCTAACACACAGATGTAACAAGATATGTTGAACAAGTTAATGGTTGTTTGGTTAGCCAGTTTAGTCCTTGATGTAGTGAAATGATGGTGATAGAACCTCAGATACACTTCTTTGGATAGAAAATTGATGAAACCCTGATGGGAGTGGTTTAGGGTTTCCGAGGTATCGATCTTGAGGAATCATGACATACAGGAGATCATGATTTTAATTTCATCATACATTGTGGTACTACGAAGATAGTAAGTGATAGTAGTACTTTGGATACCAAAGAAGAAGTTGCATTTAACAAGTAGCCATGCAAGCCAGGAGGTTAAGGACGAACACCAGTAACCCAATGCTTTGACATAGAGGATAAGAGTCCCCGAGAGGGAATGGGAGTTCACTAATATGGATGTTGTGGTAAGTTCCCCTTACACCAAGGAGGGTTGAGATGCAATATGGGTTATGATAGATCACCTTACCTAGATAACATGTGAAACAAAGAATGCTGTCAAGGGATGAATTCAGTTGAACTGCATAAGAAAGAGAGATGGTTCAACTACACCATGATGCGAGTTCAAAAGTTCTTGAGTATAACCTAAGGGTTCACTTCCATGAGGTGGAAGTAGATACATGAAGGACTCGATGATGTTATAGTTTATCACCCCTAACTAATGGTTAGTATGATCTAGACCAGAGGGTCTGATGAGAGCATGTGTGCTTATTCAGGGTGATACATTGATGCAGTTCTTGTCCTTTGTAAGTTGTGATGATAACCACCATAGCCTTTATCAGGATGAAAGAAGTTCTAGAAGGAGGTTGTGTCGGTCACCACTTCATTAAGATGATGTTGGTGAAGGAGGCCCCACGAAGGTTAGAAAAGAACCACAGTGTGTGCAGATGAAGTCAGTTTGATCATGCAATGGCTGAGAGAGAGAGACCAGAGAAGACATGAGTCGTGAGCTGATGCAAAGCGGACTGACATGCAGTTCACTGTAGGAAAATGTGGGATGTGAAAATCTGACCCCTCTAGACTACAATTGAGAAAGCTGAGTCGCCGATATAAGGGTCCATTTGAGATGGATTGGTGGAGATGGTTGTGTTTAGCCTTGCCCCTCAGGATAACATGATGTGAAATGTGTTCCATGAATCCGATCTAGAGCATTATGTGAGGTACCCAAGCCATGTGTTGAGCCTTGAGCCTATTCAACTTTTGAGAGGCTGAAATGACCTGAGTCACTTATGAGGGTACGGTATACCAAGGTAAGAAAGAACTCATATGGAAGGATATGAGATGATGAAGGTTCTTGGGAAGCACCATGGAAAGGGTGAAGCCACATGGGAGCCCTGATGGACATAAGAAAGGCTTATCTTGTTTGTTTGCTTGCTTGATGGAATTTTGAGGAGAAAATTATTATAAGAGGCGAAGGATGTTACAACCCCAAATTTTGGGTTCCTTTGGTGAGAAATGCAATTTCTCATATTAAAGGTATTGGAACAAATAATGATGTACTTTGTCTTGAATAAATGGATTTTGTTTACAATAGCCTTGAGGATTGTGTTATGGGCTTTATTGGCTATTGGGCCCAATAATAAGGAAATTCAATTAATAAATGAATAATTGAGTTTTGAGAAAAGAAAGATGGGGAAACCTATAGAAGGCAAAAGAATGTGATCCAAAGATGGATTTCATGCCACTTGGGTTCCTTGGGTTCCAAGGAGTCCAAAGTTGGAAAGAAAAGGCTATAAGAAAAGAAAAGAATAATTAAGTATTTCTTTATTTAGAAAGAAATTGAAAATAATAGGAAAATGTGGAAACAAGTGAGAAGAGGTATAATTGAGTTATCCCTGATGGAATTTAGTATTCCAATGATTCCTAACATTAAAAGGAATACCAATAAGAAAAATAGAAGAGAGATAAAGATAAAAGATTAATTAAATACTACTTTATTTAGAAGAAACATGAGATAAATAATATTACAAGAATTATGTGAAAATATGGATAATGGATCCATCTTGGAAAATATTTCGTGTTCACATGGTTCCTAATAGAAAAAGGAATCACAATTAAGAAAATAAAGACTTATGAGAAAGAAATTGTACTTAAATGACTTTTATTAGACATTTACTTGCATGTGAAGAAACCATATCTTTCCTATTGATTTTAAGGCCCAAATTTGGAATAAATGAAGGTAATGCAAATCTAAAGATTTTCTTAAAATTTGGTTGTAAAAGGATACACGGTTTTTGAGATATGGAATTTTGAAATTATCCTAAAGAGAGAGTATAGTTGGAATAAGATACATGTGTCACAATGTTTCAGGGATTAAATCCTAATTTTCATTTTTGGGCGCTATTTTACGATCATTGGATCCACAATCCATGGTCTGGGACAACTCCCGCTCATACCAGGATCTGGTCTATCAGAGACCAGGCTATGATTTCTTTCTGCTCATTTTCCACAATTTGGAAACCATCTGCGAAGATAGGAAGGAGACCATCTCCTTCAGGAGCCTGCTCCGAACCCAGCCACCCCGAGATTGGTGGGGTTTCATCGTGAAACAGGGAATTCCCCAATTCACCAGGGACTCGGTGGCCACCCTATATATAGGGTATTGCACACCACCAAGCGAGCAAAGCTACCAGTTACCCTCTCATCACCGCGGTACAGAGACGGTCGTTGTGGTGTCGTCAATTCATGGAATCAGCTTAACCTAGGGCCCCGTCGAGGAGTAGTTAATGGCGGAGGAGAACCCTGCTTGGTTGGCGATGATGGAGTGACTAGAAGAGGAATTAAACCAAGGGTCAAGTTTGTGGGAGGAATACACAACTTCCTGACCTCCTAGCTCGCCCACCGGTGGACAGGATCATCGAGTCAACCATTGGGTTGACCCTCTGCTCTCAAGAAGTGAAGGACGGAGGTTGAAGACGGATACTTGGTGTTATACCAAGATACCCCGCCGCCCCTTCGGTATAGGTAAGGCCAACACTGTCTTTTGCCCCCTTTAATCGCGAGTTAGGTGGATTACTCAGGACCACAGATCGGATGGTCAACGATTTTCTAAAAATAACTAATAATCCAGAAAAATGAATTATTTTGCAAAAATCATAACTTTTACTAGGAAGCTCAGATGAATATTAAAATATGAAAGTTTCTTAGAAATATGAGGAACACATTAAAATTAGTTTGAGAACCAGAATCTGTTCATTTTTTTTTGCAAAAGTGTCTTAATCTAATGAAAAGTGCTTATGTATTAGATTAAGAAACCCTAATTAAACATATTGGTTAAGTTCATATTGTTTAGTTGATGAGATTGAGTAATTACAACATGTCAAATAGGTAATGACGAACTTGAACCAGATCTAGATGTTTCTTGTATGTTTTAGGGTTATATTCTGAATAAGAATGATTCAACATTTAGAAACCCTAATTATGTTTAGAAATTGGGTTTAATGTCTTAATTATGTCACTTTGGGATATAATAACCTGTGGAGAATAATAAGATGATATCATGCCTGTTTTAGGGTTTTGAACGCATGAAGATGCAAAATAGCTTAGAAACCCTAAATTAAGGTTAATGGTTTCTCATGAGATAAATTTGAAGTCTTTTGTATAAAATTGATGTTAGATTAACCTTAGTCTAGTAGATGTTATAAAGGCTTTAATGTGAATATGTGAGTAATTAGGGTTTTGCAATTAGAACTGCTATTCTAGGGTATTTATGAGGAAAGTTGTAAAAAGATCAAAAAGGACCCTAATAAAACCCTAATGCGGATTAGAAGCCCTAGAAAGTGAATCCAAGTCAATTAAATAGATATATTCTTGGTAAAGTGTAGTAAATAAGTTATGTATGCTTTTCAGGAATTCTGTGATTGTTGAACTGCTTCTTGGATTACATGCTTGCTTCGAATTATTAATAGCTATTGAATCTACAAATCAGGTATGTGGTTAATTATGAATAACCGCCTTAGTTTCCCGAGGATTTTCTGGATGGTTAACCACATTGAATGCAAAATATCAGTTTGGATGTTCATACTTGCAAACTATAAAGTCACTATGATTATCACATTAATAATAGAAGTATGTATTCTCGCACCTACATGCCACCCTGATGGATGATGCCAAAGGTCATGCCCAGATGGGTAGACCAATGGACACCTTGAGTGGTGACCCCAGGCACCAAGCTCGGGAATGAAAAGGTGGCCTATGATATTTCATGACTAGAGGGCACCATGAGTGGTGACCACTAGCACCAAGCTCGGGATTGGGAAGGTGGCCTTAAGTCATTAGTAAAGGAAACCCTAAGGTGGGTATGCCAGGGTTAGGGAAAAAGCGGTGGAGAATGTCATACTGGAAAATGTAAATTGGCTGGTTAATTAACTTGATTGTGAAAATTAGATTGTTATCCATATGTGCAAACTTTTGGTTGTCCCCACATACCAGTATATTCCGATATACTAACTGACGTTTTGTTTGTCGGCGTTTTAGGAACAAACATTGAAAGATCAAATAGTAAAGTGACACATTGTGGAAATAAGAAATAAAGAGCAAGGAGGATTAGATAGAATTATTCAAGCTCTGGATAGATAGATTTCCAAAGTTTTCAAAGGTAAGTAAAGCTTTAATTTTATACCAAATTCTAGTTAGTTAGTAGAATTTCATAATTATTACTGATTATTTGTTGAACCTTTGATCCTGTTAGTTGAATTATGGCTCTGACCTTTGGGTCTCCCATAATTGGGGGTTACCAATAGACGGGGTCGTTACAGCCTCACAACCTATTACCAAACCTCTTCATGGTTAAAGGAACTCTTCTTCTCATCTATACCTTAGGTATGGAGGTACCATCAGTCTCATCCTCTCTCTAGGGTTTGATTCCTCTAATGACAACCAAGATATCATCAGAATGAGGCAACCACTATTATCCACTTAGGTCGCATCATCCTCAACTCCCAATTTTTCCTCATATCTCAGTGTCTAGGCTTCCAACCTACTTGCTTGGGTCCTTCTCTCTCTCTAGAGCTAACTCCACAACCAGCCTTATACTAAATGTCCTCTCTCCATGAAGATGGATCAAGCTCACAAGCATACCTCTACGTGGGTGAAGCCTAGCTTCATCTTATGTTTGCCCAAGGTTATTTGCAACTCCTTATGCTTATCTCATCAGCTATCCAACATACTCCCTAGGCCAGGGTTTTGACATACTACTCACACTACTTTTGTATTTTGGGTGCATTCTATGCCCTACTTGCATAAGCCCATAGGGTTTCTATAGGTTCTTCTCTAACCTCAACATTGAAGGATCTATCCTTCACTCTAACATGCACGACCCTTCCCAAGGTTGGGTCGCCAAAGGGACTAGGTCGTCCAACCTCTCATGGCTCATATGGGCATGTAAAAGCATGTCCACCCTCACACCTAGTCTAGCATGACATCTAACTCATCATGTCAACTCTCTCTAACCAACACATAGTGTTAGGGTTAACATCATCCAGAGGATGTACCATGTCTCTACTTGAAATGGAGACCTCTACCTCCAAGACTAACTCTCTCTTTACTTATCCTCCTGACAAGAAGGTCTAGCCTCAAGTTTCTCCTGAGGGCATGACACCTTATGTCATACGAACTAAGCATGTATCTATTCTTTTACGCTTAATCTATTAAAATTATGTCCATGACATCTTATTTGCATGTCTTTTATTAATTTGGTGGAGGATTCCTTAAACCTTATCAACCTTACCCATACCTCAAGAGGGTGAGGAAAAGAGAGAAAACCCTAATCCTTATAATCCTTAATAGCATTTGAGTTGAGAAGGGATGAACAAGATGAGAGAGTCCTAAAGGTATCTTATTTCGAGTCAAATCCTGAGACTTTGGCCAGGAAGTAACACGGATCGGGGAGTCCTCATATTCTGAATAGTGGAGCAGAGGAAAATCTTGCCAGCCCCCGGGTGTGATCCTTTTCTAGACACCTCTATGTTTCAGAAATTCCTCTAATAAGTCCCTTGGGTTCTACAGAGTTTGTAAAATTTAATAATTATTACAGATTAAATGAGGAACCCATGCTCTGATACCAATTGTAATGACCCCGCCTCCCGGTAACCCCCAAATAAGGGAGATCAAGAGATTAGAGCCATTATCCCAATTAATAGGATCAAAGGTTCGAAAAATAATCAGTAACAATTATACAATTTTACCAACTAAACTGAAAACTGGTATAAAATAAAACTTTGCATACCTTTTTAAAACTTTGGTAAACTACTCTATCCACAACATGGATTCATTCTATCTAATCCTCCTTGAACTTTATTTCTTATTTCCACAATGTGTCACTTTACTATTTTTTCTTTCAAATGTTTTACCTAAAATGCCGACAAACAAAATGTTGGTCAGCATATAGGAATGTGTTGGTATGTGGGAACAACCAAAATTTCACAAATATGGCTAACAATTTAATTATCACAATCAGGGTAATTAGCAAACCAATTTACATTTTTAATGTTTCATTCTCCACCACTTTTGCCCTAACCCTAGAATACCCCTCTAGGGTTTCTCTTTTGCCAATGACTTAAGGCCACCTTCTCAATCCCGAGCTTGGTTCCTGGGGGTCACCTCTCATGGTGCCCCATAGTCATGCAACATAGACCACCTTCTCATTCCTGAGCTTGGTGTCTGAGGTCACCTCTCATGGTGCCCATTGGTCTACCCTCTTGGGCCTGACCTTTATGGCATCTTCCATCAGGGTGGCATGTAGGTGCGAGAATACACATGTATTTATATTGGTGATAATCATAGTGACTTTATGACTTTTTAAGTATGAACATCCAAACAGTTAAGTTGCGTTCAATGTGATTAACCATCCAGAAAACCTTTGGGAAAACTAATGTGATTAATCATAATTAACCACATACCTGTCAAGCTGTCTTGAATGCAGAATTAATCCAAACAAGCAAGTAATCTAGAATCAAGCAAGCAAGCACACAATTTGGCCCTGAAATATACATCCAATATTCTCTATCATGGATCATGGTATCCAAGTCTAATAGCCCTAATCGTGCCCTAGGGTTACTAGCCCTCTTTAGGGTTTTGACCATAATTAGGGTTTCACTTCCTTTTTACCACTTTTACTTTACTTTTATCAAAATATCCATCAAACCCTAATTATCTCAAAAGATTCTAAGATCATACTTTTGCAACATGAAACCCTAATTTCGAATAAACTACTCTTTCCTTCCCTTTTCCCTTATTTAGGGTTTCTAAGGGTATTAATCACAATGTTAGGCTTAAAACCTTAATTCTGGCATTTTCATCTTCAAAATAGACCAAGATCCATGTTTATCATTAAACAAGTTAATAATGCTCGAATGAGCTTAGAATCATCAAATCTTAGATTTATTCATGATTTCAAATAATTAAAACCATTAAGAGTCGCATTTACCAATATTAGGGTTTTAAGGCCCTCTTTAAGCACATGAAACTCTCAATTAAACTAATTACATGCCAAGTTCATCATTTTTTTATCTTAATGCATATTTTTAAAATTAACAGATTAATATCAACTTTAAACACCCATTTAACCTTTCCTTAAAACATTAATCACCAAAGATTTGGGTTTTGCATTAATTAAACCATTAAAGATATCATCTTTACACACTTTTTGAATTGCACTTAGAATCAGGCTTCAATTATATTTTTAGTGGATTCCCCTCATTTTTCTGAGAAACTGTCATATTTTACGCATATTCATCCGAGCTACCATTAAGGAGATATGATTTTTGTAATAAAACCTTACTTGGGCCAATCAGAGGCTGACACGTCAACCCACCCATGCAACATGATCGATTTTGGAAACATAACACAAAGTCGGAACTGCCCCCGCGTAAGTGAATGGCGCTTCAGCCCGCGAAGGGGTAAATGCATCCAATGCCACCTGTGCTCCTTCTTCCTAATGAACAACCCTAAGTTGTAGCCTACAACGGCTTGGGGGAGCTCTCCTCCTCCCTCCTTGGACTTCAGGGCACTGGCGATGGTCCCAAAGCTTCCGCCTCTGATGAATGCATTTTCATCTAAATCTAATCGCCTCGTTTGGCCCTATTTTGCTCGGATTATTCACTTTTACTAGCTCTATCTTCTTATATGCGAGATGACTTGGTTTAATTGCTTTAATGAGCCTATATTGGCCTTATCTTTTCATATGCAACTTATATTGGCTGAATTGATTTTACTTCTATTTTTATTGAATTTTTGCACCTCTGTGCAGGTCATTTTGATCTTTGGGCCTTATCCTCTAGGCCCATGCCCTTTTCTTTTGGGCTTTGATTAGTTCTGATCAGCAGCGAGTGCCCCCCTCCTCTTCTCCTCTTTCTTTCACTCACCTCACACCAAGCCGCTGGGCCCACCTTCATCTTCACAGATCGCGATCCCAACCAACCCTTTCTACGACCGTGGAAAAGTGCAGACCGCGATCTCTAGAGAATCGTGATCCTTCACCTCTCCATCGATCGAGATCAGCAGGCTTGCCTCGACCGAGCCACCACCATGGTCACACCAGCAACCACGCGATCCCGATCCCATACTCTCGCCAGTGTCGCGCCCGAGGTCAAAGCAGCAACGACGCCGCGACCGCGACATCCAAATACCGCGACCGCGACTTCCAAATACCGTGACCGTGGCACTGTTAGTCGTGACCTGATCCCTCCTTCCGCATCAACCATGATCGCCTCTACTTCCTCATGCTGGTAGTTGCTTGACCTGTCGCATTGCGTCTCCATCTCTCAGACCCGTGATCTCCAGAGACCGCAACCATGTGCAACATACCGTGATCGGGCTGAGTCCACCATCACGACCTGCACCATGCCCGCAAGTTCGTGACCTCGTCTGCTCAGCGACCACGATCACGGTATCCCTTCATCTTGGCCGCGACCATCCTCATGCACAAGCTGTGATTGCAGTTGCTTTCCTTCTGCCTGCGACCTTGACTTCCTGAACCGCGACCCGCAGAGATAGCCTCCATGACCGTGGTTAGTTCAAGCTACCCTCGCCTCAACCTGGACTACACAGCACAATAGCAGATCATTCTCCAACATCCTCTACAGTCTCTCCCCTCCAAAGGAATCGTGGGTCCTCTATACCCTAACCGCATGCAACTTCCTTGAATCGCGACCTGCAACTAGCCATGCCCACGGTCACAACTCTTGCCTGCAGTGACCTCTTCGCGACTTCCCTACCTCCATCCTATCCTTGGTCTCTCCTCCCCATCACCTGCTAACCGCGATCATTCCTACACCGAGACCACGATCACCACAGCGTCGACCTGCTGCTGATCCCGATTGCATCCAAGCAACAACGACCGCAATGTTCCTCTTCACCACTTATGCTCGCGGCTGCCTTCCTCTTCAAATGACATGCATCACGATCGTTTCTCCTCTTTCTACCAACAACAATGGACCTTGCCCGGGGTTCTGCTTTGCGTTAATCGTGACATGTTAACAAAAGGCCGTGACCGTGCAATTCGCCACGACCGTGCAAAATCCGCGACCACGGCAAAATGAAACCATGACTGCGGTCTGTGATACAAAAGCCGTGACCTGCTGTTAGCAATCAAAAGCTGCGACCGCGGCAAAAGCCACGACCTGCTTCAGAAAATGACATGGTTGCGATTTTAAGTCGATGCCCAGCTTGCCTATAAATAGAACACGACTCCAGTCAGTCAATTCATCATCTCCAGACGCCGTTAGGCTACAGGTTTGTCCTGGGCCTAAGGAGACGATCTCCATAGCCAAAAACCTACCCCCATGGTGGTTTTGCGGCTTGTTCACCCTGATCTGGAGTGAAGACTCAGATCTGCAAGCCACCTCATTCATATTCGGATCTAGACTTAGATCTGGGTCTAGATCTACTGTGTCTATGCCATTTCTATGCCGCTGTCTCATCCACAAGCTACTCCTCCTACTGCGAGTGAGGACAACAACAAGAAGAAGAAGGTGGAGAGAGAAGATATGCCTCGTCTATCGTGGTGTACTTCTCTCTTCGTCCAGATCTGCTACGACATTGTGTAGAAGACCGTTTCTCCACCGAGCAGCGATCATCTTCTTCACCATGCTCATGGCAGAAACTTCTCTCTCTCGCTCTCTCTTGTTATTCTTGTTTCTCTCACCATGTGCAAGTAGTTTACTTTCGTTGTGGTGCGGGGACTAGCCCCGCTACCAATGCTTTCATATCCTTTTCGTTAAACATTCCAGGGAATGTATATAATCTTTCATTTCCTTGTTAATCGTCGATGTGTGCTTGTGGATTGATTACTCACTTGTATTTATCTTGTTCATTTCCTATGTTGCGAGAACTTTCAGGCGTAGGTTTTGAATGTCGATTAATGCGGTTGACTCCCAAACTAGAAATATAATGGGATTCCTTGAGGTCATAAGTGTATGATTCGTGTGGTGACGAGCCATCTAGCCCGCGATGACACTTCTATGTGCCTGAAGCCTGTATAGGGGGGCCACAGCTTCATTTGGATTTATGTATCTTCGGAGCCGTAAGTTTGTGATCTGGATGCTGACGAGACATTTGATACCTAAGGTGATGCTTACGCGAACCTGACGCCCATATGGGAGGTTCTGCAACAGCTCTATTTGAATGGTTATATCTTGCCTAGATGTTTGATGTTTGGATGTGATTGCATGTGTAGTGGTGGTGAAACTCGGGACCATCCCATCGATTTCCATCATTAATCTTTAATCGACTTTTAATCCTTCTCGTTTACTTTCCTTGCATTTAGTTTAATTAAACTCAATTCAACCAACCTTGTTCTAGATATTAGTCTTGATTCAACTAGATTCGACTAGAAGGAAGATTCTTAAAAACGTTGTCCGTTGGGATTCAATCCTCAACTATACTATGATAAGACATGTCCGCTTGCGGGTGGTATTATTGCACGTTGTTTTGGTTAAAAACTTAGGGTTTTCAACCCTAAGTGAGTTTGTTAGTGCGATAATATAAGCCACGTCAAATTCTGGCACCGTTCTCGGGGACAACATAATCGTCTAGTTAAATCTAGTTCTCTTGAAACTAATTTAGGTTTTTCTTTTACTTTTGATACTATCGATCATATATACTTGAATTTGGTTCTATTCCATCCATCTCACCAGCAAAATATCTTTTCATCCTAGGTACCCACAAAGTCTAGTGTATGTGCCGCTCGAATAGTCCCAGACTCTCTGCTAGCTTTGACTGTGAGATAGACAGAACCTTTCGACGTTAGTATAGAGAGAATCAGGCAAGAATGGCTCAAGAGGAGGAAATTTCTTGAAGGGTAGCTCAAGCCCTTAATGCACAAAGAGATAGGCTTATGCAAGAAGCCCAAGTCGCAATTCAAGAAGAAATCCAAGTAGCTCAAGTAGCAGCTCAACAAGAAGAGTTACAAAAAGACCTTAGGGAGTTCTCAATCCCTAAAGCAGCTGACGTTCATCACCCAATGCAACCTCCTCCCATCAACACTCTGAATTTTGAGATAAGAGCACATTGGGTCACTTTGCTTCAAAACAGTCCTTTCTATGGTAAGCAAGAAGAAGATAGTCAAGAACATCTTCTGAGGTTTATAGATCTATGTGCCATGACAAAGAAAAATGGAGTCACAGATGATGCCATCAGACTCCGTCTCTTCAAATTCTCTCTTGCCGATAGAGCCATGAGTTGGTATAACTCCTTGCAATGCGAACCCATCACCACTTGGGAACAACTTCAAAATGTTTTTCTGGAAAAGTTTTATCCACCTTCTCTCACCTATGAAATCAGGGGCCGAATAATGCAATTCACCCAAGTCCCTGGAGAATCCCTAGCTGAAGCATGGGAAAGATACAAAGAGCTTCTACGCAAGTGTCCACATCATGGCATTCCAAAGAATCAACTCATTGAAATCTTTTATAGAGGTGTGGACGATGATATCAAGAGGTTTTTGGATTCCTCGTATGGAGGAATCTTCATGCGTCAGAGTTATGATAGCGCATGGAAGGTTGTCACCCTTGGAGATGAAAACCAAGCCAACTGGGGTAGACCTATTGGTAAAGGAGTGTTGAAGGTAGCTATGGCTGCAGCAACACCCAAGTACAAGTCTATCACTGAGTCTCTCAAACTCCTAGTTGCAAAGCAAGACCATCTAGAATCGTCTCTCGCAGCTTATGAAAGAAGACATTCGCCCCCTCAAATACAAGAACAAGTTAAGTCAGCTTCACTCTTCTGTGAAGCATGCAAAGGAACTGATCATTCTACTCTAGCATGTAACATTCTCTATGATGTGGTTTTGAGAAATACATGTGCCCAAGGAGATAGTGGTCAAATGGAAAATCTGAATGTTGTCAACACCATCCCTGGTCAAGGGTACTATAATCTGAATCAAAATAGGAATCATCCAAGTTTTCAATATGGTAATCCTTTCGGAGCGGAAAACTCGCGACAAATTGGTTCAAATACTCAACAACGAGGCCGGCCAGGATTCCAGTATAACCAACAATAGAATTTTGGGAATCAAGGGAGCTTCATAGGTAACTTCCAGAATAGAAACTACAACAATTTTCTGAACAATTCTCAATTTCAAAACCCCAACCAAGTCCCCTATCAACAACAACAACAAGGGCAACAAGCCAGTCCCATCCCTCCTAATGACAAATTGTCAGCTATTGAGAAGATGTTGCAGTCGCAGCAGACTATGATAGCTAACCAGCAAGACCATCAGAAGGCTATTGAATCTCAACTAGCTCAACTTGCGGCTAGCATGAAGCCACCTGCTGGAGTCTTTGTTGGACAACCAGAGAACAATCCTAAGCACCCGGAGCAATTGAAGGCTGTCACCACTAGGTCTGGAAAAGACTATTCTGACCCCCCTGTTAAGATACCAATAGCGGAGATAAACGATGATGACTTTGTGAATGTCCAAGACTATACTATACCTGAGTCTGAACCGAAAGAGAAACCAACCGTTGATAATACAGACAAAGCCAGATTGGAGGAACCATTGGCTACGGTGGCAGAAGACGCATCTGAGCCAGATGTGCTAGTATACAAGCCTCGTCCTCCTTTCCTAGCTCGTTTGAAGCAGACAAAGCTCGATACCCGATTCAACAAGTTTAAAGAAGCTATGAAGAAGCTTCATGTAGATATACCCTTTCTAGATGCGCTGGCCGAGATACAAGCCTGGACTAAGTACTTAAAGTCTCTCCGCACAAGGAAGTACATAATTGAAGAATACGAGACAGTTAAGCTAGCATCAACTACTTCTGATATCATCCAGAGCAAGATGCCCAAGAAGCAGAAAGACCTAGGATCCTTTAGGATTTCATGTCATATCGGTGACTCCTCATGTAAGAAGGGATTAGTTGATCTCAGTGCTAGCATCTCTATCATGCCACTTAGCCTTTGCAAGAGGCTAGGGTTTGCAGAACTTCTCCCAACTGGAATGACCATACAACTTGCAGATAACTCTATGACACTTCCCAGAGGAATCATTGAAGATGTACCTGTCAAGGTTGGAAAAGACTCTTATATCCCATGTGACTTTGTCATTATGGACATAAAGGAAGACGCTAGATACCCTCTCATCTTTGGCCGTCCATTCCTCGCCACTGCAAGGGCTTTGATCGATGTTGAAGCAAGGACCTTGTTGCTCAGACTAGGGAAAGAAACCCTCAAGTTCAAAGTTTTTGAAAGCATGCGCAGACCGAGCATGTAGGAAGAAGTCTATTTGATTGATTGCATTGAGCAAATGTCTCTCCTCACACAAGAGGAATATGAACAAGACTATCCTTTAGGAATGTCACTAACAAACCCATCTGCCAAAATTTTCATCAACAAACAAGTTAAGGATTGTATCCTTCACCTTGACTCTGTAGAAGAAGATCCTGAAGTCAAGTTCGAGGTACTCAAAGCTGTGAATGAATCTGAAGAGCCATGTGGGAAGCCAGAAGCCCCTAAAATGAAGCCCCTACCCGAGGGACTTAAATATGTATTTTTGGATGATCTCAAGGTTTGCCAAGTTATTATAAACTCTGATGTAATGACCGAACAAGAAGATATACTCTTGAAAGAATTAAACAAAAGAAAGAAAGCTATCGAATACAAGATGAGAGATCTCACAGGGGTCAGTCAAGCGCTTTGCATGCACAAAATCCCTATGGTGGAAAACCACAAGCCAACTGTTGAGCATCAACAAAATTTGAATCCTAATATGAAGGAAGTAGTCTGCCGCGAAGTTATCAAGTTGCTCACTACCAGAATCATCTATCTGATATCTGACTCAACGTGGGTGAGTCCTGTGCATGTCGTTCCAAAGAAAGGTGACACTACTGTGATATGGAATGAAAATAATGAACTCATCCCCACTCGAATTATCACCGGGTGGAGGATGTGCATTGAATACAGGAAGTTAAACAAAGCCACACTCAAGGACCATTTCCCGATGCCTTTCCTAGATCAAGTCTTAGAGTGGTTAGCTCACCAAGAATACTTTTGCTATCTTGATGGTTACTCTAGATTCTATCAAATTCCTATACATCCAGTTGACCAAGAGAAAACTACGTTTACCTGCCCCTTTGGAACATACACCTTTAGAAGGATGCCATTCAAACTCTGTAATGCGCCTGCAACCTTCCAACGTTGCATGGCAGCCATATTTGTCGGGCTAACCGAAACTATTATGGAAATTTTTATGGATGGTTTCTCTGTATATGGGGATTCGTATGATTCATTCCTAAGGCACCTCTCCCTTGTCCTCAAATGATGCAAAGAAACACATGTAGTGCTTAATTGGGAGAAATGTCATTTTATGGTAAAAGAAGGTATTGTCCTTGGCCATAGAGTCAGTAATCGAGGAATCGAAGTGGACAAGGCCAAGATTGAAGTGATATCCAAACTATCTATCCTTACCAATGTAAGAGAAGTCTGTGCATTCCTTGGTCATGCAGGCTTCTATAGAAGGTTTATCAAGGATTTCTCCAAGATAACCAAGCCCATGACAAACTTGTTGCTGAAGGACGCCGACTTCTATTTTGATGAAGAATGTATCAAGAGTTTCAACAATCTAAAGCGTTCCCTTATGACAACACACATCATCTGAGCTCGAGATTGGGATCACCCATTCAAAATTATGTGTGATGCCAGTGATAATGTTGTGGGTGCCATTCTGGGCCAATGTATAGAGAAGAAACATCATGTCATCTATTATGCATCGAAGACCCTTGACAAAGCTCACAGGAACTACACAACTACCGAGAAGGAACTCCTAGCAGTCGTATATGCCTTTGATAAGTTTAGATCCTACCTCGTTGGTTCAAAGGTGATTGTCTACACCGATCATGTTGCTATTTGTTATCTTCTAAAAAAGAAAGATGCAAAACCAACGCTAATAAGATGGATTCTCCAATTGCAAGAATTTGATGTTGAGATTAGAGATAAAAGAGGCACAGAAAATGTTGTAGCAGACCACTTAAGTCGTATCCACACTCTGGAAACTAAGAAGATACCAATTAACGACTCTCTTCCAGATGACCAGCTTATGAAAGTCTCAGAAGCTACTCCTTGGTACTCAGACTATGTGAACTACCTTGCCGTTGGTGTCATCCACCCTGAGTGTACTGGAAATGCTTTACAGAAATTCATGCATGATGTGAAGTAATATCATTGGGATGAACCATACCTCTTCAAGCTCTGTGTTGATGGTATCTACAGATATTGTATAGCTGAGGAAGAAGCCCAACTTATTCTAGAACAATGCCACTCAGGCCCAGTCATATGCCATATGAGTTCTAAGAAAACTTCTGTGAAGGTTTTGCAATGTGGTTTATTTTGGTCGGCCATATCCAGAGACACTTACAATTTTGTTTTGTCATGTGACAAGTGTCAGAGAATGTGAAACATTACAAAAAGAGACGAGATGCCACTTAAGCTATGGCAAGAAGTCGAGATTTTTGATGTTTGGGGAGTGGACTACATGGGTCATTTCCCATCCTCACATGGATTTTCCTACATCCTAGTCGCGGTTGATTATGTATACAAATGGGTAGAGGCAATACCAACGGTTACTAGCGATTCAAAACTCATCATTAAAATGTTCAAAGATATCATTTTCCCCCATTTTGGAGTTCCACGCATTGTGATCTCCGATGGAGGTTCTCATTTTCTAGAAAGAAGCTTTGAAGCATTGTTGAGAAGATATGGTGTAACATATAAGGTAGCTTCCCCCTACCACCCACAAATAAGTGGGCAAGTAGAGGTTTCGAACCGTCAACTCAAGGCTATCCTAGAAAAGACAGTGGGACGCAACCGAAAGGATTGGTCAGTGAAAATCAATGACGCCTTATGGGCCTACCGAACTACGTTCAAAACTCCTCTTGGAACAACACCCTTCAGACTCATCTATGGGAAATCATGTCACCTGCCCGTGGAAATAGAACATAAAGCATGGTGGGCAATCAAACAGCTGAATTTTGACATGAAGAAAGTAGGTGAAGCCATGATTCTACAACTTTAAGAGTTGGATGAACTGCGGATGACAACTTATGAGAATGCACGAATCTACAAGGAACGCATGAAACTTTGGCATGATGGTCATATGAACAGGAAGGACATTCAAGTGGGCGACCAAGTTCTACTGTTCAACTCAAGATTGAAGTTATTCCTAGGAAAACTCCGTTCTTGATGGTCGGGACCATACATTGTCAAAAGCATCTATCCACATGGTGCATTTACCTTATGGAATGAGAAGTCAGGTGATTTTGTGGCAAATGGCCAACACTTGAAGAGATATTTCACCACAGCTGATACTAGCACTAATGAATTGATGAATATGTCCAAACTGACATACCTACCAGAGAGCTAAAGAAATCACGTCGAGCCATCGACGTAAAACAAAGGCGCTTGTCAGGAGGAAACCCGATCTTTAACTTAGATTTTACTTTTAGTTTTGATTTTAGAAAATTATGCACCTGGTAGACAATGCATCACAAGATGCATTCTTAAGTCCTGATAGTTTCCATTTTTGATATTTCAGATGGAGCACGCATCGCCGAAAGGAATGCAACAACATCTGGTGGACCAACCGGCACGAGTTTTCCCCTCCATCTTGGATTTAGAGTTTTCTTGGGACGAGCAAATTTCTAAGTTCGGGGTGGAGGGTGGGTGGTACGTACCTTACTTTCCACCCTCTCCTGTCTATTTTAGACTTAAGATCTCATCGTTACAATTTTGAGCTTTTTTTTCAAATGTTTTCAAAAGTTTTCATAGTTTTTTGTATAGAAACTTGATGAAGTTCTGACGCCTTTGTTTCAATGCAGTTTTGAATCATTATACCCTCCTTATTCGGAGCGAAGCCTCAAGGAGAACAATTTCTAAAACTAGCCAATGATTAGGAATCATTGTGTGAAGCTTATGAATCCTAACATCATGATCAGTAGATATGGAAAGTATCTGTCGAACTGAGAGGGACCAAACATGTTGTGCTTCCTGTCTAACTAGTGGAAAAATAGCATGGAATCTCCACCGGATCCTCATCAAGTCATTATTTGAGCAGAGTATGATAAGGAGAATGACCCGGTGCACTGAATTGTAAATCAAGTTGCATTCTGATCTGAACTCTTTTATACACTTCTTCTATCATCTTCGTACCCCTTCGTTCATCAAAAACAAACAAAAATAGCCAATATAGTGCCAAACCCTAAGTTCGGGGTGGCACACACTCTCTCTCTTTACACTTCTTCCATACCCCTCACTACAAAATGGGGGCGTATCACCAAGAAAAGATGCCTAAGCACACACAAAAAGAAATGCAATCTCGAGTCGAATAAAGGAGAGATTCGCACAACAAAAATATATGCAATCAATGAAATTGCAAATCATATAATAAAAATCTCGAGTCGAATAGAGGAGAGATTTGTTTCTTCTTTCCATACCACCCTTCACTCCCCTTTTCCACCTACAGGCACAATGAATGCCTCTCTGATGCTAAAAACACCAGTGTCAGATCAGGTGCACACTTATTGTTCTGCGGGTATCTCTGGACTCTTACGAAACTCTCTGACATGCTTGCTTTTGGAAAAAGTAGAGAGGAAGTGATATTGGGAAGTGAACTCGGGAAAGAAGATATGGTAAAATGTGTTCTGTGATCTCAGGATGTTGAGACGCTTAGTCATACCAAGCAGAAAAGAAACAATTGTGATGTGAAGATGAAGCAATCACACGAGTTGAAAGCACTCATCTGGCGAGTGTTTTAGATTTTGTGTTACTCGAGGATGAGCAACGTTTAAGTTACGAGTATTTTGATGAATGCATTTTCATCCAAGTCTAATCGCCTCATTTGGCCCTATTTTCCCGGATTATTCACTTTTACTAGCTCTATCTTCTTATATGTGAGATGACTTGGTTTAATTGTTTTAATGAGCCTATATTGGCCTTATCTTTTCATATGCAACTTATATTGGCTTAATTATTTCACTTCTATTTTTTATTGAATTTTGCACCTCTGTGCATGTCATTTTGAGCTTTGGGCCTTATCGTCTAGGCCCATGCCCTTTTCTTTTGGGCTTTGATTAGTTCTGATCAGCAGCGAGCGCCCCCCCCCCCCCTCTTCTCCTCATTCTTTCACTCACCTCACACTAAGCCACTGGGCCCACCTTCATCTTCACAGATCGTGATCCCAACCCACCCTTGCCGCGACTGTGACAAAGTGCAGACCGCGATCTCTAGAGAACCGCGATCCTTCACCTATCCATCGATCGATATCAGTAGGCTTGCCTCGACCGAGCTGCCACTATGGTCACACCAGCAACCACGTGATCGCGATCCCATACTCTCGCCAGCGTCGCGCCCAAGGTCAAAGCAGCAATGACGCCACGACCGCCGCTCTGTTAGTCGTGACCTGATCCCTCCTTCCGCATCAACCATGATCACCTCCACTTCCTCACAATGGTAGTTGCTTGACCTGTCCCGTCGCGTCTCCATCTCTCAGACCAGCGATCTCCAGAGACCGCAACTGTGTGCAACATACCGTGATCGGGCTGAGTCCACCATCGCCACCTGCACCATGCCTGCAACTTCGCAACCTTGTCTGCTCAGTGACCATGATCACGGTATCCCTTCATCTCGGTCGCGACCATCCTCATGCACAAGCCACGATCATGGTTGCTTTCCTTCTGCCCGCGGCCTTGACTTCCTGAACCGTGACCCACGGAGATAGCCTCCATGAATGCGGTTAGTTCAAGCTACCCTCACCTCAACCTAGACTACACCGTACAGTAGCAGATCTTTCTCCAACATTCGCTGTAGTCTCTCCCCTCCAAAGGAATCGTGGGCCCTCTATACCCTAACTGCGAGCAACTTCCCTGAATTGCGGCCAGCAACTAGCCGCGCCCGCGGTCGCAACTCTTACCTACAGTGACCTCCTCACGACTTCCCTACCTCCATCCTATCCTTGGTCTCTCCTCCCCATCGCCTGCTAGCCGCGATCATCCCTGCACCGAGACCACGATCACCGCAGCGTTGACCTGCTGCTGATCCCGATTGCATCCAAGCAACCGCGGCCCTGGTGTTCCTCTTCACCACTTATGCTCGCGGCTGCGTTCCTCTTTAGATGACCTACATCATGATCGTTTCTCCTCTTGCTGCCAAAAGCAATGGACCTTGCCTGGGGTTCTGCTTGCGTTAATCACGACATGTTAACAAAAGGCCGCGACCGTGCAATTCGCCGCGACCGTGCAAAAGCCCGACCATGGAAAAATGAAGCCACGACCACAGTCTGTGATATAAAATCCGCGACCTACTGTTAGCAATCAAAAGCCACGACCGCTGCAAAAGCCATGACCCGCTGCAGAAAATGACAAGGTTGCAATTTTAAGTCGGTGCCCAGCCTGCGTATAAATAGAACACGGCTCCAGTCAGTCAAATCATCATCTCCAGACGTCGTTAGGCTGCAGGTTTGTCCTGGGCCTAAGGATACAATCTCCATAGCCAAAAACCTGCCCCCGTGGTGGTTTTGTGGCTTGTTCACCCAGATCTGGAGTGAAGACTCAGATCTGCAAGCCACATCATTCAGATCCGGATCTAGACTTAGATCTGGGTCTAGATCTACTGCGTCTACGCCATTTCTACGTCGCCATCTCAACCACAAGCTTCTCCTCCTGCTGCGAGTGAGGACAACACCAATAAGAAGAAGGTGGAGAGAGAAGATTTGCCCCATCTGTCGTGGTGTACTTCACTCTTCATCTAGATCTGCTCCGACGTTGTGTAGAAGACCGTTTCTCCACCGAGCAACGATCATCTTCTTCACCATGCTCATGGCAGAAACTTCTCTCTCTCTTGTTATTCTTGTTTCTCTCACCATGAGCGGGTAGTTTACTTTCGTTGGGGTGTGGGGACTATCCCCGCTACCCATGCTTTCATATCCTTTTTGTTAAACATTCCATGGCATGTATATAATCTTTCATTTCATTGTTAATCATCGATGTGTGCTTGTGGATTGATCACTCGCTTGTATTTATCTTGTTCGTTTCCTATGTTGCGAGAACTTCAAGGTGTAGGTTTTGAATGTCGATTGACGCAGTTGACTCCCAAACTAGAAATAGAATGAGATTCCTTGAGGTCGTAAGTGTATGATCCATGTGGTGACGAGCCATCTAGCCCGCGGTGACGCTTCTGTATGCCTGACGCCTGTATAGGGGGCCCACAACTTCATTTGGATTTATGTATCTTCAGAGCCGTAAGTTTGTGATCTGGATGGTGACGAGACATCTGATACCTAAGGTGATGCTTACGCGAACCTGATGCCCGTATGGGGGGTTCTGCAGTAGCTTTATTTGAATGGTTATATCTTGGCTGGATGTTTGATGTTTGAATGTGATTGCATGTGTAGTGGTGGCGAAACCCAAGACCATCCCAGAGATTTCCATCATTAATCTTTAATCAACTTTTAATCCATCTCATTTACTTTCCTTGCATTTAGTTTAATTAAACTCAATTCAACCAACCTTGTTCTAGATATTAGTCTTGACTCAACTAGATTCGACTAGAAGGAAGATTCTTAAAAATGTTGTTCCTTGGGATTCGATCCTCAACTATACTGCGATAAGACCCGTCCGCTTGCGGGTGGTATTATTGCACATTGTTTTGGTTAAAAACTTAGGAATTTCAACCCTAAGTGAGTTTGTTAGTGCAATAATATAAGCCACATCAGCCTCCCTCTGTCTTACCTATGGAGGTTCAATGATGGGGCCGCAGTGGCTGGGATTGGGCGCGGCGATCTACAACTCACAGATGTCCTATGCAGTCATGCTACTACAACGGAGCACAACTAGGAAGAAGGGACGTCCACCAAGCATCCTCATGATGTTGTGGGAGCAGCATGGCCCCATCGTAACTCCTCCACGGCCCCTCTATGCACCAGGGCTAGATCCCTGCTCTCAACTAGGGTTTGAACATGGAAGAACAACAAGAAGAAGAAAAGAGACGTGTGAGATCTCTTTGGAACTCGAACCAAAAGGCCAACCCCTTATATAGGGGAGGGTATCCACGCCCTAAGGTGCTCATCCACGACATCCAAGTTCTTTTCCCAAACGAAATGTATTTTCCTTAGTTAAGAAGCAACCTTTTCTCTCTTCATTATCTTCTAATATAACTATATTATTTGGGTATTTAGAAATTCAAAAACCTTTTCCCTTATTCTCTTTATTCTTGGCTTTTAATCCATTACCCACGTAAATTATATTTCCTTAAGTAGAAAATACTTCCTTTTTAGCAATGCCACCAAAATCATTAATAATGTATCATATTATCCTCTTATTTTGCATTTTTGGTATTTTCTCTTTCTTTCTTCTCCATTGGGGCTCCTTGGACCCCAAGAAACTCTAAGATTTCGAAATTTCTTTATAAAGATACTTACTATCCTTCTAGATGCATCTATATTCATTATTTCTCATTATCTTCTTTATTTCTTATTAAAATACTCTTTTTGAGGATTTCTCTTTATTTCTCTTTTATTTTCCTCATTGGTATTCCTTTTAACATTAGGAATCCTTCGGATACGAAATTCCATCAAGGATAACTCAATTATACCTCTTTTCACTTATTTTCCACATTTTATCATTGTTTTCAATTTCTTTCTTAATAAAGAAATACTTAATTGGTCTTTTCTTTTCTTGGTGTATTATCTTTGCAACTTTGGACTTCTTGGGACTCAAGGAACCCAAGAGGCACGAAATCAACCTTTGGATTACATACTTTTGCCTTCTAGAGGTTTCTACATTTTGCTTTTCTCCATTTCTTATTAATAATGGAGTTCCTTTTGTCTCTTCCTTGTTATTGGGCCCAATAGCCAATAAAGCCCACAAAACAACCATCATGGCTATTGCAAAAGAAATCCATTTATTCAAAACAAATTATATCTTTATTTTTTCAAATATCTTTAATATGAGAAATCACATTTCTCACCAAATGAACCCAAGAGTTGGGGTTGTAACACTAGGCACCAATCTTGGGATTGAGAAGGTGGCCTTAAGTCATTGGAAAATAGAAACCCTAAGGAGGGTATGCTAGGGTTAGGGTGAAAGCGGTGGAGAATGTCACATTGAAAGCATAAATTGGCTTGTTAATTAACTTGATTGTGATATTTAGATTGTTAGCCATATGTGTGAAATTTTGGTTGTCCCCACATACCGGCATATTCCTATATGTTGACCGACGTTTTGTTTGTCGACGTTTTAGGTACAAATTTGAAAAGGAAAAATAGTAAAGTGACATATTGTGAAAGTAAGAATTAAGATGCAAGGAGGATTAGTTAGAATAGACTCCAACTGGGGATAGAAGTAGATATCCAAGTTTTTGAAAAAGGTATGCAAAGTTTTATTTTATTCCAGCTTTTAGTATAGTTTTGGTAGAATTTTGTAATTATTATTGATTATTTGTCGAACCATTGATCCTAAAAATTTGGCATAACAGCTTAGACCTCTTGGTCTCCCTTAATTGGGGGTTACCGGGTGGTGGGGTCATTACATTTGGTATCAGAGCATTGGTTCCTCATTTAATCTTTAATAATTATTAAATTTTACAAACTATGTAGAACCCAAGGGAGTTATTAGAGGATTTTATGTACGACAGAGGTGTCTAGAAAAGGATCATGTCTGGGGGTTGGCAATATTTTCCTCCACACCGCTAGTCAGAATATGATGACTCCTGAATTTGTGTGACTGCCTAGCCAATGTCTAATGATTTAACTCGAAATTAGATACCTTTAGGAATATCTAATTTTGTTCATCCCTTCTCAACTCAAATGCTGTTAAGGATTTAAGGATTAGGGTTTTCTCTCTTTTCCTCACCCTCTTGAGGTATGGGTAAAGTTGATAAGGTTTAAGGAATCCTCCACCAAATTAATGAAAAGCATGTAAATAAGATGTCATGGACATAAGCTTAATAGTTTAAGTGTAAAATAAAGAATATATACAGGCTTAGGTTGTATGGCATATGTTGTCATGCCCTCAGGAGAGATCTGAGGCTAGACCTTCTGGTCAGGAGGATGAGTAGATAAAGTTAATCTTAGAGGTAGAGACCTCCATTATAAGTAGAGACCTGGCGCATCCTCTGAGGACGATGCTAACCCTAACCCTAAGTGGTGGTTAGAGAGAGAGATGGCATGATGAGTCAGATGCCATGGTAGGCCAGGTGTGTGGGTGGACATGCTTTTTGATGCCCATGACGATATGAGCCATGTGAGGTTGGATGACCTAGTACCTTTGGAAACCCAACCCTGGGAAGGGTCGTGCATGTTAGAGTGAAGGATAGCTCCTTCAATGATGAGGTTAGTGAAGAACCTATAGAAACCCTATGGGCTCTTATGAGCATGGCATAGTATGCACCCAGAGTGCGTCAATAGTGTTGGCAGTAGGTTGAAACCTAGGCCTGAAGGGCATGTTGGATAGCTCATGAGATAAACATGAGGAGCTCTGGTTAATCTTGAGCGAACATAGGTTTAACCCATGAAAGTGTATGCATGTGAGCTTGGTTCACCTGGAGAGAGGACCTCTAGTAGTAAGGCTGTTTGTAGGGTTAGCTCTAGAGAGAGAGAGAGAGAGGGACCCAAGCAAGAAGGTTGGAAGCTTAGACTTTGAGATATGAGGAACAATGGGGAGTTGAGGATGATGCGACCTAAGTGGATGGTTGTGGTTGCCTCATGCATGATCCCTGGAGGCTGATAGTATCTTGGTTGCCTTTAGAGGAACCAAACCCTAGACAGAAGATGAGACTGCTGGTACCTCTATGCCTATGGTATAGGTGTTTACCTTCTAGGGTTAAGAAGAAGAGTTCCTTAAGACCATGAAGAGGTTTAGTAATAGGTTGTGAGGCCTTACACTTAGTTGGTTTTCCTTGAGGAGGACTCCACTCTGAAGTGTTGTTCAAGTAGAAGGATCATGGGTAGTGCATGTCATACCTTGTACATGCTTGGTTCGTGGTTAAAAAGGTTGAGCATGCAGTGGGACGTCTAAAAAGAGAACCTAGGGTTCCTAGGCCTCAGAGGGGAAGAAGTGTACCCAATGCTCATGACAAGATTTGAGTTACTATATATTCGAGCATGGCACTCCTCATGTTTAGAGGAATGGGAACCCCTGAGATTAAGGTATGTTTGATGAACCCCTCACATGAAAGTTAGTGACATGGGTAGGTGTGATCTTGGTCCAATGTTGAGGAATGAGAAAACGTACGACCTAGCATGGTTTAGTAGGCGGTCTTCTTGTGCCTTAGTAGCTTTTTAGGGCTAAGCATGCTCATGTGGATGTAAACCCTAGACATAAGAATGTTTGTGACCTTTGTTATCAATATGTAGTTTCCTCCCATCTTGGGAGAGGGACCCTTTTGTCGGGTGTATACCAGTTCTTGTTGGTTTTGAGGTAACCTAAAGGGGTCTCATAGGATCTTGAGAAGATAAATGAAAAGTACATAGTATGAGAATGAACATGTAGACCCATAGATAACCATCTCTAAGTACATGTGGATGTGTTACCATGGAGGTAATTGGTATGGGGCCTGACCAAGGTAGGCAGGTCACCATGACCCCTATGAAAAGATGAAAGTAAACCCATGAATGTAGAGAGAGATGATGGAGACTTGGGTAAGGTTCTAAGTTGGACATGTACTATATTAGAATTCTAAGTCTATCCTAGGGTCAGGTAGGGATAAGACTGATGGAAGTAGGAGTTGCCTAATTTCCTAGTTTCACATGACCATAGGGTCAAGAGGTAACAACTATCATTGTCTGAGAGTCATGGGTTAGGAGATTGATCACCTTCATGAACTCATGGGACCCAAAGGGCAGATGAGGAAGGCACTCTCTGGATGCATGAGGGAAGAGGGATGACCCCAAAAGTGCCGAAACCCTACATACCTAGAGGAGATGACCATGGATTGTGTGTGTGGACCCAAGTAGGTTTGAGACCAGTTTTCCATGGAAGTAACCTTGATATCAAGATGATCATGATGTGGAGACATATGTTAAACGTTTCAACTTAGATTTGAAGGTATACTGGAAATGTGGGATGTACCATCTCTACTCTTGGAACAAGAAGAACTTTGTGTTTGGACGGCCGCCAAATGCTTATTTCCTCTTGTTATGGGAGTGAGAGATAGGACAATACACATATCATACACCTGGGATAAAGATGATGTGAGTGGAAACATTGCTATGAGGGATGAGGATAGAGGTAATAACGTACCCTTGTGGAGTGTACGATATATGGATGGTTTACAAACATCAAGAGAACTAAGGTAGTCATCTTATGAGGATGTTTTTATCATGAGCTATGTGGAATAAATGAGATATACAAGGTTGAGTTTCATAACCAAGAAGATGAGCTCTAATTTTTCTTGTTCAAGATAGACCTAAATCCCGAGATGAGATGATAAGTGGAATACATGGGGGTGTATGTCTTCAACATTACCATACACATAATGATGTGAGGTGGTAATGGATGCTCTGGTTGAGATACAACTGTCTAGTTTAGCTATAGGCTATAAGAGGTCGTTAGGTTAGCCCTAAGTTTGAAAAAGGAGATATGTTTGGCTAACACTCAGAGATAACGAGATTTGTTGATCAAGTTAGTGGTTGTTTGGTTATCCATCCTAGGCCTTAATGCAATAAAAGGATGGTTGTAGAACCTCAGATGCACTTCTCTGAAAAAGAAGATGATGAAACCCTGATTACAGTGATTTAGGGTTTCTAAGGAATCAATCTTAAGGAATCATGACATATAGAAGATCATGATTCTAAGATCACCATACCAAGTGGTACTACGAAGATAGTAAGTGACAATCGTACTTTGGGTGCTTAAGATGAAGTTGCACGTGGCTTTTTTCCATGCAAGCCAGGAGGTGAAGGACGAATACTAGTAACCCACTGAGTTGATGTAGACGGAATGGGAGTTCATCACTATGGATGTTGTGGTAAGTCTCCCCTAGACAAAAGTTCTTAGATGACATGAGAAAGAAAGAATATTATTAGGGGACAGATCAAGTTGAACTACATATGAGAAAGAGATGGTTCAACTACACCATGATGCGAGTTCAAAAGTTCTTGAGTTTAACCTAAAGATTCACTTCCATAAGGTGGAAGTAGATACATGAAGAACTCGATGTGAGTATAGCTAATCACTCCTAGTTGATGGTTTGTATGATTCAGACTAGAGGGTCTGATGAGAGCATGCATGCTTGTTTAGGGTGATACATGGAGATAGTTCTTGTCCTCTATAAGATATGATGATAACCAGCATAGCCAATATCAGGATGTAAAGAAGCTCTGTAAGGGAGGTTGTATCGGTCACCACTTCATTAAGATGATGTTGGTGAACGGACCTCGTGAAGGTTAGAAAAGGACCACAGGGTGTGCAAATGAAGTCACTTTGATCATGCAATGGCTGAAAGAGAGCCCAGCGGCGACATGAGTCATGAGTTGATGCAAAGCAGACTGACATGCAGTTCCTTGTGGGAGAGTATGTGATGTGAAACTCGACCCCTCTAAGTTATATCTAAGAGAGTTGAGTCCCGACTGCATGGGTCCATTTGAGATGGATTGGTGTAGATGGTTATGTTTAGACTTACCCCTCCAGATAACATAATGTATAATGTGTTCCATGAGTTCGATCTAGAGCACTATGTGAGGTACTCAAGCCATGTGCTGAGCCATGAACCTATTCAACTTTATGAGAGGCTAAAATGTCCTGAGTCACCTATGAGGGTACGATATACAAAGGTGAAAGAGAACTCAGATGGAAGAATATGAGATGATGAAGGTTCTTGGGAAGCACCATGGAAAGGGTGAGGACACATAGGAGCCATGATGGACATAAGAAAGGCTTATCCTGTTTGTTTGTGTGCCTAGTGGAATTTTGGGGGAAAAATTCATATAAGAGGGGAAGGTTGTTACAACCCCAATTTTGGGTTCTTTTGGTTAGAAATGTAATTTATGCTATTAAAGTTATTTGAAAAAATAATGATATAATTAGTTTTGAATAAAAGGATTTCATTTACAATATCCTTGTTGGTTGTTTTGCGGGCTTTATTGTCTATTGGGCCCAATAACAAGGAAAAGACAAAGGAAACTCCATTATTAAATAAGTGAATAACAAATGGAGAAAAGAAAGATGTAGAAACCTCTACAAGGCAAGGGAATATTATCCAAAGATGGATTTCGTGCCTCTTGGGTTCCTTGGGTTCCAAGAAGTCCAAAATAATGCAATATAAAAAGAAAAGATCAATTAAATATTTCTTTATTAAGAAAGAAATTGGAGACAATGATAAAACATGGGAAATAAGTGGAAAGAGGTATGTTTGAGTCATCTTTGGTGGATTTTCATATCTATAAGGTTTCTAATGCTAGAAGGAATTCCAAAAAGGAAAATAAAAAGAGAGATAAAGAGAAATCCTCGAAAAGAGATATTTTAATAAAGAAATAAGTAAGATAATGAGAAATAATGGATATAGATCCATCTAGAGGATAATGAATATCCACTAAAAATGATTTGGAAATATTAGAGTTTCTTGGGGTCCAAGGAGCCCCAATGGAGAAAAATAAAAAGAAAATACAAATAAAACCAAATAAGAGGATAATGTGATACATAATTAATGATTTTTGTGGTATTGTTAAAAAGAAGTATTTTCTACTATAAGAAAGTATAATTTCGTGCCAATGGATTAAAAATCAAGCATAAAGAGAATAAGAGAGAGAATTTTCGAATTCCTAAATATCCAATGAATATGGTTTATTAAGAAAGATAATTAGGAGAGAGAAGATTGTTTCTCAATGAAGGAAAAGGTTTCCTTTTAGGAGATGGACTTGTTATCTCGTGGATAGTCATTCTAGAACTTTGTTACCCTCCCCTATATAAGGATAGAGACCATGGCTGAGCCCAAGGAGATCGCACACATCTCTCTCTCTTCTCATTCTTTCTTACGTACAAACCCTAATCTAAGGGCACAATTCTAAACCCCAGAGCAATGAGGGGCCATGGTGTCGTCATGGTGGAGGCATGGTGGTTCCCCATCAGCCTTAGGATGACTGACTATCTTCCCCGAGCACTCGACCTCGAATAGCCACCTATAATAGGCCTGCACGACCAGCCGGATATCGCAGGCTGGGCACGCTTGAAACGGCCACCTTGGCCACAAAAAGAGGGTGCCCCACATGTGCAGGAGTGCGGCGGAGGCAAAGGATCACTCTCTGGTGGCTTTCGGGTCTAAGGAAGGGGAGGCAGCCCGTTCCCAACCCTTGCCGCAACGACATTGCTACGTTTCACGAGGACGAAGAAGAGTGGATAGCATTAGATGTTTTTGCCCTTCGGGTGTGGAAGAGTTGAGCAACCGTACCGAGGGTATAATAGTAAATTGGTTATCTTTCTAATCGGGCGAGTACACTGCATGGAAAGGGACACATGGCGCTAGATGATTGGTCCACATAAGTATATCTTACGAAATTCATATCTTTTTATTGGTAGCTTGGATCGATACATGTAAAATATCAAATTTTCTAAGAAAAATGTGAGGAATCCATTAAAAATATACTTTAGATGCTAATTCCTCTTGCAATTTGAAAAGTAGTGGAAGTTATCAACTTTAATGCATTAATGATTAAGAAACCCTAATTTGAGATGATTAATGTATTGAGAAGGTTTATATGGATGATTGAAGTTGATATTAACATGTTTATTATAAAAGACACATCAAGATCTAAAAGGATGAACTTTACATGTAATTGGATTAATTTAGGGTTCCATGTACATGAATGAGCTTTAATGGGCCTTGAAACCCTAATTTTAGTAATTGTGACTCTCATTGGCTTTAATTGTTCAAATTCATGAATAAAGATGAGATAGGATGGTTCTAAGCTATTTCGAGTACAAAAGTCCCTATTTATGGATAAATACCCTTAATATGGTAATTAGGGTTTTCTAAGGAATAAAGGTGGAAGTAGTGATAAATAGAGTTCATGAAAGATGAGTTGTTAATCCAAAAGGAACCAAAGATGATAATTGGGCCTAATGATCCTACCATGACTTAAAAGGATAAAAATGGTAGTTTTAATGTAAAAGAGGCATAATAGACTTAATGGACATTTAATTGTGCATGTAATCCGAAATTAGGGTTATATGTTGTTAAAAGGTAACCTTAATATCTTTCATGAGGAATAGATGAGATAATTAGGGTTTAAAATAGTAAAAATGAAGTGAAACCCTAATTGCAATGGAAACCCTAAAAGTTGACTAGAAACCTTAGGAAAAAGCTAGGTTTAATAGACCTTCATGGCCTGATCAATGATAGGAAAATTGGACAGCCTGATAGGTATGTGGTTAATTATGGTTAATCACATTAGTTTCCCAAAGTTTTTTGGATGATTCATCACATTGAATGCAACCTATCAGTTTGGATGTTCATACTTGCAAATATTAAAGTCACTATGATATCAAAATAATAATATAAGTGTGTATTCTCGCACCTATATGCCACCCTGATGGATGATGCCATAAGGTCAAGCCCAGGAGGGAAGACCCATGGGCACCATAAGTGGTGACCCCAGACACCAAGGTAGGGATTGAGAAGGTGGTCTTTATTGCATGACTAATGGGAACCATGAGAGGTGACCCCAGTCACCAAGCTCGGGATTGAGAAGGTGGCCTTAAGTCATTGGCAAAAGAGAAACCCTAAGAAGGGTATGCCAGGGTTAGGGAAAAAGTGGTGGAGAATGTCACATGGAAAGCATAAATTGGCTTGTTAATTAACGTGATTGTGATATTTAGATTGTTAGCCATATGTGTGAAATTTTGGTTGTCCCCACATACCGACATATTCCTATATGTTGACCGACATTTTGTTTGTCAGCGTTTTTGGTACAAAGTTGAAAAGGACAAACAATAAAGTAACATATTGTGAAATTAAGAATTAAGGTGCAAGGAGGATTAGTTAGGATAGACTCCCACTGGGGATAGAAGTAGATATGTAAGTTTTTGAAAAAGGTATACACAGTTTTATTTTATTCCAACTTTCAATATAGTTTTGGTAGAATTTTATAATTATTATTTATTAATTGTCAAACCATTGATCCTAAAAATTTGGGATAACAGCTCAGACCTCTTGGTCTCCCTTAGTTGGGGGTTACTAGGAGGTGGGGTCGTTACATTAGGCGATCTCAGTGAAGATTATCATTTCTCACACCTTTTAAAATGAACACTAAGTTGGGATTTATCTATTGGTATGTATGCCCAGAGAGGCATTCATATGATGATTGGAGTGAGGCATTAGATAATTGATTTGATAATTATAAAGGTAATTTCATCTATTATGTTTGTCTCAGTCATGCGATGATGACACAGACATAAGTAGATGTCTAAAGAATGATGTTACTCGATGACATTTGCCTTTCGGTTGAGCCCCTGAATGATGAGATTATATGTATGATAAGAGTACAACATTCTTGTTATGTCCCTAGTCGGATATTACCGTGGGAGAAAAATAGAAAATAGTAATACATAAGACTAGAGTGTGTGTTGACTGATGATAGAATCTCATTAGTAATGATACGTGACATCAAGTCAAGCACACATATACATGTTAGTGAACAGTGTATCAGATAGACCTACCATGAGAGTGATAGATGGAAACCATGGAATTGTAGTCAGAATCATCTCTCATAGTGATGGTGGTTAGTGTGGTTCTTAGACCTAAAATCACTGCACTCATAACATGTCATGGGGTACATTTTGACATCATCAAACACAGTCCTAAAACATGGGTTGTTATAACAGTGATGATTGGGTGACGTTGACACATGGGGATTGATTGTGAGTGATAGAGACGAGATTTGTCCCTCCTACTGGAGATTGATATCCATGGCCCCTTGATAAGCAAGACTGAGAGTGTACAGTCATACCCATGTGATTCACTATATGATATGTGAACTCAGATTCATCTCAGACAGTCTGATCTAGTTCAAGGAACATAGATTGAATGTTGAGAGGATGACAATTCCATGTCTAAAGTTCAATCCGGATATCAAATACAAAGGAACTATACAATCACGATAACACTATTCATGTATTATATGTTGAACTTGTTCTCCAACTTTCTAAATTACTTGGGTAGAAATAATGTGGCACTAGGCACCACTGTTTGCTTGTGATATTATTAGTTGTTGTGGACATTCACTACCAATATAATTCGGGACCTATAGGGTCACACACATATGATACACTTGGATTAAAGGAGTATTTTCATGAATGATGTTTACATTGAATGCTAAAGGTGTTTAGGTATTCAATTAAACAACAAATCAACTGACTAGACTCAGAATCATCAAGTTCAAGTGTTGGACTGACTTATTGGAGTGTCAGGTTGATTGGAATTGATTAGTAAACTATTTAGGTATTCAATTCACACACCAACAACTGAATGAACTACCAAACAACCATCTCAACCGTTGTGATGGGCGTCTATGGTTCCAAATGACCATCCAATATGTCAGGATGGTTGGTACGAAGTGGGCTGCCCAAACTGAGGTAAACCGACATGTTCATACTGATGAACTGATCAGTTCGGCTCGGCTCATAAGATGACCATCTAGGTGAGTGAGATGACCATCTCGCATGTGTGAGATTGCTCAGTTAGGTTGGGGAAGGTTCTAGATAATTTTTCAAATTGGTTCAGATTGCATAATACTTGTTGTGCAAGATAAATCAATGTTTAACATTGGTTTTAAGAGAATTGCCAATTCCGTGTGCAAATAGAAACTCTAGAAGCATGAGATGGCCATTTGCCACTGCAAAACGACCATCTTGTGCATGAAATGACTGTTTTGTAGTGTGAGATGGCCATCTCGTGGTCCAAATATTCCAGAACATTCATGTTTCCGGACCCTTCTATTCCCACATCAACTGAGAACCTTGACCCTACCCTCTACTATAAACATAGGGATATTAGGGGTTTCCCAACACACACAATTGGGGTTAGTGGTCCTAATAGTTTTTTCCTATCTGGTTCTGGTAAACACGAGATCTTAAGCAAGTCCTACCCTACTAGGGAGGGATAGTGAGGGAGGAGCAACTGAGATCAGTTGTTGTTGGAGAGCATGTCAGTGACTAGTATGCTGACAGAAGGGGACAACTCCTTGTCATTGGCTCTCATAGCACAACATAGAGTTCTCGATGGTCTATATGGACTACTCTAGAGGTAGGAGTCATTTGGCTACTACTAGGAGGATGACGTCAGCCTACAGTCCGTGGCATCACCACAGGAGGCACTGTAGGAGTTGTTTGAGTCTGTTGTCTGTGGTGAAGACCAAGAGCTGCATAGACACCGTCTAAGATTGTAATTGTAGGATGATGCCACTGGACATGCTCTACGACCAGGTATTACCTTGCAACCATTCCTTCCTAGATACATTGTTGTTGATGAGATTTTGCTGATTTCTGGGAAATGGGTAAATAAATTTTTGTTTCCACTGCTTATATTTGGGCCCGATTTCCAAACAATGGTATCAGAGCTCTATCAATCTATCGTGTATTTGGGATCTAAATCGATGTGATTGAATTTAGTTTTTTTATTTATTATTTCATACAAATGAATATTAAAATGATTAATGAACATATCCAGCTAAATACCACATACGATCACAACAAATGTATATATGATATGATATAATATGCAATCAATATGCGTCGCATCAAAAATGTTTTGATGGTGGATGTTAGCCTGGTTATGGCCACAACACAAGATTTATGTGTGCATAGTTGTGGTTTATTCATGTTGTTAATTATTATGTGTATTGATCTCCTCTCATATTTTTAAATGCAAATTAATGCTCTTCTTCCAATTTCCCCTTGAATGTAACTTGAGATTTCTCTTTTTAGAATGTATAGAAATAGGATAGCTTTAATTTATGTATCATTGTGAGAAGTTGTCTTTTACTAGATGAACTGACTAATTGGAGGACCGAGGAGACTAGACTACAGGAGGCGAACTGATTAGTTGGTGGCCCGACCGACTGGCTAGAGGAGACCGAGCGATCATTTCAAGAGGCGAACTGATTGATTCAAGCGTTGAATCGATCAATCTAGATTGGAGCAAGCATGGATCTTCATCAGCAACACATTGCATGTGATGTGAACCTTAGGTGGTGGCAATTTGTTGTGGCTCTAAGGAATTTCATTAGACTGGCCATAACCATCACTCGTATATTTCTTATTGCATCTTCACATTGTGGTTATAGAATGTATATCATACATACTATAGTATGTAGTGGTTAGATATGTATATGTATTTATATAAAATCCCTCAATTAAATATTAAGTCTTAGATGCTTTTCATAAGCAACACATATGAAAATCTTGATCGACCAAGCGTGGGAACGCCCTAGTGTGGTGTGTAATATCCTCAGTTTTGGTTAATATTGAATTATAAAATATGATGCAAGAATTAATTTGATAATTCCTAATAGTATTATTGGTGTAATAATAATGTTAATCACATTGTGGCATGTGTGCTTGTAGCATAATAGAAATATATAAAAATGGATTTGTACACTGATTAATGATAATGTCTTTTTGTTGCCAAATCCAAGTCATAATACAAGTCAATATTTTCATATATGGGAAAACAAAGAGAATATGCTTAATTGTTTTCCAAACAAAATACCTTGCCTTTCCCTAATATCACTTAATGCTTGAAAAGAAATGTATCTTTGTAAGATAATAGAAAAATATATATCTTCTGATGGAAGATATTAATTGCTTCTTTTTCTTAAATCAAAGTTACATCATATGATAGTGGTGGTTTCTGATGGATCTATATAGAGAATAACCATGAGTTTTATTAATAAAGGAAAGAAAGGAATATATGTTAATGTAGTTTCCTAAAATATATGAGAACTTGACCCATAAATCCATGATTAACCTACATATATGTAAGGATAGGAAATTGTGGAAAGGGAAAGGGTTTAATGGAGATGAACCCTAAATGTATGAGAGTAGAGGATGAGCTCCATGAGAATAGTATATATATGGGACTAAACCTCCATGAAGAGGGAACATAATTGAATTCTCAGAGATACTCTTTTATACTTCTTCAACGCCCTTCTCCTCACATGCATGGTGGATAGAAACATCGTATCATGGTGCAGATCAACGTCCAAGAGGGATGAAAATGCTGACCGAGAGAAACTGGTAATAAGCAGTACCCGAAGTCAACAACCTCTCCTTCAAAGTAGTAGGTGAAGCAAGGATGACAACATTGTGTACCACAACATCACTGAGGAAGGATCTGGGAGAGCTACTCCAGGTTTCTTCAACCCCGAGGGTCGATAGTACTCTACACCCGACTCCCTCCTCTAGAACCTTCTCCTGCAACTCTCTCCATGGAGGCATCACCTCCGGTCAGGGATACCTAGGTGGTACATGCAACTATTGTATGGTCGTCTAGGGCCTCAGGGCCACAGGGCGGATGTCGTGGAGCACCACACTATGGGTGCTTGGGGAAAGTACGGATGATGACTTCATGTCGTGATGATATTAGCGAGTGAACATGCATGCAAAGGTCATAGTCCACATGACCACGAAGGAAGGAGGGAGAGGAGGAGTTGATGGCTACAAGATCAGGATGGCGGTGATGGGGGTGATCCCAACGATCGACGCCATCGACCCTTTGAGGAGGGAGTTGAACTTGTGGCGTCGCATGGAACATGTTCCTCCTCAAGTGAGGAGGAGGGGGACGGGCAAACTGGGGGCGCTAGTAGTCCTGGCCGATAGGCTCGCAATCCCAGCGGTGACCTGGAGACGAAGAGTGGACCAGGATGTCGATCACCATGGTCTGGATCATGAAGACATAGAGGAGGTTGATGCCCTCAACCGCTGGAACACTGGGCACCAGAGAGAGCATCAGAGAAAATGACCGTTGTGACATCATGTTCCTACGTCTAAGGGAATGCCCTCTCATGGAGATGAGGACACGAGGAAAGGAAGAAGTCAGGTCATCCCAAGACTAGACCGATTCCCAACTACACCTGCACCACTTATTGAACATGGTGGGTGGGCCAATAAGGAGGCACCACATGGCCTCACATTAAGATTAAATGCTTTCTTGCTTGGATGTTTGGATACACTCGTTAAGTATATGATGTTCTGCATGGTTTCTGCGATGGCATAAGGTACGTGGTTATGCTTATAAATACATGTATCGAATTCTGAGATTTTCAATGTTTCTCCATGAGATTGAATGGCAAATAAATTGCTTTCTTGTTTTTTTAATTCTTGCAAACTATAAAGTTCCTATGAGTATCATGTAAAAAAAACAATATTCTGAACCCTGGGTTGGACTAATCTTAAGGGTAATACATACGAGCCCCGAAGGGACAATGATTACACTTGAGGTAGTTGACCAGATATGGGTTAGAATATGAAATAAATTTAAGTTCTTAAATGCAAGATAAAGACGGTTTTCTTATATGTTTACTTGTGATTATTGTTTGAACACACGTACCAGTATAGAAATATATTGATCGTGTATTTGTTTGTCAGCATTTTAGGTATCAGATATACTTGATTCTGGGTCGTTACATGGTGTGTCGTCTATCTCGTGGAAGTGTGATGGTAGATATGTGGGTCTGCCCTAGCAGGGTGCATATTTTTTGTGTTGGCTTATGGGTCAAGCTTAACTTAGTGATCTTAATTGGATTAAGCACTTAGAGGCATACGAATGATCAATGACAAAGAGTTGTGCATATCATGTATCAAGAGTTGCATGTGATATAATTGGCAAAAGTTTCCTACCTGATAGAATTAAGTAGTGGGTGACAGCCTAGCTGGCTCATGATTTTGGTGAAATTAGGATCTTCGCCCACTAGAATATTATACGCTGCAATATTCTGAATTCATATAGGAGGGTTATAAATTTGAATGAAATAGTGGGAGTGATAGTTTATTAAAAACCTAATTAATATTATCAAATTTATCAAATCAAATCAAATAAAAAATGCCAAAGAGATGGCACCCAGATGGTAAAAGTATTTATGTAAGACCGAGAGGTCTCAAGTTCAAATCCTCTCAGCCACGGGATGAATGAATGGCCAATTTAAAAAAAATCAAATAAAAAATGTTTTGAAAAGTTGCAATATTTCTTTGTAGAATAAAATGTCAAAGACAAACACATTCAAATTGTGATCAATTCTTAAAAAGGATGCAATGGGATAAAGTTCCACAATTTTTGAAGGACTTTGAGAAATACCAATGAGTGAAAGTTTTATGTCCTCTATAGACTAATGCCGGAGGAACCCACTCCACACCTAAGGATAAATAGATACTTATTGGAAGCATGCCAATGTTGCCATAGACATTTAAATATCTAATGCTATGTTGTATGAACTATGAGTTGCATGAACAACATGAATACATGGACATTCTCGAGATGATAACAAATCTTAAGAATCATGTAAAGCAAACAAGATATAATTTGAGTGCAAACTGACAAAGGGAGTTCCAGTAGAACCTCATATGCTCAACATGACTGGACATATGGAATGACTGGGAATTATGTTAGGTCAAGAGTTGACCATGCGTATGATTATGAAAGAGTTTCATGAATCATATAGTCAGTTTATCTAATGCTTGGCATGTTTATGCCAAAGCAAGGAAGAAAATGGAAAAATACATGATGATGATCAATGGAAGTGAGTCCTAGGGCAAAAGCAAGGCCAAGAAGTCTTCAGAGGCTAAGATAAAATCCAATTCTTCTTCACTCAATATTTAGAGAAGGGTAAGCGTAAAAGGAATCTGCCCTTTTCATTTAAAGGATAAAGTGACACCATTGTCACTTATCTGGACATTGAAAAGGAATTATCCTCTTCAAAGAGGATCTTAGGAAGAAGATAGAGATAGAGATATCTACTTCAGGACCGAAGAAGAAGTAAGCTAGAACTATGCGTAGCAAGGGTCGATGCCTCTACATTTGTAAATTGTCATTCAAGGGAACATGATAGAATTAGTGAATTGCTATTATGTACTTGCCTGTAATAAAAAACATCATATGTATTGTATGACAAGGACATTATGTTTCATTTTAAATGATATGATCTTTTATGGCAATGCCCTATGTCTCATAAACTATACTTGATAGTTATAGAGACAAATGTGTATGACACATATAATGAACGACTTGATGAATCAAATAATGTATGCCTATATCATAGTCATCTAATGCACACAAATGAGAAATGCACTTCTAGATTCCAAAATGGTGTAGGTCTAGACTCTTTTTGTTATTGAACCAATAGATACATGCACATCTTATTCATTGAGAAATATGACAAAATCATCTCCACTAGATGTAGTGGGAGAACAAGTGTTCTATTAGACCTAGTACATGTTGATGTACAATAGATCTTTTAGAATGAATGCTAAAGGTGGTTACTAGTAACTCATTATATTTACTGATGTGATTGGTAGATATGGAAAATTGTATTTAATGAAATACAAGTATGAATATCTTGAAGTATTCAAGGAGATCATAAATGAAGTACATAACAAACTTGGTAAAAGTATTAAGATACTTTGATATGATCGATGTTGAAAAATTTTAAACTAAGAGTTTGAGGACCTTCTGCAGATATGTGATAATGTATTACAATGAACTCCACCTGAACATGATGATGTGTTATAAGGAAGGAATCACACCTTGTTAAGGTATTATTATCAATAAAACTAGATAAAATTCCAATTTCCTTTGGGCACGTTCTAAACATTAAAAGAATGTACTGTCTAAAATGGTTCAAAAGACACCATATGCGGTATGGTATGAAACATGTTCCTATATGTCTTTGATAGTGATTAATGATGAATGCCTATACAAGAAAGTTATTTCTTAAAAGGGGCTTTTTCCATAAATCACATAAATATTATTTTGTTAAATACTACTCTTATCCCAATCCTAAAACAAAGTTGTTTGTTGATATGGATGGATAGATTCCTGATGAGGAACCTAGATCCAAAGGAACCAGTGGGAGTAAAAGTAGAACTCGAAATGTTAGAGATGAATAAGAAAACACTTAACCTAAAAGAGGTATAGTGGGAACAATGAGAATCACAAAGTGTTGTGGAATCTCAAGTTCCTTATGTTACACAAAAACCTTATAGTTCTAATGGATCATGCCTTGGGTTTGAAGGATATATGATATCTTATAACTCAGAAAGGTGATGAGTTGATCATAATGATGAGTCAAACAAACTGAGTTGAAGCTATTGACGAACCAGAGTCTGAGACATGGCTTTATGCCATAAAGATCAAACATGTACTCCATGTACACCAAGAAGGTATGACCTTGATGGATCCACCTAAAGGGGTAAAACCCACAGGGTGCATTTGGGTCTTTGAGAGAAGACAAACATGGAAGGGTAGATTGGATGTGATGAGCTTCAAACAAGTTCAAGTTGTTGAACATGTTGAAGTCTTTCACCAATTGCCATGGTTAAATCCATCAAGATCATGCTAGCAATTGTAGCTTAGTAAGACCGTGAGATTTGGCATATGGATGTTAAAACTGCATTCCATAATTGGAATAATTGTATAGGATGTGTACGTGACACAACCTAAAGGTTTTATAAATCCATTATTGAAAATAAAGTCTATAAGCTACAAAGGTCAATATGTTGATTGAAGCAAGCATCTCAGAGCTAGAATATTTTATTTGATATGATAGTCAAAGTGTTTGACTTGAGTTAGAATGAAGATGAAATATGTGATTAAAAAATATTTAGTACGAGCATATTTATATTCCACATAATGATGTAGAATAAAATCCTTATCCTACAAATGATAAACACATGGCAAGGAAAGTACATTCTTTATGAAGAACTTAGGAGAAGCATCCTATGTGATAGGAATTGAGATCTGTACATATAGATTTGGAATGATTAATGACCTAAGAAAGAGAACATACACTTCTATGATGTTGAAGGATTCAACATGCATGATTGATTGAGAGAAAACTTGTCCATGTTCAATGGAGTTAGTATCTCAAGAGCCTATTGTTTGAGTTCTTATGAAGAACATGAACACATGGATAGATGCCATATGCATTCACAATTGGATCTATCATATATGTACTCATCCTATTATCTCGTATGTATTGGACATGACGAGAAGATATCCCATAATCTTGTATGTATTGGACATGACGGGAGAATATCTAGTCATCTCATATGTATTAGACATGATGAGAGGATATATATATAAACCTATCTAGTAATATTTTATGTATTGGACATGATGAGAAGGTATATGTCAAATTCTAGTGAGAGTCACTAGACTACCATAAAAGAATGTCTTTAGGTTCTTGTGAAGCTCCAAAAGGATTAGTTCCTTGGTCATGGTATTAAGGAAGGGTTGGGTGTAAAGTGTTACACCACAAGCTTCCTAACTGAAAAATAAATAAATTGCAATCTATTTTCTGTTTGACCTTCAAACATGAAATGTAAGCTGGAAGGGTTCCAAGCTAATGACAGTTGTTTAAATCTACAATAAAATTTGAGTATCTATGTATTAGGACAACAACATAAGATACTACATGGAGTTCATATGGGTGAACTTATGGGACGTTCCAACCATTGATGACTCAATAAAAATACTATGACAGAAATGGAGCTATATGATAGGTAAGGAATCTCATATATCATATTATGGCACTTCCATCTCATACGAGATGTCATACAATGAAGAGATGTGAAAATTGCAAAATATTGACTAAAAGCAAATGTTTCTAAACCTGATAGAGTGCTAGCACAGCAGAAACATGATGGACATGTTAAGATCACTCAGAATATGATTCATGGGTGATTGGCTCTAAGTGGAAGTGGGAGTCTGTTGGTATGTATGCCTAGAGGGACAATCATATGATGATTGGATTGAGGTATTAGATACATGATTTGGTAATTATAAAGGTAATTTCATCTATTATGTTTGTCTCAGTCATGAGATGATGATACAAACATAAGTAGATGTCTAAAGAATGATGTTACTTGATGACATATGTATTCAAGTTGAGGACCTGAACAGTGAGATCATATGTATGATAAGAGTACATACATTCTTATTATGTTTCTATTCAGATAATATTGTGGAAACAAAATAGACAACAATAATACATAAGACTAGAGTGTGTGTTTACTGATGACACAGTCTCATTAGTCATGATATGTAACATCAAGTCAACCACACAAATACATGTTAGTGAATAGTGTATCAGACAGACCCACCATGAGAGTGATACCTGGAAACCATGGAATGGTAGTTAGAATCATCTCTCAAAGTGATGGTGGTGATTGTGGTTCTTGGACCTGAGATCACTGCACTCATCACATGTTGTTTGGTAGACTTTGACATCATCAAACACAGTCTTTAAACATTGGTTGTTATAATGGTGATGATTAGCTGATGTTGACACATTGGGATTGACTATGAGTGATAGAGATGGGATTTGTAGATCCTATTGGAGATTGATATCCATGGCCCCTTGATAAGTGAGACTGAGAGTGTATGTCCATACCCATGTGATTCAATATATGATATGTGAAATCACACACATCTCAAACAATCTACTCTAGTTCAAGGAACATGGATTGAATGTTGAGAGGATGACAATTCTATGCCTTGCGTTCAATCTGGATATCAAAAACAAATGAACTATATGATCATGGTAACACTATTCACAGATTATAGGTTGAAATTGTTCTCCAACTTTCTAAATTACTTGGGTAGAAATGATGTGCGACTAGGCACCACTCTTTGCTTGTGATGTAATAATTTGTTAAGGATTTTCACTACCAACATAATTCTGGACCTATATGGTCACACACATAGGATACACTTGGATCAAAGGAGTATATTCATGAATGATGTTTAGATTGAATTTAAAAGGTGTTTACGTATTCAATTAAATAATATATCAACTGACTGGACTTAGAATCATCAAGTTCAAGCATTGACCTATCTAATTGGAGTGTCAGGTCGATTGGAATTAACTACTAAAGTGTTTAGGTATTCAATTCACGCACCAACAACTGACTGCACTGCCAAATGACCGTCTCAAGTGTTGAGACGGGTGTATGGGGTGGAAAATGACCATCTCAAGTGTTGAGACAGGCGTCTGGTTTGTGACGCTGGTTGGAACGAAGTTGACTACCAGTTCACATTGATGAACCGACTGGCTTGGCTCGGCTCACCTGATAACCATCTGTGTGAGTGATAGGACTGTCTCGCATGTGAAAGATTGCTTGGTTAGGCAAGGGAAGGTTTTAGATACTTTCCAAAATTTGTTTAAATTGCACAATACTTGTTGTGCAAGAAAAAATGATGTTTAACATTGGTTAGAAGCAAATTTCCAATTCTGTGTGCAAACAGGAAACTGCAGAAGCACGAGACAACCATTTCATAGTGCGAGATGACCATTTTATAGTGTGAGACGATTGTCTCACAGTCTGTAGATTCTAGAACATTCATGTTTCTTGACCCTTCTACTCCCTCATCAACTGGGAACCCTAACCCTACCCCTACTATAAATAGAGGGGTACTGGGGGCTTCCCAACACACCCAATTGGGATTAGGGACTCTAACAATTGTTATCCTCTCTAGTTGTGGTAACTACGAGAGCCCAAGGAAGTCATACCCGACTAGGGAGGGATAGTGAGGGAGGAGCAACTGAGATCAGTTGTTATGGGAGAGCATGTCAGTGACTAGTACACTCACAGAAGGGGACAACTCCTTCACGTTGGCTTTGGCAGCACAACATGGAGTTCCCAGTGGTCTGCATGGACTACTCTAGAGGCAGGAGTCCTTTGGCTATTGCTAGGAGTCTGTGGTGATGGCCAGGAGCTGCATAGACACCATCCAAGATTGTAATTGTAGGGTGATGTTATTGGACTTTCTCTAGGAATAGGTATTACCTTACAACCCTTCCTTCCTAGATACATTTTTGTTGACAAGATTCTACTGGTTTTTAGAAATAAACAAATAAATTTTTGTTTTTGCTACCTATATCTGAGCCCGATTTCCCAACATTATCCTGAATAACATAACATGAATGACCAGGAAACTAGAGAATACCTTTATAATCATATAATAATTGTTTATGTGTCATGAAAAAGTGAAACATGTTTATACTAACATGAAAAAACTATTTATGGAATATGTAAGTGTATAGTTGAAGTAATGTGGAAACCAAAGAGGTCCTAAGTTGTCAAACTCAAGCAACTATATCATTATAGACTACTAATCACATTTTATCACCTAAACCAAAGAAAATCTTGATTTATGGCTAAAGGAAGATATTACTCAGTCAAAAAAGGATATAAGGGGTACAATGAAATCCCCAAATACTGTACAAGGTCTATAGAAGGCCTCACATCAGAATAACCTCATGTTTCACCCCTTTAAGGATATATGGGATTGCTTTGGAAATCCATGAAAGGCTATTTACAATGTTCTAAAAAATATGGAGATTATCCATCTCCATCTTGATGTGTAATCAGTTGTTCCTCTCCCTTCATATAAGGAAAATTAGGCAAGTGAACATGATCCCAACAAAGTTCCTCATCTTTGCTTCTGGTTTGGTATGCTCTAAGATCCAAAGGAGGCCATCACCATAGTTTGGAGGAGGAAGCCCACCCCACCCACACTTGAGTGTAGCCCTGCTATATAGATACAAGGAGAAATCACACTTGAAGAAGAGGTGGGAATGAGCTTCTGACTCCTTTTTGCAAAGAGGATAGATGTTGTTAGTCGAAAGGCCCCATTTGGAAAGCTTGTCTCACATGGTAAGTTTCCTCAGAATAGCCCTGAAGGTCCACTGGCTCCACTTGGTGCAATGGAAGCTACCCCGTAAGAATGGGTACCATGGGACTTGGGGAATAAATTGTACGAGTAGCCATGGTTTATGGTTTCTAGAGACTAACCAGACTCCATTGAGAAGAAGCTACCTAGTCTAAACCTTCAGCCAAAGGGCATGCATTCTTCTCTAGACTCTCAATCACCCATGAGTGGGGGCAAGATTGTCAAGGATGCCATATCTACTTCGCAACCAGGCAGCCTAAAGGCTCTGTAGGTTGAGCAGAAAATCATGGATTCTTCTCGCTATGGCCATCCAAGAAATATCACCCTGATCGAGGATGCCCATACAACCACCTTGTTTGCATTGAACCACCGTAAACTTGGAGATGCCATGGCAGCCACCATTCCAAAGGAAGCCAGACAATAGGGGTCTGGATTTGTAGAAAACAAACTCAGGGATTTTGGCCAATCTATACCAACAATGGATCTTGCTAATGAGGATAGATTTGATTAGGACCACATGTCCAACCATGGACATGTTGATCCCGCTCCCTTTCTCCACCCTAGTGCGGAGATCGTCGATCCATTTATTATAATGAGATTCCCTTCCCGAACCACCTGATTAGGGAATTCCCAAGTATCTTGTGGGAAAAATCCCCTCATTAATGCCTATGAAATTGATAAGGCTTTCCTTTCTAGGATTACATGATTTGGATATAAAAACTTGTGATTTGATGTCATTGATGTATAGACCAGTAAGTTCACCAAACACTTGTAGGATATGACAAACAACCTTTAGGTATTTGACATAGCCAACAATGAAGAACATAACATCATCTGCAAATATCATATGTGCCAACACTTTGGTGCCATGAACCTTATAAGGTTTGATTGATCCTTCATCTTCATCTTTGTCCAACATGTTAGTCAAATATTCCATCACCAGGCAAAAGAGACAAGGGGATAACAGATCCCCTTGTCTAAGGCCATTGGATGCCTTGAAAAGGCCCTTAGGAACACCATTGATTAGAACAGAGAAAGAGGTCATCATCACACATTGTTTAATCACTAAAATAAATCTATTTCAGAATCCCATAGAGATCATGGTGTGCCACAACCCCATCCAATCAACCTTATCATGGATTTTGAAATATCAACCTTTAAAGAGGCCTTTTTTGAACTACACTTGAATTGAAAATCAAGGAGGATTTTAGTATCCAACAAAGCATTATCAAAGATCGCACACCCTTGAACAAAGGCTGATAGGTTGATAGACACAATCTTCGGTAGAACCTTCTTCAGTCTTCTAGCCAAAACCTTGTCTATAATTGTATATATGACGAAGAAACAAGCTATTGGTCAGAAGTCATTCATTGTGGTAGCAACATTGCTTTTAGGGATGACCTTGATGAAGGCATGATTAGCTTGGTGAACCATACGTCCTCCAACAATAATCCAATGAACAACTCTGCATATGTCAGGACCAATGGTTGACCAACAAGCATGAAAGAACTTGGCATTGAATACACTGGGTCTAGGGGCTTTGAAGGCCCCAATGGAGAGGGAAGACTTCTTGACTTCATCATCGGATACAATGTTCATCAGTTCATTGTTCATGTTATCATTGATTTTCCTCCCAGGGAGAGAGGAGCTAGTTTGAACATGTCTTAATGGTTGATTGTATAACTCAGTAAAGAAGGAGACAGACATGTCACCAACTTTACCCACTTAATCAACCAACTAGCCATTGGAGTCAATGAGATTATGGATATTATAGTTTATGTTATTCCTCTTAACAGTGGTTTGGTAGACTTTGGAGTTGCATTCACCATCCCTGATCCATCTAAGTCAACTTCTTTTCCAATAATTGATATCTTCAACCTTCTCTAGAGTGGTAACTCTTGCTTGTCCTTTCTTCAATATGCATGAGGAAACTAGAGGTAGGATCAAGGCTCAAGTCTCTAAAAGCTTTGTCAAACTCAAGGCAAGCCTTGTTGATGAGGTTAGGGAGGTCCACAAGGTCTTTGGACCATTTCTTGGTCGTGAGTTGGGTCTATTTTAGTTTGTCCACAACCACAAATAGGGGGTTCACCCCTAATGTTAATGTCCCAAACTTCCATTACAACTCCCTCAAAACTAGGCCAAGAGATCTAGTAGTTAAGGAAATGGAAGGGGCAGTTGGGTTGGGAATGAGTAATCAACTCCATCTCCATCCATGTGTGGTCGCTATTCGGATGAGCATCCAACTTCAGAGCAGCCTCAACCCCCGATCAAGATTGCTTGATTTCCTTCTAATAGGGGCATGTTTGTCATGCCAGGTGGTGATGTCACCTCTTGTATTAAGTTCAACAAGTTGGGAAGCATCAACAACATCTTTGAATCTTCTCATAATGGAATTGAGAATGGGAAGACCTCCCTTCTTCTTCTTTTCTTTCCTAACATGATTGAAATCCCCAACCATAAGGTGTGGTAGTTCTTGCTGAGTGGTTTGGATGATAGTCTCGCACAAATGACGTATCTTAATCTCTGAATTGGACCCATAAACCAATAAAATGACGCAGTGGAAGCCACCGGTATTGATGCAACTAACAATAAATAGTTGGTCAGTCTCATGGATTCTTTGGACGCCCCAAATGGACGGGTTCCAACCAACAACAATCTTGCCCCCTTCAATTGTTTCTAGGATGGAAATGGATCCCCATTTGTTGGGAAAAAGTCCTATCACTCTATATTCCATTTTTCTTTTGATCTGTCTTTAAGTAAAAATCTAGATCAGATTTTCTCTCCCTTATAATATGTTAGGGGGTCCTCTATTTATTGGGTAGATATGCCCCTCTGACATTCCATATAAACATCTTCATTTATAGGTGTTGGCTAATTCACCCCTTCTATGGGTGCAACCTCCTCTGCCTCCTCTCCCCCTTCATCTGCCTCATCCATGCTTCTCACTGGACTGGATGCTCTTGCTAACAACACATTTCACTGTGGTGATCCCCACTTCATTGTTGGATAAATTGGACATTATGATAAATCCCTTTGTTTCGATGATGACAAACATTTCATTCTTGTTGATCTAACGAGCTACTTGAGTGTGCAGGATTAAGGTGGATGACAAAGCAACTAGGGAAAATCCAAAGAGCTTACATATTTATATTTCCATGCAATGTAATCACTATTGTAAAAACTTGTACAAATATATAATGTACAAGTACCTAGATTGCATGTAAATCAAGCGTTGGATCTTCCTAGCTAAACACCACACTTAGATAGGTCATCCCCTTCAAATAGGATCACATATGCATACTCATACACATGCTTAGTGGTTAATTAAAAGATTGAAAACAGAGTCAATCTCGGTCGATCACACTCCTCGACCGAGACACTCTCGGTCGACAAACTTCTCGACCGAGATTGACCAAAAGTAGCCGTTAGACACAGCAGTGGACAGTTGCAAATGAACGTTAATCCAGAGAGCCTGTCGGTCGACAAAACTTCGACCGAGTAGGTATCTCGGTCGACAAATTGTCGACCGAGATGGTCTCTGACAGCAACTGCAGAATAAAGCAACTAGCCGTTACTAACGCACCTAACTTATACCTAACGGCTAGTTAAGCACTTAAAAGCCCCTAGAAGTTGCCTAGAACGTCCTTAAGCATCCATAGGCCATTCCTATAAATAGGACATGCCTTAGGACACCAAAACACACCTAAGCTATACTTGTACTATACTTGAGCTTGAATACTCACTTGAAATCTGTTTTAGAGCAATAGAGCAATTCCTACACTTGCCATTCATTCCTATTGCTCCCATTTCGTGTCCTATAGGCTAGTATCTCCTATCCACTACAATCACATTGTCATACACATTGGTTAGGAGATCTATACGCTTGATATAGGCAAATCAAGCCTTGTGCTTACAACGGTATTGTAATTTCTATTTTCCTTCTTGTTCCTTTTTATCCTTTGTACTCTCCTTGCTACTCCTAGGGTTGGAGGTTGCGGATTGGAGAGGGTTGACTTCTCAGGTGGAGAAGGGGACTTCAAGCTACTTCAAGAAGGCTATCGCACGGGAAGCTACTTCAGAAGGCTGGTGCAACGGGAGTTGGTGCACCTACTTCAAGGGAAGGCTGCTTCAAGGTTGGGCGATTACTTATAGGTGAAGGCTGCTTGAAGGGTTTAGGGAAAAGAAATTGTATTTTATGTAAAGTCCTTGCGAGGTAATAAAATAAATTTCTTTTCAAATCCCGGTTGGGTAAGCAACCGGGTAGTGGATTGACGGCTATAGTATTTGCTATAGTTGGAACCACTCTAAACCTTGTGTCTCTTTGTCCAATATTTTCATTGTGGTTGTTTGAGTTAATAAATATTAAAATTATCTAGAAAACTCTATTCACCCCCCCCCCTCTAGTAGTTTTCAGTTGGTATCAGAGCAGGCTTCAAGGAACCCTAACCAGGTCTTGAAGAATGAAGGGTGGAGGTGACTACAACTGTAGGCAAAGGAGCAACTTGGACCAACCTTCAATAAGCTGCAATTGGTGTTTAGGAACGAACCATACAACAATTGGCTGTCCATGGAAAGAAAAGAAGAGAGAGGTCCATAAGAATTGTTTCATTGCTACAACCAATGAGGAAGAAGAAGAAGAGGTAAGCCTTCTTGATTTATCAAAAGAAGAGCTAATTTCTAGTATTGAAGAAACTCACAATAAGTATATTGAGTGCAAGAAGAAGTTAAAGAAATCTAGTAAAATAATCGATGAGTTAAATGCTAGACTTCTTGCTCTTACTTCCGAAAATGATGATTTATATGCTAAATTGAATACTCTTGGTTTTGAAAAAGATAGCATTGTTTCAGAAAATTGTACTTTGAAATCATCTCTAAGTAGTAGTGATGTGAAGATTTTTACTCTAGAATCAAATTATGATCTTCTATATCAAGAAAAGGTTGAATTACTTGCAAAGTTAAATGATTTTCAAAAACAACCTGTTTTGTGTACACATCTAGATTATGATAATATAGTGAAAGAAAGAAATTCTTTATCATCCAATCTAGATCAAGCAAAACTAGACATTAAGAAAAGAATGGATGAGATCGTTAAGTTGCAACAAGAAGTTAGTAGGTTAAGCAACAATGGAATCCTTGATAGAATATTGGATAATTCCTATCATCAAATTGGGAGAAGAGGACTAGGTTATAAGCCCAAAGGGAAATCTCATCAACAACCTAGATGGAGAAAGACACGAGCACATCAAGCCACATTTGTACCAAAGAACAACCTAGAACAAAATCATAGAAAAAGACTTGAGGTTGATTCTATATGTTGCCATTACTGCTCACGTCTTGGACATTACTCTTTTTCATGCCCATACAAGAAAAAGAATGTTGAGTTAGTATGGGCTCTGAAACCCCCAAATTGAATTGATTAGACTAAGTTGAGATATGACCGAAGACTTTAAATTGCACATCCTTATGTCTATCTCAACTTAACATAAAGGGATAACAAAATGATTCAAGTAACTAAAATCTCTAACTTGAAAACTTATCTTAATTAAGGTCCTCAAAACTTAATTTTTTTTAATATGATTAGTTGAGATTTGATCTAAATATTACTTTGATATTCATATGTTTTATCTCAACTAAAACTGATTCTTAAACTGCATAATTGAATTAGACATAGTCTACATTTTACTCGAAATCAATAAATAGTTCTGTAGGTAAAACAGAAACCTTGTCGGTCGAGAAATCGTCGACCGAGTTGTTAGTCGGTCGAGAAATCGTCGACCAAACTGGTCACTGATTTCAGTCTGCAATGAAATTACTGAACAACTGATTGATCAATGGCTATCTATCTATTGTTAATGATTGTTTTACAAAACAAGTTGAAGATCTTTTTGAATATAAATGACATCATTCTCTAAGTTGAAAATCAAGTTTAGAAATCCCTATTTTATAATGTTTTACATGATTTTCTTTAAAGCATAGAAATCATGTGTTATGACATTCAGTTTAAATGATTACAATCACTGTATTTCATGAAATTATCATTCTATTGGACATGCTTTCACTATTTCATCATTAAGCATGTTGTTGTGTTAACACAAATAGATAATGATAATTGCATGCGTGAGTCTTGATGATAAGCAAGCAAAATAATTCATTGGTGATATGACTATTAAAAATGCTTGCAAAGAACACAATGTTACAAAATTTCTCAAATTGATATCTTTAAAAAGACTTGATATATTAATCATGCATTCATTGTTAAGAAAATGTTTTCATATTGAGTATCACTTAACATGCTTCATCATGATCATTATGTTTCATTGGTTTAAAATAAGCTTTGATTCATATATAAATCATGAATGATCTTAAAAGCATCGTGACATAATAGATAATAATTGTGGACACAGCTTGTGATGAAGATGTTGCTATGTCAAGCCAAACGGTGCCTCTTAGAACAAAACATTAATATTTTTATCTATTTGCTTGTTATAAGAAATCAAAAGCAAATATCTTGACTTTAAAGACATTAATCTTGCTTTCAAAATATATGTTTCTAAAAAAAAAAAAAAAAATCTTATGATAAGGGTATAAGAAGAAATGGGATTTGATATTTCTGTACCCATAAGCATATGAAACATCATTTACAATGAATGTAAAACATGCATTCTAGAAAATTCTAGGACAAAGACTTCACTAATGATGCTCATATTAAGTTTTTATAATGGGTATATCTTAATGTGCTTCAAATTGATATTTATAGCTATCTGCAGAAGTTATACTTCACATATGTTTATCTTGGAAATCTGCAAAATTTGCCTCTTGGTTAAAATTAAAATTGACCAAGGGGCACCATGGTCGTAGTCAAGGGCGACCTAAAATAAGCTTTGACAAAATGCTTATTTGGACATCAATTTATTGAACTTAATCTTAGTATACTTTTGATAAAGGTCAAAATCAAAAATTTATCATTTGTGACCTTAAAAGCCTTAAATTACTTAAATTGTAAGATTAAGGGGGAGATTATAAAAACAAATTTGATTATATGATTATGAAGCTTACATTGTTAACATCATTTGGAGTTTGTTATGACCTTCAGATTCTTAAAAGTAATTTGTATGAAAAAGAATTTCATCAAAATGATATATCTTGCTCTTAAAGGAACTCTCTAAACAAATCAGGGCTTAACATCCCTTGTTTTGGTTGGAGACATTATTTTTTAAGTACTCTAAGATTAAAAGGACTCTCATTTAATTTAGGGCTTAACATCCCTTGATAGATGAGAAATAAATATACATTCATAAGCTTAAGGGAATATCATATCATTTCAAAGCTTAACATCCTTTGCAAATGATTGAGAAACAAATTGTGGATAAATTAGACATAAAACCATGTTCCTAATAGGATATCTATTTAAGGGGGAGCTTAATATAAAATTAAGGGGGAGAAGAAATAAAATGTTTAACCTGGATATCTTTTTGAAATGACAAAGGGGGAGAAAGAATATAAAATCAAAAATATAAATATAAATGAGTTTCATCTTGATGGCCAGCACTCACTTGTCAAACAAGAATGGCTACAAAAGATAATCTTCAGGTATGAAACTCACATGCTTTATATTTCCTTATTTCATATTTTAGGAAATGTTTGTCATCTTCAAAAAGGGGGAGATTGTTGGATAAATTGGACATTATGATAAATCCTTTTGTTTCGAAGATGACAAACATTTCATTCTTGTTGATCTAACGAGCTACTTGAGTGTGCAGGATTAAGGTGGATGACAAAGCAACTAGGGAAAATCCAAAGAGCTTACATATTTATATTTCCATGCAATGTAATCACTGTTGTAAAAACTTGTACAAATATATAATGTACAAGTACCTAGATTGCATGTAAATCAAGCGTTGGATCTTCCTAGCTAAACACCACACTTAGATAGGTCATCCCCTTCAAATAGGATCACATATGCACACTCATACACATGCTTAGTGGTTAATTAAAAGATTGAAAACAGAGTCAATCTCGGTCGATCACACTCCTCGACTGAGACACTCTCGGTCGACAAACTTCTCGACCGAGATTGACCAAAAGTAGCCGTTAGACACAGCAGTGGACAGTTGCAAATGAACGTTAATCCAGAGAGCCTGTCGGTCGACAAAACTTCGACCGAGTAGGTATCTCGGTCGACAAATTGTCGACCGAGATGGTCTCTGACAGCAACTGCAGAATAAAGCAACTAGCCGTTACTAACGCACCTAACTTATACCTAACGGCTAGTTAAGCACTTAAAAGCCCCTAGAAGTTGCCTAGAACGTCCTTAAGCATCCATAGGCCATTCCTATAAATAGGACATGCCTTAGGACACCAAAACACACCTAAGCTATACTTGTACTATACTTGAGCTTGAATACTCACTTGAAATCTGTTTTAGAGCAATAGAGCAATTCCTACACTTGCCATTCATTCCTATTGCTCCCATTTCGTGTCCTATAGGCTAGTATCTCCTATCCACTACAATCACATTGTCATACACATTGGTTAGGAGATCTATACGCTTGATATAGGCAAATCAAGCCTTGTGCTTACAACGGTATTGTAATTTCTATTTTCCTTCTTGTTCCTTTTTATCCTTTGTACTCTCCTTGCTACTCCTAGGGTTGGAGGTTGCGGATTGGAGAGGGTTGACTTCTCAGGTGGAGAAGGGGACTTCAAGCTACTTCAAGAAGGCTATCGCACGGGAAGCTACTTCAGAAGGCTGGTGCAACGGGAGTTGGTGCACCTACTTCAAGGGAAGGCTGCTTCAAGGTTGGGCGATTACTTCTAGGTGAAGGCTGCTTGAAGGTTTTAGGGAAAAGAAATTGTATTTTATGTAAAGTCCTTGCGAGGTAATAAAATAAATTTCTTTTCAAATCCCGGTTGGGTAAGCAACCGGGTAGTGGATTGACGGCTATAGTATTTGCTATAGTTGGAACCACTCTAAACCTTGTGTCTCTTTGTCCAATATTTTCATTGTGGTTGTTTGAGTTAATTAATTATTAAAATTATCTAGAAAACTCTATTCACCCCCCCCTCTAGTAGTTTTCATTCATCATTTTCTTGATCAGCTAGGACCTGAAACATATAGGATGAGTTCACCACAAGGGAACCTTCCTCCTGACCTATATCTGGAGGACCAACAGCCACACTGGCGGGTTGGACATCGGTAGAAACAATAGTAGTAGGCATCTATTCACCACCCCCACCATTAGCCATGCAAGCTGCCTGAACGACAGTTGTGGTATATATTTGAATAGACACACCTCCAAACATCTGGATTCTTACTTTTTTCTTGCTCCTCCTTCTAGGCCTTTGACTGTTGAATGTGCCTATGTCAATTGGGGTTCAGGGAAGGATTCTTGAGATGCTGGCCACTTGCATGGCATATGCCCAAACACCTTGCAGGTAGGGCAATGGTCAACTAGTGCATCATAGGAAACTCGAATCTCAAGTTCCTTGTTGTTACAACCCCAATTTTGGGTTCTTTTGATGAGAAATGCAATTTCTCTTAAAAAAGATAAATGAATGAATAATGGTGTGATTTGATTTGAATAAATGAATTTAGTTTATAATATCCTTGTTGGTTTCTTTGTGGCCTTTATTGGCTATTGGGCCCAATAATAAGGAAAAGAAAAGGAGCTTCAATTATTAAAAGAATAATTAAGAAATGGAGAAAAGAAAGATGTAGAAATCTCTAGAAGGAAAAGGAATACCCTCTAAGGATGGATTTCATGCCTTTTGGGTTCCTTGGGCTCCAAGGAGTCCACATTGCAAAAATAATGCAACAAGAAAGAGAAAGGATTAATTAAATATTGCTTTATTCAGAAGAAATTTGAGAAAATGATAATATTACAAGAAACATGTGGAAATATGGATAATGAATCCATCTTGGATGAGGGTTCGTGTCGACATAGTTTCTAATATAAAAAGGAATCAAAATCAAAGAAAATAAAAGATTAAGGGAGAGAAAATATGAATAAAATATGCCTTAATAAGAGATAACTTGCATATAATGAAAATTATCTCATACTTTTGATTTTGAGTCCCAAATTTGGTACACATGTGGAGTAAGTCATTATAGTCTTTCTCCTAAAATTTTAGATTAATTTGGCGTGTGGTTTGGGAGATATGATTTTTATAAGTAATCCTTAATTGAGAGGAATACCATTAAAAGTCACATTCATATTAGAATTGTTTTATCAACCTTTTAGGCGTGTGAAATGTGTGCCATAGATCTGATATCCAACGGTGACACCATCGTCAACTATCCAGAGCCGAGAAAGGAAACTCAAGCACAGTTGGCTCCTCTCTATTTGCACGTTGATCTCACCACAACCCATATAAACTAGTGGAAACTTTCCCATTGAATTCGGGAAGGAAAATCAGACTGGAAGATCCCTTATTTACCTTGGTTCCATGTTGGTTTGGGACTTTCCCCAAATCTATAGAATATTTTCGCAAGGAGGGACAAATCTAGATGTACCCAGCACTTGGGGTCTATATAAGGGAGTCTATAGCCTCCTTGTCAAAGGCGAAGAACTGCAATTTGGCCAATTTTTGGGTATCCTCTCTGTGAGCCCTCTCAGACCTGTATCTACCTAGCCAACAAGCCTCCTAGCCATCCCAGTGACTCCATACGGCTCTAGCAGATCTGAGACCACTGTCGAGTTCAATGTCCTATGGTGAAGGAGGGTGAGGCGTCACCAGTTGCTGGGGAAGCAAGGTTCGCAAAGTCAACCTAACAGTTGATTGTCGGGCAACACTTAGCTGCGTATAGGGAATCACGAGGTTGAAGATGGTAATTGCACAATTACCAAAACACCATGAGCGTGTGAATGTTTACTTTGTCAGCATAGGGACATAGAGGTCATTGTGTGCCCTAGCTGAGTTGCCAATGAAAGGGGGCCGATTTGGATGACGTGGCGGCCAGTGATTGGCTTAAAAGGTATTTTCTTCACAAATTCATAAGCAATTATCTGTAAATCCAATAATAGAAAGTAATATATGAAAGTTGATAATAAAAATGTAAGGAATGCAATAAAAATTTAATTGAAGACTAATTCTTCTTGCAATTCAAAAAGTATGTAAAGATGCTATCTTTAATGCTTTATCTAATGAAAAGCCCTAATCTTTATTTATTAATGATTTCAGATGGATTATATGGATGTTTAAAGTTGATATTAACCTGTTGTTAGTAAAGAGGACACATTAGATCTAAAAGGATGATCGTTATGTGTAATTTGATTAATGTAGGGTTTCATGTACATGAATATGCTTTAATGGGCCTTGAAACCCTAATCTTGATAATTATGACTCTTAATGGATTTACTTGTTCAAATCCATGAATAAAACTAAGATATGATGAGTGCTATTTTTAGTATAAAAGTTCCTAATTGTGGATAAATACCATTAATTTATCAATTAGGGTTTTCTAGTGGATGAATGTGAAATTAGTGATAAATAGAGTTCATATATGAATTGAACTATAATGAAATATGAGTTATCAATTTGAAAGAAATCCAAGGTGATAATTGAGTCTAATGATCTTTAAATAAGTTAAAAGGATAAAGATGGTGATGTTCGTATAAAAGAGAAATAATAGACTTTAATTGGTCTTATGTTGAAATTAGGGTTTGTGAACTAAGAGAGAAATAAATGTAATAAAAGTATTATGGAGGCTAAAACCTTAATAAACCCCTAAAGTGGCCTAGAAAGCCTAAGGTGGAATCCAAGTCTGTTTTGAGAATGTTTTGGATAAACTATAACACTTGGGTGTTATGCATTAATTTTAGGAAATTGTTGATTGTGTGTTTGATTGTTCTTTATCATTATTTCTTGGACATCAAGTTGGACTGGATCAAGTATGTGGTTAATTATGGTTAATCACATTAGTTTCCCAAAGGTTTTTCCAGATGATTAATCACATTGAATGCAACCTATCAGTTCGAATGCTCATACTTGCAAATTATAAAGTCACTATGATTATCACAATTATGATATAAGTGTGTATTCTCGCACCTACATGCCACCCTGGTGGATGATGCCAAAAGTTCAAGCCCAGGAGGGAAAACCCATGGGCAACATTAGTGGTGACCCTAGACATAAAGCTCGGGAATGAGAAGGTGGTCTTTATCGCATGACTAATGGCACCATGAGAGGTGACCCCAGGCACCAAGCTTGAGAAGGAGAAGGTGTCCTTAAGTCAATGGCAAAAGAGAAACCCTAAGGAGGGTATTCCAGGGTTAGGGAAAAAGCGGTGGAGAATGTAACATTGAAAGCGTAAATTGTCTTGTTAATTAACTTGATTGTGATATTTAGATTATTAGCCATATTTGTGAAATTTTTGTTGTGCCCACATACCGACATATTCCTATATGCTGACCGACATTTTATTTGTAGATGTTTTAGGTGCAACTCTGAAATGAACAAACATTAAAGTGACACATTGTGAAAATAAGAAACAAAGTGCAAGGAGGATTAGATAGAATAGATTCAAGCTGTGGATAGAAGTAGATTTCCAAAGTTCTTAAAAGGTATGCAAAGTTTTATTTTATTCCAACTTTCAGAATAGTTTTGATAGAATTTAGTAAGTATTAATGATTATTTGTCAAACCATTGATCCTAAAAAATTTGGGATAATAGCTCTGACCTTTTGGTCTCCCTTAATTGGGGGTTACCGAGAGGCGGGTCATTACACTTGTCATTGGGCATCTCGACCATAACTATGGGAGATGGCACTTTGTCAGCATCAACTTCTACATAGAGATGTGGGGTGCCAAAAAAATTCCTATCTCTCTAGAAATCAACCACCTTGGGTGTGCCCAATCCATAACAAATAATGGTCAAGGCTTTGTGCATCCAGTGACTCCCCAAGTCTGGAAAGGTGACCCATAGAGGACTGGAAGTGAGAGAGGCATGTCGAACGTTGACTTATGGTGTCCATTTTCTTGTCAGGACTAGTTTTCCATCAAAAAACCAAGGACCTTGTTCCAAAGAAACCTTCATGTCCTCAGTTGTTGTGAACCTAGCAAGGAAGAGGCAATCCTTATGTGGAGAGAGTTGAGGTTCTCTGTGAGACGTCAACCACCTGATCATCACCCATACACTTGGGGGAGGAAGAACCTCTTGCCCAGGATTTGGATGAAGATGGAGCAGTAGTGGAATTCGTCCAAGTCCTCCACCACTGGCTCTGAGAATTTCACACAAGGCGTGGAGGCTTTGTTCATGAAGAAGGACAATTTCAGATCTTCTAGAAGGGTCACTAGTCGATAGTTGCACTGGACCAAGATAGGTCTGGAGACAACATTGGCCCAGGCATGCCCTGTAGTCACATCCGTTCTCAGGTCTGCCCAGGGGAGAGAGTCGAGGGAGGCTCCAACTCTAGGGGTGAAAGCCACGTTAGGAAGGGGGAGTGGAGTTGGAGGTGGAGGAAGAGGGAGTATCTGTGGGAGGAGTGAGGTTGGAGGAAGGTAGTTACATTCTATTGGAAGTGGAGGAGGCAGAGACAGACAGAGGCAGACCAGGATGGCCCCCGCCGGCGGGCTTCACGCCCCCATCCCCCCCGATAGCCCAGATCCTAGAGATGGTATGGAGTGAGTCCTAGGGTGAGAAACACTGGTTTCGTTACATTTTTATAAGAAAATGTTGATTTATAAAAACACAATAATAACGTCGGAAAATATTCGTCGTTACTGTGGAAAAAGTTGTCATTATAGCTAATAGGGATAGAAAAAAAGAGTCGTCGCATGTTGTCGTTACTGGTCTTGCTGTTAATACAATTAATGACAAAAAAATTCATTCCATCATTATTATCAACCACGACAAATAATATAGCTTGTCACTAATGGTTATGGCGACAACCTAATTTACTTGTCGTTATTGGTAATCACGATGACATAATTCCATTACAAATACCAATAACATCAACTTCATTGGTTTTGTCATTATTGGTAATCACGATGACATAATTCCATCACAAATACCAATAACGACAACTTCATTGGTTTTGTTATAAATGTTAACTGAGTCAGAAAGTTTCCATCGTAAATAGGTATAGTGACCAACAACATTTTTTATATAAATGTTGGAAGCATGTACATCTTATATTATGTGTGTATTTGTTATATTGAAAAACACAATGCATGAACTACTAGTTGTAACATAGAAAATTGTCTCAGATTAGTCATAGCCATCTGAAGTGTACACCTTAACAATTATATGCACTGTAAGTTCATAATTTATATTTGTTTTGAATAAAAAATGTTAATTTACAAAAGGGAGGATATGACCTTTTCCCCTTGAACAAATAAAAAATACAATAATAATTGTGCATAAACGGTGAATCTACCAAATATATTAGTCATCTACACTAATGTGGGCATTTCACATAAGACCAGTAGTCAGGAAATAACAAAGCAATAGTCGTAGAAGCTGACATCTCTCCAGCCAGAAAACTTTACGTAGAAGGGGAAGTTGTTGCACATGCATTACTAGAGGAGCTGCTCCTGCTGCCTCATCTTGGAGAAGGGGAAAATGAAGCCACTTGGGAACCATACAAAGTGGCAGCATTAGCAGCATAGGACCTCTTATTATCATTTCGGCATGTGCACACATGTAAAAGTCAAAGTTCTGTGGATGACACACAATGTTGGTATCTGAACGACTGGATAGGCTGGTTCACAACATAGATCGGATTGAAGACTTCACTTTCTTTAAAATACTGAAATGGAAAGTAGCAATTCCATAATTAAACACGGTATTGGTTCTCAAGCAATATAACATGATAAGTCCAACATACCAGCTCCTGTCTCTTTAAAGAATAAAGCTCAAGTTTTAGTATCAGAGCTATCTCGGCCAGGGGAGATATTTTGGCTTTGTCAGAGGCATATTTACGCAGAAGCAAAGGGTAGTTCTTCAACATAACAGCAATAAACTCACGTCTGTTGTTGTCAAACAATTCCTAAAAACAACCTCAGATGGCTGAAAATAAGATTGATTTCTTGGAATGAAGGATCGACAAAAATGATATATTCCAATTGGTGAACAATTTTTCTTATCAAATTGAATAAAAACAATAAAAATAAAATATAATAGGAAGGCCCAACAAGTATGCTATGTAGTGAGCATAATAACAAATAAGATTTTCGAAAGTGCACTACTGCCTGTGTAAACAAGTCCCATATTTGTCCAACATATCAAACCCAGTGTGAAACTGCAGGTTACAAGGTCAGGTGTTACCTATGTTAATTTTATCATATCTGATTATGAACCCCCTATTAACATAATGGAGCTGCTATCTGATACTTAGCCCCTTCACCAACTGCTTGGACCCCTTCATGTGCCTCAACTTCCAGCATACTTAAGCCCATTCACACACTACAATAATGTCTGTGAATATGAGAGAAATCTAGGAATTGCAGTGCTATGGGGCTTTATGTGGTAATTATGTTAGCAAAGCGTTCGCAACCAAGAACTAGACCAAATTTTTCATGACAATAGCCAATCACAAGACATGGTTAACCTTATCAGCATCAAATTGACATTCGTAAACAGATCTATGAATATGAACAGGATAGAATTAGTCATTTGTCATCTTGATTGTCCCTAGCCCAGATCTGGCTGTAGCACCGAAAGTGAAGATGCAGTGGGTTCCAAAGAAAACTCTTCCTGAAGCAGCAGTGGTCGCCATTGCAGGGAAGGTGTTCAACTCTAGTGAAAATGACAAGGTCGTGGGTGATGCTAAAGGCAAGTCTGCTGCTAACAATGCTTCTGAAGTTGATATGGTTGTTGTTGGGCCAAATGCAATTGACAAAGATAACAATGAGATTCCATCCTCGATGAAAGACAAAACCAGTTCAAGCAAATCAGTAGTTATGGAGGAGGACTCTGATAAAGACGAGTTTCACGGCACTATTGAGAGGTTTGAATCTGAGGGAGAAGAAGAAGTGAACTCTACTGAATCTGAGGTTGTTGATCTTATTACTCCGCCAAACTCCAGTGATTTTTCTCTTACTGCTAAATCGGCTCAAGACACTGACGATTTCTATGAACCAAAAAAAATCAGAAGAATTAAGAGTAGGAACTCAAGTCCTCCGATTAATTCTGTAAATAGCAATAGATTTCAGAATTTAGTAGATCAGTTTGTGGATGGAAGTGATGCTCTAATCCTGTCAGAGGTGTCAACCTGGTGAAGTACTGGGTCCATCTGTTCCTAATGGTTGACACCAATTTGAGCATCTTATCCTGGAACGTCAGGGTCTCAACATTAAAGCCCCCCGAGTCCAGGGAGAAATAAATAGGCAGAAGCAAAAAGAAAGGCTCTAAACTGGAGCTCTGCTCTGTAGAAAACGAAAAGCAATCAATAGAAGTGACACTTGATGGGGAGTGCATTTAAGAACAATTGTAATCTAGAGTATTTACTATTTAAAGGAGAAGAAAATTAGAAATAGGAGAGTACTGTTACCTTTGGCACCTAGAGAAATAGGAGCTTTCGAGATAACTCCAGCAGCACAACCACTTTGGCACCTAAAGAAATCATTATAGAATCATAGTGGAGCTCTTTTGTAAGTTTTACATATCCAGTTTGGAGGCTAAACTTCTCTCAGTAGCTCTGAAAAAATAAAACTACAACAACTATAGATATAAAACCAAAGGGGCAGTCTATACAGATTCAAAAAGATAAGAAGAAAATGAGGCCTCGAGCCATATAACCAAAACAAGCTCCTCTTGAAAGTTTTATATAAGACTATATGTGGAAAGAGACGGTCAGAACATAATCAAGAAAGCCATACCATTAGTTATGTGTCGGTCCTAGTCCTGCATGCTTTGGATAAATTGTTGAAAGGCAATAACAAAGAGTTTATCTTAATTGTACACAACATCAACTAAAATAGACATCAAATTATAATATAGTAACAAATTACCATTCTCAGATAATACCTAAAGATGTCATTTTGGACGCACATTTGTTGAACGACACGTGGCCGCCCTCACTTTCTTCAAGACACGCACTTACCATTCACCTTGAGCCTTTGAATAAGCTAGCATCAGCTATTTTTTCAGCTATATATCCTCTATTTCTGTTATTGCAACACTAGTTTTTGGTGCTTGCTACTTGATAGACTAGATAGTGTGATGTAAATTATCAATACTAATATTCTATCATACATAATATATAACCAATATGTGTTGAAAAAAAGAAAATAAGAGTAAGTGTTGAACCCATACATAATATATAACCAGTAGACTATTATCAATACTAATGTTCTATCATCTACATCTCATAGTGGCAATATACATGTGATTTACATGTTGCTCCATCAATAAGGAATTAGGGAAGTATGTGAATATTATCAACAATTTGGAGCAACTTCTTCATCTTCTCCTTACATTCTTCACAATGTATATAACTAGAAGAAAATATCGATAATTGAGAAAACTGCAATCATATAAACACCACAACACATTTCTCATAAATAATAAAAACTAGCATGGTAAATATAGATAACAAAGATAATATTGCAGTAGTCTTCAGGGATTGGTTAAGAGACAACAAAAGCCATCAACCCCTACCCATCCACTATTTCAACCTTCTCAACTTCCTCCTCCCCCTCAACCTACTCCCACCACTCTGCATTTTGCTAGTGCTGGTCAGGAAGAAGTGGAGAATGGGAGGGAGATCACTTCAACTGCCTAGAAGACTCCTCAACGGATGGGTACATAAGTTAGTCATTGATGTAAATCAATAGTTTTAAATCTTAAAATGAAAGCATGATGTCTAAAATTTCATAGCATCATTAAGGAAGAAGACTTCAACCATATAGATTTACACTAAGCTCATAGCTAGGATCTTAGTTAAAACCAAACAATAAAAAAGATTGGCTTCGTCAGAAACAGAAAAGAAAAGAGATCTACAGCAGAATTTCAGCCAACAAAGGCCTTTACTTGAGCCAAGTTCAGACACAACCTAAAGAAGAAAGGTTGAAGCAACTCCATAGTCTCATAAATTCTTGGATCAGGCCTATATTGGCTTCTCTGTCATCAAAACAATATAGAAACCTCCAACATTTACTAAATCAGAAAAAGAAGATAGATAGCTTGTTCAAACAATGCTCAAATAAAAAAATCAGGTGCAACAAAATCATAGAACACTAAAATACATTTGAACATCAATATACCTATTGCTATTAACTCAGACTTGGTTCACCACCATTCTGACTCAGCCTCATTGGCAGTGGGCTTTCTAGATCTTGAAGAGTACAATTATATACGAACTAAATGTTAACACATTATTACATATGATTGAAACGAATGACAAATGCTAAATGATAACAACCACTCATGGGTTACATACAACCAATTTGTACTCAAAGTGATACAACCACATTCATACTATGGCATTAGCTTAACCACAATCTAAACATCACTATCATTGGCCACCTCCCACAGGACCAAGTGTGGGGCCTACAAACCAACATATATAGAAAATAAACCAATGTTATACTTATAAAAGATATAATTGATTTTCTCAATAAAACTTCACCAAACCACTCTAGTAAATTAGCTACATCACAGCTGAGCAACACGAATATATTTTTTATCCTACTATTAGTTGTACACAGAGCAACTTGTACTTAGAGAAACTAGTACATTTTGTTCATAAGAAAAGGTGGAGAATGTCGAGAACAATAAATATAAGCAACAAAGAAATATAAATATTAACAAATTCTTCCTTCATAGCCTAATGTTCCAGCTTAACCATATGATGGGATCCAAATGGTTAATAGAATTGGAGACTCCAATTCCTACAAGATAAAACAATAAAATAGTTAGTTTCATTTCACCAATAGATATGTGTAATAGAAAACTATGATATGCAAATATATATACTATAAATAATACAATGGCAACAAGAAACATCATCAATTGGTGAACTGACCTCATAACTAATTTGAGGTATCATCATCTGAAATAGCCGGAGAAAAGGCACAACGATCATCATCCTCACTAAAATCCAAAAGTTCCTGAAATTTTTGATTGCTGATTATCCTATATAGTGCATTTTCCACATTTTCCAAACGTTTTTGTGTGGCACGCTTTCCATCTTCAACTATTTTAAGAGCTTTCTCTTGTACTTTCAAAGCTTCCTCCTTGTCTTTCAATGCTTGGTCTTTTTCTTTGAGTTCATCAAGTAAGGCATTCTTTGTTTTGTATGGTCCTCTAACATCTCTTGGCTTTACACCTCCACCATAACAGGATATGTATTTCTTTGTCTTTGATTCTCCATACACTTTTTCGGCGACCTCAACGGGGCGAAGGGATGGCTCTGCTTGTTGGATGGTTATGATTTTTTCCTGAATCAACAATTTATGTTAGTAACTAATGGACAGAAAATAGATATTTTTTTCTAACTAATGGACAGAAAATAGATATTTTTTTCTTACTTACATGAACTTGAGATGACTCCATAGTAGCTAAGGTATCACCCTTCTTGTGGCTTTCAAAGTACATTGTTCCCAAGTCAGGTGGGTTCCCATCTTTTCCTCCCTATAGTACAACAAAAAAGTTATATGCTTACCTAGAGACAAAGTATAGCATAAAGAGAAAATTAAACAACCTTCTGCCGTGATATTTCTCTAAGAGGCATGCTACCAGTGCGATGAAGTAACTTATTGTTCAGCCCTTCTCTGTTTATGGAGTTTCTCTTACTTGATGCCTGCATTTAGTATAATGTGCATATAGATAGAAGAAAGAAAAGAAATATAAGAACAAATAATTTGAATTGATGTAAAGTTTAATAATAAAAAGGTCACCATAAACTTTTCATTGTGAAAAATCTCTTTCACAAGCCATTCCCAATCACTATCAACTTCAATTGCCATAGGTTTCTTTGAAAGTTGTTGTTGCATGTCCAACCCCTTGACAGTTTGATGCATTGATGCCCTCCACTTTATCCATAATTCTTTCAAGTGTTTTAAAGTGTGAGCTTTGTGTTCCTCCATGTGGTCATTTGAGAATTTATCCTAATACATGTTTAATTACACAAGAACATCAATGCATCATGGATGTTTGTCAAATGATTATAAAAATAAAGTGTAGAAGATATTACCATAACTGCAGCCCACATGTGATCTTTTTGTCTGTCTGTAACTTCATTCCAAGAATGCACTTTGATTGGAAAAATATTCCGATCACGAACAATCCTGCCCAAATGTCTACTCCACACCTTATGATTTTTTCCAACAGGGCGACCTTGATAGAATGTGACATCTATCTTGGCACCTCCTCTTAGTCTAGCCACTTTTTTACATTTGTTACGTCCTCGACGTCTGACTGCCTTTTCAGTGGCACTGGCTATATTCAGTAATAAAAAATAAATAAAACAAGTTAAGGAATGTCTGACTCAAGCTCTTGAATCTGCTTATTATGAATGAAGGAAAGCGAACATACACATTGAAACATCATTGACGACATTAGTGGACATCCGTTTGGTCTCCACGTTCTGTTCTGGTTCAATAGGAACTTCTTCAAGAGGTGTAGGATCAGCTTCATTTTGTGGGGAAGGAACATTTTCAGTTGGAGGAGCATCACAGTCTTGTGGTGGAGAAACATTTTTAGTTGGTGGAGGAGTAATTATTTTTGACATGGCAGCCATTCTAGATTGATCCTGAATATTGCTTTGTTTGGAAGTCAAGTTGTTCAAGAAGGATAAATGATTATCACATGACTCCATGTAAGCACGACTTTTGCTACCTCCTATATGATTCAACAAGTGACTCTTAATTTGTAATCCATGATTACGTCCTTTCCCAATTACACTCAATTGTTGTGGTGAGATGAACTTCTTAGCATTGGACTTAGCCATTGGATCTTTCCCATTTCTTGATGTGCTAGCAGCCAACTTCCTACAAAACCGTCAAGCTAGTTGTTAATATAATTTCTTGCATAAATCAGTATAAATGAAATTATAATTGCATAGAATGTAAAAAGGAATAATTAAGTTGACACCATCACAAGAACAAGAAGCTTATGATCCAACATAGTGGCAAAGCCAAAACAATGATCGGTTTTGTTATATACAACATATGGCAGGAAAAAAATAGGAGGGTCTTCCTTAATAATAGAAGGGAGGTCCAGGAAGTGTGGGATACTGCTCTCTATGATTCAGTGGGCATGTATAGATAGCTATTTCGTTCTGTACAACTCTTTTTTTGTTCTTTTCTTTTCTGTTTTGTACATATTTTTACATAGTATCAATAAAGAGGAGCAAGCTGGTTACCACCAAAAAAAACATTGTAATGAGATACGAAAAAAATAAGTTTGACTATTATAATTGTTACACGTTTAGAAGTACTTAAAGATGAATAGTAATCTAGTTAACATTATGAAATAAGCATTGGATCATCATGTGCATCATTTGTATCATCAACTAGCTCCAACTTGTCCCCTGGATCGATCTTTGTCACAATATGCCACCCCTTATTAATCTGATCAATCGCATAAAAAACTTGAGATGCTTGAGTTGCTAATATAAATGGCTCAACAGTTTTCCAAATACGCTTGCAATCAACACTCGTGAATCCATACGCATCAGTCTGTACTCCTTTAGCAACATCAAACCAATCACATAGAAATAATACCACTCTCTTACTGCCCAAATATTGTAATTCTATAATCTCAGTCAGTTGTGCGTAGTAATCTCTACTAATTCCACTACCATCATCACCAACCACGGTTACCCCACTGCATTGTGACCTTGATCTTTCATCATGAGACTTAGTGTGGAACCGATAACCATTCACTATATAGCCATAGAAACATTTCACGCATTTGAGTGGACCACGTGATAATGAAAGCAACTCATCTGTCTTCTTGCTTTTATCATTCACATGTTGATCTGCTATCTAAAAAAAGATAGTTAGTAGGAAAACTAAATCAAATTAGTGTGTATACAAAACCATATTGAACAAATCAGACCAGCTTACTTTCATCTTAAACCATTCTATGAAATCCTCATTTAAATCCTTAATAGATATTTGGTCTGGATCAACTCCTTGAGCTTGATAATATTCTCTAGAATAAATTGAAAATGCATGTGATGAAGTTAGTAAACAAAATATAAAATCTATCAGCAAATGGCTCAGCTACACAATTCAAGAATCACGTACTCAATGAACGGCTTAACTTCCTCACAGTTGTTCAAGATGTATAAATGAGCTTTCTCCCACTCAACTGCATCAAGGTCCCTTGTTGTTCCACATCCTAATCCTCTTCCCTTGTATGAAAATATAGATAATGTTGCACATTCATTGACATAATCATCATAGTTTCTATCAAGACGATTGAACCTTGTCTCTATTGTATGCAAATATCTGGAACAAAGATTCATGCATTCTTCTGCTATATAGCCTTCTGCTATGGAACCCTCAGGACAACATTTGTTGTGAATATAGGACTTCAATGTGTATAAATATCTCTCTATCAGATACATCCAATGATCATGAATGGGCCCACATAACATAGCCTCATGTGATAAATGAATAGGCAAATGTAGCATCACATCAAAAAATGATGGTGGAAAAATTCGCTCCAACTTACAAAGTGTAATTGCAATTTGAGCTTCAATTTGCTTCAGATCCCCCATATCTAAACATTTGTTTCCCAAAATCTTGAAGAAACACGAAAACTCAAGAAGTGGTTCATAAACATCCTTAGGAACAAGGCCACGCAATGCAAGAGGGAGTATGTGGTGTAACAAAATATGATGATCATGACTCTTCAATCCTGAAAGTTTATTTTCTTTAAGATTCACACACTGGGAAATGTTTGAAGAAAAACCATCTGGTACATTTAGATCCTTCAAAAATCTTAAAAACCTACGTTTTCCGTCTACAGATAATGTGAATGATGCATCAGGAAGCACTGTTTTCCCTCCAATTATCATTGGGTGCAACTCTTGCCTAATATTCATTGCTTGCAAATCTAGACGAGAGTTATAATTGTCCTTTGTCTTATTCTTCACATTCATAAGAGTTACAAGAATACTATCACATATGTTTTTCTCAATATGCATCACATCTAAAGTATGTCGTATCAATAGATCTTTCCAGTATGGAAGCTTAAAGAAAATGCTTTTCTTGTTCCAATTATCCCCCCTGCTCTTGTGAGATACATTTTTTGAACATTTGCTAAGAACATTCCCTTCCAAACTTTGCACTTGAATGAGGACATCATTACCAGTTAGTGGTGTAGAGGGTGTGCCCTTCTCGATCGTGCCATCAAATGCAGATTTATTCTTTCTCCACCGATGATCCAAAGGCAAATAACGCCTATGACCCATAAAGCATTCCTTTCTCCCATTAGCCAGCCTAATTGAATGAGTACCCTTATGGCAACACGGGCAAGCACGTTTTCCCTTGGTACTCCATCCAGATAAAATCCCATATGCAGGAAAATCATTGATGGTCCACAACACAACAACACGAAGATTAAAATTTTGATGTGTAGTTACATCAAATGTTTGTATACCATTATTCCAAAGCTGCAATAATTCATCTATTAATGGTTGCAAATAAACATCAATACAATTACCTGGACCATCAGGACCTGGAATAAGCATGGACAAAATGAGATTTGTTTGCTTCATGCACATCCAAGGAGGCAATTTGTACGGAATAAGAATAACGGGCCAAGTGCTATATGATGACCTAGAATTGTTGAATGGTTGAAAACCATCACTAGCAAGGCCTAGTCTGACATTCCTGGGCTCTGCAGAAAAAGTACCATGAAGCTCATTAAACTTTTTCCATGCCAAGGAATCGGCCGGATGATGTAAATTCCCATCATCTTCTTTATCGTGATGCCACCTCATTAGTGAAGATGTTTTTGAGGACATAAACAACTTTTGAAGGTGGGGCTTTAGTGGAAAGTAACGCAAGATCTTTGTTGGTACTTTCTTTCCATTTGCTTTTAATTTCTCTTCCCCATTGTGCTTGTTATACTTCCATCTTGAAGTATTGCAAATTTTGCATTTATCAAGGCCACAGTCTTCCTTCCAGAACAACATACAATCATTCACACATGCATCTATCTTGTCATATGAGCAACCAAGATCTTTAATTGTCTTCTTTGCTTCATAATAAGAACTAGGTAAGGTTGAATCACATGGGAATAGTTCATCTTTCAATAATTCAAGTAGCAATGTGAAAGAATGATTACTCCATTTTCCAAGGCTCTTGAGATGAAGCAATTTTACCAAGGCAGATAATTTTGACCCCTTTGATCCCTTATAGAGAGGTTGATTGAGGTCATCCAACAACCTAAAAAACCATTTAGCCTCGGTATTAGGTTCCTCCTCATGATCACCATGGTTGGAATTTCCCATTCCACCATCATTCCTCCCAAGATTATGTGAACTAGGGTGCATTTCTTCAAGAAGATCTAGCATCTCATCATCTACTTCATTATCCCCTTCATCGTTATTGACTAAAGTATCTGAATCAGACTCACATTCATTTCCCATCTCACCATGATGATACCACAGAGTATAACTGCTCAAAATACCATAAACCATCAAGTGTGTTTTCACCACATCACGTGGGATAGAAGAAGTATTAACACAACGAACACACGGACATCTGATTTTATCTGCACCAATTTTTTGACATGCATAGGTAAGAAACTCTTCAACACCGATTTCATATGATGGATCATCAAGCCTATCGTCAACAAGTCTGATCCATTCCTTATCTGGTGCCATTTTCTACAAAGAAGAATTCATGTTATTGTTTACAAGTCATACAATATAATTATTTCTTGTTGGTGATAATATAAGATTTCTTTCTCTTTTTTGTTACCTTTATAAAAAAAGATCAAGATGTGTAGCATGCAGCTCTATGCCCGAGTCCTTTGGGCATCTATATATTCAATGTTTAGCACTTGGGTTATGCAACACCTTGAAAACTAATAAGGAAGTTAAGATAGGTTATACACAGTTATATCATGCGACTATACACAGCTATATCATGCGACCATAATGCAGGAAGTAAAAATAGTTTTCCAATTTCGTTGTTGTAGACCATGATGAATGAAGTAAAAAGTCATATCATTCACTATTGCATAGAGGAGTGTGACTTGTTTTATATCCACTCGCATCATATTTTTTGTGAGGTATGACGGAGGATTTATCAGGGGAAAGGGTTGAACATAAACAAAGTTAGAGGACGAAGTGCAAGAAGACACCACCAATGCAATCCCTTCTTAGTCCCCCCCCTCTCTGGCGTCTTCCCTACCCCCTTCTATGCACTCTCTGCCTAGACAGTGGCCCAACTTGACACACCATGATAGCTCTTAGAGGATGAAGAGCAATAAGACACCACCAATACAATCCCTGACAATGTTTGAGAACCCCTTTGCGAAGTTGTTATACTACTGAAATTTATGTACAAATAGAACTCTCACGCAGGAACAATGTACTCTCTATTTTATTTCTTAAATTGATATCTTGTTATACATGTAAAGAGAAAGGTAGTCTTTTATTACACAATATGATGTCCTAGAAGGGATCTCATCTTAGTGTACTCTCAGTACCCATGCAACTCCTTGATGATTGATTCTTCATGATGGGCCTTGACATGACCCACAGGCGTTGTTGTATATCTTGTTGAGCTGTCGGATTTTTAACTTATACATTTTATATCTTTTAAGGCTACAATGCCCTAAACAAACTTTAATTGATGTAGTTATAAGAACTAATTGATCAAGTGATACCTTAATTGGTGGTACCCTGAGTATGTAGATCTATTTCCCTGGGATGTTACAAAACTGTGAAGCAAGTAAGTGTTATAGAAATCTTCATATTGAGAGAAGATAATCCTAGTGTATATAATTGAATATACATGCGTTTATGGGGTTGATATACACTAACATACGTAGGTTTTTGAGGACCGGTTATCATTGATGGCCCATTGTTATTTGACATGTAGTAATTTATAGAGAGCGACTTTGGTCGTGGTTTTTTATGGGTTGATACCCTAAGCTTGGTGCCATTTCATAAACCTATGATATGTGGATCCACCCTTGAGCAATAATCTACGGTAGACCTGATCTAAGATCACTCTACCTTTCTTAGAACTCTCTTTGACCTAAGGTTTTGTGGAGAGATATAATGGAATCTAGATATCCTTCGATCTTTTATGTATTTTTAGTCTGGGATTCACAAGCACTAGTTATTAGTTTGAGTGGTATGTCTAAAACTAGGCAAGTCATAATACACATGGAATTCAATCGTGTAGTATATCTATTTGGTTTTCCTAAATGAGAAACATGGTTGTTCTCTTGATGTGTGATTTTCTTTATTTCACTAAATATATTTTCTAATTCTTATTCAAGCACATATATTGGTACATGTAAAATTCTCGTAAGAGTACACCTTGAATATGATCTATCTGAATGACCTTTTTCTTTACAATATCTCTAAAATTTGACATAGAAAATATGTAAGTAATACATTTTTCAATTGTTATATCATATCAGTGGGACTTAGGATCTCTTTACATGGTTATGTACATCTTTTAGGTGATCTACATGACTTCCCCAGAAGTGGAGTAAAATATCACTCCAGATGATCCTTAGTGCAAATGATATGCCTTCTTGTGTCCATAAGGTTGAAATTTTAAAATATATGCTTTTACCCTAGAACTGCCTCTTTTATGGCTTGTTGGATGCCATGTTGTTGGAAAACAAAATATAAATTTTCCTTGATGCTTTAATGGTAACCTAGGGTGTATATGACACATTTTCCCAATATAGGGTGTAAATGAAACATCTTCCTAATGTTATGATGTTATGTTTCATTCAAATTAGGTTACATACCAAAAATAATCCATCTAGACTTAAAAAGGACATTTTAATGACCTTTCTTGTTTTATACATAACTTTCCCATGTTGTTGATTGGACTTTTTATGATGTTCCATGACTATCATATGAAGAGAGAGAATTATATCCTTGGAAGTAGCATTTGAGCCTTTATTAGGGTAAGGCCTCCTTATGGCTAAAAATGACATTTTTTCTATGAATGGACACCTTGAAGGATTTGTGAACTCCCTGTTATTTATATGGTTATCTATACTTTTACTTTATTATCACATTCTTATATATATATACTTCCTTGATGGTGAATGTGAAAATTCCTATATGAGCTTGACCTTTTGTGGCCTTAAATGATTAGTTTGTGCCGTATATTGATACTTCTAAACAAAAAAAGATATTTTTATATCTTCTATGTTTTGCTTATAATTCACTTGTGTTCAATGACGAGTAACACACATAGATGCACGCATGCACACACGCACACACGCACACACACACGCACAAAGAATCACACCCAAACACCCACACCCACACACACACAGGCACACGAGTGCGCACGCACACACATATATATATATATATATATATATATATATATATATATATATATATATATATATATATATATATATATATATATATATGTATATATATAAAATACTCGTGCGAGTAGCTAAGGTTTTGCTGTGCTACAACTTGAAAAGTAACTATTTGGTCAGAAAAGTAACTCATAAAAACTAACTATATTGTTGAAAAAATAACAATACAACTAAAAAGGTAAAATAGACAGAGTACACAATAAATTGTTAGTTACATATTTGTTGTAGAAATTTTACTGTGTATTCTGCCCCATCTTTACTTTTTAAAAAAAATAGTTACTTCTCTATAAACATAGTTATTTTTATATCCAGATAGTTACATCTCAGACCAAATAGTTACTTTTCAGCCTACCCAGATGCAAAATCTTAATTACCCGCATGGGCAACAAATAAGCCCCCCTCCTCTTATATATGTATAAAGGGAAACCTACATGAGTATAATCATTTATGACAAGGGTCCAAGTAGAAAAGTAAGAATAAGGTGACTATGTTAATCAGATGTGTACTTTTAATATATGATGACAATCTTACATGAATAACACCTAAGAAAATATTCCTCCTCTTTATTTGAATATCTATGCTTTCTCCTATTCTCTTCTACTATAATATGAATGGTGTTTCTAAGTATAATATTAAAGTTTTTTTTGGAAATAGGTAAATATATTGCCAAAAGGTAGTATAGTCAAGCTATAAAGTACAAGAGCAAGCTACAAAAGATACATGGTCTATCTACAAAATACCCCAGTATGGTTTAGCTATGGGATTAAGGCCATTCTCAAGGCCTTTAGCCTTGACAACATTAAAAATGTCTCTGTTAACTAAAACAAACACATCGTTACTAGGTTGTCGACCATGGTTAATATTGTTCCTCTCTTTCCAAATATTAAAGAAAATACTAGCAAAACAAAGCCCGGCAAAGGCCCTCTCCTTCTTGTTCACACACTTTAACTTGATGAAATCAATCAGCTCGGTGATGCTTCTGGCCGTAAGGTTGCCCCACCCATTCTTCAGTGCCATCAAAGCCCATAGCCTAAAGACTTTGATGCAACCAAAAAATAGATGTTCATGAGTTTCAGGCTCATCACAAAAAGTACATTTGGGGCTGGTAGGGAGCCCCCATCTAATAAGTCTGTCCTTGGTAAGATGCTTCCGAAGGATCACCTTATATCTGGCTAAGATCCATTTGGGAATGTGACCCTTGCCCCATAGCAGATCAAACCAGGGAACAACTGGACCTGTAGGGGAGTGGATCCATGGTCTCTACCTATTAAGCATGACCTGGTTCCATGTCCTACACATCAGGACCTAGGTTCTGGAATTGTGGACATGGGAAATATGGACCTCACCATACCGCAATCTTAGCCAGTTGGCCCATACATTGCCTTTGACAGTGATCAACCTATCCAGTCTTCTAGCTTGGCTGTCCTCAACTATCTCTTACACTTTCTTGATGTTGAGACCTCCATTCTGTAGATATTTTGTAATGGTATCCCATTTCATAGCATGTAACTTACCTCCCCACAAGAAATTGTTAATTTTCTTAGTAATATTATTAGTGATGTGTTTAGGGAGGTTATAGACCTCACTCCAGTACCAGACTTTACTTAGGAGGACAGATTTGATAAGCAACAGGCGACCAACCATGGACATATGAATCCCACTCCAACCACCTATTTTAGCCACGATCTTGTCAAGACAAATAGAGTAATCCTTGGAGACGCCTCTACCACCAGCGATAGGAGCCCCAAGGTATAGCAACGGTGGATAAGTAAGTTGACTATAATCAAGGTTAATCACATGTTTCCAGTTAAAATGGCATGGTTGATGTCTCTTATTGGTTCTAAGAACATAAACTAAATATACCCCATGACTCCACAAGACAAATTATAATATAACATGTCTATAAGAAAAATTGGACATCTTCATGCTGTCAAATTATGATGTGTAAAAAGTGTAATCACACTACAAACCATATAGCTGATATGAGAAAATTACATAGTTATTTATTTTGATTTTTTAGAAAAATGAATCAACCTAAAATTGTTACAAGATTTCATATAACAAATTCATGGCATGGTTGTGAAATTGGTCTATAAATTAAACAATGTGTATATTTGAAGTCATAGGAACTGCAATTATTGAGAAAAAAATATACATCAACAAAACTTAGGGAGGATTTACAGCAATAAAAACCTTTCTCTTTGAAAAGGAAGACTATAATTGATTCTAGATATACTAAGTATTTTCCCTCCTCATTTACAACCACTTTTACTTTTGTTACTAGGGAGTGAATAATTCTAACACACTTTGGAAATAATTCCATGTGGTGATGTTTGATATCTTGATCATTTAACCTCCAAATAAACATTACTAAAATTGTATAGATTCTGATTCCATTCTAAAGTCAATATTAACCCAAGATCACTTATAAACAGTGAAAATTAATGAACAAAATGTATATGACATAATTTTATCATTTTAGTTCCTGTTTTAAAACAAATTGAAGGCAAAAATCCTAACTCAAGGCAATCAAGGATTTTGTCTACACAATTCCACAATTGATATATAACATGTTAAGCAATCAATTAACAAAATAAGTGTGATTTTTACACTAATTTGAAAAAAGCACACTAATCAGCACAAAGATGTAGATTAAAGGTTAATAGGGGTTTTGGATTTGACAGATCACCATTCCTTTAAGGATTTCACCTCAAATCCAAGAGAAGTATGAAAGATAATATAAAATCTAGATTCAATAATAAATTCACATTAAATATAAAAAATTGAACTTAGCATCTTTTAACAAACAATTACCTACTAAGTAGGGGCAAGGTCATTACAATAGTAGCGAGTAAAAGGATCACACAAGAGGCTAAAAACATCAAGTATAATTGAAAAAACCTCAAGAAGATGAAGAAAGAGAGACAAATATAACTTAGAATTTTCATTTGGTAATGCTATAGGATGTTAATCACTTGGTGGTATCTCTATCTATCCTTATATATTAGTTTTAGATCATGCAACACTAGGTGAAAATTCTGCATAACACTACTTTTGCCAACATACATGGTGAAGACTACTAGGATAAACTACTAAGGTTTGTGGATAAATGTGCAATGGAAAACTAGAAACAAGTTTTAGACAACACCATCAAATTGTGTCTCTTTGGAGGATGTTACTAATATTACATATGCCTTGTATTGTACCTTACATGATTTACAAATGTGAAAAGGACCTTATCAATTGGAAAATACATAATTCCCTAGATAAGTTCCTTCACATAGGCCCAGGCTACAAATTATGTCTCTTCAATATACACTACAAGGCAGGGCCTACAGTTAGTAAAATTCATTGACAGGGGAGTCAATAACCATGTGGGATAAACTCCAGAACAAATTCCTATATAAATTTTACTCTCTCTCATTTATTTAATCAAGGGTCAGATTACCCAGTGTACACAGGCCCCAATTGACCCTCTAATGAATCCTTGGAGAGGTATAACGAACTCCTCATATGGCCCCCACCTCAACATTTCAAAAAATCATCACACAGAGTTCTTTTTTAGAGGTGAGAATGATGATATCAAGAAATAATTAGATTCCTCACTAGGAGAAAATTTCATGTGTCACAGTTATGATATCAACTGCAAGATTGTGAGTCTAGAGACAAATAACCAACTAAATTGGGACATGTACATTTGCAAGGGAGTATCAAAAGTGGATATGGATGAAGATAGTTAAGAGCTAAAGTCCATTACATAAACTATTAAAGCCTTGGAACTTAAGTAGGATATACTATAAACCTCCTTTAATGCATATTAAAAGAGATGTATGTTCCATCATCAACAACATGTCAAAATGGCACAACCATTCTATGAGGTGTGGAAATTTGCTAAGAGTTACACATCTAGTTGTCAGTTTTGTATGATGTGATGGTGAGCAATTATAAAAGTAGGGTAATTACAATCAAGAAGAAGACTTAAGATTCATTCATGGAATTCTAGGTCAAAACTACTATAATCAAACAAAAATACAAACCATCCAAGTTTATAGTATGGGAATCCATTATCAGAAAAATGTTTAGAATAGCTAAAACATGATAGGAATCTTGGTCATGGTCTCCTATAATTAAAAAAATGATGGAACAAAATAATTTCAATGAAGGAAATTTAATAGGATGTTTGGAATATGAATTACAACTAGGGACCACAGTTGAGTGTCAATCAAGGTCCTCAATGACATCAAAGAAGTTGGTAGGAGAATACATATGATGATACATTTTCATTTACTAAAAGAATGCTACAAGAGAAAAAAAATCACCAACCAACTACTCACAAAAAGGTTGTCGACTCCTAGTTGGCCAAGCTCACAGTTGCCATATGCCTACCTACCTACTAGTTTTTACATAGGGCAACCTGATAAATAACCCAAATCACCTAAAGAAGTTAATGGTAGTAGCCACATGTGTAGGATAAATCTTCCCTAAGCTGAGTCATCTAGGGATGCAAATTCTTTTTGCATAAGTTCTTCCTCCTCACTTCCTCATCTTCTACTTCCAGGTCAAAAATAAATAGGCCAATCTTAGAGGGCACACCCCCTTAGATGTAGAGCCCAAAAATGTGTGCCTTGTAGATGATGCCATTCAGCATGATGGTCAAAACGTACAACACCAGGAGATGTAGGAGAATATTATTTAGAAGATATTCATCCCATGTTCACTCATCTTTAATGAGGATTCCACATAAATTGTTTGGTTTGTAGTTAGGGAGAGATGAATAAAGCAGAGTCTGGCGATAGTAAACTCCCTCATCCTGAACATGTTTATGTGTCAATCAATCTAAAACAACAAATAGGGAAGAAAAAAATGGCATACCCTCCCGCAACATTTGAAGCAAACATGATTCTGACTGCCTTGGGTCCGTAGAGATTGTAGCTCCTCTGGCCTTTCAATCTACAACCCTTTCTCCTCGCTCAGGTCGCTCGGGGCCACAGGATCTTACTGCATGAAGAACAGAGAAACAAAATAAAGCTGGGAGAGATGAGTTGAGGAGAGATTAGACTGGGAGTAGAGTACAATGGGGGCCTCATACCTTTCTCTTCCTCCCTCCTGTAGACCAGTTACCGGATATTGTCCTAGGTTGCTACTCAAATCTTGTTCGATCGTCTTGGGTCCATAGAGATCACCTCGCCTCTTGCCTTTGGGTCCACATTCCTTTATCCTACCTTGGTTCTCCCAGGGCCATAGGCTGTTACTGCACGGAGCAGAGAGAAATAGAGGGCCACAGGATGTTACTACACAGAGTAGAGAGAAATAGAAGAAGTAGGGAATAGATGAGTTCGGAAGACATGACTGTGGGAGTGGAGTAGAACGATGGCTGCATACCTTGTTGTTCCTCCTACAGATCAATCACCAGCTCCTATCTAGGTTTGCCTCTAGTTCTAGATCGGGGTTCTGGCGTCGCTGTGATGCGTGGCGTCGCTTCTCTAGGTCACCCTTGATCGGCCGCCGGAAGTATACTAGCTAGATTGCCCTGATCATCATCGCCGAAGAGGAGAGCTTGGGAGTTAGCTAGCAGGCAAACCTAGTGTGAAATCAGTTGGATTGTCGTCTGCGTAGATCTCTCTGCTTGTGGGTTAGCAAGTGTGGGAATTATCAGTGGAGTGGGAGAATGTGGGAGTCGGGCGGTCTTTGCCGCCGTAGGGATCGTGCGTCTGTTCCGGGTCGCGCGGGGGGTGTGGCGCTGGCGAGGGTAGGGCTGGAGGGAGAAAACTGGTATATGATTTTTAGCGACAGAATATACATCATATTTATGACAACTAATATATTTGGCCGTTATTAACCATACTAATATCGACCATAAAAATGTGTGGTCACGATTAGGGTAACAATTACGACAAACTAATTATGTTGTCGCTACTTTGGTCGTTAATGTCTTGGTTTCTTGTAGTGGATTGAGTTACTAAATCATGAATAAACTCAATGAAGTAGATTTAAAAGATTGATTTGTGATCTGAATGGATGGATTCGTGCTTTTACCATGGTGTTATCTATCACTTGACTTTATCCAATTATCAACATAGGGTCCCTACATTTAAATAAGTATTTGTATTCGACATTATATCCTCTTAAAGCCTACTGTTGTGTTCAAATTACTCAAAATCTACTTACATAGTATTTACTATTATAGTTGAATTGAAAGAGTCATGTCTCCAGATTTTTGTCTCATAATTATAAGCCTACTGACACTTTGTGATTTTGTTTGTAAATATTCTTCCAACAACAAATTCTTAGGTGAAATCCATAAATTGTCTAAAATATTTCGTAAGGTGATCCAGCATAAACAACAATAATAAATCAAAATTTCATAGATTCGGGAAATAGAAATGTTATTGAACTTTTAATTGTCAAGGAAAAAACAAAGGAAAACTTTTAGGTCTTAGAGATAAAGAATATTAGCCCCAAAATATAGAAAAGAATAAAAAATCATAGAAATGATAAAAATGTAAATAGTGGAGCCCTTATTAGCTTAATATAGCGTAGTCCTCCAAGGAAATTTCCCGTGAATTGTGTTTTTGAGCATAGTTGGATAACACTTTTCTTCCTTCTTCTCTATTCCTTCTACTCCATAGATACATCATCTAACAATGAGAATAATGGTTGATGTGTCATTATTAGGTCTTCAGTGGACTATGAATGGGAGTTCAACATTGATCATTGTATTTTGTTCCAAAAAACTAAGACATAGATGTAGTACCAATATTGGTGCCACTAACATGAAAGTCTGTGTTACTGACTTGGTGGTGTAAGCCTCCTATCTTTTCTATACATGAGCCAGTGCCACTGACCACTTTTCAATGCACTGATTTTGATATACAAAACAATCTAATCAATTGAGCATCTTCACGAGAAGATATTGGTGATGTTGACTTATTAGTCAATAGCACTGACTTTATGATTTTTCCATAAATACAGACAAAGTATTTGTCTAAACAAAAAATTTATAGAATATGTGAAAATGTGTCCAAAATATTAAAAACTAATGCACAAGTAATAATATACCAGCATGGTAATAAATGAATGAAATAAATACTATTATAATCATCCTAAAGATAAAATCACCCAAAATCAACATATGAAACCACTATAATTATGTATCTATCAATTTTCCTAATGCATTTTGACCACTGGATTAACCCTTTATCAAATTGTGATTTAATACCAGCATATTTCTAGTGATATGGAATCACATTACCTATTTATAGACCTGACCATATAATATTATTATAAGAAATCATCAAAATTATTCATATCAATGTTGATAGTATGTTTGTTATTTTACCTGACATACCATTATAACTACATGAGCTGAAATTAGGCACAATAATATGAAATTTATGCCCATTAAAATATTTTCATTTTATTCTTGGGCATCTATCTTATCATAATATTTTTTTTGGTTGGTCAAAACTCCTGTTTCTTTTTTTTGTGTGTAACTGAACAATGCAAGATGATTCCCAAATAGGAATCAACTAAAAAAAGAAACTATCTTACTATCTAACTATCTTTACATCAGAGAAAAAAAACAAACTATGAGTCCAAAACTGAGAAAACTAGAGAAGAGGGAGCCTCAAACCTTCATGAGGCTTGAAGCTTCAAGGAGACCACAAGAAACAGATGAGAAATAAAGACTCAACCATCACTACTAAAGTGAGAGGGGAGCAAAAGGAACAAGAAGCATAGCAGTTGCCAACAGAACCTTCAACAGAACAATCCAGTCTTCATCTCATCAGACACAACAGAAGAAGATAACCAACCCAGACAACCATCAATCTCACCGAACTAGCTCATAGACATCAGGATGAATCACCTTCGAATAGCAACCATAGAAACATTACTACTGTCTCAGAAAACTGAGAAAACAAAAACCAGCATTCCAAACAACCGTCACCAATAACATAGCGAGGGGAGAAGAAGATACAAAAAACACCTGCTACGGATCAAGCCTAAACCACCAAACACTTCTCAACTTAGAAGGAGAAAAGCAAACAACAGAAAACCAGGTACTCATTGAACTGTTCCATAAGAACTGGAAGCACAACAACCAAAAACACCCAGACTCAACCGTCACTATACGAGTGAGAGGGGAGCAAAAGAAAACAGAAGCTCAACAACTACCAAAAGCCTCATCCATCAACCACTTCTCATCTTAGAAGGAAACAACAGGCTAGCAAACTTAGGTGCTCACTGAACAACTGCCTTAGCAGGCTACCAGACCACACAACCAGACTCGACCATCTCTATAAAAGTGAGAGGGGAGCACAGAGGATCAACCAGCACATCATCCACCATCAAAGGACTCGACCAACATAGTAGAGCCAACAACTCAGGCACAAAACAGCAGAACAAGCCGACCAACATATACTGCAGATCATCAACACTTCGAAAGAATCACAACGACAACACCTACCCTGCCCCAGCCGTCAACAACCAACAACACTCAAGACTACACAACACAAATCAAAGAGAGCATAGCCACCAATGCCAGGCAGCCAGAATCCAAAGGAACAAAAGAAACAAGAACCAACTATAGATCCCTGCTATTCCAGCCCAGATCTATCTTGTCATAATATTGATATATATAAATATATATTAAGTTCAACAATCACATCCTTAGTAGGTATGTTTCTCTAAATATTCTGCTAATCTCATCAGGTCGCTACCCCACCTTAGAAAATTACAAAATATTAGGTAATTACATATGATACCATTCCTCCAACCCTCACCCCTATTCCTATTCATTCTATAATTTAAAAGGTAGAGAAGTCCAATGTCTGCATAATTAAAGTCAAGGATTCATTTTCTTGAAATCAATGGTCAAAGAAAAACATTGCAATAATACCTAACTCAAAGTTCATCAAACATTATATGTTGTAGGATTTTGGTGGACATAATTCCAAATATAATAATGGTATTTATCCTATTCAAGTTTCATCCATGCTACTAAAAAAGTCATCATCGACATTGATGCTTATTGGAACATCATTATTTATTTATACAATTCAAAACAAGCATCATCTTTGTATCATACCATGTAGATATGTAGAAAGAACAAGAAACTTCATGTGATGTTTTACATAATTATTAATACTATTCAAAACCATACATCATTTATTCAGATTAATCATTGCAAAATTCATCCACCAGTCATAAAGTTATATAACCATCTTAGGAGATACTAGGTTTTACTTAGTTTTATAAGTGACTCATTTTTATCAATGATAGTCCTTGTTTACAACACTAACTATTTGACTAAATCAAAGTCCAAATAATGTTAAACACAAAATCATATATCAATGACCTAATAAGCATCAAGGTTCCACCGCTAACATTTCATTGTTGCATAGGAAATGCAAATATTCTATCTACCAACATATCACTAAGATAAAGTATCACAATGTTCATCAAACTTGTAAAGTACCATGTGTAAAACCCATGCCCACTTCTCAATGCTCTAGTAGAGTTTCATGAACGATGAATGGCCCCACAGATCATCACTAACCTAGACTGTACACTTTTTCCTCACTCAATCACTAGTCAGGATAAACTTCCCTACTAGTCACCCGTCTTAGTACAACTCTGGGTTGAGCATGCTTAACCACATAGTTCTTTAGTAATGAGTTCCCAGAAAAAGAGGAGCACCTTGGTAATATGGGTAGTCAAATCATTCATTTCAAGATAATTTTATCTGAGGCCTCAAATCCTAGGATGTTACAACCTTCCCCACTTAGACACTTGACGCCCTCGTCAAGGCTTAAATAAATAGCCTTTAATATTTTTCCATTTTAGTGCAGACACAAAATGTCCCTTAGACACCTAGCTCCCAATCATGGAATACCAATACAAGGGTGGCTACATCACCATGTACAACTCTTTCCAACATGTGCGGACTGCATGACTCAAGTCTGGTATGCCACATGCCCATGTGGGCCTCACCTACAAAAGGGTTTTTGGCTATGGTACTATTTGTAAAGCCCGAGCCCATTGTCCAAGGCTCTAGTAGAGTGTCAATAATGAAAACATGCCCTAAGACCACCACTAACCTTAACTACATGCTTTGTCCTCACTGACGCACATGGCAAGATAAACTTCTCGACTGGTCACCCATCCTACTACTACTTTCGGTTGATCACGCTTAATGACATAGTTCTTTAGTGATAAGATCCTTGAGAAGGAGGTGCATCTTGATGATATGTGTAGTCCAATCGTTGCTTTTAAGATCATTTTATCTAATGCCTCAAATCCTCAGACGTTACACCATGCATCATAAATACCTTAGCAATTTGGCTACAAAATATGTACACCTTTGTTGAAGATGATAAACTACCAAATAAAATAAATATGTCTAAATGTGATAAAGAATCAAACTATCATCTCCAGCACTCCTTTCTCTTTTGACCAACTAGCCAGAAAGTCAAACAGATTCCTGGTATGTGATAAGAAAACTACTTGTTTTGGGTTATATAATATATGAACAACTTTTTGATTAAATTTACTCTTGAAAATATGGTTGTTGCTTCATTTCAACCTTTTTTGGAATTCCAAAAGTTTGTTTTACTTTTATATGATGACTTTTGTGTAATTTAGAGGATATTTATCATGGAATAAAGGTATTGGCGTTTATTATTTGTTATAACATCAAATGTTAATAGATGGATTATAAATTATTTCAGATTTCATAATAATTAACCCAGACTATTTCCTTTTCTTTGCCATATCATTATTTCCTCTAGACTTGATCTCAAGATCTAAGAACAAACTCAAAACATTATCAATAGCTCTATACTTGAGGATTGGATTCTAACTAGCATATTTGTTATTCTTTGAGAACTTGAATTAGTAGTTGAGTGTGGAATGGAGAGTGAAATTAACCACATCCTTTTCTCTAATTTATCATCATTTCCTCTAGTATTGAACTTAGAAGTTAAGAAAACACTCTAAACTTCATTAAAGAACTATATACTTGAATAGTGGATTGTAATTAGCGTATGTGGTTATTCTTTGAGGACTTGAATCAATAGTTGAGAGTGGAATGGAGGGAGTGTATGTCCACTTATTATTTAAGTTACATTTAAAATATTAGTTTCTTCATTTCTTTAAATACCATATTCTATGCCATATTACTAAATCAATCTCAATTCATCCTTTTTATTGGAAATCCCTAAATATTCAACTTCTAAAAATAATTTCTTACTGATGAACAAAAAAATTGTGGTTGTTAATACTTTAATAGATAAAATATAAAGTAATTATAATTTTTTTAGATAATTGTAGCACACTAGGGTTTTCTTATATATGCAGATGTGGTATAATTAGTTTGAAATATTTATAAATCTTTTTTTTATTATAGTGATTGAATTATATATAATTGAGTAACTAAATTTGTTCTTTTCCTAATTAGGGTTTCCAATTCAAATTTTGAGGAAGTATAAGAATAATAGTACAAGCCTATTTTGATATTACTTTGAGAATGGAATTTCAAATGTATATATATATGTGTGTATATATATATATCTATATATATATATATATATATATATATATATATATATATATATATATATATATATATATATATATATATAACAACATGATACTTACATTGTTTAGGGTTTCTGTTTGTAAATAATATCATATTTGATAAATATAAAATGCATATGATCTATTTAAATATGCTATGTGTAGTATATGTAGTGGATTCAAGTATTATATCTAGTGTTTATCTATAGGGTCCACTGAGTAGCTTAATAATTCAATAATATATCAAAAACAAAAATATTGGTCCAAATGGTACTTATACTCATAAAACTCAATAGTGATAGATCTCAAGAATATCACTGAAGCATTCTTTTAAAGTATGTATCGAGAAGGGAGAAACACACTACCGACTAGTTACTATTGGTAGATGTACCTTGGGACATTTGTAGGAAATATCCTACACAAAACATTTAGGTATTGGTGGTGCTTTATGTAGGGAAATATGGCTACAGAGTAGGCGACAGAAACAAAAATTGTAACCACCATATTCCCCATAAGCCAATAGATCTTGTCAATAACTATATGATGGGAAGGATGGTTTCCTGGATATACTTGGTCCAGGAGCAAGTCCTATAACATCTCCTCATCATTGTAGATGTGCAAATGTCTTGTAGTTGCACCGGGACTCATCTGATTGTTGCACCTCCTGGCCTACACCACAAACTATAGGTTGACGTTGTTCTCGTAGTGACAGAAAACAACCTACATGCCTCTATAAAAGTCTACATAGACCGCCTAAAACTCATGTTGTCCTACAAGAATAGACAGGAAGGAGTCATATCTCCCGCTGGTGTACTAGTCACCACCTTGCTCTCCTAAAATTGTTTCTCCCTTTGTATCCCACCTTTAGTTGGCATGACTTGCTTGGGATCTCTATTAGTTACCACAACCAGAGAGGAAAAAAATTATCAGAAGCAATTGAGTTGTGTTATGGGAAGCCGCAAATACCCCTCTATTTATAGGAGGGGTTAGGGTCTGGATTCCCAATCTGTGTGGGAGTAGAAGGGGTTGGAAGATCTTGTATTTTTGTAACCTACAAGTGATGAATTGATTGGTTGGAAACCGAGACGGTTGTCTGGCACACAAACTGATTGGCTCGCTCAGTGAACTTGTCTCTCTGTAGTTTCTTAATCGCACATGAATTTGATAATTTGTTTCCAATTAATGCTAAACATCAATTCATTGGATCAATCTAATTTTAGAAACCAAAAATGATCAATCTTTCTCACCAATTTGGGAATGTCACTAGAATCTTCTGCTAGCACAACTGAGCTAATCGGTTCACCAGATGAACCCATTTTCTCAGTCAACCTTAGTCGATCGGTTCACCCAATGAAATGATTGGTTGGTGCCCCATTCCATGAGAACTTCATCCAATTTAGTTCACATCAACCTGACACTCCAAATAGCCATCTCACTAGGTGATACGATCGATTGGCAGTCTAGTCAGTTGATTTGTCATGTGAATGGAATACCTAAACACTTTAGTAATCAATTCAATCATCATTCAAGATTAAAATCCTCTTCGAGGTCAAGAACTATGTGTGTGACCCTATAGGTGCCATATTACATTGGCACTGAAAGTCCATAACAACTTATGACATCACAAGAAATGAGCAGTGCCTAGTCACACATCAATGCTACCCAAGTAAATGGAAAGTTGGAGATCAAATTCAACCAACAATTTGTGTATGTTGTTACAATATTCATATGGTTCCTTTGTATTTGATATCTAGATTGAACTCAAGGCACGGAGTAGTCATCATATTCAATATTCAATCTTATTCATTGAACCAGAGTAGATTGTTTGAGATATGCGTAAGGCCAATATCATATATTGACTCACATGTGCATGGTCATGCATTTCTCGGAATCTCTAATCAAGAGGCCTAGGATATCATGCTTTTGTAGGAGGGAAAAATAACACCTACATCACTCACAATCAATCCCCATGTGTCACAGCCACCAAATCATCACCTTTATAATAACTATTATTTTAGGATTACATTTGATGATATCAAAGAATAAAAACAACATGTGATGAGTGTAGTGACTTTAGGTCTAAGAACCACAATCACCACCATCTCTATGATAGCTGACTATGACTATCATAGTAGTGACTTCCATGTGTCAATCTCATGTTGGTTCTGTCCGATACACTGTTCCCTAACATGTATCTGTGTGCTTGGTTTGATACTACCATATTATGACTAATGATATTTTTTCATCAACCAACTCAACTCTAATCTTATGTGTTACTTATATCTATCAATCTTCCACAATAACAACTGATCATGGACATAATGAGAATGTATATGTATACTCTTAACATTTGTGTGATATCATTGTTCAACTCATGTGCTTGAAAACATGTGTCATTAAGTAATATCATTATCTAGAAATTTATTATCTTACATCATTATCTCATAAATGAATTAAATAGAATAAATTAGAAGCTCGCCTTTATTTATTTATTAATAAAATCAAATTCATATTATACCATTTCAATCATCATATGATTGGTTCTTTGGGTATAAATACCACCAAACTCCCACTTGTACTTTTATCCAATCACCCACAACTGATATTCTAAGTGATCTAATATGTCTGTCATGCTTCTATTGTGAAAGTACCTTTCTCTAGGGGTCAAAAATATTTTTCTCCATTAGGACTCTGAATATTTACATCTCCTCATTATATGATCACTCATATGATATGTAATTGCTTTTATATATTCTTTGAGTGTTGATGCGATCTGGGTTATTCAGCTTGTGCAATAGCTCCATTGTTGTTACAATATAGCTCAATTGCATCATTGATGCTTGGAACAACCCCAAGTTCTAAAATGAACTTCTTGATTCATACAGCCATCTTTGCAACACTTGATGAAACAATATACTCCTCCGTTATGTAGAATAGACAACTGTCTCTTGCTTGGAACTCTTCCAGCTTACAGCTCTATTATTTATGGAAAAGACAAATCTTGATTGTAATTTGTAATCATCTTTTTAGAATGTAAGCTTGCATCACTGTAACCTCTTACTACCAACTCTTCTTCTATGTCGTAGACGAGGAACTGATGCTTAGTCTTTCTCAAGTACTTGAGGATGTTCTTCATGGCTATCAAGTGAGAATCACTTGGATCTAACTGATATTGCTCATCATGCTCAAGGCCTACGAGACATATGAATGGGTACTCAACATTGCATACATGATTGATCCAATTGTCAAGGCATATGGAATCAAACTCATGTGTTCCCTTTCTTCATGAGAACTGGGACTTTGAAATTTAGAGATGGAAACTTCAAGTAGCATGGGAAAGTTTCCTCTCTTTGAGTTCTCCATGCTGAACCACTTCAACACTTTATCAATGTATGTTCTCTGACTTTGTCCAAGAATCCTCTTGGATCTATCTCTACAATTCTTTATCCTCAAGATGTAGGATGCTCCTCCCAAGTCTTTTATGGAAAATGTATTTCCCAGCCATGTCTTTACCTTTTGTAAAGTAGGAATGTCATTCCCCATGTCACTATGCTCCTACTAACCTTCTTGTACACACAAGGTTCATCTTAATTTCGAATAAATCCAAACTCTTTGACTGTCTCATTAAAATGAAGATTCAATCTCTAAGATGCTTGCTTCAATACATAGATTTACCTTTGTAGCTTACAAACTTTATTTGGATCCTTTGGACTTATAAAACCCTTAGGTTGTATCATGTACAAATCCTCAAGAAGATTCCCATTAAGGAATATAATTTTAACATACATCTGCCAAATCTCATAGTCATGATAAGCTACAATAGAAGCCATGATCCTGGTGGACTTAACCATGGCCACTAGAGAAAAGGTTTTGTCATAGTCAACACCTTAAACTTGTTTGAAACCCTTTGCAACCAATCTGCCCTTATAGGTTTGTACTTTACCATCCTTGTTGGACTTCTTCATTAAGAGCCACTTGCACCCTATGGGTTTTACCCTTTTAGGTGAATCCACCAAAGTCTGTACTTTGTTGGTATACATGGATTCTATCTCAGATGTCATGGCCACTAGCCATTTCTAAGATTGTGGTCCCTTAGTAGGTTCTACATAGGTTCAATGTTCTTGACAAATATCTATGAGGTATCAAGGCATGTCCTATTAGATCTATGAGGTACTTGTGTCACTTGACAAATTTGAGATTCCACAAAAACTTTTGATTCTCTTTGTTCCTCTTGTTCATCTATTGGTTCAATGTTCTTTCGTTGGTTTCGACCTCTTTGAGTTCCACTTTTCTCCCACAGATTCCTTTGGAAATGAAATTCATCTCATAGGACTACAACATCCCTGATAACAAACACTTTGTTTTCAGATAAAGAATAAAAGTAATATCCTCTTATCTCTTTAGGATATCCAATAAAATAATGTTTCTCAGATTTAGGGCTAAGGTTCTTAGAAACAGTTTTTAACTTAATCGTCACATCCCCAAATCCTCATAAAAGATATTTTTGGACGCTTCCCATACCATATTTTATATGATGTCTTTTGAACCGACTTAGATGGTACTCACTTTAGTGTAAATGCAGTGGTGTTTAGAGCATACCTCTAGAAGGTAGTTTGAAGTTCAGCTAAACCCATCATCGATGCACCATATCTAGCAATGTGTGATTCCTTCTTTTTGATAAACCATTATGCTGAGGTTTTATAAGTGGATTCCACTAGAAAAGAATACCATGCACTCTAATAAGGACCTCAAACTCATGGTTTAAGTATTCTCCACCTCGATCAGAATGAAGTGCCTTAATATTTTTTCCCAAGTTGGTTTTGTACTTCATTCATAAACTCCTTGAACCTGTCAAGAGTTCTTGACTTATGTTTCAATAAATAAACATATCCATACTTACTGAAGTCATCAGTAGAGGCAATGAAGTATGGATACCTACCTCTAAAGGTTTTTCTAAAAGGACCCCAAAAATCAGTATGTATGAGTCCTAGTAGATCACTATCCCTCTCATTGTTACCAGTAAAAGGGGTCTTATCCATCTTACCCAATAAACAAGATTCATATTTCTCTATTCACTCTAGATCAAAAGAGTTTAGATAACCATCTTTATGGAGTCTAGATATGTGATTCTCATTTATGTGCCCTAGACGGCAATGCCAAAGGAATGTTTTTTTTGAGTTGTTGAATTTAAGTCTTTTAATAATGTTATAAACATCTATTTTTAGATCCTGCAAGTGAAGACCATAAGACATTGGGGAACTATCATCAACGATCCCATCTTTGAAGATAGAACATTGAACATTTTTAGTATGGAATTCAAATGCATCCTTGTCCATACAAGATACATAAATTAAGTTTCTATTTATAGTAGGTACATAATAGAAATTCATTAGCTCTATTTCAAGCCCTGAAGGTAGAAATAAGCTATAGGTTCCAACTGTGTTGGCCTCAACTCTTGCACCATTTACAACTCATACTTCCACCTTACCTCTTTCTAATGGCTTACTTCTTTTGAGATCTTGTATATTCAAACATATATGAGATCCACATCCGGTATCTAGTACCCATGATGAAGAAGTATATAGATTTATCTCAATAACATATATACCTGAAGTGGAGATTTGTATTCCCATCTTCTTCTTTTGGAATGCCTTCAAGTATAAAGGATGGGTTCCTCTTGTACTTTTCTTTCTCCTTATTTTGTGTGTTGAAGATTTGGAGTTGAACTTGACCTCAAAACTCTTCTCAACCTTTCTTTGATCCTTAGACTTAGCTTCATTTATCACCATCATGGGCTTGTCCTTCTTCAATCTTGCTTTAACATGAATCAACATGGCAAGCATGTATGACATTTGGTTGGCCATATTATTCACATGATAACATGTAATAAAGTGGACATATGATTTTGGAAATATCTTTAGAATCATATACATGGCCAACTCTTGGTGCAAGGTGAATCCTAGTTCTTCAATATGATACACATGTCCAATCATATTGAGAACATATTCTTCTATTGAGGTTCCCTTTGTCATCTTAGACTCAAAAATCACCTTCATAATATCATCCCTTTCTTTCTTTGTGAGGCCAAGTTTATCTTTCTAAAGATGTTTTATCATCTTGAGAATCCCCATGTCCTTGCACTTCTCATGCAATTCATAGTTCATGCAGCTAAGAGTAAGGTATTCTAAGGCATCATTGGCATGCTTCCAGTAAGCATCCACTCATGCCCTAGGCACATCAGGACCATGTATTTATGGCACTAGTTTGGAAAGGATGTAGAGATTCCACTCTTCAATGAGAACCCTTCTGAAAGTCTAACACTCATTGTGAAAAGTTGTCCTACCAAGTCTGTCCTTCCTAAAGATAGATCACAAAATAGATTTGTTCGTCATTTGATTCGACAAGAGAAAAGTTTCATTTGTCTAAAACCCTTTTGATTTGATTTGAAAATTTTGACGATATCAGTTAGGCATTTAATTAATTATCACTCCAACTATTTTAATCAAATTTATAGCCCTCCTATATCAACTTAGAATATTACAGCATATACTATTCTAGTGGGCCAATGTCACGGAACCAGAATTTGAGTCCCATGAACCAAACGGATATCCAAAAGTGACATGCGGAAGCGTAAAGCTTAGCACACATGAACAAATAACAAGATAAAGGCACCAACACAGTCTCAACATTCAACAAGTATAAATTATACAAGATGCATTATATTCATGAATTCAGTTACATATTTCCAGAGTCATGGTACAGGTCATTCATGTGCACTAAAACTGGATCTTACAACAAGTACACCTAGCATAGCTCACCAAGCCCATCAACCTTCTAGCCATCTCTAAACCTAAAAACAAAATACGAGAAATGGGTCAACACACGAGGTGTTGAGTATGGGGAAAAAAGATACATATATGTATAAGCTTTGCATAATTTGAAAAGTTTTCAAGATGAAACGAACAAGAATAAACATGTTCATTATTTAACAAAATGAGAAACCATGTTTTATGTCATTTCACTCCATTACATTAACAATATCAAGCATGTTTAAGGCCTTTGACCATCTTCCCGTCGGAAGGGTCCGTAAGGGTTACAAAATTAGCTAACCCTTTTATACAAGAGGGACCAAAAGGCCATATCCAAGAGCAAACCCTTTATCAATAATATTATAATGGATTTTGTATGTATACTTGTTCAAGTTGTAAAACTGATAAGGCAAACATCTAGTAAGACATAGAAATACTACATTGCAATATTGGGCAAGTAATCAAACAATCATATAATACATATCATTTCAAACAAGAAAGCTAGTCATATAATTAGATATGGCCCATACCTGATTTAGAGATTTCATAACCTAACATATCCTTCATTATCTCGCCATATGCCAAACCTGATTAATAATAAGATTACATATATGCATTAGATTCTCATCATTAACCCTAATTAGGTGCATTTTAGAGTTCTGGACAAGTTAGGTTCAATGTTGGTTAATTACATGATTAGTGATCTCTTAATGATTTAGCGGTCATCATAAGAGTGTGGTTCAAGTTTCATATCATTTCGAGGTTTCATGTGGACATTACGAGATTTAGGACACTTATGCTCAAATAATGCCACAAGACTCGTAATAGAGTAACCAAGGTCATGATCATCAAGATAGGAGAACCCATCATCAAACATGGTTTAGATCAACAACATTAGGTCATAATAAACATATTCCAAAATATGTGTATGTCCATTAGAAGCAAGATTAGCAATCTAGGAAAAGTTCAACATTATAGTCCAAAGTAGGCACATATGTACAATTGAGGTCATTCATGAACAATGGGTTGATTAGGGCCCTCATTAGGGTCACGAGAGCAAAAGAGCTACTGATTTGATGCTAAGGAGGATATAAATATATCAAAGATTCAAAATTCATCATAATCATGCATTAAAGTCCATGAACAAACTACAACATGCATTAGGGACAACCATGGATCAAAAGGGGAGCTTAGGAGCTCAACTTGGTTCACGTTGAATAAATATTACTTATTTCATGATTATGAGAGTGAATAGTCATTAAAGATGCAAGATTGATCATAATAGTGAATAAATGTTCTCAAACATGACTAATGTTAGTATTTTCAAGGAATCAGAGAACAAACATTTTACTTAGTGTCTGGGACTAGGCCCAATGTGTAGGTATCATCGAGTTGATCGATTTGATATATTGGTTTGCATATTTTGGATAAAAGAACTAGGAGATATGTATTTTTGAATGGATGCATTAAAACTATATAGAAATTGCACCATCAACCTAAGGAAAATTACCTCTTTATCATGTGTATCTGGGCCACTAGCCCATTATCCAAGGGAAGAGGAGGCTTCTTCCTCCCATGTCGCTCCCCAATTGCTACTTCTATTCATGCCCTTGTGGACTCCTGTCAAAGGTCACCTTCCTCTCTGCCCGCAGTTGCAGACCGCATTGGGTGGCTATCCGCAAACCCTGGTCACTCTCCACCGCGCCCGTCACTCACACCATTGCCTCCACGCCCGCACACCACCGCTCGCCTGCCCAGTCTATGCGATCCCCTACTCCATGCACAGAAACAGGGGCACACCAGGGGATATCACCGTCCTTGCCCCCGTCTCTCTGATGCACTCCCAGAAGCTCTGGGCACTGGACATCGTGGTGTCCCGACTATGGCCAAGGTCACCCTCCCTTGCCATGAGGAGCAGTGCTATTGTTGGGGGTCCTCTTAGTTGTTTAGTTAGACGCCACCAAGAGGGAATAGCAGGGTAGGCTGCTAGGTTGTAGAAGAAGGGAGAGAGGATCAAGAAACAGAACAAGGGTCTCAAGGGAGGCTAGGGTTAGAACTCGAGGAAGGGGGCTTATAACTTGAACAAGGCAGCTAGGGTTCGGTTGCTCTCTTCTGTTCCTTTTCATCACCCAACAGGCGGCGTCAAGAAACATTCATGTACCCCCGATTGGTTCCCAAAGACGAAGGGGGGATGGAAGAGAGCAGGCAAGAAGCTGGGCCCCAAAGTCAAATTGGGCCCATGCAAACTGACCTGGAGTATAGAAAAGGAAAAGCAAAATGGTTGAAACACCCAATCTTCCAAATATCATAACTAGAGCTAGGGAGGTCCGGTTGAGGTGATTCTTGTGTTGTTGGAAACACAATTGAATCCTCAATAACATGAAATATATTATATAGTATGACAATCATATATAAATGGTTCAATTTACGGTGATGATATAGCATGATTCTTTAGTTCAATAGTGCAAAATAGCACCCCACATTGTGAAATGGATCCTCATAGTGGCCAAATTGGAACTTGACAACTATCCAATTATGAAACTAATATAAATTGAGTAAGAGACACTTGATGAGAGAGGAAGAGTACAATTGAAGAGAGAGAGAAAATTGAGGTTGTCACAACCAAGATCCAAGATAATTCAATTATGACCCGACCAACACCAACACACATAGTAAATTATCAAGATTGACAACTTTTTCCGAAATGGAGCACGACGGCCTTTAGATCCATCTTAGGACGCCTGCCAACCAAGGATCGCCTTAGGAGTTGGGGCATCCTGGTTGATGGTCAATGTCTTCTTTGCTCAAGAACTGGAGAAAGTCATGAACACTTATTCATGGAGTGCAGCTATACCAGGTTCGTTTGGGCGGCTATCTGCCTCAAGAACGAGTGGGGCCAAAACCAGTCGCGCAATATTCATGATATGGTTGGTTGGCTGAACCTCCATCTCAAAGGAAAATTTCAGGTTGCCTTCGGAGGTATCTATTTTACGGCCTGCTGCTTCTTCGTCTGGGAGGAGAGAAACAGAAGACTTCACTTCAATAGTAGCCGCTCTGAAATGGAGCTAGTCAGGAGGATTTCGGCAGCTCTTTGTATCCTTGTAGTAGCTAAGAAAAACATGTTGAAGGGCGTTTCCAGACGCTCTAAGCTATACTGGGGATTTTGTATATAACCCCATATACATCTTGTTAGTTACAATGGGTTTTTGTATACCCCATCTTTACGGGTTGTCCCTTGACCTGGTCTGTACATGGTAGCTTGTCTATCTCTCTTTGGAATATATTTACCTTTTCCAAAAAAAAAAGATTGACAACTTTTTCCTATTGTATCATATGCAATTCTTGGAAAGATGATATGTGCAACTCCTTGCCATAATCATTTGTATGCCTCTAGGATTAGACGCTCTAAGAATCACCAGTTAAGCCTAACCTAAATTCCTACACGATAATAATACACCCTGCTTGGGCAGAACCTACATTACTACCATCACACTTCCACAAGATAGATGGTGTACCAGGCCTGGCCGTAACCTACACTTGGTCGATCACATGAAAAAACCTAATGTTTTTTATGATCTATGCATGTCAATCTAGGTTGATGGTTCAACCGTTGAACCGATCATCTCACCTCTTAGTCGGTCGATTGGTCATCTTACTAGTCATTTGGTCATTCTATCCACCAGTTGGTTGGCTCACCTTCGAGATGGTATTTTGGCATCATTAGAATGTTTTTCTTCTTCGTCATAATAGCAAAAAGTAAACTATCATACTGTTACATGATTATAGAGAATTTTTGACTTACATTTGAGTAGAGCAAAGTTAGGAGAGAATTAACAATTACATTAGGAATATAAGATAGAGGCTCATTATGAAAATTGAGATAAAATAGGATTAAATAACCATACAACCATGCACAGATAATAGGGGTTATTGGACATAACCACATTACACATCCATAATCAATAACTCACTTTTAGCCTGACTCTCTCTCTCTCTCTCTCTTTATATATATATATATATATATATATATATATATATATATATATATATATATATATATATATATATATATCTATATATATATATATATATATATATATATATATATATATATATATATATATATATATATATATACATATATATATATGGGTATATATTCGCTACCCATGCGGGTAACTAAGATTTGCTACCAGTGTATCAATTTTGTAATAGGAAGGCATGCATTTGTAATGAGACGGTCCAAATTGTAATAGACAGACTCATTTTGTAAATACAGCATTATGTTTGTATTCTCTGTCTGGAAATAGTAAAATATATATTTATGACTGTAACAGCGTTGTAATACAAAATGAGTTTTTGTATTACAATTTTGGTCATCTCATTACAAATTTGTACCGTCTCATTACAAATATATACCTTCCTATTACAAAATCGATGCACGGGTAGCGAAGATATATACTATATATATATATATATATATATATATATATATATATATATTAGTTTGGGATTATGCACGCTATTTCATTGGATAAAATTATTTGCATAGCATGCAATTATTAAAGGATAAAACCAAAAATATGATCATATTGATTGTCCTAGAATATAGTAGATTGGTGTGGCTCTCGTATCACTGTAGGGAAATATGGCTACATAGTAGGCAGCTGATAATGCTCTACTTTATGTACTTTTTATATATATTTTACACCTCATTTATTATAACTTTCGTCAACTTTTCACATAATATTTCTGTCTTTTTTACTAAAGCCTCTCTTACGTGTTTTTAGGAGCATCCACAACTCATGTCACAATTTTGGGGACCGTGATTGTGGTCCACTTATTTCTTAACTGCGAACGTGGTTCTAGAGTACCCCAGAGACCTTGATCATCAGGAAATAAGGAAAGACCACGGTCGTGATCACTGATGGACTCCTAAAGACCGCGATCGTAGTTATCACAAGACTATGACCGCGGTTATCACAAGACCGTGACCGCAGTTATCACAACATCATGACCGCGGATACCAGAACACCGCGACCAAGATGGACCGTGGCAAGAGATGAATAAGGCACAAAGCATGACTGCGGTCTCACCCTCACTTATCACTAGACCGTGACTGCGGTTCTATGTCGGTGGAGTGTGCCTATAAATAGCACACCCATCTATCTTGTCAAGGGAGGGGAGATCTGATCCAGAGGACCATGAAGTATTGTTGCATTACAGATTTGTCCCCGACCATCCCATCCATCAATCTTGGATCTCCAAAGGTAGAAGGTAGGGAGAGAGGAGATTGAAGATCCCTTCTTTGAGATAAGAAGACCATCCACGTGATAGATCTAGATCTGAAGAAGTAGTGTGTCATATCACATCTCTTCCTTTCTAGATCTATCATTCCATCCAGTTGTACTTCCTCCCTCTCTTCGTGGTATCTCATGGATCTATCCTTCTGTAACCCCGTTATGTTGTCTGCAAGCATGAGCAGCTAAACACCTTAACTCAGGTTGGGAGTAGCCACTAAGGCTCTCCTAACATGTATATTGTCTCTTTTTGTTGAATATACATATTCTTATCAAGATTATCTCCATGCACCTGGTTTTAATGCTTCACTTGTATGCTTAGCTACCATCTTGTGATGTTTGATTGTTGATATCTCGAGATAGTAATATCGCTTTTATCTTGTGTCATGGAGTAGTATGAGTGGACGAGGGTGTTGGATTGCTAAAGCTTTAACCATATGTTCTGTTGTGAAGTTTATGTGTGGTCATCTTGAGAGAGAGGATACTCCTAGACTTAGATCTATCCTCATCTTGAGAGAGAGTGGAATAGACACTTTTGATGGTTGCTTGTACTCTTGATAAGAATATGCGAGAGAGAGAGATAGTGTTACATGTTGGTGAGATGCTTTAGAAGGTGAATCTCAACCCGAGATTCCCTCCTCATACTTCTTTCATCTTATTTCTTTTATTTCTTTTGTTCTTTCTATTCTTGTTTGTGTATTACCATTCCCTAGGGAACACCTTTATATACCCCCTTTGGTTGGAGTATACGAGGGTTAGATTCCACATTCTTAATACTACCAACCTTGTCCCTATGTTCGACCCCGATCGCTACATCAGACCCCTTTTATCATTGTGGGGGCTTGAGAGTCGGGTTATCTCTTTAAAATTCTGACTACTTTAAATCCACTTTTTTTACATGCGATTTAGGTCAATCAACTTTTTGGCGCCATTGTTTGGGACAAGGAAAAATGGAACTATTAAGAACCCGAGTCCGCTTACTATACTCCCGTGCCTCAAGCTTAGCAATAAGCTTGACAACAGAGTTACTTTATGTTTGCTAACATGGATTTATGTAGAGTAGTTTGTTTGGAACAGTTCGGTTTCCTAACTTGACTGTACGATCTATTCAGGTACCCAGGAAGAAGCAACTTGTTCGAATTTACTCCTTTTCACCATGCTGCCTCGCGTGGACATTACCCTTTCAGGCGACGAGCGGAACGTGAGAAATGAACAACACCCGCCTCCACCAACAACGAATGAAGATAGAGGTGGTCGTTACAATGATGACCATCAATATCAAGAGAAAGAAGAGCAACATGAAGAGGACAACCATCACTATGAGGAGTGTCATCATTGTCGCAGGCATAGAAGAAACCATAACAACCATGAGCACAATCGCAGGAACAACAATAACAAAGACAATGAGGAGGAGGAGAAGACTCTTCGAGAGTTGGCAGCTACAAGAGCCAACAACTCAAGATGCCCTGTGATCATCCCGAGATTCGATGAAACAAACTTTGAGCTAAAGCCAGCTATAATCTCTATGATCCAGAATAAAAGCTTTCATGGGATTTCAAAGAACAATAACCCTTATCATCACTCGATGCTTTTAAGAATATCTGTGACACCATCAAGATGTGGGGAGTTCCGTAAGAAGTCATTTATTGCAAAGGTTTCATTTTCTCCATAGAGGACAAGGTACTATCCTGGTACGTTGGATTACCACATCAAGGTTTAAATGGATGGAACACATTGGCAGATGCTTTTATGAACAAGTTCTACCCCATAGAGAAGATTGTCCGTAACAGACAGAAGATCATGTCTTTCACACAGAAACTAGGAGGGAATATGCATGAAGCTCGGGAAGGGTATCAGGAGTATCATAGAGATTGCCCTCACCATAATTATAAGAAGGGTTTCCTAATAATGACGTTCGACAATGGTTTAATGCCAAACGAGAGAGTCTCACTAAATGCAGCATCAAGAAGCGACTTTCTCGGTAAAAAGCCCAATAGATCCAAGAAAATCATAAAAAACATGGCTAAGTTACAATCTGGGACTTATTATGATAGGAATGATAGAGGGTGTGCCAAAAAGGCCACCTATGAAGGGTTGTCAATTGAATCAAAGGCTCTCGAGGCAATCACATCTCAGATATAAAAGATAGCCATTGATGTCTGACAGCTGAAGGAATCAGGGGGAAAGGGAAAGAAGCACGTTGAAAAAGTGATGAAATGCATCACTTGCGGCGAAGTTGGGCACGAAATAAATAACTGCATATACGCCTGACCCGAAGAATCAAGTGAAAGTGAGTCTGAGGAGGAGGAAGCTGAAAATGTTTCTTATGCAAACTTTAAGAGACATGATCACCCAAGTTTCAGTTATGTCAACAAAGATGCCGTAGAGATTTCGGATCAGCTAATTAATCCACCCAAGCAGCCACCAGGTTTTGAGAAGAGAGGCAGACAAGCTCAATTTACCAGAACAAGTACTTTCCAGACAAACAAGGCCAACTATCAAGGTCATGGGAAGTATCAAAGTTGCCAAGCGGCAAACATAAGTCAAGGACAAGCACAAGCTCAAGGACATGGTCAGGCAAAGGACAACAGTCAACCTGACTTAGTAACTCGACTGTTCAATTTCATCAAGAGGCAGAATATAGTGAACAATCAACTAGCACAGAGTGCACTGTCTAACTCTGGCATTCTGAATACTATGCATGTCCAAATGGTAGATATGCAAACGCATCAACGCCATACAGAACAACAGCTCGCGCAGTTAGCTGAGCTAGTAAAGAACCCCTGAGGGAAGATACCATCTAACATTGAGTCTACCAAGATGGCAGTTCTTAGACCGGGAAAGATGATAGAGTGCCCTGAGGCGACAAGACGTGAAGAACCTGAGCCAGAAATTATTTTTGAGAGGTCTGCTGAAGGATAGAGACAACAAGCTGAAGCTAGAGAACCAGACCCTGTTGAGGACATATTCACCAAAAGGAGTCCATATTCTCCAAGAGTGCCATTTCCGTACAAACTCAAAAAGGCACATCTTAAAAAGAGATATGAAAGGTTTATGGAAGCTGTGAAAAAGCTCCATCTCGATGTACCATTCCATGATGCTTTAGAAGAAATGCCAACGTATGCCATGTTTTTCAAAGACCTAATCACAAAGAAAAGAAGAAGAGGAAGAATTGAAACAGTGCACCTCGCCAGTATGTCAACTACTTTTGTAAAGGCATAGTTACCTACCAAGAAGAAGGACCCTGGAGCCTTCAATATACCTTTTTCTATGGGAGATAACATTTAAAGAAAAGGTCTCGATGACTTGGGGGCTTGCATCAGTCTGATGCCTTTAAGCCTTGTGCAATGATTGGGACTGACTGATATGGTCAGGACAAATATGAGAATTGAGTTAGCGGACCACACATTCAAAAGGCCTGTGGGAGTAGCTGAAGATGTTCCAATTCACATTGTGAAGATTCTTCATCATGTGTCATATTGTTGTCATTGATATTGTAGAAGATCATAAGTGTCGTAACATCTTCAGCCACCCTTTCTTGGAAACCGGGAGGGCTCTAATTGATGTCACTGAAGGCATCATAACTTTGTGGGTCGGGAACGACCACATTGACTTCAAGGTAAAATACGCCATGAAGGGACCGTCTCTGATCGAATCTGCCTACTTCACGGACAACTACAATCAATATTGTGAAGAAGTGAAAGAAGATACTGTAGTGGTAGAAGGGCATTAAACAATCATGACTCAGAAATTGAAGACCCCGAGGTTACTGAGATCCTCGACTGCCTAAATCAAGATGAAGAAGATCTGAGCGAGGAGGAAGAAGTAATCAAGATGGTTAAGTATGTCTCTCTAGAACAGGCACCAGAGGAAGAGAAGGCACCTAAACCCAAACTAGAACTAAAATAGCTACCAAAAGGTTTGAAGTATGAATTTGTAGATAATGAAAAGAGAAACCATGTTATAGTTAATTCTAATCTAACTGAAGAGCAAATGGAAAGACTTCTTAGGGAGTTAAAGCTGCATAGGCAAGCTATTGGTTATTCCGTGGATGATATCAAGGTGCTTAATCCTACCCTATGCATGCACCACATAAATTTGGAAGAATCGGCAAGCCCTCTGGTTCAACCCCAGAGGAAGCTAAATCAATGTTAAAAGAGGTTGTTTAGATGGAGGTCATTAAGTGAAGAGACACATGTATTATTTACCCAATCAGCGACAGCAATTGGGTAAGCGCTATTCATGTTGTGCAAAGAAAGGGGGGATGAATGTTGTGAAAGGAGATGAATTAGCCACCCAGACTGTCACCGGGTGGAGAATGTGTATAGATTATGAAAAGATAAACCAGACGACGAAGAAAGATCACTACCTGCAACCCTTTATTGATCAAGTTCTAGAAAGACTGGCGCATCACGAATACTTTTGCTTTTTAGATGGCTATTCCGGGTATTACCAAGTTCCTATCTTACATGATGACCAAGAGGAAACCACCTTCACTTGTCTATATGGCACCTATGATTTCCGAAGAATGTCGTTTGGACTATATAATGCTCCTGCAACATTCCAGCATTGCACGATTTCAATGTTCTTGGTTTTTCTGGAAGATATTGTGGAGGTTTTAATCAATGATTTTTCTGTCTACGGAAAATATTTTGACGGTTGTTTGAAGAACCTATATTTGGTCTTGCAATGCTATGAGGAGAAGAACTTACTGGGAGAAATGCCATTTCATGGTACAAGAAGGCATAGTCCTGGGCCACAAGGTTTCCAAAAGAGGAAATGAAGTACATATCAACAAGGTCGAGGCTATCTCTAGACTGCCTCCACCTATGTTTGTGACTGAAGTATGGAGTTTTCTTGGTCACACTGGATATTATTAAAGATTTATAAAGGATTTTTCTAAGATTTCAAAGCCCTTTTCGAATTTGCTGATCAAGGATGCTGAATTTGATTTTACAAATGATTATTTAAAGGATTTTTAGACATTGAAGGAAGTGCTTATAACCCCACCTATTCTTCAAGCTCCAGATTGGGAGCTACCCTTTGAGCTGATGTGCGATACTAGCGAATATGTCGTAGGAACAGTCATGGGGTAGAAGAAAGACAAGATGTACCATGTCATATTCTATGCTAGATGCACTCTTGAAGAATCGTAGATAAATTACACAACCACAGAGAAAGAAATGCTTGCTAACATCTTTGCCTTTGACAAGTTCAGGTCCAATCTGATTGGGGCAAAAATAAAAGTTTACATAGATCACAGAGCAATAAGATACCTAATGCAAAAAAAGGACACCAAGCCTATACTTCTAAGGTGGGTGTTAGTGCTCCAAGAGTTCAATCACGAAATCATTGATAAGAAAGGAGCGGAAAATGTAGTTGCCGGCCACTTGTCAAGGATTTTCATCGAAGACAAGAATGAGCCGCCCGTCAACGATAACTATGTAGATGAGGCTTTTCTTATGATAAAAGTTGACGAACAAAAGTCACTATGGTTCGCAGATATCTGCAACTATCTTACTTGTGCGGAGTTACCCCAGGAGATAACATACCATAAAAAAAAGAAACATTTTTCAGATGTAAGGAACTACTATTGGGATGACCTGATGCTCTCTAAAAGATGATCTGATAACTTGTACAGAAGATGTATTCTTGAGGAAGAGGTGCCTCACATATTAAGAAAATTTCATTCCTCAACTTATGGAGGACACCTAGGAGGTTGAAAGACTACCGCTAAAGTCGTATAGTCCGGATTCTACTGGCCTTCACTGGTCAAAGATGTTGCTTCTTATGTCAAATCATGCAAGGAATGTCAGATGACGGGTAATATTGGAAGAAGAAATGAAATGCCTATGGCAGAATGGGTTGAAGTGAAGTTTTTGACGTCTGGGGAGTCGACTACATGGACCCATTTTCACCATCCTAGGGGTATAAATAAATCCTTATCACTGTCGACTATGTTTCAAAATGGGTTGAGGCTGTAGCCACCTAAACATGTAACTCCAAAGCTGTCATAAAGGTTTTCGAGAAAATGATTTTTCCAAGATTTGGTGTACCTCGTACTGTGATTAGTGATGGAGGTTCCCACTTTGGGGAAAATTAGTTTAAAAATCTGCTGAAAAAGTATGGGGTCAAACATAAGGTTGCTACACCCTACCACCCCCAGACTTCGGGGCAGGTAGAAGTGTCAAACAAACAACTTAAGAAAATTCTTGAAAAGATAGTTAGCAGAACAAGGAAGGATTGGCCGATGAAGTTGGATGATGCCCTTTGTGCATATAGAACTGCTTACAAAACCCCTATAGGGACTACACCCTATAGACTCTTATACAGTAAATCATGTCATCTTCCATTAGAACTCGAGCACAAAGCTCTCTCAAAAATTATGTTTCTGAATATGGACTTGGAAAAGGTTGGCCAAGGACATAATCTACAACTGTAAGAATTAGAAGAATTGAGATTGCATGCCTATGAAAATGCAAGAATTTACAAACAAAGGACCAAGGTGTGGCATAACACCCACCTGTAGAACAAGGATGTTCATGAAGGAGACAAAGTACTCCTCTTCAACTCTAGCATTCGGTTGTTCCCTGGAAAGCTAAGAACTAGGTGGCTAGGTCCCTTCACTATGGCAAAAATCTACCCATCAAGAGTGATAGAAATCCAATGAGAGAAAATGGGAATATTCAAGGTTAACGACCATAGGATATAAAGGTTTTACAAAGATGAGGCCTTTGTGAGAAGATTTAAGATAAATTTGGAGGAACCAAGCCAGCCAAATGAGAGAAGTAATAAAGAGTTACCACACCCAACTACAGTACCCAAGGAATTAAGTTTTATGAAGTCTAGCTAAGAGACTTTAAAGCAAGCGCTTCTTGGGAGGAAACCCAAGTTAATCTTTGTTTTCTCTTGCTTTTTTTCTTTTTTTAATTTTTTGCTTTTTATGTACATGTTCATCTTCTTTTGAGTATTTCAAGTTTCACCTAAGAAATCGACCCATGTTTGATTTTATCGTGGTCTAAACCGCAACTACGGTTTAACACTTTCTTACGCGAGACAGTGACCACAATTGTTCTTTGCAACAACTAAAAAGTCATGATCGTGGTCTTCTTCCTTAGGAACACCACGACTGTGGTTCTTTCATGAGAACACCGCGACTGTAGTTCTTCCAGATGAAAATTGTGACCACAATCTTTCCCCTTTATTTGTTTGGTCGCGGTTACCTACATGTATATATCCTTAAACCCTTGCATCTTAAGCTCTTTTCACTAGCAGTCTCTTCCAAACTATACCCTAATCTCCACTCCGATGGCAACCCACGACTCGCTCCCGCAACGAGGATGATTTCCACCCCGTCTGCGTTTGGCCCCACTGTTACTACCGTAGTCAAGGTAAATGTCTAGGTTAAACCTTTTTCTTTGCGCTTCTCATCGCCATACCACCTTCTCGCTTAAAACTGATCCTTTTCACCCTGATTCTCGGCAACCAACAATTAACCAGGGTTGCTCTTGTTATCTTGACCACATCACGGCGGCGTTTGTTCATAACCTCAAAGAAAACCCTAAAACCCTTAATAATGGAACAACCAATGTTGGTGAAAACAAAGAAGGGATCATCGAACAGAGGGAGGAACTAGAAGGGTCAGAATAAGGAAAACCACTACAGTGGTCATCACCTCTACAACCGCGACCGCGGTGTGTTTGAAACCCTCAAAATAGGCCGCAATGTTTTCTCTGACTACCAGAATTGTGACTTGCCCAAGACAAGGAGAAAACTGCAACCGTGATCTTAATTGTGATTGTGGTCTTTACTTAGGAAACTGCGACCGCAGTGTCGTAAGAATTACCAGAAAAATTGTGATCGTGGTTGTTCTACACAAGACAACCGCGACCACGGTCCTTCCTTATGAACCGCGACCACGTTCCTTCCTTACGAACCACGATCGCGGTCCCTCCTCAGAAAACTGCAACCGCGGTGTACTCTGAAGTTACAAGACAGTGACTGTGGTTTCTATTCTCTCTCCTTGAACTTGAAACTTGAATAAGTCAATGAAAACCTATCTCATGTAGGAAATGATTTACCCAGCTAAATGCAATATTGATAACTTTCATGCAATAATGATAACTTTCATTAAATCCTATTAGAATCTAATTCCTTAATTTTTTTTGCAAAATGTCATCTCCAGCCACCAGCGACCCCGTATATGAGAAAGATACTTCCTTGAAGGATGTAGAGAAGATCATCAAGGATCTAATAGAAGCAATGAAGAGGAGCACTTCTCTATCAGTGCCAAAGTGAGTGGAAATACAGCTGAGGCTAGAACAGTATCAAAGGATACTAGGGGAGCTGCCACAAGAGGAATCCCCAGAAGAGATAGAACAGACCGAGGGTTCTGATACCTCTGAGTACCAGCCAGGAGAGTCTGAGAGCCAAGTACATGAAAAAAAGAGAAAATTTGCACCCATGGAAACCAAGGGTAGCAAGCGGGCAAAGCCAGAAGTTGCAGGCAAACCAATTAAGAAGGAGGAAAGCAAGGGCAAAGAAGAAGTAGGGGAAACATCTCCACAGTCAGAGGAACCTCCATTTGTGCCCAGGGATGCATTGCACCAGTGTACCTATGACTGGATGCACCTCCATAAAGAATGTTGCTCGACACATTACCTAGATGTGGAAGACTTCAAGAAAATGGGGATCCATGATAGGGCAATGAAGTTCCTTGAAGGTGCAAATCTATGCACCCTATGCACGCCTGAGGTAAAATCCTACATGAAGCTAACCTTAGAATTCTTGTCCTCATTAAATAAGGTCACTACCAATAGTAAGACATGAAGGGTAGGAGGTGGAGATTTCCAACTTCAAGTAAGGCTAGGGGGCGAAACACACATGGTCTCAGAGGCTGATCTAAATAGAATTTTCATCACAATGGAGGAAGAAGCCTAGACCTGCTCTGCAGCCCCAAGAAAAAAATAGACGATCGCATATGATAGTGACGAGATGTGGGGAGAACTAACTAGGGAGGACAAACAAAGTTCTAAAAACTCCAAGGCCTCCTAAATCACCTCATCCTTCATCTGCATAATGTAGAAGATCACCACCTACACGATTGACACAAGGTCAGAGATAGGGATAGTCAGCAAGGGAGATTTGTTCCTCATCTGGTCCATGATCAACAAAAAACCGGTGAATATCTCTAAAATATTAATCAAGCGTCTATCACCAGAAGTAGGCGGGGATGTGAAAAGAAATTTTGCATTCTGCATGGGTGGCCAGATAGACATGATCGTTGATTACCTATTGGACGAAGGAGAGATCCAGAAATATAAAGAAATGGAGGAACAACAACGAATTGACATCAAGTCCCTAGCCAGCATAGGTATTCTGGAAGTGAAGGGGGAAAAAGTGTACTTCAAATAGAGAGGGTCAAAAAGACCGCTCCCCCTTCCCGAACTGGCATACTATGACACCCACAAGCTGTGGCCAACCGAAGATGACATAGATAAAATGTGCTTTGGGGCACTGCATGCCGGCACAACTACAGATCCAATACATACTATGGGAGAAAGCAGTGTCCCAGCTTTGTTAAATAAGAAGAAGAAGAGAATGGTGTCGTAGAAGAAATTGGTCGTAGAGAAAAAGAAAACCGAAACAACTACTCTATCAACCGCAAGCGAGAAGGCTGCATCACAACCCCTCCCCATGGCTCTACCTCGAGAAGACCCAGTGGAAGTTGTAGAACCCACACCTCTCAAGCCACACGAGGAAGCAACTACTATGGAGCCAGAGGTGGGAAAAGAGAAGGTCACAAAAGTCGATCCACAACCCAACAGGAAACTAGAGGCAGAGCCAGAAGGATAAGGCTCTCAGGCCATACCGAATGTAGATATCGAAGGAGCTGACATGGACCAACTAGAGGAGCTGAAGGAGAAAGAACAAGGTTCGCCACCACCACCTCTACAACCCACAATGCCAAGCTTGTCAGAGACACACGCGGAGCATCAGCTGCACCACACATCAGCACGCACCTTCCTTTGGGGGTGCCTTAGGTACAAGGTTTGATGCAATGTGGGAACACATGCATCAAACCAATACAATCAATACTACAATTTCTTCTTCATTATCAAACCTAACAACATAGGTGCAAGAGCTAGATGAAAGAACAAAAGCATTCCCAGACTTCATCCAAGAAGTTCTAAACAATCAGTGGATGATGATGGGAATGCTTAAAAAGATGGAGGACGAGATGGCATACCTGCGGAAAGAGAGGCAAGCCATCCGAACCGACAACACGCACATGTTTCGGGGATACCACACTATGACGTCTGCCCTCGAAGGAGAGCGTCAAAGCCTACAAGAAGACCGATGGAAGCTTGAGAAAGAAAGTGAAGAACTTGATGACCGACAGGAGAAAATGAAGACAAGGCACTCTGCAAGCCCAAAGCACTCCTCAACCAGCCCCTCCAGCCATGATGACAATGCGAGAGGACCGGGCATGGGAACCGGAACACCAAAAGCTGGGAGTGCAAACACAAAGGTGTCACCCACAGTTGAACCAAAGGGAAACCAGCCACCACAGCGGTCGAGCTCCCAAAATGAAAATCAAACAAAGATATATGCTACAACAAGGGGGCTCGATCTCAACTGCGACCCAGAGGAAGGCTTGGATGAAGCCACTGAAGATGATGGAAATATAGTAGAGCATCACCTCTCTCGACCAACACACACTCTAATGCTAGAATAGCAAATTCCTACTGCTCATCGTGAAGAGGTGGTTGTAGAACTCAGCTCAGTAGGAGCAGCCGAGCTTGACAGAATGATAGATGAGTTGGGGGCCATGTTTGAGGAGACTAGAGAGTTCCTCCTCTTGCAACCTCATCATGAGCATAGTGACTATCTTTATAATGGAAAGATGGATGCCACGCTAAAAATGATGGCAGAATCCAAGTTTGGGCCAACTTTTGAGGAGAGTCATGTCAAAGACAACACATTTGTTGAAGCCTCCTCAGAAGTAGTTGAACCAATAGCCACTGCGCAACTGATATATAAAGTGGTTGAACAAGTGGCCAAGGCCATGTCGACAATAGAAGAAGCCTCAACACCCTTGGAATAGGAGGAAATGTCTGATGATGAGGATGGTGGACTAGCAACTTTCTTCACAGGTGAACCCCCCAGGGAGCGGAGTGCACAGAATAAAGTAGAAATACCTATCTGTAGTATATGGACATGATTGTAGTATCACGAATCTCATGCAGAGATGTCCACATCTTGGAAGATATGGACATGACTGTAGTATCACGAATCTCATGTAGAGATGTCCACATCTTGGCAGATGTCCTCAATGACGATCTACCTTGGTCAGACATATTGTACAACAATAAGGGTAGACGTATGTCAAGAGACCACTTCATGGGGATATTTATGAAGAAGGCACGAGTACACAAAAGGGTATTCAAAGTACTCTGTGCCACCCTCCTAGAATAATTCTTACACCCAGGCAAGACGCAACCTGTCTTCAATGGGACGACACATCTAGCCAGCCTCCTGTATAATGAAGATTACATGGCGGCAGATGTAGCTGAACTAAAGGTGACAGTCTGACAGAAGGGGACAAGGTCCGTGGTGCTGCCCATGAGAAATGAAAAGCATTAGGGACTAATAGTTGTCGATCTACATGAGCATAAGATGACTATGCTCAATTGCTATGCAAATGAAATGGACAACACCTAACTAGTCTACAAGAGGAAGGAAGCTAGAGATGCCTTGAAGAAACTGATGCGCCTACAATGAGCAATCAAGGAGGAAGGCAACAAATTTCATGGGTCCTAGAAGCTTTTTTCCATCAACAAGAAAGTTCCCCAAGAAGAGGTTGGTTTGGGGGATTGTGCCTTCAAATGATGGATGCCATCAAAAAGGGCATTCCCTTGGAAGACCTAGACACCGAAGACCTGCATGGACTGCGGGGTATATATGTTATGGAAGTCATCTATGATCGTCGATTCTTCAACGATCCAGTGAAGCCTGTAGAAGATGTACCCCGCAGGTTTCACATGGACATTCCCTTACCCGAAAAGGTCATTTGGAGGGAACAATTAAAAGCCATGTCAGTCGATCTGACAGAATCATCCAGGGTTACAACATGGAAAGCAGGCTGGAATGATGGCTCTAAAGAAGCTATGAATCACACGCCATAAGAAGAGCCATGATAGCCTTCAGTAGTAGAAGCTCCTGAAAATCAACCTCCAAAAGAACAACCTGTGGAAGGAAAGGTTGAAGAGGATGATCTGGGGGATGATAGACTAAACGGTCCGGTATGAGAAATTACATCTTCTTTTGAGAATTTTGACAGATGGAGCTACTTCAGACTGTCACTGGAAGAACTGACTCTTATTATGATTTCTTTCAAAGAATACAATTCACCGGGAGATGTCATCTTTGATCGAGATGGAATTTGCGTGCTAAAAGAAGACATCTGAGAAATGTTGAAAATAGGGGGATACCTTTCTATAAGAACGATGACAGCCTACCATGCGATACTAGGTGATACCATGCCAAGTACTCACATGGCATACTTCTTACTAGTAGATGACATTCTCAAGGAAAAAAAGTCAGGAGAGAAGGAGCGACTACAACAACGCCTGGAGATGGCCCCTCCAGAGAACATCTTTCTACCTATTCTTCATGACAACCATTGGACTTTACTACATGTCAACCTTCTTAAAAGGACTGCAATTCTATATAACAGCTCTGATACATCCTTCGCGCTCAACAAGAAGACCAATATGACAATAGCAAATACACCCATAGAAGAAAAGGCAAACACATGCACCGAAGCTATCATCGACATGATAAGACAACATTGCAGAGGGTACAACTATACAAAAGGCAAGGACTTCAAGAAGACACAATTCTTCCATAGATGCCCTCAGCAGGTACCCCTATCTAATGACTGTGATTTCTTCTACCTATCATGGATGGTGGCCATAGCCACTATTGGCTTCAAGGTGGAAAACATGCAATATGAGAAATATCACATGTTAAGGGGTATATATGCAAGCATGCTTCTAGAGTCTAAGTGGGCTTCCACCGACAACAACAAAAACAAATAAAGAAAGCCCATTTATACATCTCACTCAAATTTTGACACCCCGAGATGGGGTGCAGGATAAGTTTGGGGGAGGAGTCATAAATGGGCTACATAGGTACATTTACCATCTTGTTTCCCTTTTAAAAACATTTACTTTCCTTTTTACCCCTTTTTACCGCTAACATTTTGAAAATTTTGAATTTCCCCCTAAAATTTTGAAATTGAAATTTTGAATTCTTATTACAACTAACTTTTTAGAAGCTCACCTCCTCTCTCGCTAAATTTTCTGATTGTAGTATTTCATCCCTCTTAGAGAGAATTATATGAGCAACATATACACGTATATGAGTAAAGCAACAGTCATAGCAATACTGCTATACCTCATTCTTGCAATAAGATATTGTACATGTAACAAGCTTAACTCATGAAACCCTCGGAGACTAGAGAACTTCACCTAGTCATACTCCTGACCAACCACCCTCACCTGATGCTTTTGACCAAAAAATACTCATCTCCGTAGAAAGGGAAAAAGTTGCCCTCTTCAAAGAATATCTAAAAGAGGCTTGGTCGCCCAGAAGACCAAGTAAAATTCCTCAAACCCAAGCCTGAAAGGAGAGATAAAAATCCAAAAATAAATAAAGAAAAAAATATATGTGAGAGATGTGCCCAAAAAGATGCCAAAAGTTTATGCACGACCGGTATATTGTTGCACTCATGATTGCAGATATGTTGTTCCCGTAAGTGGAATATTAAAGCCAAGCTTACACACCTCCAATCCTAAATGGAATCTCACAAAGCCACCTGACTTAAAGTCGGAAGCCCAAAAAGGGAAACACTATTCTTACAAAAGTTGTGGGTGAGGAGTTCATAGGGAAGAGGAAAACATCTAAAAGCCTTAAGCCTACCCGAACACATTAGCATAGGGTCAACTGAAAAATAAAGAATTGGTGTGAAATCTACCCTTTGAAAAATATCTGGCATTAGTACGGTCATTACCTAAGGGAGGGGGTGATAAGTTGAGAAGGAGGAGCCTTTTACAATTGATGGTTATGCTAGAGAAATGAAGTTATGAAACTCTGATTGAGGGAGGGAGATTGAGACCTAAGGGTTTGACAACATACCACAACAATCTTGATGCAAGAATGAGATATTTCAGTCATGTTATTATGTTGTCTTTTAAGATTGTTCATTCTTTCTCTCTTCGAGTTCTCGAACCTACACTTAGGCAGAGGATAGGCTTGATTCAAAGATTGGGGGAGTTGATAATGCTATACTTTACGTACTTTCTATATATATTTTACACCTATTTTAGTATAACTTTTGTCATCTTTTCACATAATTTTTCTTCTTTTTTACTAAAGCCTCTCTTACATGTTTTTAGGAACATCCACAGTTGTTACAACCCCAATTTTTGGGTTCAATTGGTGAGAAATGCAATTTCTCATATTAAAGATATTTGAAAAAATAATGATATAATTTGTTTGGAATAAATGGATTTCGTTTACAATAGCCTTGATGTCTGTGTTGTGGGCTTTATTGGCTATTGGGCCCAAATAACAAGAAAATTCAATTAGTAAATGAATAATTGAATATTTGAGAAAAGAAAAAGGTGGAAACCTCTAGAAGGCAAATCCAAAGAGGGATTTTGTGCCTCTTGGGTTCCTTGGGTTCCAAGGAGTCCAAAGTTGCAAAGAAAAGGCAATAAGAATAGAAAAGTTTAATTAAGTATTTCTTTAGTAAGAAAGAAATTGAAAATAATGTTAAAATGTTGGAAATGAATGGAAAGAGGCATAAATGAGATTTCTTGGTGAAATTTCGTATCCATGAGTTTGCTAATATTAAAAGGAATACCAATGAAGAAAATAAAAGAGAAATAAAGATAAATCCTCAAAAAGAGATATTTTAATGAGAAATAAATAAGATAATGTGAAATAATGCATGAAGATGCATCTAGAAGGATAATAAGTATCCAATAAAAAGAATTTCGAAATGATGGAGTGTCTTGGGATCCAAGGAGTCCCAATAAAGAGGAAAGAAAGAGAAAATACCAAAATTGCAAAATAAATGGATAATGTGATACATTATTAATGAATTTTGTGTTGTTTTCAAAAGGTGGTATCTTATATTAAAAGAAAATAGAAATTTGTGGCCAATGTATTAGAAAGGGCAAGAAAAAAGAAAAAGAAAGAGGAATTTCGAATTACTAAAATTCAAATAAAGTTTAAAGGGATTATGGAGAAAGAGAAGTTGCTTCTTAGTGAAGGAAAGATCTTTTCCTAATAGGAGAGGACTTGTTTCCTCTTAGGTGGGCATCTTAGGGCGAGGATTCCCCCCCCCTATAAAAGGGTTGGACCCCCTAGTTCGAGTTTAAAGGAGAAAACCCACATTTTCCTTTCTTTTCCCTATCTTCTTCTCCCATGTTTTCATCCCTAAACCCTAACCGCGGGTAGCTACGTGATCCTAAAGCAACGAGGAACCCAGGTGGGGTTTTGATGGTAGCTAGTCACACGGCGATGCCAAAGCAGGGTTTAGATAGAGCCGACACGCTCTCATCGACGCACCCTAGCTGTTGTACGGCTGCAAGGTCGGCCATGGATGGCAGGCCTGGCCTACCCAAACTAGTGGTGCTCGTCGAGCACGGAGCACCTATACAAATGCGATGGAGGCCGACGGAGCAAGGGGACCTGTCCCCAAGGGCCATCAGGGTCCGGGGGAGGAAGGGAAGCTTTTCCCGTGGCCGCTAGGGCGGCAGAAGGAGGAAGGCACGAGGTTGAAGAAGCCAAAAGCAGATTGGACCATTTTTCCCTCTGGAATAAAAAGGAACAAGGACCGTGCCAAGGGTACTTCGGTAACTTGGTTATAATCGCAATCGGGCCGTGTTTGCATGGACAAAGGTGACGTGTCATCCTCTGGTTGGTTTTGGTAAGTAAAATCTTCCAAAAATCATAAATAATTCTAGGAAACTCGGATTAAAACAAGCTTTATATGAAAATTGATCCTCAGAACGAGAGGAACCCAAAGAAATTATGTTTGAAGTCTAATTCTAATTGCAATCCGAAACTTAATGGAAGTAATCATCTTTAATACTTTAATGATTAAGAAACTCTACTTTGAGATGATTGTTGTAGTTAGTAGAGTGCAATGGGTGATTAAAGTTGATAATAACCTGTTAATTGTGAAAAAGGTACTTTAAGATCGAAAAATGATGATCTTTGCACATAATTAGGTTAATTTAGAGATTATGTGCATAAATATGCTTGAAATTTGAAAAGTATATAAAGTTATTACCTTTAATGATGTTCTTTGGATAATTCAAGCCAATATTAACCTGGTGATAATAAAAGGATTATTTAGATCTAAAAGAATGATCTTTGTACATAATTGTCTTAATTTAGGGTTTCATATACCTATGTTTACATTAATGGGCTTAGTAACCCTAATTTGGGAAAATATGCCTTTTAATGGTTTTAATTGTGCAAATCCATGAATAGGACATAGTTATGTTGTTCTAAATCCAATTTGAATATAAAAGTTCCTAATTATGGATAAAAACCCTAAATGTAGAAATTAGGGTTTTCTCATGAATAAAAGGTAGAGTTATGGCAAATGAGTTCATATGTTAATTAGACCCTAATGAACTTGGAAATTGATGATTAATGCTCATAATGATCTTGTCATGGATTAAGAGGATAAGAATAGTAGCTTTATTGTAAAAGAGGCATAATGGGTTTAATTAATGTTTAAAGTGTGCCTTTAATCTGAAATTAGGGTTTGTAAGTAATTGAATAGAAATAGGGTTTAAAATAGTAAATGAAGTGAAACCCTAATTTCCAGGGAAACCCTAAAATTGGAATAGAAATCCTAAGGAATATGATGATATTGGATAAATATTAATAAAAGGAAATTGGTATATTTATTTCAAGATTCTGTGCATGATTGGTTGCTTGATTGGGATTTCTATCTGAACCTGCAATACATGTATGTGGTTACGCTTATGAATAATCGCTCTAGTTTCACGGCAATTCCCGAAGTTTTAATCGGTTGCTTGAAAATAACTGTTGGATGTTTATTTATTTCATGCAACTATAAAGTGACTATGATTATCACTATAAATGTGCGTATATAACTGACTCGATCCGGGTCCACCTCTATTGCTTTGAAAAGGCTAAAAAAGGGGTAATCCTAGAGCAAGGTCTAGGTTACCGAGAGTTAGAAACTGGGCTACCTACATGTAGTGCCATGAGACTCATTAGCCTGCCATGAGTTAAGGAGTGGGCTACTTACGAGTAGTGCCATGTGACTCAACCCCAGAAATTGGTTCACTTATAGGTGGATTATGAGGGGTTTAATGGGGACAACATAGAGGATAGGGTACACTTGGATCACAGAGTTATATCTAAAATGTGATCTTGATTGTTAAATGATTAATTGAATGATTATGTTATTATCATAGTTGCACGTTTATTGTTTCCCTGACATACCAGCTTCAGATGACCGACGTTTTGTTTGTCAGCGTTTTAGGTACAAGCCAAAAGGACAAACAATAAATCATCATATTGTGAAATACATGAAGTAAAATACATGGAGGATTAGTTAGAGTTGAATCCTTAAGTGGATAGAAATTTAGAGATCTAAGTTTTCATAAAGGTATGCAAAAGTTTATTTTCTTACAGTTTTTCAGTTTAGTATGTTAAAATTTAATAATTGTTCTTGGTTAATTGCCGAACCTTTGATCCGAAAATTATGGGTACGGCTTCGACCTCTCGGTCTCCCTTAATTGGGGGTTATCGGGAGGTGGGGTCGTAACAACAACTCAGGTCGTGGTTTTGGGGACCGCGACCGCGACTGCAGTCCACTTATTTCTCAACTGCGATTGTGGTTTTAGAGTACCCCTATAAAGATCCAATCTTTATTATAAAATAGTTACAAAATGTATCAAAACATAAAAAATATTTATTACAATCACGCTTGTACATCATAGTGCGGAAGCTAGAAAAATATAGATATGTCCTATCTAGTCTTCAATCCATAGAAGACATCTCCTGCATGTCTCTTCTACGACTTCTTCAGGCCACCTACCCATGAATTCCCAAAGGGAATGAAACCACACATGGACCCCATTGAAGGGAAAATAAATGTCAGCAAAGCTGGTACTAAATCCAATCATTGAGATATTAAAAATGTAGGTACAAAACATGATTCAAGTATAAGATGATTTATAGGAGGGGACTATTTGGTGGATTTAGTTTATCTAAAAGAGAATAACATGTATCAATGAATTCCATATATAGAGTTCAAGATGGTATTGACAAGATTAGCAATTCTACAAAAATTGTCCAAGTTTGAGAGATCAAAATATTCAACATGATATTGACAATGTTAACAATTATACAAAATTTTCCAAGTTCAAGATATCAAAATATTCACGATTATTTGGAACAAAATCATCAATTTAAACTATTAGAATTAAGCACTGTCATATCATTTCTTATCAATGACTACAATGCCATGTGTTCAATCATCTATGAGAGAATGACACGGTAGCCTGCTATTTCAACTAGTATACTGGGGGGGCACTAATCCATTACAACCTGTGCACAGGGCGGTAGGAAATACCCAACCTCTAGGAGCCAAAGCTCTAAAGGGACAAAGCCCAAAGGGACCAAAGTCCAGGGATTCAAAACTCCAAGAATTCAATTCCAGTGCTTATCATAATATTTGTCAATGTTTAACAATAATGAATATAAATTGGTGAACTTTCAAAGAGGCAGAAATGGCTTATGAAAAGTATTGGGTTCACCAACAAACAATATACATGGAATTTCAAGAGGGAATCCACATAACTCAATAAATGAATAGAGAATCTAGTACCTTTATCTCAAGCGAGAGTCCAAAATTTCCCATAATCAAGATCCACAGAGCCACAAAGTTGCAAATTCTAGAAATGAGAAATATTTTGAGTCAATATACAATTCTTTTCTTAGACTCACTTCCTAGATTCTAATTATGTGAAATTACTATTGGACCCCTTAGTATAATATCTCATAATCACACTAAATGGTTATAATGTATTATCCAGAAATCATTAGGTCCATTTATGTAGTTGTCATTCTTTTACATGTCGTCACATATATCATCGTTCTTATCCATTATTTATATGATTCATATACTCGTATCATATATAGTACAATTTAGTAATACACTTGTAAAGGCCACATGCATGTATGTGTTTGTATTAAAAAAGGGTAAACTTTTACTAGAGGTTGGCTATCGTGCATTCATGGGATGCTAAAATAATAGTATAATTAAGAATAGGATTATAATATATTGAAATCACTTTCCTCATATCTATTTCTTAACATACTTATGTACATTTATGTATCCCTTTATGAGGAGGGAATCTCAATTATAAGCATTATCAGTAAGAATAGCTATTTTGAGATTAGCTATAGTCTTAATCAGAATTGTATCTATTAGAAACTTCCTTACCTATTAGTAATGCATAAATCCATTAATACAATTATATAGGTCGTATATATATACACATGTGCCTCTAGGTCTCGATATGTATGTGTGACAATGGCTTGAAGATTTATTTCACTCTTATTTTATTAATCTTAAGGACCACATGCATATCTTATGTGTGAGGTTAAGATGGAAGTTCATGTATATTTATTTGATTAAAAATTCTACCTATAATCTATGGAATGAGCAAAGGGAGGATCAGGTTACCTTTTTGGACGTAAGAGTAAAGCAAGTCTCGTGCTTGGTGGATGTTGTCCAAGATGAGGCCATTGGTCTGTCGCCAAGTGCATCCTCTACTAGAGCCACAACGATGTTGAATGTAACCATGGTGGACAGTTTGCTGGGTAAGTATCTACTCAACCGACAGTAGTAGGGTTCTCTACCACATTGAAGTTCTAGGATTGGAGTAGGTCAGTCATTGATCTCTGAAGGTGGAGGATGGGTCATGAATGTGTTGACGTGGTGAGCCGAGATCAGGGAATCAAGTTTTGCATAATCCTGGGTGGATTGGAGAAGAACTACATGATTGATGTCCATGATATAAAGCTACACTGGTTGTGTTGATCGCCAACCCTCTCTATAGTAGGTGGTGGAGGATGTCACCATGCTTGTGATAGGGGGAGTTCCTTGCCCTACACCGTCAAGATTTTGGTGGAAACTTTGAATAGGCGGTGAGGATCTGTTGTGACTAGGATGGTGGTGGTCGTAGCTGGTGGGGCGTCAGTGGATGTGGCAGTAGATGGTTGGATTTACTATAGACTCAGTTGGGCCTTGGTTATCAATGAGGATAACAACTTGGTAATGGAATATGGGGAGGGTGACACCCTGTAATGGGAACACTTTTGTTTCCTGGTGAGGAGGTGTCATGGTGACCAGTAACGACAACACTGTCATTTCTTTGGCTGCAAGGCAGTGACCATGCTGGGTTTGTGGGGGAAACAACAACAAGTTTGGAGGAGTAGGGCTTCGAGGAGGAGGATCAAGTTTGACGTCATGTTGCCACGGATGATGTAGGTGGTTGTGTGGCTATATCTTGGGCAGGTCACCGAGGGTCGAGACATAGGTAGGAGATTTCGTGGTGATTTCATGTGGCTAGTACGGATAGGCGAGGGTGGAATAAGGAGTAGGGAGGCTAGAGTTTTCGGGGTAGAAATAGAAAGGGGGATAGGAAGGGAGTGGAAGAGAAGAGGAGGAAGAGTGAGGAGGGGGAAAGGTAGCACACTCAATTTCGATTAGGGGAGGTTTGTAGCCAGTCGTATGATGAGGGTGGTGGCATTGATAATGACTGTGATGACATTTCCTGCTCAGATGAAAGATCCTATCAGAGTTCTTTGTAATGGCAACACGTTATGAAGGGGAGACTCCAGGGTTTGCAAGAAGGAGAGGTCACTATCACGTTACTAGACTATTTAAGATATCTAGTTAATTATTAGGTAATACTATGATTATTATTCCTATTATAACTCCTATACTAGAAGTCCACTTTCTATGGGATTTTAGCTATGGGTTTATGTTCTATTTGACCAAGCTTTATTGACACTCACATCATTAATTTATGAATGTAACAATTCTAACTTATTTTATACTATGGTTAATTCTAATATCAATTTACAATTAATGTTCCCATTGATTCCAAATCAATAGTGGCCAATTTGGGATTAATAGATGGGATCAAGGTATAGTCCAATTTTAAGGCTTCGAGACATCAATGTTGACTAAAAGGGTTCAAATGTGACTATTGATACTCAATGAGAGACTAGATTATAAATATTATTCCAAGGAAGATAAAAAGAGTGAGGAATCTACTTTCGAGACTAGTTTATAATTATTTCCTGAATAAGAAGAATGAATTCATACTGACACTAGAACCATAAAAGAAACTTGATAATTTGATCAAAATAATGATTGGGACCAAGAATGAAGGACCATCGGGTAAAGGACTCCCAGTTCCAGAGAAATCATGATCTATAGCTCAAAATAGATTTAGTATACAAATTTTGGTATGTTACAACCCTAGAGACCTTAATCATCAGGCATTAAGGAAAGACCGCGGCTGCGATCACTAATGGACTCTTGAAGACTATGACCACGGTTATCACAAGACCGTGGCCACAGTTATCACAAGACCATGACCACAGTTATCACAACACCATGACTACAGATACCAGAAGACTGTGACCAAGCTGGACCGTGACAAGATATAAATAAGGCACAAACCACGATTGTAGTCTCACCCTCACTTATCACTAGACCGCGATCGTGGTTCTATGTCGGGGGAGTGTGTCTATAAATAGACCACCCATCTGTCTTGTCAAGGGAGGGGAGATCTGATCTACAGGACCACGAAGTGCTGGTGCATTCTAGATTCATCCTTGACCATCCAATCCATCAGTCTTGGATATCTGAAGGTGGAAACTAAGGAGAGAGAAGATTGAAGATCCCTTCTTTGATAGAAGAAGACCATCCACACCATTCACATGATATATCCATATCTAAAGAAGTAGTGTGTCATATGACGTGTCTTCCTTTCTAGATCTATCATTCCATCCCATTGTACTTCCTCCCTCTCTTCGCGGTATCTCATGGATCTATCCTTCTATAACAATGTTATGTTGTCCGCAAGCATGAGCAGATAAACACCTTAACTCAGGTTGGGAGTATCCACTAAGGTTCTCCTAACATGTATATTGTCTCTTTTTATTGAATATACATATTCTTATCAAGATTATCCCCATGCACCTGCTTTTAATGCTTCACTTGTATGCTTAGCTACCATCTTGTGATGTTTGATTGTTGATATCTCAAGAGAGTAATATCACTTTTATCCCGTGTCATGGAGTAGTATGAATGCACGAGGGTGTTGGAATGCTAAAGATTTAACCATATGTTCTGTTGTGAATTTTCTGTGTGGTCATCTCGAGAGAGAGGCTACGCCTAGACTTAGATATATCCTCATCTTGAGAGAGAGAGTGGAATAGATGCTTTTGATGGTTGCTTGTAATCTTGATAAGAATATGCAAGAGAGAGATAGTGTTACATGTTGGTGAGATTCTTTAGTAGGTGAACCTCAACTCAGGTTTCCCTCCTTATACTTGTTTCATCTTATTTCTTTTGTTTCTTTTACTCTTGCTATTCTTATTTGTGTACTACCGTTCCTTAGGGAACACCTTTATATACCCCCTTCAGCTAGAGTATACAAGTGTTAGATTCTGCATTCTTAACACTACCAACCTTGTCCCTATGTTTGACCCTGATCGCTACATCAGACCCCATTTATCGTTGTGGGGGACTGAGAGTCAGGTTATCTCTTTAAAGTCTGACTACTTTAAATCCACTTCTTTTTGACGTGCGATTTAGGCCGGTCCGCAGTGAAAACAAAAAATTTAACTACCATATTACCCACAAACCAGTAGATCATGTCAATAACTATATGATTGGAAGGATGGTTTTGAGGATATACCTGGTCCTAGAGAAAGTCCAATGATATCTCCTCATCTTTGTAGATGCACAACTGCCTTCTAGTTGCACCGGGACTCATCTCATTGATGCCCCTCGTAGTCTACACCATGAACTATAGGTTGACGTTGTCCTCCTAGTGATAAACAACAACTTGATGCCTCTATCAAAGTCCACACAGACTACCTACAACTCCTATCGTCCTACCAAAATAGATAGGAAGGAGTTGTCCCACTAGTTGGTGTACTATTCCCCAAATTGTTGTCTAATAATTGTTTCTCCCTTGCTATCCCTCCTTTTAGTGGGTAGATCTTGCTTGGGCTTTCTATTTGTTACCAAAACTAGATAGGACAACAATTGTCAAAAGAAATTGATTTCTGTTATGGGAAGTCCCAGTACCCCTCCAGTTATAGGGGGTTAGGGTTTGGGTTCCCAATTTGTGTGGGAATGGAAGGGACCAGAAGATCATGGAATTTTACAACCTGTGAATGTCGAACCGATGGATCAAAAACCAAGATGATTGTTTGTCAAGGGAGACAATTAGTTCACTCAGCAAACTGACCATTTTGTAGTTTCCTTATTGCACATGAATTTGGAAATTCATTTCCAATTAATGCTAAACATCAATTCCTTTCATCAATCAAATTTGAGCAATCAAAATAATCAATCTTTCTCACAAATTTAGGAATTTCACTAGAACATTCCGCTGGCACAATCGAGCTGATCGATTCATCAAGTGAATCGATCATCTTTTTCAAGCCGAGCTAATCCGTTCACCCAGTTAGCCAATCAGTTGGTGTCGTAAATCATGCAAAATTTTAGGCAATTCAATTACAATCAATGTGACACTCCAAATGGTCATCTCACTAGGTGAGTCGAATGGTAGGCAATCTAGTCAGTTGATTTTTTTCATGAATTGAATACTTAAATACTTTAGTAACCAATTCAATCATCATTCAAGATTAAACTCCTCTTCTCAGTCAAGACCTATGGGTATGACCCTATAGCTCCGATATTACATTGACAGTGAATTTTCTTAACAACTTATGACATCACAAGGAATGAGCCATGCCTTGTCACACATCAATTCTATCCATGTAAATGGAAAGTTGGAGAACAAATTCAACCTACAATATATGTATGGTGTGATAGTATTTATATGGTTCCTTTGTCTCTAATATCTAGATTGAACTAGAGGCATGGAGTAGTCATCCTCTTCAACATTTGATCTTATTCCTTGAACCAGAGCAGACTGTCTGAGATATGTGAAAGCTCAATATCACATATTGACTCACATGTGCATGGCCATGCATTTCTCAGTCTCACTAATCAAGAGGCCTAGGATATCATGCTCCAGTAGGAGCAAAAAATCCCATCTACATCACTCACGGTCAATTCCCATGTGCCACACTAACCCAATTATGATGTTTATCATAACCCTTATTTTAGGATTACATTTAATGATGTAAAAGAATATCGAACGACGTGTGATGAGTGTAGTTACTTCAGGTCTAAGAACCACAATCACCACCATCACTATGAGAATTGACTATGATTAGCATGGTAATAGCTTCCATGTATCAGCCTCATGGTGGGTCTATCTAATACAATGTTCCTTAACATGTATCTATATTCATCATTTGATATTTCCATAACATGAGTAATGAAATTTTGTCATCAACCAACTCATACTCTGATCTTATGTGTTACTGTTGTCTATCAACCTTCCATAATAACAACTGATCTGGGACATAATGAGAATGTATATGTATACTCTTAACATTCATATAATCTCATCCTTCAACTCATGTACTTGAAAACATACGTCATTGAGTAACATCATTCTCTAGACATGTATAATGCTACATCATTACCTCATAACTGAATATATAAAAAAATAAATTAGAAACTTGCCTTTATTTATTAATAATATCATTTACATATAATATCATTACAATCATCATATGATTGGCTCTGTGGGCATACATACTGACACTATAATTTAGTAAAGAGTACTCAATATCTACTAACAATGTAAAACATGTACTGTATTATTCAGAAGTGGTATCTAACACTAACAAGATATCCTAGTAAACATATATATTTACAATTGGAGTAGAAACATATTGAATTCACTTCTTCTGATAGTACAATTTCTATATAAAGTGTGTCACTCCATCTTGAAGTTCTTTACAAGGATTCTAGACTAATGGAACCTCTTCTTAATGTTGAAGTCACATGGATACAACTTTTAAAACATTGTATAGATGGAATTTGGATATATGAGTAAAGATCATCATAGACAAGGGAATTTCAAGTATCAATTTTGTGGTGTCTGGATTATACCTTGAAACTTATATAAGAGGTCATGAATTAGTCCTATTCACTTGGATGGTATGATCCAACATAGTTTAGGTAAAATTTAAAGAGAAAATATGCTTAGTTGAGTCAGTTAATTGTTGTTAGTTCAATTAGATATTTAAGCCCTTTCATCAAACAAGTTTACTTTAGTTGCTTAGTACAACAATCATTTAAATAATCAATTAATTATCAGTAATAAATATATATGTGAAAAATATAAGTAAGAGAATGTGAATGATATCCTTGAATATTATTATTATTTATATTTCAAATTTTCTTGCTGAATTTTTTATGTTTAGTCTATTATATTTATTTTTGTTCTTTGCTCCAACATAAATTTTCTCATTATTATTCTTATACTCATTTAATTGGTTCATTTAGTTACATATAATTAATCATTTATTGTGCAAATAGCTCATCCATCTACCTAACCTTATTGAGATCTATAGTATCTAATAACTCCTTTGATAGATTTAGATGTTAGAGAAGTTTTGTTTCATTGGTCATTATCACATTAGGTCCTTGTATATATGTAAAGAGTTGTACATGATTTAAAATTTTAACATTATTCCTTTATTATAGTATCAAAATTTATTTGTCAAAGTTAAACTATTATGCAACATTGAAAAATAGTATGAATGAGAAGGTCTATTTAATTTTTCTTGTATTTGGGTCAAAGAAATTAGGTTTCTTTTCTTATATTAAGCTAACTCAATATGATTGTGTTTAAGATATTAAATATCTCACGAAACATTATAAGCTAAGAGTGATTTTAGAAGGTTTTCATTAAAGTCATGGTATTCCCTAAGTATATGATCTACTAGTGATTGTAAAATCTGGGTGTATCAACTTGATATTAGAGTTTCGGTTGAGTCATTGAGGGCCATTAAGTTAGTAGATAAAGGTCATAGATGCAATATTTAGGAGGTAATGTGGTGATAGTTTGAGCTTTTGGGTACACCGGTCCAATATTTAAATGTTCAGATAAACTACTATCAAATTCCTCTTCATATTCCTTCATTTATAGCCTATCTAAATATGCACTAGAAGGAATGATCAAAGGAAAACCCTAGAATAAATAGGGTAGAAGAATGCATGTAGCAATATCATTAACAAAAATTATTTAGATTCACTTTTAATCGATGGCTGACGGGAGAGCGGGGGCTGACGATGCTCTGGGCGTTTCTAGGGAAACCCTAGAAGATGACGGTGGTGGGACCAATCAGAAAGAAAAGGCAGAAGGGCCGACGATGCAAGCCACCAAAGGGAAGAATCATGATAATCTAGAAATGTTTGGAATCAACCTAACCTATAAGGGCATGCGAGGAGGGCACCCTACAGAACGAATGAATGAATCAAGTATGATGGACCTCGACCCAATGAAGGAGGACTACGGAAACCCGCCTTTCACAGAAGGAACATCCAATACCAATAAGAACTCTTTTAAACAAGCGGTCTCTGGATAGGGAAGCAGTGGTGGAAACGCTGGTGATCCATTTTTCATCGACGATGAGCCAGAGGAAATCATAAATCCAGAGGACATAGAACTGGTCTATCATAAAGGATACCCAAAAATATATGTTGCACCTGAAGCGGAAGAAGCCATGAGCAAGCTGTTTAAATATGTCGCAATCATCAAACTCATAGACAAGCACGTTGGTTTCCTAACAATGTCTGAAAGATTGAAACTTTTATGGCAACCAGTGAGTCGATTCGAACTTTATGAACTGGCAGAGCAATATTATGTTGTGCAATTTTACAGTCGAGTTGATCAAGAGAATGTGTTGACGAAGGGACCATGGTCACTGTTCGACAGTTGCCTGGCTGTTTTGACATGGGACGGCTACTTTGAACCATCCAAGGGACTTCCAAATAATATTGTGACATGGGTATGCGTGATTGGCCTACCGATCCACTACTACAGCAGTGAGATCTTCAGCCGTATAGGGGAAGCCCTCATACGTCTGGTGCGAGCAGATAATCATTCAATTAATCGAACTTGCAGTAGATTCGCAAAGCTCGCTATTGAAATAGAAACAAAAAAACCAATCCACCCAGCCATCGTCATCAATGGATGGGAATACAAAATTGAGTATGAATCCCTCCCAAATATGTGCCTTAAGTGCGGTAGACTTCGGCATGATGTCGAAGACTATAAAGGGCTTGATAAAGAACCAGAAAAGAAAAACAATAATCCGAAGGAAGATGAAGCAGGTGTTAGATGGAAGGAGGAAGAAGAAAAGTGGCAAGTCTACTATGACAAGAACGTCATTGCTCGACGGCCGCAGCGCAACAAAGACAACCCAAGGAAGAATATGGGCAAAGATAAAGGGAAAGCACAGTAGAATAAGTATCAAGCTCTAGAGGAAGAAGATGAAGGTAACAATCTGAATACTGAAGAACATAATGAAGATCAAGCAGCACAGCCAAACCTAGAAGATGGGCGTGGACCTAAAATTTGGAGGAAAAAACAACGACGAAATGAGGATAGTAATGTATCATCCAAGAAACAAGCTCAACCAGCAACTGCAAGTGCTACATCTGGCCATGCTAGAGCATAAGAAATACCTCAAGAACCCTCAGCCCCATTACACACCGCAGTGAAACCAGTAGGTGATGAAGATGTAATGGGAAGACCACAACTAGAACCTGAAGAACCAAATAACAGTGGGAAGGTGGACACGGTTGAACATGCACCGTCTACTGAAACTAATGGCAGCACCGGCTTACATAACGATCTAAATAAGGAAGCAGTGCATGCTAGTAGGAAAGCCAAAGAGAAGAAAAGCCAAATGGGTAGTAGCAGCCCACAGAAGAACCCATCTTCTATCACACGAAGCAAAACTAGAAGAGGAATGGAGGGAAAGGAGGGGTATGCGGGTAACTAACCAGTTATCAACCTTATCTGATGTTAATGTTAAATACACTAGCCTGGAATATTAGAGGTGCTAGTAAGAAGTCTGCTAAACACTTCCTCAAACAACTTGTTGTTGAGCATAGTATCAAGATTTTATCTATCTCAGAGCCTCAGATATTTGGTCCAGAAGTGCAAAAGGTTATCAATGAGCTTGGATTTACTAGAACTCATAGAGTAGAAGCAAATGGCTTCTCTGGGGGAATTTGGATTCTTTGGAATGAAGACGAGTGTCATATACATATACTGCAAAGTCACAAATACTTCATCCACTGCTGTGTTGACAACAAAACATTATGTATGTTTGTCTATGCATCTCCTTGCCCATGCGGCAGGCCTATTTTGTGGGAGCATCTCAAGAGACTTAGCTATCAAATCTCTAACCCTTGGATCGTCCTTGGCGATTTCAATTGTATGATAAACCCTGACGAGAAGATTGGAAATGACAACTTTAACTTCAATGAAGCTAACAGATTCACAAATGCCATCATGATGGTTGGCCTTTCAGATATCAGCAGCATGGGCCACACTTTCACTTATAAAAAGGGTCTCCTCCATGAGTGCCTCGATAGAGCACTCACCAATGCACCTTGGATTCATAGTTTTGCCTCTTTCAACTGCATTAACTTACCTCGCATAGGCTCGGACCATAACCCGATCGGAATCCTTGATTCCATCATGCAGAAGAATAAGAAAAGGTTCAAGACCTTAACATCATGGCAAAAGCGAAAGGATTTCAACACTCTGATGCAGAAGAAGTGGAACTCATCCCTGCCATGTGAGACTGCTATGGAAGTTGTTTGCAAACCGATCATGGACTGGCATACGGGGTTCTGCCACAATAAGGGGAAGAGGAAACAGAAACTAATAATAGCCATATCCCATCTACAAAAAAATCTGGAAGCAAAACTCAATGCTAAAGAGGACCGCAAATGCACTGAACTTGAACATGAGCTCGAGAATATATACTTGAAAGAGAAGGAGGACTGGAAGTAGAGAAGCCATATAAACTGGTTAGTGAATGGTGATAACAATACAAAATTCTATCATGCTTACATTAACATGCGCCGCAGGTTCAATACCATCAAATACCTCCAGAATGAGGATGGCGTTCGGACATAAGACATTGTTGAACACCAAAAGCTCCTTCTACTAAGGCCATGGACAAGATTCCTGGGAAGTTTAAAGCTCTAACATACCGACAACTCAGACAAATGGGTGTTGTGGTAACTGAATATGAACTGTGGCAGATCATCAAGGAGGAGAATCCTTTCAAGGCAGTTGGGCCTGATGGCACTGATATATACTTTATCAAATCCAACTGGAATATGATCAGAAACTCTTTACTCATTACCATCTATAGCTTGCTCAATGGTAATGATATCCCTGATTCTGTTGGAAATGCCAGTATAGTACTGATTCCCAAAGTTAAACATCCACTCAACTGCAATCAACTACGACCCATCACGCTTAATAATACATGTCTGAAACTGGTGTCTAAAGTGGTAGTCAGAAGAGTCCAGAAATTCATATACAATTGGGTCTCAGAGGAGCAATCTAGTTTTATTCCTGGGCGAAGCATCACCAACAACATTATCATGGCACAGGAAATTATCCATAATCTCCGAAGGAAACAAAGCACTCCATATATGGCCATAAAGATCAACCTATCCAAGGCGTATGGCCGTATATCATGGAGGTTCATTGCACATACTTTAAATCGAATGACCTGGCCTCCTCACATTAAGCAGTACATTCTAAATGCTCTAGGAGTACGTAATACGAGCATTATTCTCAATGGAGGAGCTCTGCCAACGTTCAAAATGTCTAGGGGTCTTAGACAAGGTGACCCAATGTCACCGTACCTATTTGTCTTGTGTATGGAGAGACTTACACAACTCATTCAGCAACAAGTTAAAGCCAACAAATGGAAACCAATCAAGCTAACTCAGCAAGGACCGCATATATACCATATCATGTTTGTACATGATATCATAGTTTTTGCTAAAGCATCACTGGAGCAAATCAATGTTATCAATAATTGTTTTCGACTCTTTGAAGAGGCTTCAAGTCAGCAAATTTTGATTGAGAAATCCAAAATCTACTTCTCCTCAAGTGTCAATAGAACTACTAGAACGACAATCTGCACGGCTAGTGGCATACCAGAAACTGATGATTTGGGGAAATACTTGGGCATCCCTCTGTTACATAAGAAGATCAATAAGCAAACATACTATTTTATAGTGAACAATATGGAAAATCGCATCAACGGCTGCACAGCAAAAATGTTATCTTTAGGCGGGTGAATCTTCCTGGCTAAATCAGTTCTTACTACCCTACCCACTTATGTCATGTAGACTGGCAACATCCCTATTCCTATTTGCTCCAAGCTTGAAAGAACAATTCGTAAATTTATCTGGCAAGGAGACCATAAAAGCAAACATATGTCCCTTGTTGCGTGGTACAAGTTTAGCACCAACATGGAGAATGGAGGCTTCAGAATAAAATCTATGGTAGACTGGAACAAAGCTCTACTTTGGAAGAACACTTGGAAGTATATGACCAATAAGAATTCCTTATGGACAAAGTGCCTAAATTAAAAGTACAGAAACAACACGTCCAACAGAAAGGGAAGATATACTACTCTCTGGAAAAGCATGCAATCTGGGACAGTTTTCATTAAGGAAAATAGCTGAAAAGTGGTTAATGATGGCCAGGACACCATGGTGTGAATAGACCACTGGGTTCCAGGCTTTCAAGATCTCTCTAGTATAGCAACCAAACCAATTAGCGTTGATATTTTGGACCTATTTGTAGGAAGTCTGCAGAACCTGAATGGATCTTGGGATGTTGATTTCTTAAACTACTACCTACCAGAAAATTGTGTTAAAGAAATTCTTAAACTGCCCGCCCCAACCATTGAGAAGGGCGAAGAGAAGCACATATGGCTCCATGTTGAGGGTGGAAACTACTCAACTTCCTCAGCTTATCGTCTGATCCACGAGGATATCCAGTACCCTATTAATAAATTGTGGACGTGCATTTGGAAATCAGATCTGCCCAGCAAAATCAATACCTTCATATGGTTAGTAGCACATGAAGCTATCATGACAAACTATCATAGAAAACAGTGCAAATTAACGGAATCTGCGAGCTGCCCGAGATGTGAAGCCCAGGAGGAAGACACTCTTCATGCTTTGTATCTCTGCCCATATGCAAAAGAAGTTTGGGAGAAAGCACATCCAACAGTTTTTACCATTGCGGAGAGCATACATGAATGGCTTATGACGAATCTACAAGGGGAAAAGGAAAAAGCTATACACTTCATGACCACCTGTTGGACCATATGGAAGGCCCGAAACGCCATGGTGTTTGATAAAAAATGGATGGGAGTCGACCATCAAGTCTTTCAAACTCAATATCTCTGTGAACAAATTTATAAATCCAAAGAAAGCATTGCTGGAAGCTGTAAAAGAGTGGATGACAATCAGGACTATGGTTGGGAACCTTACGGAGAGCAGGATATCCTAGTAGTGGATGCAGCCGTGAAAGGTGGGAAATCTGCAATTGCAGTGGCATGGCTCGATTACACATGCAAATGGAAGGGAGGGGCCGCCGTGAATGTTGAATCCCAGTCCGTCACTGAAGCCGAAATACGAGCTATTGATTTTTCTCTGAAGATCTTCTCAAGGAATTCTCTACAACCAGCGAAAATACTAATAGATAGTGATAAAGCTATGAAGGCAATTGAAGGTGTGGCGGATGAGAATCCTACTTTCCATCCATGGCTCATATCTATAAACAAGATGCTAGCAGGTATGTCTGACATTCACATTGTCAAGGTACCAAGACAGAAAACATGTATTGTTGATGCTTTGGCTAAGCATCACCTCCAAAAACATAAGGAGAGTTGTACCTACACAACATCTCCCCTCGACCCTGTGGGACTTAACCTTCCCCCCTTTCTCTATAATGGTAGGATTCCTACCAAATTTAATTTTGTTGCTGATAATGTAGTGAACTTTGAGTTTAGACCTGCAAGAGGAGGGCGGGATGAATAATAAAGCCTCCTAACTTCTCCAAAAAAAAATTATGTAATATGACTTCCAGTTTATACTATGAATCAAGCTAAGAAGAATATATGTTTCATTTAGTATATAAATTTTAAATGTTCACTTTTGTTTTATATATTATATAAAATTTAATACTATTCATATATTTAGTACAAATGTCAACATGGTATAGTTGTTAACTAAGGATTTTCCCTATATTGGTTATCTTCATACATTGATAAGACTATTAGGTATTTTTTAATCATGAGTGACTAGCATTTAGGATTTTAGTTTTGTATTTTGTCTTGCTGATAGGATGTTTTTACGAGACATAACATCTTGCAGTCATATTTTAGTGGGATTATATTATGAATAAAGAAACATTAGTAAAAAATAAAATTCAATGATATAATAATCTAGGGTCACGCATATGGGTATTGAAAAAATAGTTGAAATTTAAATTGAATGCAAGATGGATTATATAGTAGAAAGCATTAAATTTAGGTATCAAGTGAGAAGACATATTCTGAAGTGATAGATTGCACGACAGTATATAATATACTAATAAATATTTATTGCAAATGAATCAATTCTTCTTAAGGTTTAAAATTAGTTTGTGCTCACAAAAACACTAAAATCTAACATGCGCTAGTGTTACATATTAGTCGACTCAAAAATATATTAGTCAATTGACTAGTTGGTATGTCAAACAACTATGCAAGTAGTTAATGGAATACCTAAGTATGAAGGATAAATATTTAAAAATAGAAAATAGTAATGTAACTAGAATATAATTCCTAAAGGAGAAATGCCATAATTTTAGTAATCTATATACCTATAAGAAGGCTAAATCTCCATTCAGTGTGTCTATCACTTGGCTTTCCTGATTAGGACTTTGACTTTCTTGGTTCATAGTAATCTACCAAATTTGTTTCTTTTTTGCAGCCATTAAATGCAATATAATGGGAACACTCTACAGGACGTTTTTCATTTACCTACCACTTCTTCATTAAACATAATGATGTGCCATGTTGTAGGTTATTATTTTCATGAAACGTCATCCTTACCAACTAGTAAGTATCTTTTTATGCTATTATTAGTTGTTTATTTTTTTTCTTAAATTATAATTTGGCCCATTTATAAAAGTTTTTTAAAATATATAATTTCATATTCCTGGCACTCCAATATTCCTTCTTTCCTATCATATATCTAGTTGGGAAATAAGAGAGAGAATTTAGTATATGCTCATTCAATTGTTGCTTCTTTACTACTAGGCCACGTATGGAAAGATTGTCCTTTATAATTTACTATCTTCTTATGAATCTATTGGAAGACTCCTTCTGTGAGATAAATCTCCTACCCACATATAGATAGCCTACCATGATCCAGTCTAACTTTATTTTATTATCATATTGTTAGTATCATTCACTTAATTTTGTGAAAGCAAGATTGACTTCATATTGTGATATTTTCCTTCTGTCGTAAACAAAAAAGATGCTAATTGTTGACTAGGATACTTGCTTGTTTTAAAGTTAATGTATGGATATGATTTTTTTTAAAATGGCCCATTTATTCATCTCATGGTTGGGGGTTTCGAACCTGCTACTACTTGCTCATACATCATACTTTTACCAACTGGGCACCACATCTTTGACAATGGCTCTAATCTTTGATACTTCTTCTAAGGATTAACTAGACAATAATCAATAAAATAGACAATAAATTATACTTGTGTTTATGATATGATACAATTATTTTTATGCTATACATATTTTATAACCATCTTAAAGGGTTTATAAGTCATATTATAAACCAATTTGCATGCTAATTACAAGTTGGATGACCAAGAACTGTTGTAATATTAGTTTGAATATAAACTTATACACCCCTAAATCAATTCGAATTCACAAAATATCAACCAAGAACTATTATAATATTAGTTTGAATATACACTTTTACACCCCAAAATCAACTCAAATTCACAAAATATCAACCAAGAACTATTTTTTTGGGTGATATTGGGTTAGATTCATGGGGTTTGCACAAAACTTGACCAGCATACTCTCTACAATATGTAGTTGAAGTTGTAATTAAGTGGGGAGATCAAGATTACAACTAGATCCAAGGATGGAACACGTCATGGACATTGATGTGCATCTAGATACTTGGTTATTGAGCTATATTTTATGAGTATGGGTCCAGAGTTGCATTATCTAGAATAGTCTTGCACATGAACCTAGACCCACATACCATGCAGTTTGTGAAGCAGGTATGAAAGTATATACTTTTTAATAAGAACAAACTATAGAATAAAAAACAAGGTTTATAAGTCATTGAAACAAAGCACCATACAGTCTAAAAATTCACAAAAGGATCATTTAAAAAGTAAACAACAAAATTATATCCAACAAAATGAAGATATCATTTTATATTTCTAGCTTATGATATATTTTTATTGTCTGGCTTTAATTATATTTCATGAATAGTTATTTAGTTATTTAATAGATAACTTAATATTATGCATATCATGGTTTATATTTTGCTTGTTTCTTATTTTGAGAATGATGTAATGCTTTACAAGACGCTAGATGTTTGATTGATTGATATACAATTCTTCTTTCATGACTTTGTTTTCATATTTGATTTTCTTGTCATTAAACATTTTATTAGTTAATTGGATAATAGATAGATATATATCATGTATACATTGCTCATTATTTTTTATAATATTAAATTTTTGATTAGAAAATGAATATTTCTTGATTGATTGCTACACAACTATACTTTTATGACAATACTTTTGTTGTATAGTTTACCTGTGCTAGAAGCATGATTATGTAATCATTTATTTAATTAGTGGTCGATGGAGGAAGTTGTTACCCATCTACCTTTTATTTCATTTCAATTATTTTTATAAAAATGTTTCATTATTATTTGATAGTGTGTATATCATGGTATTTTCCAAATTTTGGTAACGATAATATTTAAATTGTTAGTTTTCATCTTGTGGACCATTAGTACATGATTTATTTTGTGATTTTATTTTTTTTATTGTATTTTAATGATGGTAGGCATATGGTTAGTCAAGTAGTTAATAGAGAATTTCATAGCATCAATACTAAGATTTTTATTTATAGATCCTTATTTTTTTAACATCGTTGTTAATCTGGTAACATCATGTGTTTGACTGATTCATACCAGAAATTGTGTTTTTCCAAAACTTTTTTTTCGGTAGTATTAGACATAAATTAGATTATTAGCAAGAAGATATGCAAATAAAATTATTATAGCAATATTTTGTTTTGTATTTCTTGTTCAATAGTGATCGTTGTGTTCCTAATCCATATATAAGTAAAGCTTGGTAGTAGAGAGTAGTGATACACATACCTAATATAAATATAAATAGGGTGTGTATTTTTATTGTATTGGGTGTATATACTTATTATATTTCTCTTTATATAAATATGAACTAAAAAATGATGGTATAAATTATCTCTAATGGTCATTTCTTTTATAATATTATCATATAAGATAGAGGAACAAAATACCACAAACGATGATGACTTGAAAGGAACAAAACAATGAGGTACCAAAAATACCTCAAGAAGAAAAGTTTAGTTTTTGTTTTGAGGGACACCATAGAAAAGCCCCAAAAGAAAGGAAAAAGAAGTCATAGTAGCTTAGGATTCTAGAAGAAAAAATACATGTGAGAGAGGAGAGGCACACTAGCAACACAATATATCTTCGTTAGGGTCGTCCATAAGGGACTCAGAAAAGGACAACACCAAGAGAAGGTCCAATATCGACTAGGTGGACAAAGAGGTAAGTTTAACCAAGCAAACATCAGGACCAACCACAAGCTCATTTGCAAGAGTAAGACCATAGAGAACAAACTACAATCAAGATTTTTTTATATATGTTGTATTGGTGTGTGTATCATTTGTGCTAGTTGGCTATAAAATATGCACTATATCACAAATTATATGTATTTTTTAGGTGTCAAATGGGTATATACTGGGTTTCATGTATATTTTCCTAATTTTACATGTGTATTATAAAATCTATAACAATTTATATAGATTTTTTTATTTTAATATTCTACATAGATATGTGCATGCATATATAGATACATATATAACATATAAATTTTGGTGCAAAATAGGGAAGCTGGAAATTTCAAGCTTTTCCCAATAAATAGACTTGAGTTTCAACTATCGAATAAGAACTTATTGAATTAATACCTCCAGGACATCCAACCACCACTACATGTTGTGGGAATGGGGGAGAATCTTTTTCTCTTAATCCCACATATATACATCTAAATATATACATACTCTGGGCATCAATTTGTTATTTGTATGGATGTAATCAGAATTATTAATACCTAGTAGAATATGGATACACATCCCAATTGTTAATAGGGAACTAATCTTAAAAAACTTATACCCTTGATGGGTCTTACACGTTCCATGTATGCATGTATATGTGCATATTTGTACCATTTTATAGGGTGGAAATGAAATAGAGAGATGAAAAGAATATGATGAGGGATAAATCATATTCACTAATTTACAAATAACATGAACATAGGGTAATTTAAAATTCTTGACTATCACTTTGATAATAATATTGTACTATTATTTTGTTTCACATTAGATATCATAAAAATAATTTCTTTAATATTTTATCTCTTTAAATACATTGTTTACTAGGATAATTATCTTCAACATAACCATTGTGATTGGTTATAAAATATATTAACAAAATCATTATTTCTATATAGCTCAATCGTAACGACAACTCATAAAGATGAATTTAAAAGGAAATTAAAATTTAATTGTTGAATATTAACTGATGGAAAGTTTCTCGCATTGTGGTATAGGATTTGGAAAATATTATGACCGATGTATGTGTATCTTATTTTTTGAAATGTAAATGACAATTTATATGTTTCTTATATATGTGCATATATATATATATGATGTATCATGTATCTATATAAATGTATATATCTATAGCAATATAAACACACATAAACACATTTGTGTGTGTTAGTTTATTTGTTAATGAGCAAATTATTGTATACATATATATATATATGTATCTATATACATACATATATATGTATATATATGTATATATGTGTGTGTGTGTGTAATATTTACATATACATGTAAAGTATATATATATATATGTATATGTATATATATATATATATATATATATATATATATATATATAGAGAGAGAGAGAGAGAGAGAGAGAGAGAGAGAGAGTCAGGCTAGTGTACACTCAAGTGTACCGGAGGCACCGTACACCTCAATCATTTTTGAAGATGAAGTAACCTTTTTAATAATCTAAACCATTGGTCTTCTTAATTATCTTAAGAACATACTACATAATAAATTCTAGCTCATTTGGACACTTATAGGTCATGCATCTAAAAGAGGCAAAAATCATGCATTTCAAATTAGTTTTGTGTGTCAATTTTGTTGTTCTTGGATGAGTGACTTACACTCATCCAAATGAGTTCAAGTTTTTTATGTGGCCTATTATTATTGTAACCATGAAGATCAATGTATTAGATTTTGGAAAAACATGGTATACATAGGCAAACACCATTGGGGTGTATGGTGTGATCTGTACACTTGAGTGTATTCTAGCCTGACTCTCTCTCTCTCTCTCTCTCTCTATATATATATATATATATATATATATATATATATATATATATATATATGTGTGTGTGTATGTGTGTGCGTGTGTGAGTGAGTGGAGTTGTGACCCACAATCCAAATATGTGTTCTCAACTAATAAGTTTCTAATGAATGACTTTATTCTTAAATTAATAGTTTTAAGCATCATAAGAGTGAAATATAAAAGGATGATATAGAATAGACATATATGAAACAAAACTTATTTAAGCTTACAATTAAGACTTAGTTATCAATGTTACATGAAAATCCTAAAAATAAAAGGGACATGAAACACTATCCCAAACTTCAATTCTGGCGTCGACGTTTCAAGCATTAGTTTCACATCAAATACCTTCTACACATGTTAAGTGCATGATTTCGTGACCATCCCAAAGTCTTAAGGATCATTTAAACCCTTCAGGTGGTTGTTTAGTTTAAAAATTTGATCGTTTCATAACCATTTGGTGAGTTGATTTGTTTTAACAATCAATGTGTAAGTTGTTTTATTAGACTCAAGATATAATTTATTCCTTCGTTCTAATTTCATCATGCACAAGTTTTAGACATAATTTATTCAATACCCTATGCATGTTTTTCATCTTCGCAAGTCTTTGTATGTGCTTAAATAGGATCCTTTCACCTGCACATCTTACCTCCTTTCTCATTAATCATTAGGGCTCAAAGATAGACATGCCATTATTCATCTACAACAAAGGCTCGACTTGATTTCTTTCCTGATCTATGTTGATGATATATTGGTCATGAGCAACGATCCCTCTGCTTTATATCTTCTACTCAATGATATGCATTTGACCGGTGGTTGGATCTTGGCTTCCCTACTTGACAGTTCCAAGACAATTTCTACTTCGTTCTAATTTCATCATGCACGAGTTTTTTGTTTTGATATCTAGTGATTATGATCTAATTTTGCATGCATGTTGCTTCTGACATAACTTCGTTGTTGGTTTCACTGTTATCTCATTATTTATAGCCTTTTAAATGGATATGTAAGGTTTTACCCTTACCCATCACACGATAGCCAGTAAGAATAAGGATAATTATCTACCTTAACAACTTCCTTACTCTAAACTTGGTATTACCCACTGTTGCACTAGGTAAATGGGTAGAGTAAGAGTAAATTGATAGTTTAGATGCACATATATTTTATACACCTTATACACAACTAATTTATAAAAATGTGGAACCCTTTACTTTACTCAAGATCATATATTTTTTCATAAAAATGAATTTAAGATGATATATTTGTATCAATAATCATTTTCACTCAAAATGATAAATGTGCTAAAAAAACACCAAAAATCAATTTTATACAATAAAAAGTGAATGATATTACTAGATATGTTGTAATTTATAATGAAATCTTCATACAAAATAGAAAAACACATTTGGTGCATATGAAAATTGCAATTTACAAGACATACAACATTGTATAAGATCCGAATTAAATTTAATCTTTTACAAATGTTACAATTACAAAATCAGACTGGCTCTATTCAAACTTAACATCTACAAAAAAAACTAATATGTTGGAGGACTTTATTGTGGGTGATATGTATGTTGAACATTGATCGACAAGCTTGTTTGCCATAGCAAATTAATGTTTTATTCTATCAACATGGGAGTTATCAATCACTTTGTTTTCCATTCTATTGAATCGAAGTTGTTATGAGTCAAGTTTTAATGAAAAATGATGAAATGATGGTTTGATTGGGAAGATAGCATCAATGTAGGTGGGTCCTATATTCCTCCTCACAACCATAGTTATCCAAGGTGTCCACTAAAGGGGCCACAAAATATGGATGAAAATACACCATATTTTCCAATGGAACACAACAAAATCTCTCCTGGAACTTGTGTTGGGGATGTTGTACCGATATGGTCCCGGATGTGATGAAAACTTATTGTGGAAGTGTTACCGACAAGCGAATAAACTCAAAGAAGAAACACCAGATTTATCTTGAAAAATTATCCCCAAGACTAGGAGAGAAAAACCATAGGCCAATACCAGACAACAAGCACTATATAATTTAGATTACAACTCACACTACCTAAATTTAATCACCCCTAAATCTATGTAGACCTCCCCACACGAGAAAAAAGATGAGGAAGAAGAGAATCACACCTAGTGTGTACAAAACCTCGCTCTTTACTTGATCTCTTCACAAGGCTTCTATCGTTGTTAGGGACTGCTTAATTCCGTTGTTGCCGTTGACTGGGTCAGACAGTTGCTGCTATGGCAACATTGTGTCTATAACCCCCAACGGCTACTTTGCTTCAAGACAAAGTCAATGGCCCTCTCTTATAAACCAAGAGAGTTTCTCTGTTAGTGCACTAAATGTGTCACTAACTATCATCCACTACTTTACTTCATGGAAAAGTCACTGGCCATCTCTTATTTCAAGAGAGCTCCTCTAGTTGTTCTTGTTCACCAACTCTTCTACCACAGAAGGCACCAACAAGCAACTAGAGGGATCACACCTCAACCGGTGGGATGATCTCAATGACCTCCCCCAGAGCCACTATTTATAGGCCACCATAGCATGTGGTTGAAATTAGGAATTCTTATCCAACTCTGAGTCTAACTCTGAGTCCAACTCCATGTTTCACATAGGAAACATCTTCCTTCCCTTTTAGGTTTGACTCCTATAAAGATTGTTAGCATAAGACAACTCCTACTCAAGTCTTAATCTAATTAGGCATGGGTCAAATTCTTTTCCTATTCCCAACAATCTCCCACTCCATCCCATGAGGGAGACATTGTCTTCAGTAATCATTGGGAGTAGCTTTTGGACCTCATCACCACCTGTGATGGATCCACTCTCCTCATACATCTTAGCAATATGTGGTTTTCACCCATCTTCTTGAAGTCCCATCATAAATTTACTTTATTCCCATGAAAAAGAGAAGAAGTATCTTGGTAGTACAACCTCTCTCTCCATGCCCACATCTCGGACTTTGTAGGCTCCCCCTGACTAGTAAGTCGAGCCATTCCGAATGAAAACCTTGTTTTTGACCTTATGTACCAAGGTTCAAAAATCCTCCAATGATGCTCTCCATGTCCATGCAGCTCCTCATTAGAAGCATGATCCTTATTTCTGTCATCTCTCTTCATCCTATAGACCCACTTGCTCTTTAGTTCTTTCCAGCCCTTGGGAAGTGCTACAAGCTCATATGTATCGTTCTTCTATAAAGAAGACATCTCTGCCTGCATTGTTTGATGCCTCTGTGCTTTATCTCTATGAGTTTGTGCCCCATGATAAGTCTTTGCCCCCCCTGATCAGTAAGGAGAACACACTGAGATGTTGGATGTCTGGATGAAGGGTGACAAACTATGTTAGACCTTCTCAACTACTTCTCTGAGGACTCTACCTAGTGATGATCTTACTCCCCCTTCCCAGAAGTCTTAGACTATGAGTATGAATCACTCATTTTTGTATCTATAACCTAAACACTCAATGTACTATCACTCTGCAACTCAGGGTGATCCTACTACTCTACATCATCATCTAAAGACTACACATGTGAAGAAGTTGAAGCATCCTCATACTCATCATCAGAGCAACTGTCACATGATCCTACAACATCTACATCATCACTCTTAGGCTTTGTAACTATCTGACTTCCACAGAGTGTCACATCTTTGTGTCATCTCATGGTTTTCTTCGCATGCTCCCATAACATGTATCCAAAATTTTTTATCTCCATATGCAGGAAATTTATAAAGATACATGGCACCGCTTTATCATCCAGCTTTTTCCTCTTTTCCTTTAGAACATGTGCATAAGCCTTGCACCCAAATACTCATAGTTGAGCATATGATGCATCCTTGCCTATCCATACCTTCTTAAGTATATCAAACCCCAAAGGAACTAATGGAGATCGATTAATCAGATAGTAGTTAGTACTCACTACCTCACCCCATAATGTCTTTGGCAACTTTACATTCTTCAACATGTATCTAACTTTCTCAACAATGGTACAGTTCATTCTTTCAATTGTACCATTGTGTTGTGGTGTACCGGGCTATGTCCTTTCATGCCATATTATATGTTGTGTGTAGTAATCCTAGAACTCCCAGGAGGTGTACTCTCCTCCATTATCTGTGTAGAGACACTTTAGCTTTCTCTATGTCTCCCGCTCCATCATGGCATGGAATTTATAAAAAAAAATGGAAAGACCTGACCCTTGGTCTTTAGCAAGTCGGCCCACACCTTCCTAGATGCATCATCAATAAATGTACAAATACCTATTGACACCCAGTGAAGCAACCTCAAACTGACTGCAAACATCTGAAGGAACGAGTTGTGGAAGTTGTGACTTCACCTTTGATCTTGTCTTGAAAGAAACACATCAATGTTTTCCTGTCTGACATGCATCACACAAACTAAGACTAGTGCCCTTTCCACAAGGAATCACACTGCCCAGATTTAATTACCCCTAATCCAGGTATCCCTCCCCACATGAGAAAAAAATGAGGAAGAAGAGAATCACACCCAGTGTTTACGAAACCTCCCTCTTTACTTAATCTCCTCACGAGGTCGCTATCATTGTTGGGGAGTGCTTGATGCCATTGTAGCTGCTAACTGGGTCAGACAATTTCCACTATGGCAACACTGCATCTGTAACTGCCAACTGCTACTTTTCTTCAAGGCAAAGTCGATGGCCCTCTCTTATCAACTAAGAGAGCTGCTCTATCAGTGCACCCAATGTTTCACCAACTGTTAGCCACTCTTTCTCTTCAAGGCAAAGTCACTGACTCTCTCTTATTCAACCAAGAGAGATTCTCTAGTTTTTCTTGTTCTCCACCTCTTCTACCATAGAAGGAACCAACAAGCAACTGAAGGAATCACACCTCATTTGGTGGGATGATCTCAATACCCTCTCCTAGGGTTTCTATTTATAGGCCTCCATAGCATGTTCTTGCAATTAGGAATCCTTGTCCAACTCTAAGTCCAACTCCATGTTGCACATAGGGAACCATGTTCTTTTCCTTTTAGGTTTGACTCCTATTATGATTGGTAGCACAAGCTAACTCCTACTCAAGTCCAAATCCAATTAGGCATGGGCCGAATCCTTTTTCTATTTCCATCAACTTGGTGTGGTGGAGATGCTTCGTTTTGCAATTATTAAGGTGGATTTTATAACACTGTGCTGGAGTAGGGTGCAATGGACTCTAATATTATTGATGAATGTGCACTATAAAATTCAAAGAGGTAGAAGTTAGAAGCTATTAGGTGGTTAAAGAATATAAGAATGGACATGAACATGAAATTCTTGATGCGAAGGCCAAGAAGGTAGGAAGATTGAGAGGAGATTTCCAAATACAGATCACAATCTCTGGTCATATTTGTGATGCTAAGAGTTTGGACCACTACACATGGGAAAGGAATCTATGTTGAAATAGATGGTTCAGATGCTGGAGTGATGCCTCTTGATAGGGTGTGGATGGTGGCTACGAGAAACCACACCACTGCGGTGCATTTGAGAGCAAATTTTTAGACGGTTAGAATTTAAGTTATTAATGTGGTGATTTACCTAGATAGCCACATATTATATATTTAGTAGTTATAACCTGGGTATTAGTGGGTAGCAAGAAACATGAGTTTTGTAAGTATTTATACCTTACCCTCCCCTTTCAACAGAATAGACACATTGGTGAAGGATAAAGGAGCAAACAGATTAAAAAAATTACTCTTTACCTTGCCAAACAAGGTATGAGAAAGGGTAAAAGGATATACGCTTATCCATTAAAAAATCTAGTTGTTGCTTCTATAGCCGATTCTGATGTTGCTTATGTCTTTGTTTTTTCTAGTGTCGATGTTGTTTCTATTGCCACCATACACAACAAAAACTAGGGTTTCCCTAGTACCTCCAAGTTTGTGTGTGATCCCTCAAAACTAGTACAACATAAGATAAACTTGTTTTCCAATTCTACATTTTTCAAGTTTATAAAACACTATTGGGGTTTCAGTCACTATTGCAACCATTGTGGTCATTAGCTGAGTTTGTGTATTGCTTATAAATTCCAATTATCAATCTTTGGTTGTAGTGGTGCCTACTTTTAGTTCTTCTTCATATTTATTTGGATTAAGTAGCTTGTAATGAGCGTAGATGGGTGTTCTAGTCACCCTTTGTCACGATCAGTAGCTCATTAGACTTGAAATAACTTAATGAGCCCAATGGTTGTATACATAGGGTATGTTTCTTTATTCTTTATAATCAAGAATCGAGTTTGTCTACCTACATCGCTATTGTTGTGTCACCTGCTTTTACAAAACAATAATATAGGTGAAAGATGTTTCTACCATTGTTTCACTATAAGAAAAGTAAATGCTTGTTTGAAACAAAGATAATATATATTTTTTCAAACAATAGAGATGTCAAATTAATTTTGTAGTCCAAAACTAATAATACAAACCCAATTGTCTTATTTAATACTAAATTATATTACACTTTGTTGGTTATTTGACTTCCAATTTATCATCATAATATTTTTTAGAGATCCAAATCACCAAATGACTATATGAACTAGGTATGCCCATCGAATGTTTAGTCACTAAGGGTAGATCTTGGACTATTCTTAACAATCAGTCTCATACTTAGGAAGTGGGGGTATGCTATGTGCTTTGGTATTGAGCAAATTTCCACACCTTTCCCTAATGTTCTTTGGGTACATATGAGGGTGCGTTCACATGGAAACTTCCACACCTTTCCCTAATATTTACCTACATTGGTGTAATTTCCTAATTACATGGAAATTGATCGATGGTACATGGTACACATGCAAAAAATATATAAGTTATTCCCTAAATAGTCAGTTTTTGTTTATTCTTCAAGTCGATGATTTAGGCCTTACTATGGTGTGTCTGATATAAATATAACTCATTTGTAGAAATCAATTGAACTTAGATTTCTATTAAAAATATTAACACAATGAAGTTCAAATGGTGTCTTTACTATTTTATTAGTATGTATATGAGCCTTAGAAATCATGTGCGGATAGCTTTTACCATCCATGTAAAAATTGTAGTAATAATTTAAAAGTAGAAATTTTTGAAAAACTTAAAAGTGTCATCATGTGAAAAGTAAATACTAATTCCATGGATTTTTCTCTCTCCCATTATCACTGAGACATTTATTATTTGATTTGTAAAAGTATTTTTTAGGGAATGGATATATATATGCCAATCTGGTCGTGTATGCACAATTTGAGTGTACACGGATGTCATTCTCACCAATATGGATTGTTTAAAGACAACGAACACAATTACAATATTATATTTGTCGACATAGTCTCATTCAAAATAAGTATATCCTAGTACTGGTGCACCTCCTATAGTACAAGTTGACAATTTTATCAACACAAGGGATCCAATGACAATGTGAGTCAATCATGCAACGAGTGAAGGAAAAATTGGTCATTGTGACTACGCTCATCTTTGAAACTAGACACTGATAGGATTGACTATCCATGTGAAAAAAATTACCTCCCATTAGATAGTGGTATGACCATAGAGGAGGAGGGTTAAAATATTACCTAATAATTTTATTTAACCTCCTCGTATTGTGACTATTGTTGTAAGAGAAAATATGGGTCAGACTATTTCAAAGTAGTTCATTAACTGTAAGTTTTCTAATAATGTTTTGCGGTGAAGCTGATTGCAATTGTTACATTTTCATACACATAATATCTTTCTAAAGAAATTAGTAACACTAACGATGAATATGGAGAATGCATGTTTATATAACTTTTTATCTGAAGTAAGGGACTAGGAGAGTTCTATAATATTTTTGATGAAAGATATATGGCTAATACAACTATACATTAGTATGTGCTATCTCTATAACTCACAAGTGGTAACAATTAAATTTCCAGGGAAACAATTGATGCCACTTCATTCAATGGACAATCAGTCTGCCATCCAAAAAGGGGTCATGATAGGAAAAAATCTAGTTATTGAAGAAAAAATGCAAGTTAGTCTTGGTCTAAGAAATGAACTTAAAGGGCATTCTTTAAATGAATTGTGATGTCAATAATGTTTATGAGTTATATTAGATAGAATAAGATAATAGTTCATAATGGCTGATAAGTAGGAGGATCATAATTGTGATTTGAATCCACTATTGTCTTGACTTAATTAAAAAATTTAGTTTTTTGCAATCACATTTTCAACAACATGGAGTCGCTCTACAACGTACTATTGATCTTCCAATCTTAATTCTTCATAGTTTAAATTTTAGGTGATCATAAGAGAAACTTAAGTTATGTATCTACAAACTTCACTTAGACATGGTATGATTTACATGTACCTTTAACAACTGGTCTACTAGTGTTACGATCCCACCTTCTAGTAACCCCCAATTAAGGGAGACTGTGAGGTCAAAGCCGCACCCATAATTTCTGGATCAAAGGTTCGACAATTAACCAAGAACAATTATTAAATTTTAACAGAGTAAACTAAAAAGTTGTAAGAAAATAAACTTTTGCATACCTTCTTGAAAGATTGGATTTCTAAACCTCTATCAGCACTGGAACTAATCTAACTATTACCTCCTTGTACTTAATTCATATATTTCACAATATGACGATTTACTGTTTGTCCTTTTGGCTTTGTACCTAAAACACCAACAAACAAAACTTCGGTCAGCATAAACCTGGTATGTGGGGGAAACAATAATCGAGCAATTATTCATAACAATGCATTGCAATCAATTACCATTTAACAAACAATTTTACATTTTAAATATAATTGCACGATCCATGCATTCCCTATCCTCTAGGTTATCCCTACAGTGGACCTGGATACTGCTTTCCTAATAGTATCTCCCCATTAAACCCCTCATGGTCCCACCTATAGGTGAACCAATTTCTAGGGTTCAATCACATGGAACTACCTGTAAGTAGCCCACTCCTTAACTCATGGAATGCTAAAGGGTCTCATGGCACTACACTTGGTAGCCCAGTTTCTAACCCACGATAACCTATACCTTACTCTAGGTTACCCCTTTTTATCCTTTACAAGCCACAGAGGTGGATTCGGATCTAAGCCAGTTATATATATATATATATGTATATATATATATTCACGGTGATAATCATAGTCACTTTATGATTGCAGGAAATAATAGGCATCCAACAGTTATTTTCAGGCAACCGATAAACAGTTCGAAAATCGTCATGAAACTAAAGCGATTATTCATAAGCGTAACCACATACCTGTTCAATCGAATCAACAAGTTAACAATAATCCAAGCAAGGAAATATCCAATCAAGCAAGTAGTTCACACAAGCCATGATCCTGAAACAATCGTATAATTTGATTACTATTCACTTTCTCAGATACACTCATGTGAACTCGTTTCCTAGGATTTCCTACTTCCTTTTAGGGTTTCTTTACGGTTCATCTTCATTTTTGACACTATAAACCCTAGATCAGAAAATCTAATCACAAACCCTAACTAGGTTATTAGATCCATCTTAATAGTCTTAGGATCAACTCATAATTACAATATTCCATGGAATCTCGAATTAATCATGTTAGTGACCCTCTTTACCCTAAATTAGGGTCCCTATGTGCATTATCAGAGATTCATGTTAAAACCCTAAAGCAAGCCAATTATTATCGTATATCATATTCAAAATTTTACTTTTCCTCTCAACAGGTTACTAATACTCGAAATAACCTATATAGGGTTTTAGATCAGATTTCCAAACATAATTAGGGTTTTTAATCAAAGTTTAATGCTTACATGATAAACTTAAAGCACTTTTGATATTATAAATGTAAACATGCTTTACTAACATTTTTAAGAGATTCCTCATGATTTTCTGATCAACTTTCATGTATTATGTGTCCCAATCTGAGTTATAGATCATTTGCTATGATTAATTTAACTTTAATCGTATTTGGACCAATAACAAGATGCCACATCAGCATGTAAAATTACCTCTTATTATTTTGAGCGGGAAAGACCCCTCCACCCTTGCATCATGAACGTGGCTGAGGGGCATACCCCCAAGTCTGTGGCTGTCAGGAGCCCTCACGTGATCGAACCTCACTTTAGATCGACCCATCATCTCTATCGTAGGCCTGCCCTAGTTGGCATGGCGGTCTACAACTCACGTTGTTGTAGTGTAAAAGCAATGACGTACACTCCGTAACTTCTCTGAGGTCTCGCCAGTAGTTCCTCCCTCCAGCAACTCGTTGTTGTGGCTCCCTCCTCGCAATTACCACCGCCAGCAACACCACCCTGTCGGGTTTTCGTTTAGTCTTATGATCGAGTGCCCCTACAGGCATGGGTGGAGCACCCCTATGATACTTCTGTTGAGCAACAACTTGGGAGAGGAGGGCTCTGCAGTCTTCTCTTCCTTTCAGCAGGGTTGACATCAACCTTGTCACTCGATGCAGCCTTGGCATCATCATGTGATGTATCCAGGGTTGGCAAGGTTACGAGGATCATGGCCAGGGATTGGCTTCCTACCTACATCCATGGTTCGTTCTCATGTCTCCCAATAGCGAAGGATCATTGGGGCTCTTTTATATCTGTAAACTATACAGAACCCTAGTGGTTAAAATAAGATAGAGAAAGTGTGGACTTTGATATCCCCTGATATCCCTTGTTACTTAAAAGGCAACGGCAACGTCTACCCTTCCAACCATGTATAGAACTCTTTAAGTGCTATCCTTTTGATCTGTCAATTTACCACAAAATGTTACTATTTTCCTAAACTAAAAGTCGTTAAGGAAAGTTTTGTATTTGTGGTTTCCTTATTACATAAGATTATTCCCTAATTTCTTAGGATGTCATCTCTCTCTCTCTTTGTTTGTTTGTTTCTATTTTCATTATTTTGATTTCCTCTCTTAATAGAAACAACGTGGAACCAAGAAGTCATTTCATACTGGTCATCCATGCCACTTTTATGAACTTTTACACAGTTCTCAAATATGCACCTAATTATCTTTAATTTCCCTTTTCATATTTTATGTGCACTCAAAATCTTTTCCAAGATAGATCCATTATCCAAATATCCACATTTTTCTTATAATATTATTATTATCTCGTATTTAATAAAGTGATATTCAATTGATCTTTTCTCTCTCTTGTTGCATTATCTTGAAACTTGGACTCCTTGGAACCCAAGGAACCCAAAAGACACGAAATCCACCTTTGGGGAATATTCTTTTGCCTTCTTGCGGTTTCTACATCTTTCCTCTCTCCATTTCTTAATTATTCATTTACTAATCGAATTTTCTTTCTTTTGCTTGTTATTGGGCCCCATAGCTAAAAAGTCCCACAAAACAACCAAGGCTATTGTAAATGAAATCCCGTTATTCAAAACAAATCATATTTTTATTTGTTCAATTATCTTTAATATGAGAAATTACATTTCTCACCGATTGAGCCCAAAAATTGGGGTTGTAACATCCTTCCTCTCTTATATGAATTTTTTCCTCAAAATTCTATCAAGCAAACAAACAATTTAGGATAAGACTTCCCCATGTCCATCATTGGCCCCTATGTGGCTTTACGTTACCCATGACACTTCCAAATAACCTTTATCGTCACATATTCTTTTCTCTGAGTTCTTTCATCCTGGCGTCTATAAACTGCACAGGTGACACAGGCCATTTCAGCCTCCCTTGGGGCTTACTAGTTCATTGTTCAACACATGGTCTGCGTACATCACATAGTTCTCTAAATTGGACACCTGGGATTCATCACACCTTACTTCATCCTGAGGGGTAAGATCAAACTTAACCTTCTCCACCAAACCATGTCAAAAGGACCCATGCATCAGGGACTCATCTCTCTTAGCTATAACTTAGAGGGGTCGGATTTTCATGCCACATATGTTCCCATAGTGAACTGCATATCAGTCTACTTTGCATCTGCTCATGACTCTCGTCGTATCTAGGCTCCTTTCAGCCATTGCACGATCAAAGCAACTTCATCTACACACACTGGGGTCCTTTTCTAACCATCATGTGGTCCTTTCACCAACATCACCTTACTAAAGTGGTGACCGACACAACCTCCCTTACAGTGCTTCTTTAAATCCCAATACTGGCTATGGTGGTCATCATCACATCTTTTATAGGACAAGAAATGTCTCTAGCTATCACCCTGAATGAGCACATATGCTCCCATCAGACCCTTTAGTCTGGATCATACTAACCATTAGTTAGTGGTGATAAACTACACTAACATTGAGTTCTTCATGTACCTTCTTCCATCTTATGGAAGTGAATCTTTAGGTCATACTCAAGAACTTTTGAACTCACATCATGGTTTAGTTGAACCATCTCTCTCATATGTAGTTCAATCGGATCTGTCCCTTGACAGTACTCTTTCGTACTCATGTCATATAGGTGAGGCGATCTACCATAACCCATATTGCATATTGACCTTCCTTGGTTTAGGGATGAATTATCACAACATCCATAGTAATGAACTCCAATTCCTTCTGAGGGACTCTTTTATCCTCTATATCGATACACTGGGTTACTGGTGTTCGTCCTTCACCTCCTGACTCGCATGGCAACATACCCCATGCAACATCACCTTAAGCATCCCAAGTACTACGATCACTTATTATCTTTGTAGTACCATGGTATATGGTGATGATCTCCTATATTGTCATGATTCCTTAAGGTCGATTCCTCAAAAACCCTAAACCACTCTCATCAAGGTTCTATCACCTTCTTTTCCAAAGAAGTGCATCTAAGGATCTACAACCATCCTTTCCTTGTATCAAGGCCTAGGCTGGCTAAGCATTTACTTGTTCACTAGAACTCGTTACATCTGAGTATTAGTCAAACATATCTCCTTTCCAAATTTAGGGCTAGCCTTACAACCTCTTCTAGCTTCTAGCCAAACTAGTCAGATATATCTCGACCAGGGCATCCATTACCACTTCACATCCTTAAGTATTAGGTAACATTGAAGACATACACTTCCATGTATTTCACTTATCATCTCAAACTCAAACTCCATTGAGATCACTTTGAGATCATCTTCTGGTGATCAAACTCAACTTTGTATGACTCATATCTCATGATAAAACACCCTCATAAGGTGACTACCTCGTTCCTCTTAGTGTTGGTAAACCATACATGTATCGTTCACTCCACCAGGGTATGTTACCATCTCTATCCTCATACTTCATAACAACATTCCAACTCACATCATCTTTTATCCTTAGTGTATGGCATGTGTATTTTCCTATCTCTCACTCCCATAACAAGAGGAAATAAGCATTTGGCTACAGTCCAAATATAGAGTTCTTCATGTTCCAAGAGTAGAGATGGTACATCCCACCTTGCCAGTACACCTTTAAATCTAAGTTGAAACGTGCCTTTTATGCCTCTATATATATATCAAGATTACCTCCATGGAAAACTAGTTTTGAACCTACTTGGGTCACCTCACAATCCTTGGTCATCTCCTCTAGGTCTATAGGGTGCCAGCAGTTTTAGGGTCATCCCTCTTCCCTTATGCATCCAGAGAGTGCCCTACTCATCTGCCCTTTGGGTCCCATGAGTTCATGAAGGTGATCAATCTCCTAACCCATGGCCCTCAGACAATGATAGTTGTTACCTCCCGACCCTATGGTCATGTGCAACTAGGGAATTAGGAAACTCCTACTTCCATCGATCTTATCCCTACCTGACCCTAGGATAGACTTAGGATTCTCTTATAGTACATGTTCAACTTAGAACCTTACCCAAGCCTTCATCATCTCTGTCTACATTTGAGGGCTGTCTTTCATCCTTTGATAAGGGTCATGGTGACATGCCTACCTTGGTCAGGCCCCATACCGGTTACCTCCAAGGTATCACATCCTCATGCACTTAGAGAGGGATATCTATGGGTCTACAAGTTCATTCTCATACCATTCACTTTTCACTTAGCTTCTCAAGATCCTATGAGTCCTCTTTAGGTTTTCCTCAAAACCCACAAAACCGGTATACACCCTACCAAAGGGTCCCTCTCCCAGGATGGGAGGAAACTACAACTCTTAACAACAAGGTCACAAACATCCTTAGGGTTTACATCCATATGAGCATACTTAATCCTAGTAAGCTACTAAGGAACAAGTTGACCACCTACTAAACCATGATGGGTCATACTTGTTCTCATTCGTCAACATTGGATCAAGATCATACCTTCCCCTGTCATCAACTTAGTTGTGAGGGGTTCATCAAACATTCCTTAAACTTAAGGGGTTTCTCCCTCCTCTAACCATGAGGGGTACCATGCTCGAATCTCTAGAAACTCAAATCTCATCATGAGCATCGAGTACACCACTTCCCCTCTTAGGCCTAGGAACCCTAGGTTCACTTTTGGGTGTCCAACTGCATGCTCAACCTCTTAACCACAAACCAAACATGTACAGGGTATGGCATGCACTTCCCATGATCCTTCTACTCAAGCAACACTTCAGAGTTGAGTCCTCCTCAAGGACAACCAACAAGGTATAAGGCCTCACAACCTGTTACTAAACCTCTCCAGGTCTAAGGAACTCTTCTTCCTATCTCAGAAGGTAAACACCTATACCATAGGCACATAGGTACCAGAAACCTCATCCTCTCTCTAGGGTTTGGGTCCTCTAATGGCACCCAAGATATCATCAGTCTCTAGGGATCAAGCATGAGGCAACCACTATCATCCACTTAGGTCGCAACATCCTCAACTCCCCTCTGTTCCTCATATCTTGAAGTCTAGGCTTCCAACCTTCTTGTATGGTTCCTACTCTCCTACAAAAGCCTCAGTACCAGATTTCCTCTCTCCATTAAGGTGGATCAAACTCACAAACATACCCCTACATGGGTGATACTTATGTTGAAACTTATGTTTGCTCAAGGTTATCCCTAGCCCTTTATGCTTATCTCATCAGCTATTCAACATACTCCCTTGGCCAGGGTTTCAACCTGTTGCTCATACTATTGACGTATTCTGGGTGCCTACTATGCCAAGCCCATATAAGCTCATGGGGTTTCCATAGGTGCTTCTTTAACCTCATTAATGAAGGAGCTATCCTTCATTCTAACATGCACGACCCTTCCCATGGTTGGGTCACCAAAAGTACTCATTCATCCAACCTCTCATGGCTCATATGACCTCCAAGACATGTACATCAAAACACCCTATCTACCATGTCATCTAACTCATCATGTCATCTCTCTCTCTAACCTTCACTTAGGGTTATGGTTAACACCATCCTCAGAGGATGTGTCATGTCTTCACTTATAATGGAGGTCTCTACCTCCAAGACTATCTCTCTTTACTTATCCTCCTGACAAGAAGGTCTAGCCTCAGTCCTCTCCTGAGGGCATGGCAACTTATGTCATATGGCCTAAGCATGTATCCATTCTTTATTTTGCACTTAATCTATTAATCTTATGTCCATGACATCTTATTTACATACTTTTCATTAATTTGGTGGAGGATTCCTTAAACCTTATTAACCTTACACATACCTCGAGAGGGTGAAGAGAAGAGGGAAAACCCTAATCCTTAAGGTCCTTAATATAATTTGAGTTTAGAAGGGATGAACAAGATGAGAGAGTCCTAAAGGTATCTTATTTCAAATCATACCCTAAGACTTTGGCCAGGCAGTCACACAGATCCAGGATTCCTCGTATTCCAACTAGAGGTGCGGAGGAAAATATTGCCAGCCCCCGGTCGTGATCCTTTTCTAGACACCTCCGTCTTTCGGATAATCATCTAATAACTCCCTTGGGTTCTATGGAGTTTGTAAAATTTAATAATTATTAATGGTTAAGTGAGGAACCTACGCTCTGATACCAAATGTTATGACCCCACCTTCCAGTAACACCCAATTAAGGGAGACTGAGAGGTCGAAGCCGCACCCATAATTTTCGGATCAAAGGTTCGGCAATTAACCAAGAACAATTATTAAATTTTAACAGACTAAACTGAAAAGCTGTAAGAAAATAAACTTTTGCATACCTTCTTGAATGATTGGATTTCTAAACCTCTATCTACACTGGAACTAATCTAACTATTACCTCCTTGTACTTAATTCATGTATTTCACAATATGACGATTTACTGTTTGTCCTTTTGGCTTTGTACCTAAAACGCCGACAAACAAAACATCGGTCAGCATAAAGCTGGTATGTGGGGGAAATAATAATCGAGCAATTATTCATAACAATGCATTGTAGTCAATTACCATTTAACAAACAATTTTACATTTTAAATATAACTGCACGATCCATGCATTCCATGTCCTCTGGGTTGTCCCTGTAGTGGACCTGGATACTAATTTCCTTATAGTATCTCCCCATTAAACCCCGCATGGTCCCACCTATAGGTGAACCAATTTCTAGGGTTGAGTCACATGGCACTACCCGTAAGTAGCCCACTCCTTAACTCATGGCATGCTAAAGGGTCTCATGGAACTACACTTGGTAGCCCAGTTTCTAACCCATGATAACCTATACCTTACTCTAGGTTACCCCTTTTTATCCTTTACAAGCCACAGAGGTGGATTCAGATCTAAGCTAGTTATATATATATATATTCATGGTGATAATCATAGTCACTTTATAATTGCAGGAAATAATAGGCATCCAACAGTTATTTTCAAGCCACCGATAAATAGTTCGAAAATCGTCGTGAAACTAAAGAGATTATTCATAAGCATAACCACATACCTGTTCAGTCGAATAAACAAGTTAACAATAATCCAATCAAGGAAATATCCAAGCAAGCAAGTAGTTCACACAAGCCATGATCTTGAAACAATCATATAATTTGATTACTATTCACTTTCTCAGATACACTCATGTGAACTCGTTTCCTAGGATTTCCCACTTCATTTTAGGGTTTCTTTACGGTTCATCTTCATTATTGACACTATAAACCATAGATCAGCAAATCTAATCACAAACCCTAACTATCTTATTAGATCCTTCCTAATAGGCTTAAGATCAACTCATAATTACAATATTCCATGGAATCTCGAATTAATCATGTTAGTGACCCTCTTTACCCTAAAATTGGGTCCCCATGTGCATTATCATAGACTCATGTTAAAACCCTAAAGCAAGCCAATTATTATCGAATATCATATTCAAATTTTTACTTTTCCTCTCAACAAGTTACTAATACTCGAAATAACCTATATAGGGTTTTAGATCGGATTTCCAAACATAATTAGGGTTTTTAATCAAAGTTTAATGCCTACATGATAAACTTAAAGCACTTTTGATATTATAAATGGAAAAAGGCTTTATTAACATTTTTAACAGATTCCTCATGATTTTCTGATTAACTTTCATGTATTATGTGTCCCAATCCGAGTTATAAATCATTTGCTATGATTAATTTAACTTTAATCGTATCTGGACCAATAACAAGACACCACATCAGCATGTAAAATTACCTCTTATTATTTTAAGCGGGAAAGACCCCTCCACCCTTGCATCATGAACGCGACTGAGGGGGATTAGAGTCAATTGACTCTATTCTTCCTTCAACCTCGCGTAGGGCGACATCCGACTCCCGTCTCACGCGTGAGTCTGTCTGCCACTGATTCCTGGTGGGATGGCTTCACTGCAGGGCACTCAGGCCAGGTAGGGCCGAATCGGCAAGGAGAGGAACTCCCTCGAGGTCCCAGTGTGTTGGGTGATAGAGTAGGCACCCTCTTCCCCACTTCCCCAAGCTAGCGACTCGGCTTGCCGCCCATGTAGAAGATGGTCATACCCCCAAGTCTGTGGTTGTCGGGAGCCCTCACGTGACTGAACCTCACTTTGGATCGACCCATCATCTCTATCGTAGGCCTGCCCTAGTTGGCATGGTGGTCTGCAACTCACGTTTCCATAGTGTAAAAGCAATGATGTGCACTTCATAACTTCTCCGTGGTCTCGCCTACAGTTCCTCCCTCTAGCAACTCACTGATGCGGCTCCCTCCTCGCAATTACCACCGCCAGCAACACCTCCCTGTCGGGCTTTTGTTTAGTCTTATGATCGAGTGCCCCTACAGGCATGGGTGGAGCACCCCTCTGATGCTTCCATTGAGCAACATCTTGGGATAGGAGGGCTCTGCAGTCTTCTCTTCCTTTCAGCAGGGTTGATGTCGACCTTGTCACTCAATGCAGCCTTGGCATCATCATGTGATGTATCCAGGGTTGGAAAGGTTACGAGGATCATGGCCAGGGATTGGATTCCTACCTACATCCATGGTTTGTTCTCATGTCTCCCCATAGCGAAGGATCATTGGGGCTCTTTTATATATGTAAACTATACATAACCCTAGTGGTTAAAATAAGATAGAGAAAGTGTGGAATTTGATATCCCCTGATATCCCTTGTTACTTAAAAGGCAACGACAACGTGTACCCTTCCAACCATGTATAGAACTCTTTAAGTGATATCCTTTTGATCTGTCAATTTACCACAAAAAGTTACTATTTTCCTAAACTAAAAGTCGTTGAGTAAAGTTTTGTATTTGTGGTTTCCTTATTACATAAGATTATTCCCTAATTCCTTAGGATGTCATCTCTCTCTCTTTGTTTGTTTGTTTCTATTTCCATTATTTTGATTTCCTCTCTTAATAGAAACAACGTGGAACCAAGAAGTCATTTCATAGTGGTCATCCATGCCACTTTTAGAAACTTTTACACAGTTCTCAAATATGCACCTAATTATCTTTAATTTCCCTTTTCTTATTTTATGTGCACTCAAAATATTTTCCAAGATGGATCCATTATCCAAATATCCACATTTTTCTTATAATATTATTATTATCTCATATTTAATAAAGCAATATTCAATTGATCTTTTCTCTCTCTTATTGCATTATCTTGCAAGTTGGACTCCTTGGAACCTAAGGAACCCAAAAGGCACGAAATCCACCTTTGAGGAATATTCTTTTGCCTTCTTGTAGTTTCTAAATCTTTCCTCTCTCCATTTCTTAATTATTCATTTACTAATCAAATTTTCTTTCTTTTGCTTGTTATTGGGCCCCATAGCTAATAAGGCCCACAAAACAACCAAGGCTATTGTAAATGAAATCCCTTTATTCAAAACAAATCATATCTTTATTTGTTCAATTATCTTTAATTAATATGAGAAATTACATTTCTCACCAATTGAACCCAAAAATTGGGGTTGTAACAATTAGTCTTGACTCTACATAATAAGTATTACTTGATGAGTATTCAATAGTATTTTTACATAATACATGCCTTAAGTGGAGTTCAAAAATTCATAACCTACTATTTTATTTATGATCACCTAATATCACTACCCTTAAGTATGACGATTTATAGAACAATGGTAAATAATATAGATATTTCATGCAATCCCTAAGTTGTTGGTCCTTTGGTAGAGGTTGAGCATCTTCTACTTACACAGACAACCAATATTGGTTGTTATTGAGCCAATATTGAAAGTGATTCACCTTGATTTATGTTATATTTATAGAAAACCTCATTTTTATTACAATGAATTTTGTCTTATATGTTGTGACTGTGTGTATATAATATTGTAACGACCCTGTCTCCCGGTAACCCCCAATTAAGGGAGACCCAAAGGTCAGAGTCATTATTCAATTAACAGGATCAAAGGTTCGACAAATAATCAATAATAATTATGAAATTCTACTAACTAACTGGAATTTTCTATAAAATTAAAACTTTACTTACCTTTTAAAACTTTGTAAATCTATCTATCCAGAGCTTGAATTATTCTATCTAATCCTCCTTGCACTTTATTTCTTATTTCTACAATGTGTCACTTTACTGTTTGTTCTTTCAATTGTCATTCCTAAAACGTCGACAAACTAAACGTCGGTCAGTATATCGAAATATACTGGTATGTGGGGACAACCAAAAGTTTGCACATAAGGATAACAATATAATTATCACAATTAAGTTAATTAACAAGCCAATTTACACTTTTCAATATGACATTCTCCACCGCTTTTGCCCTAACCCTAGCATACCCACCTTAGGGTTCCCTTTTCCAATGACTTAAGGCCACCTTCTCAATCCCGAGCTTGGTGCCTGGGGGTCACCACTCAGGGTTCCCACTAGTCATGCAATATCATAGGCGACCTTCTCATTCCCGAGCTTGGTGCCTGGGGTCACCACTCAAGGTTTCCATTGGTCTACCCATCTGGGCCTGACCTTTGGCATCATCCATCAGGGTGGCATGTAAGTGCGAGAATCCATACTTCTATTATTAATGTGATAATCATATTGACTTTATAGTTTGCAAGTATGAACATCCAAACTGATAATTTGCATTCAATGTGAGGAAACATTCGGAAAATCCTCGAGAAACTAAGACGGTTATTCATAATTAACCACATACCTGATCTGACGATTTGAACAGAAATATCCATGCAAATAAGAATCCAAGCAAGCAAGCATTTTCAAAAAGATCCTAAAATAATCATGTAATTCCCTTTTTATTATTCATGTCATCAAGATCCATTAAACCTTGCTCGCTTCCTAGGGTTTCTAATTCACTTTTAGGGTTTCTATTGCAATTAGGGCTTCCCTTCATCTCTTAATATTTTAAAACCTAATTATCTCAACATCTAATCCTCAGTTTCGGATTTAAAGGCATATTTAACCATTAAATAAGACCATTAAGCCTCTTTTCATTAAAGATATCATTTTTGTCATCTTTAACTCATGACAACGTCATTATGCTCGTTTATCATCAATTTGTAGTTCATTATGCTCTAATACTCATATGAACGTTTTTTATCTATATTAAGGTTATTTATCCACAAATTAGGAACTTTAATGCTCTAAATAGCTTATAACCATGAAAACTCAGTTCTATACATGAAATCGAATAATTAAAGCCATTAGTAGTCCTAATTACAAACATTAGGGTTTCAAGGCCCATTAAAGCCTATTTATGCACATAAACTCTAAATTAAACGAATTACGTGCAAAAATTCATTGATTTTGTTTCTAATGTTCCCTTTTATCATTTATAGGCTAATATCAATTTTAATCATCAATTAACCCTACTAATCACATTAATCATATCAAAATAGGGTTCTTTAAACATTAATACATTAAAGTTGATACCTTCCATTACTTTTCAAATTACAAGAGGAATTAGGTTTCAAACATATTTTTTTTGGATTCCTCTCATTTTTCGGAGCAAAATTCATGTATAAAGCACATCTATCCGAGCTACGGTTAAGGAGATATGATTTTTAGAAAATCACTTACTTTGGGCCAATGGGGGGCTGCCACGTAGGCATCTTCTATGCAACGAACTCGGCTGGGTTTGTAAACATTTTGAAAAAACAGAAACGCCCTCAAGTAAGTTGTTGGCACTCCTTACCTCGGAGGGGTAAAATGGTCCAACACCACCCTTGCCCTTTCTTCTCCGCACAAACAACAGGTTGTCGCCCTAGTCGTTGACCTGCAGAGCTCCTCGGCTGCCTCCCACCACCTCGGGGCTAGGATCTCGTCGGATCCTCCTCCCCTACCCCCGTCCTCCCCTACCACAGTCAACCAGGCTGCAAGCCGTGGCCAAAATGGCTAGTTCCATGAGCACCACACCTGTGTTATCCGTGGTTTGACAGCCAACTTGTAGGCGATGTGCGAGGACTAGAGTGAGGAAATGGTGATTGATCACCCCTAGGTTATCGTAGGAGCGTTCCCCTTCTATCAAGAGTAGTTACCACCCTTCAAAGCTTCCCGGAAAAGGTATACACTCTCCTCTTTAGGGTTTGTCGTGCAAGAAGCAGGAAGAAGGGAGAGAGACTGCGTAGGATCTTTCTAAACTCGACCAGAGTTCAACTCTTTATATAGGGGTGGTTGCCCACACCCTAAGACGCTTGCCCATGAAGAAACAAAGCTCTTTCCTACTAGGAATCTGGTTCCTTCATGGAGAAGTAATCCTTCTTTCTCTTCTTTACCCTTGTGATATCCTTTATTAACTTGGTATTTAGGAATCTGAAAATCTTTGCCATTAATCTCTTTATTCTTGCCTTTTAATTCATTGGCTTCAAAATTCTATTTTCATTTAATAGAAAATACTTCCTTTTTATCAATACCACCTAATTCATTAATAATGTATCATATTATGCTCTTATTTTGCAATTTTGGTATTTTATCTTTCTTTCCTCTTTATTGGGGCTCCTTTGACCCCAAGGAACTCCAAGAATCCGAAATTCTTTTTATTGGGTACTCATTATCCTTCTAGATGCATCTGAATGCATTATTTCACATTATCTTGTTTATTTCTCATTAAAATATCTCTTTTTGAGGTTGTTTCTTTGTTTCTCTTTTATTTTCCTCATTGGTATTCCTTTCACCATTAGGAATCCTTGGGATACGAAATTCCACCAAGGATTACTCAATTATACCTCTTTTCCCTTATTTTCCACATTTCAGCAATATTATCAATTTCTTTCTTAATAAAGAAATACTTAATTGATCTTTTATTTTCTTATTTCTCTCTTTATGCAACTTTGGACTCCTTGGAGCCCAAGGAACCCAATAGGCACGAAATCCCTCTTTGGATTTGCCTTCTAGAGGTTTCCGCATTTTTCTTTTCTCAAATATTCAATTATTCATTCACTAACTGAATGTTCTTGTTATTTAGGCCCAATAGCCAATAAAGCCCACAACACAATCATCAAGGCTATTGTAAACGAAACTCATTTATTCAAAACAAATTATATCATTATTTGTTCAATTATATCCAATATGAGAGATTACATTTCTCATCAAAAGAACCCAAAATTTGGGGTTGTAACATCCTTCCCCTCTTATAAGAATTTTGTCCTCAAAATTCCATCAAGCAAACAAATAGTTTAGGATAAGCCTTTCATACGTCCATCAGGGCTCCCATGTGGCTTCACCCTTTCCATGGTGCTTCCCAAGAACCTTCATCATCTCATATTCTTCCATCTGAGTTATTTCTCACCTTGGCATATCATACCCTCATAGGTGACTCAGGACATCTCAGCCTCTCAAAAGCTGAATAGGTTCAGGGCTCAACACATGGCTTGGGTACCATACATAGTGCTCTAGATTGGACTCATATAATACATTATACCACATGTTATCCTGAGGGGTAAGGTTAAACACAACCTTTTACACCAATCCATCTCAAATGGACCCATATATCGGGGACTCAGCTTTCTTAGCTGTAGCCTAGAGGGGTCGGATTTTCACATCACATATTTTCCATAGTGAATTGCATGTTAGTCTGCTTTGCATCAGCTCGTGACTCATGTCACCACTGGGCTCTTTCTCGGCCATTGCATGATCAAAGTGATTTCATCTACACACACTATGGTTCTTTTCTGACCTTCGTGAGGCCTCCTTCACCAACATCATCTTAATGAAGTGGTGACCAACACAACCTATCTATAAGACTTCTTGCATCCCGATAAAGGCTATGGTGGTTAACATCACATCTTAAGAACTCTTTCTATGTATCACCCTGAATGGGCACACATGCTCTCCTCAGATCCTCTAGTCTGGATCATACTATCCATTAGTATGGGGTGATAAACTGTACTATCATCGAGTTCTTCATGTATCCACTTCCACCTCATGGAAGTGAACCTTGGTCATACCCAAGAACTCACATCATGCTGTAGTTGAACCATCTTCTCTCTTAAGTAGTTCTACAGAATCTGTCTCTTGAAAGAACTCTTTCTTTCTCATGTCATCCAGGTTAAAACGATCTACCATAACCCATATTGCATCTTGACCTTTCTTGGTCTAGGGGAGACTCACAACATCCATAGTGATGAACTCCTATTCCTTCTCGGGAACTTTTTATACTTTATATACATGCACTGGGTTACTGGTGTTCGTCCTTCACCTCCTAGCTTGCATGGCCACACACTACGTGCACCTTTGTTTTAAGCATCCAGAGTGCCACCATCACTTACTATCTTTGTAGTACCAAGGTATATCACGACCTCCTATATTGTTATGATTCTTCAAGCTTGATACCTTGGAAAACCTAAACCACTTTCAAAAGTGTTTTATTACCTTGCTATCCAAAGAAGTGTATCTGAGGTTCTATCACCATCCTTGTACTACATCAAGACCTAAACTGGCTAACCAAACAACCATTAACTTGTTCAACATATCTTGTTACATCTGTGTGTTAGCCAAAACACATCCTCTTTCCAAACATAGGGTTAGTCGAACAACCTCAACTTCTTCTAGCTTCCAGCTAACTAGGCAGCTATATCTCAACTAGAGCATTCATTACCACTTATTATCCTTAGGTGTTAGGTAATGTTGAAGACATACACCGCCATGTATTCTACTTATCATCCCATCTCAAACTCTAAGTTTGTCTTCATCAAGAAACTCTGAGCTCATCCTAATGGTGATCAAACTCAACCTTGTATCACTTGCAAACTCCACATAGCTCATGCTAAAAACATCTTTATAAGATGGATACACTATTCCTATTAGTGATTGTAAACCATTCATGTATCATTCACTCCTCCAGGGTATATTATCATGTCTATCCTCATACCTCATAGCAACGTTCCAACTCACATCATCTTTTATCCTTGGTGTATGGCATGCGTACTGTCCTATCTCTCACTCCCATAACAAGAGGAAATAAGCATTTGGCTGCAGTCCAAATACAGATTTCTTCCTGTTCCTAGAATAGAGACGGTACATCCCACCTTGCCAGTACACCTTCCAATATAAGTTACAATGTGCAACGTATGACTCCACTTCACAATCATCTTAATATCAAAGATTACTTCCATGGAAAACAAATCTAAAACCTACTTGGGTAACCAAACAATCCTTGGTCATCTCCCCTAGGTCTATAGGGTGTCGGCACTTTTGGGGTCATCCCTCTTCCCTTATGCATCCAGAGAGTGCCCTACTCATCTGCCCTTTGGGTCCCATGAGTTCATGTAGGTGATCAATCTCCTAACCCATGGCCCTCGGATAATGATAGTTGTTACTCCCGACCCTACGGTCATGTGCAACTAGGGAATTACGCAACTCCTACTTCCATCGGTCTGATCCCTACCTGACACTAGGACAGACTTAGGATTCTAACATAGTACATGTTCAACTTAGAACCTTACCCAAGCCTTCTCTCTCTCTGCATTCATGGCTAACTTTCATCCTTTCATAGGGATCATGGCAACCTGTCTACCTTGGTCAAACCCCATACTGGTTACCTTCATGGTAACACGTCCACATGCACGTAGAGATGGTTATCTATGGGTCTACAGGTTCATTCTCATACCATGTACTTTCCACTTAGCTTCTCAAGATCCTATGATACCTCAACAAAACTGGTATCCACCCTTCAAAAGGGTCCCTTTCCCAGGATGGGAGGAAACTACAACACTTGACAACAAGGTCACAAACATCCTTAGGGTTTACATCCATATGAGCATGCTTAATCCAACAACTACTAAGGCACAAGCGTACCTACTAAACCATGCTAGGTCACACTTGTTCTCTTCCTCAACATTAGACCAACTTAGCTGTGAGGGGTTCATCACACATACCTTTAACTTAAGGGGTTTCTTTTTCCTCTACACATGCTCGAAGCTATAGAGACTCAGATCTCATCATGAGCATTGGATACACTGCTTCCCCTCTTAGGCCAGGAACCCTAGGTTCTCCTTTGGTATCCCACTGCATGCTCAATCTCTTAAGCATGAATCAAGCATGTCCAAGGTATGTCGGGTACTTCCATGATCTTTTATATAGGCAACACCTCAGAGTGGAATCCTCCTCAAGGACAACCAACTCAGTATAATGCCTCACAACTGGTTACTTAAACCTCCTCAGGGTCTGAGGCACTTTTTATCTCATCTCACAATGTAACCACTTATACCATAGGCACATAGGTACCAGAAGCATCATTCTCTCTCTAAGGTTTGGTTCCTCTAAAGGCAACTAAGATATCATCAGCCTCCAGGGGTCAAGCATAAGGCAACTTCTATCATCCACTTAGGTCGTATTATTCTCAACTCCCCACTATTCCTCATATTTCGGGGTTTTAGGCTTCCAACCTTCTTGTCTGGGGTCCTACTTTCTCTCTCTAGAGCTGACTCCACAACCAACCTCTCTATAAGAGGTCCTTTCTTCATGAAGGATCAAGCTCATAAGCATATCCCTACCTAGTGAAGCCTATGTTCACGCTTATGTTTACTCACAGTTATCCATTATTCCTTATGCTTATCTCATAAGCTATCCAACATGCTTCCTTGGCTAGGGTTTCGACCTAGTCCATGTACTACATGACATGCTCTGGGTGCATACTATGACAAGCTCATGGGGTTTCCATAGGTTCTTATCTAACCTCATCCATGAAGGAGTTATCCTTTGCTCAAACATGCATGACCCTTCCCAGGGTCACCAAAGGTGCTAGGTCATACAACCTCTCATGGCTCGTATGGCAATCCAAAGACATTACTATCCAAACACCCAGTCAACCATGTCATCTAACTCATCATGTCATCTCTCTCTCTAACCTCCACTTAGGGTTAGGGTTAACATCATCCTTAAAGGATGTGCTAGGTCTCTACTTTAATGTATCTCTACCTCCAAGACTCACTCTCTCTACTCATCCTCCACCCAAGGAGGTCTATCCTCAGGTCTCTCCCGAGGGCAACGACAACTCATGCCATACGACCTAAGCATGTATTTATACCTTTACGCTTACTCTATTAAGCTTATGTCCATGACATCTTATTTACATGCTTTTTATTAATTTGGTGGAGGATTCCTTAATCCTTATCAACCTTACCCATACCTCAAGAGGGTGAGGAGAAGAGAGGAAACCCTAATCCTTAAGGTCCTTAATAGAATTTGAGTTGAGAAGGGATGGACAAGAGGAGAGAGCCCTAAAGGTATCTTATTTCGATTCATACCCTAAAACTTTGTCCAGGAACTCACAAAGATCCGGGAGTCATCGTATTCTGACTAGCGGTGTAGAGGCAAATATTATCAGCCCCCGGTCATGATCCTTTTCTAGACACCTCTGTCTTTCGGGTAATCCCCTAATAACTCCCTTGGGTTCTACAGAATTTGTAAAATTTAATAATTATTAAAGATTAAGTGAGGAACCTTCGCTCGGATACCAATTGTAACGACCCTGTCTCCCGGTAACCCCCAATTAAGGGAGACCCGAAGGTCAGAGCCGTTATTCAATTAACAGGATCAAAGGTTCGACAAATAATCAATAATAATTATGAAATTCTACTAACTAACTGGAATTTGGTATAAAATTAAAGCTTTACTTACCTTTGAAAACTTTGGAAATCTATCTATCCAAAGCTTTAATTATTCTATCTAATCCTCCTTGCACTTTATTTCTTATTTCCACAATGTGTCACTTTACTATTTGTTCTTTCAACTGTCATTCCTAAAATGCCAACAAACAAAATGTCAGTCTGTATATCAAAATATACTGGTATGTGGGGACAACCAAAAGTTTGCACATAAGGATAACAATCTAATTATCACAATCAAGTTAATTAACAAGCCAAATTACACTTTTCAATATGACATTCTCCACCGCTTCTGCCCTAACCCTGGCATACCCACCATAGGGTTCCCTTTGCCAATGACTTAAGGCCACCTTCTCAATCCTAAGTTTGGTGCATGGGGGTCACCACTCAGGGTGCCCACTAGTAATGCAATATCATAGGCCACCTTCTCATTCCCGAGCTTGGTGCCTGGGTCACCACTCAAGGTGTCCATTGGTCTACCCATCTGGGCCTGACCTTTAGCATCATCCATCAGGGTGGCATGTAAGTGCGAGAATCCATACTTCTATTATTAATGTGATAATCATATTGACTTTATAGTTTGCAAGTATGAACATCCAAATTGATAATTTGCATTCAATGTGAGGAAACATTCGGAAAATCCTCAAGAAACTAAGACGGTTATTCATAATTAACCACATACCTGATCTGACAATTTGAACAGAAATATCCATGCAAATAAGAATCCAAGCAAGCAAGCATTTCCAACAAGATCCTGAAATAATCATGTAATTCCCTTTTTATTATTCATGTCATCAAGATCCATTAAACCTTGCTCGTTTCCTAGTGTTTCTAATTCACTTTGAGGGTTTGTATTGCAATTAGGGCTTCCCTTCATCTCTTACTATTTTAAACCCTAATTGTTTCAACATCTAATCCTCAGTTTTTGATTTAAAGGCATATTTAACCATTAAATAAGACCATTAAGCCTCTTGTCATTAAAGATACCATTTTTATCATCTTTAACTCATGACAAAGTCATTATGCTCGTTTATCATCAATTTGTAGTTCATTATGCTCTAATACTCATATGAACGTTGTTTATCTATATTAAGGTTATTTATCCACAAATTAGGAACTTTAATGCTTGAAATAGCTTATAACCATGAAAACTCAGTTCTATACATGAAATCGAATAATTAAAGCCATTAGTAGTCCTAATTATGAACATTAGGGTTTCAAGGCCCATTAAAGCCTATTTATGCACATAAACTCTAAATTAAACGAATTATGTGCAAAAATTCATTTCTTTTGTTTCTAATGTTCCCTTTTATCATTAACTGGCTAATATCAATTTTAATCATCAATTAACCATACTAATCACATTAATCATATCAAAATAGGGTTCTTTAAACATTAATAAATTAAAGTTGATATCTTCCATTACTTTTAAAATTACAAGGGGAATTAGGTTTCAAACATATTTTTATTTGATTCCTCTCATTTTTCTTAGCAAAATTCATGTATAAAGCGCATCTATCCGGATTAGGGTTAAGGAGATATGATTTTTGGAACATCACTTACTTTGGGCCAATGGGGGGCTGCCACGTAGGCGTCTTCTATGCAATGAACTCGGCTAGGTTTGTAAACATTTTGAAAAGACCAAAATGCCCTCGAGTAAGTTGTTGGCGCTCCTTACCCCGGAGGGGTAAAACGGTCCAACACCACCCTTGCCCTTTCTTCTCCACGCAAACCATAGGATGTCACCCTAGCCGTTGACCTACAGAGCTCCTCGGCTGCCTCCCACCACCTCGGGGCTCGGATCTCGCCGGAAACTCCTCCCCTACCCCTGTCCTCCCCTATCGCAGTCAACCAGGCTGCAAGGCATGGCCAAAATGGCTAGTTCCATGAGCACCACACCTGTGCTATATGTAGTTTGACAGCCCACTTGCAGGCATTGTGCGAGGACTAGAGCGAGGAGATAGTGATTGATCACCCCAGGGTTATCGTAGGAGCGTTTCCATTCTATCAAGAGTAGGTACCACCATTCAAAGCTTCCCGGAAAAGGTATACACTCTCCTCTTTATGGTTTGTCATGCAAGAAGCAAGAAGAAGGGAGAGAGACTGCGTAGGATCTTTCTAAACTCGACCAGAGTTCAACTCTTTATATAGGGGTGGTTGCCCACACCCTAAGACGCTTGCCCAGGAAGAAACAAAGCTCTTTCCTACTAGGAATCCAATTCCTTCATGGAGAAGTAATCCTTCTCTCTCTTCTTTACCCTTTTGATATCCTTTATTAACTTGGTATTTAGGAATCCGACAATCCTTGCCATTAATCTCCTTATTCTTGTCTTTTAATTCATTGGCTACGAAATTCTATTTTCATTTAATAGAAAATACTTCCTTTTTAACAATACCACCTAATTCATTAATAATGTATCATATTATGCTCTTATTGTGCAATTTTGGTATTTTATCTTTCTTTCCTCTTTATTGGGGCTCCTTTGACCCCAAGGAACTCCAAGAATTCGAAATTCTTTTTATTGGGTACTCATTATCCTTCTAGATGCATCTGAATGCATTATTTGACATTATCTTGTTTATTTCTCATTAAAATATCTCTTTTTTAGGCTTTGTATTTATTTCTCTTTTATTTTCCTCATTGGTATTCCTTTCACCATTTGGAATCCTTGGTATACGAAATTCCACCAAGGATTACTCAATTATACCTCTTTTCCCTTATTTTCCACATTTCATCAATATTTTCAATTTCTTTCTTAATAAAGAAATACTTAATTGACCTTTTATTTTCTTATTGATCTCTTTATGCAACTTTGGACTCCTTGGAACCCAAGGAACCCAAGAGGCACTAAATCCCTCTTTGTATTTGCCTTCTAGAGGTTTCCATATTTTTCTTTTCTCAAATATTCAATTATTCATTCACTAATTGAATTTTCTTATTATTTGGGCCCAATAGCCAATAAAGCCCACAAAACAATCATCAAGGCTATTGTAAACGAAACTCATTTATTCAAAAAAAATTATATCATTATTTGTTCAATTATCTCCAATATGAGAGATTACATTTCTCATCAAAAGAACCCAAAATTTGGGGTTGTAACAAGTATTCTATAACTTTTAATTTAGTTTTCTCTTATTCACTTATAGTTTGCATATGCAATAGAATATACTTTATCTCATCTCCTTAAAATGAGGAATTGTATTGTAGTTTCTATGTTGACATGAGGAACCAATTTTTAAGTTTTTTTCATGATATAATTGTATGATTCATGTTTTCTTTAAAGATTAAATGAATGGTTGCACATGGTTGTTCATTGTTGTGGTATTGAATTTAGTTAATGTTTTTATATGAGTACATGTAGTTTGCTAATTTGTTTGTAGATTTATACTAGTTGTGTCTGGTGGAGCTACTGAGTTGTATGTTGCTCTCAAAGTTATGCAAGTAACATTTATTAAAATAGAAAAACCTATCATATTGGTATTTGACTAAAGATAAACACCAATATATATTCAAAACATCATCCCTCTACTAAACATTATTGGATCATTTTTTTGCATACGGATCTTATCTAACATGACCTAAACAATTTCTTTTTACACCCACATAATTGTCATTTTGAAATTGAAGGCTTAGGTCATTTTTAACTGCTACAAAAGCATGCTTTCATGGTAGTTCCAATAAAAATATATATCAAATGGAAACTTAGACATAATGGACTCAGAGGAGTGAATCATTTAATTTTAAAATGTAAATATACAATTGTGATTTAAAAATAGGTAGAAAATGGTTTAAGTATACCAGTGTGTACATAAAAGAGTAGTACTTTCAAAAGAAAAAAGGAAACTAGACAAACATGTCAGATATAAGATCATCATAAGAAAGTTGCACTAAACAGATGAGAACAATACAAAGGACAATCTTGATAGTAAATTAGGGTTACCTGATATAAAAATATAAGGAAAGAAATGCACTTCAATCCTTCTAACTAGTATTTTGACTTGACATTTTTCATTAATAATTATCAATTGTTACATATATGTTGTCAATAACTTTCTTTATTAGATTTATTGATTTATAAAAAGGAGAAGGATGATGTGAAATGAATTAGTATAAAATTTTGATGAATAAAAAACACAAAAATTAATATTTACAAAGAACTTTAGACCTTGCATGATCTATATGAGTTTAAATAAAAGATACATTATGTATTAAGTTTAAAGATAAAACTGGTAAGCATTATATGTACTCATATGTTAATTATTGAGTAGAAATTAAGGATAATAAGAAATATTAGGCATATATTTTTTGATTATACACATAATTAAGTAGTAGGATAAGAACATAGAATAAACTAAAGCTATAAGATGGAAATGACATCATACAGTAAATGGATTATGAAAAATAGAGAGGACTTTATGCATGGCTTTTTCCTTAGTTTTATTTAATTGTGATTTATATGACCTATTGTGTGATTTATTATGTAACAAATCTATAATAATATTAAATTTTCATTATAATTCACATGTATGTTTTATAAGATTTGCAAAACGTATGGTTAATTTTAAAAAAAAGGTTTTGAATGTTATAGACTCAAGAACATGTATTTTGTACTAGAATGATGGATTTGATCGATCAACATAGTGGGGTTCCATCCCTAGGATTTAAGGTTTTTAGTTGACCTTCTTCAACTGCAATAGGTGGGCCAAAGAAGATTGGGTCATGGTATTTAAAACTCTTTGTGTAGTTGAAAAAGTTTTCACTAGGTCATAGTAGACAGATCCAAGTTGAAGTATGTCTATACCTAGTTGATGTGACCTACTTTAGGTTGAAGAAGACTTGTTCATGTCAATGTGGAACATGTTGGGGTTGATCTGCTGAGTTCGGGGTGATTTAACCATGTTTTGAGGTTGATGTGCTGTACATCGATCCAAACCCAAAACATCCAGAGTAATACTTGAAGAAGTAAAATTTGTTGGATCAAGAACCAAACTAAAAATTACAAGTTTAGTTTAGAGTGCACCAAAAAAATGCACCAGATTGACTATGTTTCTTTTTAGTCATAAAATATGATACAATATTGTATTTGTCTGATTGTGCATTTCAATTAACCATGTTGTTAATGTGAGAAAAAACACAAAAATAATTTGGTCACTTATATGCCTTAGACTACTTACATAAGCATAGCAAGGTATAATAATATCATTTTTTTAAACATTATTTTGGGCCATATTATACTTACAAATAATGTTACAAAAAAATTATCATATATCTTTGTAAAATACAAACTTATATATGTATGTATCTATATAACTACAACTTATTTCATAACCTAAAAAAATATTTACTTCCAAGGATACATGAATAATATTTCTAACACATTATATCTTACTTGTAATTTTTCAAAGTGATCATTAAACAATCTACTCTCTTCAATTCTTCCTATAAGTTAGTACCAATATAAAACTTTATTCTATGAGTTATAAAACTAGAAGAGGTTGTTTCATTCCATTTAATCGAGTCAGTCCACACTAGTTTTGTTATAACCCCAATTTTTGGGTTCAATTGGTGAGAAATATAATTTCTCATATTAAAGATATTTGAACAAATAATGATGTAATTTGCTTCAAAATGGATTTCGTTTACAATAGCCTTGATGTTTGTGTTGTGGCCTTTATTGGCTATTGGGCCCAATAACAAGGAAATGAAGAAAGGAAAATTCAATTTATAAAATAGTAAATGAAAATTGAATATTCGAGAAAGGAAATATGTAGAAACCTCTAGAAGGCAAATCCAAAGAGGATTTCGTGCCTCTTGGGTTCCTTGGGTACCAAGGAGTCCAAGGTTGCAAAAAGAAAGCAATACGAGAAGAAAAGATTAATTATGTATTTCTTTATTAAGAAAGAAATTGAAAATAATGATAAAATGTGGAAAATGAATGGAAATAGACATAAATGAGATTTCTTGGTGAGATTTCATATCCATGAGGTTTCTAATAATAAAAGGAAGGCCAATGAGGAAAATAAAAGAGAAATAAAGAGAAAATACTAAAAAGGCAAAATAAGATGATAATATAATGCATTATTAAGGAATTATGAGGTATTGTTAAAAAAAGAAAGTAATTTCTATTAAAGGAAATAGAATTTCGTACTAATGGATTAAAAATCAAGGAAGGGGAGAATAAGTAAGAGGAATTTCGAATTCCTAATTAGTCAAGAAATAGGATATATTAAAGAAGAGAGAAAATTTGTGTTCTAATGAAGGAATATTTTCCAAGTAGGAAAAGGATTTGTTTTCCCTTGAATGAACACCTTAGGGTGCGAAACCTCTTCCTTATAAAAGGGGTATGACTTTGGACCGAGTTCATAGAGTTCCACACAGTCTCTCTCTCTCTCCCTTCTTGGTCTTCTTCATCTTCATCGAGCAAACCCTAGCCATGAAGTGAGTGCTTCCCTGGAGCAATGGTGACATGATGGGTAGTTTAGATGGTAGCCTGGTTTACCACGGAATCAAGGAACGACGTAGCCTCTGAAGCCGCACCCTAGAGTGTGTGCCGCAGCAGAAGATAGGCTGCAAGGGCGGCCGCAAAAATGTGGCCCGACGGACAAGCAAACGAGCACCATGGCCAGTCTTTGATGGTGCCCTGTGTGCGCCTAAGAGGGGCGAAGTTAGAGCAGATTTTCCCGGTGAGGATCGTGGTCCTAGTAGAGGAGGAGAAGCCGCGCACAACGGCTAGGGAGATTGCAGGATGCCGTCGCGAGGAGGAAGAAGGTGGAGTTTGCGTTGGACGAAAATACCCTCCGGGGTATGAAGCACCGATCTTTTAAGTTGAGGGCAGATTCGTTTTTTTGTTCTATCTGAAGTTGGGCGCGCACGCGAGGTATGTGCATGGTAAGCGCTGACGTGGCGTCGTGTGATTGGTTACTTAAAGTTTTATTTGCAAAAATTGTAGTTAAAGATTCGTAGCTCGGATGACAAAAGTTTATATACGAATTTTGATCAGAAAAATGCAAGGAATCCATTAAAAATAGTTTTAAATCCTAAATCTGATCATAGCTCGAAATGTAGTGCAAATTATCATCTTTAATGAATTAAAGATTAAGAAACCCTATTTTGATATGATTAATGTGTTTAATAGGGTTTAATGGATCTTTAGAGTTGATATTAATCTGTTAAATGTAAAAAGGAACATTGAGTTCAAAAAGGAAGAACTTTGCACATGATTAGTCTAATTTAGGGTTTATGTGCTTAAATATGCATGAAATTTGAAACGGGCATAAAGTTATCATCTTTAATGATTCAATTAAGGAAAAATCCTTAGATTTGATGATAGATGGATAATTCAAGCTGATATTAACCTGTTGTTAATGAAATAGAACATAGGATTTAAAAATATGATCTTTTATATATATTTGGTTTAATTTAGGGTTTCATGCATGATTATACATTAATGAGCTTAAAAACCCTAATTTAAGAGAATATGTCTTTTAATTGGTTTAATTTTTCAAATCCATGAATAAATAGGGATATGATGATCCTAAGTCAATTTGATACTATTAAAAATGGATAGTTGAGAAATTAAGGTTCATATAAATGGAAAAGAGTATTTTAGGGTTTGTTAACCTAAAAGGGATAAAGTTTGAGAAATTGATCTAAGAAACCCTAATGAATACTAATGAAACCTTAATGCGGATTAGAAACCTCACTACTACAGAAACAACATTCAGTGTCGCTTTTCTGGGCGTCGGTTATTTAGGAAAACCGACGCCTATAACATTCAACGTCGGTCATCTAGGTCATCCGACGTCTGTAGCCAAGACACGGGTACCGCTTGTATTAAGCGTCGGTTTTTTTGGTAAAAAACCGACGCCTAAAACTGCCGCGAAATCCAATTTTCGAGCAAAAAAAATATGTCACATACGGCATCGGTTATTTACCTAAAGCCCGACGCCTATATAAGATGAAAATTTGCGCGAAAATTTACAGCTTAGGTGTCGGTTATCCTTAGATAACCGACGCCTATAGTGGTTCCCGCCAATTTATTTGGGGCAAATTTTATCTAATTGGACGTCGGTTTTGTAATAGGAACCGACGCTGAAGACCTTAGGCGTCGACTTTGTTAGATACCCGACGCCCTTTACGAACTTATTAGACGCATGATCGATCGACTTTAGGTCCCCTTTCCTGTTTCATCGTCTTCATCGCCCGACCCTCCGCTGCTCACCGACGCCGCTGCCCGCCACCCTCCGCTACCGTCGCCCGACCCTCCGCTGCTGCTGTTGCTTGTGCGCCGCCGCCACTTCCTGCTCCTTCTGCTGCCGGTGTCGCCACCGCCTGCCTGCTCCTTCTCCGCCGCCTTCCTGCCCGCCGCCGCCTGCCGCTCCCTGCTGCCGGTGTCGCCTTCCTGCTCCTTCTCCGCCTGACGACCCCCGCGTCTCCGCCGCTGCTGCCACTGCCCTACGCCGCTACCGCCTCCACTGCCTACATCGCCGCCTCCACTGCTCATCGTCGCCGCCTCCACTGCTCTTCTTCCTTAACGGAGCTCGCTACCGACAGAGCTACTCCTCTTCTTCCTCCACGAGCTCGCTACTTACGGGTACGATTTTATACCTAGTTACACAGCTCATTTTTGCTTCAATCATATTCATCATGTTGTTGTTTTTTATTGCAATTTTATGTAGATATTCTCCTTTAAATCCTAAGAAAATTATACACCCTTTAATTACAAACCCTAATTCACCTCTAGTCACTCACTTCTATCGATTATCCAAATGTAAATTGCCCCTTACTATGTCACCATTCATTCCAATGCAAAACTGGACCTTCCTACGCCACCATTTACTCAAAAGGTAGTTTTCATTTGATATCTAATTATTACATTAAGGATACTGAAAAAACTATATGAGTTACACCTTCATAGGAATGCATACAACTTCTATCTGAAAGAGATCTAAACATGATAAAAAATAATCTAAGATACAACTTTCTTCATTTAGGACTAGTCCAAGTATCTACAAAATCCTTAACTAGAAAAGGTATAAATTATTCCTTACTTCTATCCCTTAGAGACTGTAAGCATCTAAAATTCTCAGATTCCCTTCTTAGACTTCTAGAATCAACACTACATGAAGAATATGTTTCCTTCGATAATATGTTATAACATAGTATGATCTTAATCTGATCTGGATGTTCATAATAATGTAGTATGTTAAATATGATGATTAGGGATACATATAATGTCTAGTAAAGATTCCTAGACCTTTTGTTTGAAACTATTGATTTCTTGATTTATTATTTAATAATGCTCTGTTGATTAGGATTAACCATGTTGCATGTAGTTTATAGACAATTATTATATATAAGAATGCAACACATGTATTTGTTGGCTTAGAAACCCGTCCAAGATTTACTCATTAGGAGTAAATCTTGGATAGTCCCCGGTTTGGGACTGTTCTTGAACACCTAATCTCACTTAGGATGTAAGTGTATAATGTGTATTGGGTTTTTGAGAAACTTTCAGTAGCATTTCCCTGTTTGTTCTCTAAGTACATATGTACTTAGAGAACAGCGGGGAAATGCTGCCGAAATTTTCTTGAAAACCAATTACGCATTATACACTTACTAGTGAGATTAGGTGTTCAAGGATGGGATAGGTGGTACACATTTATTATATATAAGAATGACATCAAATGTGTTTGTTGGCCTAGAAACCCGTCCAAGATTGACTCATTAGGAGTAAATCTTGGATAGTCCCCGGTTTGGGACTGTTCTTGAACACCTAATCTCACTTAGGATGTAAGTGTATAATGTGTATTGGGTTTTCGAGAAAATTTTGGTAGCATTTCCCCGTTTGTTCTCTAAGTACATATGTACTTAGAGAACAGCGGGGAAATGCTGCCGAAATTTTCTCGAAAACCCAATACACATTATACACTTACTAGTGAGATTAGGTGTTCAAGGATGGGATAGGTGGTACACATTTATTATATATAAGAATGACATCACATGTGTTTGTTGGCCTAGAATGTGAACAATCATTGTTTTTTATATTACTTGTACATTGGTATAAATTAGAATGAACAATCACTAAATTATATACTGTTTGTATGGAATCCGGCTTCATTGTAGATATCTATTATTGTTGGCCTAGAAACCCATCCAAGATTGACTCATTAGGAGTAAATCTTGGATAGTCCCCGGTTTGGGACTGTTCTTGAACACCTAATCTCACTTAGGATGTAAGTGTATAATGTGTATTGGGTTTTCGAGAAAATTTTGGTAGCATTTCCCCGTTTGTTCTCTAAGTACATATGTACTTAGAGAACAGCGGGGAAATGCTGCCGAAATTTTCTCGAAAACCCAATACACATTATACACTTACTAGTGAGATTAGGTGTCCAAGGATGGGATAGGTGGTACACATTTATTATATACTAGGGAAATGTTGCCTAATCTTTTCCTAATATATACTTGTTTTCTCTGATCATAGAATGGATAGATCATGGATGTCCATTCGTAATCGTTGCACCCCAGAGTTTATATCTGGTCTTGATCAGTTTATTAGATTTGCCGAGGAACATAGGAAAAAACCTACAGATAGGTTCTACTGTCCATGTAGGCATTGCGGTAACAACTTGAAAGTCAACACTGGTGAGGAAATCAAAAGTCATGTCATGTGCAACGGGATTGTACAAGGCTATACAGAATGGCACTGGCATGGAGAGATTTCAAAATCGAAACCAGTAGATGTCGATAGCAGTGCTTGGGTGGAAGAAGAAATTGCCTCTGATGACGTAAATGTGAACGAACCAGTTCCAGCAGACATCGTTGATGCGATGCTGGATAGTTGTAGGGTAGAGCACACCGATCCACCTCCTATCTTTACAAACATTGTGCATGATGCTGAGATACCGTTATACACAGGTTGTGCTAAGTTTACGAAGCTTAGCGCTGTCTTGAGATTGTATAAGTTGAAAGCTAACAATAGATGGAGCGACAAAAGCTTCACTTCATTGTTGACTTTGTTGAAAGAAATGCTTCCTGAAGGAAACGAGCTTCCAATCTCAACATACCAGGTAAAGAAAATGTTGTGCCCAATGGGAATGGAGGCCAAGAAGATACACGCATGCCCGAATGATTGTGTATTATTTCAAAAGGACTATGTAGATTTGAAAGATTGTCCAAAATGTGGTGCGTCACGGTATAAATTGACGACTTCGGGGGAGTCCAAAACTTGTTCTCCTGCCAAGGTGTTGTGGTATCTACCTATAATATCACGGTTTCAACGCTTGTTTGCAAATCCGAAAGATGCGAAGAATTTGAGGTGGCATGCAGATGTTAAGAAAAATAATGATGGGATCCTACGACATGCGTCTGATTCCCCACAGTGGAAGAAGATTGATCTATTGTACCCTAAATTTGGTGAAGAAGATAGGAATCTAAGACTTGGGCTTTGTACAGATGGGATGAATCCGTACGGGACATTGAGCAGCCAACATAGCACTTGGCCAGTCATGCTTGTTATATACAATCTTCCTCCCTGGATGTGTATGAAAAATAAGTACGTTATGTTGTCATTGTTGATATCGGGTCCTAAACAACCCGGAAATGATATCGATGTTTATCTTGAACCTTTGATTGATGACTTAAAGAAACTTTGGGCTGAAGGTGTGATGACCTATGATGCTTCAGTAAGAGAGACATTTCGTTTGCACGCTATGTTGTTTTGCACTATTAATGACTTTCCAGCATATGGGAATTTGTCTGGATATAGTGTCAAAGGAGCTAAAGCGTGTCCTATATGTGAAGAAAACACTGATTCAATAAGACTAAAACATGGCGGCAAGACTGTATATCTTGGTCATCGAAGGTTTCTTTCAAAATTCCATCCGTATCGTAGGAAGCGCAAAGCATTCAATGGATGGAATGATGAACGAAGTGCACCTAAACCTATACCAGGGGATGTTGTTTATGAAAGAGTAAAAGACATTGTCAATGAATTTGGTAAGAAATCACAATGTAGTATGGCCACACGGAGTGACAATTCTTCATTCAAGAAGAAGTCAATATTTTGGGATCTTCCTTATTAGAGTTCTTTGACAGTCAGGCATTGTATCGATGTAATGCACGTTGAGAAAAATGTATGTGATAGCATCATTGGTACTCTATTAAATATACCAGGTAAGACTAAAGATGGGATAAAATCCAGACTGGACCTACGTGAAATGGGAATAAGGTCAGAATTAACAGAATTACGTGAAATGGGTAATAAAAGAACATACTTACCTCCCGCTTGTTACACGTTGTCTAGAAAGGAGAAGAAAACTTTTTGTGAATGCTTGGTAAATGTTAAGGTGCCACATGGTTACTCATCCAACATCCGTAGATTGGTATCAATGAAAGATCTGAAATTGATAGGTCTTAAATCTCATGATTGTCACACTCTAATGCAACAAATATTTCCCGTGGCAATTCGATCTATATTGCCGAAGCATGTAAGGTTTGCAATTACCAGACTTTGTTTCTTTTTCAACAGTCTATGCAGCAAAGTTATTGACCCTGATACTCTCGATAATTTGCAAAGAGAAGTGGTTGTTACCCTATGTCAGCTTGAGATGTATTTCCCTCCTTCGTTCTTTGATATCATGGTACATCTTGTTGTCCACTTGACTAGGGAAGTGAAAATGTTGGGACCAGTTTTCTTGCATTGGATGTATCCCTTTGAACGATACATGAGCGTTTTTAAAGGTGATGTTCGAAACCGTTATCGGCCTGAAGGGAGTATTATTGAAGGTTATGTGGCGAGAGAGGTTATGGATTTTTGCAATGACTTTCTCAGTGGTAATGACACTCCTGATAATGACAAGAATATTGAGGAGGGCAAAGGAATTTTGGGATCACGGGTGAAAGTAATCAGCCGTGAGCAGTTGGAACAAGCTCACTTGTATATTTTACACAATATGGATGAAGTGAGTGTTTATATCGAGGAACATACCAATTTCATAAAGAGACAACATCCTCGAGCAAGTTCAATGTGGCTTGCTAGAGAGCATAATAAGACTTTTACTAAGTGGTTTGTAGATAAAGTCTTACATCAACTATCTCAAACACCACATGATATTACAGAAACTATCAAATGCCTCGCCTTTAAACCAAAACCGAATGTTATGTCTTATGAAGGGTTTGACATTAATGGATTCACATATTACACAAAGCGCCAAGATGATAAGAGTGTCGTCCAAAATAGTGGGGTCACTCTTCAAGCGTCGACTATGTACTTTGCAAGTGCAAAGGATAAGAGTCCACGTGAAGCTAAAATGTCATATTACGGTGTCATTGAGGACATTTGGGAGTTTGACTACATAGATTTCAAAATTCCGCTCTTTAAATGTAATTGGGTTGATAACACCAAAGGAGTTATAGTGGATGAATTGGGTTTCACTTTGGTGAACTTTGAAAAGATTGGCGAGAAGGGTGAACCATTCATATTGGCATCACAGGCGAAACAAATATTCTATATCGATGATCCTGCAAATGATAAATGGTTGGTTGTTCTTCATGGTAAAAGACAGTTCATTGAAGATCCTATAGATGAAGAAGAGTACTATGATAAGTATGATGACTCCAGTCCATTCTCAGTTGGGTTGCCAACTCCACAAAATATTGAAGCTAATGATGACTTATATGTGCGCGGAGATCACAATGAAGGATTGTTAATTGATAAAAGATCACAATTTTAGAGACATGTATGTTTATACAAATGCTAAATGTTTGCCTTTTTCTAGTTAATACAAATGCTAAATGTTTGCCTTTTTCTAGTTAATACAAATGCTAAATGTTTGCCTTTTTCTAGTTAATAGAAATGCTAAATGTTTGCCTTTTTAATGACATTTTCAGATGGCTGACCATGATGAGCATGATGTCCATGATGAGCATGAAGTTCATGATGAGCATGCTGTCCATGACGAGCATGGCGAGGATACTAATGTAAGTTCTAAAAACATATCCTGTATTTCTATAAAATTCATTATCTTCTAGTTATGTCATATATCCTATATTTCTATATTGGGCTAAGTTAGTGTGTTTTATTTTTGTCAAATTTTAGGTTGATGCACCTGTACCCACTGAAGCACTGGAGCAACTTGATGCGCAACACCAGACACTTAACAAGAAAAGGGGCATCACTCTGTTGAAGAAGTTATTAGCGCTAAGTGGTAGTGGATCTAAATTGGTGGTGGAGTTTGATAATGGAGGAAATCCAATTGGAGTGAACCGCAATAATTTTGTGAACTATCTTGGGTGTACCACTCGGAGCCATTGTGGTGTTAAGTATGACAATTGGCATAAAGTTCCTCAAGGGAAAAAAGACTTGATATGGAAGGATTTATGCGTGAGTTATTATTATTTGCAATTCTATTTTGTAGATTACAAATTCTATTATTTGCAATTCTATTTTGGATACTAGTTAATAACATTTCTATTTTACAGAATCTGTTTGCATTGGATGAGAAGTTGCATCGTAAAAATGTGATGCAACGCGCTGGAAAGATGCTTAGGAATTATAGGACAAATCTGAACAGAGAATACATAAAAGAGGGTGATAAGAAGAAGAAGTCAGCCCTTGAACAATGGAACTTCTTGGACAAAGAAGATTGGGACAATTTTGTTGCTTCAAGAAAATCTGAAGAATTCAAGGTATTAGGTGTCACTCCTAATTTAATTAATATACATTGTATTCACCTGTTTCAAGATTAGCATTTAGTGCTACTAACCAAATCATTAATGTGCATACTAACTAGGCCCTCAGTGACGCACAAAAAGCAAGGCGTGCACTGAATGTGCATGACCACACTATGGGTCCAAAAGGCTATGCAAGCGTTCGCCAAAGACTACAGGCGGAGTCTGCGGCTACTCAGGAGTCTGCTCCTACTCAGGAGTCTGCCACACCCATGCCTCGCCATGATATCTGGATAGCTGGCAGGCAAAACAAGAAGGGTGAAATAAAGAAGCCTGTAACTGTTGAGGCGGCTGCAAAAATGGTAAAATACAACTCTTAGAGAAATCGTTTGAATATTGATTATTTGTGGTGTTAACTTACCAATTTCTGTTTATGGTGATTAGCGGGAGCTGCACGAGCAGAGGAAACAAGGCACGTTCATCCCTCAGGGCACAAGGGATGAATTGACAGTTGCTCTGGGTAACCCAGAGCATCCTGGACGTGTTAGAGGTGTCGGCGCTGGTGTTGGCATCAAAGCATTCTTTGGGCCATCCCAGCGCAAACCCAGAGCGGGACTTTCTCAAGAAGAGGTAACCTATTCTTTTTTTAGAATGTTACTGCAAAAGGAAATTCATTAATAAGAAGCTAATGTTTCTTTTATCCATGTATAGGAGAATAAGAGAGTTGAGGATTTAGTTGCTAAGAAGATCAACGATGTAGTTGCTGAGAAGGTCAAGGAAGAATTGCTGCGGTGGCAGGCATCTCAGGCTTCCAATACGCCTATGGCGACCCACTCTTCTCCTGATGCACAGACCGCGAGTAATCCTGGAGACCCATCGCCTAGCACGTCTGCTGTAAGTATTGTTTATGACATTGTAGTTAGTCTTTTCAAGTTGTTATGTTTTCAAGATGATATGTATATATGTATAATATTCTTTACGTAAATTTGTAGGCATTGAAGCCATGCCGCTTAAGAATGCAAGACTACGTTGTTGCAGAGGCGCAGGCTTACCCGTCCCTTCCTGGGGCAATGTTTCACGGGACTCCAATGCCACAGGGCTACGTTCGTGTGAGCCCGATACGTGTGTTACCTGATTGGAGAGAAGCTACATTGCCATATCCCCACCCGGATATTGATAGACTTGCTGATGCAGAAGGCGGGGTGATATTGTGGCCCAAAGCAGATGTCATCTACACGACTGAAATTGTAAGATAAATTTACATTGATTTAGATTGTTAATGTGTATATATGATGTCAACTGATCTGAAATTATATGTACAGGTTAAAAAGAAGACACCAGGAGCACCTAGGCCTCCACTTCCACTTCCCGCATTACCCGATTGGGTTCCAACTGACCTAACATACCCGTTAGGTCCTGCTTGTAGGGGAATGGCATGTTGGCTACGGGCACATAATGTACATTGCCCTATAATTATTTCTTTAGATGCAGATTATGCAGGTCAATCATACGATAGCTCTTTATTTATACAAGATATTATTGAGTTGTTTATGTATGATTGGCTGAATACATCAATGATAGAGACATGGATAAGGTGAGATCTTGTTTATACATCCATATACCTTGTGTAAGATCCGGTGATCTGGTTTCTTATATATTAATGCATACGCCTATATGTTTTGCAGCTACCTAGTCGAAGATCATTGCAAACAATTTGCATTTGATCATGTGGGATTTTTGATTCCATCATTGATTAGTTTGGTAGCTAAAGACCCTGATAATGTTCAACAATACTGTATAGATGCTTTTACAATTTTTGGTCAGCAAAAGAAGACGATAATAATAGCTCCATTCAATGTCAAGTAAGTTTACTTTATTTATAATTTGGACTTAAGAAAATTCCATTTTTATTTTGCATTTTGAGTTATTAATTGTTAACTTCTTACTTCTAGCGGTAGACATTGGGAGTTACTAGTTATTGTCCCCGGGACATTCACTGTTTATTATCTAGATCCTGCGGGGAGTACATTGAACACTAAAATTGGACACGTAATGAGAATGTCATTATTCTGGTGAGAAATATTTCATTTTTATATCCGTTAACATCTTTTATTACATTACTATTTACTTATGCAATTTATTGTGTTATATTAACATGTAGGGGTTTAGATGCATTCAAAAAGGCTGGAGGAACGGTCCCAAGGAAAAAGAACCAGCCAATAAATTGGCAGAACGTACAAGTAAGTTCCCGACTCAAATATATATATTATTGATGTGAATTGTGCTTAGTTGTATTATTTTGTATGTTTCAATTTATAGTGTGCTACACAAGACAATGGATGGGCATGCGCATACTATGTGATGCGATTTATGCAGATGATTATCAAATATGCCGCATTGGACATCGATACCATACATGAGGTATTATATATATTCTCATTAGTTAGTATGCAATATATCAATCTTATATTATTTTTATATTATTACTTATATATATACATCATTCTCTTTGCAGGTGTTTAAAACTGACAACACTACAGGTAAACGTTTAAAAAATATACATGCTCCATATACGATGGAAGCATTAAATGAAGTAAGAGAAGAATGGGCAAAAGCCATACAAGCAGTGGCAACTGTAAGATATAATTGGGATGTTGATAGCGATAATGAATGATACTATGTAAATGAATATTTCTGAATGTTAATACATGTATTTGAATGTTTCTATATGTGTGTGAATGTGAGAATTGAATTGATGTCTGAATGTATGTACTTGTGTAGAATTTTGCTTGTGACTTTTGCAGGTTTGCGGCCTGTTTGTAGGCTGATATCAATGGATGTCGTAAACCTGCAGTTCAGAAAACTGAACTGCAGGTTCTCATCCTGCTGACCAGCCACAGCAGGCCTGCAAACTGATATGAAAAAAAAAAATATAAATAGGCGTCGGTTATTTATAGAAAACCGTCAGGAAAGACCATGTGACTCAACCCGAGTTAAGGAGTGGTCTACTTACGAGTAGTGCCATGTGACTCAACCCTAGAAACTGGTTCACTTATAGGTGGATCATGAGGGGTTTAATGGGGACAACACAAAGGATAGGGTACTCTTGGATCACGGAGTTATATCTAAAACGTAATATTGGTTGTTAATTAAGTAATTGAATGATTACATTGTATCATAGTTGCATGTTTATTGTTTCCGCCACATACCAGCTACGGCTGACCGATGTTTTGTTTATCGGCGTTTTAGGTACAATGAAAAGAACAAACAGTAAAGTGGCACATGTGATACTAAATGAGAATTAAAGTGCAAAGGAGGATTAGATAGATTAGTATCGGTGTGGATAGAAGATTAGAGATCCAAGTTTTCAAAAGGTATGAAAAAATTTATTTTCTTACAGCTTTCAGTATAGTATGTTAAAATTTGATAATTATTCTTGGTTAATTTCCTAACCATTGATCCGGAAGTCATGGGCGCAGCTTCGACCTCTCAGTCTCCCTTAATTGGGGGTTATCAGGAGGTGGGGTCATAACATTTGGTATCAAAGCTTAGGTTCCTCAGTTAACCATTAATAATTATTAAATTTTACAAATTCCATAGAACCCAAGGGAGTTATTAGAGGAGTATCCGAAAGATGGAGGTATATAGAAAGGGATCATGATCGGGGGCTGGTAAGATTTTCCTCCACACCACTAGTCGAAATACGAGGACTCCCGGACCCGTGTGACCGCCTGGCCAAAGTCTTAGGGTATGAATCGAAATAAGATACCTTTAGGACTTCTCATCTTATTCATCCCTTCTCATCACAAAATTCGGATATGGACATAAAGGATTAGGGTTTTCCTTCTTCTCCTCACCCTCTTGAGGTATGGGTAAGGTTAATAAGGTTTAAGGAATCCTCCAAGAAATTAATGAAAGGCATGTAAATAAGATGTCATGGACATAAGCTTAATAGATTAAGCACAAATTAAATAATAGATACATGCTTAGGTCGTATGACATAAGATGTCATGCTCTCAGAAGAGACCTGAGGCTAGACCTTCTTGTCAGGAGGATGAGTTAGTCTTGGAGATAGAGATCTCCATAGCAAGTAGATACCTAGCACATCCCCTGAGGATGATGCTAACCCTAACCCTAAGTGAAGGTTAGAGAGAGATGAGTTGGACCATGTGTTTAAAAGGACATGCCTTTGGGATGCCATATGATCCATGGGTGACCTAGCACCTTTGGCAACCCAACCCTAGGAAGGGTCATGCATGTTAGGGTAAAGGATAGCTCCTTAGATGATGATGTTAGTGAAGGGCCTTAGAAACCCTATGGGCTTGTACAAGTAGGGTATAGCTGGCACCTAGGGCACGTCATAGTGCTGACAATAGGATGAAACCCTAGATAAGGAATTATGATGGAGCATAAAGGTTTATGGATGATCTTGAGCAACCATAAGTTCGAACCTAGGCTTCAACCATGTAGAGCATGCTTTTTAGGATGATCCTTCATGAAGAAAGGACCTCTAATGGTAAGGTTGGATGTAGGGTTAGCTCTAGAGAGAGCAGGAAACCCATCAAGAAAGTTGGAAGCCTAAAACCCTAAACAATGGATGACAGTGGTTGCCTCATAAGTTGATGATATCTTGGTTGCCTTTAGAGGGATCAAACCCTAGAGGGTGAAGATGAAGCATCTGGTGCCTATGTGCCTACAATATAGGTGTTTACCTTCTGAGATAGGAAGAAGAGTTCCTTAGACCTAGAGAGGTTTAGTGAACATGATCCGAGGCCTTGTACCTTGTTGGTTGTCCTTAAGGAGGATCCAACTCTAAGTGTTGCTCGAGTTGAAGGATGACAGGAAGTGCACGATATGCCTTTTGCAAGCTTGATTCATGGTTAAGAGATAGAGCATGCAGTTGGACACCTACAAGTGAACCTAGGGTTCCTAGTCCTAAGAGGGGAAGTGGTGTACCTAATGCTCATGATGAGAAGTTGAGTTCCTTTATAAGCGAGCATGGCACTCCTCAGGTATGGAGGAAAAAGGAAGTCCCTTAAGTTTATGGTATGTGTAATGAACCCCTCATAGCTAGGTTGATGATAAAAGAAGGTATGATCTTGATCCAGCATTGAGGAAACAGGACAAGCATGACCTAGCATGGTTCAGTAGGTGATCTTCTTGTGCCTTGATAGCTTGCTAGGGTTAAGTAGGCTCATGTGGATGTAAACCCAATAACTAAGAGCTTTTGTGACCTTGTTATCAAGAGATAGCAGTTTTCTTCCCATCCTGGGAGAGGGACCCCTTTGGTAGGGTGTATATCAGTTTCGTTGGTTTAAGGTAACCTAAAGAGGTATCATAGGATCTTGAGAAGCTAAGTGAAAAGTACATGGTATGAGAATGAACCTGTAGACCCATAGATATCCATCTCCAATTGCATATGAATGGGTTACCATGGAGGTAACCGGTATGCGGCTTGACCAAAGTATGCAGGTTTCCATGATCCCTATGAAAGGATGAAAGCCAGCCATGAATGTAGAAAGAGAGATGATGAAGACTTGGGTAAGGTTCTAAGTGAACATGTACTATTATGGTGAATCCTAAGTCTAACCTAGGGTCAGGTAGGGATAAGACCGATGAAAGTAGAAGTTGCCTAATTCCCCAGTTGCACATGACCATAGGGTCAGGAGATAACACCTATCATTGTCTGAGGGCCATGGGTTAGGAGATTGATCACCTTCATGAACTCATGGGACCCAAAGGGCAGCTGAGTAGGGAACTCTCTTCATGCATAAGGGAAGAGGGATGACCCCAAAAGAGTCGGTACCGTATAGACCTAGAGGAGATGACCAAGGATATAAACCTCAATAGGTTCAAGACTAGTTTGATATCATGATGTTGGTGATGAAGAGACATATGTGGCACATTGCAACATACATGTACAAGTGTATTGGCAAGGTGGGATGTACCATCTCTACTCTTGGAACAGGAAGAACTCTGTATTTGGATTGCAGCCAAATGCTTATTTCCTCTTGTTATGGGGGTGAGAGATAGGACATTATGCATGTCATACACCAAGGATAAGAGATGATGTAGGTTGGAACGTTGTCATGAGAAATGGGGATAGAGAAAATAATCTACCATGGTAAAGTGAATGATACATGGATGGTTTGCAAACACTAAGAGGAATGAGGTAGTCACCTTATGAGGATGTTTTTATCATGAGCTATGTGGAACTTACAAGTTATACCAGGTTGAGTTTGATAACCATGATGATGGAATCAGAGAGTGTTCTTATGAAGATAAACATATAGTTTGAGGTGACATGATAAGTGAAATACATGGAAGTGTAATGCTACCTAATACCTAAGGATGTGAAGTGGTAATGGATGCTCTGGTTGAGATACATCTGACTTGTTTGACCAGAAGCTAGAAAGGGTTGATTGACTAACCTTAAGTTCGAAAAGGAGAGGTGTTTGGATAATACTCAGATGTAACAAGATACATTGAAAAGTTATGGTTGTTTGGTTAGCCAGTCTAGTCCTGGATGCAATGAAAGGATGGTGGTAAAACCTCAGATGTACTTCTTTGGAAGAGAAGGTGATGAAACCCCAACTAGAGTGGTTTAGGGTTTCGGAAGAATCGATCTTGAAAGAATCATGACATACAGGAAATCATGATCGAAGATCACCATACACCGTGGATAATGGAAATAGCACTTTGGATGCTTAAGATGAAGTTGCATGTGGTTTATGGCCATGCAAGCCAGGAGGTAAAGGACGAACCCCAGTAACCCAGTGTATCGATATGGAGGACAAAAGAGTCCCTGAGAGGGAACGGGAGCTCAACACTATGGATGTTGTGATAGGTCTTCCTTGGACCGAGGAAGGTTGAGATGCAATATGGGTTATGGTAGATCGCCTAACCTAGATGACATAAGAAAGAAAGAGTTCTGTCAAGGGACAGATCTAGTTGAACTACCCATGAGAGAGATGGTTCAACTACACCATAAAGTAAGTTCAAAGGTTCTTGAGTTTGAACTAAAGGTTCCCTTCCAAAAGGTGGAAGTAGGTACATTGAGAACTCAATGTTAGTATAGTTTATCACCCCTAACTATGGTTAGTATGGTCCAAACTAAAGGGTCTGATGAGGGCATGTGTGCTCGTTCAGGGTGATATCTAGAGACGGTTTTTTTCCTATGAAAAATGTGAAGATAACCATCATAGCCAATATTGGGTTTTATAAGAAGCTCTATAAGGGAGGTTGTGTCGATCACCACTTCAGTAAGGTGATGTTGGTGAAAAGGGCCACATGATGATTAGAAAAGGACCACATGATGGTTAGAGAAGGACCATAGTGCATGTAGATGAAGTCACTTTAATTGTGCAAGGGTTTGAAGGAGCCTAGAGACGATGAGAGTAGTGAGCAGATGCAAAGTAGACTGACATACAAGTTACTGTGGGAGAAAATGTGACAAGAAAATCTGACCCCTCTAAGTTATAACTAAGAGAGCTGAGTCCCTGATGCATGGGTTCTTTTGACATGGTGGTGGAGAAGGTTAAGTTTGACCATACCCCTCAGGATAAAGTAATGTGTGATGAGTTCCATGTGTCCAATTTAGGGCACTATGTGAGGTACCCAACCATGTGCTGAGCAATGAACCTAGTGAGCCCCAAGGGAGGCTGAAATGGCCTGAGTCACCTGTGTAGTTTATAGACGCCAAGATGAAAGAACTCAGAGAAAAGAATATGTGATAATAAAGGTTCTTTGGAAACGCCATGAGTACGAAAAAGCCGCATAGGGGCCAATGGTGGACATGGAAAAGTCTTATCCTGAATTGTTTGTTTGCTTGCCTGAGTTTTGAGGATAAAATTCCTATAAGAGGGGAAGGATATTATAACCCCAATTTTTGGGTTCAATTGGTGAGAAATATAATTTCTCATATTAAATATACTTGAACAAATAATGATATAATTTGCTTCAAAATGGATTTCGTTTACAATAGCCTTGATGTTTGTGTTGTGGGCTTTATTGGATATTGGGCCCAATAACAAGGAAATGAAGAAAGGAAAATTCAATTAATAAAATAGTAAATGAAAATTGAATATTCGAGAAAGGAAATATGTAGAAACCTCTAGAAGGCAAATCCAAAGAGGATTTCATGCCTCTTGGGTTCCTTGGGTACCAAGGAGTCCAAGGTTGCAAAAAGAAAGCAATAAGAGAAGAAAAGATTAATTATGTATTTTTTTATTAAGAAAGAAATTGAAAATAATGATAAAATGTGGAAAATGAATGGAAAGAGGCATAAATGAGATTTATTGGTCAGATTGCATATCCATGAGGTTTCTAATAATAAAAGGAAGGCCAATGAGGAGAATAAAAGAGAAATAAAGAGAAAATACTAAAAAGGCAAAATAAGAGGATAATATAATGCATTATTAAGGAATTATGAGGTATTGTTAAAAAAAAAGTAATTTCTATTAAAGGAAATAGAATTTCGTACCAATGGATTAAAAAGCAAGGAAGGGGAGAATAAGTAAGAGGAATTTCGAATTCCTAACTAGTCAAGAAATAGGATATATTAAAGAAGAGAGAAAATTTGTGTTCTAATGAAGGAATTACTTTCCAAGTAGGAAAAGGATTTGTTTTCCCTTGAATGAACACCTTAGGGTGCGAAACCTCTTCCTTATAAAAGGGGTATGACATTGGACCGAGTTCATAGAGTTCCACGTAGTCACTCTCTCTCTCCCTTCTTGGTCTTCTTCATCTTCATCGAGCAAACCCTAGCCATGAAGTGAGTGCTTCCCTGGAGAAATGGTGACCTGATGGGTAGTTTAGATGGTAGCCTAGTTTACCACGGAATCAAGGAGTGACGTAGCCTCTGAAGCCGTGCCCTAGAGTGTGCGCAGCAGTAGAAGATAGGCTGCACGGGCGGCCGCAAAAACATGGCCCGACGGATAAGCAAACGAGCACCATGGCCAGTCTTTGATGGTGCCCTGTGTGCGCCTGAGAGGGGAGGAGTTAGAACAACTTTTCTCGGTGAGGATCGTGGTCCTAGGAGAGGAGGAGAAGCCGCACACAGTGGCTAGGGCGACTGCAGGCTGCCGTCACGAGGAGGAAGAAGGTGGAGTTGGCGTTGGACGAAAATACCCTCCGGGGTATGAAGCGCTGATCGTTTAAGTTGAGGGCAGATTCGTCTTTTCGTTCTATCCGAAGTTGGGCGCGCAGTGAGGTATGTGCATGGTAAGCGCTGACGTGGCATCGTGTGATTGGTTACTTAAAGTTTTATTTGCAAAAATCGTAGTTAAAGATTTGTAGCTCGGATGATAAAAGTTTATACATGAATTTTGATCAGAAAAATGCAAGGAATCCATTAAAAATAGTTTTAAAGCCTGAATCTGATCATAGTTAGAAATGTAGTGCAAATTATCATCTTTAATGAATTAAAGATTAAGAAACCCTATTTTGATATGATTAATGTGTTTAATAGGGTTTAATGGATCTTTAGAGTTGATATTAATCTGTTAAATGTAAAACGGAACATTGAGTTCAAAAAGGAAGAACTTTGCACATGATTAGTCTAATTTAGGGTTTATGTGCTTAAATATGCATGAAATTTGAAAAGGGCATAAAGTTATCATCTTTAATGATTCAATTAACGAAAAATCCTTATATTTGATGATAGATGGATAATTCAAGTTGATATTAACCTGTTGTTAATGAAAGAGAAAATAGGATTCAAAAAAAGGATCTTTTATATATATTTGGTTTAATTTAGGGTTTTGTGCATGATTATGCATTAATGAGTTTAAGAACCCTAATTTAAGAGAATATGTCTTTTAATTGGTTTAATTGTTTAAATCCATGAATAAATAGGGATATGATGATCCTAAGTCAATTTGATACTATTAAAAATGGATAGTTGAGCAATTAAGGTTCATATAAATGGAAAAGAGTATTTTAGGGTTTGTTAACCTAAAAGGGATAAAGTTTGAGAAATTGATCTAAGAAACCCTAATGAATACTAATGAAACCTTAATGCGGATTAGAAACCTTAGAAAGAGAATCCAAGTCAATAAAGTAGTTTCTTGATGAAGTGTGTAATAAATAGAGTACATATTTATTTCAGGAACTATGTGATGATTGAATTACTTGCTTGGATATGTTGATTGGCTTGATTGTATATACATGAAGTATATGTTCAATAATCTGCATGACTCATCAAATCAGGTATGTGGTTATGATTATGAATAATTTCTTTAGTTTCCCGATGGATTCTCAGATGTTTAATCGCATTGAATGCAACTGAACTATTGGATGTTTATTTATTTCATGCAACTATAAAGTGATTATGATTATCACCATAAATATGCATATATAACTAGCTAGATCCGGGTCCACCTCTGTTACTTTGAAAAGGCTAAAAAAGGGGTAATCCTAGAGTAAGGTCTAGGTTACCGTGAGTTAGAAATTGGGCTACCTACGTGTAGTGCCATGAGACTCTTTAGCATATCCCGAGTTAAGGAGTGGTCTACTTACGAGTAGTGCCATGTGACTCAACCCTAGAAACTGGTTCACTTATAGGTGGATCATGAGGGGTTTAATGGGGACAACACAAAGGATAGGGTACTCTTGGATCACGGAGTTATATCTAAAACGTAATATTGGTTGTTAATTAAGTAATTGAATGATTACATTGTATCATAGTTGCATGTTTATTGTTTCCGCCACATACCAGCTACGGCTGACCGATGTTTTGTTTATCGGCGTTTTAGGTACAATGAAAAGAACAAACAGTAAAGTGGCACATGTGATACTAAATGAGAATTAAAGTGCAAAGGAGGATTAGATAGATTAGTATCGGTGTGGATAGAAGATTAGAGATCCAAGTTTTAAAAAGGTATGCAAAAATTTATTTTCTTACAACTTTCAGTATAGTATGTTAAAATTTGATAATTATTCTTGGTTAATTGCCGAACCTTTGATCCGTAAGTCATGGGTGCGGCTTCAACCTCTCAGTCTCCCTTAATTGGGGGTTATCGGGAGGTGGGGTCGTAACATTTAGTATCAGAGCTTAGGTTCCTCAGTTAACCATTAATAATTATTAAATTTTACAAACTCCATAGAACCCAAGGGAGTTATTAGAGGAGTATCTGAAAGACGGAGGTGTCTAGAAAGGGATCACGACCGAGGGCTGGCAAGATTTTCCTCCGCACTGCTAGTCAGAATACGAGGACTCCCGGACCCGTGTGACTGCCTGGCCAAAGTCTTAGGGTATGAATTGAAATAAGATACCTTTAGGACTTCTCATCTTATTCATCCCTTCTCATCACAAAATTTTGATATGGACCTAAAGGATTAGGGTTTTCCTTCTTCTCCTCACCCTCTTGAGGTATGGGTAAGGTTAATAAGGTTTAAGGAATCCTCCACGAAATTAATGAAAGGCATGTAAATAAGATGTCATGGACATAAGCTTAATAGATTAAGCACAAAATAAATAATAGATACATGCTTAGGTCGTATGACATAAGATGTCATGTTCTCAGAAGAGACCTGAGGATAGACCTTCTTGTCAGGAGGATGAGTTAGTCTTGGAGATAGAGATCTCCATTGAAAGTAGAGACCTAGCACATCCCCTGAGGATGATGCTAACCCTAACCCTAAGTGAAGGTTAGAGAGAGTTGAGTTGGACCAGGTGTTTAAAAGGACATGCCTTTGGGATGCCATATGATCCATGGGTGACCTAGCACCTTTGGCAACCCAACCCTGGGAAGGGTCATGCATGTTAGGGTAAAGGATAGCTCCTTAGATGATGATGTTAGTGAAGGCCTTATAAACCCTATGGGCTTGTACAAGTAGGGTATAGCTGGCACCTAGGGCACGTCATAGTGCTGACAATAGGATGAAACCCTAGATAAGGAATTATGATGGAGCATAAAGGGTTATGGATGATCTTGAGCAACCATAAGTTCGAACCTAGGCTTCAACCACATAGAGCATGCTTTTGAGGATGATCCTTCATGAAGAAAGGACCTCTAATGGTAAGGTTGGATGTAGGGTTAGCTCTAGAGAGAGAAGGAAACCCAACAAGAAGGTTGGAAGCCTAAAACCCTAAACAATGGATGACAGTGGTTGCCTCATAAGTTGATGATATCTTGGTTTCCTTTAGAGGGATCAAACCCTAGAGAGTGAAGATGAAGCATCTGGTGCCTATGTTCCTACAATATAGGTGTTTACCTTCTGAGGTAGGAAGAAGAGTTCCTTAGACCTAGAGAGGTTTAGTGAACAGGATCTGAGGCCTTATACCTTGTTGGTTGTCCTTAAGGAGGATCCAACTCTAAGTGTTGCTCGAATTGAAGGATGACATGAAGTACACGAGATGCCTTTTGCAAGCTTGATTCATGGTTAAGAGATAGACCATGCAGTTGGACACCTACAAGTGAACCTAGGGTTCCTAGGCCTAAGAGGGGAAGTGGTGTACCTAATGCTCATGATGAGAAGTTGAGTTCCTTTAGAAGTGAGCATGACACTCCTCAAGTATAGAGGAAAATGGAAGTCCCTTAAATTTATGGTATGTGTAATGAACCCCTCATATCTAGGTTGATGATAAAAGAAGGTATGATCTTGATCCAGCATTGAGGAAAGAGGACAAGTATGACCTAGCATGGTTCAATAGGTGATCTTCTTGTGCCTTAATTGCTTGCAAGGGTTAAGTAGGCTCATGTGGATGTAAACCCAATACCTAAGAGCTTTCGTGACCTTGTTATCAAGAGATAGCGGTTTTCCTCCCATCCTGGGAGAGGGACCCCTTTGGTAGGGTGTATATCAGTTTCGTTGGTTTAAGGTAACCTAAAGAGGTCTCATAGGATCTTAAGAAGCTAAGTGAAAAGTACATGGTATGAGAATGAACCTGTAGATCCATAGATATCCATCTCCAATTGCATATGAATGGGTTACCATGGAGGTAACTGGTATGGGGCTTGACCAAAGTTGGCAGGTTGCCATGATCTTGATGAAAGGATGAAAGACAGCCATGAATAAAGAAAAAGAGATGATGAAGACTTGGGTAAGGTTCTAAGTGAACATGTACTATTATGGTGAATCCTAAGTCTAACCTAGGGTCAGGTAGGGATAAGACCGATGAAAGTAGGAGTTGCCTAATTCCCCAGTTGCACATGACCATAGGGTCAGGAGGTAACAACTATCATTGTTTGAGGGCCATGGGTTAGGAGATTGATCACCTTCATGAACTCATGGGACCCAAAGGGCAGCTGAGTAGGGAACTCTCTTGATGCATAAGGGAAAAGGGATGACCCCAAAAGAGTCGGTACCGTATAGACCTAGAGGAGATGACCAAGGATATAAACCTCAATAGGTTCAAGACTAGTTTGATATCATGATGTTGGTGATGAAGAGACATATGTGGCACGTTGCTACTTAGATGTAAAGGTGTATTGGCAAGGTGGGATGTACCATCTCTACTCTTAGAACAGGAAGAACTCTGTATTTGGACTGCAGCCAAATGCTTATTTCCTCTTGTTATGGGGGTGAGAGATAGGACATTATGCATGTCATACACCAAGGATAAGAGATGATGTAGGTTGGAACGTTGTCATGAGAAATGGGGATAGAGAAGATAATCTACCATGGTAAAGTGAATGCTACATGGATGATTTGCAAACACTAAGAGGAATGAGGTAGTCACCTTATGAGGATGTTTTTATCATGAGCTATGTGGAACTTACAAGTTATACCAGGTTGAGTTTGATCACCATGATGATGGAATCAGAGAGTGTTCTTATGAAGATAAACATATAGTTTGAGGTGACATGATAAGTGAAATACATGGAAGTGTAATGCTACCTAATACCTAAGGATGTGAAGTGGTAATGGGTGCTCTGGTTGAGATACATCTGACTTGTTTGACCAGAAGCTAGAAAGGGTTGATTGGATAACCTTAAGTTCGAAAAGGAGAGGTGTTTGGATAACACTCAGATGTAACAAGATACATTGAAAAGTTATGGTTGTTTGGTTAGCCAGTCTAGTCATGGATGCAATGAAAGGATGGTGGTAAAACCTCAGATGTACTTCTTTGGAAGAGAAGGTGATGAAACCCCGACTAGAGTGGTTTAGGGTTTTGGAAGAATCGATCTTGAAAGAATCATGACATACAACAAATCATGATTGAAGATCACCATACACCGTGGATAATGGAAATAGCACTTTGGATGCTTAAGATGAAGTTGCATGTGGTTTATTTCCATGCAAGCCAGGACGTAAAGGCCGAACCCCAGTAACCCATTGTATCGATATAGAGGACAAAAGAGTCCCTGAGAGGGAACGGGAGCTCAACACTATGGATGTTGTGATATGTCTTCCTTGGACCGAGGAAGGTCGAGATGCAATATGGGTTATGGTAGATCGCCTTACCTAGATGACATAAGAAAGAAAGAGTTCTGTCAAGGGACAGATCTAGTTGAACTACCCATGAGAGAGATGGTTCAACTACACCATAAAGTAAGTTCAAAGGTTCTTGAGTTTGAACTAAAGATTCCCTTCCAAAAGATGGAAGTAGGTACATTGAGAACTCAATGTTAGTATAGTTTATCACCCCTAACTATGGTTAGTATGGTCCAAACTAAAGGGTCTGATGAGGGCATGTGTGCTCGTTCAGGGTGATATCTAGAGACAGTTTTTGTCCTATGAAAAATGTGAAGATAACCATCATAGCCAATATTGGGTTTTATAAGAAGCTCTGTAAGGGAGGTTGTGTCGGTCACCACTTCAGTAAGGTGATGTTGGTGAAAAGGGCCACATGATGGTTAGAAAAGGACCACATGATGGTTAGAGAAGGACCACAGTGCGTGTAGATGAAGTCACTTTGATTGTGCAAGGGCTGGAAGGAGCCTAGAGACGATGAGAGTCGTGAGCAGATGCAAAGTAGACTAACTCCTCTTTCCTTATGATGTCGTAATTGGTTATTGTCATTCACTATCAACGTAATATGGGAGCTATAGGGAAACACACTTAGGACACACCTAGTAGAGGATTTTTATCATGAATTATAATTGAATTGATTACTAAAGTGTTTACGTATTCAATTAGCAACAAATTGACTGATAGGACACCCAATCGACAAATTGGAGTGTTAGCTTGATTGGATATAGCACTGGATGAATTTTGGATGAGTTGAGGAGCAAATCAAGTGGTTCACTTAGTGAACCGATTGGTATATAGTCACCAAATGACCATTTTGTGAAGCAAAACATCCAGTTTGTATAGCAATTCAATTGCATCAAGGATTAGCGTTGATGTCATGTCGTTCATTAATTGGATTAGAATTGCTAATACAATTGTGATTGGAAAACATGAAAAATGACCGGTTCATAGGGGAACCGATTGGCGCCAACCAATCGGTTTTCTTAGCAAACTGAACATTTCATCATGTGTAGGTTGTGTTTTTTTGTAAGATGTTGGTCCCTTCCACTCTCACATAGATTGAGAACCCTTACACTGACCCTCCTATAAATAGACAAATATTGGGGGATTCCCAGAGACATAACTCAATTACATCTGATAATTATTTGTCTTCTCTGGTTGTAGTAATTGTGAGAACCCAAGCAAGTCCTACCCACTAAAGGGAGGGATATCATGGGAGAATAATTGTGGGAGAGAAAGTTGGTGACTAGTAGACCACTAGGAGGGACAACACCTTCATGTTCGTTCTACTAGAAGGCCAAGAGTTCTAGGCGGTCTGTGTAGACTTTCATAGAGGCATGGCGATTGTTTCCTATCGCTAGGAGACAACATCATCCTGTGGTCTATGGTGGAGACTAGGAGTTGTTGCAAACGTCATTCAAGTGCAACTAGAAGAAAGTTGCACAACAACAATGATGAAGAGATTGTTGATGGACTTGATCCATGTTTAGGTATATCCTCAAAACCATATGTATCATTATATAGTTAATGATGTGATCTACTAGTTTTGTGGGGAATATGACAACAAAAAATTTATTTTCACTACCAGTTCTGTCGCCATATTTCCCTATAGTGGTATCAGAGCCATGCCAGTTTATTATATTTTAGAATAATCGATAAGATCAGATTTTTGGTTTTATCATTTATTTATTAGATAGTATATGAATATTAATGGCCAATCAAATACCATGTACAATCCCAAATTAATATATATATATATATATATATATATATATATATATATATATATATATATATATATATATATATATATATATGTATGCATATATGAAATTTTCACGCTTCACCCTAAAAGTGAGTTTTGATGGTGGATATGAAGCATGGTTATGGCCAATAACCCTATATATCTATGCATGGTTGTGTGATTGGTTGTTCTTGTTTTATCTCAGTTTGCATACCAAACCTCTTTCTTATCTTCCAATTGTAAAAGCATTATTCTCTCTTACCTATTCTCCCTTAGAATGTAACTCAAGGTTTCTCTATAATCATATAATATTAAGATAGTCTAATTTCTTGTTATAATGAATAATATGAACCACTTGAGAAGCCAAACCAATCTACTGGAGCCAAGTCGATCAACTGGAGGACTTTGAAGATGTTGGATCTGAGTTCAGACAATCAGTGTGATGACCAACTGACCATCCAGGAGGCGAGCTGATCAATGCAAGGGTTGCATCGATCAACCAATATTACCAAGAACAAATTTTCATCAAGAAAAGGTTTCTTCATGAGATGTAGACCCGAGGTTGTGGACTCCTTGTGGCTCCAAGGAATTATAATAGAATGGTCATAACCATCTCTTATGTTTATTGCATTTTTCTTTATGGGATATAGCATGTATATGATACATACTATATATATGGTGATTGGATAATGTATATGTATTTATAATAAAAACTCCCTCAAATAATATATTTATTCATAGATGCTTTCCATAAACAACACACATGAAAATTTTAATAGACTAAGTGTGGTCACCCCACTGATGGTACACAATATATCTTGTGGAAGTGTGATGGTAACAATGCAGTCCTACTAAGCGGGATGTATTCCATTTGGATTTTGGTCCAGGCTTAACTGTGTGTCCTTAATAAGATTAAGCATCAGATAGACTAAGTGTGGGCACCCCAACGGTGGTACACTGAATATCTTATAGAAGTGTGATGGTAACAATGTGGTCCTGCCAAGCGGGATGCATTCTAGTTGGCTTTTGGTCCATGCTTAACTATGTTTCCTTAATAAGATTAAGCATCAGAGGCTTGTAGACGACTATGGAAAAAAGTTGCATATATCATCTATCCAGAAACTACGTATGATCCAATTGGCAAAAGTTTCCCACCTTAATAATTAACTATGGATGCTGGCGTTGGTTGGATAATAGTTTAATTGTTTTGGATCTTGGCTCACTAGAAGGTTGTACGCTACAATCTTCAAAATTTATATATGAGGGCTATCGATTTGAATAAAATAATGGGAGTGATCAATAATTAAAGACCTAATTGAATATCATTAATTTTAAATCAAATTAAATCAAAATGGTTTTGACAAAATGCAAAAATGTTCTCTTGTAGAATCAAATGGTAGTCAAATCATCATTGTGATTGGTCCTTAGGAAAGATAAAATTAACGTGACAAATTTCCATGACTGGTTTAGGAATTTTAGAAGGGTTCACAATGAAGAGTGCAAGATCTATGTCCTAGAAACACCGGTGTCATATATGCATGTTTTTGATGCACCTAGGATGAGGTGGATGCTTACTGAAAGCATGCCAACAATGCCTTGGAAATAAAGCACCTTATGCTAAGTTGCATGAGTAGTTTTAAGACATGGGGAAACTTGAGATGGTAACACATCTTAAGAAGTTGAACCATAAGAACACAAAGCAAGAAAGGTACAATATCTCAAAGGCACTCCTTGAGTGTAATATTTTAGAGAGAGACTCAGTAGACACCCATTGCTCAATATGATTGGACATGTGAAACATCTAGAAGAACTAGGATTCTCTTTGAGCCAAGAGTTGGCCACATATATGATTATCCATACCTTGAGTTCAATCTAGATATTAGTGACAAAGGAACTATACAAACACTATAACACCTATCACAGATTGTAGGTTGAAGTTGTTCTCCAACTTTCCATTTACTTAGGTAGCAATGATGTGTGATTAGGCACCACTCTATGCTTGTGATTTATAATTGGTTACAACCATTCACTTCCTACATAATATGGAACCTATAGGGTCACACACATGGTATACACATAGAATAGGAGTTTAATCATGAATTATGATTAAATTGATTTCTAAAATGTTTAGATATTCAATTCAAGCAACAAATTAATGGATTGAACTCTCAACCAACCTTTTGAAGTATTGAACTGACTGATTGGAGTGTTAGGTTGATTGGATATTGCATTGGCTGAATTTTGAATGAGTTGAGGAGCGTACCAATCGGTCGCCAAATGACCGTTTCATGAAGAGAAATGCCCAAGTTGTACAGAAATTTGATTACATCAAGGATTAGTGATGACACCATGGTTTACATTAATTGGATTATAATTACCAACACAAATGAAATGGGGAAACATGACAATATGAGTGGTTCATTGGGTGAACTAATTGGCTCATATGCTACCTGATCAGTTTTCTTAGCTAATCAATCATTTTGTCATTTGCAGGTTGCAAATTTTTGTGAGATTCCCTTCCATTCATCTCCCACATAGGTTGGGAACCCTAACCCTAACCCTCCTATAAGTAGAAGGGTACTGGGGGCTTCCCAGAGACACAACTCAATTTCTTATGAGAATTCTTTGTCTTCTCTAATTATGGTAACCAAGAGAACTTGAGGAAGTTCTACCTGCTAAAGGGAGGGATATCAAGGGAGAACAACTGTGGGAGAGAAATTTGGTGACTAGTACACCAATAGGAGGGACAACTGCATCCTATCCATTCTAATAGACAGGAGTTCTAGGTGGTCCGTGTGGAATTCCATAGAGGAGTGCAGGTCGTTACCTACCACTAGGAGGACAATGTCAGCCTACTGCCCATGGTGGAGACTAGGAGATATTGCAAACGTTGTCATAGTGCAACTAGAAGAAAGATACACATCAACAACATTGAGGAGATTGTCATTGGACTTGCTCCAGCACCATGTATATCCTTGAAACCAACTTTTCCAATATATAGTTATTGATGTGATCTGCTGGTTTAATAGGGAATATGGAAGCCAAATTTTGTTTTTGTTGCTTGCTTTGTCGCCATATTTTCCTACATAGTGAATCGGAGAGAAAAGCTGACAAAAATATTGAAAATAGAGGACTATGGACTAGAGAAAAGTTGAACTCAGTCCAACAATGGACCAGAATGCATGAAATAGTTTGTGTGTTTGGGTCAACCAGTCTAGACAAATATATGTGTAACCCTAGATAGAGGCAATCGAAGTTTCCCTAATCAGGTTTCAGATCATATATTTTTGCATTTTTATGGTAAATTGAAATTTCCTTATAAAGATAACTACATATATGTACTTTGTTTGATGCTTGGATCTCTATTAGACCATTCTGGAAATACCAAAGATGTTCTTGAGCTAGAAGAAGGTTATCTCTTTGAGGAAATCCCATTCATGTTGGTGAATTAGAATTCTTGCAAGATTTGAGCTAGAACTCACTCTTATAACATTTTAGAGGTAAAATCCATGTAAGTGTCATCTATTCACTTCAACATTGTTGTTGTTATACCTATGTTCTCTAACTACTTGGATATATTATCCATGATTCATATAGAAATATCACTTGTCTACATAATATCCCTTCTTTTCTACTTCTTTGGCCTAGTTGAAGATAGTGCATGTAAGGTTGGATTTTGGGAGTTGTTTGGTGGAACTTTGAAGATAGGGTTTCATGCTTTATCTTGCTCAAAGGTCATTCTCCTGGAAAGTGGATTAACTCAATCTAGCATATTGGCACATTCTAAGTTTTAAATCAATTGCAACTAAAGATTTAATCATATTTTTTGCTTGTAAGTCTAATTCTTGTTAAGAATTCCTACTCTATTGGGATTATGATGAATTTTTTATTTTCTATTCTCTCCTTCCATATTAATTACATTTATTAAAGGTATTGATATCCTGAAATTATATTTTTGATAAATTTCCTACGTGAATTCTTATGTTTGGCCAAATGGTGCCTTCAATTGAGTATTTTTTGTCATTCTATGTATTTGACAAATCCATGAGCTTTTATCCTTTCTCTTACTGAATTTACATGTTATTCATACACTGAAAGCCAAAATGTCATTAATTATTTGGAACAAAATCACCTTGCTTGTGTTGAAAATGACATGAAAGTGGATGAATACGTTGAATTATCATAGAATGGTGGACATAAGGTTTTACATGATATGATGATAATTTATTGACAATAAACAATCATCAATTTGGTTATGCCGTGAGGTTTATTGAATCAAGTCAATCTCAAGCAGTTTATTTATTTTGGTTGATGCCTTGATGTCTTGGAAAGATTCAATTATATGATGGTTTACTTAAACCATTAGTAAAAGGGAAAATTAGGTAATTTCGAAATGCTTGGGAAAAATAATAGAGATTTTATTTTATGCCTTTGCACTGAAGTTTATAAATTTCTATTATTCATATAGTTTCTACAAAGTCCTTGCAAATTTAATGAAATTTTTAGGGTTAGTGTCTAATGACTCTTGAAATATACAAATTGTGATGTTCTCTTTTAATATAATAATACACTTGTAATAGAAATGATTATCCTTTTCCATGAGATATAAGTCTTTGTTAACAATTGATGGGAACTTCTAAATTTGAGAAAATGGTACTATTTTGTTTTCCCCTTTCAATGGTATATGAATATACAATATGACCTGAGTAATATAATAATGGGTACTTATTTAAAACCATGTATAGCATAAAGGACATATGGTCCATATAATAAGCCATGGTTAGGTAGATCCTAGTGAACATGGTTATTGTTAAAGATGTGTGGGAATGTGACTGAGAAGTACATGATAGAGTGAATATAATATGTGGCTCTAATTATTCCATTTCTTAATATTGTTTTGTGTCTACTATTATCTCTTCCCATTAGTTATAAGTAAAACATCTCTAATTGAGATCAACAAAGCAAGATAAGATTCCTTTTAATAAAATCTTCATAAAATACAAGTATTCGTATAAGTAATGAGTAAAACCTAAACAAATAGTTATAACATGCACAATAGAACTTCACCAATTTTTGGAAGTAGGAGAAGGGAAATGAGTAATCATTTAGATATCTAAGGACCATACTCATGACATACATGATTTTTTTGTAGGTCATAGACATATCAACCCCTATATTTTATATTAGGGGCATTGGTAGGGTCATGGTAAGAACTTAGTTTCACTGCCTACTATTAATATCATTTGCATTCGTCATGGGGACGTTTTACTCATAAAATTGTATTTATTTTGGTTCAAGTGTAATTTAGTGGGGCTAGTGGAAGAATGTAACAAACATTTTAGGATATATATATATATAAATATATATATATATATATATCATACCTAGTTGTAAATTCTTACATATATTTCTAAGTGGCCTTCCAAGAATTGTAAGTACTTGCATGTTAATTTATTTGACATGGTTTATATGTTATTCTAACTTTGTAGAATGTGATCTTATTATATCATGTGTTAATATGTTGGATCTCATATTAATTTATCAAAATTTTAACTAATATTGATTAGAGCAAACATATCTTTCCATATTACTTCAATTCATACAATAATGTTTCATGTTCATGTTACTATGTCTTAGAGCAAGTTCTTCCCTCATTAGGACTACTTATGAGTGTCATGAGGTTGTCCCTTGTAATTTTATGTCTAGTGTAAGAAAAAAAAGGTTGAGATGATAATGACATAATTAACAAAATATAGATTACTCTAGAGTGTACATGTCTCTTACTTTCCTAAGTGTTTGCGTAACATCCCATGATTTAAGGCCATGGATAAAATGATTATAAGTGAAACAATGACTATCCATATCAACCTGGTAACGTTTCAAGTGTGGCATCAATAGATATTATACATTATGCATGATGAGACTAGTATAATACTAAGATAGTTGACCTTTTAGGAAGTTGAATCCAGGCTATGGGTGAACGAGAAAATGTGCAAAATTGAGGTCAAAGTTGGTCTATGTAGCTAGTCATCATTACCAAAACTCTATTAGAGCCTTGTGTATTGGTCATATATGTAACATATACTATTAGATATAGTTCTTCTGTAAAAGATGGGCCCCACATGGAAATGTGGCACTATCATCTTGAGTCATGAAGTGCATGCATGCAGAAAGGGATATGTATTGTTGTAATAGGGATCCACCATTACTCCAGTATCTACTAAAGAAATTTGGGTCTATAGGTCTCGTTTTGGGTCTAAAAAAAAATGGAAAATAGATTATAAGGCCATGACGTTGAACCTTGAAAAGTACAAAAGTCTAAGTTGAGGAGATTCTAATATCATAGTCTTTGAGCCATCAGATAAAATGAGGTTAGAAGGAATGATTGGACTACCCATATTACCAAGGTGTACCTCTATTTTAGGTAAGCATCAATAGGTACCCTATGGTTAAGCATGCTTGGTCCAGAGGAGTATTAGGATGGATGAAATTTTGGGAGGTTGAACCATGTTGTGTATGAGTAAGTACAATGCACACAGTTGAGGCTAGTAGTTGTATGCAGGGTCAATCATCTTTCCAAAAACTATTAGAGCCTTGGGTGGTGGGACTAGACATACAGTTTGGTGGGTAGTTCTCATGATATGATGCATTATGCTTTCTTTTTGTTTCTTACAATTTTAAAGGAAAACTAGTTGTACATGCACCATTTTCTATATCAATATTATTATAATTTACCTATTGAAAATAATAAACCTAAATTACTTATTTTACTATCAAACGTTATGGTTAAGTATGAAGTCATGTTTTTGAGTTTTTTATTCTTTTCTAATTTGTTGCTGGTCATGTAGGTCCAAGATTTAAGAGTATATAATATGTTGATAAAATTTTGTGGGACATCCATATATAATTGATAAGTTGTTCAATCTTTCCACTCAATGTTTTTGTATATGTGTTTCTTTCAAAAAACAAATTTGGTTTTGCATTCACGCCCTACTATAGGTAGTTTAATATTGATTTGGTTATTAATATAAGGATGTTCCCCATAATATGTAATACGGAAAATGATATGTATATTACAATGATAAAAACAAGAATATGAGAAGTAAGAAAATGTGAAATCCTCACTTTTAAATGATGATTGATTAGATGTAGATGACAGAAAAGTACTAACTAAATTTAGGGAGCACAGAAGTTTGAAATTCATATTAAAGTCAAATTGGTATTAACAAAAGCTATGTAAACCGTTGTCAGAGGAGATGAATGAGAAAAAATGATACATAACACAAATAAAATTAGTTTTTTTATAGTTACTGTGACAAAGTGGGTTTTCTGGCTTAATTTCTAGGACGAAATATCATTTAAGGTGTGTAGGATGTGATATAGTGGACTTTTGGAATCCTAAATGTCCAATGACATAAGTGAAATCATATGGTTGAGTTATATTAAGAGTTCCAAGCTTTTGACAAAGTAGGTGTGTTGATGTGAGGTTGACATCATGATTAAGATATCTCTTTCTAATGCCTTCTTGAGGAATTTAATAGAATGATCAAATAGATGATTTTTGTAACTAAATTTGAGTAGAAGGTAGTTCGAGAGGTAAGGGATCTATGGTTAAAATATGGTGGTGATTGGAGGTTTCTAGAGGAAGTAATGTAGGTTTTAAAATAATGAAATAATATGTATTTTGAGGCATATTGGACCAAAGTATTTGATTTGTTGCCTAAGTTTATAACAAGGATGTCATCCAATCCATTTATTAGCCTTTTGGATGGATTGTGTGGCCTTGGATTTCGTATCTGGTGGACTTGGCCTTTGACAAGTTATCTATTACCCTAGTTTAAATCAACAATGGGGGAGACAGTATAGTTCTCGCAAGATCAGTCCACAATGATCACCAAACGTGGGCAGAGACATGTAGTAGGTCGTGGCCTTGTGGTGGTGGTTTCTTTGCGTTGAAAGGATTAGGAATCCCCTCACTTTGGGGGTAGATAGACCTAAGGTGGGAGAGTTCCACCTCCCGATCTTATTGCTTCTACACCCACCATTAGAATTTGGAAGATGAGCATCCAGGAGAAATGACCTGCTAAGGAATCAGCCATCAACAATGGAATAAGAAACCAAAATGGTAGTGATGGTGGACAACAAGGCTTGGAGTTGTGGGCGATAGACCTGTGTTGCTGTGAAAGTGTAGCTGAGGTTTCTGAAGCTGATTCATTCAAAATGTCCTAGCGAGGAGGAGGATTTCATGGTCAAACTCTCGCCGAAGGGGAGAACCTCATGACAACAACGAGTTGTGTGTGAGGCTGGAGAATGCAATCAGACCGCCTGGGGAGGCCCCAGCAGCAATCCACGATACTAGCACGGAGCAAGAGGAGTTACCATCGGGAGTCTGAGAGATAGGGGTTCGACAGAGATTGACTCACACGGAGGAGTAGGCAGGCGTTAGACCAGTAGTGCGTCGGCGCCCAGGAGGCACAGGGAAGGACATGTCACGGCGTCGGGCGAGAAGCTGCATCACGTTGAGTCATAGTAGAAGATAAAGGGAAGATGTGGACTAGTTCTGGAGCCAAGAAACTGGCTGGCTCCAGCCAAACCTAGCGAACCTGTACGGCGACGGCTTCCCGAGGAGGACAGTTTGGAGATCGACCTCTCGTCGGCCTTCGAATCTAGCAGCAACGCTCTTCAAAATAGATGAAATGATACTTGGCAACTGGGGAAGGCGGGTGATCCCAGGTCGTCGAGTGAGGAGGCAGGGCTGGAGCTATGCGGCGACACCCTAAGAAGGTCACAACGAGACCCACTGTTCCAGCAAACAAAGCACACAGGCGTCGCGAGAAGGAGAAATAACGACAGAAAGGAGGACCGCGTCTGCTGCTTTGAACCAGACCCAGAACAAACGTGAATGGCTGACTCTACCAAGTGAAGGAGCCACAGCCCTAGTGGCCACGTGTCAGACTCTGATTAGCTGAAAAAGGTAAAAGACCAAAAACACTGATATCTTATATAATTCATGGAAATTAGCATGCTTATGAGAAAAATACAAACAAAGTACCAAAATGTTGAGAAAAATGGTTAGAATCACATTTAACCATAATATCAGTGTTTTGAAGCTTATTTATTAGTGATATCATGTGAGTTGTAAAATGCTTCTTTAATGAGTAATAAATATCAAATAGTGACCTAAAATTATAAGAATGCATCAGTAACTCTTAAATATGTTTTAGAATCCATATGACATTAGATATGATCATGTTATGATGTTGATGCACGAAATCATGTAATTTACTCCATGTGGCTAATTAGGGCTAATAACCCTAAATAAAATGCAATAAATACTTATGTGCTCAATAAATGATGATATTTACAGAAAATCCTCATATCAATAACTGGAATATAATATGTAGATATGAGATCAGTTTTATACACGAAATTGATGTTATATAAAGATGAACCTTAATACATGTCATGAAACCCTAATTTAAGTTCATGCATGTAACCTAAGGTTAATAGGTTCACATAATGATGGAAACATGATTATCAGTTCATGAGTAAATAATATGGAACATGACATGAGTAAGATGATTCTAAGACAAGGAAGCAAGTAATGATGGGAATATACTAAAGAAATAAGCTAAATCCCAAAATGGACATAGTAGGGTTAAGATGATGAGAACCTGATGGTGATATATGATCTTGTCTTAATCAGGGTTGACCAGGACATAGTTGACATGAGGAATATGTGATTAGAATGTCTCTTTGGAAGGTACGCCATTACCTCTTACTTGGCTTATTATACAATATGCTTGTTCTATATGGTAGTAAATACTTGGCATATGGTATTGATTGAAATGATTGTTCTTGTATGCTATGTTGCTTGATTCTCCATACTTATTGCTATGAACACATCAAACATAATATATATGTTCCATTATATGAAAGCACTAATTCTCTTTGGTAGCATAGTGTTGGAAAGTGATCATTCTCTTTGGTAGCAGATCACATTGTACAATGATCTAACTCTTTGGTAGTAGATCATAAGGCCTTACATCTCATTCTCTTTGGTAGCAGAGATGATGCATTATTCCCTCAGGTGGCAAATGTATGGATATATAATGGAAAATGTGCTTAAAATATGTGTTATCTTTTGCTTATGAATATCTTTGTGCAAGTATACACTTTTCTTATATTATTTTGTTACTGCCAAGTATATTAGTTTTATCTTATTTCCAAGATATGATGAGAGGTATATCAAAGACACGTAGGCATACTCAGAACAATATTCTAGAATATTGTGTTGACGTGTACCACATGTAATCTTTTGTTTAGGTTGTCGCTTGTGTTCTTGAAGAACCAAGATAGTTGTGAGTTGTGTGGCAAGTTGATGTACATGTAGACCTATTGTCTTAAGATCCTGTAGTTTAGTGGTAGTACATGTATATGTATAGTTTGTTGTTCAATATGTAATATCAAATATTGTAACAATTCATGTTGTAATTATATGTTGAATAGTGAACATGTGTGTATGGTTTTATTATTGTTCATGTGCATGTGCTACCGTTGTTTCCTTCTGACTCCATTGATTTTCTCTTTCTTAGCCTAGTGTGTGATGTTTAAATTGGGATTCTCACCAAGGTGAGGTTTCAATTTGGACGTCACACATCATATTAAGTTTTAGAAAATATGGGGACGTCACAGTTGTTGGGTTTTAGGGGAGGCAGAGAAGGCAGCGGAAACAAAAAAAAAATTTCACCTCCCCAAACCCAGAACAAGGAAACACGTCAACGTCTATACAATAGGAAAGTGATGTTTTATGGAATCATACCTTGTCCCGAGGATTGCTCAGCAACAATACCTCACGCCTTGCGCGGTCTTCACCTCCGGTCTTGGACGGTGTCTGTACAGCTCCTGGTCACACCGGGACTGACGACTCCTGGTCTCACCGGGTACTGTCGGGATTGACAGTTGTCCTCTGAGCGGCAGAAATCTCCCACCTCTGAAGTAGTCCACACGGACCACCTGGAACTCCAATCTCCTTGTCCCATAAGGAATTGGAAGGAGTCGCACCCTCCTGCCAGCGTACTAGTCACTGACACACTCTCTTGCCACCAGTTGCAACTGCAGTTGTCTTTCCCTTGCTGTGCATCCCTTTTCGGGTAGCACTTGCTCGGGCTCTCTCTCAGTTACCAAAACCAGAGAGAACGACAACTTCACAGAGCAACTGGTTGCACTGAGTTGTTTTTTGAGAAGCCCCCAATACCCCTATATATATAGGAGGGTCATGGGAAAGGGTTCTCCATCCTAGGCAATGCGGGACTAAAAGAAGGAGTAGAAGAGTTTGAGATTTTCCACAAAACAACCAACTCGCAACATGAACCGATCGTTTCACAACTGAAACGGTCGGTTGGGGACCTGAACCGGTCGGTTGACACCTCAACCGATCGGTTGGGACCCATGAGCCGATCGGTTCACTTCTGAACCGGTCGGTTCGTGGTCCTGATCAGTTCCCGATCGACTTTCCTTCTTTTGTTTCTAATTGGTATCAAATACCAATCCTTGTTCCAATCAAATTGGGCAAGTGAAACGAAAGGAAAATTCTCACCAATCCTACTTTCCCAAATTGCTCGGTTGAATCAGTTGAACCGATCATTTCAACACTTGAAGCAATTGTTTCACCCTGACCATGAGCCAATCGACTCACAACTTGAGCCGATCGGTTCACCAAGCTGAGCCGATCGGTTCATCACATGAGCCGATCGGTTGGGAGTGCATATTGTGCAGAATCAGTCAATCAATCTGATACTCTAATCAATCTGTCCAATACCTTCAACACTATGATTTTGAGCTATCAATCAATTGAGTGTTTAATTGAACTACTAATATCCTTTAGTAATCAATCTAAACATTGTTTGTGGACAAAACTCCTCTTCCAGGTTAAATCCTATGTGTGTGACCTTGCAGGTCTATTTCACGTTGGCAGTGAAAGTCTATAACACTTATGACTTCAAAATCAAAGAGCGGTGCCTAGTCACACATCACTACTACCCAAGTGAAAGCAGAAAGTTGGAGAACAACTTTCAATCCTACAATCCGTGACTGGTGTTACAGTGAATGTATAATTCCTTTGTCACTGATATCCCAAATGAACTCGAGGCATGGAACAGTCATCTTGTCAATGTTCATTCAGTTTCTTGATCTCAGAGTAGATTGGAAGAGATATGAATGACATAAATATCACATACTGATTCACACATGCGTGTGCACGCCTATTTCAATCCTACTCATCAAGTGGCCTTGGATATCAAACTCCCCCAGGAGGGACAAATCCCATATCTATCACTCACCCCTCAAAAGCCCAATGTGTCAAAGCCACCCAATCATCACCTTTATAACAACCCATGTTTTAGGACTGCGTTTGATGATGTCAAATTGTGCCCAACGACATGTGTTGAGTGTAGTGATTTCAGGTCAAAGAATCACACTCACCACCATCACTGTGAGTACTGACTGTGACTACCATGTCATGGTTCCATGTGTCAAACTCACAGTGGGTCTGTCCGGTACACTTGTTCTCTAACAAGTACCTATGTGTTTGGTTTGATATCTCTATATCATGATTAATGAGATTCTGTCATCAACCAACACCACAATCTAGTCTTGTGTGTCATTGCTATCTATCAACCTTCCACAATGACATCCGACTAGGGACATAACAAGAATGTACAAACTCTTAGCATCCGTATGATCTCATCGTTCAGGTCCTCAACCTGAAAGCATACGTCATTGAGTACTGTCATTCTCTAGACATTCAATTTGTTCTATCACTATCTCATATGACTGAACCAGAAAGAATTGGAAGTTTTCCTTTGATTTTTATCAAATCAATCTTAATATATCCCACCAATCATCCCATGATTAGCTCTCAGGGCATACATACCAACAGACTCCCACTTGCAGTGTGAGCCAATCACCCTTGAATCATATTTATAGTGATCTTCAAACATGTCCCACATGTTACTGTGCTCTTGTGCCAACATAGTGAGTTATGGCAACACCTTGCCAAAGTTAGTATAAATTGAATGTCTCACATCTCTTCGTTGTACGTCACACGTATGAGATGGAGTTGCCATAATATGCGATCTAGTATTCCTTTGCTAACCTTTTGCCTCATTGCATGATCAAGGATTCCATACTTGTCATCAATGACCGGAATATCTATAAGTTTATCTCATGAACTTCCAAATCCATATAGTATCCACTGTTGTTCTCTAACACACGGATACTCGGCATTTCTTTTTTAATGGTTTTATTGGAACACTTCCAATTATCAACAAACTTTCACTTTTATATATATCCTATATATATTTTGTGATTAATTTTTCTATCCTTATTGGAAGTTCGCATCAATGTAGCTCTTTTACATCGAACTCTTCCTTATCTCCACAGAACTAGTACTTCTCAAGTACTGATCAAGTTCTTATGCTTTCCAGTAACCCTTACTGGAAGTAGACATACATCCACTCGTCATGTCCCACATACGAGTTATCAGGTTGAGCACATCATATTGTCATGTCCTACATACAAGATGATGAATGCATTTTATTCTTGTCATGTCCATACATGCAAGATAATGGGATAATTACATACATGATAGATCCATATCTATTATTAGTGTTCCCATTCTTCATAAGAATTGGACACTTGGCCTTGGGATACTAACTCCATGTAACATGGACAAATTTTCTCCCACTGAATCTGTGTATACTGAACCCTTCAGTACATATTGCCAATGTATGCTCTCTCATTTCAGGTCAAGAGGTTTTTCGAGAACTATCTCTATAGATGTTACAACCCCAATTTTGGGTTCCTTTGGTGAGAAATGTAATTTTTCATATTAAAGATATTTGGACAAATAATGATATAATAAATGGATTTCGTTTAAAATAGCCTTGTTGTTTGATTTGTGGGCTTTATTGGCTATTGGGCCCAAATAACAAGATAATTCAATTAGTGAAAGAATAATTGAATATTTGAGAAAAGAAAAATGTGAAAACCTCTAGAAGGCAAATCCAAAGAGGGATTTCGTGCCTCTTGGGTTCCTTGGGTTCCAAGGAGTCCAAAATTATAAAGAAAAGAAATAAGAAAAAGAAAAGATTAATAAAGTATTTCTTTATTGAAAATAATGATAAAATGTGGAAAACAAGTGAAAAGAGGTTTAATTGAGTTATCCTTTGAGGAATTTCGTATCCCAAGGATTTCTAATGTTAAAGGGAATATCAATGAGGAAAATAAAAGAGAAATAAAGAAATATTCTCAAAAAGAACTATTTTAAAAAGAAATAAACAAGATAATGGGAAATAATGAAGAATAATGCATTTAGTGCATCTAAGAGGATAATGAGTGTCCAATAAAAAGGATTTCGAAATAAAAGAGTTTCTTGGGATCCAAGGTGTCCCAATGAAGAAAGAGGAAAGAGAAAATACCTATAAAGCAAAATAAGAAAATAATGTGATACATTATTGATTAAGTATGTGGTATTGTTAAAAAGAAAGTATTTTCTAATAAAGGAAGATGGGATTTCGTGATCAATGAATTAAAATCAAATAATAAATATAATCATGAGATGAGTCTCGAATTCTTAATTACCCAAGAAAAGAGAAATATCAAAGGGATAGTAAGGAGAGAGAAAGTTGGCTTCCTAATGAAGGAATTAGTTTCCTAATTGGAAAAGACCTTGCATCTTTATGGATGCACATCTTGGGGTGTGAAAACCCTCCCCTATATAAGGGGTTGGCCTGTTGGTTCGAGTTCCAAAGAGATCTCACACGTATCTCTTCTCCTTTTCTTCATGTTCTTCCACGTTCAAACCCTAGTCGAAAGCATGATCGATCCATGGAGAAGAACGACTATGGAAGAGTTACGTTGGGGTCATGCTGCTCCCACGACATCATGGGGGCGCTCGGTGGACGTCCCTTCCTCCTAGTTGTGCGTCGCTGCAATGGTATGACTGCATAGGACCGCCATGGGTTGCAGATCGTCATGCCCAATCCTAGCCACCGTGGCTCTATCTTTGAGCAGATATAGGTACAACGGAGGGAGGCGGAAGCATTGGGACCATCGTTGATGTCATGGGCTTGAAACAACTTCGTCCATAGGCCTGCAAAGGTGTTGCGCTTGCAGCAACAACCGCAGATGGGATTGCACTCATGAACGATAGTGAAGCCACATCTTGGAGGAGCTTTGTGTGCTCCAGGGCATGGCGGGGGCAGGAGAACCCTTCGTGGTGGACGCCGAGGCCAAGGGAGGCGAGGAGGAGCGCGCCGAAGCTGCAGATCGGCGGCTAGGGCGGCCGCACGTCTGTTGGTCGAGGTTGAAGAAGGTCAAGATGTACGTTGGACAATTCTACCCTCGACGTATCAAAGGATGGCCTACTTAAGTGGAGGGAAAATTGGTAATTCGGTTATATTTCCTAATCGGACAACATTGCAAGGGATTGACCACGTGGCACTCCAGGACTGGACCAAAATAGGTAATTTTGCTAAAATCATATCTATTTATTCGTAGCTCGGTTTAGCACACATAAAATATGAAAGTTGCTCAGAAAAATGAAGGGAATCCATTAAAAATATAATTGAAGCCTGATTTCTCTTGAAATTCGAAATTGAATGGATGGTGTCAACTTTAATACTTTAATGTTTAAAGAACCCTATTTTGAGATGAATAATAATTTTATAAGGGTTTAATTGATGATTAAAGTTGATATTAGCCTATTAATGATAAAAAGGAATATTAGGAAGAAAAAGGATGAACTTTGCATATAATTATTTAATTTAGAGTTTCATATGCATGAATAGGCTTTAATGGGCCTTGAAACCCTAATGTTGACTAAATCAACTATTAATGGTTGTAATTGATTAATTTCATGATTAAAGTTGGAATATGCTGAATCTAATCTATTTCAAGCATTAAGTTCCTAATTTGTGGATAAATACCCTAAATGTAGTCATTAGGGTTTCCTCATGAATAAAAGCTGGAATTAATGACAAATCGGATTCATATGTGATTTGGACCATAATGAACTATGAATCAATGACAAATATATATAATGATATTGTCATGGATTAAAAGGTTAAAAATAATAGCTTTAATAAAAGAGAGGCTTAATGAGCTTAATTAATGGTTAATTATGTCTTTAATCTGGAATTAAGGATTAGATGTGGAAATAATTAGGGTTTGTGATCAATTGCGATAAATTAGGATTTAAAATAGTAAAAGATGAAGGGAAACCCTAATTGCAATGGAAACCCTAAAAGTGGACTCAAAACCCTAAGAAGTGAGTTAGATTTAATAGATCTTAATGACATGAGTAATAAAAGGAAATTGTATAATTGTTTCAGGATCTTATTGAATGCTTGCTTGCCTATTGGTTGGTGGGATTGTTTCTGTCTCACCTCAACTTGACAGGTATGTGGTTACGCCTATGAATATCCCAAATTAGATTCCCAAGGATTTTCGAGGTTTTATCGATGACTTAAATTAAATTGTTGGTTGCATTTAATTCATGCAAATTATAATGTGAATATGACTATCACATAAGAGATGTGCCTACTAGCTCAGATCCTAGTCCCCTTTGTAGCTGTATAGATTGACCTAGTAAATGGCTACCGATGGGTAGGTCCATCAGGTCATTAAATGACTTAATAAATGGCTACCAATGGGGTAGGTCCATCAAGTCCTCATGAGTCAGAGATTGGTCTACCTTTGGGTAGGACCATGCGACTCCATAACCCTAGGTATTGGCTACCTATGTGGTAGGGCCATGGGGGTAAGGATCTACCATATGAGAGAGGTGGTATCCATGTCCACTAAAGGGACGTTACAAGGAAAGGGGATAGGCAAGGATTGAGTAGTATTCCTTAAAACATAATCTTGGTTGTTAAATGATATTTGGTTGATTACATTGTTAACATAGTTGCACAATTATTGCTTCCCCCTTATACCAGCTTCGGCTGACTGACGTTTTGTTTGTCGGCGTTTTAGGTACAAAGGAAAAGAACAAACATTAAAGTGGCATATGTGGAATTAAAAGAGAAGTAACGTGCACAAGAGGATTAGTTAGATTAGTATCTTCATGGATAGAAGATTAGATATCCCAGATTTTAAAAGGGAAACAAAGTTTTATTTTATACCAGTTTTCAGTTTAGTTGGTAAAGTTTATTAATTGTTATTGATTATTTGTCGAACCTTTGATCCTTTTAATTGAATAACGGCTCTATCCTTCGGGTCTCCCTTAATTGGGGGTTACCAGGAGGTGGGGTCATTACAATCGGTATCAGAGCGTAGGTTCTCCATCTAATCATTAATAATTATTAAATTTTACAAATTCCATAGAACCGAGGGAGTTATTAGAGGAGTGTCTGAAAGACTGAGGTGTCTAGAAAAGGATCACTTCCAGGGGCTGGCAAGATTTTCCTCTGCACCGCTAGTCGGAATACGAGGACTCCGGGATTGTGTGACTGCCTGGTCGATGTCCTAGGATATGACTCGAAATAAGATACCTTTAGGACTCTCTCATCTTATTCATCCCTTCTCAACTCAAATTCTGTTAAGGACTTTAAGGATTAGGATTTCCTCTCTTCTCCTCACCCTCTTGAGGTATGGGTAAGGTTGATAAGGATTAAGGGATCCTCCACCAAATTAATGAAAAGCATGTAAATAAGATGGCATGGACATAAGCTTAATAGATTAAGTGCAAACTAATGAATAGATACATGTTTAGGTCGTATGACATAAGTTGTCATTGCCCTCAGGAGAGACCTGAGGAGAGAGGATGAGTAGAGAGAGTTAGTCCTGGAGGTAGAGACCTCCATTAAAAGTAGAGACCTAGCACATCCTTTGAGGATGATGGTAACCCTAACCCTAAGTGAGGGTTAGAGAGAGAGTTGACATGATGAGTTAGACATCATGGTAGACCAGGTGTTTGGATATACATGCCTTGGATGCCATATGAGCCCTGAGAGGTTAGATGATCAAGTACCTATGGCAACCCAACCATGGGAAGGTTCGTGCATGTTTGAGCAAAAGATAGATCCTTCGGGGATGAGGTTAGAGAAGAACCTATAGAAACCTTATGGGCTGTTGCAGGTAGGGTATAGCTTGCACCCAGGGTACGTCAGTGGATTGCAGTAGGTTGAAACCATGTCAAGTATGCATAATGGATGGCTCATGGGATGAGCATAAAAGGCTAGCTATAATCTTGAGCCAAACATGAGTTGGGCATAGGCTTCACCCACGAAGAGGTATACCTATGAGCTTGATCCTTCATGGAGAGATGACCTCAAGTAGTATGGCTGGATGTGGAGTTAGCTCTAGAGAGAGGATGATGCTTCTAGTACTTATGGTATAAGTGATTACCTGCTGGATGAGATAAAGAGTACTTTAGACCCTGAGGAGGTTTAAGTAAACGGTTGTGAGGCTTTATACCTAGTTGGTTGTCCTTGAAGAGGACTCGACTCTGAGGTATTACCCATATAAAAGGATCATGGGAGTATATGACATACCTTGGATGTGTTTGATTCGTGGTTAAGAGTTTGAGGATGCAGTTGGAAATCCAGAGGAGAACCTAGGGTTCCTAGGCCTAAGAGGGGAAGCAGTGTATCTGATGCTCCTGATGAGATTTGAGTCTCTATAGTTTCGAGCATGGTACTCCTTGTGTGTAGAGGTAAAGGAAATCCCTTAAGTTAAGGGTATGTTTGATGAACCCCTCATAGCTAAGTTGATATAATGTTGAGGAAAGAGAACAAGTATGACCTAGCATAGTTAATAGGTGGTCTGCTTGTGCCTTAGTAGCTGTTGGGTTAGGCATGCTCATGAGAATGTAAACCCTAAGGATGCTTGTGACCTTTGTTATCAAGGTGTAGTTTCCTCCCATCCTGGGAGAGGGACCCTTTTGTAGGGTGTATACCAGTTTTGTTGAGATCTCATAGGATCTTGAGAAGCTAAGTGAAGAGTACATGGCATGAGAATGAACCTATAGACCCATAGATAACCATCTCTATTTTCATGTGGATGTGTTACCATGGAGGTAACCGGTATGGGGCTTGACCAAGGTAGGTTGGTTGTTATGACCCATATGAAAAGATGAAAGTCAGCCCATGAATGCAAGAAGAGAGATGATGAATGTTTGGGTAAGGTTCTATGTTGGACATGTACCATAATAGAATCCTAAGTCTATCCTAGGGTCAGGTAGGGATAAGACCGATGGAAGAAGGAGTTGCCTAATTCCCTAGTTGCACGTGACCATAGGGTCGGGAGGTAATAGCTACCATTGTCTGAGGGCCATGGGTTAGGAGATTGATCACCTTCATGGACTCATGGGACCCAAAGGGAAGATGAGTAGGGCACTCTCTGGATGCATAAGGGAAAATGGATGACCCCAAAAGTGCCAGCTCCCTATAGACCTAGAGGAGATAACCTAGGATTATGCTTGGACCAAGTAAGTCCGAGACCAGTTTTCCCTGGAAGTAGTGTGGAGATCATGATGTTTGTGATATAGAGACATAAGCTACATGTTTCAACTTGGATTTGAAAGTGTACGGGCAAGGTGGGTTGTACCATCTCTACTCTTGGAATAGGAAGAACTCTGTATTTGGACTACAGCCAAATGCTTATTTCTTCTTGTTATGGGAGTGAGAGATAGGACAGTACGCATGCCTTACACCAAGGATAAAGATGATGTAAGTTGGAACGTAGCTACAAGGTATGATGATAGAGATGATAACATACCCTGGTAAAGTGAATGATACATGGATGGTTCGCAAACACTAAGAGAGGTAGTGTAGTCAGCTTATGAGGATGTTTTATCAGGAACTATGTGGAATTTGCAAGTTAACCAAGGTCGAGTTCGATCACAGTGAGGATGAGCTTAGAGCTTCTTGATAGACTTAGAGTTTGAGATGAGATGATAAGTATAATACATGGAGGTGTATGTTACCTAACACCTAAGAAGTGGTAATGAATGCTCTGGTTGAGATATAGTGCCTAGTTTAGCTGGAAGCTAGAAGAAGTTGAGGTTGTTCGACTAACCCTATGTTTGGAAAGAGGATGTGTTTTGGCTAACACACAGAGGTAACAAGATATGTTGAACAAGTTAATGGATTGATGTAGTAAAATGATGGTGATAGAACCTCATATACACTTATTTGGATAGGAAGATAATAAAACCCTTTTGAAAGTGGTTTAGGGTTTCCGAGTTATCAAGCTTGAGGAATCATAACATTACAGGAGGACATGATATACATTGGTACTACAAAGATAGTAAGTTATGGTAGCATTCAGGATGCTTAGAACAAAGTTGCATGTAGCATGTGGCCATGCAAGCCAGGAGATGAAGGACGAACACCATTAACCCAGTACAGGGATATAAAGTATAAAGAGTTCTCGAGAGGGAATGGGAGTTCATCACTATGCATGTTATGAGTCTCTCCTGGACCAAGAAGGTCAAGATACAATATGGGTTATGGTAGATCGCCTTACCTAGATGACATGAGAAAGGAAGAGTTCTACCAAGGGACAGATCTGGTTGAACCACATATGAAAAGAGACGGTTCAACTGTACCATGATGTGAACTCAAAAGTTCTTGATGTGACCTAAAGGTTCACTTCCATGAGGTGGAAGTAGATACATGAAGAGCTCAGTGTTTGTACAGTCTATCACCCCATACTAATGGATAGTATGATCTGGACTAGAGGGTCTGATGAGGGCATGTGTGCTCATTTAGGGTGATACGTAGAGACAGTTCTTAAGATGTGATGTTAACCACCATAGCCTTTATCAGGATGCAAGGAGTTCTATAGGGAGGTTGTGTCGGTCACCACTTCATTATGATGATGTTGGTGAAGGAGGCCTCACGAAGGTCAGAAAAGAAACATAGTCTGTGCAGATGATGTCGCTTTGATCGTGCAATGGCCGAGAGAGAGCCCAATGGTGACATGAGTCACAAGCTAATGCAAAGCAGACTGACATGCAGTTCACTGTGAAAGAATATGTGATGTGAAAATCTGACCCCTCTAAGCTACATCTGAGAAAGTTGAGTCCCCGATATATGTGTCCATTTGAGATGGATTGGTGGAGATGGCTGTGTTTAGCCTTGCCCCTTAGGATAACATGAGGTATAATGTGTTACATGAGTCCGATCTATAGCACTATGTGAGGTACCCAAGCCATGTGCTGAGCCCTGAACCTATTCAGCTTTTTGAGAGGCTGAAATGTCCTGAGTCCCCTATGAGGGTACGATATACCAAGGTAATAAAGAACTAAGATGGAAGAATATGAGATGATGAGGGTTCTTGGGAAGCACCATGGAAAGGGTAAGGCCACATGGGATCCATGATGGACATATGAAAGGCTTATCCAGAACTGTTTGTTTGTTTGCTTGGTGGAATTTTGAGGGAAAAATTCCTATAAGAGGGGAAGGATGTTACAACCCCAATTTTGGGTTCCTTTGGTGAGAAATGTAATTTCTCATAGTAAATATATTTGGACAAATAATGATATAATAAATGGATTTCATTTAAAATAGCCTTGTTGTTTGATTTGTGGGCTTTATTGGTTGTTGGGCCCAAATAACAAGAAAATTCAATTAGTGAAAGAATAATTGAATATTTGAGAAAAGAAAAATGTGAAAACCTCTAGAAGGCAAATCCAAAGAGGGATTTCGTGCCTCTTGGGTTCCTTGGGTTCCAAGGAGTCCAAAATTATAAAGAAAAGAAATAAGGAAAAGAAAAGATTAATAAAGTATTTCTTTATTGAAAATAATGATAAAATGTGGAAAACAAGTGAAAAGAGGTATAATTGAGTTATCCTTTGAGGAATTTTGTATCCCAAGGATTTCTAATGTTAAAGGGAATATCAATGAGGAAAATAAAAGAGAAATAAAGAAAGATTCTCAAAATGAACTTTTTTAATAAGAAATAAACAAGATAATGGGAAATAATGAAGAATAATGCATTTAGATGCATCTAAGAGGATAATGAGTGTCCAATAAAAAGGATTTCGAAATAAAAGAGTTTCTTGGGATCCAAGGAGTCCTAATGAAGAAATAGGAAAGAGAAAATACCTATAAAGCAAAATAAGAAAATAATGTGATACATTATTGATTAAGTATGTGGTATTGTTAAAAAGAAAGTATTTTCTAATAAAGGAAGATGGGATTTCGTCATCAATGAATTAAAATCAAATAATAAAGATAATCATGAGATGAGTCTCGAATTCTTAATTACCCAAGAAAAGAGAAATATCAAAGGGATAGTAAGGAGAGAGAAAGCTGGCTTCCTAATGAAGGAATTAGTTTCCTAATTGGAAAAGACATTGCATCTCTGTGGATGCACATCTTGGGTTAAGAAAACCCTCCCCTATATAAGGGGTTGGCCTGCTGGTTCGAGTTCCAAAGAGATCTCACACGTATCTCTTCTCCTTTTCTTCATGTTCTTCCACGTTCAAACCCTAGTTGAAAGCATGATCGATCCATGGAGAAGAACAGTTGTGGAAGAGTTACGTTGGGGCCATGCTGCTCCCACAACATCATGGGGGCGCTCGGTGGATGTCCCTTCCTCCTAGCTGTGCACCGCTGCAGTGGTATGACTGTGTAGGACCGCCATGGGTTGCAGATCGTCACACCCAATCCCAGCCACTGTGGCTCTATCTTTGAGCTTCTATAGGTACGACAGAGAGAGGTGGAAGCATTGGGACCATCGCCGACGTCCTGGGCTTGGAACAACTTCGTCCATAGGCCTGCAAAGGTGTTGCGCGTGCAGCAGCAACCGCAGATGGGGTTGCACTCATGAATGACAGTGAATCCACAGCTTGGAGGAGCTTTGTGTGCTCCAGGGCATGGCGGGGGCAGGAGAACCCTCTGTGGTGGCCGCCGAGGCCAAGGAAGGCGAGGAGGAGCGCGTCGAAGCTACAGATCGGCGGCTAGGGCGGCTGCACGTCTGTTGCTTGAGGTTGAAGAAGGTCAAGATGTGCGTTGGACAATTCTACCCTCGACGTATCAAAGGACGAGCTACTTAAGTGGAGGGAAAATTGGTAATTCAGTTATATTTCCTAATCGGACAACATTGCAAGGGATTGACCACGTAGTGCTCCTGGATTGGCCCGAAATAGGTAATTTTGCTAAAATCATATCTATTTATTCATAGCTCGGATTAGCACGCATAAAATATGAAAGTTGCTCAGAAAAATGAGTGGAATACATTAAAAATATAATTTATTCCTGATTTCTCTTGAAATTACAAATTTAATGGATGATGTTAACTTTAATACTTTAATGTTTAAAGAACCCTATTTTGAGATGAGTAATATATTTATAAGGGTTTAATTGATGATTAAAGTTGATATTAGCTTGTTAATGATGAAAAGGAATATTAGGAAGAAAAAGGATGAACTTTGCATATAATTAGTTAATTTAGAGTTTCATATGCATGAATAGGCTTTAATGGGCCTTGAAACCCTAATGTTGACTAAATCAACTATTAATGGCTTTAATTGATTAATTTCATGATTAAAGTTGGAATATGCTGAATCTAATCTATTTCAAGCATTAAGTTCCTAATTTGTGGATAAATACCCTAAATGTAGTAATTAGGGTTTTCTCATGAATAAAAGGTGGAATTAATGACAAATCGGATTCATTTGTGATTTGGACCATAATGAACTATGAATCAATGACAAATACATATAATGATATTGTCATGAATTAAAAGGTTAAAAATAGTAGCTTTAATAAAAGAGAGGCTTAATGAGCTTAATTAATGGTTAATTATGTCTTTAATCCGGAATTAAGGATTAGATGTGGAAATAATTAGGATTTGTGATCAATTGTGATAAATTAGGATTTAAAATAGTAAAAGATGAAGGGAAACCCTAATTGTAATGGAAACCCTAAGAGTTGACTCGAAACCCTAAGAAGTGAGTTAGATTTAATAGTTCTTAATGACATGAGTAATAAAAGGAAATTGTATAATTGTTTCAAGATCTTATTGAATGCTTTCTTGCCTATTGGTTGGTGGGATTGTTTTTGTCTCACCTCAACTTGACAGGTATGTGGTTATGCCTATGAATATCCCAAATTAGATTCCCGAGGATTTTCAAGGTTTTATTGATGACTTAAATTAAACTGTTGGTTGCATTTAATTCATGCAAATTATAATGTGAATATGACTATCACATAAGAGATGTGCCTACTAGCTCAGATCCTAGTCCCCTCTGTAGCTGTATAGATTGACCTAGTAAATGGCTACCGATGGGTAGGTCCATCAGGTCATTAAATGACTTAGTAAATGGCTACCAATGGGGTATGTCCATCAAGTCATCATGAGTCAGGGATTGGTCTACCTTTGGGTAGGACCATGCGACTCCATAACCCTAGGTATTGGCTACCTATGTGGTAGGGCCATGGGGGTAAGGATCTACCATATGAGAGAGGTGGTATCCATGCCCACTACAGGGACGTTACAGAGAAAGGGGATAGGCAAGGATTAAGTAGTATTGCTTAAAACGTAATCTTGGTTGTTAAATGATATTTGGTTGATTACATTGTTAACATAGTTGCACAATTATTGCTTCCCCCATATACCAGCTTCGGCTGACCGACGTTTTGTTTGTCGGCGTTTTAGGTACAAAGGAAAAGAACAAACATTAAAGTGGCATATGTGGAATTAAAAGAGAAGTAATGTGCACAGGAGGATTAGTTAGATTAGTATCTTCATGGATAGAAGATTAGAAATCCCAGATTTTAAAAGGTAAACAAAGTTTTATTTTATACCAATTTTTAGTTTAGTTGGTAAAGTTTATTAATTGTTATTGATTATTTGTCAAACCTTTGATCCTGTTAATTGAATAACGGCTCTATCCTTCGGGTCTCCCTTAATTGGGGGTTACCAGGAGGTGGGGTCGTTACAATAGATCTCTATTCTTATCACATAGGAAACATATCTATCTTCCTTAAAATAATTTCCACCTTTTGGATTTCCATTCTAGAACATTTCCATTTCACATCAACATGTGGAATGTGAACACGCTCCCACTAAATCATAGATCCCTTCTTTATCTTTGACATATCAGTCAAACCTTTGACTATATCATCAAAGTAAAGATCCAATTCTGAGTTGCTTGTACTCAATCAATCACATTGATTAGTCCATTGTAACTTATAGACTTCATTTGCATTAGTGGATTCATAAACCTTATAGGTTGTGTCACGTACACAACCTTGTTTTATTCCTCATAGGAATGTGGTTTTAGTATCCATATGTCAAATGTCTTCGTCATTAAGTTGCAATCAACAAGCATCATCCTTCTCAAAATGTTATCCATGTGTCTTTACACTTAAGACTTATTCGAACTTATGGATTTTATTCCAATGGGTGCTACCATCAAGGTCATACCTTATGGTTCACATGGATGTCATTTAGGATGTAATGGTCATAAACCATAACTCAAAATTCGGTTCCTCATATTCATCTAGATAGTTGACTCATCACATGAACAACTCATCTCATAGATAATTGAGATGTATCTATCAAGGATATAAGAACTCATAACTCCTTGTGATTCTCAATGTCCTTTATTAGTGTGGGGTATTCTTTTATTAAGAAGAATTCAGTTATTTGATAATCATTCTCTAACTCCTTAGAGTATGATTCCTTCTTGATTTAGAAATCACCATGCCTTAATCATGAGTTCACTATGATACACTATCATAATCACTCAAAAGGATCTCAAACATTTAGTACAAGTATTTCATTCATTGATCTCATCAAGAATTAACACTTTACCAAATTTGTACTTCATCTATGATAATCTTGAACACTTCAAGATATTCATATTGGTATTTCTCTAAATACCATTTGAAGTATTAGCATTTGTTCCAATAGGTATGTAAATACATCACATGTATTATACCTGATTGGATAATCATTCTCCCACTACCATTAGTGAAGATTGATTAATCCTATACAAGAGATTCATGTCACTTACTGGTTCTCTAACCAAAAGAGTCTAGATTTATCCATCACATGGAAACTAGAAATAAATTTCTTATGATTTATGCTAATTTGATTGTTTGAGTTATCAATAACTTTAGGTATCATTTTATCTTATGCATATCAAATACCACAAGATAAATAAGGCATTGCCACAAATATCATATCTTTATAAATTGAAACATCTCTTTATTGATTGCTATCATTGTCATACAATATGGAAAATAAAGTGTTTCTATCTATTGGCAATATATGAAATAGTAGTTCTCAACTCTATTTCGTTCCCTTTAGGCTGAAATAAACTGAAAGATACTCCTATCTATGGCAGCAACACTTGCTCCAATGATGGGTACTTCTTTCTTGGTCCTTTCACAAAGGCCATCACTTCTTTGCATATATTGCATATCATATATGACATATCCATATCTTGGTATCATATACCTCAGATAAAGAAGCGGTTCATTTCATGATACCTTAGGTGGAGATCTCCATCCCCTCCTTCATCTTCTTTTGTTCTTCCAGATATAGAGGGAAATTCCCTCATACACCCTTTCCCCATGTGCCTTGAGGCTGAAGACAGCTTGGATTGCTGGCTAGCATCAGAACGCTTATTTGCTTTGCCCTTGCCCTTGCTCTTAAGAATTACCTTTTTCTTTGATCACATCAAAGATTATGGTTTGTATTTCTTCATCTTTGCCTCTACTATCCTCAACATGTCCAACAACTCTGTCAACACTTGTCAAATTTGTTCACGTTGTAGCTTATCATGAATTGTATGATCCTTGCAACATTTGCAGTATCATACCAATAGCCAACTCTTGGCTCAGAGAGAATCCTTCTTAGTCAGGTTTTCCACATACCCAATCACATTGAGTGTGTGAATACCTTACTGGATCTCCTTCTGTCATGACATACTAGGACAGTGTCTTGGAGACATCATATGTCTCATGTTGTCTCCGCAACTCATAGTACAGAGAACACAACATCAAGCACTCCTCATCAATGTCTTCCTCGGTATGATTCCATAAGCATACTTTCAGCCATTGATGTGGTGGGATCGAGTTTATCTGGTCTTGGTATAACTAGGACTTAGAATTTTTGCTCTTTGAGAACACTTCTCATCATCCTAACCAGTCGTGGAATTATTCCCATTTAATTTGTTGATCTCAAAGACCGATCGCAAATAAAGTGATTTGTTGATTAACCATTTATTTTAACAAAAGCGGTTGCTAAGCCTGTGGAGTATGGTGGTTTGGGCCTTCATAATATGAGAATTGTTGATAAAGCTTTCATGGCTAAAGCGTGCTGGGACATTTTAGCAAAGGACATGATTTGGGCAAGATTCTGTAGAGAGAAATATGCGAGTAGGGCGCTTAGTAGATCTGAGCTATATCCGCACAATGTTAGATACAGTAGTTCTGCTTCTCCTTACAGGAAACATCTTTGGAATCTGTTCCCTACGATTCTTCCTTTCTGCAGATGGTGAGTTGGGAAAGGACATATCTCTTTCTGGGATTCCTTATGGTGTGATGAGAGACTCTTTGATCATGCCTTGCATACCAGTGATCGCAACCATCATTTCCTTGTTTGTGACTTCTGGATCCAAAACGAAGGTTGGGACTGGATATCCTTGAGGAAACTTCTCAATGAGGACGGTATATATCTGATCAAGAAAGCAGACCAGCAGATAAATGATGATGATGATATGCTTGTTTGGTGCCCGGAGGTGACAGGTCAGTTTACTATTAAATCTGTGAAGAAGATCTTGACTATGAATCACAATGATGCTCCTTCTTCCGTTCAGAAGCTTTGGCACCTTGATGCGCCCAAGGCCTGCATGCTCATTTGGAAACTCTTCCATAGAGCTCTTCCAACTGATGACAACATTATTAGGTGCCATATTGCTATGTCTTCTAGATGCGATTGCTGCGATGAACCCAATACTGAAGATATGGATCACCTTTTCTTCCATGGATGCCTTACTACTACTTTCTGGAACAAGTTCTCTCTTCTTACTGCTAGAGCCCGGCCACATAACACAGCCGAGCTGTTGTCTCTCTATTCGCGGGGGAGATCATCCATAGTTATGGAGTGGATTGCAGCATGCCTTGCTACGCTTATTCCTTTTTATATCTGGAGATGGAGATGTCATGCCAGATATGACGGCTGTAAGGCCCCCATTGCCCATGATATGAACTGCATGATTGCACAGCTCAACTCCATGTTGAAAAAGAGGTGGTTCCGCGTCCTTGCTCAGCCGGAGGATCATAGGCGCCTTAATCTTTACGACATTGATGACCCTAACTATGCTCTTAGGGAAGTTCACCTTATGAGATGGATGACCCCCGACCTCAATTCCTTGAAGATGAACGTCACGATTGGTAGGAGTAAAGACTCTTCCGGTCATCACAGGTGGTGGATGGCTAGTATCATCAGGAATCACCGGGCTGCTATTTGTCAGATTGCTAGAGCATGGTTAACTGCAAATGATCATCTTTCTGCATCCCTTCAAGCTTGTGCAGTAGGTTTGAAGTTGGCAGAGAATCAATCCTTGCGGATTGCTGTGCTGGAGATAGATGACGAGAATACTTATCGCATGCTATGGGGCACTGCTTGTATTCCTTGGAGGATTTCTCATATCGTTAGGGAGTTAAAAAGCTACATGGAGGAGGAAGGTATTGTTGGTTCGCTTGTTCATAGGGCCAACAATTCTATTCCCAGAGATATTGGTAAATGGGGTGTCGTCAGTCATGATTTGATCGTGATTTCTGATCCTAGCAGTTTTCTGACTAGAGTTCGTGGCATGGCTCTTCTTGAGAGAAACCACACCCCTTACGTGGTTTTGAAGCTTAAGCATCCTTAATGCCTTGGTTGGGTTGTTGGTCGAGTCTGTCTTTTAGTCGTCTTGTTTTTGTTCGGGGTTATTTGTTGTGGTCTTTGTGATGTGGGATGGTCATGTTGGGGTTTAACCTGCATTCTATAAGCAGGAGCTGTTTTTGATGATTTTATTAGCTCACACAAGGAGGGTGAGATGAATAGATGACCTCCTGGCTTAACCAAAAAAAAAAAAGTCCAAAACTCTTTTGACTTGTTTGATTGATTTGAAAAGTTGACGATAAAAATAGGCCTTTAATTAATTATCACTCCCACTATTTTAGTTCAAATTGATAGCCCTCACCATCAATTCAGAAGATTACAACGTACAACCTTCTAGTGGGCAAGATCCTGAAATCCTCCAAGTCATGGACCAGCTAGGGCTGTCACCCACAACGTAGATCTCTCAGGTAGGAAACTCTTGCCAATTGCATCATATGCAACTCTTGATAAGATGTCATATGCAACTCCTTGCCATGATCATCTCCATGCCTCAAGGTATTAGATCCTATCTAGGTCACCTTGTTAAGTCCGACCCAAAGAAAACACGATGAATATGCACCCTACTAGGGCAGACCCACACATTCATCCTTCACGCTTCCACGAGATAGACGGTGCACCACGCTAGGGTGTGCCCACACTTGGTCGATCAAGCTTTTCATGTGTGTCACATTTGGAAGGTATCTAAAACTTAATATTTAATGAGGTATTTGGTTTTTATATACATATACATATCCAATCACCAGAATACATAGTATGTATCATATACATGCTATATCCCACAGAAAACATGTGAAACAATAAAAGCGATGATTATGGCCATCCTAATGTGATTCCTCGAGCCATGAGGAATCACGGTCATCTAGGTCTACATCACATGCAACCTGTACAAGATGAACTCTGTGCTTTGCCTTTCTGGGTTTGATCAACTCATCACATGAATGATCGGCTCGCCATCAGATTAGTCATTTGGGTGCCACCAGCCGATCGGTTGGCTCCTCCAACCGATCAGTTCACCTGGTCATCGTGAATCTCATCATGGCCGCTACCCGCTCGTCTCGCTCCTCGAACCGGTCATCAACCGATCGGCTCACTCCTTGAACTGACCATCTGGAACGTCAATTGATCGGTTCACGCCTTGAACCGATCGTCTCAGCTGTTGTCAGATGTCCTCCATTCTTTGACATAATAGGAAATAAAAATCTATCATATTTTACATTGTAAAAAGAGAAACCTAGAGTTACATTCGAGGGGATCAAAGGTAGGAAAGAAATCTCGAATTATTTCGAGTTACATCAGGAATAGGAGAAGGAAGATCAATGCGCAGATCGAGATGCAAGCAACCACATACAACCATACACAGATAGGGTTTATTGGCCATAAACACGCTATACATCCACTACAAAACTCGTTTAAGGGCGACACATATCGAGTGCATTAATAATACATATCATATATGTAAATTGGGATTTGTGGATTTAGGATTGGACAAGCATACAACCAATTTTATTCGCATCGTATGCAATAAATAAAGGTGGCAAACCAAAATCGATCATATCGATAATCCCTAAAGTATAGAGTAGCTGATGTGGCTCTGATACCACTGTTGGGTTTTAGGGGAGGCAGAGAAGGCAGCGGAAACAAAAAAAAATCTCCTCCACAAACCCAGAACAAGGAAACGCATCAACGTCTATACAATAGGAAAGGGATGGTTTGTGGAATCATACCTTTTCCCGAGGCTTGCTCGGCGACAATACCTCGCGCCTTGCACGGTCTTCACCTCCGGTCTTGGACGGTGTCTGTGCAGCTCCTGGTCGCACCGGGACTGACGACTCTTGGTCTCATCGGGTACTGTCGGGATTGACAGTTATCCTCCGAGCGGCAAAAATCTCCCGCCTCTGAAGTAGTCCACACGGACCACCTGGAACTCCAATCTCCTTTTCCCACAAGGAATTGGAAGGAGTCGCATGCTCCTGTCAGCGTACTAGTCACTGACACACTCTCCTTCCGCTAGTTGCAACTACAGTTGTCTTTCCCTTATTGTGCCTCCCTTTTGGGTAGCACTTGCTCAGGCTCTCTCTCGGTTACCAAAACCAGAGAGAACGACAACTTCACAGAGCAACTGGTTGCACTGAGTTGTTGTTTGAGAATCCCCCAATACCCCTATATATGGAGGGTCATGGGACAGGGTTCTCCATCTCGAGAAATGTGGGATTAAAAGCAGGAGTAGAAGGGTTCGAGATTTTCCACAAAACAACCAAATCGCAACCGGAATTGATCGTTTCACAACTGAAACGGTCAGTTGGGGACCTGAACCAGTCGGTTGACACCTCAACCGATTGGTTGGGACCCATGAGCCGATCGGTTCACTTCTGAACCGGTCGGTTCGTGGCCCTGATCAGTTCCCGATCAACTTTCCTTCTTTTGTTTCTAATTGGTATCAAATACCAATCCTTGTTCCAATCAAATTGGGCAAGTGAAACGAAAGGAAAATTCTCACCAATCCTACTTTCCCAACTTGCTCAGTTTGCATCAGTTGAACCGATCATTTCAACACTTGAAGCAATCGTTTCACCCTGACCATGAGCTGATCGACTCACAACTTGAGCCGACCGGTTCACCAAGCTGAGCCGATCGGTTCATCACATGAGTCGATTGGTTGGGAGTGCAGATTGTACAGAATCAGTCAATTGCAATTTCAATCAATCTGTCCAACACCTTAAACACTATGATTTTGAGCTATCAATCAATTGAGTGTTTAATTGAACTACTAAACTCCTTTAGTAATCAATCTAAACATTGTTTGTGAACAAAACTCCTCTTCTAGGTTAAATCCTATGTGTGTGACCCTGCAGGTCCATTTCACATTGGTAGTGAAAGTCCATAACACTTATGACTTCACAAGCAAAGAGAGGTGCCTAGTCACACATCAGTGCTACCCAAGTGAAAGCAGAAAGTTGGAGAACAACTTTCAATCCTACAATCTGTGACTGGTGTTATAGTGAATGTATAATTCCTTTGTCACTGATATCCCGAATGAACTCGAGGCATGGAATAGTCATCCTGTCAACGTTCATTCACTTTCTTGATGTCAGAGTAGATTGGAAGAGATATGTATGACATCAATATCACATACTGATTCACACATGTGTGTGCACACCTATTTCAATCCTACTCATCAAGTGGCCTTAGATATCAAACTTCCTCAGGAGGGACAAATCCCATATCTATCACTCACCCCTCAAAAGCCCCATGTGTCAAAGCCACCCAATCATCACCTTTATAACAACCCATGTTTCAGGACTGCGTTTGATGATGTCAAAGTGTGCCCAATGACATGTGTTGAGTGTAGTGATTTCAGGTCAAAGAATCACACTCACCACGATCACTGTGAGTACTGACTGTGACTACCATGTCATGGTTCCATGTGTCAAACTCACGGTGGGTCTATCTGGTACACTTGTTCTCTAACAAGTACCTATGTGTTCGGTTTGATATCTCTATATCATGACTAATGAGATTCTGTCATCAACCAATACCACAATCTAGTCTTGTGTGTCATTGTTGTCTATCAACCTTCCACAATGACATCTGACTAAGGACATAACAAGAATGTACAATCTTTTAGCATCTGTATGATTTCATCGTTCTGGTCCTCAACCTGAAAGCATACGTCATTTAGTACTGTCATTCTCTAGACATTCAATCTGTTCTATCACTATCTCATATGACTGAACCAGAAAGAATTGGAAGCTTGCCTTTGATGTTTATCAAATCAATCTTAATATATCCCACCAATCATCCCATGATTGTCTCTCTAGGCATACATACCAACAACAGTTTTCTAGAAATAGAAGATTAGGAACAGGACATGAGGATATAAATTTTTTGGGGGACACATACCACAAAGTCTAATTTGTAATAAAAGGGTTTGTGATGAATTGGAAGGCATTATGAACTATTAGGATGTTTTAATTTTTTTTCTTTCTACGTGCACTCTTGGTGTAAAAGCTCACTCTTTGTCTTTTGTATTTTTGTACAAAGAAGTTATAAGACTAGTGTCCACAACATTTAATTAACCCTACAATACAACAACTGGACATGAAAAGTATACAAGACTTGTCCAGAACAATAGGAAAAAAAAAGGAAAAGCTATCTCAAAATAATAAACTCATTTTTAACTCGAGATAAAAGCTTGTTAGCACAAGTGATCTTGTTGTGATGAACATGAATGCTCCTTTCTCTCCAAAGGCAAAATAAAATAATCAAAGACAACAAATGAACCTCCTTGTTACTCCATTTAACAAGTTCCAAAGAGTACATTGGGGGCCCAAGGAAGTTGCATTCAGAAACCACCCAATTATAAAGAATTGGGGAATAGCTGCAAAGGAACATTACATGACTATTGTCTTCATACCCATCCATACAAAGGAAACATATATAAGAGGTGGTAATTCCCATACATTTCACCTAATCTGATGTTAGAAGCTTATAATGCCCCACTTTCCTTTCATGTATTTGGAAAATTTTTGGACGTATTAACTTCCATAACCATACAAAAAAATGGTTGTTGGTATGTCTTCATAAAATCATATTCCAGATCGAGTTTAGGTTGACATCACATTCACCTACGCATAGAATTTTGTCTCTTCCAAACTAGGGATTAGGCCCTTCCAGAATTTAAATGTTGGGACCATTTCTACGATTACAAGGAATATTCTAGACACCATCATCAATGAGGCAATAGACTTTGGTATTACAATTAAATCCTAGACTCAAGACAACCTGAGACCAAATGTTATGACCAAAAAAGTAGTTGCTATAAAACCAAGTCTCACCCCAAGTATTGAGAGACTGACCGTTCCCAATATAATAAGAAATAAAAGCAAGAAAGTCTTCTCTTACATGGAGAAGTTGATTTAATAACCAATATAAACTACTATTAAGCTCAACCTACAAAACAAAGTTCTTCAGTAAGTATTCTCATGAATCCATATTACCCATAAATTGTCCTTCTTTATAGACAAATTCCACAAGGTAAGTAAAAACCCAACTTTTATACAAATTTTGATCAATTTGATACCAAGGTCTCCCTCATCCTAGGGTAAGGTAATTCTTCCCCATCTCATAAGGTGAACAATTTTATTTTTATTAGTAAAACCTCAGAGAAAATCCCTGCATAAACCTTCAATTTCATTTGAAACAAAGCAAGGCAAAGGAATGGTAGATGACAATAAGAGATGCATTGGTAAAATAGTAGAGTAGATGAGCTCATGTCTCATCACAATAGATAACATTTTACCTTTTCAACCCTCCAGCCTAGATTTGATTCCATCAATCAATAGAGCACAAATTCCTTCTTTAGGTTCCCATAAAGAGAGGAATCCCAAGATACCTGTGAGGAGCAGAACCCTCCATAATATTGAGAATGCCAACAATAGCCTCTTTCTCAGTTTCACACCAATAAAATATAATACTTTTTTCATAATTAAGTCTCAAACCCATTAAGGACTGAAGGTATTTGAAAATGGAGAGCAAGCTTCTAGCATTTTGTTCATTTGCCTCCAAAAAGGTCATTACATCATCTACAAACGTTAAATGATACACAACTAAATTTTTTGAAGCTTTAAGAGGACGAATCTCACCATCCTTCACTTTCTTGTTCATGATCTATGTAAAGAACTGTGTGCCTAAAACAAACTTATTGCATGCCATGGGATCATTGTGTCTGACATTGTTGCTTAGGGAAAAACTCTTGATAGGTTCTCAATTAATTAACATTTGATAGGAGGTATTATGTAATATTTGTCTAATCCATATTATCCAATTACTATGAAAGTTTATCTTTATGAGAATGAAAAACAAAGCATACCAAATGATTGTGTCATAAGATCTTGAAAGGTCAGCTTTAATGCACATATGAGGAAGTCCATTTTCTGATTGAAATCATGATTGATCTTGTTAGATGATAATATAGTATCTTTTATACTTTTTTTCTTAACAAAGCCACACTGATTAAAGCTCACAAGAGATGGAAGAACATATTGTATCTTGTTTGTAAGAATTTTAGATATTACCTTACAAATAATGTTACATAGAGAAATAGGATGCCAATTTCTAATGTCATTTCATTGTTCTTTGGAATGAGATAGATAAAAATTATATTTGCTTATTTTAGAAGTCTTCCCTATTTGAAGAAGTCAAGAACATAAGAAATGATGTCTTCTTTCACAATACTCCAATGTTCTCTAAAAAAACTTATCACTAAACCCATTACGACATGGGCACTTATCGGCATTCTGACTGAGAAAAACATCATCAACTTCATTTTGAGATATAAATTATCGAGATGAAATTTCTAAATATCGTCCATCATAGGGAACTCATGATTCCTTAGACTTTTGACATCAACAGGAAATTATTGTTAAAGATATCACAACACTAGAAATTGATGTACCTCTTGATTTAGTACTATTAATATCAATGTGGTTAATATAATTTTTCTGTCTATGAATTTTGATACAAAAATAGAAAAATTTTGAGTTCCTATTTTCTTCTTTATACCATTAGTCCCGAGACTTTTGTCTCTGTAAGAATTCCACTTGAACCAAAGCACATTTTGCATCTACATGGCTATTAATGGCTTTTAGAATAAGGTCTTCATCATGAGGGTTAACGTCAGATACATTTTGACACTAAAGGTAATGTCCTCTGGGATTTTTGCATTATTAGACCAATTACCACCCTTTTGTTCCAAGAAATAAACTGAAGTTTAATACGTTTAAGAGTCTTGCACACCTTGAACATAGAATGCCCGTACAAGACAAACTTCTAATATGAATATACACACTCCTTAAACACCTCTCTTGAAGTCCACACATCGATAAAATGGAAGGGAGCTTTAATAGTAAAATCCATTCCCACAACTAAAGCAATAATTCCATGATCACTGGTCATGTAAGCTTTAAACTCAGTGAATTTAGACATAAAAGAATAATTGTAAAGGATTATGTCAATTTTGGAAATAAAAAATCTTTGCCACTTTGATGATTATCCCAAGGAATAATACGCCATTCTAATGCAACTCAAATAACCCACTAATTAACATGCAATCATTAAACTATTGTATATATTTCCTCATGGTAGGCTCTTCACTAATGTGTTCAAGACTTCTTCCCTGACATCATTATGCTCTCCAATAAGAACCCAACAGTCTACACCATTTTTGAGAGAGCATCAATATCATTCCAGAGACTAGTCCTATCATAGTCATCATTATGATCATAATCCCTTCACTAAAAAAGAAAAAAGGGCATTTCCCAAGACATTTACTCTCGAATGAATGATTTGATCAGACTCATAAAGTAATCTAATAGTGTTGTGTTTCAATATTCTAAACAATAATGACTCTACTCAGTGTGTGGCATTATTGATCTGAGATCCAAGAGAAACTAGGAAAAAAATTATCAATAAGCTTTCAAATTTATTAATTCTAAATTTAGGCTCATATAGAACAAAAATATGAGAATCTACCTTGTTTAGATCCTCTCAGACTTTCAATGCTTTATAGTTAATCCCTCTGATGTTCTAGGAGTCAATAGAATTAGAGAATTCATCCATTGGGAACATTTTCCTTCTATTCTAGGTTGGGCTCTTTCTTACCTCCTTTATCACATGTACCCCTCAGATCATTGAATTTGTTGTTTAGTACTACCTTATGATTCATAATTTTATGAAAACCTTTTCCTTTTTTCTTATTATTCACTACCTTTAATGTCTTCTCTTTGGGTTTACTAGAGTCCATCAATGTGTTTTTATGAGTAATATCAATAAAATTTTCACCCTCTCATTTCTCTTTCTTTATAAAATATTCAACCACTTTCAATAACTACTCCTCCTCCCACATATGAGCTTCCCTTTAAACATCATCATTCTCATTATGGAGTCTGACTAACAACAATCTCCCCCATAGTATTTCTACTAGTCTGCACAATAATTTAATATACAAAATTATCAGAACTAATTTTCTTCTTCACAACCCATACCTTCATTGTACCTCCATCAACCACATATTTTCAATTACAAATAACCCATAGGATCTACATTTTGCTGGGTAAAATTTGTACTCAACTCTTATCACACGATCTCCACTTCATTAGAAAAAAAATCTAACTCAGAACGAAATGTGAAATCAAAAGAGATGAGAACTTGAATCCTCACAAACTCCATCATCTTTCATTCACCGGTTAGTCTATTTGAACAAAGAGGAGTTCTAAAATAGGACCCAATAATGTCAAACATTCTCTTATCCCACAATTCTAGTAGTCATGCACCTTGATGCAAAAAGGGATGTTGGAGAGCTTAAACCATGCAATTGCATCTCGTGGATTCTACCACATCAGAACAAAGGACCTATCTCTCACACACCAAACATCTCCTTCAAGTGCATTCTCTAGATCAAGGGAATCTTAGAACCTCAAAATGAAGTAACTATTCCCCAACCCTATATTTCAATGAACCATTAACCTTCCATATTTGAGATAAGTACAACTCCAAAATCAAAAGAAGAGGATTGTATGCAACATTGTCACCTGTAAGACAACACTTTCTTACTCCACATTCTCTAACACTTCATCTCTTGGATACATCAGTTCCCTTCTATCAACAGGATCTCAATTTTCTCCAAATCATTAGTGTCTTCTCTTTTAACTCAGAAAAATAGATCAGACCACCGTTTCTTTACTTGATCTAATGGATTAAGCACAACATTAGTAGAGAATCCACAAGGAGATGAAGAGCACATCAAATTGCCAAACCTTTCACCATTAGTGCCACCACCACTACTCTCCTCCATCACATTCTCTTAAATACTATTTTGAAAGATATTATTTTGGAGGGAAGAAACTTAAAAACTCCATATAAAAGTGTACATAGGGGTCTACACTACAAGATACCCCAATGTGTCAAGGTCATATAATCTAGACCACCACAAAAATAGGGTATGAACTTCCACACATACAAGAGAATATTTACAATGTATTCAAAAATATTCAATGAGTCCTCTCTCTAGATGAGTGAAGTCTAATGTTCCTATCCCTCCAAACCTAGTAGCTCACCACTATTAGAAAAGGGCCAGCAAATTACCTCAGTGGGTGGTTCTTGGAAGTATTCTTAAGGATCAAGTAGATGCTCTGATATAGGTTGTATGGAGGTCCCCCCAATGCCCAATTTAAGAGAAACTCTACAGCATATAGATTTTGTAAAAGAGCAATTCCTTATCAATGCTCACGAGACTCATCATCAAATTTGCAAAGGAGACACAAATCATAGGATGTAATGCAATACATCCTATCAATCTATCGAACATGGGAATCCTCCTCATGATGCCTCCATTTAAGCATAAACTCCACTTGGGCATGGGGTACTGGTTCCACATGAACTAAAACTACGGTTCCGAGGGTCTAAGGAGGATGGAACCGTGTTTTTGATTCATTCTAATCAACTGGTTTCCATCTTGGAGTAACTGGTGTTTGACATTGATCCACTGGCAAGCCATTACCTCAAACTCTCATGGAGGTACCAACTTCCAATGAGTCCCCATATCTTATTTTCATCTAGGTAGACCAAGGAGAAGACATGAACATCAGGAACCCATTGATCCTTCATTGGGTAGCCGAGAAAGAAGAGTTCTATGGGTCAGGAAGATTTAATCCACCAAATGTGTACAACTTTGTCATATATGACCGGGCTTGGGATTGACCATTACCAGCCAGTAGGTACCTACCACAAATATATGGTTCCTTGTCAAAGAAAAAAGTGGGTAGTTCTACTTTCTTACACCAGAAGGGAACCTTTGCAGTGAAAATTGTTTCAACTAGAAAAACACTATCTTCTAAGGATTAGGAGAGCCATGTCCATTTCTCAAGAATCTCATGGAGGCTGTCAGTGATCAAGGTGTAGGTCCTACATGGTCATCATTGTCTGGAGTGTGCCTCTTCTCACATCACAGGAACTAGATAGCTAAACCCACAATTCGATATCACTTATGTGCAAACCAGTTAGATTCTTAAGCTCTTTAAGGATGCAATTCATTCTTCTGAGATACTTGTCATGCCCCACAATGAAAAATAGCACATTGTTAGAAAAATTAAGTGGAATAGAATTGGGGTTCTGAAATCCTTTAAAGAGATAACCTCACCCTTCTCTTCTACCTTTTGGATTAGGAAATTCTCCACCTCCATAAACATGATGAAAATGAGGTGAGATAGAGGGTCCCCCTACCTTAACCCATTAAAAGTGTCAAAGAAACCTTTAGGAACATTGTATATTAGAACCCAGAAGTAAGTGGATCGGATGCATTTCTTCATCAACTTAATCCAGTAATAGGAGAACCCCATGGCCCTCATAACCTCCCATAGCTCTTGCCAATTCATGTAATCATAAGCCTTGGAGATGTCAATCTTGATACAACCTTTCTTTAGTTTGTCTTTGTTGTTGAAGTCAAAAATAAACTCCCCAACAAGCCAAGCATTGTGTGAAATTCTAAATGAGCCTTGATGAAAGTTGAATAGTTGGGGATGATGTTAGGAAGTACCTTCATTTTTCTTCTTACATGGAATTTGGCAAAGAACTTGTAGAGTATAGGACAACATGCAATGGGTTGCTAATCAACTAGAGAATGACAAAGCGTCTTCTTGGGGATGAACCTCAAAAAAACATGGTTGACCTTCTTGACCATATTACTTCCACAAGGAACCAACATAGTGCATGAAAAATATCTTTGTTGATAGTGTGGCAATTAGCTTGAAACAATTTTATGTCAAAACATCTCAACCTGTTGCCTTGGGACCACATATAAAGAAGATTACATCTTTGATTTATACTCAGCAGTAGGACCACACAATATGTGATTCATTTCCTCAGTCACCCTAGGCTAGGGAAGTTCATAGATCCTGGTGCTCTACTCTTGATTGTACATACACCTAAAGAACTCCACAACCTTGATTGCCAACTCATTAAGACCCTTGGTTGTGCTAATATCCTCTTTGGTCATATTGTGGATGCAATCCCTCATGTGGTTCTTCTTTGTCGCTCTGTGGTATACTTTGGTGTTACAATCACTGTCCTTGATCAATCTAAGATGCATGTGCTACCAATAGAGGACTTCCTCTTCTTTCTCCAGCTGAAGAAACCTCTTAGGCGATGTAGTGTCAGTCATCATCAACTCTTCTTTGATGATCACACCTCTAGGATGTGGTCACTTCTCTAAAGTACATAGTTTCCTTCTTCACCAAAATAGAGAGATCAGATAGCTCACAGGACCAAGCATGTAGGGGCATCTTGGTCCTCTTCTACTAAATAATGACAATGATTGGGTTACCAACCACAACCAGTTCCCAAGCCTACTTAATAGTCTTCTAAAAGGTAGGACAATCCAACAAAATATTGGGGAGGTGGAAAGGTCCATTGGCTTGAGCAACTGGCACCAACTTCACAATCATCCACTCATTATCGCTATCATGATACCCACACAATATGATATTGGTCTCAGGGAACAAATTCATCTAGCACGAGTTGACAAGGTTGTGGTCTAAACATGTTAGAGATTTAGAACCTTGGGATTTTGTCATTGTTCATGGTAGAAATTCCCCCAGTCATGTTGACCTCTACTAAATAGTAGTACTCATAGACTTGATGAATCTACTCATGATTGTGTCCAATATAGGTTTACCACCAAATTTCATTGATTGTTTCTTCAAATAGCTGAATCTCCCAAGACTATTTGAGGGATCTCTTATTGGGTGGTTTTGGTGATCATCTCCCAAATAGTGTGTTTGTATACCTCATTATTCAGACAATACACTACACCAACCACACAATGTAGGTCACCTACATTAATACAACTCAACACCATTAGCTGGTCCAAGGAATAGATACACTTGGCATCCCAAACATGATTGTTCTAGCACACCAAAATACTCACTCCCTCCACTTATTATAGGTTATAGACAAACCCCCAACCTAGACGAAAGAGACTAGCTACTTTATGTTTAAAACTTGTCTTGCTTCTGGTCACCAAGTCAATAACAAAACTCACATTAACTCACTAATGATACTCCTCAACTTTCTCCACATCTTAGGCATAGAGCCCCCTCCCCTCACATTTCATGTTAGGATAGGCATTTTTACTGGTTGGATCCACCTCTTCCTAAGGTGGAGAGTCTCAAGGATGTCCCCCTGCCCTTCCCACATTGCTGCACCTTTTCCTTAAGCATCTAATACAAACTAAAGTCCCAATCATCTCCTCCAAGAGCAGGTCTGGATCCAAGTTCTCAAGCACCAAGAATGGGTTTCCTATTGTGGGTAATGACACCACCCCATAAATAGGAGTTTACTTAGCCACTACCTCACTATCTTACCTTGGTGGTTCAGAAACACAAGCCATCATTCGACCATCAACACAGGCTTCCATCTGGACTTCACATTTTTCATTGACAATCATATTACCCCCAAGAGGTTTATCCTCAAGGATAGGGATAGTATAAAACATGGGCCCACTACATAAGGCTCTAGTAGAGTTTCAGGAATGACGAATGGCCCCACAAACCACTACTAGCCTTAATTGCGTGTTTTTTCCTCACTCACACGCAAGTCGTGATAAACTTCCCAATTGGTCACTCATCGTAGTACTACTCTGAGCTGAGAAGGCTTAATCATATAATTCTTTAGTGTTGGGATTCCTAAAAAGGAGGTGCATCTTGGTCATATAAGTAGTCCAATCATTTCTTTTAAGATAATTTATTTGAGGCCTCAAGTCATGGGACGTTACAATCTTTCCCACTCAGACTCTTGACATCCTGATCAAGGTTTAACTATACAAACTCATAATATCTTTCCCATTTTAGTGTAGACTTAGAATGCTCCATGGACACCCAACTACCATCCACAACTACCAAGGCAAGGGTGGCCACATCTTGTCTCAACGAATAGCCCTTTCCAACTTTCTTGGACCCATGCAGCTTAAGATTGGCATGCCACATGCCCATGTGAGCCCCACCTACTAGAGGGGAATTGACTCTGATACCATTTGTAATGCATGGGCCCACTACTCAGGGCTTTACCAGAGTTTAAGGAATGAGGATTGGCCCCACAAAATACCACTAGCTTTAACTGCGCACTTTGTCCTCACCCATGTGTAAGCCAGGATAAACATCCCAATTGGTCACTCTTCCTAGTACTACTCTGGGATGAGCACACTTAACCACACAGTTCTTTAATGATGGGCTTCCTGAAAAGGAGGTTCACCTTATTGATATAGGTAGTCCAATTATTCCTTTTAAGATCATTTTATCTGAGTCCTCAAATCCTGGGAAGTTGTAGACAAACTTTGTACCCCCTCATTGAAGTGACTCTTTGCTATTCTCATTCTTTCTTCTCCTCCTTTGAGGTCTCCTACTACTTGATCTCCTCGTATGACATGTGGTTATTGGTGCATCTCATAGTAGCCAAGGCAACCATCAAACACATGATCAAAAACATTGCGTACATGGCACCTATCTGGTAATGCATTACATTCCACTTGAACCTCCTACTCTTTTCCATCTGAGAACTTGACCATGATAGTAGGTGGTGGGGTTAAGTCATCAATCATCTCAATGCATAGGAAAGAAGCCCCATCATTCCTCATCTTTATATAGGAAGTTGATCACTTTAGGCATGCCCACACCATACCCAATGATGGTAATGGCCCAACAAGTCCAATGTATCCCCACATTAGGTAGTGTAATCTAAGCATGCTTTAAGGTGATGGCAGCTCAGCTCACATCCACATGTAGAGATCATTTTTGTGTCATAACCAACTGGATGTCAAAAAACCATGGGCCTTCCTCCATTGAACACTTCAATTCATCCTCTAAAAAAATTGAGCCAGGTTATGGCCATCTTTGAGTGGGGATACTTGCAATTATCCTTTGGTCCTCTAGGATCATATCATCCAACCATACAATTGAGAAATGTGCCACTTCTTCCCCATGACCTGGATGTTGATGGTTTATCTATGGAGGTCATCCATCGCCTCCACAACCAATTGTGAGAATTACATTCGAGGTCTCATGTCACCTACATGGAAAGTTTTGGTCCCAGGTCTTTAGGGAGGTCCACCAGTCTATAGTATCAGCCAACCTCCATTGGCCTCCGAAGGGTGTCTACCCAAGGTTGTCCAACCATGACATATGTTGTTGGATCAGACCATAGTACCCAGGGACAAGGAGGTTGGATCAGAGAGTTCATGGTGTTGTGTAACGTCCTAGGATTTGAGGCCTTAGATAAAATGATCTTATAAGGAATGATTGGACTGCCCATATCACCAAGGTGCACCTCCTTTTCTGGGAGCCCGTCACTAAATAACTCCATAGTTAAGCATGCTTAACTTGGAGTAGTACTAGGATGGGTGACCAGTCAAGAAGTTTATCCTAGCTTGCGCATGAGTGTGGATAAAGCACGCAGTTAAGGCTAGTGGTGGTCTGTGGGGCCAATTGTCATTACTGAAACTCTACTAGAGCCTTGGATAGTGGGCCCAGGCATACAAATGGTATCAAAGCCATAACCCCTCCAGTAGGTGCGGCCCACATGGGCATGTGGCATGCCAGTCTTGAGTCGTACGGTCCAGACATATAGGAAAGGGCTATCCATGGTGATGTAGTCACCCTTTCACTGGAGTTCCGTGATCGGGAGTTGGGTGTCCATGGGTCATGTTGGGTCTACACTGAAATGGGGAAATATTATTAGGCCACATAGTTGAGCCTTGAAAAGGACGTCTGGAGTCTAAGTAGGGGAAATTGTAATGTCCCAGGATTTGCGGCCTCGGATAAAATGATCTTATAAGGAATGATTGGACTACCCATATCACCAAGGTGCACCTCCTTTTCTGGGAGCCGATCACTAAAAAACTCCATAGTTAAGCGTGCTCGACTTGGAGTAGTACTAGGATGGGTGACCAGTCGTGAAGTTTATCTTGGCTTGCGCATGAGTGTGGATAAAGCGCGCAACTAAGGCTAGTGGTGGTCTGTGGGGCCAGTCGTCATTACTGAAACTCTACTAGAGCTTTGGACAGTGGGCCCAGGCATTACATGGTGGCAGTGAAAGGGTTGGAGGTGGTGGTGGAGGTAGAGGTAGGGGTCGTCTCGCTAAAGGTGCCAATACTAGGGGGAGGCCCCCCCCATACTTATGAAGCTGGGGATGACACCATCCATGGGAGAACCCATAGAACCCCTTCTAAAGATGGAAAAGAGCCCAACCTACAGAGAGAAAGTTATGTAGCTCATTATAAAAGTAAATAGAGGAGATCCTACAATTTCTAAAGTAGAGATTGTAATGTAGTAGGAATTTAGTGAAAATAGTATTTACAAATGGTACCACAATAAAAAACACATCAATCATGATAATTATTATTACAAAATCATTACACTTCAAATAAATATATATACATGCACACATATACACACATACATGTAGGAGGTGAATCTTAATATAAGGGGAAAATTATGAAACATAAGATTAAAGTGAATCTTAACATACGATATTAATGTTCTACTTAATAGAAGTTCAATCAAGCTAATGTGGAATTAAGTTTTGGATAAATTCATTCATTGGAATATTTAGGTTTTCAAAAATTTAAGGTAGATGATGAGAATCTTGATATTTGGATGAAATTGGGGCTACATGACAAAAGATTAAGCAAAACACTAGATAACTGATGAATTTGTTTATATGAAACTAAGCATAGAATAAATAGTATGGAAATGGCTAAAAAGTGAGAATAAGAAATTAACTTATAATGTAAGATATTTGTTTTTACAAAAATACATTTTCACGCTAAGTATTTCATCACTCACAGCCAACACCTACTCATAATACGATCAAAAGAACAAAGACTAATAAATAAAAACAAGTAAAAGTGTATAAAAAATCAATCAGAAAAGCATGGTTCATTTGGTGGTAGTGGAACTTTTTATTAATATAGCATGCTTAAGGTATATTGAAGGATGTAAACATTCATGTTGTACTATTCTTAGTTTTTTTAGAGGTATGATATATAGAAGTTACAATGATTTAATAGCTCTTTTCTTGCAAAAGGACAATCTTCATCTCCTATAGGAAAATATGTGATTGGCATTTATCACATTAGATTTTAATATTTTTTTCTTCTGATTTGTTTCTTGATCTATTTGCCTCCCTCTTTAGGTCTAGGATGGTGATTGATTCAAATCCAAATCTAATAAAAGGTGATTGATCGGCACAACACTAATGAAATTTATTCCTTGCACTATTGATAAGTATTCTAGTGGGAAGCATTGGACATCTTTGAAGAAATATGTTGATAGTTGTAAGTCAGTACACAACTTACATTTTCTTCATATAACCTTTATTTACAAATTTAATACTTCTGAGGATTGTGATGATATTACTTTCAATATGATCCTATCTAGGATGCCTCACTGCTCCACCCCCTACCCAACTTACAACATCATTTCTCAAAATGAAACTAGTTATGTGCCCATTAAGAGATAAATTTATTTATGTATCAATGAATATCTGAATTATATCTGTGTGTGGTGCTTTCCATCTGGATTATTCCTTGGTATTGTTCATTCTACTCTGTGCTTGTTGATGGTTGAAGGCCTTTGTGACGTCTATCTCAGTTGTGTGGATATCTATGACCATGTCTCTTACAGGGATGGTAGCATTACTGAAGATCAAAATACTTCTAGATTTCCAAGCTTTCTAGCATGCAATTGATAAGGTAGTGTTCCAATATTTCAAGGTAGCCCATTGCTTTAAGTTCCCTTTTAACCAATATCCAAGGAGACAAGGTGTAAAGAAATCATTCTTAAGTCTTGGGTTGAGGATAATCCACATTTTCTTCATCTTTAGGAAGTCTTTGAAGGCATGGATGCATGTCTCAATGGTCATGTGACGTATCTCACATGTATCATCTTCATACATTTGTCTCCTCTTTCTTAAATTGTTCTTGAATAGTCTATCATGAAAGAGTGGTCACAAGAATATCTTTATCTTGGGGGAAATTTTATGTTTCCACAATAACTTCTAGTCTCCCTCTATCTCCTTGATTCTCTAACTGATGAAATCAGCATACATTTGTTTAACCTTAGGATGGTTGTGTGTATGCTTTGTCTAATAGACATCATTTCCTAGATCCTCTATTGGTGTAGGAACTATTATGATGATATTAATAGACTCTTAATGGAAGTTATGTTTGTGTAACTCAAATCCTGGACTCTATTTTCAATCATTAGACTGGATACAATGAGGTCTTTCAGATGTTTTGGTATCACTAACCGATTTTTCAATTCTAATGCTTTCCCCTTCTAAGCCATTTGTTACATAGAGTTTGAGTATTCTTCTCATTAAGCACTGATATGGCCATCAAATAATTTTTTCTTAATAGTGTGAATGAATACTTCTCTAAATGAGAGAGTCGGTTACCCTAACACCCTTTGATCTCTTGTATTTATCTTCTAGTAATGGTTTCCATATAGTATCTAACTAGCATAAATATTTGCAAGTAACCTTCATCAATAAGGCTTCATTGAGTTCTCTAGTATCTCTCACTCTAATTCCTCCTTTAATAGGTGATGCAAGTAATTTATCCCATGATACCAAATGGACTCTCTCCTCAAAGTACCCCCATCCAGATAAAACTTCAATGATTTGATATAGTGTGTCACAATTTAAATAGCCAATTTTTATTATTGTATGATATGTGACGTTGTGGAAGTAAGGGTTGTCTTAGACAAATTAATTCTTATAAAAAGTCAATGGTTCATGTTAGTCCATTTGTTAACTTTCCCTTAGAAGTTGTCGACAAGTTCCAAACATTGCTCCTTAGAATTCCACTTATGAATAGTTTGAATTACCATCTATATTCTGAAGTCAACAACTTGGGTCATCTTGATTTTCCAAGTATGGCCCTACACGTAGAAGTCGGAGTACATTTTGGGAAGTATAATGATGATTTATCTTAGGCAACCTCCTGACTAGATGTTTTTCCAAAATTTTAAAGGCAATTGAATATGCAAGATGCTTGGGTGATTGTGATTTCAACATAGAGGATGATATCATCAATTAAAAATAAATGAGAGAAGGAAATTTTAGTTTTTGTGAAAAACACTTATGTCCATCAATGTTGGTCAATTTCAGCTTGAACATCTTGGCAAAAACATTCCATACAGAGAACAAAATTGTAAGAAGATAGTGGGGAACCCTTCTTGGCACACCTACGTGGCTTTATAGGAGGATCTAGTCACCATTTAAAATGATGGTTGAATTTTCGGATGAGACAATCCACATGATAAAATGTATGATATTCATAGGGATATGTGTTATCCTTTTAGTATCAAAGATGAAGTCTCAGTTGAGCTTATCATAAGCTTTTGATATGCCTACTTTGATTTCCATTGTCAGTTTCTAGGCATTGTACTTATCCATTGAATGTATAATTCTGCATAAAAATGGAATTAATATACAAGCTTCTTGTAGGTATGAAGTTGGTTTGTGTGTGCCATCCACTCTAGCATATAGGAATTTGTCTTGTTTACAATAATTTTAGAAATTACATTGACACGTTCATTATTTATAGATATGGGTCCAAAATGACTACAAGTCATACGATTTTGGGTTTAGGAACTAGAATGATAGTAGAATTAAAAGAGTTAGGATTCAAGGGAAGACCCTTAAAAGTAATTTTAGAAAAGTATACAAGATGTCTCTTGATATGCTTCCAATTATATTAGAGAAAACATGCATCAATTCCGTAAGGCCCAAGGGCCTTAAGTGTGGACATTTTCAATGGGATTGGCCTAATTTCTTCCTCATCTTGGATACTAATGAGTTTTTCACGTTGTTGTTGTTGAAATTAAGGAAAACACCCCATGTAGGTTGCTTTGTTCTATACACAATAACTAGGCTTAGGATCAGTAAGGATATTGGAGAAAAATATGTTCACCTTCCTAGATAACCCGCTTCTATTCTTAACTCACACACCGTATTGGTTCTTAATCATGGAGATCTTACTTAGCCATCTTTGGGATTTCACAAAGGTATGGACATCCCCTAACTTTAGCCATTCACAATGTTATTTCTAATTCCACTCTATTTCTTCTAGTCTCAGTCCCTTGAAAACCTCATCTTGAAGGTCAATAGTTTTATTTTCCACCTCCGGACTATAGTGTTCTAGCAAATACCTCTAAGAAAGATGAAGAATGACCATTATAGATATTTTCTTTTTTACCTATCTCTTGTGATCATAATATCCCAATTCATTGCCTCCTAAATGAAATTCTTTATATTGGTTGTTACAACCCCATTTTTTGGGTTCTTTTTGTTGGAAATACAATTTGCCCGATAAATATATGATTATCCATTTTGTGTCAATTATGTGCCTTGAACGAATTCCTTTGATAAATAGCCTTGTGTGTTTGTTTTCGTGGGCCTTGATTGGCTTGGGGGCCCAATATTAAAACAAGTGAAATAAAAAGGAAAAAGGAATCAATTAATAAATGAATAACTAAGATAATGACAAAAGAAAGATATGGAAGCAAATAGAAGGCTAAGAATTATCCTTCAAGGAGAAATTTTGTATCTTTAGGATTTCTTGGGTCCCAAGGAGTCCAAGTTGCAATGATAATAGGAGAAGAAAGAGATAAAATCAAATAAAGAATTATTAAGAAGGAAAGTTGCGATAATGGTGACATATTAAGAAATATGTGGAAATATGGATAATGAAATCCTTAGGGATGAGATTTTTAGTCCACATGATTTCTAATGGTAAAAGGGATCCAAATAAATAAAATAAAATAATAGGATATAGAAAATATGCATAAAATAATCCTTATTAATAGATAACTTGCACATGAAGATAATGCCCTTTTTCTTTGGAATTTGGGACTAAATTTTGGTATGCGAGTAGATAATGACAATATAAAAGTTTCCCTAAAATTTGGTTGAAAAAGGTTATACAGATTGAGAGATATGAATATAATAAGTTTTCTAAAGTGTAAAGGAAAATATTAAATGTCACAATTCATCTCTTATTTATGATCTAATACATTGTCTGATATCCATTGGATCTTGATCCAACGAGGGCTGCTCTTCAAGACAGATCAATAAAGGAAAACATTAAATGGGGGGTTTAAACTGACATATATCTCTCCTAAATTCTCTAGGAGTTCTGGGAAGTTGATATTCAACTTCAGGAGATTAAATCACATTAGGTAACCCCTTTGATGTTCCAATTTTTTGCACGATTGGGAGTTCCTCCCAATAACAGAGGAAGCCAAACTCTATTGACCCTCGGCTAGTAGACACTGCCTATATAATGTTGACGATCTTTGGAAAGAGGAGGGAAAGGATTCTTATGACCCAAGGGGGAGTCTTTCTATGAAATCAGGATGCAACAAGCTGCTTGGAGTTGTTGTTCCTGCTGTGAACCGACCCTATTTTAGGTTGGCAAACCTTATATGGGGGATGACACCACCCACCACCGCAACTCCTGCAAGGAGGCTTGTTGAGTCCGTTAGGCTGAGGCGAAGGGAGGGAGACCTTCGCCGGTTGCTGGGGAGGAGGAACTAGAGTGGTCAACACAACCGTTAACCGCTGCCTGGAGCTGGTTCACGAGCGGTGGCGGGTGGAAGGAAGGAGACGAGAAAGACTGGTTTGAAAATTTTGCCCACAGGCACGCAGGAGCAACATGCAGTAGGCGCAAGGGTAGGATTGTCCATGCAAGTTGGCTGGAGTGGGCCGCGGTGCTGACATGGCATTCAATCATTGGTCCATTGGGTAATAATTCTATAATTTCATAACTAAATATCGGTAACTCGGATTGAGGAGTATGATATATGAAAATTGATCAAGAGAACACAAGGAATCAAATACAAATAGTTTCATAGTCTAAATCTGATAGTAGCTATAAAAGTGCTTTAAGTTACCCTTGATTATGCATTAAGCAATAATAAAACCCTAATGATAATTACAGATCAAATCTAAGATGTTTAATGGGTTAATTTGAGTATTAATAACCTATTGAGACATAAAGTGAGGTTGGAATTTGATTTAAATAATGTTTGGCTTGGTTTAGGGTTTTAATCCATGAATCCATAATAATATATGTAGAAACCCTAATCTTGGGAAAAGAAGATGATTAACTTGAATAATCCAAATTATTTGGAATAATGTTGTTATTTATTGATCATAATCATGTTAGGAGAAAAAGGACAAGTTAACTAGGGTTTATGAGTAGTTTTACTGTTTTAGGGTTTGTAATAGAAAAAATGGGAATGAAACCCTAATTGCAAGTGAAACCCTAAAAGAAAGTAGAAAATCCTAGGGAGCAAGTTTGATTGTATATATCTTGATAATATGAATAGTGAGTAGATTATTTGGTTATTTTAGGATCCTTTCTTATGCGAATTTCTTGCTTGCCTGGAATACTTTCTTGCTTGGATTATTGGTATCTTGTTGATTCGACTGGACAGGTATGTGATTATTTATGAATAATTGATCTAGTTTCATGAAGTTTTCTCAAATGTTTGATCGATTGGATGTAACCTAAATTTTTGAAAGTATATTTATGCAATCCTGTAAAGTCACTATGATTATCACAATTAATAATATATGTGTATTTTCGAACCTACATGCCACCCTGATGTAAGTTGCAAGACCAAGCCCTAGAGGGAAGGTCTGAGTTGGTCATGCCCCAGAGGGAAGACCATTGGGCACCATGAGAGGTGACCCCTAGCACCAAGCTCATGATAGAGAAGGTGGCCTTATATCCCTTGCAAGGACAAAACCCTAAGTGAGGGTAATCCAGGGTTTAGGGTAAAAGTGGTTGAGAATGTCACATTGAAAACATAATTTGGATTGTTAATAACTTATTTGTGATAATTAGGTTGTTAGTGATTTTTTTGCAAAATTGTGTTTGTTCCCCACGTACCGGTATAGAAATATATTGACCAACATTTTGATTGTCGGCGTTTTAGGTACAATCATTGAAAAGGACAAATAGTAAATTGAAAATTTGTGAAGATATGAATAATTAGTTCAAGGAGGATTAGTTAGATAGACTCCATCTGTGGATAGAAGTCTAGAAATCCAAAAAAATTTACAAGGTATGTAAGAGATTTATTTTATTCCAGCTTTGCAGCATAGTTTTAGTAGAATTTAATAGTTTTTTTATTAAATGTTAAACCATGGATCCTGAGTTATTGGGATAGCGGATCTGACCTTTTGGTCTCCCTTCATTGGGGGTTACCGGGAGGCGGAGTCGTTACATTGGTCATATATCCTGTCTCACCTGTCCAATGGTTATTGATGAGGGAAATCAACTATATATGTAGCTACGCCCTCCCTCTATTATCCCCTATTTAGAGGGAAAGGGCCATTACCTTCATTACATGATGAAGGTTTATCAAGTAACTAAAAATAATTCATAAATTTCACTAACTGGAAAAGAGTTTGGTATAAGATAAAATATAAATTTCTAACATGATTATAGAATATGGAATTCTAAAGTTTTCCATATGAAGTACAATCAGCTAACTATATCCTTCAGGAGTTACATTAAATTTCTTTGTTTGATGCATTCTTCTCTGGGTGTCCATCTTTCACATATTTGTAGAATATTAGTAGATTATCCTAAAACACTAACAAACAAAACATATAGTCAGTATAACAAGTTATACTGGTATGTGGGGGAAAACAAAAGATTGCATCTAAGTGTAACAATATAATCACAACAATTGTTGTTACATAATCAAAATTGTCATTTTCTTCATAACTTCTCAACCCATTTTACTCAACCTTTGGGATACCCTCTCTTAGGGTTTTTTCCGTACAGTGGAATTTCAGCCACCTCTTAATCTGGATCCAGGTTCCTATGTTGGCCACCTCTCAATCTAGAGTTAGGTGCCATGTTGGTCTTCCCAATTGGGGGCCTGACATCATATTACCTTCCCAATCAGGGGCATGGTCTGACCTTCCCAATATGGGGCCTAGTCTTATGTCATCACCATTACTTTTCATTCCTTTCAATTTTCAAGCCTCCAAAGTTGATATGCAAGGTTCGAGCAAGTTATACACATAAATTGTGATAACCATAGTGACTTCATATATTGCATGAAATAAATATCATATGAGAATTGAATTTCAAGAAATCTGGTAAAACCTAGGAAAATTTTGGGAAACTAAAGAGATTAGTCATAGGCTTAACCACATACTTTGATAAGGTTCTCTTGATGTCCAAGAAAGAGCAATCAAACAATCAACCAACAATTATCCTGAAAGTTAAAGAAATGCACTCATGTGTCATTATTTTATCCAAATCATCATTAAGATTGACTTGGGTCTCAAGTTAGAGTTTCAAGGTCAACTTTAGCGTTTCATTATGGTTTTGTCTACCAAAACCCTAGTTTCCACTTTTCATGATATTGGGTAAACAAACCCTAATCTTATTACAAATTACACCTTTAATCTCAAGGAAACCATGATTATCCAAAACATGGGTTGTTATGTTCACAACTTTCAAGTTTCTCTTTTTATTCATCAAATATCAGTCTTTTATCATCAATAACGATTGGACGCATTATATCAAAACATAAAACATAGGGTTATTATACATTTAACACATTAAAGATGTTATCTTTAGGTACTTTGCAAATAGAAGCAGATCTAAGCTTTGTTCATATTTTTATTGCATACATTCTCCTGATAAAATTTTAATATATAATTTGTCTTGATCCAAGTTAACAATTAATTACTGCATTATTTACAAATTATTCCCATTCAATCCAATTACATCCTGACATGCCAGAAAAAACATTATCTTAAAGAAATCCAGTTTTTCCTAGAATTTAAGGGGGAAAGACTTCAACACCCTAACAATCCAGATGTGAAGCTAGGGGTATAAATATCATTAACCTATATACCTTCCCTTACCTCTTGAAGGTATCCCTCTCTGTCATGTACAAGTTATGCAAGACGTGGCTCCTCTTCCCCACTCGACGCTAGGCTCGAGTTACTTGAGGAGGATCCCTGTTACGACCCCACCTCCCGATAACCCCCAATTAAGGTAGACCGAGAGGTCGAAGCCGCACCCATAACTTCTGGATCAAAGGTTCAACACTTAATCAAGAACAATTATTAAATTTCAACAATCTATACTAAAAAGCTGTAATAAAATCTATCATACCTTTTGAAAATTTTTGGTTTCTATCCATGTAAGCATTCTACTCTAACTAATCCTCCTTGCATTTTACTTCATGTATTTCACAATATGACGATTTACTATTTGCCCTTTTGGCTTGTACCTAAAATGCTGACAAACAAAATGCCGGTCAGCCGAAGCTGGTATATGGGGGAAATAATAAATGTGCAACTATGATAACAATGTATTCATGCAATTAATCAATTAACAACCCAGATTACGTTTTAAGCCATATTACTCAATCCTTACCTATCCCCTAACTCTGTGTTGTCCCTGAAGTGGACTTGCATGCTACCTCTCTTTAGGTAGATCCTTACCCCCATGGTCCTACCTTACAGGTAGCCAATACATAGAGTAAGAGAGTCACATGGCACTACCCAATGGTAGCCCAATATCTAACTCAAAGTGACTTGATGGACCTACCCCATTGGTAGCCATGTACTAAGTCATTCAATGACCTGGCGGATGTACCCCATTGCTAGCCATGTACTAGGTCAACTATAAAGCCACAGAGGGGACCAAGATCTGAGCTAGTAGGCATATATCTTATGTAATAGTCATAGCCACATTATAGTTTGCATGAACTAAATTCATCCAACAGTTTATTCCAAGTCATCGATGAAAACTTCGGAAAACCTCGAAAAACTAACTCGAGATATTCATAAGTGTAACCAAATACCTGATTTGATGATTTCACAAGCATTAAGCAAACCCAACCAAGAATGAAATCCAAGCAAGCAATTCAATCATCATATAATTCCTGAAAAGAATATGTACCCCATTTATTACACACTTTATCAGGAATCTACTTTATTGACTTGGATTCACTTTCTAGGGTTTTTGTATCAATTTTAGGGTTTCATTAATCTTCATTAGGGTTTCTTAGATCAATTCCTCAAACTTTATCCCTTTTAGCTCAACAAACCCTAAAATACTCTTTTCTACTCATATAAACCCTAATTGCTCAAATTATCCATTTTAATAGTCTTTTATACCCAAATTGACTTAGGATCATCATATTCCTATTTATTCATGGATTTGAACAATTCAAATAATTAAAAGAAATATTCATATAAATTAGAGTTTTCAAGCTCATTAATGCATATTCATGCACGAAACCCTAAATTAAGCAAATTATATAAAAATATCATCTTCTTAGATTCTATCTTCACATTTATCAACAACATGTTAATATTGTCTTGAATAATACATTCAACAACATTAAATCCATCTATCATCAAATCTAAGGATTTTTCATTAATTAAATCATTAAAGATGATAACTTTATGTACTTTTCAAATTTCAAGCATATTTATGCAAATAATCTCTAAATTAAAGTAATTACGTGCAAAGATCATCCTTTTCAATCTTAAAGTACCTTTTTACAATTAACAAGTTATTATCAACTTTAATGATCCCTTAAACCCTATTAAGCACTTTATTCATTTCAAAATAGGGTTTCTTAATCTTTAATTCATTAAAGATGATAATTTACCCTACTTTTCGAATATAAAGACAAATTAGCTTCTAACTATATTTTTATTGGATTCCTTGCATTTTCCTGATCAAAATTCATATATTACTTGTCCTAATCGGAGTTACCAATCTTTAATTATGAAATTCGTAAGGATTTACTTACTTGGTCAATCAGATTGTGCCACATCACACAATACATGCAACGCTTGCTGGTTTGGGAAACATGACCAATTGACTATTTGAGCCCCACGTAAGTCACTTATTCAGTAATACCCAGAGGGGTATTTTTGTCCAACATACCTCCTGTGCTTCTTCCGCCTTGCGACGACCTAGCACTGCCGCCAGCTGCAGTTCGGGGGAAGCTTCCTCCTCTCCCTCTTGGTCCCTAGAGCAGTGGCGCCCACTCCAATACCTCCGCCACCGTCCGCCCTACCCGCGGCGGTCTCTAGCTACGGCCGAGGTGGCTGGAGTCGGCCTGGCAGCAGCGCCCACTGCAGCAGCACCTGCATGCCCGTTGGTCATCTTGAATGGAGATGGAAGTAAGGCGAAGATAGTTGGCTACCCGAAACCTTTGGAGTTGCATCATGCCTTCATCACGATCCACAATAGCCGCCAAGTGCCCCCAAAACAGCCCTATGTTTTCTTGGTTAGGGTTTTGACGAAAATAAGAAGAAGAAGAAGAAGAAGGAAGGAGAGTACGTGGGATCTCTCTCTTGGACTCGGACCAGGGCTCTTTCTCCTTTTATAGATGAGGGTACAACACCCTACGATGCTTTCTCACGAAGGAAAAACATTCTTTCCTACTAGGAATCTGATTCCTTCATTAAAAAGCTAGCTTCTCTCTCTCTTAATCCTCTTCTTAAAACCACATATTCATAGGATTTCTAGGAATATCAAAATATTCTCCCTTATTCTCTTTTGACTTGCTTTTTAATCCATTAATCATAAAATTATATTTTCCTTAAGTAGAAAATACCTCTTCTTTAACAAAGCTACAAAAACCATTAATAATATATCATATTATCTTTTTATTTTGCAATTTTGGTATTTTCTCTTTCCTCTTTCTTCATTGGGAATCCTTGGATCCCAATAAACTCAAATAATTCGTAATTCCTTTTTAAGAAATACATTATCCTTCAAAATGCATCAATATGCATTATTTCACATTATCTTGTTTATTTCTTATTAAAATATTTCCTTTTTGAAGATTTCCCTTTATTTCTCTTTTATTTTCCTCATTGGTATTCCTATAATCATTAGGAATCCTTGCGATACGAAATTCCACAAAGGATAACTCAATTGTACCTCTTTTTACTTATTTTCCACATTTTAACATTGTTTTCAATTTCTTTCTTATTAAAGAAATACTTAATTGATCATTTATTTTCTTATTACAATCTTTATGCAACTTTGGACTCCTTGGAACCCAAGGAACCCAAGAGGCACGAAATCCTCTTTGGATTTTCCTTCTATAGGTTTCCACTTTTTTCTTTTCTCAAATATTCAATTATTCATTTACTAATTGAATTTCCTTGTTATTTGGGCCCAATAGCCAATAAAGTCCACAACACAAACATCAAGGCTATTGTAAACAGAATCCATTTATTCAAAACAAATTATATCATTATTTGTTCAAATATCCTTAATATGATAAATTACATTTCTCGGCAAATGAATCCCAAAAATTGGGGTTGTAACATCCTTCCCCTCTTATTTGGAAATTTGTCCTCAAAATTCTATCAAGCAAACAAACAATTCAGGATAAGACTTTTCCATGTCCATCATTGGCCCCTATGTGGCTTTACCATACTCATGGCATCTCCAAAGAACCTTTATCATCACATATTCTTTTCTCTGAGATCTTTCATCCTGGCATCTATAAACAACACAGGTGGACTCAGGCCATTTCAGCCTCCCTTGGGGCTCACTAGGTTCATTGTTCAGCACATGGTTGGGTACCTCACATAGTACTCTAAATTGGACACATGGAACTCATCACACATTACTTTATCCTGAGGGGTAAGGTCAAACTTAACCTTCTCCACCAGTCCATCTCAATGGACCCATGTGTTGGGGACTCATCTTTCTTAGCTATAGCTCATAGGGGTCGGATTTTCATGTCACATATTTCCCATAATGAACTGCATGTCAGTCTACTTTGTATCCGCTCACGACTCTCGTCATCTCTAGGCTCCTTTCAGCATTTGCACGATCAAAGAGACTTCATCTACACACACTATGGTCCTTTTCTAACCATCACGTGGTCCTTTCACCAACATCACCTTGCTGAAGTGGTGACTGACACAACCTCTCTTACAGAGCTTATTTATATCGCGATACTGGCTATGGTGGTTAACTTCACATCTTGCATGGGACAAGAATTGTCTCTAGCTATCACCCTGAATGAGCACATATTCTCTCATCATACCCTTTAGTCTAGATCATGCTAACCATTAGCTATGGGTGATGAACTATACTAACATCGAGTCCTTCATGTACCTACTTCCCCCTTATGGAAGTGAACCTTTAGGATATACTCAAGGACTTTTGAACTCGATTCTTGGTGTAGTTGAAACATCCCTCTCATGAGTAGTTCAACCAGATCTATCTCTTGACAGAACTCTCTTCTTTCTCATGTCATCTAGGTAAGGCGATCTACCATAACCCATATTGCATCTTGACCTTCCTTGGTCTAGGGGAGACCTATCACAACATCCATAATGATGAACTCCCATTCCCTTGCAGGGACTCATTTGTCCTCTATATCGATACACTGGGTCATTGGGGTTCATCCTTTACCTCCTAGCTTGCATGGCCATATACCACATGTAACTTTATCTTAAGCATCCAAAGTGTTATTGTCATTTACTATCTGGGTAGAACCACAGTGTATGGTGATCATGATTTCCTATATGTCATGATTCCTCAAGATCGATTCCTTAGAAACCCTAAACCACTCTAGTCAGAGTTTCATCATCTTATTTTCCAAAGAAGTGCATCTGAGGTTCTATCACCATACTTTCATTGCATCAAGGACTAGACTAGCTAACCCAATAATCATTAACTTGTTCAACATATCTCATTACATTGGAGTATTAGCCAAACATATCTCCTTTCCAAACTTAGGGTTAGCCTAACAACCTCTTCTAGCTTCTAGCCAAACTAGTTAGATACATCTCAACCAGAACATCCATTACCACTTCACATCCTTAGGTATAAGGTAACATGGAGGACATACACTTCCACGCATTTCACTTATCGTCTCGAACTCAAATTCTAAGTCTATCTTTATTGAGAACACTTTGAGCTCATCTTCTTGGTGATCAAACTCAATCTTGTATGACTCATATCTCATGATAAAAACATCCTCATAAGGTGATTGGCTTAGTACTCTTACTATTTGTAAACCATTTATGTATTATTTACTCCACAAGGATATGTTATCATCTCTATCCTCTTACCTCATAGCAATGTTCCAACTCATATCCATCTTTTATCCTTGGTGTATGGCATGCGTATTGTCCTATCTCTCACTCCCATAACAAGAGGAAATAAGCATTTGGTGGCCGTCCAAATACAAAGTTCTACCTGTTCCATGAGTAGAGATTGTACATCCCACATTGCCAGTACACCTTCTAATCTAAGTTGAAACGCACAACTTATGTCTCTACATCACAACCATCTCGATATGAAAGTTACCTCCATGGAAAACTAGTCTTGAACCTACTGAGGTTTACACACAACCCTTGGTCATCTCCTCTAGGTATATAGGGTGCCGACTCTTTTGGGGTCATCCCTCTTCCCTCATGCATCAAGAGAGTGCCCTACTCATCTACCCTTTGGGTCCCATGAGTTCATGAAGGTGATCAATCTCCTAACCCATGGCCCTCATACAATGATATTTGTTACCTCCCGACCCTATAGTCATGTGCAACTGGGGAATTAGGCAACTCCTACTTCCATCGGTATTATCCCTACCTGAACCTAGGATAGACTTAGGATTCTCCATTTATAGTACATGTCCAACTTAGAACCTTGCCCAAGCCTTCATCATCTCTCTTTGTATACATGGGCTGACATCCATCCTTTCATAGGGGTCATGGTGACCTTCCTACCTTGGTCAGGCCCCTTACCGGTTACCTCCATGGTAACACATCCACATGCACTTAGAGATGGATATATATGGGTCTATAGGTTCATTCTCATACCATGTACTTTTCACTTAGCTTTCCAAGATCCTATGAGACCTCTTTAGGTTACCTTAAACCAACGAAACTAATATACACCCTACCAAAGGGGTCCCTCTCCCAGGATGGGAGAAAAACTAACTCTTGACAACAAGGTCACAAAAGCTCTTAGGTCTAGGGTTTACATCCACATGAGCCTACTTAACCCTAGTAAGCTATTAAGGTAAAAGCAGATCACCTACTGAACCATGCTAAGTCATACTTGTCCTCTTTCCTCCATGTTGGATCAAGATCATACCTTCCTTTATCGTCAACCTAGCTGTGAGGGGTTCACCAAACATACCTTAAACTTAAGGAGCTTCCCTTTTTCCTCTATATATGAGGAGTACCATGCTCGAAACTATAGCAACTTAATTCTCATCATGAGCATTAGGTATACCACTTCCCCTCTTAGGCCTAGGAACCCTAGGTTCACTTTTAGGTGTCTGACTACATGCTCTATCTCTTAACCATGAATCAAGCTTGCAAAATGCATGACATGCACTTTATGTCAACCTTCAATTCGAGCAACACTTTTAGAGTTGGATCCTCCTCAAGGACAAACAATAAGGTACAAGGCCTCATAACCTATTTCAAATCCTCTTCAGGGTATACAGAACATCTTCTTCCTTGCTCAGAAGGTAAAGACTTATACCATAGGCACATATGTGCCAGAAACTTCATCTTCCCTCTAGGTTTTGGTCCCTCCCATGGAAACCAAGACATCATCAACCTCTAGGTATCAAGCATGTGGTGACCACTATCATCCACTTAGGTCGCATCATCCTCAACTCCCGACTTCTCCTCATATCTCAGAGTCTAGGATTCCAACCTTCTTGCTGGGTTTTTCTCTCTAGAGATAACCCTATAACTAACCTTATCATTAGAGGTCATCTCTTCATGAAGGATCAACCTCAAAATCATCCTCTACCTAGGTGAAGCCTAGGCTCAAACTTATGTTTGCTCAAGGTTATCCATAGCCCCTTATGCTTATCACATAAGCTATCCATCCAACTCTCTCCTGGCCAAGGTTTCAATCTATTGCTTGCAATACTGATACATTTTGGGTGCCTATTATACCCATATAAGCTCATGGGGTTACCATGGGTTCTTCTCTATCCTTATCAAGGAAGGAGATATCCCTCATCCTGACCTACATAACCCCTTTCTAGGGTTGGGTCACCAAAGGTACTCGGTCATCCAACCTCTCATGGCTTCCCAGGCATGTCTATCCAAACACTTGGTCTACCAAGACATCTAGCTCTTCATGTCATCTCCCTCTCTAACCTTCACTCAGGGTTACGATTAGCATCAATCTCAGAGGATTTGCCAGGTCTCTACTTGCAATGGAGATTTCTATCTCCAAGATTAACTCTCTTTATCTATCCTCCGGATAAGAAGGTCTAGCCTCAGGTCTCTTCTGAGGGCATGACAACTTATGTCATACATCAGAAGCATGTATCTATTAGTTTTTTCTTAATCTATTAGCTTATGTCCATGACATCTTATATACATGCTTTTCATTAATTTGATGGAGGATTCCTTATACCTTATTAATCTAACACAAACCTTAAGAGGGTAAGGAGAAGAGAGAAAACCCTAATCCTTAAGGTCCTTAACAGAATTTGTGTTGCGAAGGGATGAATAAGATGAGAAAGTCCCTAAAGGTATCTTATTTTGATTCATACCCTAAGACCTTGGCCTGGTAGTCACACGGATCTGGGAGTCCTCGTATTCCAACTAGCGGTGCGGAGGAATATATTGCCAGCCCCCGGTCGTGCTCCTTTTCTAGACACCTCCATCTTTCGGATAATCCTCTAATAACTCCCTTGGGTTCTATGGAGTTTGTAAAATTTAATAATTATTAATGGTTTAGTGGGGAACCTAGGCTCTGATACCAAATGTTACAACCCCACCTCTCGATAACCCCCTATTAAGGGAGACCGAGAGGTCGAAGCTGCACCCATAACTTCTGGATCAAAGGTTCGACACTTAATCAAGAAAAATTATTCAATTTCAACAATCTATACTGAAAATTTGTAATAAAATCTTTCATACCTTTTGAAAATTTTGGATTTCTATCCATGTAAGCATTCTACTCTAACTAATCCTCCTTGCATTTTACTTCATGTATTTTGCAATATGATGATTTACTGTTTCTCCTTTTGGCTTGTACCTAAAATGTCGACAGACAAAATGTCGGTCAGCCGAAGATGGTATATGGGGGAAACAATAAACGTGCAACTATAATAACAACATATTCATGCAATTAATCAATTAACAACCAAGATTACATTTTAATCCATACTACTCAATCCTTACCTATAACTAACTCTGTGATATCCCTGTAGTGGACTGGCATGCTACCTCTCTTTAGGTAGATCCTTACCCCCATGGTCCTACCTTATAGGTAGCCAATACATAGGGTAAGAGAGTCGCATGACACTACCCAAAGGTAGCCCAATATCTAACTCAAAGTGACTTGATGGACCTACCCCATTGGTAGCCATGTACTAAGTTATTCAATGACCTGATGGACCTACCCCATTGGTAGCCATGTACTAGGTCAACTGTAAAGCCATAGAGGGGACCAGGATCTGAGCTAGTAGGCATATATCTTATGTGATAGTCATCGCCACATTATAGTTTGCATGAACTAAATTCATCCAACAGTTTATTCCAAGTCATCGATGAAAACTTCAGAAAACCTCAAAAAACTAACTCGAGATATTCATAAGTGTAACCACATACCTGATTTGATGATTTCACAAGCATTAAGCAAACCCAACCAAGAATGAAATCCAAGCAAGCAATTCAATCATCATATAATTCCTGAAAAGAATATGTACCCTATTTATTACACACTTTATTAAGAATCTACTTTATTGACTTGGATTCACTTTCTAGGGTTTCTGTATCCATTTTAGGGTTTCATTAATCTTCATTAGGGTTTCTTAGATCAATTCCTCAAACTTTATCCCTTTTAGGTCAACAAACCCTAAAATACTCTTTTCTACTCATATAAACCCTAATTGCTCAAATTATCCATTTTAATAGTCTTTTATACCCAAATTGACTTAGGATCATCATTGTAACATCCTAGGATTTGAGGCCTCAGATAAAATGATCTTAAAAGGAATGATTAGACTACCCATATCACCAAGGTGCACCTCCTTTTCCGGGAGCCCATCACTAAATAACTCCATAGTTAAGTGTGGTTAGCTTGGAGTAGTACTAGGATGGGTGACCAGTCGGGAAGTTGACCCCGGCTTGCGCGTGAGTGAGGACAAAGCGCGTAGTTAAGGCTAGTGGTGGTCTGTGGGGCCAGTCGTCATTCCTGAAACTCTACTAGAGCCTCGAGCAAGGGGCCCAGGCGTTACAAATGGTATCAGATCCATAACCCCTCTAGTAGGTAGGGCCCACATGGGCATGGCATGCCAGTCTTGAGCCGTGCGGTCTAGGCATGTAGGAAGGGTTGTCCATGGTTGACGTAGCCACCCTGGCGCTGGTATTCCGTGATCGGGAGATGGGTGTCCATGGGCCATTGTGGGTCTGCACTGAAATGGGGTCAGATTATGATGTCTTAAAGTTGAGCCTTGACGAGGACGTCAAGTGTCTAAGTGGGGGAGATTGTAACATCCCAATATTCGAGGCCTCAGATAAAATGATCTTAAAAGGAATGATTAGACTACCCATATCACCAAGGTGCACCTCCTTTTCTGGGAGCCCATCACTAAAGAACTTCATAGTTAAGCGTTCTTAGCTTGGAGTAGTACTAGGATGGGTGACCATTTGGGAAGTTGACCCCAGCTTGCGCGTGAGTGAGGACAAAGCGCGCAGTTAAGGCTAGTGGTGGTCTATGGGGCCAGTTGTCATTCCTGAAACTCTACTAGAGCCTAGGGCAGTGGGTTCGGGCATTAAAATCATATCCCTATTTATTTATGGATTTGAACAATGGAAATAATTAAAAGACATATTCATATAAATTAGAGTTTTCAAGCTCATTAATGCATATTCATGCATGAAACCCTAAATTAAGCCAATTATATAAAAAGATCATATTTTTAGATTCTATCTTCACATTTATCAACAACAGGTTAATATTGGCTTGAATTATCCATTCAACAACATTAAATCCATCTATCATTAAATCTAAGGGTTTTTCATTAATTAAATCATTAAAGATGATAGCTTTATGTACTTTTCAAATTTCAAGCATATTTATGCACATAATCTCTAAATTAAACTAATTACGTGCAAAGATCATCCTTTTCGATCTTAAAGTACATGTTTACAATTAACAGGTTATTATCAACTTTAATGATCCCTTAAACCCTATTAAATTACCCGGTCAGTGTTAGCGCAGCTGGTAAGGCACGGTGTCCCCCTCTAGGGGGAGCTGAGTTTGAACCACGATGTGGAGCGCTGGATTTATCACCCGCCAGTTATCTACGCTATGGCTGGAAAAAGGATGCGGGCTCTACCTAAGGTAGTGAAAAAATCCTTTTTTTAAACCCTATTAAACACTTTATTCATTTCAAAATAGGGTTTTTTAATCTTTAATTCATTATAGATGATAATTTACACTACTTTTCGAATAGAAAGAGGAATTATCTGCTAACTATATTTTTATTGGATTCCTTGCATTTTCCTGATCAAAATTCATATATTACTTGTCCTAATCTTAGTTACCAATCTTTAATTAGGAAATTCACAAGGATTTACTTACTTGGCCAATCAGATTGTGCCACGTCACGCAATACATGCAATGCTTGCTGGTTTGGGAAACATAACCAATTGACTATTTTAGCCCCGCGTAAGTCACTTGTTCAGTAATCCTGGAGGGGTATTCTTGTCCAACGCACCTCCTGTGCTTCTTCCTCCTTGCGACGACCTAGCACTGCCGCCAGCTGCAGTTTGGGGGAAGCTTCCTCCTCTCCCTCTTGGTCCCTAGAGCATCGGCACCCACTCCAATACCTCTACCACTGTCCGCCCTACCTGCGGCGGTCTCCAGCTACGAACGAGGTGGCCGGAGTCAGCCTGGCAGCAGCGCCCACTACAGCAACACTTGCAGGCCCGTTGGCCATCTTGAACGGAGATGGAAGTAAGGGGAAGATAGATGGCTACCCGAAACCTTTGGAGTTGCATCGTGCCTTCCTCACAATCCACCATAGCTGCCAAGTGCCCCCAAAACAGCCCTATGTTTTCTTGGTTAGGGTTTTGAAGAAAACAAGAAGAAGAAGAACAAGAAGGAAGGAGAGTATGTGGGATCTCTCTCTTGGACTTGGCCCAGGGCTCTTTCTCCTTTTATAGATGAGGGTACAACGCCCTATGATGCTAGCTCACGAATGAAAAACATTCTTTCCTACTAGGAATCTGATTCTTTCATTAAAAAGCTAGCTTCTCTCTCTCTTTTAATCCTCTTCTTAAAACCACATATTCATAGGATTTCTAGGGATACGAAAATATTCTCCCTTATTATCTTTTGACTTGCTTTTAATCCATTAATCACGAAATTATGTTTTCCTTAAGTAGAAAATACCTCTTGTTTAATAAAGCTACAAAAACCATTAATAATATATCATATTATCTTCTTATTTTGCAATTTTGGTATTTTCTCTTTTATCTTTCTTCATTGGGACTCCTTGGATCCCAGTAAACTCAAATAATTCGTAATTCCTTTTTAAGAAATGTATTATCCTTCTAAATGCATCAATATGCATTATTTCACATTATCTTGTTTATTTCATATTAAAAAATTTCCTTTTTGAGGATTTCCCTTTATTTCTCTTTTATTTTCCTCATTGGTATTCCTTTAATAATTAGGAATCCTTGGGATATGAAATTCCACAAAGGATAACTCAATTGTACCTCTTTTTACTTATTTTCCATATTTTAACATTGTTTTCAATTTCTTTCTTATTAAAGAACTACTTAATTGATCTTTTTTTTTCTTATTGCACTCTTTATGCAACTTTGGACTCCTTGGAACCCAAGGAACCCAAGAGGCACGAAATCCTCCTTGGATTTGCCTTCTAGAGGTTTCCACTTTTTCTTTTCTCAAATATTCAATTATTCATTTACTAATTGAATTTCCTTGTTATTTGGGCCCAATAGCCAATAAAGTCAACAACACTAACATCAAGGCTATTGTAAACAAAATCCATATATTCAAACAAAATTATATCATTATTTGTTCAAATATCCTTATGAGAAATTACATTTCTCGGTAAATGAATCCCAAAAATTGGTGTTGTAACAATCCCTCAACCCCCCCCAATCATACTCGATAAGGTCCTATTCAAGTCGGCAGTGGTTAGGGCAGGGAATAGAGAACTTCCTATCTACTGGTTTGAAGAGTGAGCAAAAGTAGGATATGGAAGGTAGATGATCATACTTGGACACCCTAGTACGGTGGTAGTAGGAGTCGAATGCCTTGAGGTCTTTGTAGATCATCATTGTGTCCAACGATCAAGAAAATTAACCCACATGGAGCTTCTTCTCGCCATGGCTATGGTTGAAGGAGATGGTAGGGTGTGGAAGTTAGTCTACATCAAGTGGCCTTTACATAGAAGTGCAAGATCATCGAGCCCTACTGGATGAAGACAACCATCTATTTCTATAGCCTAAGTGTGTTGTTTGCTCCCATACAATCCCCACAAAATGAGTAGGTTCCCTGTACATGCCCTAGGCAAGAAGGAAAGGAGACTAGAAGGTTTCTCCTTTGATAAAACTCCCAAAAAGTATATTAATTATACTTTCTTCTCAGTAACTATTTTTTATAATAAAACTTTATGTAAAATTTGTATTTCTCATTATCCCTTTCTTGGGAAAACCTTGGATCCAAACTAATTGATTAGTAACTCCAGATTTTGTGATTTTAAAAAATTAGATAATTATATTTTTCATTTTTCTAAATCACAAAACAACTTGGAAAGTTGTGGTTTTTCTTCCATGATCTCGTATTCAAAATATCTTCCATGTAAAATTATATTAGGTACTTATTGTGGGCACAAAATATCCCATCTTCCTATTTTGTTTCACATAGGACCTTTATGTAAACTCTTGATGAAATAACGGATATCTCTCTCTTCTTCATCCCTTTGAATCCCAATTTTCAAGGGAAATTCCATAAAGACTTTATATAACCATGGACAAGGTTTCAAACTAAAACTCAAAAGGAAAAGATACTTTTCTTAATAGTCAAGTGTTCTCTTTATAAGGCATATTTCAAGCATTAAAACACATCTTTTCTCTTTCCTTCTTTTCTATTTTCTTTATTTTCTATACATTCTATTCTGAACCCAAGTGAAAATGGAAATTAATTAATAGTGGCCATCCATGCAACTTTCTATATAATTATACATAATTGTCACAAGCACACTTCTTATTATCCATTATCTTTTTACTTATTCTCAATATTGTAATTTCTTCTTTTCCTTTTCATTTATTTCCATTATGGCATCAAAAAAACATTACAAACCACAAAATTCACAACCAAGGGGAAATTATAAAAGAAATCCATACTTTCAAAACAAGGCACACCATATTTCCAATAGGTCCTTTTATTGAAATAATTGCATTTCAATTATATAAATGCATGTGAAAAACTGGGTTATAATAATTTATGTTCATGCTAGTATGCTAGAGTGTGAGGTTTATCTATTGGTTTTGTGTTGCTAGATACTTTCATAATAACGATGGGTGTGTGATCTAATTCAATGCACTCAACCACTTCCACACACAAAACTTATCAAGCCATAAATGATTTTCAACATATATATATAGTATCAATTGGACAAACCCTCTCTTAAAGTCATCATAGATCCATGAGCACCTAAGTCGACAAGCTCACAATCTATAAGAGCATTAAAAAACTCTTTCAGCTAGTAGAGTCTAGCATTTTATCCCTATCTTTTCCTATGGAAAGATATGATCATTGAAGTCTCCTACTATGACCCATGGCTTTGCACAAGCATTACTAATGTGTTGAAGTAACCTCGACAACATTCACCTACTAGTATGTAGGCTATTTCCATATCCAAAGGTAAAGAAGACCTTCCTATCTAGTCTATATTATAGATATTGTTTATGAGATTGTACCACATCCATGTAGTGGGATTTTTTGTTCCATAGCATCCATATCCATACAGATATGTGATTCCACACTTTGTGATCTATTAAAGCCAATGTTTTTTATTATGTAAGTTTCTTGGTCAACATGTGTACTCGGTTCCAATACAGACATAATAGATACCCAATGTTTCTGGACCAGGTATTTGGAGCAATTTGGGTATCTTGGCCATAGATACCTGAATATTCTTAGTGATAACAATCATCAATTAATGGCAACTTTAACATTTTCATCCCCTTCTTTAGCTTGCATTTCTTCTTCAAATTATTTCTGGTGTGACAGTTTGACTCTTTTCCTTGTATTGGCCCTAACATGATCCAGTGAGTGAATTTTTCTTATTTGTCAGGTGTATTCCTACTGATATATTTTCGTTGCACATTGAGATTCTAGGGTTTGATTCACCTATAGTGAATCTAAAATTTTGGTATGGGCTATGTGGAATCTCAACCCCTTCTATGACTTTATACGAATTACATGTACCACTATATGCTTTGGGTATTGATCTAGGTCAAAAGACAAGTCAGGTATGTTAGTGTTTTATATAGTATCAGCATGGTTATGTCTCTTGGCTTGTGCATTTTGTTTTTGGTGTTCTTGATGTTTTTTATTTCTATTGTTATTTCATTTCCTCATCCTCTACTAAATTCTTGATGTTTAATGATTCAAAGGACCATATGTATCCTTAACACTCTTCTCGACTTCCTCCTCACTATCTGAATTATGTAGATTTTAAAATCTATTGTGGTATCATGCTTCTTGCTCCTCTCTCACTTGTAGTTTCCTTCTTGGTTTTTTGAAGATATGTTTATCGATAATTAAGATGATCTGACCTATGAACTTTAAATTGTTTACATGTACTCTTTGAGAAAGGATCTATTGGGATATTACAATTTCTTGTTGGGCAATTTGTCTCGGCATTTCGAACCCTTCTTGTCGGGAAATTTGTCTCAGTGTGTCCAACCCTTCCACAATTCAAGCATATGATTGGGATGTTCTTGTACTGAACTGGTATTTATTTCCTAATATGAAGATGAAATTGTCAATCAACTTTCCCAAAGAAAATTCAACTTCCAACTTTGTAAACTAGCCTTGTCACTACATATTAGTATTGATATCCACTTTTAGGGTTTTTCCGATATGATTCCAGACAGTTATGAGTATCATGATATGCATATATAGGAAGGTATGGAATATGAACCCATGGCACCATCCTCTCTAGATGGTGCTATATGTAGTGAATAAAGGGTTCCATCTGTTGGGAAATATGGGCACATAGTATAGTAGCAGAAATGGAAATTTTATCTATCCATATTCTCTAATATAGAAAGATTGCTTCAACTACTATGAAATAGTAAGGATAGTTTTAGCAAGTTATACATGGTCCTGGAGAGAGTCTAGTGAGAAAACTTGCTTCTTTGCAATTGCTGACAAGTTTCTCTTAGACGGTGGTTGTGCAACTCTTGGTCTTCACCACGAACAACATTTGTACAACCTCTGCAGTGACTCCTATGGTCTTGCCATGGACTGCAGGTTGACTTTACTCTCCGAGCAGTAGCCAAAGGACTCCTACCTTTATAGTAGTCCACACAGACCAACTAGATCTCTTGTCATTCACTAAGAATGGATGTGAAGGAGTTGTCATCCTTGTTGGTGTACTAGTCACCAACCTGCTCTCCCACAATGACAACTTCTCAGTTGTTCTCTCTCATTGTCTATCCCTCCTTTTTAGGTACAAATTACTCGGGCTCCCTTGGTTACTACAACCATAAAGGATAACATTCTTCATAGGAATGGATTCAATTGTCTGTGTTATGTTGTTGTGCCTTGGGATGCCCCCAATACCCCTCTATATATAGCAGAGGCCATGGCCAAAATTCCCATTTGCTATACAATATGGGATAAAGGTGCCAGAGTGGAGAGAATTTTAAGATCTTGAATTTTCACAACTTGCAACAGATGAGACAGCCATTTCACATACCCAGACGGTCGTCTAGTGCACGAGACAATCATCTCGCACTGTAAAATGACCATTTTGCAGTTCCAACTCTGAAACAAATTTTGCTATTTCAAATTCAATTAAAATCTCATATTAATTTTCTTGTTCCTTAAGTAAAGAACAATCAAAACTATTTGGGAAACATCCCTAACCTTTGTTCGACCCAACTATGCCATCAAACCCAAGTGAGATGCATGTCTCACTCACCTAGATGGTCGTCTAGTGAGTTTAGTTGAGTCAGTCGGTTCAATCACTTTAAACCAGTTGGTTTAAGGGCAGAACTTGGCCCAATCGATCTCTGATCAACTTGACCCCTAAACGACCATATGAACTACTTGAGACACCCATCTGGCTTCTCAAATAGTCATCTCACCCAGTGAGACGATCATTTGGCAGATCTGGTCAGCCAAACAAGCAATCAGCTGTGTGAATTGAACAACTAAACACTTTAGTAATCAATCTAATCATCATTCAAGATCAAACTCCTCTTCTAGATGAGTTCCTATGTGTGTGACCCTATAGGTCCCATATCACGTTGGCAGTGAATGTCCATAACTAGCTTATCACACCACAGGCAAAGAGTGGTGCCTAGTTGCACATCAGTGCTACCCAAGTGAAATGGAAAGTTGGAGAACAACTTCATCCTACAATCTGTGTAAGGTGTTGCAGTAATTCCTTTGTCACTGATATCTAGGATGAACTTGAGTCATGGTTGTTCATCCTCTCAACATTCAATCCATGTTTCTTGAACCAAGAGCATACTGTCTGATATAATGTGACCTCAATATCATATATTGATTCACATGTGCATGTGCATGCGTTTCTCAGTCTCGCTAATCAAGTGTCCAGGGTGTCCTACTCCCGTAGGAGTGACAAATCCCATATCTATCACTCACAGTCTATCCCCATGTGTCAAAGTCACCCAATCATCACTGTTATAACAAACCATGTTTCAGGACTACGTTTGATGATGTCAAAGCGTACCCAACGACATGCTACGACTATAGTGATTTCGTGCCTAAGAATCACATTCACCAGATGACTTTGACCACAAAACCAAGTGTCACTCTCAAGGTAGGTCTATCTGACACATTGTTCTCTAACATGTATATGTGTACTTGGTTTGATATGACCATATCATGACTAATGAGATTTAGTCATCAACCAACTCACACATTGATCTTATGTGTTATGGTCATCTATCAACCTTCCACAATAACAACCGATCATGGACATAATGAGAATATGTATATGTACTCTTAACATCTGTATGATCTCATCAAAAGGGTAGGAACTTTGACAACATATTTAATTGAGTAAAATAATTCTCTTTACATTGACTTTTTATCCTCATCATCCCATAACTGAGTGAAATAGATGAATTGGAAGCTTGCCTTCATATATGTTATTATTAATTAAATCATTTTAGGTAATTATACTGTGTCAATTATCATAAGATTTGCTCTATGGGCATACCTTAACAACAGACTCCCACTTGCGCTTAGATCCAATCACCAATGAATCTCATCCTTTAGTGATCTAAACATGTCCAACATGCTTCTGCTGTGCTAGTACTGATTTAGCAGGTTAGCAACACTTTGCTTGTAGCAGGCATATTGCATGTTTCCTATCTCTTCACTCTAAGATGAAACCACCATAGTATGGTATCTGATATTCCATGCCTAACAATTAGCTCCATTGTTGTCACAACATCTCTATTGAGTCATCAATGGTCTGAACATCTATAAACTCATCCAATGAACCTTTAGATCCAAATAGTATCATTTTGTGTTCATAACACAAATATACTCGACTTCTATTGTATATTAGCATTAATGGATATTAGTTTGGAACCTTTCTAACTAATTATCACTTATTCTTTTAAATCAAACATATTTTAATTTTACGATCACTTTTGTCATTTATGGAAGTTTGCATCAATGTAACTCTTTACATCCAACTCTTCTTTTATTGCTTCCATCATTGACTAGTAATCTATCCTCAATCACTTCTCAAGTACTCATGGATATCTTTAATGACATTCCAATAACCTTTATTGGAATTTGTATCATCTTTTCATGTCTAATACATACAAGATTATATGGGATAAGCTTGTTAATAGCTTACATGATAGATCCACTATTGGGCTGGCCCATGGAATATTATTCATGATACTTTCATTCTTCACAAGAGAAGGAATATAGGGTTCATGAGAGACTAATCTAAATTCTCTCTCATTGAATCCATTTATCTTGAACTCTTTCAACACATTGCTATTGTACATTCTTAAACTTCCATTGTGAAACCTTCAAGAACCATCTCATAGGTCTTGGTCCTTATCTCATAAGAGGTTTCACCTTATCCTTCATTGTTGAAAGAGTTTTTATGCCAGTTCTCAATATTCACAATATTGAGATGTTATTCCTTATCATATGTGTAACATTCATATATGCTCCCACTAAATCTATTGTAAACGCATATTTATTCTTTTGTCTTGATTCAAGTAAAACTCTTTAACTATCTAGTCAAGTCAAAAGATCCAACTTCTGAGTTGCTTATTTCAATCCCAGATTGAACTTTGTAGTTTATGGACTTAATTTTCATTGATGAAGTTATGAAACCTTTTAGGTTGTTTCACGCACATATCCTCTAATGTATTCCCTTAAGGAATCCAATTTCTATTTTCATATGGAAAATATCATAGTCCATTCTAACTACAACAACAAGCAAGATAATTGGTAAAGGAATTTCTATCAAATTCAACATTTTGAACTTAATTTATTCCACCAATTTGTCCTTTTATGTTATCCATGTAGGCCTTTATCATACGACCCTATTGCACCCTTTAGGTGTTACCGCTTTAGGTTGCGTTGTCAAGGTCCTACCTTATTAGCTTACATGGATCCCATATCACTCAAAAATAGCTTCAAGTTGACTAGTTGGCTCATCCAGTATGACCAACCAATCTGAATCATTGGATTCACAATCCTCCAATCTCATATGTGTTTTACTAGAACTATTTTGTTCAGTGTTATATGATGAACTTGAGATTTCAAAACAACTTGTGATTCTCATTGTTTTCATTGTACCTATATTGTTGATCTCAAATACTTTGAGTATTACTTTTATTCCCATTGAATATTTTAAGAACTCAGTTATCATATTCACAAAAAATTTTTGTTATTGGATTGAGATTAATAGTAATGCTTAATGATCATGGTTTGTGGATAAACCTTCGCAAGAAACTAATTTCTCAAGGTGTGTTTCAATCCTTTAGACCTATTGTGACATTTGCAAATCATATCATATATTATGTCCTTTTAAACCATTTTGATGGTAAATTATTTAGTGGTAGGTATATACATTTATGAGGATGTGAGAAGATTAGATTAATTAATAATTATATTAGCTTTCATCATGGTATAAATCCCTCATTCTGACACATCATCATGTTCAGACAGATTGTCATGTGATACATTATCACAGTTCATTCCTAAAGGTACCCAATATATTGATAGAAAGTATTTATACATTTGATCATATCAAAGTATATTAATACTTTCATCAATGGTATACTGCATTTACAATTTCCTTGAACATTTTCAAGAGATTGATACTTTCATTTCATTTGGTGCATTTCATCATATTACCAATAAATGAAAATGAAGTATTACCTATTTATCTATAGCATTCATTCCATAAGATCTTCATGTGTCATATGTATGAGGTCTAATGGAAGAATTATCCTCCAAATACATCTAGTGAAGGATGTCATGTCATATTGTGTGTAAGTAAGACTTTGCATGTTTCCTTAGGTTTAATAACTAAGGGAATATAGATCAACATCAATATGTGTTCTAGGCATGCACCTCTCATATTCATACAAGATGACTAATTCTAATGATAGTCTTGAGTTATCAGTTATAATATTTTGGTATAAACATTATAAACATTCATCTTTGATTATTTTGCATAAATATCACAAGTTGTTTTAGGGCAATGCCATGCAAGATCATTTCTTTGAAATAGAAGCACTAACAATTCTTTATTGATAATCATCCTCGTCTATACAAGATGCATAAAGACAATGTTTCTATTCTAATGGCATAATGAAATCGCAGTTCTAATAACTCTATTACATTCCCATTGGGCTAAGATCAATTTAAATGTAGACTATGGCTTTCGCAACACTTGTTCTGCCTTGTCTATCCTTATCCTTCCATAAAGGCCTTTATTTCTTGTTAGATCATGCACAACAGTATGTCAAATCTCTATTTGGTATCACATACCAAAATGAAGAAGTAATCAAATTTATCTTATATTGAAATGGAGGCCTCAGTGCCATCCTTCTTCTTCTTTAGTTCCTCTAACCAGAGTGGGCAATTTCTCTTCCAATGTCCAGGCTAGTGACAATGGTAACAATCGCCTCATTATTTCTTTACTCCATCTTTTTACTTGAGATTTGAAGACTTGGGCTTCTGTCTAGCTTTAGATTTCTTCTTATCTTTGTCTTTTCCTTTATACTTTTTCATCACAAATGATGGATTGCCTTTCTTCATTTGTGTCTCAACTGTTCTCAACATGCCTAACAACTCTGTCAACAACTTGCCAAAGTCGTTCATGTTGTAGTACATGACAAACTGATTATATGACTGTGGCAGATATAGAAGAATCACGTCAGTGGCCAACTCTTGGCCGAAGGGGAATCCTGGTTTGGTTAGGTTCTCCACCTTCCCAATCATCTAGAGTACATAAAGACCTATTGGATCTCCTTTAGCCATGTGACATTTGAATAGTGCCTTGGAGACATCAAACCTCTCTTGTATTGCCTGATCTTCATACTAATTTCCTTATTCACATGTTGCCTTTGCAACTCATGATTCATTGAATAAAGCATCAGACATTTGACATCCACAACGTCCTCAGTATGCTTCTTATAAGAATCCTTGCTATCCCTTAGAGCATTTTGAGGAGGTTCATTTGGTTCTGGTGTTTGCAGGATATAGATCTTGTGCTCCTATTTGAGAACAATTCTCAGTGTGCTAAACCAGTCGTGGAAGTTGTTCCCAACAATTATGTCCTTCTCAAGGATTGATCATAAAGAAAAGTGATTGTTTGGTGTGGAAACTTGATTCTACAAAAGAATTTGTAATTTTTTCAAAAACTCAATTTTTATTAGACTAAAATTTGGATGATGACAATTAGGTCTTCAATTAATTATCATTCACATTATTTTGTTCAAATTGAAAACCCTCAAGTATCGATTTAGAAAATTGTAGTGAACAATTTTATAATGATCCAAGATCTATATTTCATCAAGTCATGAGTCAGATTTTGCCGATCACCCATGACCTAACTATTTAGGTAGGCCAACTTGCCAATTGCATCATATGCAATTCTTGGATAGATGATATGTTCAACACCTTGACATGATCATTTGCATGCCTTTGGGCTTGGGTTCTCTAGGTCACTAGTTAAGCCCAACCCAATAGCCAATACGATAGATACGCACAATGCTTTGTGCAAATCTACATACCTACCATCACACTTCCACATGATAGATGGCACACAATGGTTTGTGGAAATCTATGCTTGGTCGATCAAGTTTTTATGTGTATTGTTATTGGAAAGAATCTTAGACTTAATAAGTTTGATTGAGGGGTTATATATATATATATATATATATACATATATATATTTATATATATAAATATAAATATATATATATATAAATATAATGTGTCCAATAACCACATATATAGTATGTATCATACACATGCTATATCCCACAACATAAAGATGCAATATAAAACAAAAGGTGATGGTTATGGTTGTGTCTACTTGTAATTCCTTAGAGCCACAAGGAATTACTACCACCTAGGTCAATCATCACATCACATGTGTGAACCTACGGTTGATGTAGATCAATGCTTGCCAATCTACGTAAATTGGTCCAACCTTTGAACCAGTCGTCTCGCCTCTTGGCCGGTCAGTTGGTCCTCCTCTCCAACTAATGTTTAGAATCCTTCCAAATAGTCAGTTGGGCCTCCAGGGATGGTCGTATGGACTCCTATCCAACCAGTGTCTAGACTCCTTCTAGACGGTCAGTGGGGCCCACTAGGTGGTCGTCTGGTTCCATCGTCCTCTTTTGATGATCCTCCAGATGGTCAGCTCATCTCACGAACTGGTCATCTCAACTGATGATGAACATCTTCAACGTCGTTGCATGAAAAGCAATTATCCTATTGCTACTTTATTACATTGAATAATAGAAATCTCGAGTTACATTTGAGGGGACCAAAGGTAGAAAATCATTAACTTTACATTGGGAAGAGGAGTTCGAGGCTCGGTACACAGACTGAGATAAATAGGAACCAAACCATTCAACCACACACAGATTTAAGGTTTAGGCCATAACAATGCCAAAATCCACCATCAAAACTACTTTTAGGGTGACACGTGTAAATTGTATATATATATATATACACATATATATATATATATTAGTTTAGGATTATGTGGTCTTTGATCGGATACACATATGAGAGAAGTTTAAATATTTGTATCGTATGTAATAAATAAACGATAAAACTAAAAATTTGATCATATCGATTATCCTAAAATATAGTGACTTGACATGGCTCTGATACCACTTTTGGGAAATACGAGAAAAGAGTATATTAATGGAAAAAAACATTTTATCTATCCATATTTCCCAATATAGTATGATCACATCAACTACTATAAAATAGGAAGGATGGTTTTAGCAAGTTATACCTAGTCCGGAAGCAAGTATGACAAAAACAATTCTTTTTTATGACTGCTGATAAGTTTCTCTTGGACGGTGGTTTTGATGCTCCTGGTCTTCACAATGTAGAACATCTACACAACCTCTACAACAAATCCTATGGTCTCACCACAGACTGCAGGTTGAATTTTCTCTCTGAGCAATAGCTAAAGGACTCCTACCTCCAGAGTAGTCCACAAGGACTAACTAGAACTTCTGTCATTCATCGAGAATAGATAGGAAGGATTTGTCCTCCCTGTTGTTGTACTAGTCACCAACCTGCTCTCCCACAATGACAACTTCTCAATTGTTCTATCCCATTGACTATCCCTCCTTTTCAGGTAGGACATGCCCGGGCTCTCTTGGTTAACACAACCAGAGAGGACAACATTTGTCAGAGGAACTGATTCAGTTATCTATGTTGTGTTTTTATGCCCTGGAAAGCCCCCAATACCCCTCTATATATAGCAGAGGCCAGGGTCAAGGTTCTCAGTTTCTATCTGATACAGGATAAAGTTGCGAGAGTGGAAAGAAACAAAAGATCTTAAATTTTCGCAACCTACAACATTCAAAATGGTTGTTTCACACACCCAGATAGTCATCTGGTGCATGAGCGATCATCTCGCATTGCCAAATGGTCATTTATCAGTTCCCAATCTGAAACAAATTTTTCTATTTTGAATTCAATTAATATCTCATATAAATGTCCTTGTTCCTTAAGTAAAGAACAATTAAAACTATTCGGGAAACATCCCAAACCTTTGTTCTACCCAACCAAACTATCTCATCCAAGCGAGATTCCCATCTCACTCACCCAGATGGCCGTCTAGTGGGTTGAGTCGATTCGGTAAGTTCAATCTCATTGAACCTGTCAGTTCAACGGAAGAACTTGACCAAATTGGTCTCTAATCAACCTGACCCCCAACAGGTCATCTCAACTACTTGGGACATCCGTCTAGCTGCCCAAATGGTCGTCTCACTAAGTGATATGGTCATTTGGTAGACCTGGTCAGCCAATTAAGCAATCAGTTGCATGAATTGAATACCTAAACACTTTAGTAATCAATCTAATCATCATTTAAGATCAAACACCTCTTCTAGATGAGTTGATATGTGTGTGACCCTATAGGTCCCATATCACGTTGGTAGTGAATGTCTATAACTAGCTTATGAAATCACAAGAAAAGAGTGGTGCCTAGTTGCACATCAGTGCTACCCAAGTGAAATGAAAAGTTCGAGAACAACTTCAACCTACAATTTGTGTAAGGTATTGTAGTGATTGTATGATTCCTTTGTCTTTGATATCCAGGATGAACTTGAGGCATGGTCTATCATCCTCTCAACATTCAATCCATGTTTCATTAACCAAGAGCATACTGTCTGAGATAATGTGACCTCAATATCATATATTGATTAACATGTGCATACATATGCATTTATCAGTCTCTCAAATCAAGTGGACATGGTACCATACTCTCGTAGGAGGGACAAATCCCATATTTGTCACTCACAGTCTATCCCCATGTGTCAAAGTCACCCAATCATCACGGTTGTAACAAACCATGTTTTAGGACTGTGTTTGATGATGTCAAAGTATATCCAACGACATGTGATGAAGAGTGCAGTGATTTTAGGTCTAAGAATCACAATCACCACATTCACTATGAGAGATGACTTTGACCACAAAACTATGTATCACTCTCCAGGTGGGTCTTTCTGATACATTGTTCTCTAACATGTATCTATGTGCTTGGTTTAATATTGCCATATCATGACTAATGAGATTTAGTCATCAACGAACTCACATTTGATCTTATGTGTTATTGTCGTCAAGCAACCTTCCACAATAAAAATCGATCATGGACATAATGAGAATATGTATATGTACTCTTAACATTGATATGATCTCATCAAAAGGGTAGGAACTTTGACAAAATACATCATTGAGTAATATAATTCTCTAGACATTCACTATGTATCCTCATTATCCCATAACTTAGTGAAACAGATGAATTGGAAACTTGCCTTCATTTATGTTATTATTAATCAAATCCTTTTAGGTAATTATGGCATGTCAATCATCATATGATTTTCTCTATGGGCATACCTTACCTACACCATCTTCATATTGACATATACAAACTAAACAATTGTTAAGCACCCCCTGTAAAATCCTTAAGATAATCTTCTTCCAACTAAAGTTGGACAATGATGTAGTCATTGTCTACGTCAATTAGATTTACTTATAGGTTTCCACTGAAGGTAGATTTTATCTTTTATGGTGAGGAATACAATCTCTCTATATACTAGTTTTACAATGACTGCATATTTACATGGTTTTATGAGATGCTCAATTTATTCCTTTAATGTCAAAGGTCAATGTTGTTCTCTCTTTTGATGATTATGTCTTATGATTTCAGCACAGTGATAATGTCTAGAGTCTCAAAAGGATCCTGGTCATGCAAGTTTTCTTCCCTCCAGTCTAATTGTTGTTTCTTTTGGTGTTTTGATCATTTAGGTTGGAATTGTTCCTCCGATGGGATCATGGTTTAAACATTCATTGATGCATCATTGTATGTCTTTCCCTTGTCATGTATTGAGTCACTATGTCTCTAAGTGTAGTTAAGATTGATGCCAGGCTTTCAATAATCATGTTTTGAGTTGAGATCCTAGCATCCCTGGTGTTTGTTAGGACTATCACAGAAGGGATTCCATCTCTTTATTTCATGCCAAGATTGGGAGATTCCATCAAACCACCTATATCAATGGGATGATTCATGTTCTCAAAAGGCATTCCATCATGGCTTCTTGATCACCCTCCACCACCACCAATCATTAGAACCATCTCATGCTATGTATAAAATGGAAAATATATTTAAGACATTCGTCATTGAAAAATGATTATTAAAGTTCTTTGTCGTTGCGGTTATTTTTGGTCTTTCAATGTATGGGCACTTCAATAGTTGAGTACCGCAATGATGGACCTCATACAAGTTGATGTTTTCTTTAACAAGCTTAGTTTAATACTGAATAGTGGTATAGAAGTAATAAGTTGATAAAATATTTTATAACATTAGTATAAAGTTAATAGCATGCAAAACTTATTGAGAGTTTCTTCATTTATATATCGTGAAACAAATGCTTCCTTATTGTCTTAAAAATATAATTTAAGGATATATTTATGGTTGAGAGAGGAAAAGAGAACTAATTATAGAGGCAATATTTCAACAAACTTCTTGATACAAACTTTTAGTACAAATTTATGTTTCAGGTATGAAATAATAAGGGGTAATATTGTTACAACCTAATTTCTTCTTAGTAGATAATACATGGTTCGAGAAACCTAATTTTATATTAGTAACTTATAACAACTTGTTATGCTTATCAAAGTACATTTTATATTTGTACATACTCAATTCAATAGTATCTATGGTTTAGAGTTCTTAGATAGTTAAATAATATATTATATATATTTTTTTCATTAATAAAGTCCTACTCCTATATATAAGAGTGGGGGAAAAATCATAAACATGGATCTGAATCCTAATGAATCAGTACACTTGTTCCCATTTACTAACTGAATAATAAATGTATAACTATATATCATTCAACACTTCCCTCATTATAGAGAATGGGGAAAAAACCAAGTAATCAACAAAAAAAAGTTAAATGATACATACAAAATAACACATACAAAAAAACATTGAATCTCATAGTACAAAAATATAGCACTCAAGCACCCCCGCCCTCAACCAAGTAATACTAGAGTCATGTATCAATATGTCAAAAATCAATGTTTAAACATCTTGTGAATGAGCAAGATCTAGTTGCACATCAAATATAAGGGAAAGAAGCAAGAAGTATATCTACATCAATAGATTGGTGATAGGAAAGTCTGATTCAAGCAATAGCTCTATCATTTGAGAAGTAGTATACAAACATAAATTAGAGCAGGTGACACCATCACAGTCACAAGTATCATAAGCATCTAAGAAAGTACATAGGAAAATGTAGTAAATCCAAATTAGCTTCAGTTTGCATATAAGGTGTCAACATACATAGAGAGTAGTCTTGTGGGACTCACCCGTCCGCTCCCGTCCGCTCGAGAGGATTCTTAGGGAGACTAGGGCAAAGGTCCCCCAGCTCGGGGAAGGGGGCTTGGGCGACGGCCAGTGCCACCCCGCTCCCCCTGGGCCCTTATTTTCTCATCGGGGTCATGTGGATCGCAAGTAAGGAGGCACTCACTGTCAAGATCTGCTCTCCTCCCATCTCTATTTGAGTGGCATCGACATCTGATGCTTAGGGTATGATTACCACGGAGTTCACGGCGGGTGGAGTGATTGCAGTGTAGAGATCTCTCAGGCGTTCCTCAGCTTGCTTTTGCATCGTACGTCAACGAATCTTTTACAGACTCTCCTCCTTCCTTGTTCCTCGCGGCTCTGGCTCCCCATCCCCTTATCCATCTTTCTTAGTTTGTTGGTTTCTTGTTTTTGTTGGCGTAGTGTGTAGTGGCAGCTACTCTGCCTGTTCTAGTCGCTACTTGTTAGTGTTTGTTTGCTCGCTGCTTGTCAGCATTTGTCTGCTCGTTGCTTGTCAGCGTTTGTTTGCTTGTGCTTGCTGTGACCTCTCTCAAGGAGAGTGACGAGATTCCTAGCCAAGGCTAGATCTCCATATTGATGTGGCTTGTTTTGTTACTTGGTTATATGGCTTCCTTTGAGGTGATAATTCATCGGAGCACCGCACAGATCCAGGCTCTCTATCACTACTACACGCTCAAGTCGAAGGAATTCTTCGTGGAAAGCTGCTTAAGACAGCATCAAGGAAGAAGAATCAATGCAGAAGCGTTCTACTCTCTTTTTTATATGGGTTGTAGTGATGTTAACTTGATCTTTGTTTGCTCTTGCTGTATTTTTGCCTCAAATTGTAGATGTCGTATGGCTTACAAGTAATGAATCGGTCCATTTTCCCTAAAAAAAACGGTGTCAACATACATAGAAGAGCAAGGATGTATTAAAGAGTGTTGGTACACATGTAGAATTATCAATGTAAAACAAGCACATATACAATCGGTCAACATTCATAAAGTGTAGACAAAATATGGAACTAAAATTGCACAAAGGATTGGATAGGTAGGACAGAGTCAATGGACAAAAAGATGCATATGTGCAGTGGAAAGTCAGTGCACATACATGTATAGACATGTAGAAACCACAACATAATCTCATGAAATTGCTTGAAATAAAAAAGTGGAAGTTACACACAAGGATGGTAAACTCATACTCTGAAAACCATTCAAATAACCAAGTATAAGATATACAATAACAAATATACAAGTTGCATGAGTAAAAACAATTATGGTTCTATTATGCTCATTTTCCTCTTTTCTTCTCACTTCATCTTTTCTCTCTTATTATCTCCTCATTTCTTCGTGTCTTTTTCTCCCAAATATTTCAACCGGTCACACCCATCATGGACAGAGGTAGAAGAATGGTTGGGTGGAGAAGCAAGCCAAAAAATGAAAGTGGGTTGGAGAGGGAAGGGAAAAAAGAACAAGAAGAAGAAGAGACAAGTGAAACATAAGATGGGAAATGTAGTTGAAAGATAAATGGGTAACTCCAAAGAATAAAAAATATTGTAGAAAGAGAATTAAAGGGGAATATTAAATTGTTGACAAATATAGGTAATGATCATCAATATTGAGGCTACTATGTTAAGGTTACAAATGAATAAGTGAAGGTAGTGTGTTACATGAACTTAATAGTTTTGGTTACAATAATAATTAAATATTCTCTTAATTGTGAAAATATTTTTCTGGATCTGAGGCATGAAACATATATGGGGAAGTGATATTCAGGCACTGTAATAGGAACAAATTACTAATAAATAAGGGCATTAGAAAATAATAACAACAAAAATGGAAAATATATAGAATCATATGTCATGTATAAAGTTTATATATAAATGCAACACCATGACACGTGAATATAATAGGATTCCCAGTGAGTATCATCTTCATTAGGGATAGATGGATGTGGATATAATCACACATCTCCCAAGGGCAATGTAGAGGGAGTAAGAGTATGAGTTGGTGGATGCAAGAGAGCCCATTAGTGACTTGCAATGGGGAAAAAGGAAGACATTACATCAGGGGAAGGGGATGGTGGTCATGGTGGGATCCTTAATGGTAGTATCAATTACGTCAACAATAGATGGTTTTTTAATAGGCTCACAACAGAGACAACATAAGGGTAGAGGAAATACTAGTTCATTACATGTGTGTATGGTTTCTATAAAGGAATAAAAATAGAGAGAATCCAAGAAGGATAGGTGTCACATAGACACTTGGTGGGAGACAAAGACAAGAAGGGGTAGCCACCATATGAAAATGTCTTATTCCACTTTTCCCATTTAGATATAGGTTTGTGTTTTGGATCCATACTCTTATACCATGTTAGATAGTAAAAATACAACTATTAGATAGTTTTCATTAGTGAGACCCTACTACATATAGAAGAGGGGACACCATTTTAGACATAAATCCAAACACTAATGGACCACAACACTTAGGTCCATGTACTAACTATATAATAAATGCATAATTAAAAAACTCTCAACAAGTGTGAATCCGTAGTTTTGGATAGCCCAATTATATTGAATCCTAATTTTGTAAAGAGGATTTAGAAATTTCTATAGTATGAGAATTTCACATCAAAATTCAATGATTTAACATAGATATAACCAAAATTGTTTCAAGGAATGAGATAGCCTTGTAATCAACAACTTCAATGAATTTGATAAATAAGAGAGTACATAGAAGTCCATTAATATATAAACATATATTCATGCCTATTAGGTTTTGGTGATTTTCTTACCAACACAATGAGAAGCAATGATTATGTGTTGATCTTGGGTATTCCTATTTTTAAACTTGTTAGGATTGTTCATTTCAATATTTAACTTTGGAAAGATTAAAATCATTTTGCAAGTGTTAATCTACAAGTTTTGCACTTACTATAAATAGTCAACCAATTATCTATAAAATGAGATTGATAATAGGGTGTTTTAAAATTAAAAAAATAGATGTTGACAATTCCCTAGAAATGTAGACATATATGTCAGACAAAATAACCAGTAAATAGTTCAAAGAGGATAGTGCAAATTCGAAATGAAATCCTAAAAAATGAAGAAAAATTATATATATGATATTAATATTTGGTAGACATTGCGTCATAACATTGGAATATGATTTGATCAAATACTATCTAATTTGGATAAACTCTCCATTCCTAAAGAAAATAACTCTTTTTATGTTAATACTTATATTATACATATGAAATAATAATTTTACATTTAGTATATATATGATAAAGAATTATGTTTTCTTAGCAATATATAAAAATATGTAGTAGCAATACATGTACTTAGATTTTTATTTTGTTTTGTTTTATATGATATACATTAATATTTCATATTCAATTCAAAAATTTTAGATATAAAGTTTGTTACCCAAAATACAATCCCAGTATGAGGGATGTTAGTTCTTAACTTCATTTGTGAATCTAGACTAAATGTGTAGATTTTAGATATCTAGTTACATGTCTACCAGGAAGTCGAATGACTTCCTAGTCTATAAAAAGGTAAGTTGTCAATTTGCAGAGTTTTTTTATTTAACGAACATATTGATTTACTTAAGGCCCAACTCAAGTTGTAGGTTCATATCAACCTTCTCCTAAGTTCCAAAAGAGTAGTTTCTCTCTGATGATGATGTTTGGGTGATTAGAATATATTTCTTATTCAAAAAATGTGGATTTTGATCGTTTTGACTTAAATCAATCATTATATGAATTGCATATTAGTCTCTTTTCTCTTGTGTAACATACCAAATCTCGACATCCTAAACCACACTAGCATATATTAGGTACCCATGGGTTTAAAACATAATAAATGTCTAGAATAGGATATAATTATAGACATGTCCTGTCACGGAACCGTTCTTACCCCAATCCCAATCCTAGTGCCTAGACAGTAGTAAGGGGATTGAAGCGCCCGTCCCTGAGTGGCCCAATATGATCTATCACACTGGCATATACAATAAGAAATAAATAACTCAAAAACTGGATAATTAAAGAACAAACTAACCCAATATGGAGATTTCACCAATATATCTTTGTCATCAGAGTGTATGTAGAGTGCGGAAGCGATCAGTGTTCCAATTATATTGCCTAAAATCAAGAAAATCGAGACACAATCATGCAATTGCACGGTACGCTATCAAAATCAAGCAAAGCGGTTTATAACAAAATAGTATACTTGGCAGGACTTATATTCAAAAGAATAATAAGCAATTTGCAAAACCAACATTTATTCGACAAATTTTTCAAGCAATTTCAACTTTTATTACGAGTTCCCATTATGCTGTAATTCAAGAAGCATGCTTATATATTTTGTATGACTCTATTACCCCAACGCGATGGGGAAGGTCACTAGGCCCCTTTTCACCATAGGAATATAGGAAGCCAATGTACAAATCCCACTTCCAAATGAGGGGGTTGTTGTACTCAATATCCACATTATCCACATTATCAATATCATCATCATTATCAATATACGGGCAGTCATAATGGGCTTGCAATTTATATTTTCATGTTTTTCAAAATATAGTATAGAAAAACAGAAGACTAATCATAGGGAACAATAGCTCATCCAAGTAAATAGCCAAGTATACAATCAAGAGATACATAAAAGTATCTACAATACAATCAAGGAGGATTCATATAATAGCGTACCTTTCACCGAGATTTCGAGTATAATCAATATCCGATCATAGGTCAAGCCTTCGAGTCAGATCCTAAATCATCAAGATTGGATCACTGGTCAAGATCATGATGTTCAGAATATCAGGTTTCAATATTCGAGATTAGGGTTACACTTTCCTAGGTCAACCTTATGGGTAGGTCATCCACTTATGATTAACCAATATTTCAAGTTGTCCATCATTATTTCAAATATCAAGTATTTTCAAGTGTGAATGACTTTCCTAGGTTTCTAGGATCATATGTGTTAACCCTAATTTATGGTCATTATATAAGTCCTCATATCATTTCATGATAACTAATATCATTGGTATTCAATATTAGATCAAGTTTCAATTAATATTAAGAGTAAATCAGGGATCAACTTTAAGGTCAATAGATCAAGATATGCCATAAGATTTGGATCAATCATATTGTTAAGATGTCATCATCATATTAAAGATTGAATCAAGTCAACAAATATAGATCTAGATCCTTAATGGGTCAAGTATGATTTTAGATCCTCAATATGAATATTAGAGTCAAGAATTAGGGTTTTCAGTGGTTTAGTCAATATTAACCATCAACAGAGTCATTTAGACAATTTACATAATCAATAGATGAATATTTAGGTGCATCAGTGATCATAGTTTGGAATCAGTTTTCAAAAGTATTTTTAATGGATGCACTAGATTTTTCTGATCAAGATTGACTACTTACATATCATTTTTGGAGTTCAGATGCATTTTCTACGATTTAAACAAGATCTGGACATATAATTGAATATTTGTCAGAGAAGAGAATATCACACCTTAGTTGTGAAATATAAGGGCCGCTGGATCCAAAATGGATGGACACGATCGAATCGTGTGGCTCTCTGGTCCAAACGATAAGTGGACTCGGTTCACTGGCTAAAATGGCCGGTTCACACCCTAAATAGCCGGTTCAATTGCTGGTCAACTGGGCCCCTTGGACCGATGGTTCGGGGACCATCTTTCCCCTTTCCAATAGCACGCGAGTAGCACAGAGCCACCGCAGAGGAAGCTCACCGGCACTAGCAGAGAAGGGAGAACGGGGGCCGATGGAGGGCAGTGAGGGTGCCGTCCAGATCTGCTAAGGCATCGCGAAGGTAGTGGTGGTGGCGGATTGATGAGAAGCGGTGAGGAGAAGAAAAGGCCAAAAGGGCCAGACGGTGGCGCCGCACTATGATCAGAAGGAAGACAGCGCAAACTTGGGGTGTTAGGAGCTGAGGGCTTGAGTAAGGGTGTGGTTCTGATTATGGTGAGTTGATGGCGAACCTTAGGGACCCGTTTTATACTGTTGGGGTGGGGTTTAGGGCTAGATCGTGATCTAGATGTAGCCCAGCCGCCGGAGTGAGAAAGGAAGGGCGAGGGACGCCTTTTGGCGGCACAACAGAGGACGAACGATGGTCAAAATAGGGCTATATCAGTTTGAAATCGTGAGGTGGGTCTTTTTGTCCTCTCATAAATTTGAATCGAGTCCTCTTGGGGCTGATTGCCCCTTTGGGCCGCAATTACACCTTCCCGCAATCAGCGGGAGGTAGAAGATAACCCCCAGGCCATTAGATCGACCCCTAATCCACGGGAGGGAGCATCCAAGGACTGAGATCGCCCCCGGATACTTTCCCTGGATTGCTGAGATGGAAAAGTCAGAAAAAGGACAATTATAAAGGGATTTTGAGCATAAAAACTTCTAAAATTCATAGAAACTTATAGGAATGTCCAAATGACCTCAAATTTGTACCAAAGCTTCAAAATAATGTGGAGAACCTTTATAAAAAGTCTTAGGATCAAAATATGAAGTTTTATGTATCAATTTGTTTCTTTGAACAAAGTGATGATTGGATCTAATTTGAAGTGTTATAATGAGTATAAAATCCACATTGGTCACCATATTTTGTATTTGAGTCTCAAATTCGATTATGTAGACAAGAAAAATGAATTGGGACCATAAGTGAGTTTAATTAGGGCATATTTGGATTTAATTCAAACTTATGCAAAATTCCACTTTGTCACATCCTTCCCTCCTTAAAAGGGAATTTTGTCCCCAAAATTCAAACAATCTTTAGAATTATCCAAATCCAGATCATATCCTCACTAGCACAACCTCAACTATATAATCAAAATTATGTCCTCAACATTACCATTCATCAATAGTCTCTCATAAATTGCATAGATCAATGTGATGGTCAAAGATCAAAGTTCACCAATTGGGTTCACTCTCAAATCATGTCTGAAATTGAGATAGTTGAGATTAAGTGTCATAGGCCAAAAGGGTCATTTACTAACAAGTTTGTTCTTCAAGAGTCATGATTCAAATATTCGTATTTTGAGTTCCAAACATACAAGTCTAGGATTTTTATTCCTAACCAGACCACCGGTGTGATCATTCACCCATATCAACAATCTAGCAACATTATCAAGATTTCAATATCAATTTCTTTATCAAGTATATTCAAGGTGGGTGAATGGTCCGGACCTAGGTAATTTTAGGAAGTTAACCCTGTACATATTTTCAATCTTACAATCCTCAAAATATAACTAGTCAATCTCTCATGATTTTTGAATCCAGTATTACAACAATGGATGGACCATTTGTAGGTCATCATGATCGAGTCAAAATTCAAGATTTGAGTATGGAGTCAAAATTCAAACCAGACACAAAATTTTCAAATCGAAAGGTAGGTTCCAAAAAGGCATGATAGGTTCCAAAAAGGCATCACATTTCCATTTCTCAAAATATAGTGAGTACAAGGTTTTATTTCAAAAAGGAAAAGTTACAACGAGTTACATAATTGCCATATCAAAATCTCGATCTAGTGGTGACTTCAAAATTTGTGATTGCACATGTCCTCTTTTGAAATTCCAACTTCTATTTTTGTCTCTATCTCCATGACTACAGGCTTGGATGTAGGGATAAAGGCAGTCATGGTGACTTGGACTCCTCCGGGAATTATTGATGTTGTGTATCTCGCCCATTTTGTCATAGCATTCATTAATAACTTGTTTTGTATTCCCCAAGCATCATCATTATTATCATCATTGAGCCTAGGTCTTTTTCCTTTGTGTATATCATCCTTGACTTTTCCTTCATCAATCTTCCTTTTATCAATCCTTTCTCCTTGATCATCATTGGTTCTAAGGGATCTTGCTTTTTGACTACGGGTTTGTGGGGCCATCTGCAAGGTATATATGATTTGTGAGTCTTTTAATCACATAGTTCGAGGTAAGAGTATATTACTTTTATGGTTTCATACTATTCAAGAAATAGGGAGAGTGTCAAAGATTAAATCATATTCCATAAGGTAATGAGATCAAAAATTTCACGATCATAATAAGGCAACATGGACATTAATCAAATAGAGACCTCATCAACAATGAGGTATAAGGTATAAGTCCTTCTTATTTCACCAGATCAAAGACATTGATATTTACCTCAAACATAGGAAGCATATAGTCAAGTTTTGATTAAATCAAGTTTGCAATTAGGGTCATCATGAGTATGTGATTAAAAAAAAATCGAGTTTTCAAATTTAGGTCAGATCATGGTATCAACTTTCAAGATTTAGATATTCCCATTCTTAAGCTACCCATAATTGAGACATCATGTGGTGAAAGGTCATGAGAAAGACCACATGATGAGATGAGAAGACTACCTAATCTTCATCTACATGGGTGGCTCAGGATTGTCCTTAAAGAAGAGATGAGATGCTAGAAGACTCTCTAGGGATTCACAAGAGAACCTTTAGGTCCAGTTCTGGATCAATTAAGGCCAGGTACAGCGGGGGATCTCAACCACCGTGAAGACGGATAGGAGAAATTATGTCAGGACCCCGAGCCTAGACACCTCAATTTTCACCATTATGGACTTTAGGGTTTCTTGGGTGTAAGAGACTTGAGAAATTATTTACTTAAAGTATATGAGAGTGTGTAAGCTCTGATACCAACTGTCACGGAACCGTTCTTACCCCAATCCCAATCCTACTGCCTAGACAGTAGTAAGGGGATTGAACCGCCCGTCCCTGAGTGGCCCAATATGATCTATCACACTGGCATATACAATAAGAAATAAATAACTCAAAAACTGGATAATTAAAGAACAAACTAACCCAATATGGAGATTTCACCAATATATCTTTGTCATCAGAGTGTATGTAGAGTGCGGAAGCGATCAGTGTTCCAATTATATTGCCTAAAATCAAGAAAATTGAGACACAATCATGCAATTGCACGGTACGCTATCAAAATCAAGCAAAGCGGTTTATAACAAAATAGTATACTTGGCAGGACTTATATTCAAAATAATAATAAGCAATTTGCAAAACCAACATTTATTCGACAAGTTTTTCAAGCAATTTCAACTTTTATTACGAGTTCCCATTATGCTGTAATTCAAGAAGCATGCTTATATATTTTGTATGACTCTATTACCCCAACGCGATGGGGAAGGTCACTAGGCCCCTTTTCACCATAGGAATATAGGAAGCCAATGTACAAGTCCCACTTCCAAATGAGGGGGTTGTTGTACTCAATATCCACATTATCCACATTATCAATATCATCATCATTATCAATATACGGGCAGTCATAATGGGCTTGCAATTTATATTTTCATGTTTTTCAAAATATAGTATAGAAAAACAGAATACTAATCATAGGGAACAATAGCTCATCCAAGTAAATAGCCAAGTATACAATCAAGAGATACATAAAAGTATCTACAATACAATCAAGGAGGATTCATATAATAGCGTACCTTTCACCGAGATTTCGAGTATAATCAATATCCGATCATAGGTCAAGCCTTCGAGTCAGATCCTAAATCATCAAGATTGGATCACTGGTCAAGATCATGATGTTCAGAATATCAGGTTTCAATATTCGAGATTAGGGTTACACTTTCCTAGGTCAACCTTAGGGGTAGGTCATCCACTTATGATTAACCAATATTTCAAGTTGTCCATCATTATTTCAAATATCAAGTATTTTCAAGTGTGAATGACTTTCCTAGGTTTCTAGGATCATATGTGTTAACCCTAATTTATGGTCATTATATAAGTCCTCATATCATTTCATGATAACTAATATCATTGGTATTCAAGATTAGATCAAGTTTCAATTAATATTAAGAGTAAATCAGGGATCAACTTTAAGGTCAATAGATCAAGATATGCCATAAGATTTGGATCAATCATATTGTTAAGATGTCATCATCATATTAAAGATTGAATCAAGTCAACAAATATAGATCTAGATCCTTAATGGGTCAAGTATGATTTTAGATCCTCAATATGAATATTAGAGTCAAGAATTAGGGTTTTCAGTGGTTTAGTCAATATTAACCATCAACAGAGTCATTTAGACAATTTACATAATCAATAGATGAATATTTAGGTGAATCAGTGATCATAGTTTGGAATCAGTTTTCAAAATTATTTTTAATGGATGCACTAGATTTTTCTGATCAAGATTGACTACTTACATATCATTTTTGGAGTTCAGATGCATTTTCTACGATTTAAACAAGATCTGGACATATAATTGAATATTTGTCAGAGAAGAGAATATCACACCTTAGTTGTGAAATATAAGGGCCGCTGGATCCAAAATGGATGGACACGATCGAATCGTGTGGCTCTCTGGTCCAAAGGATAAGTGGACTCGGTTCACTGGCTAAAATGGCCGGTTCACACCCTAAATAGCCGGTTCAATTGCTGGTCAACTGGGCCCCTTGGACCGATGGTTCGGGGACCATCTTTCCCCTTTCCAATAGCACGCGAGTAGCACAGAGCCACCGCAGAGGAAGCTCACCAGCGCTAGTAGAGAAGGGAGAACGGGGGCCGATGGAGGGCAGTGAGGGTGCCGTCCAGATCTGCTAAGGCATCGCGAAGGTAGTGGTGGTGGCGGATTGATGAGAAGCGGTGAGGAGAAGAAAAGGCCAAAAGGGCCAAACGGTGGCGCCACACTATGATCAGAAGGAAGACAGCACAAACTTGGGGTGTTAGGAGCTGAGGGCGTGAGCAAGGGTGTGGTTCTGATTATGGTGAGTTGATGGCAAACCTTAGGGACCCGTTTTATACTGTTGGGGTGGGGTTTAGGGCTAGATCGTGATCTAGATGTAGCCCAGCCGCCGGAGTGAGAAAGGAAGGGCGAGGGACGCCTTTTGGCGGCACAACAGAGGACGAACGATGGTCAAAATAGGGCTAGATCAGTTTGAAATCGTGAGGTGGGTCTTTTTGTCCGCTCATAAATTTGAATCGAGTCCTCTTGGGGCTGATTGCCCCTTTGGGCCGCAATTACACCTTCCCGCAATCAGCGGGAGGTAGAAGATAACCCCCAGGCCATTAGATCGACCCCTAATCCACGGGAGGGAGCATCCAAGGGCTGAGATCGCCCCCGGATACTTTCTCTGGATTGCTGAGATGGAAAAGTCAGAAAAAGGGCAATTATAAAGGGATTTTGAGCATAAAAACTTCTAAAATTCATAGAAACTTATAGGAATGTCCAAATGACCTCAAATTTGGACCAAAGCTTCAAAATAATGTGGAGAACCTTTATAAAAAGTCTTAGGATCAAAATATGAAGTTTTATGTATCAATTTGTTTCTTTGAACAAAGTGATGATTGGATCTAATTTGAAGTGTTATAATGAGTATAAAATCCACATTGGTCACCATATTTTGTATTTGAGTCTCAAATTCGATTATGTAGACAAGAAAAATGAATTGGGACCATAAGTGAGTTTAATTAGGGCAGATTTGGATTTAATTCAAACTTATGCAAAATTCCACTTTGTCACATGTCCTTAACAAGTTAATAATAAAGGTTTAGTTCTGTAGTTCTTTGGTTGCTAATGTCAGTATGCTAAGCCCTAATCTTCATGGTGTAAACATATAAAGAACCTAAGTCCATAAATAAGTAAATAAAGTGTAAAATATATTTTGGACATTTTAATTGCAATATATGACTATGGAACCATATGGATCATATATGTAACGATTATAGGAATGAATTAAAAACCCATAAGTACACTTATTCCATAAATAAGTCTAAAATGTAATAAATCATCTCCAAATTAGTAACATTGATATAAAATATCTTGATTGACATATATGAGTTGATACCACCAACTGATATAAATGACTTTAAAAGAATTTGCATGAATACGATAGAAATGATTGAAGGTAATATGTATAGAAAATTTGTGATATAACAATAATATTCAAAAACAATTCTAAATCCAAGAAATTAGCCATAAAATTTTATTGGGTGGATAAGTATGGAAGTAACACCCTTTAACCCTAATATATTAAACGACCTCAAAAATGAATTTAGAATAAAAAATAGCAACAAAATCAAATTGTACACACTAAAATTAGACTAGATTCCATATTTTGTATTAATTCAAAGATGTTTATGGACCTCAAGCGATTTAGCAAAGAAAAATAATAAACATTTACATAGAATTACATATTGTATTCCAATTAGGTAAAGTTTTTTTTTTAATTTAATGTGCCATTCTCAAGTTTCCTCTTTACTTTGTTTGGGAATATGTCATTTGGAATGTTGGATCTAGATGGAGTCATTCTCTAAATTTCTCATAACTTGGGTAGGATATTGTGAGAGAGCATAATGTACACTTGTATCACGAAATTTCCTTCACATTTTTCTCCCTCTTTTCCTCACATTGTTCCATGATTCCTTTGGCTATATTTTTGTCTTTTTTCCTGGATTTTTTTATCGTTATTTTTATAAAGGTTCATGGATTCCTCTCTCAAATAGAACCATCATCGATAATGTTCCCCTATTCCTCTACTCTTCTCATGCCCTAACTTATGCAATTCTTGTACCTTATAAGTATCCAACATAAAATGAGGCCCAGACAGTGAGAGACCAAATCCTATGTCCCTTCCTCACTTGGATTCAAGCAGTCATTTTGATCCCTTTTGCCCTTGGTCTATTCTAGAGTTTTGATAACAAGTTCTCAACCTTAGGGAAGGGAAGATTCTACCCCATAAGTTTCATGGTGTTGGTATGAAGGTTTATGAATTCTTTAATTATCTCTTACTTGAATAGGTCCCTTATTCCTATTTCTCCTTTTCTGTTTGTTGTTTTCCAACTAAAATTTCAATAATGGGGTTTCTAGATAAGTCTTGCCTTTTTTCTTTGTTCTCAATTATGGTATGCCCTCATGAACTAGTCTCCATTTTGAATTGCTATCTTATTTTCCTTCTTTGATTTTTTGGGTTTCCGCCTTGGGTTTTATCATCCTAACTCATGATGGGAGGTATTCTTTTGGCACTTACCAACCATCAATGGTGATCTCAGATATTTGAGACCAGACAGACCAAATAACTCTTCTAGTGAAACCTGACTAAGAGGATAGGTGTATCTTGACTTGGACATGAAGATCTAATGTAATGGATTATTGATTCTCATTGAGGTCCAAACAAAATATGATCACCTCATTGTCTACCCAGTTCCCCTTTGCCAGTTTTTTGTCACTGTATCTATCCAAAGGCAATTTAGTCCTTCTACTTAGGTTTGTGTTTTGTGAATTGTGTGAGTTTTGAATGATGCACTAAACAGAGTACCCTATCTTGTTGCTATAGCAATAGAGACTGATTTAGGGGCATTTATGTCTTCATTGTGAATATTTACTTATTAAGTCAATAAAATACATTAATGGATAAATTGATAACTAATTATTTATAAGTCCAAAAAATAAAATATACAGTCAATGGAATCAGAAAAATATAAAAGATTGATAACCTAATTGATCAAAAATAAAGGATTTAATTCAGGGTTTACGTGTGTGACACTGTAATATTTGAGGCCTCATATAATGATATTAAAAGAAATGATTGGACCACCTACATCACCAAGGTGCACCACCGTTTTAGCGATCCCATCACTATGAACTCTATGGTTAAGCATGCTTTGACTGAGTGGGACAATGATGGGTTGCCTATTGAGAAGTTGATGTTGGGGTTCATATGAGTGAGAATAAAGCATGTAGATGAGGTCAATCATTATATGTGTGTCTATTAGTCAAATCTTGAAACTCTACTAGAGCCATGTATGGTGGGCTTGGGTGTTACAATGTGATTAAATGATCAAGTTTAACTTCATATGCATATTTTGTAGGTTGATTAACCCTTGTTAATGATATAGGCTTGAGTTTGGATATATCTATACCAGACCATAGGTATGGTGCATCCTTCTTGTACCATAATTTGGAAGTAACCTATATTTTTTTTTCTCTCTCTCTCTCTCTCTACTAACGTATTTGCAATATTCACATGGAATTTATTCTTTGATATCTATTTGACCTATTTTGAGTGTGGAATCTTGAATCTTATAATATGATGTCATCACTCAGTTGATATTTCAATTGCATATCTAAGATGTGTACCTTATTCATCCATTTTAAAGTGATGAACTGATTTGGTGAAATTGGTTTATGTCATTCCATTTGTAAAGTAGAAAACCCTAATTTTTGATGTGATGTCCTATCGTTGTTTTAAGTGCATATATATTGTGAATCTAATTTACTTGATCAATTCTTTGTGAGTGACCCTACAGTTGAATCCTTTGTAATAATCTTGACTAAACCATAATATTGCTTCCCTATTTGTAATTATTGAAATACGATGGATAGCATAATGTAATCAATGTTGGTGATTCCTATAATGTGTTTTGAAATTTTGTGGTGATGCCAATTCCATGTGTGTGGATGGTGATTCATTTTATATTGTTGTTGGAACTTGGTGTTGATGCTTGTTCCCTAGTATTTGGATGGTGATGTCCTTTACTTTCCTCTGGGTGGTGATTCCCATATGTTTGAGGTGGTGAGGTCTCTTGTATTATATATTGAGTAGTGATACCAATTAAATTTTGACGGTGCATGTCATTTATTTTATCTCAGTCTTTTCATAACAAATTACATGCTATGTTTTCTTATAAAGTATGATTGAAAGTCAATCTCTGACTTTATCCCTTTACATTTCAATATCATAAATATTTTGGCATCTAGTTGGATGATTTCATATCCTTGTTTTCTTGGGATGCTTGATATTCTAGTTGATGACTTTTCTTATATTAGCCTAATTTTCTACTATATGCACATACTTGCAGTTGTTGATAAATTCTCACCTTGTCTTCTATGTTCGCAATTATCAAACTACTTTACATGGAGTCAGAAGGTTTTATCCTAGAGTCTCTCCTTAGTACCAGAACACAAGACCACCAATTTTTTTAGCCTCAATAAATCCATACGAGGAAACCTTGTTGGAAATTGAGGTATTTGAATTAGTATACTCAAGATTTTCATATTACACCTTAGACTTCCACAACATGTCATGTAGTAGTTTCTTTCACTTGGATGGTGAAAAATAACTAACTATAAGGGGAAAATAATTAAGAAATTCAATTATGTTTAGTTAGTTTCGTTCAACATGTTCATTTAAATACTTCAATTACTCAATTTGATCATTTAGAGTAGTTAATTCATATTTAGGGTTTAGTACTAATGAAAGATTCGAAAGAAAATATATAGAAATGTGAACCCAGTCACTGACTGACATTAGTATTTGATGATGAAAATTTACTAAAATGTTATGTATAGTTGGTATTGATTTGCTTTTTCTGTACTAGTCTTATATATTTTATCATTAGATAGTAGTTTATTCTTATTTTAGTTCTTTAGAGTTCTTCATACAAATAATCATTTACTAAGAAAGTGTCCCATCCCTCTTTAATTTTGCAAAATAATAGAGACTAATTAGTAGTTATCATGTTTTCTATTGCTGGGAAAAAGAGAATCAAAATCTACATTGATGTTGTTAATTAGCAATCTATGCTTATGAGGTGAGAAATAGATGGATGCACTAGAGTAATAATATTTTTCTTAGCTATAGAGTTTTTATGATGTTGATTATATGTGGGATGTATTTGATCATCCCAATTTGGCATTTACTCATAGCTTTTGGCTTTGAAGACATGTGGCGTGAGTTTCAAAAGGTAGAAGGACATTGATTATGTCATGGTAAACTCTTGAGAGGAGTTTAAGAGTATGTGAACCTATCACCAATTTCTCTCATAGCTTAGTTCTAGGTATGTAATGATATCATGAAGATCATCCTCTAAGGGAGAATTTAAGATGATTTTATTACTAAAACCAAGGTAGAAGAAGACAAGGTTATTCATTGCATGTACTCCAATGTCATCATGTGACATACTGGCATGGTAAGATGCATCTACAAAAATGAATAAATAGGAATCTAATGCAATTCTAGGAGATATGACAGGGGTGTCTTTCTCTATTGTGGAATCTGATTAGACAATTAATGAATTGTAACACTTGTGATGATTTTACTTGTATCTCTCCAGTAACTGGGAATGGTTTGAGTAAATTCAAGGTCGGACATGTAACTTTTGATGCAGCCACACACAAAGTTTGTAAGCATGGGGTTGCATGTGAAGAAAACCATCATTATTTCCTCTCCTTTGCCTTTGATTCTATTTCCCTCTTACAATGCATATAACATATTGTTAATAAGTACATGATGACGCCATCATTTACTTCATCATATTTTGTCTTTAGATCATTGGGTTTTGCCATACAAAAAGGATTGACATCCCAATTTGCAGCGTGGGCCTCTATAAAGGCCTTTATTTAGGGATTTATGTTGAGGTGATACAATCATTATCACCCGAGGGTTTCTTGGCAACCTAGAGGGGTTATAAGCCTCATCGGCTGCCAAGACCAGAGGGTACACTCCAAACATCATTGACCAAATAGAATAATGGATCACAGGATCCTTGGAGGATGGCAAAACACAAGCTCATCGGTCAAAAATACATCAAGGTCAACCATCTATTATGGGATCCAAGCAAACCCTAATTCTTCAACACATGATGTCATCACTCAAACCAATGTGTAACAAGGAACCTTAAAGCTCCATATTGTCCAACATGATGTCAAAACATGTGGGGCACAACAAGAATTTAACAAATTGTAAGAAAAATATTACATTTGGATAAATTGCAATTTGGTCCAAAACAAGCATATAAAAGCATAACGAGCTCAAACTGCATCCAAACTAGACCAAACTTGAAACAGAAGCCTATCACATGTTACAAAAGAATATCATAAAGTTTGATTAAGGTTTAAAGAATCTTATTATGAAAATAAAGCATGATCAACCAAAAAGTAAGGTTAGGGGTCTTAGAGACATGTAGGAATAAACACACCAATCAAGGTTCTGTCAAGCCTACAACTACCAAAATACATTTAACGTGTCACATGATGATACAATAAAGTTGAGTGTTTGGTCATGTTTGGTCGCTGAGAATCTTTAGCGGTCATTTGGTTTAGTGAACATCATGGTCACCAAGGCTTCTCTTTGGTCGATGGATTTTTCTGGATTAAGTGCACCATTGGTTTTTCTTTGGTTTAACACCCTAGTTGCATGAGTGAGTGTGGTTATTACATAGACGATATCTCTCAGACACATGTCATGTGTTAGCATGACACCTAACCTTTTGTCTCTCTCACCAACCCCATGTTATATAAACCTCCCTCTTTGTATACAACTAAACCCTTCACACCCCCTTTCTCTCTTCTTCCTATTGGAGCTCATCCCTTTATGCTTGGGGGTGAAGGAGCTCAAGCTTGGAGAAGGTGGTTGATCCCCCTTGCATGTGGAACTAGGGTTTGGTTCTACTCTTCTTGTGATTGTTTGGTGCAACCTTTGCTTTCCTTCTTGATCTTGGGTTTTCTCTCTTTTGGTGGTGGAGCTAGCTTGGTTGAGAGCGGTGATCAAGCTAGGATTTTCTACCCTCTTTCCCTTTGAGCTCTCTTACTGCAATGAGTTTTCTGCATCAACTCTAAGGTGAGTTATATAACTTTCTTTACTGTTAATGTTTACTTCAACCTTGCATGCACATAATCTTATTCTAGAACATGGATATAAGTAGAGAGAGAGTATCTTGTATCTTTGGTTTATGTTTGCATGGTGACTCTTGAGTAATATACCTCCTTATATGAACTCTAATCTTGGGGCACAAAATCTTGCTTGGTGATGGAGGTTTTGGTCCTTGCATTCTTATGGAAATATTGGTTTTATCTCTCTCAAATCATGGTTTTGCTTTCTCTCATGATGGTGGTTAATTAGGGTTTTTGCTTTGATCTCCTTTCTTGAGGTTTGCACCTTGATGACTCTTCAAATTCTGGATGATAGCCAACCTAATTTGGCCTATATGGTTGATGAGGTTTAGTCCCTTGATGGCTCCTACGGTTTTCTCTCTCTTCTTCAGATGGTCACCAAGAGTGTTGAGGATAGTGGTTACCAAAGTTTTCCTTATTAGTGATAGATGAGTCTTCCCATGTTTATTCGGTCGCCAAGACTCACCTATGTGGTCAATGTACCTTGGACTCTAATGGTTGTTAATGCCTTATACCTTTGTGGTCGCTAAAGGAGGTCAAATTTAGTGGTCAATGAAGGGTTAAACCCTAGTTTTCTTTATTCGCCAAGTTTGTGTTTTCATCGATTGATAATATGGATGATCCTCAATTGTCAATGAAGGTGATTTACCTAGTTTTAATTGGTCACATGTGTGCTTGATCAAAGTGGTCACTAATGTGGTTAACCTCTTCGATCACCAAGGTGGAATAACCTAGTTTGCAGCGATCGATGACACCACTAGTCCTAAGTGGTCAATGAAGATTTTTGGTCTATACAATCATGATGTTTTGTGGACTCTAAGTTAATGATGGATGACACATTTGCTTCCATGAATTTTAGAGATGATGAGAATTAGGGTTTAACTTTAATTGTTGATTTCAAACCCTATTTTGGCTACCTTGTTGAACTTAACCCTAATTCAAGTACATGGTGATAATGCTTAGTTCTCTTGGACAATTGGTATGATAATGGAATACTTTCTCTCTCCTTATGTTGTAATGCTAATTTGTTCTTAAATAAACATCATAGGTAATGAATGGTTGTTTACCACTTATGTATCACATGTATGGTGATGTTGATGAGCCTTGATGAGGCATGAAAAGTAATGATGTTCTTGTAGGAAACAATGTGAATGGTCTCATGACCTTTGATATGGTTTCTATCCTAATTGAGGTGATATCCTCTATATGATGTTACAAGGGATTGGTATCCCATGATGATGTGATGATAATGGTCTCATGTATGGTAGTGAAATAGTACCATGTGGTGGAGTGATAAATTTTACACTTCATAAGTTTTACATCTTATGAGGTTGTAACCTACCCATGCTTTTGTAGAATTCTTTGGGGTTTGTACATAACTTGATTGAAGTAGTTAAAAGACACCCAGATGATATTAACTAATCAAGTGAAACCCTAATCATGTATTTTCCCTAGCTATAGATCCATTCTTGTGGTTAGGACTTGTTGGATGGTGAAATGGGCTCTCCCTTAATGGAATCTCATAGTCATATACTATTGAGTGTATGTTTTTTCACAAGGATGGCTGAGTGCATACCTTGGAAGGAGAACAATTGAGGTTGTATCTCAGATGATGATGATTCAGTATATATGATGTGTTCGAGGATAGTTGTGGTTATACCTTAGATGTTTGGGTTATGATACCCTAGTTTCACTAGTACTGTGACCTTTTATGGGTATACTAGGCTCTTCACTAGTGTCGTGACCTATATGCCAAGGAAGGACTAGGCTATTTTGCATATGGACTTATACATTGCTACAACAGACTCATACGGACCGAGGGGGATGAGATCTTATGATTATGGCTCTCTTTCATATCTTGTATGGCACTATTTTAGACTTAGCAGTGGTCAGTAGGAATTGATTGGTATACCTCAATTCCTCATCACATTAATAAAAGATACAATACAACTATGTAGTATATCTTCTTAGGGTTACACGCTTCACATTGGATATATTGTTTAGTTGATATATGATGCGATAAGAGAAATTATTTGGTTCTTAGGTGACAGACTTACATGTTCTTCATATTCCTTCTAGTCATATATGTTGTTATTCCTATCTGATTAGTTTGCTTAATTTTCCTAACTTGTTCGATTAATTTAATAAGCTTTAATTACTTAATTTGCTGAATCTTTTTAACTTGCTTATTTAGCTAAATCTACTCATCTTATTTAATAATGATGGATATTGTATACAATAACTTTCAGTTGAAAGTTACATATCTTGTTGGGACATGGGTCTCACCTCGTGGATTGCCACATACTTTCAGGTGGTCGTCAGCGACATGGCCAAGATCGTGATGTTGAAGAAGAGAAACTTGGAGATCAATAGATGCAAAAAAATGGAGAGCTACTTGTTGTAAACAATAACTATTGGTTGAAAGTTATATATCTTGTTGGGACATGGGTCTCACCTCGTGGATTGCCACATACTTTCAGCTAGGTGTCAGCGACATAGCCAAGATCACGATGTTGAAGAAGAGAAACTTGGAGATCAATAGACACAAAAAAATGGATAGCTGCATGTTGTTGTTAGTAGTAGAGGTCCTAGTGTTGTCCTCGTACTCTCAAGTTCGAGCAAGACATGTTTTGTAGATGATGTATATCGATACATGGTTTTGGAAGTATGCATGTGTTTGTATATATGGCTTGTATATGTGGATCACATCTTTTGTATATAGGTTTTGACTGATGCCATTGGACATATATATAAATACCTAATATGGTATATACTTATATTGCAAATGTTGGACCACATAAGTAAAAGCTTCTAGAAATTTTTGCAATGTTTAAAATGGTTTTAATTTACACTCTTTTTTGGATATGTGGTTAATTAGTTGTTGATCACGTGGTTTTCTTTGAGTAATCTCATTGGTTGTGGCATTGGGCATCACAATGTCTATATATGCCAGCAAGAAACATGCAATAGTGTGAAATTATTAGAGAGTACACTCATATGTCTCATAATATGGGATATCCATTCATCTACTGGTAAGAGGAAGTGATCATATCATAGACCAAGATCAATCCATATGGGTTTGTTGAAACAACAGTCATGTAAAACATGCAAGATAGTATTACTACCATTATTGACGAGAGGTCAACCTTCATCAACATCAATGTGATGGTGTTGTTTCTCCGTATTAGTTAGAAGGGTTTTATGTTGTATGAGCCATATAAAGACCTTAATGTGAGATGGTAGATTGGAGATGGATTTCCAATTTCCTACTATCAGAATCTCTTTATCTCCTCTTATCCAATGATATACAAATCTTGATGTGAAGCCATTATTGTTAAAAGTCCATCTTGAAGTTTGAAACCAAAATCAACCTCATGGGATGGAGTAGCTTATATGGTCTTCCGTGTGGTATTTTGTAGGTAGTGGTGGATAAAATCACAATCCCAACAACCTGAAATCAGGAGCATTGAAATGACCTGAAGAGTTGCAAGTTCAACTGGTATTTGAAAGTCTAGCTGATAGTCAAGGATAGATTTGCCTAGCTAGTAACCAACAATTCGTCCAAGTATTGTTAGAAAAACAATCATTCACAACTTCATAAAATAAGTAAGGAATAAGAAGAATATGTATTTTATGAAATTTCATGTAGAAGAGTCTGGTTTATTGAAAAGGATCACTAATCTTATGTATTTTTCTTTCATAATTTGGACTCAATGCTTAGATGTATGATCGATAAAGGCTCATACATTCTTCATCATTAGAGCCTAATTTTTCTCCTTGACATCCTTGATGCCTAGACCATTGATGTCTTTATTAGGGTTAACTTTCTTCCCGACAAACTAAGGATAATCTCATATTCTCCCAATTTTCATACCAGATGAGTCTTTTTATGTGCTTGTTGATATCATTACACAACTATTGGGAAAGCTTTATTTATTACATAGTATAAGTGGGTATTGCCTAGATTGTGGATTTTTCCAAAGTAATTCTCCCAGCAAGTGAGAGGTGGCGACATGGTCGAACTATTCATATGATACCTTATTAAGGTAATGATATTTTGGATGAGTTTCCTTGTTAATAAATATGGTACAAAATACGCACACCAAGGAACTAACCAAGGTCCAAAGGAAGCCAAGTTTCCTATTAATGGAACAGATTTTAGCTCTTGAGGTATTAACACTGAGGTATCACTTGGACTTGTCTAGAGACATTCTCTGACCAGACACACTAACACCATTTATCAGAATTTTATTAAAAGGTTGTTTCCTGGGATAATGAAGCTTCTGCCATTCTGAGCATATCGTTTGTAAAGTAAGCATGTGATAGACTGGTATCACACCCAAAGACAATCACTAGCTTCTAGGTTATTAGCCACAACATTTATGATCTCCTGAATTAACCACCCATGCAAAGAACAAAGATGTAGGACTTATCGGTCCCCCTTGCCTCACACCATGGGATTCTTTAAAAGATTTCAAGGGAGCTCCCTCCCAGAGGAATGATGTTGAACCATGTGTTATAATTTCCATAATTGGGTTATAAAGATTTCGAGGAAGGCTCGTCCTAGGAAAATTCCATTGTTAAAATCCTAACCCATCGTATCAAAAGATTTAGACATGTCAAGTTTAATGCAAATCCATTTCTTTTTGGATTTTTTAGGCTTCATTGCACATATAACTTTTCAGACTAACAAGGTAATATCACTGATAAGCCGGCCATAGATTAAATTGGACTAGTTGGGGGATATCCAAGAGTCCAAGAAGGGTTTGATGCACTCCACTAGGATCTTAGAGTTTAACTTGCAGCAACCACTATTGAGTGAGATCGTCCTGAGACCACTACAACAATGTGAGGTCTTGGCCTTAGATATAAGGCCCATGTCAGAGTTTACCAAATATGGATCAATCTTCTCAGTGATGAAGACTTCAATTATAGTTCTGATAATAGAGTTACCAATATTATGCAGTTGTTTTGGAGAAAATCATTATATACCCCATATGGGTCAAGGGACTCTGAGGAGGCCATCTTATAGAGTGTATTTATCACCTCCTCTACTGACTTGATTGAAATAAGTTGTTCTTTATCATTTTTGAGAGGGTTGGAAATACACCAACATGATACCTTATGAATCAAGGGTTGGGGATGAACTTCATTGTCAGTAATTCATAGAAAAATCCTTGTAATAAGGCTTGATACCCAGACTAGAGGTAACCCAATCACCATTATGGTCTTTAAGCTTGGTGATCTTATTATACTATCTCTTTGCCTTGACATAAGAATGACAATATTGTGTATGTTATCACGGAATTGAGCCAATCAATGTGGGCTATTTGTTTCTAGTTAGATTCCTCACATAGGTGGATTTGGTTATAACATTCTTGTAAAATGATAAAATCATCATCAGTAGTAATGTTAGTTGAGGATTGGGAGGATACCTGGTATTTATCAATTTATTACAGGAGGGATCATTTCACTTTCTGTTGTTGATTCATGCATTTAGTGTCTCACTTTTGATGACCTTCTCTAATTGATTATAGTTCTCTTTATAAAGACTCTTGAATATGCCAGAGAGGGAGAATTTTCATGTATAACGTTGGATGAGTCTTCATCTTGCTTTAGTTTTGAAAACTTATTTCTTCATGGAAGAGGGAGCACAATTGTTGAGAAACAAGATGTTGTGATCAGAATCCACCTTGAATGGACAACAATGGAGCAATTCAAATTGACATTGATCTAATGACATTGGCAACGAACTGATCCAATCTCTTGAAACATGAAAGAGTGTCCTTGACTCTTCATGTCAAAGTGTCCCATGTTCATTGGACACTCATTGGAACAAGAACTTGCCTATTTACCAAATGAGGCACGTCCTTATTTCTCAGAGGTGTTCAGCATGGTGTTGAAGTCACCCGTGATGGCCCAAAAAAGGGAAATATTTGTAGATAGCTCCTCTAATCTATTCCAAAGGAAGTTCCTTTTATCGGATTAGAATTTGTGTATTCTATATCTAGGAACCACACATTTTCCACCTTGAAGTGGATGAATTGCATATGGTTGCAAAGCATTTCAATGGTATTTTAGCTACTATCCCACATGAACTAGATTCCTATAGAGAAACTAGTGGCCTTAACCCTATGCGATGTAGAAAAACTAACTTGTTGAATAATGACATCAACAACATTACCACTGCATCTAGGTTCAACCATTGAACGAATATGCAATTTGTGAGAAAATTTAAGTTCCTTCATTAAAAAAATTTTGTTTCCTGAGAAGGAACCTTGAACATTCCAATAGAAAGTCTTAATTAAAGATAGTTGGATTGGATGTCAGAGGGGATTAGTTGATGGCACCACATAGCCCAATTAGTTGTTCACTGTCTTCCTCTTCAACATTCTTAGCTACATCATCTTGTCCCAGAGGTTCCATGTCTAGGAACTTCATGGACCATGAAACTTCTCAGGTTGAACTTGGGTTCTCCCTACCTCCTGAGGGCTCAATAGTACGTCTTTTTATCTTAACCTTGTCAGGTATGAGTATATCTTGATAAAGATTTTTTGATTCTGCAACATTACATATCCATTTCTCCCTTGACCCTGTCAGAGTAGGGGGATACACGAGTGGTCTACTCAATTGGATTTTTGTTCCTGCAATTCATGTGAATATCCAATTTTTGTAGATTGGGTTTTATCGATACGGGTTTGGACTTCTTGCAAGTGGACTACAATGTTCACATGCATTCTTGTGGTTGAGTTTTTCTTAGTTTATCTATACTTCTCCTTCCCAATCTTGATTTTCCCTTGCTTCTTAGACAGTCATTTCTTATTCTTGCTCATTTCTATTTCCTAATGGCCTTCATCATCATTGGAAAGCAATTCATCTTTACAAGTAGCAATTGGCTCCTTCTCTTGGTTCTTGTGGAATGCTTTCTCATTTTTATTTCATGTAGACTTGTTGTTGCTTCATGGTTAGGGGTTAGGCCTTTGATCATGAACCACCATGGTGTAAGTATAGATCGACAGAAGAATAGGGATTGAAGGCACTGTTAGATCTATCCAAGGGGTTGCTATGCATTTACAATTAGCATATGCATGAATCAAACAGTCACACTACATGTACACATTTGGTAGATTCTCATGCTATAGATAGAAGTGTTTGTTTTTTATTAAAATTACATAAAGAAGAGGTTTTGAAGTCTCAACCTCTACAATGATGCGGACGAACTTTACCCTATGCCCTTGCGAGGTGTGGGAATATATATTGATCACTTTCCAACTAAAATGCCATTGCTATTATGAAGATGGTTACGATATAGAAACCTAGTAGATTAGTGGCGCGCACACAAAGCACTAGCTCCCTTCAAATTGGATCAAAAGGTCTAAAGGATAGGAATAATGTTTGGATAGAGAGATAATTGCCAAATGCAGGCCATGGACCACCTGGCATCGTCATAAATAATCATCATGATTGAAAATTTGTATGATGTAGTACCCTTAGTCTAGGTAAATCACCTTGAACTTCTCTGAGGGGTGTTACAAAGACTGGATCTTGTTTACTAGCACTTGGAATTTGAGGTTAATGTTGATTTCTTTGAAAATGACCATGTGTTTCCATGGTTCGGGGAGAGGTTGGATCATTATTTTTGACAAAGATTGATTGCAGAATACTATTCTGAAAAATGGTTATGTCAGTTTCTATAACATACCAAATTTTGGTGCTAATTTTTAATTTTGAGATATTAAACATGCTCCCCTCAATTGCAAATCTCTTTAGCTAAAGTTCAATTCAATATCCACAATTCATTGTATTTTTTGAAATTTGAGAACCAACATGCAATTTTTTCCTCATTCAAGGGCCCATTCAATTATTTAATCCAAATCTTATGTACTTTGATACCAATTAGTCACCAAAGTGAATGTAACAACTCTGCCTCCCGATAACCCCCAATTAAGGGAGACCTGAAGGTGAGAGTCGTTATTTAATTAACAGGATCAAAGGTTCGACAAATAATCAGTAATAATTAATAAACTTTACCAACTAAACTGAAAATAGGTATAAAATAAAACTTTTCTTACCTTGGAAAAACTGGGATTTCTAAACTTCTATCCATGAAGATGTTAATCTAACTAATCCTCCTGTGCATGTTATTTCTCAATCAATTCCACATATGTCACTTTACTGTTTGTTCTTTCATTTGTACCTAAAACGCCGACAAACAAAACATCGGTCAGCCGAAGCTGGTATGTGGGGGAAACAATAATTGTGCAACTATGTTAACAATGTAATCAACCAAATATCATTTAACAACCAAGATTACATTTTAAGCAATACTACTCAATCCTTGCCTATCCCCTTTCTCTGTAACGTCCCAGCAGTGGACATGGATACCACCTCTCTCATATGGTAGATCCTTACCCCCATGGCCCTACCACACATGTAGCCAATACCTAGGGTTATGGAGTCGCATGGTCCTACCCAAAGGTAGATCAATCCCTGACTCATGATGACTTGATGGACCTACCCCATTGCTAGCCATTTACTAAGTCATTTAATGACCTGATGGACCTACCCTCATTGGTAGCCATTTACTAGGTCAATCTATAAAGCTACAAAGGGGACTAGGATCTAAGCTAGTAGGCATATTTCTTATGTGTTAGTCATATTCACATTATACTTTGCATGAATTAAATACATCCAACAGTTTAATTCAAGCCACGATGGAAACATTGATAAAATCCCGAAAAACTAATTCGGCTAGTCATAAGTGTAACCACATACCTGATCTGATGATTTGAATAGAAATATCCATGCAAATATGAATCCAAGCAAGCAAGCATCCAATAAGATCCTAAAACAATTATACAATTTCCTATTATTAATCATGTCATTAAGATCTATTAAATCTAGATCGCTTCTTAGGGTTTCTAGTCCACTTTTAGGGTTTCTATTACAGTTAGGGTTTCCCTTCATCTTTTACTATTTTAAAACCTAATTTAACGCAATTGATTACAAACCCTGGTTATATCCACATCTAATCCTCAATTCCAGATTAAAGGCATAATTAACCATTAATTAAGTTTATTAAGCTTCTTTTATTAAAGCTGCTATTTTTATCCTTTTAATCCATGATAGGATCATTATATGCCTTTATCATCAATTCATAGTTCATTACGGTCAAAATACATATGAACTCGATTTGTCATTAATTCCATCTTTTATACATCAGAAAACCCTAATTACTACATTAAGGTTATTTATTCATAGATTAAGAACTGTAATACTCAAAATAGCTTATAGTCATGAAATCTCAATTCTATACATGAAATTGAGTAATTAAAGCCATTAGTAATCCTAATTTCCAACATTAGGGTTTCAAGCCCCATTAAAGCTTATTTATGCTCATGAACTCTCAATTAAGCTACTTACGTGCAAAATTCATCCTTTTTATTCTTAATGTTCCTTTTTTATCATTAACAGGCTAATATCAACTTTAATCATCAATTAAACCCTACTAATCACATTAATCATATCCAAATAGGGTTTCTTAATCATCATTACACTAAAGTTAATAACTTACACTACTTTTCAAATTTCAATAGGAATTAGTCTCTAAACATATTTTTATTATATTCCTCTCATTTTTCTGAGAAATTTCCATATTTTATGCGTACCAAACCGAGCTACGAGTAAGGAGATACAAATTTTGCAAGGTTTTACTTACTTGAACCAATCGGAATATGCCACGTCACCTGGTTCCTATGCAATGCACCCACTCAAGTTGGAAACATAACCAAAAGACTATTTTGCCCTTGTTTAGTTTGTTGGTTCTTTAACCCGCGGAGGGGCACATTGGTACAATGCCTCTCTGCCCTTCTTCATCCTCGCGATCCCAGCGACGCCGCTAGGGTAGAGGACTGTTGCTGCGTTGCCTCCCCTCCCTGGTACTCGAGAAGCGTCGCTAATGGTCTCCTTACCTCCGTCGACCTCCATCGCACCCACAGAGGCCTTTGGTCATGGCCGAAGTGGTTGGGTTCAGACCTGTTGCTGGTTCTCATCGGCCGATCATGCAGGTGAGGGTACAGGCGGTTGGGCAACGAGACGATGTACTTAGCATCTCCTTTGTCACCGGCCTGACTAGAAGGGTGTTCCCTCACTCCACGAACCTGGTTCTACTACTAGCTGTTGCCCAGAACCCACTTTGTTTCTCATGTTTTTAAACAAGAAGGAAGCAAGGTTGGGAGAGAACTGGGTACTGTCGCAGATCCCTCTGATCTCGGCACCCGTTAGACTAAACTTTATATAGGTTGAGGTAGCAAGGAAGGTGTGAGGGCGTGGTTGGGGTTAGATCCCTCAATCCCATTGGGAAAAGGAAAGATTCTTCCCAAAAAGGTATTCATTCTTGGAAATAAACTAATTCTAAAAAAATATGTTTGTACTTCTCTCTTAAGAACATACTTTCCTTAACAAGCAATGAGGGAAAATGTTCTCATCTTTTAACTTTCTTTTACCAAATAAAACAAATTATATACAAAAGATTAAATGGTCTGAATATGTCCTTTTATCATATTCCTTATACATTTTTCTTCTTATTTTCTATTATTGGTAGATTATCTTTCTTCTTTCTTCATTGGGACTCATTGCACCCCAAGAAATCCTAAGATTTCGAAATTCCATTTTAAAGGATACTAATTATCCTTCTAGATGCATCTAGATGCATTATTTCTCATTATCATGTTTATTTCTTATTAAAATATCTCTTTTTGAGGATTTCTCTTTATCTCTCTTTTATTTCCTTATTTGGAGTTCCTTTTAATATTAGGAACCTTTTGGATATGAAAATCCACCAAGATAACTCAATTATACCTTTTTCCACATGTTTTCACATTTTACATTATTCTCAATTCTTTTCTAAATAAAGAAATACTTGATTGATCTTTTCTTTTATTTTTGCATTATCTTTGCAACTTTGGACTCCTTGGAACCCAAGGAACCCATGTGTCACGAAATACACCTTTAGATTAAGTTCTTTACCTTTTTGAGGTTTCCACATCTTTCTTATCTCAAGTTCTCAATAATTCATTAACTAATTGAATTTCCTTATTATTGGGCCCAATAGCCAACAAAGCCCACAAAGCAATCACCAAGGCTATTGTAACGAATTTCATGCATTCAATCATTATTTGTTCATTTATCTTTAATATGAGAAATTACATTTCTCAGCAATGAACCCAAAATTGGGGTTGTAACATCCTTCCCCTCTTATAGGAATTTTGCCCTCAAAATTTCATCAAGCAAACAAACAAAACAGGATAAGCCTTTCATACGTCCATCATGGCTCCCACGTGGCTTCACCCTTTCCATGGTGCTTCCCAAGAACCTTCATCATCTCATATTCTTCCATCTGAGTTCTTTCTTACCTTGGTATATCGTACCCTTATAGGTGACTCAGGACATTTCAGCCTCTCAAAAGCTAAATAGGTTCAGGGCTCATCACATGGCTTGGGTACGTCACATAGTGCTCTAGATCGGACTCATGGAACACATTGATTCATCAAGTTATCCTGAGGGGCAAGGCTAGACACAACCATCTCCACCAATCCATCTCAAATGGACCCATATATTGGGGACTCAGTTTTCCCAGCTGTAGCTTAGCGGGGTCAGATTTTCTCATCACATATTCTCCCATAGAGAACTGCATGTCAGTCTACTTTGCATCAGCTCGTGACTCAAGTCACCACTGGGCTCTCTCTCTCGGCCATTGCCCGACCAAAGAGACTTCATCTGCACACACTATGGTTCTTTTCTGACCTTCGCGAGGCCTCCTTCACCAACATCATCTTAATGAAGTGGTGACCGACACAACCTCTCGATAAGACTTCTTGCATCTTAATAAAGGCTATGGTGGTTTACATCACATTTTAAGAACTGTTTCTATGTATCACCCTGAATGAGCACACATTCTCTCATCATACCCTCTAGTCTGGATCATACTGTCCATTAGTATGGGGTGATAAATTGTACTATCATCGAGTTCTTCATGTATCTACTTCCACCTCATGGAAGTGAACCTTGGTCATACCCAAGAACTTTTGACCTCAAACATGGTGTGGTTGAACCATCTCTCATTCTTAAGTATTTCAACTGAATCTGTCCCTTAACAACATTCTTTCTTTCGCATGTCATCTAGGTAAGGTGATCTACCATAACCCATTTTGCATATTAACCTTCCTTGGTCTAGGGGAGACTCACCTCATCCACAGTGATGAACTCCCATTCCCTCTCGAGAACTCTTTATACTTTATATCCATGCACTGGGTTACTAGTGTTTGTCCTTCACCTCCTGACTTGCATGGCCACCTGCTACATGCAAATTTTGTTTCAGCATTCAGAATGCTACTATCACTTACTATCTTTGTAGTATCAAGGTATATCATGACCTAATGTATTGTTATGATTCCTCAAGCTTGATACCTCGGAAACCCTAAACCATTATCAAAAGGGTTTTATTACCTTCCTATCCAAAGAACTGTATCTGAGGTTCTATCAAGGACTAAACTGGCTACCCAAACATCCATTAACTTTTTCAACATATCTTATTTCATTCGAGTGTTAGCCAAAACACATCTTCTTTCCAAACTTAGGGTTAGTCAAGCAACCTCAACTTCTTCTAGCTTCCAGCTAAACTAGGCAGCTATATCTCAACCTGAGCATTCATTACCACTTCTTATCCTTAGGTGTTAAGTAACACACACCTACCTTTATTATACTTATCATCTCATCTCAAACTCTAAGTTCATCCTCAGGGTGATCAACCTTGGTTAACTTGTAAATTCCTCATAGCTCTTGCTAAAACATCCTCATAAGATGACTACCATATTCCTCTTAGTGTTTGTAAACCATCCATGTATTATCCACTTCACAAGGGTATGTTATCACCTCTATCCTTATACCTTGTAGCAACACTCCAACATACATCATCTTTATCCTTTATGTAAGGCATGTGTACTGTCCTATCTCTCACCCCCATAACAAGAAGAAATAAGCATTTGGCGGCCGTCCAAATACAGAGTTCTTCCCATTCCAAGGGTAGAGATGGTACAACCCACCTTGCCAGTACACCTTCAAATCTAAGTTGAAACGTGCAACTCATGTCTCCACATCACAAACATCATGATATCAAAAATTACTTTCATGGAAAACTGGTCTCTAACCTACTGGGGTTTACACACAATCCTTGGTCGTCTCTTCTGGGTCTATAGGGTGCCGGCACTTTTGGGGTCATCCCTCTTCCCTCATGCATTAGAGAGTGCCCTACTCATCTGCCCTTTGGGTCCCATGAGTTCATGAAGGTGATCAATCTCCTACCCATGGCCCTCAGACAATGATAGTTGTTACCTCCCGACCATATGGTCATGTGCAACTAGGGAATTAGGAAACTCCTATTTATCGGTCTTATCCCTTCCGGACCCTAGGATAGACTTAGGATTCTATTATAGTACATGTCCAACTGAGAACCTTTCCCAAACATTCATCATCTCTCTCTTCATTCATGGGTTGTCTTTCATCCCTTCACAGGGGTTATGGCAACCTGCCTGCCTTGGTCAGGCCCCATACCGGTTACCTTCATGGTAACACATCCACATGCACTTAGAGATGGTTATCTATGGGTCTATAGGTTCATACCACATACTTTTCACTTAGCTTCTCAAGTTCTTGTGAAACCTCTTTAAGTCACCTCAAAACCAACAGAACTGGTATACACCCTACCAAAGGGGTCCCTCTCCCAGGATGGGAGGAAACTACAACTCGTGACAACAAGGTCACAAACATCCTTATGTTTAGGGTATGCATCCACCTGAGCATGCTTAGCCCTAGCCAGATACTAGGGCAAAGGAAAACACTTATCAAACCTTGCTAGGTCGCACTTGTTCTCATCCTCAACATCGGACCAACTTAGTTGTGAGGGGTTCGTCAAACACACCCTTACCTTAAGGGTTTTCCTTTACCTGTACACCTCAAGAGTATCATTCTTGAAACTACAGAGACTCAAATCTCACCATGAGCATTGGTTACACTACTTCCCCTCTTAGGTCTAGGAACCCTATGTTCACTTTTGGGTATCCAATTACATTCTCAATCTCTTAACCACGAATCAAGCATGTCCCAGATATGTCATGTACTTCCATGATCCTTCTACTCGAGCAACACTTCGGAGTTGGGTCCTCTTACAGGACAACCAACTAGGTATAAAGCCTCACAACTGGTTACTTACACCTCCTCAGGATCTAAAGCACTCTTTATCTCATCTGGTAGGTAATCACTTATACCATAGGTACCAGAAGCATCATCCTCCCTCTAAGGTTTGGTTCCTCTAAAGGTAACCCAGACATCATCAGCCTGTAAGGCATCCACTACCATCCACATAGGTCACATCATCCTCAACTACCCACTGTTCCTTATGTCTCAGAATCTAAGCTTCCCATCTTCTTGCTTCAGTCCTGCTTTTTCTCTCTAGAGCTAACTCCACCTCCAACCCTACTACTAGAGGTCCTTTCTCCATGAAGGATCAAGCTTCACTAGCATACCTCCATAGGGGTGAAGCCTATGCTCGAACATTGGTTTGGTCAAGATCATTCATAGCCCTTCATACTTATTCCATAAGTCATCCATCATGATCTTTGAACCAGGGTCTCATCAAGCTATACCCTACTTGCCTAAGCCCATAGGGTAACTATAGGTTCTCCTCTAACCTCATCCATGAAGGAGCTATCCTTCGCTCTAGCATGCACGACCCTCTCCAGGGTTGGGTCGCCAAAGGTACTACGTCATCTACCCTCGTATGGCATCCCAAAGGCATGTCCAACCAGACACTCAGTCTAACTCATCATGTCATCTCTATCTCTAACCTTCACTTAGGGTTAGGGTTAACATCATGCTCAAAGGATGTGCTAGGTATCTACTTTTGATGGAGGTCTATCCCTCCAAGACTAACCCTCTCTACTCGTCCTCCTTCCAAGGAGGTCTATCCTCAGGTCTCTCCTGAGGGCAATGACAACTCACGTCATATGACCTAAGCATGTATCTATTCCTTTACGCTTACTCTATTAAACTTATGTCCATGACGTCTTATTTACATGCTTTTTATTAATTTGGTGGAGGATTCCTTAATCCTTATCAACCTTACCCATATCTCAAGAGGGTGAGGAGAAGAGAGGAAACCCTAATCCTTAAGGTCCTTAACAGAATTGGAGTTGAGAAGGGATGAACAAGATGAGAGAGTCCTAAAGGTATCTTATTTTGAGTCACATCCTAAGACATCGGCCAGGCAGTCACACAATCTGGGAGTACTCGTATTCTGACTAGCGGTGTGGAGGAAAATATTGCCAGCCCCCGGACGTGATCCTTTTCTAGACACCTCAGTCTTTCGGACAATCCTCTAATAACTCCCTCGGTTCTATGGAATTTGTAGAATTTAATAATTATTAAAGATTAAGTGAGGAACCTTCGCTCTGATACCAATTGTAATGACCCCGCCTCCCGGTAACCCCCAATTAAGGGAGACCTAAAGGTCAGAGCCGTTATTTAATTAACAGGATCAAAGGTTCGACAAATAATCAGTAATAACTAATAAACTTTACCAACTAAACTGAAAATAGGTATAAAATAAAACTTTTCTTACCTTGGAAAAACTGGGATTTCTAAACTTCTATCCATGAAGATGTTAATCTAACTAATCCTCGTGTGCATGTTATTTCTCAATCAATTCCACATATGTCACTTTACTGTTTGTTCTTTCATTTGTACCTAAAATGCCGACAAACAAAACGTCGGTCAACCGAAGCTGGTATGTGGGGGAAACAATAATTGTGCAACTATGTTAACAATGTAATCAACCAAATATCATTTAACAACCAATATTACATTTTAAGCAATACTACTCAATCCTTGCCTATCCCCTTTCTCTATAACATCCCTACAGTGGACATGGATACCACCTCTCTCATATGGTAGATCCTTACCCCCATGGCCCTACCACACAGGTAGCCAATACCTAGGGTTATGGAGTCGCATGGTCCTACCCAAAGGTAGACCAATCCCTAACTCATGATGACTTGATGGACCTACCCCATTGCTAGCCATTTACTAAGTCATTTAATGACCTGATGGACCTACCCTCATTGGTAGCCATTTACTAGGTCAATCTATAAAGCTACAGAGGGGACTAGGATCTGAGCTAGTAGGCATATTTCTTATGTGTTAGTCATATTCACATTATACTTTGCATGAATTAAATACATCCAACAGTTTAATTCAAGCCACGATGGAAAAATCGATAAAATCCCAGAAAACTAATTCGGGTAGTCATAAGCGTAACCACATACCTGATCTGATGATTTGAATAGAAATATCCATGCAAATAAGAATCCAAGCAAGCAAGCATTCAATAAGATCCTGAAACAATTATACAATTTCCTATTATTACTCATGTCATTAAGATCTATTAAATCTAGCTCGCTTCTTAGGGTTTCTAGTCCACTTTTTGGTTTTCTATTACAGTTAGGGTTTCCCTTCATATTTTACTATTTTAAACCCTAATTTAACACAATTGATTACAAACCCTGATTATATCCACATCTAATCCTCAATTCCGGATTAAAGGCATAATTAACCATTAATTAAGTTTATTAAGCTTCTTTTATTAAAGCTACTATTTTTATCCTTTTAATCCATGATAGGATCATTATATGCCTTTATCATCAATTCATAGTTCATTACGGTCAAAATACATATGAACTCAATTTGTCATTAATTCCATCTTTTATACATCAGAAAACCCTAATTACTACATTAAGGTTATTTATTCATAGATTAAGAACTGTAATACTCGAAATAGCTTATAGTCATGAAATCTTAGTTCTATACATGAAATTGAGTAATTAAAGCCATTAGTAATCCTAATTTCCAACATTAGGGTTTCAAGCCCCATTAAAGCTTATTTATGCTCATGAACTCTCAATTAAGCTACTTACGTGCAAAATTCATCCTTTTTATTCTTAATGTTCCTTTTTTATCATTAACAGGCTAATATCAACTTTAATCATCAATTAAACCCTACTAATCACATTAATCATATCCAAATAGGGTTTCTTAATCATCATTACACTAAAGTTAATAACTTACACTACTTTTCAAATTGCAACAGGAATTAGTCTCTAAACATATTTTTATTATATTCCTCTCGTTTTTCTGAGAAATTTCCATATTTTATGTGTACCGAACCGAGCTACGAGTAAGGAGATACGAATTTTGCAAGGTTTTACTTACTTGAACCAATCAGAATATGCCACGTCACCAGGTTCCTATGCAATGCACCCGCTCAAGTTGGAAACATAACCAAAAGACTATTTTGCCCTTGTTTAGTTCGTTGGTTCTTTAACCCGCGGAGGGGCACATTGGTACAATGCATCTCTGCCCTTCTTCTTCCTCGCGATCCCAGCGACGTCGCTAGGGTAGAGGACTACTGCTGCGTTGCCTCCCCTCCCTGGTACTCGAGAAGCACCGCTGATGGTCTCCTTACCTCCGTTGACCTCCATCACACCCACGGGGGCCTTTTGTCGTGGCCGAAGTGGTTGGGTTCAGACCTACTTCCGGTTCTCATCGATCGATCATGCAGGTGAGGGTACAGGCGGCTGGGCAACGACACGATGTACTCAGCATCTCCTTTGTCACCGGCCTAACTGGAAGGGTGTTCCCTCACTCCACGAACCTGGTTCCACTACTAGTTGTTGCCCAGAACCCACTTTGTTTCTCACGTTTTTAAACAAGAAGGAAGCAAGGTTGGGAGAGAACTGGGTACTGTCGCAGATCCCTCTGATCTCGACACCCCTTAGACTAAACTTTATATAGGTTGAGGTAGCAAGGAAGGTGTGAGGGCGTGGTTGGGGTTAGAGCCCTCAATCCCATTGGGAAAAGGAAAGATTCTTCCCAAAAAGGTATTTATTCTTGGAAATAAACTAATTCTAGAAAAATATACTTGTACTTCTCTCTTAAGAACATACTTTCCTTAACAAGCAATGAGGGAAAACGTTCTCGTCTTTTAACTTTCTTTTACCAAATAAAACAAATTATATACAAAATATTAAATGTTCTGAATATGTCCTTTTATCATATTCCTTATACATTTTTCTTCTTATTTTCTATTATTGGTATATTCTCTTTCTTCTTTCTTCATTGGGACTCATTGCACCCCAAGAAATCCTAAGATTTCAAAATTCCATTTTAAAGGATACTAATTATCCTTCTAGATGCATCTATATGCATTATTTCTCATTATCATGTTTATTTCTTATTAAAATATCTCTTTTTGAGGATTTCTCTTTATCTCTCTTTTATTTCCTTATTTGGAGTTCCTTTTAATATTAGGAACCTTTTGGATACGAAAATCCACCAAGATAACTCAATTATACCTTTTTCCACATGTTTTCCACATTTTACATTATTCTCAATTCTTTTCTAAATAAAGAAATACTTGATTGATCTTTTCTTTTATTTTTGCATTATCTTTGCAACTTTGGACTCCTTGGAACCCAAGGAACCCATGTGGCACGAAATCCACCTTTGGATTAAGTTCTTTACCTTTTTGAGGTTTCCACATCTTTCTTATCTCAAGTTCTCAATAATTCATTAATTAATTGAATTTCCTTGTTATTGGGCCCAATAGCCAACAAAGCCCACAAAGCAATCACCAAGGCTATTGTAATGAAATTCATGCATTCAATCATTATTTGTTCATTTATATTTAATATGAGAAATTACATTTCTCAGCAATGAACCCAAAATTGGGGTTGTAACAGTGAATGTCTTGTTCTTAAATAAGCCTTGATTTTCCTTTAAAAAATTATTTGCAAATAGGTCCATGCATGTTACTAAATAGATCATTCCAATATAACGGGTACAATTCAAAGACGTTGGGGGTTGACATATCTTGATTCTATTTCACAATTACCAAATATCTGTGATTTAAGAAGTAATAGCTTTAGAATAAATATAAAAATATTATTGATAATATTAAACATTAATATTGGGAAGACTCAGATAAAAATTTATAGACCAAGTTAGAGCCATTAATTAAAGAAATAATATTTTATTTTTGTTGCACCACCACTAATTTACATCTAATTGAAACTTCATCATATTTAGACTTTGTTTGACCTTCCAATTAATTGAGTCAAATTTGGAGTGTTAATTATATCTATTATATACCTATGAATTAACTAGGTTGTGCATTACCTTGTATAGACATGGTTCACATCTTCCTCTTTAGGAAACGACCTCCCTAATATCACTGCATGTTCCCCCTTCCTCCTCAGTCCTATCCTCATCACCAAACCCATGCAACCCTAGTGTTATTCACCCTATATAGACCTCTCACAATACGTCTCAAGAGAAATAAAGGGAATCCCATACAACAGGGTTATTAATGTAGACCTAGAATTGTAGGTAGATGACCACCACGAGAGAATGACATACATATTTCATACTCTTTCATGCTTCCCACACCATTACAGACCTACAAAACCAGTGATAGGCACACACATGCCTTCAAGATCTTCGACAACACCCCCTCCCATCCAGATCTTCTAACACACCTCTGACTTCCTCTCTTCCAATTTGTTGTTTCAGTGTCTAGGGATGGGTCTCTCCACCCACCATGGCTCCTCCATGCCATCATCACCACACTATAGCGGCATCAGAAACAACCAAAGAAACTAGAACCTCCCCCCACAAACACACCACTACAAAACACTACCACCACCACCATCGGTATGAAACCCATCCCCTTGCATCCTTACACTATCACTCCTATCCAGAACCCAAACACCACCTTATGAGTTCTGTGTTGTGAAGGAGCAGACCCACAATGGGTGTGATTCAAATCCCAGTTCATAGAAATTGCCTGGATAATAGGAGTGTGAACTCCAACATTGCTAGAAATTGATACATATAGAAGATCTACTTCTTCCTTATCAAGGAGGTCTCCACATATTAGAAGACTCTTCTTCGGGCTTATGGATCTAAAGAAGGACCATATACCAATAAATATATCACAATCATAAGGTCAAATCGTCCAAGAATGAGTCTGACCTTGAAAATCCACTTCTTTTCTAGTAAATAATTCATTTATGTCTGTGGGTTTTGTTACTTTAGTAATATAGATAAAGTGAATTGATAGCAAGATGGATAGGGTTGATCAAACTACTAGTGTGGAGTACTCAGTGGAACAAATCTATCATGGTTATATAGTGTGCTAATACCTACTCAATTCAATATGAAAGAGGTTAGTTTCATATACTTTTTAACTCAGAAAAGCATTGACAATTATCTAATATTACTATGTAATTGATAAGGGTATGAATGGTATCTAAAATTATCAATTACAATACATGATCACATCTAATCGAAGTAATAAACCATCATATTACACATCGTACTACCTTGTTAAGATATACATATTAATAATAGATTACAACTATATTGGTTATGTGTCGATCAATAGATTAAATATCATTGTTAATTCCAAAATTGATTAAGAGGATTGTAGTAAAATGAATCAATGAAACCTATTTTTATCCTAATATGCATTATATGCTCCCATGAAGGTTAAAATGTAGGCAGTTTAGGAACTCTTAAAAGAATAAAATATTATTTTCTTCCATGATACAAACCTAAACCCTAGGATATAGAAATAGAATATAAAGGATGTAAATTTGAGAAATGTATATTATGTCCAACACGCACATGTAACTTAGACATATATACACCTATATGAACTAAGATAGATAGTACAAAATAGAATGGATGCTAAACCCTAAATGGTAGGTCATGTATCTGTAATATAGAATAACAAACCTAGATTGGAAACTAAACCATAAATAATTCACATTAAACAAACATTGAACTCCAAGCCAATTAGTAATAAGCTTGTTCCACTTTGCAGTTCTCTTAACCAAATCAAGAAGAAAATTATATTTTTTCTTGTGCAAACTTGGAACCCTTGCTTCATAATAAGGTACTAAATTTTCTATTCCATTATTGAATTATTGATCTTCCACTTGAATTTCATTTATATAATTTTTGTAAAATTGGTGTACCAAATTTTATTATTTTTCCTTTTCCTCTTGTTGAAGGTCACCACAAACAAATTTAATTTTGAACATTGTTGAATAATTGAAATATTAGTTAATTTTGATATTGGCACAAAATTTGAAATGTTGGATAAGATCTTTGGAACATTAGATTTGGGGGGTTGTATCATCCAATCATGTGTAGTGGATAATGAACAATTAGAGATCCCCCGATACTCGTTACCCCCGTAGGAAAAAGTGGTGTTCTCTCATAGAGGGGAGAACACTAGGCACCTAGCTTCTAATGATGACAAAATATTAGATTGATTGTGACAATGGGAAAATCGTTTCATTTTTAATTATTTGATATGTTGAAACTAGTTTTGAGAAATCTCATTATTGATTCCAGTTACCACTTTTCATTTTTTGTACTCTTTTGAAATAAATATGGTAACTAGATGATCATTTTTTTATTACCATAGTCCACTAAGAAATCTTACCTAGATTTGATTACAGAACTCTTTATTTTAAAATAGCTCAATAAATGAATTTAGTACCAGTTTAGCTTACCAACATTTTCCCTTCATGGACCCAATGTGTGGTTTTGTTCCCTTTGGGAACTTGTGGATTGGTTATACAAAGGAAAACTAGAAGAGACGTGAAAGAGTTTTCCCCATTTGAAGACTAGATAGAAATCAATTCTTATTCTCAATCGTGTAATCTTATGTTTAAAGATTCCAAAACTCTAATGTAAATCATGATTTTAATAAAAATATTTGTTTACGCTTTTCATATAATTTTGTAAATATTTGATCATAAGGATCGAGTGCTTACATTTTCCTTTAGAAGGTTTAGTGAGATGGGATTGAGTTACATGAGAAAGCCACCCAGTTTGCCCATGGTTCCATCCTTATATGAGAGTCCAGGGTTATCATCCTTTCCCTTAGCTCCTTCCATCACTATGTTGCTCCACTAGAGGGATGTCTGATGTGGTATTGTTGAGTGTGTCATTGTTTCCAACACCTACTTGGGTCTCTGACAATTGATTATGGTGAGGTGACTCCTACTGTCATGGCTTCTTACACGAACTACACCACAACCAAGCTTAAGATCGACATACACTGACCTTTTTAGAATTTGAACTTCTTGGAGATTTAGGACAATTAACTTATTTATCTCACCTCTATATTTAAAAATGTGTTATATTAATATAATATTACATAGATATAATGCATTAGAGAATTCATTTCATGGAACTAAATATATAGGAGCTTTGTTTAGTTGATTTTTATCACTATGGTGGTTGTTTAAACGTTATAGTTCATGATGAGAATTTATTTTGATATGATATTCTAATTATGAATCTTTATAAGATGTCATTTGGGTGTTTACAAAGGTAGTTGGTGATTTTCTATATTTTTCTATAGTGGGATTTTGATAATGTTTCAAAACAACCTTCAAAAGCATTCCTTTATTGCCAAAATTCAAAATGTCCACAATGACCAAGCCACTCAAAACCCATGCCCTACTCCTCCATCATATCCTAGGGAACCAACACTCCCATTTCCTCTCTTTCTCATCTCTGTGTGTGACCTTCATTTCACCTTCCTTCCCCTCCATATCTCCCACTATTTCTTCTCTCTCAGCGGCATTTGCTTCATCCTCTCCCCCTCCTCCTTTACTCCATTTTTCTCTTTCTCATTGTCTTCTTTAGTTCCTCCTTCCCATCCTTCTCCCCCTCCTTATATTCTCTCTTTGTGACCTTTGGTTCCTCCTCCTCCTCCTTTTGTCTCACCATCTCGCCTTCATACTCATGACATTGTGGATTGATGACCAACAATAGAGCTTTTTGGTCGCATCATCTTGATACATTACTACACTTCAGTTAAAAAAAATATCCTACTAGACACACTCTATATAAAATGATTCACAAGTGTATGGGCTACAGATCCAATATAAGAATTTGTGTAATTATTGTCTAATCCAAAGGGAGAGATGGGGGCACTAGATCTTGTTTGTTTGTGCTAGGCTTGTTATGTGGAGTGTAGTGTTTTCAAGGATAGCTTCAAGGCTTGTTGATTAAATTAAGAGTTAATGCCATAAAGGGGGGACAAGATTTAACCTCAGATTAACCCTACACAAATAAAATTAGTTAGAAATCAAAGAGAAAATTGCACTAAATTAGACCAATAGAGGCCATAGATAGAAATAATTACACTATACTAGACTATCAACTAGAATAACAAGGTAAACAAAGACTAAAATAAGCAACTAGCTTGTAAAAGTTAGCACAAATAAACAAAAACAATAACCAATTACTATGGGAAGGGTTAACTAGCATGAACAAGCAACTAACTAACAAGGGTAACTAGCTAGGACTAGAACAATTTAGGATTTTAATAAGAAATTGAGTTAGTGGGACATTTGGGGGTATGTAATTTTGAACAGTGCCTAGGGGTCATATCTATGCAAACACATCCAATAATTATGATATCAAACCAAAGAACTAAGGGTGGTGAGGATGGAGAGTCATGCTTTACTAGTTGGACATGTGTGGCATTGGTTGTGCATAAGTGAGGTAGTCTCCATCACATCCTATACAACCTTATGAGGCATAATGATGGAGTTTGTTTTATGCAACACCACTAAAAATCCTAGAGATGATGAGTCTCTAAGTTTAGCCTTGCTAGTACTATGGTAAGAACTCCACCCACATGTGCTAAGACATGTGGAAGTCTTATCGTAGTATAGTTAAGGGTCGAATCCTCGGGACAACGGTCTTGACGAAGTCAAGATGGAAAACGTTTAGCCTTTACTTAACAACTTAAAGATTGATATTTAGATCGAAAGTTTGATTTGTTTGTTTTAAACTAAGTACAAAGAAAGTAAAGCAAGAAAGTAAATAAAGCAAGTAAACCTTAAGAGTTAACAAATGATGATGAATCACTGGGGTAAGCAGGTATTTTACCACCGCTGCACATGCATTGTATATGTACTAAGCAAGACTTATAAGCTAGATGCATGGATGTTTCCACAAGACCGATGCCTTATAAGACAAGAGCGATGTGTTGCATCCAAGGGTGTTCCACAAGACCGATGCCCACATAAGACAAGAGTGATGCATTGCACCCTTCGATGTTCCACAAGACCAATGCCCATATAAGAAAAGGGCAATGCATCTCATCCTCCAAGGGTTAAGTAACTCTCATGCGGTACATCACTACGCGTCACTGAAGGATGTAGTCTCCGAAGAGAGAATCTTACTCAACCTCAAGAAACGTGCATCTAAAACTAACAAGCGAGCGATAATTACCAAATCGAATAGCGTCCTTGTAGGCCTAGTCTCCTATTCGGATAACCTAGCTACGAGAAGTGCGGGAATGATGCAACGCCAGCCATTCCCGAACAAATGGTCACATGCTTTACATCATTCCCCTCGCAAAGTGTGTTCCTCGACTTACCAAAGGTCTCTTCCATACAGATGGGAGTGTGCCAAATGATAGTGAGTTTACTCCACTCTTTGAGATACACTTCTAGACACCGAAACGGATGCGTGGTGGATACACACACCAGAAACCAACACTAAATCGGTATTCAAGCCTCGATAGCGGTCGTAGACAAACCACAACGAAAGACAATAAATGCATACAAGAACGTGGCCATCATTCAAGCATGTGTGAAACGATTTAGTATTAAAACGAAATGATAACATCTTTTTTACAGTACAAAATACAAAACATGGGCAGCGGGGCTAGTCCCCGCGCCCCAGTGGATGGAACTACTCGCTCCTCATAGAGGGAGCAACAAAGAAGGAGGCAAGAAGAGATAGAAAGAACATCATCTCCACTGAGGAGAGAAGGTTGAACCCTTGGTGGAGAGAGCAACGATCTCCACCCCTTGTAGCTTGCTTGATGACGGATCTTCTCCTCTCACCTTCCTTGTTGATGAGAGAGAAAGTAGCTTGCAATGGACGTGAGTCTCAGACCGGCAGCCTCGAGTGATGGATGGAGTTGTTCTGGTAGTGGAGAGACAGCCTCTGGACGTCTGGACTCTCCCCCATGAACGGCCCTGAGGTCTTATTTATAGGCTTTGAGTGAGATCCAAACGGTTTGGAGACCGTTTGGGCTCAAACGGTCTTGGGACCGTTTGGCATCAAACGGTCTTGAGATCGTTTGGCGTCAAACGGTCTTGGGACCGTTTGGCGTCAAACGGTCTTGAGATCGTTCGGCGTCAAACGGTCTTGAGATCGTTTGGCGTCAAACGGTCTTGGGACCGTTTGGCGTCAAACGGTCTTGAGACCGTTTGAGCTTCATGCGGTCTTGGGACCGTTTGGCTTCATGCGGTCTCGGGACCGTTTGAACTCCATGCGGTCTTGGGACAGTTTGGCTTCATGCGGTCTCGGGACCGTTTGAACTCCATGCGGTCTTGGGACCGTTTGGCTTCATGCGGTCTCGGGACCGTTTGAACTCCATGCGGTCTTGGGACCGTTTGGCTTCATGCGGTCTCGGGACCGTTTGAACTCCATGCGGTCTTGGGACCGTTTGGCTTCATGCGGTCTCGGGACCGTTTGAACTCCATGCGGTCTTGGGACCGTTTGGCTTCATGCGGTCTCGGGACCGTTTGAACTCCATGCGGTCTTGGGACCGTTTGGCTTCATGCGGTCTCGGGACCGTTTGAACTCCATGCGGTCTTGGGACCGTTTGGCTTCATGCGGTCTCGGGACCGTTTGAACTCCATGCGGTCTTGGGACCGTTTGGATCTACTCGACCCTTGGGCTGGTTTGTTCTTTTGTTATTTTTTTGTGCTTTTTCTGCAATTATAAAAGGAAAAGTTAGTTTGATGATGTATTTACAAAAAGGGGTAAAATTAGGTTTAAGTACAATATAAATGTAGAAAGAGTATGGAAAACTAAAGAAAAAGACTAAGATAAACTACTAAAATAGGAGGTTATCACCCCCCCTAACTTAGAGTCTAGCTTGTCCTCAAGTTAGATAGAGCTGAGGCATGAAATGGCGCGGCGATCTTAATTAAAATTTCCGTACTCTTGCTTCAATTCTTGACTTGAGTTCCCCAGGGGTCGTATCTAGGCTTATTGCATGCCTTGATCCTTTTGGATTTCGAGAGTTGCTTGGATTTCAGGTTTTTCCGTATCTCAAAGTTTGCCTTGGGACCACATTTATTTTGTGCATGTTGTTGACTCTAATCAACTTTATACCTCTCTGGAAACCTATTGGAAGCTAGAGAGGGTATGAGGGTTGGCTAAAGGCTTTGAAGTGTAACTCCCCTTCGAGTGGGGGAGGGGCTTTCTATGCTTTTTAGGATCTCACTACCGGACACGACACATCTGCCTTTATGAGGGCAGCTGAATGTACCGGCCGGGCAAGTCCTTTATTAGCCTTTTCATATACTTGGAACTTTTAGGGTTTCACTACCGGACGCGACGCATCTGCCTTTGTGAGGGCAGCGGAATGTGCCGGCCGGGTGAGCCCTTTATCAGTTCTTTATATAGGTCCTTATTCGTGGCACAACTCTCATGATTTTATTCGTCTCTCTGGCTTTTATTCAAAAACTCACAGGCTTGGGTTTTGGGATGAGGATTTATTTTGGGCGGCCAAGCCTCTTTTATTTTGAAGAGAGGAAAGTTGTTCTTAAAGTTTTTCAGCATGCACTTATTTGGTTTGTGGCCCACTTGCAGAGCTTTTTGACTTGGAAGTTGCCTGATTTCCCTCTCATCCTTGAGATCTCGGCTTATTTCTGCCCTGATTTTGACCTATGGAGAGTCAGATAAAGAATTGGAGCAAAAATATAGGATCCATAGTGGATGGGGATCGATAAATCGCCATTTGATGTCTAAGTACTAAATACTTGTAGAGACTAACATGATTCTAGAGTTAGTTGAGGTGACTTATTTTAAGGAAAAGGGTGTATAGAGATTGATACCTAGCCCTTGTCTGATGACCCCCCCCCTAACTCATCACACACTCTGTCCTCAGAGTGGGAAAGTGATAGGTTGAGAAGTCATTTGAACAAGGGCTGCGAGTTAGGCCAAAATTGCGGTAACCCCTGGAGATTGGAGTAGAGTGGATGCGAATTGGGGTGCCTTGTAGCGCTGACTCAGGAGCTTTATTGATGTCGCAGTGCATTCCTTTGCAATTGTGTCTTGATATTGTAGACGAAATCTGCAATTCTAGCAATGAATCTGCTAGACAATATCAAGACAAAATTGCAAAGGAGTGCACTGCGATATGTGCTGCTTGATTACACAAAAGTTCCCAAACGGTGTCTAAACCGTTTGGTTCCAAACGGTTTGAAGACCGTTTGGTTCCAAACGGTTTGAAGACCGTTTGGTCTCAAACGGTTGGAGGACCGCTTGGAAAGCGAGAAGCCGCAGGTCGCCGGCGCGGGGGGAAGGTGGAACGGGGTGAAGGTTTGAAGGTGGGTGGAGGAAACGGCGACTGGCGCGATAGTGGCGACAGAACGGCACGGCAACGAAGAACATTATTTGACGACGACTGCGAAGGTGGCGCGGAGTGAGCAGCGTGCTTGGGGTCACCGGACAATCTTGTGGGAGGTGGATTGAGAAGCTTGCGCGGAGGCACAGAAGCAAAAAGGTGAAGTTATGCGCACGAAAAGACTGTAGAGTGCGAAGATTCGAAGAGAGGAAGATGGAGATGCGGGGTCGGTATTTATAGCGGTGACTTATCGTATTCAAACCGTTTCAAGACCGTTTGGTCCCAAACGGTTTCAAGACCGTTTGGTCCCAAACGGTTTGAGGACCGTTTGGTCCCAAACGGTTTCAAGACCGTTTGGTCCCAAACGGTTTCAAGACCGTTTGGTCCCAAACGGTTTGAGGACCATTTGGTCCCAAACGGTTTCAGGACCGTTTGGTCCCAAACGGTTTGAGGACCGTTTGGTACCGAACGGTTTCAAGACCGTTTGGTCCCAAACGGTTTCAAGACCGTTTGGTCCCAAACGGTTTGAGGACCGTTTGGTCCCAAACGGTTTTAAGACCGTTTGGTCCCAAACGGTTTCAAGACCGTTTGGTCCCAAACGGTTTGAGGACCGTTTGGTCCCAAACGGTTTGAGGACCGTTTGGTCCCAAACGGTTTTAAGACCGTTTGGAGCATAAAAATATTTGTATATTTTTTGTATTTTTAGATTTAGTAATGAAAGAACTTAAAGAAAGCAAAACAAAATTAAGAGAGAATAAAACTAGAGAATTGGAGAAATTGATACTCAGGTCTTGGGTTGCCTCCCAAGAAGCGCCTTGGTTTTACGTCACTGGCTCGACGAAATTGTGGGCGTAGCGTTTCTGACATCGAGGGTTTGTTGATGTGTTTTGTCTTCCTGAGTGTAGTATCTTTTTAAACGGTGTCCGTTGACCGTTCGTTCTCCTCCGTTGTTGTTGATGATAATGGCAGCTCCAGTTGGGTAGATATGTTTTATAGTGAAGGGTCCGGACCATCTTGTTCGAAGCTTTCCGGGGAATAATTTGAGCTTGGAATTGAATAAGAGCACTTTGTCACCAACGGTGATATCTTTTCTCCTAAGATGTCCATCGTGCCACATTTTCGTTTGCTCTTTATAGATTTTGGCACTGTGATATGCTGTCATGCGGAGTTCTTCTAGCTCCTGTAGTTGAAGTTGTCTGTTCTCTCCTGCACTTTTAAGGTCGAAGTTTAGTTGCTTGATGGCCCACCAGGCTTTATGTTCCAGTTCTACTGGAAGATGACATGATTTACCGTACACCAAGCGGAACGGAGTTGTTCCAATTGGTGTTTTGTAAGCCGTACGATATGCCCAGAGGGCGTCAGAAAGTTTGGTGGACCAATCAGTGCGATTTTTGTTCACTATTTTTTCAAGAATCGCTTTTATCTGTCTATTGGATACTTCCACTTGGCCACTAGTTTGCGGGTGGTAAGGTGTGGCAACTTTGTGATGGACTCCATATCTTCTTAGTAATGCTTCGAAACTTCGTTCCAGAAAATGGGTTCCGCCATCAGATATGACCGTTCTTGGGACTCCAAATCTTGGAAAGATGGTATCTTTGAACAATTTGACAACAGGTTTGGAGTCATTAGATGCAGTGGGTACAGCTTCGACCCACTTCGAGACGTAATCCACAGCGACCAAAATGTACGAGAAACCATATGATGAGGGGAAAGGTCCCATGTAGTCTACCCCCCATACATCAAACAGCTCAATTTCCTGCCACATGGTAAGAGGCATTTCATCTCTTTTTGATATGTTGCCCGAAAATTGGCATTTATCACAGGATTTGACAAAATTATGTGAGTCTTTTGATATGGTGGGCCAAAAGAAACCAGATTGTAGAACTTTTATGGCAGTTTTCTTGGCGCCCATGTGCCCCCCCGTGGGTCCGGAGTGGCAGTGTTCCAAAACCGATGTTATTTCTTCTTCTGGAAGGCATCGACGAAAAAGTCCGTCGGCACAGAGGTAGAACAAGTAGGGTTCATCCCAATGATAACGTTTTACGTCATGAAGGAATTTCCTTTTTTCTTGATAAGAAGCAGACGGGTGAATGATCCCTGTGGCCAGATAATTGACGATATCTGCAAACCAAGGGAAATTATGAGTGGCTTTCATAAGTTGATCATCAGGAAGAGAGTCCCTGATAGGGATTTTATCTTTGTCTTCAACCTCGATTCTACTGAGGTGATCGGCGACAACGTTCTCTACGCCACTTTTATCTTTGATTTCTAGATCGAATTCTTGAAGCATCAATACCCAGCGGATGAGCCTGGGTTTGGCATCCTGTTTCTGAATCAAATGTCTGATAGCAGAATGGTCAGTGTAGACAATTACCTTAGAGCCGATCAGGTAAGAGCGGAATTTTTCGAAGGCGTAGATGATAGCTAGGAACTCTTTTTCCGTGGTCGTGTAGTTTCGTTGTGCTTCATCAAGCATTTTGGACGCATAGTAGATGACATAGGGTTTCTTGTCGATTTGTTGTCCTAAAACGGCCCCTATGGCATAGTCACTTGCGTCACACATAATTTCAAAGGGTTGCGACCAGTCTGGAGCCCTTAGAATAGGTGCGGAAATTAGTGCTTCTTTAAGGGTGGAGAAACTTTGCATACATTCTTGGTCAAAAATAAACTCGGCATCTTTTGTCAGGAGTTGGGTCATGGGTTTAGCTATTTTTGAGAAATCTTTGATGAACCTTCTGTAAAACCCGGCATGACCTAGGAAAGCTCGAACTCCTCTTATGTCCTTCGGAGGTGACAACTTCGAGATGACATCAATCTTTGCTTTGTCGACCTCGATCCCCCTATCACTTACTCTATGTCCGAGGACGATACCCTCTGTTACCATGAAATGGCATTTTTCCCAGTTCAGGATAAGGTTTGTTTCCTTGCAACGTTGCAGGACTTGTTTGAGATTATTTAGACAGTTATCGAAAGACTCTCCATAAACAGAGAAATCACCCATAAAGACTTCCATAATAGATTCAGTTAATCCGGCGAAAATGGCGGACATGCAGCGTTGGAAAGTAGCAGGAGCGTTACATAGCCCGAATGGCATTCTTCTAAAAGCATATGTCCCGAAGGGACAAGTGAAGGTGGTTTTTTCTTGGTCCTCTGGATGTATGGGTATTTGGTAGAACCCAGAATAACCATCGAGATAACAAAAATATTTTTGGTGGGCCAAGCGCTCCAGGACTTCGTCTAGAAAGGGTAGAGGGTAGTGGTCTTTCCTTGTAGCTTTATTCAATTTCCTATAATCGATGCACATTCTCCACCCCGTTACAGTCCTAGTAGGTACGAGCTCATTTTTATCGTTGATCACTACAGTAGTGCCCCCTTTCTTTGGGACAACTTGAACTGGACTAACCCACTGAGAGTCGGAGATAGGGTAGATCATACCAGCTTTAAGCAGTTTGAGGACTTCCAAACGGACTACCTCTTTTAAATTTGGGTTCAGTTTTCTTTGATGTTCGCGAGTGGGTTTAAATTCTTCAACCATAGGAAGCTTGTGCATACACAGAGCCGGATTTATGCCTGTGAGGTCGGTTATTTTATAACCGATGACCTTTTTGTGTTTCCTTAGTTTGTCTAGAAGTCTGACTTCTTGGTCTTCGGTGAGGGTGGAGCTGATAATAACTGGGCATAGCTCTTCCTTATCCAGGAAAACATATTTGAGTCCTGTGGGTAAGGTCTTCAATTCAGGGGTTTTTGGTGGTTCTGCTGCTTCAATAGTCGTTATGGCTTTAAGCTCTTCAAAGGTAGCCTTTGGTGCTTCTTCTACCTTTTCTAGATATTGGATGCATTGCTGGACTAGTTCATTTGCAGAGAACTCGACTTCGGGATTGATAAGAGCATTTTCAAGTTCGTCGATTGGCTCGGAGATTTCTAGTTGCGACATTTGTTGGATTGCGTCTAAAAGAAAGACTTCTTCTTGAATGTTAGGGCCTTTCATGCTGTCAAGGACACGGAATTGAATGGCTTCCTTTCCGAGCCTAAGGATGATGGTTCCGGCTTCGACATCGATTAGTGCTCTGGCTGTAGCTAGGAATGGCCTGCCGAAAATGATCGGATATCTCAAGTCCTCTTTAATATCCATGATGACAAAATCACATGGAACGTAAGCATCCTTGCCTATTCTTACTGGAACGTCTTCAATGATTCCCAAAGGTGCGGTTATGGTGGAGTCAGCAAGTTGAATAGTCATTGCTGTAGGTAGCAGATCTGTGAAACCGAGGCGTTGGCACATTGAGAAAGGCATAATGGATATACTAGCCCCGAGGTCAGCTAATCCTTTCTTTGTGGATGCGTTTCCAATGCAACATTGGATTCCGAAAGAACCTGGGTCCTTCTTCTTTTTGGGCAGTTTGTTCAAGATGATGTCAGAGGTGGTTTGGGCAAGCTTGACGGTTTCCTGATCTTTGGTGATATACTTACGTGATAGCAAAGTTTTGAGATACCTTGCCCATGCTGGTACTTCGGATAGAGCGTCGAGGAGTGGAATATCGATATAAAGTTTCTTCATTGCTTCCTTGAATTTCTGAAACCTGGCATCCATTTTTGTTTCTTGCAGTCTGCCTGGATATGGAATCCTTGGTTTGAATTGCGGGACCTTGGGTTCTGTGGGTACATACTCTTTGTTTTTGTCCTCGGTGTCTTCGGGAGATTTCCCAATCTCTTGTTGTGAGATCTCTTTCGTCAAAAGAATGGGCACATCATCATCATCTAGAGTGATCTTGATGGGTTCAGGCAGAATGCGTCCCGACCTTGTGGTGATGGCGTTCAGCTGTTCGTGTTCATTTTGCCCATTTGGTTCAGGCTGCCTATCAGAAACGCCAGCCGAAGACTTCAACTGTGCAGCGATCTGAGCTAGCTGGGTTTCAACTGCCCTTTGTTGGGCTTGCTGGCTAGCTAGCATAGTTTGCTGAGACTGAAGCATTTGCTTTATCAAAGATAGTTCGTCTTCTGGTTGTTGCAGAGGTGCGGTTAACTGTGGCTGCAGGGGCTGCTGCAACTGGGGTTGCTGTGGCTGCTTCAACTGGGGTTGGTGCAACTGAGGGTGCAGTCCTGAATGAGTATATTGGTAAAAAGGATTCCTGGGATAGTTAGGTCTTTGAAAACCTTGTATGTAATTCCCATGACTGAAATTATTCTGAAATCCCGGTGGTTGTCTGTTGAAAGATCCACCTTGTGCATGCTGCTGTGGGTTGGCAGTCCCTGCAGGATTCCCGTATTGGAAACCAGGATGGTTCCTTGGTTTATCTGGGTTGTAATTCATTTGGCCAGGTATTGAATGTATGGAGTTGACTTGCTCTGGCATTTGGTCTTCGGGATGCTCGATGATGGGTTCATATTGCGGCATAGGTGGTTGTAAATCCATCATGACATTGTACAACAATCCACATGATAATGTGGGATGATCGGATGCATGACAGGCTTCACAAGTTCCAGTAGCTGCTTTAATTTGTTGAACCTGGGAGCTTTTCTTCTTATCATATTCCCCGAAAGAAGTTTCGAGGGCTTGTTGCTTGCTAGCAATGGTCTTCAAAGCCTCAGCAATGGCTTTGAGTTCCATAGATTCTTCCACTTTGTAAACCTTGAGAACGCCTTTGGGTTGGTTAGATGACCTTCCCCAATTGGATTGGTTCTCGGCCCCCAACATAACTATATTCCAGGCGTCTTCGTAGTTCTTTCTCATAAAGTTTCCTCCAGATGAGGAATCTAGGAATTGCTTGATATCATCACTTACTCCTCTGTAGAATGTTTCTATTAGTTGATTTTGAGAAATGCCATGGTGAGGACACTTTCTCAGGAGTTCTTTGAATCTTTCCCAAGCTTCAGAAAGTGTTTCTCCAGGCAATTGGGAAAAGTGATTAATCTGTCCCCTGATCTCATAGGTTAGGGAAGGTGGGAAGAATTTCTCAAGAAACTTCTCTTCTAAGGGAGTCCAGGTAGTGATGATAGGGTGTCTATCCAAAGCGTTGTACCAGCTTAGTGCTCTTCCAGATAGGGTGAAGTGGAAAAGGTGTAACATGATTGCTTCCATTGCAATGCCTGCTTGGGGTACAAGTCGGCAGAGTGACTTGAACCTCTTAAGGTGATCCATGCAATCATCTCCGTGTGCTCCGGAGAAAGAGATGACTTGCATGATCTGGATCCATTGCGTCCGAATTTCAAAGTGTGGTATGTTGATAATCGGTGGTCGGACAGGATGATCATCTTCATAATTCTTTGGGACTGCATAGTCCCGAAGTTGCTTGTTTCTTAACGCAAGTTGAGCAGCAGCCTGCTCTGCTTGGATGCGGGCTTGTTCCTCAGCTCGGATCTCAGCTTGCACCTGAGCACGAGTGTCAGCAATGAGTTGTGCTCGTTGTGCTGCTATGGCGGCGTTGACTCTTTCTGCAATAAGGCGTTGCTCTTCGGCCATCTGTCTGGCTCTTTGGCGGTTAAGTCTATTCCTTCGGTGAAAACTTCTTTCTACCTCAGAATCGTATTCTGGTTCAGGGGAGAATCCGATGCTATGCGGGGGTTGCATACACGTTTTCTACCTGAGTAGAAGGAAAATCTCAAGTTAGGAAAAATGGAAGGAAATGAAAAAGATCAAGAAATATTGGATTGGTTATTAAGAAAAAGTGTAAAATCCTAATCAACCAAGAAATTGGTAAGTAAAAACTAAAAAGTTCCGTTGTCCCCGGCAACGGCGCCAATTTTTGATGGAGTTTGTTTTATGCAACACCACTAAAAATCCTAGAGATGATGAGTCTCTAAGTTTAGCCTTGCTAGTACTATGGTAAGAACTCCACCCACATGTGCTAAGACATGTGGAAGTCTTATCGTAGTATAGTTAAGGGTCGAATCCTCGGGACAACGGTCTTGACGAAGTCAAGATGGAAAACGTTTAGCCTTTACTTAACAACTTAAAGATTGATATTTAGATCGAAAGTTTGATTTGGTTGTTTTAAACTAAGTACAAAGAAAGTAAAGCAAGAAAGTAAATAAAGCAAGTAAACCTTAAGAGTTAACAAATGATGATGAATCACTGGGGTAAGCAGGTATTTTACCACCGCTGCACATGCATTGTATATGTACTAAGCAAGACTTATAAGCTAGATGCATGGATGTTTCCACAAGACCGATGCCTTATAAGACAAGAGCGATGCGTTGCATCCAAGGGTGTTCCACAAGACCGATGCCCACATAAGACAAGAGCGATGCATTGCACCCTTCGATGTTCCACAAGACCAATGCCCATATAAGAAAAGGGCAATGCATCTCATCCTCCAAGGGTTAAGTAACTCTCATGCGGTACATCACTACGCGTCACTGAAGGATGTAGTCTCCGAAGAGAGAATCTTACTCAACCTCAAGAAACGTGCATCTAAAACTAACAAGCGAGCGATAATTACCAAATCGAATAGCGTCCTTGTAGGCCTAGTCTCCTATTCGGATAACCTAGCTACGAGAAGTGCGGGAATGATGCAACGCCAGCCATTCCCGAACAAATGGTCACATGCTTTACATCATTCCCCTCGCAAAGTGTGTTCCTCGACTTACCAAAGGTCTCTTCCATACAGATGGGAGTGTGCCAAATGATAGTGAGTTTACTCCACTCTTTGAGATACACTTCTAGACACTGAAACGGATGCGTGGTGGATACACACACCAGAAACCAACACTAAATCGGTATTCAAGCCTCGATAGCGGTCGTAGACAAACCACAACGAAAGACAATAAATGCATACAAGAACGTGGCCATCATTCAAGCATGTGTGAAACGATTTAGTATTAAAACGAAATGATAACATCTTTTTTACAGTACAAAATACAAAACATGGGCAGCGGGGCTAGTCCCCGCGCCCCAGTGGAAGGAACTACTCGCTCCTCATAGAGGGAGCAACAAAGAAGGAGGCAAGAAGAGATAGAAAGAACATCATCTCCACTGAGGAGAGAAGGTTGAACCCTTGGTGGAGAGAGCAACGATCTCCACCCCTTGTAGCTTGCTTGATGACGGATCTTCTCCTCTCACCTTCCTTGTTGATGAGAGAGAAAGTAGCTTGCAATGGACGTGAGTCTCAGACCGGCAGCCTTGAGTGATGGATGGAGTTGTTCTGGTAGTGGAGAGACAGCCTCTGGACGTCTGGACTCTCCCCCATGAACGGCCCTGAGGTCTTATTTATAGGCTTTGAGTGAGATCCAAACGGTTTGGAGACCGTTTGGGCTCAAACGGTCTTGGGACCGTTTGGCATCAAACGGTCTTGAGATCGTTTGGCGTCAAACGGTCTTGGGACCGTTTGGCGTCAAACGGTCTTGAGATCGTTCGGCGTCAAACGGTCTTGAGATCGTTTGGCGTCAAACGGTCTTGGGACCGTTTGGCGTCAAACGGTCTTGAGACCGTTTGAGCTTCATGCGGTCTTGGGACCGTTTGGCTTCATGCGGTCTCGGGACCGTTTGAACTCCATGCGGTCTTGGGACCGTTTGGCTTCATGCGGTCTCGGGACCGTTTGAACTCCATGCGGTCTTGGGACCGTTTGGCTTCATGCGGTCTCGGGACCGTTTGAACTCCATGCGGTCTTGGGACCGTTTGGCTTCATGCGGTCTCGGGACCGTTTGAACTCCATGCGGTCTTGGGACCGTTTGGCTTCATGCGGTCTCGGGACCGTTTGAACTCCATGCGGTCTTGGGACCGTTTGGCTTCATGCGGTCTCGGGACCGTTTGAACTCCATGCGGTCTTGGGACCGTTTGGCTTCATGCGGTCTCGGGACCGTTTGAACTCCATGCGGTCTTGGGACCGTTTGGCTTCATGCGGTCTCGGGACCGTTTGAACTCCATGCGGTCTTGGGACCGTTTGGATCTACTCGACCCTTGGGCTGGTTTGTTCTTTTGTTATTTTTTTGTGCTTTTTCTGCAATTATAAAAGGAAAAGTTAGTTTGATGATGTATTTACAAAAAGGGGTAAAATTAGGTTTAAGTACAATATAAATGTAGAAAGAGTATGGAAAACTAAAGAAAAAGACTAAGATAAACTACTAAAATAGGAGGTTATCACATAATTTACTTGGGAATAAAAAGAACTCAATCAAGATTGCCCTATGTTAGGTTTCTAGGAGTGACACTCCTAATGCATTTGGTGGCAGATGATGGTATGGAGTGTAGTATAAGGGTATTTGACCTCCTATTACCCTCCATCCAACCATTCAACATGAACTTTGCCAAATGCACCAAGAGATACATACATAGCAACTTAGATATAACACCTAAGGTTAGTGGAGTAAAAGGATAGGTGGGAAGTGAGTACACTAGATAAGGATCTACTAGTTGGACTTAGGAGTTCGTTCTCTCCTAACCTCATATTCCCCATTCTTTCTACAATTAGGTTTTTCATACATCAATTACCAAATAAAATAATAAGAAATGATAACAAGAAAGAAGATAGCACATTCCAATGAAATTGAAGTGTTTTGCATTAATAATTTCCCAACATGACATCAAAGTTACATGTTTCGCCCAAACATCCCACCAAAGGGGTTTATCTAGCGATGGCACAAGTAAAAATAGAAACATAGAATAAAGAGATAGAATTATCCATGGAGCTTAGGCTAGAAGCCTTCTTCTTATTCTCATCATCACCAAGCTCAAGATGTGCCTCTCTATAATGGTGGAAAGAATATAAATAGGGTGGGTATTGGATTTAAACATTAGAAAACTATGGCTTTAAGGAAAATGATGATGAATGGGAGAGAGAATGGGAAATGTAAGTGGTAAGTTGATGTAATGAGTGATAGGAGAAGTGAATCTTTGACTCCAGTCCACAACTAAGTCTTATATAAGGGTCTAGTATTGGGTGAATGAATATTCATAAAAGTGGTACTAGGAAGCATTAGGGTTTGGTATGTACAAAGTGTTAGACATGGAATAACTATGGTATGTAGGAAAAATCATGGTGTAATGGTGTATATATCAGGAAAAATGAGGAGAAATGAGTGTATCTACCACAACTCTGGTGGCATGAAAGTGGAATGACCATGGTAAGTACCACAACTATGGTGAAGAGGGTAGAGGTAGCTTGTGGCTATGAGAAGGATCGTGCCCTTGGTTGGTTTGCAAGATCATGATGGGTGGAATGATTGAGATTGCATCCTCTTTCCATATCCATTCTATTGAAAACAATCATGGTGGCCAAGTTGTTGACTCGTAACAATGTTTGTGATTTTATAGTTATTGGATATTTAGAAGCATAGTCATGTTGAAGTACCACAACCATATAGGGTTCTTCTTGTGCACCTCAGTTCTAAACTTGGAAATCTATGGATCTCTTTAATTTAGTGCCTTCCTCAATCATGTGGGGCGGGTTGGGGTGATACTGGAAATGAACTTCTTCAATCTTGGGAAAGTTTTAGGATCAACCCCCATATCTCCCTTTATAATGTCCCAGGATTTTAGACCTCAAATAAAGTGATTTTAAAAGAAATGATTGCACTATCCATATAGGTGCACCTCCTTTTTAGGGAGACCATCACCAAAGAAATATGTGACTAAGTGTGCTCAACCCAGATTAGTACTAGGATGGGTAACCGGTTAGGAAGTTTATCCTAGCTTGCATGTGATTGAGGGCAAAGCACACAGTTAAGGCTAATAGTGATCTCATCATTCCTAAAACTCTACTAGAGCCTTGGACAGTGGGCCCAAGTGTTGCAAATGATATCAGAGCCATAACCTCTCTAGTAGGTGGGGCCCACATGAGCATGTCACATGCCAATCTTGAGTCGTGTGATCACAACATGTTGGGAACAATTGTCTATGGTGATTTTTCCACCCTTGCACTGGTATTCCGTGATCGGGACTAGGGTGTCCATAGGCAATTCTGGGTCTACACTAAAATGGGGAAACATTGTGAGGCCATATAGTTGAGCCTTGATGAGGATGTCAGGAGTCTATGTGTGGGAATTGTAAAGTCCTAGGATTCATCCAGCCATAGTAGCTCGGTTGGTAAGAGGTCGATAAGTCCCAATGAAGGACACAGGTTCAAATCTCACCAAAGGCACTTTATGAACTACAATCCACACTGATTTGGCATGGGAGGCGGTGACCGGACCACACCCTCTCATGCCTTAAGAGTTTACCATGTCGGGCTCACCCAGGATGGGTTCTCTCGGTCACCAAAAAAAAGTCCCAGGATTTTAGGCCTTAGATAAAATGATCTTAAAAGGAATGATTGGACTACCCATTTCACCAATGTGCACCTCCTTTTGAGGGAGCCTATTACTAAAGAAATATTTGGTTAATATGCTCATCCCAGAGTAGTACTAGGATGGGTGATTAGTCAGGAAGTTTATCCTGGCTTGCATGTGAGTGAGGACAAAGCATGTAGGTAAGGCTAGTGGTGGTTTGTGGGGCCCATAATCATTCTTGAAACACTTCCAGAGCCTTAGGCAGTGGTCTTGGGTGTTGCACCCTTCCATCAAATACTAATTAAAGTACCTAAAAACATACATAGTGATCAAATCTCCTATGAAACATGCTATAGAAATTCCTAAGTGCATTTGACATAAAGCATGTCTTATTGGATATATACATTCATTACAAGTATATTGATGTGATATATGAGTGAATTGACGCAAGATGAACACCCAATTAGGGCATTATAACTCTTCCTCATCACTCTACATCCATATGTGATGTCCCTCCTCCTTCCTCCACCTACCCTTCCTTAACAACTCCTTCTCCATTGTCTGGAACCTATTCACCTTATCCTATGTTTTTCTCCCTTTTTCTTCTTTGATCACCTTACTCCACTGTGTGTTATCCTTATCTCTTCTCTATACTGGGAAATAACACACATTGATTTCCCAACATATATGGAGACTACCATTGATCTCTATATTGTATAAATACCTACAATTTTATTTTATGCCACCTTAACAGACAATTTTGAACCAATAGAATTTAGATATAATGCAGTTAGAATATCAATATATATAACTAGGAATGTATTCTTGAATGTTTTCTCCAGAAGGAATCCTAGATTATGGTATAAATGTAAAGAGAACTGTAGAAATTAATTTCTTTTGTTATTTATTTATTAGAAAGACTATATATAACAACCAAAGATAGATATTGCATTTATGTTGAAAACTTGTACTAAAGATATTTTTTCCTTCGTTTTGGTTTTACTCAAGTCAAAGCAACTAAATCGGATTTCTTTTGGTAAGTTTACTCATGTGGTTGTGTTTCATATTTTATAACCTTTTAAAAAAATATAAGTTAAGAGTAATGTTTTGTCATTCTTAATCTAAAATTATGTTGCAATTACATTATTAATTTATGGTTTTTCACTTAACAAAAATTATATCTTATGATGCCTTTTGTGCCAACATTTATTGTCAACAAACAATTAACATAGGTAAATGTGAAACCACTGGCTAATCTAGATCTAGGGATAAACTAAGGTGCATCGGGTTCATCAAAGAATTTTATAGAAAAACTCTTCATGTTTAAATTTTGAAGAAAAAGGTTTTTAAATTTTGACTATTATAGAAGGGTTATATTTGCCCTGCCATAATAAATCTTCTTTTCTTTCATTTCATCAACCAAGAGTAGGGGTTTGAGCTATGTTGATTTTCTTGACCATCTCTCCATTCACCATAAATAGGAGCAACACTTTCCTATGACACTAGCAAAGTCACTTCCTATATCGCAACTAAAGTGTTGCCTTCCTCATTTAATTTTTTCTTCACTTACCAAGTTGCTTCCACTATTTCTACCTTTGACACCTACTTGTTGATGTTTCCTTCAAATTCTACTTGTAGTCATCATTTTATCATCATTTCCATCACCAGTTGTCCTTTAGATAGTAACATATTTTCATGAGAACCTACATGAACTTTTTCACAGAATCTTTTACCTAACATTGATTCTTATCTAAGTTCTATTGTTGGATATTCTATTGAGAATGAGAGTATTATTGGCAGTGCCCATATCCTATTGGCGATTCAATTTCTACTAGGTTAGATGAGTTAGATTTCTTGGGATTAGTGTTTTAATTAATTAGTATCCTTTTGTATGGCCTTCTGATGAAACCTGTGGTTTATTTTAACTACTATATTAAACATCAATGAAATATGATCAACTATCAAAACATATATTAATGTTTATTTTGTGTTACATTTTTAAGTATTATTTCTCAATTTGTGTGTGTCATCCTTGCACAAGGACAACATTTTTAAGAATTAAAATGAACATGAGGAATGTAATCAAGTAAATAAAAGGAAAACTAATTAGTTATGTATGACTACACCATGTTCCTCCGCTTGAAGCCCTTGCAGGTATGTTATAAAAAAATAAAAACTATAGTTAATTTGTGTGGTTTATAGTATAAAGCTTCGTATAAATTGTATGAATCATTCATTATTTTTGAATTTATGAATATATTTATAACTCTTCTATCAGAAAACCTTCAAGATATATAACACTAAGTTTATATGACAATGTGATGTTTCCTACACGATTAAAGTGTACATGGATGACATCAATACTAGTAACGACTAATTCAATGAACGACCCACCTTGACGATATTATACTTGCTGACATGAATCTATTCCAAATAAATCTGATAGGATGGTAACGGTGAACAAGGTATGACATAATTTGACCACATTGACTGCAATCAGGGGTGCATGATAAGACAACTCAATATATAGAAATTAAAAGCAAATAGTTATAACTCAGTAGTGACTATGTATCATCTTTGAAAATCGACAAATATAGGATCATATTAAAATTTTATTTATGGTAAGATGTGTGTTACGACCCCGCCTCCCGGTAACCCCCAATTAAGGGAGACCGAAAGGTCAGAGCCGTTAACCAATAACCCGGATCAAAGGTTTGACAAATAATCATTAACAATTATTAAATTATACCAACTATACTGAAATATGGTAAAAATAAAAACTTTGCATACCTTTTAAGACTGGGATTTCAAAACTTCTATCCACACAAACACTAATCGATCTAATCCTCCTTTGCACTTTAATTCTCATTTAGTACCACATATGCCACTTTATTGTTTGTTCTTTTCGTTATACCTAAAATGCCGACAAACAAAATGTCGGTCAGCAAGAAGCTGGTATGTGGCGGAAACAATAATCATGCAAATATGTTAACAACGTAATCATTCAATTAATCATTTAACAACTAAGATTACGTTTTAAGCCAAACTACTCAATCCATACATATCCACAACTCTGTGTTGTCCCTGTAAGGACTTATATAATACCTCTATAAAGGTAGAGTCGCATGGCACCACCCAAAGGTAGCCCAATATCTAACTCATTGTGACTTGATGGACCTACCCTCTAGGTAGCCATATACTAAGTCATTCCACGACCTGATGGACCTACCCTCTAGGTAGCCATATACTAGGTCAGCCATTAAGACACAGAGGGGACCAGAATCTGAGCTAGTAGGCACATATATTATGTGATAGTCATATTCACATTATAGTTTGCATGAACTAAATTCATTCAATAGTATATTTCAAGTCATCGGTTAAAATCTCAGAAAACCTCGGAAATCTATCTCGAGATATTCATAAGCGTAACCACATACCTGATTTGATGATTTCACAAGTATTAAGTAATTCCATCCAAGAAAGCAATCCAAGCAAGCAATTCAACAACCACATAATTCCTGAAAAGAATATGTACTCTATTTATTACACACTTTATCAAGAATATACTTTATTGACTTGGATTCACTTTCTAGGGTTTTTGTATCCATTTTAGGGTTTCATTTCTCAATTAGGGTTTCCCTTCATCTTTTACCATATTAAACCCTGATTTTATGCCATTACTCATAAACCCTAATTATCTCATCTATTCTTCAATATTAAGGTTATCTTAACAACATATAACCCTATTTCCATATTAAAGGTACATTTATCATCAATTAATTTCATTAAGCTTCTTTTACATTAAAGCTACTATTTTTATCCTTTTAATCCATGGCAAGATCATTAAGACCAATTACTATGTTTAGGTTTCCCTGTATTGACAACTCAACAAAGAATTATAGTTCGATTCTTAAAGGAACCCTAATTACTACATTTCTCATCGTTAATGTTAGAAAACCCTAATTTATCAAATTATTCACAATTGTGATCTTTTATACTCCAAGAGGATTTATAACAACATAACTCTGTCTTATTCATGGATTTGCACGATTAAAACCATTAAAAATCATATTCTCCTAAATTAGGGTTTCTAAGCCCATTAATGCAAACTTAGGTATATGAAACCCTAAATTAAGAAAATTATGCACCAAGATCATTCTTTTATATCTAAATCATCCTTTTTATTATCACCAGGTTAATATTTGCTCAAATTAATTAGATAACATCATTATATCCAACTATCATCAATTCTAAGGGTTTTTCATTAATTAAACCATTAAAGATGATAATTGTGTACACTTTTTGGATTGCAATCAGAATCTGGCTTCAATTATATTTTTAATAGATTCCTTGAATTTTTCTGATCCACTTTCATATATATATTGTCTCCGTACGATTTATTGAAAATTAGATAGATTTTTCGCAAGAAAATTACCTGTGGTCCAATGACAGTGCGCCACGACAGCAGCGCACTCCCCACGTAGCCAGGCCAATTGTTCGGCTTTGCCCCTATACCCCTGCCTTTGGGCCACGCACACCCGAGGGTAAGAAGGGAAATTCATCTAATCATCTTCAACCTCACCTCACTCTGCCCCGCGAGCAGTAGCCCGTTGGATGGGTCAACTCCAAGGTTGACCTCGCGTTTCTCGATCGTTTGGAGGCAAGTATCAACATGATCCTCTCTGATAAGACTCGCCGAACTCGATCGTGAGGTTGGATTGTCTTGAGGAGGCCCAAATCAAAAGATAGGTGGGGAGCTCTCTTTCTTGGTTGAGAAGATGGAACAGAAGGGAAACTCATCCCTTCGGCGTCGATGCACGGTCTGGGAAAGGGACCAAAGGCCTCGCGGCACCTCGCGCATCCTGTGGTAGCCTTTCCAGGCAACATACGGTATATATATATATATATATATATATATATATATATATATATATATATATATATATATATATATATATATATATATATATATATATGTATGTATATATATATATATGTAACACGATTCGCAGAAAGCTATTGTTATGAGCAGGTTTGGGAAAAACTTCCAAGTTTCCCGAAATCCTATCAAACCTTGGTTTGTTTGATCCGCAAACTTCTCCCGATCTCAATGGGAAAGTTTCCAAAATCTCTCATGGACCAGAGAAAGAGAAAATCAAAGAAATAGATTCTTCTAGTCTCCCAATCCGCCTAGAACTGGGAAAAGTCTAGTCTCCATTGGATCTAGGATCTACGGTTTAGGTTATTCACACGACTTACAACACATTTTCCTTATTTACTGAAATCGTGACATATAATGGAAATCCCTCTACTTTAGGGATTTTTTCAAAAATCCATAACTCATAAACCGTATATCCAATCGATCCCAAATTTTAAGGGAAAGTCTAAAATGACTTAATATACTTACATTACAAGTTTGAAGCCGAAATTCAATAGGAACAATTCATTTCCTTCATTTACAAGTCAATGACTTAATTATATATATATTTCTCACATATTTTCTCTTTCCTCTGTCATTAAATTATTATTATGAGTTCCTTGAACCTCAAGGAAGAAATCCCATATTGGGAATATTCCTCAGCCTTTTACTTATCCATTTTCTTATTATCTTACTAATTTCCTTAATGACTTCTCTTTATCTTTTACTTCCTCTTTCCTTTTTTTTCTTTCAATTTCTTTTATTAGAAATCATATGCTAACGAATTTTACTCAATTGTGGCCCTATAGACAATAAAGCCCACAAAGCAACCAATCAAGGCTATTGTGAATGGAATCCATTTATTCAAAACAAATCATATCATTATTTGTTCAATTATCTTTAATATGAGAAATTACATTTCTCACCAATTGAACCCAAAAAATTGGGGTTATAACATCCTTCCCCTCTAATAGGAATTTTGTCCTCAAAATTCTATCAAGCAAACAAACAATTCAGGATAAGACTCTTCCATGTCCATCATTTCCCCCTATGTGGCTTTACCGATCTCATGGCACTTCCAAAGAACCTTTTTCATCACATATTCCTTTCTCTGAGTTCTTTTCATCCTGGCGTCTATAAACTGCACAGGTGACTCAGGCCATTTTAGCCTCCCTTGGGGCTCACTAGGTTCATTGTTTAGCTCATGGTCTGGGTACCTCACATAGTGCTCTAAATTGGACACTTGGAACTCATCACACCTTTCTTTATCCTGAGGGGTAAGGTTATCCATAACCTTCTCAACCAATGCATATCAAATGGACCCATGTATCGGGGACTCAGCTCTCTTAGCTATAACTTAGAGGGGTCAGATGTTCACATCACATATTCTCCCACAGTGAACTGCATGTCAGTCTACCTTGCATCTGCTCACAACTCTTGTCATCTCTAGGCTCCTTTCAGCCATTGCACAATCAAAGCGACTTCATCTACACACACTGTGGTCCCCTTTTTTTTTAACCATCACGTGGCCCTTTCACCAACATCACCTTACTGAAGTGGTGACCGACACAACCTCCCTTACAGAGCTTCTTTAAAACCCGATCCTGGCTATGGTGGTTATCTTGCATAAGACAAGAACTATCTCTAGTTATCACCCCGAATGAGCACATATGCTCTCATCAGGCCCTTTATTCTAGATCATACTAACCATTAGTTAGGGGTGATAAATTGTACTAACATCGAGTTCTTCATGTACCTACTTCCACCTTGTGGAAGGGAACCTTTAGGTCATACTCAAGAACTTTTGAACTCGCTTCATGGTGTAGTTGAACCATCTCTCTCATGGGTAGTTCAACCAGATATGTCCCTTGATAGAACTCTTTCTTTCTCATTTCATCTAGGTAAGGCAATCTACCATAACCCATATTGCATCTCGACCTTCCTTGGTCCAGGGGAGACCTATCACAACATCCATAGTGATGAACTCCCATTCCCTCTCAGGAACTCTTTATCCTCTATATCAATGCACTGGGTTACCGGTGCATTTCCTTCACCCGCTGTCATGCATGGCCACATACCACCTACAGCCTCATCTTAAGCATCCAAAGTGCTACTGTCACTTATTATCTTCGTGGTATGGTGTATGGTGATCTTGAAATCATGATCTGATGTATGCCATTATTCTTCAAGATTAATACCTCAAAAACCCTAAACCATTCTATTGGGGTTTCATCACCTTCTTTTCCAAAGGAGTGCACTTGAGGTTCTACCACCATCCTTTCATCATATCAAGGACTATACTGGCTAACCAAACAACCCTTGACTTTTCAACGTATCTTGTTACATCTGAGTGTTATCCAAACACCTTTCCTTTCCAAACTTAGGGTTATCCAAACAACCTCTTCTAGCTTCTAGTCAAACAAGTCAAATGTATCTCAACCAGAGCATCCATTACGACTTCACATCCTTAGGTATTAGGTAACATTGAATACATACACTTCCATGTATTTCACTTATCATCTCACCTCAAACTCTATCTCTATCTTCGTTAAGAACACTCTCTGATTTCATCATCATGGTGATCAAACTCAACCTGGTATAACTTGTAAGTTCCACTTAGCTCATGATAAAAACATCCTCATAAGGTGACTACCTCATCCCTCTTAGTGTTTGCAAACCATCCATGTATCATTCACTTTACCGGGGTAGGTTATCTTCTCTATCCCCATTTCTCGTGGCAACATTCCAACCTACATCATCTCTTATCCTTGGTGTATGTCATGCGTAATGTCCTATCTCTCACCCCCATAACAAGAGGAAATAAGCATTTGGATGCAGTCCAAATACAAAGTTCTTCCTGTTACAAGAGTAGATATGGTACATCCCACCTTACCAATACACCTTTACATCTAAGTTGCAACGTGCCACATATGTCTCTACATCATAGACATCATGGCATCAAACTATTCTTGAACCTACTGAGGTTTATATCCTTGGGCATCTCCTCTAGGTCTATAGGGTACCGGCTCTTTTGGGGTCATCCCTCTTCCCTCATGCATCAAGAGAGTGCCCTACTCATCTGCCCTTTGGGTCCCATGAGTTCATGAAGGTGATCAATCTCCTAACCCATGGCCCTCAGAAAATGATAGCTATTACCTCCCGACCCTATGGTCATGTGCAACTGGGGAATTAGGCAACTCCTACTTTCATCGGTCTTTTCCCTACCTGACCCTAGGATAGACTTAGGATTCTCCATCATAGTACATGTTCACTTAGAACCTTACCCAAGTCTTCATGATCTCTCTTTCTACATTCATGGGCTGGCTTTCATCCTTTCATTGGGATCATGGCAACCTGCCTACCTTGGTCAAGCCCCATACCGGTTACCTCCATGGTAACACATTCGCATGCACTTAGAGATGGATATCTATGGGCCTACAGGTTCATTCTCATACCATGTACTTTTCACTTAGCTTCTCAAGATCCTATGAGACCTCTTTAGGTTACCTTAAACTGACAAAACTGACATACACCCTACCAAAGGGGTCCCTCTCCCAGTATGGGAGGAAAACTATCTCTCAATAACAAGGTCAAAAACACCCTTAGGTCTCGGGTTTACATCCTTATCCTTAACCCTAGTAAGCTATTTAGGCACAAGCAGACCATTAAACCAGGCTAGGTCATACTTTTTCTCTTTCCTCAAAACTGGATCAAGATTATACCTTCCTTTGTCATCAACTTAGTTATGAGGGTTTCATCAAACCTACCTTTAATCTGAAGGGGTTTCCCTTTTTCCTTTATACATGAGGAGTACCATGCTCGTAACTATAGCAACTTAATTCTCGTCAGGACATTAGGTACACCACTTCCCCTCTTATACCTAGGAAGCCCAGGTTCACTTTTAGATGTCCAGCTGCATGCTCTATCTCTTAACCATGAACCAAACATGTACAGGGTATGACATGCACTTCTTGTCATCCTTCAACTCGAGCAACACATAGGGTTGGGTCCTCCTTAAGGACAACCAACAAGGTACAAGGCCTCATAACCTATTTACTAAACCTTTCTAGGTCTAAGAAACTCTTCTTCCTACCTCAGAAGGTAAACACCTATACCGTAGGCACATAGGTACCAGAAGCTTCATCTTTTCTCTCTAGGGTTTGGTCCCTCTAAAGGCAACCAAGATATCATCAACTTCCAGGGATCGATCATGAGGCAACCACTATCATCCATTTAGGTCGCATCATCCTCAACTCCCTATTTTTTCCTCATATCTCGAAGTCTAAGTTTCCAACCATCTTGCTTGGTTTCTTGTTCTCTCTCTAGAGCTAACACTACAACCAACCTCACCATTAGAGGTCCTCTCTTCATGAAGGATCAACCTCAAAAGCATCCTCTACGTGGGTGAAGCCTAGGCTCGAACTTATGTTTGCTCAAGATCATCCATAGCCCCTTATGCTTATTACATAAGCTATCCATCAAACTCTCCCGGCCATGGTTTCAACCTATTGTTTGCACTACTGATACATTCTGGGTGCCTATTATGTCCATATAAGCTCATGGGGTTTCAATAAGTTCTTCTTTAACCTCATCAATGAAGGAGCTATCCTTCGCTCAAACATGCATGACCCTTCCCAGGGTTGGGTCGCTAGAGGTACTAGGTCATCCATGGCTCATACTTCATCCAAGGCATGTCCATCCAAACACCCGGTCAACCATGACATCCAACTCATCATGTCATCTCTCTCTCTAACCTTCACTTAGGGTTAGGGTTAACATCATCCTCAAAGGATGTGCTAGTTCTCTACCTCCAAGACTAACTCTCTCTACTCATCCTCCTGCCAAGGAGGTCTATCCTCAGGTCTCTCCTAAGGGAAATGACAACTTGTGTCATACGACCTAAGCATGTATATATTCCTTTACGCTTACTATATTAAGCTTATGTCCATGACATCTTATTTACATGCTTTTCATTAATTTGGTGGAGGATTCCTTAGACCTTATTAACCTTACCCATACCTCAAGAGGGTGAGGAGAAGAGAGAAAACCCTAATCATTAAGGTTCTTAACCGAATTTGAGTTGAGAAGGGATGAACAAGATGAGAGAGTCCTAAAGGTATCTTATTTCGACTCATACCCTAAGACTTTGGCCAGGCAGTCACATGGATCCGGGAGTCCTCATATTCCGACTAGCACTGCGGAGGAAAATATTGCCAGCCCCCGATCGTGATCCTTTTCTAGACACCTCTATCTTTTGGATAATCCTTTAATAACTCCCTTGGGTTCTACAAAATTTGTAAAATTTAATAATTATTAAAGATTGAGGAACCTATGCTCTGATACCAAATGTTACGACCCGGCCTCCCGGTAACCCCCAATTAAGGGAGACTGAAAGGTCAGAGCCGTTAACTAATAATATGGATCAAAGGTTCGACAAATAATCATTAACAATTATTAAATTATACCAACTATACTGAAATATGGTAAAAATAAAAACTTTGCATACCTTTTAAGACTGCGATTTCAAAACTTCTATCCACACAGACACTAATCTATCTAATCCTCCTTTGCACTTTAATTCTCATTTAGTACCACATATGCCACTTTACTGTTTGTTCTTTTCATTGTACCTAAAACACTGACAAACAAAACATCGGTCAGCAAGAAGCTGGTATGTGGGGGAAACAATAATCATGCAAATATGTTAACAACGTAATCATTAAATTAATCATTTAACAACCAATATTACATTTTAATCCAAACTACTCAATCCATACCTATCCATAACTTTGTGTTGTCCCTGTAAGGACTTATATAATACCTCTGTAAAGGTAGAGTCGCATGGCACCACCCAAAGGTAGCCCAATATCTTAGTCACTGTCACTACTACAGAAATAGCATTCAATGTCACTTTTCTGGGCGTCGGTTATTAAGGAAAACCGACGCCTTATATGTTAGGCATCGGTTTTTTAAGCAAACCGACGTCTATATTCAAAGACCAGCCAGACACGGGTACCGCTTTGTATTCAGCGTCGGTGGTTTATAACAAACTGACGCTGAAAGTCGGCCGCGAAATCCAAATTTAGATCAAAAAAAAATAGTGTCATTGTCAGCGTCGGTCATGTAGGTATACACCGACGCCTATGTGCGATGAAAATTTGCGCAAAAAGTGTCACTTTCAGCGTCGGTTATCATGTTATAACCGACGCGGAAGGTTGTTCCCGCCAAACAATTTCATGAAAATATCGTCCAATTGGACGTCGGTTGTTGCAAACAACCGACGCTAAAGATGTTTAGGCGTCGGTGGATGCAAACAACCGACGCTATATGGGAACTTATACTCCGCGATCGCCCGACTCTTCCCCTTTCTTCTGTTTCATTGCGAGCAATTACCCTATTTCTCTGCTGCCGGCGATTTCTCTCCGGCGATTTCTTCTCCAGTGCCATTTCTCCGGCTATTTCTTCTCCGGCGCCCCCTTCTCCGGCGCCCCCTTCTCCACCACCACTCCTCCTTCTCCGCGCCCCCTTCTCCGCCGCCCCTACTGCCCGCCCCTGCTGCCTGCCCCTGCTGCTCCAAGCGCCTGAGGCCGCCGCCACGCCTGACTCTTCGGCGCCGCCTGGTGCTTTTCCACGGTCGTCGCGCCGCCGCAACCACCGCCAGAGCCACCGGAGCTGCTAGCTGCTCCTCCACCGCCGTCGCTGCTAGCTACTTCTCCAGCCAGAGCCACCGGAGCCTCTGCCTTCTTCCCTCTGACAAGGTTGGTCTTCCCGCTGCTAGCTGCTCTGCTTTTTTATGCATCGATCAAATTGTTGTGATAAAAATGCATGTAATGTATTTGATTAGAGTTAATCTAATCTGGATGTTCATAATAATGGTATGTTAAATATGATGATTAGGGATAAATATAATGTCTAGTACACAAATATTAGATGATATTCAAGAAAACCCTAGTTTGATGAGCATGTTGTTAATCATGTTAATTATGATTCTTCTATATATTCTGATGTCATTATATAATTATGTGATCCCAACATATTAAATTGAATTAGAATGATTTCATGAATTATAGGGTTTTAAAGTTGATAAACATGTACATGCAGAAATAGGGTTATTAAACCAATGGTTATAACATAGTATGATCTTAATCTGATCTGGATGTTCATAATAATGTAGTATGTTAAATATGATGATTAGGGATACATATAATGTCTAGTAAAGATTCCTAGACCTTTTGTTTGAAACTATTGATTTCTTGATTTATTATTTAATAATGCTCTATTGATTAGGATTAACCATGTTGCCTGTACTTTATAGACATTTATTATATATAAGAATGACAACACATGTATTTGTTGGCCTAGAAACCCGTCCAAGATTGGCTCATTAGGAGTAAATCTTGGATAGTCCCCGGTTTGGGACTGTTCTTGAACACCTAATCTCACTTAGGATGTAAGTGTATAATGTGTATTGGGTTTTCGAGAAAATTTTGGTAGCATTTCCCCGTTTGTTCTCTAAGTACATATGTACTTAGAGAACAGCGGGGAAATGCTGCCGAAATTTTCTTGAAAACCCAATACACATTATACACTTACTAGTGAGATTAGGTGTTCAAGGATGGGATAGGTGGTACACATTTATTATATATAAGAATGACATGAAATGTGTTTGTTGGCCTATAATGTGAACAATCATTGTTTTTTATATTACTTGTACATTGATATAAATTAGAATGAACAATCACTAAATTATATACTGTTTGTATGGAGTCCGGCTTCATTGTAGATATCTATTATTGTGTTTGTTGGCCTAGAAACCCGTCCAAAATTTACTCATTAGGAGTAAATCTTGGATAGTCCCCGGTTTGGGACTGTTCTTGAACACCTAATCTCACTTAGGATGTAAGTGTATAATGTGTATTGGGTTTTCGAGAAAATTTTGGTAGCATTTCCCCGTTTGTTCTCTAAGTACATATGTACTTAGAGAACAGCGGGGAAATGCTGCCGAAATTTTCTTGAAAACCCAATACACATTATACACTTACTAGTGAGATTAGGTGTTCAAGGATGGGATAGGTGGTACACATTTATTATATATAAGAATGACATGAAATGTGTTTGTTGGCCTAGAATGTGAATGTTTATTATATATAAGAATGTGAATTTATTATATATAAGAATGTGTATGTTTATACAAATGCTAAATGTTTTCCTTATTCTAGTTGATACAAATGCTAAATGTTTTCCTTTTTAATGAAATTTTCAGATGGCTCACCATGATGAGAATGATGTCCATGATGAGCATGAAGTCCATGATGAGCATGCTGTCCATGACGAGCATGACGAGGATACCAACGTAAGTTCTAAAAACATATCCCGTATTTCTATAAAATTCATTATCTTCTAGTTATGTCATATATCCTGTATTTCTATATTGGCTTAATTCGGTGTGTTTATTTTTGTCAAATTTTAGGTTGATGATGCACAGCTACCCACTGAAGCAATTGAGCAACTTGATGCGCAGCAACAAAAACTTAACAAGAAAAGGGGTATCACTCTGTTGAAAAAGTTACTTGCGCTGAGTGGCAGTGGATCCAAATTGGTTGTGGAGTTTGATAATGGAGGGAATGCAATTGGAGTGAACCACAATAATTTTATAAACTATCTTGGGGTTGTCACTCGAAGCCATTGTGGTGTTAAATATGATAATTGGCATAAAGTTCCTCAGGCGAAGAAAGACTTGATATGGAAAGATTTATGCGTGAGTTATTATTATTTGCAATTCTATTTTGTAGATTACAAATTCTATTATTTGCAATTATATTTTTGGTACTAGTTAATAACATTTCTATTTTACAGAATCTGTTTGCATTGGATGAGATGTTGCATCGTAAAAGTGTGATGCAACGCGCTGGAAAGATGCTTAGGAATTACAGGACAAATCTGAACAGAGAATACATAAGACAGGGTGATAAGAAGAAGAAGTCAGCCCTTGAACAATGGAACTTCTTGGACAAAGAAGATTGGGACAATTTTGTTGCTTCAAGAAAATCTGAAGAATTCAAGGTATTAGGCGTCACTCCCATTTTAATTAATATACATTGTATTCACCTATTCAAGATTAAGATTTAGTGCTACTAACGTAATTATAAATGTGCATACTAACTAGGCCCTCAGTGACGCACAAAAAGCAAGGCGTGCACTGAATGTACATGACCATACTATGGGTCCAAAAGGCTATGCAAGCGTTCGCCAAAGACTACAGGCGGAGTCTGCGGCTACTCAGGAGTCTGCGACTACTCAGGAGTCTGCAGCCACACCCTTCCCTCGCCATGATATCTGGATAGCTGGCAGGAAAAACAAGAAGGGTGAAATAAAGAAGCCCGAAACTGCTGAGGCGGCTGCAAAAATGGTAAAATACAACTCTTAGAGCAATCATTTGAATATTGATTATTTGTGGTGTTAACTTACCAATTTTTGTTTATGGTGATTAGCGGGAGCTGCACGAGCAGAGAAAACAAGGCACGTTCATCCCTCAGGGCACAAGGGATGAATTGACAGTTGCTCTGGGTAACCTAGAGCATCCTGGACGTGTTAGAGGTGCCGGCGCTGGTGTGGGCATCAAAGCATTCTTTGGGCCATCCCAGCGCAAACCCAGAGCGGGACTTTCTCAAGAAGAGGTAACATATATATTCTATTTTTATAATGTTACTGCAAAAGGAAATTCATTAATAAAAAGCTAATATTTGTTTTATCCATGTATAGGAGAATAAGAGAGTCGAGGATATAGTTGCTAAGAAGCTCAACGATGTGGTTGCTGAGAAGGTCAAGGAAGAATTGCTGCGGTGGCAGACATCTCAGGCTTCCAATCAGCCTATGCCGACCCACTCTTCTCCTGGTGCACAGACTGCAAGTAATCCTGGAGACCCATCGCCTAACACGTCTGCTGTAAGTATTGTTTATGACATTGTAGCTAGTCTTTTCAAGATGATATGTTTTCAAGATGATATGTATATATGTATAACATTCTTTACGTAAATTTGTAGGCATTGAAGCCATGCCGCTTAAGAATGGAAAACTATGTTGTTGCAGAGGCGCAAGCTTACCAGTCCCTTCCTGGGGCAACGTTTTATGGGAGTCCAATGCCGCAGGGCTACATTCGTGTGAGCCCGATACATGTATTACCCGATTGGAGGGAAGTTGCGTTGCCATATGCCCACCCAGATATTGATACACTTGGTGACGCAGAAAGCGGGGTCATATTGTGGCCCAAAGCAGATGTCCTCTACACGACTGAAATTGTAAGATAAATTTACATTGATTTAGACTGTTAATGTGTATATATGATGTCAACTGATCTGAAATTATATATACAGGTTAAAAAGAAGACACCAGGAGCACCTAGGCCTCCACCTCCAATTCCCGCATTACCAACTTGGGTTCCAACTGACCTACAATACCCGTTAGGTCCTTCTTGTAGGGGAATGGCATGTTGGCTACGGGCACATAATATACTTTGCCCTATAATTGTTTCTTTAGATGCAGATTATGCAGGTCAATCATACGACAGCTCTTTATTTATACAAGATATTATTGAGCTGTTTATGTATGAATGGTTGAATACATCAATGATAGAGACATGGATAAGGTGAGATCTTGTTTATACATCCATATACCTTGTGTAAGATCCGGTGATCTAGTTTCTTATATATTAATGCATACGTCTATATGTTTTGCAGCTACTTAATCGAAGATCATTGCAAACAATTTGCATATGATCATGTGGGATTTTTGATTCCATCATTGATTAGTATGGTAGCTAAAGACCCTGATAGTGTTCAACAATACTGTATAGATGCTTTTACAATTTTTGGTCATCAAATGAAGACGATAATAATAGCTCCATTCAATGTCAAGTAAGTTTGATTTATTTATAATTTGGACTTAAGAAAATTCCATTATTATTTTGCATTTTACCTCTAGTGGTAGACATTGGGAGTTACTAGTTATTGTCCCCGGGACGTTCACTGTTTATTATCTAGATCCCGCAGGAAGTACATTAAACACTAAAATTGGACACGTAATGAGAATGGCATTATTCTGGTGAGAAATATTTCATTTTTTATATCCGTTAACATCTTTTATTACATTACTATTTACTTATGCAACTTAGTGTGTTATATTAACATGTAGGGGTTTAGATGCATTCAAAAATGCTGGAGGAAAGGTCCCAAGGAAAAAGAACCAGCCATTGTCTTGGGAGAACGTAAAAGTAAGTTCCCGACTCCCCGACTCCAATGTATATATTATTGATGTGAATTGTGCTTAGTTGTATTAATTTGTATGTTTCAATTTATAGTGTGCTACACAAGACAATGGCTGGGCATGCGCATACTATGTGATGCGATTTATGCAGATGATTATCAAACATGCCGCATTGGACATCGATACCATACATGAGGTATTATATATAGTCTCATTAGTTAGTATGAAATATATCAATCTTATTTTTATATTATTACTTATATATATACATCATTCTCTTTGCAGGTGTTTAAAACTGACCACACTATAGGCAAACGCTTAAAAAATGTACATGCTCCATATACGAGGGAATCATTAAATGAAGTAAGAGAAGAATGGGCAATAGCTGTACAAACAGTGGCAACTGTAAGATATAATTGGGATGTTGATAGTGATGATGAATGATACTTTGTAAATGAATGTTTCTGAATGTTAAAACATGTATTTGAATGATTCTATATGTGTGAACGTGACAATTGAATTGATGTCTGAATGTATCTACTTGTGTGAATCTTTTTATGTTAATTTTGCAGGTTTGTGGCCTGTTTGTAGGCTGATATCAATGGATGTCGTAAACCTGCAGTTTAGAAAACTGAACTGCAGGTTCTCATCCTGCTGACCAGCCACAGCAGGCCTGCAAACAGATTTATAAAAAAAAAAATAGATATAGGCGTCGGTTATTTACCGATAACCGTCAGCACAGACTTACAGCGTCGGTTTTTTGTTGAACACCGACGCCAAAAGGGTTCGCGCTACAGGAAATGGGAGTCATCTAGGACACTTTTCTGCGTCGGTTGTTTAGTATATAACCGACGCAGAAAGCGTCCTAGATGACGCCGTTTTCTGTGGCGGGAACCCTTTTGGCGTCGGTGTTTTATAAAACACCGACGCCTTTATATTAAATAGGCGTCGGTTTTTTAACCGACGCTGAAGTGTCCACCCTTTTAGCGGCGCCCACATAGGCGTCGTTCCGAAACCGACGCCAAAGGGGGTTAAACAACCGACACTAAAAGGCACTTCTGTAGTAGTGTGTGACTTGATGGACCTACCCTCTAGGTAGCCATATACTAAGTCATTCCATGACCTGATGGACCTACCCTCTAGGTATCCATATAATAGGTCAGCCATTAAGACACAGAGGGGACCATGATCTGAGCTAGTAGGCACATATATTATGTGATAGTCATATTCACATTATAGTTTGCATGAACTAAATTCATTCAATAGTTTATTTCAAGTCATCGGTTAAAATCTCGGAAAACCTCGGAAATCTATCTCGAGATAATCATAAGCGTAACCACATAACTAATTTGATGATTTCACAAGTATTAAGTAATTCCATACAAGAAAGCAATCCAAGCAAGCAATTGAACAACCACATAATTCCTGAAAAGAATATGTACTCTATTTATTACACACTTTATCAAGAATCTACTTTATTGAGTTGGATTCACTTTTTAAGGTTTTTGTATCCATTTTAGGGTTTCATTTTTCAATTAGGGTTTCCCTTCATCTTTTACCATATTAAACCCTAATTTTATGTCATTACTCATAAACCCTAATTATCTCATCTATTCTTCAATATTAAGGTTGTCTTAACAACATATAACCCTATTTCCATATTAAAGGCACATTAATCATCAATTAATTTCATTAAGCTTCTTTTACATTAAAGCTACTATTTTTATCCTTTTAATTCATGGAAAGATCATTAAGGCCAATTACTATGTTTAGGTTTCCCTGTATTGACAACTCAACAAAGAATTATAGTTCGATTCTCAAAGGAACCCTAATTACTACATTTCTCATCGTTAATGTTAGCAAACCCTAAATTATCAAATTATCCACAATTGTGACCTTTTATACTCCAAGAGGATATATAACAACATAACTCCGTCTTATTCATGGATTTTTATGATTAAAACCACTAAAAATCATATTCTCCTAAATTAGGGTTTCTAAGCCCATTAATGCAAACTTAGGTATATGAAACCCTAAATTAAGCCAATTATGCACCAAGATCATTCTTTTAGATCTAAATCATCCTTTTTATTATCACCAGGTTAATATTCGCTCAAAATAATTAGATAACATCATTATATTCAACTATCATCAATTCTAAGGGATTTTCATTAATTAAACCATTAAAGATGATAATTGTGTACACTTTTTGGATTGCAATCAGAATCTGGATTCAATTATATTTTTAATAGATTCCTTGAATTTTTTTGATCCACTTTCATATATATATTGTCTCCATACGATTTATTGAAAATAAGATAGATTTTTCGCAAGACAATTACCTGTGGGCCAATGACAGTGCGCCATGTCAGCAGCGCGCTCCCCGCGTAGCCAAGCCGGTTGTTCGACTTTGCCCCTATACCCCTGCCTTTGGGCCACGCACGCCTGAGGGTAAGAAGGGAAATTTGTCTAATCATCTTAACCTCACCTCGCTCTTACCCGCGAGCAGCAGCCCGTTGGATGGGTCAACTCCAAGGTTGACCTCGCGTTTCTCGATCGTTGGGAGGCAAGTATCGACGTGATTCTCTCCGATAAGACTCGCCGAACTCGATCATGAGGTTGGATTGTCTTGAGGAGGCCCAAATCAAAAGATAGGTGGGGAGCTCTCTCTCTTGGTCGAGAAGATGGAACAAAAGGGAAACTCATCCCTTCGGCGTCGATGCACGGTCTGGGAAAGGGACCAAAGGCCTCGCGGCACCTCGCGCATCCTGTGGTAGCCTTTCCAGGGAACATAGGGTATATATATATATATATGTAATACGATTCGCAGAAAGCTGCTGTTATGAGCAGGTTTGGGCAAAACTTCCAAGTTTCCTAAAATCCTATCAAACCTTGGTTTGTTTGATCCGCAAACTTCTCCCGATCTCAATGGGAAAGTTTCCAAAATCTCTCGTGGACCAGAGAAAGAGAAAATCAAAGAAATAGATTCTTCCAGTCTCCCAATCCACCTAGAACTGGGCAAAGTCTAGTCTTCATTGGATCTAGGATCTACGGTTCAGGTTATTCACGCGACTTGCAACAGATTTTCCTTATTTACTGAAATCGTGACATATAATGGAAATCCCTCTACTTTAGGAATTTTTCAAAAATCCATAACTCATAAACGGTATATCCAATCGATCCCAAATTTTAAGGGAAAGTCTAAAATGACTTAATCTAATTACATTCCAAGTTTGAAGCCGAAATTCAATAGGAATAATTCATTTCCTTCATTTACAAGTCAATGACTTAATTATATATAAATTTCTCACATATTTTCTCTTTCCTCTGTCATTAAATTATTATTATGAGTTTCTTGAACCTCAAGGAACCTTAATGGTTCAAAATCCCATCTTGGGAATATTCCTCAGCCTTTTACTTATCCATTTTCTTATTATCTTACTTATTTCCTTAATGACTTCTCTTTATCTTTTACTTCCTCTTTCCTTTTTTTCTTTCAATTTCTTTTATTAGAAATCATATGCAAACGAATTTTACTCAATTGTGGCCCTATAGCCAATAAAGCCCCCAAAGCAACCAATCAAGTCTATTGTGAATGGAATCCATTTATTCAAAACAAATCATATCATTATTTGTTCAATTATCTTTAATATGAGAAATTACATTTCTCACTAATTGAACCCAAAAAATTGGTGTTATAACAATGTGCCTGTTGATGTGAATGAATTCACATCCTAAAAAATATCAATATATCCCTCGAGTTGGAGGGATGGAATAGTAGCTCATGTTTTGTTCTTACTGAGGTGTATTGCTAGTACTAGTCTAAGACAATATGTGAAGCTTTTCTCTAACTCGTTTTAGTATTTTATTAATAAATTGTATGTCATTATTGCTATGTGTTGTATCTGATCATAATGGATACTTCTCATGAGAATAGCTTCTTACTTGAGAAGATACATTAACTAAGGATTAAAACATAGGATGCATGCCCATACTAGTTTCATATTCGGAGTGAACGACCAAGAGAGTTGTATTGCAATTGTTCATTTAAATAGGCATATAATACAAATATGACATTATTTATTATAGTTTTATATTGTCTATCAAAATTAAATAACGAACAAACTAATGTATAGGGTAAAGATTCATGTCACTTTATTCACTTAGCAATCAATCTTCCACCTATTTGAGAGTTTACTAGGCTAAGATCAAGTTATAGAATGAGGAATGCAAGTCACACTAGACACATGCAATGAACTTAGATGATATGAATTATAGGAATCACGATAATGAATATATTTACCAAGTATATCATCTAGAACATGATATATAGTATACTCTTTTCAATAGGTTCTATAACACTAATCACATTTTGTATCCACCATTGCCTTAATTTGATACAAGTTGGTGCATTGAATCCAATTTTGCAAAAAACACCCTTTTTATATAATGAAATATAGTGTATTTTTAAAATTTACAAATTTGTTTCATTATTTTCTATATATTGTCCTCAAATATGTCAATCTAATCTACATGTAGTTTTTAAATTATCATAAAGAAAATTGGTCTTTCATTCGTGAACTTCAATTGGTTCTTGCATGATTTATATGTACCTTTGAAAGTTGTTTACGACATTGGAAAGTTTTGGATGACTGGTTATTGTTTTTATGAATACATAAGAGTTTCATTGTCTTTCAAGCCATCCTAGATTGAACATCGATTGTGCCAGAACGGGAGAGTGTGTTTATAACTTGGAGCGGTCACAACATTAGTTGGTTTTGATGTTCTTCTTGTAACTCATTGTACCTTTATCTTAGAACATCTATTCTCTGAGTTTCTTGAGAGGATAATTGTTCTTGAACAAACAAAATAATGAAAGAAAATGACATGACATGGCATTATGGGTTTTTAAAAAACCTTCTTTTTCATCAAAGGAGTCAAAAAGAAGGATTTGAATCATGAGAATCATCACAAGGACCTCCCTTAAAGTCATTTGAAAACTACTAAGTAGTAGGTTGTTCTCCATTGTCTTGGAATTTCATTCATCTTTTGTGTCCTTTTAATTTTGAGGACCAGAATATCATCACTTATTTTTAGGGTTAGACATTACTTCATGGGAAATAAGAATGATTGAAGGCACTTTCCATCCTATAAGTTATTGAAATCATTTTGAAATCTAATAACGAACATGAGGACAAGTATTTTAAGATATTTTCATCTCCCAAAAGAGATGGCCAATGAAGCAGAGGGATGATGATCGTCTTTCATAAAGTAAATAATAAATAGAATTAGGGAATCCTTCAATAAAGGAGATGTACTACTCAAACACTTTGGATGTCTTATGTGTAGCACCTTCCTATGATCTCAAACTCAATTCATCCTTACTGAATACTCAGATGATGAAAAAGGGTTTTGTAAAATTCTTCAACACACCAATTTTTCTTTTCACTATTTTGGTTGTACTACATGTTTTGGCCTTAAAGTAGAGTAATTATCATTTCCATATTGACTCTAATAATGCATTCATTAAAGAAGAAGAAAGTAATGGAATGATTTACTTTCTTGTCAACGTATGTGAGAAGATCACATTATCTACAATAAGAGATGATGATGAGTTATACGAAGTGCCCCAAAACCATCTACCTTTGGGTCAACTCTTGGTTGAAAGTGAGTTTTGTTCTAGCACAATGATCGAAGCTAACCTTATAGAGAATGAACCTATGTTGGTTGCTTGTACGAAAACTATCGATATCACATTTGATAATTTTGTTGTGTGGATCAATCATTTACTTTTTGTTCCAAAACGACCCTCAGACAAGCTCAACACAGTGTGCGTATAGGTGGAAATGAGGGAGAAAGAAGATGATAGCATACAATGTAAAATAATTGATCAAATTTTACTTAAATCACGTGACAAGATAGCCGAGGCTGATACTCGAACAAGAATTGAATATATATGTATATAGATATACATATATATATATATATATATATATATATATATAATACTTTATATATATAATCTGGTCTTGGGGTCTCGGATTTGGACTAGCATAAGTTTAATAGTTTTGGTATCTATGCATATACAAGCGAACTTTAAGAATAATGCACTTAATCTTTTTCTTTATAAATTCAAACATATGTAATTATACATGATTCATGAATAATCTGAAACAAATATTAGTTCGTGATAAATCATAGAATGCATCATTTATTTTTGAAGTAGTCTTTTTATACTAGATCTAGATTCGATAATACAATTGACGGGATGTTTGATATAGATAGTTCTCCAAAAGTACATTTATATGTTGTTGGTGAATTACATGGTCAATATGTTTACTTTTTGTGCTTATAATACTTCAGCTTATATAGAAGGATTTATATATTAAGTCAAATAATTTGCTAGTAGGTGGATAGTACATTGAGATTCCTCGTGGGCTCAGGACCAGAACGCCTATAGCCTAATCTATCGGCCGAAGTGCACGTCTTGTTAGTTTCAAATGACAATATCTGATCTTGGAGTCGGACATGAAATTCGGTCTCAGTCAGCGAACTCTTTGTTGTGGATGTATTGGGATTCGGCTTTTATAAATAAGAGTAACGGAAAACACGTGCTAAGTACGTGTTATATAATTGAATTGACTCGTTAAAAAGGTGTTATACAATTGAATTGACTCGTTAAAAAGGATACTTCGACTAATTTTTAGAGGATGCATTCTAGTTTGTAGTGTGTTTTTTTTTTGAGGAATAGTTTGTAGTGTGTTATTAACAAAGTTGCATATATTTTCTTTTTTGACCATGTGTCAGTTGATTAACAGCCTAGCGATTTACTCCAATTTCTACCATGTACCAAAATTAATTACACTCTATAAAATATATATGGTTAATTACTTGATTAATTATCTAGATGACTCCCTCCAATATGAATCTGTGATTACAAAAATGACCTTTGCTCTGAGAAATTATGTAGCTAATACTTACTATTATTTACAGACAACTCAGGAAAAGATAATAACTTGATTATCAGGTAATTCCATCCATCCTGTAATTTGTAATTTGTCATTAGTATGGATACCTACGCACCCTCTCTTAGACATGTGTCTACAGACGAAAAATATATAATAAATAATTTGCATATAATTTTAGGAGACACCCTTTAATTTGTAGTGTGTTATTAGCAAAATTATGAGTATTTTCATTCTTAAACATGTTCTTATTGATGATAACTGCTAGGTTACTCCAGCCAGTCTATAGTATATATTTACTAAAATTATTTATGACTAAAAATTTATATGTATTGTACTCACAATAATTTTGGTACAACATGTTCAAAAGAACAACTTAATTAATTGTCCAGCTGACTTCGTCCAACATGTATGTATGATTATCAAAATTATCTTTGTATCAAAGAATAATGTAATTAATATCCATAGTAATTTACAGACAACTCACTAACCAAAAATAACTTGATTAATTATCAAGTAACTCCTCCCAACCTATAATTTATCATTACTAAGGTTACAAGCGCTCCCTTTCATAGCATGCATCTATTAACGATTAATATTTAATAAATAATTTATATACAATTTGTTAAAAGAGAACAACACAATTTATTATTGTCTGACTTCCTCCAACTTTAAACATGGATTGCTTTTGTAAGAAAGAAAGAACACAAACATGTTAGATTGTTAAGCTCACATGCAGACTACATAAGTGTGTAGACAAACTGATGAAGAACCACAAACATGTTGCTAAAATATATAAAGAGAGCTCACAAATGTGCTAATAAGGTGAGCAAGCTAAACATGGATAATGATGAAATCGATTAAAAATTACAACAAAAAGTTAAGTAGGCTAACAGCCTGGTCCGATGAGCTCTCACATAGGCTCCTCAGATTCACTTTTATTATAGGGTAATAGAAGCCCGCCTAGGGGCCTATAGCTTGGCATGGCCTGCTCATATTCACTACAATCCAAAATTATTGATAGATGGACTTGTGTATCTATTTGAGATGAGGTATATGGGAATATAATATTGACTGAATACAAGTTGAATCACTGGAGATACTAATCTCATGATTTACGATAAGCTATACTACAAAGATCTAGTATTTACTGTAAAAAAGTTTGGTTTAAATATGTTCGTATGTATAGATTTATAAGAACCAACAAACTGTCGTCTCTTGGTGTGTATACAATTTTAGTTTGTTGACATTGACACTGTAACAAGGTATTGCCCGACATAATACTAAAGTTATTATTCAGAGAAGGAAGAAACCATGTATCAAAATGTTTCATAAATTAAATAGTATTCTAAATGTTCAAGTTCTACATTACAGTATAGGAGACTCAAAAGCCTAGCAACTGCACCGGGTCATTCAATGCTCTCAAGCCTTGTCAATTACTTCACAAAACAACTAAACAACGATTAACTTTGGCCTATTATGGACATCATCTATTTTATTTGTTGCCCATGTCTACTCCTAATCAAACATTGTAATTTAATATTTTGTTGATATGCCATCTTCTAATAATATATTTTTCTTCAATTGTTTGTAGAAGAAAATTCAAGTATTTCTTCACAAAAGATGGAATAATGTCAGTGCTAAAGGTGGTAGATACAAAATGTTATCTGCACACATTACTAAAAATTACTTATAATGTACTGATAATGTTAGATATACCCTGACGTTAAGTTCTTTACAATGATGATGAGATATATGTTTTAAATTTATGGGGACATTCTAGTTGTTTATTACGTAGAAGTCCATTTTTCTCTCAAAAGAAGATTTTCTTTGTGTGTAGGCATAGGGTGAAACAATGAACTCTGCTTTCACGTTATTTTTATATTTTCACCAAAACTATCCACTTAGTAGAAAATTAGTTATTATTATGAAATTAAATTACAAAAATTTTAAGCAAAGCATGCATTTTTTACGTACTGTTGTGAGAAAAGTTGATTACATTATATAATAAGAATACAATCAGTAAGGATTTCAAAATACCAAAATCATCTCCAACATGAAAAACAAATTTGACTTTGAACTAAACTTTCCTTTAAAAAAATGATTTATAATATATGTTAACAAAAAGTAAGAATTTGTTTATATTCTTAAGTATAGTTATCAAGACTCCCACCTAGACACCCTAGGCTCTAAATGGGATGTGTTAAATTGGGCCTAGGCTTTTAGATAACTAAAGTGGAAGACTAAGGGATTTTATACCCAAATGAAGACACTTAAAGACCAAATTAGCATGGATTAGATTTGAATTTAGAAAAATAGATCTAACTTATGCCAAATTACGGCATACTAAGTTAAATTAGGTCTAACTAAAAAATGATAAGTCAAAATAAGGAAGAATGGGTCTAACTTAGGTCATGACATGTGTGATGTAGGTAAAGTTTGTTGGAAAATATGGCTATAGAGAAGGAAGTGGAATTTCAAATTTTATCTACCATATTCCCATAATCAGTAGATCATGTCAATAACTTCAATGTAGGAAGGATGGTTTGAGGATATGCATGGTTCTGGAGTAAGTCCAATGATAATCTGCATCATCATAGATGCAAAACTATGAATCCTAGTTGCATTGGGACTCGTATGACTACTTCTCCTCTTGCTCAACACCAGGGACTGCAGCCACGAACGTCATCTTATTTAGTAGCTCCTCTTGTCACAAACTATTGGTTGAGGTTATCCTCCTAGTAGAAAACAATTGACTCCCGCCTCTATGGTAGTCCACACATACTGCCTACAACTCCTATCATCCTACTAAGATGAATCAGAAAGGAGTCGTCCCTCTCTGTCAGTGTACTAGTCACCGATTTTCTCTCCCACGATAATGATCTCAAATTGCTCTTTCCCTTTTTGTTCCTCCCTAGTTGAATAGAACTTGTTTGGGCTCTTTTGGTTACCACAACTAGAGAGGACAATATTTTTCAGAGCAATTGTTTCTCAGTTGTTTGTGTTGTATTCTGGGAAGACCCAATACCCCTTCTTTTTGTAGGAGGAGTTTGGGTCCAGGTTCCCAGTCTATGCGGGAGTGGAAGGGACCAGAAGATCTCAAATTTTCACAATAATTCTAGAAATTTTGTAACCTGTGATAGTCAAAATAGCCATTTAGCAAACTTTAATGGTCAACAAGCACGTGAGATGGTCATTTTGTAGTTTCCCAGTTGTACAAAAATTTGATAAATCAATTCCCATCAATGTTAGACATTGATTTCCTTGTGCAAGAAGTATTGCTCAAGTGAAATGAATAGGGAAACATCTAGAACCATCGACAACCAAACTGGACCATCTCACCCATGAGAGGCGGCCGTCTCGATCACCCAGAAGGTTGTCTGGTGACCTGATTCGAGCCAGTTTGGTTGGGTCAATTCGTTCCTTAGCTAAATTCAACACAAAGCAGGCCTAACACCTAGACGCCCGTCTCAACTCTTGAGACGTCTGTTTGGCACTTCCAAACGGTCATCTCAACAGTTTAGATGGGTGTTTGGTAGTGTTGTCTGCCTATTTTTTTCCTAAATGAAATACCTAAATATTGTAGTACATAATTTAAATGTCATTCAAGATATGAACTCATGTCTAGGTCAAGACCTATGTGTGCGACCCTATAGGTCCAATATTACGTTGGTAGTGAATGTCCTTAACAACTTATGACATCACAAGCAATGAGTTGTGACTAGTCGCACATCATTGCTACACAAGTAAATGGAAAAGTTAGGGAACAACTTCAACCTATAATCTGTATAAGGTGTTGCAGTTTTTTATAGTTCCTTTATCACTCATGTCCATACTAAGCTAGAGGCATGGAGCAGCCACCCTCATTATTATTCAATCTTGTTTCTTGAACTAGGAGCAGAGTGTGTGATATATATGTAAGCTTAATATCACATATTGACTCACATGCACATGGCCATGCTTTTCTCAGTCTCGCTAACCAAGAGGCCTAGGACATCACACTCTAGTAGGAGGGACAAATTACATGTCTATCACTCACAGTCAATCTCTAAAGTCACCCAATCACCACCATTATAAGAATCCATGTTTTAGGATTGTGTTTGATGATGTCAAAGTGTACCCAATGACATGTGATGAGTGTAGTGCTTTTAGGTCTAAGAACCACAACCACCACCATCACTGTGAGACCTAACTATGACTTCCATTAAGATGGCTTCCATGTGTCAATCTCATGGCAGGTCTGTCTGATATATTGTTCTCTAACATGTATTTATGTTCTTAGTTTGATATCACCATACATGACTAATGAGATTTAGTCATCAACAAATTCACACTGTGCTAGGTTTGATATCACCATATCATGACTAATGAGATTTAGTCATCAACAAATTCACACTCTGATCTTATGTGTCATTATTGTCTATCAACCTTCCAGAATAATAAATGATTGGGGACATAATGAGAATATCTATATGTACTCTTAACATTCATATGATCCCATCCACAAGGTTAGTAACTTGAATACACATGTTATTGAGTAATATAATTCTTTAGACATTTATAATTTTATGTCATTATCTCATAACTTGATTAAACATAATAAATTGGAAGCTTTCCTTTTATTAGTAATCAAATCATTTTACATGATATTCCATTACATGATTAACTCTCTGGGAATACGTAACCAACAGACTCCTACTCACACTTAGATCCAATCACCCATGAATCTTATTTCGAGTAACCTTACATGACTGTCATGCCTCTACTATGAAAGTGTCTTTGTTAAGAGATCAACAATGTTGTTCTCAATTGGTACTTTGTAAATCCTTACATCTCCTTGATGTACGATCTCTCATATAAGATGGAACCATCTTTGTATATGTTTTGAGCACTGATGTGATCCGGGTTCCTTAGTTTGCGTAATAGCTCCATTGTTGTTATAATATAGCTCAATTGCCTCACTGATGCTTGGAACACCCCCAGTTTTGTGATGAACTTCTTGATCCATACAACCTCCTTTGTTGCACTTGATTCAGCAATATACTCAGCCTCTATTGTAGAATCGGAAACTATTTCTTACTTGGAACTTTTCCAGCTCATAGCTCTATTGTTGAGGTAGAACACAAATCAAGATTGTGACTTATAATAATCTTTATCAGTCTGGAAGCTTACTTCAGTGTAACCTTTTACCACTAACTCTTCCTCTTCACCGTAGACTAAGATCTGATCTTTAGTCCTTCTCAAGTACTTGAGGATGTTCTTCATGGATATCCAGTGAACATCACCTAGATCTGACTGATATTTGCTCATCATACTCAAAGCATATGAGACATCTGGACGGTTATACAACATTACATACATGATTGATCCAATTACTGAGGCATATGTAATCTCACTCATGCATTCCCTTTCTTTACAAGATAAGTTTTCTCTCTTTATGTTCTTTGACTTAGTCCTAGAAGCCTTTTGGATTTAACTCAATAGATCTTTATCCCCAAGATGTAGGATGCTTCTCCCAATTCTTTCATAGAGAATGTATTTCCAAGCCAAGTCTTTACCTTTTGTAAAGTAGGGATGTCATTCCTCATCAATGGTATGTCATCTACATACAATATGAGGAATGTCACTATGCTCCCACAAACCTTCTTATACATACAAGGTTCATATTAATTTTGAACACAACCAAACCCTTTGACTATTTCATAAAAACAATGATTCCATCTCTGAGATGCTTGCTTCAATCCATAGATTGATCTTTGTAGCTTACAGACTTTATTTGCAAATTTTGAATCTATAACCCCTCAGGTTGTGTCATGTACACATCCTCAACAAGATTCCCATTAAGGAATGCAATTTTAACATCCATTTGCCAAATTTCATAGTCATAATAAGATGCAATAGCAATCATGATCTTGATGGACTTAACCATGGCCACTGAGAAAATGTTTCATCATAGTCAACACCTTGAACTTTTATAAAACCATTTGCAACCAATCCTCCCTTATAGGTTTGTAACTTACCATCCATGTCAGTCTTCTTCTTGAAGACTCACTTGCACCCTATGGGTTTTACCCCTTCAAGTAGATCCACCAAAGTCCATACTTTGTTGATATACATGGATTTCATTTCGAATCTCATGGCCTCAATACATTTATTAGACTCTTGTCCCTCAATAGTATATTTATAGGATATTGGCTCATCATCTATCACCAATTCACTACCTTCCTGAGTTACAAGATCTCCAAATCTTTTAGGCTCAAGGCATGTCCTATTATATCTGAGGTTCTTGTGTTACCTGAGGAGTTTGAGATTCCACAACACCTTGTGATTCTCTAGGTTCCTCTAGTTCATTTATCAGTTCAATGTTCTCTTTTTGGTCTTGAACCTCTTCAAGTTCTTCTTTCCTCCCACTATTTCCTTTGGAAATGAAGTCCATCACACATAATGCAGCATCCTTGAAAATAAAGACTTTGTTGTCAGATTGGGAATAAAAGTAATATATTCTAGATTCCTTAAGATATCCATCAAAATAACATTTATTGGAATTAGGAATAAGCTTATCAGGAAACATTTTCTTGACATAAGCTTCACATACCCAAATCCTCCTAAGAGACACATAGGGACTCTTCCCATTCCATATCTCATATGATGTCTTTTGAACTGACTTAGATGGTACTTGGTTTAGTGTAAATGAAGAGGTTTGAAGAGCATTCCCCAAGAAGGTTATTGGAAGCTCAGCTAAACTCATCATCAATCTCACCATATACAATAATATGCAATTCCTCTTTCTGATACACCATTATGCTTAGGTGTTCTAGGAGGAGTCCTCTAGGATACAATCCCATGGGATCTAAGAAGGTCCTCAAACTCTTGGTTTAAGTATTCTCCACCTCGGTCACAACGAAGTGCCTTAATACTTGACCAATTTGGTTATGTACATCATTCATACACTCTTTGAACTTTTCAAGGGTTTCTGACTTATGTTTCATCAAGTAAACATAGCCATATATACTGAAGTCATCCGTAAAGGTGATGAAGTATGGATACCTACCTCTGATGGTTGTTCTTAAAGGGCCACACACATCAGTATGTATGAGTCTTAATAGATCACTAGCCCTTTCATTGTTACTAGTGAAAGAGTTTTAGACATCTTGCCCATCCAACAAAATTCACATATCTCCATTGATTCAAAATCTAAAGAGTCCAAATTACCATATTTATGGAGTCTAGATATGTGATTCTCATTTATGTGCCCTAGATGACAATTCCAAAGGTATCTTATGTTTGAGATTTTGAGTTTTAGTCTTTTGGTATTAATGTTATATACATCTACCTTTATACCTAACAAATAAAGACCATAAGACATAGGGACACTGCCATAAAAGATCTTGTCTTTTGAAGTAGAACATCGACCACTTTTAATATGGAATTCAAATTCATCCTTGACTAAACAAGATACAAAAATAATATTTCTCTATATAGAAGGTACATAATAGCAGTTCTTTAACTCTATTCAAAGCCATGTGGGTTGAAATATACTATAGGTTTCAACTACGCTGGCTGCAACTCTTGCACCATTAGCAACTCGTATCTCCACCTATCCTTTTCCTAAAGTCCTACTTCCTTTCAGATCATGCATATGAGAACATATGTGAGATCTACATCCAATATCTAATACTCAAGATGATGAAGTAGATAGATTTATCTCTATAATGTATATACCTGAAGTGGATATCCCCGTCCCCATCTTCTGCTTCCTGAAAGCCTTCAAGTACAAAGGATGAGTTCCTCTTGTACGTTTTTTCCTCCTTATCTTGAGTGTTACAGAATTGGACTTAGGCTTGACCACAAAACTCTTCTTGTTTTTGCTTTGATCCTTGGACTCAGCTCGATTGATCACCATCATGGGTTTGTCCTTCTTCACTTTTGATTCAACATGAATCAACATGGCAAGAAATTCTGACATCTGTCTAGCCGAATTACTCACACGGTAACATGTATTAAAATGGCTATATGATTCAGGCATAGTCCTTAGAAACATATCAATGACCAACTCTTGGCTCAAAGTGAATCCCAGTTCTTCAAGATGATACACATATTGTTGGGTTTTAGGGGAGACAGAGAAGGCAGCGGAAACAAAAAATTTTCTCCCCCAACCCATACCGAGGAAACGCGTCAACGTCTATATAATAGGAAAGGATGGTTTGCGGAATCATACCTTGTCCTGAGGCTTGCTCGGCGACAATACCTCGCGCAATGCGCGGTCTTCAACTCCGGACTTCGACGGTGTCTATGCAGCTCCTGGTCACACCGGGACTGACAACTCCTACTCAAACCGGAACTCCACTCTCCTTGTCCTCCTAAGCGACGGTGTCTATGCAGCTCCTGGTCACACCGGGACTGACATTTGTCCTCCTAAGCGACAGTGTCCTCCCGACTCTGTAGTAGTCCACACGGACCACCTGGAACTCCACTCTCCTTGTCCCACAAGGAAGTGGAAGGAGTCACACCCTCCTGTTGACGTACTAGTCTCCAACACGCTCTCCTGCCTCCTGTTGCAACTGCAGTTGTCCTTCCCTTGCTGCACCTCCCTTTTGCGGGAAGCACTTGCTCGGGCTCTCTCACGGTTACCAAAACCAGAGAGAACGACAACTTGCAGAGCAACTGGTTGCACTGAGCTGTACTTTGAGAAGCCCCCAATACCCCTATATATAGGAGATTCATGGGATAGGGTTCTCCATCCCGGGCAATGTGGGACTAAAGCAGGAGTAGAAGGGTTCGAGAATTTTCCACAAAAAGCAACCGGTTCGCAACTTGAAATGATCGGTTCACAACTGAACCGATCGGGTCAGCCATTGAGCCGATCGGTTGGACCTGAGCCGACCGTTTGGGGCACTCCAACCGATCGGTTTGTGCCCTAAACCGATCGGTTCATGGTCCTAATCTGACTCAAAAAGACTTTCCTTGTTTCTTTCCCAATTGGTATCCAATACCAATATTATTCCCAATCGAATTGGGCAATTTGAAACGAAAGGAAAATCCTTGCCGACATGACTTTCCCAACTGGTCGGTTGCACCAATTGAGCCGATCGGTTCAACTCTTAAACTGGTCATTTCAACCTGGGCATGAGCTGATCGGCCTGGACACTCTAGCCGATCGGTTCAGCAACCTCAGCCGACCGGTTCATCACATGAGTCGATCGGTTGGGAGCACAGGTTGGGCAAAATCAGTCAAATGCGATTTCAATCAATCCGATACTCCAATCAATGCGTCCAACACCTTGAACCATACGATATTGAGCTATCGACTGATTGAGTGTTTAATTGAACTACTAAACTCCTTTAGTAATCAATCTAAACATTGCTTTGTGGACAAAACTCCTCTTCCAGGTTAAATCCTATGTGTGTGACCCTGCAGGTCCATTTCACGTTGGCAGTGAAAGTCCATAACACTTATGACTTCACAAGCAAAGAGCGGTGCCTAGTCACACATCAGTGCTACCCAAGTGAAAGTAGAAAGTTGGAGAAAAACTTTCATCCTACAATCCGTGAATGGTATTACAGCGAATGTATAATTCCTTTATCACTGATATCCCGAATGAACTCGAGGAATGGAACAGTCATCCTGTCAACATTCATTCACTTCCTTGATCTCAGAGTAGACTGGAAGAGATATGTATGACATTAGTATCATATACTGATTCACACATGCGTGCACACCTTTCTCAATCCTACTCATCAAGTGGCCATGGATATCAAACTCCCTTAGGAGGGACAAATCCCATATCTATCACTCACCCCTCAAAAGCCCCATGTGTCAAAGCCACCCAATCATCACCTTTATAACAACCCATGTTTCAGGACTGCGTTTGATGATGTCAAAGTGTGCCCAACGACATGTGTTGAGTGCAGTGATTTCAGGTCTAAGAATCACACTCACCACCATCACTGTGAGTACTGACTGTGACTACCATCTCATGGTTCCATGTGTCAAACTCACGGTGGGTCTGTCCGGTACCTTGTTCTCTAACAAGTACCTATGTGTTTGGTTTGATATCTCTATATCATGACTAATGAGATTCTGTCATCAACCAACACCACAATCTAGTCTTGTGTGTCATTGCTGTCTATCTACCTTCCATAATGACATCTGACTAGGGACATAACAAGAATGTACAAACTCTTAGCATCCGTATGATCTCATCGTTCAGGTCATGAACCTGAAGGCATACGTCATTGAGTATTGTCATTCTCTAGACATTCAATCTGTTCTATCACTATCTCATATGACTGAACCAGAAAGAATTGGAAGCTCGCCTTTTATGTTTATCAAATCAATCTTAATGTATCCCACCAATTATCACATGATTGGCTCTCAGGGCATACATACCAACAGACTCCCACTTGCACTGCGAGCCAATCACCCATGAATCATATTCATAGTGATCTTCAAACATGTCCCACATGTTACTGTGCTGTAGTGCCAACATAGTGAGTAATGACAACACCTTGCCAAAGTCTGTACAAATTGCATGTCTCGCATCTCTTCACTGTACGTCATACGTATGAGATGGAGTTGTCGTAATATGCCATCTAGTATTCCTTTGCTAACCTTTAGCCACAGTGCATGATCAAGGATTCCTGACTTATCATCAATGAGTGGAATATAAGTTCATCCTATGAACTTTCTGATCCATATAGTATCCACTGTTGTTTACTAACACATAGATACTCGGCATTTCCCCTTTTTCAAATGGCTTTATTGGAACATTTCCAATTATCAACGAACTTTCACTTTTATACATCTTATGTAAATATATTGCGATTAATTTTCTGTCCTTTCGGAAGTTTGCATCAATGTAACTCTTTACATCGAACTCTTCCTTATCTCCATAGAACTAGTACTTCACAAGCACTCATCAAGTTCTCATGGTATTCCAGTAACCCTTACTGGAAGCAGACAGACATCCACTCTTCATGTCACACATACGAGTTAACAGGATGAGCACATCATATTGCCATGTCCTACATACAAGATGATGAATGCATTTTATTCTTGCCATGTCATACATGCAAGATAATGGGATGATTACATACATGATAGATCCATATCTATTCTTAGCGTTCCCATTCTTCATAAGAATTGGACACTTGGCCTTGGGATACTAACTCCATGTAACATGGACAAGTTTTCTCCCACTGAATCTGTGCATACTGAACACTTCAGTACAGATTGCCAATGTATGCTTTCTCTTTCCAGGTCAAGAGGTTTTTCGAGAAATATCTCTATAGATCTCTATTCCTATCATATAGGAAACATCTCCATCTTCCTTAAAGATAATTTCCACTTTTGGATTTCCATTCTAGAACATTTCCATTTCACATCAATATGTGGAATGTGAATACGCTCCCACTAAATCACAGATCCCTTCTTTATCTTTGACATATCAGTCAAACTATTTGACTATATCATCAAAGTAAAGATCCAATTTTGAGTTGCTTGTACTCAATCAATCACATTGATTAGTCCATTGTAACTTATAGACTTCATTTGCATTAGTGGATTCATAAACCTTATAGGATGTGTCACGTACACATCCTGATTTTATTCCTCATAGGAATGCGGTTTTAGTATCCATATGCCAAATGTCTTAGCCATTAAGTTGCAATCAACAAGCATCATCCTTGTCAAAATGTTATCCATGTGTCTTAACACTTAAGACTTATTTGCACTTATGGATATGATCCAATGAGTGCTACCATCAAGGTCATACCTTATGGTTCACATGGAAGTCATTTAGGATGTAATGGTTTCATAAACCATAACTCAAGATTCAGTTCCTCATATTCATCTTGATAGTTGACTCATCACATGAACAACTCATCACATAGATAATTGAGGTGTATCTGTTAAAGATATAAGAACTCACAACCCTTGTGATTCTTAATTTCTTTTATTAGTGTGGGGTATTCTTTTATTAAGAAGAATTCAGTTATTTGATAATCATTCTCTAACTCCTTAGAGTATGATTCCTTCTTGATTCAGACATCACCATGCCTTAATCATGAGTTCACTATGATACACTATCATAATCACTCATAAGGATCTCAAACATTTGGTCCAAGTATTTCATTCCTTGATCTCATCAAGAATTAATACTTTACCAAATTTATACTTCATTTATGATAATCTTGAACACTTCAAGATATTCATATTGGTATTTCTCTAAACACCATTTGAAGTATTTAGCATTTATTCCAATAGGTATGTAAATACATCACATGTATTATACCTAATAGGATAATCACTCTCCCACTACATTAGTGAAGATTGATTAATCATGTCCAAGATATTCATGTCTCTTACTGGTTCTATAACCAAAAGAGTCTAGATTTATCCATCACATGGGAACTAGAAATGAATTTCTCATGATTAATGCTAATTAAATTGTTTGAGTTATCTATAAATTTTAGGTATCATCTTATCTTATGCATATCAAATATCACAAGATAAATAAGGCATTTCCACAAAGATCACATCTTTATAAATTGAAACATTTCTTTATTAATTGCCATCATTGTCATACAATATGCAAAAATAAAGTGTTTCTATCTATTGGCAAGTATGAAATAACAGTTCATAACTGTATTACATGCCTTATTGGCTGAAAATAAACTAAAGTATTCCTATCTATAAAGGCAACACTTGCCCCAAGTAAGAATGCTTTACACTTTACATCTTGATATCATATATCTCAAAAAGTGTTACAAGTTTATTTACATGACACCTTCAAGTAGAGGTTTCAGTCGCCTCCTTCTTCTTTTGTTCTTCCAGATAGAGAGGACAATTCCTTTTCCAATGTCCTGGCTTTTGACAATGGTGGCAATTTCCTTTCTTGGTCACGCCTCCTTTGGCCTTGAGAGCTGAAGATGGCTTGGACTCCTGGCTAGCTTCAGAACCTTTCTTAGCTTTGCCCTTGCCCTTGCGCTTGGACTTGCCTTTCTTGCTCGTGATCACCATCACGGACTTAGGCTTGTCCTTCTTCATCTGTAACTCAGCTGTCCTCAACATGCCCAACAACTCTGACAGTGGCCTATCAAAGTTGTTCATGTTGTAGTTCATCACAAACTGACTGTAAGATTCTGGCAACGATTGCAGTATCACGTCAGTAGCCAACTCTTGGCTCAGTGGAAATCCCAGTCTCTGCAGGTTCTCCACATACCTAATCATCTTGAGTGTGTGAGGACCAACTGGATCTCCTTCTGTCATGATGCACTTGAACAGCGCCCTAGAAACATTGTACCTCTCTTGCCGTGCCTGATCTTCATACATGTTCCTGAGATGCAGAATCATCTCTATGACACCCATGTTCTCATGTTGCCTCTGCAACTCATGGTTCATTGAACATAGCATCAAGCACTTTGCATCAATGGCATCATCAGAATGCTTCTTGTAAGCATCCCTTTCTATCCTTGGTGCATTAGGAGCGGGTTCCTTTGGAATTGGAGTATCCAGGACATAGAGCTTACGCTCTTGAGTGAGAACAATTCTCAATGTCCGATACCAGTCGTGGAAGTTTGTCCCATTTAGCTTGTCCTTGTCAAGGACCGATCGCAAAGAAAAGTTATTGTTGTTTGTTGCCATTTGAACTACAAAAGGAAAATATGCAATTTTAGTCCAAAACTCATTTTTGACTTATTTGATTGATTTGAAAAATTTGACGATATAATTAGGCCTTTAATTATTTATCGCTCCCACTATTTTACTTCAAATTGATAGCCCTCACCATCAATTCGGAAGATTGCAGCGTACAACCTTCTAGTGGGCAAGATCCTGAAATCCTCTAAGTCATGAGTCAGCTTTGGATGATCGCCCACAACTTAGATCTCTCAGGTAGGCAACTCTTGCCAATTGCATCATATGCAACTCTTGTTGAATGAACATGCACAACACCTTGCCATGAACATTCCTTGCCTCTGGGCCTAGACGCTCTAAGAATCACCAGTTAAGTCTAACCCAAAAGCCGACACGGTAAACATGCACCCTGCTTTGGCAGAACCTACATGTCTACCCTTCACACTTCCACAAGATAGACGGCGCACCACGCTTTGGCGTAACCTACGCTTGGTCGATCAAGTTTGCCATGTGTGTCGCTAATGGAAGGCATATAAGACTTAATATTTTAATGAGGGATTTGGTTTTATATATATATACATATCCAATCACCACAATACATAGTACGTATCATATACATGCTATATCCCACAGAAAACATGCACAAACGATAAAAAGCGATGATTATGGCCATCCTAATGTGATTCCTCGAGCCAAAAGGAATCACGGTCATCTAGGTCAACATCACATGCAACCTGTACAAGATGAACTCTGTGCCTTGCCATCTAAGTAGATCAACTCATCACATGAATGATCTGTACTCTCCAGCCGGTCGTCTGGGTGCCACCAGCCGATCGGTTGGTTCCTCCAACCGATCGGTTCGCCTGGTCGTCGCGCATCTCGTCATGTCTGCCACCCGCTCGTCTCGCTCCTCGAACCGGTCATCAACCGATCGGTTCACTCCTTGAACCGACCGTCTGGAAGGTCAACCGATCAGTTCACTCCTTGAACCGATCGTCTGAGCAGACGTCTTGATATCCTCCGGTCTTTGACATAACAGGAAATAAAATCCTATTCTATTTATTACATTGATTTAAAAGAAGAAACCCCGAGTTACATTCAGGGGGAGCAAAGGTAGGAAAGAATCTCGAATTATTTCGAGTTACATCAGGAATAAGAGAGGGAAGATCAGTGCGCAGACCGAGATGCAAGAAACCACAAACAACCACACACAGATAGGGGTTTATAGGCCATAATCACGCTACACACATCCACCACAAAACTCATTTAAGGGCGACGCGTATCGAGTGTATTAATAATACATATCATATATGTAATTAGGGATTTGTGGATTTAGGATTGGACATGCATAAAGCCGATATTATTCGCATCGTATGCAATAAATAAAGGCGACAAACCAAAATCGATCATATCGATATTCCTAAAATAAAGAGCAGTTGACGTGGCTCTGATACCACTGTTGGGTTTTAGGGGAGACAGAGAAGGCAGCGGAAACAAAAATTTTCTCCCCCAACCCATACCGAGGAAACGCGTCAACGTCTATATAATAGGAAAGGATGGTTTGCGGAATTATACCTTGTCCCGAGGCTTGCTCGGCGACAATACCTCGCGCAATGCGCGGTCTTCAACTCCGGACTTCGACGGTGTCTGTGCAGCTCCTGGTCACACCGGGACTGACAACTCCTACTCGAACCGGACTGTCGGATGACAGTTGTCCTCCTAAGCAGAAGTGTCCTCCCGCCTCTGTAGTAGTCCACACGGACCACCTGGAACTCCACTCTCCTTGTCCCACAAGGAAGTGGAAGGAGTCGCACCCTCCTGTTGACGTACTAGTCGCCAACACGCTCTCCTACCTCCTGTTGCAACTGCAGTTGTCCTTCCCTTGCTGCACCTCCCTTTTGCGGGAAGCACTTGCTCGGGCTCTCTCACGGTTACCAAAACCAGAGAGAACGACAACTTGCATAGCAACTGGTTGCACTGAGTTGTACTTTGAGAAGCCCCCAATACCCCTATATATATAGGAGAGTCATGGGACAGGGTTCTCCATCTCGGGCAATGCGGGACTAAAGCAGGAGTAGAAGGGTTCAAGAATTTTCCACAAAAAGCAACCGGTTCGCAACTTGAAATGATCGGTTCACAACTGAACCGATCGGTTCGGCCATTGAGCCGATCGGTTGGACCTGAGCCGACCGTTTGGGGCACTCCAACCGATTAGTTGGTGCCCTAAACCGATCGGTTCATGGTCCTAATCCGGCTCAAAAAGACTTTCCTTGTTTCTTTCCCAATTAGTATCGAATACCAATATTATTCCCAATCGAATTGGGCAATTTGAAATGAAAGGAAAATCCTTTCCGACATGACTTTCCCAACTGGTCGGTTGCACCAGTTGAGCCGATCGGTTCAACTCTTGAACCGGTCGTTTCAACCTGGGCATGAGCCGATCGGCCTGGACACTCCAGCCGATCGGTTCAGCAACCTCAGCCGACCGGTTCATCACATGAGCCGATCGGTTGGGAGCACAGGTTGGGCAAAATCAGTCAAATGCGATTTCAATCAATCCGATACTCCAATCAATGCGTCCAACACCTTGAACCATACGATATTGAGCTATCGACTGATTGAGTGTTTAATTGAACTACTAAACTCCTTTAGTAATCAATCTAAACATTGCTTTGTGGACAAAACTCCTCTTCCAGGTTAAATCCTATGTGTGTGACCCTGCAGGTCCATTTCACATTGGCAGTGAAAGTCCATAACACTTATGACTTCACAAGCAAAGAGCGGTGCCTAGTCACACATCAGTGCTAACCAAGTGAAAGTAGAAAGTTGGAGAACAACTTTCATCCTACAATCCGTGAATGGTGTTACAGCGAATGTATAATTCCTTTGTCACTGATATCCCGAATGAACTCGAGGCATGGAACAGTCATCCTGTCAACGTTCATTCACTTCCTTGATCTCAGAGTAGACTGGAAGAGATATGTATGACATCAGTATCATATACTGATTCACACATGCGTGCACGCCTTTCTCAATCCTACTCATCAAGTGGCCATGGATATCAAACTCCCTTAGGAGGGACAAATCCCATATCTATCACTCACCCCTCAAAAGCCCCATGTGTCAAAGCCACCCAATCATCACCTTTATAACAACCCATGTTTCAGGACTGCGTTTGATGATGTCAAAGTGTGCCCAACGACATGTGTTGAGTGCAGTGATTTCAGGTCTAAGAATCACACTCACCACCATCACTGTGAGTACTGACTGTGACTACCATTTCATGGTTCCATGTGTCAAACTCACGGTGGGTCTGTCCGGTACCTTGTTCTCTAACAAGTACCTATGTGTTTGGTTTGATATCTCTATATCATGACTAATGAGATTCTGTCATCAACCAACACCACAATCTAGTCTTGTGTGTCATTGCTGTCTATCTACCTTCCATAATGACATCCGACTAGGGACATAACAATAATGTACAAACTCTTAGCATTCGTATGATCTCATCGTTCAGGTCATGAACCTGAAGGCATACGTCATTGTGTACTGTCATTCTCTAGACATTCAATCTGTTCTATCACTATCTCATATGACTGAACCAGAAAGAATTGGAAGCTCGCCTTTTATGTTTATCAAATCAATCTTAATGTATCCCACCAATTATCACATGATTGGCTCTCAGGGCATACATACCAACACATATCTAATCATATTGAGCACATCTTCTTCTACTGAGGTTCCCTCTATCAGCTTTGACTCAAGTAACACCTTTAAGATAGCGTCCCTTTCTTTCCTGTCAAGACCAAGTGTTACCTTCTTAAGATGTGTCACCATCTTAAGAACACGCATGTCCTCACATTTCTCATGCAACTCATAATTCATGCATCTTAACATAAGCTACTTTATCTCTAAGGCATCATTGGCATGCTTCCACTAAGCATCCACTTGTGCCCTAGGTGCATCAGGAGGAGGTATTTTAGGTACTAGTTTGTCAAGGATGTAGAGCTTGCACTCTTCATTGAGAACCCTTATCAAAATCCAAAACCAGACATGAAAATTTCTCTCGTCAAGTTTGTCCTTCTTATGGACTAATCGCAAATCATATTTGTTTGTCATTCATTCTACAAGAGAAAATTTGCATTTGTCAAATATCATTTTTGATTTGATTTGATATAAAAAATTGATGATATGAATTAGTTTTTAATTATTATTTCTCCCTCTATTCAAATTGATAGCCCTCAATATCAATTCAAAATGGTACATCATATGATATTCTAGTGGGCCAGATCCAAGATAAATAAATCGTTGCCCGATCAACACTGCAAACATAGTCAACCATCAAGGTAGGCAACTTTTTCCAATTGCATCATATGCAATTATGGATAGATGATATGTGCAACCCCTTGCCATAGTCATATGCATGCCTCTGGGCCCAAATTCTCTGAGAATCACTAGTCAAGTCTGACCCAAAAACTGACACAATAATAATGCACTCCACGGAGGCGGAACTTACACTATTACCATCACACTTCCACAAGATAGATGGAACACCCCATGAATGCTGAACCTGTGCTTAGTTGATCAAGTTTTTCATGTGTGCCGCTTTTGGAAAGCATCTAAGACATAATATTTTATTTGAGGGAGTTTTGTATTTATAAGTATATACACATACTTTATCCAATCACCATATATATAGTATGTATCATATACATACTATATCCCACATCGAAAACATACAATAAATGAAAGTGATGGTTATGGACAACCTAATGTAATCCATTGGAGCCATAAGGAATTACGGTCATCTATGTCTACATCACATGTAGAAACCTATTGTTGATGAAAATTTGTTCTTTCCAGTCTAGGTTGATCGGTTCAACCCTTAAACCAATCGGATCACCTCTTGGCCCGTTGTTAAGTCGTCCCAATACTCGTATGGTCCTTCTGTCCACCATCGATAGACACCTCTAGAGGATTGGTCGAGTCACCAGGTGATCAGTCCGGTTTGTCCACCACGTCCTCCAAGGTCCTTTAGTCGGCCGACTTTTCTTCGGGATATCTTGATCTTCATCATAAAAGAAAGTAATATATCTTACTTTTACATGATTATAGGGAAATCTCGAGTTACATTTGAGGGGATAAAAGGTGGAAGAGAATTAACTTTACATTGGAAAGATCAGACAGAGGCTCGATACGTAGATCGAGATGAAAGGATTAACCAACCACATACAACCATGCACATATAGGGGTTATTGTCCATAACCATGCTACACATCCACCATCAAAACACTTTTAGGTTGATGCATGTAAATTGCATATATATATAAATATATATATATATATATATATATATATATATATATATATATATGTATAAATATTTATATATGTATATATATATTATTTTGAGATTATCATGGTGTTTAGATTTGACAATATATTATTCGCATCACATGCAATAATAGAACGACAAGATGGAAATCTGATCATATTGATTATCCCGTAATATAGTAAATTGGCATTGGCTCTGATAGCATTGTTGGAAAATATGTCTATAGAGCATGTAGTGGAATTTATAATTTTATCTACCATATTCCCAAAATCAGTAGGTCATGTCAATAACTATAATGTAGGAAAGATGGTTTCGAGGATATACCTAGTCCTGGAGCAAGTCTAATGGCAAATGATCACTGTCGTAGATGTGAAACTCTAAATCCTAGTTATACTAGGTCTCATCTGACTACTTCTCCTCCCGATCAGCACCACTGACTACAGACATAAACGTCATCTTCTTTAACATCTCCTATTATCAAGTACTGCTAGTTCATGTTGTCCTCCTAGCGGCAGACAATGGCCTCCCGCCTCTATGGTAGTCCACACAGACTGCCTAGAACTCTTATCATCCTGCTAAGATGATCAGGACGGAGTCTTCCCTCTCTGTTAGTGTACTAGTCACTGACTTGCTCTCCTATGACAACGATCTCAATTTCTCTTTCCATTGTTGTTCCTCCCTAGTCGGGTAGAACTTGATTGGACTCTCGTGGTTACCACAACTAGAGAGGAAAACAATTTTTATAGAAACTATTTCTCAATTGTTTGTGTTGTGCTCTAAGAAGCCCCACTACCCACTCTATTTATAGGTAGGGTTTGGGTCTAGGTTCCCAGTCTGTGCGGGATTGGAAGGGATCGAAAGATATCAAATTATCTCAACAATTTTGGAAATTTTACAACCTACGACAGATGAAACGACCGTTTAGCAAACCCAAATGGTCATCTTGCACTATGAGACGGTCGTTTCACAATTTCCCATTTGTATATGAATTTGGAAAATTAATTCCCATCAATGTTAGACATTAATTTACTTGTGCAGTAAGTATTGCTCAAGTGAAATGAATAGGAAAATATCTATTGTGGCATCCAACTCACAAAAATAGGGTTTACTTAAGCGGAAGCATTCATTAACAGCAGAATTACTAAAAATCACTAAAAAATTAAAACTTTTTACAAAGAGATCCAAACACAGGAAAACTCTTATAACAAGAACCAAAGTATTGCATATACATCCTGGTTCCAAAAGTACATATCGTGTACCATTTCTTCTCGAGTATTACATACATCAACTGCCCTATTAGACTGTTCACAGGCATAATAAAAATCTCGAGGCATCAAGCCAAAATCTTAGATCAATATTAAACTAACTACTGACTCCTAGGACCTGAGAGTACAGAGATGACACATAGGACTCTCTATTTATAAGACATGTCAACCGATGTCTCCACCTGAGAATTCACTATTGTCTTTATTGTTGTTGCTGCTGTTCTTCCCCTGTTGTAGGGTTCCTGCCTCTTCTTCGGCGTCTACCTAAAAAGTTGGATCCCACATGGGTGAGACAATTGAAAATTTCCCCAGCGAGAGATATAACTCTTCGCCAGAATCATTATTATTGCAATTAATGGTATAAAATTGCAGAAGAATTATAAGTATTTAACAGCAGATAATTCAATATCTAAACAGAATAGAACATTATTCTTTATTCAATGCACTTCACTTATATCTTGATAAAGCAGCATGTTACTTATCCAATAAGGAATATGAAGAACATATATAACATTCACCCATTTAGGACATACTAAACAAAGCAACATCAATCATTGATTCTCATATTTCATCTTTAAGCAAATATGCTACACGACTGATTATATTTTACAATCATACTTAAGCCCTGAGGAGATGAGGTATACCGCTCATGCTCCAACTGACCATTGTGAAATCGAAATCGGTACCATACATAGGTCAATAGAAGAGTCAGATTTCCATGACCTCATCTTCATCAGTCAGTGTGAGGACCAAATGCAGGACATCTTGTGTCTCTACTAAATAGCTTTCCAGGGTATACTGGCAACTTCACTATTAGAGTTACAGTGGCATGTTGTATTGTCTTTGCAATCGAGAGATATTATATTTATCTCACATCGATCTGGCATTAAGATCATAGGGAGATTAATGATACATCCATTCTGGCATATATAATGAAGGATTGAGAGATTTAATGTTTATCTCACATCAATTCCTCTATTAGGGTGTAAGGATATTCGCGCCCATAACCCCCACATACTCAAAAGTATGCCCTCCAGGAGTTCCCATAGGAAAACTTATTTCACCATCACCAAAATACTGACGATGATGGATCTATTGTCAGGGCTCTACATGATAAGATTTCACTTGATTAATTAAGTACATTACCATATTATTTTAATATCAATCATGTATTCAAACATAATTCATTATAACAATGCTACAACGAATGAGTATTTCATTTATCAATTCCTTTTCAAAGCTTTATAGAACATTGGGATCTCAAATCCCTTGTCACATCAGTGCATTCATATCTCATCATAATTATTATGGAATATGGGAATTCAAACCCTCAATTCATCAAAACACTTGTTACCACTTATCAGGTAACTAATACCTTCAGGTCATCTGACCAAGGTAAACATGATATTTGCAATACAAGTATTTCACATGGCTCTTAAAGCCCATTAATATCTTGTTACCTCTCACTAAGAAACACAACATTTTATGGCACACAAGGCCCATAAAACAATTTCATTAATAAAACATCATAGGTCATACCTGGCTATGTCCAACATCTCATGATACCTACATGATTAGTGCATATGATAATAGTTATATCAATCACATTTCAGTACTATGCAATATAAGAGTAGTATTATTATTCCCTCATTAGGGATAGGATTTCCCAATTCATGTCAACTAAGAATACTCATCCCATTACCCAATTAGGGTTATGATTTATCATCATATTTCCCAACATTAGGGTTTCATGCTCTATAACCTAAGATTAGGGTTTTATATACCCTTACCCTTTATCAGGGTTAGGACTCCATATTAAGATTTCACATATCATCACATAGCCTCACCTTAGGTTAAAGATTCATATCACATCATTGCATTAGGGTTTTACTTGAATTCACCCTTGATTAGGATTCCACATGACATCACCCTCACTTAGGGTTTCATATGGCTTCACCCTGAATTAGGGTTCCACATGACATCATAACATTAAGGTTTCACTTTAACATCACCCTTGATTAGGGTTTTTCATAACTTCTCTGTATTAGGGTTTCACTTAACATAACTCTTGATTAGGGTTTTCTCATAACATCTCCCTCCGTTAGGGTTTCACACATCATCATCCTTATTTAAGGTTTCATATGACATCACCTTTAATTAGGGTTGCATCTATCATCACCGTCAATTGAGGTTAGGGTTCATCAATCTTCTCAATTAGGGTTACACTATTACCCTTGAATAGGGTTTCGCTCAGAATTGCCCTAAATTAGGGTTAGGGTTTGTTAACCTTCTTGATTAGGGTTTCATGATCTCTTCCCTAAGGATCATATCCTAGTCACATACTCTACATGATTAACACTCATGTATAAATTCCTTTCTATCAACCTCTTAACTTGATTAGGTTACATCAACCGTTAAATCAAGTACATACAACTATGATTGACATAGTATATCGTGTCATTGCTTTCACAAACTTTTAGGGTTAACCATCTTAAAGATACTGATTGTCTAAATACTTTAGATATTTAACCTTTGTACTTATCATTGATAATCATACTTATCAACCATTGGAGTAATGGATCAATCATCACCTTAAGTTTCCAATTGTTTTGATCACATTGGTCCTTCATTCGGTTTTGGGGTTTCAACACCAAATGATTTTCAAACCATTTGATCCCAAACGGTCCTGAGACCGTTTGGCCAAACCAGCCTTAAAACCGCTAGGATCAATTGAGGTATCCTTCAACCAATTGAGTTAGGGATTGTTTTGTCAAATTGGCCATCAATTGAGCTATTGAATCAATCAACACCATTGGATATTCCTCATCAAATACAATCAACCATGGGTATCCAAATGGTCCTGAGACCGTTTGATCCCAAACGGTTTCAAGACCGTTTGGACTCAAACGGTCTCAAGACCGTTTGTTCCAAGTTAGCTTGAAATCTTTTGGATCAATTGAGTTTTCTTTCAACAAGTCGATTAGAGTTTCTAATTGGAGGGTTGTCCATACATTGATTCAATCAATTGGATCCATTGGATCACCATCCAACATAATCTAGGGTGATGACCTCAAACGGTCAACCCATCCATTCAGTCAACTATCCCAAACAGTTTGGAACTCAACCTCCAAACGGTTTGTAAACTGTTTGGACCAAAGTCCATGAAACCGTTTGCAAATATATTATATTTAGATGTGTTCTTATGATTATGTAATCATTATCAAGATTCAACCCTTTGAAATCTACTGCCATTTCCATGGTAATTCCATCAATTAATCAAAGGAAATTCAAGGAGAACAATCGAATCAAATGAATTGAGAAATTGAGTTCAATAACAATGATTAAGGGTTCATGTTATATTACCCACCTTCAATAGAGATTCAAAGCTTGGATCTTCACTTCAACAATGGTGGATGCAACTCCTTTCACTATACTAAGGCTTTTCCTCAAGCTTTGAGTCAAAAGGAATGGTTAGAATTGAAGATGGAGTCGAGATAAGGAGAAATCATGCATTGATTTTTTATTTCCACCATGGAATTAAGGTGAAAGGAAGTCAATAAGCTTACAAACAGTTTGGGGGTCATCCTCCTGATCCTCCAAAGCTCCCTTGGTCGTTTTGCAAGCAAAGAGAAGAAGTGGCTTCAGAAAAGCCTTTGATTTGAGTTGTAAAAGGTGTTTTTATAAGAAAAATCAATGAGAGAGAAAATGCCTTATAACAATCTTTTAATTCCAAAATTAGTGCCGCCTATTTCCCCTCAATTCCTTAGATACGAGGCTATCCTTCTTGCCTCTTATTCCTCTCAATTATCCTCAAATTAAAGAAAAGCAAATTAAGCACCTTAACCCTTATAATATTAATATCCATAAGTTAGTGGATATTTCTTTTTCTTTTCTTAATGTGAGTGGGTTCTCCACTCACGTAGATATTTCTATTGCCTTTTCAAGGCACAAGGACGTCTATATATAAACTTAACCATTATAATTTTGGTTCAAGGGCAATCCAATTAATATAATTATTTTTGCATTAAATTGAATTAGGGTTTCAATTATGCTTAAATCTTTATTATTTTAATATCAAGATTCTCTCTCCTTCAAAGTGATACAAATGAGATGCCCCTCTCATTTTCTTTGCTCCACATGATCCCAAGAAATAGTAGAGACCATTTTAAAGTGGTAATTTGCATTTTGAACCCTAGGTTTTGGGTAAATTGCACATTACACCAAAACTAGGTTTTAATGCACAAACATTGCTTTATCAGCTCTTTCTTGGTACTCAGGCTTTCACAAGCCATACCTCTGCATCATCTTCATTCTCATGATGCTTCAACACATGAGGAACATATAATCATGTGACATTTGCAAATTAACCCCTCAACTTGGGTAAATTACATTTTAGTCCAAATAAACAAAACATTATTTTCAATATCATACAAAAGGGATTAAAATTGAAATATAAGATCCTCTTGAGCCTTAATTACTTTTCAAAAGATAAGAGCAAGCATCTAGTCAACTTTATTAAGCAAAACACCTAGGTTTAGAGCAAGACCCGGGTCAGGGATGTTACATCTACAACCTTCCCCAACCAAACTGGACCATCTCGCCCATGCGAGACGGCCATCTCTATCACCCAGACGGTCGTCTGGAAAACCAAATTGAGCCAGTTTGGTTGGGTCGGTTCATTCCTTAGTTAAATTCAACACAAAATAAGCCAGACACCCAAACACCCTTCTCAACTCTTGAGACAGGAGTTTGGCACTTCCAGATGGATGTCTCAATACTAGAGATGGACATTTGGTAGTCATGTCAGCCTATTTTCTACCTGAATCAAATACCTAAACACTTTAGTACTTAATTCAAATGTCACTCAAGATTTGAACCCCTCTTCAAGGTCAAGACCTATGTGTGTGACCCTATAGGTCTCATATTACGTTAGCAGTGAATGTCCATAACAACTTATGACATCACAAACAAGGAATGGTGGCTAGTCACACATCATTGCTATCCAAGTAAATGAAAAAGTTGGGGAACAACTTCAACCTACAATCGGTGTATGGTGTTGCAGTGTTGGTATGGTTCCTTTGTCACTGATATCCAGATTGAACTAGAAGCATGAAACAGTCACCCTTATTATTATTTAATCTTGTTTCTTAAACCAGGAGCAGACTGTCTGAGATATATGTAAGCTCGATAACACATTCTGACTCACATGCACATGTCCATACTTTTCTTAGTCTTGCTAATCAAGAGGCATAGGACATCACACTCTAGTAGGAGGGACAAATCCCATATTTATCACTCACAGTCAATCCACATGTGTCAAAGTCACCCAATCATCACCGTTATAACAATCCATATTTTAGGACCACATTTCATGATGTCAAAGTGTACCCAACGACATGCGATGAGTGTAGTAATTTCAGGTCTAAGAACCACAACTACCACCATCATTGTGAGACCTGACTATGACTTCCATGAAGATGGCTTCCTTGTATCAGTCTCACGGTTGGTCTGTGTGATACAATGTTCTTTAACATGTATCTGTGTGTTTAGTTTGATATCACCATATCATGACTAATGGGATTTAGTCATCATCTAATTCACACTCTTTTATTAAAAATCAAAATATTTTTACATGATATGCCATTACAATCATCATGTGATTGACTCTCTGGACATACATAACCAACAAAGTTATGATTGATTAAAGTTAGGGATAACCAATCAACATCGTTATAACAATCTATATTTTAGGATCGCGTTTGATGATGTCAAAGTATACCCAATGACATGTGATGTGAAAACTACTAGAGGGGGGGGTGAATAGAGTTTTCTAGATAATTTAACAATTATTGATCTCAAACAACCACAATGAAAATATTGGACAAGGAGACACAAGGTTTAGAGTGGTTCCAACTATAGCAAATACTATAGCCGTCAGTCCACTACCCGGTTGCTTACCCAACCGGGATTTGAAAAGAAATTTATTTTATTACCTCGCAAGGACTTTACATAAAATACAATTTCTTTTCCCAAACCCTTCAAGAAGCCTTCACCTAGAAGTAATCGCCCAACCTTGAAGCAGCCTTCCCTTGAAGTAGATGCACCAACTCCCGTTGCACCAGCCTTCTGAAGTAGCTTCCCGTGCGATAGCCTTCTTGAAGTAGCTTGAAGTCCCCTTCTCCACCTGAGAAGTCAACCCTCTCCAATCCGCAGCCTCCAACCCTAGGAGTAGCAAGGAGAGTACAAAAGATAAAAAGGAACAAGAAGGAAAACAGAAATTACAATACCGTTGTAAGCACAAGGCTTGATTTTCCTATATCAAGCGTTTAGATCTCCTAACCAATGTGTATGACAATGTGATTGTAGTGGATAGGAGATACTAGCCTATAGGACACGAAATGGGAGCAATAGGAATGAATGGCAAGTGTAGGAATTGCTCTATTGCTCTAAAACAGATTGCAAGTGAGTATTCAAGCTCAAGTATAGCACAAGTATATCTTAGGTATCCTTTGGTGACCTAAGGCATGTCCTATTTATAGGAATGACCTATGTATGCTTAAGGACGTTCTAGACAACTTCTAGGGGGTTCCTAGTGCTTAACTAGCCGTTAGAAATAAGTTAGGTGCATTAGCAACGGCTAGTTAATTAATTCTGCAGTTGCTGTCAGAGACCATCTCGGTCGAGGACTCGTCGACCGAGATGCCCAGTCGGTCGAGGATTTGTCGACCGACAGCCTCTCTGGATTAACGTTTATTTGCAACTGTCAACTGCTGTGTCTAACGGCTACTTTTGGTCAATCTCGGTCGAGAAGTTTGTCGACCGAGAGTGTCTCGGTCGAGGAGTGTGGTCGACCGAGATTGACTCTGTTTCAATCTTTTAATTAAACCACTAAGTGTGTTTATGAGTGTGCATAATGTGATCCTTTTGGAAGGGATGACTTGTCTAACTATGGTGTGTAGCTAGGGAAGATCTAACGCTTGATTTACATGCAATCTAAGTACTTGTACATTATATAACTGTACAAGTTTTTACAATAGTGATTACATTGCATGAAAGTAAATATGTAAGCTCGTGATTTCCCTAGTTGCTTTGTCATCCACCATAATCCTACACACTCAAGTAGCTCGTTAGAATAATAAGAATGAAATGTTTGTCATCATCGAAACAAAGGGATTTATCATAATGTCCAATTTATCCAACAATCTCCCCCTTTTTGAAGATGACAAACATTTCCTAAAATATGAAATAAGGAAATATAAAGCATGTGAGTTTCATACCTGAAGATTACCTTTTGTAGCCATTCTTGTTTTACAAGTGTGAGTGCTGGCAATCAGGATGTACTCATATATATTTATATTTTTGATTTTATATTCTTTCTCCCCCTTTGTCATTTCAAAAAGATATCCAATTTGAATATTTTATTTTCTTTTCCCTTTTAATTTTATATTTTGCTCCCCCTTAAATAGATATCCTTTTAGAAACATGGATTTGTGTCTAATTTATCCACTATTTGTTTCTCAATCATTTGCAAAGGATGTTAAGCCTTGAAATGATATGAGATTCCCTTAAGCTTATGAATGTATATTTATTTCTCATCTATCAAGGGATGTTAAGCCCTAAATTAAATGAGAGTCCTTTTAATCTTAGAGTACTTAAAAAATAATGTCTCCAACCAAAACAAGGGATGTTAAACCCTGATTTGTTTAGAGAGTTCCTTTAAGAGCAAGATATATCATTTTGATGAAATTCTTTTTCATACAAATTACTTTTAAGAATCCGAAGGTCATGACAAACTCCAAATGATGTTAACAATGTAAGCTTCATAATCAAATAATCAAATTTGTTTTTATAATCTCCCCCTTAATCTAAGCAATTTAAGGCTTTTAAGGTCACAAATGATAAATTTTTGATTTTGACCTTTATCAAAAGCATACTAAGATTAAGTTCAATAGAATAATATCCAAATAAGCATTTTGTCAAAGCTTATTTTAGGTCGCCCTTGACTACGACCATAGCGCCCCTTGGCTAAATTTTGTTTTAACCAAGAGGCAAAAATTGCAGATTTCCAATTAAGCATTCATATCAATTTTGATGCATGTTTAAGTGATACTAAACATGAAAGCATAATGAATATTTCAAATCTTTTAAAGATATCAATTTAAAACATTGTTCTTTTTGCAAGCATTTCTAAAATCACCAATAAGTTCTTTTGCTTGTCTATGTAATGATAGAACGATAGAACAAAAATTTTCTTTAAACTAAGAATAATTTTGGTTTTTGACCAAATTTATTTCTCATAATCTTTCAAGGATGATTTCCATAATTGATACTTTATTATACAGTCATTGATCACGAATAGACAACAATTTTGAACAATTTCAAAGGAATTCAGCAATTTTACAGCATTCTGAAAAACAGTGACATGCTCGGTCGACAATTGCTCGACCGGGTTTTCACTCGGTCGACAAATCTTCGACCGACCTAATTTCTGGAAAGTGTTCAGAATTCTATTTCAAGTACAATATAGATTGTATCTAATTTAATTATTTCAAAGATCAGTTTGATATAAATATATGAATATCAAAGTAACATTTGGATTATATCTCAACTTAATCATATTCAAATCTTTTAAGTTTTGATTAATCCTTAATTGATATAAATTTGTTATCCCTATATGTTAAGTTGAGATAGACATAAAGATATGCAAATTAAAGTCTTTGGTCATATCTCAACTTAGTCTAATCGAATCAATTTGGGAATTTTGGAACCCATACCATCTCATCATTCTTTTTCTTGTATGGGCAGGAGAAGGAGTAATGTCCAAGTCGTAAACAATAGTGGCAACATATAGAATCAACCTCATATCTCTTTCTATGATTTTGGTCTAGGTTGTTCTTTGGTACAAAAGTATATTTGCCTCTATGTACATTCATGGATTGACTTGCTTGTGTCCTTCTCCAACTAGGTTGTTGATAGGATTTCTCCTTAGGCTTATAACCTAGTCCTCTTCTCCCTATTTGATGATAGGAATTTTCTAATATTTTATCAAGGATTCCATTGTTGCTTAACTTACTAACTTCTTGTTGCAATTTAACGATCTCATCCATTCTTTTCTTGATATCTAATTTTGCTTGATCTAGATTGGATGATAACATATTTCTTTCTTTCACTATATTGTCATAATCTACATGGGTGCACAATATAGGTTGTTTTTGAATATCATTTAACTTTGCAAGCAATTCAGTCTTTTCTTGACATAGAAGATCATAGTTAGTCTCTAGAGTGAAAATTTTCACTTCACTATTACTTAGAGATGATTTCAAAGTACGATTGTCAGACATAATGCTATCTTTTTCAAAACCAAGAGTATTCAATTTAGCATATAAATCGTCATTTTCGGATGTAAGCTCAAGAAGTCTAGCATTTAGATCATCATTTTCTTTATTTGATTTCTTTAATTTCTTTTTGTATTCAACATATTTGTTATGTGTTTCTTCAATAATAGTAACTAACTCTTCTTTAGGTAAATCAAGCAAGCTTACCTCTTCTTCTTCTTCCTCACTTATTGTAGCAACGAAACATTCTTTATGTGTATCTTCTTTCTTTGACCTCCATGGACATCTAGAAGTAGAGTGCTTTGTTCCTAAGCACCAATTGCAACTTGTCGCACATTGGTCCATGCTCCTTTTCTCGTGGTTGTAGTCACCTCCTCCCTTTATCTCTTCAAGACCTTGTTAGGGCTCCTTGAAGCCGGCTCCGATACCAATTGAAAACTACTAGAGGGGGGGGGTGAATAGAGTTTTCTAGATAATTTAACAATTATTGATCTCAAACAACCACAATGAAAATATTGGACAAGGAGACACAAGGTTTAGAGTGGTTCCAACTATAGCAAATACTATAGCCGTCAGTCCACTACCCGGTTGCTTACCCAACCGGGATTTGAAAAGAAATTTATTTTATTACCTCGCAAGGACTTTACATAAAATACAATTTCTTTTCCCAAACCCTTCAAGCAGCCTTCACCTAGAAGTAATCGCCCAACCTTGAAGCAGCCTTCCCTTGAAGTAGATGCACCAACTCCCGTTGCACCAGCCTTCTGAAGTAGCTTCCCGTGCGATAGCCTTCTTGAAGTAGCTTGAAGTCCCCTTCTCCACCTGAGAAGTCAACCCTCTCCAATCCGCAGCCTCCAACCCTAGGAGTAGCAAGGAGAGTACAAAAGATAAAAAGGAACAAGAAGGAAAACAGAAATTACAATACCGTTGTAAGCACAAGGCTTGATTTTCCTATATCAAGCGTTTAGATCTCCTAACCAATGTGTATGACAATGTGATTGTAGTGGATAGGAGATACTAGCCTATAGGACACGAAATGGGAGCAATAGGAATGAATGGCAAGTGTAGGAATTGCTCTATTGCTCTAAAACAGATTGCAAGTGAGTATTCAAGCTCAAGTATAGCACAAGTATATCTTAGGTATCCTTTGGTGACCTAAGGCATGTCCTATTTATAGGAATGACCTATGTATGCTTAAGGACGTTCTAGACAACTTCTAGGGGGTTCCTAGTGCTTAACTAGCCGTTAGAAATAAGTTAGGCGCATTAGCAACGGCTAGTTAATTAATTCTGCAGTTGCTGTCAGAGACCATCTCGGTCGAGGACTCGTCGACCGAGATGCCCAGTCGGTCGAGGATTCGTCGACCGACAGCCTCTCTGGATTAACGTTTATTTGCAACTGTCAACTGCTGTGTCTAACGGCTACTTTTGGTCAATCTCGGTCGAGAAGTTTGTCGACCGAGAGTGTCTCGGTCGAGGAGTGTGGTCGACCGAGATTGACTCTGTTTCAATCTTTTAATTAAACCACTAAGTGTGTTTATGAGTGTGCATAATGTGATCCTTTTGGAAGGGATGACTTGTCTAACTATGGTGTGTAGCTAGGGAAGATCTAACGCTTGATTTACATGCAATCTAAGTACTTGTACATTATATAACTGTACAAGTTTTTACAATAGTGATTACATTGCATGAAAGTAAATATGTAAGCTCGTGATTTCCCTAGTTGCTTTGTCATCCACCATAATCCTACACACTCAAGTAGCTCGTTAGAATAATAAGAATGAAATGTTTGTCATCATCGAAACAAAGGGATTTATCATAATGTCCAATTTATCCAACATGATGAGTGCAGTGATTTTAGGTCTAAGAACCACAACTACCACCATCATTGTGAAAACTGACTATGACTTCCATGAAGATGGCTCCATGTGTCAGTCTCACAATTGGTGTGTGTGATACAATGTTCTTTAACATGTGTCTGTGTGCTTGGGTTGATATCACCATATCATGACTAATGAGATTAGTCATCAACCAATTCACACTCTGTTCTAATGTATCATTGTTGTCTATCAACCTTCCAGAATAACAACCGATCAGGGACATAATGAGAATATCTATGTGTACTCATAACATATGTATGATCTCATCCGCAAGGTTAGTAACTTGAATACATATGTCATTGAGTAATATAATTCTCTAGACATTTATAATGTTACATCATTATCTCATAACTGAATTAAATATAATAAATTGGAAGCTTTCCTTTTATTAAAAATTAAATTATTTTTACATGGTATGTCATTACAATCATCACATGATTGACTCTCTGGACATACATAACCAACAAAGTTATGATGTATTAAAGTTAGGGATAATCAATACAAATGTACAAAGTTATGTATGCATCTGAGTATATGTATATGCAAAATCATTTGTATATGTATAAGATATTAAAAAAATATGAAGAACCCCTACAAATGCCTAAGCTCCACTTCCCTTGGGTGAGAAGGACCACCTAACCGCCTAGACAAGTGTATTCTGAAGGATCCAACTTGCAGGCGTATCATGATTTCAAGTAACTTGGATATTTTTTCTCATCCATTACATCATATTTACTTAATAGACCATCTGAATATAAATATGGGCCACATCATAAGTAACTCGTAGCGTCGTTTAAATACGCATACGCGTCAAAATGAAGTTGGATTGCGTAGGACACGAAGGTATGTGGGAAATCTTCAATGCATGAGATTGTGATATTCAGAGCATAAACCTACATAATTTATGAGCCAGGTGGTTTCTTCTCTTGATATATTGAAGTCCACTTAAAACTTTGAAATGCTAATGCATATACACATTGAAGTCCTTTCACGCTCTTGCATTTTGATAATAAAAATAACAAACGGATGTCACCAACATAGCATTTTGATTATAATTAATATAAATAAAGTCTTACATATATGATACATATCCTATTTGCTGTGGTTGACAAAACAGCAATTAAATAGCAAAGGGTATTGACATAAGTTACTGTAAGCTTGTCAGACAGTAAATAATTTAACGACCACCATTACTTGGTTAGTACCCACCTACAACACAGGCGGGAGCTTTACAGGCCATATGCCTTGGAACCACGCCCAATATAACGAACAAGATGGACCAACTAATTATCATGACACCAACCCACATCGACCAATTACCGAGATGTTGTTACGGCTAATTAACGATCATCAGGAGGTCTTGCCCACTTCCATGAAATCGTAGAAGGGGATATTCTTACGATGATTTCCTTGTAGCTGCTGCTCCTCCGTCTTCTGATTGCATTTTACGTCATGTATGAAGTCGTGTGCATCTGCAGGTAATACTGGACCAGAATGATATGCACTCTTTATTAATGTCCGATCTCCATCGGCAACTCCTAATTTGATGGAGGTGTAGGAGTCAAGAAAAAAGGGCGTGTGTCCACTGTCATGTAAGGGGGAACCAGAGACTCCGCCTCCATTACTTGACAGTGACGAATCGGTATGATGAATGCTGTTCTGATAAGCTGTCCACGGGCAAACCAAGCAAGATGAAGTGCTGGCTCTGTTCATCCCGCCAAGACTCGTCAGTCTGAGAGACCCCCCAAGATTACCAGTCGGAACTGACGGCAACGACGAGTACAAGGCCACGGATGGGGGCATCAACTCATGAGTAGTAGTACTGTTCGTCGGAGCCGGAACGAGGACCTGGCGGCGGCCATAATACTGGTTGAGAGACGGCGCATAAGTTAGGGTTCGGCCTCTGCCGCTCCGGATACCCTCCCCTGTAGAGAGGATCCGAAGCCTTTCGTCCTCCGGCGACGCACAGAGCCGGCGGTGCCTTGATCGCCGTGCCATGATGACATGCCAGTGGTTCTTGACGGCATTATCAGTTCTCCCAGGGAACAGGCGGGCTATGAGCGCCCACTTGTTCCCATACAAGGTGTGCGCCGTCAGCAAGCGGCGTTCCTCGTCCTCCGTAAACGCGGTCCGGTTGATCCGCGGGTCCAGCTGGTTGAACCAGCGCAGGCGGCAGCTTTTCCCTGCATTTGAGAATAAAAAGAAAGATTAACGAGATTGTGAACAAAAGATGGAGGAAACACGAAGCAGCGCAGGAGTTATACATCACGGGTGTTGCATATATACCCATCGCAGACACGTTCATTTGCTTAAAAACCAAGCGAACTAGCTACTTGCAAATTGTAGTGTGCGTGTATCCATCCTTGACGTAGTGTGGAGTGTGTACTTTTGATCTGATGGAGTCGTTTGAATTGCTTGTAAAGTAACAAGCTTAGGGAGAAGCTATAGAAAGTTTCTTCTTGAGGGAAAAAAAGATGTTGAACCAATCATATTATTAGGAATAAACCACATTAATAAATATGTAAAATTTTTGGGGATTTAGTACATTTTATTGAATCATCATTAGATAAATGAACATTGAACCTTCTCATTCGAGCTATCATTCTTGTATTGCTCTCATTTAATAAGCATATATAAATAAAAACTTAAGGATTAGTTTGGTTCAGTGTATTTAGATGTAGTAGGGTGACTTTTAAATGATAAGTTGTAACACTTTTTCATCCGACCTCATCCTACCAAACACCCAAGTACAACCCATTTTTGCTAACCAAAACGAAAATAAGAATGCGGTGTATTGCTGATAAAGTAGTAAGTCCTGATATGCTCACACATTGAGTTCGAGACACTTTACTGCTAACATACATGTTTATAACGTAAAAAACAGATTTAGAAAAGAAAAAAAACAATCGTTGTGGGAAACAAGCTAGTTGGGACATCATGTAAATGGAAACACATAAATTTTTGGGTGGGTAAATACATAATCTATAAATTACAGAAAAGCCTTTGATGCTACCAAAGGAAAGAATGGTCTAAAGCAATCAATACGACAGACAGGAGAAGTCCTTGAGCGCGCCGCGACCCAAAAGAGGAAAACCCTATTTGAAAAGAAGAGAAATTAATCTGGAAAGATGGACTGGGCGTACCCGATCGGCCTTCCAGCTTCTCGGCGATGGCGTTCCAGTTCTGTGCCCCGTGTTGCTCGACAAGGCTGCGAAGCTTCTCGTCCTCGGTAGGCCTCCAGTGACCCTTGGGTGGACGGGCACGAGCCCTCCGGCGTGCTTGGCCAGCTGATGACTTGGTGTCCTCCCGCGATGACGAGACTCCGTTGCTGCCGCCTGACTCGACCGTCGACATGGTCAGACGAATGGATTCGCTGGTGAATTGCTACTCCCTATGTACGGCGGGCAAGGTGCAACGAGACCGTTAGGGTTTAAACCGCTTCGACGGAGCAGAACATGGCCGCTGGGGGTTCGTGCATGGACTTCGAGAGGGGAAAGTACAGGCCGGCCCGAGGTAGTTGTTGTTAGGGAAGGGAAAGGTAAAGCGAGGACGAAACAGGTGGAAGATGAGGGGTTATGAAGGGGGGGGGGGGGGGGGGGCGAAAAATTGGTTACAAGTACCTGATGCTGTCACTTGACAGTTCTAGGGTTTGGATCAGGTGGCTTCACCTCAATGGCTTTTGTAGGTTTTCCTTGAAGAAGAGAAGCTGTCGCGCTCGCTGAGGACGTCGACGTCAGGGAGGACTTGTCACGCGCACAACAGAGAAGAGGAAATAAGGTGGCGGGTGGATGGATATTTTTAATATGACGATCGGTCGAGGCAGGCAGCCTTCCTGTTACAGTTGCGTGCTGTGGTCTTTCTCCGACTGTCCATTTCTTACCAACAATATATATTTATCCAGCAGACCCGAGCTTCCTGAATAATACATGCTGCTTTGTTATACAGTTTTTGGACGAATCCACGAGAGACAGGCGTCAGTGATCTGCTACTCCCCCGTGCACCACCTTCAGATCACGCGATCCGAGGGCACACGGGCGCCCACCATGGATGCATGGAAAACGCAGGGTTCGTATACATAATACGTACCGTATCTACTTATACATACGTTACTCACTTGTTCCTTTCCGCTCACATACTAAATTAATCGGAAATAATGGGGATTTATTTCAATGAGTGTGGCCGACCACTACACACATGCAAAATCGAGCAAGAGATCCGTTACATACAGTTAATTAGTAGCAATGCTAGCAATTAATAAGTGACCGTATGTATGGTTTCTGTATCGGGGTTGCTGGCAGGGGCGGAACCGGGGGGGGGGGGGGGGGGGGAATCCCTGTACCTAGTTCCGCCCTAGTTGCTGGTTGCTGCATGTGCATACATAAATTACCACCTGTTTTTCTCTATTCGAGAATCATTCCATGGTAGGGGTGTGTGTGTGTTGTTTTTCCATTTTCAGGCGATTCCAGCGAAATATGCAGTGAATGCGTGTATAGTGGTACATCATTGGTTTCTAAAAGGTCGTCATAAATTAGGACACAAAGAATAGGAATGTTTGTTAAGGTGACCAAACTGAAGAACATGTGCGAAACCTTACCATTCCTGAATATGGAACGTTGATGTGTGGACTGTGGAGGTCACGCAACAGGCAAGCATTCAAGTAGCAAACACCTATAGGGCATGTTTGGTTTCTTGGATTTTGCTGTATTGGATTGTATTTTCGCATCCATCTTCAGAAAGTTTATGTTTAGTTTACATGAGCGGAAACAGAGTTAATTTCGGAATTTTCAAACATAATAGGAATCCCGTATTTTGATTTCCATTAAAATTTTTCGGACGCCAAAATCCAACTGTGGTTGGTTGGCCCGGTGGACAAAAAAAAAATAATCATATATTTTAGAAATCCAAAAAACCAAACATAAAATTTGTGTTTGCAGAATTTTGACAATGCAGGATGGCATAAATACAGGATTCTTGAAAATCCAACAAATCAAATGTGCCCATAATCTACAAAACTTTCAACATATAAATTGCTTCAAGATACGTATATGGAAGTACCTATTGTACGTCGAACGACAAATCTTTACCAAGAAACACTTCCTCGCCATCTATAGCCACGCTTTTGCTTTTAGTTAGCACATCAACGGAACCGTTTTCTTCGAAAGCTTGCTAGGAAGTAGTTGGATAAGTAATAGCGTGCGAGTATGGCATAGACCTAAAAACTGGGAAAAGGAAGAAGTTAGAGGGGGGGGGGGGGTGGTAAAAGGTAAGCCATCGAGCTCGCTCGCTCGCTCCTCTCTGCTGTTTTTTTCTTTCTCCTTTCTTCCTCTACTCCATATAGACAGATGCAGAGTCAAAATGCGAGAACAGACGAAACAGGGAAATGCCTCCTCTTGCTGACAGGGATGCTTTAACCAACCTAGGAAGAAACCCCCTCAAACATATGTCATACCAGTGGTCTAAGATTTGTGACAAGACAACGATGATGTTTGTGGTTCGGGTTTTACCTACAAATGGGTGTGTGTGGTCCCTATCACTATATTAGGAGAACATGTAACCGATCTGGTTGCATGTACAAGTTAAATTCGTTCATTAATTAATTAATCTTCTCTAACTTTTATTGTGAAGATACTAAATTGGTAACTTCTCACGATCAATGAGAGAAGAGGATCCCGTAACAATGGTTTATAAAAGCATTATGGGCATGTTTGGTGCGTGGTGAATGAAAGCAAGGGGAGGAGAGGGGAGGGGAAACACTTAAGCTATTTGAGTGGACAAAGTGATAGATAATAGAAGGGAATGGAGGAGAATGGAGGGGGAACAACTAAGTGTATTTTTAGCAACTTCTCTATCCGTCAAATTAGAGTGGAGACAAAGTAAAGGAAAAAGACTTGGGAGGAAGTCGATTAGAAATGTGAGAGGGAAATATATAATATAAGAGGGAGAATATAAATAATTTGATGGGTAAAAATAGTATAGCCCATTAACAATGGGAACAAAGAAGAGATAGTCTCTTGCATGTATTAATCTACATCACTTGAAGGGATATATATAATGTTGGAACATTGTTTAAAAAAATTGGTGGGAAAAGTTAGAGGAAAAAATAAATTAATTAAAAACAAACTAAAATAATTTGTTGTGTACAATTTAGAAGGAAAGTGAAAAACTTTCAAACTTTTTTAGGAAATACAAAAGATTGGGATTATTGTAATTATAAACATAAAACAAGTAAAGGAAAGATAAATGTATGAAGGAAATGTAAGGACTATGCAAGGAAGAACTGAAGGAAAAATTTGCCACAAATACAAAAATATAGATGGAACTTGTTGTATAATGACAATGAATATAAAAAAAATAAGTAGTCCCACTTTTACATACCAATACTTTATGTCACTAAACAATTTTTTCATATTAATTATGTTTTTTATGTTCTCCTTTCCATCCTTTCTTATCCCCATGATAACCAAACATAAGAACATAAGAGACTCCTCCCCTATCCTCCATTTCCTTCCCTTACCCTTCCCTTTGTTTCTTCTCCTCCCCTTCATTTGCCAAGTACCAAACATACTGTAAAAGGAGATTTCTTGGTTAACATTAACTAATTAATTTACAAGTAATATATTTTTAATTGGCTATCTTTTTTGGATATGGTGCAAACAATATTCTCAACTTGAACATGAATGTTTGCACATAATCATATGTTTTCTGCACGAGAGGGAATGAAAATTTTCTCCATAATGATTCGTTTCTCTACATAATATTAATGTCATTTTGATCCTACACACGAAACTAGTCAATTTTTTATTAGCCAATTTTGTTGAATTGCAAACTTCAAAAGTCAAACTTTGTGCAATCTATATACGGTAGAGTGCTTGGGTGTTTGAGTTGGTGGTCCTCTATTATAGATTCGGACTCAAGGTTCTCCCTCCACCCATGTGGTTTGCAGAGCTAGGGAAAACATGTTGGACTTCACTAGATGAAACTTCTTTGACAGAGTCGACTGTGCTACCTATGTTGAAGAGCCCTTGAATATCACCACCGCAGAAGCTATAGCTTTCTATTGGGACAATGTCCTCTTATTTTTCCTCAAATTTTGAACTCAATCTTATAGATTGAAACTCCAGAAGAAGGATCCAAACCCTAGTGCACCTTAAATTCCTCCTTCTTATTGGACTATTTTAAAGCCCCAATCCTTGGGTGAGAGGAATCTAGGGATTGGAATCTTATTATTAGATCATGGTTCAATAATGGGAAAAATCCTACCCCTAGGTATGAATCCTCTCTTCAAAAAGTGGAAGGATAACTTTCATTGTAGAAAATATCTAAATCATACTCCAAGACATTTGAAACTTCTTACTCCAATAGAAATATCAACTGTTTTATATATCAAAATTATGCTAAATTCTATTTTAAATGAATAAATAAATTGGTTAAAAATGCCAAAGAATCTTATGTATATATTCCTCGAAATCATTTTTTGAAACCTCAATAAATGTAGATCCCTTATTGAGCCATAAGTCACTACAAAACCAAGTTTGGGATTGATACAAACACAAAATCTCATTTAAACCTAAAACATGACTCCACTTAATTACACTCAACTTTATAAGATAACCTTGGGAAACCACTCCCTCATCAAGTTATATTTATGTTTTTAATGTGTGTATGTAACACCCCACTTTTCACAACATGTAAATATCACTGAGCGGAAACTCTTTACTCAAGGGGGGTGTCACAAAATGCTATTCATTGCAATTAAAGTAAATAAACACTTTGCATTGATATAAAATTATTCATACATAGTTCTTGGTAAAAGAAAACTACATCATAAACATTCATGATATCTCATTTACTTGGTGACATAACTAAACATGGTAAACATGGCTTCTAGATCTCCAGATCGTCTAGGTAAAAGGCACCCCACCAGGAAAAACTTGAAGATCTCCTATTCTTGATTTCTCTTTTTGTCCTTCACTTACTCCAAGTCCTGCGGACATCTCGTCCCCAGCCATGCAAAACAAACATCACATCAGTAAGCGGTATTTGGCACTTTATATGACATAAAAGTAAATATAACTTGACATGATAAAAATTGACTTGACATAACTTAACATAAACTTTAACATGGATTTTTCTTAAGCATTCATGATTCATAAATTGCATGTTGAATTGAACAGTAAGTATATGCATCCCTCTATGACGACCCTAAGGAGCACATGAGTGCTAGTAAAGCCCTTGACGACCCCTTGAGGTCCATGATTAGGGAGCATATAAAAACTAATTCAATTCCATTTAACTTGATCATTAACATGGCATTAACATTATCTTAAAAATTAACATGATCATTGAACTTTAACATGATGGGATTTCTCCCCTTGAATCATAATGGGATTTCTCCCTCATAAACCATAATAGGGTTTTCCCTTCTTGAATATGATTCCTTAACCTTAATTTCATAATCATAATCATAATTAGGTTCATATCATAGAGTATAATTAAACAAGCAAGAAATCAATGATAATTATACATGATGCATTCCTGATAGACATTCATAATTCATGAAATCACATAATGTCCATAATCATAAATAACAACCAATAAACCAAAGTACTTGTGCCAAATATGCATGGCCCGCTTACCTAGAGTAGGTCACCTTAAAGTCAAGTCCCTTCACTTGATTGAGCCTCTAATCACCTGTAATTTGATTAAAATCATAATATGTGTTTAAGTTCATAATCATAAAACCCTAATTTCGTTCATGGGATTATTGAAGGATTTGGATGTGTAAAATAGTGTTTGGAAATGAGCAATATTAATAGAAAATCAAAAGAGCTTTCCAATGAATATTTTTGCATATTTTTTTGAGGTCGTATGCACAAGTTGTGAATTTTGCACTCTGGACCAATCAGAACTCAAGAAACCTTAGTGTGACATCGATTTAAATAAGTGTTTAATCTGATGTAAATAAAACTTGAATTACCAGAAAGCCTTAGGTGCGATTTAGATATGATTAAAATCATAGGGGCATACTCGTCATTAGGTCATAAAATAACTCTCACGGTCGATTAATCAAAATAGGGTTCAAAGGGAAAAAAGGCCCATGCGATATAGATTGTCTAATACAATGGCCAGGGGCAGCATGATCATTCGCTAACCTAGTTTGTTCCTGGCCAGGCATGGTGCTCGACGAGCTGCTCCCAAGGAGCATGAAACCATGGTCAAGGCCTGATCTTCTTAGTGTTTCTCGTGATACAACGATTGCCAACACATTGTCCACTCTCTGACGAAGCCACCGAGTCAGCTCTGGGTCACTAGCGCACACTAGAAACCCAATTCCACAATGCCACCATGGCATCCAATAGAGAAGGAGAAGGTGAGGAAGGAAAAGCACAAACAAAGCAATCCAAGTGCCTTCAAGTCCCATGACGACACCCAAACACACATAAAACATGCTCAGCGGTGGTCTGAAACTGGGGAGGTGCCAAGAAGTTAAACACCGGTGAGCAACAGGGGTTGATCTACAGGGTGTAGCGATTGGGGAGGATCTGGGGCAAACCAAGGTTACGAAAAGCATAATGGGGGGTCATGGATGCTCACTTGGCAGGAAATTTGTCTGAGGTGGTGTCGAGCTCGTGGACGAGGCCTTCTTTGTCGGAACTGAAGACTGAGTAGGTCCCGGGGCTCAGGACTTCTGTGGGTTAAATTGGCAGTAGGGGAGGAACACCCTATGGTCTTCAATGATTTAGGATGTTGAAGAAAGCTATGGGGGAGGTTTTGCTGGCAGCTGCAACTTGTGGAAGAGAGAGGGTTAGAGCCATGATTGGGCGTTTCTTGTATAGGTCGAAGGAGAAGGTGAGTAAGGGCTCGCTGGGTTTGGATTGAACTTGCGGTCTCTCTGGAGAAGAAATCTCACAAAACGGATGGGAGGAGAGGGAGAATGAGGTCAGTGAAAAATGGCCTGTGTAATGGCTTCTGTTCGCTAGAATAACGGAGGTTGATGACAACATGTAGACCGTTGGATCAGGAGTACATCAAAACAAGACCGTCTGATGGTGCACAAGAAATGAAAATCAAAAGATGTAGCGTGTGACATTCAATAGAACCAAAACTTTAAGGAAATAAAGGCAATTAATGAAATTCTCAATAATTCCTTAGTCAAACCATATACAAATCTTTCAAATTCGAGATGGTGGGTCATATGTGGTCCAAATGAGTTCAAATTTGAACCATAGACAAATTTGAAGGTCTGGAATATTCCTTTTCCATCAGATTTCGATTTTGCACACAAATAGACCCATAATTTCAATATTGTCTATTAACCTTAATTAAAAGGCATTAAAAGCAATGTAATTTGTAAAGGCTCCTAATATTGAATCCTTGAGTTTCTATTTCTACCATTACTCATTCAATAACCACATGGTCACCTCTTTAATCATTTACTAGGCTTTACAGCTACCTTAGAGGAGAGAGAAAAGAAAGGACTAATATGAATTCATTGATATATATAATGCATAATTGAAAATGAAATATGAGTTTGAGTCTTAATTTAAGTTTTCTCATCCTATATTCGTATAAGAACACCCATTATGGGTATTTTTCATAGAAGCCCCTCGAATATAATCATTTAGGAAAACTCCATCTTAATTTTTAATTTGGTCATGAAAATTGGGATGTGACAGTGTATTTGGCCCAAAGGGGTCAACTCATTACTTCATCTAAAGAAAATAATGAATACAACCCCATTCATTCACAAACACATAATAAAAATTCTCAAATAAAGTGGTGCATAATACTTTTCCAAATAGATTGGTAAAGAACATAGTATTATAGTAGCAAAAATGTGAATCTAAATATTATAAAATTTTGTCCAGGTTTGACAATGGACCACAATGGTCATCAAACAAGATAAGAAATCTAATATAGTAGGATCAATTTGTGGTGAGTAACATGTCCATCTCAAAAGTCTTCTTAAAACTAGCCATGGGTGTTGCCTCCTACTTTCTGGTCCTCAGACCATGCAACCTCTGGGTGGGTTGAATGCAACATCAGAAGAGGTAACAAACAAAAGAAAGGATGTCACAAAAAATTGAGTATGTACACTTTATAACAACTAGGCATTATCAGGATCTTTCGATAAAAGATGTTCAAAAAAATGAAAAAAAATTCATTATATTTAACTTGAAAAAAAATCAGCCAAGATGATTAACAATGAGGGAGTCTTTCCTTATTAATTTTTCCATGAATATTATCACAATATAAGTTGTGCATGAAAAAAAACATTAGACAAAAAATAACTAAGGTAGGGTTGGGATACAATAGGATCTCAGTCAGAAGTTGGTTAAAAACTCAACATGGGAAAAACATCGAGTGTAAAAGAACATTTAGGTTGGAAAAAACGTGCCTTTTATGTGGTTGTACTCATGTACCACTACTAAACATATAATAAGTCTAAACCATGTATAAATAGAGAAAGGCAAGTTCAAGTTTGGTCAAATCTCCACACAATTCAAGAATAGGATGAGAAAATCCATATAAGTAGTCAATTAGGGAAAAAGACCATAAACTATATAATCACATAATTTTATTAGAAATTTAGAGAAATAGCCCTACAAGAAACAAGAATCTCAGAAGGATACAAGATTAATCAAGGGGTATAAAAGATGCCTCAATATGGGTAATAGTTGGTTAGTCATTATAATAGTGCCCAAATTAATTAGGAGGATATACATACCATGAATTAGGGATTTGGTTTAGGGAACAAAAACTATCTTGTCAATCCTAGAGTTCCCTCAAACCTACACATATTATATTTACACAGATTAAGGTTCACTTGCATCTCATATCATGAAACCCTAAACATCTAACCTTGGAGAAACCCCAAGATTAGTTCATGATTTAAGTCTAGCCAGAGGGTCCTATGTTATTGATTCATAGACTAATTCATCAATAATGTTAATGTTCATAATTTTTTTCATTATAAATTTCCTCAACTATTTATAAGAGAGTAAGAGAGTTTGAAATTTAAAATTTAGTCTATAGAAAACTGAAAATAGGAAATGAAAACCAAATAAACAAAAATCTCACAATTCTAGATTACATTTTTCTATAATGTTTGGAGCTTCCAATAAAAAGTTGTGAATTTTAGAAGAGTTAAACCATTTACTGACTTGTGACTGAAATCGATATGTGAAAGTCCAAATTAGCCATGGATAATTATCTGGGACCATAGAACATGATAGAGAAATAGTGTCATAATGTGATCCGGCTAGTAACATGGGTAATATTAAGGAAATAGGAAAGAGAAAGAGAATACCCTTGCAATAGAAAGACATCAGGAAAAATTAGGGGGTGTGTAAAATCCCAAGAGAGAGTCTTTCTCACGAAACAACACCATATGAGTGGCTCATATTAAAGGAAATTAGAGAAAAATTGGGGAAAATAAGATCGGATACAAACTAGTGATTTTGTCTAGGAAGAACAAAGACAAGGAACCAAGGAACCTTTCCCCAAAGAGAATTTGACTGAGGGAAAGTAGTTGGTTGGGTTTGACGTCAGGGAACAATAGAGCAAGGATCAACTAGTTTGCGACAAGGAATGGGGCTAACACAAAATTTTCTCCAAGATTTAGTTGATGGGGGTGCAGTGAAGTTAGGGTAGGGTCAGATATATATATTGTTGGTATGTATGCCTAGAGATCCAATCATATGATTATTGAGATGGCATATTATATAAATTATTTGAATAATGATGAAGGCAATATTCCAATTTGTTCTATTTCAATCATTTTTGAGATAATGATAAAACATAATAGATGTCTAAAGAATGACATAACTCAATGATGTATGTCTTCGGGTTGATGACCTGAAAAATGAGATCATACAGATCCTAAGAGTATGTACATTCATCTTATGTTCTTAGTCAGATGTCATTGTGAAAGGCTGATAGATAGCAATGACACTTAAGATTAGAGTGTGGGTTGGTGGATGATAGAATCTCATCAGTCATGATATATGAGATATCAAACCAAACACATAGATACTTGTTGGAGAACAGTGTATCAGACAAACCCACCTTGAGAATGACACATGGGAACCATAATTGGTGGTCATAATAATTTCTTAATGGAGGTGGTGATTATGGTTCTTAGACCTGAAGTCACTATACTCATCACATGTTATTCAGTATACTTTGACATCATCCATCATGAACTTGAATAAGGGTTGTCATAATGGTGGTGATGGGATGCATTGTGACATATGGGGATGACTATGAGTGATGTATATGGGATATGTCCCTCTTACTGGAGTTTGATATCCAGTGCCACTTGATAAATGAGACTGAGAAAAACATGTGCATGCACATGTGAATCAATATATGATATTGAGGTCACATATATCTTAAACAGTCTTCTCTTGGTCAAGGAATATGGATTGAACATTGAGACGATGATGATTCCATGACTCAAATTCATTCTGTATATCAGTGACAAAGGAATTAGACAATCACTATAACACAAATCATAGATTGTAGGTTGAATTTGTTCTCCAACTTTCCATTTACTTGGATGGAAATGATGTGTTGCTAGAAGCCACTTTTTGCTTATGATGTCATAAGTTAGTTGTGGACACTCACTTGCAATGTAACTTGGAACCTGTAGGACAACACACATAGGATACACTTGGAATAGGAGTTCATTCATGAATGTACATTTTAAACTTGATTAGTAAAGAGTTAGGTATTCAATTTAAACAACATTGGTTGAACATTAGTTGAGTGAGCTGTGAACCGAACGGTTCAAGTGTTGAACCGATCATTTTAGTGTGTCAGGTCAATTGAACCAACTTTGGAAATTCTAGACCATGAATTGACTAGTTCAGGATGTGAACTGATTGGCTCAGTTACATGAACCGACTGTCTCAGGTTGTGAACCAAGCGGTTGGTGGATCAATTTGATTGATTCAAGGATTTGTACTGATGTCATGTTGTGTGTTAAATCGGATTATAACTACAAATATAATTGTGATCAGGAAACATACTGAAACGATCGATTCAAGGGTTAAACTGATCGGTTCACATGCCAACTGATTGGTTCACTTGTGAATTGACCATTTCACCACTCGAGGTTGCAAAATTTTGTGACATTTCAGTCCCTTCTGCCCCCACTCAGACTAGGAACCCTGATCCTTACTCTCCTATAAATAGAGGGGTACTAGGGGCTTCTCCTGCACAACTCAATTGCCTCTCAAAATTATTTGTCTTCTCTAGTTGTGGTAATTCAGAGAACTCGAGCAAGTCCTACTCGATAAAGGGAGGGATAGCAAGGGAGAGCAGCTGTGGGAGAGAAAGTTGGTGCTAGTACACCAACAGAGAGGGACAACTCCTCCTTGTCAATTCTACTATAACAACAAGAGTTCTTGGTTGTCTATGTGGACTTCCATAAAAGTGTGAAGCTTTTCCTATTAGGAGGACAATGTCAAGTTGTTGTCCATGAGAAGCTATGGCTGATGTTGTCTGAGTGCGACTTGAAGAAAGCTGCATATTACAACAAGAAATAGTCATTGGACTTACTCCTAGACTAGGTATGACCTTGTAAATCATCCTTTCCCATTACATTGTTGTTGACATGATCATCTATAAAGTGGAATATGGCAAATATTTTCTTTTTTTCTTCCTATCTGATGCTATATTTGCTAATAGTGGTATCAGAGCCACGTCAATCTACTGTGTTTTCGGATTTAATCAATATAATAGGATTTTGGTTTTTGTCTTTTATTTATTGCATACAATACAAATATTTAAAATGATTAATAGGCGTATTCTATTAAACACCACATACGATCTCAAACTAATATATATATATATATATATATAATTGGTTTTGAGGGTGGATGTGTAGCATGGTTATGGCCAAGAACCCTAATATTTTTTATGGTTGAATGTGTAACGAACCATAACCTATCCTCTTTGATCATATGTCTTGGAGGATATACAGCTTGGTTCTTTGGGTTTAGCCAAATATGGATAAGGATATACACATTAGTAGCTTAATTGCAACCCTAACATGAAGACATATGACAAATATGGCTTAATGCTTTCATAATTAATTCTTAGATCAATAATACCTAAAAGATGTCATATGAGACCATGTTGATTAAAATGGATGATAAGAGAGATAATATACATATAAGAACTAAAATGTTCATAATAGAGAATAATATTCAAATAAATATGGAGTTAATGCTCTAGTTAGATAAAAGATGTATACATATAAAGTCTTGTACATAATAATGACATACAACACTATTGGTAATAAGAGTGAAGGTAATGTGGCACAATTAAATAAATAATGGGGATGAAATTAATACAATGATGTCAAGCCAAAAATGTTAATTCATAGAAAGAGATCTCAAAAGTGAAACCTAATGTGAAATTTGAATTCCATGAGTCTCAAATACCTTGGCAGTCAAGTTTCACACTATCTGCAAAATAATAATTAAATAATTTAAATTGGAAAAGAAGATATGAGTTGTCCCCCAAAATAAAAAAATAAAATAAGAAGTGAATCCAAAAGAGGAAAATAACTTTAGATTCATAATATATACATTAAAATAGCCTTTGGGTGAATTTTCATGTAATTTGGATAGTCTTTACAATACATGTGTAGATTAGGAGAGAGAAAGTCCAAAAGATTAAATAATGTAAAAAATAAATTCAAAGGATGAAATTAATGATCAATTCGTGTTACATATGTCTTCTTTTACTTAAGTGTAAAGTATCAAAAAAATGGTAGGATTCTAGATGTCTCTAATGCGTTAGGAAAGAGAAATGGTGATTTACTTTAAAATAATTAAATAAAATAGCAAAAGTCTCCAATTGAGAAAACTAATGATAAAATCATATTCTATGTGTTTTAATTAGCCTAGGTGTCAATTTTGGATATATTTTACCTTTGTTTAAGCCCTCAAATGATAAGTAAAGAAAATATATTTTTAAATGATTAATAATCAATGTATTCAATTAATACACTTACTTTCCTATAGTTTCAAGCATAACAGTTGTCACGCCTATTATCCCAACACGATCGTTCTCTGGGTCGTTCAATTTCCAATCATACAGTGGTTGTATCTTCACCTTCCTCGTGCCCAATTTCTTTTCTCGTAGTGTAATCGACGTTTTTGGCCTCTGATTTTCTCCCTCAACTCCCCACCTTTGTTCCTGATTTCTTCTCCTCTACCTTCTCCTCTCTAACATGAACATGATCACCCTATTTATCTTATGGTTCTAAGGCTTCATCATCTATTCACAACCCCCCACCCACGCTCCTCTGTTCTTCCCTATTTCTCCCATGTCCTCCCTCTTTCTTCTGTTGCCTTGCTTCCCTAGACCATCAAACCTATAGAAAATAGGTCCTAGATCTTTGTCTCATTACCAACATTCGTTCCCTGGCGTTGTATTGGTATCTTCATGACCCATGTTGTAATGACCACATTTGTTCTTAATTGGTAAACTAGGGTTTACTCGAATGATTACATGCCTTATTAGATTGAACATCGTTTAGACTTGATTAATGATATTAGATCCATTGTGATGTTTCAAACCTAAGAAGAAACTCTAACTATCATTTTAGTTTGAAGAATTAGGGTTTGAGAAATGTAAACCCTAATTGGCAAAAATTAGTGTTTTGATAGTACATGAATATGGAATTTGATCAGGATAGCAGTGTGGTAAATGATTTTTCATATTTTCTACAATTTTTTTATTTAATTTAATTTTGGATATGATATGTATAACTCAATCATTCATATTGGAGAAAAGTTTTAGAATATTTGAGTGTTCTTTGAATGTGGTTCTTGGTCGAACTATACTTCGACCAAAATGCTGACAGAGTGCTTTTTAGCAGTATAGTGTTTTATTTTTAATTATTTATTCGTAATCCAAATGATCTCAAATTTTAACTGAAGATCTAAAACTAAATAATAAACAAAATGTAAAATTTTCGTAATTTTTGGATTCATTTAGACCCTATCAGTAGACGCATTACATGAATATTTTTATGACAGAAAATTCAACTGAAATAAGAAAAAGTATAGTGTGGGGTCAATGTGCAATTGAACCAAGCAGCTCAATTTCTCTATATGGTCAACCTAACAGACAAGGATCTATCATAATTTTTGATTCAATCCAGAGAAACGAAATCCTAGAGAGAGTGGGACAGTTAGGGTTTGAGAGGAGAAAGTGATGGAGATGCTGACCAAGGGTTTTGCGGTCTGAGGAATGATGAAATCATGTAAGTTTAGCTTCTTTGCATAGCCTTTCATGGTGAATCTTCTCTCACATGTCAAGATTCCTTTCCTCCTCTGATTTGATCTGAAATGGTGTCAAAACTTTCCCTTTTCTCACTCTTTCTTCATAATCCCTCATTTCTAGGGTTTCCGAGTTGAAAGGAAGAAGAATCAGGTGAATTGCTAGGGATTTGATATGAGATCGAGATTTTTAGGGATGAGCTGCGTTTTTAAGGTGTTTTCATGTCATAGGGTGAGTGGGAACTTCCTTTAAACAATATATTGCACGAAAATTGGTTAAATCATCCATAATCTTTAATTGCTTAGTATGTGACTACAAACCCTGAATTGTTTGTTTGATCTAAGTTGTTGCAAAATGATATGAAATGTTTTCTTCCTCTGTTTGTTTGAATTTCAGATGATAAATTCATATTAGAAATGTATACAATACATCCTAATGAGAATTCCCTAAGTATTCGCAAAGGTTATAAGAGTAAACTGAAATATAGGGAATTTATCTATGACTGAAATTGTTGTATAATTAAATAGAGAAATTTGTTTAATTATCTAGATCCCCTTGGTTATGAATGATTGTTTATCTGAATGTGTAGTACATATATGTCAGATACTATTTTGGATTTCATGTGATGTGAATAGTGTTTGCTTGATATCTTCATAAAGAGGGTGAATCCCTATATGAGTGGAAAGTTGGAAATTTGTGAATAAATATGGTGAAATCCATTTGAAGTGTTTTTCTTGTAATCATAGACTCTATTTATGCAATGTTATTCTTGATTCATAATATCTCAATGAATGGCATGGAAAACCCTAATTTAGCTCAATATGAGGATTTCATACATATGCTGATTGGATATGACTTGTTTAAAGCAATTTGTATTTAGTGGATATTTATGACATAATAAATCCTTATGAGAGCCATGTGATAAGTGAATGTGGTAAATGAAACCCTAAGGATAGGGTGTTCAATGAATTATGAATTTTGAGTACCATGTTCTTAGTATGAGATGCACAACCCAGGATTTGGGTCGATGTGCATGTTTTCCAAGAAATTGCAAATAATTTATGGGTGCAAATGATGATTACTCGTATGCCAAGTAATTAGCTCTTATCAGTATATTAAGATGTTTAATTGCATGATTCTAGTGTATAAGTGCCAAATGGCCATGCATTATGTATATTTAAGTATTTCAGTCTGCCTACATGTATAGTATGTTGATTTCTCAATATATTACAACATTTGAATATACATCTCTGCCAAGTTAAGGATGATATAAATGTTGTGTTATAAACTTCAAAAAAATAGACACAGTACCATAGAGATACCAAAGTCAAGTATAAGTAAGGGAAAAGATGCAATATAGTAAGAGATTTCCAAGAAAAATAAAATAATAGACTTAAGAGCCCTGAACACTATAGATTTCATATGAGAGGTCTACACCGTAGGGATGAAATGACCTTACCCTGGAAGTGTCTAGTATACGGGGGTCAAAATGTACTAACAGGTGGTAGGGGGGCCGAAGCCCTAGTGGAAGTCTCCTTAATATATGACATGTAGTGTACAACATCAACCAAAGGTCTTGGTGGCACTAGAGTACAAAAAAGCTAATAGGTGGCTTGACTCTCCGCCTGTGTGCTCAGATTAGAGGAGGTGTCCCATTTTTACAGCATAATAGGTGTGCCGAGGCCAGAGAGCCATTTTCCTATTGCAGACCAGCAACGTAGTCAAGCTTAGCATTCCCAAGTGTGTCAGCTAATTCTTGTACGGTGAGATCGTAGTTCGCTAGGAGTCTTCGTATGTAGATTACACTACATATGATCAGGGCATAAGCTTAAATATGTTCATATAGGTTTAAAGAGTTTCTTATAAGTAAGAAAGGTTAAGAAATATTCGAGTACAGTTTCCCAACAATTATTCTTTGTATGTTTCTGAATTATTAGTTCTCATTGAAATTAATCAAGAATGCTCATATATTGATTTACTCTTGCTGATATCTAGAGTATCCTGCCATATTTATGATTGTCAATGATCAATCTCTTTAAAGCTTATCGTTGTTATAATTGATATCAGTTGCTCAAAAGTATATTTGTAATTATATCAGTGCTTCAGACTGTTTCTTTGAAGTACTCATTCACTGAGCGAGTAGGCTCACCCCTCTACTCACAATTTTTAGGGAAACCATGTGGACTTGAAGAAGGTCAAAGCATCAGAGTAGATCTACCACATGAGTTAAGTATAAGATTAGTTAAGTTCAATCGGTCGCTGGCACTCTAGGTCCTAGTATAGATGTGAGAGTGTTGTAAGTAATGTTTTGTATCTCTGTTTCCTTAATAAGAGAGAATGTATCTAATTATCATGTCATCTGTACCTGAGAATGAATGTATGGATGTGTATCGTTTATGTTGAGATCATATTAAATAAATCAATGTTTAGATTCCCTTGTAAAGTTAGTTTATGTGGTTCAATGCTAGAAAACAAAGAGTTTGAAAATGAAGAAAAAGTTAAGGGTGATCTTTGTATTACGTTAAATCCTCAATTTATGCCCTAATATCATGATTAATGGTAATTGTGAGATCGAGGTGTAACAACTTTGTATCAGAGCTTAGGTTGAGTTGTCAGGGACCATTAAGTTAGTACGTTAGAGTCATAAGTGTGGCAGATAGGAGATGTTATGATGTTAGCTCTGGGGATTTGAGTTTTTGGATATCTTGGTTTGGTATCTGAGTACTTGGATCAACCAGTATCAAGCTACTCTGTCTATTCTTTCATGTATACCCTGGCTAGGTATACAGTGGAAGGATGGTCTAGAGAGGAACCTTAGAAATATTAGGGTTAGAAACAAGATAAGTAACATGAATTAAGAGCATAAATATAAAATGAGATAGAACTTTCATTTCATATTGTTGTTTTATTGGAGATGAATAGAAAAGTTCTTATATGTTTGAATTCAGATATTTAGTATTTTGAAATATATATGGGTATTTAAGATTTGTTGTACACTATGAAGTTGTAGCATTTATTGATTACATTCTTTGTATCAAGTAGACTAGAAATTATTTTTGAATGAGCTTTCCTAAGTGGATAAGTTTTCTTCCATACATTTGAGATGAATGGGAGTTGAGTAATCTTGAGTAGCCCTTGGCTTCAGGACTGCAGGTTTGGCCTGGTTTGGCTGGCATGATGCATTACTGGGATCTAATGACTCATATTGAAAATATTGTAAGAGTAGACTCTGGATAAATTAGACCCACGTCATTGTGAGAATGTACATACACTAAGATGTTGAAACATATGGGAAAGATTAGAATAGCTAAGAATCAATTGGAACTGATATCTGAGATCCAACTTTGGGGCCTCATATGAGAAACCCTTAATTGGGAATAAAGGAAGATGACATGAGGTTCATATTAAGTTGAATTATTAGTATTATATGAACTTTAAAAATGAAATATGGAAAAGATATGAGAAAAGTATGTAAGGGGCCAAGATAGTAAGAATCAATCATGAGGAATGGATTATATAACTGAGTACAATGTTTTTATGTACTCCAAAGCAAAGGGAAAATAGAAGAAAAGAATTAAGTAGACAATAAGTAAATATAAGTGAAGAGTTAAAGTGAAGAGAACTAGATGAGCATGTAAAAGAAGAACATTCCCTACATTTTCTTCAACAAGATGAAGCTGTAGTAGTCTGTTTTTCGCTTTGTTGGGGGTGTCTTATGTTTGCTTTTGGGGGCTCTATACCTGCTTAGTAAGCAGGAGTGTATTTTTTTTTGATTGATTTCGCCCACAATGAGAGGAGTGGGATGAATAGAAGATCCTCTGGCTTTAATTAAAAAAACAAAAAACAAAAAAAAAGATGAGCATGTAAATCATAAAACTCGGATAAGAAACTTAGTTGAAACAAAAAGAAATGTTGGAAATAATGAGCTTGATTAAGGAATGAGGGTTATAATATAATTGAGAGCATGGAATTTATACCTTTATGAATAAGTTTAATACATACATCCTTACTGCCTTTGGATTCTAAGTCTCTATAGAACAACAAACTGGTTTCTAAAAGAAGAACAAAAGTGTAGCTAAATAAATGAATAAGTCATACAAAGGTAGACTATATTCAGGAAGCAAAAACTTGATTGAAAGAGAAACTATGTTTCCCCCATGCATGAGTCGTTTGATTTAAAATGAAGGATATGTAATGTATTAAACATGAGGTGATACTAGTAGAGAGATTATTCATTTAGAATTTCAACTTCACATTAGTAGAAGGATAAAAGGAAATATATGCAACATGGTATACATGATCATACACATAAAAGAAGCAACATGACCATAAGAGAAAACTAGAAGTTAAAGATGACATGTGGAACAATAGTATATGGTAAGGGGATTATGGAAAGTAAAGAAGGGTTTGAAACATAATGGAGTAATATAGATTATAAAAGAAAGAGGTTGCAAGATTTAAGAAAGTGCTAAATAGTCAAGTATCATTGTTGATAATTAATTAAACCTACATATGAGAAATGTATTATTGAATGTTTGAAGATAAGAATTGTAAGTCTCAAAATCATCTTCTCTTTCATATCTTCCTTAATGAGAGCAATGTGGGAGTAAAGTGATAAGAAAATGAATCATATATGATGCATAACCACCATGGTAGAGACATGTTGTGAATGTAATAATGACACACAATGTGATGATGAAACCCTAGCAGGGTAATTGAGAATGTAATCTATATGAATGGCTAAGTAAAAGAAAGGAAATTCAATCAATAAGATAAAGAAGACTTTAGTAAAACTTGTGAGATCTAAAGTTTGAATTTCAAATTAAGAGAGTAAAGTCACATCACAATAATGTCATGTTATTGGTAAGGACCAAACCCTAGAATTCTTAGAGTTGTAGTAGTTCAAGGGATGTCACTAGTGATTTGACCTTGAATACTAGCATCTCTATAAAATAAGATCATGTGATTTGCATTATGATAAGTAAACTAGCACTGATAGTAATGCTAGCTAATCTGAAAGGTTGATGAACAATATGAAAATGATTCAGAGAAAAGGGTAAGAAATAAGTTTGAAATGTAACAAGTGTGTTTTGAATAAAAGGAGAAATACAATATGAGTGAAGTGTGATATGAGATAAATTCTTGCAGTGATAGCAAGAATGATGAATAATCTATTTGTACCTTGTATGTTTCAATTTTAGGAAAGTTTAATCTACATGATTAAAATGAGAAGGATAAGCAGCAAAAAGTAAGTAGTAGTGAATGAGGAGAGAGATAAGAGAAAACAATGGCTTCTAGTAATATGTGAATTTGTTTTTAGAAGTATAATTTGTTGAAGGTATATTAAGGGATGTAAATTGGTTCTACGTATGATTTCAGTGTAAATGTGCAAGCAATATGTTAATTAAAGGTGTCTCATTGTTGTAATCATTCATACCAGTCATCCATCTTAGTATTGCACAATTGTAGTATGGTGATATGGGTTGAATAATGATGGAAGAAATGAAGGGTTACCCTGAATAAGGTAGTCTTACCTATTCACTCATATGAATAGAAGGGATGATAACCATATTGTATTGATATGTAACCCAAATGAGGTATAACTTGTTATACCTAGATTTAATATAACTAAGTGATGGTAATTGGGTATGAATAGTGCTTGAATGACTAATACAATCATGGAGTACTTTGTTACTATTGTTGAAACCCTAGTATTCTATAACCCGATGGTTACACCTTGAATTATGTGTGGGTTCATACTTGAGAATAATATGGAATGTGATGGTAATGCTTCACCTTATGCATCCATGATGCAATGGGGACGTCGTGAGTAGTATTGTACAATTGTTGTTGAATCTAGTCTTCCAACTCAAGACTATTTTGCTATTTGAGTAGTACAATAGTGAAATTCAAAAGAACATGGTGAACTCTCTTTTGTGACTTAGAGGTAGTACATAACAATAGTACATATTGAGCCATATGAATTGAGATAGTTGGATCATATTATCAATGTTGAGGTAACACCTCAAGAGTATAAAAAATATTAAAATGGTTGTTTCTCTCTCTCTCTGCTATGATTGATTGTGACATAGATAATTTGTTTGTTGTCACTGAGAACTATTTCAAACATGTTGTGATTAGAAAAGAAATGAAGGAATTAATGTTTAAAACTGCATTCAAGTATAAAATACAAGAATGTAATGACATGTAAGATTTCAGAAGCTTAAAATAAACTTTGAATATACTTTGTTTGTGTATTTATGTTTTGGGGATGAAACTTTTTAAGGGGGTGAGAATTGTAATGACCACATTTGTGCTTAATTGGTAAACTAGGGTTTACCTGAATGATTACATGCTTGTTTAGATTGAACATCATTTAGACTTGATTAATGATAGTAGATCAATTGTGATGTTTCAAACCTAAGAAGAAACTCTAACTATGATTTTAGTTTGAAGAATTAGGGTTTGAAAAATGTAAACCCTAATCGGCAAAAATTAGGGTTTAGATAGGACATGAATATGGAATTTGATCAGGATAGCAGTGTGGTAAATGTTTTTTTCATATTTTTTACAAATTTTCTATTTAATTGAATTTAGGATATGATATGGATAACTCAATAATTCATATTGCATAAAAATTTCAGAATATTTGAGTCTTCTTTGAATGTGGTTCTCAGTCAAACTATACTTTGACCAAAATACTGACAGAGTGCTTTTCAGCAGTGTACTGTTTAATTTTTAGTTATTTATTGGTAACTCCAAATGATCTAAAATTTTAAATGAAGATCTGAAACTCAATCTAAACAACATGGAAAAATTTCATAATTTTTGGATGCATTTAGACCTTATCTGTAGACGAATTACAGTAATATTTTTATGACAGAAAATTCAGTTGAAATAAGAAAAAGTATAGTGAGGGGTCAATGTGCAATTGACCCAAGTAGCTCAATTGCTCTATATTGTCAACCTAACACACAAGGAGCTCTCATAATTCATGATTCAATCCAAAGAAACAAAATCCTAGAGAGAGAGGGAGAGTTAGGGTTTGAGAGGAGAAAGTTATGGAGATGCTGACCTAGGGTTTTGCAGTCCGAGGAATGATGAAATCATGTAAGTTTAGCTTCTTAGCATAGCCTTTCATGGTGAATCTTCTCTCACATGTCAATATTCCGTCCCTCCTCTGATTTGATCTGAAATGGTGTCAAAATGTTCCCTTTTCTCACTCTTTCTTCATAATCCCTCATTTCTAGGGTTTTCGAGTTGAAAGGAAGAAGAATTAGGTGAATTGCTAGGGATTTGATATGAGATCGAGATTTTTAGGGATGAGCTACGTTTTAAGGTGTTTTCACACCTTAGGGTGAGTGGAAAATTCCTTTAAACAATATATTGTAGAAAAATTGGTTAAATCATCCATAATCTTTAATTTCTTAGTATGCGACTACAAACCCTGAATTGTCTGTTTGATCTAAGTTGTTGCAAAATGATATGAAATGGATTCTTCCTCTGTTTGTTTGAATTTCAGATGATAAATTCATATTAGAAATGTATAAAATACATCCTAATGAGAATTCCCTAAGTATTTGCAAAGGTTATTGTGACAAAGTGGGTTTTCTGGCTTAATTTTGAGGACAAAATATCTTTTAAGGTGTGTAGGATGTGATGGAGTGGACTTTTGGAACCCTAAAATGTCCAATGACATAAGTGAAGTCATACGTGTTGAGTTGTTTTGGGAGTTCCAAGTGTTTTGTCAAAGTTGGATGGAAAATGATAAGTATATTATGATCAAGTTCCTTAACTTTATGCCTTGTTGAGGTATTTAATGGAATAATCAAACAATTGATTTTTTGGCACCAAATTCATGTACAAGGTAGCTTGAGTAGTGAGAAATACATGGTTAAAATTTGGTGGCATTTGGGTTCTCCTAGAGAGAGATATTTAAGTTTGAATATGATGAAATAATGTGCTTGTAATGATTCTTGGACCTAAGTTTAATATTTATACGCTAAGGTTGATCAAAGAAATGGGTCACATGCCTCTAATGTTTAAGAACCACGGATACATGGCGTGACCTTTTCCTGACCATTGGATGGATCAGATCTGACGATTCTTAGTCGTCTCCTACCTTACAGTTAGAACAAGCAAGGGAGTTGTTGAAGCCACGATTCCCACGATCTCACGCCTAGGAGAGAGAGCATTACGTGCACGACTGACCGAGCAGTTGGCTTCCTATAGATCACAGCCTCCATTCAACCCATTTCTTGAGGCCAGAGGGGAAGGAATGAGGGAGAACGAGCCCTCCCTTCTCACAGTCTCTCCATCGCAAGTCACAGGTGGGAAGCAGAGGTGTGAAATGGAGGTAGTGAGGAAACCGAAGGAAGATAACAGAGGCTGAAGGATGATCGAGGTTAGGCGAAGCTACTGAGGGTGCTTTCGAGCCTGTTTGGGTTGTGCTTTCGGATGACGAAGCCCATCCTTGCTGGAGACAAGTTGGGGTTCGGGTTAGCTGCTTCGGGCTTCCTCACCTCTGATGGAGTTTGCCTTCGAGTTGAAGAAGGCCGCGCGCTGCTTTTGCAAAAGATCCCTGACGCCTTCCATGCCTGGGGGCGATATCCCCCCTTTCCCGCCGCTGTGGCGGTAGCCATGACCGGCGAGCTATCCAGGCCACACGGAGAGGTAACGACAGGAATCCATTTGAGGCTGGGACTATGGAGGAAGGCCAGTCGAGCCTTGTGGAAGTAGTAGAGGGATTGCAGTAGGATTCGATCGTAACCAGTTCATCAATGGAGACAAGCTCTACGACGGCGCCCTGTCTCCGTCGCACGCGGACAAGTCAGGTCGCACGCAGCAGCGAGAACGGCAACACGGCCGTGGTCGACGCCCGTGTTGTGCGAGAAGCAGAAAGGGAAATGTTGGACTGGGTAAATGGATCGTTGGGTCCATGGATCCAACCTGGAGATCCGGATCAGGACTTAGCAAGAAGGAGGCTGCAACCCTCATTGCCACATGGCGGCGTGACATTGGCCACAAAAGGTAATGATCTCAGAATATATATCAGATCTTGCATAAATCGTAGAAATTAGCACGTTTATCAGAAAATTACAAATAATATGTCAAAATTCTCAGAAAAATGTGTAGAACAACATAGAAGCATAATATCAATATTTTGAAGCACTAATATCAGTGATATCCTATTAGTTGTGAAATTCTTAATTGATGGATAATAAATATCAAACGTTGACCTAAAATTATGAGAAAATGTATGTAACTCCATAATCATGTTTATAATGCATATGATGTCAGATATGGTCATGTTAATGCACGAAATCTTGTAATTTGATCCTTATGTCTAATTAGGGCTAATTACCATAAATAAAATGCAATAAATACTTTGGCGATCAATAAATGACAAAATTTACAGAGTAAGCTCATATCAGTAATTAGAAGATAATATGTAACTTTAATATCAGTTATATATATGGAATTAATAGAAACATGATAATGACTCTTCATGTGATATAAAACCCTAATATGCTAAATGAATATGATCTAGAGTTAATATGTACACATAATCATATGAAATCAAATAATAAGATTATTGATCATAATCTGGAAAATGACATCAGTAAGATAAATATAAGACAAGAATGCAAGTAATGATGAGAATATCATAATGAGTTAAGTAAACCCTAAAATGAACATAACTAGGGTTATGACGATGAGAACATGATGATAGTATATGGTCTTATCTTGATCAGGTTTGACCAAGCTTATAGTTGACATCAATAATATGTGTTTAGAATCATCTATCTCTTGAGCAAGGTACTCTATTACCTCTTACTTGGCTTATTATACAACATGCTTGTGTTATATGCATAGTAAAATACTTGACATATGGTATTGGATGAAATGATTGTTCTTGCATGATATGTTGCTAGATTTTTTATACTTATGGATATGAACACATGAAACTTAAGATACCTAATCCATCATATGATAGCACCAAACTCTTTGGTAGTACAGTGCATTGACAAAACATCAAAGCCCTAGGGGCAGATGTAACATCAAAGCCCTAGGGGCAGATGTACGATTTATATGACAAGGCCTAAAGACATCAAAGCCCTAGGGGCAGATGCACGAGATATATGATGGAAATAAGCTTGAAATATGTGTTCTCATTTGTTAATGAATATATTTGTGCAAGTATACACTTTTCTTATTTTCTTCTGTTACTGCCAAATATTAGTTTTATCTTATTGCCAAGATATGATGAGAGGTATATAAAAAGACACGTAGGCGTACTCAGTACAATATTCATGAAATATTGTGCTTACGTGTACCACATGTAATCTTTTGTCTAGGTTGTGGCTTATGATCTTGAAGATCCAGGATAGTAGGAGTTGTGTGGCGAGCTGATGTATAGGTGGACCTGTTGTCTTAAGATCCTGTAGTTTAGTGGTAGTACATGTATATGTATAGTTTGCTATTCAATGTGTAATATCAAATGTTGTAACAATTCATGTTGTAATTATATGTTGAATGGTGAACATGTGTTGTGGTTTTATTATTGTTGATGTGCATGTGCTACTGATTGTTTCCTTTTGACTTCCTCTGATTTTTGTCTTCTTAGCCTAGTGTGGGATGTTTAAATTGGGATTCTCGCCGAGGTGAGGGTTTCAATTTAGACGTCGCACATTAGATTGAGTTTTAGAAAATCTGGGGACGTCACAGGTGGTATCAGAACATGAACAATAGCAAAGCCTGACATTTGCTCATTATGCAACACAAAACTAAAGAACCTTGAACTTAATAATCTTTAGGGTTAGATTAGTCGTCTATTAGAGACTAGATCTTACCTAGCCTCTAGGTTAGAACCTAGATGTCTGAGAACTAGGACTAGACTGGTGCTTGTTGTATAGCAAGTCCTTAGATGTCGTTCTTTCCTTGTAGTGCAGCGGTATGGGACGTTGCACTATTTGGAAATGACATACATAAAAGGAAGAGAAACCCTAGACATATGGCACTCATTGTCTAGAGTAGCTACACTAGTCTCACCATGTTCTCACCCTTTTCACTAGTTTTTATGACACCGGACTCGCTACTATGTGTGGGACACTCATTTCTGGATTTGGTTTTTGATTCCAAACAGATCGAACCTCGATAGTTTTCTCTGACGCTTGTTTTATCGGAGAAAAACTATATATAATATTTTATTATGTATATGTATTACAAAAATGTGTCCCCACACATGTACGAGTAGGAGGTGATCATGCAGCCTAAGTGAAAGTGAATGACATCAGTCTAGAAGAGAGTGTAGTTCTAGATTAGATGTCTAGAGCCTTTATGATATATATGATAGATAGAATAGATGATATAAGTTTTGATGATATGATGTAAGTTTCATATAGATGATATAATATGGTTTATGATGATCTATGTTTGTTTTGAGGATGTAAGTTCAATTTTGAGGATTTGTGATAAGTTTTGATGATACAAGTAAATAGGCTTTAATGAGATAAGATAAGCTAAGTTGAGACAAGGTTGTGAGTCAGCATGTGCCTCAAGCTCTTTTACAAAGGAGGACCTCTAGTGTTAGGACCAGTTTTGGGATTAGCTCAAGAGAGAGTGAGACCCACAGGGAGAAGGTCAGAGAACCTAGACTCCACGATATGAGAAATATGAGATATGTGATATGATATGTCCTAAACTAGACTACTCCTGAGTGATTGAGATGAGTTGCTTTATGCATGATTCCTATATTTTGTTGAACCCTAAATGTCCTTGGGAGGACCAAACCCTAGAGACAAAAAGAGAGGCAAGTTATATGTGCATATGAGAACACGATTATAAAAAAAAAACCTACCATCTAGGTGAGGGAGAGAGTCCCAAGACCCTGGAGGAGGCAATTGTGTTAGTTTATGTGAAGCCTCGAGCTCAGGTTGGTGGTTCCCCACATAGGACACTAGGGGCATGTGTAAGAGACAGTGTTGAGTAAGAATAACTCATGGGTAGAGACCTATGAAGAGTATATCATAGTATGTTTTGGTGTGTGCTTATGTGGCTAGAGCTAATGAAGCTATCACTAGTGCCAATGAGGTAGACCTGGTAACCCTAGACGAAAGAGGGAAGATAAAGTTTTTGTTTATGAGATACTCATAGAGTTGTGTTAGCTCAAAGAGTTTGAGCATGATAGTACCCTCATGATACGGGTTAGGAGAACCTCAACTAGACTAGATGAATTTTGATATATGTTTAATAAGCCACTCACATAAGTTTGTTTAGCACAATCATAATATAATATATGTAAGGATGTGTTCAAATCTCAAGATGTGATATGTAGACATGATGTGATGGAAACCTAGAGATGGTTTAATAGATGTTAACACATATATGGTTAACCATGTACATGAATAATGATGATAATGTGATAATTGTTGGTTAATCTTTTGATGAAATCACTAATAAATGTATCAATTTAGTTCGAGTAATGAAATAAGATCATATGAATGAAACATGCTATAAGAGGTGTTAATCTGAGTGCTTAACAAATATGGAAGATATTGTTTGACAGCTAGCACAACATAATGATTATGACACCTTAATATGACCTAGATGGATAAAGTGGGTTAACTATAGTTAACGCCCTCCTAAAAGGCATATGTTAATGTTGATCATGTTCTAACAAATTATCTCAATAAAATGTTGATGACACCTTGATGTATGAGTTAATCTTAGTTAACTCCTTTAGAACCTGGTAATATGATGTGGGAACCCTAATGCATGGGAAAAGATAAGGAAGCAAATCTAACATATGAGATATGTTATGACATAATCAAAGATTCGAAACCTTTGTTTGAGCCTTCTATGGAGTGAGGTTTCGCCCTTGATGCTTTTAAAACCTCCTAATAGTGCTTTGGATACATGGTTCTAGGTAACCTTTGTGGATATGTTACACATAGAATGGTGCCTACATGTGGATGAAGGCAAGATAAGGTTTTCCTCAGAAGTATGAGTATGGTTTACTTTCGGGGACAAAAGTTCTTTTAAGATGTATATGATGTGACAAAGTGGGTTTTCTGGCTTAATTTCGAGGACAAAATATCTTTTAAGGTGTGTAGGATGTGATGGAGTGGACTTTTGGAACCCTAAAATGTCCAATGACATAAGTGAAGTCATACGTGTTGAGTTGTTTTGGAAGTTCCAAGTGTTTTGTCAAAGTTGGATGGCAAATGATAAGTATATTATGATCAAGTTCCTTAACTTTATGCCTTGTTGAGGTATTTAATGGAATAATTAGACAATTGATTTTTTGGCACCAAATTCATGTACAAGGTAGATTGAGTAGTGAGAAATCCATGGTTAAAATTTGGTGGAATTTGGGTTCTCCTAGAGAGAGATATTTAAGTTTGAATATGATGAAATAATGTGCTTGTAATGATTCTTGGACCTAAGTTTAATATTTATACCCTAAGGTTGATCAAAGAAATGGGTCACGCGCCTATAATGTTTAAGAACCACAGATACATGGCGTGGCCTTTTCCTGACCGTTGGATGGATCAGATCTGATGACTCTTAGTCGTCTCCTACATTGCAGTTAGAACAAGCAAGGGAGTTGTTGAAGCCACGATTCCCACGATCGCATGCCTAGGAGAGAGAGCATTATTTGCAAGACTGACCGAGCAGTTGGCTTCCTGTAGATCGCAACCTCCATTCGACCCATTTCTTGAGGCCAAAGGGGAAGGAATGAGGGAGAACGAGCCCTCCCTTCTCGCAGTCTCTCCACCACATGTCGCAGGTGGGAAGAGGAGGTGTGAGATGGAGGTAGTGAGGAAACCGAAGGAAGATAACAGAGGCTGAACGATGGCTGAGGTTAGGCGAAGCTACTGAGGGTGCTTTCGAGCCTGTTTGGGTTGCGCTTTCGGCTAACGAAGCCCATCCTTGCCGGAGACAAGTTGGGGTTCGGGTTAGCTGCTTCAGGCTTCCTCACCTCTGATGGAGTTTGCCTTCGAGTTGAAGAAGGCCGCGCGCTGCTTTTGCAAAAGATCCCTGATGCCTTCCATGCCTGGGGGCGATATCCCCCCTTTCCCGCCGCTGTGGCGGTAGCCATGACCGGTGAGCTATCCAGGCCACACGGAGAGGTAACGACAGGAATCCATTTGAGGCCGGGACTATGGAGGAAGGCCAGAAGAGCCTTATGGAAGTAGTAGATGGATGGCAGTAGGCTTCGATCGTAACCAGTTCATCAGCGGAGACAAGCTCTACGACGGCGCCCTGTCTCCGTCGCACGCGGACAAGTCAGGTCGCACGCAGCAATGAGAACGACAACACGGCCGTGGTCGACGCCCGTGTTGTGTGAGAAGCAGAAAGGGAAATGTTGGACTGGGTAAATGGATCGTTGGGTCCATGGATCCAACCTGGATATCCGGATCGGGTCTTAGCAAGAAGGAGGCTGCAGTTCTCGTTGCCACATGGCGGCGTGACACTGGCCACAAAAGGTAATGATATCTCAGAATATATATCAGATCTTGCATAAATCGTAGAAATTAGCATGTTTATAAAAAAATTACAAATAATATGTCGAAATTCTGAGAAAAATGTGTAGAACAACATACAACCAAAATATCAATCTTTTGAAGCACTAATATCAGTGATATCCTATTAGTTTTGAAATGCTCAATTGATGGATAATAAATATCAAACGTTGACCTAAAATTATGAGAAAATGTCGGTAACTCCATAATCATGTTTATAATGCATATGATGTCAGATATGATCATATTAATGCATGAAATCTTGTAATTTGCTCCATATGTCTAATTAGGGCTAATTACCCTAAATAAAATGCAATAAATACTTTGGCGATCAATAAATGACAAAATTTACAGAGTAAGCTCATATCAGTAATTAGAAGATAATATGTAACTCTGATATCAGTGATATATATGGAATTAATAGAAACATGATAATGACTCTTCATGTGATATAAAACCCTAATATGCTAAATGAATATGATCTAGATTTAATATGTACACATAATCATATGTAATCAAATAATAAGATTATTGATCATAATCTGGAAAATGACATCAGTAAGATAAATATAAGACAAGAATGCAAGTAATGATGAGAATATCATAATGAGTTAAGTAAACCCTAAAATGAACATAACTAGGGTTATGACGATGAGAACCTGATGATAGTATATGGTCTTGTCTTGATCAGGTTTGACCAAGCTTATAGTTGACATCAGTAATATGTGTTTAGAATGATCTATCTCTTGAGCAAGGTACACCATTACCTCTTACTTGGCTTATTATACAACATGCTTGTGTTATATGCATAGTAAAATACTTGGCATATGGTATTAGATGAAACGATTGTTCTTGCATGATATGTTGCTTGATTTTCTATACTTATGGATATGAACACATGAAACTTAAGATACCTAATCCATCATATGATAGCACCAAACTCTTTGGTAGTACAGTGCATTGACAAAACATCAAAGCCCTAGGGGCAGATGTAACATCAAAGCCCTAGGGGCAGATGCACGAGATATATGATGGAAATAAGCTTGAAATATGTGTTCTCGTTTGTTAATGAATATCTTTGTGCAACTATACGCTTTTCTTATTTTCTTCTGTTACTGCCAAATATTAGTTTTATCTTATTGCCAAGATATGATGAGAGGTATATAAAAAGACACGTAGGCATACTCAGTACAATATTCATGGAATATTGTGCTGACGTGTACCACATGTAATCTTTTGTTTAGGTTGTGGCTTATGATCTTGAAGATCCAGGATAGTAGGAGTTGTGTGGCAAGCTGATGTACAGGTGGACCTATTGTCTTAAGATCCTGTAGTTTAGTGGTAGTAGATGTATATGTATACTTTGCTGTTCAATGTGTAATATCAAATGTTGTAACAATTCATGTTGTAATTATATGTTGAATGGTGAACATGTGTTGTGGTTTTATTATTGTTGATGTGCATGTGCTACTGATTGTTTCCTTTTGACTTCCTCTGATTTTCTTCTTCTTAGCCTAGTGTGGGATGTTTAAATTGAGATTCTTGCTGAGGTGAGGGTTTCAATTTGGACGTCGCACATTAGATTAAGTTTTAGAAAATCCGGGGACGTCACAGTTATAAGAGTAAAATGAAATATAGGGAATTTGTCTTTGACTGAAATTGATGTATAATTAAATAGAGAAATTTGTTTATCTGGATCCCCTTGGTTATGAATGATTGTTTATCTGAATGCATAGTACATATATGTCAGATACTATTTTGGATTTCATGTGATGTGAATAGTGTTTGCTTGATATCTTCATAAAGAGGGTGAAGCCCTATATGAGTGGAAAGTTGGAAACTTGTAAATAAATATGATGAAATCCATTTGAAGTGTTTTTCTTGGATTCATAGACTCTATTTATGCAATGTTATTCTTGATTCATAATATCTCAATGAATGGCATGGAAAACCCTAATTTAGCTCAATTTGAGGATTTCATACATATGTTGATTGAATATGACTTGTTTAAATCAATTTGTATTTAGTGAATTTTTATGACATATTAAATCCTTATGAGAGCCATGTGATAAGTGAATGAGGTAAATGAAACCCTAAGGATAGGGTGTTCAATGAATTAAGCATTTTGATTACCATGTTCTCAGTATGAGATGCACAACCCATGATTTGGGTCGATGTGCACATTTTCCAAGAAAGTGCAAATAATTTATGAGTGCAAATGATGATTACTCGTATGCTAAGTAATTAGCTCTTATCAGTATATTAAGATGTTTAATTGCATGATTCTAGTGTATAAGTTCCATATGGACATGCATTATGTTTATTTAAGTATTTCAGTCTGCCTGCATGTATAGTATGTTGATTTCTCAGTTTATTATAGTGTTTGAATATACTGCTCTACAAAGTTAAGGAAGATATACATGTTGTGTTATAAAATTCAAATAAATAGACATGGTACCATAGAGATACCAGAGTCAATTATAAGTAAGGGGAAAGATACAATATAGTAAGAGATTTCCAAGAAAAATAAAATAATAGACTTAAGAGCCGTAAACACCATAGAGTCCCTATGAGAGGTATGTGTCATAGGGATGAAACGACCTAACCTTGGCAGTGTCCAGTATATGGGGGTCGGAACATACTAACAGGTGATACGAGGGACAAAGCCCTAGTGGAAGTCTCCATAATATACAACATGTTGTGTCCAACATCAACCAGAGCTCCTGGTGGCACTAGAGTATAGAAAAGCCAATAGGTGGCTTCACTCTCCGCCTATGTTCTCAGGTTAGAGGTGGAGTCTAGTTTTTACGGCATAATAGGTGTGCCGAGGCCAGAGAGCCATTTTCCTATTGCAGAGCAACGATGTAGTCAGGCTTAGCATTCCCATGTGTGTCAGCTAAGTCTTATACAGTGAGATCGTAGTTCGCTACGAGTCTTCATATGTAGAGTACAGTGCATATGATTAGGGCAGAAGCTAAAATATGTTCATATAGGTTTAAAGAGTTTCTTATAAGTAAGAAAGGCTAAGAAATATTCGAGTACAATTTCCCAGTAATTATTCTTTGTATGTTTCTGAATTATTAGTTCTCGTTGAAATTAATCAAGCATGCTCATATATTGATTTACTCTTGTTGATATCTAGAGTATCCTGCCAAATTTATGATTGTCAATGATCAATCTCTTTAAAGCTTACTGCTATTATAATTGATATCAGTTTCTCAAAAGTATATTTGTAATTATATCAGTGATTAAGACTGTTTCTTTGAAGTACTCATTCACTGAGTGAGTAGGCTCACCCCTCTAATAATATTTTTTTATGGAAACTATGTGGACTTGAAGAAGGTCAAAGGATCAGAGTAGATCTACCACATGAGTTAAGTATGAGATTAGTTAAGTTCAGTCAGTCCCTATCACTCTAGGTACTAGTATAGATGTGAGAGTGTTGTAAGTAATGTTTTGTATCTTTGTTTCCTTAATAAGAGAGAATGTATCTGATTATCATGTCGTATGTACCTAAGAATGAATATATGGATGTGTATCATTTATGTTGAGATCATATTAAAGAAATCAATGTTAAGATTCCCTTGCAAAGTTATTTTATGTAGTTCAATGCGAGAAAACAAAGAGTTTGAAAAAGAAGAAAACGTTAAGGGTGATCATTGTATTACGTTAAATCCTCAATTTATGCCCTAATCTCATGATTAATGGTAATTGTGAGATCGGGGTGTAACACATATATCTTTTTTGCATCTCTGTCGGTACCGTTCTCTGTTGTCGGTGAGGACTGGTGGGCCGCCCAGACTTTGACCCCAACAACCATCTGTAAGGCTCCATAAAGTCTACCAAGCATTCTATAAAGATTCTTGAAGCATCGATCAGTTCAATTTGGGCCATAGTTCATTTTTCCCCATTTGTTGATCATCTCAACTGTTGTTCTTCAAATTATTGAGCAATGTAGCATTTTGGTCACGTTTTGGTTACGTTGTTCCCCCACATTAATTCACCCTGAGATTTGGAGTCACCTTCTCCTATTGATTTGAGTTGGAATCCTTTGTTCTCGGTTTCCCCCAATATTTGCTCGTGTCCAAGGAGCTTTCTCATGGCCATGGCAGGAAGTAAGGGAGGAGTGTCAATTCTTTTGATGGTTTCTCACTTTTTCCCTGTGATTTCTCTTGGTTTTGTTTTTCTCACAGGGGTATTCTCGACTTTTTACACCCTGGTTTTCTTCTCTGACTGCTGACTTTGAACCTGTTGTACACCTAAATCTGGGTGTGGCTTGTAGTCCACTTGGTTGTTTCTGATAGGGCAAACACAAGGAGGTGCTCATCCTTGTGGATAACTCTACACACGTGGCTTTTCCATAATTTCTTATTGGTCCATTGTTGCAAAATTCCTAAGAAATTATTCATAGCTCAGAAAAATAAAGTAAAATATGTTTTGAAATCAGAAAAATGCAAACCTTCTAGTGGTGCTAGTTTTGTTATCAAACTCTAATGCTAGAAATATGTGATTTTAATGGATTTTCATAAATAAGTAATAACTTGCAAAATTCATAACTAAATATATATAAGTCAAAAAAATATAATAAAATATGTTTTGAACTCAGAAATATATAAACTAAAACATGCCATGATTTTGATAACCTAATTAACTAATAATAAAAAGGATATTTTTAGGGTTTTGAATAATTATTGAAAATCTAACCATAATTCTACATATATGCATCATAGGTGCTTTGGAGACCTAGGTTTGGATCTAGGACTAACTGTAGACTGTTTAGATTCTTGAGTAAGGTATGATTGTATCCCACATTATTTCTATATTAATCAATTTCTAATTTCCTCTCTTAATATATGTTTGCATCCCGTATTATTCTTGATGAGCAATTTACCTATATTCTTCTTTAGCTTGGTACTATGGACATCAGCCTACACCATATCCTGTTCTTTTGAAAAACATGATTCATGTGAAGTACCTTATCTTATTACTAATCTTGAGATCATATTATTTGATTTTACATTCTCTTGGAATCTTTATTATGCTTTGTTCATGGTGGAACCCTATATAATGCCATGTGATGCCTTTTGCCCACTTGTGAGATGGATGTATATCCTGGTCATTTTTGTGGTAACTACTTTGTAAGATCTGATTGTACTTTCTACTTGCCTCTACATTTAACATGCTATGTGATTGAGTAGAATTAGAGTATTGTAATTGCATTGGTTTTTGGGTTATGTGTCCTATTATTTATTTTTGGGATGGACGTTATGTGCCCCATACCTGAATTTCAAATTTATGAGGTTTGTTTCACTTTATATATATATTTGGGAGTTTGGTTATGTGCCATTCTCTATCAGGTTTCAAGTTTATAAGGCTTGGTTGACATTGTTGTTATATTTTTCTAGGGATATTCTTATTTCACATTCATGCAGGTTGAGGATGATGATTATGGGTTGTGTGCCCTAATCTCATGATATGTGCTTATGTGGCACAACTTTGTTGTTTATATAATGGCAAGTAGTCTTTGTTATCATATGTTGGCAATTTATTCCTCTTGATGCCGACTTGGGTAGTCACTCTCTTTTCTATGGGAAACCTTTTATATTTTTTATCCTTTATTCCATATATTTCTCCATTTCCTTTTTAGTATGCACATACCAGCCTTTGCTGACGTCTTCTATTTTTCTATTCTTTCTGGGGTATGCTTCCAACCCTAGGTGAAGGACTTTGAGGACATGGCATAGACATATGGACCTGGCTTAAGGAGTTAAAGCTTGGAGACAAAGTTGTTATGGTTTAGATTTCCCTCTACTTATCAACACCTAAACACACCTTTTTTCCTGCGTGCCGCTGCAGAGCTCTGGCGATTTAGGTTTCCCTTAGCAGTGGGTTTGTTCTCGAGGGAGGGGGGAGGTGATCAGCTACTGGCTGGTTATTTCCTTCTCCCCCTGGGCTTTCTTCCTCGCCTCCCTCGTTTGTCTTGCTGGCAAGCTCGTCTCGTGGGATCTGATACACCTCCTGCAGGTGCTTCTCCGTCCCACGCCGCCTAGCGGCCTGTGCACGCATAGGGCCCTCCTGTGGTGTTGCCTCCTGTGTGTGGTCGCCATTTCTAGTGAGCGGTACTAAGAGGTGGCGGTTCCTGGGATGCGACTCCCCGACGGCCGAACCTCCCCTTCTGCTCCTTCTTCCCTGTTTGCAGGTCTGGTCCTTGGGTACCCCGTGGGTGGTTGGTGAGCTCGGACGTCCCCATGGTGTGTAGGCTGCGGAAGGAATCAAGCAGGGTTCGTGCGTCGTGCAGGTGCCTCCTCCCCCTTCCTATCCTTGTCCACCTCAAGCCGCAACTTGATTTTGGAAGGGGCCATAGTTGTGGCTGGAGGAGGTGGTGGGGTTCCCGTTGCCCTCTACCCCCCACCATTCACCTGTATGAGCCCTCCTTCCTCAGTGCCAACACCTATGCGGATTTTGGTCTCCTTCCCGGCATCACCTGGGTGGTGCACCCATGGTGTTTGTTTTTTTTCTTGTGTGAGTGTTTGGGGGTGTGGTTCGTTTCTTGGCCTGCCTTGTCTCTTTTGTGGGTCTTTTCTTTTAGCTGTAGTTTAGTCATGCTCTGTTGGTTGGTGTTTTTGCTTTTTGTTGTGTCGTTCATGCTCTCTTCTGTTGTGGTGATCTCCTGCATAGATGAGATGGTGATCCATGTTGTTTGTGCTTCTAAATCCTCCATCGTCATGCTCAGGGACTCTTGGAGATTGATGGCTTCCTTCCCAGATAGTTATTCTAGACAGCCACTATGAGAGTTGGTTGGTGCTGAAATTTACCTATCACATCCCAATCTGAGTGTTGTGTTATGTCGGTCCTATAAAGGAGTGTTTGTATGGTACTTCGATGTGCGATCTTTATCTTGTAGATGCCGTATGGCTTTCTATTAATGATATCAAGCTTGTTTAAAAAAAAAGATTTCCCTCTACTTAGATCCATATGGTGTATCTTTCATGTAAACCCTTTGTGGGAGCTTATGTTGTTCTTTTGTAACCTTGTGAGAAATTGAATATAGTCAAAAATTTACTTATGTTGCTATACTATTGGTTGTTTTGAATACCATTAATAAGATTTGAAAATTTTACACCCACTCCAACATATCTTTTAGGTGTGTTTTGACTGGAGATTTTATTCTTCAAATTTTTAGTAGGGAGTGGTTCCCCTCTAGGATCCCACTCCTTATAGCATGGTATCATAGCCCATGGTAGTCAGATTCTGACTATTTAAATTTTGTCTCCCTAATTAGAAACCTTTCCATACATAGTCACCCCTTTAGGTGGGATGTTTTCCCTAGATCTTGCCAAGTTTCTCATGAGATAATCTTACCATACCATATAGGTTAATGATGACATCTATAAAGTTAAGGAGGTGTTTTCTTATGAATGGAGTCATGTTTTGAGGATGAAATACTAATAGGATGAATAGATATTATTATTGAAATTGTGACTTCATTTGTCGCATTGATTTTGGTACCATCTTTGTTTTACCTGCAATGTTTCTTATCAACAAAAAAAAATATTTTCATGATACTACTATATGTACAAAAATTGTGTGGATTTTATCAAAGTTTTCTCAAACTATGTCACAATGAAGATTTTTAGAAGAATGTATAGTGAAACCCTAGAACTAGTTGGAATAGCTATCATAACCCTAGTTTTAGCTATGTGATGTGTCTAGGTTAATGTGGACTGAAGTAAAGGTGTAGTTGACCTGCCCTAAGACTTTTGGATTTTTATGTAGGGTTGATAGGTTAGAGACACAAGGACCTAAACTCAACCCTAGATGGTTCTGACTTATCAGTTGGATGCATGAACAACATAAATCTAAAAAACTTTCACCACTATAAGATATGTGGGTAACCTTAAATGTTGATTAGTTTGACTTGTTAGGTTGAGCCTTTTAAGGGGTGGAGAGTACTTGGTTATTGATATTTGGATCAACAAATTTTGAGGACAAATTTTTTTAAAGTGTGGAGTGTTGTAACGAACCATAACCTAGCCTCTTGACCCTGATCATATGTCTTGGAGGATATACAACTTGGTTCTTTGGGCTTAGCCAAACATGGATAAGGACATAAACATTAGTAGCTTAACAGCAACCCTAACATGTAGACATATGACAAATATGGCTTAATTCTTTCATAATTAATTCTTAGATCAATAAAGGATACCTAAATTATGTCACATGAGACCATGTTTATTAAAATGGATGATAAGAGAGATAATTTACATATAAGAACTAAAATGTCCATAAAAGAGAATAATATTCAAATAAATATGAAGTTAATGCTCTAATTAGATAAAAGATAAATACATATAAAGTCTAATACATATTAATGACATAAAACCATTTTGGTAATAAGAGTGAAGGTAATGTGGTGCCATTAAATAAATAATAAGGAGGATGAAATAAATACAATGATGTCAAGCCTAAAATGTTAATTCATAGAAAGAGATCTCAAAAGTGAAATCTAATGTGAAATTCGAATTCCTTGAGTCACAATTACCTTGGGAGTCAAGTTTCACATTATTTACATAATAATAATTAATTTAATTTAATTTGGAAAAGAAGATATGAGTTTTCCCCGAAAATAAAAAATAAAATAAGAAATGACTCCAAAAGAGGAAAATAACTTTAGATTCATAATATACACATTAAAAATAGCCTTTGGGTGAATTTTCATGTAATTTGGATAATCTTTACTCTACATGTGTAGATTAGGAGAGAGAAAGTCAAAAAGATTAAATTATGTGCAAAACAACTTCAAAGGATGAAATTGATGATCAATGCATGTTACATATGTCTGGGTTTGCATAAGGGTGAAGTTTCACAAAAAATGTAGGATTCTAGATGTCTTTAATGCGTTAGGAAAGAGAAAAGGTGATTTACTTTAAAAGAATTAAATAAAATAGCAAAAGTCTCCAATTGGGAAAACTAGTCATAAAATTAGATTCTACATGTTTTAATTAGCCTAGGTGCCAGTTTTGGATTTATTGGCCCTCAAATGGATAAGTAAAGAAAAATAGATTTTTTGATGAATAGTAATCAATGTATTCAATTAATACACTTACTTTCCTATAGTTTTGAGGATAACATCTATCATGCCTGTTGTCCCAACGTGGTCTTTTTCTGGGTCGTTCAATTATCAATTAGACAATGGTTGTATCTTCACCTTCCTCATGTCTAGTTTCTTTTCTCACGGTGTGATTGGCGTTTTTGGCCTTCGATTTTCTCCCTCAACTCCCCACCTTTGTTCCCAGTTTCTTCTCCTCTACCTTCCCCTCTCTACCGTGAACATGCTCTCCCTATTTATCCTAGGATTCTGAGGCTTCATCATCTGTTCACAACCCCCACCCACACTCCTTGGTGGTTCCCTATTTCTCCCCTATCCCCCCTCTTTCTTCTGTGGCCTTACTTCCCTAGACCATCAAACCTCTAGAAAATAGGTACTAGATCTTCGACGCATCACCGGTAGTCATTCCCTAGTATTGGATTGGTCTCTTCATGACCCATGTATCTTTTCTACATCTCTGTTAGTATTGTTCTCTACTGTCAGTGATGACTGGTTGGCCACCCAGACTTTGACCTAAACAACCATACGTAAGGCTCCAGAAAGTCTACCAAGCGTCCAACAAAGCTTCGTGAAGCATCAATCGGTTCAATTTGAGCCATGGTTCATTTTCCCCCTTTTGCTGATCATCCCAACTGCTGTTCTTTGAATTATTGAGAAATGTAGAATATTGGTCACTTTTTGGTCATGTTCTTCTCCCACACTAATTGTCCCTGAGATTTGGAGTCACCTTCTCCTGTTGATTTGAGTTGGAATCCTTTTTTCCCCATTTCCTCAAATCTTTGCTCATGTCCAGGGATCTTGCTCACAGCCATGGAAGGAAGTGAGGAACGAGTATCAATTCTTTTGATGGTTTCTCATTGTTGCCCTGTGATTTCTCTTGGTTTTGCTTTTCTCACCAGGGGTATTCTCGAATTTTGACACCCTAATTTTCTTCTTTGACAACTGACTTTGGACCTACTGTGCTTCTAACTATGGGTGGCATTTCTAGTCCACTTGGCTGTTTTTGACAGGCCCAACACAGGAGGTGCTCATCCTTGTGGATAACTCTCCACATGTGGCTTTTCCATAATTTCTAATTGGTCAGTAGTTGCAAAATTCCTAAGAAATTATTAATAGCTCAGAACAATAAAATAAAATATGTCTTGAAACCAAAAAAATGCAAGCTACCTAATGGTGCTAGTTTTGTTACCAAACTCTAATGTTGTAAATATGTGATTTTAATGGATTTTCCTAAATAAGTAATTACTTGTGAAATTTATAACTAAATATATATAAGTCAAAAAATAAAAAAAAATATGTTTTGAACTCAGAAAAATATAACCTAAAACATGGTGTGATTTTGATAACCTAATTCACTAATAATAATAAGGCGCTTTTTAGGGATTTGAATAATCAATGAAAACCTAATCCTAATTCTACATATATGAATCATAGGTGCTTTGGAGACCCAGGCTTGGATCTAGGACTGACTCTGGACTATTTAGATTCTTGAGTAAGGTATGATTGCATCCCACATTATTTCTATCTTGAGCAATTTCTAATTTCCTCTCTCTTAATGTATGTTTGCATCCCTTATTATTCATAATGAGCAATTTACCTATATTCTTCTTTCTCTTGGTCCTATAGACATTAGCCTACACCATATATTGTTCTTTTAAAAAACATGCTTCAAGTGAAGTACCTTATCTTGTTACTCTTCTTGTGATCATATTATTTGATTAGACATTCTCTTAGAATATTTATTATGCTTTGTTCATGGTGGAACTCTATATGATGGCATGTGATTACTTTTACTCACTTGTGAGGTGGATGTATATGTTGGTCATTTTTGTGTTAACTACTTTGTAAGATCTGACTTTACTTTCTACTTTCCTCTACATTTAACATGCTATGTGATTCAACAACACTAGAGTAGTGTAATCGCATTGGTTTTTGGGTTATGTGCCTTTATTTTATTTATTTTTGGGATGGAGGTTATGTGCCCCATACCCATGTTTCAAATTTATGAGGTTTGGTCCACTTTATATATATTTGGGGTTTTGATTATGTGACATTCTCTATTCAGTTTCAAGTTTATGAGGCTTGGTTGACATTGTTGTTATATTGTTCTAGGGCTATGTTTATCTCACATGCAATCAGGTTGATGATGATGATTATTGGTTGTGTGCCCTAATATCATGATATGTTGTTATGTGGCACAATTTTTTTGTTTATTTAATGGAAAGTATTCTTTGTTATCATATGTTGGCAATTTATTCCTCTTGATGCCCGCTTGGGTAGTGCCTATCTTTTCTATGGGAAGCCTTTTATATTTGTTGTCCTTTATTCCATATATTGCTCAAGTTCCTTTTTAGTATGCACATACCGGCCTTTGCTGATGTCTTCTATTTTTCTCTTCTTGTTGGGGTATTCTTCCAACCCTAGGTGAAGGACTTGGAGGTCATGGCATAAATAAATGGACCTAGCTTAAGGAATTTAAGTTTGGAGACAAAGTTGTTATGGTTTAGATTTCCCTCTACTTAGATCCATATGGTGTATATTTCATGTAAACCCTTTGTGGGAGCTTATGATGTTCTTTTGTAACCTTGTTAGAAATTGAATATAGTCAAAATTTTACTTCTGCTTCTATACTATTGGTTGTTTGGAATACCTTTAATAAGATTTGAAAATTTTACACCCACCCCAACATATCTTTTAGGTGTGTTTGGACTGGATGTTTTATTCTTCAAATTTTTATTAGGGAGTGGTTCCCCTTTGGGATCCCACTCGTTACATAATGCTTTGTGTTTTCCTATTTTAAATCAATTTGCATAATGGGCTTCTTCCTTCTTCTTCCCAAATGTAAAAGTATTATTCTTTCCTCACTAAGCTCCCCTCGAATGTAACTCGGGGTTTCTCATTTACCATGTAATAAGTTTAATAACATTAGGATAGTTTTATTTTCCTATTACGACAAAGATCATGCTCAGCGCCAGATGAACCGACCGTCTTGAAGATGAGTCGACCAACTGGAGGACTAAAAGAAAGAGATGAATTGATCATCTGGAAGCCCAATCGACCATTTGGAGGTGTCTAGACATCAGTTGAATAGACGATCAAACTACCGGTCTGACAACCCTACTGACTGACCAAGATGCTAGTCGACCGGTTCAAGGGTTGAACTGATCAACCCATATTGGTTCAAGCACATATCTACACCAACAATAGGTTCATGCATGTGACATATACATAGGTGGTAGTAATTCCTTGTGACTCCAAGGAATTACAATAGTATGGCCATAACCATCACTAATGTTTTATATTGCATGTTTATGTTGTGGGATATAGAATGTATATAATACATACTATAATATGTGATGATTGGATATGTATATATATATATATATATATATATATATATATATATATATATTATGATATATATATAATCACTCAATCGAACATATTAAGTCTAAGATGCTTTCTTTTATAAACACACAAGAAAAGCCCAATCGACCATTTCGAGGTGTCTAGACATCAGTTGAATAGACGATCAAACTACCGGTCTGACAACCCAACTGACCGACCAAGATGCTAGTCGACCGGTTCAAGGGTTGAACTGATCAACCCATATTGGTTCAAGCACATATCTACACCAACAATAGGTTCATGCATGTGACATAGACATAGGTGGTAGTAATTCCTTGTGACTCCAAGGAATTACAATAGTATGGCCATAACCATTACTAATGTTTTATATTGCATGTTTACGTTGTGGGATATAGAATGTATATAATACATACTATAATATGTGATGATTGGATATGTATATATATATATATATATATATATATATATATATATATATTATATATATATATTTATATATATATATATTATGATATATATAAAATCCCTCAAAAGAACATATTAAGTCTAAGATGCTTTCTATTAGAAACACACAAGAAAAGCTTGATCGATTATTCATGGGCACGCCAAGCACGGTGCACTACCCATCTTGTGTAAATGTGATGATAGTTCTGTGAGCCTACCAGGAAGGGTGCTTTTCTCTCGTGTTGGCTTTTGGGTTAGGCTTAATTGAGTGTCCTTAATGAGATTAAGCACCTAGAGGCATGCAGATAGCTATCGCAAAGAATTGTGCATACCATCTATCCAAGAATTGCATAAGATGCAATAAAAAAATTATCTACTTTAATGATTGATTATGGACGTTGACATTGGTTGTTTAATAACTCAGTTATTTTGGATCTTGTCTCATTAAAAGTTTGTGTGCTGCAATCTTCCGAATTGAGAATTGAGGGTTATCATTTTGAACAAAATAATGAGAGAGATAGTTAATTTATTGGTCTATTTGAACATTGTCAAAGTTTATATAAATCGAATCAAATCAAATCAAAAATGGGTTTTTGACAAAAGTACAAATTTCTCTTGTAGAATCAAATGGCAACACATTACAATAATTTTTCTCTGCAATCCATTGTTGGGAAGGAAAAATTAAATGGGAGAAACTTCCACAACTGGTTGAGGATGATGAGAATTGTTCTCACATAAGATTGTAAGCTCTATGTCCTGGAGGAACCAGAGCAGATGAACCTCTTCCCAATGCACCTAAGACTGACAGGGATGCTTAGAAGAAGCAAAGTGAAGATTTTGTTGATGTGAAATGTCAAATGCCTAATGTTGTGCTCCATGAACTATAAGTTGCAAAGACAACATGAGAACATGGATGACATTGTGATGGTCACACATCTTAAGAACATGTTCCATAATCAACAATGACATGAGAGATATGATGTCTCCAAGGTGCTATTCAAATGAAATATGGAAGGAGGAGATCCAGTAGGTCATGGATACGTGGATAACCTTTCTAGACTGGGATTCCCCTTGTGGAAAAAGTTGGTTGCTGATGTAATTCTACAGTCTATACTAGAGTCATACAACCAGTTTGTCATGAACTACAACATGAATGAATTTGACAAGATGTTGAAAGAGTTACTAGGCACGGTGAGAAAAAATGAGGCACAAATGAAGAAAGACAAGCCCAAGTCTGTGATAATGACCAACAAACTAAAGGGGAAGTCTAAAGGCAAAGGCAAGGATAAGAAGGGTTCTAAACTTTTCTAAAAGCCCAAGTCTCCAATGCTCAAGGCAAATGGAGGAGTGAATAAGGGAGGGAATTGTCTCCACTATCACCAGTCTAGAAATTGGAAGAGGAATTTCTCTCTTTACCTAGAGGAACTAAAGAAGAAGAAGGAGGGGATAGAGATCTCCATTTCAGGTATATACGTTATAAGATAAATATAATTACTTCTACATCTTGGGTATGTGATACTGGATGTAGATTTGACATATGTTTGAATATGCATGATCTGATAAGAAGTAAGCCTTTTTGAAAGGTCAAGGATGGACTGTGCGAAGAAAGGGTTGTTGCAGCTTAAATCTAAATTAAAAATTTATCTTAGCCCACAAGACATGTAATACAGTTAGTAAACTACTATTTTATTATGCCAAATAATAAAAACAATTTATTTTATGCATCTTGTATGGAAAAGGATGATTATGAATAAAATAGTTAATGTTCTATTTCAAAGATGTGATCTTATGCGGCAGTGCCCCAGATGTCTTATGATCTTTGTTTGAAGAATCCAAAGATAAATGTGCATAATGTATATACCAAAAGGATTGCAATTTGATAACTCAAACCAATTATATCGATAACATTATATCTAGAGCATATATATGAGAAATGTATTTCTAGAATCATGATGATGTTTATCTAGACTCTTTTGGTTATTGAACCAAGAAGAGACATGCAAGTCTTATTTATGCACAACATGAAATCCACCTCTCACTAGATGTAGTGAGAGAATAAGGATTCTATTTGGACTTGTACATAATGATATACATAGACTTCTGGAATAAATGCTAAAATAGTTATTCCTACTTCATTATACTTACTGATGATCTTAGTAGATATGGTGATTTGTATTTAGCAAAATACAACCATGAATATCTTGAAGTGTTGAAGAAGATTATGAATAAAGTACATAATGACTTTGATAAAAGTATTTCAATACTTTGATGTGATCATTATTGAAATACTTTACGGAAATAGTTTGAGGACCTTCTGGAGAGACCACGATAATGTATTACAATGAACTCTACCTAAAACATGATGATGTATCAGAAAAAAGGAATCACATCCTGACGAGTCATGATGTGATTATCATTTAATCTAATCTTCTTATTTTCTTATAGATACATTCTTTACACTAAAAGAATGTACTGTCTAAAATGGTTTAAAAGATTGTTGGATCTAAGGCCTCTAGAGGGGGTGAATAGAGATTCAAAACTTGCACAAAACTTGTTAGACCTCCAAGAAACTTCAAATAAGCTTAATTGCAAATAGTGATTTTGATGACAATTCATGCATAACAATGATGAGAGAGATTGAAGCAACCAAGATAACAAGCTATTTTAAAGTGGTTCCACTCTCCAAACTATGAGAGAGTCAGTCCACTACCTAGAGATGTCAAGCTCTAGGATTTCTAAGATGTCTACTCCTTATATTTACTTATAGAGTTACAACATATGACCTTCCTTTTTAGGGACAAGGATACCCATATTCCCTTTTAGGCCAAGGGAGCCAACAACCTTAAAATCAAGGGCTTACCTATCTAAGAGCTAGTGTTCTACCTCACAAAGGTCTTACCCACTTTTACAATCAGCTAGATGCCTTCACCAAGGTCCTCCCCTACATGAAATGATTTGTTTTCCTTAAGGATCTACCCACCAAGATCCTTGGATCTTCTACCTTGATCTTCTCCTTCACTCAGAGTAGCCTTGAGCACCTTCTTCTCCAGCTGAAGAAGCTTGCTCCTTCTCCTTCTCTTGAAGAATCTTTCACCAATGGAGTCTTCAAGAAAGGCGATTGGTAAAAGAGAGATGTTGAGAATCTCACAAGTGTACAATGATGTGGCTCTATCATAGGAACCATATCTCACTCATATTGAAAGAAATGAGTTTTAATCAACATATAGAAAGGGGTTGATGTGGACTAAAAGCACTCAACTATAGCAAGGACCATGAATAGCATGAATGAGGAACCTTGGAATGAAGTTCAGGAGATTCTATTTATATCTAGGGGTGTCCAGTAGAGTGTGAAATCACTTATACACGTTTACTAGCCTATTGGAGGGGGTGCAACAAATATAATTTTGAGTTTTGCACCATTCCAACAGTGAGAATCACTTTTTCTGTGTTCTCTATATAGTGCATTCCGTCTAGTTTCAATAAAGATAACTCAATGAATCACACTATGCGACAAAACCAATTTTAAACCATCTGTCGAATTGTCCTGGTGGAAACTTGACCAATCACTTAAATTGAGTTTTCTATATAGAGGGATCAATCGAGTTCTATGAATATGAAACACGATCGATCAACATTCATTCTCAAAATTCATCAAGGATTGGTCTATTTGGCAACTCGTCTGATGAAGTTGTTGTGAAGAATTTTACAAAATGAACTTTGACGTATCAAACGTTGGAATTAAGTGACCCTCATTTTTTCTCATCTTAGTTACAAGTCATGTCATCAATACAAATGATTGTAAACATGTTCTAAGGTGGTTTGGAGTGTATTCCACAAAAGTGCATTTGTATTTCTTTTGACTTGAACTAAGCCAAGCTTGGGCTTGAGCTATTTGATACTTTTCGTGTACCTAATGCCTAAAATCAATCTTAAACAAACATATTAGATACATATGAATGGAGTAATTAAGTCATTATCAAAATATGGATAATGTTCAACACTTAGGTCAACATTCTCCCCCTTTTTGACAATGAGAAACCATTCCTCAACATATTGAAAAGGATATAAAATTTTCACCTTTACCTTTGAAAAAGGATATGAAAGTTAATCCTTTACCCTATAAATTGCAAGGGGATTCATGATTTGAACAATGTCAATTTCTCCCCCTCAATTCATGCTTGCCTATACCTGCATGGTTAGCTTTTCCACAACAAAACCAAAGCACATATACATACTATATGGTCCTCTAGAAAGTCATATGATATGAGATAATATACAAGAAAATGATCATACACAAGCGATAAAACAATATGGCTGAGGTCATTTCTCCCCTCTATCATATCAAAAAGATAGGGAGGTAGAAAGTGCAAAAACACATTTCTTCTCCATAAACACAAGCTAAAGCAATCAACCACATAACACACATCAAATAGAGATGAGGTTAAAGAGAAACAAGCAATCCAGTGTCATAATCAAAATATGGGATATCATACCACAAGCTCATAAGATGTGGTCAACTAGAGAGTTAGGGTACATATGATTAAGATTACAACATCAGAACATGTACTCACTAGAAGAACCATAAACTAATGAGAAAATAATAGAAAGATAAAATCGTACATCTCAGATACATGTCCCCAAATGTCTCAGTACAAAAGAGTCTAAAAAGATATATCTAATAAGCATCTAAAAGACTAAGACCCTCAGACATCAAGATATATCTAAGCTATCTATGTCCACAACATCATCATCCACATCATCCTCATCAGCTCTAGGCTTGTAGTCCTCATCTCCATCAAAAGGTGCAATAGAGACAACAATATCACATTCATAACAAGAGGCACCAACAAAGCCATCAAAACCATCATCAGGGCCATCATCAGTGGCCTCCTCATCATTAGAAGCTTCCTCATCATACTGGTCGAGCATCTCCTCATCGGTATAAGGACCAAACACTACTACAAAAATGGCTTATAACATCAGATTTACAAGCGTCAGTTGTATACAACAAACCGACACCCAAACCATAAAGTGTCAGTTATATATATAACCTGACATCTATTTGTGACGAGCGACCAAACATAGGTATCACTTTCTATTTAGTGACAGTTGCTTAATAAATAACCGACGCCTAAAATTGACCGCTAAATCCAAATTTTCCAGTGAAAAACATTACCTCCAAAATTTAACATACAACGTCAGTTTTTAAAACAGACCCCGACGACTAAAGGTTTTCTGCGAGATAGAAATTTGGCCCATTGTTATCGTCGGTTATCTTACAAAAAATAATGCCGATGTGTTTTTGTGCACTTAACTGTGAAAATTTTCACCTCCCTATGGCGTCGGTTTTTCGAGGAAAATCGACGACTATGGTCATAATTCAAGAACATTTATTTTTGTCGGCATATATAGATAGACATTAGTTTTTCTATTTGGAACCGACGACTATCAGTGAACATAAGTGTCGGTTTGTTGGTGGTAACCGACGCCTAAAGTGTTAAGTGCTGGTTTAGGGTAATAACTGACACCTATTGTTAACCTAATAGCACCCGCATGAGCCAGGTTCTTCCCATTCTCTATTTCATTGTTGATTTCACTAGGGTCTGATGATTAGCAATTCCGTTGATGTCTGCTACTCTTCCGCCTTCCCCGCCGCTGGTCTGCCTTCCCCATTGCCGCCGTTGCTACCGCCGCTCATGCCTGCCACTCCTGCCGCTACTGCTGCTGCCTCTGCCTGCTCCTCAGCTTCCACTTGCTTCTGCCGCATCAACCTCTTCTTCCTGCTGCGCCACTGCCGCCGCTGTCGCTGCCCGCCTGCCAATCTATGATAGGTACCAACAACTAACCAAATAGTGTGTAGACTATGTAGTGTTACTCTTTGTTGATTCACGAACATGAGCACCCACTTAGTTTTATTTGTCATCGTGGTCAATAAGGTACAACCCACTTTTAAAACTGAAGGATACTTGTTCGCTCGCCAGAATTGAGATCTTCTGCCTAAACTTACACAAGTAGATCAGAGTATAGAGCATATAGATGCCACTCTTAAACAACATATACTTATCTATTCATTTGTTCATCTAATGATTTTATATTCATCACATTATTTAAATTTAGGGTTTTGTATTTGTTCATCTACTTTTTTAAAATTATTTAATCATCTACTAATTTATATTTTTTATCAACTAAGTTGTACTTTTTTATCTATTGTTTTGTATTTGTTTATCTACTGACTATATTTATATATCTAATTCTTTGAGTTTACTTATTTAGATGTTGCTATTGTAAATCAACCTAGGATATGAACAAATATTATGGTTGCATATATTTGTGCTTCTAATCCTCATGCTTGACCTAATTCAGTAAATTTTGATGCATGTTGAAATAAGAATTAAACTTGTCCATTCTAGCATCCTAATTTGATTTGATTATGTGCTTTGAACCTTGAAACATGTGTGTTAAAGATACATTGATGTCTCAAACTTAACTCACATGTATTTGTTGACCTGAAAACCCGTCCAAGATTTACTCATTAGGAGTAAATCTTGGATAGTCCCCAGTTTGGGACTGTTATTGAATGCCTAATCTCACTTAGGATGTAAGTGTATAATGTGTATTGGGTTTTCAAGAAAATTTTGGTAGCATTTCCCCGTTTGTCTCTAAGTACATATGTACTTGGAGAACAGTGAGGAAATGCTACCGAAATTTTCTTGAAAACCCAATACAGATTATACACTTACTTGTGAGATTGGGTGTTCAAGAATGGGATAGGTGGTACACATTTATTATATATAAGAATGACAACACATGTATTTGTTGCCCTAGAAACCCTTCCAAGATTTACTCAATAGGAGTAAATCTTGGATAGTCCCCAGTTTGGGATTGTTCTTGAACACCTAATCTCACTTAGGATGTTTTAACCATTAATTATATATAAGACCTTAAACCCTAAAGTTGTAACCATGCTTAAACTCTAATCTGTTAACCCTAGACCCTAATCTTGTTGTAATATATACTTGTTTTCTCTTTGATCATAGAATGTATAGATCTTGGTTGTCCATTTGCAATTGCTTCACCCCTGAGTTTATTTTTGGTCTTAATCAATTTATTAGATTTGTCGAGGAACATAGGAAACAACCTGGAGATAGGTCCTACTGTTCATGTAGGCATTGCGGTAACAACTTGAAAGTCACCACTGGTGATGAAATCAAAAGTCATGTCATGTGCAATGGGATTGTACAAGGTATACAGAATGGCATCGACATGGAGAGATTTCAAACCTGAAACTAGTGGATGTCAATAGCAGTGCTTGTGTGGAAGAAGTTATTGACTCCGATGATATAGATGTGAACGAACCAGTTCCAGTAGACATCGTTGATGTGATGCTGGATAGTAGTGGGGTAGAGCACACTGAAACTGATCCACCTCCCATGTTTAGAAACATTGTGCATGATGCCGAGATACCATTATACACAAGTTGTACTAATTTTACGAAGCTTAGCATTGTGTTGAGATTGTATAAGCTGAAAGCTAACAATAGATGGAGCGACAAAAGCTTCACGTCGTTGTTGTCTTTGTTGAAAGAAATCATTCCTGAAGTAAATGAGCTGCCAATCTCAACATACCAGGTAAAGATATTGTTGTGCCCAATGGGAATGGAGGCCAAGAAGATACACGCATGCCCGAATGATTGTGTATTATTTCAAAAGGACTATGTGGATTTGAAATATTGTCCAAAATGTGGTGTGTGACAGTATAAATTGACAGCTTCGGGGGAGTCCAAAGTTGGTTCTCCCGCCAAGGTGATGTGGTATCTACCTATAATATCACGATTTCAAAGCTTGTTTTCCAATCTGATAGATGCGAAGAATTTGAGGTGGCATGAAGATGTTAAGAAAAATAATGATGGGATCCTATGACATGCGTCTGATTCCCCACAGTGGAAGAAGATTGATCTATTGTACCCTAAATTTGGTGAAGAAGTCAGGAATCTAAGACTTGGGCTTTGTACAAATGGGATGAATCCGTACGAGACATTGAGAAGACAACATAGCACTTGGCTAGTCATGCTTGTTATATACAATCTTCCTCCCTGGCTGTGTATGAAAAATAAGTACGTTATGCTTTCGTTGTTGATATCGGGCCCTAAACAACCTGGAAATGATATCAATGTAACCTATGATTGATGACTTAAAGATACTCTTGGGTGAAGGTGTGATGACCTATGATGCTTCATGAAGAGAGACATTTCGTTTGCATGCTATGTTGTTTTGCACTATTAATGACTTTCCAACATATGGGAATTTGTCTGGATATAGTGTCAAAGGAGCTAAAGAGTGTCCTATATGTGAAGAGAACATTGATTCAACAAGAATAAAACATGGCAGCAAGACTGTATATCTTGGTCATCGAAGGTTTCTTCCAAAATTCCATCTGTATCGTAGGAAGCACAAAGAATTCAATGGATGGAATGAGGAACAAAGTGCACCTAAACTTATACCAGGTGAGATTGTTTATGAAAGAGTAAAAGACTTTGTCAATGAATTTGGTAAGAGATCACAATGTACTATGGCCACACGGAGTGACAAATATTTATTCAAAAAGAAGTCAATATTTTGGGATCTTCCTTATCGGAGTTCTTTGATAGTCAGGCATTGTATCGATGTCATGCACATTGAGAAAAATGTTTATGATAGCGTCATTGGTACTCTGTTGAATATACCAGGTAAGACTAATGATGGGATAAAATCCAGACTGGACCTAAGTGAAATGGGAATAAGGTCAAAATTAACAAAATTACGTGAAATGGGAAATCAGAGAACATTCTTACCTCTCACTTGTTATACGTTGTCTGGAAAGGAGAAAAAAGCTTTTTGTGAATGCTTGGTAAATGTTAAGGTGCCACAGGGTTACTCATCCAACATCCATAGATTGGTATCAATGAAAGATCTAAAGTTGATAGGTCTTAAATATATGATTGTCACACTCTAATGTAACAAATATTGTCCATGGAAATTTGATCTATATTGCCAAAGCATGTAAGGTTTGCAATCACCAGACTTTGTTTCTTATTCAACAGTATGTGCAACAAAGTTATTGACCCTGATACTCTCGATACTTTGCAAGGAGAAGTGGTTGTTACCCTATGTCATCTTGAGATGTATTTCCCTCCTTCATTCTTTGATATCATGGTACATCTTGTTGTCCACTTGACTAGGGAAGTGAAAATGTTGGGACCATTTTTCTTGCATTGGATGTATCCTTTTGAATGATACATGAGCATTTTTAAAAGTGATGTTTGAAACTGTTATCGGCCTAAAGGGAGTATTATTGAGGGTTATGTGGCAAGAGAGGTTATGGATTTTTGCAATGACTTTCTGAGTGGTAATGACACTCCTGGTAATGACAAGAATATTGAGGAGCAATTTGGCAAAGAAATTTTGGGATCATGGGTGAAAATATCATTTTTCAATGTTTCATTATCTTCTAGTTATGTCAAATGCTAAATGTTTAATTTTTTAATGAAATTTTCAGATGGCTGATCATGGGCATGATGAAAATGATGCCCATGATGAGCATGGTGAGGATACCAATGCGCCACCTCACAATGTAAGTTTTAAAAATATATCATTTATTTCTATCTATATGTCCATTTATAGTTATATCCTGTAAGTGTGTTTATTTTGTCAAATTTTAGGTTGGTGATTCACATGTACCCTCTGAAGCACTTGAGGCACTTGATGAGCAGTACCAAAAAGTTGACAAGAGAAGGGGCATCACTATGATGAAGAAGTTAATAGTGCTAAGGGGTAATGGACCCAAACTGGCTGTTGATTTTGATAATGCAGGAAATGTAATTAGAGTGAACTGCAATTCGTTTGTTTCATATCTTGGGTTTGTTACTCGTAGCCATTGTGGTTGTAAGATAGATTCTTTGCATAAAGTTCCTAAGGGGAAGAAAGACTTAATATGGAAGGATTTATGTGTGAGTTATTATTATTTGCAATTCTATTTTGTAGATTACTATTTTTTGGATACTGGTTAATAGAAATTCTATTTTGCAGAGTTTATTTGTGTTGGATGAAAAGCTACATCATAAATGTGTGATGCAATGCTGTGGGAGGGTCCTAAGGAACTATAGGACAAATATCACCCAAGAATACATAAAAGATGGTGAGAAGAGGAAGAAGTCAGCCACTGAACAGTGGAACTTCCTGGACCCAGAAGAATGGGACGTGTTTGTTACTTCAAGAAAAACTAATGAATTCATGGTATTAGGTGTTACTCCCTATTTAATTAATATACGTTGTATTCACCTATTCAAGATTAACCTTTAGTGTTACTAAACAAATCAATGTGCATACTAACTAGGCTATCAGTGAGGCACAAAGGGAAAGGTGTGCACTGAATGTGCATGACCACACAATGGGTCCAAAGGGCTATGCAGGCGTTCGCCAAAGACTACAGGCTGAGTGTACTGCTCAGTCTACTACTACTCATGAGTCCTCTACTATAGGTACCGCACCTATGCCTCACCATGATGTCTGGATAGCTGGGAGGCAAAACAAGAAGGGAGAAATAAAGAAGCCCGCAATTGTTGAGGCGTCTACAAAAATGGTAAAATACAACTCTTAGAGCAATCGTTCGAATATTGAATATTTGTGGTGTTTACTTACTGACCAATTTCTATTGATGGCAATTAGCGGGAGCTGCACAAGCTGAGGAAACAAGGTAAGTTCATCCCTAAGGGCACAAGGGATGAATTGACAGTTGCTCTAGGTAACCCAGAGCATCCTAGACGTGTTAGGGGTGTAGGCGCTGGTGTGGGAATCAAAGCGTTCTTTGGGCCATCCCAGCGCAAACATGTCCCAAAAGTGGGAATTTCACAAGAAGAGGTAACCTATTCTTTTTTTAGAATGTTACTGTAAAACAGAATTCAATCATCAGAAGCTAACATTTCTTTTATCCATGTATAGGTAGATAAGATAGTTGATAGGAGAGTCGATGAAGTAGTTTATAAGAGAGTCAAGGAAGCAGTTGATACGACACTCCATGAAGCAATGAGCAAGTGGAAGGCATCTCTGACTACCACTCAGATAGTACCTATGGCATCCCGCTCTACTCTTACTATAGAGGTTGGGAGTAATCCTGTAGACCCACCACCTAGCACATCTGCTGTAAGTATTTTTATGACATAGTAGCTAGTCTTTTCAAGATGATATGTTTTCAAGATGATATGTATACATGTATATAACATTCTTTACGTAAATTTGTAGGGGTTGAAGCCATACCATCTAAAAAGTAAAGAATATGTCATTGTAGAGGTGTCGGCTTACCCATCCCTTCTGGGGGAAATGTTTCATGGGTCTCCATTACCAAATGGTTGGGTTCGTGTGAGCCCGCTACATATATTCCCCAATTGGATGGATCTTCCATTGCCATATGCCCACCAAGATTGTGAAATACTTGGTGAGGTAGAAGGTGGAGTGATATTGTGGCCGAAAGCAGATGTCATCTATACTGAAGTTGTATGGTAAATTTACATTATGTTAAATTGTTAGTGTGTATATATGAGGTCAATTGATATGAAATTATATATACAGGTTAAAATGAAGACACCCAGAGCATCTAGGCCTCCACCTCCACCTCCTACATTACCAAGTTGGGTTCTACAAGACCTACCTACCCCGTTAGGTCCTAATTGTAGGGGTATGGCAGTATGGTTAGGCGAACATGATATAAATTGCCCTATAATTGTTTGTATAGATGCAGATGCTGGAGGTCAATCATACGAAAACAAACTATTTATACAAGATATTTTGGAGTTGTTTGGCTATGATTGGCTGAATACATCTATGATAGAGCTATGGATAAGGTGAGATCTTGTTTATACATCCATATACCTTGTGTAGGATCCGGTGATCTGGTTTCTTATATATTAATACATATGTAATACATGTTTTGCAGCTACTTAGACAAGATATGTGCAGATTTTTCATTTTGAACATGTAGCATTTTTTATTCCATCTTTGATTAGTCTAGTAGCTAAAGACCCTTCGTCAGTTCAACAATACTGCTGTGATGCTTTTACAAATTTTGGTTAAAATAAGAAGATGGTGATAATAGCTCCATTCAATGTGGAGTAAGTTTACTTTGATTATAATTTGGACTTAAGAAAATTACATTTTTATTGTGGATTTCAAGTTATTAATTTTTAAATTTTTTACCTCTAGGGGTACGCATTGGGAGTTACTAGTTATTGTCCCCGGGACGTTCACTGTCTATTATCTAGATCCTAAGCGGACTAAATTGAATCCAATATATGGACACACAATGAAAATGGCATTATTTCGGTGAGAAATATTTCATTTTTATATCCGTTAACATATGTTATTACATTAATATTTAATTATGCAATTTACTGTGTTACATTAACATGTAGGGGTTTACATGAGTTCAAAAAGGCTGGAGGAAAGGTCCCCAAGGAAAAGAACCAGTCAATAATTTTGGAGAACATGGAAGTAAGTTCCCGACTCCAGTGTATATATTATTTATGTGAATTGTGCTTAGTTGTATTTTTTAATATTTTGTATGTTTCAATTTATAGTGTGATACACAAGACAACGGTTGGGAATATGCATACTATGTGATGCAATTTATGCACATGATTATCAAACATGCCACAGTGGACATCGATACCATACAATAGGTATTATATATAGTCTCATTAGATAATATGAAATATATTAATCTTATTTATATATTATTAATTATATATATACATCATTCTCTTTGCAGGTGTTTAAAACTGACCCCACTATAGGTAAGGCCTTATCAGATGTACATGCTCCCTATACGATGAAAGAATTAAATGATGTAAGAGAAGAATGGGCAAAAGCCATACAAGTAGTGGGGGTTTTAAAATATAATTGGGATGTTGATAGTGATAATGACTAAAGAATGTTTATACATGTGTGAATGTGAAAATGAATGGAATTGCAAATTGCTACATGAATGTTTCTACATGTGTCTCAATGTTTCTACAAGTGTGAATGTGAAAATGAAAGGAACTGTAGGTTTCTACATGAATGTTTCTACATGTGTGAATGTGAAAATTGAATGGAACTTTAGGTTGCTAAATGTGTGAAAATGAATCTTGTTAATTTTGTAGGTTTGTGGCCTATTGTTAGCTGATATTAAAGATGTCATAAACCTGCAGTTTAGAACTGAACTGTAGGTTTATGCATCCTACTGACCAGCCACAGCTGGCCTGCAAACTGATAAGAAAAAAAATCAAATCATAGGCATCGGTTATTAGTCAAAAACTGACAACAAAGGCTTACAACATCAGTTAATAGAAAAAAACCGCCGCCTAATGTGGCCAGACAACACAATGATATGGCGTCGATTATTACTAAGAAACCGATGCTTATGGTGTCCTAGATGGTGCCCTTTTTGTGGCGTGAAGGGTTTGGGCATTAGTTTCCCTACTAATAACTGATGCCTATAATGCCCCTGTTGGCGCCCTTTTTGTGGCACGAATGGTTCTGGCGTCGGTTTCCCCACTAATAATTGATGCCTATAGTGCCCCTGTTGGCACATTTTGGGTGGCGTGAAGGGTTCTGGCATTGGTTTCAAACCGACACCTAAGGGTTCACCTTTTAGTGTCACCCACATTTGTGTCGCATTTTAACCGTCGTCAAAGGCCTTGAATAACCGACACCAAAGGTCGGTTCTGTACTAGTGAAAACTGCGATTGGGCCACAATGCATTTTGCTCATCGCAAGACATGCCAAGATCATGTAACTCCTTGGCCTGAGGGATAGAGGGAGCAAAAATGCCAATGCTAGCAAGAAGGGTAGCAAGAGGGCCAATAGGTAGAGCAAGCACTCCAAGGGTAGGATCAGGTCCACCAACAATAGAAGATGTGGTAGTGGAAGCAGAAGATGGAGGAGCCGGGTTGAAGTGACTATATACATAGGAAGCATAGTCACTTCCTGGGTAGGGATGGTAGGAGAGGTAAGAGTGGATGCAAGATAGGTTCATGGATGACATGATCTGGTAGAGGTCATGATGCAGCCTGTAGGTTGTAAGCCTATTTATGCATCATGTATCCCTTAAGGGCTTCATTTGATACATTCAACAAGGTGTGGGCAAATCAAGATGGTGGTGTGGGTGGAGATGCCTCAGTGGAGGTAGTGGTAGAAGCTCCAGGTGTGGTGGAATAGGTAGGTAGGAAGGTCATCTTTATTGTGGTTTCAGTAATGCAAACTCCTTTCTAACTAGGTTTGTAGTTAGAGACATGGAAAAGATATTTCTGGGTAGAAAAAGTGAACAAACCACAGATCAAGGCATGGTAGGGTGGATGGGTACCACATGTATTCTTCCCTGAGTTAAAATAGGTCATGGGATGTAAGATATATAAGGAGCACTTGACTCCAATGTTCTTTAGAAGATAGTATGTAATCACAACAGTGTTCTTTACAATTTCCATTTGAATCTTCTTCAGATGGACATTGCAATTGACAACTAATGTGAGCAGTATGCTCTTAAGATTGAGGGAAGAAGATGGTAAGGTTGACTTCTTCCTAGAGGGTACCTGAGGCTTCTTCAAGAACTTGTGGATGTCAGGAAGAGTATGATCAAATTTCTTGTAGAAAGCCTCGAGGTCCAAAAGGTCGAAATAGTCAGGATAATCCTTTCTCCATCTGTCAGTGACCTTTGTTCCATAAAAAAAGATGTTCAAGGAATATTTAGAGATTTTGAATTTGATTCCAGCAATCGTGGAGGTGAGGATGACCTCACTATTGGGTGGTGGCACTAATGTGTCATAGTTCCATATTATATTCACATAGAATTCATGGACATCCTTGGTGCTTGTGATGGAATTATGAAAGTGCCAACATTCTACACACAAGGCTCCTAAGTGATGAGTATAGAAAAGTTGAACAATATCATTGATGACATCCTTTGTTTCAAAAATGAAAGTCGTTCCTAGGAAGGAGCTCCTTGTAGTGATTAAGAGCTTCAAAAGAGACAAAGAAAGTGTCATCAAAAGAGATTAAGCAAGGGTTGGATGAGGTTGAGGGTACACCACCTGGGGTATCTATTTTTCTTCAGTTTGAAGACATAAGGTCGGATTGGAGAGGCAACACAACCAAAGGAAGAATAGAACCACACAAAACATCCATCTATCCACCTAAAAGGGTATGGGAAGAGGCAAGGGAGGATAGATTTAGCAAGGGAGAAGATGGTCACACCTAGGGTTGAGGTCAAGAGGGGCTAGAGCTTAGGAATTAGATGACTTTTTGTAGTTGAGAGGGAGAAATGTTGGCTAAAACCTATTTTAGGTTTGGTCCAACCCGACAATTGGTCGAGTTTGTCCTGGAAAAACTTGACCGATCAAGAGAAAAACCCTTGACCTCAGCCTGGGATCGGTCGAGTTGGCGATTCGACCGACATGTAGCCTGTATGAAACTATGAAATCTTAGATTCTAGCCTTTAGGGATCTAATAGATTTTATTTATTTATCCTATTATGTATTTTAGACATATTAGGGCACATTTCACTCATCATATGGTACTATTTTGCAGTAAAAAAAGGATTTGCAAAAAAAACCAAAACAAGGCAAGAAATAAGGCAATTATAGCACATTCAAGTAAGAAAAGATCAAATTGAGCAAAAAACATATAGACAAGATAACAACTAGTTAGAAGGCATGTCAGTATCATCAACAATAGTTATAAGTAGTTTTGATGTAATGAAAGTAAATTGCTCTCTAGGTAGAGGCTTTGTGAAAATATCCGCTAACTGATTCTCTGTATCCACATGCGTGATATAAATATCGTTATTGGCAATGTGGTCACGAAGAAAGTGATGACGAACCTCTATATGTTTATCTCTACTATGAAATATAGGATTATAAGACATGTTAATTATAGTAGTATTATCACAAAAGATATAAGAGGCATCAAAATAAATGTTAAAGTCTTGGAGCATTTGCTTCATCCATAGGACTTGGGTACAAAACTTCCATCTAAAATGTATTCATTCTTGGTAGTTGATAGAGACACAGTGCTTTTCTTCTTGGAGAACCAAAAAAAATGGCAATGTCCTAGTAAGAAGTAGGTGTCACTTGTGCACTTTCTATAAATCAAGCATCCTGTGTAATCCGCGTCACTATAGGAAGTAAGAGTAAAGTCCCTTCACTTAGGCTACCATATTGGAGTTTTGTCTAGATACCTCAAAATCCTCTTAACGACTATAAGATGTGATTTCCTAGGACTTGACTGAAAGTGTATTATAAGACAAGTTAATTGGACTAGTATTATCAAAAAAGATAGGAGAAACATCAAAATAAATGTTAAAGTCTTGGATGATTTGCTTCATCCATAGTACTTGGGCACAACAACATCCATATGCAATGTATTCATCCTCAGTAGTTAATAGAGCCACATCGCTTTGCATCTTGGAGAACCAAAAAAATTGGCAAGGTCCTAGGAAAAAGTAAATGCCACTTGTGCACTTTCTATCAATCAAGCATCCTGTGTAATCCACATCACTATAAGAAGTAAGAATGAAGTCCCTTGACCTAGGATACCAATGTCCAAAATTTGGAGTTTTGTCTAGATACCTTAAAATCCTCTTAACAGCTAGAAGATGTGATTTCCTAGGACTTGATTAAAAGGGAGAACACAAGCCAACACTAAACATTATGTCAAGTCTAGAGGCAGTTAAATAAAGTAAACTTCCAATCATACCTCTATAGAGATTCTTATCAACCTTTTCACCTTCTTCATCTTTGTCAAGATTTACGGTGTTTGACATGGGGGTGTCCATTCTCTTGGTGTTCTCCATCCCAAAGAGCTTAAGCAGTTCACTTGTGTACTTTCCTTGTTTGATGAAGTTCTCATTCTTTGTTTGCTTTATTGAAAGCCAAATAAGAATGTAAGCTCCCCCATCATTCTCATCTCAAACTCACTATGCACAAGATCACTAAACTCCTTGCAAATATCAAGATTAGTTCCGCCAACAATAATATCATCACATAAATTTGAATGATAAGAAAATTGTTAGAAGTGTGCTTTAGAAACAAGGTAGAATCTACTTTGCCTATGATATAGCCATGATCTAACAAAAGGTTCTTTAGTTTCTCATACCAAGCTCGAGGTGCTTGTTTGAGACCATAAAGAGATTTTTGCAACACATAAACATGGTTAGGTAGGTTATTATGTTCAAATCATGGGATTTGTGAAACATACACTTCCTCCTCAATTGTACCATTCAAAAAAACACTTTTAACATCTATTTGGTAAAGAAGAAAATTCTAGTGACTGGAAGATGCAAGCCACATTCTAATTGACTCAAGTATAGCTATATGGGCATATGTTTCATCATAATCTATACCTTCTTTTTGATTCTATCCTTGAGAAACTAACCTTGCTTTGTTCCTTACCACTTTGTCGCTTTCCTCCAACTTGTTGTGGTTGACCTATTTTGTCCCAATGGTCTTTCTATCACTTGGTCTTGGCAGAAGAGTCTACACTTTGTTTATTTCAAACTAATCCAACTCTTCTTGCATGTCTTAGATCCATTCATCATCCTTTAGAGCCTCTTTGACATATTTTAGCTCCATTTGGGAGATGAAGGCACTTTCTCCTTGTTCTTTGTTCAGTAAAACTCACATCTTCATCCTTTCAAAGTATTGCCTAAGATGAGCTCCTTTGGATGATTCTTTGCAAAGTGGGGAGTTAGTTCTTCTTTTCTCCATTCTTCTCTTCTTCATCAACTAACACATCCTTTCCTTTATCACTGATATTGAGCTCTTTTAAGAGAGAAATCACTTCACCTGCAACATCTTCATGTGGAACAATATCTTTGGAAATAGAGGGGTTAGTATCAAAAAATCTAACATTTATAAATTCTTCTACTTTACATAGTTCTATGTTATATACTCTATATGCCTTGATGGTAATGCTATAGCTAAGAAAGAAATCCTTATAAGACTTCATATCAAACTTGTCAAAGGAATCCTTGGTGTTCAAAACAAAACAAGGATACCCAAAAACATGAAAGAAATCAATGGAATGCTTTCTACCATGCCATAGTTCATAGGGGATTTTCTTAAGCAAAGGATGAGTAAAAACCCAGTTGTGAACAAAACATGAAGTACTGACAGATTCAACCCAAAATTTCTTTGGAGAGTTGTACTCTAGAATCATCTTCCTAGCCATCTCCTGTAGCAACCTATTCTTCCTCTCTACAACCCCATTTTATTGAGGAGCTCGAGGTGAAGAAAATTTATATGCATAGCCGAATTCTTCACAAAAGCATTCGAACAAATCATTTTCAAACTGTCCCCCATGATCACTACGGATAGAAACAATTTTGGAAGAAGATTCATTTTCAAACCATTTGCAAAAAGTCAAGAAAACATTGAGAGTATCACTTTTTGAAACAAGGAATAAGGTCCAAGAAAAGTGAAAAAAATCATCCACCATCACCAAGCAATACTTGCTACCACAAAGTTATTGCATACACACTGGTCTAAATAGATCAATGTGAAGAAGCTCAGGAGCTCTCTTGGTGCCAAGGACTCCTTTGGAGTTGAAGGAGGACTCAGTTTGATTTCCTTAGGTAAAAGGTTGGCATTTCTAATACTTATTAAACTCCAATTTGGGAAGTCCCTTTACCAAGTCCTTTTTTCTCAACTTCTTCATTTGATGCATACTTACATGACCAAGCCTACAGTGCCATAAAGAAACATCATTCCAATTGGCAACAAGACATCTACCAACAATAGGCTTTATAGAGTCGAGCACAATAATACACAGATTACCATTTCTAGTTCCCTTATATATGATATTGTAGGAGACAAAATCTAGAATCAAGCATTCTATAGAAGTAAATAGAAAAAGGTAACTATTATCACAAAGTTGACTAACACTTATTAATTTGTGATGTAGGCCATCTACAAGAAGTACATTCTTGATGAAAAGTGAATCATCTACATCACCCTCACCTATTGCCTTACCCTTGTTGTCCACAAAGGTCACTAAACCTCCTTTCTTCTTTGTGAATTTGTTGAAATGTCTAATTTCACCCATCATGTGTTTTCAGTAGACACCATCAACAATCCATTTTCCATTCACCTACAAGAAAGTAAGATAATCTGTGCCCAATTCAAACTTTGGGATTTGGGGTTAGCTTGGGGACCCACTTCATGTTGGGGTCAGTCCCCTTCTCCCTATAAGGACAATAAGTAGAATGATGATCATCACTCTTACAATGAGAACAAACCATATGATTCTTTGTTTCAGAGGACTCTCCATGGAAGATTGGAGGTTCCTTGCTCTTCTTCTTCTTACCCATACCTTTGATTTTTGAAGCACCCTCATATCAAAGACCACTCTTACCACTATGTTTGGTAGAGTGATCTAAGACTTCATTAAAGGACGTCTTCCCTTTGGGGAAGATTTGCAAGGTAGCTCACAACTTATGATTGTCATCAGTAAATGTGATAATGGTAGAAGTCAAACTAGCAATATCATCATTACCACGTAGCAGTTTGGCCTCAAGATAGAGGGATTTAGTCAAATAAGAATATTTTTCAAGAGCAATGCAAGCAACATCCTTGATAGGAAAAATAGGTCTAGAACATAAATCATTTACTTGAGTAAGAAGCTTAGAATTTTTAGTTTTAAGAAATTAAATTTCCTTAAGATAAAAATCTATTTCATTCCTACGAGCATCACTAATAAGCTTAAGTTCAATATTTTCAATTTTAAGAAACTGAAGCTCATCAAGGTACTTCTTGTTATCTTCCTTAAGACTAGTGATATTCTTAAGGTAGATCCCATTCTCAACTTCAACCCCATTGTATTGGAGCTCAAGATTAAGAAATTGGCCTTGCAAAGAGTCAATGCTCTCAAGATGGACTTTCTCATTTTGATCAAGAATGTCAAGTTTAGCATAAAGGTCATCAATAATTTTACCCAACCTCTTCTTCTTACATTTACATTTAGAATAAGAAGATCATGTAGCATTATACATTTTAGTAAGAGTTTATTTGGATAACTCATACAAGCTTACCTCACTTACCTCACCTATGTATTCACTTGTAGATGCCATGAGTGCAAGATGGCATTCACCTACACTGAAGCTTGAGCCACTTAAAGATGATTATTCCCAAGACCCATGAGATGGATCCTTGGTTCTTTTATCCTTCTTATCCTTCCTCTTGTACTTGCCTTCCTTCTTGTAATCATCCTTCTTCTTATGGATGCTCTTATGGTGGCTCTTCTTGGCCTATGGCTATTTATTCTTATAATGCCCCTTTTGTTCACACTCATAGCACCTTGGAGTTAAGGGTGAGGAAGACTTTCCTTTGAAGTTCTTTCCCTTGGATTAGTTGGCTCCATGATCACTAGGGCTGCCATCTTCACTTGAGGAAGTAGGAGAGGACTGAAAAGCAAGTTGTTGTTGAAGGATCATAGCCTCCACTTGGGCTTTGAAGGAATGATCTTTGAATTTCTTTGACTCCTTCTATTCTTGCTTTTCATCTTCCTCTTGCTTTTATAGCCTTGTCTCATGGGCTTGAAGGTTTCCAATGAGCTTCTCTATAGCTAAGTCTCCAAGACTTCTCACTTCTTCAGTTGAAGTCACCTTGGGTTCCCATCTCTTGGGAAGAGACCTAAGTAACTTGGAGTTGATTGTTCCTATATCCATAGGTTGTCCCAAAGCTGCTAGTCCATTGACAATGGTGTTGAGCCTTGAGTCATGTCTTCCACTCTCTCCTTTGTTCCCATCTTGAAGTTCTCAAGCAACCCATTAAGAATGTAGATAGTATACTTCTTGACTTGTAGCGTTCCTTCATATGTGATACACAACTTGTTCCAAATCTCATGGGTTGTGTCCCAAGATGAGATTGGGTTGAACTCGGAAGGAGTGAGGGCAGCATAGATGATGCTAACCACCTTGGCATTGAGATACACCTTCTTGATTGTGGCTTCATCCCAAGTGGCTACATCCCTGGTTGGCTTTTTATAGCAGAGAATCACCACCTTCCACATGTTGTAGTTGGTTCCTTGGAGGAAGAACTACATCCCTATTTTCTAATAAAGGAAACTAGTGTCATTGAAGATCAGTGGCCTCATGGAGAAGCTTCCCTCTAGGTTGAGTGACCTAGGTAAGTCGCCCAACTTCTTGTATCATCGGAGATGTGTTAGAAAAGACCGTAACTATGATACTACTTGTTGAATCTAAGGGCTCTAGAGGGGGGTGAATAGATCTTCAAAACTCACACAGGATCTGTTATACCTTGAAGTTACTTCAAATAAGCTTAATTACAAATAGTGATTTTGATTGCAATTGAAACATACAAAGAAATGAAAAGAGAGATTGAAGTAACCAAGATAGAAAGTTGTTTTAGAGTGGTTCCACTCTCTAAACTATGAGAGAGTCAATCAAATATGTAGAGAGATCAATATCCAGGATTTATAAGATGTCTACTCCTTATATTCACTTATAATAGTTACAACATATGACCTTACTTTTCTGAGACAAGGATACCCATCTTCCCTTTTAGTCCATGGGAGCAAACAATCTTATAATCAAGGGCTTACCTATCCAAGAGGTAGTCTTCTACCTCACAAAGGTCTTACCCACTCTTGCAATCAGCTGGATGCCTTCACCAAGGTCCTCCCCTTCATGCAATGAGTCTTTGGCCTTGAAGATTTACCCACAAAGCTTCTTGGATCCTATGCCTTGATCTTCTCCTTCACTTGAAGTAGCCATTAGAACCTTCTTCTCTAGCTGAAGAAGCTTTGCTCCTTCTCCTTCTCTCGGAGAAGCTTTCACAAATGGAGTCTTCAAGAAAGGGGATTGGATAAAGAGAGATCTTAAGAGCCTCACCAGTATACAATGATGTGGCTCTCTCATAAGAATCCTATCTCACCCATACTAATCAAAATTAGTTATAATCAAGAGAGAAAAAGGTGCTTCAGTGGACAAAAATCACTCAACTATAGCAAGGACCTTCAATAGAATGAATGAGGAACCTTGGAATGAACTCCAAGAGGTCCTATTTAAAGCCAGGGGTGTCCACTAGAGTGTGGGATCACTTATACATGTTTACTAGTTGTTTGGAGGGGTGAAATGTATATAATTTTGAGTTTTGCACCCTTCCAACAGTTAGAATCACTTTTTTTGCATTCTTTGTGCAATGCATTTAGTTGAGTTTCAATAAATATAACTCGACTGATCACACTATATGACAAAACCAATTTTGTAAAATTCTTTGTCTTGGTGGAAACTGGACCGATCACTTAAGTTGAGTTTGCCCTGTAGAGGGATCGGTCAAGTTTTATGAAATGAAACTCAATCGATCAACATTCATTCTCAAAATCCATCAAGGATCGGTCGAGTTGGAAACTCGACCGATGAAGTTACTGTGATGAATTTTACAAAATGAATTTTAAGTGATCAAACATTGGAATTAAGTGACACTGATTTTTTCTCATCTTAGTTACAAGTCATATCATCAATACAAATGATTACAAAAATGTTATAAGGTGGTTTGAAGTGTTTTCCACAAAAGTGCATTTGCTTTGCTTTTGACTTGAATTGAGCCAAGCTAGGGCTTGTATTATTTGATCATTTTCATGTACCTAATGCCTGAAATCATTCTTAAAGAAACATATTAGATACATATGAATGGAACAGTTAAGTGATTATCAAAATATGGACAATTTTCAAAACTTAGGTCAACAAAGACACCATATGGGATATGGTATGGTAGCGCCCCGATGTGTCATTTATAAGGATTTAAAATGAGTACAAGAAAATAGTTTCTTGAAAAGAATTATCCTCAAGACGATATAAATGTTAATGTTAAATACTACCTTTCATCCCAGTCTGACAACAAAATATTTATTACTAAGATAGTTGAGTTCCAAAAGAATCAATGGGAGTGAAGTAGGTCTCGAAAAGTTTGAGGTCAACAAGGAGGTACAATGGGACTAGGAGAATCACAAATTGTTTTGGAATCTCAAGTTCCTAATGTAACACAAGACTCGTAGTTCTTGTAGAACATGTTTGAGATTAAGTGATTGTGAATCCTATAACTCAGATAGGTTGTTAGTTGGTCATAGGATGATGAGCCAACAATCAACTAGAAACTATCGAGGGACCAAAATTTAAGAAATGGTTTGAGGACCATTGAGGATCCCATGTACACTAAAAAGGTATGACCTTGGTAGTACCACCTAAAGGAGTAAGACCCATAGGGTGTAGTTGGGTTTTCAAAAGGAAAAAAACCAGCATGGATAACATAAGAGGATAGATTAGTTACAAAGGTTTTCAATAAGTTCAAAGCATTGAACATGATAAAATCCCTTCACAACTTGTCATGCTTGTTGTTGCAACTTATTAATACTATGAGAGTTAGCATATGAAGATTAAAAGTACATTCCTTAATAGGAATAATTGAGAGGATGTGTACATGACACAACCTAAAGGTTTTATAGCTTCATTAATACAAATAAAGTATATAATATACAATGTTCAATCTTGAGATTGAAATAAGTATCTCAGATCTAAAATCTTTAGTTGACAAGATAGTTAATGAGTTTGACCTTTAATTAATATAAAAGATGAAATATGTGATTACAAAAGATTTAGTTAGGGCATATATGTATATTCCAAATATTGTTGGGGAATCACATCCCAATATTGTAAGTATTGAGACCTGGCATTGAAATCACCTTTAGCATGAAGGATTAGGTGAAACATACTATGTGATAGGAGTTGATATCTATAGATATAGTTCTGGAAAGTTTCATGACCTAAATATGAGCACACATATGGGCAAGATGCTAAAAGGGTTCAACATGAAGGATTCAATGAGAGAGAATTTGTCTATGGTATATGGGATAGTCTCTCAAGAACCCTATGTTCTGATTCTTATGAAGAATGGAAAGACATGAGTGAGATGCCACATGCACCAGAAGTTGGATGCATCATGTATGCTATATAATGTACTCATCCCATTATCTTGTATGTATTGAACATGACAAGATGATATTAGTCAAATTCCAAGTGATGGTCCTTCAAATGACATAATGAACATCCATTAGTACTTGAAAAGCATTGAGGATTAGTTCATTGGAATTGGCAATAAAGAAGAGTTCAATGTAAAGAGTTACATTGATGCTAGGTTCTAAAATGACATAGAAGGATCACAATATAAAACTGTATTTAATCTTGAAATAAGAGTTGTAAGTTGGAAATGTTTTGAACTAGATACCATTATTTAAATTGTACAATAGAAGTTGAGTATCTTGGTGTTATGAAAACATGAGTGGATATTATATGAATATAGAAGTTCATATGGATAAACCTAGAGTTGTTCCAGCCATTGGTGACATGGTTGAAATACTATGCCAACAATGGAGCTACTGATGAGTGCATATTCATCAGGGAATTCAATTACCATCTTGGGCTCATTTTGACTCAACACATCATACTTCACTCATTAATTATCAAAATGCATCATAATGTGCAAAATTACTTAATTGATTCGATTATCAAGGTTTTAACCGAATTTATGTTGATTTGATGCAGGTCTTGATAAAGCTGAACAATCAACTGGGGCCCACCTTCACTCACCCTTAGTTTTGACCAATCAATCTAACAAAGTGATTTCATCCATTTGGTCTCAAGACCGTTTGAGCCCATTTGGTCTCAAGACTGATAGACCAGCAGAGACCGATTGGGGGCTTAACCCAGCTGCGAGGGATCGAGTAGTGCATGAATTTAGAACCATGAAGCAGAATCTACGCCATGGCCATTTTGAACAGCCACGACCGTGGTACACTGTCCCTGCCACGACCGTGTGGTGATACCAGGACCGTGGTAAAGCATCATTGGCATCTACCCAATCTCACCCGCCACGCCCGTGCTAGGCAGCACGACTGTGGGGCAGTAGCCTCTCCATGATCATGTTGTCACACCACGACCATGGCACACCGCCATCAGAGCTCAATTCTTCACGCACCACACCCGTACGGGGCATCACGGCCATGGGGCATCATCATCACCACAACCGTGGTGCCTCAGCACGACCATGGTGCATCGTCCTCTACCTCGCACCCCTCCGATTTTAGACCTTCGCCATGGCAATCTCGCCTAGTGGTTGTTGCTGTGAGATCGTTTGATGCTGCTGGGTTGTGAGATCATTTCGACGCCGAGGTCAGAAGACCATTTGTCGTACAAATCGTTTGGATAAGATCGAAGACCATTTGATTTTACAAACCGATCAGAGAGCCGCTACAAATGAAGATCGTTTCACCCAGTAGATTGTTTACTGCTGCCAAACTCAAGATCAAATGGAGTAGAGTTGACCGTTTGCTATTGTGTATGAGATCGAATGAGAAAATCAAAGACCGTTTTCCCTCACTGAAGACCGTTTGACAGGCAAACAGTCTGTGAGACTGTTCCGTCTCATTCAGTTTCCAAACCGTGAGAGCAAAGCGCTGCGAAGACCGTTTGGCTGAAGCGTTGAACGAATCGAAGACCGTTTGATATCAATCAATTTACAAACTCTTTCCTTTGTCTCCAAGACTGAATGCTGATGAAGACCGTTTGATATTAAATGGTTTCCAAACCGTTTGATGCTTAAGACCTTTGGTAAAATTTTACAAGACCGTTTGAGCAAAAATATCAGCCAAACCGTTTGGATTGGGAATACACCAAAAATGTGAATACGTGTCCCATGCATATAAATAGGACCACTACGGTCCTCATTTGGGGCATCTGTTATGGGACGCTAACAGGATGCCTGTACACAGGTCCGATCCAAATCCAGTGTCGTCCATGGCAGTTTCATTCCACCTACTACCCATGTTGCAACCAAGGAGGCTGAGGAGAGAAGGAAGATGGAGTGAGGGAGACTGTCTGGTCTGTCTTGGCATCTCTCGTTCACGTCCGGATCTGCTCTGACACGATGTAGAAGGTTGTATGTTCTTCACCGAGCTGTGACTACCTTCTGCACCAAGTTCATGGTGGATTTCTCACTCTTTCTTATTCTTCTTGTTTCTCGCATCATGAGCGAGTAGTACCTTTTCCCTGGGGTGTGGGGACTAGCCCCGTTGCCCATGCAATCATGTTCTTTTGTTAAGCATTCCATTACAATGTATATAACTTTCCATTTCGTTGTTAATTGGTATGTTCATAGTTGATTATCTCCTTGCCCTCATCTTGTTCTTTCCTATAATGTGAAATCTTCTATATGTGGGATAGAATGGCGTTTTACAAAGTTTGACTCTTTGATGAGAACTTCTGATAAGATTCCTTGAGGTCGTAAGTGTATGATCTGTGAGGGGACAAGACATCTATCCTACGGTGATGCTTCTGTGGTCTAAACATCCCTCAGGGAGGACCACAACCTTACTTGGATTTTGCATCGTCTTTGTTTATCGTCGATGTTAGTTTGTAGATCTATCACATGCTTTCTTATCGATTAACGCGGTCGACTCCCAAACTCGAAATAGAATGTGATTTCTTCAAGGTCATAAGTGTATGATCCACGAGGGGACGAGCCATCTAGCCTTCAGTGATGCTTCTATTTGCCTAACGCCTGTATAGGGGGCTCACAACCTTCATTGGATTTCTGTATCTTTGGAGCCGTAAGTAAGTGATCCAGATGGTGACGAGACATCTGATGTCTAAGGTGATGCTTATGCGAACCTAACACCTATATGGGGGGTTCTGCAGTAGCCCTATTTGGATTGTTATATCTTGCATGGATGATTTATGTTGGAATGTGTTTGCGTGTGTAACAGTGGTGAAACCCGATACCATCCCAGCGATTCCACATCATTGATCTAAATCTAACTTTAATTTAGCATTTACTTTCTTGCAATTAGTTTAATTAACCTCAAATCAACCAATTGTTCTAAATATTAGTTTTACTTGAGCTAGATTCGACTGACAAGGATTCTTAAAAATGTTGTCCTTTGGGTTCGATCATTAACTATACTGTGATAAGACCCGTCCGCTTGCGAGTGGTATTATTGCACTTTGGTTTTTCTAAAATCTTGGGGATTTCAACCCCGAGTGAATTTGTTAGTGTGATAAAATCCCACATCAAATTCTGGCACCGTTGCTGGGGATAACAGAATCAGTTAGTCAAATCTAGTTCTTTTAAGACTAATTTAGGATTTTTATTTTTCTTTTGACACAATCGATCATCTACTTGAAATTTGACTCTACTACGTGATTCTCACTTTCGAAATCTTTCTATCTCAGGTACAAACCAGGGCGTAGTGCATGCACCGCTCAGACAACCCCGGACTAACAACGAGTTTTGATCCCGAGATAGACAAAACTTTTCATTGTTAGATCAGAGAAAATCAAGCAAGGATGGCTCAAGAAGAAGAGGTAGCCTGAAGGGTGGCTCAAGCCATCAATGTACAAAGAGAGAGGCTCATGCAAGAAGCCAGGGATGCGGTTCAACAGGAAATCCTAGCAGCGCAAGAAGCAACGTAAGCAGCTGAACTATAAAAGGATCTTAGAGAGTTCTCAATCTCGAAAGCTATGAATGTTCATCATCCAGTGCAACCTCCTCCCATCAACGCTCCTAATTTCGAGATAAGAGCGCATTGGATCACCCTGCTTCAGAATAACCCTTTCTATGGAAAGCAAGGAGAAGATAGCTAAGAACATCTTTTGAGATTTATTGATCTATGTGCCATGACAAAACAAAATGGAGTCACAGATGATTCCATTCGACTCCGTCTCTTCAAGTATTCCCTCATTGATAGAGCTATATGTTAGTACAATTCATTGCAAAGTGAAATACCCATCACCACTTGGGAACAACTCCAAAATGTGTTTCGAGAAAAGTTCTACCCTCCATCTCTCACCTATGAAATTAGAGGGCGAATAACAAATTTCAGTCAAGTTCCTAGAGAAACCCTTGCTGAAGCCTGGGATAGATACAAAGAGCTTCTACGCAAGTGTCCACACCACGAAATTCCCAAGAACCAACTCATTGATATTTTCTATGGGGGTGTGGATGATGATATTAAGAGATTCTAAGATTCCTTGTATGGAGGAAACTTCATGCGTCAAAGTTATGACAACGCATGGAGAGTCGTCACCCTGGGAGCAGAAAATCAAGCCAATTGGGGAAGATCTATAGGTAAAGGAGTTTCGAAAGTAGCTATGGCCAAAGCTACTCCCGAGTACAAATCCATCGCTGAAACCTTGAAACTCTTAGTTGCCAAGCAAGACCATATTGAATAATCTCTTGCTGCAATTGGAATAGGACATTCGCCCACTCGACAACCAAAACAAGTCAAGTCTGCTTCCCTGTTCTGTGAAGCATGTAAAGGAACTGATCATTCCACCTTATCATGTAATGTTCTTTATGATGTTGTTCTGAGCAATGTATGTGGAAAAGGAGATAATGGTCAAATGGAAAATCTTAACATTGTTAATATCATCCCTGGTCAAAGTTACTACAATCTGAATCAGAATAGGAATCATCCATGATTTCAATATACAAACCCCTATGGAGCATTAAACTCACATCAATTTGGTTCGAACAACTAGCCACAAGGGCCACTAGTATTCCAGTACAATCAACAATGGAATTTTGGAAATCAAGGAAATTTCAAGGGAAACTTTCAGAATAGAAACTTCAATAACTGAAACACCAGAACCTGATATTCCTGTATACAAGCCTCGTATACCGTTCCCTGCTCATTTAAGGCAAACCAAGCTGGATACTCGGTTCAATAAGTTTAAAGAAGTTATGAAGAAACTTCATGTTGATATACCCTTTTTGGATGCGCTTGGTGAGATACCAGCTTGGACAAAATACTTAAAGTCACTCCTCACCAGGAAATATATAACTGAAGAATTTGAGACAGTCAAGTTAGCTAAAACCACTTCAGATATCATCCAGAGTAAGATGCCAAATAAATAGAAAGACCCATGATCTTTTGGGATTTCCTACCATATCAACAATTCTTCATGCAAGAAAGGACTAGCAGATCTTGGTGCAAGCATCTCCATCATGCCACTCAGCCTTTGCAAAAGGCTAGGGTTTGCTGAACTTCTTCCAACTGGCATGACCACACAACTCGCAGATAATTCGATAAAATGCCCGTTAGGAATTATTGAGGATGTACATGTCAAGGTAGGGAAAGATTCTTATGTTCCATGTGACTTTGTCATCATGGACATAAAAGAGGATACTAAATATCCTCTCATCTTTGGGCGTCCATATCTCGCCACTATAAGAGTTATAATTGATGTTAAAGTAGGAACTTTACTTCTCAGACTCGGCAAAGAAACACTTGAATTCAAGGTTTTTGAAAGTATGAGAAGACCAAGTATGCAAGAAGAAGTTTATCTGATTGACTGCATTGAGTAAATGTCACTTCTGACTCAAGAGCATCATGAATCAGATGATCCTTTAGAAGTTTCTCTAACGAACCCATCAGTTGATGAACCAATTGTCGAATAAGTACAAGATTGCATCGAATCCCTCGACTCTGCTAAAGAAGATGTTGAAGCCACTAGTGAAGAACTCAAAGCTATGGAAACTACAAAAGAAACATGCGAAAAACCAGAGGCTCCCGAAATGAAGCCCCTGCCCGAAGGACTGAAGTATGTATTTTTAGATGATCTCAAAGTTTTCCCAATTATTATAAATTCCGATCTAACAACTGAACAAGAAGATAAACTCCTGAAGGAATTAAGGGAAAGAAAGAAAGCCATCGGTTAAAAAATGGGTGACCTCACTGGGGTTAGTCAAGCATTGTGTATGCATAAGATCCCTATGATGGAAGATCACAAGCGTACTATTCAACATCAACGGAAATTGAAACCAAATATGAAGGAAGTGGTCTGTTGTGAGGTCATTAAATTGCTCACAGCTAGAATAATCTATCCGATATCAGATTCACCATGGGTGAGTCCAGTGCATGTAGTCCCGAAGAAAGGTGGAACAACTGTTATACAGAATGAAAACAATGAACTCATCCCCACTTGAACAATCACAGGGTGGAGGATGTGCATAGAATATAGAAAATTAAACAAGGCAACTCAAAAAGATCATTTTCCAATGCCTTTCCTTGATCAAGTCTTACAAAGGTTGGTTCACCAAGAATATTTATGTTATCTTGACGGTTACTCTGGATTCTATCAAATACCCATACATCCAGATGACCAAGAGAAAACTACTTTTACCTGCCCATTCGGAACATACACATTTAAAAGAATGTCGTTTGGTCTCTGTAATGCACCCGCAACTTTCCAACATTGCATGGTTGCCATATTTGCCGGTCTTACTGAAACAATTATGGAGGTTTTCATGGATGATTTTTTTGTATACAAAGATTCATTCGATTCATGTCTAAAGTACCTCTCCCTAGTCCTCAAACGATGTGAAGAAGCACATCTTGTGCGGAATTGCAAAAATGCCATTTTATGGTAAAGGAAGGCATTGTCCTGGGCCATAGGGTTAGTAATTGAGGTATTGAAGTAGATAAGGCCAAGATTGAAGTGATTTCTAAGCTCTTTATCCCTATCAATGTAAAGGAGCTTTGAGCATTCCTAGGACATGAAAGATTCTATAGACGGTTTATAAAGGACTTCTCAAAGATAACCAAGCCAATGACAAATTTGTTACTAAAGGATGTTGAATTCCATTTTGATGAAGAATGTGTCAAAAGCTTCAACACACTAAAGTAGGCTCTCACAACAACACCCATTATTAGAGCTCCCGACTGGGACCACCCTTTTGAAATTGTGTGCGATGCCAGTGACTATGCTGTAGGTGCTATTTTAGGGTAATATATAGAGAAGAAACATTATGTGATCTATTATGCATCGAAAACTCTCGATGAAGCCCAGAGAAATTATGCAACTACCGAGAAAGAACTTCTAGCAGTCATGTATGCCTTTGACAAGTTCAGATCCTACCTAATCAGTTCGAAGGTCATTGTATACACATACCACGCTGCCATTCGTTACCTTCTGGCAAAGAAAGATGCAAAACCCAGGTTAATTAGATGGATTCTCCTATTGTAAGAATTTGATTTAGAGATAAGAGATAAAAAGGGTACAAAAAATGTGGTAGCAGATCACCTCAGTCACATCCACACTCTGGATACTGAGAATATTCTGATTAATGATTCCCTTCCAGATGATCAACTAATGAAGGTCTCAGAAATCATACCGTGGTACTCAAATTTTGCGAACTACCTCGCTGCTGGGGTTATTCGTCCTCAATGTATAGGAAATACACTAAAGAAATTTATGCATGATGTGAAATGGTACTACTTGGGATGAGCCATACCTTTTCAAACTATGTGTTGATGGTCTGTATAGACGATGTATCACTGAAGAAGAAGCTCAACTTATTTTAGAACAATGTCACTCAGTACCAGTGGGAGGACATATGAGCTCTAAAAAGACTACCTTGAAGGTTTTGCAATGTGGATTCTTCTGGCCAACCATATCCAAAGATTCCTACAACTTTGTCCTATCATGTGACAAATGTCAAAGATCAGGCAATATAACAAAGAGAGATGAGATGCCGCTGAATCTATGGCAAGAAGTAGAGATATTCGATGTTTGGGGGGTGGACTACATGGGTCCATTCCCATCTTCTCATGGATTTACATCCTAGTGGCGGTGGACAATGTCTCAAAATGGGTTGAAGCCATACCAACCGTCACTAATGATTCCAAACTAGTCATCAAATTATTCAAGGATATTATTTTTCCCCATTTTGGTGTCCCACACATGGTGATATCCGACAGAGGTTCTCATTTTCTTGAAAGAAGCTTTGAAGCATTGCTAAGAAAGTATGGTGTTACTCACAAGGTAGCCTCACCTTACCATCCATAAACAAGTGGACAGGTGAAGGTTTCTAATCGTCAACGCAAGAGTATCTTAGAAAAGACAGTAGGCCACAATAAGAAAGATTGGTTGGTGAAAATCAATGACGCATTATGGGCCTATCGAACTGCTTATAAAACTCCCCTCGTAACTACACCTTTTTGATTAATATATGGAAAGGCTTGCCACCTGCTAGTCGAACTGGAACACAAGGCATGATGGGCAATTAAACAACTAAACTTTGATATGAAAGAAGCATGCCAAGCCAGGATTCTTCAACTCCAAGAGTTGGATGAACTCAGGATGACAGCTTATGAGAATGCACGAATCTACAAAGAACACACAAAACTTTGGCACGATGGACATCTGAAAAGAAAAGACATACAAGTGGGAGACCAAGTCCTGCTATTCAACTCAAGGTTGCAGTTATTCCCATGAAAACTCTGCTCATGCTGGTCTGGGCCATACATCGTCAAGAGCATCTCCCCACATGGTGCATTCTCATTATGGAGTGAAAAGTCAGGTGAATTTGTAACAAATGGTCACCGCTTAAAGATATATTTTACCTCAACTGACATAGGCACTAAAGCAATGTTGGAACTCACCAATCCAAAGGATCCACTATGAAGCTGAAGGATTCAGTCGAGCCATCGACATAAAACAAAGGCGCTTGTCGGGAGGCAACCCGATCAATAATTTTGTTTTACTTTTCTTTTCAAATTAGAATGTTTCTTCAATTTCGTTTTTACCTTCTAGTTAATTTTTCATTAAATAAAATTCACATCACAAGATGCTATTTTAAGATCTAATTGCTCTTTACCTTTGAGATTTTCAGATAAGAGGATGCGTGCTGATTGGAACACAACCACATTTGGTGGTCATTCTGGCATGAATTTTCCTCTCCAACTTGGATTTAGGGTTTGCTCGGGACGAGCAAAATCTCTAAGTTCAGGGTGGAGGGTGGGTGGTACGTACCTCACTTTCCACATACTCCCATCCTTTTCATACTTATGTTTTCTCTATCACATTCTTGATAAAAAATTTAAATTTTCAAAATTTTTAAAGTTTTCCAAAGAAATTGAACAGATACTTGATGAATTTTTGACACTTCTTATTTCATTAAAAGTCACTAACTAACCGGCTATGCAATTTGAATCATTATATCCTCCTTATTCGAAGTAAATCCTCAAAAGGACCACTTTTTTAAAACAAGCCTTTTGATTGAAATCATCTTGTGAACCTTATGATTTTTAACATCATGATACTTATGCTAAAATGACAAGCGTCATCTAACTGATAGGGATCAAACATGTTGTGCTTCCTAACTGACTAGTGGAACAATAACACGGAATCTCCACCGGACCCCCATCAAGTCATTATTTGAGCAGAGTATGATAAAGAGAACAACCCGGTGCACTGAATTCTAAATCAAGTTGCATTTTGATCTGAACTCTCTTCTACACTTCTTCTATCATCTTCATACCTCTCCATCCATCAAAAAGAAATAAAAATAGCCAAGATAATGCCAAACCCTAAGTTTGGGGTGGAACACCACTTCCCTTTATATCTACTTCTTCCATACCCCTCACAAATAAATAGGTACGTACCACCAAAAATGCAATCTCGAGTCGAATAGAGGAGAAATTTGCAAAGAAAAAGATGCCAAAGTGCACACAAAAAGAAATGCAATCTCGAGTCGAATAGAGGAGAGATTCGCACAAAAAATGCAATAAATGAAATTGCAAAGCAAATAAAAAGAAAATCTTGAGTCGAATAGAGGAGAGATTTACTACTTCCATCGATACCACCATTCACTCCATTTTCTACCTAATGGCATGAAGCATGCCCCCACTATCCTAAAAAACACCAGTCTCAGATCATATGCACACTTGTTGTTCTTCGGGTATCTCTAGACTCTTACAAACTCTTTGACATGCTTGTTGTTAGAAAAAGTGAGGAGGAAGTGAAATTGGAAAATGAACTCAGGAACAAAGATATGGTAAGATGTGTTCAGTGATCTCAGGAAGTTGAGATGTTGAGTCATTCTGAGCAGAAAGAAAACAATCATGATGTAAAGATGAAGCAATCACATGAGTCGAAAGTATTCATTTGGCGACGGTTTCAGATATAGTGTTACTCGAGGACGAGCAACGTTTAATTTCGGGGTATTTTGATGAATGCATATTCATCAGGGAATTCAATTACCATCTTGGGCTCATTTTGACTCAACACATCATATTTCAATCATTAATTATCAAAATGCATCATAATGTGCAAAATTACTTAATTGATTCGATTATCAAGGTTTTAACTGAATTTATGTTGATTTGATGTTGGTCTTGATAAAGCTGAACAATCAGTTGGGGCCTGCCTTCACTCACCCTTGGTTCTGACCAAACAACCTAACCAAGCGATTACATCCATTCGGTCTCAAGACCGTTTGAGCCCATTCGGTCTCAAGACTGTTTGAGCCCAAATAGTCTCAAGACCGATAGACCAGCAGAGACCGATCGGGGGCTTAACCCAACCACGAGGGATCGAGCCGTGCATGAATTTAGAACCATGAAGCATAATCTATGCCACGACCATTTTGAACAGCCACGAATGTGGTACACACTCCCTGCCACGACTGTGTGGTGATACCACGGCAGTGGTAAAGCATCATTGGCATCTATGCAATCTCACCGGCTATGCCCGTGCTAGGCAGTACGGCCGTGGGGCAGTAGCCTCGCCACGATCATGTTGTCACACCACGGCCGTGGCACACTTCCATCAAAGCTCAATTGTTCACGTGCCACGCCCATGTGGGGCAGCACGGCCGTGGGGTAGCAGCATCACCTCAACTGTGGTGCCTCAGCACGGCCGTGGTGCATTGTCTTCTACCTCGCGCCTCTCCGATTTCAGACCTTCGCCATGGCAATCTCGCCCACCGGTCGCTGCTGTGATATCATTTGATGTTGTTGGGTTGCGAGATCGTTTCGACGCCGAGGTCAGAAGACCGTTTGTCATGCAAATCATTTGGATAGGATCAAAGACCATTTGATTTTACAAACCGATCAGAGAGCCACTACAAATGAAGATCGTTTGACCCAGCAGACCATTTGCTGCTGCCAAACTCAAGATCTAATGGAGTAGAGTTGACTGTTTGACAAGAGTTGACCGTTTGCTCAAACTATTTGCTGTTGTGCATGAGATCGAATGAGAAAATCAAAGACTGTTTGCCCTCACTAAAGACTGTTTGACAGGAAAACGGTTTGTGAGACCGTTCCATCTCATTCGGTTTCCAAACCATGAGAGCAAAGCGCTGCGAAGACCATTTGGTTGAAGCGTTGACCGAATCGAAGATCGTTTGATATCAAACTGTTTACAAACCATTTCCTTTGTCTCCAAGACCGAACGCTGATGAAGACTGTTTGATATTAAATGGTTTCCAAACTGTATGCTACTCAAGACCGTTTGGTCAAATTTTACAAGACCGTTTGAGCAAAAATATCAGTCAAACTGTTTGGACTAGGAATACACCAAAAACGTGAAGACCTATCATGTTCCTATAAATAGGACCACTAGGGTCCTCATTTGGGGCATCGGTTCTGGGAAGCCGATAGGCTGCCTGTATACAAGTCTGATCCAAATCCAGTGCCTTCCACTCCAGTTTCATTCCACCTACTCCATGTGTTGCAACCAAGGAGGCTGAGGAGAGAAGGGAGATGGAGCGAGGGAGACTGTCTGGTCTGTCTTGGCATCTCCCGTTCGCGTCCAGATCTGCTCCGACACGACGTAGAAGGTCGTATCTTCTTCACTGAGTTGTGATTAGCTTATGCACTGAGTTCATGGCGGATTTCTCTCTCTTTCTTATTCTTCTTGTTTCTCGCATCATGAGCGAGTAGTACCTTTTCACTGGGGTGCGGGGACTAGCCCCGCTGCCCATGCAATCATGTTCTTTTCTTAAGCATTCCATGGAAGTGTATATAACTTTCCATTTCGTTGTTAATTGGTATGTTCGTAGTTGATTATCTCCTTGCCCTCATCTTGTTCTTTCTTATATTGTGAAATCTTCTATATGTGGGATAGAATGGCAGTTTACAAAGTTCGACACTTTGACCAAAACTTCTGATAAGATTCCTTGAGGTCGTAAGTGTATGATCCATGAGGGGACGAGACATCTAGCCTATGGTGACACTTCTGTGGTCTAAACATCCCTCAGGGAGGACCACAACCTTAGTTGGATTTTGCATCGTCTTTGTTTATCGTAGATGTTAGTTTGTAGATCTATCACCTACTTTCTTATCGATTAATGCGGTCGACTCCCAAACTAGAAATAGAATGGTATTTCTTCAAGGTCGTAAGTGTATGATCCGCGAGGGGACGAGCCATCTAGCCTTCGGTGATGCTTCTGTCTGCCTAACGCCTGTATAGGGGGCTCACAACCTTTGTTGGATTTTTGTATCTTCAAAGCCGTAAGTAAGTGATTCGGATGGTGACGAGACATCTGATGCCTAAGGTGATGCATATGCGAACCTAACGCCCGTATGAGGGATTATATAGCAACTCTATTTGGATTGTTATATCTTTCCTGGATGATTCACATTGGAATGTGTTTGCATGTGTAGTGGTGGTGAAACCCGATACCATCCCAGTGATTCCACATCATTGATCTAAATCTAACTTTAATTCAGCTTTTACTTTCTCACAATTAGTTTAATTAACCTCAAATCAACCAATCGTTCTAAATATTAGATTTACTTGAGCTAGATTTGACTGACAAGGATTCTTAAAAACATTTTCCTTTGGGTTCGATCCTTAACTATACTGCGATAAGACCCATCCTCTTGCGGGTGGTATTATTGCACTTTGGTTTTGGTAAAAGCTCGGGGATTTTAACCCCGAGTGAGTTTGTTAGTGTGATAAAATCCCACATCAGCTACTGGTTAGGCAATGAATATCAAGTAGCATACTATGACAAATCCATCTCATACGAGATGTCATACAGTGAACAGATGTGAAACATGTAATATATCGACTAAAGGAAAAATGTTTCTAGACCCATTGGATTAGCACTTGCACAATAGAAACATGATGAATATGTTTAGATCGCTAAGAATGAGATTTGTGGGTGATTGGATCTAATTGCAAGTGGGAGTTTGTTGGAATGTATGCCTAGAGAGCCAATCATATGATCATTGATATGGCTTATTAGATAAACAACTTGATTAATAATAAACACAATCTTTCAATTTGTTATGTTTCAATCTATTATGAGACAATGATGTGACATAATAGATGTCTAAAGAATGTCATTACTCAATGATGTATGTCTTTGGGTTGATGACCTGAACAATAAGATCACACAGATTCTAAGAGTATGTACATTCTTGTTCGGTCCCACTCAGATGTCATCGTGGAAAGTGAATAGACAAAAATGACACTTAAGACTAGAGTGTGGGTTGGTTGATAGAAGAATCTCACCAGTCATGATATCAAACAAAACACATAGATACTTGTTGGAGAACAGTGTATGGGATAGACCCACATTGAGAGTGACATGTGGAAACTATAATTGGTGGTCATAATCATCTCTAATAGTGAAGATGGTAATTTTGGTTCTTAGACCTAAAGTCACTACACTCATCACATGTCATTCAATGTACTTTGACATCATCCACTACGACCTTATATAAGGGTTGCCATAAATGTGGTGATCAGATGAATTGTGACACATGTAGATGACTATGAGTGATGTCAATTGGATTTTACCCTCCCCTCCTACTAGAGTTTGATATCTAGGGCCACTTGATAAATGCGATTGAGAAAAGCATTTGCATGAACATGTGAATCAATATATGATATTGAGGTCACATATATCTCAGACAGTCTACTCTATGTCAAGGAACATTAATCGAACATTAAAAGGATGACGATTCCATGCCTCGAGTTCATTCCAGATATCAGTGACAAAGGAATTAGACAATCATTGTAACACCAATCATAGATTGTAGGTTGAAGTTGTTCTCCAAATTTTCATTTACTTGGGTAGAAATGATGTGTTGGTAGATGCCTCTCTTTACTTGTGATGTCATAAATTAGTTATGGACATTCACTACTAATGTAACTTGGAACCTATAGGGTCACACACATAGGATACACTTAGAATAAGAGTTCATTCATGAATATATAGTTTAAACTTGATTACTAAAGAGTAAGGTATTCAATTAAACAACATTGGTTGAATATTAGCTGACTAAGCTCTGAACTGACCGGTTCAATACATATCAGTGTGTTAGGTCAATTGAACCAACTTTGGAAATTCTGGACCATGAACCGACTGGTTCAGGAAGTGAACCGATTAGCTCAGGTACATGAGCCGACCGACTCAGGTTATGAACTGAGTAGTTGGTGGATCAATTCGATTTATTCAAGGATTTGTGATGACGTCATGTTGTGCATTAAATCAAACATAGTTTTTGATACAATTGGGATTGGGAAACATGATGAAACAACCACTTCAAGGGTTGCACAGATTGACAAACATGCCAATCGATCGGTTCACCTATGAACTGACAACTTTGCCACTCGTAGGTTACACAATTTGTGAAATTTGAGTCCCTTCTGCTCCCACTCAGACTAGGAACCCTGAACCATACCCTCCTATAAATAGTGGGGTACTGGCGGCTTCTCAGACACAACTCAATTGCCTCTGAAAATTGTTTGTCTTCTACGGTTGTGGTAACTGAGAGAAACTGAGCAAGTCCTACCTGATAAAGGGAGTGATAGAAAGGGAGAACAATTTTGGGAGAGAAAGTTGGTGCTAGTACACCAAGAGAGAGGGACAACTCCTTGTCAATTTTACTAGAATGACAAGAATTCCTAGTGGTCCGTGTGGACTTCCATATAAGCATGGAGCTTTTCCTACTCGGACAACATCGAGTTGCTATCTGTGAGGAGCTGCCGCTGACGCTGTTGGAGTGTGACTTGAATAAAATCACATACTTCAATGAGGAATAGTCACGGGACTTGTTGTTGGACCAGGTATGACCTCATAAAGCATCCTTTCACATTACATAATTGTTGACACGATCGTCTATAAAGGGGAATATGGAAGATAATTTTTTTAATTATGCTGCCTATCTAATACCATATTTCCCACAATATATGGTTCTAAGTTAGGGCTTCTATGTATGGGGCTTCAAAACCTTGGGAAACAAGAATTGGGAAAGAACAATCTACGGAAACCATGACTCGAGTGAGTAAAAATAGGATAGCAAATCTTGTACTGAAACCAATGGAAAAAAAAATTGATCACTATGGTGGACAGTGAGCGAAGAAATATGTGACAAAGTGGGTTTTCTGGCTTAATTTCAAGGGCAAAATTTCTTTTAAGGTGTATAGGATGTAATAGAGTGCTCTTTTGGAATCCTTAAATGTCAGATGACATAAGTAAATACATGTATGTTGAGTTATCTTACGTGTTACAAGTGCTTTGGCAATGTTTGGATGGTGATTGATCTTTATATCATGTTTGAGATCCCAAGTCTTATGTCTTTTGAGGAATTTAATTGATTGGTCAATTAATGATATATTGGGACCAATGTTTGAGGGGATGTATCTAGGATAATAATAATAAAGTGTTGGACCAAAGTATTTTTAATATTTAGCTTACGTATAGACCTTCGTTGGGATGTCACACACCCTTTAGTTCTGTTGTTAGATCATGGATTGCTTGTTAGTTGTTTGATCCAATCACTAAGATGACAGTATAATGACACCAGTACACCAAGTTTCTTGGGATCATGGACCGATTAGGAATGTGGGATTCCTAGTTATAGCACGTCGCAAGAAGAGGGACAAGGCACGAACCTCAGTGGGTAGTTGCTTTGTTTGCGATGAGGAGAAACAACCCTCTTTAGAGCAGTTTTAGAAGACAATGGAGAGAGACAGAGTGATCACTACTCCCTCAGTTTTCTTGCAAGTAGGAAGGAGGAGTTTGAGAAGGAGTGAAAGACCTAGGAGAAAGAAGGACCCAAGAAGCTATCGGAGCCTGGAACCTCACTGTGGCGGCTTCGTGCGGGCAAACACAGCCCACACACAGGTGTCCAGGCCTAGTGATTAACAACAATAGCCATATCTACAACTCACACTAGACTAGATGGAGACACTGATCAGACATAGGGATGAGAGCACTAGTGAGTAAGGAGAGGCCGATCATTGAAGATCCCTCACCGGAGATCTTCCTCCAAAACAACACCCACACATGCCAGAACGGATGACGCACACATGCATCAAGCTTCAGGTGGTGATGGCTAGAATTGTGGCTCATGCTGGACCAGATGACATGCATGCTTGGAGGCATGTAGATAGAGGGAGGAACTAGAATGGCGCCATCGAGGATAGACACATGAAGGAATTGAGCGGAGGACATGCATAAGTCACTCAGGAGTTCTGGGGAGAAGTGTCAATGACTAGACTAGGAGGAAGAGCTTTGCTGGAGAAGACCGAAGATGGTGCCTAAGAACATGAATTGGATCCACATCAGCCAACCAGACCTGTCGGCTGCTAGGCAGCTAGATCAAGAGGTCAGTTTGAAGTTAAGCCAGGCGGCGTCGATGCTGGATCAAGGAGAAAGCGAGGCAGATTGCTCACATGTGGGAGAGAAGGTCAGCCCGATTCGAGCAGACCAAGAGTGTCTTGAACCAGAACCAGTGCCCCCACTTTGCCGCGTGTCGACTTCTGATTGGCCACTGGAGGTAAATATCTCACAAATTCGTCAGATTTTCAATAATTCACCATAATTAGCTTGTTTATCCAAAAATTACAAATAAAATACCAAAATCTTTATAAAATGAGTAGAACACAATGAAAGCATAATATTGACCTTTTAATGCTATAATATTAGTGATATCATGTAAGATGTGTAATGCTTGTTTTATGGGTAATATATATCAAATAATGACCAAAAATTAGGAGAATGCATTAATAACTCTTGAATGTGTTTTATAATCCATATGACTTCAGATATGATCATGTTATGACACATAATCATGTAATTTGTTATATATGGCTAATTAGGGCTGATAACTCTAAATAATACATGCATGCTCAATAAATGATGAGATTTACAAAAAACCCTCATATCTATAATTGGAAGATAATATATAAAGCTGAGATCAATTATATACACGAAATTAATGTTATATGAAGAGCACCCTTAATACATGTGATGAAACCCTAATTCAAGTAATACATGTAACTAGGGTTAATATGTGCACAAAAAGGATATGGAACCTAATGTTCAAAAAGTGAACCATAATCTAGAAAATGACAACAATAAGATAATTCTAAGACAAGAATGCAAGTAATAATGCACATATCCTAATGAACTAAGTGAAACCCTAATATGAACAGAATTATGGTTAAGATGAGATGTAAGATTATGAGAACATGATGGTGATATGTAATCTTGTCTTAATCAGGGTTGACCAAGGATATAGATGACATGAGGAATATGTGATTAGGATATCTCTTTGGAAGGTATGCCATTACCTCTTGCTTGGCTTATTATACATTATGCTTGTGTTATATGGTAGTAAAGACTTGGAATATGGTATTGATTGAAATGATTGTGTTGTATGATATGTTGCTTGAATTTCCATACTTATGTCTATGAACACCTACAAACATAATATAGATGTTCCATCATAAGATAGCTCATAAACCACTTGGTGGTAGAGCGCATGCATAATGATCACAAACCACTTGGTGGTAGATCATATGATGTTTGTATAATGATCAAAAACCACTTGGTGGTAGATCATAAGGTTTAAAAACATCAAAGCCGTTGGGGGCAGATGTACAAGATATATGATGGAAATGTTCTTAAAATATGTGTTCTCTTTTTCTAATGAACATCTTTGTGCAAGTATATGGTTTTCTTATATTTCTTCTATTACTTACAAGTATTAGTTTTATCTTATTGCCAAGATAGGATGAGAGGTATATAAAAGACACGTAGGCATACTCAGTACAATATTATTGAATATTGTGCTAACGTGTACCACATGTAATCTTTTGTTTAGGTTGTGGACATGTGTTTTTGAAGATCTAGGATAGTTGAGAGTTGTGTGGCGAGTTGATGTACAGGTGGACCTGTTGTCTTAAGATCCTATAATTTAGTGGTAGTACATGCATATGTATAGATTTGTTATTCAATATGTAATATCAAATGTTGTAACAATTCATGTTGTAATTATATGTTGAATGGTGAACATATGTGTATGGTTTTATTATTGTTCATGTACATGTGTTATTGATTATTTCCTTCTAACTCCCTTTATTTTCTCTTTCTTAGCCTAGTGTGTGATGTTTAAACTGGGATTCTCACTGAGGTGAGGGTTTCAATTTGGACATCACACATCAGATTAACTTTTAGAAAATCTGGGGACGTCACAAAATCCTTCGTTGGGAAGTTGGATCATGAACCATTTAGGACTAGTGAACTTCTCAAAGTGGAATACAACTCCTTACCCATTAATTAGATGAGCATGAGTCAGGTGAGAATCCCAACCATCCACTAAGTGATTCCACACAAAAACAAGAAGCAAAAGGGCCATGTGATGAACAATTATAGGAAACATCTTCTACCTCTGATTTGATGTAAAGTGACATCAATATATTAGTATTTTTGTTTCAATTACAAATTGAGCAATCATTTTATCACTCAAATCAATCCAGACTTAGTAGGCTAGCCATTTGACGGGTGAAATTTGATTTTTCCTTTGTTTTAAATTTTGACACTTCTAGATTTACTAAAACTTATCTAATTTATAAGAAAACCTTTATCATATTTTTTATTACTTTATTCTTAAATTATAAATCTCATCTATATTTTAAAATATCAATCTTATAAATGGCATAAGTTGACCCAATTGAGGATTTGATGACCCAATTTAGGTTTTAACTCCAATTTTTTGTATTACCACCTCAATGAATTTATTTATTGGTTAAAACAATATACTCTGAAATTCATAAAATCCAAATACAATTTAAGTTTAGGAAAGGATTCCAATATAATAGACCATATGGTAAAGGGAAAAATTGAATATGTACCTAAGGTTGGATATGTTACAACACTTCACCCCAAAAAAATATTTTCATCCCCAAAATCTCAAATAAATAGTGAGGGGTGAGTTTGCAACATCTCCTCCATGAGATTCAAGTTGTTTCCTCCATGTACTTCCAAAGAACTTTTACTAGTTCTATCTCTTTATACTTAACTTACTCATAGAATCCATGAGGACAGTCATCTAGACTCTTTTGATTTCAAACCAATAGAGACATGCGGGTCTCGTTTGTTTGGCAAGATGACAAAAGCTCCTCCCATTGGAAATAGTAAAAAAGTGAGTGATCTTTTAGGAATCATAAATATTTATGTATGTAGACTTTGTTTCGTAACAAAATATAAAGGTGGTTACTAGAATTCAAACACTTCGATACAATTGATGTGGGGAATACTTAAACCAAGAGGTTGAGGACCTTCTACAAGACCATTATATTGCATTACAATAGATTCCACCTAAAACATAATGATGTATCGAAAAGAAAGAATCACACCATGTTACAATCATCAATAAGTGTAGCCAATATTATGACTTCCTTCAACGAATATGCTTTATAAACCACAATGCTTAGACAAAACTGTGTACCATCTGAATTGGTTCAAAAGACACTATATGAGATATTCTATGGGAAGTGTGCTAATATGTCTTTTATGAAGATTTGGAATAGGAAGCTTATATGAGAAAGTAGTTTCTTGAAAATCTTGGTCCCAAATTAGATAAATGTTATTTCCCTAGAAATCCTAGGGAAACTAAAGGAGACTACTTTTATATCCCATTCGGTAGCAAAGTGTTTCTTTCCAAGATGACAATAATCCTAGAAAAGGAATTTATTCCCAAATGAATTAGTGGGAGAAAATTAAAGTCAAAATGTTAGAGAACATTGAACCCATAGAGATACATTAGGAACAAGAAGAATCACAAATTGTTGCAGAATCTCAAGTTCTTCATGTAACAAATGAACCTCATAGCTCTAGTAGGACACACCTTGAGACTGAAAGATTTGGATCTCTTGTGACTCAAGAAGGAAATGAGTTGGCCATAAATGATGAGATAACAACCTACCGAGATTCTATTGAGGGCTAAATTCTGAGAAATGTCATGTGACCATTGAATCTAAGATGGAATCTATGTACACCTATAAGGTATGACCTTGGTGGATCCATCTGAAGTGGTAAAACCCATAGGGTGCAAGTGGGTCTTCAAGAAGAAGACTGACATAATGTACAGACCTTTAAGGGAAGATTGGTTGCAAAGGGTTTCAAAAAATTTCAAAGTGTTGAACATGATGAAGTCTTTTCACTAGTTTCCATGGTTAAACCCATCAAGGTCCCGCTTACTATTGCATCTTATTATGACTATGAGATTTGGTAGATGGGTGTTAATGCCACATTACTTAATGATAATATACATGAGGATGCGCTCATGACACATCATGGAAGGTTTTACAAATTCAAATAATACAAATAAAGTCAATAAGCTACAAAGTTCAATTTATGGATTGAAGCAAGCATCTTGAAGCTGGAATCTTCAATTCCACTAGGCAGTCAAAGATTTTGACTTTTAGTCAATATGAAGATGAAACATGTGTCTACAAAAGGTTAGTGGGAGCATATGTGTATTCAACATATTGATGGGAATGATAGCCTTATCCTTAAAATGTAAAAAAAAACATGGCTAGAAAAGTATCTTCTCTATGAAGGATTTAAGTGAATCATCATATTTCTTAGGAATTAAGATCTATATAAATAGATCTAGAAGGCTTCCTTACCTAAGTAAGAGCACATACATTGTCAAGATGTTGAAGGGGTTCAACATCCAGGTCTCACAGAGAGAAAATTTATTCATTTCCCATGGAATTAATCTCTGGAGAGGCTAGTGTCCCAGTTCTTGTAAAGAATGAGAATGTGATGACCCCAATTTCTATATACTTCCCTTAGTGACATCAACATATATGCATGCACTCATATTTATATATTTCAGAATGGAAAATATAAGAAATGAAGATACTCAACTAAAATCAGAGAAAAGCCAAGATCAAGTTCACATCATCATTAGATAGACACACAACACTTCATTCATTGAGAATAAATAAAGTCATTACATACTAGTAATTGAGAAGGAAGAATGAATAAGTCTATGAAAAAGAAAAATATGATTATTACATAGGATCTATAACATCCTATTACATCATCTAGAAGAATAAAACTATCTACTAAAATGAATAAGATAATAAGTGGAGATCTATCTACTCTCCTCCATGCTCATTATTTATTGGCTTCTGGTACTTTGAAGTACATCATATGTTGCTTGTACCTTGAAAATATGAGGAAAAAACATCAACAAAGTTGGTACACGGAATTAAAAGCTATATTATGCTGACATATAAAAATACTTGAAAATGAAGAAGAGAAAGAAAATGTTATTTAGAGGCAAAAAATCAGGCAATCCCAAGTTATTAATCATATTTCAAATGAATATGCATTACTATGGTGGACTAGCACAAACATAAATTAATTGGGCCCTATCCCCGTGTACCTTGTACCATTAGGGAATTCCCTACGTACCTTGTACCATTAGGGAGATACTAGTCAACATTAATTCTTTCCCTATATAAATGGGAGATTAATGAGCACCACTAGTAACTACATTTCATTTTCTCATTCATTTATGTTCTTCAATATTAAATGCAAAAAATGACAATACACATATATCTACATCCAACAATGTACTTAAATACATGGAAGAAAATGCATATATTTAACAATATACAAAAACTAGTCTTATAATTATATCCACATACCTTTAATTTCATATCTGACTTCTACAAGTCCTAGATTAGGAGAAAGAGAGTAGATCACCCTAAAATGTAAACAAGAACCTAAGGTCACCATGGGTTCTCATCATTCCATATTAGGGTTTCTATTATAGTTTAGATCATTAGGGATATCTCTTTAGGATACATATGATTCGAGAGATCAAAGTTGGATCTAGGGTTTTATGGTCGTTCAAGATCATATAGTGTCATTAAATAATTAGGATTTGACATATTGTTGCATAAGGTATACACATTTAGAGAGAGAAACTAGAAATTAGGGTTTTTCGCAACTATTGAATCAAATATCCCTCTTTGATTAGGGTTTCAAGTAACATGATGATCAGGACCCCAATTAGGTTTAGGATGTCTACAAGGCAGATCTAAATCAAGGATGACTATTATTACACAAAATATATATATTAAAAGGTCATTAGGGCTTGTAGGCCAAATTTTATAAAAAGGGGTTGGATCTAGGCTGTGACGATATTTTATTTAGATAGATCACATTTCTTTGATGAAAATGATATATAGGTTTGATATACTTTGATATTCCTAGTATTTTGTAGGATTTTTCTAAGATCTGGCCAATCATGTAAATCCTTGAAGAAATAAATGAAAATAAAGAAAGGAAAGTGAGCATAGCTTCGCGGATCAGGTGACGGATCCGACATACCTGATCTTCCCACTGATCCATGGGTGGACGCTCAATAGAGGAAAGGGGTTCAATGTTGGAAAATGATGAGGATGCCCACGGGGCTCAAATGGATTCAATCGACGGGTATCGACAAGGTGGAAATTCCACCTGCTTGATTGTTCCTCACTCGCGCGTGCCATGGCTGCAGTGAGGGGACAGTGGAGGTGAGGTGAGGTTGGGGTAATCAAGTGGGTCTTGGATAGTGCTGAAGTGTGGGTTGAGTTTGCAGAGCCTTCCTGAGTTCAACGAACCCAAGAAACTCTCTAGAGATGGTCCCTATCTCGGTTGTGGTTCTACTATGTAAAAGAAAAGGAAATTGAGGTTTTGGGTGTTTACCTACCCTCGGGTTGGATTGAGGGGTTGAGAAGCTTAACATTGGTCTAGTGATGCGTCTGTGATCTCCTGGAAGTCTGGAGAAGCTTTGGACTTGCCTAGCAACAAAGCTATGAAGCTCGGTTGCAAGTGCTTGTTGATGGCACCTTCTGGACCATCGCACTCCCACACTAGAGTTGGGAGGTCTCAGCCTGGGCTCAAAGATGGTACATATGAAGTCGATTGAAGGGAGGAGCCTTGAGGTATGAGCATGCCACACTGGTTCAGGCCAGTGGCATTGGAGTTGGGTGGAGAAGAAGAGGAGTGATGGCATGCAATTGAGGGGTCTTTGTGACTAAAAGGAAGGCGGCGGAGCTACTAGGCTCCTTAAATAGATTGGATATGGGGCATAGAGGCAATCCCTAAAATGGGCGCCACTACTAGTGAGAGGTAGGGAGAGGAGGGGGCTTGTTCTCCTTGATCCGAGGGAGATGGGTTACTTGACAAGGGTCGTTTGGTTCATTCGGGTGAGAGGAAGTATTCCTCCAAAAATCTTACGTAGGTGAAGTGAGAGTCGAATGTGAGGGCGTTGGAGAGATCGTCGCTCTGTTGGGGCCGAATCCCAGTTCATGCGAGAGGTTAGGGATGATAGGATCATTATTAGATCTGGCACTATCCGCGATCAGAAGATCGAATGGCTGGGTTGGGTTCCCTTAAGTGATCCACACCCAGGTTAGAAAATTGGGGCCGTGTGACACATTTTATCAATTAAAATCTGAGACTTAGGTCATGGGGTCCAAAGTAAAAGGAATATGTACATCAAATTTGATTGCCCATATCTCCAAATCAGTTATATATAATTGAATTGAAATTTTAAGTAAGGCTTCATGACATTATCAAGTAGATATGGTATAAAATTAGGGTTCAGATTCGAAGGTTAAACATGGTTATTGACTAAATACATTAATACTTATAGTTCACCTTCATGAGACACTTAGGGTTTTACATTATGTGAAAATGATAGGCCATTTAATCCATTTAGTGAGAGAGATGGTTGATGACATAATTGGAATAAACAAAATTGTAGGAGAGAGAAAAAAATATATAGAAAAGCTCACTATGTCACATTCTACCCTCCTTACAAGTTTTTTTCCCCAAAATTCAAGCAGTCTGAAAGAGATGTAGATATTTCTTCTCGACCTCAGTCTTTAGCTCCCAGGTGGCATCAGTTTGATCATGGTGACACCATAGAACCTTCACCATATCTATATGTTGATTAATGCAAAGCTCCTTTGTCTTGAAATCAAGAATTTTGACTGGGGACTCAACATATGACATATCATCCTTCAACTCGAGAGGTTCATGATTCAGAATGTAACTGGGGTCTTTGACATAAGGCTTCAGCTTAGATACATGAAATACATTATGCATGGAACTATACTGAGGTGGAAAAGCGAGACAATAGGCACATTCACTAACCCTTTCTAGAACCTCAAATGGTCCAACATAATGAGGACTAAGCTTTCCTTTGTTCCCGGCCAAAGCTTGAATAGGTCAGATCTTTAGAAAGACATGATCACCTTCCTTGAACTGACGTTCCTGCCTATGAGCATCTACATAAGACTTATACCTATCCAGTGCTTGCTTCATCCTCTGCATGATCAGTGCAACTTTATCAATATACAACTGCATCTCCTTTGATTTCATCAGAGTATGTTCTCTGATGTCGTCCTAGTGTAACAGAGATCTGCATGGTCGGCCATAGAGAGCTTTATAGGGAGGCATACCGATGCTTTCCTGATAGCTATTATTATAGGCAAACTCAGCTAAAGGCAAGTAGTAATCCCATGAGCCTTCGCAATCGAGAACACAAGATCACAGAAGATCCTCCAAAATCTATACTATACACTCTGATTGCCTGTCTGTCTGTAGATTGTAGGTTGTACCGAAGTTCAATTTGGTGCCCAATTCTTATTGAACCTATTTCCATAGCTTTGAAGTGAACTTTGGGTCCCTATCCGAGACTGTAGATGCTGGAACTCCAAGCAGACATACTATCTCCCATATATAGAGGTCGGCCAACTCAGAAACTTTTACAGTAGTCTTCACAGGGAGAAAATGAGCTAACTTGGTGAGACGATCCACTATGACCCATGCAACATCGTATCCCTTCCTGGTCCTGGGTATTCCCACCATGAAGTCCATGGTGATGTGTTCCCATTTCCATTCCAGAATCTCAAGGGGTTGTAGTAGACCGCCTGGTCTCTAATGCTCAGCCTTGATTCTTTGGCATGTCAGACACCTGGACACAAAGTCAGCAACATCATGCTTCATGCCCCTCCACCAGAACTGAAGTTGTAAGTCTTTGTACATCTTCATCGTGTCGGGATGAACTGTGTACTTTGACCCATGTGCCCCATTAAGAATTGTTGTCTTTATAGCTGACTACTCAAGAACCCACATACAGTTCTTGTATCAAAGATCACCATCAAGACCCATAGACAGATGTGTTTGAGGCTTCGACAAGAGAGAGGAGAGCTCTATAAGATCAATACTAGCCTTATGTGCCTCAAGAAGTTTGAAATGCAAGTTGGACGTGATGGAGACGTTATTAACATGCACATGATCAGACAGAAACTATAGCTTCCAGCCCACTAGATCCTCCATATTCTTCCATCCCGGAACAGATAGAGATGCACACACTGCCCTTTTCCTACTAAGGGTGTCAGCGAGTACATTTGCTGTCACAACCCTGATTTTGGGTTCTTTAGGTGAGAAATGCTATTTATCTTAATATAGATATATGAAGAAATAATGTTGTGGTTTGATTTGAATTAATGAATTTCATTTACAATAGCCTTATTAATTGATTTGTGGGCCTTATTGGCTATTGGGCCCAATAACAAGAAAAAGAAAATAAAAGAGAAAAAGAAATTCAGTTAATAAAAGAATATATATTAAGAAAGGGAGAAGAGAAAAAAGGTAGAAGCATCTAGAAGGCTTAGGTAATATCCTCCAAAGATGGATTTCGTGTCTTTAGGGTTCCTTGGGTTCCAACGAGTCCAAGTTGCAAAGATAATGCAACAAGATCAATTAAATATTGCTTTATTAAAAAGGAAATATGAAATAACAATGACATTAAAAGAAATATGTAGATATATGGATAATGGATCCATCTAGGATAATATTTCATGTCCACATGGTTTGTAATGGAAAAAGGGATCAAAATCAAGAAAATAAAAGATTAAGAAAGAGGAAATACCAATTAAATTGGTTTTATTAAAGAATAACTTGCTTATGATAGAAACACCCTTTTCCTTTGGAATTTGGGTTTCAAATTTATTATATGAGTAGATAATACCAAGACAGATTTTACTCTAAAATTTGAGTGAAAAATATTAAACAAGGATAGAGATATTAATTTCACATGTTTCCTTTGTTTAATACATATTTTACTTTGTTTATAAGAAATTAGAAACAATGGGACGATGACATCCGTCGGATTCCCCGCGTGGTCCCAAGGACCATAGATCCGATGGTGGTTGTGCATCATCCACCTCAAATCATAGAAGGAAAGGGAAAGGGAAATAGAGAATTTCTAATCCAATTTTCTCAAATCACACAGTACTAGCTAGGAATCCAAGACCACAAGGGTCTTTGGGACATGATTCCACACCCATCTAACCTAGCTTTTAGGGTTTTTTGTGTATTCTAGAAAGAACGCCCAAATCACTCGAAGGTGTGGGTGGCGGCAGGTTTGGGGAAACCCTAGAGAGCCGCCCCAATCCAATAAATATAGCCCCTCCTAATTCCTCACATCTTCGCGAACCCAAACAGCTACTCCTAGATCCCAAACTCCCTATCCCTCTCTAGATCGATTCCTCTCTGGTGAGAGTGCCTCCGCAGAGCCACCACAGGCTGGGTTCGAGAGGAAGAAGAAAGAGGAGAAGTAGTGGCCATCGGATTAAGGACCACCGTGGACTTGTGAGAAATCCAACGGTCCAGTGTTGGGTTAGCACACGTGATCGAGATAGTGGAGACGCGTGACATGGATCTTCTAATCCTGCATAGTCCAAGCGGACCACCAATCGAGCGGCCTAGCATTTTTGGTAAATAGCCCTCTCTGTCAAATATTCAAGACAATTTTTTTCTTTGTAAAATTCATAGAAATTGCTAGGAAGATCTGATGACTAAACTTAATATATGAAATTTCATTAGAAAAATATGAGGAACACGATAAAAATAGTTTGAGAACCTGATTTTGTTTCTATTTGCAAGAGTATGTTAAGTTGATGGAAAATGTATTAAATTTGGTTAGAAACCCTAATTGAGGTTAATGAATGAATCTATGAGGCATAATAAGTTAATTCGAGTAGTATTAACTTGTTGAATGATAATGGTAGATTCTAATCTGATTTTGATGAGAAATTGCATGAGTTAGGATTATAAACCAAGAATGTAAAATAATGGATCTAGAAACCCTAATTTAGGGTAAAAGAAGAGAAAAATATGTTTAGTTCGAAATATATGGAAAAGGTTGATAAATGTTGTTCCTAAGCCTACTAGGAGAGATAGGATGTGAAACATAGGGTTTATAAGTAGTTTTGTCTAATTAGGGTTTATGGTACTAAAAGTAAAGGCAAAACCCTAATTGCAAGTGAAACCCTAAAAGGGGTAGAAATTCTAAAAAGGACTAGAAATCCTAAGGAGCAAGTTGGTTTGGATATATCTTGATAAAAGGAAATTGTATGTTTATTTCAAGATTCTTGTACTTGCTTGCTTGATTAGATTTCCCTACTTGGTTGATTCTATCTCAAAAATCAGTAGTACATGTATGTGGTTATTTATGAGTAATCGATCTAGTTTTATGAAGTTTTCTCGAATGATTGATCGTATTGGATGAAACCTAAACTGTTGGATGTTCATTTATGCAAATCTTTAGAGTAACTATGATTATCACAATTAACTATAAATGTGCATTCTCACACCTACATGCCACCCTGATGTATGATGCGTGACCAATCCCTGGAGGGAAGGTAAATTAGGTCAAGCCCAAGAGGGAAGACCATTGGGTACTATGAGAGGTGACCCCAGGCACCAAGCTCAGGATGGAGAAGGTGGCCTTATGTTTCTTGCATGACTATTGGGCACCATGAGAGGTGACCCCAGGCACCAAGCTTAGGATGGAGAAGGTGGCCTTATGTCTCTTACAAAGGAGGGTATTCCAGGGTTAGGGAAAAAGTAGTGGAGAATGTCACATTGAAAACATAATTAGGATTGTTAAATAACTTAATTGTGATATTTAGGTTGTTAGCAATATTTGTGAAATTTTGGTTGTCCCCACATACCAGCATATTCATTTATGCTGACTGACGCTTTGTTTGTCGACGTTTTAGGTACAAACTTGAAAAGGACAAATGGTAAATTGATACATTGTGAAGATATGAATTAAATTGTAAGGAGGATTAGTTAGAATAGACTCCATCTGTGGATAAAAGTCTAGAAATCCAAAATTTCAAAGAGGTATATAAAGTTTTATTCCAGCTTTTTAGTATAGTTTTGGTTGAATTTAATAGTTATTTTTTATTAAATGTTAAACTATGGATCATGAGTTATTGGGATAGTGACTTTGACCTTTTGGTCTCCCTTGATTGGGGGTTATTGGGAGGCGGGGTCGTTACATTTGGTATCATAGTGAATGGTTTCTCATTTAATCCTTAAAAATTAATAAATTATACAAACTATGTAGAACTGAGGGAGTTATTAGAGGATTTTCTGATGATGGAGGTGTCTAGAAAAGGATCCCAGTCTGGGGGCTGGCAATATTTTCCTCCGCCCAGCTAGTCGGTCATGAGGACTCCAGGATGTAGTGTGACTGCCTGGCCAATGTTTGAGGTTTTGACTCTAAATAAGATACCTTTATGACTCTCTCATCTATTTTCATCCCTTCTCAACCCTAACTCAATTAAGATTCTAAGGTTTAGGGTTTTTCTTTCTCTTCCTCACCCTCTGTAGTCAGGGTATGTATGATAAGATTAAGGAATCCTCCACCAAATTAAAGAAAAGCATGTAAACAAGATGTCAGGGACATAAGATAATAGTTTATGCATAAAATAATGATAGTTACATGCTTAGTTTGCATGACATGTGTTGTCGTGCCCTCAGGAGAGACCCGAGGTTAGACCTTCTTAATAGGAGGATGAGTAGATCCTTGGAGGCAGAGGGCTCCAGAAAGAGGTAGAGACCTGACACATCCTCTGAGGATGATGCTAACCCTAAACCCTAAGTGGTTGTTAGAGATAGATGGCATGATGAGTTAGATATCATGGTCGACCATGTGCGTGGGTTGACATGCTTTTGGTTTTGAATACCTATGAGAAGTATGAGCTATGTGAGTTTGGTTGATGTAGTGCCTTTTGGGTGACCCAACCTGGGAAGGGTCGTGTATGTTAGGGTGAAGGATAACTCCTTCATTGATGAGGTTAGTGATGACCATATAAAAACCCTTATGGGCATATGTGAGCATAGATGAGCATGCCCCTATGTAGGAGTGCATGTCAGTAGTACTGGAAGTAGGTTGAAACCTAGGCCAGACGGGCATGTTGGATAGCTTATGAGATAAGCATGAAGAGCTATGGCTAATCTTGATCGAACATAGGTTTGATCATACGTTTCACCCATGAAGGTGTATGCATGTGAGCTTGATCCACCTTCTTAGAGAGAGAACCTCCAGTGGTAAGGTCAATTATAGGGTTAGATCTAGAGAGAGATAATAAGACCCGAGAAAGAAGGTTGGAAACTTAGACTCTGAGATATGAGGAACCATGAGGAGTTGGGTATGTTTTAACCTAGAGTGGACGACCTAAGTGGATGGTGGTGGTTTCCTCGTGCGTGATCCTTAGACACTTGTGGTTTCTTGGTTGCCTTTAGAGGAACCAAATCCTAGAAAAGTAAAGAGACTTCTTGAACCGATCTTTGGAAGTTGTAGGTGCCTATCTTACCTTCTAGGGATAGGAAGAAGAGTTCTTTAGGCCCTGAGGAGGTATAGTGTCAAGTTGTGAGGCCTCATACCTAGATGTTTTTCCTTGAGGAGGGCTCGACTCTGAGGTGTTGTTCATGTGGAAGGATAGTAGGAAGTGCATGCCATACCTCGCACATGTTTGGTTCATTGTTAAAAAGTTGAGCATGCAGTTGGATAGTTGTTGCATAAGAAGTGAACCTAGGGTTCCCAGACCTAAGAGGGGAAGTAGTAGTACTTGGTACACATGATGTTCACACAGATGCTTGAGTTCCTACACATGGGAGCATGTCACCCCTAATGTTTAGAGGAAAAGGAAACCCCTTGGATTAAGGTGTATCTTTGATGAACCCCTTACTTATAGTTGGTTTCATATGTATGTATGATCGTGGTCCATGTTTGGGAATAGGAACATGAATGACCTATCAAGGAGACCTAGCATGGTTTGGTGAGTTGTCTTCTTGATAGATACGTTCCTAAGTTGCATGCAAAGGATAAGCATGCTCATGTAGATGTAAACCCTAGACTAAGGACGTTTGTGACCTTTGCTGCTATCAACAGATAGTTTGCTCCCATCCTGGGAGAGGGACCCTTTTATAGGGTATGTACCAATTTTTCTTGGGTTTCAGGTAACCTAAAGATGTCTCATAGGATTTTGAGAAGCTAAGTAGAGAGTACATAGTATGAGAACGAACCTATAGATCCATAGATAACCATCTCTAAGGGCATGTGGATGTGTTACCATGGAGGTAACCAGTATGGGGCCTGACTGAGGTAGGTAGGTCGCCATGATCCCTATGAGAGGATGTAAGTTTGACCACGAATGCTGAGAGAGATGATGGAGGCTTGGGTAAAGTTCCAAGTTTTGAGAAATACCATGATAGAATCCTAAGTCAATACTGAGGTCAGGTGGGGATAAGACTGATGGGAGTAAGAGTTGCCTAATTTCCTAGTTGCACAAGATCGTAGGGTCAGGAGGTAACAACTATCGTGTTCAAGGACCATGAGTTAGGATATTGATCACCTTCATGAGCTCATGGAGCCCAAAGAGCATTTGAGGTGGGCACTCCCTGGTTGCATAAGGAAAGAGGGATGACTCCAAAAATACTGACACCCTATAGACCTAGAGGAGATGACTAATGATTTTGGGATGAGTAAGGTGAGTTTGGACAAGTTTTCCATGGAAGTAAACCTGATATCAAGATGTTCAAGATGTGGAGACATGTAATGCATGTTCCAACCTAGATTGGAAGGTGTACTGGCGATGTGGGATGCACCATCTTTACTCTTGGAATGGGAAGAACTCTGTGTTTGGATGGCCGTCAAATGCTTATTTCCTCTCATTATGGGGGTGATAGATAGGGTAGTACGCATGCCATACACTAAGGATAAAAATGATGTTGTGAGTTGAAATGTTTCTATGATGTATGAGGATAGAAATAGTAGCATACCTTTATGGAGTGTGTGATGTGTGGATGGTTTACAAACACCAAGAGAACTAATGTAGTCATCTTATAAGGATGTTCTTATCATGAGATGTATGGAATTTATGAGTCATATAAGTTTAAATTTGATGAGCTCTGAGTTTTCTTGATAAAGATAGACCTAAAGTTTGAGATGAGATAATAAGTGGAATACATGGAGGTGTATGTCTTCACCGTTACCTAGCACATAAGGATGTAAGGTGGTAATGGATGCTCTAGTTGAGATGCAACTAGCTTGTTTAGCCCGTGGAGAGGCTAGAAGAGGTTGTTAGGTGAACCCTAAGTTCAAAGAGGAGACATGTATGGATAATTTTTAGATACAACTAGACTTGTTGGTCAAGTTAGTGGTTGCTTGGTTAGCCATCCTAGGGCTTAATGCAATAGAAGGATGGTTGTAGAACCTCATATGCACTTCTCTGGAAAAGAAGGTGATGAAACCCACAACTAGAGTGTTTTAGGGTTTCTGAGGAACCAACCTTGAGGAATCATGACATACAGGAGATCATGATTTTAAGTTCACCATACACTGTGGTACTATTAAGATAGTAAGTTGCAGTAGTACTTTGGATGCCTAAGATGAAGAAGTGTACAACATTGCATGTGGCTTGTTGGCATGCATGCTAGGAGGTGAAGGACAAACACCAGTAACCCATTGAGTTGATATAGAGGATAAAGAGTCCCCAAGAGAGAATGGGAGTTGATCACCATGAACGTTGTGTTGAGTCTCCCAAGGACCGAGGATGCAATATGGGTTATGGTAGATCGCCATACCTAGATGACATAATCTAAGAGAAAGAGAGAGTAATGTTAGAGGATAGATCCGATTGAACTATATATGAGAGACAAAGATGGTTCATCTACACCATGATGCAAGTTCAAAGGTTCTTGAGTATGACCTAAAGATTCAATTCCATGCGGTGGAAGTAGGTACATGAAGAACTCGATGCTAGTACAACTTATCACCCTGAACTGATGGTTAGTATGATACAGACTAGAGGATTTGATTAGAGCGTGTGTGCTCTTTAGGGTGATACATGGAGACAGTTCTTGTCCTATGAGAGTTGTGATGATAGACACCATAGCCACTATCAGGATGTAAGAAGCTCGACAAGGGAGGTCGTGTCGGTCACCGCTTCATGAAGATGATGTCGGTGGAAAGACCTTGGGAAGGTCAAAGAGACCATAATGTGTGCAGATGAAGTCGCTTTGATCGTGTGATGACTGAGAGAGCCCCGGGGTGACATGAGTCATGAGCTGATGCGAGGTAGACTGACATACAATTCACTGTGGGAGAATATGTGATATGAAAATCTGACCCCTTTGACTTATAGCTGAGAAAGTTGAGTCCCCGATACATAGGTCCATTTGAGATGGATTGGTGGATATGATTATGTTTAGCCTTACCCCTCAGGATAAAATGATGTATGATGTGTTCCACGAGTCCGATCTAGAGCACTATGTGAGGTACCCAAGCCATGTGCCGAGCCATGAATCTATTAAGCTTTGAGAGAGAGACTAAAATGTCCTGAGTCACCCATGATGGTACGAGATACCAAGGTGAGAGAGAACTCAGATGTAAGAATATAAGATGATGAAGGTTCTTGGGAAGCACCATGGAGAGGGTGAAGCCACATGGGAGCCATGATGGACATGAGAAAGTCTTATCTTGTTTGTTTGTTTGCTCGGTGGAATTTTGAGCACAAAATTCTTATAAGAGGGGAAGGATGTTACAACCCCGATTTTGGGTTCTTTTGGTGAGAAATGCAATTTCTCTTAATATAGATATATGAAGAAATAATAGTGTGGTTTAATTTGAATGAATGAATTTCGTTTACAATAGCCTTATTAGTTGCTTTGTGGGCCTTATTGGATATTGGGCCCAATAACAAGAAAAAGAAAATAAAAGAGAAAAATAAATTCAGTTAATAAAAGAATATATATTAAGAAAGGGAGAAGAGAAAAAGGTAGAAGCCTCGGATTAAGGACCACCGTGGACTTGTGAGAAATCCAACGGTCCAGTGTTGGGTTAGCACACGTGATCGAGATAGTGGAGACGCGTGACATGGATCTTCTAATCCTGCATAGTCCAAGCGGACCACCAATCGAGCGGCCTAGCATTTTTGGTAAATAGCCCTCTCTGTCAAATATTCAAGACAATTTTTTTCTTTGTAAAATTCATAGAAATTGCTAGGAAGATCTGATGACTAAACTTAATATATGAAATTTCATTAGAAAAATACGAGGAACACGATAAAAATAGTTTGAGAACCTGATTTTGTTTCTATTTGCAAGAGTATGTTAAGTTGATGGAAAATGTATTAAATTTGGTTAGAAACCCTAATTGAGGTTAATGAATGAATCTATGAGGCATAATAAGTTAATTCGAGTAGTATTAACTTGTTGAATGATAATGGTAGATTCTAATCTGATTTTGATGAGAAATTGCATGAGTTAGGATTATAAACCAAGAATGTAAAATAATGGATCTAGAAACCCTAATTTAGGGTAAAAGAAGAGAAAAATATGTTTAGTTCGAAATATATGGAAAAGGTTGATAAATGTTGTTCCTAAGCCTACTAGGAGAGATAGGATGTGAAACATAGGGTTTATAAGTAGTTTTGTCTAATTAGGGTTTATGGTACTAAAAGTAAAGGCAAAACCCTAATTGCAAGTGAAACCCTAAAAGGGGTAGAAATTCTAAAAAGGACTAGAAATCCTAAGGAGCAAGTTGGTTTGGATATATCTTGATAAAAGGAAATTGTATGTTTATTTCAAGATTCTTGTACTTGCTTGCTTGATTAGATTTCCCTACTTGGTTGATTCTATCTCAAAAATCAGTAGTACATGTATGTGGTTATTTATGAGTAATCGATCTAGTTTTATGAAGTTTTCTCGAATGATTGATCGTATTGGATGAAACCTAAATTGTTGGATGTTCATTTATGCAAATCTTTAGAGTAACTATGATTATCACAATTAACTATAAATGTGCATTCTCACACCTACATGCCACCCTGATGTATGATGCATGACCAATCCCTGGAGGGAAGGGAAATTAGGTCAAGCCCAAGAGGGAAGACCATTGGGTACTATGAGAGGTGACCCCAGGCACCAAGCTCAGGATAGAGAAGGTGGCCTTATGTTTCTTGCATGACTATTGGGCACCATGAGAGGTGACCCCAGGCACCAAGCTTAGGATGGAGAAGGTGGCCTTATGTCTCTTACAAAGGAGGGTATTCCAGGGTTAGGGAAAAAGTAGTGGAGAATGTCACATTGAAAACATAATTTGGATTGTTAAATAACTTAATTGTGATATTTAGGTTGTTAGCAATATTTGTGAAATTTTGGTTGTCCCCACATACCAGCATATTCATTTATGCTGACTGACGCTTTGTTTGTCGACGTTTTAGGTACAAACTTGAAAAGGACAAATGGTAAATTGATACATTGTGAAGATATGAATTAAATTGTAAGGAGGATTAGTTAGAATAGACTCCATCTGTGGATAAAAGTCTAGAAATCCAAAATTTCAAAGAGGTATATAAAGTTTTATTCCAGCTTTTTAGTATAGTTTTGGTTGAATTTAATAGTTATTTTTTATTAAATGTTAAACTATGGATCATGAGTTATTGGGATAGTGACTTTGACCTTTTGGTCTCCCTTGATTGGGGGTTATTGGGAGGCGGGGTCGTTACATTTGGTATCATAGTGAATGGTTTCTCATTTAATCCTTAAAAATTAATAAATTTTACAAACTATGTAGAACTGAGGGAGTTATTAGAGGATTTTCTGATGATGGAGGTGTCTAGAAAAGGATCCCAGTCTGGGGGCTGGCAATATTTTCCTCCGCCCCGCTAGTCAGTCATGAGGACTCCAGGATGTAGTGTGACTGCCTGGCCAATGTTTGAGGTTTTGACTCTAAATAAGATACCTTTATGACTCTCTCATCTATTTTCATCCCTTCTCAACCCTAACTCAATTAAGATTCTAAGGTTTAGGGTTTTTCTTTCTCTTCCTCACCCTCTGTAGTTAGGGTATGTATGATAAGATTAAGGAATTCTCCACCAAATTAAAGAAAAGCATGTAAACAAGATGTCAGGGACATAAGATAATAGTTTATGCATAAACTAATGATAGTTACATGCTTAGTTTGCATGACATGTGTTGTCATGCCCTCAGGAGAGACCCGAGGTTAGACCTTCTTAATAGGAGGATGAGTAGATCCTTGGAGGCAGAGGGCTCCAGAAAGAGGTAGAGACCTGACACATCCTCTGAGGATGATGCTAACCCTAAACCCTAAGTGGTTGTTAGAGATAGATGGCATGATGAGTTAGATATCATGGTCGACCATGTGCGTGGGTTGACATGCTTTTGGTTTTGAATACCTATGAGAAGTATGAGCTATGTGAGTTTGGTTGATGTAGTGCCTTTTGGGTGACCCAACCTGGGAAGGGTCGTGTATGTTAGGGTGAAGGATAACTCCTTCATTGATGAGGTTAGTGATGACCATATAAAAACCCTTATGGGCATATGTGAGCATATATGAGCATGCCCCTATGTAGGAGTGCATGTCAGTAGTACTGGAAGTAGGTTGAAACCTAGGCCAGAAGAGCATGTTGGATAGCTTATGAGATAAGCATGAAGAGCTATGGCTAATCTTGATCGGACATAGGTTTGATCATACGTTTCACCCATGAAGGTGTATGCATGTGAGCTTGATCCACCTTCTTAGAGAGAGAACCTCCAGTGGTAAGGTCAATTATAGGGTTAGCTCTAGAGAGAGATAATAAGACCCGAGAAAGAAGGTTGGAAACTTAGACTCTGAGATATGAGGAACCATGAGGAGTTGGGTATGTTTTAACCTAGAGTGGACGACCTAAGTGGATGGTGGTGGTTTCCTCGTGCGTGATCCTTGGACACTTGTGGTTTCTTGGTTGCCTTTAGAGGAACCAAATCCTAGAAAAGTAAAGAGACTTCTTGAACCGATCTTTGGAAGTTGTAGGTGCCTATCTTACCTTCTAGGGATAGGAAGAAGAGTTCTTTAGGCCCTGAGGAGGTATAGTGTCAAGTTGTGAGGCCTCATACCTAGATGTTTTTCCTTGAGGAGGGCTCGACTCTGAGGTGTTGTTCATGTGGAAGGATAGTAGGAAGTGCATGCCATACCTCGCACATGTTTGGTTCATTGTTAAAAAGTTGAGCATGCAGTTGGATAGTTGTTGCATAAGAAGTGAACCTAGGGTTCCCAGACCTAAGAGGGGAAGTAGTAGTACTTGGTACACATGATGTTCACACAGATGCTTGAGTTCCTACACATGGGAGCATGTCACCCCTCATGTTTAGAGGAAAAGGAAACCCCTTGGATTAAGGTGTATCTTTGATGAACCCCTTACTTATAGTTGGTTTCATATGTATGTATGATCGTGGTCCATGTTTGGGAATAGGAACATGAATGACCTATCAAGGAGACCTAGCATGGTTTGGTGAGTTGTCTTCTTGATAGCTACGTTCCTAAGTTGCATGCAAAGGATAAGCATGCTCATGTAGATGTAAACCCTAGACTAAGGACGTTTGTGACCTTTGCTGCTATCAAGAGATAGTTTGCTCCCATCCTGGGAGAGGGACCCTTTTATAGGGTATGTACCAATTTTTCTTGGGTTTCAGGTAACCTAAAGATGTCTCATAGGATTTTGAGAAGCTAAGTAGAGAGTACATAGTATGAGAACGAACCTATAGATCCATAGATAACCATCTCTAAGGGCATGTGGATGTGTTACCATGGAGGTAACCAGTATGGGGCCTGACTGAGGTAGGTAGGTCGCCATGATCCCTATGAGAGGATGTAAGTTTGACCACGAATGCTGAGAGAGATGATGGAGGCTTCGGTAAAGTTCCAAGTTTTGAGAAATACCATGATAGAATCCTAAGTCAATACTGAGGTCAGGTGGGGATAAGACTGATGGGAGTAAGAGTTGCCTAATTTCCTAGTTGCACAAGACCGTAGGGTCGGGAGGTAACAACTATCGTGTTCAAGGACCATGAGTTAGGATATTGATCACCTTCATGAGCTCATGGAGCCCAAAGAGCATTTGAGGTGGGCACTCCCTGGTTGCATAAGGAAAGAGGGATGACTCCAAAAATACTGACACCCTATAGACCTAGAGGAGATGACTAATGATTTTGGGATGAGTAAGGTGAGTTTGGACAAGTTTTCCATGGAAGTAAACCTGATATCAAGATGTTCAAGATGTGGAGACATGTAATGCATGTTCCAACCTAGATTGGAAGGTGTACTGGCGATGTGGGATGCACCATCTTTACTCTTGGAATGGGAAGAACTCTGTGTTTGGATGGCCGTCAAATGCTTATTTCCTCTCATTATGGGGGTGATAGATAGGGTAGTACGCATGCCATACACTAAGGATAAAAATGATGTTGTGAGTTGAAATGTTGCTATGATGTATGAGGATAGAGATAGTAGCATACCTTTATGGAGTGTGTGATGTGTGGATGGTTTACAAACACCAAGAGAACTAATGTAGTCATCTTATAAGGATGTTCTTATCATGAGATGTATGGAATTTATGAGTCATATAAGTTTAAATTTGATGAGCTCTGAGTTTTCTTGATAAAGATAGACCTAAAGTTTGAGATGAGATAATAAGTGGAATACATGGAGGTGTATGTCTTCACCGTTACCTAGCACATAAGGATGTAAGGTGGTAATGGATGCTCTAGTTGAGATGCAACTAGCTTGTTTAGCCCGTGGAGAGGCTAGAAGAGGTTGTTAGGTGAACCCTAAGTTCAAAGAGGAGACATGTATGGATAATTCTTAGATACAACTAGACTTGTTGGTCGAGTTAGTGGTTGCTTGGTTAGCCATCCTAGGGCTTAATGCAATAGAAGGATGGTTGTAGAACCTCATATGCACTTCTCTGGAAAAGAAGGTGATGAAACCCACAACTAGAGTGTTTTAGGGTTTCTGAGGAACCAACCTTGAGGAATCATGACATACATGAGATCATGATTTTAAGTTCACCATACACTGTGGTACTATTAAGATAGTAAGTTGCAGTAGTACTTTGGATGCCTAAGATGAAGAAGTGTACAACATTGCATGTGGCTTGTTGGCATGCATGCTAGGAGGTGAAGGACAAACACCAGTAACCCATTGAGTTGATATAGAGGATAAAGAGTCCCCAAGAGAGAATGGGAGTTGATCACCATGAACGTTGTGTTGAGTCTCCCGAGGACCGAGGATGCAATATGGGTTATGGTAGATCGCCATACCTAGATGACATAATCTAAGAGAAAGAGAGAGTAATGTTAGAGGATAGATCCGATTGAACTATATATGAGAGACAAAGATGGTTCATCTACACCATGATGCAAGTTCAAAGGTTCTTGAGTATGACCTAAAGATTCAATTCCATGCGGTGGAAGTAGGTACATGAAGAACTCGATGCTAGTACAACTTATCACCCTGAACTGATGGTTAGTATGATACAGACTAGAGGATTTGATTAGAGCGTGTGTGCTCTTCAGGGTGATACATGGAGACAGTTCTTGTCCTATGAGAGTTGTGATGATAGACACCATAGCCACTATCAGGATGTAAGAAGCTCGGCAAGGGAGGTCGTGTCGGTCACCGCTTCATGAAGATGATGTCGGTGGAAAGACCTTGGGAAGGTCAAAGAGACCATAATGTGTGCAGATGAAGTCTCTTTGATCGTGTGATGACTGAGAGAGCCCCGGGGTGACATGAGTCATGAGCTGATGCGAGGTAGACTGACATACAATTCACTGTGGGAGAATATGTGATATGAAAATCTGACCCCTCTGACTTATAGCTGAGAAAGTTGAGTCCCCGATACATAGGTACATTTGAGATGGATTGGTGGATATGATTATGTTTAGCCTTACCCCTCAGGATAAAATGATGTATGATGTGTTCCACGAGTCCGATCTAGAGCACTATGTGAGGTACCCAAGCCATGTGCCGAGCCATGAATCTATTAAGCTTTGAGAGAGAGACTAAAATGTCCTGAGTCACCCATGATGGTACGAGATACCAAGGTGAGAGAGAACTCAGATGTAAGAATATAAGATGATGAAGGTTCTTGGGAAGCACCATGGAGAGGGTGAAGCCACATGGGAGCCATGATGGACATGAGAAAGTCTTATCTTGTTTGTTTGTTTGCTTGGTGGAATTTTGAGCGCAAAATTCTTATAAGAGGGGAAGGATGTTACAACCCCGATTTTGGGTTCTTTTGGTGAGAAATGCAATTTCTCTTAATATAGATATATGAAGAAATAATGGTGTGGTTTAATTTGAATGAATGAATTTCGTTTACAATAGCCTTATTAGTTGCTTTGTGGGCCTTATTGGATATTGGGCCCAATAACAAGAAAAAGAAAATAAAAGAGAAAAATAAATTCAGTTAATAAAAGAATATATATTAAGAAAGGGAGAAGAGAAAAAGGTAGAAGCCTCTAGAAGGTTTGGTAATATCCTCCAAAGGTATATTTCGTGCCTTTAGGGTTCCAAGGAGTCCAAGTTGCAAAGATAATGCAACAAGATCAATTAAATATTTCTTTATTAAGAAGGAAATATGAGATAACAATGATAATATAAGAAATATGTGGATATATGGATAATGGATCCATCTTGGATAAGATTTTGTGTCCACATGGTTTCTAATGGAAAAATGAATCAAAATCAAGAAAATAAAAGATTAAGAAAGGGGAAATATCAATTAAATTGGTTTTATTAAAGAATAACTTGCTTATGAAGGAAACACCCTTTTGCTTTGAAATTTGGGTTTCAGATTTAATATATGAGTAGATAATGCTAAGACAATTTTTCCTTTAAAATTTGAGTGAAAAATATTAAATGAGGAGAGAGATATGAATTTCACAAGTTTCCTTTTTTAAATACATAGTTTCCTTTTTTTAAAGAAATTAGAAACAAGGGGACGATGACAGCCGTCAGATTCCCCGCGTGGTCCGAAGGATCACAAATCCGATGGTGGCTATGAATCGTTCACCTCGAATCATAGAAGAAAAGAGAAAGGGAAATGAGAATTTCTAATCTAATTTTCTCAAATCACACGGTACCAGCTAGGAATCCAAGACCACAAGGGTCTTTGGGACATAATTCCACACCCATCTAACCTAGCTTTTAGGGTGTTTTGAGTATTCTAGAAAGAATGCCCAAATCACTCGATGGTGTGGGCAGTGGCACGTTTGGGGAAACCCTAGAGAGACCTCCCGATCCTATAAATATAGCCCCTCTCGATTCCTCACATCTTTGCAAACCGAATCGGCTACTCCTAGATCCCTAACTCCATGTCCCTCTCTGGATCGATTCCTCTCCGGCGAGAGCACCGCTGTAGAGCCACCGCAGGCTGGGTTCGAGAGGATGAAGAAAGATGAGAAGCAATGGCCGTCAGATTAAGGACCATCGTGGATTTGTGAGAAATCTAACGGGCCAGTGTTGGGTTGTGTGCGTGATCGAAATAATGGATATGCATGACGTGGATCGTCTGATCCTGCATAGTCCAAGCAAACCACCGATCGAGTGGCCAAGCATTTTTGGTAAATAGCCCTCTCTGCCAAATATTCAAGATAATTTTTTTCTTTGTAAAATTTGTAGAAATTGCTCTGATGACTAAACTTAATATATGAAATTTGATCAGAAAAATATGAGGAACACGATAAAAATAGTTTGAGAACCTGATTTCATTTCAATTTTCAAAAGTATGTTAAGTTGATGGAAAATGTATTAAAATTTGGTTAGAAACCCTAATTGAGGTTAATGAATGAATCTATGAGGCATAATTAGTTAATTCAAGTAGTATTAACTTGTTGAATGATAATGGTAGATTCTAATCTGATTTTGATGAGAAATTCATGAGTTAGGATTATAAACCAAGAATGTAAGATAATGGATCTAGAAACCCTAATTTAGGGTAAATGAAGAGAAAACTATGTTTAATACGAAATATATGGAAAATTTTGATAAATGTTGTTCCTAAGCCTACTAGGAGAGATAGGATGTGAAACTTAGGGTTTATAAGTAGTTTTATCTAATTAGGGTTTGTGTTACTAAAAGTAAAGGCAAAACCCTAATTGCAAGTGAAACCCTAAAAGGGGTAGAAATCCTAAAAAGGACTAGAAATCCTAAGGAGCAAGTTGGTTTGGATTGATCTTAATAAAATGAAATTGTATGTTTATTTCACGATTCTTGTACTTGCTTGCATGATTGGATTTCCCTACTTGGTTGATTCTATCTCAAAAATTAGCAGTACAAGTATGTGGTTATTTATGAGTAATCGATCTAGTTTCACGGAGTTTTCTCAAATGATTGATCAAATTGGATGCAACCTAAACTGTTGGATGTTCATTTATGCAAATCTTTAAAGTCACTATGATTATCACAATTAATTATAAATGTTCATTCTCACACCTACATGCCACCCTAATATATGATGATTGACCAAGCCCTGGAGGAAAGGTCAATTAGGTCAAGCCCAAGAGGGAATACCATTGGGCACTATGAGAGGTTACCACAAGCACCAAGCTCAGGATGAAGAAGGTGGCCTTATGTTTCTTGCATGACTATTGGGCACCATGAAAGGTGACCCCAGGCACCAAGCTCAGGATAGAGAAGGTGGCCTTATGTCTCTTGCAAAGGAAAAACCCTAGAGAGGGTATTCCAGAGTTAGGGCAAAAGCGGTGGAGAATGTCAAATTGAAAATGTAATTTGGATTGTTAAATAACTTAATTGTGATATTTAGGTTGTTAGCAATATTTGTGAAATTTTGGTTGTCCCCACATACCAACATATTCATTTATGCTGACCGACACTTTGTTTGTCGGTGTTTTAGGTACATCCTTGAAAATGATAAATGGTGAATTGATACATTGTGAAGATATGAATCAAAGTGTAAGGAGGATTAGTTAGAATAGACTCCATCTATGGATAGATGTCTAGAAATCCGAAATTTCAAAGAGGTGCGCAAAGTTTTATTCCTTCTTTTCAGTATAGTTTTGGTAGAATTTAATAGTTATTTTTGATTAAATGTAAAATTGTGGATCCTGAGTTATTGGGATAGTGACTCTTACCTTTTGGTCTCCCTTGATTGGGGGTTACCGGGAGGCGGGGTCGTTACATTTGCCTTACCTGAATGATACGAAATAGTGAAATCATAGTCCTTTAGATATTCAATCCATCAGCGTTGATGTAGATTCAAGTCCTTCTGAGTCATGGTGTACTTCAGGCTTTTGTGGTCGGTGAAGATGTCGAACGTTGCCCCGTACAAGTTGTGCCTCCAAATTTTGAGAGCATGAATGATTGAAGCTAATTCCAAATCATGTGTGGGATAACTAAGTTCATTAGGTTTTAGTTGTCAACATTCAAAGGCCACTACCTTACCATTCTATTGTAGGACACATCCTAACCCAATTCTTGAAGCATAACTGAATATCACAAACCCTTCGTTACCAGAGGGTAGAATAAGAACTGGAGCCGATGTCAACTTTTGCTTTAACTGCTCAAAACTAGACTCACATGTAGCTAACCAGATGAAGTGCTCATCCTTCTGAGTAAGCTTAGTCAGAGGAAGTGCCACTTTGGAGAAATTCGGAATAAAGCGACGATAATATCCGGCTAGACCCAAGAAACTTCGAATTTCAGAATGATTGTGAGGAGGTTGCCAATCAAGTACAATAGACACTTTGGCAGGATCAATAGATATATTACCTCTAGAAATGACAGGTCCAACAAACATGACTTTGTCAATCCAGAATTCACATTTTGAAAGCTTGCCATAAAATTTTTGGGTTCGAAGAATGTTAAGAATTGCTTGCAAGTGTTCTCGGTGTTTTTCCATAGAATCAGAATAGATCAAGATATCATCAATGAAGACGACCACAAAATCATTAAGGTAAGGTTGGAAAACTTTGTTCATTAGATTCATAAATACACCCGGTGCATTTGTCAACCCAAATGGCATCACTAGAAATTCGTAATGCCCATAACGAGTTCAAAAAGTAGTTTTAGAAATTTTAGAATCCTTGATTTTAAGTTGATGGTAGCCAAAATGAAGATCAATCTTTGAGAAAACCTTAGCAGTATGAAGCTGATCAAAGAGGTCATCAATATGAGGGAGAAGATACTTGTTTTTAATAGTAGCTTGGTTCAACATGCGGTAGTCAATACACATATGCATAGAACCTTCTTTATTTTTGATAAAAAGAATAGAAGCACCCCAAGGGGGAACACTAGGATGAATGAAACCTTTGTCGAGAAGTTCTTGCAACTATTTCTTCAACTCCATAAGCTTAGCAGGATCCATCCTATATGGTGCCCTAGAAATCGGAGTGGTTCCGGGAAGAAGATCTATGGAGAACTCAATGTCTCTATTTGGAGGCAGCCTAGGAAGCTCCTTCGAAAATACGTCAGGGAAGTCATGTACCACCTCCAGACTTTCTACATGCCCACTACTAGGACTGGTCTTTGAGACTAATGCGAGGAAGACTTTACATCCTTGAGAAATGATTTTTGTAGCTTTAAGAGAGGAGATTATAATATTATTACTGAATTTTCTTCCCCTAGAGATTTTCACAAGACAAGAATGAGGTTGAGAGAGGACTACCATCTTGTTTCTACAATCAATGTGAGCATGGTATGTGTATAGCCAGTCCATACCAAGAATAATATCAAAGTCTTCCATAGTTAAGAGAATAAATTCAAAGGGCATATCATGATTTTTTAAATTTAAGAGAGAGGACATCAACATTCTGTAGGGTTGTGAGTATTTTGTCACTAGGATTAGACACATATATAATATATCCCAAGTCCCTTATATGCAGATGTAATATAGATGCTAGACTTTGAGAAATAAACATATTTGTAGATCAAGAGTTGAATAAATCTTTAACAAGATGACCATTTAATAATACTGTGCCTACACATGATAACTGAGTTATGAATAATTTGTAGGCCTGAACAAGATATTAAACTATGAAAAGAATTTAGGTTACCTTCAAAAAGCTGGTTGAGATTTTCCTTGGCCTCTTCTGCATTCACTGCAAATACCCTACCATTGTGGTGCCCCTGAGGCTGTGGAGCACCTACTGCAAGATTGCCAAAGACGGAGGGAGTGGGGCACTCGGTGACGAAATGGCCCTCCTTCTTGCAGTTGAAGCAGACCGACTTGGTACGGTGGCAAACCCCACCATGGAAATGTCCACAAGTCTTGCACTTGGGATGATTCATCCTTGGCTGGTTCTGGTGGTCTTTCTGTCCTCCCTTTCTTGAACCTCCTTGTTTCCCTAATCCCTTATTGTTATGGCCAGGATTGAACTTCCTAGACTTATCTTCCTCAGTTGTGGTTAACCCTATGTACCCGAAGATGGAAGGTTTATGCATGCCCTACTCTCTCTCCTACTTGAGGGCCATGTCTAGGGCTTCATCTATGATTCTGGGATGGGAGGCTATGACTAGGGTTTTCAGGTGGGCAGAAAGACAGTCAACATAGTGCTCAGTGAGGCAATCTTCAGTTTTTATAGGTGCATAATGTTCTAGAAGTCTAAACATTCAGGTGTAGTCAGCTACTGAAAGGCTGCCCTAGTTAAGTTCCATGTACGTCTTCTCCTTCCTCTTCCTCTCATCTATGGGCATAAAACGATCAGTGAAAAGGGTTTTGAAGGCTTCCCACCCCATGTTATCTATTTCTTCTCCCTTATTCCTGCCATAGTTCTCCCACCAGAGTTTTGCCTCTCCCTTAAGCAAATGGGTGGCTAACTTGACCTTCTTCTTAGTGGGTACTTCTAGGGTATGAAAACCGTTCTCCACAGAGAGGATCCAAGCCTCCGCCTTATCCATGACCTCAGGCTGATCTTCCCCCCAAAAGGTATCAGGGTTGAGTTTTATGAAATCTATCACCATCACTTCCTTTTTCCTAGAGGAGCTAGGTTTAGGGGTTCCTTTAGTGGCAAGGGTTTCCATAGAGTCTAGAAGGATTTTTTTTAGTTCCTCCCACCTTTCCTTGGTCGTGGTATCAGGATCAGGTACTTCAAAGGTTTTAGGCTCTTTCCTCTTCTCAGAGGATGATTCCTCAGAGGCCTTTGAGTAGCAAGTCTTAGGAGGCATCGTGAAATTAGGTGGACATATTAGCTTTAATCACTCAACAATTATTTTCATTATTATATTTTTTATCACATAGTATTTCATTATTCTCCTTTATTAATTATTAATGCTCTTAATGTTATGATTTGTTGAGGATACCCTAAAATCCTTATCAGTCAGTCCTTAAGACTTTCTAAATAGAGAAACTCTTTTCCGAACCTTATATCATAAAGTTAAGGGGGAATTATTCAAAAATGGAGATTAGAGGGGAATTTTTCCAATAGAAAAGATGAGAGGGAATTTCTATAGATGAGAAGCATCCTAATTAAGGTATGACCAAGAAGTAGGGGACATTTAGGATATTGGCCAGGTAGACTTCCACTGCCATATAGGTAGCCTCATCATTGTCAAGCAAAGTGGTGCATAGACTTTAGCTAGACCCATGGCAGGTGCTATCTTGGACACCTCAACCCTTCACATACCTAACTCAAGGACTACCCTAGACTCATAATAGGGTGAATGAAGTTCATTTGACTATGATGTGTGAACATCGGCTCTGATACCAACTGTGATGACCCTGATTTCTATATACTTTCCTTAGTGACATCCACAGATATGTGTGCACTCATATCTATAAATGTTAGAAGGGAAAATATAAGAAATTAAGATAGTCAACTAAAATCAGAGAAAATTCAAGATCAAGTTCACATCATCATTAGATAGAAACACATCACTTCATTCATTGAGAATAAATAAAGTCATTACATACTAGTAATTGAGAAGGAAGGATGAATAAGTCTATGAAAAAGAAAAAATATATATTACATAAGATCTATAACATCCTATTACATCATCTAGAAGAATAAAACTATCTACTAAAATGAATAACATAAGAAGTGAAGATCTATCTATTATCCTCCATGCTCATTATTTATTGGCTTCTGGTACTTTGAAGTGCATCATATGTTTCTTGTACCTAGAAAATATGAGAAACAAAAACATCAACAAAGTTGGTACATGGAATTAAAAGCTATACTATTTTGGCATATAAAAAATACTTGGAAATGAAGAAGAGAAAGAAAATGTTATTTAGAGGCGGAAAATTAGGTAATCCCAATTTATTAATCATATTTCAAATGAATATGCATTACTATGGTGGACTAGCACAAACATAAATTAATTGGGCCCTATCCCCACGTACCTTGTACCATTTGGGATCTCCCTGCGTACCTTGTACCATTAGGGAGGCACTAGTCAACATTAATTCTTTCCCTCTATAATAGGGATATTAATGAGCACAACTAGTAACTACATTTCATTTTATCATTCATTTATGTTCTTAAATATTCAATGAGGAAAATGAAATACACATATATCTACATCCAACACTGTACTTAAATACATGCAAGCAAATACATATATTTAACATCCACCAAAAACTAGTCATATAATTATATCCACATACCTTAAATTTCATATCTGACTTCCACAAGTCCTATATTAGGAGAAACATAGTAGATCACCCTAAAATGTAAACAAGAACCTAAAGTCACCATGTATTCTCATCATTCCATATTAGGGTTTCTATTATACTTTAGATCATTACGAATATCTCTTTAGGATACATATGATTTGAGAGCTCAGAGTTTGATCTAGGGTTTTAGGGTCGTTCAAGATCATATAGTTTCATTGAATAATTAGGATTTGACATATTGTTGCAGAAGGTATACACATGTAGAGAGAGAAACTAGAAATTAGGGTTTTTCACAACTATTGAATCAGATATCCCTCTTTGATTAGGGTTTCGAGTAACATGATGATCAGGACCCCAATTAGGGTTTAGGATGTTCACAAGGCAGATCTAAATCAAGAATGACTATTATTACACAATATATATATATTAAAAGGTCATTAGGGCTTGTAGGCAATATTTTATGAAAAGGGATAGGATCTAGGTCCTGACAATATTTTATTTAGATAGATCACATTTCTCTGATGAAATTGATATATAGGTTTGATATATTTCGATATTCCTAGAATTTTCTAGGATTTTTCTAAGATTTGGCCAATCAGGTAAATCCTTGAAGAAATAAACAAAAATAAAAAAGGGAAGCAAGCTTAGCATCGCGGATCAGGTGAGGGATCTGACATACATGATCTTCCCACTGATCCAAGGATGGATGCTCATCAGAGGAAAGGGGGTCAGCATTGGAAAATGGCGAGGATGCCCATGGGGCTCAAATGGATTCAATCGACGGGTTTGGTTAAGGTGGAAATTCTGCCTGCTTGATTGTTCCTCACTTGCGTGCGCCATGGATGCAACGAGGGGACATCATATGTGAGGTGAGATTGGGGTAATCAGGTGGGTCTTGGATAGTGCTAAAGTGTGGGTTGAGTTTGCAGGGTCTTCCAAAGTTCAACAAACCCAAGAAACTCTCCATAGATGGTCCCTAGCTCGAGTTTGGTTCTATTGTGTAAAAGAAAAGGAAATAGAGGTTTTGGGTGTTTACCTATCCTTGGGATGGATTGAGGGGTTGAGATGATCGGCTTTGGTCCGACAATGCATCCACGATCTCCTGGTAATCTGGAGAAGCTATGGACTTCCCCGACAACAAAGCCCTAAATCTCTATTGCAGGTGCTTGTCGATGGCGCCTTCTAGACCACCGCACCCCCACGCGAGAGTTGGGAGGTCTCGGCATGGGTTCAAAGATGGTACAAATGAAGTCAATTGAATGGAGGAGCCTTGAGGTATGAGTAGGATGCACTGGTTCAAGCCGGTGGCATTGGAGTTGGGTGGAGAAGAAGAGGAGTGATGACATGCAATTGAGGGGTCTTCGTGACTAAAAGGAAGGTGGCGGAGCTATTGGGCTCCTTAAATATACTGGATATGGGGCATAGAGGGAAGCCCTAAAATGGGCGCCGCCACCAGTGAGAGACACAGAGAATAGGGGACTCATTCTCCCTCATCTAAGGGATATGGGTGACTTGACAGGGGTCGTTGGGTTCGTTCAGGTGAGAGGAAGTCTTCCTCCAAAAATCTTGCATAGGTGAAGTGAGAGTCAGGCACGAGGGCGTCAGAGAGATCGTCGCTCTGTTAGGGACGAATGTCGGGTCGTGCAGGAGGTTAGGGATGACCCGGCCATCGTTGGATCTGGCGCGATCTACGATTGGAAGATCAAACAACTGGGATGGGTTCCCTTAAGTGATCCACAAAAATAGGGGCCGCGTGACACAATTTATCAATTAAAATCCGAGACACAGGTCATAGGGTCCAAAGTAAAAGGAATATGTACATGAAATTCAATTGCACATATCTCCAAATCGGTTAATCCAATTGAATTGAAATTTTAAGGAAGGCTTCATGCCATTATCAAATAGATAAGATATAAAATTAGGGTTCAGATTCGAAGGTTAGACATGATTATTGACTAAATACATTAATACTTATAGTTCACCTTCATGTGACACTTAGGGTTTTTCATTATGTGAAATTGATAGGCCATTTAATCCATTTAGTGAGAGAGATGGTTGATGAGATAATTGGAATAAACAAAATTGTAGGAGCGAGAAAAAAAATATAGAAAAGCTCACTTTGTCACAGAGAATGCATGAGTAAGATTCCATATGCATCTACTATTGGATCTATCTTGTATTCAATGTTATGTACTCATACCATTTTCTGGTATATATTTGACATGACGAGTGAATATTAATTAGATCCCAGTGACACTAGGTTGCCATAAAGAACATCCTTAAGTACTTGAGAAGCACTAAGGATTAATTCCTTGTTTACGGTAACGAGGGAGAGTTGGGTGTAAATGGTTAAACCAATGTGAGCTTTCAAACTGACAAAAAAGATCAACAATCACAATTTGAATTTGTGTTTGACCTTAAAATAGAACTATAATATGGAAAAGTTCTGAGCAAGAGATAGTTGCTGATTCTACAAAAGAAGTTGAGTAAATTACTATTTTGAACACATTAGTGGATATTATATGGATCAAGAAGATCATTTAGATGATCTTATAGGAGGTTCCAAACATTAATGACACATTAGATATAATGTGATAACAATGGAGCTACTAGATAAGATAGAAAACCTAGACAGCATAGTATGGACACTCCATCTCATACGAGAGATCATATAATTAGGAGATAAGAAGAGTTGCAAAGTTCTGAATACAAGCAAATGTTTCTAACTCTCTACAAAAGCACTTTCACAACAAGAACATGATGGGCATATTAAGATCACTTAGAATAAGATCCGTAGGTCAATGGATCTAAGTTCAAGTGGGAGTATGTCGGTATGTATGCCCAAAGATCCAATCATATGATGATTGTAATGAGGCATCATGTAATGGATTTTATTAATAATAAAGGAAACTTTTATAAATATGTTTGTTCAAGTATGAGATGATGGATAAAATGATAGATGTGTAGATATGATATTACTCTATGACATATGTCTTCATGTCTTCAAGGTAAGGACTTGAATAATGAGATCATATGTATGATAACAATATATAAATTTTTACTATTTCCATAGTCATATATTATTCTGGAAACCATATAGACAACAACAATACATAAGACTAGAATGTGTGCTGACTTATGACAAAATCTCATTTGTCATGATATATGATAACAAGCCAAACACATAGGTATTTTTTAGAGAACAATGTAGGGGACAGATCCACCTTGAGAGTTATGCATGGAAACCATTGAATGTAGTCTGAATTAACTCTCATAGTAATAGTGGCGATTTTGGTTCTTATTCCTAAAGTCACTGCAATAATTACATGTTGTTTGATGTACTTTGACACCAACCGACGTGACCTTAGATATGGATTACCATACACATGGTGCTTAAATACATTGTGATACATGGGGATTGAATGTGAATGATGTGGATGAGATTTATCCCTCCTATCGGAGTTGATATCTTGGCCACATGATAAGAGAGACTGAGAAACATATGGCCATACTCATGTGAATCAATATGTGATATGTGAGTTCATATGCATCTCAAAAAGGTTTGCTCTTGTTCAAGGAACATGGATTGAATATTAATAGGATAACGATTCCATGCCTCAGGTTTAATATGGATATTAGTGGCAAAGGAACTATATGATGAGGATAACACTAATCACATATGTAAGTTGAAGTTGTTCTCCAAATTTCCAATTACTTGGGTAGCAATGATGTGTTGGTAGATATCACTCATTTCTTATGATGTCATAATATAGTTATGGACATTCTCTACCAAGGTAATTTGTGACTTATAGGGTCACACACAGAGGATGCACCTGGAATAGGTGTTTAATCATGAATAAGGATTAACTTTTTTAATCAAGTGTTCAGGTAATCAACTTAAACAACATTAGATGTCATTTGGCTGACTGGCGTGTCTAGTTGTCAGACTAGAATGTCCAATCAACTGGATGGGAAGTTTAGTCGACTGATTGGACTGATCAGTAAGATTGGATCAAGGAATTGATGCTAACATCATGATTTTCATTAACTTGTATTAGGTATCTCCTTCCCTAGACTTTCCCTTAGGGATCTAATTCCCTAAACTTGCATCTACGCCACCCCCTAGGGCAGAATATGGCACATCTCATGCGGATGAGGTGACATGTGGATGTTCCTTATAAATTGTGGGTTCCTTCTTGTTGACTATGATTCCTACACTATGGACTAGAACCTTTACCTATTATTGTTGTTTAGGCATCACCTATGGAACTGGGAGTATGGACATGGCAATGGTGGAACCTCTATGTTCCTTGTCTTGCAAAGACGGTATAGACAGGGTGTCCTTGTTGCTTTTTGTAGAGACTGTACTAACTGAGGTGCATGTATGTGAATAATACATTGGCATTTTAGATCCCCCTTGTCTTCCATATAGCCTATTAGGAAATGGAACTTTTGGCAGATACAAACATTCAAAATTTAGGGTGTGTTTATTTGGTGTCTCCTCAATAACATGCTCTATATTCTTGAAAATAGAGACATAGTTCACATCATGTTGTTGATGAGTTGTTTTTTAGTTCCTAAGGAATCCCTGCTGAATGATCTTCTTTATGGATTCAACCTATGCTACTAATTGAGATATTTGATATTTGACACTATAGATCTAAGACCCTTTATTTTATTTTTCCTATGAATTGGTCCAATAAAGCCTCATTTTGACTCATAAGTTTGCCCAACATCCCTTCAATCACGTCCATTTTTCTAGGACCCCTATCCAGCTGATATTACTAAGAAGAGTTGCATTGTTGCTTCTGATTGGGCTATTGTGCTTGTGACAGATCCTATTGGAAATTGTTTGTAACCTTCCAAGTGAATTTAGGATCCCAATGCCATGAATTTTCATTCCCAATTATTCAGCTACTGTAAGAACATGCACTCCTCTTCTTCCTTGTGAGTCTATCCAATGAGCCTTCAGTTCTATAATATCTCTTGATTCCATAACACTCTTTATTGTTGTTAATTAGTGCTTCTATTTCCTCCTCCCATGGTTGGTTCTTAGTTATGTTCTTTAAGATCCCATGACATCTTGTAGCCTCCTTGTTTAGGAAGAATCATGCCCCTACACTGTCAAGAATAATCATCTCCCCTTTGTGTAAGATATAATAGAATGTCTTTGTTTATCGATATAGACCAATCCCATGATGAGGCATTTTCCTAAGAAGGTTCTCAAATCTCTTCCAAGCTTCTAAATATGACTCCTCATCATGTTTCTTGAAGTTGTATATTTCCCCCACTAATTCTTTTATCATATATCATGGGAAATATCTACTAAAGAACACATCTCTCATCTTATCCCATGTTTCAATAGACTATGGCGGTAGACTTAGGAATCAGTCATTGGCTTTATCTGACAACATTTATGAGAAAAGCTTCAGATAAATCATTGTGGTTGGAACTCTGTCGAGCTTCATCATGTCACAACTCTCCATAAAGTTATCTATATGCACCATCAAATCCTCCAAGTTGTGCCATGTAAGGATTGAGACTTTATGAGTGCCACTAGTCTTGGGTCAATTTTGTAGCTAACAACATTCACTGCCTAGTATTTAGTTGGTCCAAGTTGCATTGAAGTTGAAAGTGCCTTCATGTTTTTCAATACTATTTGTTCTTTAGCACACCCTCCACATGATTATCACCATTTCCTTCCATAATTGTCATCTTCTATTGCTCTAGTTGTGGTGGTGGAGTTTGAATGAGATTCTCTGTTGAACCCCCAAAGTCTCTTACCTTGCTTAAGATCTCCTCTTGATCTATAATTGTTGGTATGGACTCCTTGTAATTTGTGGTTCGACTGTGAATCATGCACTCTTACTTAAATATTAATTCCAATGTTAGACATGGAATACTAGTGAATTGACAAAAGAAAATTATTCAATTATACTCTTGTTAAAAAGAAAATATTGAAAGTAGATAAAAGAAATAAAATGGCCATAGAATGGCCAATTGCAACACTTGTAGTGCTGCTGTTTTTGTTTCCCTGGCAATGACACCAAAAATTTGGCACACTAGAACTATGCATTAAAAATCAAGTGCATGTGTCGTGTAATATAGGCCAATGAGGCCTGAGTACCGAACTCAGGGAAACATTCACCAAATACTACAGTTACTTAGACCAAATTAGCTAGACCTAAAAACAATGGTTGATTGCTTATTTCATAATTAAAAGAAAATAATTAAATCTAAATCAAAATTATTGTGATCAATAATAGATGGATTCCTTAGGACTATGCTTTCACTACAACATACATTATATTCAAATTCTATTTCATTAATAATCATTCACCCTTCACTTTGGATCAAAGACTTGTAACAAGTATTATCTGCTCCTACAACACAATACACTACCTAGACTATTAAAAAACCCACTCCTGTAATAGTTTAGGAATTCGTTAGGTGCATTATCAAAATCTCTTGGTTGTTCTTTGAAAGCCATAAGTCGTCTCCCAACATGTGATATATGCTATTTGTATCTATAATTTATCCAACCCCTAATAACTCTCCTGAAGAAAGTAGAGGTCTACTACTCTAACTATGGTTATCAAGCATAAATGAATCGATAGGAGATCATACATTCACATCTAGAATGAAGGAAATAGATTATCAATTCATAAAATTCAAATAGAAAGCAATATAGAGCTACTCCCAAGTCCTAAGGAATATGGAGTTTAGCTACACATGATATCTATCATCTTAAAAAGAGAGGAAATCTAAGAAAACAGGCTAAACATCAAAAGACCAATGTGCAAATGCCCAAAGAAGTCATCTCAGATGTCCCCTCTACTGAGCACCTTGAGTTGTAATGTTTTGGTTAGCAATCTACCCTCCAAAAGTGCCTAGAGCATCCAATATGTGTCTATATCCTTCATCTCCTCCTTTCCCGACAATGTGCTCTATTGTAATGTGATAAAACGTGATCCCCCTTCGCGCCACACTCCCCTAAGGTCCTAAGTGGGGCTTTTTCCGTCATTAATCTATAGTCATTTGATCTAATTTGATCACATATTTGAATGAATTATGCAATGTCAATACCACTGACAGGGTGTGGATGGAACCAAGTTGTTTATTTACTGATAATCCTCTAACTATGTCCGTAATATTGACGTTGTGAGTCGACAACATCGAGTTGCTATATTCAAATTTTAATGCAACTTGAATGTTGAAGTCAGTATTACTGACATGTGTGTCAGTGGCACCAAGCACTGACTACTGATCTCGATAGTATCAATTCCTATCTTGGTAGGACCAAGATTTCTCTATTTCCCCGTTGAAACTTTATGGTCTATTGATTGCACCGACGGGTGTGTCAATGGCACCGAGCTATCCACTAAGAGCCCTATTTGTCTCAAACAAAGGAAAAACATCATAAATTCAAATAATAGATGAAAAGTAAGTATAATTTTGTTAAATTAGTAAATCCTTGAAGCAACAATGATTCACAGGCTAATGACAAAAAATAATGCATAAACTTATCTCAAAAGGAACATATATGCAATTAATGTAAAAAAATAGATTCTACAAAGTGAATGAAAACCAATGTAGAACATTTCTTCATTCCATTTTTTATGTATTCCTTTAATGTATATATGTTTCCTATCTTCAACCAGATTATTGAAATATAACAATTAAACATATAGTGTTTACTTACAAGATATACAACTATATTGATGATGCATATCTTATTTGATGAAAAAACATTTGAGGAGATAATAATGATTTTGATCCAACTATCAAGATATTTAAGAAAACCATAAGAGTATCGCATTTTTTTCCTACATCACCCAATTAATTTTTTAAATGACATAAAATAGTAGTGCTAAAACCTCTTAATGTAAGATGATTTTCCAATATTTTTTGTTTTGATACCAACACCCTTTCTTCAGGACTGTAGAGACATTGTCTTTTAAGGTGTGTTCTTACAAAATCATTAGAATAGATAATTATTACTTTTTCACATATTAATTGCATTTTCCATGATCATTTGTACATAATGTTAGATGAAGGTGACAACCTTGAATGAGAAAATATGCCTTGCTCCATTACCATAAAAATTCATTTAATGATAAAAAGGTCTTGGCAATCTATAAAACCCTAAAACATGCACAATCATCAAATACAAAAAATGAGAAGAATAAATGACAAAGTGCAAATAAAATCTTAAGCATTGTGACATGCTAGGGAGTGTAGAGGAATGTCTAATGAATTTGTCGTTGAACTCACAAATACAAATATCTTATGGACGTCATTATTTATCACATAATAAGTAAAATAAACCCCTTCACTTCTCATGATGTTCAACAAATGTAAGGTAATATTGGGCAATGCTATGTAGATGTGAAATAACAACTATATAGCTAACTAGATTAGATTATAGAGATCACTTTGTCACTACTTAGACATTTACATGAGTGACCCCAAGAATTACATGATACACTCTTGGAATCATAGGAAACCCTTACTGACTTACCTTGCATGCACATAAGGAGGAGTGAAACACACCTTTAAAGATGGTTTCACTAAATCCATGAAAAATCTTCAGTAATGGTAGATCACACTTGGGGTGCAACTTAGATCCTATGCATTTATATGGGAAAACTTAAATAATTGGTCTAACCCTAAATATCTTAGTCTAGGAATACCCCTAGAGAGAATTTTGGTTGAAATACACATTCATTGTCACTTTTATCATCAACGTCCAAGCTCAATTTAGATTAGTTATATTTTTATGCTTGGTTTATTTTGAAAAAAAGCTAGAGTCCAATTTTATAATGGGGTAGTAATATCCATATATGTGGATGTGCAGTGTGTTTTAACTCTCATTCCACTATAAATATAAGCATGCAACATCATTTTACTATATGTGTTTGTATATTTTCTACTTTTACGATATGAATTGAAGAATAAATCATTTTTAGGATTTAATTTCCAAGGTTTGACGCCTTTTTCTATTTTGAGACATGAAAACTGCCTCATCAACCACCATAGTGAACCCAAACATATTGTGACAAGATTGTTGCAAAAATCCATTGAAGTAAATAGCTTCAATTAAGATTCCACACCACATAGACCAATTTTTTATTCCCAACTTATAGATAAACATATAAGTATCCAATATTTAACAAAATGCCTTCGCAGTGGCACGAGCTATGAATTGGGTTGCCAATCCTTTTTGGATGTCAAACCCCAAAGAACGAAAGATAAAATATGAAGATGTTGATGATGGCATCATTACATTTCCATTTATGATATTTCAGATACACCGTAAGAGAGAAATTGAATCATTATCTAGCACCCCAAATATATCAAATGCAAATTGTAGAAAATGGTAGTTGTTTGCTTCACATGCGGCACCATGCTTGCATACTTTGTGAGTGGTCATGCTAGAGACTGCTTGTCCTACCTTGAAGCTAGTAGGAATGTTTCCGATTAATGGAGAAACCATAATAAGATCAATACAAGTGTGTTTGTCGTTAATCCAATCATATAATAAGATGCCAATAGGTATTTGAGCGTGGAAACCATCAGGTCATAACCTAGGAAATGGGACCACAACTTGTTTTAAAGCCTTTATCCTAACATGAGAAAGAAGGTCAAAAAGGGCGTCACAAACAATATCATGGAGGAACTTGAAACTAGGATGGATTTAACATTGTAAAGCATGGTCATCGAAGGGATCAAGCTCTATAGAATGACATAGTTGGCAATGATCATCTCCATGATACATGAGGATTAAAAGATGGTAACATAGAATAGATCAGTATTCAACTGGTGTCATGGATAATGCATGACCTTCAGTAGGAACAGTGAGTAGAAAATTTAGTGAATGGTTAGCCTATAGAGAAGCAAGAATAGCATGTTGTCATAGAGTCAACTTAGAATCTTTGAAACGTTAGGGCATCTGCCTATAAAGACTATGTCTTTTAGGTGGCAAAAGGAGAACTAGACATCTTGGACTAGCAAAAAGATGGAAGGAGGTTGCAGAAGGACTCATTAGCAGAGTCAAACGTACTTCCAGTAGGAATGGGACCAACTCCACAGAGAATATGGTACTAAATCTCCATGGTGTGAACTCGAGAGGTAATGAATGCATAACTACCAACATCTCGGGCAGTCATAATGCCTAACCCACCATGATGCATGGATAGAGTGGCAAGGCACCATTATAAATTGCCAAACCCTTGGCCATCACTGATAACAATGTGAGACCGACAATGAAGGAGTCCACAATCAAAGTCTTCTAAGATCAAGGAAATATGAACATGTGGCATTGATCAAAGGGATAACATCAACTTGGGCATACCAACACATGATAAGAGGATAAGTAGTTCCATTTGTGGACCATTGAGCAAGGCTAGAAGATCCATCATATCTAAGGATTTGAGCACACATTCCCTCAAAAAATCCATAACAAAGCATGGGTTAAGGGAAACTGGACCACCAAGAAGTTTCAGACCCTACATGGGTTGGGAGATGTTAGAAGGGAAAAATTCACAACCTGGGGCTCTTCTAGGGTCATCAGAAGGGAAAAATATTTTTGTCTTGGTAATGTTGAGGTGAAGGACAAAATCTGGACCCAAAGATTGCAAAAGAGATAAGGCCTTAGAATCTTCAGTAGAGTCACCAATGAGAGTCCCATCATCCAGGTAGAAAGATAATAAATCTAAATGTTATTTATCCTTTGAGCACAAAATAAGGGAGTGAAGGGACAAGGAAAAAAGGAGCAAATCAAGTGGGTCACCTTGTTGGACTTTAGCCGATGACATAATAGGCTCGTCCTGATCCAAGTAAAGACAAGATAATGAATGGTAGCAAAATTCAACCCAATGATAGATTGTAGGGCACTGAAGACAAACTTCTCAAAATATGGTGGACCTATCAACCATATTGAAGGCATTGGAGAAATCCAAAAGAGACAAAGAGTGTGTATGGACATGCTTCTTGTCATGAAAAAGATGTGTCACATCATGCAAAAGAGCCTCAACACCTTTGGGAATGCCAACACCAAACTAGTGATCTTGAAGATAAGAGACAATATCTGAAAAAAAATCCTTTTGATGTGATTTTAGAAATAAGATGATGCCAAATTGTACCAACTATAATAGGATGAATGTCATTGTCAGGCTTGAAAAGAGGGTAAAGGGGGCACTAGAAACATAAGGCGCCAAAGAGATAGGACAATGGCCACCCAACCAAAGATTAACAACAGTGGAAATAACATCCAAGAGTTGGTCTTTAAATGCAGTAGTCGCACCCCGCATAGTGTCAAGAAGGTGCTGCAAATGAAGGACATCACGTACACACGTTGTCCCTTTATGAAAAGATAAAACAACATCTTTGACCATACTATGAGAAGCAACGAGTGGAGATGAAGATATTTTTGAAGATGATGGAACAATAAGAGGTGGAATATGTGGATACTTGGACTCAAGAATTGATCGAGTGGTAGAATCATAAGGTTCAACCCCATGAGAAGAGAGAATCTGAATAGCACCATAAAAATGGCCATCCTTGACCTTTGACTTGGCATGAGATACATTAACATCTGAGTTATGCACATGGTGGAAAGTTGATGATGTTGTAAAATTCTAACAACAAGTTGTTGGATCCCATCAGGTTCAGAGTTCCAAGTCTCCAAAATCTTGAGAATCATGAGTTGTTGGAAGGAGGTACATTTGTGAGAAAACCGTTTGTTTACTTTCAAAGGAGTAAAACAATAGAGGACACATATAGGAAATATAAAAAACATATCCATGCCTCAATAGAAGATGGGCAAGATGTAACATGGTAAAGTGTTGTCCGTAAGGCATCAGAAAAGGGAAGATGACAGAGAAGAGGGACGCTCTTGATAGTGGGAGCACCCACTCAGAATACTTTGTCAAGAAGATCTGCACATAGCACAAGTCAGAGTGTTGGCAAAGGTGGTAGTTCTACGTGTTGATGTGTCGTGAAGTTATAAGGAACAAAAATTGGGGACATGTCTTTAGAAGGAGTCAGAAGACTGATAATGGCATGTAATGGATGCAAGTAAGAGCTGTGTGGGATAATGGCTATAGCTTCAAAATTGTTGGCTTTGTAATGAGAACAGTCAATGAACAAGGTAGCGTGTGGAGACAGAAAACACACATCCAACATTTAGTCACCCGCAAAGTAGTAATAAGAGACTTCCAAATGTCAGAATATTTCAAAGCCTTGTGAATCTCAGCTATATGTGTAGATGAAGACAAGTGCACTGAGTGTAAGGATATTCAATCACCAACAGGTTTGTTGCAGCATGAATGAATACTCTGAAAAGGACAAATAAATTTAGAAGGATATGTAGATGAAGAATGCATGCTAATCCATGTACATGTTAATAGACCATCCTCTTATCCTATCGTGCTATCCATCTACTGTTGGCCAACAACATGGATGAAGCAAGAAGAACCAATGTCGTGAGAGGCCAGAGAACTATCTTTGCATTGGCCTTAAGAAGCCAGTGTCAAGGTGCGAGAGAGATAGGTCCATATCTTAATATCCTCTAGAGGCAGATCCCAATATCCCAATTGGGTCGGGGTTCCAGATCTAAAAATATATTAGGCGATAGGTAGAATTGGCCTAAACCCAGCTGGCTAGAGGAAGCCTGAGCAGGGAGTGCGAAGGGCCTCGTATTCCCCTAAATATGACTATGTCACATGGGATTTTTTCTCTCCTTCACCAGACAGGTCAGATCTGGAGCAGAGCATGGATATGTTGGGGCAGATCTTTAGTTCATCGATTTTACAGGGTCAAAAACTAGGAGAAAGCTCCTGCGCTTATGTCAAAACCCCCACCTAAGCAGCATCTGAGCACTAGATCAATAGATTGGAATATCTAGGGGAGGATAGTGCCCATGCAGAAGGAGCCTAGAGGAGCGCCTATAACATGCTAAATCTTTGATTCAATTTCAATTTGACCCTTTTTCAAACCTTTCATCTTCTTCTTATCCTTTTATTCTTTTCCCAAAATTTTCCTATATTTTCTACCCTCTTTGTCCTCGATATTGCAACTGAGGAATATTGGGTGGCTTTGAATTATATTTACCCACATTCATTTCAATGAATGGGTTATTGCACAAATATATCAAATAATGTGTTAATTAGAGATTAATAATGCAAAATGGCCATTTGTGAGATACAATTAGTAGATTTTATTAATTTAGAGATTTTATGCCTTTGTGGGATGAGAAATGAGAAATGAGAAATTTTATATCATAATTTATTAATAAGGGTGATAAATATATTTATTAGACATTTAGCATACAATTAAATACAAAAATGCATTAAAGAGGAGAAGTTAATGTAAAGTTATACTCCTCACACTTTAATTAGCAAACCCATGAATTTTCATATCAATTGGTATTTCTCTACCCTCTTAATTAATTTAATAATTAAGCAACTCTAATATATATAAATGTCGATTGCATGAAAGAAAAGGGAAACCCCCTTGACTCCTATTTAGCCTTCCCTTGAATTTATTTGACAATGGAATAGCAATTTCTTTCCCAATTGAATTGGTATTTAAATCCTAATTACCATAGGTTTTAATTAGGCAATTAACTTTTTCTTAAACCAGTCTCGCCTCAACATAATGTGTCGTTGTGTTACTCCACCCCATCTCTAACGCAACGCTACATTCTATCCCCGCGTTACTTCCTCACACTCCTTGTCGTCTAAAATGGGCAATGCTTGTTGCCCAATGACATTTGTCGCCTCTCCTATATCTTTTGTGCCCTCCATCCTTTCCCCCACACAACAAACCCTAGCCACCCTCCTCCTTCTCTTCTCTTTTAGCCACGAAGATGCAACACTGACAAACCACCAAGAAACGCCTTCAACCTTGAAATTTGCCCAGCCTGGGCCACGATGTTGTTTCGGTTCCACTAACACCTGCCTAGCATCGGCCATGATGATTTGTTGGCATCGTTAACATCTACCCATCCGATGCCCCAACGACCCGATGCCTAGATGCCCTGATGCCCCGATGCCTCGATCTGCTCCTATTGTCGACGTCCGTCTCCAACGTGCAACACAACTTGCAATGCCCAACAACACCTATCGACCCCCCACCTACAACACCACACTGCAACTCCTCCACCATCTGTGCTTGACCACTGTGCCACCATCTTCACCAAGCCATGTTCTTACTTTACCTTCTCTATGGGTCAGCAACTCAGGGGCCAACGTGGAAGGACTTCTACCTCACATTGGATCTGATACTATATAGCAATCACAGATCAATGGTCATCCAAGCCTATAGACCACTCATCATTGATCATCATGGAGGTTAGCCCTTAACTTTCTCAAGTTCTAACTTACAATATCCAGTAAATTCGATCATGGATAATAACATGCCAGATAGTAACCTGAAATCAAAATCATAATTATATTAAGAAGTCAATCCACTTAGGCCTAACTACATAAAGATAACACATATGTATAATATTGTGATTATACAATAACCAAGTATCACCTTGATGAAAAATCATATCATAGTTAAGATGCATATAAATAACTAGTAAGACATATAAATCGTGATTAAGATGTAACCATATTGATTGATATCTTAACTTAGTATCTTGTGTATGAGTATGTGTTACACATATGTATATGGACTAATAAACTCTGATTTGTAGATCACAATTTCAATGATTGCTAATAATAGAACATAATACGATCTCATTCATTTATGCATTCCCTATATACACACATCAACATATATATATATATATATATATATATATATATATATATATATATATATATATATATATATATATATATATATATATTTGTGTGTGTGTGAGTTGGGAATTAGAAATACATATGGATCTGGGGAACACTCTCATCTAAATCGATCCAAGTGAACTTGAAATATTTTATAAGAATGCATCTAACTATATTGTCTTCATATGAATTAAATGGTGAAAAAGATAATAATGTGTAAAGTAATATACTTATATAAACATATATCTAGATGACAGGCTAGTTAGATCAAAGCATGTGTATATTAGTGAACCTAATAGATATACATGTGGAGTATGCTTACACCAATATACATGGTAAGCATGATGTTAGGAATAATATGGATTCACATTATAGAGAAGAAAATGACATCATTAAATCTAAATTGAAAGAATATCTATATTATTATTATCCACACATATATAAGTTACATAGACTTATGTGACTAAATATGGGTAATTAGAACAAATATTGATACATAAACGAACACATATTCTCTCAACAAAGATTAAAATCATAAACCCTAACATGACATTAAATGATAAGAATTGGGTAAGAATAGTATAAAAATATAATAGGAATGGATATGTTCATTTTGACTTGGCTAACATACATAATGTGTTCATAAGACAAAATGTTGACTTTGTGGACCAATGTATATTATTCAAGTTAACCTTTATGTGTGAAAAGAGGTATGTGCATCTAACACCTTTGTTGGGAAATTTTATGCCTTAACCTACTCTTTCCCTAATGAGGCTTAATTGAACCTAATTATTTATTCTTGAAACCTAATGTTCTTATGCCTCAAATCAAATTATGATTTCATCTTGTTTGGGTCTTATACCCCACTGCCATGCTTGTTGATTATTTTGATTACTCTTGGCATGACTACTTTTCTAGCATGTTGATTTATGTTCTATTTAGTTTAAAGTAGCGGTACTTATGTACAACCACCCACATAGGGTATGTATTTAATTGCCCTGGGGAATGTGTTTATTTTCTCCATATTATTGTGTAGGAGACTGGGAATGTCTTATTCTTCCCTCACGTATAGGTTAGAGGTTTAGTAGGTGCCTCAAGCCTACTTAGTTAGGTATACATAATTATCTTAATGCAAATCATTTTTGATATATTTGTTAATGGCAAGCTTCTTGTATATATAGCCTCATTCTCTTGTTATCTTCATCATATGATGAACCCTAGCCTGTTTTTACTTACTTTACTTATCTTGTTATCCTAGACTGGTTTTGTGACACATACTTTTCGTTTCCTTTCCATTTTTTTGGGTGCCTTCCCAACCACCCAAGTGTTGAGTAAGATGATGGATTAGACAAGGGGAACTTGGCTTTTGGCATGGACCTAGCTCTTGGAGGTTTTGCTTTGGAGACAAGATTGTAGTAGTCTAGACTTCCCTGTATCTAGATTCTAATTGTGTATCTTGATGTAAACCCTAATTGGAGAATTTGATGTATTGTTGTAATCCTTTATATGAAATGAATATAGTCAATAATTGTTATTCTACCACTTTTCAATGGTCATTTGTATACCATATAAATAAAGATTTCAAACTTTTACACCCTTTTCATCATACCTTTTGAGTATATTGGGAATGGAGGTTTGATATTTCAAATTTTTAGTAAAGGGGTGATTCCACCTCTTTACAACATGGTTTCAGAGCCAATGGTAGTCAGATCTTGACTATTTCAATTTGTCTCCTTAGTAGAAACCCTTACCTCATATAGTTTCCCTTTTGTTTACATTAGAATTGACCTATGCTGAAAGGTTGAATTAGGGCTATAAGATTTTCATATTAGAAATATATTTAATCAACTTTTAGGTGATTAGACTATTAGGTAACTACTAGGGCATGAAGTTGAAAGTGATGGTGTCTAGAAAGGGTCATAACTTGGGGGCTGGCAATATTTTCCTTCGCATCACAAGCTTGGTTTATGGGGACTCCCGAGTTCATATGACACTGGCCTAGCCTGATCTGATATGGAATGCTCAAAATAGCATACCTTTAGGAAAATAACCTCACTGTTGAGTATCCTTAGAAACAAAATAAAATCACATTGTGACCCATAAGTTCCTTATATGAGACTAAGATTTCCATGTTTAGGGTTAGTGTACCCTATACTAGACTTTGAAGTTTGGTAATAGTGATTAGTAAGAAGTTGAGTGTTGGGTCTTATACAGGTCTAGACTCACTCTTTTACCTCAAGTTTAGTTTGACTTGGTAAGTCAACCCTTTATGTGGAGTAGTGATAGTAGTAGTACCTTGATAGATTTTGCATTCCTGATTTCAAGGACGAAATCCCTTTTAGGGGGATGGAATCCTATACATAGAAAAATCTAGACACCTTGGAATTAGAAAACCCTAACTCCATATACAAGAGATTAGTGAGCTTGTATGGTTAATATTGACCAAACAAATCATAATTATATTTTAACATGTGTGTAACATACCCAATTTTGGCTACTAAATATATATTGAGCTATTTTACCCAAACTTGAACTTGTTTGCAATATTGTCTTTCATGCCAAGTCTGATGAGCTTATATGATTATCATGGTCACATATTAGTCTCCAATTTGATCAACTTTATCTAAATTTTATCAATTATCCTCACTTGAGAAATATTTACAAATTAGTTCCTTAGTTTGTCTATGTGAATCATTCTAATACATGTGTACCTTGACATCTTGTGTAGACCTCCATTCATAGAGCCTCTTGAAATTTCACCTTATGGCCTTGGAATCATTATATATTATTCATTGTTTAAAAGATTCTAATATTTGGATGTGTTATGATGGATGTTAGGTTAACAAGGCCAAAGATGTAGATAGAAATATTAATGTTTTCAAAACATTAGTTTAATAGAGATTGAACTCATATTCCAAATTTCAAGATAAATTGGTTTATATCTTGGGAGTTATAAAGAGTCCTCAATGTCTAGGTGACTCGTGATTAATGAATATATTAAATAAGACTATGGTTACCCTAGCAAGGAGAAAACCACAAATCGCCCCCTCCTTCTAACACCTGACTATTATGGAAAGGAAAACGGCAGTTCCCTCATCTCCTGCTTGGGGACTCAGTCGTGCAACTGACTCTCGCCTTGCGTGCCATGATCGGATGAAACCGACAACCGTTTCTCCTTGCATTCATCTTCTCATCTTCCACAACATAATACCCTGACCCATCGTCAGTTTTAGACGCATGCATCCCTCTCTCTCGCATGCCCTGGACCTTCGTTCTTCGTGTAACACCACTAGGGCCGGCCGTTACAGAGCTCTCTATGACTCCTACTCCACCACCCTGGCCGACAATGCTTCAAAGGACCCCTTAGGCTATATAAGATTCCCTGGTTCTCCAGCTAGAAGCCAGGATTTCCGACCCACATCTGCAACCTCCGACGTCGATGCCCAGATCTAAAACGTGAGACTTGTAGACATCATAGCAGGGCGAGCATCTGTTGCACCTTCCATGGCAATGCCTCCCTACCATCGACACCTCCACAGAAGCTTCAGACCCCACCCTCGAGCTCTCCTCCTCCACCTATCAATCACAATGCCGCCACATCTTTCCTAAACCTGTCAGTTGTCGTTGGGCGCCAGCGACGTCAACACCTTGGCACCCTCGCCTGGACGGGCGTCGCTCCAAGCTCGGCCACCCTCAAGTACAACACCGCCGGGTTTGGCAGGCTGCAGATCGGCGACCTCCACCATGACAACCACCGCTCCTCCTCCTAACCGCCGTGCTCCCCTAATATCCAGACGCCACCAGTGGTGCCTGCAACCTCCACCTTCGGTGGCAATCCCGTCGGCCTGCATCTGTGCGCCACAGCAACTCGATGTCATTGGGACTGCTGCTGCTAATCGACGACGGCGCCTCACCAGAATCTACCACCATTACTTGGTCTTGACAAAGCAGAGGATAGCCTTCCAACACCATGTCGCCTACTGCTCTTGACCTCCCCGCCACAGCTCCAACCTTGTTCAGACCTGCAACCATCTCGCCAAAAGCTAGCATGCACACCTGTTGACACCTCTTGTAACTTTGAAGGCCTGCAAACACCACTGTCATTATCATAACTGACAACACCGTGAGTCTGAAGGAGTCTACAATTGAGGATCTGACTCCCTTCTTCCTCCCGTACCTACTGCACTATCCATCTTGTAGTTTGCCTCGCCAGCCTGCGCATCACACTTTGATCCTATAAGCACATTGCACACCAACAGACTGAGAGCCATGCTAAACACCTGCTTCAACTACCTCCATGCTCACCACCGGCCAGATGAAGGAAGGCCCATGAGAAGATGATCGATAGGCCACTGGCTATGGGAAGCAGTTGAAAGACTAATTGATCAGGAGCAATGGAACTTCAGCAGCTTAGAGAAATCTGATGGCGACCAGAACAGGGTTGATCATGCACCGGGTGTCACAAACCAATCATAGAACAGGTAGGTGAGTTTTCTAATTCCACGTTTCAGATTGGACAATCCAAGCAACATTATCACTATCATAACTAAACTTGGTATACCATAAGATAACCTCGATAGTATAAAATTTAGAAATATCTTATACTCCTATATATACACCCCATTGGGATATGCCTATATCTATGTATGTGTACGTGAGATAGATGAGAAATATGTGGTTACTATATAGTGATACGAATAAAGCAAATCCTAAGATAGCAATTAGGCTATAACAATCAGTAACAATAATAATATATGTAACTATAAGCTCATGCGGATAGAACGGGTAAATATCATTCCATCACAAGTCCGTTTGAACTAGTTAGTAATAATTAAATAGACAATAGATTAGATGATAATATAAACATTTTAGATTTAAAAGAATTTGGTACTAATATACGAGAGTAGTCTATTCATTTCAGCTAATGGTACCATGTTGGAAAATACATATGTGCCTATAGAAATAGAGGTAGTGTAGTAACAAACAAAAATCTAAAATTTCTGTAGACTGGATTCGTATACTAACGTATTAAACGATAACATATATCAAGATTGGGATAATTAGGATGTATCCAATACATCAAAATGGTATAGTTGTACATATTTATTTGGTCAGCACATACACATATATATGGGTATTAGTAGATAGGAAATTCTGGAAATTTAAGTAGTTCGAAAATAAATTAGAAAGTTCACTACGCTAGTATCTTGTAATCATGTAGTTATATATAATCTATATGATTAGGATGTCAATCTTATTAATGTTGATACATGATGTAAGTCAAGCTATTATAAATAGTCATATCTTAATAATTCTAATTTTGGGACACATAAACACTTTTAAACCTGAAATAGAGGAAATAACTATATACTTGAGTATGAAACCTAGATGAAAATATAGAAATCATAATGAAGGATAGGATATGAAATAGTAATCCATTATGAAAAAAAAAACTAATCATAAATAAGACAAATTAAACAACATTGATTTCAAGTCAAATGGTGACAAGATTGTTATTCTTTGTAGCTACCTCTTCGTAAATTCTTGGAGACACATTATGATTATGCAATCCTTGGAGCCCTGAATAATTGAGGTACTAGATTCTCTATTTTTATATTGAGTTGTTCATTTCCCTCTTGAATGCCTTATACATTATTTAGTGGTGAACCCTATACTTGTTTAAGCCTTTCCTACCTCTTTGAAAGTTCACCACCTCATATTGATTATTGTTTGAATGCATTGAATATTATAATAGCACTTGAATTGATCTATTTGGAGTTTTGACTCCCTGGACATTGGTCCCTTTGGGCTTTGGCCCCTTAGAGCTTTGGCTCACTTGAGGTAGGGTACGTCCCGCCGCCCTGTGCACAGGTGTAATGGATTAGTTGTCCCCCAGTCGACTGCTTAACATAGCAATTAGGCTCAATGTTGTTCTTTCATAGATGATTGAACATAATGCATTGTTGCCCTTGAAGGAAATGATATGATAGTGCTCAACCTTAATATTCAAAGTTGATCATTGCAAATATTTTGATAATTTGATATATTGAACTATATTGAATAGCCTTGTGAAATTTGATCTTGAAATACAAACATTGACATATTGTTATTTTTGATTTGGCAAATTTAGTCCACCAAATGTTCCTTACCTAGATTTGATATTATCCTGAATTATACTTAGAACCTATATTTTGCAAATAGCTCGATATAAGAATTTAGTACCAGATTTGCTGACCCTTTATTTTCCCTTCAATGGGGTCCATGTGTGGTTTCGTTCCCTCTGGGAACTCATGGGCAGGTAGTAGATGAAAGATCTTGAAGAGACATGCACTGGGTAGTCCTCCGTTGAAGACTAGATAAAATGAATTCTATTTCTTATACTTGTAATCATATTTGTAAGCTTTTGCGACTCCGATGTACAAGCATGATTGTAATAAAGATTGTTTATGTTTTTTTGATATTATTTTGTAAATATTTGATCATAAAGATCGGGTCTTTACAATGTGTGTTTATATACTAATAAGTCATATAATGAATAGTTCATATGCTTGAACATTAACAAATACTTAAGGCACACAATATGAGTAACTCACTAATTGTGAATACACATAAGGTTGAACAGGTCACCCTAATTATACAATAAATGGAACTAATGCATGCTAAAAGTCCATAACATATAATGGTCATGTTGACCTAAACACTAATATGTAATCATATAACCTCAACATATATACATATGTATCCTTAATGCCTTCATAATACATTAGTGACATTAGGTGTCATAACGTAATAATATACTTGATACATATAAATGGATTATAATCATATAGCATGGTTAAATCAAGTTATTAATATATGTAAGTCAAATCACCTTGTTCTCTAAATACACATCTCATTAATCACCTTATCTTAATTTGGTATATGCATCAATTTATTAACAAAGTTTTTCACCTTATTCAACTCAATTACATATAATGACTCAAATGTGATAAGGAAGAATGGAATTTACATAAGCACGATTATTAAGTCTACAATAATTCCAAATGCCTGATGTGAAATTAAATGTATAATTTATAATATGATGTGTAAATAGGAGAAATGATGACATAATATGAGTATAAAAGGTGATGTGACAATGTGTAATATAGGTGTAAGAAACTAATTTGGCATTATTTAGACTTAATAACTAGTTGGAAAATATTACCTATTCCTTACAAAATAATTTGTGATAAAATATGGTAATATAAGAATAATGGATAATAACTCAAGTTACTAATAATTTGTGATCTATCATATTAATAAATACTGAGATGACTTAGTAAGCCCTATTTGTTCTTAAAACCCTTAATTAATAAATGTGAAATGCATATGATTGAGATATAATTCTTTTACAAGCAATGTGAATATAACATGACACAAGTGATTGAATATTAAAATGATGTAATTTCATGATAAAGATAATGCTAATGACCCAAAATGTCAAATGTGTTATATTTGATATAGTGGAAACCTTAGTGAAACTTGACTCATGAGTAGAGCATGTGAAGTACCATAGTTTAGAAGTAACCACTTAGTTTCTAAGTGTTGGGATGTTACATACTCACCCTTCCCTCTTGTTGAGATTTTGGGGACAAAATCCTCTTTAAGGGGTGGAGTGCTGTAAAATACTGAATCTTTGATTCAATTTCAATTTAACCCTTTTTTGAACCTTTCATCTTCTTCTTATCCTTTTGTCCTTTTCCCAAATTTTTCCTATCTTTTCTACCCTCTTTGTCCTCAATATTGCAATTGAAGAATATTTGATGGCTTTGAATTATCTTTACCCACATTCATTTCAATGAATGGGTTATTACACAAATATCTCAAATAATGTGTTAATTAGAGATTAATAATGTAAAATGGCCATTTATGAGAAACAATTAGAAGATTTTATTAATTTAGAGATTTTATGGCTTTGTGGGACAAGAAATGAGAAATAAAAATTTTATATCATAATTTATTAAAAATGGTGCTAAATATATTTATTAGGCACTTAGCATACAATTAAATACATAATTGCATTTAAGACGAGATGTTAATGTAAAGTTATACTCCTCACACTTTAATTAGAAAACCCATGATTATTCATATCAATTGGTATTTTTCTACCCTCTTAATTAATTTAATAAATAAGCAACTCTAATATATATATATATATGCCTATTGCATGGAAAAAAAGAGGAAACTGCCCTGGACTCCTATTTAGCCTTCCCTTGAATTTGTTTGACCATGGAAAAGCAATTGCTTTCCCAATTGAATTGGTATTTTAATCCTAATTACCATAGGTTTTAATTAGGCAATTAACTATTTCTTAACCGGTCTTCCCTCAACATAACGTGTCATTGCATTACTCCTCCCCATCTCTAACACAACATTGCATTCTCTCCCCCCATTACTTCCTCGCACTCCTTGCCTTCTGAAATGGGCAACACCCGTTGCCCAACGATAGCCTTCACCTCTCCTATATCATTCGTTCCCTCCTTCCTTTCCCCCATACAGCAAACCCTAGCCACCCTCCTCCTTCTCCTCTCCTTCAACCATGATGCTGCAACGTTAACAAACCACCAAGAAATGCCTTCAACCTCCACGTCTGCCCAACCTGGGCCATGAGGCTATGTCGACATCGCTAACACCAACCCAGCATGGGCCATGATGCTGCATCGGCATCACTAACACCTGCCCATCTGACGCCCCGAAGCCATGACACCCTCACGCCCTAATCTCCTCCTATTGTTGACGTTTGTCTCTAGCCTACAACACAACCTGCGACGCCCAATAGTGCCTATCGACCCCCCACCTGCAACACCATGTTGCAACTCCTCCACCATCTGTGCTTGACCACTGTGCCACCATCATCACAAAGCCATGTTCTTACTTTACCTTCTCAATGGGTTAGCAACTCAGGGGTCAACGTGGAAGGACTTCTACCTCACCTTGGATCTTATACTATAAAGCAATCACAGATCAATGGTCATCTAACCCTATAGACCACTCATCATTGATCATCATGTAGGTTATCCCTTAACTTTCTCAAGTTTTAACTTGCAATAACCAGTAAATTCAATCATGGACAATAACATGCTAGATAATAACCTGAAATAAAAATCATAATTATAATAAGTAGTCGATCCACTTAGGCCTAACTCCCTAAAGATAACACATATGTATAATATTGTGATTATACAATAACCATGTAGCAACTTGTTGAATAATCATATTATAGTTAAGATGCATATAAATAACTAGTAACTCATACAAATCGTGATTAGGATGTAGCCATACTGATTGATATCTTAACTTAGTATATTACGTATGAGTATGTGCTACACATATGTATATGGACTAACAAACTCTAAGTTGTAGCTCACAATTTCAATGATTGCTAATAATAGAACATAATATGATCTCATTCCTTTATGTATTCCCTAGATAAACACATTAACATATATATATATATGTGTGTGTGAGTTGGGAATTAGAAATACATATGGATCTAGGGAACACTCTCATATAAATTTATCCAAGGGAACTTGAAAATTTGTTTAAGAATGCATCTAACAATATTTTCTTCTTATTAATTAAATGGTGAAAAAGATAATAATGTGTAAAGGAATATACTTATATAAATATATATCTAGATGACATGTTTGTTAGGTCAAAGCATGTGTATATTAGTGAACCTAATAGATATTCATGTGTAGTATGCTAATACCAATATACATGGTAAGCATGATGTTAGGAATAATATGGATTCACATTATAGAGAAGAAAATGACATCATTAAACCTAAATTGGAAGAATATATATATGATTATTATCCACACACATATATAAGTTACATAGACTTATGTGACTAAATATGGGTAATTTGAACAAAGATTGATATATAAAGCAACACATATTCTCTCAACAAAGATTAAAATCATAAACCCTAACATGACATTAAATGATCAGAATTAGGTAAGAATAATATAAAAATATAATAGGAATGGATATGTTAACTTTGACTTGGAAAACATGCATAATGTGTTTATAGGATGAAATGTTGACTTTGTGGACCAACGTATATCATTCAAATTCACCTTATGTGTGAAAAGTGGTATGTATAACTAACACCTTAGTTGGGAAATTTTATGCCTTAACCTACTCCTTCCCTAATGAGGCTTAATTGAACCTAATTCTCTATTCTTGAAACGTAATGTTCTTATGCCACAAATCAGATTATGATTTCATCTTGTTTGGGTCTTATACCCCACTTCCATGCTTGTTGATTATTTTGATTACTCTTGTCATGACTACTTTTCTAGGATGTATATTTATGTTCTATTCAATTTAAAGTAGCAATACTTATGTACAACTACCCACAGAGGACGTATTTAATCACCATGGGGAATGTTTTATTCACCCCATATTATTGTGTAGGTGAATGGGAATGTCTTATTCTCACCTCACCTATAGGTTAGAGGTATGATATGTGCCTCAACCCTACTTAGTTAGGTAGACATAATTATCTTACATGAAAATCCTTTTTGATATATTTGTTAGTGGCAAGCTTCTTGTATATATAGCCTCATTCCCTTGTTATCTTCATCATACGATGAACCCTAGCCTATTTTTACTTTCTTTACTTATCTTGTTATCCTAGACTAGTTTTGTGACACATACTTTTTGTTTCCTTTCCCTTTTGCTGGGTGCCTTCCCAACCACCCAGATGTTGAGCAAGATGATGGGTTAGATAAGGAGAACCTAGCTTTTGGCTTGGATCTAGCTCTTGGAGGTTTTCTTTTGATACAAGATTGTAGTATTCTAGACTTCCCTCTATCTAGATCATAATTGTGTATCTTGATGTAAACCCTAATGGGAGAATTTGATGTATTTTTGTAATCCTTTATATGAAATTGAATATAGTCGGTAATTTTTATTCTGTTTCTTTCCAATGGTCTTTTGTGTACCATATAAATAAAAAAATAAAATATTTACACCCTTTTCAACATATCTTTTGAGTATGTTGGGAATGGAGGTTTGTTATTTCAAATTTTTAGTAAAGGGGTGATTTCACTCTTTTCCAGCCCCTAATTCTACTACAAACCATACGGGGTCACAAACCTACGAACGTCAGTTTCTACCCACTAGCACGGGTGTGAAAAATCACTGGAGAGAGGACACTTAGATTCCTTCTTCCTAGTAAGGGTGCATAGGACGAGGCTCAAGGGTAGACCCTGACTGGAAGAGGGTCGGGCCGGAGGTTAGGCAGTGCTACTAGGGTATCCTTCAGTGGTGGTCGAGATTGATCAATGCAAGTGTTGATGTGGTCCATGTCCAAGTTGCATCGATTGAAGGAGTAATTGATGCCTTCAACCCACCCTACATAAAACTATTTGAGGTATCTAACACATTGCTTGGACTGCCAATCAACAATCAAAGGCACTATGTTGACCTCCAACTAGTAACTAAAGACAATACAATTGAAAGAACCTTTATATCTATTCCACCCACTCTAGAGAGTGGATTCCCTAGATTTGACCAACCCTAAACGGTCAAAGAGGACCTTGTGTGTCTTGCATCGATCACTCTAAAAAGATTTATTCCCTCCTCAAAATTGCATTCATTCCTAAATCGTCAAAAGTGTGAAGAATATGTGCCTTGACCTTACTGATTAGATGCTCTAACCAGTAGATATGACCGCTCAATACCTTATAATATTGTATAAGATTGTAAATAGAAAGACCAATTTTGATTTTGGGTCAATATTTTTAAAATGAGGTATGTTGGACCCTAGAGGTGAACAGAGACACTGGCTCCACTTCACTAACCCTTGTCATCAAATATATTTCCAGGAGGGTCGAATCTTGGTATAGATAAGGTCATCCTATCGATCCCTTTATGTCTTCCATCACCAAGTATAAGAACACATCATGTCTATGCCTATTCTCCCTCTTCCTCACTACAACAATGTCACCTTATGGAGGAAGGAGGCTGCATCTAGATCTAATTACAAGATATTGATGATGAAGCATGGTATATTTAAAAGGTCTATACATTGTCAATATTCCTTCAACCTTCTCACTCTATTCCATATTAATTTTGCATGTTCTTTCCATATGAAAGTCATGTACCTTGAATACTTTTTATTCATTGTCATTATGCATGTACAATCTCTTCTTATGATGTTTGGAATTTCCATTGAGTCCCTTCCAACCACAAACACATATATATGGGGGTGTTTCTTATACCTGAGCGGGTAGCTACCTGCTTGAGAATTAGTTACTTCTCTACAATTTTTTACAATACATGTGTATATAAATACATTACTTTATAAATAGTTACATTACATACATAGTAGTTATATTTTTCACAAATGTACTACTACATCTCTTTTTTAGAATTTTTACTATAAAAATTGCCCAAATTTAACTTTTCAGTAGAATAGTTACATTTTTAGCAAAATAGTTACTATTTTTTCTAGATACCTACTTTTTTGACCAAATAGTTACTTTTTGGGATGCATTGGTAACTTTTCCTTAATTTCATGCGTGGTTATTATAAAAATTTCATATATATAACTTTCATATATATATATATATATTGTATGCATATATATATATATATATATATAGTTAGGCTGGAATACACTCAAATGTATCTGGAGCAGAAGACACTCAAGTAGTTTTTCATGATGCAATAATTTTTTTAGAAATCTAACATGTTGGTCCTCTTAAACATCTTATGAATAGCTCATATACAAGATTTGAGTCCATTTGGAAATTTATAGGTCATGTTCTAAAGACCACAAAAATCATGCATTTTAAATTAGTTTGGTGCGTCGAATTTGTTTCCTTCGGATGAGTGACTTACACTCATCCAAATGGGCTCAAAATTTGTATATAGCCTAGTTATAGTATGTCAATGAAGATCAATGGTTTACATTTTTTAAGAAAATTACCTTGATATGCAAACACAGCTTGAGCGTAGCACATGATCTATACATTCAGTGTATGCTAGCATGACTCTCTCTCTCTCTTTCTCTCTCTCTCTCTCTATATATATATGTATATATATATGTATATATATATATATATACACACTGAGAGAGAGAGAGAAAGAGAGAGAAGATAGGATACATTTGAGTGCATCAAGACGCTATACAGTCCAATCATTTTTCATCATGCAACAATTCTTTTAAAAATTTAAATTGTTGATCTTCTTAAATATCATATGAATAAGTTATATATCAAATTTGATCTCATTTGGACAAGTATAGTTCACACAAATGAAAAAAACAAGAATGATGTGTTGGGAATTAGTTTTGTGTGTCCATTTTGATCTGCTTGAATAAATGACTTAAAGCATCCAAATGAACTCAAATTTTGCATGTAGCCTATATTCATTCTAATTTTCATATCATTAAAATAAACAATATCTATTTTTTGTCACATTTATATCACAACATTTTTAAAATTACATAACAATACACAACGTTCCATTTTTTATTTGAAACCTATCATACCCCTTAAATTTGTTATGTGTTTTGTTTATAGATATATAGTCACTATCAAAGATATTTCTACCATGGAACAAAGATAGATTTAATTCTTAAAGAGAGTTAGAAGATGATAACAGCAAAAACCTTCTTCTATTCAACCTATGATTGATTCATTCACCAAAGTAAAAGTGGGGAGCCTATGGCCGTTGTTCATTTGGAAAAGGATAACAAAACCTAATGACATTCATCTCAGCTTCTATACTCCCCATTGTAGTCATGTTTACTATAAGCATTGGATGCTTGAACTCCACTTGGGTGCAGTAGAGCAAGGCACAAAGGAACCATAAAATTCAAACAAAAGCTTGTTACATAACTTTTGTAATTTGTGATATAATTGTTATGAAACATAAACCTTATGTATTTCTATGTAATTAACCCTTTATTATAACAATGAATATCACCAGTTTAGACTTTAAATTTTTTTTGGTCCTTGTAGATAATTACCACTGGGATTTACGGTGCAACCCATAATTACTTGGGTGAATTCTAAGACAAGTTCATATATATATATATTACATATATATTATATTTTATGTTATATATATATATATATAGGACAAAAGAGCAGATAATCTTATATATCCTACTCACCTCGTGTAGGAAGAAAATGAACTACAATCTGAGTTCAAATTACTACAATTATAGTTTAAAAAATTAGAGTTAGCATGTTATATATTACTATTATAGAAATCTGAACGGAGATATTTACCACCTCTCTCGGTGGATAAATATGTAGTTTGTTCTGAGGTACTTCTTGGCCAGTGCATATGTCATATTGATTTGGTTTCAATTGATATTCTTGATCTTCACTTTCCAATCCCTAACCATAAGAAGGTGTGTTTCTCTTCCCCATGCAGTCACAACCAGAGCTAGGGAGTAAGTGCACTAGCAGAATCTGCACCCAACTTGCTATCAGATTCCATCAAAATATTCATCCACTATACTTCCCAGGCTTTCTCTAAAGCCAAGTAGATGGAGATCCTGAATAGTACATACAACGATGCTTTATCCTCAACTGTGCAACTATTTTCCAACAAATTTCATGCAATGATAGATCATGTTGCCTTCTTCTTTCTTAGGGCTACATCACTATTAAGATTTATCCATCCTTCTAGAGGAGTCATCAAGTTTATTTTGGCCTCACGGGGGGGGAGGGTGTTCATTGTTGTACCCTTCTTCAACCAAAGATGCTTCAAAGGTGTTGACCTAATTTCATAATTGTATTCATGTGCACACATAATTCACTGCTCTATCTTCAAAGATCTCATTGTTTCTACATTGGCACATAACCCAACACCCTACTATGAAAGTAATATGTTTTCTTGGGTTGGCTTTCTTTGTCTTCAACCACATGTTTTTGGAGGAAGAGAAGACATTAAGTAGGGTCCCCTTCATTTGGATCGCTTGCCACACCAAATATGCTCCACTACAATCTCAAAAACCTTATATCAATGTTTCTTTTATTACAATGCATTTACCACACCCTGAGTCATCAATAAAGTGTCAAAACTTTCTTCTTGCATTAGCCATGAGGCTGTCATGGTTGACTAGCCTCTTGAAAGTTCTTAACTTTGTACATACTCGAGCTTGCAAGATATTTCTCGAATGTCTAACTTGTCTTTTTTGCTAATTCAAAAGATGGAGTATGCTGAATGCATAGAGAATTTTCCATCACTCGCAGGTAATCAACACCATATATCGGTATCTTCATATGCCACCGGTGGAACCAATGATACTATTTAAAACTTGGGTAGGTAAGTAATCTCCTTGATCTTGCCAATGGAGCACGTATTAGGTAGTTTAGTTTTATTTATGTCTTGAAATGCAGGTTAGTTTAATTCCATCTAACATGTATGTATTTTTTCTTAGCTAAGCTAAGGACACGATCTTTAGTAGCTTATTATCACATTCATTGTCTTCTGTCCTGGTACATACAATAGATCATAAACGTGTGCGCGTCTGTTTGAGTATCAGCCTTTATAACTATAAAGCTTAATACATAAGTTAGTGTGTTGAATTAAATTTTCTTTTATTCGTAGATTTTCATGACCTTGTGGTTTAGAGATATAACTTAGAATTCCATCGCCCATAATTTACACATCAAGTTCAAAATTACAAACATTAACTAATTAACTTGGATGTTTGATTACAATCCAATTTTGTATTACAAGTTTTATTAAGAAAAGAAATGACATATTAAAAAGACTAAGTGTTGGATTCCTTTTTTCATTCCGTTTTAATAATTCATCGTTAATGAAGTTGCTAAGTGAGTGGCAGTTTCTCACAACGAATGTTAAAAAACAAGTTGAGTGGTGGCTTTCGTACAAAGTGTGAATATTGGATATTATTTTCCAGATGTGTTGGAGAAGGTATTGTTTGACCAAAACGGTGAAACTGGTTTTTTTTCAAACCACGACACTACACCAAACCTTGGGAAATGATAAAGGTGCAAGTTAATTGCATATGTAACAATAATTTCATGTCCAACCAAACTGACCTTAATGGGTTTTTGTAGATATAGTTTCAATCTTTGGGACCGAATAGCATTTAGCTATGATTCTAATGCTTTCTTAGAGTTTGCCACCCTATAAGCACTCAAATTTTTCTACCGTAGACTTAGAAATTCAGTTATGCTATAAAAGCATAACAATGTGAGCGAGTGTTAATCGTAGATAATTTTTAAAACATATATTATGATGCCAAAGGGAACAGTGGTTCACACCGAATTTTAATCATCAGTGGAGGTATATCGCCAGTACATTTTTGGATGGCAACAGTTCAACTCAAATGCTTCCATCTGAATTGACATCGGGCCAATTATATTCTAACATCAAGACGTGTGTAAACGCGATTTCAGTGGGTACTTCCGCAAGTAAAATAAACCGTTGCGATTGGAAACATCAAGACTGCCCCATTGAAAGCTACTCGCCTTCTTATATTAGCGTCTTTCTCGCTTTCTTTCCTCGCCTATCATAGTTTCATTACGCTTTCATGCAGTGATGCACTACCATTCCTTCATTTCCATCTCCAACAACTTACCTACCTAAAATTCAGATTGAAACCGTTCTCTCATCCTCCCTCTTCCGTCATAGTTTCAACAGGTTTCATGTTGTTTTCAACGGTGGGTTCCTACGGCTGAGGGGTTACTTGCATATACATCAGATTATTATTCAAGGTATAGCAATAGGAAACCATAAATTAAGTTCTCTATCGAAACCAAACAAACATGGGTCCTAGTGCAAGTACTAAACCGTCCTATCATCCTCAGTCACTTGAATCTGATGTGAACCCACTACTCTGTCATCTAAACGACGCTCCTTCGTTTGCACCAACAAACGTGAAAACGATATCTCAAATTCAAGGGTTCCTTACCGAGAGCTTACTCCTTTATCGATGACTGCGTTTGACTACAGAGTCTATAGCTGCTGATAAACGATGTGCGTACTCAGATTGTGTGGTGAAAATTATAGGCATTCCCGAGATCTGGAACAAGAGTCTTCAAATGTTTACGCTCCAAAGCAATTAATGTTCCTTTACTTCTAGAGCTATAATCATCACTTGTTGAGATCTTATCTGCTCTACAAACGGCCTCATTGCAATAGTACAATGGTTCTCAGATTCTGCAAGACTACAACTGAAACAAAAATTTGTGTATTCAAACTGTATGGCAAGAAGATGACCGCTACTCCTTTTTTTTTTTAAATTAACCTATTCTTCTTTATTAGATTAGATCAGCTTGTGATAATACAACCATGTCATGGATAAACGGACCTGAAAAATCTCGGGTCCTGAAAGTTAATTGCCTCAATGGATAGGTGGTGGGCAACTCTGTTACATTCTCTAAAAATGTGATTAATGAATGCTTCCAGCTCCAATAGGTGCAAGGTATTGTTGATGATTAAGTTTGCATATCCTCTGCCCTTTCCTGCCTCCTTGACTGCTCGGATTAGGATTTCGCAGTTCGACTCAACCATCACCCTCTTGGAACCCAAATTTGCACAGAACCTTAAAGCTTCCCCAACTACGTAATCTGCCATCAACGTCGATGAGCAAAGATAGCTGCAAGGGTGCCCTTATATTCCCTCTACTATCTCATGCCACGATCCCTATCCCACATCTTTCAGTCGCTTTTCAAGAAGCATCAACATAATTTTTATCAGCTCCCCCGGGGGTATCATTCACTTAGCAGTGTCTTTCCTACGTGCGGGTGGTAGATCTTTTCTGTGACTTTGCAACTGATTTCTATAGTCCTCAACCAAATGTTGGAAACGAGTAACCAGGTTAAGGATAAAAATTGGATCCATCTCAGACAATTGCTTATTTCCTAGGGTCCAAGCAATCCACTCATAGTGACCATGTCATCAATCTCCTTTTCAAAACCATTCTTTAGTATCGTACCACAAATTTCTTCTCCTGATGTGCTAGGGTCATCCCAACATCTCGGGTCAACGTTGCTGAAACCCCAAATGATCTTGGACTGGGAACATTCAAAAATTGTGTGGACAGGATCTTCCATTTCGGTGTTGTAGTGTTGGCAGGTGTCGTCGTTAGTAATGTTCCTCCTTCTAAGTATTGATTTTGTAGGGAGTATGTCACAGCTGAAGTGCCAAAAGAAGTGTGATAATTTTAGCAGCCATTTCTTCTTCCACAACTGTCTCTATAGATTGTCTTCGTCCGCGTTCAGGGTAGTATCATGGGTACATCAAAGCTCATACTCCGAATGAATAGAAAACATGCCGCATTGAGGGTAGTATCATGGGTACATAGAAACTCATACTCCACCTTGGCATGTTAGAGGGATTTCTAGGATCTTGTTCGCAATGTGTGTGTGTGTGTGTGTGGGGGGGGGGGGTGGGGAACCGAACATAAATCATTGTGGCATCCCATTCACCTCTAAGATATGGCCATCTCTAAAACTGACGCCTGTAAGATATGACCATCTCTCCATAGAATCCCCCAGGGCCTATTGTAAATTTACCCATATGCTTCGCCACATATATCTAAGGCTATAACCTACTAGAGCCTCTACGATATGGCCATCTCTAAAATATTTTGAGCCTAAGACCTGGCATACCAAGGAGTCCGGGTTTGGAGGAGATGGCTTCCATGTTTTGCCAATAAAGCGATGTCAAAAGATTTGAGGTCCTGAAAGCCCATGCCCCCTTGGATTTGTGACCACACAACGATTTCTAGTTGATTCAATGAATCTTCAATTTCCCCTTCTAGACCCCCACTAAAAGCGAGCAATCATACTATTGATTTCCTCAACAAGACCATCAGGTAGTTTCAAAACACTCATATAGTACGTAGGAATGGCTTGTATTACCGCTTTAATCAACACATCTTTGCATGACCATGAAAATAGTTTTCCCTTCTACTCTTGAATTTTCTTCCATATGTGCTCTTTAATTGTAGAAAACACCATCTTCTTAGAGAGCCTCATAGCTATAGAAATCCCTAGGTATTTGGCGCGCGTTTCTACCTACTCCATGTTGAGCATAGTCTTTATCTCCTCCATTCTTGCTTCCTTCACATTACTTCTATAGGCGACCTCTGATTTCTCATAGTTAATTTTTGTCCTAAGGCTCTCTCATATTGGCTGACTAATGTAGTAATACACAAACATTGTTTAGGCATTGTCCTTGCAAACAATATGATGTTGTCTGCAAAAAAATGTGAGAAACTTGGGCCATGGCCACTAGCCCTGCCACCATGGATCTTTCCTTCTTGTGATGCATTAATGAGAGAACAAGAAAGAGCTTCTGCATAGAAAACAAAAGATAACGGGATATTGGGTCACCTTAATGTAAGCCTCTAATTTGTTTTATGGATCCTCTCCTTGCCCCATTGATGATGACTGAGTTGAGACGCATGAGACTCACTCTCTGGCCTTGGATCTCCAATGACTTGGGATACCCATCCTTTCCATTTCTCCATCTAATAGATTTCATTCTACTCTATCATCAGCCATACTTATGTACAATTTCAAAGCTACAAAACATTCCTTTCATATATTCTTCCACTTCATCATATGGAACATCTCAGAAGTCACCAAAGCATTATCAGTTATCATCTTTCCACTGATAATATCAATCTAGTTTTCATAAATAATTTTATCAAGGAAAGGTTTAACCTTGTTTGCCAAGACTTTTGTAATCATCTTGTATGACACATTATCCAAACTTATGGGACAAAATTGTGTGAATATCTTGAGGTTTCAAACCTAGTAGATAAGCACCATGTCATTTTTATTTATATCATCAAGTGTTTTCCTTTCATCCCTCCATTCTTTGATAATCCCCATGACATCCCTTTTCACAACATCCCTGAATGATTGATAGAACACTAGCTTCATGTCATCAGGTTGTAGGGCCTTATTTGGATGCATCTGTGATAATGCTTCCAAAAACTCTTCTTCTCTTTGGAATTCTTTCATTAGAGCTGCATCTTCCTCCGATAACAACTTAGGGATATGTGCCAAATATTACTCCATTCCTGAAAGATTTGAAGTAGTCAAAAGATCATTAAAGAAACCTACAACATCCCCCTCAATTTTTCTAGTCTCCACAACCTAGTACCCCCTAGTAGTTGATAGACATGTAATGTTATTCCTTTTCCTTCTTTGACCGGCCTTGTGGTGGAATTCACTAGTATTCTTGTCCCCATATTGAATCTCATTGGCTCAATCCCTTACATATTAGTAGCTTTCTTCCAACTTTTGGAGCTCCTATAGATCCCTTGAAATTTTTGAACATTGATTGATCATAAAATGATCAGATAGGAGATCATGTGCTTCTTTTAATCTCAACTCTACCTCTTTTATACTTTGGTTTGATGTTACTAATCTTCTGTGCCACCATGTTGAAAACTCCTCTCCATGCACCTATATCCTGTCATGGAGACCCCTAAAATGCAACATGGCCCATGCCTCCTCAGCCAATTTCCTACACTCACGTGAGGACAAGCAAATAATTTCAAACTTGAATCCATTATCATTTTCTGTCTCTTTGTATCAAGTGTAATTCATTGATCATTATCAGTGCATGGTCAGAATATTGTATCGAGAAGTGTGTGAATTTCCTAATTTTGAGAAAATTATGCCACTCCTGGTCAGCCAGAAATGTATCCATCTTTCCCTCACAACATTATCTTGAGATTTCTTTCTCCTCCACGTGAAGCCTAAGTGTTTATATACAAGATCCCATAGTTGGCACCTATCAATTGCATCCCTAAAGTTCCTCATGTGCCATTCAGCAATTGGTTGGCCCACACTCTTCTCTAAGTTACTCACAATCTCATTGAATTCACCTCCCAAAATATTTGGTAAAGCTGAGGACATACACACTTTATGCATTAGTTTACATGTATGATACCTCTCTCTCACAATAGCTGTAATGACCCCGTCTCCTGGTAACCCCCAATTAAGTGAGACCCGAAGGTCAGAGTCGTTATTCAATTAACAGGATAAAAGGTTCGACAAATAATCAATGATATTTATGAAATTATACTATCTAAACTGAATTTTGGTATTAAAATAAAACTTTACATACCTTTTAAAAACTTTGGAAATCTATCTATCCACAGCTTGAATCTACTCTATCTAATCCTCCTTGCAATTTACTTCTTATTTTTACAATGTGACAATTTACTGTTTGTTCTTTTGGGGTTTGTACCTAAAACATCGACAAACAAATATGCGGTCAGCATAAAGCTGGCATGTGGGGGATTACAAAAATTGTGCAACTATAATAGCAATGTAATCAACCAATCATCATTTAACATTCAAGATTACATTTTAAGCAATACTACTCAATCCTTTCCTATCCCCTATCTCTGTGTTGTCCCAGCAGTGGATATGGATACTACCTCTCTCACATGGTAGATCCTTACCCCCATGGCCCTACCTTACAGGTAGCCAATACTTAGGGTTATAGAGTCGCATGGCCCTACCCAAAGGTAGTCCAATCCCTGACTCAAGGTGACTTGATGGTCCTACCCCATTGGTAGCCATGTACTAAGTCATTCAATGACCTAATGAACCTACCCCATAGGTAGCCATATACTAGGTCAGTCTATCAAGCTACAGAGGGGACTAGGAACTGAGTTAGTAGGCATATATCTTAGGTTATAGTCATATCCACATTATAGTTTGCATGAATTAAATTCATCCAACAGTTTAATTCAAGCCATGATGGAAACATCGACAAAATCCCGGGAAAACTAATTCGGGTAGTCATAAGCATAACCACATACCTGTCAAGATGACTTGAATGCAGAAATAACTCAACCGATCAAGAAATCAAGCAAGCACACAAAAGTTGATCCTGAAAAAGGCATTCAATTTTTCTATCATTAATCATGTCATTATGATCTATTAATCCTAGTTGTTTCCTAGGGTTATTTGTCCTTTTTAGGGTTTTGAGCATAATTAGGGTTCCACTCCATTTTTATTACTTTAAACTCTAATTTTACAAAATCACTTACAAACCCTAACTATTTCATCTTTATTTTACAAATGATTCTAAATTCATCTTTTATCAATAGGAAACTCTAATTTCATATTATAAGTACTTTTCTTTTCTTTTTCTCTAATTTAGGCTTTCGAAACATATTAATCAACATATCAGGTTAAAAACCCTAAACCTTGCAATTCCATTATCAAAATAGGTTAAAATCCATATTATTAATTAATCAAGTTAATAATGCTCAAATAACTCATTTGCAAGATTAAATCTATCTTTGATTAACAATTAGGGTTTTCTAATTACAAATTAACACTTTTTCCATCAAAATATGCACTTTTGCAAAAATATACAGATTTAGGTGTCCAAACCATTTTTAATGTATCCCTCGTATTTTTTTGATCATTTTTCATGTATTAACTTTCCTCATCCGAGTTTTCTAGCCCAAGATATGATTTTATTAAGAAAACCCTTTTATATAGTTTTACTTGCTATTTTTAGAATAACCAGGATCGCTCGATCCATGGTCCACGAGTCCACTGAGGATCCAATGACTGTGGATGCACGCTCCTTTGTTTGCGATCAAAACAAAAGAAAAACCAATCTAACCTCATCACGACTAAAGGAGGCGAGGGGCACTTTGGTAAAAGACCACGAGTCTTCTTCTTCTTCCTCGTGCTGAGGTACTACAACCCTGTGGTCAACTCGAGTAATGAATCTGGGCTCTCGTCCTCCTTTTCCCACACCGATATGTCAGGGAGCTCCGCCTCCCCTCGTCGAAGTCGATGAAATCTCCAATTTCCCGTCTGAACCTCGCTAAGGTCGCCCCCTACTCGCCGGACTCCGGAGAGGTTTGCTGTGGCGATGAGGGTGGAGGTCAACATGAAAGAACCAATTGAACGCACAAAAATGTTCCTTGCTTCCCTCCGTAGAGGTCGGGCTAGCAAAAAAAGGTGCTGGTGCCCTCACGCATCCTCCCCTATATATAGGGTCAAGGTAGGCTTGTGAGATTTCGGTGTTTCCCAAAACAACGACCAATCTTAGTCGAACCAGGGATGATTCCCTACGTTTTCTTCTCCCAAGTCCAAAGGAACTATCGACAGGCTGACATATCCACTAGATCACAAGAAATCAGGATGGGAAATTTCCACCTGTAACCAACAAAGTCCCATTCTATGTGGAAACTGTACGATAAGCGTCTAGCGTTAGATCTTGATCCAACGGATCTCATCGCTCGTGTTCATCCAAAGGAAATACATTTTCCTAAAATTCAGAATAATTCCCAAACTTGGAGATAACTTGAAAAATTCATATCTCCCAAACCCTTGCTCCTTTTTAACTCAAATTTGAAGGGAAGGTGTCTTGGAATTAACTAGCTTTGTAAGAAATTTGGGAAACAAATTGCAATGGATGAGAAGGCTTCCTTCTCTCCCAAGTTATTCATTAATTTATTCAAAATTAATTGTTATTTCTTTTTTCCTTTGCCATTATCTTGTTATTTTGGGTCCCTTGGACCTCAAGGAATCCTAAAGGCACAAATTCCCATATTGGGGAATACCTATCTGCCTTTATCTTATTTTAAATGTCCATTTCTCATATTCTCCTTATCCTTTCATTAACATATATCTTTTTGAGGATTTATTTTTATCTCTCTTTTTATTTTCCTCATTGACACCCCTTTTAATATTATGAATACTTTGGATATGAAAATCCTCCAAGGATAACTCCATTATACCTCTTTCCATTTACTTTCTACATTTTATCATTGTTTTCAATTTCTTTCTCAATAAAGAAATATTTAATCTATCTTTTCTTTTCTTATTGCATTCTCTATGCAACTTTGGACTCCTTGGAACTCAAGGAACCCAAGAGGCACAAAATCCCTCTTTGGATTTTACTTCTATAGGTTTCCATATTTTTCTTTCCTCTATTTTCTTATTTACTCAATAATAGAGTTTCTTTTGTCCTTTCTTTGTTATTGGGCCCAATAGCCAATAAAGTCCACAAAACAATCATCAAGGATATTGTAAATGAAATCTATTTATTCAAAACAAATTTATCATTATTTGTTCAAATATCTTCAATATGAGAAATTACATTTCTCTCCAAATGAACCCAAAAATTGGGGTTGAAACATCCTTCCCCTCTTATAGGAATTTTGACCTCAAAATTCCATCAAGCAAACAAACAATCAGGATAAGACTTCCTCATGTCCATCATATCTCCCATGTGGCTATACCCCTTTCCATGGTTCTTCCCAAGAACCTTCATCATCTCATATTCTTCTATTTGAGTTATTTCTTACCTTGGTATATCGTACCCTCATAGGTGACTCAAGACATTTCAGCCTTTCACAAAGCTGAATAGGTTCATGGCTCAGCTCATGGCTTGGGTACCTCACATAGTGCTCTAGATCGGACTCATGGAACACTTTATACATCATGTTATCCTGAGGGATAAGGCTAAACACAACCATCTCGTCCAATCCATCTCAAATGGACCCATATATCGGGGACTCAACTTTCTTAGTTGTAGCTTAGAGGGGTCAGATTTTCACATCACATAATCTCCCACAGTGAACTGCATGTCAGTCTTCTTTGCATCAGCTCACGACTCATGTCACCCTTGGGCTCCCTCTCTACCATTGCATGGTCAAAGCGACATCATCTGCACACACTGTGGTTCTTTTCTGACCTTCACGAGGCCTCCTTCACCAACATCATCTTAATGAAGTGGTGACTGATACAACCTCCTTCTAGAACTTCTTGCATCCCAATAAAGGCTATGGTGGTTAACATCGCATCTTAAGAATTTTCTCTATGTATCACCCTGAATGAGCACACCTGCTCTCATCAAACCCTCTAGTCTAGATCATACTAACCATTAGTTAGGGTGATAAGTTGTACTAACACCGAGTTCTTCCTGTATCTACTTCCACCTCATGGAAGTGAATCTTTAGGTCATACTCAAGAACTTATGAACTCACATCATGATGTAGTTGAACCATCTCTCTCTTTTATAAGTAGGTCAACCCGATCTATACCTTGACAGTACTCTTTCTTTCTCATGTCATCTAGGTAAGGAGATCTACCATATCACATATTATAACTTGACCTTCATTGGTCTAGGGGAGACTTACCACAACATCCATAGTGATGAACTCCCATTCCCTCTCGGGAACTCTCTTTATACTTTATATCAATGCATTGGGTTACTGGTGTTCATCCTTCACCTCCGGCTTGCATGGACACATGCCACATGCAACTTCATCTTAAGCATTCAAAGTGCTACTGTCACTTACTATCTTAGTAGTTCCATGGTGTGTGATGAACTCAAAATCATGATCTTATGTACGTCATGATTCCTCAAGATTGATTCCTCAGAACCCTAAACCACTCTAATCAGGGTTTCATCACCTTCTTCTCTAGAGAAGTGTAACTGAGGTTCTACAACCACCTTTCTATCACCACAATCCTTAGGCTGGCTAACCAAGCAACCACAAATCTTGATCAACAGATCTTGTTACATCCGGGTGTTAGCCAAACATATCTCCTTTTTTCCAACTGAGGGTTATCCTACCAACCGCTTCTAGCCTTCATCTAAACTAGGCAGTTGTATCTCATCCAGAGCATCCATTACCACTTCTCATCCTTAGGTATTAGGCAATGTTGAAGACATACACCTCTGTGTATTTCACTATCGTCTCATTTCAAACTCTATCTTCATCAAGAAACTATGAACTCGTCCTCTTGGTTTTCAAACTCAACCTTGTATAATTCACAACTCATGTAAAAAAACATCCTCATAAGATGACTACCTTATTTATCTTGATGTTTGTAAACCATCTACATATCGTTTACTTCACAAGGGTATGCTATTATCTCTATCCTCATACCCCATAGCAACATTCCAACTCACATCATCTTTTATCCTTGGTGTATGGCATGCATATTGTCCTATCTCTCACTCCCATAACAAGAGGAAATAAGCATTTGGTTGTAGTCCAAATACAGAGTTCTTCTTGTTCCAAGAGTAGAGATGGTACATCCCACCTTTCCAATACACCATTAAATATAAGTTGAAACATGCCACATATGTCTCTACCTCACGATCATCTTGATATCAAAGTTACTTCCATGGAAACTGATCTCGAACCTACTTGGTCCAAACACATTCCTTGGTCATCTCCTCTAGGTCTATAGGGTGCCAAAACTTTTGGGGTCATCCCTCTTCCCTTATGCATCTAGAGAGTACCCTACTCATCTGCCCTTTGGGTCTCATGGGTTCATGAAGGTGATCAATCTCCTAACCCATGGCCCTCGAACAATGATAGTTGTTACCTCCCGACCCTATGGTCATGCGCAACTAGGGAATTAGGCAACTCCCACTTCCATCGGTCTTATCCCCACCTGACCCTAGGATATACTTAGGATTCTTCACCACCCTCTACTTGCATGATTGTCTCTTTGGAAAGTACCATGTCATCTGAAGTCTATTTCAAATTATATTGTCTTCTATGTCCATCACCTCTAGGATTATTGACACCTCTCTCACCCTCTTCTCTAAAATCTCAAACATTAGGATATTATCATAGAACTGTTGATTACCCTAAGTCCACGAACCTAATGGATACATAGCCAAAGATGAGTAGACTTGGGTTGTGACACCCGATCATGCTAAATGAGATTACTTAAAACAAAACGTGGGATCAATTACTAATTATCTAGATACTAGATAAGAGGGTAAATTTAAACCAATTTAAACATTACCATCATGTTCAAAAACATTTACATAAGTCCCAACAACTTGCATTATAACATATACTATATCAGGCATTTATATATACGTCCAATGGCCTCATCCACAACTTATTTATAAAAGATACGATTCCGCATATACATACCATATATAACCATTGGAATATTGCCAAAAACACGAGTTGATGTACATATCATCTACAAAACATCTATTAAAACCTCAATTTTTGCTTGTATGGTTGTAATTGCAATTTTTCCAAATAAATGTACTTATTTGCAAATTGTATGGCGTATGATAAATATATGGGTTTCTTTTACAACTTTTCCCTTGTGCATGGTTTTTTGTGGACCCTTTGGTAATAGTGGGTCAAAGATATGAAAAGAGGAAGCAAAGTTAAAAGAGAACAAGTAATGCATAAATAATAATGGAAATTGGAATAAAGGTGAATATATAAGTGGAGAAGTGTGGGTTTGATCATAATAGATGATATTTCGAACCCCACATAGTTTCTTGCTATATAAGGAATCCAAATAAGAGAGCAAGAGAAAGGAAATATGATTAAAATATGCTTCATTAAAAAATAACTTGCATATGAAGAAAAGACTCCTTTACTTTCGAATTATTACTCCAAACTTGGCACGCAAGTAGATTGATTTATTAATGACTTTCCCTCAAATTTTGAGATAAAAAGGAGTCATGGTTTGAGTGTTATGAATGTTACAAATATTCCTAAAGTGAGAAGGATATCCTTTATTTTTTAAGGGAATTATCTTATTTCCCGATTTTCTGTTTATCCAGGTAGCGTGATAGACATGGATCTGAGATCCAACGGTGGTGGTGCCATCCCCTACCTCAAGTCCAACTGGGAACCTGGGAGAAAATTCTTCTCCACTTTTCTCACGATTTAGTGCATCATCGAATCTGAGAGTTGGCCTGCTGTCTTCATGAGGCCACAAGGACTCGATCCATACCAGAATTCGGTACATGTTGTAGTGGGAATAGAGTTTCCCCAATCTCGTGGAACCCGAGACCCTGCCCTATATAAGGAGGGGTGTTGGGCAACACCAAAAATCATGAAATCACTTCTCTTGAGATCGGAATGACTAGGCGAGTGCTTTGGCATCCTCATTTTGAAGAATCAACTTGTCCTATACCCCTGACGAGTAGCTGCTTTCGTTGGAGTTGTGTGACATCATCTCAGTGCCAGGAGGGATAGGACAGAACAATTAGTGGGTGCTTCAGGTTTGGGAGGATGAGGCGGAGCTTTAGGAAGTATTAGATTTCACACAGAAGCAATGACGAGTGAAGTCAACTCATGTATTGACCAGCTACTCGTAGGAAAAGAGACTGAAGGTTGAAGACGATCAGGGGAACATTTCTTCCCTGCCCTCACGTTCCTGTTGGAAGAATAAGCCCTTTTCAGCAATTTCATGCCTTATTTTGGTTTCACGAGTGCGTTTCCCCACTGGCTCGTTTTTAAATCTGATATATCCACATGGCTTTTCCTGATTGGTGGGAAAAGGTTTTTCTTGTATAAAACATAACTAATTAAGGGAATATCAGATGAAGGTAAATTATATATGAAAGTTGATCAGAAAAATATGAAGAATCCAATAAAAATGGAACTGGAACTTGATATTTCTTGTAATTTAAAAAATACACAAAGTTACCACTTTTAAAGTATTCAATTATGGTTAAACTCTAATTTGATATGGAAATCAGATTTAATGGCTCTTTTGTGTAATATTAACCTATTGAGAATATAAGGAAGAGTTAAATTTGAATAAGGTGATTTTATGCTTGTTTTTGGGGTTTTATGCACATGATTATGTTTAGAAACCCTAATTTAGGAAAATATGGGTTTTAATCCGAAAATGTAATTATACAATAGAGATGTGATGATCTCAAACTTGTTTTAAGATAAAAACACTTAATGAGGATAATTGAAATAATTAGGGTTTTTGAGAAATAAGAAATCTATTTTAGGTTTGTTAATCGAAAAAGGAAAAAAATTGGATAAAACAACCTAAGAAACCCTAATGAACCCTAAGGATATTAGGAAGCCTTAGAAAGTATCCTCATGTCATTAGAAGTTGTTTAGAATTTGATAGTGACATTAGGTAATCTATATATTTCTAGAATTAAGTGTAGCTTGCAGTAGGTGCTTGCTTGGATATATTGTTGATTTTAGATTATCTTGCTCAAGAACAGGTATGTGGTTACTCTTATGGTTAAATCGCTTTAGTTTCACAACAATTCCCGAAATTTAATCAGTTGCTTGGAATAATTACTTGAGTGACTTTTATTTCATGCAACTATAAAGTGACTATGACTATCACTATAATTATATGGGCATGACTAGCTCAGATCATGGTCCTCCTCTACAGCTCTGACGATGATGAGATAGATGACCTAATACATGGTCTACCCCTGAGGTAGGATCATTAGGTTATCACGAGTCGATGTGTTGGTCTACCCTTGGGTAGGACCATACGACTCCATGACCCTATTTATTGATCTACCTATAAGGTAGGATCATGGAGGTTAGTTGACATCTACCATATGAGAGGTTGTATCCATGTTCACTGTAGGGACAACACAGAGGCTAGGGTATGTAAGGATTGAGTAGTCATGTTTAAAATGTAAAGTTTGTTTTGTTAAATCATAATTGCTTGCAATATGTTGTTACATTTAAATGCAAGATTATTGGTTCCCCCACATACCAGTATAATTCGTTATACTGATCGACATTTTGTTGTCGGCATTTTAGGTTATCAAGAAAATGGATATTCCTTTAAAGTGGCATTGATGGAATAAAGCTTAATAAGGAATTGGAGGATTGTAGTTTGATAAGTTCTTACTTGGGTAAAGACTTCCACTTCCTATATTTTGCAAGGTATGAATAGAAAAAAGTGTATTTCATGAAAAGTTTAGTTGTAGTAGAATTTATTAATTATTGTTGATTATTTGCAAAACCAATGATCCTATTTTGGGATAATGCCTCTGACCTCTTGGTCTCCCTTTACTGGGGGTTACCAGGAGGCAGGGTCATTACATTTGGTATCAGAGCATGATTTTCTATTTAATCTCTAATAATTATTAAATTTTACAAACTCTTTAGAGCCAAGGGAGTTATTAGAGGATTTTCCGATGATGGAGGTGTCTAGAAAAGGATCACGATATTGGGGCTTGCAATATTTTCCTCCGCCCTGCTAGTTGGTCAATGAGGACTCTCGGATTATTTGTGACTGCGTGGCCAAAATCTGAGGAATTAACTCGAAATAAGATACCTCTAGGTCTCCTCATCTATTTTTGTCCCTTCTTTACATCTTATTTCTGGAGAAACATTAAGTACTTAGGATTTTCTCCCTCTCCACCACCTCCAATGTTTGGGAAGTCAAAGTGTTAAGGATTAAGGGATCCTCCAAAAAACAATAAAATGCATGTAAATAAGAGAACATGGACGTAAGTTTAAGCTTATATATCTTTCAAGTTATAGATCTGTGTGTAAAGGATTTTACACTTGTATGAAACAACATGGCTTGTATGAAGACTGTAGCTACTCCCGTCCAGTCCACCAAGAATCATGCTAGGGGTTGGCCTCCCCACAAGAGGAAAGGATCTTCAAAGAATATGAAGAAGGATTGTGGTGATGAGTCCTCAAAGAAGAGAAAGAGACTCGAGGGAGCCTCAGAAGAAGGCTCAGACCCTAAGCCGGTTCCCTTCAACAACCTAGAGATGGACTAGGAAGAGGAATACATGTCTGAAGATGAAGTCAAGTTTGAGGAGAACTTGATTGGTGGTTCACGACCTGCAATGGTAGTTCACACCCCTGATGCCCTATGGATGGTACAGCAGAAGAAGCGAACCAAGGCCATTAGTGCCCTGGCCATCATGGATATAGCCAGAGATGAAAATGGTGAACCACTTCCCCTTCGTCCCTGACTTCGAGTCACCATTCTGGACTTCATCAAGCTGAACATTGAGAAATTCTAGGGAGAGGGTAAGACCAAAGTGGTCGACAAAGTAGATGCTTGGATGTTAGAAATTGAGAACAGTTTCCACATGTTGGAGGTGCAGCCGAACAAGAAGGTCCCTTTTGCTGCTCACCTCTTGTAATGAGCATCCAAGATCTAGTGGGAGAACCACATCATGGGTCAAGATCTGAGTGCGGACCCAATGGCATGGACCGACTTCAGGACTATCTTCACAACCAGATTCATTCCTACCTCATCTAAGAAGGAGAAGGAAAGATAGTTCACCAACCTAATCCTAGGTAGCTTATCAGTCGTGGACTTTGGCCACAAGTTTCACATCATGGAGTGTTTTGGGAACATGATGATCAAGGAGGGATGAGTGGACCATTTCATAGAGCATCTTCATCCTACCTTCAAGCCTCTTGTGATGGCAAGTAAACCAAAAACCTTCAAGGAAGCCTACAACACTGCCCTGGACATGGAGAGGATGGTGATGCCTGCTCAGAACCCACCAAAAGGAAATTTTGGTTTCCCTAAAGGTACCCAAGGCCAGAAAAATGATCACAGGAAAGGACAAGGGTGCAACCACACCAAGGGAAAGCATGGAGGAAAAGGAAAACTCCCTCACGAGAACAACTGGCCTAGGTGTCGTACCTGTGGAAAATGGCATTCAAGTGAGTGCTGCTACAAGAAGAGGACGTGCTACTGTTTCCAGCAAAAGGACATCTTCAAGCCAACTGACCTCTACCAGACCCGAAGGGGCCAAGCCCTATAGTAGCCCAACCTATAGAAGCTCAACCTATAGCTACAACCCTACCTACTGGAGAAAGAAGATAAGCTCAAGTTTTTGCTATTGATAATGAGGAGGCTCAAGCTAATGCTAATTGGTTGATAGAGGGTAATAACCCTTAGAGTTTTCTTGTATGTTTTAATATAAGCATGTAATGGTCCAATGTATGGTGAAAAACAATGTAGGCATGCTTGAAGTCATGGGACACAATGTAAAATCTTTATTTGACTTTGGATCTACTAATAATTTTATTTCGAGGAATCTCACAACTATGCTCTGTATGGATATCAAGGATTTAGGGTATATCTTGGATGTCACAACCCCAAGTGGTTGGATCTTTACATCCCTTTTGAAAACTCATGTGATACTTGTCAAGTATTGAGATCATGAGTTCCCTATAGAATTTATCCTCCTTGACATGAATGACTTTGATGTGATCATTGGTATGGATTGACTTTATACCTATAGGGAAAATATCGATTGTAGGGAGAAGAGGGTAATCATAAAGAGACCAGGTCAGTCACCATTCATTATTAGGGGTAGGAAGGATGCTACCACCAGCCTATATGTGTCAGCCTTGAAGGCAGAATAGATGATAACCAAAGGGTGTCAAGCTTTCCTAGCAGTCGTTACCAAGCCGGAGCCCAAGGTGCAACCCTTAGAGGAAATAGATGTAGTCAAGGACTATGCAGATGTATTCCCAGATGATTTACCTGGGATCCCTCCCGAGAGAGAGGTAGACTTTTCAATAGAGCTAGCTCCCGGGACAAACCCTATTTCGAGAGTACCTTATAGGATGGCCCCTGCTGAGTTGCTCAAGTTGAAGAAACAACTACAAGAACTACTAGACAAGGGTTTTATCGGACCTAGCACATCACCATGGGGAGCACCATTTCTCTTAGTAAAGAAGAAGTATGGGTCACTCAGAATGTGCATAGACTATCAGATGATCAACCGGGCTACTATTAAGAATAAGTACCTATGACCCCTTATAGATGACCTGTTTGACCAGTTGAAGTCATCTCGAGTCTTTTCAAAGATTGACCTCAGGTCGGGGTACCAGCAGTTGCAAGTCAGGAGTGAGGACATCCTGAAAATCACTTTTAGAACTCATTATGGACACTACGAGTTTTTGGTTATGCCTTTTGGGTTGTCCAATGCCCTGAGTGTGTTTATGAATCTCATGAACAATGTGTTCCAACCCTTCCTTGACTCTTTTGTCATATTGTTCATAAATTACATCTTGGTTTATTCCAATGACCTAGAACAACACCTTGACCACCTGGGTGGAGTCCTTGATATCTTGAGAAAGTAGAAGTTCTATGGGAAATTCTCAAAGTGTGAGGTTTGGATAGACCGTGTCATGTTCCTTGGACACATCATATCTGGAGGGACCATCTCAGTGGATCCAGCTAAAGTGTCAACTGTACAAGATTGGCCAGCACCAAATAATCCTTCAAAGATCTACAGTTTTCTAGGATTGGCCGGATATTGTCGGCGCTTCATAAAGGATTTCTCAAAGACTGTTTTTCCTCTTACCAAGTTCTCCTAAAAGGATGAGAAGTTTTTGTGGTTAGATCTATGTGAAGCACGATTCCAAGAGTTAAAGGAGAAGTTGACTACAACTCTAGTGTTGAATTTACCATCCGGTAATGAGGGTTTTATGATCTTCACCGATGCATCAAAGATGGGACTGGGATGTGTGCTAGAAACAAATAGGCATGTTGTCACCTATGCCTCCAGATAACTCAAACCTAATGAAGTGAATTACCAGACACATGATTTAAAGTTGGATGCAATCATACATGCCCTAAAGATTTGGCGACACTATCTATATGGAGCCACATTCGAAATCTTCACCGACGATAAGAGCCTAAAGTATCTCCTAACTCAGAAAGACCTAAATCTGAGATAGAGACGATGGATAAAAATATATGAAGGACTATGATTTCATCATTGCCTATCACCCTGGAAAGGAAAATGTTGTAGCTGATGCTCTTAGTGGAAAATAGCTCAGGTGTGCAGCTATCTTGTCTAGCCAATGGAGGAAGCTAGAAGATCTTGTAGAGTGGACTCCACAACTGTTAGAAGACCGAGTCCATTTGGCTAATATACAGATTAAACCAGATCTATTGACCGAGTTGGTAGTTGCCCAGTTAGCTAGCCCAGAGCTTGATAAGATGAAAGGTTTGTTGGATAAACCTTAGACCCATCTCTCAGTAGGAGTGGATGGTGGAATCTGGTACAAACGTTGTATTTGGGTTCCTCAAGATTCACTGTTGAAGGATCATATTTTGCAAGAAGCTCATGGTTTGAAGTACACAATACACCCTGGCACTACCAAAATGTTTAAGGATCTGCAGTGGTACTTTTGGTGGCCCAAAATGAAGAGAGATATAGCGGCATATGTGGCCAGTTGTCTTACTTTCCAGATGGTGAAGGTTGAACACCAGTGACCTGGTGGATTGCTACAGTCGATTGATATTATTGAGTGGAAATGGTAACAGATCACCATGGACTTTGTGGTGTGTCTCCCCAAGACCAAGAGAGGCCATGACACAATATGGGTTGTGGTAGATCACCTTATCAAGTCAGCACATTTCCTTTCCCTAAAGACCACTGTCAAAGTGATAGACTTAGTTGAACTGTACATCTGAGAGATTGTATGATTGCATGGTGTTCTGAGTTTGATCATTTTTTATCACGATATGAAGTTCACTTCCAAGCTGTGGAAGCAGGTACAAGAAGAACTCGGTACTAGACTCAAGTTCAGTACAACATATCACCCTATACTGATGGATAGTCAGAGAGGACCATCTAGACATTAGAGGACTTGTTGAGAGCATGTGTGCTCGATTGGGGTGGATCATGGCAGTAATACCTACCCCTCACTGAATTTTCTTACAATAACAACTACCAAGACAATATCGGGATGCCACCATATGAAGTTATCTATGGGAGGTCGTGTTGATCGCCACTTCACTGGGATGATGTTTGTGAGAGGACCTTGTTGAGGTCAGATGAGCTCCAGGTGTATGCAGATAAAGTCACTTTGATCAAGAAAAGGTTGAAGAGAGCCCGGGATCAACAAAAGTCATATGTAGATGCGCGTACTGACTTGCAGTTCACTGTGGGAGAGCATGTGCTTTTGAAAATCTGACCTCTCTGGGCTATAGCTAAGAATAGAGGAAAGTTGAGTCCCCGATATGTAGGTCAGTTTGAGATTTTGGAATGGATTGGGGAAGCTGCTTATTGTTTGGCCTTACCCCCTCAGTATAGTATGATGCACAATGTTTTCCATGTATCTAATCTGAAGCGCTATGTGAAGGAACCAAACCATGTGTTGAGAATTGAACCTATTGAGCTTCAAGGGAGACTAACATATCTTGAGTCACCTATGAGAGTACTGGATACCAAGGTGAAAGAGCTTAGGAATAAAGAAATAGAGATGGTAAAGGTTATTTGGAAACACCATGGAGAGGATGAAGCCACATTGGAGCTGAAGACAGACATGGAAAAGACATACTCTGAATTGTTTGTTTGATTGGCTGAATTTTGGAGGCAAAATTTTTATAAGGAGGGGAGGATGTTACAACCTCAATTTTTGCTTGTATGGTAGTAATTGCAATTGTTTCAAAGAAATGTACTTGTTTGCAAATTGTATAGCTTATGATAAATAAATGGATTTCTTTTACAACTTTTCCCTTGTGCATGGTTTTTCGTGGACCCTTTGGTAATAGTGGGTCCAAGATATGAAAAGAGGAAGAAAAGTTAAAAGAGAACAAGTAATGCATAAATAATAATGGAAATTGGAATAAAGGTGAAAATATAAGTGGAGAAGTGTGGGTTTGATCATAATAGATGATATTTCGAGCCCCACATAGTTTCTTGAGATATAAGGAATCCAAATAAGAGAGTAAGAGAAAGGAAATATGATTAAAATATGCTTCATTAAACAATAACTTGCACATGAGGAAAAGACTCTTTTACTTTCAAATTATGACTCCAAACATTGCACAAAAGTAGATTACTTTAATAATGATTTTCCCTCAAAATTAGAGATAAGAAGGAGTCATGGTTTGAGAGTTATGAATTTTACAAATATTCCTAAAGTGAGAAAGATATCCTTCATTTTTTAAGGGAATTATCTTATTTCCCGATTTTCTATTTATGTGGGTAGCGTGGCAACTGTGGATCTGAGATCCAATAGTGGTGGTGCCATCCCCTACCTTGAGTCTGATTGGGAACCTAGGAGAAAATTCTTCTCCACTTTTATCATGATTCAGTGCATCATCGGATCTGAGAGTTGGCCCACTGTCTTCGGGAGGCCACGAGGACTCGATCCATACCATGATTTGGTACCTGTTGTAGTGGGAATAGAGTTTCCCCAATCTCATAGAACATGATACCCTTCCCTATATAAGGAGGGGTGTTGGGAAACATCAGCAATCATTAAATCACTTCTCGTGAGTTCAGAACGACTAGGCGAGTGCTTTGGCATCCTCAATTTGAAGAATCAACCTATCATATACCCCTGATGAGAAGTTGCTTCTACCGGAGTTGTGCGGCATCGTCTCGGTTCCAGGAGGGATAGGATGGAACAATTGGCAGGTGCTTCAGGTTTGAGAGGACAAGGCAGAGTTTCGAGCGGTTTCAAATTTTGCGTAGAAGCAATGACGAGCGAAATTAACTCGCAGATTGACCAGCTACTCACGGGGAAAGAGACCGGAGGTTGAAGATGACCAGGGGAAATTACTTCCCTGCCCTCGTGTTCCTGTTGGAAGAATAAGCCCTTTTTAGTAATTTCATGGCTTATTTTGGTTTTGCGAGCGTGTTGCCCCGCTGGATCATTTTAAATCTGATACATCCATGTGGCTTTCTTGATTGGTGGGAAAAGGTTTTTCTTGTAAAAAACATAACTAATTAATGGAATATCAAATGAAGGTAAATTATATATGAAAGTTTATCGGAAAAATATGAAGAATCCAATAAAAATGGAATTGGAAATTGATATTTCTTGTAATTTAAAAAGTACACAAAGTTACCAGTTTTATTGTATTAAATTATGGTAAAACCCTAATTTGATATGGAAATTGGATTTAATGGCTCTTTTGAGTAATATTAACCTATTGAGAATATAAGGAAGAGTTAAATTTGAATAAGTGATTTTATGCTTGTTTTAGGGTTTTATGCACATGATTATGTTTAGAAACTCTAATTTAGGAAAATATGGGTTTGAATGTGAAAATATAATTATACAATAGAGATGTGATGATGTGAAACTTGTTTTAAGATTAAAGAACCCATAATGAGGATAATTGAAATAATTAGGGTTTTTGAGAAATAAGAAATTTGTTTTAGGGTTGTTAATCTAAAAAGGAAAAAAATTGGATAAAGCAACCTAAGAAACCCTAATGAACCCTAAAGAGATTAGGAAGCCTTAGAAATTATCCTCATGTCATTAGAAGTTGTTTAGAATTTGATAGTGACATTAGGTAATCTATATGTTTTAGGAATTAAGGGTAGCTTACAGTAGGTGCTTGCTTGGATATATTATTGATTTTGGATTATCTTGCTTAAGAATAAGTATGTGGTTACGCTTATGGTTAAATTGCTTTAGTTTCACGGTGATTCCCTAAGTTTTATCGGTTGCTTGGAATAATTACTTGAGTGACTTGCATTTCATGCAACTATAAAGTGACTATGACTATCACCATAATTATATGTGCATGACTGTGTCAGATCATGGTCCTCCTCTGTAGCTCTGATGATGGTGAGATAGATGAACTAGTGCATGGTCTACCTGCGAGGTAGGATAATCAGGTTATCATGAGTCGATGTGTTGGTCTACCCTTGGGTAGGACCATACGACTCCACGACCCTATGTATTGATCTACTTGTAAGGTAGGATCATGGGGTTTAGTTGAGATCTACCATATGAGAGGCAGTATCTGTGTCCACTACAGGGACAACATAGAGGCTAGGGTATGTAAGGATTGAGTAGTCATGTTTAAAACGTAAAGTTTGTTTTGTTAAATCATAATTGCTTGGAATACGTCGTTACAATTAAAAGCAAGATTATTGGTTCCCCACATACAAGTATAATTTGTTAGACCGACCATCGTTTTGTTTGTCGGTGTTTTAGGTTATCAAGAAAATGGATATTCCTTTAAAGTGACATTGATGGAATATAGCTTAATAAGGAATTGGAGGATTGTAGTTAGATAAGTTCTTACTTGGGTAAAGACTTCCACTTCCTATATTTTGCAAGGTATGAATAGAAAAAAAATTATTCCATTAAAAGTTTAGTTGTAGTATAGTTTATTAATTAATACTGATTATTTGCAAAACCACTGATCCTACTTTAGGATAACTCCTCTATCCTCTTGGTCTCACTTTACTGGGGGTTACCGGGAGGTAGGTTCGTTACAACATCCCTTGCCCATGCCTGAGAGTATAAGGACGACTCTAGGACACCACAAACCACTATCCAACCTTCTACTCCTGTTCTCCAAGCTGCTCTTCATCACCACCATGACCCTGACAACATTGTCGACGATCACTGAAAAAGATGTTGTGACCCACGAGGTGAGATCAATGTCCCAATAAGAGATATAACTCTCAACAATGGTTATTGATTACAATAGGTAACATTATTACTAAATAGATTAAGCTGGTTAAACTAATTAAACATGTTAAGTGGAATGAGCATATTAAACACACTAAGCCAGTTAAATAGATAGGCATATAAGCATGCATGACTAACAAGTATGTGAATGAGAATATAAGACTATCATCTACTAAATAATTAATTTCTCTTACCACATTATGTAACAAGTAAGTAGTATAAGAAACAAGGTATAACCCAATGTGAATCGTGTTTAACATGGCATAAGTGTGATTATAAATATGTAACCAGCCGTGTAGCATATTTTCTTAAGGATTGAATACAAAAAACACTGGTTGATGTTCACTTCTGTTGCACATCTTAAATGGTTAGTTGTTATGCATGTTCTTCATATTTGTTATAAAGTGAATAGATGATTTATTTCTCTATCATAGATAGTTGCATTACTTTGAAGGATGGGATTGCTCTATTCTGCTTATAAATAGTGATTAATCTTGCTTATTATTATAAAAGAACCTCTGCTCAGTTTTATACTATTTACATGTGTTAATAACATTGTTGGCGGAGAGTTATATCTCTCATTGGGATAATTGTCTCACCCTGTGGGATCCACATTTTTTTAGGTGGACGTGCATGAGGGGGTAGAGACCGTACTATAGAGGGAGAACAACAACAACATGTGTAGTAGTAATAGCTCAGGTTGAGTGTACTATTTTTCGTGTCTTGTAGATAGAAGTCCTATGTGTCCTCTCTGTACTCTCAAGTCCTTGGAGTTAGTACGTAATGGTTTTATGAACAATATGTGATTTTGACTTGTATGCCTCGAGGTTTTATGTTACTTATGTGTAGGTTTTGGCAAAGTATTTGTTATATGTTATCCTCAAGATGAGATGGTACATTGTATGTACAATGTGAACCATGATGTATATAAAGTTTTGGTTCCACCTTTAAGAATTTCCTTGTAATGGATCTCCTTGCAAAATGGTTTTAACTTTTAGTGATTTTAATTAATCCATTACTTATGGTTATTCCGCAATTATAACTGTTGGCGATTTGGCTTGATTAGATGTCAGGTCATCACAAAGTTTTGGTATCAGAGCCTAAGGTTTGCTGAGTCTACAAAGACATAGGAATAAGGTGTTGAGTCCGTTCTAGTGTCCTCCATTATATCTTATAGTTACTTCTGCTTATGCAGAAGAAAGATTAAAGCTTAAAGTTGTCTAGAGAACATGAGGAAAACATTGTTGAGAGCAATGTTGTTGCACCACGAGAAGGTGCAAGGGTTTAGGCAAGAGAAGAACGACTGCCTAAGAATCCCCAGGTTGATCCAGCTATGATAGAAAACCCTACTTTTAATGCTCTCACTAGACTGGTTATGACAACATTAACGTGTATAGTAGATCAGATACGAGCAATACAACCTAGACTACCAGTCCCCAATGATGAAATTTTGGTCTCTAGTAGGATTTTTTATTGACAAAGTTATGTTGGAACAGTAGAAAATGTCAAAAAAATAGGATACAACATGGAATTAGAGTCTGATGCAGGTGTAGGCAAGCGGGACATTTTATAAAGGATTGTCCAGTAAAGGATAATGAGGTAGAAATGAAGAAAATATATGTCCAAACTCGAGAACTGATGCCTAATGTAACATCCCTGACCTGGGTTTAGGGCTAACCCTATTTTTTTAGCCTAAATAAGTTGCTTAGAACTTTAATATAATCCTCTAAAGTGTTTTGTTATCAGGTGACAAACTTATGTTTCAAGGTTGGTCCTATTTGAATAATGCTTGAGCAATGTTCTCTTTTTTGGACCAAAATGCAATTTACCAAAATAAGGGGTTATATTGAAATATGTCATATTTTGAGCATACCACATGTGTTTTAGAATTATAAGAGAGAGATTGATTCAAGGTGGTGGCTTGTGGAAACCCTAAATTCCAAGTTTGAACTTGTTTGAATAATGCTAGCGCCTTGTGTATCAATTTTGGTACAAGTTGTAATTTACCCAAAATGTAGGATTGATATGAAAATTACCACCTCTAGAGTGTCACTAATACCTCATAGTATGATCTAGAGGATATATAAAGAAGGAGGCATCATGTTTGAATCATATTTTAATGATGGTATTCTTGGTGATGAAAAGACCAAGAAAGGGTTGAATGTGAAACCCTAATTTGAGCTTATATTGGGTTGTAGAGTTCATATGAGGGTTCCTATCGGCCAAGGAGCCATAGGGGGAGTCTCATATTGGTTTGTGAACTCTAGGTCTTGTCCATGATGATAAAATAACTTCAAGGATGTAAAGTGTATCGGTTTTCAACTTCCTTGGAAAAGTTGTATCAGGTTGTGAATAAAGCTGTGATTGAGTTGAGATATCTTATCCAACAAGATACGTGATGGCTGAAATATCATCTCTACATTATCCTCAATTGTTTTGCATGTAAAATAAAATATGAGTGTATGTAAGGACAAGTGTAAACCATTCATGTAAATGTGGCACCAAGTAGCTTTAAAATGATGACACCTCATATACACTCTATTTCACGAGCTTCAACTATATATACCCTTTCTTTCACCTATAAGTGAAATTATCAAAATTTATCACCCTATTGCTCTTCAATATTGTGCATAGAGTCTTAGTATCATGCATAGGTGAAGTAGTATCATGCATAGAGCCTTGATATCAGCTATAGCAAGGTGTTATCGGCCATAGCAAAGTGATACCGACCAAGTGAAGTGATATCGACCAAGTGAGGTGATATCGGCCACAAGTGATGAAGTATCATGCATGGTGCTGAGGAACTCAAGTATTGGACCTTTGATAAGCTCATATTTAACCTTGGGAATGTGAATCTTTGGAACTTGGAGCTTTGAATTTTCTCTTGAGGTGGGTTATATAACTTGAACTCAATAATGTTATAATTTACCATCAATCTTGCCTTAGTTAAACGATTTACTTTCAATACAAATTTTCTTGCATAATTGATGAATACATGAGATCTATTAGTGACCTAGGACTGTTTTCCATGAACTAGAACAATAAGAACAAGAGTCTAGAGGTTGATGATGATGACATCATCATGGCTCAACCCGATATTGGGTTGAATCACCTCTAACCCGATATGGTGAAGTGAACATATCACTAACATAATACCATGAGGAAGCATACACCTTATACACGATATGATGATGAAGTAGACACCTTGTTCACGATATGGTGTCAACCATACACCATGTGCACTATATGAGGTCAAGCATACAACTTATGCACGACATGGAATCAAGTATATGTTCAAAACCTGATATGAAAAACCCTAGATGATGAGTTACCCGATATGGTGTGAAGAACACACACACACCTCTTTGCCCAATATGGTGTGAAGCATACACACACCTCTTTGCCTGATATGGTGTTAAGCACACACACCTCTTTGCATGATATGGTGTGAAGCACACGCACACCTCTTTGCCTGATATGGTGTGAAGAAAACACACACCTCTTTTCCTGATATGGTGTGAAGCACACACACACCTCTTTGCCCGATATGGTGTGAAGCACACACACACCTCTTTGCCCGATATGGTGTGAAGCACACACACACCTCTTTGCCCGATATGGTGTGAAGCACACACACAACTCTTTACCCAATATGGAAGCAAGCACACACCTCTTTGCCTGATAGGGTGGAAGCACCTCAATTCAATATACTTGATTTAGTGACACATAAAGTGTGTTATGTCAAATGGTACATTAAGATATAAAAAGTTTAATGCATTTTGATAAATATGGGTCAGTGTACCTTGAGAGAAGGATCTAGTCAACCTAATGGAGTATGATGTAATCAATATCCTAGTGAGGATGAAAGAGAAACATATACTTGTTTAATACTCACGTAATGAGTATACATTGATATTCCTAATATGTGTGGAGTCTGAATTAGGGTTGTGATTCTTGATGAATGTACTCGAAAATCCTAATCGTCTTAAAGGGAAACCTTAACCCTAATGAAGGGTAATGATATGATTTGAAACCACAATTGGTCAATAAAGGGAAACCCTAACCATATTGAAACCAGGTTGGTAGCATGAGATAATGTGCATAGCTAAGCATGAGCTATGATGTTTCATATAATACCAATTACATAGGTCTTATGACCTAGAGATAGTTGTTTCTTAGTGAGAGGTGACAAGATGCTTAATGGGCCTTGTAAGCCATGTGAATAGTTATTGCCTAGTGAGAGGTGACAAGATGTTTAATGGGCCTTATAAGCCATGTGAATAGTTGTTGCCTAGTGTGAGGTGGCAAGATGTTTAATGGGCCTTGTGAACCATGTGGATGGTTGTTGCCTAGTGAGAGGTGACAAGATGTTTATAAAAAATCTCATGATCTAGAGATTAATGTAAGATATGGTAATGTTCAAAATAAACTAGGGAAATGGAAACCCCATAACATAATAATAATAATAATAGATGGTTATGAAGATAATAATGAAATTTTGGTCATACATGCATTATGGTTATAATAAAATAAGGGCTATAGTGTTTTTATAATGCTAAAATGAGATATGAGGAATACTTGTATCACATAAAGGATGTGAATGGGTATGATGGCTTGACTGAGGTATAATGCCTAGTAAAGGTGATGTGGTATTCAGTGATGAGTTTAAGGGATTGATATCCCATAATGAAAGTGAAAGGGAAACATAAAGGTATTCCACTATTATGGAATCCTTAGAAATATGGCCATGATTTGACAGGATTGGTATCATCCAATACCTGGATATGATAAATACTTGTATCACGTAAAGGATGTGAATGGGTATGATGGCTTGACCGAGGTATAATGCCTAGTAAAGGTGATGTGGTATTCAATGATGAGTTTAAGGGATTGATATCCCATAATGAGAGTGAAAGGGAAACATAAAGGTATTCCACTATTATGGAATCCTTAGAAATATGGCCATGATTTGATAGGATTGGTATCATACAATACCTGGATATAGTTTTACAGGATTGGTATCATGCAATACCTGGATATAGTTTTACAGGATTGGTATCATCCAATACCTGTATATAATTTTATAGGATTGGCATAATCCAATACATGGATACAACCCTACAAGAGTGGCATAATCCAATACCTGGATACAACCCTACATGATTGGGTTAACCCAATACCTAGATACATCTGTAACGACCATCACCAAACTAACAACCAAATTGTTACTTATTATGCAGAATAATCATAAACAACAGATTAACAAAAATCACTAAAATTGAAAACCATTTGCGAGGCGATCCTCTTCTAGGAAACTCTTACTAAAAGATCCAAAACTTATACATATCATGATTCTCATTATACAAAAACTATTTCTACTCATCTTGAGGACAACATATAACAGTTGCTCTATCAACACATATACAAAAGCAACATTAAACCTCGAGGCATACAATCCAAAATCCTCATATAATTCATGAAACCATTACAAACCGACTCCAAGGACCTGAGAGTACAAAGACGACACATAGGAATTCTAACTACAAGACATGACAGATAGTACACTCAACCTAAGCTGATACTGCTGCCTCAGTTGTTGTTCCTCCTCTACAGAAAGGTCTCTACCGCCACGTGCACATCCACCTAAAAATTGTGGATCCCACGGGGTGAGACAATTGTCCCAACAAGAGATATAACTCTCCGCCGACCATATTATTATCATAGATAAGTATTATAAAACTGAGCAGAGGTTCTTTTATACTAATATGCAGGATTAATCATTGTATGAATAGAATAAAGTAATATCTTTACTTAAGTAAAATGATGCATCTACCCATGGTAGAGTAATAAACCATCTATCTACTTCACAAGGAATGTAAAGAAACATAAATAACATCTATCAAGCTAATATGTATAACTATATTGTGCATCAAACAATGTTTTCTACATTCAATCCTTAAGAAAATATGCTACATGGCTGATCATCTTTTACAATCACACTTATGCCCTGAAGAGATGAAGTATACCCCTTTCATCTCCAACCGACCACACACTTCTCACAAGTCAGTACCATACAAGGTCAATGGAAGAGCCAACTTCCAAGACCTCACATGTCTCAGTCAGTATGAGACCACACAGAGTCAGCAGGACATCTAGTGTCATCTACTAGCAGGACATCTCATGTAGCTGTAAAAAGAGCATTCCAGGGTACTAGGCATCCTCGCTCAGAGTTACTGTGTCATCATGTAATCTCTTTGGGGAACATCTACTAAAAACCATCCCCAGTTATGAAATTACTGAGTCATGGTGTATATCCATACTCTAAGCCACATGCCAGTTCACTGTGCTCAACATAGAATCTATGACCGTAGTCACACTCAAGCCAGGATATGGCACATAGCCAAATCCCCATTTATTTTGAGTTCGTAAGGGGGTCAGCTCTGGCCGTCCATACTTACACCTCCACATATTAAAAAATATGCATTCCGAGTTATTCTGTGGGAAACCCGTTTCACCATTCAGCAAATTCTAACACTCATGGATCTATGGTCATGACAACATTTTATCATTTCTAATGACATATTAAGTGCATTACAATATTCTTTTAGCATCAAACAAGTTATAAGCATCAATCATAAAGAAAGTTGTAATACATCTATCAAGTACTTTTCTGATATTTAGAACACATTTAGATATAAAACACTTGGAATCTTAGTCCCTTATCACATTACTGGAAATACTCATCCCTTCACATCATCATTATCATGATTTCTGGATCTGGGTATTCAAACCCCTAGATCACCACATGGTTTGATTAAGCATCTTGTCACCTCTCACTAACCATTCACATGGTTCCTAAGGCCCATAAAACATCTTGTCACCTCTTACTAGGCAACACCTATTCACATGGCTCACAAGGCCCATTAAACATCTTGTCACTTCTTACTAGGCAACAAATATTCACATGGCTCACAAGGCCCATTAAACATCTTATCACCTCTTACTAGGTAACAAATATCTATTAGGTCATCAGAACACATAAAAATTATACTTGTTTATACAAGTATTTGGCATGTCTCACAAGGCTTATGTAATAAGAGAAATACAACCTTCCCATTATTAGGGTTGGGGTTTCCTTTTATATCCAGATAGGGTTTCAAGTTCATATTATTAATCCAAACCCTAATTCATTGCTCCACACATCTAGGAGCATACATTGCTATCATAAGTATTCAATCATACTTATTTATTCTCATGATTTATCATTAAATGATTATCAACACAAAGTATGAGTTTCTCTCTCATCCTCACTAAGATATTGATTACATCATACTTTTGGTTCAATCCTCCTCTTAAGGAATATTAGTTCATCATTAACAATTCACATCATCTTTTATATTGCAATTAACACAACCTCCAATCACATGTGATTGAAGTGTCCCTTCCATATCGGGCACCATGATGTGTGTATGGTAACATATTATGCTTTAAGATACATTCTTATGTCATGTAATGTATCCATATCAGGCATGTGGTATAACCACATCCCCATGTCATGTTTTAGGATACATCCCCTAATCATCATATTGAGTACCCATATCAAATTAACTATTATTTAGTTCTTATAAACTCAAGATAACTTCATATCGGGTGTAAGCTAGGTGCTTGACCCCATATCGAGTATAAGCTATGTGTTTGGTCTGATATTGTGCACAAGGTGGACACCATATTGGCCATAACATACATATTTCATCATGTATTGTTTAAGTGTATACAGATAACACCATATTGATTTCCTGCCTTGGATTTCCCTATCAACTTTCCATCTTGGATTATCATACATGTTTTCCCTCTATTGGATTGTCATATCGTGATCCCATATCAAGTATCATATCGGTTTCCTTATCTTTGGTATCATATCGTGTTATGTGTTGGATATCATAATGGGTTTTCTAAACCTTTGAGCTCATACCATTTCATGCTTTCAAGATTCCATTTATTCATTATAGTTACACGACAAGCTAGATACTTAGTTAATCATCAACCCATGACAAGGTGGTAGGGTATGTCAGGTTTCAAAGTCAATTGGATTTCAAAGCATATCGGGTTTCCACTCCTCCATCTAGGGTTTTTCCCATATCGTATAATGGTATAGCTTTACCTTGTATCATGTATAAGGTGCTAGGTATCTCCTATATCATCTATAGGGAATGTCTTATAACGTACATGGGATATCACTCACTTTGATATCAGGTGAACCACCATCTTGGGTTCCATATTATTTTTAAGGTATTTCAACCATATCAGGTTATACCATATATTTGAATCCATGCCATATATTGTACACAAGTTTATGCTCAAGCAATCATATCATGCACAAGATGTGTTCATCAAGATATCATGTACCAAGTGTGTACTACATGATCATATCATGCAAGGAGTACTTTCTATTATTACTCATATCGAGTTACCCAAACTAGGGTTTCAATCGACTTACAAGTACACACTTAACCCTATATGGTGCATGGAGTCTATACTTAGCTTCCTATCATGCAAGGGTATATGGTTAACACCATATCGTGTTCCAAGGTATGAACTTCTTCTCCATATTGTGCAAGGAGTTATAATCTCACAAGCATATTGTGCAAGTGATGCATATATATTACCATATTGGGTTTAGAGGTACTTGTTTGTATGCTCGAACCTGATATCACTTTATAAGGTGATACCATCTTCTTCAAGATATAGACCTTTGTTCTAACTGATCTAGTTTATAAATAATAGGTATAGGCAATTCTTAGAACTCATGGATTCATCAAGTATTAATTAAAAACTCAGAATTGAAAGTGATAATCTAGTGTAACAAGTTAAGTGGTAAATAATAACATGACTGGGTTCAAGTTATATAACCTGCCTTGTGAACAACTTCAAAGCTCCAAGCTCTAAAGCTTTTCATCCCTAAGCTTGAAGATGAACTTCTCCAAGGTCCAAGGCTTGTTCACAACTCCTCCATATACAATAAATCACCATATTTAAGCAAATTGGTGAAGAAGGAAAGAAAGGAATATCCATAACCCGATGTCCTACTTCAACCAAGGTTGAAGATGGCCAAAGCCTTACCTTAAGCTTGGTTCTCGAGATCTCCTTTCTCTTGAGCTACTTTTCATGATATCAAAGGGGTTTTGCATGATATCTCCCAGGGTAGATGGTTGTGGGGTTCATAAACTTCCATAAGTTGGTGGAAGGTGAAGTATATATACTTGGGTTCATGAGATAAAGTGTATAAGATGTGTCTTCACCTCATGCTACTAGATGACACATGGCCATGCATGGTTGACACATGTCCATGCATGCACACATACATATCTTTCCATTCAAGAGTCTTGAGGATAAGGTAGAGACAATATCTCGGTCATCTTTATCTTGTTGGATAAGTTTCATCATCTTTATCTCATTATTAAGACAACTCGATACACTTTTTACAAGGAACTTGTAACTCGTCATGGACCACCTATTTGAATTTATATTCCCGTCATGGCCTTTTCCAGGGCTCAAAAAACTAATAGGAGACATCTACTATGGCTGCTTGTCCGATAGGACTCCTATATCAAGTCCATAACTCGATACAACACATATATAAAACTTTACCATTAATTCTTCCTTGGTTTATTCATCACCCGGAGTATCATCATTCAAAGATGATTAAAACATAACGTCTCCATCTCTCTCTTTCCTCGAAAAGATACATAGAGGCAGTAGGGACACTCTAGAAGTAGTAATTTTTCATTTCAACCCCATACATTGGGTAAAATACAAATTGTACCAAAATTGGTGCACATAGTACTAGCATTGTTTAAACAATTTATAAGTTGGGATTTAGGCTTTCCACAAGCCACCACTTAGCATAATACTCTCTCTTATGATACTAAAACACTTAGAACATATTCAACATGTGACATGTTGCAATGTAACCCCTCATCTTGGGTAAATTGCACATTTCACTCAAACTATCAATTAATGCACAACTAGTTTGCAATTAAGCTCAGACTAGAAAATAAACTTCACAAGAAGCCTTAATTATTTTTAAGATGATTAGAATCAATTTGTAAGTAACTTACTTAAGCAAAACTCCTAGGGTTAAGCCATAACCTAGGTCAGGGGTATTACAATTATAAACCCCTAACAAGGATTTTGTCCCCAAAATCTCAGATGAAGGAAGACAATTGTCATTCACGCATCATACCCTCAAGTCTCCATATAACATCTTGATGTTATGGAGATGCCATAGAACTTTACCAGCACAAAGTCCTTCCATTAAAGATCATCATAAGATCCATCACATATGACACATACTCAGCCATCCTTTCCATTACTGACTGCGGAGTCAACTATGTGTCAAGTAACACTTTCTAAGTCAGCGAAGTATTGTTCATACTTTGAATAATTCATGTGTCAAACCATATTGACTCACATCTTTTTATGTGATACGATTCTTGATTCTAGGAAGTCTTCCATACTCCTCATTTAGTTTAGCATTTCACTTCTATGGAAAAACTTGAGTTACATTCTATCACCCACTTGGAACTACAAGTCTTATCATACATCTTTAGTGTCACTCTAATCTGTTGACACAACACAAAACTTTCTTATGACTCGTACCAACTATCTTCCTAGTTGTACATTTCGTCATAAGGAAAGGTCACTTACTAAAGAAGAACTTATCTCAGAGATATCTCTAGATGTTATGAATAAATTGCCTCAACAGATCTAGATAGGGATACTCTAAGAAATCATTTTTATCTTGATAAGCTTTCTCTCAAAATGATTCTACAATTGTTCCTTCAATTAATACATCCTTATCGATGTTATGTTTAAGCAGAGCATAAACCCCTAGCATATGATCTCTATACTAGAGTCATCTAAAGTTTGGCCCTTCTAGGTAACCAAACATCATTCTTCTTATCAGGAGTCATATTCTCACTTTCCCATACTACCTGGCACATCCTGGATACCAAAATTCCTTACCTTGGTATCCTTCATATGTGTCGAAAACACATCACATCCACATTATTTCCTTCTCTTGATTGTTAATACTAAAGTCAAATATACAAAAAGATTTTTCTTTTATCTTGGAACATTATAAGTTACACATATCTTATCTTGGAACCAAAGTCCAAGACAAACTAATACTTTTCAAGTATCCATTAAAAGATCACTTCTAACTCATGCACATCAAGTGTCCTCAAACTCCCTCGATTGCCATGTTCCTAAAGGAAAAAACACAAAGAAACATATTCCGTTTATCACTCCATCATTACCCAGGGTTGTTCATCAAGGAGGAGACATCATCATCTCCTATGATTATTACATGAACTTTCACTGTTCATGAGTCAATTACACTTGTTTCATCATAGGTTCCTTGCCATCTTGCACATGAATTATATGGATGACTACATATCATCATTCCTTTCTTTATTATTGTCTAACATGTTCATGAACATTTCACAGTTTTATCATATTTCCCATTTCCATTCTATGGAAAAGATATTTACTATTCACACAGACTTTATCAGATAAGGATCATCTCCCTTGTTCTCATTGTCTTATCATGAGGATTATACTTTTTACTTCCTCATACACACAGATTGATCTGAGATTATCTCAGATTCCATTTTATTGCATTTATGATGTGATAAAAATGTCCATTCCATATTTCCAGTTTCTTTATGCTCACTAGTTTATCTCAAAATGACTACTTGATCAGAGTAATCAGAAAGATAACAAACTAAGAGTTCCATACTTACCTTATCTTCAACAGTTGAATACCTGACCAGGGTATACAAGTATTGAGATTAGGTAGTATGAGTTTTGTTTACTATCATATTCCTTACTTTTCATATCATCAAAAACATAAAACTTAGCATACCTGGGTTTTCTCCAGGCATCACTTCTATATCTCATCCTCTTTTGCATAGATAAAAGAAATTGTAAAGCATTTAAAAGATTACTGAGCAAAATGTAAATCCTCATCTTCCTTATGTCCTCATAGGACTTGTCAAAGGAATCTCAATAACAACCACTTTTCTTATATTTAACAAATAAAATCATGAAACGACATATTAGAATGACACTATTTCATCTGACCTGTCTCAACTCGTGGATTGTTTACCGCCTCAGGTTGATTCTTTTCATAGAATCTTGTCGTTGCCTGATTCCAATGTCGTGTTTTATTGTTCGGTGCTGATGGACCTACTCGGGATGTCTATCTACATCCTCGTATGCCACTACTAGACCATTGCCTTTGAGAGTCTTGTTGACTCTGCCTCGACGGTTGGGTCATTTACTCCTTCCTTTTTGGACAAAAGGATATAATATGCCCAATCCGTTTATACTCATAACAAATATTATAAGCATCCCCTGGCCTTGTCGGCCTTATAACCGATGTAGATGCCAAGTCAAGAGTTCTAACTGGTAGAACATTAGGTCCTTTGCCCTTTCTTGGTAGCCACTGCCCTAATGCATTAGACATTGGTTGCACTGGTGGTACCCAAAACTTCCCCTTTTTAGAACTACTAGGCATCTGTTCCTGAGTTTGGATAGATCTTTTCTTAATCCCTACCTCATTATCATTTTTTGGATAGTCCTTTATGAGATGTCCTGGTTGCCTACACCTTTAGCAAACTCTGATTTTGGTTTGTAACCTAGTTCTTTCAACATTTTCCATTGCTCCAACATATTGATGTTGATTAGGAATCCTGCTAGAGCCCAAAATTTCATCATTGGGGGCTAGTAATCTAGGTAGTATTTCTTGTATTTGATCCTCAATACGTGCTAATGCTGTAATAACCAATCTGATGAAACCATTAAAAGTAGGGTTCTCTATCATGGTTGGATCAACCTGGGGATTCTCAGGCAGTCTTTCTTCTCTCGCCTGATCCCGTGCACCTTCTCCTGGTGCAACAACTAGCATTTCTTTCAGCAATGTACTCCTTGTTTTCTCCAGACATATTTAAGCTTTATTCTACCTTCTGCATAAGCAAAAGTCACTATAAGATATACGTACTGGAGGACACTAGAATAGACTCAAAACCGTAGTCTTATGTCTATGTATACTCAGCAAACCTTAAGCTCTGATACCAAACTTGTAACGACTGCCACCAAACTGACAGCCAAATTGTTACTAATTATGTGAAATAATCATAAACAACAGATTAACAAAATCACTCAAATTTAAAATCGTTTGCGAGGAGATCCTCTTCCAGGAAACTCTTACTAAAAGATCCAAAACTTATACATATCATGATTCTCATTATACAAACACTATTTCTACTCATCTTGATGATAACATATAATAGTTCCTCTATCAACACATATACTAAAGAAACATTAAACCTCGAGGCATACAAGCCAAAATCCTCAGATCGTTCATGAAACTATTACAAACCGACTCCAAGGACTTGAGAGTATAGAGGCGACACATATGACTTCTATCTACAAGACACGACAGACAATACACTCAACCTCAGTTGTTATTGCTACCTCAGCTATTGTTCCTCCTCTATAGAAAGGTCTCTACCTCCACGTGCACGTCCACCTAAAAATTGTGGATCCCACAGGGTGAGACAATTGTCCCAGTGAGAGATATAACACTTCGCTGACAATATTATTATCATAGATAAGTATTATAAAACTGAGCAAGGGTTCTTTTATATTAACAGGCATGATTCATCATTGTATGAACAGAATAAAGTAATCTCTTTACTTAAGGAAAATGATGCATATACCCATGGCAGAGTAATAAACCAACTATCTACTTTACAAGGAATGTAAAGAAACATAAATGACATCTATCAAGCAAAGATGTATAACTGAACTGCGCATCAAACAATGTTTTCCATATTTGATCCTTAAGCAAATATGCTACACGGTTGATCATATTTTACAATCACACTTATGCCCTGAGGAGATGAAGTATACCCCCTTCATCTCCAACTGGCCACAAACTTCTTACAATTCGGTACCATACAAGGTCAATTGAAGAGTCGGCTGCCAAGACCTCACATGTTTCTGTCAGTATGAGAACTAATACAGATTCAGTAGGACATCTCGTGTCATCTACAAGTAGGACATCTTATGTCGCTGCAAAAAGAGTGTGCCAGGGCACTAGGCATCCTCGCTCTGAGTTACTGTGTCAGCATGTACTCTCTTAGGGGAACATCTACTAACAACCGTCCCCAGTTATGAAATTACTGAGTCACGGCGTATAACCATACTCTGAGCCACATGCCAGTTCACCGTGCTCAACATAGAGTCTATGAATGTAGTCACACTCAACCCATGATATGTCACACAACCAAATCCACATTTATTTTGAGTTCGTAAGGGGATCGGCTCACAGATGGCCTCCCGTACTTACACCTCCACATATTCAAAAATATGCATTTTAGGTTATTCTACGGGAAACCTGTTTCACGATTCAACAAATTCTGACTATGATGGATCTATGGTCAGGGCAACATTTTATGGTTTCCAATGATATATTAAGTGCATTACATTATTCTTTTAGCATCAAACAAGTTATAAGAATCAATCATATAGAAAGCTTTAATACCTCTATCAAGTACTTTTTTTATATTTAGAACACATTTAGATATAAAACACTTGGGATCTCAGTCCCTTATCACATTACTGGGAATACTCATCCCTTCACATCATCAATTTCAGGATTACTGGATCTGGAAATTCAAACTCCTAGATCGGCACATAGCCTTGTTACCTTTGTAATAGGTAACTATTACCTTTAGGTCCTCAGACAAAGGTATTCATTTCACTTATTGTACAAGTATTCCACATAGCTCACATGGTTTGATTAAGCATCTTATCACCTCTCACTAACCATTCACGTGGTTCACAAGGCCCATAAAACATCTTGTCACCTCTCACTAGGCAACAACTATTCAAATGGCTCACAAGGCCCATTAAACATCTTGTCACCTCTTACTAGGCAACAAATATTCACATGGCTCACAAGGCCCATTAAACATCTTGTCACCTCTTACTAGGCAACAAATATCTATTAGGTCATCAGACCACATAAACATTATACTTGTTTATACAAGTATTTAGCATGTCTCACAAGGCGTATGTAATAAGAGAAATACAACCTTCCCATTATTAGGGTTAGGGTTTCCCTTAATATCTAGATAGGGTTTCAAGTTCATATTATTAATCAAAACCCTAATTCATTGCTCCACACATCTAGGAGCATATAGTGCTATCATACGTATTCAATCATACTTATTTATTCTCATCATTTATCATTAAATGATTATCAACACAAAGTATGAGTTTCTCTCTTATCCTCACTAGGATATTGATTCCATCATACTTTTGGTTCAATCCTCCTCTTGAGGAATATTAGTTCATCATTAACAATTCACATCATCTTTTATATTGCAATTAACACAACTTGCAATCACATATGATTGAAGTGTCCCTTGCATATCGGGCACCAAGATGTGTGTATGGTAACATATTATGCTTTAAGATACATTATTATTTCATGTAATGTAACCATATCGGGCATGTGGTATAACCACAACACCATGTCATGTTTTAGGATGTATTCCCTAATCATCATATCATGTACCCATATCAAATTGACTATTACTTAGTTCTTCTCAACTCAAGATAACTTCATATCTGGTATAAGCTAGGTTCTTGACTCCATATCGGGTATAAGCTATGTGCTTGGTGTCATATTGTATACAAGGTGGACACCATATTGGGAATAGAATACATATTTCATCATGTATTGTTTAAGTGTACATAGATAACACCATATTGATTTCCTACCTTGGATTGCCCTATCATCTTTCCATCTTGGATTATCATACATGTTTTCCCTCTATTGGATTTTCATATCGTGATCCCATATCTAGTATCATATCGATTTCCTTATCTCAGGTATCATATCGGGTTATGTTTTGGGTATCATAACCGGTTATCTAAACCCTTGAGCTCATACCATTTCATGCTTTCATGATTCCATTCATTCATTATGGTTATACAACAAGCTAGATACTTAGTTACTCATCAACCCATGACAAGGTGGTAGGGTATGTCGGGTTTCAAAGCATATTGGGTTTCCACTCCTCCATCTAGGGTTTTCCCCATATCGTATAAGGGTATAGCTTTACCTTGTATCGTGTATAAGGTGCTAGGTATCTCCTATATCATCCATAGGGCATGTCTTATAACGTACATGGGATATCACTCACTTTGATATCGGGTGAACCACCATCTTGGGTTTTGCATCATACCAAGTACTTATCTCACCAATAGGAGTCGTGTAGGGAAGACCAACTACCTTCTATATGTCAAAGATTATGCCTTAAATGTAGAATTTCATCCTCATTTTCCAATAGAGGAAATTTGTGCCATCAAAGATTTGGGAATGAATGGAGAATCCACCATCTATGTTGGGAGCACCAAGCATGTTTTTCCCATATTATCTTACTCGTAGGAGTAGATTTTTGGAGAAGACCTAACTCCGATACCACTTGATCTATGGGATTTAGAAGGGGTTGAATAGAAATAAAAAAAACTTAACCAAAATCCATTAGAACATCAAGTTATTTGGTAATATAATATTACAAGTATGAAAAGGAAGAGAGATCTTGAGAAAATACCAAAGAAGGATAAAATATATAATGGTTACTACCTATGAAATAGGAGATGTACATCCACTACCTAGAGGGGTCAATATGTATGATTTTTAACCATTGTTCACTCTTTATATTCCACACTAGGAGTTACAACAACATAATACCCTTCTCTAGATCTAGGGATAAAGTAGAATTCCTTTTCAGATAAAGTACACAATATCCATTACAAGGGCTTATACATCTACCTACCAATAATCTTCAACATTCAACAAGTTCTTACCCATTCTTACAAAAGATCTTCCGCCTAAAATCCAACACTTCCTTCTTCAAGGAAGAAATCTTCAAAATGCTATTTTGCTAGAGATAGATTGGGAAGAAGAGTTGAGATATTTGAAAAGAGTGCAATGAGGTAGATCTCTCATAGGAATCTAATTCACTCATTTATATGTAGAGAGGTAATAATATTGAGGGATATTAGGGGCATTTGGAGATAGAAACAGTCACTAAAACAAGGGAGCATAGAAGGAAAATTTGGAATGAAGTCTAAGGGCCCCTTTTTATAGTAATTTTTTCCTACTACCTAGTAGAGACACTTAGACTGATCCCTAGACATTTTTGGGGATTTAAATAGATCTATTTTTGAAATTTGCATCCCTCTAAATGACTAAATTTGTTTTTTGCACTTTATAGAAAAATGTTTTCGGTGAGTTAGCTTTTGGGTAATTCGACCAATAGTTCCAATTGTTAAGCCATTTGAAGATATCAATCGAGATACTAATTGATAAGAAACTTGAGCGACAGAGGCTATAGCCTAGCTTGAGCTAAGTAGCCAAATTACCCCAGGGAAAATTGGTCCAACGGTGGGTTCTATCAAAAGCCTAAAATTGGTTGTTGGTTGAGTTGCCTCAAGGGAAACTCGACCGACAAGCCTCCCTATGATGAGTTATGATAAATACCATATGGGTATAAACATTCAAAGTAGGTGCTCTAAATTTTCATTAAGTGTGTTATTAGTCATACATTGAATATACATGATTAACAACCCAATTGTAATAGAGATACTATATATTCTTCAATTCTTGCATTTGTGTTGAATTTGACTTTTTTTGGGCAAACTAGGGTTTGTTAATTTCATTCTTCTAATGTACCTAATATCTGAAATTGATCTCAAATAAACATATTCGATACACATGAATGGAATGGTTAAGTAGTTATCAAAATATGACGAATGTATAATTGTTAGGTGAACATTCTTCCCCTTTTTAAAAATGCCAAACCATTCCTAAACATATTGCTAAGGATTGAAATTATAAAACCTTTGAAATCAACATCAATATATGATAGCATTTTCTCCCCCTCAATTCATTCTTAGATTAACATATTTGGTTGGTTCTTCCAAAACACAACTAACACTTATATGTGCTATTTCTAAACACTTCTTCATAGCCAAAAATGCAATTTTAAGATCAATTTAAATACATAGTCATTGTTTTCTCCCCCTTTGTCATATTAAAAAGAGAGGGAGGTAGAAGAGATGAGCTAGGTCTTATCTAACAACACATAAGAACTAAAAATAGAAATCCATAGTGAGCTAATGACACTAAGTCATGATTAAAATATGAGAGTACATACTCTAAAACTCACGTAATAAGTAGTAGACACAGATTTAAGGGTAAATGTTATGTTGATCGCAACAAAATGAAATTATAGTTGAGATTGATAGAACTATGTAAATAGTAGCCTCATATACAAATGACATGTTTAATACATGATCATCTCTCAAAATACAAGTACATAGGCACTCTAAGACCTAGGAACTAGTCATCCTGAGTCAGGTCATAGTCCTCACCACTAACTCATTCCTATCTAGTGGAAGAAGTAGGTGAAACATCAACATTCTCAATCTCACCATCATCCTCATTGTCATGTTCAACATTATCACCTTCCTCAATAAGCTCAACATCATCATTATCCTCTTGATCCTCCATCACGATATCCATAGAAGGAGTCAAGTGGTGTGGGCTCAGCCATCTAGCATTTACATCATGCCAGGTCATCTGTCTAGTGGAGATTAAGGCCACACCCTACTCATAGGTAGGTGTACAACCCCATCTAAGGTTGTAGTAGCTAGGTAGAAGAGACAACAACTAAGTCAGTGTAGGAGGTGGGTGAGAGGATATAGGTGGAGGTCCAGTTGCAAGATTAGAGTGGGCAGTAGAGGAAGTGTATTGATTTGTTGGGTAGAATTGATCATGTGTATGTAGCATAATTAGTGGAAGAGAAGGATGGCTGATAAGGTGGATTATGAGAGGAGCAATATAGGTTCGTGATAGATATTTTGTGAACTAAATCCTAGTGAAGGTGTTCTTGAATGTGCATGTTGTAGGCATTCTAATACATAGTGTATGACATGAATGACTCATTGAATGCACAGAATGAATTCCTACTAGTCTAGGAGGAGTGGGTGGGGTTTGTTCTCTTGAGCTATTTAAGAGGAAGAGGTTCCAAAGGTGGTTCTTCATCAAAGATAGTGAGTTGGGGCATGTCATCCAACCACTTCTATCAAATGAATTTATCAATAAGTTTCCTAGCATCACATCCCTCCTTTTTTTAGTATTTAAGAAATGTGTTTTAACCTAGTTGGATTATAGACTCTACCTTCCTCACTGGAGATGAGGGTGTTTGCCTACCCTAGTTGGTGACCCATCCTTCAGGGTTTCCCCCCTCGCACATCCAGTAAGACACCGTTTAGCTACTTCCACTCACATTTTCTTATGTTTTTTTACTATTAATGGGGACCCAATTACAACCTGGATAGTCCTGTCTATGGAATGATGTTGCTGAAAGGAGGTTCTATCATTGTTTTACTATAACGCCCCTCCTAGCACATAAATGACAGTGGAAGAAAACCCTATGTTTTCCAAAACATGGGTCACTTAGCTTAGAGGAACATTACAAAACATGATAAACATATCAACAAGATAAATGAAAACCATGCATTAACTCAAAATATAGATTCATACATTGTTCTTTAAAAAGGGAAACATAAATTATCGCATCTTGATCTCAAGCCTAATACATGTAGACAAAGAAAATATAAAGCATGAAATAAACTAGACTAGATAATCTAGGGAGTGGTAGATGGCACCCCACCAAACTAAAGTCTCCTTGATGTCAAATAAACTTGAAGTGGTTGCTTCAAATCCCTCTTGCTCCTTGATCTAGGGACATCTCCTCCCACAACTATATGGAACAAAGAAACAACGTAAGTAACTGGCACTATGCATGTTATATGAACTAAAAATAAGCATATATATACTTAAACTAAAATAAGCTTGACATGATTTAACAGTAAGAACTCTCATTAAGCTTTATATTTCATTACAACAATGAATTAAAGAACATTACTATGTGTTGTCTCCATCACTACCCTGTGGGGCACATCATGTTCGGAAAGCCCATCATTGCTAGGAAGCCCATAACGACCATAAAGGTCCATTGTAGAGAGAAACATATAATAAGTTACTTAATTCTCTTAACATTAACATCATTGTTCTTATCTTGCCATCAATGTAAATTGTCCTCATCCAATAATTGCACCAAAGTGCTCATCAGACTAGTTAAGAGTCACCTTAGTCACGCCAAAATGTTCATCAATGCCATAAAGACAAAATAAAGAAGAACAATTCACAACATAAGTAGGTTATATTAATCATCATGGGATTTCTCCCTCTTAATATTGAAATTATCATTACATGATTTACATGAGTCTTTCTTCAATTTCTTAACTGTGACATGATCATAGCATTAAACTAATGGACATCAATAATAATCATAGGACTTTATGATTATAGCAAACAACATGCAATAATAAAATCTGACGCATCCTCATCATCTTAATTTCATTCATGAACTTGGAAATTCAAAGCATAATCTTAAAATCATACTTAACATGCAATTCATCCAAAGTAAATATATGCATAGTGGCATGACCCGCTTAACTTTTTTGGAGCAAACAAGAATTACCTCACATGGGATCGAATTGAGTGCTTGAGGAACTCCTTGAGGGTAATTTGGGGTGTTCTCAATCTCTTGGCATGTCCTCGGGTCTCTGAGTGTGTAACACAACCGTCGGCAGCAAGCTCCTCTGTCAACTATGTTGAACCAGAGAACTACTATCTTGCATTAGATTCTGGGTATAAGATGTGCTTCCTGGGCTTACCCTAATCGTATTCATGGGATTTATTATGTAGGTCGGGCACTGTGGCCTCCTGGTGGTTCAAGGAGTTTGAGATAGTGTGGAACACGGAAGTCCCTCATGGTTTGGGAGTTCTAGGACACAAAGCTTCTTCGTGATAGGGGTCAAACTGGTTGGGAGATCGCAAGGATTATGAGGAGAGGATTATATTTCTCTAAGGATTAGCTAAGAGGGAGATAGAGATTGGATGGTAATGATCTACTGTAGAGTACTAGATGTGTTGGGCTCGGGAGAAGAAGGTGGCCTCTCTCTCAAAGGAAGGATCCGCGACCCAGAGTCTGACCCAAACTGGATCAGAGGGTCACGTGATAGCCACCTAGAATCAGGAATCTTAGGTTAAATGAATGTATTCATTAGATATTCAATTAATAATTAATAAAAACTATATGCTAATTTTAGTAATTGATTAGGAGGGTCAAACGAAGTCATAATGACTTCAAAATTTGAACCACAAGCTAATTAGGATCTCGAGAATCTCCCTATCCAATTAGATTTTGGTTTTCATTAACTTTTGTTCATCAACCTCATATAGGTCACTATTCTATGATGATGTTAGGCCACCCTCGTAGCTCAACTTGTTCTAGTGCTAGCAGAATACTAGCTAGCTCAACTTCAGTGGCATTCTTTGTGTCAACACATTTTCCCAACCCGCAAAACCAAGTGCCATGGTCATCTCTGGCAACTACAGCAATCATTGCATGCTTCTTGTTTAGTGCTCATATATATCACTATTTTAATGAATATATTTTTAAAAGGTGAAATTAATGAAATTATCCATTCCTTAGTGACTTGGTTGAACCAAAATTCAAGATTAAGAGTATCATTCATTATATTGGGATATAAAGATCACATTAAATCTATTTGACAGATAAAATCACTAATTTGCAATTTAGGGTTTTAGATTAAGGATCATTGATAGGTTTAAGATTTTAAGGATGTTACATTTACCTTGTTAATGGTCATTTTCCTTTGTATGGATATACTTGACTTGTCCAGATGTGATTTTCCATCCTTATTTGCTTGCATCTCTTCCTCCAAGGTTTTCCTCAGCTTCCATCATGGAAGAACAAGGTCATCGGGCCTTCGACCCCTACATCACCTTTTCCATGTCTATCTAAGCTCAGAAAGACCTAGATAAGTCATTTATATCATTTGCAGTTATGATACATCTTCAAATCTCAGTTTTTATCAGCTACTTAAAGATCAATGTTGTTATTATAGCAATCTATGGACCAGAAAAATACAATGGATAATTTTCCCTTAGTTCCCTCCATGATTTGATGTTGATCAGGTAGATAGGAGACCTAATAATATTTTTGGACTTTTGTCAGTGCAACTTTTTGCACCTTGATTAGGAAGGTCCCTACTAAGCGTCCAATTCCTATATGTCCACATTAGTGCCCTCGAGACCCCATTTAGAAATTTTTCTTTATTTGACTATTTGAAAATTGATGTATCTTTCATTTGATTGGATGAGCTTCCAAAAATTGTATTATATTGATAAAATGATATAAATTTATGTACATATACTTGTTGGAAAGATTCTGAGACAAGGAACCTCGATAACACAAAATTATATTGTATCACCACCTAATTTCCTTATTTTAATTAGAAACACCGTATTAACAATGTGTAATTAATTCAAGACTATGCTACATATACGAAAATTGTGTTGATCATGACTCCATATTTTGTTAGTGTTCCTCCTCAAGCTCAGATGAGTGGTCATTTAGAAAGTATTAAAGTAGTGTTTATTTTTTATATTACTGGCTAATGTACTCATAAGGGCTCAATTAAAGTTAGTACATTAGTATGATTATATCTTAAAAAAGTCATATGCATGCTAACTATTCATGTTTTATAATATATTGATGTTTATGATTTCAAATGAAATATTATGTGTCACTATCATGCTAATGAAATAAGAAAAAATATAATCATGTTGAATGAATTACAATATTATGAAAACCAAGTTTAAAAGTAAGAATTCATTCTTTGTTGATATAGTCTTCTCAATCATGTTATGTGAGCCTTAACTAGACTTATGTGACACTTAATCAGACTTTTGTGAGCATTAACCAACCTCATGAGCTCTGTGGGAGAATTATGTGAGTCTTAAATGACCTAATTTGAGCTTTAACCAGCCTTATGAGCTCTTTGGGAGCATTATGTGAGCCTTAACTGGCCTTATGTGGGCCTTAACCATTCTTATGAGCATTATGGGTGCAATCAAGGGAGTGATTATATCAAATCATACGCATTATTGTGAAATAATGTCAATTTACTTTAGTTCTCATGTAATAATTTTAATCATGTTAATTACTTAAGCTTTTGAAGTTTCTTTCATGTCATTTCAATTATATATTATTTTCATGTTATAACTATTCAATGTCACTCACGTAGTTTTTATGGTTTTTTGCATGGATATGGACAAAATGTTCACAGATGGGGAGAAGAGGAGTAAGACATCAAGATAAGGACAATGAGACCTATTGAAAGACTACAAGTGCCCCATTGGGGTGCCATTATCTAGCTCAACTCTCTTTTATACATTAAGGCTAGTTTGTTTATGTATAAACATTTGGATTATGTCATTAGTTGTATTAAGTTTCCCTTATTTGTAAACTATTGAGAATATTAAATGGAATTTGTCATGATTGTTAAGTTTTTAATCATTTCTTATGTATGATATTCAAGAATGTGATACGGGAAAAATATTATGAGTTAGGAATTGATGGTTCCTCTCATGTAAACATGAATAAAATTTTAGGTGTTATAATATCACTTTAAAATAGAACACCCTCATGTTTTAGGTAGTGAGAAATAAATATAAACTTTCTCTCTCTCTTTGACTCTTTCTCTCCCTCTTTGTGTGTGTATATATTTGTGATGATCCACTACCCTATTATTCCTCATTCAAGGTGGATCATAATGACAAGGATCATCATCTCATTCTTTTAGGATCTTAGATTTTGAAAAATACAAAAAATGTAACAAATAATTTCATTCATACACCAGTTTGATACAAAAGGATCTTACGTAATTTCCCAGTGAAAGATAAACTACATGAGAGGAAACATTATTACTATAAGAAAGAAGTTATCATGAATTCCTATCTAACTAATACTCCTTGTCACTTTAGCTTCACTGTCCTCAACTAATTGATCTAAACCTCAATATCTTCGATCTTTATAAAAGCCATCTATCTAAAATTCCAACAAGAAAGTTATGTGGTTAGTATATTTCTAATTGTGTATGCTGGTGCACGCAAAGCCTGCATGTACAATTAATAATATATATTACTAAAAAATATAATAGTTGCACATATGAAGCATGCATTTTTATTTAAATACTTTGGCCCATATTTGTCATGCCACCTTAGTTATAATTATTTCTATGTCAATTATTTAAATGATATGATATACTCCTTAGTAAGTATAACCTTATGTTTAGAAAACCCTATTGTTTATTTAGATGATACACATAGGAAATATAAATTTGATTGGAATGAAATAAACATTTAAGAAGTTTGACATAAGATCAAACACTTCAAAAATTATTTGGAAAACCATAACCAATTGATTTGATTTAGTATATGTAAAATAACCATGTATCTTCAATGAAGAAATCACATAGTATTATCCAAGTACTACAAGTATGTATGTAATCCAACAAATTAACCATATATTAAAGCAATCAATCAAACTACATGTATAACTAACACTAGGGTGTCACCATTGTATCCATAAAAACTCAAAATATGATCTAGTCTAGGTCTAGATACTATGGGTCTTAGTTTAGGGGATATTAGTGTTAGTTTTAACAACCCTAATCCTTGTTGACATGGATCTAATGATTTGGAAACCCATTATGTTGGGAAATATAGGTATTGAATAAGGCAGTGTATCTATCTGAAGTCCCCATAACAACAAGATCGCATCAACTACTATGAAATAGGAAAGATGGTTTAACAAGATTATACCTAGTCTTGGAGAAAGTCCATCGACTACAACTCGTTGCACTACAACTATCTTCTAGTTGCTCTTGGACAATATTGATGAATGCATTTGCATCATGATTTTTAGTCACCTTTTTTAGACCAATTTGACTCCATACATCCAATTTCATTTACTAATTATCACAATATACAAAATTGCTTAATTGGTTCAATCACCAGAATTATTAACTGAGTTTATGTTGAATTTTATGTAGGTCCACCTTCAATCATCTGGTGAATAAACCATCTTTCAGTGGATGAAAAGGGTTTGATTTGAATGATGGCTGATGGAGATAAAGATGGAGTGAAGCAAGGGGCATATTTATCTCCATCAACCATCATTCAAATCAAACCCTTTTGAGTGGGACCCACCTTTCTCAACCCTTGATCTACCCTCACAAATCCTTGGTTTTGACCATGCGGTCTTGACCATACAGTTTCATCCATACGGCTTCGACCTAACGGTCTTAGCCGTTCATCCATTCGGTCTCAGACTGCGTGCTTTTCTTTACCATCAGATTGCTGATCAACGGTCCCCATCCATTCAATCAAACTATCTGCCCTAATGGTCTTGGACTATCATTTTTTCCTCTAAATGATTTTGCAAGACTGTATGTGCATCTCTTCTCAAGACTGTATGGGCTTCTCCATTCTAGACCATATGGGCAGCTCCATCCAAGACCGGTTGGATCTCCACAACAGGAGTGACACCCTCCTAACAATGAAGGATGCCTCTGCCTTCTTCTTTTTCCTCTTGCCATAACCCTAAATCTCGGTGCCGCCTAATGCGTCTCCACACCACCCTCCATCGTCCTCATAGTCCCTGCCACCACCAACACATCCAGCTTCCCTTCTACCTCTTCCTTCCCTCTCTACCTGTAACAACCCTAAGCCTACCGTGGACGTTGCTTCTCCTCCACCTGCGGCAGTGATCACCTTCATCCACATCTCCCGGTGCCCAGAGACCCCGCGCCTACCTACATGCCACCATCGTGAACCCTCGGTCTTGAGGACCGATCAAAGGCAAACGATCTTCAAGACCAAGCGGAAGCATCCCATAAGCCGAGACCGTTTGGTGGCGGCACTCAATCACAAGGCCATGATTGGTCTTGCTGACTGGGTAGGGAGTCGAGACCATCAAGGATGCAGGACCGGATGGCAGTGCTGAGACCGTCAAGACCGCTAGGATAACGATCGGTCTTGCAAGACCGTTTGGCTGAGAAGGTGCAAAATTGTTGGGCTGTGATCAGTCCCCCAGACTATTAGGATCGTGAGATTGTGAACGTATGATCGACTGCTGCACACCGTTTGGACGCAAAAAACTCAAGACCGATCAAGACTCAAGACTGCTCAAGCCTCATCACCGAAACCGATCAGGCATAAGGATCAATCTCCTGAGACCATCCAAACCGTATGGGTGGCGCCGGACTTCCAAAACCAGTTGCTAGTAATCGGTCTTACAAACCATTTGATTGGTCTACGAGACTGTATGAAGGCAAAAATCCCAAGACCGGTTGGACATACCAAACTGATCAAAGCCAAACTGTTTAAAGGAAAACTAAGACAAGACTGTTTGGTCATCTAAACGAACTGCGAAAATTGCAATAGGGCCCAAAATTCCCAGACCCCATCTGAGCCTATAAATAGGACCAGCAGGGTCCTCATTTGAGGCATCGGATCTAGGATGCTGCCAGGCTACCTGAGCACAGGATTCGATCCAGATCTGTCATCTATACCAGTGTCACTTCACCTGCTGCTCATGCTGCGATCAAGGGGACCGAGGAGAGAAGGAAGGAGGAGTGAGAAAGACTGCCTGGTCTATCTTGGCATCCCTCGTTCGTCATCTAGATTTGCTCCACAATGACGTAGAAGACCACATCATTTTCACTGAGCTGCGACCACCTTCTGCATCATGATCATGGTGGAATCTTCCCTCTCTCTCTTTCTTCTTATTTCTCGCATCATGAGCGAGTAGTTCCTTTTCTATGGGGTGCAGGGACTAGCCCCACTGCTCATGGAAGCATGTCCTTTTGTTAAACATTTCATGGCAATGTATATAAATTTTCATTTCGTTGTTAATCATTAATGTTTGTAGTTTGATTACCTACTTGTTTTCATCTCATTCTTCCCTCTATTTTGAGAACCTCTTTATGTTGGGTAGAATGTCTATTAATGAGGTTGACTCCCAAACTAGAAATAGAATGGGATTCCTTGAGGTCGTAAGTGTATGATCCGTGAGGGGATGAGCCATCTAGCCTACTGTTATGACCCCACCTTCCGGTAACCCCCAATTAAGGGAGACCGAGAGTTCAAAGCCGCACCTATAATTTCTGGATCAAAGGTTCGACATTTAACCAAGAACAATTATTAAATTTTAACAGACTATACTAGAAAGTTGTAAGAAAATAAACTTTTGCATACCTTTTGAAAATTTGGATCTCTAAACTTCTATCCACATATGAATTTCTACTCTACTAATCCTTCTTGTATTCCAATTCATGTATTTCTCAATATGACGATTTACTATTTGTCCTTTTGGCTTTGTACCAAAAACACCGACAAACAAAATGTCGGTCAGCCAGAGCTGGTATGTGGGGGGAACACTAATCGTGCAATTATCCATAACAATGTATTGCAATCAATTACAGTTTAACAAACAATTTTACGTTTTAAATATAATTGTGCAATCCATGCATTCCCTATCCTCTGCATTGTGGATACTACTTTCCTTATAGTAGCTCCCCATTAAACCCCTCATGGTCCCACCTATAGGTGAACCAGTTTCTAGGGTTGAGTCACATGGCACTACCCGTAAGTAGCCCACTCCTTAACTTGTGGCATGCTAAAGGGTCTCATGGCACTACTCTTGGTAGCCCAATTTCTAACCCACGATAACCTAGACCTTACTCTAGGTTACCCCTTTTTAGCCTTTACAAGCCACAGAGGTGGATTCGAATCTAAGCCAATTATATATATATATATATATATATATATATATATATATATATATATATATATATATATATTCATGGTGATAATCATAGTCACTTTATAGTTGCATGAAATAAAAAGCATCCAACAGTTATTTTCCAGCAACTGATAAACATGTTTCGAAATCGCCGTGAAACTAAAGCAATTATTCATAAGTGTAACCACATACCTGTTCAGTAGATTTCTCAAGCTAATATCAATTCCAACCAAGAAAGCAATCCAAGCAAGTAATTCAACCACATCATCAAGAATCCTGAAGACACATGTACTCTATTTACTACACACTTTATCAAGATTCTAATTTATTGACTTGGATTCACTTTCTAGGGCTTCGAATCAGAATTAAGGTTCCGTTAGTATTCATTAGGGTTTCTTAGATCAATTTCTCAAACTTTATTCCTCTTAGGTCAACAAACCCTAAAATACTCTTTCTACTCATATAAACCCTAATTGCTCAAATTATCCATTTTAATGGTCTTTTATACTCAAATTAACCTTAGGATCATCATATCCCTTATTTATTCATGGATTTGACCAATTAAAACAATTAAAAGACATATTCACCTAAATTAGGGTTTCCAAGCTCATTAATGCATATTCCTGCACGAAACCCTAAATTAAGACAATTATATAAAAAGATCATCTTTTTAGATCCTATTTTCAGTTTTATTAACAATAGGTTAATATTGACTTGAATTATCCAAAGAACATCATTAAATCCATCTATCATCAAATCTAAGGGTTTTTCATTAATTAAATCATTAAAGATGATAACTTTATGTAGTTTTCCAAATTTCAAGCATATTTATGCACATAAATTCTCAATTAAACTAATTACATGCAAAGTTCATCCTTTTTGTTTTCAATATACCTTTTTGCAATTAACAGGTTAATATCAACTATAATCATCCATTAAACCCTACTAGATGCATTAATCATCTCTAAATAGGATTTCTTAATCTTTAATTCATTACAGTTGATAAATTACACTACTTTTCGAATTGCATGTATAATTATGCATCAATTACATTTTTATTGCATTCCTCATTTTCTCCTGATCAATTTTCATATAATAAGTTCCTTCATCTGACCTTTCTACTAATTACTACAATTTCTACAAGAAAAAGCAATTTCTAGACTTTTTAGTTAGAGAGGCTACTTACCCTTTTCTTTTTGAAAAAAATGAGAGACGTCGGATCAAAGTCACGGTCACTGGATGACCCGATCTCACAGATGAGGCCGCTCGCATCCATTTTCCCTAATATGAAGGTGTGCTCAATCCTGGGACGTGGATGTTCTTCGCAAGCCCACTATGGATCCCCATCGGACGACTACTACTGCTCCCTTCCTTCTTCCCCAATTTCTCGGCCCACGGCGGCTCTGTATCCTTAAGCTCATCGCAGTAGGCTCGCTTCAAGAAGCCAGGGAACGAGAGAAGAGGGCGAGCTGTCGGTTGAACTCGTGAAGGTATTAGCAAAGGGAAGGGGGTCCTATATATAGAACTTGGGGCTGATCTTAGGGTTTGCCAACTCCCGCCGTCACCTACCCTTTTTAGGCAATTGGGTGTTTTACCTCAATGCATCCAAAGCACAAGAAACCAGGATCTAAGTTGCGTGGAATTGCCTCCCGAACTCAACCCTCAAATTTTCTCGTTTGCACATTGACTCAATCGCGAGAAAATCGGGTGGAGAAAAACTACTGACAACGGCCTATCTCCTAGTTCGGCTAGAACTAGAAGATGCATGGACAACATTGGATCAGAATCCAATGGTCCACACTGCTTGCGTCCAAACAAAGGAAAACCAAATTTCCATTTTAAAGGAAACCCTTTTGTTTTCAAGATAACTTTAGAAAATCATAACTCTCCAACCATGGCTCCGTTTAATCCCAAATTTTTAGGGAATCTTAATAATGCACTAATCTATTATCATGCCAAGTTTGAGCTCATTATCTAAAAGAAAATGTACCTTTTCATTAGGTGCAAGATATTACTTGATTAAGTATATTTCTCACTTATTTTCTCTTTCCTTTGCTATTAAATTATCATTCTTGAGTTCCTTGAACCTTAAGAAACCTTAATGGCTCGAAATCCCATCTTGGGAATATACATTAGCCTTTTACTTATCTTTTATCCTTTATTTCCCATTATCTTATTTATTTCTTATCAAAATATCTCATTTTGAGGATTTCTCTTTATATTTCCTTTTATTTTCCTCATTGGTATTCCTTTTAATATTAAGAACCCTTTGGATATGAAAATCCACCAAGGATAACTAAATTATCCCTTTTTCCACTTTTTTCCAACATTTTAATATTATTTTCAATTTCTTTCTTACTAAAGAAATACTTAATTAATCTTTTCTTTTCTTACTGCTTTCTTTTTGCAACTTTGGACTCCTTGAAACCCAAGGAACCCAAGAGGAACGAAATCCATCCTTGGATTACATATCTTTGCCTTCTATAGGTTTCTACCTCTTTCTTTTCTCAAATATTCAATTATTCATTTACTAATTGAATTTTCTTGTTATTTGTGCCCAATTGCCAATAAAGCCCACAACACAATCATCAAGGCTATTGTAAAAGAAATCCATTTATTCAAACCAAATTATATCATTATTGGTTCAAATATCTTTAATATGAGAAATTACATTTCTCACCAAATGAACCCAAAAAAGTGGGGTTGTAACATCCTTCCACTCTTATAGGAATTTTGTCCTCAAAATTTTATCAAGCAAACAAACAATTCAGGATAAGATTTTTCCATGTCCATCATTGGCCCCTATGTGGATTTACCTTACCCATGACGCTTCTAAAGAACCTTTATCATCACATATCCTTTCCTTTGAGTTCTTCCATCCTGGCATCTATAAACTGCACAGGTGACTCAGGCCATTTCAGCCTCCCTTGGGGCTCACTAGGTTCATTGCTCAACACATGGTTGGGGTACCACACATAGTGCTCTAAATGGGACACATGGAACTCATCAAAATCACTTTATCCTGAGGGGTAAAGTCAACCATAACCTTCTCCACCAATCCATCTCAAATGGACCCATGTATCTGGGACCCAGCTTCCTTAGTTGTATCTCAGAGGGGTCGGATTTTTCATGTCACATATTTCCCACAGTGAACTACATGTCAGTCTACTTTGCATCCACTCATGACTCTTGTCATCTCTAGGCTCCTTTCAGCCATTGTACGATTAGAGCGACTTCATGTACACACACTGTGGTCCTTTTCTAACCATTATGTGGTCCTTTCACCAACATCACCTTACTAAAGTGGTGACCAACACAACCTCCCTTACAAAGCTTCTTTAAATCCCGATACTGTCTATGGTGGTCATCATCACATCTTTCTTAGGACAAGGACTGTCTCTAGGTATCACCCCGAATGAGCACACATGCTCTCATCAGACCCTTTTGTCTGGATCATACTAACCACTGGTTAGGGGTGATCAACTGTACTAACATTGAGTTCTTCATGTACCTACTTCCACTTTTTGGAAGGGAACCATTAGGTCAAACTAAAGAACCTTTGAACTCACATCATGGTGTAGTTCAACCATCTCTCTCATGCGTAGTTCAACCAGATCTGTCCCTCGACATAACTCTTTCTTTCTCATGTCATCTAGGTAAGGCGATCTACCATAACCCATATTGCATATCGACCTTCCTTGGTCCAGGGGAGACTTACAACATCCATAGTGATGAACTCCCTCAGTTTGCATGGCCATATACCACATGCAATTTTATCTTAGGCATCTAAAGTACTACTATCATTTATTATCTTCGTAGTACGGTGTATGGTGATCTTCAATCATGATTTCCTATACGTCATGATTCCTCAAGATAGATTCCTCAGAAACCCTAAACAATTCTAGTCGGGGTTTGATCATCTTCCTTTCCAAAAAAGTGCATTTGAGGTTCTACAACCATCCTATCATTGCACCAATTCCTAGGCTGGCTAACCAAACAACCATTAACTTGTTCAACAAAACACGTTACATCTAAATGTTAGCCAAACACATCTCCTTTCCAAACTTAGGGTTAGCCTAACAACATCTTATAGCCATACTAGGCAACTATATCTCAACCAGAGCATCCATTACCACTCCAAATCCTTAGGTATTAGGTAATGTTGATGACATACACCTCCATGTATTCCACAAATTATCTCATCTCAGCTCTAAATCTATCTTCATTGAGAACACTTTGAGCTCATCTTCTTTGTAACGACCCTGACCTGGGTTATGAGGTAATCCTATTTGTTTTGACTAATAAATTTGCTTAGAACTTTAATATAATCCTCTAAGGTGTTTTGTTATCATGTGACATACTCATGTTTCAAGTTTGGTCCCGATTGAATGTTGTTTGAGCAATTTTCCTTTGTTTTGGACCAAAGTGCAATTTACCCAAGTTGAGGGGTTATAATGCAAAATGTCAGATGTTGAATGTACCATATGTGTTTTACAATCATAAGAGATAGAATGGTGTTAAGTGGTGGCTCGTGCAATGCCTAAATTCCAAGTTTGAACTTGTTTGAACAATGTTGGAGCATTGTGCACCAATTTTGGTACAAATTGCAATTTACCCAAAATGTGGGATTAATATGCAAATTACCACATCTAGAGTATTCCTACTCCCTCGTAGCATAATTTAGAAGAGATATAAAGGAGGATACACCATACTTGATTCCATTATGAATGATGGTGATCTTGGTGAAGAAATGACCAAGAAAAGGGTTGAATTTGAAAGCTTAACTTGAGTTGTATCAAGTTGAAAAGCTTATATATGAGTGCCTATCAGCCATGGAGCCCAAGGAGGTGTCCCATATAGTTTTGTGGACTCTTGGAAAATTACATATCGTGCAAACCACCTCAAGGAGGTGAGGTGTGTCAGGTTACAACTTCCTGAGCAAAGTTGTGATGAGTTGTGAATAAAGTGGTGATTTTGTTGATATATCTTATTCAAAGAGATATGTAATGGACGAATCTTTATCCCTAAATGATTCTCAACTGTTTTTAAATACAAGATAAATGTTGATGCACGCATGCATGCATGACACTTTAACATCCCTGACCTGGGTTATGAACTAACCCCAGGTGTTTTTCTTAATCATGTGATTAAATGGTTATGGTTATCTATTGATAATGTAATTAAAGCTTCTGAGGAATATATATTTCCCTTTCTGTCCTTTTGAACAATGTTGTAATATTGTTTTGTAATACATGGACCTATGTGCAAATTACCCAATTAAAAGGGGTTAACTTGCAAATTGCACATGTTAAGATGTTCCTTTAGTGTTGAGACATCATAAGAGTGAATGTGATGAAGTGTGATTGGTTCCCCAAGCTTGGGCACTGAGATGCAGCTTGTGGGGCAATCCTGGTGCTTAAAACCCTAATTTTGGTGTAAAGTGCAATTTACCCAAAATGAGGGATGAAACTTGTAAAATACCCCTTTTAGAGTATATTTATGACTCTTGGCATCATTTAGAGTAAGAATGATGAATAGGACACTTCAATTGAATAATCAAATAAGAATGATAACCCTTATAAATTAAATAATCAAGTTATAAGCCTAATAACCCTTCTATATGTGCAACTTAGTAAAAAGTCGTCTTTCTTCACCTTTAGACCTTGGGTTTAAGATGAGTTTTTCTTAAGTATGGAAGGGAGAAACGTGGCTTAGAAGAAGGGAAGGACCTAGATGAGAAATGGAGAAACAAGTTGTCCTTATGTTGGAAATTCACCCAAAGTATATATACACCTTTTCTCACTTAGCAAGGATCGTTTCCTTCACTTCCCTTCTTATCCCCTTTCTTAGACCGACTTAGGACAGAGCTCTGGAGCAGAGGAGGATGGATAAGGAGTTCTAGGTAAGCTTTGGTCATCTTCTTGCTCGGATTCATGGAGGCATTCATGGTGCAAGGTTGGTTTTATGGTCTTCCTTACTTGTTTCCTCTTTCTAGCCATCTTTTCCCAACCTTTCCTTGGAGAAACACCCTTGGCCGACCTGTGGAGCTCAAGACACCATTAAAGGCTTGAAGCTTGGAAGATTGGAGCTCAAGGAACGACCTTAAGGCGGGTTTTATAACTCTAAACCTTTTGCTTTCTTATGCATATCTTTGTTCTTGCAATTAGTACTTAGTTCTTCTTCTTTCCCACTCTTCCTTGCTTTCTTGCAACTAAAACCATGAAGAACATACCTTGATCTAGAGGTAGAAGAAGATGGGCGTGATTACCAATGTTACTTTATCAAACGGTCTTGTTTTCCCCCCTTTGGCCAAACGGTTTGGGGCAAACGGTTTGCAAAACCGTTTGAAGGGCAAACGGTTTCACAAGGTCGGTTGGAGAAAACGGTCTCCAAGACCGTTTTAGGGTGTTGACCAAGAGTAGACCGTTTGGGATTTCTGTTCATAATTATGTAGTCTAATGACCCACCCAATTTGAGGGGTTAACTCCAACGGAATCGTAGGTTGAAGGCCAATCAATTAGATAAATTGAATTGAATTAAATGCTGATTTTCAACCTGATTAACTTGACCTGTTTGGGCAAACGGTCTCAAGACCGTTTGAGTGAGTTGACCAAGCGTTAACCGTTTGGTATTCCTGTTTATAATTATGTTGGTTGATGACCCTCCAAATTTGAGGGATTAACTCCCAAGTTATCGTGAGTTGAAGGCTAATCAATTAGGGAAACCTAATTGCATTTAGTGCTGATTATCAATCTGTTTTAATTGAACGTTTTGGGAAAACGGTCTCAAGACCGTTTGAGTGCGTTGACCAAGCGTGGACCGTTTGAGATTACTGTTCCTAATTATGTGGTCTAATAACCCACCAAATTTTATAGGTTAGCTCCCAAGGAATCATGAGTTAAAGGCTAAACAATTAGGAAAACCTAATTGGATTAGGTGCTGATTTCCAATCTGATTAACTTGAACATTTTGGGAAAACGGTTTCAAGACCGTTTGCGTGAGTTGACCAAGCGTTGACCGTTTGGGATTCCTGTTCCTAATTATGTTGGTTAATAACTCACCAAATTTTAGGGGTTAATTCTAAAGGAATAATGAGTTGAATGCTAATCAATTGGGCAAACCCTAATCGAAATTAGTGTTGAAATTCCAATGAATTGATTTGACTTTTTGGGTTTTCTTGGTCTCAAGACCGTTTGGGGGATCATCCAAACGATCTCAAGACCGTTTGGGGGTCACCCCAAGACCGTTTGGAGGTCTGGGGTCAAGTATAGTTGATCAATTGAGGATCCAAAGGTACCAATCATATTGCAATTAAGTGCTGAATTGTTGATCAACTCGATAGACCAATCCTTGATGATTTCTCACTAGAATCCAAAGGATGGATGGGCCAAACGGTCTCAAGACCGTTTGGTGGTCACCCAAGACCGTTTGGAGGTCTAGGGTTGAGTATGGTTAGGTGTTTAAAGGTCTAAAGGTACCAAGTTGATATACAATGCAATGATGATTTGATGATCAACTCAATAGCTCAAACCCTAATGACTTTTCACTAGAATCCAAGGTTTGGTTGAGCCAAACGGTCTCAAGACCGTTTGGAACTCATCCAAACAGTCTCAAGACCGTTTGGAGGTCACCCAAGACCGTTTGGAGGTCTAGGAGTGAGTATGGTTAAGCAATTGATGATCCAATGACACTAAGTTGGAATATAATCAATTGTTGTTTTGGTGATCAATCCAATGATCCAAACCTTAATTAGTTGACTTGGATTTTGATAATATGATGGGAAAACGGTCTCAAGACCATTTGGAGGTCATCCAAACGACCTCAAGACCATTTGGGGTCAGGTCATGTCCCAATTGAATGATGGTTCAATAGGTTCAAATCAATTAAACCCACATTGAAATATGTTGAAGGGTTATTGATTCCAAACCCTAATTCGATTGAGTTAAACCCTAACTGATGGGCAATTGAGGGTCAAGTGAGGGACAAATCAGTTGAAGGTTGACCTATTAAACTCAATAAAGGTATGAGTATAGGTCCAATTGATGATTGGTCCCATGAATTCAATGATTGAAGGAATCAACATTGGAAACCCTAATTCAATTGGATACCTTATGAAGTGGAGGTCCAATGTGATTGAATCTTTGAGAATTAAGATGATGAATGTTCTATTGATACAATAATGATTAGTAATGATAATCAATGAAGGTGTGAAGGTTGAAACCCTAATAATACCTAATGGATTAAGAACCAATTCAAGGGAGAATTCTTAATTATTTATAGGATTAATAGCTTGATACACTATGTTAACCATAGTAGCATGTACTTGATTGAAGGGTTGATGTGACCTAATCAAGTTAAAAGAATGAAAGATTAGAATACATATATTTATATATATATATATATATATATAAATATGAATCATGGAATGATCTTATGTAGCACGACCGTGTAAGGGAGCACGGCCGTGGTAACCTTACTTTGCATGACCGTGCAAGGTGGCACGGTCGTGGTGTCCTATAAAGAAATTGAAAAGTTTTGGTATTGTGTTGACATTGTTATATATGCATGTCCTTATTTGTATAAGTCATACAGGTTGATATTATGAGGTGATCATAGCCAGGTAAGAGTTATGATGTCATATTCCTTGAAAACAATTATAAGCTTTTCGAGTAATGATATGTGAAAAGTATATACATTGCTTCAATCAAGGTCATGTTGTTAGATGACTTGATGCTTATATGTCACTTGGTAACAAGTGTTATGATAATCTGAGGGTTTGAATAACCATGTTCCTGAATCATTTTATGCTTAATGCCTTGAAGGCTTAGATGGTTCAATGGTTGTTTAATCTAAACCCTAATGATACCTAAAGACATTAAGGGGTTAAGTGATTAGTAGATTGACCCATGATATGATTATTAAAGAAGATTACCAAGGTACCCTTGAAGGGTTCAAGTAGATAACAACCCTTGATCAAGCAAACCCTAATGATTATAATGGGTTGACTTAATCTATGTTAATCAAAGATGACTTGACCTAATCTAACCTAGAGTGATTTAAACATCATCTAGTAGTAAGAAGAGAGAGAAGGCTCCTAATATGAATGAGAATCAAGTAACGTACTTTCAATATGTAAGGATGTACATGATTAGGGTTTGATCCATCAAGATAAGATCATGGAAATCCTAATTATAATTATTAATGAATCTTAACCTAAATTGAGGGCATCAATGATGATAATTTTCATATATAAAGATGCTATGAGCTCACTTCACTATGAAGTGAATAGTAAACCCTAATTCTAGGGTAATAACATGTAATGTGAATAGTAAACCCTAATTTAGGGTGATATGATAAATGGAGTAATTCAGGGTTATGCCTTTGAGTATGAAACCCTAATTACAAGTTGTAATATGAGAAATATTTATGCCTCGAGAGCTAAGAGGATCTATAACCCTATGTTGAAGTAAAAGAATACAAACCCTAACTAATGAAGGATGGGGTATGTTAACCCTAGTTCTGGGTTATGCTTTCAAGTATGAAACCATGTGAACAAATTACAATATAAGATTTCTTATACCTTATAAGACAAAGGGATTCAATAACCTTAATTGAGTGGGGTAAACCCTAACTCTACTTATGCTTTTAAGCATGAATCTTCATGATTAAAGTATGAGATGAGGAATCATTATTCCTAATCATAAAGAAAGGGATTGAATAACCCTAATTGATGTAAATAAGGGAACCTAGCCTTAGTGTAAGCATGAAGGTACTATTCCTGAATTGAAAGGTTAATTCTGCTTTATAAATTGCTGATCTGGAAATGAAATGTTTATCGTTGTCAATTGAGTTAACCATGCAGGTTCTTATAAAAGGATGATTATATCCAGGTAAAGGTTATGATATCATATTCATTGGAAGCATGTTATTAACTTTGTGAATAGTGATATACCATGTTGCCTAGTTAAGTGACATCATATAAGATTGATAGGCTGTGAGAGCCATGAGTAACATCAAGGCCATGCTAATAAGATGACTTATGATGAATTAAGGGTTTGAATACCCTATTCTTGAATCATAGTAATGAAATGGTTAAGAAATGATATCCAATTGATAATTGATGTGAGTTAGACTTGATACATTTAGTATTCTATTTTTATAGCTGTTGTTCTAATGATTAATGTTTGGAAACATGCTTGATGCTAAAAGAATGCTAGAATGTACCTAACTAATCAAATATAATCATATCATGTAGAGCCCTGACCATAGATCCATCATTGTCAGAGACCAAATGATGGTGAAACAGGTTTTCCTAAGGGAACTCCTGGAGCATATACTTTTGAGTATATGGGGGTATATGGACGTGAATATCATTACGTCCTAGTGTAGGAATTGATGTAGATGTACTTTAATCTTTCAACCCTTCACTATATATTCATACCGAGTGATGTACCACAAATCTCCCGAAGAAATTACTAATACCGCATCGATGAGAGATAAACAAGAAATCTTTCGATGACGATGAGAGTTCAGAACTCCACTGTAACTCTATAGCAAAGTTTCCAGAATACCCTAGATAGCTACTACAGCAGAGACACAAGATGTCCTGCAAATAAATCCTCTTACTGACTGAGGAAGATGAGGTCATAAAAATCCGGCTCTTTTGATGACCTATGTATGGTACCGACGCGATTTTTATAAATGGTCGGTTGGAGTATGAGAGGTATACCTCATCTCCGCAGGGCATAATGATGTTTGAAAAATATAAATAGCCGTATAGTATAACTGCTTAGGTTGTACTACGAGAAACAATGATTGATGTTACATTGTTGACTTTAATAGTCTGTTCAAGTTTCTAGAATACATGTTCTACATATGCTTTAATGAAGTGATTGTTGAAGTAAATGTTGTTTTACTTATTACCAAACCTGCTGTTGATATTTTCAGTTACTTTGCTTCTGTTATTCCTTATATGCTATAACAAAGCTTCTGGTGGAGAGTTATAACTCTCGCTGGGACAATTATTCAAATTGTCTCACTCCCGTAGGTTTCTACTTTTTAGGAAGACGCCAAGGACGAAGGAATCCATTTAAGAATGAGCAACAACAGCAACAACAGCATCAGAGGCAGCAGTGAATCTCAGGTGGAGATACTGATTGTCTAGTCTTATAGATAGCATGTCTTATGTCATCTCTGTACTCTCAGGTCCTAGGACTCAGTAGGTCTGAGGATTTTGGCATGATGCCTCGCGATTTTGTATCTTTCCTTGTATAGTTAACAAGGTGGGTTTTGTTGTAATGCTCGAGATGTGTTTATTACAGAGATGTATCAATGGATCAGTTTGTAAATGACCTATCATGTTGTTTATGAAAGATTTTTTATCTTTCAAAGATCTCTTTACAAAAGTTTTAAATTTTTAGTGATTTTTGATAATTCCGCTGCTAATCGCTTCCGCATTCGTTTAATTTGATTGTCAGTTTGGTGTCGGTCGTTTCAAGTGGTATCAGAGCTCTAGGTTCGCTGAGTCTACAGAGACATAGGACTTAGGTAGTAGAGTCTGTTCTAAGTGCCCTCCAGTGTATCTGATGGTAACTTCTGCTCACATAGGAGGAGAAGAACTTGAAGATGACTGGATCGGATGAGGAGTTTGCTACGGAGAGCAACAATACTACACCAAGAAGAGGTGTAGAGGAGCAAGCAATAGAGGGACAATTACCTAAGATTCCCCTAGCTAACCCAACCATGATAAGGGATTCTTCCTTAGGAATCATTGTTGGGGAATTTAGGGCTACCATGATGTATCTAGTGGATCAAGCACTAGCAATACAACCCAGATTACCAGCTCCTAATGATGATGTTTTGGATATCAACAGAATATGTGAACCACAACAACAGGTTGAAGCAATGGTAAATGATGAAGCTTTGAACCTAAAGCAAGTTAGTGCTCAACCTCAGTCTGATGAATCAGTATACAATAATATAGGGGTTAGAATACAACCAGATACCAGGACCTGCTATAGGTGTAGGAAGCCTGGACATATCACAAATAATTGTCCAGAAGAGAAATATAAAGGAAGAATTGAGAAAAGACCTATCCAAACCCAGGAGCAGAGACTTGGTAGTTCCAAAAGGAAGAAGTTTCTGGTGTCACCAACACAACCAGGACCTAGTACACCAAGACAATGGTCATCCAGAAAGGGTAAAGAACCCTTCAGACCATACTGGGCACCTAGAATTTGCTACATATGTAGGCAGGTTGGACATCTGGCAGGAAATTGCCCAGCCAGAAATGTTATGGCAAATAAACCTCTGAGGCAGAATCAGCTTGAGACAATGAATAATCCTCGAGTCATGACAGGTTAGACGAAATAAATGTTATTATTATATGTCTTTTTACGATCTCTTGGACAAAACTGAGAAAGTAATTGATTGAACTTTTCTTAATTAATCCTATAAGGACTTATAATGTTGTATAAAATAGATGTTTCATGTTACATGCTTACCTCCATAAAAAGGATGAAGTATTAAAGAGATGTCTGGATAAAATTCAGTAATGTTAGATCTTATACTTGTGATAATAGGAAAAGAGAAGGAAAATGGTAGTATACAAATGCATATTACTTTATCTCAGTATTTATATACCCTGGCCAGGTATACAATTGCTGATGATAAAGTAAATATGGAAACTCCTAGATTGTTATCTTTTTTATTGCTCTGATCATGTAGTCATTCTGAAACAATCTAATGAGTATCAAGAAATAAGAAATATGGGAATAAGGGAGGTCAACCCTATCCAGTAAAGATGTAAGAATAATAATAAAGATCCTCCCCATAATGTGAAAATGTGATGGAATCATAAGATGTTTCATGAATGGTTGAAAATACATGATATAATAAGAGGAATATGATCCCTTATTCACTTTCTTTCCAGGGACATGGCAATCAAGTGGGTCTTAGGACACTTGATGTGCATAATATAAATATGTTTATGTGAAGTATACCTAAAACGGTATCAGTTTATCTTGGACTTTAGTTCCAAGTTGAGAACATGTGTAACAAGTAATGTTCCAAGATGAAAGGAAGATAAGATGTAATGTGTTGATAACACATGTAATAGGTAACAAGATAAGAATGTAATAATATATATGATGAATTATGTTGCTTACCTGGAATAGTCAACAATAGAATCAAAGTAAACATGTAAAATATTATGAACATCACTTGTTAGGGGTTTATGTTTTCGTATACATATCTTTCTCCAAGATATCTATCAAATAATTCCTTGATTGATAAGTAACTTTTCCCTATGATAAGAGAATGTACAACTAATGAGTTACTTAGTGTAAGTAATAAGGAAAGTTAGTATGGTGTTATCAGGTGAGATGACGCAATCAAGGTATGAAAGGACTTATATAGTCTCAAAATAGATGACATAGTATGATTGTGATTTTAAGAAAATGTTGATTTAACTAAAGAACATGAGAGTATATGTCCCATGTGAATCTTTCCATGGAAAAATTTGAGTGGAGAAACTTTGTATTGAACAAAACTCTATGATGTTCCATAATAACGAAATGTCACTTGAAGACATAATGGTATAATGCTTAAATAATATTTGCTTTCCCTTTTCTTTCTGGGATTTCGGGGACGAAATCCTTGTTAGGGGTTTATAATTTGTAACATCCCTGACCTGGGTTATGAACTAACCCCAGGTGTTTTTCTTAATCATGTGATTAAATGCTTGTGGTTATCTGTTGATAATGTAATTAAAGCTTCTGAGGAATATATATTTCCCTTCCTGTCCTTTTGAACAATGTTGTAATATTGTTTTGTAATACAAGGACCTATGTGCAAATTACCCAATTAAAAGGGGTTCACTTGCAAATTGCACATGTTAAGATGTTCCTTTAGTGTTGAGACATCATAAGAGTGAATGTGATGAAGTGTGATTGGTTCCCCAAGCTTGGGCACTGAGATGCAGCTTGTGGGGCAATCCTTGTGCTTAAAACCCTAATTTTGGTGTAAAGTGCAATTTACCCAAAATGAGGGATGAAACTTGTAAAATACACCTTTTAGAGTATATTTATGACTCTTGGCATCATTTAGAGTAAGAATGATGAATAGGACACTTCAATTGAATAATCAAATAAGAATGATAACCCTTATAAATTAAATAATCAAGTTATAAGCCTAATAACCCTTCTATATGTGCAACTTAGTAAAAAGTTGGCTTTCTTCACCTTTAGACCTTGGGTTTAAGATGAGTTTTTCTTAAGTATGGAAGGGAGAAACGTTGCTTAGAAGAAGGGAAGGACCTAGATGAGAAATGGAGAAACAAGTTGTCCTTATGTTGGAAATTCACCCAAAGTATATATACACCTTTTCTCACTTAGCAAGGATCGTTTCCTTCACTTCCCTTCTTTTCCCCTTGCTTAGACCGACTTAGGACAGAGCTCTGGAGCAGAGGAGGACGGATAAGGAGTTCTAGGTAAGCTTTCGTCATCTTCTTGCTCGGATTCATGGAGGAATTCATGGTGCAAGGTTGGTTTTATGGTCTTCCTTACTTGTTTCCTCTTTCTAGCCATCTTTTCCCAACCTTTCCTTGGAGAAACACCCTTGGCCGACCTGTGAAGCTCAAGACACCATTAAAGGATTGAAGCTTGGAAGCTTGGAGCTCAAGGAATGACCTTAAGGCGGGTTTTATAACTCTAAACCTTTTGCTTTCTTATGCATATCTTTGTTCTTGCAATTAGTACTTAGTTCTTCTTCTTTCCCACTCTTCCTTGCTTTCTTGCAACTAAAACCACGAAGAACAGACCTTGATCTGGAGGTAGAAGAAGATTGGCGTGATTACCAATGTTACTTTATCAAACGGTCTTGTTTTCCCCCCCTTTGGCCAAACGGTTTGGGGCAAATGGTTTGCAAAACCGTTTGAAGGGCAAACGGTTTCACAAGGTCGGTTGGAGAAAACGGTCTCCAAGACCGTTTGAGGGCATTGACCAAGCGTTGACCGTTTGGGATTTCTATTCATAATTATGTACGCTAATGACCCACCAAATTTGAGGGGTTAACTTCAAAGGAATCGTAGGTTGAAGGCCAATCTATTAGATAAATCGAATTGAATTAAATGATGTTTTTCAACCTGATTAACTTGACCTATTTGGGAAAACGGTCTCAAGACCGTTTGAGTGAGTTTACCAAGCATTTACCGTTTGGGATTCCTGTTCATAATTATGTTGGTTGATGACCCTCCAAATTTGAGGGATTAACTCCCAAGTAATCGTGAGTTGAAGGCTAATCAATTAGGGAAACCTAATTGGATTGAGTGCTGATTATCAATCTGTTTTAATTGAACTTTTTGGGAAAACGGTCTCAAGACCGTTTGAGTGGGTTGACCAAGCATGTACCGTTTGAGATTACTGTTCCTAATTATGTGGTCTAATAACCCACCAAATTTTATAGGTTAACTCCCAAGGAATCATGAGTTAAAGGCTAAACAATTAGGAAAACCTAATTGGATTAAGTGCTGATTTCCAATCTGATTAACTTGAACATTTTGGGCAAATGGTCTCAAGACCATTTGAGTGAGTTGACCAAGCGTTGACCGTTTGGGATTCCTGTTCCTAATTATGTTGGTTAATAACTCACCAAATTTTAGGGGTTAATAATCAAGGAATAATGAGTTGAAGGCTAATCAATTGGGCAAACCCTAATCGAAATTAGTGTTGAAATTCCAATGAATTGATTTGACTTTTTGGGTTTTCTTGCCCAAACGGTCTCACGACCGTTTGGGGGATCATCCAAACGGTCTCAAGACCGTTTGGGGGTCACCCCAAGACCGTTTGGAGGTCTGGGTTCAAGTATAGTTGATCAATTGAAGGTCCAAAGGTACCAATCATATTGCAATTAAGTGCTGAATTGTTGATCAACTCGATAGACCAATCCTTGATGATTTCTCACTAGAATCCAAAGGATGGATGGGCCAAACGGTCTCAAGACCGTTTGGAGCTCATCCAAACGGTCTCAAGACCGTTTGGAGCTCATCCAAATGGTCTCAAGACCGTTTGGTGGTCACCCAAGACCGTTTGGAGGTCTAGGGTTGAGTATGGTTAGGTGTTTAAAGGTCTAAAGGTACCAAGTTGATATACAATGCAATGATGATTTGATGATCAACTCAATAACTCAAACCCTAATGACTTTTCACTAGAATCCAAGGTTTGGTTGAGACAAACGGTCTCAAGACCGTTTGGAAGTCATCCAAACAGTCTCAAGACCGTTTGGAGGTCACCCAAGACCGTTTGGAGGTCTAGGGGTGAGTATGGTTAAGGAATTGATGATCCAATGATACTAAGTTGGAATATAATCAATTGTTGTTTTGGTGATCAATCCAATGATCCAAACCTTAATTAGTTGACTTGGATTTTGATGATATGATGGGAAAACGGTCTCAAGACCGTTTGGAGGTCATCCAAATGACCTCAAGACCGTTTGGGGTCAGGTCATGTCCCAATTGAATGATGGTTCAATAGGTTCAAATCAATTAAACCCACATTGAAATATGTTGAAGGGTTATTGATTCCAAACCCTAATTCGATTGAGTTAAACCCTAATTGATGGTCAATTGAGGGTCAAGTAAGGGACAAATCAGTTGAAGGTTGACCTATTAAACTCAATTAAGGTATGAGTATAGGTCCAATTGATGATTGGTTCCATGATTTCAGTGATTGAAGGAATCAACATTGGAAACCCTAATTCAATTGGATACCTTATGAAGTGGAGGTCCAATGTGATTGAATCTTTGAGAATTAAGATGATGAATGTTCTATTGATCCAATAATGATTAGTAATGATAATCAATGAAGGTGCAAAGGTTGAAACCCTAATAATACCTAAGGGATTACGAACCAATTCAAGGGAGAATTCTTAATTGTTTATAGGATTAATAGCTTGATACACTATGTTAACCATAGTAGCATGTACTTGATTGAAGGGTTGATGTGACCTAATCAATTTAAAAGAATGAAAGATTATAATACATATTTATATATATATATATATATATATAAATATGAATCATGGAATGATCTTATGTAGCACGACCGTGTAAGGAAGCACGGCCGTGGTAGCCTTACTTTGCACGACCGTGCAAGGTGGCACGGTCGTGGTGTCCTATAAAGAAATTGAAAAGTTTTGGTATTGTGTTGACATTGTTATATATTCATGTCCTTATTTGTATAAGTCATACAGGTTGATATTATGAGGTGATCATAGCTAGGTAAGAGTTATGATGTCATATTCCTTGAAAACAATTATAAGCTTTTAGAGTAATGATATGTGAAAAGTATATACATTGCTTCAATCAAGGTCATGTTGTTAGATGACTTGATGCTTATATGTCACTTGGTAACAAGTGTTATGATAATCTGAGGGTTTGAATAACTATGTTCCTGAATCATTTTATGCTTAATGCCTTGAAGGCTTAGACGGTTCAATGGTTGTTTAATCTAAACCCTAATGATACCTAAAGACATTAAGGGGTTAAGTGATTAGTAGATTGACCCATGATATGATTATTAAAGAAGATTACCAAGGTACCCTTGAAGGGTTCAAGTAGATAACAACCCTTGATCAAGCAAACCCTGATGATTATAATGGGTTGACTTAATCTATGTTAATCAAAGATGGCTTGACCTAATCTAACCTAGAGTGATTTAAACATCATCTAGTAGTAAGAAGAGAGAGAAGGCTCCTAATATGAATGAGAATCAAGTAACGTACATTCAATATGTAAGAATGTACATGATTAGGGTATGATCCATCAAGATAAGATCATGGAAATCCTAATTATAATGATTAATGAATCTTAACCTAAATTGAGGGCATCAATGATGATAATTTTCATATATAATGATGCTATCACTATGAAGTGAATACTAAACCCTAATTCTAGGGTAATAACATGTAACGTGAATAGTAAACCCTAATTTAGGGTGATCTGATAAATGGAGTAATTCAGGGTTATGCCTTTGAGTATGAAACCCTAATTACAAGTTGTAATATGAGAAATATTTATGCCTCGAGAGCTAAGAGGATCTATAACCCTATGTTGAAGTAAAAGAATACAAACCCTAACTAATGAAGGATGGGGTATGTTAACCCTAGTCCTGGGTTATGCTTTCAAGTATGAAACCCTTTGAACAAATTACAATATAAGATTTCTTATGCCTTATAAGACAAAGGGATTCAATAACCTTAATTGAGTGGGGTAAACCCTAACTCTACTTATGCTTTTAAGCATGAATCTTCATGATTAAAGTATGAGATGAGGAATCATTATTCCTAATCATAAAGAAAGGGATTGAATAACCCTAATTGATGTAAATAAGGGAACCTAGCCTTAGTGTAAGCATGAAGGTACTATTCCTGAATTGAAAGGTTAATTCTGCTTTATAAATTGCTGATCTGGAAATGAAATGTTTATAGTTGTCAATTGAATTAACCATGCATGTTCTTATAAAAGGATGATTATATCCAGGTAAAGGTTATGATATCATATTAATTGGAAGCATGTTATTAGCTTTGTGAATAGTGATATACCATGTTGCCTAGTTAAGTGACATCATATAAGATTGATAGGCTGTGAGAGCCATGAGTAACATCAAGGCCATGCTAATAAGATGACTTATGATGAATTAAGGATTTGAATACCCTATTCTTGAATCATAGTAATGAAATGGTTAAGAAATGATATCCAATTGATAATTGATGTGAGTTAGACTTGATACATTTAGTATTCTACTTTTATAGCTGTTGTTCTAATGATTAATGCTTGGAAACATGCTTGATGCTAAAAGAATGGTAGAATGTACCTAACTAATCAAGTGTAATCATATCATGTAGAGCCCTGACCATAGATCCATCATTGTCAGAGACCAAATGATGGTGAAACAGGTTTTCCTAAGGGAACTCCTGGAGCATATACTTTTGAGTATATGGGGGTATATGGACGCGAATATCCTTACATCCTAGTGTAGGAATTGATGTAGATGTACTTTAATCTTTCAACCCTTCACTATATATTCATACCGGGTGATGTACCACAAATCTCCCGAAGAAATTACTAATACCACATCGATGAGAGATAAACAAGAAATCTTTCGATGACGATGAGAGTTCAGAACTCCACTATAACTCTATAGCGAAGTTTCCAAAATACCCTGGATAGCTACTACAGCAGAGACACAAGATGTCCTGCAAGTAAATCCTCTTACTGACTGAGGAAGATGAGGTCATAAGAATCTGGCTCTTTTGATGACCTATGTATGGTACAGACGCAATTTTTATAAATGGTCGGTTGGAGTATGAGAGGTATACCTCATCTCCGTAGGGCATAATGATGTTTGAAAAATATAATCAACCATATAGTATAACTGCTTAGGTTGTACTACGAGAAACAATGATTGATGTTACATTGTTGACTTTAATAGTCTATTCAAGTTTCTAGAATACATGTTCTACATATGCTTTAATGAAGTGATTACTTAAGTAAATGTTGTTTTACTTATTACCAAACCTGCTGTTGATATTTTCAGTTACTTTGCTTCTGTTATTCCTTATATGCTATAACAAAGCTTCTGGTGGAGAGTTATAACTCTCACTGGGACAATTATTCAAATTGCCTCACTCCCGTAGGTTTCTACTTTTTAGGAAGATGCCAAGAATGAAGGAATCCATTTAAGAATGAGCAACAACAACAATAACAGCATCAGAGGCAGTAGTGAATCTCAGGTGGAGATACTGAGTGTCTAGTCTTATAGATAGCATGTCTTATGTCGTCTTTGTACTCTCAGGTCCTAGGACTCAGTAGGTCTGAGGATTTTGGCATGATGCCTCGAGATTTTGTATCTTACCTTGTACAATTAACAAGGTGGGTTTTGTTGTAATGCTCGAGATGTGTTTATTACAGAGATGTATCAATGGATCAGTTTGTAAATGACCTATCATGTTGTTTATGAAAGAGTTTTTATCTTTCAAAGATCTCTTTACAAAAGTTTTAAATTTTTAGTGATTTTTGATAATATCGCTACTAATCGCTTCCGCATTCATTTAATTTGATTGTCAGTTTGGTGTCGGTCGTTTCAGACACGTGGCACCTACTAGCTCAAAATGTTGACACCTCATTTTTTCCTTCCTTCATGAACAACAAGTATATATACCCCTAGTTTCACCCCTTGGTGCAATTTTGCGACCCTTAGCACCCTCCTACCTTGTGGTATCGTGCATGGGGCTCTTGTATCATGCAGGAGAGCAAGCATATCGTGCATATGCCCTTGGATATCGCCCATAGAAAAAGCATATCGGCCAAGTAGTTGAAATTGGCCATATAAGGTGATATCGGCCAATAGGGTGAAGAGTTGAGTGCCATATCGTGCAAGTGAGTGCCATATCGTGCAATTGAGTGCCATATCATGCACGAGGGTTGGCATATCACGCAAGGGCACAAGGGTATCATGCATAGGCCTTGGGTATCGGCCATAGCAAGTGTATTGGCCATACCATGTTGATATTGTCCATAGCAAGTTGATATCGGCCAATTGAAGTGATTTTGGCCAAACGTGAGGGGGTATCAGCCACAAGCAAGGTTGTGTCGGCCAAGAGGAAGTCCATATCACCCAAGAGTGGTGGGGTGTCAGCCAAGGAGCTAAGGAACTCAAAACTTAACCCTAAGGTGAGGATAAGATCATCTTCAACAATAGTTTCAAGCATGAATTTAGGGTTTTGATCTTCTTTTCTTTTCTTCTTCACCAATTGCTTATCCATGGTGATTCTTTGCCTATAGAGGAGTTGTGAAGTTCATCTTGAACCTTAGGAACGTGGAGATTTGGATCTTGGAGCTTTGAAGTTGTTCTTAAGGCAGGTTATATAACTTGAACTCAACCATGTTATTATTCATCACCTAAATTGCTGTATTTAATGATCTACTTTTAATTCCAAAATTTCCTGAAATAGTTGATGAAATTATGAGTTCTAGTAGTTTCTTAGACCTGTTGACATGAACTATAATAGTTAGAACAAAGGTCTAGTGCTTGAAGATGATGATATTACCTTATAAAAGTGATATCAGGTGCAAGCACACAAGTAAGCACCTTTAACCCGATATGATGATGCACCTTCTTCACTTGAGCAATATGGATATGAATGAATACATTGTTGCATGATATGGAGGTGTAGTGTACACCTCTTGCACGATAGGGAGTCAAGTATAGACTCCATGCATGATACAAGGTTAGATGAATACTTATAAGTTGATGTGAAACCCTAATTTGGGCAACCCAATATGAGTAAAGAATAGCTAGTGCTATTGCACGTTATGGTATCCCAATACACAACCCTAGTTGATGTCTACCCCAACATGGTGATGGCTTAATACCTCATGCATGACATGGGTAACACATACAAACACCTTGAGCCCGATATGAATGGTGTGTATATACTGCTAGCCCGATATGGTGAGTGCTCATATACTTACAACCCGATATGATGAACATATGTACACTTCTAACCCGAGATACCTTGTAAAGGTGAGGGAAAGACACTCTTAGGAGTGATAAGAGTAACACCAAGTTATGGTGTGGCTAATACCTTTATAGGTGAAACACCTAAAGTGGTTGATAATGGACAACCTTATATCAACAGTGTCTTAACCCGAGATGAATCCATATCATTGATGATAGTTGGGTGATTCAAGTGTATGACTTATGGCCAATACTTTACTAGATTAATATGATGGGATTGTGGGTAAAGTATTAGGATGGGAAATACCCTAATACAAGATAAGTTGATGAACTTAAGTAAGTTAAAAATGATGTGGGAAGTGATACACCAAGGTATGGTAAATATCACATCCAACACTTTAAGGTTGCTACACCTTGATGCATATTAAATCCAATATGTATGGATGAGTACCACATGAAGAGTGTCATGCCAATTGTTACATTGAAATGTAATGAGTTTAATGCACTTTGATAAGTGTAGGCTAACATACCTTGAGAAAGGTTTAAGCTAAAATAATAAAATATGATGTAATTAATATCCTAGAGAGGATGAGAGAGAAACTCATACCTTGTGTTGGTAATCATTTAATGATAAATGTTGAGAATAAATAAGTATGATTGGATACTTATGATAGAAATGTTTCTCCTAGATGTGTGTAGCAATGAATTAGGGTTTGATCATTGGTAATATGATCTTGAAAACCTAAATGGTTAATAATGGAAAACCCTAACCCTAATGAAGGGTAATGATATGTAAGAGAAACCCTAATCGATAAGAAAGGAAAATCCTAACCCTAATGATGGGAAGGTTGTATTTCTCTTATTGCATAAGCCTTGTAAGGCATGTTAAATACTTACATAACAAGTATCATGTGAATCAGTTGTTGCCTAGTTAGAGGTGACAAGATGTGTTATGGCCTTGTGAGCCATGATAATAAGTTGTTGCCTAGTGAGAGGTGACAAGATGTGTTATGGCTTTGTGAGCCATGAGAATAATTTGTTGCCTAGTGAGAGGTGACAAGATGTGTTATGGCCTTGTGAACCATGTGATAATTTGTTGCCTAGTGAGAGGTGACAAGATGTGTAATGGGCCTTGTGAGCCATGTGAATAAGTTGTTGCCTAGTTAGAGGTGACAAGATGTGTTATGGCTTTGTGAGCCATGAGAATAAGTTGTTGCCTAGTGAGAGGTGGAAAGATGTGTAATGGGCCTTGTGAGCCATGTGATAATTTGTTGCCTAATGAGAGGTGACAAGATACTTAATGGGCCTTGTGAGCCATGAGGATAGTTGTTGCCTAGTGGGAGGTAACAAGGTGTTTATCAAAGTCTCATGTAAGAAATGATAATGTTCAAAATAAACTAAGAAATGGAAACTTAGTAATATAATGATAATAATAAATGGATACAATAATAGTAATGAAATCTTGATCATACATGCTATAGTGTTTGAAACATATAAGAGGGATACTTGTTTATAGAAAGGATGTGAATAAGTATGATGGCTTGGCCAAGGTATAATGCCTAGTAAAAGTGATGTGGTATTCAGTGATGTTTGCACAGGATTGGCATAGTCCAATGCCTGAAATAGTTGCACATGATTGTCATAGTCCAATGCCTGAATATAATATGATGATGTATACTCACATGACTGGTACAATTAAATATCTAGTTAACAGATTGGCTGAGGCCAATAAATAGAAATAAGAATGATTCATGGATGACATACCATGATAATGAGTTTCACAGGATAAGCTTGAGATGTTGATATAGTATGATGAGTAAATGATATACATGTTCTTCCCATTCCTTATAAAGAGAATAAATGACTTACTGCTCTATCACAGATAGTTGCAATGCTTTTAAAGATGAGAATATTCTAAACTGCTTATCTTCTGCTCAATTTTATACCATTTAAATTGTGATAATAATATTGTTGGCGGAGAGTTATATCTCTCGATGGGGTAATTTACAATTGTCTCACCCCCGTGGGATCCAAATTTTTAGGTGGATGTGCACGAGGAGGTGAAGAACTTTTTGTAGAGGAAGAACAACAGCTGAGGCAGCAGTGACAGCTCAGGTTGAGTGTATTGTCTGTCCTGTCTTATAGATATGAGTCCTATGTGTCATCCCTGTACTCTCAGGTCCTTGGAGTTGGTTCGTACTGGTTTCATGAAAAATATGAGATTTTGGCTTGAATGCCTCGAGGTTTTATGTTGCTCCAATATGTGTTTTTATAGAGCGACTGTTATATGTTGTCCTCGAGATGAGATGAAACAATGTTGTACAATGTCAATCATGATATGTATGAGTTTTGAATCTTTCAGTAAAAGTTTTCTATACAAGGATCTCCTTGCAAAATGGTTATAAATTTTAGTGATTTTTGTTAATCTGTTGTTTATGTTTATTCTGCTTAATTAGTAACGATTTGTTTGTCAGTTTGGCGACTGTCGTTACAAGTTTGGGATTAGAGCTTAAGGTTCGTTGAGTCTACAGAGACATAGGACTAAGGTGTTGAGTCTGTGTTAGTGTCCTCCAATATACCCTATAGTGATTTCTGCTTATGCAGAATAAAGGGTAAAGTTTATAAATGACTGGGGAACACAAGGAACACATTGCTAATGGCAATGTTGCAACAGGAGAGGGTGCATGGGATTAGGAAAGAGAAGAACAAGTGCTTGAGAATTCCCATCTTGACCTGATCAGGATAGAGAATCCTATGTTTATGCTCTTGAAGGGCAGGTTAGGACAATAGTGATGCATATAGAATATTGGATACTAGCATTACAACCTAGGTTACCAGTCCTTAATGTGGAAACTTTAGGCTTTGAAGGGGTTCCTGAATGACATGGTCATGTCAGAACAGTGGAAATGTGGGAAAGATTAACATATGGCGAGAAAGTAGACTCTACCATAAGTTTAGACAGATAGTATATCTGTGATGGTAGTGCCCAAGGAGGGGCAATAAGCTGAGATTTAAGGTAAGGTCTCTATAATTTTAGAGGCATTTGCCTAGTTGTTCGGAAAAGCCAAAGTTTTTGGTACCACCAGTGCAATAAATGCCTAGTGCACTAGGAAAGTAGTCATTATGTAAGGGCAAAGGTCCTAACTTTTCACCTGTAAGAACTCATGGCATAGCTTATACATCAGTAATGAGACCGATAAGACCATGGTATGAGGACAAGACATGTTATGGATATGGACTTGTTGAGCATACTAAACTCTTTTCTTTGAAAAGAAGGGAGGAAATGACTCAATAACCGAGGTAGACTCGACAAGGCTTATGAAAGTTACAACCCAATAACGTAAAAAGGCAAAAGCAACAACATGAAACAACTAGACTCTATGTGTTAAGTCAACCTAAAGCAGTAGATGACCACAAGGGGTAATAGTCAGATGAAATAGATTCATTCTGATATTTCATTTCCTGATTCTATGTGTTAAAAATAAGAAAGTAGCTATTTTTGAACTTCCTTTAACCAGTCCTATAAGGACACAAGGAAGAAGAGAACTTACATTTTACTCAGTGCTCCTTCAAATGCCCTATAATCTCTCTTATCTATGTAATAAAAGATGAGATATTGAAGTAATATCTGAAGAAAATTCAGAAATGAAAAATCCTATGTGTATAATGGTATGAGAAGTGAGGAATATGATAGTAAATAAAGTACATACTACCTAATCTCAATACTTGTATACCCTGGCCAGGTATATGCTTATTGAAGATAAGGCAAGTATGAAACTCTTAGATTGTTGTCTTTTTTATTACTCTGATCAAGTAGTCATTCTAAAACAATCTAGAGAGTATAATCCAATTAAATAGGAAAAGATGTGTGATCATTCCTAAATGGGAAAAGTTGTGTGAACATTACCAATTAAATAGGAAAAGCTATGTGATCATTCCTAAATGGGAAGAGTTGTGTGAACATTCCCAATTAAATAGGAAAAGTTGTGTGATCATTCCTAAATGGGAAGAGCTATGTGAACATTCCCAATTAAATAGGAAAAGTGGTGTGATCATTCCTAAATGGGAAGAGCTGTGTGAACATTCCCAATTAAATAGGAAAAGTTGTGTGATCATTCCCAAATGGGAAAAGCTGTGTGAACATTCCCAATTAAATAGGAAAAGCTGTGTGATCATTCCTAAATGGGAAAAGCTGTGTGAACATTCCCAATTAAATAGGAAAAGTTGTATGATCATTCCTAAATGGGAAGAGTTGTGTGATCATTCCCAATTAAATAGCAAAAGTTGTGTGATCATTCCTAAATGGGAAAAGTTGTGTGAACATTCCCAATTAAATAGGAAAAGTTGTGTGATCATTCCTAAATGGGAAGAGTTGTGTGAACATTCCCAATTAAATAGGAAAAGTAGTTTGATCATTCCTAAATGGGAAAAGTTGTGTGAACATTCCCAATTAAACAGGAAAAGTTGTGTGATCATTCCTAAATGGGAAGAGTTATGTGAACATTCCCAATTAAATAGGAAAAGTTGTGTGATCATTCCTAAATGGGAAAAGTTGTGTGAACATTCCCAATTAAATAGGAAAAGTTGTGTGATCATTCCTAAATGGAAAGAGCTGTGTGAACATTCCCAATTAAATAGGAAAAGTTGTGTGATCATTCCTAAATGGGAAGAGCTATGTGAACATTACCAATTAAATAGGAAAAGTTGTGTGATCATTCCTAAATGGGAAGAGCTGTGTGAACATTCCCAATTAAATAGGAAAAGTTGTGTGAACATTCCTAAATGGGAAGAGCTATGTGAACATTCCCAATATAAAGGAAAAGCTAAGTGACCATTCCCAATTAAATAGAGTTTTGCTAAGTGAACTTTTCGAAACAAATAAAATATTGATGAGTGAATTATCTCTATTAGATATATATTTTCCCTTTTTATAAATATTGTTTGGTGAGGATATAAGTATGCTCTTTTATGCTTCTTCCTTTCAATAATATGGACATCATATGTTAGGGGTTTATGCTCTGCATAAACATAAACATTGATAAGGTTGAATTAGTGAAAGGAACTTTGTGTGAACTACAGATCTATGGTATCTCCATAACATTAAGAAGTTAGGTGGAAACTTGAGGGCATGATTAATGAATAATCTGTCCCTCCCTTTTCCTGGGATTTTGGGGACAAAATCATTGTTAGGGGTTTATAACTTGTAACGACCCTGACCTGGGTTATGAGGTAACCCTATTTGTTTTGACTAATAAAGTTGCTTAGAACTTTAATATAATACTGTAAGGTTTTTTGTTATCATGTGACACACTCATGTTTCAGGTTTGGTCCTGATTGAATGTTGTTTGAGCAATTTTCCTTTATTTTGGACCAAAGTGCAATTTACCCAAGTTGAGGGGTTATAATGCAAAATGTCACATGTTCAATGTACCACATGTGTTTTACAATCATAAGAGAGATAATGATGTTAAGTGGTGGCTTGTGCAATGCCGAAATTCCATGTTTGAACTTGTTTGAACAATGTTGGAGCATTGTGCACCAATTTTGGTACAAATTGCAATTTCCCCACAATGTGGGATTAATATGCAAATTACCACATCTAGAGTGTTCCTAATCCCTCCTAGAATCATTTAGAATAGAGATAAAGGAGGATACACCATACTTGATTCCATTATGAATGATGGTGATCTTGGTGAAGAAATGACCAAGAAAAGGGTTGAATTTGAAAGCTTAACTTGAGTTGTATCAAGTTGAAAATCTTATATATGAGTGCCTATCGGCCATGGAGCCCAAGGAGGTGTCCCATATCGTTTTGTGGACTCTTTGCAAAGTCCATATAGTGCAAAGAACCTCAAGGAGGTGAGGTGTGTCGGGTTACAACTTCCTTAGCAAAGTTGTGATGAGTTGTGAACAAAGTGGTGATTTTGTTGATATATCTTATTCAAAGAGATATGTAATGGACGAATCTTTATCCCTAAATGATTCTCAACTGTTTTTCAATACAAGATAAATGTTTATGCATGCATGTACACGTGTCACCCATGCATGACACGTGGCACCTACTAGCTCAAAATGTTGACACCTCATTTTTGCCTTCCTTCATGAATAACAAGTATATATACCCCTAGTTTCACCCCTTGGTGCAATTTTGCGACCCTTACCACCCTCCTACCTTGTGGTATCGTACATGGGGCTCTTGTATAATGCAGGAGAGCAAGCATATCATGCATAGGCCCTTGGATATCGCCCATAGCAAAATCATATCGGCCAAGAAGGTGAAATTGGCCATATAAGGTGATATCGGCCAATAGGGTGAAGAGTTGAGTGCCATATCGTGCAAGTGAGTGCCATATCATGCAATTGAGTTCCATATCATGCAAGAGGGTTGGCATATCGTGCAAGGGCACAAGGGTATCGTGCATAGGCCTTGGTTATCGGCCATAGCATGTGTATCAGCCATACCATGTTGATATTGTCCATAACAAGTTGATATCGGCCAATTGAAGTGATTTTGGCCACAAGTGAGGGGGTATCGGCCCAAATCAAGGTTTTTTCGGCAAATAGGAAGTCCATATCTCCCTAGAGTGGTGGGGTGTCGGCCAAGGAGCTAAGGAACTCAAAGATTAACCCTAAGGTGAGGATAAGATCATCTTCAACATTGGTTTGAAGCATGAATTTAGGGTTTTGATCTTCTTTTCTTTTCTTCTTCAACAATTGCTTATCCATGGTGATTATTAGCATATAGAAGATTTTTGAAGTTCATATTCAACCTTAGGAATGTGGAGCTTTGTATCTTGGAGCTTTGAAGTTGTTCTTAAGGTGGGTTATATAACTTGAACTCAACCATGTTATTATTCATCACCTAAATTGCTATATTTAATGATCTACTTTTAATTCCAAAATTTCCTGAAATAGTTGATGAAATTATGAGTTATAGTAGTTTCTTAGACCTGTTGACATGAACTATAATAGTTTGAACAAAGGTCTAGTTCTTGAAGATGATGATATTACCTTATAAAAGTGATATCGGGTGCAAGCACACAAGTAAGCACCTTTAACCCGATATGATGATGCACGTTCTTCACTTGAGCAATATGGATATGAATGAATACATTGTTGCACGATATGGAGGTGTAGTCTACACCTATTGCATGATAGGGAGTCAAGCATAGACTCCATGCACGATACAAGGTTAGATGAATACTTATAAGTTGATGTGAAACCCTAATTTGGGCAACCAAATATGAGTAAAGAATAGCAAGTGCTATTGCACATTATGGTAGCCCGATACACAACCCTAGTTGATGTCTAGCCCAACATGGTGATGTCTTAATACCTCATGCATGACATGGGTAACACATACAAACACCTTGAGCCCGATATGAATGGTGTGTATATACTGCTAGCCCGATATGGTGAGTTCTCATATACTTACAACCCGATATGATGAACATATGTACACTTCTAACCCGAGATACCTTGTAAAGGTGAGGGAAAGAAACTATTAGGAGTGATAAGAGTAACCCCAAGTTATGGTGTGGCTAATACCTTTATAGTTGAAACACCTAAAGTGGTTGATAATGGACAACCTTATATCAATAGTGTCTTAACCCGAGATGAATCCATATCATTGATGATAGTTGGGTGATTCAAGTGTATGACTTATGGCCAATACTTTACTAGATTAATATGATGGGATTGTGGGTAAAGTATTAGGATGGGAAATACCCTAATACAAGATAAGTTGATGAACTTAAGTAAGTTAAAAATTATGAGTGAAGTGATACACCAAGGTATGGTAAATATCACATCCAACACTTTAAGGTTGCTACACCTTGATGCATCTTAAATCCAATATGTATGGATGAGTACCACATGAAGAGTGTCATGCCAATTGTTACATTGAAATGTAATGAGTTTAATGCACTTTGATAAGTGTAGGGTAACATACTTTGAGAAAGGGTTAAGCCAAAATAATAAAATATGATGTAATTAATATCCTAGAGAGGATGAGAGAGAAACTCGTACCTTGTGTTGGTAATCATTCAATGATAAATGTTGAGAACAAATAAGTATGATTGGATACTTATGATAGCAATGTTACTCCTAGATATGTGGAGAAATGAATTAGGGTTTGATCATTGGTAATATGATCTTGAAAACCTAAATGGTTAATAATGGAAAACCCTAACCCTAATGAAGGGTAATGATATGTAAGAGAAACCCTAATCGATAAGAAAGGAAAATCCTGACCCTAATGATGGGAAGGTTGTATTTCTCTTATGGCATAAGCCTTGTAAGGCATGTTAAATACTTACATAACAAGTATCATGTGAATCAGTTGCTGCCTAGTGAGAGGTGACAAGATGTGTTATGGCCGTGTGAGCCATGAGAATAAGTTGTTGTATAGTGAGAGGTGACAAGACGTGTTATGGCTTTGTGAGCCATGAGAATAATTTGTTGCCTAGTGAGAGGTGACAAGATGTGTTATGGCCTTGTGAACCATGTGATAATTTGTTTCCTAGTGAGAGGTGACAAGATGTGTAATGGGCCTTGTGATCCATGTGAATAAGTCGTTTCCTAGTGAGAGGTGACAAGATGTGTTATGGCTTTGTGAGCCATGAAAATAAGTTGTTGCCTAGTGAGAGGTGGCAAGATGTGTTATGGGCCTTGTGAGCCATGTGATAATTTGTTGCCTAATGAGAGGTGACAAGATACTTAATGGGCCTTGTGAGCCATGAGGATAGTTGTTGCCTAGTGAGAGGTAACAAGGTGTTTATCAAAGTCTCATGTAAGAAATGATAATGTTCAAAATAAACTAAGAAATGGAAACATAGTAATATGATGATAATAATAAATGGATACAATAATAGTAATGAAATCTTGATCATACATGCTATAGTGTTTGAAACATATAAGAGGGATACTTGTTTATAGAAAGGATGTGAATAAGGATGATGGCTTGGCCAAGGTATAATGCCTAGTAAAAGTGATGTGGTATTCAGTGATGTTTGCACAGGATTGGCATAGTCCAATGCCTGAAATAGTTGCACAGGATTGGCATAGTCCAATGCCTGAATATAATATGATGATGTATACTCACATGATTGGTACAATTAAATATCTGGTTAGCAGATTGGCTGAGGCCAATAAATAGAAATAAGAATGATTCATGGATGACATACCATGATAATGAGTTTCACTGGATAAGCTTGAGATGTTGATATAGTATGATGAGTAAATGATATACATGTTCTTCCCATTCCTTATAAAGAGAATAAATGACTTACTGCTCTATCACAGATAGTTGCAATGCTTTTAAAGATGAGAATATTCTAAATTGCTTATCTTCTGCTCAGTTTTATACCATTTAAACTATGATAATAATATTGTTGGCGGAGAGTTATATCTCTCGCTTGGGAAATTTACAATTGTCTCACCCCCGTGGGATCCAAATTTTTAGGTGGACGTGCACGAGGAGTTGAAGACCTTTTTGCAGAGGAAGAACAATAGCTGAGGCAGCAGTGACAGCTCAAGTTGAGTGTACTGTCTATCCTGTCTTGTAGATATGAGTCCTATGTGTCGTCTCTGTACTCTCAGGTCCTTAGAGTTAGTTCGTACTGGTTTCATGAAAAATATGAGATTTTGGCTTGAATGCCTCAAGGTTTTATGTTGCTCCAATATGTGTTTCGATAGAGCAACTGTTATATGTTGTCCTCGAGATGAGATGAAACAATGTTGTACAATGTCAATCATGATATGTATGAGTTTTGAATCTTTCAATAAAAGTTTTCTATACAAGGATCTCCTTGCAAAATGGTTTTAAATTTTAGTGATTTTTGTTAATCCGTTGTTTATGTTTATTCCGCTTAATTAGTAATGATTTGTTTTTCAGTTTGGCGACTGTTGTTACATTCTTGGTGATCAAACTCAACCTTTCATGACTCATATCCCATGATAAAAACATCCTCATAAGGTGACGACCTCATTCCTCTTAGTGTTTGCAAACCCTCCATGTATCATTCACTTTACCAGGGTATGTTATCTTCTCTGTCCCCATATCTCATGGCAACGTTCCAACCCACCTCATCTTTATCCTTGGTGTATGGCATGCGTACTGTCCTATCTCTCATTCCCATAACAAGAGGAAATAAGCATTTGGCTGCAGTCCAAATACAAAGTTCGTCATGTTCTAAGAGTAGAGATGGTACATCCCACCTTGCTAGTACACTTTTAAGTTGAAACGTGCATCTTTTATCTCAACATCACAACCATCTTGATATCGAAGTTACTTCTATGGAAAACTAATCTGGAACCTACTTGGGTCACCACACAATCCTTGGTCATCTCCTCTAGGTCTATAGGGTGCCGGCACTTTAGGGGTCATTCCTCTTCCCTTATGCATCCAGAGGAGTGCCCTACTCATCTGCCCTTTGTGTAACAACCCTGACCTGGGTTATGAGGTAACACTATTTATTTTGGCTAATAAAGTTGCTTATAACTTTCATATAATCCTCTAAGGTGTTTTTTTATCATGTGACACACTCATATTTCAAGTTCGATCCCGATTGAATGTTGTTTGAGCAATTTTCCTTTATTTTGGACCAAAGTGTAATTTACCCAAATTGAGGGGATATAATGCAAAATTTCACATGTTGAACATGCCTCATGTGTTGTAGCATCATTATTGAGAGAATGATGCAAGGTGGTGGCTTGTGGAAAGCCTAAATTCCAAGTTTGAACTTGTTTGAACAATGCTGGTACCTTGTGCACCAATTTTGGTACAAATTGTAATTTACCCAAAATGTGGGGTTGATATGCAAATTACCACCTCTAGAGTGTTCCTATTTCCTATATGTATCATTTAGAGGAGATAGAATGAATGATACACCATGTTTGATTCCATTATGAATGATGGTAATCTTGGTGATGAAATGACCAAGAAAAAGGGTTGAATTTGGAAGCTTAACTTGAGTTGTATCAAGTTGAAAAGCTTATATATGAGTGCCTATCGGCCATGGAGCCCAAGGAGGTGTTCCATATAGTTTTTTGAACTCTTGTAAAAGTCCATATAATTCAAAGAACCTCAAGGAGGTGAGGTATGACGGCCAACAAGTTTCCTTAGAAAAAGTGTATCAGCTTGACATAAAATAGTGATTAAACCTAGATGACTTATCCAAATGGATAAGCAATGGACGAATTTGCATCTTTAGATGATCCTAAACCTTTTTGCATTATAATATAAATGTTTATTCATGCATGGACACGTGTCACCCATGCATGACACGTGGCACCTACTAGCTCAAAATGTTGACACCTCATTTTTTCTGCCTTTCTTCATGATCAACAAGTATATATACCCCTAGTTTCACCCCTTGGTGCAATTTTGCGACCCTTACCACCCTCCTACCCTAAGGTAGCGTGCATAGAGCTCCCATATCGTGAAAGGATGTTGTGGTATCATGCATGGGCCTTGGGGTATCGCCCATGGCAAGACCATATCGCCCAAGTAGGTGATATCGTCTATATAGGGTGATATCGGCCATAGAGTGAAGTGTTTTGACTCCAAGTGAGTGACATATCGTGCAAGTGAGTATCATATAGTGAAAGAGGGGTGGAATGTCGTGCAAGAGCACAAGGTTATTGTGCATAGGCCTTGTATATCGTCCATAGCAAGTATAACGGCCATACCATGTTTATATTTCTCATAGCAAGTTGATATTGGCCAATTGAAGTGATTTTGGCCACAAGTGAGGGGGTATCGGCCACAAGAAAAGTTGTGTCGGCCAAGAGGAAGTCCATATCGCCCAATAGTGGTAGGGTGTCGGCCAAGGAGCTAAGGAACTCAAAACTTAACCCTAAGGTAAGATATAGTTGTCTTCAAGCTTGAATTGAAGCATGGAATTAGGGTTATGATCTACCTTTCTTTTCTTCTTCACCAATTGCTTATCCATGGTGATTCATTATATATGAAGGAGTTGTGAACGAGCCTTGGACCTTTGATAAAGTCATATTCAACCTTAGGAACATGTAGCTTTGGACCTTGAAGCTTTGAAGTGGTTCTTAAGGCGGGTTATATAACTTGAACTCAATCATGTTATTATTCATCACCTAAATTGTTGTATTTAATGATCTACTTTTAATTCCAAAATTTCCTGAAATAGTTGATGAAATTATGAGTTCTAGTAGTTTCTTATACATGTTGACTTGAACTATAATAGTTAGAATAAAGGTCTAGAGCTTGAAGATTGTGATATCACCTTATAAAAGTGATATCGGGTGCATGCACATAAGCAAGCACCTCTAACCCGATATGATGATGCACCTATTTCACTAAAATGATATAAATAGGTTTTTAAACCTTATTTAACGATATGGGGGTGTAGTATACACCTCTTGCACGATAGGAAGTCTATTATAGACTCCATGCATGATACAAGGTCAATTGTATACTTGTAAGTTGACAAGAAACCCTAAATTGGGTAACCCGATATAAGTGAAGAGTAACAAGTGTGATTGCATGATATGATCATATGATACATCATTGATACTTAGTATCATGAGGCCTACATGACCTTGTATGACATGGTTGCACGATAGGGTTTCACGATACACAAACCTAAACAATATGGTAACCCTAACCCATCATGGCTAACCCTAGACGGTGCCTAACCCGATAGGGTGATTGAATGTACTTCTAGCCCGACATGGTGATGGTTTGATACCTCATAAGTATCATGGGTGAAACATACATATATCTTGTGCCTGATATGAGGTCAAGAACGTACCTCGTGCCCGATATGGAGACAAGTGCAAATCCTAGCAAGATATGATGAGTGTCTATACACCTACAACCTGATATGGTGAACATATGCACATGATTTAACCTTATACACCTTGTAAAGGTAAGGGCAAGACACTCTTAGGAGTGATGAGTGTAATACCAAGTAATGGTGTGGATAATACCTTGATATGTGAAACACCTAGAGTGGTTGATAATGGTTAATCCTATATAAATAATTCCTTAACCCGAGATGAGTTCATATCATTAATGATGGTTGAATAATTCAATTGTGTGTCTTATGACCACTACATTACATGATAAATGTGATGAGATAGTGCATAAAGTATTAGTATGGGACATACCCTAATACAAGATAAGTTGATGAACTTAAGTATGTTAAAAGTGATGAGGGAAGTGATACATCAAGACATGATAGATATCACATCCAACACTTCAAGGTTGATGTACCTTGATGCACCTTAAATCCAATATACTTGGATGAGTAACACATGAAGTTTGTTATGTCAATTGTTACATTAAGATGTAATAAGTTTAATTCACTTTGATAAGTGTGGTCTAACATACTTTGAGAAAGGGTTAAGCCAAGTTAATAAAGTTTGATGTAATCATACCCTGGTAAGGATGAGAGAGGAACTCATACCTTGTGTTGATGATTCATTTAATGATAAATGATGAGAATGAATAAGTATGATTGAATACTTATGATATCAATGTTTGCTCCTAGATGTGTGGAGCAATGAATTAGGGTTTGATCATTGATAATATGATCTTGAAAACCAAAATGGTTAATAATGGTAAACCGTAATCCTAATGAAGGATAATGATATGTAAGAGAAACCCTAATTGATAAGAAATGGAAAACCCTAACCCTAATGATGGGAAGGTTGTATTTCTCTCATTGCATAAGCCTTGTAAGGCATGTTAATTACTTGTATAACAAGTATAATGTGTAATGGCCTTGTGAGCCATGTGTATAAAGTTGTTGCCTAGTGAGAGGTGACAAGATGTGTAATGGCCTTGTGAGCCATGGGAATAAGTTGTTGCCTAGTGAGAGGTGACAAGATGTGTAATGGCCTTGTGAGCCATGTGAATAAGTTGTTGCCTAGTGAGAGGTGACAAGATCTGTAATGGCCTTATGAGCCATGTGATAGTTTGTTGCCTAGTGAGAGGTGACAAGATCTGTAATGGCCTTATGAGCCATGTGATAGTTTGTTGCCTAGTGAGAGGTGACAAGATATTTAATGGGCCTTGTGAGCCATGTGAGATGCTTGTATAACAAGTATCATGTATACCTTGGTCTGAGGACCCAGAGGTAATAGCTACCTGATAAGTGGTAACTGTGTTTAGTGATGATTTAAGGGTTTGAATACATAGATCCAGTAATCATGATAATGATGATGTGAAGGGATGAGAATTCCCAGTAATGTGATTAGGGACTGAGATCCCAAGTATCATGTGTTTAAAAGAATTGGACAAAGTATGTGATAGATGTATTACACCTTTCTTTGTAGCATTTGTTGTGTTTGATAAAGATAACTTGTTTGATGCTAAAAGAATGATGTAATGCACATAATATATCACTAGAAACTATAAAACATTGCCCTAACCATAGATCCATCAGTGTCAGAACTTGCTGATGGTGAAACGGGTTGCTCCACAGCATAACCTGGAGTGCATACTTTTGAGTATGTGAAGGCGTAAGTAGGGATGGTACTGTGTGAGTCGATCCCCTTACAATCCCGAAATGAATGGGGATTTGGCTATATGACATATCATGGCTTGAATGTGACTTCGGTCGTAGACTCTGTGTTGAGCACAATGAACTGGCTCGTGGCTCGGAGTATGGTGCTTGTGTCACCATGACTCAGACTAGGGACGGTTGTGTGTAGATGTTTCCCCTAAGAGAGTGTAGCTGACGCTGTAACTCTAAGCGAGGATGCCTACGTACCCTGGCAAAACTTGTTAGCAGTGACATGAGATGTCCTACATGTGGTCTCGTACTGACCAAGACGGTCTGAGGTCATGGAAATCGGCTCTACCATTGACCTTGTATGGTACCAACTTGTGAGAAGTTTGTGGTCGGTTGGAGATGGCCGGGGTATGCTCAATCTCCTCAGGGAATAAGTGTGATTGTAAAATATGTTCAGTCGTGTAGTATATCTGCTTAAGGATCGAATACGATAAACATTGCTTGATGCGCAATACAGTTATACATTCTAGTTGATAGATGTTATTTATGTTTCTTTACATTCCTTGCAAAGCAGATAGATGAATTATAATCTACCATGGGTAGATGCAATGTTCTCCTTATGAAAGGAGATTACTTCATTCTGTTCATATAGTGAATTATCCTGCTTTTTAATATAAAAAGAACCTCTTCTCAGTTTATAAATGCTTAATTTGTGATAATAATATGTTCGGTGGAGAGTTATATGTCTCGCTGGGACAATTACAATTGTCTCACCCCCGTGGGACCCAAATTTTTTTAGGTGGACGTGCACGAGGAGGTGAAGACATTTTTGCAGAGGAAGAACAACAGCTGAGGCAGTAGTGACAGCTCAGGTTGAGTGTACTATCTGTCATGTCTTATAGATATGAGTCCTATGTGTCGTCTCTGTACTCTCAGGTCCTTGGAGTTGGTTTTTACTGGTTTTATGATCAATAAGAGATTTTGGCTTATGCACCTCGAGGTTTTATGTTGCTCATGTATAGTTTGGTAAAGCAACTGTTATATGTTATTCTCGAGATGAGATGTATCAGATATGTACAATGAGAATAATGATGTATATAAGGTTTTGGACCTTTCAGTAAGTGTTTTCCTTGGAATGTATCTCTTTGAAAAATGGTTTTAATTTTTAGTGATTTTTGTTAATCTATTGTGTATGTTTAATTCCGCTTAATTAGTAATGATTTCATTGTCAGTCATTATAGTTTTGGTATCAGAGCTTAAGGTTCGCTGAGTCTATAGAGACATAGGACTAAGGTGTTGAGTCTGTGTTAGTGTCCTCTAGTATACCCTACAGTGACTTCTACTTGTGCAGAAGAAAGGGTGAAGTTTATAAATGACTGGGGAACACAAGGAATACATTGTTGAGGGCAATGTTGTTGCACCAGGAAAGGGTGCAAGGGATCAGGCAAGAGAAGAATGGATGCCTGAGAATTCCCATCATGACCCGATCATGATAGAGAATCCTATGTTTATGCTCTTGTTGGGTAGGTTAGGATAACAATGATGCATATAGTAGACTGGATACTAGCATTACAACCTAGGTTACCAGTCCTCAATACAGAAACTTTGGGCTTTGAAAGGGTTCCTGAATGACATAGTCAAGTTGGAACAGTAGAAAATGTGGGAAAGATTAACATATGGCGAGAAAGTAGACTCTTCCATAAGTTTAGACAGATAGTATATTTGTGATGGCAGTGCCCAAGAAGGGGCATTAAGCTGAGAATTAAGGAAATGTCATTACAATTCCAGAGACTTTTGCCTAGTGGTTCTAAAAAGCCAAAAGTAACAACATGAAACAACTAGACTCTATGGGTTGAGTCAACCTAAAGCGGTGGATGACTGCGAGGGGTAACAATCAGATTAGAGCTTTTTCATTTTGATATGCCTTCTTTTGATGTTACCTTATAATCCTAAAAAGGATTGTTGTTATGGACTTCCCTATTGATTGTCCTATGGGGACATAGGGAAGAAATGATGAGAACTAGAATTTATATTCTGTTCAGTATTCTTTTAAATGCTCTATAATTGCTCTTATATGTGTGAAAAAGGATGAGGTATAGAAGAGATGCCTGGAGAAAATCCAGGAATGTTAAATCATGTGTTGGTTATTATACGAAAAGTAAGGAATATGATAGTAAACAAAGTGCATACTATTTAATCTTAGTACTTGTATACCCTAGCCAGGTATATAATTATTGAAGATAAGGTGAGTATGGAACTCTTAGATTGTTATCTTTCTGATTACTCTGATCAAGTAGTCATTCTGAGACAATCTAGTGAGTATAATGAAACTGGAAATATGGTATGGACATGTATATCACATCCTAAGTGCAATAAAGAGGAATCTGAGATGATCTCAGATCAATCTGTGTGTATGAGGAAATGAAAAGTATAATCCTCATGATAAGAGAATGAGAACAAGGGAGATGATCCCTGTCATATAAAGCATGTGTGAATAGTAAAGATCTTTTCCCATGATGTGGAAATGGGAAATGTGATAAAATCACAAAATGCTCATGAACATGTTAGACAATAACATTGATAAGGATGTACTATTTGAAGGAACAATTGTAAAATCATTGTGGGAAAAGCTTATCAAGCTAAAAATAATTTCTTAGAATACCCCTATCTAGATCTGTTAAGGCAACTTATATATAACATCTAAAGATACCTCTAAGATAAGTTCTTAATTGATAAGTAACCTCTCCTTATTATAAGAGAATGTACAACTAATGAGATAGTTGGTACCAGTAGTAAGAAAGTTTAATGTTGTGTTAGTAGATTAGATGACACAACAAATATATGACAAGACTTGTAGTCACAAGTGGGTGACAGAACACGACTCTGGTCTTTCCTTTAAAAGTAAAATGCTAAATGAGGAGTATGGGAGACTTCCCATAATCTTGTCACATAAAGTTGTAAGTTGAGAAAGGTGACAAATCAGTAAGGTATGACACCTGAGTTAAATAAGGTATGAATGATGTTTCCCTGACTAAGAAAAGTATTACCTGACATAGAGTTGACTCTACAGTCAATAATGAAAAAGACAGTGGAATATGTGCCCTGTGTGAAAGATTCAATGATAACCCTATGTGGAAGAACTTTGTGTTGATCAAAGTTCTATGTCATCTCCATGACATTAAGATGTTATGTGGAGACTTGATGGTATGATGAATGAATAATATATGTCTTCCTTTACCTGGGATTTCGGGGACGAAATCCTTGTTAGGGGTTTATAACTTGTAACAACCCTGACCTGGGTTATGAGGTAACCCTATTTATTTTGTCTACTAAAGTTTCTTAGAACTTTAATATAATCCTCTAAGGTGTTTTTTTATCATGTGACACACTCATGTTTCAAGTTTGGTCCCGATTGAATGTTGTTTGAGCAATTTTCCTTTATTTTGGACCAAAATGCAATTTACCCAAATTGAGGGGCTATAATGCAAAATGTCACATGTTGAACATGCCTCATGTGTTGTAGAATCATTACTAAGAGAATTATGCAAGGTGGTGGCTTGTGGAAAGCCTAAATTCCAAGTTTGAACTTGTTTGAACAATGTTGGTACCTTGTGCACCAATTTTGGTACAAATTGTAATTTACCCAAAATGTGGGGTTGATATGCAAATTACCACCTCTAGAGTGTTCCTATTTCCTCTATGTATCATTTATAGGAGATATAATGAATAATACACCATGTTTTATTCCATTATGAATGATGGTAATCTTGGTGATGAAATGACCAAGAAAAAGGGTTGAATTTGGAAGCTTAGCTTGAGTTGTATCAAGTTGAAAAGCTTATATATGAGTGCCTATCGGCCATGGAGCCCAAGGAGGTGTTCCATATAGTTTTGTGAACTCTTTGCAAAGTCCATATCGTTCAAAGAACCTCAAGGAGGTGAGGTATGACGGCCAACAAGTGTCCTTAGAAAAAGTGTATCGGCTTGACATAAAATAGTGATTAAACCTAGATGACTTATCCAAATGGATAAGCAATGGACGAATTTTCATCTTTAGATGATCCTCAACCTTTTTGCATGTCAAGATAAATTTTTATGCATGCATGGACACGTGTCACCCATGCATGACACCTGGCACCTACTAGCTCAAAATGTTGACACCTCATTTTTTTGCCTTTCTTCATGATCAGCAAGTATATATACCCCTAGTTTCACCCCTTGGTGCAATTTTGCGACCTTTACCACCCTCCTACCCTAAGTTAACATGAATAGAGCTCCCATATCGTGAAGGGATGTTGTGGTATCGTGCAAGGGCCTTGGGGTATCGCCCATGGCAAGACCATATCGCCCAAGTAGGTGATATCAACTATATAGGGTGATATCGGCCATAGAGTGAAGTGTTTTGACTCCAAGTGAGTTCCATATCGTGCAAGTGAGTATCCTATCATGCAAGAGGGGTGGAATGTCATGAAAGAGCACAAGTGTGTCGTGCATAGGCCTTGTATATCGTCCATATCAAGTATATCGGCCATACCATGTTGATATTGCTCATAGCAAGTTGATATCGGCCAATTGAAGTGATTTTGGACACAAGTGAGGGGGTATCGGCCATAAGCAAAGTTGTGTCGGACAAGAGGAAGTCCATATAGCCCAAGATTGGTAGGGTGTCGGCCAAGGAGCTAAGGAACTCAAAACTTAACCCTAATGTAAGATATAGTTGTCTTCAAGCTTGAATTGGAGCATGGAATTAGGGTTATGATCTACCTTTCTTTTCTTCTTCACCAATTGCTTATCCATGGTTTTTCCTTATATATGAAGGAGTTGTGAACGATCCTTGGACCTTTGATAAAGTCATCTTAAACCTTAGGAACATGGATCTTTGGACCTTGAAGCTTTAAAGTGCTTCTTAAGGCGGGTTATATAACTTATACTCAATCATGTTATTATTCATCACCTAAATTGTTGTATTTAATGATATATTTTTAATTCCAAAATTTCCTGAAATAGTTGATGAAATTATGAGTTCTAGTAGTGGCTTAGACCAGTTGACTTGAACTATAATAGTTATAATAAAGGTTTAGAGCTTGAAGATTGTGATATCACCTTATAAAAGTGATATCGAGTGCATGCACATAAGTAAGCACCTCTAACCCGGTATGATGATGCACCTATTTCACTAAAATAATATGAATAGGTTTGTAAGCCTTATTGAACGACATGGGGGTGTAGTATACACCTCTTGCACGATAGGAAGTCTATTATAGACTCCATGAACGATACAAGGTCAATTGTATACACGTAAGTTGACAAGAAATCCTAAATTGGGTAACCCGATATAAGTGAAGAGTAACAAGTCCTATTGCATGATATGATCATATGATACATCATTGATACTTAGTATCATGAGGCCTACATGACCTTGTATGACATGGTTGCACGACAGGGTTGAACGATACACAACCCTAAACAATATGTTAACCCTAACCCATCATGGCTAATCCTAGATGGTGACTAGCCCAATAGGGTGATTGAATGTACTTCTATCCCAACATGGTGATAGGTTGATACCTCATAATTATCATGGGTGACACATACATATATCTTGTGCCTGATATGAGGTCAAGAAGGTACCTCATGCCCGATATGGAGACAAGTGCAAATCCTAGCACGATAGGATGAGTGTCTATACACCAACAACCCAATATTGTGAACATATGCACATGATTTAACCCTATACACCTTGTAAAGGTAAGGGCAAGACACTCTTAGGAGTGATGAGTGTAACACCAAGTAATGGTGTGGATAATACCTTGATAGGTTAAACACCTAGAGTGGTTGATAATGGTTAATCCTATATCAATAATGCCTTAACTCGAGATGAGTTCATATCATTAATGATGGTTGAATAATTCAATTGTGTGTCTTATGACCAATACATTACATGATAAATGTGATGAGCTAGTGCATAAAGTATTAGGATGGGACATACCATAATACAAGATAAGTTGATGAACTTAATTATGTTAAAAGTGATGAGGGAAGTGATACATCAAGACATGATAGATATCACATCCACCACTTCAAGGGTGATGTACCTTGATGCACATTAAATCCAATATACTTGGGTGAGTAACACATGAAGTGTGTTATGTTAATTTTCACATTGAGATGTAATAAGTTTAATGCACTTTGCTAAGTGTGGGCTAACATACTTTGATAAAGGGTTAAGCCAAGTTAATAAAGTCTGATGTAATCATACCCTAGTAAGGATGAGATAGGAACTCATACCTTGTGTTGATGATTCATTTAATGATAAATGATGAGAATGAATAAGTATGATTGAATACTTATGATATTAATGTTTGCTCCTAGATGTGTGGAGCAATGAATTAGGGTTTGATCATTGATAATATGATCTTGAAAACCAAAATGGTTAATAATGGAAAACCCTAATCCTGATGAAGGGTAATGATATGTAAGAGAAACCCTAATCGATAAGAAAGGGAAAACCCTAACCCTAATGATGGGAAGGTTGTATTTCTCTTATTGTATAAGCCTTGTAAGGCATGTTAATTACTTGTATAACAAGTATAATGTGTAATGGCCTTGTGAGCCATGTGAATAAATTTGTTGCCTAGTGAGAGGTGACAAGATGTGTAATGGCCTTATGAGCCATGTGAATAAGTTGTTGCCTAGTGAGAGGTGACAAGATGTGTAATGGCCTGGTGAGTCATGTGAATAAGTTATTGCCTAGTGAGAGGTGACAAGATGTGTAATGGCCTTGTGAGCCATGTGATAGTTTGTTGTCTAGTGAGAGGTGACAAGATATTTAATGGGCCTTGTGAGCCATGTGAGATGCTTGTATAACAAGTATCATGTATACCTTGGTCTGAGGACCCAAAGGTAATAACTACCTGATAAGTGGTAACAGTGTTCAGTGATGCTTTAAGGGTTTGAATACCTAGATCCAGTAATCATGATAATGATGATGTGAAGGGATGAGAATTCCCAGCAATGTGATTAGGGACTGAGATCTCGAGTATCATGTGTTTAAAAGAATTGGACAAGTACGTGATAGATGTATTACACCTTTCTTTGTAGCATTTGTTGTGTTTGATAAAGATAACTTGTTTGATGCTAAAAGAATAATGTAATGCACGTAATATATCACTAGAAACTACAAAACATTGCCCTGACCATAGATCCATCAGTGTCAGAACTTGCTGATGGTGAAACGGGTTGCTCCGCGGCATAACCCGGAGTGCATACTTTTGAGTATGTGAGGGCGTAAGTAGGGATGGTACTGTGTGAGCTGATCCCCTTACAATCCCGAAATGAATGGGGATTTGGCTATATGCCCTATCCTGGATCGAGTGCAACTTCGGTCGTAGACTATGTATTGAGCATGGTGAACTGGCCCGTGGCTCAGAGTATGGTGCTTGTGTCAGCATAACTCAGACTGGGGACGGTTGTGTGTAGATGTTTCCCCTAAAAGAGTGCAGTTGACGCTATAACTCTAAGCGAGGATGCATACGTACCCTGGAACAGCTTGTTAGCAGTGACATGAGATGTCCTACATGTGGTCTCGTACTGACCGAGATGGTCTGAGGTCATGGAAACTGGCTCTACCATTGACCTTGTATGGTACCGACTTGTGAGAAGTTTGTGGTCGGTTGGAGATGGTCGGGGTATGCTCCATCTCCTCATGGCATAAGTGTGATTGTAAAATATGTTCAGCCGTGTAGTATATCTACTTAAGGATCGAATACGAGAAACATTGCTTGATGCGCAATACAGTTATACATTCTAGTTGATAGATGTTATTTATGTTTCTTTACATTCCTTGAAAAGCAGATGGATGAATTATAATCTACCATGGGTAGATGCAATGTTCTCCTTATGAAAGGAGATTACTTCATTCTGTTCATATAGTGAATTATCCTACTTGTTAATATAAAAAGAACCTCTTCTCAGTTTATAAATGCTTAATCTGTGATAATAATATGGTCGGCGGAGAGTTATATCTCTCGCTGGGACAATTACAATTGTCTCACCCCCGTGGGACCCAATTTTTTTTAGGTGGACGTGCACGAGGAGGTGAAGAACTTTTTGCAGAGGAAGAACAACAGCTGAGGCAGCAGTGACATCTCAGGTTGAGTGTACTATCTGTCATGTCTTGTAGATATGAGTCCTATGTGTCGTCTCTGTACTCTCAGGTCCTTGGAGTTGGTTAGTACGGGTTTTATGATCAATAAGAGATTTTGGCTTACGCGCCTCGAGGTTTTATGTTGCTCATGTATAGTTTGGTAAAGAAACTGTTATATGTTATTCTCGAGATGAGATGTACCAGATATATACAATGTGAATAATGATGTATATAAGGTTTTGGACCTTTCAGTAAGAGTTTTGCTTGGAATGGATCTCTTTGAAAAATGGTTTTAATTTTTAGTGATTTTTGTTAATCTGTTGTTTATGTTTAATTCCGCTTAATTAGTAACGATTTGATTGTCAGTCGTTACACTTTGGGTCCCATGAGTTCATGAAGGTGATCAATCGCCTAACCCATGGCCCTCAGACAATGATAGTTGTTACCTCCTGACCCTATGGTCATGTGCAACTAGGGAATTAGGCAACTCCTACTTCCATCGGCCTTATCCCTACCTGACCCTAGGATAGACTTAGGATTCTCTTATAGTACATGCTCAACTTAGAACCTTGCCCAAGCTTTTATCATCTCCCTCTGTATACATGGGCTGACTTTCATCCTTTCATAGGGGTCATGGAGGCCTACCTACCTTGGTCAGGCCCCATACCGGTTACCTCCATGGTAACACATCCACATGCACTTTGGGATGGTTATCTATGGGTCTACATGTTCATTCTCATACCATGTACTTTTCACTTAGCTTATCAAGATCCTATGAGACCTCTTTAGGTTACCTCAAAACCAACAACACTGGTATACACCCTACCAAAGGGTCCCTCTCCCAGGATGGGAGGAAAACTTTACCTTGATAACAAAGGCCACAAACGTTCTTGGGTCTAGCATGCTTAACCCTAGCAAGTTATGCAAGACACAAGTAGACCACCTACTAAACCATGTTAGGTCATACTTGTTCTCATCCTCCACATTGGATCAAGATCATACCTCCCCATGTCATCAACTTAGCTATGAGGGGTTCATCAAACATACCTTTAAACTTATGGGGTTTCCCTTTTCCTCTATACATGAGGAGTACCATGCTCAAAACTATAGCAACTTAATTCTCGTCATGAGCATTAGGTACACCACTTCCCCTCTTAGGCCTAGGAACCCTAGGTTCACTTTTGGGTGTCCAACTGCATGCCCAACCTCTTAACCACGAACCAAACATGTCCATGGTATATCACACACTTCCTTCCATCCTTCGACTCAAGAAACACTTTAGAGTTGAGTCCTCCTTGAGGACAACCAACAAGGTACATGACCTCACAACCTGCTACTAAACCTCTCCAGGTCTAAGGAACTCTTCTCCCTATCTCAGGAGGTAAACACCTATACCCTGGGCACAGAGGTACCAGCAGACTCATCCTCTAGAGTTTGGTTCCTCTCATATCAACCAAGATATCCTCAGCCTTCAGGGATCAAGCATGAGGCAAACACTATCGTCCACTTTGGTCTCATCATTCTCAACTCCCCACTATTCCTTATATCTCGATGTCTAGGCTTCCAACCTTCTTGCATGAGTTTGACTTTCTCTCTAGAGCTAACTCCACATCCAACCTTACTATTAGAGGTCCTCTCTCTATGAAGGATCAAGCTCACAAATGTACCTCTACATGGTGAAGCCTATGTTCAAACTTATGTTTGCTCAAGGTTATCCCTAGCCCTTTATGCTCATCTCATAAGCTATCCATCATACTCTCCTAGATAGGGTTTTAACTTACACATAGTACTACTGATGTACTCTGGGTGCATACTATGCCATGCCCATATAAGACCATAAGGTTTCCATAGGTCCTTTACTAACCCCATTATTGAAGGAGTTATCCTTCACTCTAACATGACCCTTCCTAGGGTTAGGTCACTAGCTAGATCATCCAACCTCTCATGGCTCATATGGCATCCAAGGCATGTCTATCCAAATGCCTGGTTTACCATGACATCTAACTCATCATGTTGTCTCTCTCTCTAACCTTCACTTAGAGTTTAGGTTAACATCATCCTCATAGGATGTGCCAGGTCTCTACCTGCAATGGAGATCTCCATCTCCAAGACTAACTCTATTTATTTATCATCCTGACAAGAAGGTCTAGCCTTAGGTCTCTTATGAGGGCATGACATCTTATTTCATACGACCTAAGCGTGTAACTATCCTTTAGTTTGCGCTTAATCTATTAAGCTTATGTCCATGACATCTTATTTACATACTTTTTCATTAATTTGGTGGAGGATTCCTTAGACCTTATTAACCTTGCCCATACCTCAAGAGGGTGAGGAGAAGAGAGAACACCCTAATCCTTAAGGTCCTTAACATAATTTGTGATGAGAAGGGATGAATAAGATGAGAAAGTCCTAAAGGTATCTTATTTCGATTCATGCCCTAAGACTTTGGCCAACCAGTCACACAGATTCAGGAGTCCTTGTATTCCGACTAGTGGTGCAGAGGAAAATATTGCCAGCCCCCAGTCGTGATCCTTTTCTAGACACCTCCATCTTTCGGATAATCCTCTAATAACTCCCTTGGGTTCTATGGAGTTTGAAAAAAAAATTATTATTAATGGTTAAGTGAGGAACCTACACTCTGATACCAAATGTTATGACCCCACCTTATGGTAACCTCCAATTAAGGGAGACCGAGAGGTCGAAGCCGCGCCCATAATTTCTGGATCAAAGGTTTGGCATTTAACCAAGAACAATTATTAAATTTTAACAAACTATATTGGAAAGATGTAAGAAAATAAACTTTTACATACCTTTTGAAAATTTGGATCTCTAAACTTCTATCCACGTATGAATTTCTACTCTACTAATCCTCCTTGTATTTCAATTCATGTATTTCTCAATATGACAATTTACTGTTTGTCCTTTTGGCTTTGTATCTAAAGCACCGACAAACAAAACATCGGTCATCCGGAGCTGGTATGTGGGGGAACACTAATCATAAAATTATCCATAACAATGTATTGCAATCAATTACAGTTTAACAAACAATTTTACGTTTTAAATATAATTGCTCAATCCATGCATTCCCTATCCTCTGCATTGTGGATACTACTTTCCTTATAGTAGCTCCCCATTAAAACCCTCATGGTCCCACCTATAGGTGAACCAGTTTCTAGGATTGAGTCACATGTCACTACCCATAAGTAGCCCACTCCTTAATTTATGGCATGCTAAAGGGTCTCATGGCACTACTCTTGGTAGCCCAATTTCTAATCCATGATAACCTAGACCTTACTCTAGGTTACCCCTTTTTATCCTTTACAAGCCACAGAGGTGGATTCAGATCTAAGCTAGTTATATATATATGTTCATGGTGATAATCATAGTCACTATATAGTTTCATGAAATAAAAGGCATCCAACAGTTATTTTCAAGCAACCGATAAACACATTCGGAAATCGCCGTGAAACTAAAGCGATTATTCATAAGCATAACCACATACATGTTCAGTATATTTCTCAAGCTAATATCAATTCCAACCAAGAAAGCAATCCAAGCAAGTAATTCAACCACATCATCAAGAATCCTGAAAGCACATGTACTCTATTTACTACACACTTTATCAAGATTCTACTTTATTGACTTGCATTCACTTTCTAGGGTTTCTAATCTGAATTAAGGTTCTGTTAGTATTCATTAGGGTTTCTTAGATCAATTTCCCAAACTTTATTCCTCTTAGGTCAACAAACCCTAAAATACTCTTTCTACTCATATAAACCCTAATTGCTCAAATTATCCATTTTAATGGTCTTTTATACTCAAATTGACTTAGGATAATCATATCCCTTATTTATTCATGGATTTGAACAATTAAAAGACATATTCACCTAAATTAGGGTTTTCAAGCTCATTAATGCATATTCATGCACAAAACCCTTAATTAAGCCTATTATATAAAAAGATCATCTTTTTAGATCCTATTTTTACTTTTATTAACAACAGGTTAATATTGGCTTGAATTATCCAAAGAACATCATTAAATCCATCTATCATCAAATCTAAGGGTTTTTCATTAATTAAATAATTAAAGATGTTAACTTTATGTACTTTTCCAAATTTCAAGCATATTTATGCACATAAACTCTCAATTAAACTAATTACATGAAAAGTTCATCCTTTTTGTTTTCAATATACCTTTTTACAATTAATAGGTTAATATCAACTATAATCATCCATTAAACCCTACTAGATGTATTAATCATCTCTAAAAAGGATTTCTTAATCTTTAATTCATTACAGTTGATAAATTACACTAATTTTCGAATTTCATGTATAATTATGCATCAATTACATTTTTATTGCATTCCTCATTTTCTCCTGATCAATTTTCATATATTAAGTTCCTTCATCCGACCTTTCTACTAATTACTACAATTTCTACAAGAAAAAGCAATTTCTAGACTTTTTAGTTAGAGAGGCTACTTACCCTTTTCTTTTTGAAAAAAATGAGAGACGTCGGATCAAAGTCACGGTCAGCAGTTGACCCGATCTCACGGATGAGGCCGCTCGCATCCACTTTCCCTGATCTGTAGGTGCGCTCGATCCTGGGTCGTGGATGTTCTTCGCGAGCCCACCATTGATCCCCATCGGACGGCTACTACTGCTTCCTTCCTTCTTCCCCAATTGCTCGGCCCATGGTGGCTCTGTGGCCTGAACCTCATCGGAGCAGGCTCGCTTCAGGAAGCCAGGGCATGAGAGAAGAGGGAGAGCTACCGGTTGAACTCGTGAAGATATTAGCAAAGGGAAGGGGGTCCTATATATAGAACTTGGGATCTGATCTTAGGGTTTGCCAACTCCTGTCGTCGCCTGCCCTTTTTTAGGCAATTGGGTGTTTTCCCTCAAAGGATCCAAAACATAAGAAACCGGTGTTTAAGTTGTGCGGAATTGCCTACCAAACTCAACCCTCAAATTTTCTCGTTAGCACATTGACTCAATCGTGAGAAAATCGGGTGGAGAAAAACTACTGACAGTGGCCTATCTCCTAGTGCGGCTGGAACTAGAAGATGCACAACCAATGTTGGATCAGAATCCAACGGTCCACACTGCTTGCGCCCAAACAAAGGAACACCAAATTTCCATTTTAAAGGAAACCCTTTTGTTTTCAAGATAACTTTGGAAAATCTTAACTCTCCAACCATGGCTCCGTTTAATCCCAAATTTTTAGGGAATCTTAATAATGACTAAATATATTATCATGCCAAGTTTGAGCTCATTATCTAAAAGAAAATGTACCTTTTCATTAGGTGCAAGATATTACTTGATTAAGTATATTTCTAACATATTTTCTCTTTCATTTTCTATTAAATTATCATTCATGAGTTCCTTGAACCTTAAGGAACCTTAATGGCTCGAAATACCATCTTGGGAATATACATTAGCCTTTTACTTATCTTTTATCCTTTATTTCCCATTATCTTATTTATTTCTTATCAAAATATCTCGTTTTGAGGATTTCTCTTTATCTTTGCTTTTATTTTCCTCATTAGTATTCCTATTAATATTAAGAACCCTTTGGATATGAAAATCCACCAAGGATAACTCAATTATCCCTTTTTCCACTTATTTCCAACATTTTAACATTATTTTCAATTTCTTTCTTACTAAAGAAATACTTAATTAATCTTTTCTTTTCTTATTGCTTTCTTTTTGCAATTTTGGACTCCTTGGAACCCAAGAGGCACGAAAACCATCCTTGGATTACATATCTTTGCCTTCTGGAGGTTTCTACCTCTTTTTTTCTCAAATATTCAATTATTCATTTACTAATTGGATTTTCTTATTATTTGGGCCCAACAGCCAATAAAGCCCACAACACAATCATCAAGGCTATTGTAAATGAAATCCATTTATTCGAACCAAATTATATCATTATTGGTTCAAATATCTTTAATATGAGAAATTACATTTCTCACCAAATGAACCCAAAAAAGTGGGGTTGTAACACCTACGGTAATGCTTCTGTGTTCATAACGCCTATATAGGGGGCCCACAACCTCAGTTGGATTTTGTATCTTCTTTGTTAATTGTCGATGTTTGCTTGTAGTTTAATCGATTTCTTTCTTAACGTTTAGCCCAATTGACTCCCAAAATAGAAATAGAATGGGGTTCCTTGAAGTCATAAATGTATGATTCGTGAGGGGATGAGCCATCTAGCCTACGATGACGCTTCTGTGTGCCTAACACCTGTAAAGGGGGCCCAAAACTTCAATTGGATTTTTGTATCTTCAGAGTCATAAGTGAGTGATCCGGATGATGATGAGACATCTGATGCCTAAGGTGACTCTTACGCAAGCCTAATGCCTGTATGGGGGGTTTTGCAGCAGCTCCATTTAGATGGTTATGTCTTTCCTGGATGTTTGATGTTAGGATGTTTTTGCATGTGTAGTGGTGGTGAAACCTGAGACCATCCCAATGATTCCATACCATTAATCTAGATTAAACTTTAATTCTGCTCTTTTACTTTCTTACATTTAGTTTAATCAACCACAAACCAATCAATCATTCTAAATATTAGTCTTGCTTGCGCTAGATTCGACTGAAAATGATTCTTAAAAACATTGTCCTTTGGGATTTGTTCATTAACTATACTACGATAAGACTCGTTCACTTGTGGGTGGTATTATTTCATGAGGTTTTTGTAAAATCTTGGGGATTTCAACCCCGAGTGAGTTTGTTAGTGCGATAATATTCCACGTCAAATTCTGACGCCGTTGCCGGGGACAACAAAATCAGTTAGTCAAATCTACTTCTTTTAAGGCTAATATAGGATTTTGATTTTCTTTTAATACAATCGATCATCTACTTGAATTCCACTCTACTCCATTAATCTTACTTCAGATCTTTTCATTTCATGTACCCCCAAGAGTGGTGTATGCACCGTTTGAACAGTCCCAGACTCACCGCCAGCTTTGATCCGGAGATAGACAAAACCTTTCATCGTCAAAAAAGAGAGAACCAAGCAAGAATGGCTCAAGAGGAGGAAGTAGCCCGAAGGGTTGCTCAAGCCCTTAATGCACAAAGAGAAAGGTTCATGCAAGAAGTCAGAGTTGTGGTTCAAGAAGAAATTCTAGCAGCACAAGTAGCATCGCAAGCAGCATAACTACAAAAGGATCTTAGGGTGTTCTCAATCCCTAAAGCTACTGATGTTCATCACCCAGTTCAACCTCCTCCCATCCATGCTCCCAATTTCGAGTTAAGGGCGCATTAGATTACCTTGCTTCAAAATAGCCCATTCTATGGTAAGCAAGGAGAAGATAGCCATGAACATCTTCTAAGGTTTATCGATCTATGTGCCAAGACAAAGCAAAATGGAGTGTCCGATGATGCTATTCGACTCCGTCTCTTCAAGTATTCTCTTTCTAATAGAGCTATAAGTTGGTACAATTCCTTGCAAAGCAAACCCATAACTACTTGGGAACAACTTTAAAATGTCTTCCTAGAAAAACTTCACCCTCCTTCTCTCACCTATGAAATTAGGGGATGAATAACGATGTTCACCCAAGCCCCTGGAGAAACCCTAGCCGAAGCATGGGAAAGATACAAAGAGCTTTTATGTAAGTGTCCACACCACAATATCTATAAGAATCAGCTTATTGAAATCTTCTATAGAGGTGTGGACAATGATATCAAGAGGTTTTTAGACTCCTCATTTGGAGGAAACTTCATGCGACAAAGTTACGATAGCGCATGGAGGGTTGTCACCCTTAGAGTTGAAAATCAAGCTAATTGGGGTAGATCTATAGGTAAGGGAGTTTTGAAGGTAGCTATGGCCGAAGTTATTCTAAAATACAAGTCTATCTCTGAGACCCCCAAACTCTTAGTTGCCAAGTAGGACCATATTGAATCATCCCTTGCTGCATTTGGAAGAGGATGTTCACCCCCTCAACAACAAGAATAGATCAAGTCAGATTCATTGTTCTGTAAAGCTTGTAAAGGTATCGATCATTCCACTTTAGCATGAAATGTTCTCTACGATGTTCTAAGTAATGCATGTGGACAAGGAGATAATAGTCAAATGGAAAATCTTAATGCGGTTAACACGATTCCTGGTCAAGGATACTATAATTCAAATCAGAATAGGAACCATCCAGGTTTTCAATATGGAAATCCTTCATAAGTGGAAAACTTGCAACAACTTGGCTCAACTAATCAACAAAGAGGCCCACCAAGATTTTAGTATAACCAACAACAAAAATTTGGAAATCAAGGGAACTTTAGGGGAAACTTTCAAAACAGGAACTACAACCAACATCAGAACAACCCTCAGTTCCAGAATCTCAACCAAGTTCCTTATCAACAACAAGGACAAAAATCCGATCTCATCTCTTCAGATGACAAACTTACAACCATTGAGAAAATGTTATAGTCACAACAGACTATGATAGCTAACCAGCAAGCCCATCAGAAAGCTATTGAATCTCAACTAGCTCAACTTGCAGCTAGCATGAAGCCACCTACTGGAGTCTTTGCTGGACAACTAGAAAATAATCCTAAACACACAGAGCAACTGAAGGTTGTCACCACCAGGTCCGAAAAAGACTATTTTGATCCTCTTGTTAAGACACCTGCGGTTATTACAGACAAGGGTGACTCCGTAATTGAACAAGACTCTACCACATCTGAGTCTCAACCAAAAGAAACAACAACTATTGATAAGACAGACGAGCAAAGTTCTGAGAAATCAACTATTACAGAAATGGAAACACCAGAACCAAATGTTCTTGTTTACAAACCTCGTATACCTTTCCCAGCTTGTTTGAGTAAGACCAAGCTTGATACTCAATTCAACAAGTTCAAAGAAGCTATGAAAAAGCTTCATGTTGATATTCACTTTTTAGATGCTCTGGCAGAGATAATAGCCTGGACAAAGTACTTGAAGTCACTTCTCACCAGGAAATATATAACTGAAGAATATGAAATAGTCAAGTTAGCAACAACTACTTCAGACATCATACAAAGTAAGATGCCCAAGAAGAAGAAAGATCCATGATCTTTTGGGATCTCTTGCCATATCGATGATTCATCGTGTAAGAAAGGATTGGCCGATCTTGGTGCCAGTATCTCCATCATGCCATTTAGCCTTTGCAAAAGACTAGGGTTTGTTGAACTACTCCCAACTGGCATGATAATACAACTTGAAGATAACACCGTGACTCTACCCTTGGGAATCATTGAGGATGTCCCTGTCAAGGTTGGTAAAGATTCTTATGTCCCTTGTGACTTTTTCATCATGGACATAAAATAAGACACTAGATACCCCCCTCATCTTTGGACGTCCATTCCTCGCCACTGCAAGAGCCCTAATTGATGTTGAAGTAGGAACCCTGCTGCTCATATTAGGCAAAGAAACTCTCAAATTCAAAGTTTTTGAAAGTATGCGAAGACTAAGTATGCAAGAAGAAGTTTACTTTATTAAGTGCATAGAGCATATGACACTACTCACGCAAGAGGATTATGAACAAGGCGATCCTTTAGAAGTGGCTCTAACAACCCCATCTACTAATGATTCCATTGATGAACAAATAAAATATTGTGATCTCCAACTCAACACTGCTAAGGAAGGTCCTGAAGATAAATTTGAGGTACTCAAAGTTGTGGATATTACTGAAGACTCATGTGAGAAACCACAAGCTCCTGAAATGAAGCCCTTACCCAAAGGATTGAAATATGTGTTTTTAGATGAACTAAAGGTCTGCCTAGTCATTATAAATTCAGATCTAACAGTGGAACAATAAGATAAACTCTTGACAGAATTAAAAGAAAGAAAGAAAGCAATAGGGTATAAGATGAGTGATCTCACTGGGGTCAGTCAAGCACTGTGCATGCACAAAATCCCTATGATGGATGATCACAAGCCAACCATTGAACACCAAAGGAAACTTAATCCAAATATGAAAGAAGTTGTCCGCCTTGAAGTTATAAAGTTTCTCAAGATAGGTATCATCTACCTGATCTGTTTTCCCGAGCTACTGTAATAAGGAATGAAGACAATGAACTCATCCCCACTCAAACAGTCATCAGGTGGAGGATGTGTATTGATTATAGGAAGTTGAACAAAGCAACACGAAAGGATCATTTTCTGATGCCTTTTCTTGATCAAGTCTTAGAAAGATTCTCTCACCAAGAATATTTCTGTTATCTCGATGGTTACTATGGATTCTATCAAATTCCTATACATCCAAATGACTAAGAGAAAACAACTTTTACTTGCCCGTTTGCAACATATGCCTTTAGAAGGATGCCGTTCGGACTTTGCAATGTGCCTGCAACCTTCCAACACTGCATGACAGCTATATTTTCCGATCTCACTGAAACTATCTTGGAAATTTTTATGGATGATTTTTCTATATATGGAGATTCTTACGACTTGTTCCTAAAGCATCTCTCCCTTGTCTTCAAATGGTGTGAATAAGAACATCTTGTGTTGAACTGGGAGAAGTGTCACTTTATGGTAAAGGAAGGCATAGTCCTTGGTCATAGAGTCAGCAATTGAGGAATCGAAGTTGATAGAGAAAACATTGAAGTGATGTCCAAACTCTCTATTCCAACGAATGTAAGAGAAGTTCGCACGTTCCTCGGTCATGCAGGGTTTTACATATGGTTTATTAAGGATTTCTCCAAAATAACCAAACATATGACAAATCTATTGCTAAAGGATGTTGACTTCCACTTTGATGAAGAATGTGTTAACAGTTTCAACAACCTAAAGCAAGTTATTATGACAATACCCATCATCAGAGCTCCCGATTGGAATCACCCATTTGAAATTATGTGTGATGCCAGTGATTATGTTGTGGGTGATGTTTTAGGTCAATGTATAGATAAGAAACATTATGTGATCTACTATGCATCGAAAACCCTCGACGAAGCTCAGAGGAATTATTCTACTACTGAGAAAGAACTCCTTGCAGTACTATATGCCTTTGACAAATTTAGATCTTACCTCATTGGTTCAAAAGTCATTGTCTACATGGATCATGTCGCTACCCATTATCTCTTAGCAAAAAACGATGCTAAACCCAGACTGATTAGATGGATTCTCCTCCTATAAGAATTTGATCTGGAGATAACAGATAAGAAAGGTACAGAGAATGTTGTGGCAGACCACCTCAGTCGCATCCACACTCTAGAAACTGAGAAGATCCAAATTAACGACTCTCTTCCGGATGACCAACTAATGAAAGTTTTAGAAGCTACCCCTTGGTACTCGGACTATGAGAACTACCTCACCACTAGTGTCATCCACCCAGAATGCACCGGAAATGCACTGAAGAAATTCATGCACGATGTGAAGCAGTATCACTGGGATGAGCCACACATCTTCAAGCTTTGTGATGATGGTCTTTACAGACGTTGTATCACTAAAGAAGAAGCCAAACTCATTTTAGAACAATGCCACTCAGGCCCAGTTGGAGGCCATATGAGTTCTAAGAAAACTGCTTTGAAAGTCTTGCAATGTGGTTTCTTTTAGCCAACCATATGCAAAGATTCCTACAATTTTTTTCTATCATGTGACAAATATCAGAGAACGGGTAACATAACAAAGAGAGATGAGATGCCACTAAATTTGTGGCAAGAAATCGAGATATTTGATGTTTGGGGTGTGGACTACATGGGTCCATTCCCATCTTCTTACATATTTTCCTACATCCTAGTCACGGTTTATTATGTCTTGAAATGGGTTGAGGCCATACCGACTGTCACTAGCAATTCCAAACATGTCATTAAGATGTTCAAAGATGTTATCTTCCTCCAATTCGGTGTCCCAAACATTGTGATATCTGATGAAGGATCTCATTTCCTAGAAAGAAGCTTTGAAGCATTGCTAAGGAAATATGGTGCAACACCCAAGGTAGCCTCACCCTACCACCCACAAACAAGTGGATAGGTAGAGGTTTCTAATCATCAACTCAAGGCTATTTTGGAAAAGACAGTAGGCTGCAATTAAAAAGTTTGGTCAGTGAAAATCAATGACGCATTGTAGGCCTACTGAATACCTTTCAAAACTCCCCTCAGAACTACACCATTTCGATTGATCTATGGAAAGTCTTGCCACCTGCCTGTAGAACTGGAACACAAAGCATGGTGGGCAATAATACAACTGAATTTTGACATGAAGAAAGCAGGCCAAGCCAGGATTCTGCAACTCTAGGAGCTGGAATAACTCCAGATGACAGCTTATGAGAATGCACAAATCTATAAAGAATGCACAAAACTTTGGTACGATGGTCATCTGAAAAGAAAGGACATTCAAGTCAGAGACCAAGTTCTTTTTTTCAATTCAAGACTAAGATTATTCCCAGGAAAACTCCATTCTCACTGGTCTAGACCTTACATTGTCAAGAGAATCTACCCACTTGGTGCTTTCTCTTTATCGAGTGAAAAGTCAGGCGAATTTGTGGCAAATGGTCAATGATTGAAGAGATATTTCACCTCTGCTGACACATGCTCTGAAGCAATGCTGGATCTCACCAATCCAACATATCCACCATAAAGTTGAAGGAATCAAGTTGAGCCATCGACATAAAACAAAGGCGCTTGTTGGGAGGCAACCCTATTAATAAATTCATTTTTACTTTTACTTCGAATTTTCCTTAATTTTGTTTTTAAATTTTTGATAAGTTTGCAAAAAATAAAAATCGCATCGCTAGATGCCATCTTGAGTTCTGATTGATCTTCATTTTGAGATTTTCAGATGCAGGACGCACGCTGCTTGGAATGCAACCACATCTGGTGGTCTCAACGACATGAATTTTCCCCTCCATCTTGGATTTAGGGTTTGCTCAGGATGAGAAAATCTCTAAGTTTTGGGTGGAGGGTGGGTGGTACGTACTTTACTTTCCACCTTCACCCATCTATTTCAGACTTAATATTTCATCGTTGTCATCATTGCATTTTTGAACAAATTTTTCAAAATTTATAAAAGTTTTTCAAAGAAATTGAACAGATACTAGATGAAGTTTTGACACTTTTCATTTCTCTTTCTATGCATTTCTAATCATTATACCCTCCTTATTCGAAGAAGACCCTCAAAAGGACCATTATTCTTGAAACTAGCCTTTTGATTGAAATCATCTTGTGAAGCTTATGATTCCTAACATCATGATACTTATGCAAAAATGACAAGTGTCTATCAAACTGATAGGGATCAAACACGTTGTGCTTCCTAACTGATTAGTGGAACAATAACATGGAATCTCCACTAGATCGTCATCAAGTCATTATTTGAGCAGACTATGATGAAGAGAATGACCCGCTGTACTGAATTGTAAATCAAGTTTCATTCTGATCTGAACTCTCTTCTATACTTCTTCTATCATCTTCGTACCCCTCCATCCATAAAAAAGAAACAAAAATAGCCAAAATAGTGCAAAACCCTAAGTTCAGGGTGGCATGTCATCTCCATCTATATCCGCTACTTCCTTACCCCTCGTTAATATATAGGGGCGTACCACCAAGAAAAGATGCCAATGTGCACACAAAAATAAAATGTAATCTCGAGTCGAATAGAGGAGAGATTCACACAAAAAAATGCAATCAATGAAATTGCAATCTTAAAATAAAAATCTCAAGTGGAATAGAGGAGAGATTTATTTATTCCTTCCATACCACCTTTCACTCTCTTTTCTACCTAAAGGTACAATGAATTCCCTCACTATCCTTAAAAACACCAGTGTTAGATCAGGTGCACGCTTGTTGTTCTGTGGGTATCTCTAGACTCTTACAAAACTCTTTGACATGCTTGTTGTTGGAAAAAGTGAGGAGGAAGTGATATTGGAAAGCAAACTCAGGAATGAAGATATGGTAAGATGTGTTTAGTGGTCTCAGGAGGTTGAGATACTTAGTAATACTGAGAAGAAATGAAATAATTGTGATGTGAGGAAGAGGCAACCACACAAGTTGAAAGTATTCAATTAGCAACTATTTCAGATTTTGTGTTACTCGAGGATGAGCAACGTTTAAGTTCGGGGTGTTTTGATGAATGCATTTGCATCATGATTTTCAGTAACCTTTTTGGGACCAATTTGACTCAATACATCCAATTTCATTTACTAATTATCACAATATACAAAATTGCTTAATTGGTTCAATCACCAGAATTATTAACTATGTTTATGTTGAATTATATGCAGGTCATGATGAGGTTGACCAATCAGCTGGAATCCACCTCCATTTAACCCTAATCCACCTTCAATCATCATTGCCCCTTGCTTCACTACATCTTTATCTCCATCAACCATCATTCAAATCAAACCCTTTTCAGTGGGACCCACCTTTCTCAACCCTTGATCTACCCTCACTCATCCTTGGTTTTGACCATGCGGTCTTGACCATACGGTTTCATCCATACGGCTTCGACCTAACGGTCTTAGCCGTTCATCCATTCGGTCTCAGACCATGTGCTTTTCTTCACCATCAGATCACTAATCAACTGTCCCCATCCATTCAATCAAATGATCTGCCCTAATGGTCTTGGGCTATCATTTTTTCCTTAGAACGGTTTTGCAAGACCGTATGGGCATCTCTTCTCAAAACCGTATGGGCTTCTCCACTCAAGACCGTATGGGCATCTCCATTCAAGACCGGTCGGATCTCCACATGAGCAGTGACACCCTCCTAACAATGAAGCACACCTCTACCTTCTTCTTCTTCCTCCCGCCATAACCCTAAATCTCGGCGCCACCTGTTGCGTCTCCACACCACCCTCCATTGTCCTCACAATCCCTGCCACCACCAACACCTCCTGATTCCCTTCTACCTCTTCCTTCCCTCTCTACTTGTAACAACCCTAAGCATGTCGCGGGCGTCGCTTCTCCTCCACCTGCGGCAGTTATCACCTTCATCCACGTCGCACGGCGCCTAGAGACCCCACACCTTCCTGCATGCCACCATCATGGACCCTCAGTCTTGAGGACCGATCAAAGGCAAGTGGTCTGCAAGACCGTGCGACAACATCCCATAAGCTGAGACCGTTTGGTGGCGACACTCGATCACAAGGACATGATCAGTCTTGCTGACCGGATAGGGGGTCGAGACCATCAAGGCCGTATGACCGGATGGCAGTGCTGAGACCGTCAAGACCGGTAGGACAACGATCATTCTTGTAAGACTGTTTGGTTGGGAAGGTTCAAAACCGTTTGGCTGTGATCGGTCCCCAAGACTGTTAGGATCGTGAGATCGTGAACATATGAACGACTGTTGCAGATCATTTAGACGCAAAAAACTCAAGACCGATCAAGACTCAAGACTGCTCAGGCCTCATCACCAAAACTGATCAGGCCAGTTGCTAGTGATCAGTCTTACAAACCATTTGATATTAGAAGCAAGACCGTATGAGTGAGAACCTCAAGACCGTTTGGTCATTTGATCAGTCTACGAGACCGTATGAAGGAAAAAACCCCAAGACCGGTTGGACATACCAAACTGATCAAAGCCAAACTGTTTGGAGGAAAACTAAAACAAGACCGTTTGGTCATCTAAATGTTTGTGAAAATTGCAAAAGGGCCAAAATGCCCAGATCCCATCTAAGCCTATAAATAGGACCAACATGGTCCTCATTTGAGGCATTGGATCCAAGATGCCGCCAGGCTGCCCAAGCACAAGATTCGATCCAGATCTGCCATCTATGCCAGTGTCACTTCACCTGTTGCTCCTACTGTGATCAAGGGGACCGAGGAGAGAAGGAAGGAGGAGTGAGAAAGATTGTCTGGTCTATCTCAGCATCCCTCGTTCGTAGTCCAAATTTGCTCCACAACGATGTAGAATACCGCATCATCTTCACCGAGCTGTGACCACCATCTACGTCATGCTTATGGTAAAATCTTCCCTCTCTCTCTTTCTTCCTATTTCTCGCATCATGAGCAAGTAGTTCCTTTTTGTTGGGGTGTGGGGACTAGACCCACTTCCCATGCAAGCATGTCCTTTTGTTAAACATTTCATGGCAATGTATATAATTTTTCGTTTCGTTGTTGATCGTTAATTTTTATAATTTGATTACCTACTTGTTTTCATCTTGTTATTCCCTATGTTTTAAGAACCTCTTTATATAGGGTAGAATGTCGATTAACGAGGTTGACTCCCAAACAAGAAATAGAATGGGATTCCTTGAGGTCATAAGTGTATGATCCGTGAGGGGACTAGCCATATAGCCTACGTTGATGCTTCTATGTGCCTAACACCTATATAGGGGACCCACAACCTTAGTTGGATTTTGTATCTTCTTTATTAATCGTCGATGTTTGCCTGTAGATTAATCGATTGCTTGCTTAACGTTTAGCACGGTTGACTCCCAAACTAGAAATAGAATGGGGTTCCTTGAAGTCGTAAGTGTATGATCTGTCAGGGGACGAGCAATCTAGCCTACGATGACGCTTTTGTGTGCCTAACGCCTGTATATGGGGCCCACAGCTTCAGTTGGATTTTTGTATCTTTAGAGGCGTAAGTGAGTGATCTGGATTGTGATCAGACATCTGATGCCAAAGGTGACGCTTACGCAAGCCTAACGCCCGTATGGGGGGTTTTGCAGCAGCTCCATTTGGATGGTTATATCTTGCCTGGATGTCTGATGTTAGGATGTGTTTGCATATGTAGTGGTGGTGAAACCCGAGACCATCCTAGTGATTCCATACCATTAATATAGATTCAACTTTAATTCTACTCTTTTACTTTCTTACAATTAGATTAATCAACCTCAAACCAATTAATCATTCTAAATATTAGTCTTGCTTGTGCTAGATTCGACTGACAAAGATTCTTAAAAATGTTATCCTTTGGGATTCGATCCTTAACTGTACTGTGATAAGACTCGTTCGCTTGTGGGTGGTATTATTGCATGAGGTTTTGGTAAAAGCTCGGGGATTTCAACCCCGAGTGAGTTTGTTAGTGCGATAATATTCCACATCAAGTATCTGTGCAGCTCTTGGTCTTCACCACGAATAATAGACTCAAACAACATCTGCAGTAGCTCCTGGTCTCACCACGGACCGTAGGCTGATGTTTTCCTCTAAGAGGAAAACAATAGTCTTCTTGCCTCTAGAGAAGTCCACATGGACCACCTAGAACTCATGTCATTCTAATAGAACAGACGAGAAGGAGTTGTCCCTCCCATCGGTGTACTAGTCACCAACTTACTCTTCCATAATTGTTTCTCCCTTTCTATCCCTCCCTTTAGTGAGTAGGACTTGCTTGGGCTCTCTATTGGTTACCACAACCAGAGAGAAAAGAAATTGTCAGAGGAAATTGAGTTGTATTATGTGAAGCCCCCAATACCCCTCTATTTATAGGAGGGGTTAGGGTCTGGGTTCCCAATCTATGTGGGAGTGGAAGGGAATGGAAGATCTTGAGTTTTTACAACTTGTGACTCCTAAGATGGTTGGTTGGCAACCAAACCGATCGGTTTAGATGTGAGATGGTTGGTTCGCAGTGCGAACCAGTCATTCCACATGTTTCCTAATCGCACATTAATTTTTTAAAATTATTTCTAACTAATGCAAACATTAATTTCTCATACCAATCAAATTGAATAAGTGAAACGAGCAATCTTTCTCATGGATTTGGGAAAGCTACTAGAACCTTTGTTTGCCCAACTGAGCCTATTAGTTCAGCAGGTGATCCAGTCATCTCGCTCGCCCGAGTTGATCAGTTGACCCAGTGAGCTGATCAGTTGGTACCTTATTCATGCAAAACTCTAACCAATTCAGTTCCAATCAGTCTGACACTCCAAAACGTCTCATTGGGCGAGCCGATCGGCTCACAGTCCAGTTAGATAATTTATTGATTGAATTGAATACCTAAACACTTTAGTAATCACTTCAATCATCATTCAAGATTAAACTCCACTTCTAGATGAGTTCCTTTATGTGTGACCCTATAGGTCCCATATCACATTGGCAGTGAATGCCAATAACTAACTTAGGACATCACAAGCAGAGAATGGTGCCTATTCACACATCAGTACTACCCAAGTGAATGGAAAGTTGAAGAACAACTTCAACCTACAATTTGTGTAAGGATTTGTAGTGATCGTATAATTTCTTTGTCTCTGATATTCTGAATGAACTCGAGGCATGGAATCATCATCCTCTCAATGTTCAATTCATGTTCCTCGATCCAAGAGTAGACTATCGACCTCAATATCATATATTGATTCACTTGTGCATGCGCATGCATTTCTCAGTCTCGCTTATGAAGTGGCCAAGATATCCAACTTCAGTAGGAGGGGAAAATCCCATCTATATCACTCACAATAAATCCCCATGTGTTAAAGCTACCCAATCATCACCTTTATGGAAACCTATATTTTAGGATTACATTTGATGATGTCAAAGTATACCCAAAGACATGTGATAAGTGTAGTGATTTTAGGTCTAAAAGCCACAATCACCACCTTCACTGTGAGAGATGACTATGACCGCCAATGATGGTTTCCATCTGTAATTCTCAAGGTGAGTTTTTCTGATAGATTTTTCCATAACATGTATCTATCTACTTGGTTTGATATGCCACATCATGATTACTAAGATTTTGTCATCAACCAACCCACACTTTAGTCTTATTTGTTACTTGTATCTATTTGCCTTCCACAGTAACAATCGACTAGGGACATAATAAGATTGTGCATACTCTTAGCATTCCTATGATCTCATTGTTCAAGTCTTGTAGTTGAAGACATATGTCATTAAGTATTGTCATTCTTTAGACATTCATAATATCTCCTCATTATCTCATAACAGAGTGAAACATAATAAATTGGAAGCTTTCCTTTTATGAGTATCAATCAAATCTTTTATGGTATGTGCCATTTCAATCATCACATGATTGGATTTCTAGGTATACCTTATTAACAAACTCTCACTTAAAATTAGATCCAATCACCCATGAATCTCACTCTTAGTGATCTAAACATGTCCACCATGCTTTTGTTGTGCAAGTGCTAATCCAATAGGTTCACAACATTTTTCTATTAGTTGGTTTGTTGCATGTTTATTATCTCTTCACTATAAGATGAAACCAACATAATATGACATCTGATATTACTGGTCTAACAAGTAGCTCCGTTGTTGTCACATTATTACTACCGAGTCATCAGTGATTGGAATATCTATAAGTCCACCATATGAACTTCTAGATCCATACATCATCACTCTATGTTCATAATACAAGTAAACTTGGATTCTATCGTAGAATAGAATTAATGGCTATTAGTGTGGAACCCTTCCCACTAACAACATTTTTCTTTTTAAATCAAACATATTTTCTTGCAGTCATTTTTGTCATTTTAAAAGGTTGCATTAGTGTAATCCTTTCCACCCAACTCTTCATTTATTTCTATTACCATTGACTAGCAATCTATCCTTAAGTACTTCAAGCACTAATTAATCTTTAATGACATTGCAATAACCCTTATTGGAATTTAAATTCATCTTGTCATGTCCAATACATACAAGACTATATGTGATAAGTACATTTATAGCGTTCATGATAGATCCATTACTACAATGTATGCCGTCTTAGTCATGTCATTTCCATTCTTCACAAGAATTGGAACATACAGTTCATGAGAGACTAATCTAGATTCTCTCTCATTGAATCCTTTTGTGTTGAACTCTTTCAACATATTGCTATTTTATATGCTCAAACTTATGTTCGGAAACATTCAAGAACTATCTCTATAGGTTTTGATCCTTATCTCATAGGATGTTTCACGTAATCCTTCATTGATGAAGGTGTTTTCTATGCATGTTGTCCATATTCACAATATTGAGACATTATTTGTCATCATATGTGGAATATTCATATATCCTCCCACTAAATCTTTTGTAATTACAATATTCATCTTTTAACTTGATTCAAGTCAAACTTTTTGACTATCATGTCACATTAAAAGATCACGTCTATGATATGCTTGTTTCAATCCCAGATGGAACTTTGTAGTTTATAGATTGTATTCATGAAGTTATAAAACCTTTTAGGTTTTGTCACGTACACATCCTTTCATATATTCCTTTTCAGGAATCCAGTTTCTATCTTCACATGCCACATCTCGTAGTCAATTTTAACTACAACAACAAGTATGAAAATTGATAAAGGAATTTATATCATGTTCAACAACTTGAACTAATTTGAAAACATTTTAACTTAATTTTCCTTTTATGTTGTCCATGCATGTCTTTGCAATAAGACCCTATTTCACCCTTTAGGTATTACCCCTTTAGGTGGCACTACCAAGGTCCTACCTTGTTATCTTACATGGACTCATAAATGGCTTTAGGCCATTGCTCAGATTATGGTTCTTAATAGTTTCTAGTTGACTAATTGGCTCATCCTCTTATGACCAACCTATGTAAGTTGTTGGAGTCATAATCCTCCAATCTTAGATGTGTTCAACTAGAACTATATTATTCTATGTCTCGAACTTGAGATTCAACAATAACTTGTAATTCTCTTAGTTCTCATTGTACCTCTTTGTTGACCTCAAACATTTTGAGTTTGATTCATACTCCCACTGATTCTTTAGGAACTCAATTTTCCTATTAACAAAATAATATTGTTATTGGATTGGAATTAATAGTAACATTCAACGGTTATGGTTTTCAAGAAACTACTTTCTCAATGTAGGTTTCAATCCTTCAGACATATTGGGACATTCCAAATACATATAATATATAATGTCTTATAAACCATACAAATGGTACATCATTTAGTGACATGTATATATAATTTTTAGGATTCAAGAAAATTAGATTAATTAATAAACATATGATTCCTTCATTCTAACACATCATCAAGTCAGATGGATTTGACATGTGATACACTATCACTATTCTTTCTTGATGGTTCTCAAGATATTAACGTTAATTATTTCAATGTTTGATCTCATCTTCCATAAGATCTTCACACATCAGATGTATAATCTCTATTAGAGAGCTTATCCTCCCACTACATTTAGTGAATGATTTTATGTAACATTGTGTGTAAGTAAGACTTACACAATTCCATAGGTTCTGTAACCAAGGGAATCTATACTAACATCAATATGTATTCCATATATGCATTTCTTATATATATGTCCAAGGTGACTACTGCTAATAATAGTTTTGAGTTATCAATTATTATGCTTTGGTATAAATTTTATAAACATTCATCTTGAGATTATTTCATAAAAAGGCCATCTAGTTGTTTGGGCATTGCCATACAAGATCATATATTTTGAAACAAAACATTAACAACTCACTTTATTGATTTACCATCCTTGTCATACAAGATGCTTAAAGTAAATGTTTCTATTTATTGGCATAATGAAATATAAATTCAACTAACTTTATTATGTATCCATTGGGCTAAGATAAATTTAAATATAGCTAAAGTTTCAGCAATTTTTGCTCTGACTTGTCCATCTTTGTCTTTTCATGAAGGCGTTTACTTTTTGCCAGATCCTACACATCAAGTATGTCATTTATCATATTTCATATCACATACCAAGAAGAAGAAATAATCAAATTTATCTTATAAATGTTTATACCTAAAGTGGAGGTCTCAGTTCCTTCCTTCTTCTTTATTCCCTCCAAATAGAGTGGGCAGTTTCTTTTCCAATGTCAGGCTGGTGACAATCGCCTCATTTCTTCACTCCTCCCTTTTCTTTGAGATCTGAAGAATTGGGCTTCTAGCTAGGTTTAGAAATCTTCTTAGCTTTCTCTTTTTATTTAGACTTTTCCTTTGTCTTGCTGACCATCATCACATACTTGGGCTTGTCTTTCTTCATTTGTGCCTCAATTGTTCTTAATATGCCCAACACCTCTGTTAACGACTTGTCAAAGTCATTCACGTTGGAGTTCATGACAAACTAACTGTATGACTCTGGAAGGGACTACATAATCACATCATTGGTCAAATCTTGACCCAAGGGTAATTCCAATCTAGTTAGGTTCTCCACATACCCAATGAGCCTGAGCACCTAAGAACCTATTAGGTCTCCTTCTGCCATGTTACATTTGAACAACGCCTTAGAGACATCATATCTCTCTTGTCTTGCCGGATCTTGGAATATGTTCTTGTTACGACCCCACCTCTTGATAACCCCCAATTAAGGGAGATCGAGAGGTCGAAGCCGCACCCATAACTTCCGGATCAAAGGTTCGGCAACTAACCAAGAATAATTATCAAATTTTAACATACTATACTAAAAAGCTGTAAGAAAATAAATTTTTTGCATACCTTTTGAAAACTTGGAACTCTAAACTTCTATCCACTTAAGGATTCTACTGTAACTAATCCTCCTTGTATTTTACTTCTTGTATTTCACAGTATGACAATTTAATGTTTTCCCTTTTGGTTTGTACCTAAACCGCCGACAAACAAAACGTCGGTCAGCCGAAGCTGGTATGTGGGGAAAACAATAATTATGTAAATACATTAACAATGTAATCATTCAATTAATCATTTAACAACCAAGATTACATTTTAAATATAACTCCACAATCCAAGGGTACCCTATCCTCTGTGTTGTCCCCATTAAACCCCTCATGATCCACCTATAAGTGAACCAATTTCTAGGGTTGAGTCACATGGCACTACTCGTAAGTAGCCCACTCCTTAACTCATGGCAGGCTAATGCGTCTCATGGCACTACACGTAGGTAGCCCAGTTTCTAACTCTCGGTAACCTAGACCTTGCTCTAGGATTACCCCTTTTTTTCTTAGCCTTTTCAAAGCAATAGAGGTGGACCCAAATCTAGTCAGTTATATATGCACATTTATAGTGATAATCATAGTCACTTTATAGTTTCATGAAATAAATAAACATCCAACAGTTATTTTCAAGCAACCGATTAAAACTTCGGGAATCGCCGTGAAACTAGAGCGATTATTCATAAGTGTAACCACATACCTTATTCCATTGCAGAAAAAATGCAGAATATATCCCTTGTACTTTAAGAGTGTATCCAACCATTCAAGCAATAAGGCATTCAACCAACAATATCTGAAACACGCATACTACATATGTGTCACCAGGTATTCGCATCACATTAACAATATCTAACTCCGCTCCTAAACTAGGGTTTAGGGCTATCTCATGTTTGGAATAGGGATCATAGTTACAAACCCTAATTCTATCATATCATGGTTTCTAAGATTACGATTCCAATTATCCTAATTATCATCTTAAGCATATTAGACTACCCATTACATCTAGTTCACATTATCAATGTTAAGATTATCTCAAGATGTCCATGTTAGTTGTAAAACCCTAAACAAACATGAATAAGATTACTAATCCAGAATCATTAATTATTCACCATTATCAAGTATTTCATCATTATACATAACAAGATCAGGTATTATCTCAACATAAATGAATCTATTCAATTAAGCATCATTTTAAAGGAATCTAGGTCTTTCTTTCATATTAATCACCAGTAAATATGTATTGCATATTATTTTAGAAAAGAAAGCATATTTAGACTCTTATTCTATTTTCTTTGTATTCTAAGTGTTCTTCTGATCAATTTTCATATATTATATGTTGCAATCTGAGTTACCAGTAATTATCTATAATTATTTCAAGTTAATTCTTAATCTAACGAATAGTAGAGTGTCATGTTGGCAAATTACCTTTCATACACTAATTTCTCGAGTGAGCCTGGTTTATAATGAAAAGACTTAGATGCCCTTGTTCTGTGAGTCAAATCTTCATGTAATGAAGGGGCAATCAGGTCAATTGATTATATTCATCTTTCTCCTCGTGATTATCCGCGTAAGACCAACTCAGCCGCCGTTGTCTGTCTCCGCTCGATGCCTCGCGTGATGAACCATGTGCCTGTGAGTCATCACCGGAGTTCAAGCCACACCATCTCTGGGCCCAAACCCCCTGTACTTCTTCTTCCTCATCACAGGTTCTCTGACCAAACTCCTCCGTCTTGGTTTGATCTCGTCCCGCGCACATCCACGCCTACTCACACTGGCATCACCCCGACACCGACTCTAGGCTATGTGCCTCCTGCTTCTGTCGCCGTTGTAGGTGCGCTCCAATCTGGCACCCAGTCTTCCAGCGGATGAGGCTTCGACCTCCTCCACGTCTTCGTGATCTGGACCCTGGTGGTCGAAAGCCTGATCTACTCTCCCTCTCCAGATCACAGTGGAGGTTTCCAGCCCGTCAGCCAAGACTACATGTGCTCCCGATCTGTCTGTCCTCCTCCTCACGCAAGGAAGGGTTGTTCTTTGTGACGCCCATCGCAGAGGTGTCGATGCCGCCGACTGCTGGGTTCAAACCCTTCACCACCGTCGTGTTGTTGTTTTCTTCATGGTTGTAGATCAAGCACAACGCCTGACCCCGACACCTTGGGCGGCCACTGCATCCACAGATCAGCGATGCCCAGATCACCATGATGAGACCTTCCAGATCAAAAGGTAAAGGGAGGACGTCATCATACATGCTAGGGGAGAGGAAGATATTGAAGGTGGACAAGTCTTGCATGCTCCTGCTTGGTCTAGGTGAGGGGGCAGGTGAGTGTAACCGTGAGGATCGTGAACTATCATGAGAAAGAGCCCTAGGCTTAGAAGGATGATCACGATGATAGTGGAAGAAGGCACTACTTATATATATACACATTTCTCATGGAGTCCTTCCCACCAGTCATGCCTCTTCGAGGCTTGTTTCCAAACCTAGGCAATAATGACTTGCCGGTCCCCCCCTATGTTTCTTTCTCATATTTAGCAAAAAGCTAACTTTTAAGGAGAGGATTAAGCCATGTTGCCAGCAAGATATGCCTCCTTACCTTTCTTTCTCTTGCTATTATAACCAACACTTAGGAAAGTATACATGGACGTTATTCATTATGTTTCTAAAAGTATTTCCAAGATATCTCTTTCTTTGGGAATTTGTCTCCATCTCAAAAAGAGAGAAGAAAGGCAAGGTATCTTACTTAATAAGCAATTAAACATATTCTCATGTGTTTCCTATACGAAACTCTTTTTTTTTGTTCTTATTAAACATGGATTTGGCAAAAAGAATTCCTTTATAATTTATTCATGTATGAATCTAATCTATTTATTCAAAACAAATTACATCACTATTTGTTCAAATATCCTTAATATGAGAAATTGCATTTCTCACCAAATCAACCCAAAAATTGGGATTGTAACATCCTTCCCCTCTTATAGGAATTTTGTCCTCAAAATTCTATCAAGCAAACAAACAATTTAGGATAAGACCTTTCCATGTCCATCATTGGCCCCTATGTGGCTTTACCGTACTCATGGCGTCTCCAAAGAACCTTTATCATCACATATTCTTTTCTCTGAGTTCTTTCATTCTGGTGTCTATAAACTGCACAGGTGGACTCAGGCCATTTCATCCTCCCTTGGGGCTCACTAGGTTCATTGCTCAGCACATGGTCGGGGCACCTCACATAGTGCTCTAAATTGGACACATGGAACTCATCACACATTACTTTATCCTGAGGGGTAAGGTCAATCTTAACCTTCTCCACCAAACCATGTCAAAAGAACCCATACATCGGGAACTTAGCTCTCTTATATGTAACTTAGAGGGGTCGGATTTTCATGTCACATATTCTCGCACATTGAACTGCATGTCAGTCTACTTTGCATATGCTCACGACTCTCATCGTCTCTAGGCTCCTTTCAGCCATTGCACGATCAAAGAAACTTCATCTACACGCACTGGGGTCCTTTTGTAACCATCATGTGGTCCTTTCACCAACATCACCTTACTGAAGTGGTGACTGACACCACCTCTCTTACAGATCTTCTTTAAATCCCGATACTGACTATGGTGGTTATATTCAAATCTTTCATAGGACAAAAACTGTCTCTAGCTATCACACAAATCGGGCACATATGCTCTCATCAGACCCTTTAGTCTGGATCATACTAACCATAGTTAGGGGTGATAAACTACACTAACATCGAGTTCTTCATGTACCTACTTTCACCTTATGGAAGTGAACCTTTAAGTCATAGTCATGAACTTTTGAACTCTCATCATGGTGTAGTTGAACCATCTTCTCTCATATGTAGTTCAACTCGATCCGTCCCTTGACAGTACTCTTTCTTTCATATGTCATCTAGGTAAGGCGATTTACCATAACCCATATTGCATCTCGACATTCCTTGGCCTAGGGGAGACCTATCACAACATCCATAGTGGTGAACTCCCATTCCCTCTCAGTGACTCTTTTGTCCTCTATACTGATACACTGAGTTACTGGGGTTCGTCCTTTACCTCCTGGCTTACATGTCCATAAACCACACATAACTTCATCTTAAGCATCCAAAGTGCTATTGTCATTTACCACGGTGTATGGTGATCTTCAATCATGATTTCCTGTATGTCATGATTCTTCAAGATCGATTCCTCCGAAACCCTAAACCACTCTAGTCAGGGTTTCATCACCTTCTTTTCCAAAGAAGTGCATCTGAGGTTCTACCACCATCCTTTCATTGCATCAAGGACTAGACTGGTTAACCAAACAACGCATCTTGTTACATCTGAGTGTTATCCAAACACCTCTCCTTTCCAAACTTAGGGTTAGCCAAACAACCTCTTCTAGCGTCTAGTCAAACAAGTCAGATGTATCTCAACCAGAGCATCCATTACCACTTCACATTCTTAGGCATTAGGTAACATTGAAGACATACATTTTCATGTATTCCACTTATCATCTCATCTCAAACTCTAAGTCTAAATTCATTGAGAACACTTTTGAGCTCATTTTCCTGGTAATCAAACTCAACCTTGTATGACTCATATCTCTAGATAAAAACATCTTCATAAGGTGACTACCTCATTCCTCTTAGTGTTTGTAAACCATCCGTGTATCATTCACTTTACCAGGTCATGTTATTTTCTCTATCCCCATATCTCGTGGCAACATTCCAAACCACATCATCTTTTATCCTTGGTGTATGGCATGAGTACTGTCCTATCTCTCACTCCCATAACAAGAGGAAATAAGCATTTGTCTACAGTCCAAATACAGAGTTCTTCCTGTTCCAAAAGTAGAGATGGTACATCCCACCTTGTCAATACACCTTTAGATCTCAGTTGAAACGTGCCTCATATGTCACTTCATTACAATCATTTCGATATCAAAGTTACTTCCATGGAAAACTGGTCTCGTACCTACTGAGGTTTATATCCTTGGTCAACTCTTATAGGTCTATAGGGTGTCGGCTCTTTTGGGGTCATCCCTCTCCCCTCATGCATCAAGAGAGTGCCCTACTCATCTCCCCTTTGGGTCCCATGAGTTCATGAAGGTGATCAATCTCCTAACACATGGCCCTCAGACAATGATAGTTGTTACCTCCCGACCCTATGGCCATGTGCAACTGGGGAATTAGGAAACTCCTACTTTCATCGATCTTATCCCTACCTGACCCTAGGATAGACTTAGGATTCTCCATTATAGTACATATCCACTTAGAACCTTACCCAAGTCTTCATCATCTCTCTTTCTGCATTCATGGGCTGACTTTCATCCTTTCATAGGGATCATGGCAACCTGCCTACCTTGGTCAAGCCCCATACCGGTTACCTCCATGGTAACACATTCATATGCAACTAGAGGCGGATATATATGGGTCTACAGGTTCATTCTCATACCATGTACTTTTCACTCAGCTTCTCAAGATCCTGTGAGACCTCTTCAGGTTACCTTAAACCAACAAAACTGATATACACCCTACCAAAGGGGTCCCTCTCCCAGGATGGGAGGAAAACTATCTCCAGACAACACGGTCACAACCGCCCTTAGGTCTAGGGTTTACACCCATATATTTAACCCTAGTAATCTATGGGTTCTCATTCCTCAATATTAGATCAAGATCATACCTTCTCATGTCATCAACTTAGCTGGGAGGGGTTTACCAAACAACCCCTAAATGTAAGGGGTTTTTCCTTTCCTCTATACATGAGGTGTACCATGCTCGAAACTGTAGCAACTCAACTCTCATCATGAGTATTAGGTACACCACTTCCCCCCTTAGGCGTAGGAACCCTAGGTTCACTTGTAGGTGTCCAACTACATGCTCTATCTCTTAACCATAAATCAAGCTTGCAAAAGGCATGACATGCACTTCCTGTCATCCTTCAACTCGAGCAACACTTAGAGTTGGGTCCTCCTCAAGGACAACCAATAAGGCATAAGGCCCCACAATCTGTCATTAAACCTCGACATGGTTTATGAAACTCTTCTTCTCACCCTCTTAAGGTATGGGTAAGATTAGTAAGGTCCAAGGAATCCTCCATCAAATTAATGAAAAGCATGTAAATAAAATGGCATGGACATAAGCTTAATAGATTAAGCACAAATTAAAGAATAGATACATGCTTCATTCTTAGGTCGTATGACATAAGTTGTCATGTCCTCAGAAGAGACCTGAGGCAAGACCTTCTTGTCAGGAGGATAAGTTAGTCTTGGAGGGGGGGAACCCTAATCCTTAAGGTCCTTAACCGAATTTGTGATGAGAAGGGATGAATAAGATGAGAAAGTCCTAAATGTATCTTATTTAGATTCATACCTTAAGACTTTGGCCAGGCAGTCACACGGATCCAGGAGTCCTCGTATTCCGACTAGCGGTGCGGAGGAAAATATTTCCAGCCCCCGGTCGTGATCCTTTTCTAGACACCTCCGTCTTTTGGATAATCCTCTAATAACTCCCTTGGGTTCTATGGAGTTTGTAAAATTTAATAATTATTAATGGTTAAGTGAGGAACCTACGCTCTGATACCAAATGTTACGACCCCACCTCTCGATAACCCCCAATTAAGGGAGATCAAGAGGTCGAAGCCGCACCCATAACTTCTGGATCAAAGGTTCGGCAATTAACCAAGAATAATTATCAAATTTTAACATACTATACTGAAAAGCTGTAAGAAAATAAAATTTTTGCATACCTTTTGAAAACTTGGAACTTTTAAACTTCTATCCACTTAAGGATTCTACTCTAACTAATCCTCCTTGTATTTTACTTCTTGTATTTCACAGTATGATGATTTACTGTTTGCCCTTTTGGTTTGTACCTAAACTACCGACAAACAAAACGTCAGTCAGCCGAAGCTGGTATGTGGGGAAAACACTAATTATGTAAATATGTTAACAATGTAATCATTCAATTAATTATTTAACAACCAAGATTACATTTTAAATATAACTCCACAATCCAAGGGTACCCTATCCTATGTGTTGTCCCCATTAAACCCCTCATGATCCACCTATAAGTGAACCAATTTCTAGGGTTGAGTCACATGGCACTACTCGTAAGTAGCCCACTCCTTAACTCATGGCAGGCTAATGAGTCTCATGGCACTACACGTACGTAGCCCAGTTTCTAACTCTCGGTAACCTAGACCTTGCTCTAGGATTACCCCTTTTTTTCTTTGCCTTTTCAAAGCAATAGAGGTGGACCCAGATCTAGTTAGTTATATACGCACATTTATAGTGATAATCATAGTCACTTTATAGTTTCATGAAATAAATAAACATCCAACAGTTATTTTCAAGCAACCGATTAAAACTTCGGGAATCGCCGTGAAACTAGAGCGATTATTCATAAGCGTAACCACATACCTTATGCCATTGCAGAAACAATGCAGAATATATCCCTTGTACTTTAAGAGTGTATCCAACCATTCAAGCAATAAGGCATTCAACCAACAATATCTGAAACACGCATGCTACATATGTGTCACCAGGTATTCGCATCACATTAATGATATCTAACTCCGCTCCTAAACTAGGGTTTAGGGCTATCTCATGTTTGGACAAGGGATCATAGTTACAAACCCTAATTCTATCATATCATGGTTTCTAAGATTAGGATTCCAATTATCCTAATTATCATCTTAAGCATATTAGACTACCCATTACATCTAGTTCACATTATCAGTGTTAAGATTATCTCAAGATGTCCATGTTAGTTGTAAAACCCTAAACAAACATGAATACGATTACTAATCTAGAATCATTAATTATTCACCATTATCAAGTATTTCTTCATTATACATAACAAGATCAGGTATTATCTCAACATAAATGAATCTATTCAATTAAGCATCATTTTAAAGGAATCTAGGTCTTTCTTTCATATTAATCACCAGTAAATATGTATTGCATATTATTTTAGAAAAGAAAGAATATTTAGACTCTTATTCTATTTTCTTTGTATTCTACGTGTTCTTCTGATCAATTTTCATATATTATATGTTGCAATCTGAGTTACCAGTAATTATCTATAATTATTTCAAGTTAATTCTTAATCTAACGAATAGTAGAGTGTCATGTAGGCAAATTACCTCTCATACACTGATTTCTCGGGTGAGCCTGGTTTATAATGAAAAGACTTAGATGCCCTTGTTCTGTGAGTCAAATCTTCATGTAATGATGGGGCAATCAGGTTAATTGATTATATTCATCTTTCTCCTCGTGATTCTCTGTGTAAGACCAACTCAGCCGCCGCTGTCTGTCTCCACTCGATGCCTCGAGCGATGAACGATGCGCCTGTGAGTCATCACCGGAGTTCAAGCCACACCATCTCCGGGCCCAAACCCCCCGTCCTTTTTCTTCCTCATCACAGGGTCGCCGACCAAACTCCTCCGTCTTGGTCTGATCTCGTCCCGCGCACATCCACGCCTACTCACACTGGCGTCACCCCGACACCGACTCTAGGCTATGTGCCTCCTGCTTCTGCCGCCGTTGTAGGTGCGCTCCAATCTGGCACCCAGTCTTCCAGCGGATGAGGCTTCGACCTCCTCCACGTCTTCGTGATCCGGACCCTGGTGGTCGACAACCTGATCTACTCTCCCTCTCCAGATCACAGCGGAGGTTTCCAGCCCGTCGACCAAGACTACATGTGCTCCCGATCTGTCTGTCCTCCTCCTCACACAAGGAAGGGTTGTTCTTTGCGACGCCCATCACAGAGGGGTCGATGCCGCCGACCGCTGGGTTCAAACCCTTCACCACCATCGTGTTGTTGTTTTCTTCATGGTTGTAGATCAAGCACAACGCCTGACCCCGACACCTTGGGCGGCCGCTGCATCCACAGATCAGCGATGCCCAGATCACCATGATGAGACCTTCCAGATCAAAAGGTAAAGGGAGGACGTCATCATACATGCTAGGGGAGAGGAAGATATTGAAGGTGGACAAGTCTTGCATGCTCCTGCTTGGTCTAGGTGAGGGGGCAGGTGAGTGTAACCGCGAGGATCGTGAACTATCATGAGAAAGAGCCCTATGCTTAGAAGGATGATCACGATGATAGTGGAAGAAGGCACTACCTATATATATACACATTTCTCATGGAGTCCTTCCCACCGGTCACGCCTCTTCGAGGCTTATTTCCAAACCTAGGCAATAATGACTTGCCGGTCCCCCCCCCTCTCTGTTTCTTTCTCATATTTAGCAAAAAGCTAACTTTTAAGGAGAGGATTAAGCCATGTTGCCCGCAAGATATGCCTCCTTACCTTTCTTTCTCTTGCTATTATAACCAACACTTAGGAAAGTATACATGGACGTTATTCATTATGTTTCTAAAAGTATTTCCAAGATATCTCTTTCTTTGGGAATTCGTCTCCACCTCAAAAAGAGAGAAGAAAGGCAAGGTATCTTACTTAATAAGCAATTAAACATATTCTCATGTGTTTCCTATATGAAACTCTTTTTTTTTATTAAAACATGGATTTGGCAACAAGAATTCCTTTATAATTTATTCATGTATGAATCTAATCAATTTATTCAAAACAAATTACATCACTAATTGTTCAAATATCCTTAATATGAGAAATTGCATTTCTCACCAAATCAACCCAAAAATTGGGATTGTAACAGTTCTTGAGATGTGTGAGCATGTCAATCACATCCATGTTCTCATGCTGCCTCTACAACTCATAGTTCATGGAACATAGCATTAGACGCTTGACATCCACATCATCTTCAATATGTTTCTTGTAAGCATCCCTATCAATCCTTGGTGCATTTGGAAGGTGCAACGACCCCGCCTCGCAGTAACCCCCAATTAAGGGAGACATGAAGGTCAGAGTCATTATCCCAATTAACAAGATTAAAGGTTTTATAAATAATCAGTAATAATTATCAAATTCTACCAGACTAAACTGAAAACTGGTATAAAAATAAAATTGTGCATACCTTTTTCAAAAACTTGGATATCTACTTCTATCCACATCTGGAGTCTAATCTAACTAATCCTCCTTTGTGCTTTAATTCTTATTTAATTCCACAATATGCCACTTTATTGTTTGCCCTTTTCAATATGTACCTAAAACACCGACGAACAAAACATCGATCAACATATCGAAATATGCCTGTATGTGGGGACAACTAAAATTTCACAAATATGGCTAACAATCTAATTATCACAGTCAAGTTAATTAACAAACCAATTTACATTTTCAATGTGACATTCTCCACCGCTTTTTCCCTAACCCTGGCATACCCTCCTTAGGGTTTCTCTTTTGCTAATGACTTAAGGCCACCTTCTCATTCCCGAGCTTGGTGCCTGGGGTCACCTCTCATGGTGCCCATTAGTCATTCAATAAAGTCCACCTTCTCAATCCTGAGCTTGGTGTCTGGGGTCACCACTCATTGTGCCCATTGGTCTTCCCTCCTGAGCTTGACCTTTGGCATCATCCGTCAGGGTGGCATGTGGGTGTGAGAATACACACTTCTATTATTATTGTGATAATCATAGTGACTTTATGATTTGCAAGTATGAACATCCAAACTGATAAGTTGCATTCAATGCGATGAATCATCCAGGAAACTCTTCGGGAAACTAATGTGATTAACTATAATTAACCACATACCTGTCAGGATGATTCGAGATATAATTAATCAAATCAATGCAAGAAATCCAATAGGCAAGCAAGCACACAAAGAGATCCTGAAATGTGCATACAATTTCCTATCATTGATCGTTCCATCAAGATCTGTTAAGCCTAGCTCACTTCCTATGGTTTCTAGTCCACTTTTAGGGTTTCCATTGTAATTAGGGTTTCTCTTCATTTATACTATTTTAAACCCTAATTTTATACAATTACTCACAAACCCTAATTATCTCATCTATTCTTCACAAAAGATATTAAGGTTACCTTTGAACAACATATAACCTTAATTTCATATTAAAGGCACAGTTAACCATCAATTAAGTCCATTATGCCTCTTTTACATTAAAACCACCATTTTTATCCTTTTAATTCATTACAAGATCATTATGCCCAATTATCATCTTTGGTTTCTTCCGGATTAACAACTCATAGTTCATTACGATCTAATTCACATATGAACTCTATTCATCATTAATTCCACCTTTATCCACTAGAAAACCCTAATTACTGTATTAAGGGTATTTATCCACAATTAGGAACTTTTATACTCTAAATAACATAGAACTCTCATATCTCATCTTTATTTATGAATTTGAACAACTAAAGCCATTAGGAGTCACAATTACTAACATTAGGGTTTCAAGGCCCATTAAAGCTCGTTTATGCACATGGAATTCTAAATTAAATCAATTACATGCAAAGTTCATCCTTTTTGTTCTTAATATACCTTTTTATAATTAACAAGCTAATATCAACTCTAATCATCCATAAAACCCATCTTAAGTACATTAATCATCTCAATTTAGGGTTTCTTAATCATTAAAGCATTTAAGTTGATAACTTCCACTACTTTTCGAATTTCAAGAGGAATTAGCTTCTAAATCTATTTTAATGGATTCCTCTTGTTTTTCTGAGTAACTTTCATATTTTACATGTATCGATCTGAGCTACCAATAAAAAGATATGATTTTTGCAATATTAATCTACTTGGACCAATCAAAAGTTGACATGTCCTCCTTCTCCACGCAACACAACTCATTTGGAAAACATAACTGAATTATGGTTTTGCCCTTACTTAAGTGGTCGATCCTTTACACGCCAGAGGGGCATTTCGGTCCAATGTGATTCTATATTTTCTTCAACCTTGCGATGCCCGACCTGTCCGCCGGTTGCAGCCCTCCGTGGGCTATCCCTTCCTCCCTGGGCCACGAACCTCACCGGAAATTGTTGCCCTGGCTCCGTCGTACTCTGATGCACACATGGTGCCTCCAGTTCGTAGACAATATGGTCAATCACAAGTGTGCCAAGGCCGCAAAGTGTGGCTGCTCTTGCAGTCCTGGTAAAACTGCTGCACATGGCCTAGGGTGAAGGGATTGCTACCAAGCATCTCGTTGATGTCGTGGGAGCTTTGTGCCTCCATTGAGACCCATCACAGCTCCTCGGAGCCCTTGGGATCGATATACTCTCTTGGCTAGGGTTTACTTGCAAAGAAGGAGAATAAGAAGAAGAAGACAGGGATGTGTGGAACTCTCCTTGGGCTTAGCCATGGGCTCTATCCTTTATAGAGGAGGGTAGCCATGCCCCAGCATGCTTGCCCATGAAGCAACAACGCCTTTTTCCAATAGGAATCTGATTCCTGCAATGACAAGTAATCTTCTCTCTCCTATTTATCTCCTTGATAAACTATATTCTTTGTATATATAGGAATTAAAAAATTCTCTCTCTTATTCTCTTTATGTTTGCCTATTAATCCATTGGCACAAATTTATATTTTCTTTTAGTAGAAAATACCTCCTTCTTAACAATGCCACCAAAGTCATTTATTATGTATCACATTATCCTCTCTTTTGTATTTATTGGTATTTTATCTTTCTTTTTCTGCATTGCGGATCCTTGGACACCAAGAAAATCTAATATTTCAAAATCCTTTTTAGTGGATACTCATTATCCTTCTATAGGCATCTATATCCATTATTTCTCATTATCTTACTTATTTCTTTATTAAAATATCTCTTTTTGAGGATTTCTCTTTATCTCTCTTTTTATTTTCCTTATTGGAATTCCTTTTAATATTAGAAACATTATGGATACGAAAATCCATCAAGGATAACTCAATTATACCTCTTTCAACTTATTTTCCACATTTTATCATGGTTTTCAATTTCTTTCTTAATAAAGAAATATTTCATTGATCTTATCTTTTCTTGTTGCATTATCTTTGCAACTTTGGACTCCTTGGAACCCAAGGAACACAAGAGGCATGAAATCCACCTTTGGATTATATTTTTTTGCCTTCTAGAGGTTTCTACATCTTTCTTTTCTCCATTTCTTATTTTACTCCTTTAATAATGGAGTTTGTTTTGTCTTTTCCTTGTTATTGAGCCCAATAGCCAATAAAGCCCACAAAACAACCAAAACGGCTATTGTCAATGAATTCCATTTATTCAAAACAAATTATATCATTATTTGTTCAAATATCTTTAATTGGAGAAATTACGTTTCTCACCAAAAGTACCCAAAAATTGGCGTTGTAACATCCTTCCCCTCTTATAGGAATTTTGCCCCCAAAATTCCACTAGGCACACAAACAAATAGGATAAGCCTTTCCTTTGTCCATCATGGTTCCCATGTGGCCTCACCCTTTCCATGGTGCTTCCCAAGAACCTTCATCGTCTCATATTATTCCATATGAGTTCTCTCTCACCTTGGCATATCATACCCTCATAGGTGACTCAGGACATTTCAGCCTCTCATAAAGCTGAATAGGTTCAGGGCTCAACACATGGCTTGGGTACCTCACAGAGTGCTCTAGATCAGACTCTTGGAACAAATTATACATCATGTTATACTTCCTGAGGGGTAAGGCTAAACAAAACCATCTCCACCAATCCATCTCAAATGGACCATGCAGTCAGGACTCAACTCTCTTTGCTATAACTTAGAAGGGTCGGATTTCACATCACATACTCTCCTACAGTGAGCTGCATGTCAGTCTTCTTTGCATCAGCTCACGACTCATGTCACCCTTGGGCTATCTCTCAGCCATTGCATGATCAAAGTGACTTCATCTGCACACACTGTGGTTCTTTCTTGACCTTCGTGAGGTCCCTTCACCAACATAATCTTAATGAAGTGGTGACCAACACAACCTCCCTTACAAAGCTTCTTTACATCCTGTCATTGGCTATGGTGGTTATCATCACATCATATAGAGGACAAGAACATGTCTCTATGTATCACCCTGAATGAGCACACATGCTCTCATCAAACCCTCTAGTCTGTATCATATTAACCATTAGTTAGGGGTGATAAACTGTACTAACATTGAGTTCTTCATGTACCTACTTCCACCGCATGGAAGTGAATCTTTAGGTTACACTCAAGAACTTTTGAAATCACATCATAGTGTAGTTGATCTATCTTTCTCTCATATGTAGTTCAACCGGATCCATCCCTTGACATCATTCTTTCTTTCTCATGTCATCTAGGTAAGGTGATCTACCATAACTCATATTGCATCTTGACCTTCCTTGGTCTAGGGGAGACTTACCACAACATCCATAGTGATGAACTCCCATCCCTTCTCTGGGATTCTTCATATGCTATACCAACACACTGGGTTACTAGTTTTCGTCCTTCACCTTCTAGCTTGCATGGAGACAAGCCACATGCTACTTCATCTTAAGCATCTAAAGTACTACTATCACTTACTATCTTCGTAGCACCACAGTGTATGATTAACTCAAAATCATGATCTCATGTATGTCATGATTCCTCAAGATTGATTCTTCGGAAACCCTAAACCACTCTAGTCAGGGTTTCATCGCCTTCTTTTCCAGAGAGGTGCATCTGTGGTTCTACAACCATCATTTTATTACATCAAGGTCTAGGTTGGCTAACCAAACAACTACTAACTTTTTTAACAAAGCTTGATACATCTGAGTGTTAGCCCACACATATCTCCTTTTCAAACTTAGGGTTAACCTAACAGCCTCTTTTGGCCTCTATCTAACTAGGCAGATGAATCTCAACCAGAACATCCATTAACACCTCACATCCTTCTATGTTGAAAACTTACACCTCCATGTATTTCACTTATCATCTCATCTCAGACTCTAAGTCTATCTTCATCAAGAAACTCTGAGCTCATCCTCTTGGTTTTCGATCTCAATCTGGTATAACTCATAGCTCATGATAAAAACATCCTCGCAAGATGACTACCTTATTTCTCTTAGTGTTTTTAAACCATCCACATATCGTTCACTCCACAAGGGTATGTTATCATCTTTGTCCTCATACCTCATAGAAACGTTCCAACTCACATCATCTTTATCCTTGGTGTATGGCATGTGTACTATCCTATCTCTCACTCCCATAACAAGAGGAAATAAGCATTTGGTTGCAGTCCAAATACAGAGTTCTTCCTATTCCAAGAGTAGAGATGGTACATCCAACCTTGCCAGTACACCTTTAAATCTAAGTTGAAACATGCAACTTATGTCTCAACATCACAATCATCTTGATATCAAAGTTACTTCCATGGAAAACTGGTCTCGAACCTACTTGCGTCACCACCCCATCCTTGGTCATCTCCTCTAGGTCTGTAGGGTGCCGGCACTTTTGGGGTCATCCCTCTTCCCTTATGCATCCAGAGAGTGCCCATCTCATCTACCCTTTGGGTGCCATGAGTTCATGAAGGTGATCAATCTCCTATCCCTTGGCCCTCAGACAATGATAGATGTTACCTCCTAACCTTATGGTCATGTGCAACTAGGGAATTAGGCAACTCCTACTTCCATATGTCTTTTCCCTACCTGACCCTAGGATAGACTTTGGATTCGGGTATAGTACATGTCCATCTCAGAACCTTACCCAAGTCTCCATCATCTCTCTCTACATTCCTGGGTTGACCTTCATCCTTTCATAGGGGTCATGGCGACCTGCCTACCTTAGTAATCCCCATACCAGTTACCTCCATGGTAATACACCCACATGCACTTAGAGATGGTTATCTATGGGTCTATAGGTTCATTCTCTTACTATGTACTTTTCACTTAGCTTCTCAAGATCCTATTGAGACCTCTTTAGGTTACATCAAAACCAAAAAAACTGGTATACACCCTACAAAAGGGTCCCTCTCCCAGGATGGAAGGAACTACACCTTGATAACAAAGGTCACAAATGTGCTTATATCTAGGGTTTATATCTACATGAGCATGCTTAACCCTAGAAAGCTACTAAGGCACAAGCAGACCACCTACTAAACCATGCTAGGTCATACTTGTTTTCATTCTCAACATTGGACCAAGAACAAACCTTCCCATGTCACCAACTTAGTTGTGAGGGGTTCATCAACCATACCTTAAACTTAAGGGGTTTCCCTTTCCTCTAAACATGAGGAGTTCCATGCTCAACCCTATAGAAACTCAAATCTCTTCATGAGCATCAGGTACACCACTTCCCCTCTTAGGAATAGGAACCCTAGTTTCACTTTTTTGATGACCAACTGCATGCTCAACTTTAACCACAAGCCAAGCATGTATAGGGTATGACATGCACTTCCCATGATCCTTCAACTTGATTACACTTCGGAGAGGAGTCCTCCTCAAGGACAACCAATAAGGTATAAGGCCTCACAACCTGTTACTAAACCTCCTCAGGGTCTAAGGAACTCTTCATCCCATCTCAGAAGGTAAACACCTATACCATAGGCACATAGGTACCAGAAGCCCCATCCTCTCTCTAGGATTTGGTTCCTCTAAAGGCAACCAAGATATCCTAAACCTCCAGGGATCATGCTTGAGGCAACCACAACCATCCACTTAGGTCGCATCATCTTCAACTCATCATTGTTCCTCATATCTCTGAGTCTAAGCATCCAACCTTCTTACTTGGGTCCTTCTCTCTCTCTCTGTTTAGAGCTCACCCTACAAACAACCTTACTACTAGAGGTCCTCTCCCCATGAAGGATCAAACTCACAGAATACCCCTACATGGGTGAAACCTATGCTCAAACTTACGTTCACTCAAGATTATCTAGAGCTCCTCATGCTTATCTCATAAGCCATCCAACATGCTCTCCAGGCCAGAGGTTCAACCTACTACCCACACTACTGACGTACTCTAGGTGCATGTTTTTCCCTACTTGCATAAGCCCATAGGGTTTCTATAGGTTCTTTACTAACCTCGTCATGGAAGGAAATATCCTTCACCCTAACATGCACGACCCTTTCCAGGGTTGTGTCGCCAAAGGTACTAGGTCATCGTACCTCACATGGCTCATAACATCAAGGGTATCCAAAAGCATGTCCACACACCTGGTCTATCATGACATCTATTGTGTCATCTCTCTTTCTAACCACCTCTTAGGGTTAGGGTTAGCATCATCCTCAGAGGATGTGCCAGGTCTCTACTTATAATGGAGGTCTCTACCTCCAAGACTAACTTTCTCCATTCATCCTCCTGACAAGGAGTTTTAGCCTCCGGTCTCCCCTTAGGGCATGAAAACTTATGTCATACAACCTAAGCATGTATCCATTCTTTAGTTTACGCTTAATCTATTAAGCTTATGTCAATGACATCTTATTTACATGCTTTTCATTAATTTGGTGGAGGATTCCTTAAACCTTATCAACCTTACCCATACCTCAAGAGGGTGAGGAAAAGAGAGAAAACCCTAATCCTTAAGGTCCTTAACAACATTTGAGTTGAGAAGGGATGGACAAAGATGAGAGAGTCCTAAAGGTATCTTATTTCGAGTCAAGTCCTGAGACATTGGCCAAGAAGTCACACTAATCTGGGAGTCCTCGTATTCTGACTAGCGATGCAAAGGAAAATCTTGCTATCCCCCAGACGTGATCCTTTTCTAGACACCTCTATCTTTCGGAAAATCCTCTAATAACTCCCTTGCGTTCTACAGAGTTTGTTAAATTTAATAACTATTAAAGATTAAATGTGGAACCTATGCTCTTATACCAAATGTAATGACCCCGCCTCCCGATAACTCCCAATTAAGGGATACTCAAAGGTCAGAGTTGTTATCCCAATTAACAGGATCAATGGTTCGACAAATAATATGTAATAATGATCATATTCTACTAGACTAAACTAAAAATTGTTATAAAAATAAAACTATGCATACCTTTTTCAAAAACTTGGATAACTACTTCTATCCATATTTGGAGTCTATTCTAACTAATCCTCCTTTGTACTTTAATTCTTATTTAATTCCACAATATGCCACTTTACTATTTGTCCTTTTCAATATGTACCTAAAATGCCGACCAACAAAACATCGGTTAGCATATAAAAATATGCCAATATGTGGGGACAACCAAAATTTCACAAATATGGCTAACAATCTAAATATCACAATCAAGTTAATTAACAAACCAATTTACGTTTTCAATGTGACATTCTCCACCGCTTTTACCCTAACCCTGGCATACCCTCCTTAGGGTTTCTCTTTTGCCAATGACTTAAGGCCACCTTCTCATTCCCGAGCTTGGTGCTTGGGGTCACCTCTCATGGTACCCATTAGTCATTCAATAAAGACCACCTTCTCAATCCCGATCTTGGTGTTTGGGGTCACCACTCATGGTACCCATTGGTCTTCCCTCCCGGGCTTGACCTTTGGCATCATCCATCAAGGTGGCATGTGGGTGCGAGAATACACACTTCTATTATTATTGTGATAATCATAGTGACTTTATGATTTGCAAGTATGAACATCCAAACTGATAAGTTGCATTCAATGTGATGAATCATCTGGGAAACTAATGCGATTAACCATAATTAACCACATACATGTCAGGCTGATATGAGATAGAATTAATCCAATAAATGCAAGAAATCCAATAGGCAAGCAAGCACACAAAGAGATCCTGAAATATGCATACAATTGTTGGGTTTTAGGGGAGACAGAGAAGGCAGCAGAAACAAAAATTTTCTCCTCCCAAACGCAGAATAAGGAATCGTGCCAATGTCTATACAATAGGAAGGAAGGTTTGTAGAGGCATACCTTGTCCTGAGGCTTGCTCGGCGATGTTACCTTGCGGCTTGCGTGGTCTTCACCTCCGGTCTTGGATGGTGTCTGTGCAGCTCCTGGTCTCACTGGGACTGTCAAGATTGACAGCTGTCCTCTGAGAGGCAGAAGTCTCCCGCCTCTAAAGTAGTCCACACGGACCACTTGGAACTCCGATCTCCTTGTCCCACAAGGAATCGAAAGGAGTCGTACCCTCCTGTCGGTGTACTAGTCACCGACACACTCTCCTACAACCAGTTGCCTTTCTACAGTTGTCTTTCCCTTACTTTTCCTCCCTTATTGGGTAGCACTTGCTCGGGCTCTCTCTCGGTTACCAAAACCAGAGAGAACGACAACTTTGTAGAGCAATTGGTGTTCTGAGTTGTTGTTCTTGAGAAACCCCCCAATACCCCTATATATAGGAGGATCATGGGATAGGGTTCTCTACCCTAGGCAATGCGGGATTCAAGAAAAAGTATAAGGGTTTGATATTTTCCACAAAACAACCAAATGCGCCACCTGAATTGATCGTTTCAAGCATGAAATAGTCGGTTGGGGACCTGAGCCGATCGATTCAGACCTCAACCGATCGGTTGGGCCACCTAAGCCGATCGATTCACTTTTGAGCTGATCGATTCGTGGTCCTGGTCCAACTCAAATGGACTTTCATATTTGTTTCCGATTAATCAAATATTAATCCTTATCCAAATAGAATTTGTACAAGTGAAACAAATTGTATTTGCAAAATAGTCTTCTAACTTTCCAAAGGATCTCGGTTGTTCCATGAGTCGACCGGTTCAACAATTGAACCGATCGTTTCACGATACATGAGTTGATCGACTCACAACATGAGCCGACCGGTTCACCAACCTGAACCGATTGGTTCATCCCATGAGCTGATCGGTTGGAGCAACCGACTATGCAAAATTAGTCAATCACAGTTTCAATGAATCCGATCCTCCAATCAATCGGTCCAACACCTTGAATACTATGATATTGAGCTATCAATTGATTGAGTGTTTAATTGAACTACTAAACTCCTTTAGTAATCAATCCAAACATCATTTGTGGATAAACTCCTCTTCCAAGTTAAATCCTATGTGTGTGACCCTGTAGGTCCATTTCATGTTGGCAGTGAAAGTCCATAACACTTATGAATTCACAAGAAATGAGCGGAGCCTAGTCGCACATCAGTGCTACTCAAGTGAAAAGGAAAGTTGGAGAACAACTTTCAATCCTAAAATCCATGAATGGTGTTACAATGAATGTATAATTCCTTTGCCACTGATATCCTGAATGAACTCAAGGCATGAAACAGTCATCCTTTCAATTCTCATTCACTTTCTTGATCTCAGAGTAGATTGGAGGAGATATGTATGCCATCAATATCACATACTGATTCACACATGCGTGCACGCCTATCTCAATCCTACTCATCAAGTAGCCATGGATATCAAACTCCCTCAAGAGGGACAAATCCCATATCTATCACTCACCCCTCAAAAGCCCCATCTGTCAAAGTCACCCAATCATCACCTTTATGACAACCCATGTTTTAGGACTGTGTTTGATGATGTCAAAGTGTACCCAACGACATGTGTTGAGTGTAGTGATTTTAGGTCAAAGAATCACACTCTCCACCATCACTGTGTGAACTGACTGTGACTACCATGTCATGGTTCCATGTGTCAAACTCAATGTGGGTCTGTCTGGTATACTTGTTTGCTAACAAGTACCTATGTGTTTGGTTTGATATCTCCATATCATGACTAACAAGATTATGTCATCAACCAACACCACAATATATTCTTGTGTGTCATTTCTATCTATCTACCTTCCATAATGACATTCGACTAGGGATATAATAAGAATGTACAAAGTCTTAGCATCCATATGATCTCATCGTTCAGGTCCTTAACCTGAAAGCATACATCATTGAGTACTGTCATTCTCTAGACATTCAATATGTTCTATCAATATCTCATATTACTAAACCAGAAAGAATTCGAATCTTGCCGTTGATGTTTATCAAATCAATCTTAATATATCCCACCAATCATCCCATGATTGGCTCTCAGGGCATACATACCAACAGACTCCCACTTGCACTGTGAGCCAATCACCCTTGAATCATATTCTTAGTAATCTTCAAACATGTCCCACATGTTACTATGCTCTAGTGCTAACATAGTGAGTTATGGAAACACCTTTCCAAAGTCGGTATTAACTGCATGTCTCTCATCTCTTCACTGTACGTCACATGTATGAGATGGAGTTGTCGTAATATGCGATCGAGTATTCCTTTGCTAACCTTTAGCCACATTGCATGACCAAGCACTCCTAACTTGTCATCAATGACCAGAATAACTATAAGTTCATCTCTATGAACTCCTAGATCCATATAGTATCCACTGTTGTTCTCTAACACGCGGATACTCAGAATTTCCTTTTAAACGAATTTATTGGAACGTTTCCATTTATTAACAAGCATTCACTTTTATATATCCCATATATATTTTGCGATTGATTTTTTGTCCTTTTTCAGAAGTTCACATCAGTGGAACTCTTTACAGTGAACCCTTCCTTATTTCCATAGAACTAGTACTTCTCAAGTACTTATCAAGTTCTTATGGTATTCCACTAACCCTTACTGGAACTAGACAGACATCCACTCATCATGTCCCACATATGAGTTATCAGGATGAGCATATCATATTGTCATGTCCTACATACAAGATGAATACTTCTTGCCATGTCCATACATGCAAGATAATGGGATGATTACATACATGATAGATCCATATCTATTCTTCGTGTTTCCATTCTTCATAAGAATTGGAAACTTGGCCTTGGGATACTAACTTCATGATTTCTTCCATTGAATCTGTGCATACTGAACCCTTCAGTATAGATTTCCAATGTATGCTTTCTCTTTTTAGGTCAAGAGGTTTTCGAGAACTATCTCTATAGATCTCTATTCCTATCACATAGGAAACATCTCTATCTTCCTTAAAGATAATTTCCACTTTGGATTTCCATTCTAGAACATCTCATTCCTCATCGACATGTGGAATGCAAATATGCTCCCACTAAATCACAGATCCCTTCTTTATCTTTGACATATCAGTCAAACCCTTTGACCATATCATCAAAGTAAAGATCCAGCTCTGAGTTGCTTGTACTTAATCAATCACATTGATTATTCCATTGTAACTTATAAACTTCATTTGCATTAATAGATTCATAAACCTTATAGGTTGTGTCACATACACATCCTTGTTTTAATCCTTATAGGAATGTGGTTTTAGTATCAGTATGCCAAATCTCTTACTAATTAAGTTGCAATCAACAAGCATAATCCTTCTCAAAATGTTATCCATGTATCTTAATGCTTAAGACTCATTCTCACTTATGGATTTCATCCCAATGGGTGCTACCATCAAGGTCATACCTTATGGTTCACATGGAAGTCATTTAGGATGTAATGGTCATAAACCATAACTCAAAATCCAGTTCCTCATATTCATCTAGATAGCTAATTCATCACATGACCAACTCATCATATAGATAATCGAGGTGTATCTATCAAGGATATAAGAACTCACAACTCCTTGTGATTCTTAATGTCCTTTATTAGTGTGGGGTATTCTCTATTTAAGAAGAAATTAGTTATTTGATAATCATCCTCTAACTCCTTAGAGTATGACTCCTTGTTGATTTAGACATCACCATGCCTTAATCACGAGCTCACTATGATACACTATCATAATCACTCATAAGGTTCTCAAACATTTGGTCTAAGTATTTCATTCATTGATCTCATCAAGAATTAACACTTTACCAAATCTGTACTTCATCTATGATATTCTTGAACACTTCAAGACATTCATATTGGTATTTCTCTAAACACCGTTTGAAGTACTAGTATTAACTCTAATAGGTATGTAAATACATCACATGTATTATACCTAATAGGATAATCATTCTCCCACTACTACTAGTGAAGATTGATGGATCATGTCTAAGAGATTCATGTCTCTTACTAGTTCTCTAACCAAAAGTGTCTAGACTTATCCATCATATGGAAACTAGAAATGAATTTCTTATGATTTATGCTAATTTGATTGTTTGAGTAATCAATAACTTTAGGTATCATTTTATCTTCTGCATACCAAGTATCACAAGATAAACTAGGCATTGCCACAAAGATTGAAACATCAATTTTATTAATTGCTATCATTGTCATACAATATGAAAAATAATGTGTTTCTATCCATTGGAAAATATGAAATAGCAGTTCATAACTCTATAACATGGCTTTAAGGCTGAAAATAAACTAAAGTACTCCTATCTATGGCGGAAACACTTTCTCCATTTATTGAGTGATTTACATTTTATATCTTGGTATCATATACCTAAAAAAATGTTACAAGTTTATTTCATGACACCTTTAGGTGGAGATGTCTATCGCCTCCTTCCTCTTTAGTTCTTCCATATAGAGTGGACAATTCCTTTTCCTATGTCCTGGATTTTGACAATGGTGATAATTGTCTCTCTTGGTCATGCCTCCCTTGGCCTTGAGAGTTGAAGACGCCTTGGGCTGCTAGCTAGCATTAGAACCATTCATAGCTTTTCCCTTGCCCTTGCGCTTGGACTTGCCTTTTTTGTCATTGATTATCATCACAGACTTAGGCTTTTCCTTCTTCATCTGTGTCTCGGTTGTCCTCAACATGCCCAACAACTCTGTCAATGGCTTGTCAAAGTTGTTGATGTTGTAGTTCATCACAAATTGACTGTATGATTCTGGCAACGATTGTAGTATCACGTTAGTACCCAACTCTTGGCTCAGAGGAAATCCCAGTCCTGTCAGGTTCTCCACATAACCAATAATCTTGAGCGTGTGAGGACCAACTAGATCTCCTTCTGTCATGACACACTTGAACAGCACCCTGGAGACATAATATCTCTCTTTCTGTGCTTGATCTTCATACATGTTCTTGAGATGTTGAATCATCTCAATGACACCCATGTTCTCATATTGTCTCTACAACTCGTGGTTCATGGAGCACAACATCAAGCACTTTGCATCAATGGCATCATCATAATGCTTATTATAAGCATCCCTTTCTACCTTTGGTGCAGTAGGAGCAGGTTCCTCTGGAATTGGAGTATCCAGGACATAGAGCTTTCACTCTTGAGTGAGAACAATTCTCAATGTCCTAAACCAGTCATGGAAGTTTTTCCCATTTGGCTTGTCCTTTTCAAGAACCGATCGCAACGAAAAGTGATTGTTGTTTGTTGTCATTTGTACTACAAAAGGAAATATATGTAGTTTAGTCCAAAACTCAATTTTGGCTTATTTGATTGATTTGAAAGGTTGACGATATAATTAGGACTTTAATTAATTATCGCTCCCACTATTTTTGTTCAAATTGATAGCCCTCACCATCAATTCGGAAGATTGCAGCGTATAATCTTCTAGTGGGTCAAGATCATGGAATCCTCTAAGTCATGGACCAGCTAGGGATGTCACCCACAACATAGGTCTTCTAGGTAGGCAACTTTTGCCAATTGCATCATATGCAACTCTTGAAAGATGTCATATGCAACTCCTTGCCATGATCACCTCCATGCCTCAAGGTGCTAGATCCTATCTAGGTCACCTTGTTAAGTCTAACACAAAGCCAACACGATGAATATGCACCCTACTAGGGCTGACCCACATATCCATCATTCACACTTCCACAAGATAGACGGTGCACCATGCTAGGGCGTGCCCACACTTGGCTGATCAAGCTTTTCATGTGTGTCGCATTTGGAAGGCATCTAAAACTTTAATATTTAATGAGGGATTTGGTTTTATAGGTACATATACATATCCAATCACCACAATACATAGTATGTGTCATATACATGCTATATCCCATAGAAAACATGTGAAATGATAAAAGTGATGATTATGGTCATCCTAATGTGATTCCTCGAGCCAAGAGGAATAACGGTCATCTAGGTCTACATCACATGCAACCTGTCCATGATAAACTTTGTTCTTTAGCCGTCCGAGTTGATCAACTCATCACATGAATGAACTTCTCGCCCTGACCGTCTGGGTACCACCAGCCACTCGGTTGGCTCCTCCAACTGATCGGTTCACCTGGTCATCTTGCATATCCTCATGGCCGCCACCCGATCATCTCACTCCTCGAACCAGTCATCTGGATCGCCAACCGATCGGTTCACTCCTTGAACTGATCTCCTCAATCGCTGTCAGGTTGTTCACCGTTCTCTGACATTATAGGAAATAAAAGATATATCCTATGGGAAACCCCGAGTTACATTCGGAGGGAGCAAAGGTAGGAAAGAAATCTCGAGTTATCTCGAGTTACATCACTAAAAAGAGTTAGGGAATCTATGCACAGACGGAGATGCAAGCTACCACATACAACGAAGCACACATACATACGGTTTATTGGCCATAACCACGCTATACATCCACCACAAAACTCATTTAAGGGTGACGCGTATTGAGTGCATTCATATTAAATATCATATATGTATATTGGGTTTTGTGGATTTAGGATTGGACATGCATAAAGCCAATTTTATTCGCATCGTATGCAATGAATAAAGGCAAAAAACCAAAATTGATCATATTGATAATCCTAAAGTATAGAGCAGTTGACGTTGCTCTAATACCACTGTTGGGTTTTAGGGGAGACAAAGAAGGCAGCGGAAACAAAAAATTTCTCCTCCCAAACCCATAATAAGGAATCACGCCAACGTCTATACAATAGGAAGGATGGTTTGTAGAGGCATACCTTGTCCTGAGGCTTGCTCGACGACGTTACCTCATGGCTTGCACGGTCTTCACCTCCGGTCTTGGATGATGTCTGTGCAGCTCCTGGTCTCACCGGGACTGTTGGAATTGACAGCTGTACTCCGAGCGACAGAAGTCTCCCACCTATTAAGTAGTCCACACGGACCACCAGAAACTTCGATCTCCTTGTCCCACAAGGAATCGAAAGGAGTCGTACCCTCCTGTAGACATACTAGTCACCGACACACTCTCCTGCAACCAGTTGCCTTTCTGCAATTGTCTTTCCCTTACTATGCCTCCCTTATCAGGTAGCACTTGCTCGAGCTCTCTCTTGGTTACCAAAACCAGAGAGAATGACAAATTTGTAGAGCAACTGGTGTTCTGAGTTGTTGTTCTTGAGAAGCCCCCAATACCCCTATATATAGGAGGGTCATGGGATAGGGTTCTCTACCTTGGGCAATGCAGGATTAAAGCAGGAGTAGAAGGGTTTGAGATTTTTAAAAAAACAACCAACTGCACCACCTGAACCGATCGTTTGAAGCATGAAACAGTCAGTTGGGGACCTGAGCCGATCGGTTCAGACCTCAACCGATCAGTTGGGCCACCTGAGTCGATCAGTTCACTTCTGAGCTAATCGGTTCGTGGTCCTAGTCCAACTCAAATGGACTTTCGTATTTGTTTCTGATTAATCAAATATTAATCATTGTCCAAATCGAATTTGTACAAGTGAAACAAATTGTATTTGCAAAATAGTCTTCTGAATTTCCAAACGATCTCGGTTGGTCGATGAGTCGACCGGTTCAACAATTGAACTGATCGTTTCATGATACATTAGACGATCGACTCACAACATGAGCCGACCTATTCACCAGCTTGAACCGATCGGTTCATCCCATGAGCCAGTCGGTTGGAGCAGCAGACTATGCAAAATCAGTCAATCGCAGTTTCAATCAATCTGATACTCCAATCAATCAGTCCAACACCTTGAACACTATGATACTAATCTATCAATTGATTGAGTGTTTAATTGAACTACTAAACTCATTTAGTAATCAATCCAAACATCATTTGTGGATAAACTCCTCTTCCAGGTTAAATCCTATGTGTGTGACCCTGTAGGTCCATTTCACGTTGGCAATGAAAGTCCATAACACTTATGACTTTACAAGAAAAGCGCACATCAATGCTACCCAAGTGAAAAGGAAAGTTGGAGAACGACTTTCAATCCTATAATCCATGAATGGTGTTACAACAAATGTATAATTCCTTTGTCACTGATATCCCGAATGAACTCAAGGCATGGAACAGTCATCCTTTCAACGTTCATTCACTTTCTTGATCTCAGAGTAGATTGGAGGAGATATGTATGACATTAATATCACATACTGATTCACACATGCGTGCACACCTATCTCAATCCTACTCATCAAGTGGCCATGGACATCAAACTCCCTCAGGAGGGACAAATCCCATATCTATCACTCACCCCTCAAAAGCCCCATGTGTTAAAGTCACCCAATCATCACCTTTATGACAACCCATGTTTCAGGACTGTGTTTGATGATGTCAAAGTGTCCCCAACAACATGTGTTGAGTGTAGTAATTTCAGGTCAAAGAATCACACTCACCACCATCACTGTGAGAACTGATTGTGACTACCATGTCATGGTTCCATGTGTCAAACTCACGGTGGGTCTGTCTGGTATACTTGTTCTCTAACAAGTACATATGTGTTTGGTTTGATATCTCCATATCATGACTAATGAGATTTTGTCATCAACCAACACCAAAATCTAGTCTTGTGTGTGATTGCTGTCTATCTACCTTCCACAATGACATCTAACTAGGGACATAATAAGAATGTACAAACTCTTAGCATCTGTATGATCTCATTGTTCAGGTCCTTAACCTGAAAGCATATGTCATTGAGTATTGTCATTCTCTAGGCATTCAATCTATCCTATCACTATATCATATGACTGAACCAGAAAGAATTGGAAGCTTGCCTTTGATGTTTATCAAACCAATCTTAATGTATCCCACCAATCATCCCATGATTTTCACTCAGGGCATACATACCAACAATAATTTCCTATCATTGATCATTCCATCAAGATCTATTAAGCCTAGCTCGCTTGCTAGGGTTTCTAGTCCACTTTTAGGGTTTCCATTGCAATTAGGATTTCTCTTAATTTATACTATTTGAAACCCTAATTTTATACAATTACTCACAAACCATAATTATCTCATCTATTCTTCACGAAAGATATTAAGGTTACCTTTGAACAACATATAACCTTAATTTCAGATTAAAGGAACAATTAACCATCAATTAAGTCCATTATGCCTCTTTTACATTAAAACTACCATTTTTATCCTTTTAATTCATGACAAGATCATATTTGGTTTCTTCTGAATTAACAACTCATAGTTCATTACGATCTAATTCACATATGAACTCTATTCATCATTAATTCCACCTTTATCCATTTGAAAACCCTAATTACCGTATTAAGGGTATTTATCCACAATTAGGAACTTTTATACTTGAAATAGCTTAGAACTCTCATATCTCAGCTTTATTCATGAATTTGAGCAACTACAGCCATTAGGAGTCACAATTACTAACATTAGGGTTTCAAGGCCCATTAAAGCTCGTTTATGCACATGGAATTCTAAATTAAACCAATGACATGCACAATTCATCCTTTCTGTTCTTAATATACCTTTTTATAATTAACAGGCTAATATCAACTCTAATCATCCATAAAACCCTTATTAAGTACATGAATCATCTCAATTTAGGGTTTCTTAATCATTAAAGCATTTAAGTTGATAACATCCACCACTTTTCGAATTGCAAAAGGAATTAGCTTCTAAATATATTTTTAATGGATTCCTCTTGTTTTTCTAAGCAACATTCATATTTTACATGTATCGATCCGAGCTACCAATTTAAAGATATGATTTTTGCAATATTAACTTACTTGGACCAATCAGAAGGTGACACATCCTACTTCTCCATGCAACGCAGCTCATTTGGAAAACATAACCAAATTATGGTTTTGCCCTTACTTAAGTGGTCGATCCTTTACACGCCAGAGGGGCATTTCGGTCCAATGTGATTCTAGGTTGTCTTCAACCTTGCGATGCCCGACCTGTCCATCGGTTGCTGCCCTATGTGGGCTGTCCCTTCCTCCCTGGTCCACGAACCTCACCGGAAAGTGTTGATATGCCTCCGCCATACTCTGGTGCACACAGGGTGCCTCCAGTTTGTAGACAAGATGGCCGGTCACAAGAGTGCCAAGGCCGCAAAGTACGGCTGCTCTTGCAGTCGTGCTGCTACTACTGCGGATGGGCTAGGGTGAAGGGATTGCTACCAAGCATCCTATTGATGTCGTGGGAGCTTCGTGCCTCCATCGCAGCTCCTCAGGACCCTTGGAATTGATCTATTCTCTTGGCTAGGGTTTACTTGCAAAGAAGGAGAATAATAATAAGAGAGGGATGCATGGAACTCTCCTTGGGCTTAGCCATGGGCTCTATCCTTTTATAGAGGAGGGTAGCCATGCCCCAGCATGCTTGCCCACGAAGAAACAACGCCTTTTTCCAATAGCAATATGATTCCTTCAATGAGAAGTAATCTTCTCTCTCCTATTTGTCTCCTTGATAAACTATATTCTTTGGATATATAGGAAGTCGAAAATTCTCTCTCTTATTCTCTTTATGTTTGCCTTTTAATCCATTGGCACAAATTTATATTTTCTTTTAGTAGAAAATACCTCCTTTTTAACAATGCCACCAAATTCATTAATTATGTATCACATTATCCTCTCTTTTGTATTTATTGGTATTTTCTCTTTATTTTTCTCCATTGGGGCTCCTTGGACACCAAGAAACTCTGATATTTCGAAATCCTTTTTAGTGGATACTCATTATCCTTTTAGATGCATCTATATCCATTATTTCTCATTATCTTACTTATTTCTTTATTAAAATATATCTTTTTGAGGATTTCTCTTTATCTCTCTTTTTATTTTCCTTATTGGAAATCCTTTTAATATTTGAAACCTTATGGATACGAAAATCCATCAAGGATAACTCAATTATACCTCTTTCCACTTATTTTTCACATTTTATCATGGTTTTCAATTTCTTTCTTAATAAAAAAATATTTAATTGATCTTCTCTTTTTTTGTAGCATTATCTTTGCAACTTTGGACTCCTTGGAACCCAAGGAACCCAAGAGGCACGAAATCCACCTTTGGATTATATTCTTTTTCCTTCTAGAGGTTTCTACATCTTTCTTTTCTCCATTTCTTATTTTACTCCTTTAATAATGGAGTTTCTTTTGTCTTTTCCTTGTTATTGAGCCGAATAGCCAATAAAGCCCAAAAAACAACCAACAAGGCTATTGTAAATGAATTCCATTTATTCAAAATAAATTATATCATTATTTGTTCAAATATCTTTAATAGGAGAAACTACATTTCTCACTAAAAGTACCCAAAATTGGGGTTGTAACAGAAGGGGTTCATCTGGTTCTGGCATCTTTAGGACATAGAGCTTGTGCTCCTATGTTAGAATGATTCTCAACATCCTAAACCAGTTGTCAAAGTTGTTCCCATTTAGCTTGTCCTTCCCAATGACTGATCGTAGAAAAAAGTGTTTTTTGTTTGTTGCCATTTGATTCTACAAAAGAATTTGCAATTCTATCATAACTCATTTTGATTTTATTTGATTTTATTAAAATTTTGATGATATTGATTAGGTCTTTAATTAACTATCAGTCTCATTATTTTGATCAAATTGATAACCCTCAAGTATTCACTACTAAAAAAATGGTCTTTAACTACAAAAAATAATTGTAGCAAAAACCCCATATTTTGTAGCTAAAGGCTTTAACTACATATTTCTTTACACATACAAATTGTAGTATATGCTCGTATAGCTAAAGCCTTTAACTATATTTTTCAAATATGTAGTTAGATAATCCATTCACTACAAATTTATATGTATCTGGAAGCATAGCTAGATATTTTCCTTATATATTTAAATATAAATATAATTATAGCAAAATGTATGACTACAATTGCATATATAGTCAGTATGTAGCAAAAACATGAAGTTAATACATTTTATATGTATTTAATGTGTAGGGAAAGGCATAAATTTCTATATACTTATATACATAGTTGATTATGCATCTAGCTACATATGTAGTGCCATTTAGTACACATACATATATGCTTAGTTCGACTATATATTCATATATATATATATATATATATATATATATATATATATTTATATATATATATATATATTTATATAGTGTAATTTGTTAGTACACAAGCTCTTTTAACAGCAAAATTGTAGTATTTAGAGCAAGTTATGCTCATAATGCCAACAATCTTACTTTCATTTATAATGAAGCGTCAAATGTACATGGGGAGGACATATACCTTGCCCCTATTACACAATGTGTCTAAAGAAAACTATATACATATATCAATGATTTAGTGGTCTACTAACATTTTTGTGAAAGAATTTTGTCTTTCTCGACCAGTTTTAGCATCCTTATTGTCTTCTTCTTTTGTTCAAGCTCTTGTTGTTGTTGCACCATCATGAAGAACAACATGTGTTGGATTAAAAATTATAAACAAGACAATCTTGACTTGGTTGAGCAGGGTTTCCCTCTTGCGAAGATGTTCTTTCTCTTAGCTTAGAATCAATTATTTCAGCTAAAACTGGTCGACACCGATGTGTTGTATAGGGGTGATGCCAGATTCTTGGCGTGTGATCATTCATGTGAGTGGGACGAAGCAGGTCTCGTAGAGTGGGACAAGGATGATGACGATGATGTATGGGATGGCTTGAAAGGATGCTGGAGGGATCTTGAAGTTGTTTGTGAGCCTAGTGTCCATGATGCAGCCTTGTTGGATGGCACCATGAGAGATCACGTGAGGTTTCAGATACCCACTTCCCAAGGCCAATAAGTACAAAGCTGCAAAGAATATGGTGGCATGGATACCCTTTGCTTGTACACAACTGCTCCCGTCTGTCATCATGTTGCATTTAGGTAGTTGTAGCTGGGAGAGATGAGCATGCACTACCAGAAATATAAAACCCTACATAAGAATTAAATGATTTTCAGATGAGAAATATGAGCTTGCAATGTGAGTAAAATAAAGTTTAGCATAGAAATAAAAAGGATTTTCAGACGAGTGAAAGAAGATGTTATTTGTTTGAAGTTGCTAACAGTGGGAAATGCATCTCATTGAACACATGTTATCAAGTTGTTGCCCACAGTGGCAATCACCATAATCTCAAATGCAATAACCACACACAGAAGCAGCTCAGGAGAGGGATTGGGAGAGGGGTACGTAAACAAGAGAGAGAGGATTACCCAATACAAAGACTACGACTCTCATCCCTCTATGGTTGTTGGCCTTGCATGCTCTGCCCCTCCAATCAACGGAAACCTCGATAGACATGGTTTCACTTTGTGATATTTTGTCTTGTCATTGGAAAGACTACATCATCAGTATATTGCTCATTGCAAAAACAGACTTCACATGTTTAGTAAGATAATTTTTAACATAGAATAAGACGAGCATTAGCTTCTACTTTACTTTAGAAAATTAAAGGAACACTAGTACATGTTGAGTGTATGACATTTTTCTTCCAAGCTAAACATCTTTGATGACAAGCTCTTTGTTATCTAGTAGTAACCCTTATCAGCAAGTGCTTCCTCAGAAAGTCTACCAAGAAGAACACTAGAGGTGCCATTGAACCCAACAAGGGTCCTTATGAAAGTCAACTGAAAAGAACAGGTAGGATATTGTAGAAGTGGGTATTGGGTAATACCTTAGAGGAAATAGAACAACAACCTCAATTAGTAGATCACTTTGTAATAAACTGGTCAGCTTGGGAAAAAAACATGTTGGATCATCTACAACTTCTTCAAGGACTTTAATGTGTTCCACAATAAAATGATGTATCTCATTTCTGTAATCACAATACCTGCATCTTCTTGTAGAATATATAAATCTTTAGCTTGAAAGGGATAATATATAGGCCGTACATTATTGATATTAACTCAGTAATATATAGAATGTAGGAGAAGAGATATTACTAGGTAAATCCATAAATGGTAACCTACAACTAGTAGTTGTAAATGTGTTGTTTTTTAAAGTGCATCCCTCATCTTTATATGCAGTTATAACATACAATCAACTTACTAAAGGTCTTTAATTTATTGTTTCCTGAAACACTGGCTTCATGTGTAATATATATTGAGTGCTAAAAAAACTAAGAACATGATATACCCAGGCAGAATATGCATGAAGTCTCACCCCTTTGGAGTGCCATGATAAGTATGAAACTAAGAACAAGATATAAAAAGGCTATGAAACTAAAATTCTCTAGCAGATCATCTATATCAGGCTCATGCCTTCCTTGAATTGAACTGAAACCCCACAAACCCGCATTGGTATGTCTGTGCTACAAATTTTTCTTTTCTAGACCTTTAAATCAGTATCCACCTGAAAAGAGATAGTTGAGGACCTTATTAATCTTTCAATATATCCATAGTTATAGGAATAATCAACAATACTTCTAAGAGTAGGAAAATAAAAGAGTAAACCCTTCCGTAATTTCACATCTTGAGATTCTAATGAACAATGATTTGTGTGTTAGGCTACAATTTTCCAAGAAGATAGATCAGGGGAAGAGAAGGGTTGTAAAAGCATCATATACCTGATACAACTATACAAAGCCTTACAAACCAACCAACTTGTTAGGTTTCCCACCTTCACAGAGGCAGACATTGACATATATAAAATATGGTGCATGGAACTCAGTATCAGATCAGTAATATGACTATCTCACGTGAATTAATTCAATCTGAGCCTGACATCCAGTTAGGATTAACCAGATGAAAGACTCTTAATGCATTGATAGTTCTTAGTTATACAACACATACAATTAACCAGTCTTAAGATTCAGCTCTAAAATAGACACAGGCCTATGAATACTAAAGTGAAATAAAAATAGTAAATCTTCCATTCCAGAAGACAACAATCAAAGTCAAAGCTTGTGAGACAGAGAGCCCTAGATGAGATCCAAGGAACTAACATCCAGATTACATCTTAACTTTTATGAAGTTTATAGCTAAGAGCTTTGTTTGTCTATTCCTCCAGAAATTTTAGACCACAAAGGCCTTCATAAGTCAGACTAAGAAATATTTTACTGAGCAAAGCCAATAATAAAGATAACAACATGCGAGCTGCAACTCCATATCACAGTGAGACAAAAAGTTGCATAAAGAATGGACAATTTTATAGAACAATAGACACCATAGAGAACTTCATAAACCAACACTTTATTAGCTAACTATAACAATTTAACATCAGAATTAAATCTAGAAGATCGTTATGTGTCTCAAAAAGATCATTTAGATAAACATGAGAAGGAAGGTTAATAGCTTCTATTTTCGTGAACTGACTGACCAGAAATCTTTAGTAGATCATTGTCAAAATCCTATCCACCCAAGAAAGAGTCCCCCTGAGTTGCTTTCACCTGAAATGAAGGCATACGTTACAAACTTATGTAGTATAAAATGCAAGTCATATTCACACCTCAATGTAATACAATACCAAAAAAACACCATTTGATATGTCTAGCATGGAAATATCAAATGTTTCACCACCAAGATTGAAAACTAAAATATGAGAGGAACATAGTGTGTTCAAAAATACCAACTCTTAACTTGAACTCAAGCTGCTACTCTTAACTGCTGCACTTAGAAAATGTATAGTAAGTTAAATTTCATAATTTTATACGGATGGACTGCATACAACAAGGATCCCTGAGACAAAAAAATGCCATCCACATATTGTCAAGAAACAATTGAAAAATTGAGAACTACTCAGATCAAGAGGTAAGCAAGCTGCAAGAATGTCTTCATAAACAACCAATTGAGCATCGGATAGGATAGAAGTAACTTCTTTAAAACAATATCATAATATTCAGTGTAACTTTATGAGGAACTGTCCAACACAAGAAAAGGTATCTAAAACAAATTTCAACAAGAACACAGCACAATCCAACAAAAAAAATGTGAAGGATACTCTCGAGACTGATTTAACAGAGGGGACAACCTTTTCATCGACTGTGTTAGACTCTATTGAAACCTCATTAATTGAGTAGAAGAAATGAATACTCACCATCACTATTCAAATGTCATAGATCCTTCATGGAATTATTTGATCAATTGACTTTTTTTTTATAACAATATGACAAACATTAAGGATGATAGCAAAAGTAACCACTTCCCCAGCAAGCTTAATGCCAAGTCCACTTTCATAATCTGAGTCTAGAAGTGGGGCTCTCTTTTCAAGTCACACAAGATACTTTCCAGGTTTGTATAGCTCTTTATAAAGAATTTTGACTCTAATCTTGGTCTCATTCTACTTGTCCATGTGGTATTTGACCTGATAATAGGAAACATAAACTCAAATCAAAATGTGAACATTAGATAGTTCTATAGAACTTTAGATAGTGCTAGAAATGTAGTACCACATCTTACTAAGTCAATGTAGTATGTTTTATAAGATAGCATTCTTTGTATAAGAAGTTGAATACATGCCATATTTGACAAAAATCTTCTAGCCCTTTCTTTTATAAGTAGGACGTTCTTTTTGCAGCAAAAACGACATGTAACAATCTAGAATTGGCACAATTTTGAAGTAGAAGACTACTTTTTAGGGTCCTGACTGCTAGTGAAAGTGGGATCCTATACTCTTACAACCAATGGGTATGTCATCTTGGTTGTGCACAAACAAAGATCTCTTCAATGAAGAGACTATGCAACCAACCATTGTTGCATTGAAGAGAACCTGCAAAAAAATTAATAGGGACCATTTTAGCAATGACAAAGTTCAAACTCTATCAACAAAGCTGAATGCATGTGGCAGATTTAGCTGGAGGGTGTTATACATTGATGTTGTGAGTTTAAACAAAAATTAGTCAACCTTGAACCCTTATTCAGAGATCATAATGTTGTTGTTATGTTGATAGCTGCAAGGAAATTGAAAGACAGCTGGGAGGTGTTCATAACTAAAGCATTTAGTATCCTATACTGCCAACAAATTGGCTATAAAAGGAAAGCATTCAAACGTGTTGTTCAGTTGCAATGCATTAGTAAACTGATCATAGACAAGAAGATGAGATGTAATGCATTAGTAGACTGATCATAGACAGTGATGAATTTATACTTGAAGAGTAATGAGGTGGAAATATCATTAGTAACAAACTTACATTCCAGCCTCAACATTTTTACAGTCAGTTGAAAGTGATAAGGATGGATACAAGTCTGAAACAAGGAAGCAAAAAGGCAAAATCCATGACCAAAATTTTTTTTCTTATGAGCCTACAATGAAAACACCAAAAGACTTCTTCAAAAACATCAAAGAATCATCAAGGTGTTAGTCTATTAGAACAACAAACGTCAGCCATAGTGAGCTGAAAGAAAATTCCAAACTGAAATGAACAAACTGGCAAATATATATAGAGAATTGGTGCATATTAAAATCAATAACAACCACACGACCTTTAAGTCATCATTGAATCAGAAACTGAACTTAGCAACTAATAGTTGAACCAAGTTCTAAACTGAATCAACTGATCCTAGAGAAACAACCTCCTTCAGAAAAAGATCTTTGTAGGTAGAGACTTCATGAGGAAAGTCTGACAGTAGAACATGGAACTCGCACCAATAAATGTATTGAGTGTCCATAGGATCAAATTGTCTCATGCCACTATGTGCTTATATCTCTATATCTACCCTGGCATCTATTCTGCTAATGTAGTGTTCTAAACTTTTTAATAATTTATTGCTTCTATTGTTGTATAGGAACCACATTCCTTGCAATGGGGTGTTTCTACTAAACCCTTGAATTTCAAAAAGGAGCTTCTTAGTTCAACATCCTTCTCAAGGTAGTTGCTTGTCTGAATGATCCTAGCAAAGAGAGCTTGTTATTACTATAGATGATGGGCATCTTCAACTTGCATGGGAATTAAATGCACAGATCACAAATAGCCAACACCTCCTTTCACAACCAGTGGTTGAAGAAAATTTTGTTTCAGCAGTAGAAGCTCAACCAATAATCAAATCTCTGTCAAGACTGATCTACTAGTCACAAGACTCTAGTTATGATATATAACCAACAATAGTTACGCCTGAGGAATCATTAATAAGCTCTAGAAAAGTGCCAAGGAGCTGCAATAAGTCTGACTATTAATGCATTTAAAACAATTTAGAACATAAGATCATGCATGCAAGAAAGGTTTATATCTAAACAATATACCAATTTAAATAAAATTAGTATCTCAACAAATTTGGAGTTCAGTTGGTTAATTAAATTCCAGCAGTATCTTCCAACATGGGGGAGTCTCATAAGGAAAAATAATTGCTAGGAGACTCTTGAAACCATAATATGAGTAGAAAACCATTAGAATACCTTGTCAAAGATCAACCAAAACTGTCAAGAGTTGACAAGACCTTGTTGGATTGATAATGACATTTCTGATAGGTCTTGTGATGGGCATTTCCCGTACATTCAACGTATTTGATAAAAACAATGTATATGAAAAAATACATTACATGTTTAGGTTACTTAGACTTCCATGTGATGAAACCATAGAGAGTAGAGAAGAATATTGTTGGTACTTTAATATTCCTTTGGTTCATTTGGATTGCAGATTACGTAGAGAGTAGAGTTGGTTGTAAGTCCCCAAGACAACATTGTATACAAGTTGTTTCCTAATGAGTCATTTACTTCACGATCTAAGAAACCACACTTGCTGCCATAACTCGGATCCACCTACATCACAAGAGTATAATGAAGACTTCAGCTACCGAGTTACTGCACATGCATATACTCATCAGAAGCTAATAAGAAGGTGATTTAGGAAGTCATTAGAGGGTGATAATCAATGAACAACACTTAATGAGCACACTTACTTGTAACCAGTAAACTAGAAATGATGTTGAGACCACACTTGTGCTTTAACAATAGTTGAAGTTTGGAGAATACAAAACTTCAACAACAAAAAATGACTATAAGAAAACCACATCGTATTGCACATTTTAAACAAACAAGCCATGTTGACAAAATAGAGAAATAGCTAAACTTTATAACCTCAAAAACCCAAGGTAGGAAGTCAGTAATGATTTCTACAATGTAAGGCGGAAGCTCACAATTACAAATCGCATATCCCTTGTTAGCTTGAGAAGCAACCACTAATAAATGTAGAGTAATAGTTATTCTAGATGACTAGAATTCAGATCATTGACCAAACAACAAGAAACTCAGCTGACTGACAGTCTTGTCATTGGCTAGATTTATATATAGAGTGGACATATCAAGTTCATTATTTTACTTCTTGAGGAAAAGACAATGATTGCACATGAACTCATACTTGTTATTGATATGTTGCAGAAATTTTCTGATAGAAACAACTTAAACTTGATCATGTATTCATGTTGCACATAATTTTCACATATAATGAAACAACCTGAAGAAATATATATAGAATCCTTTTGGCAGTAACTGCAAATTGTGATATTGTATGAAATATATATCTGGAACTCCTATGTTGTTTACAGAGAAGAATGGACACTAACTACCATATATACAAAGTTCCTTTTCTGGAGAGAAACACTGGATCGTATTAGTTAATATCAAATCTACATCAAATGGTTGTGCATTTTCATAGAAGTATCACTACTTAAAGAAAGCATAGGAGGAGTATTACTGCTTAAAGAAAACATGAGAAGGGTGGAAAATGAAATAACATAAGTGTTACCTGACCTTGCCTAGAGGCACGAATTTCAACAAAGCTTACAGTTGATGTACTTTTCAGTAGTACTATATAACATAGATACTAATATATTACACAATGAAATTATAATCTCTACATAGCTGTTATAATTTTCACACTATATAATGGGAAAGGCAGATCATCATATTCCTAGACCACATAGTCAACCATCTCAAGAGTGAAAAAAGAATAGCCAATTTCCCAGGGCAATGTAAGAGAACACTAAAACCTTAATGAGATCTTTTCTTTTACAGTAGGAAAGTAACAAAAGCCAATATAAACACCAACCTCATGATGGCTTAGGGTAGTTCCATAATATCCAAACTCTCAAAGGTAATGTAACAATAACTTTAAAAAGGAAATTACTGAACATGCATGATGAGCTGATAAGAAATTCAAAGATAAAGACACAATCAGAACCATGTCACTGGGATAATCATTTTCAAACGTGCATTATACCTCTAGTCTAGAGATCGTAAAATATAAGCCTACAATTCATAATGGTTCAGGGTTGCTTGTTCTGTCACATCGTTGCGAGGAGCTTGAGGAAACCAAAACTTCTATACCGATACTTATTTTTGTTGGCATTGTTCATCGAAATCAGATTCAAAATGTTTTAGCAATAGTTGTGGATATACCTCAATGTTTCAGCAATCATCAATTTACATGCTTGGTTGGATATGAAGCCAGTGCAATATGTCCTGGTTTGGCACTAGAAACCTGTAAGCAATGGAGATTGAGCACAAAAACTGTGACACTGATACTAAATGGGAAAAAATCTACTATTAGTATTGAACATGCACAGAAATTTCTGTATGGTTGTTAAAGTAGGCTTTCTCAATTTTTTGTATAAGATGGACATATGTTGCTTTTAAGCTACTATGGGGCACAAATATTTGAATTTATGGTATGGGGGTGATATTGTTGACCTTGCATTTTGTGGTAGTATTTCAAAAACTGGCGGTCTAACTTATGATGAGCTGACTAGGGAAACATTAACTTTTTGGGTGAAGACTTTCTCTGAGGATACATCCAAGTGACTCGAGGACTTTAGGTTTATAGAGTTCAGAACTACATGTGAATATCACTAAGAGAAGAATATTCATCTTTCTAAGAGTTCATCATCAAATTAATAAGGTATGCAGAACATTTGATGGCCTATAAAAAGAATTGCTAAGATATGCAGAGCAATAAATAGCCTGTAAAAGAACATGATAGAGCATGTTCAAAGTTTATAGTATACACGAGTGATATAATAGAGCATGTTAAAAGCTTGTCCCACTCTAAAGCGAAACCTCAAGGATGTGTGGTATCCCAAAGCCTTCAATTTATATTTCTTGATCAGCCAAATCACGGCATAGCTTAATGCAACGTGAGAGAATGAGGAAAAAAAAGAATACTCTTATAGTTATATTATTGGAATATGTGAATGCTTTTTTCAATGTGTAACTTTTGGTGATATTTTATGTGATACTAGCTGTTCTACATCTAAATCAAGAAACACATACCTCATTCTGACAGACATATGGAAACAAGCATATGTTTTTGATATAACTTGCTATACTATAAAGAACCAGAGATTAATTGAAACTACATCAACACCATTTGCCGACAGAAAAAAATATTTTTCTAGGAGCAAACCCATGATCCCAATCCAGGAAATTAGGCACATCATATTGTGGTGTGTGAGAAAAATCTATAATAAACAATTAGTTTAATAAACAACTAGAATATATTGATTGTAATGAACAGAGTGCATTCATAATCATTATGAAAAAAGTGAGGTCAGATATATTCTTAACTTTCCTGGATCTCTCTAAGAAACTTGACCCTCTTCTTGACATTTTGGAATAGTGCCTCCACGAGATCCTACTGTTGTCAACAAGGGACTGAAGCTTGATTTGTAACATAATAGAGTGAATCACTCTAAAAAATCACTTGGAGTGGCCGCTTCAGCAGCCAGCCCATCTTGCCCATCAAACTAGGCTGAAGCGTGAAAAAAGCGAATTGGATTGATGTGGGCTCTTTTAGCCACTTTCGTGGGTTCGTGGGTCGCTTTTGTGGATCCTCTTTAGTGGATGGAGCGGGCGCTTCAGGGAGAAAAACCCTTCGATACCAAAACCCACGATTTTCTCACCTTTCGCAGACCCCAGAGCGACTTTCCTTTCCCGACTTCAGCCGCTGTGAGTCTTGCGCAGCCTTAGCATTAACTCCCATCCTGGAATCACAAAGAGGATATCGGATTGTTCGACTCCTAACCCTTGTATCCCCTGCTTCTCCTCGTCTAATATGAGCAAGGCTTCTGATGTATCTCCTCATCCCCTCCACAATTCTCCTTACCCCTCTGCATCGCTTCCAGGCAGCAGGCCTTTGGGTGGCAAGCTTCAAGACGAGAGTAGCCGAAGACTTTTGGCGGGCCAAAAGGGAGGGAGAACGCACGAATCGACGGCGGAAGGTGCAAAGTAGAAGTTTTCTTGATGGCTTGTTGACGACGGATTGCAGACGACAGAAGTTTTCTTGACGACAAACGGAGTTTTGGTGGAAGGTGCGACTACTATTAGACAACGAACAAGTATGTTCTCTATTCATGGCTGCCGCTGGTCCGTTTTTGTTATATTTTTCCCTTCCCCCACCAATGACGCTAGCGCTACTCTGTCGTCCTATGTTCATGGCTAAATCAATCGCTGCTTTTCATAGTAGTTCTTAACTCCTATACATGAAAGCCAGGGATACATGGAGTCCATCGTATTATATACATGAAAGCCAGGGATATCACTTGCTAGCTACACCCCTATTTTTCATCTCCTCTAAACGAGGATCCAATCAATAACTGTTAGGTAGATTGTTCCCCTACATTTGATCTATGCGATCTAATTCAATTTTTTTCTGACCAAAGAAGCAAGTGTTCTTGTGCCAGAAAGATATTGTTCACAGCACCAACTCAGTTCTTTCTCTTGCTTCACCTCAACCATAGCAACTATCATGATTTTGATACAAATAAAGCTTTCAAAATGTACTATAGACTGTATTAATTCAAAAGCACATCCGACTTGTTCCTGTAATGCAATGATAAATTCAAAACATAGACAAATAAACATACTAGATACACAGTCTTTGTTCCTGCAATGCGTTGAATACTATTCACTATTCAGTAATGTATCATGTGACATTTAATTGATAATGTAATGTCTACTTAATACTTTTTTCATGTCTACTTACTAAGTAGTACTTAGTACTTTTTTCTTGCACTGTAATGTTTCATTGACAACGTAGACACAACAACAAGTTGGATGTGAAGAGAAATAGGTTGGATGATTAATTAACAATTTAACACAGAAACAAGTTGCCAACAACATAGTAAGGTATTTCAAATACCGTATTTGATTACATGAGTAACATGTTAGTTGTTGTTCTACTTATTTATTGCATATCGAAGAAGAAATGTATGCACTAGTATACGATAATTATTTGTTTTGTACTGTAGACTGTATTAGTTAAGAAGTATATCATTTGTTATTTTTTCCTACAAGGCTGCAATTAATACAATAAATAACAACGTAGGCAAATAAATAACAGAAATTAATGTGCTAAATACAATTACATGACTATTTGAATTTCTAAATTGATTACTAATCAGAAATTAATGTGCTAAATATTGATTTAGTTTTTCTTCTATCACAATCAGTATGGTCGGTGGGGATCAAACATTGGCTAAATCGAGTGATCTCGGGTGGAAGTATTGCATGATTCCAGATCCAAACTGAAGGGAGAAAGTGAAATGCAAGTTCTTTGGTCATATATTGAACGGTAGAATTTTTCGATTGAAGAAACATCTTGCAGGTCAACGTGGAGATGTCAACGCATGCCAGAAGGTTGATGCCGATGCGAAGAGGGAAATCACTGAATATCTGGACAAATTTTCCGTGAAGAAGAATAAGAGGGCTCAAGAGTTGAAGGATTTGCGTGGTGAGGTTGAGATTGACAAAAAAACTGATGACGTAGTTGACATCGGGGATAGGCAACTCAAGAAGCCCAAAGTTGTAGGTCAAATTGACACGTATCTGTTTAAAAAACTAGAGGAAATTGTCAAAGAAAGGGTGTCGTCAAAGCAAACAACTATAACAGATAAGTTATGTAAAGAGCGAAGAGCTCGGACATGCCAATATATAGCCCGATGGATTTATGAGGCTGGTAAAACCCTAATTAGATTCACAATTTATTATTTCCTAACTAGTCAAATTTTAATACAATTTCTTGTTTTTCTATTTAGGAATCCCGATGAATACTGTAAACCTCAACAACTTCCAAGTGATGTTGGAAGCTATAGGTTAGTTTGGACCTGGTTTGAAGGGACCATCCTATTATGAGTTGAGGGAATCACTACTCAGATAGGAGGTGAAAACCACCAAAGACTCCCTTGCCCTACATAGAGAAGAATGGAAGCGGTCATGATGCTCTTTGATGACAGATGCTTGAACAAACAAACGCAAGAGAAGCATCATGAATATATGTGTCAATAGCCGCTTCGGGACCTACTTTCTTAAGGCAGTTGATTGTTCAGATGAAATACACAATGCAGACTACATATTCAACCTTGTTGATGATGCTATTGAATTCGTAGGGGAAGAGAATGTTGTTCAGATGGTTAGTGACAATGCTCCAGCTAATCTTGTCGTGGGTCGCCTACTACAGGAGAAGCGACCAATGATCTTTTGGACTCCATGTGTAGCACACTGCATCGATTTGATGTTGGAGGTAATTGGAAAGCTGACTCGGGTACAAAATATTATTAAAAAGGCAAAAGCATTCACTATATTTATCTACAACCATCATTTAATGCTGAGTATCATGAGAAGCTTCTTGGATCGTGATCTGGTCAGGCCTAGTGTCACTAGATTTGCTACAACATTTCTCAGTTTGGAGAGCATCTTAAAGAACATGTCAAATCTAAGAAGGATGTTTGTTTCTGAAGAGTGGCTCAATTGCAAATTCTCAAAGACTCCATAGGGCATCAAGGCTGCAGCTACTGTTGGTGGGTCTCAATTTTGGAGAGGAGTTCAGTTGGTCCTAAAAATTTTCAAACCATTGGTCAACGTTCTACGGATGGTTGATGGGGAGAAAACATCTGCTATGGGCTACATACAATAAGCTATGATCGTCACGCTTGATGAACTAGATACCAAGTTAGCTGATGATGAGCGACTTTGCAAACAAGTGTTTCAGAGAGTCCAAGAGAAATGGGACAACAAACTGAATCGGCCCTTACATGTTGCAGGTAGTTGAACATCACCACTCTTTTGTGCAATTAGTTTGATGGAATTATATATTAATATAGTCCACTATTTATACTATTATACTAACACTAAAATCATACAAGTTACTATTTGAACCCAATTTTGTATTGGAAAGACCCTAAGATCGATAGTAACAATATCGTTATGGATGGTCTCATGGAGTGCATTGAGACCTTCTACCCTGAGCTAGATATTCAAGATGGTATAATCATGAAGAAGGAGTTACCAATGTATATATATGGTTCAGGTTCATTTGGAAGAGAAGCTGCTATTAGACAATGAGATGACATCCAAATAGATTCAGGTATGGGCTATAGCAGGTTTTTCCCCCTAACATAGAACCATCTTTACTAATAACTAGTAACTAATTTCAAATTACTTTATCATGTAGTTCAATGGAGGATAAATTTTGGTTGTGGTACACCATACTTGCAAAAAATGGCCACTCGAGTGTTAAATCTAACATGTACGCCGTTAGGATGTGAGAGGAATTGGAGCACATTTGAGATGGTAATATAAAGAGCCCTCAAATGATTTTTGAATATACTAGCTAGTAGCTATTAATAATAAACTATGTATGAATACTTATTTATATTAATAATCTATTTCTTGTCTAGATTCATACAAAAAGGAGAAACATGTTGGATGTGAAGAGGCTTGAGGCGTTGGTGTTTATCCAATTTAATGCCAAACTGAAGGAGCGGAGGGACAAATATGAAAAAGATTGTGACCCGATAGAGTCTGAAGATAGAGATAAGGTGAAAGATTGGATAGTAGAGTTAGACCCAGATAAAGAAGAAATTTATCCAGGTGATGGACTTATGTGGGGAGAATTTGCAAAAGATAGTGGGGCAGAAGAAGTGGTGGATATTAGGAAAAGCACAAGGAATACTACTTCAAAGGTGGATACAAAGAAAAAAGCGAACGAGGAGTATGGTGATGTTCAAACTGAGTGGGATGATGACAATAACATGGATGATGATAATGATCTTAAGGACATTGAGGCATCCTTACATGATGACTTTGTATTCACTCATTCTAGGAGCGAGGACAATGATTTTTGATGATGTTTTTTTTTGTCTTTTAGCTTGTAACCATTTAATTCTATTATTGGGACACATTTTGATCCATTAAAATCATTTGAAATAGTGAAATATTACCAAAAAACTTGATTGTTGAGTAACAGTTTTTCTTGTAGGTAGTACAACAATAACAAGTTTTTTACAAATTTATTTAAAACATTGTGATCTGCTTTTTCAAAAAGCACCCACTTCAGTCCGCTTCAAAACCCGCTTTCCGTCTCCGCTTTAAGGGGGGCAATCTGAACGCTTCGCACTTTGCGCTTTTCAAAACACAGAGAGGGATATACAATACATCAAAGAGGTAGTATATCATAGTTCCAAAATGAGGTAAGGGTCAAAGAAATAAGACATTTATAGAAACACCTAATAGGAGATATGATCTTGAAACTGTAGTGTTGCATATAGTAGTCCAAATTAATATATCATAATAAAAGAATTTTTTGGCTATTAAAAATAAAAAGGCCACTGTTTGGCCACTATAAACATGTTCATTAACACTATAGATCATCCAGGACCTACTGATCTTCTAGAACATGCAGTAAGATACCACATAAACCATATGGGGAAACTACATAAGACATAACACCAGGTAGGCAAGCATATATGACCTTAAGAACCTCGACATCAGAGACAATTCAGCATGATATGCTATCAATGATTCAAATGAAGGGAAAACTAATTGCATTTGAATTTAAATACTTCATCTTTTTTGCATTAATCTAATGGATAATTTCCTATAGAGTTGTGAATATTGTTGTCTCAGTATAGTTTTAGTTTGTTAGCCATTTACCAAAGGTGTATATTTATTGTTACTGGAAGGTCGTGGGGCCCTTGATAATTTGTTAAACTTTAAATATATGTTTGTCAATTTCACAATATACCACACTTTGAGCCCTCCTTGTCAGTCAATCCAGCTACTCACATCTGGTACGTCAAATAACATTTTTGTTTATATTATTTAACTTTTATGAAAGATGAAACTAATCTATGATTTATCGAACTGAGTCTGTAAACAATTACTGATATACCCAAAATCAGATCAACGTTTCGAGATTAAAAGTGCATTCACATTATATCCATTTGATAGTCTAAACTGCTTTCTTAATAGAACTGAGGGTTAATACAAATATTAGTGACAATTTAGAAACACTATTACATATTCAGCAAATTGTAAGGGATTTCCCTTATCATGAAAACAATTATGGGTTCCAAACTACATTCATACTCGATCTTAAATAATAATTCCATTCGAATTCAATCTAACTGTCACATTTCAAAGGCATGAAACCATGAAAAGAGAATTCATGCCCACTCTTTCATTTGTATTATCTTCCTATCAAAAACAAAAGTGAACTCTGGTGGCCGTTCTCATATGATATTAATGAATGGGCTTTGAATATGCCTTTACCCATTGTGGGTTAGTCCTGGATTTCTGTAAGGTATCACCAACTTATGTTTTATGAATAAGCTAGATATTCGATTGTGGTGCTATGAGTTCATCGATTGTAGATTACTAGGATATACTTGTGTAGAAAATACATTAAGAAACTTCTCTTCAATTCTATCTTTCCACAAAGCATTAATTATTACTAAAGATTAGCCAAATCATCTTGTACACCATCATTAATTAGCTAGCTAAGTATCATTTATCTACATATTAAGTAGTTCCACATATATTATCCACTCAGTAGATATCCCCACCACCATTAGCTATGATTGAGATCTTCCAATTGTTACCCACTCGTAGAGTGTGGGAAATACCAAGCCATAAGCTAAGATCACCCATCTATCCGAACTATACAGGGAAAGTCTCTAGTGAGCCAACACACCAAAATTGTGTTAATAGATCTGGAAACTAAATGAACAATATAGTCACCAAATTGGGAACCCCACCATTATGCCTCTAATAATTTTATTGAACATATACCAAAGTGTTTCATTAAAAAAAATTACGTGGCCAACAACTATTTCAAAGAATACCATCTAATTTATTGTAGAGAAATGTGTTAAGATTCTTACAAGTTTATGATCTAGGTCGACAGGTGCTACTTCCTATGTAATATCATTGGGAATGGATTCATAAGGAGTATGGGTTATGTCTAGCTTCAACACATGAGCGGTGAATGTTCAGTTTGTTAGTAAATTGTTTATGTCTCATTTGACAATGGATCTACACCTATAAGCCTTATAAAAAATAAGGTCGAGTATGAAAATATATGTTATTGGATAAAAATAAACAAACACAACAAAATAAAACACAGACACATACACAGACACAGATACACACACGCACATGCACACACACACGCATGTGCACACACACGCACACACACACACTTACACACACGACATTTAGTTGGATTTTTCTATGAAAAAGTATGCAATTGCAATATTACCAAAATATTTTTAGGTAGATATGATTGCATATTCACATTAGCCAAAGTACTAAGAAAATGAGATAAATATGATAGAAAAATAAAAAAATGCATTGTGACCAAAAAATTGCTACAAAATTCAGTTCATGAGACATCGTATGGTCTCTAACCTCTAATGATGCCCCTTCTCATTCCCCAATTTCTTGCATGGTGACACCATGTCCTGACCTGTGTGCCTTTGCTTAAGCTCAACCTCAACATGCCTTATCGATCCTTAGCTTAGTCACATACTCAGGTGGCGGTGCCTGCTGCTAGCATGGCCTTCGTGCCCCTGTTCAACCCAGCTAGCATGCCTATCCTTAGTGGTAGTAATGGCGTTGATGAATGATCATTTTAGCATAGGTGCACCCATGGATGAACCTCACCTTCCAACAATGACAACATGAAGTCCCATCCCTAATTGCCTTGAGAACCTATTCTCGACACTGGAGTGGGAGGCAAAATTGGATACGAAGGTACTAGTAAGGGCCTTCCTTCTGCCACTCTCAATGGGGAAATATATTTAACAACTCCTTAACAAGAAAATTCAACTTTAAGCTATATAACTACTGGTCTAGAAGACATGATATTAAGGGAAAAAAACTACTAACTACAGCTTGATCTAATGCCTCAATAGTTTTTCTTGTATAAAAACATATAGAGACCTAGTAGGTCATTGTGTTTTGTGTCAAATTCCTACAAATTTCCCAAATACAAACATTACCTAGAATAGTATGTTGCACATTACCTTAAGTGACAACTAAGTACCTTCTACTCCAACAAATCACTTTGGGTACAATAGTTAGTGGAGGCCACATCTAGTTAGCTACCCATATGGCATAATATATTTGTGGTTAAATCACATGAGAATTTAGACTAATTTCATTCCAAGACAATTTTTCAAAGCAGCACATATTGAAACTAAACACAATTGACTTAATGCAAAATTGTCCCGTCAATAAACACTAGGAGACATGTATGCATTGGAAGAAAAAAACTTGTCTCTACTACAAGGAAACTAGCAAACTTAAACAATTTAATGTATGTATTATACATTCCATAGCTAATGTAATAAGTTTTATACATGCATAGCTCCTACAACATTTTGAGTACATCAAACTCTAATGTAAGAGTGCATAAATATGTTTTCCTTGATATTTAAGATACATGATATATATTTAAAATGCATGTTGGATTTCAATATGGGATATTCAATAAATAGCAAATAACACCACCAACCACCATTAATGCATACTATGTCTTGGTTTGCATCATCTTTTTGCGTCCCATAAATAAGACCATTAAAAATGCACGAGGGGATGGAGATCTTACATAACTAAAAAAAGAATATTGGAGTCCTATAAATCCTAGTAAATAATGACAAAAATCACAATGTCTAGTTTCTACTTAAACCTATTTTTTGATAAAGTCAAGCTTGCTCCATAAATCCTTTGTTAAACACGATGCATGATAATGTCTAGTTTTGACATTGTATCCTCGAAGGAATTTACTCATGAAACTTTAAGTGCTTAATAACTCGTGTTGGCAGCGGAAAGGAAATATTTGAAAAGAGATTGTGTGAAGCAGGGTCGATATTACAAGCTCCTAAGATAAGATCGGGTCATCTTAGAATAAAGAAAAGAGCATGAGAAGATGATGGGAGCATATGCTCAATTAAAATTAAATGTACAATAGACATTTTCAGAACCTGAAATGTTGGGGTATTGGAGGACATAGGGTCTAAAAACCGTGGATGATGGAAGCATATGCGCAACTGAAGAGGACATGCAATATACTTTATTAAGAACCTACAATTATCAGATGATGGCAGCCACATGGTTTGCAACATGTGGCATCTCCAGGCTGTTGGGAAGAGCCACCGAGGAAGTAGAGTTGTTGGATGATCTCTCAAGTTGTAGCACAGAGACATCGGGAGGAAGAACTAACTGCAGAAACCTCAAGATGGACAGAGACACAGAGAGGAATAACCATCTACGGATGCTGTCGGGGGCTATGAGAATAAACTGGAGGCCTTATGCGAGAAACTGGGAATTTTCTACATGAGGAGTAGATGATATACGGTGCGGTTGGGGGAGAATGCAGTGAGACCGGGAGACTAGGGAGAGACTGTGATTCTGTTGGGAAAGATTTTGGAGGGAGAAATCTATGTTTGGGGGGAAGTTCAATTGGAGGAGAAAACAGAATACACGGGGGATGAGAGGCGCTATGAAAAAAATCCGTTTAAATAGAATACAAAGGAAAAAATAACTACATATTTTATTGACATTCCGAGTCAAGAGAGGACAACTGTAGTTAAGTGTGTCCGACTGGATTATTTATATTTATTCTACTTAAATTTTTATTACTTGTAACTAAAAGTTGATTTACCTACATATAAAATATATGTACTTAGTAATATTGTAGTCAAATCATATTATTTTTGTAGTGATTGATTTAGAAAATTGCAGTGAATCAATTTTCTAATGAGAAAAATCCAAAATGATTTGATAATCACCCGACTAACGCTGTAATAAATAATCAACCATTAAGGTAGGAAATTTACCAATTACATCATATGCAATTCTTGATAGATAATATGTGCAACTCCTTGCTATAATTATCTGTATGCCTCTGGACCTAGACGCTCTAAGAATCACCTGTTAAGCCTGACCCAAAAGCTAACTGATAATAATACACCCCACTAGGACAGAACCTACATTATTACCATCATACTTCCACAAGATAGAAAGCACACTACGCTAGGGCATAACCTATGCTTGTTGATCAAGCTTTTTGTAAAGAGGTGAGATCACCTCCTTACTAAAGGAAATACATAACATCCACTTTTTTTCTGAGAAAAATAGATATTGTGGAATGTATGTATAATGATATAATTAAATAAGCATGTTTTAGATACATGTAAAATGTCAATAGCAGCAGAAAAGAAACTAAGTTATTACATTGCTTTTTGAACTCAGTTCACTAAATGAGTTTCTTTGAAAAGGAAAAATTGAAAAGAAACTATAGAATCTAGAAATAAGAAACCTAGTCATCCATGATAGCAAAGCTTTAATCTACTCCTAAACTTGGTCACCGTGGCCTTGTTCAACACCTTGATCTAACCCTAGGTGGTTTGGAAAACACCCAGCAAAAAGGGAAAGAAAACAAGGCATCTGTCAGAGATAATGAACAAGGACAAAACATATGAAATTATGTAGAAATAAAGGCTAATATTTCATCATAAGATGAAGATGGTCAAAAGTATGAAGCATAAATAAATAGATGTTAGCCATAAAAAAAGTAAAAGTTTGCATGCATGATTAATATTGACTACCAAAACTATGTAAGGTTGAGGTAGCTACCTAACCTCAACCAATAGGTGAGTGAGAGTTACACCACCTACAAATATTTTATATTGTGGAGAGTAACACATTCCCCTGGGCAAATTTACACATTCCCTATCTATGGGTGGTTGTACAAAAGTACCACTACACTAGTTAAATATACTAATAAAATCAACATACTAAGAACTATGGCAAGTATAAGCATTAAGTAATAGAAATATGGTAGTGGGGTACAAGACCCAAGAAATAAGTAGAAAAACTGATTTTTGAGGCAAATATAGCAAAGGAAATAACAAAAGAGAAATGAAGATTTCATAAAAACCTCAATAGGAAACTAGTTAGGGCTTGCAACTATTCCCAACATAGGTGTAAGGAAAGCACATACCTCTCTTAATGAAATCCAATTACTTCTCTTTCACTACTTTAATTGAGTCCAAAGCCCACCTTTCCTATTTTCTATGTATAATCATGTATTAGGGTTTTGCATATGCATAAAGGTAAGGAAACCCTAACTTTTGGACTTTTTGGATAAAACCTTAATTTCGACTCTGAAACTATCACCATTGACCATATTAAGTTCTCTTGATTAAGAAAACATATAAGTTTGTCTATTTTTGAGTTATGAGGTTTAAAGTTGATTTTTGGTGATTTTTATGTATTAAATTCATTTTTAGAAAACACCTTTCAAAAAAATTCAAAACCAAACATTGGTTGTATTTTTTTTAGAAAACTTACATTTTTTAATTCCAAAACATATTTTCTTTTAATTTTTGGACAAAGGAATAAAAAGATATGATTTTTCTATTATGGACCAATCAGAGAATGTCATGTCAACAAGTCCATTGCAAGAGAGAGGAAGAGAGAGTGAGAGAGAGGTGGGCCACGTGACTTGGACCACCCATGGGGTGCCAAGTCAGTGGTCCATGCTGACTCGTCCGTGTGTCAACGCTAGAGGATAAAGAACCAAAAAGATGAGAATAGCCTTACAAGGAAATTGTGAGGAAAGAAGGAAACAGCAAGGGGCAGAACGGTCAAAGCACCAAGGGGATTGTCCCCTACCTCAGCTCACAAGCCATGGTTATGAGCAACTTAGGCTGATTTTGGGTGATTTTGCTAAAAATGACCAAACTCAAAAACAAGAGTACAAAAAGAAAGAGAAGATCACCACAAACCTATTGGTGAAGTCAATTTGATCTTAGATGGAGTAGAGAGCAAGCACTTGCCACCGCAAGCCTAGGAACAAAACCTACATGTTGTCAAGCAAGAACACAAAATCACGAGTAATTGGAGGGTGAAAAGAGTTGCAAGAGGGCATGGGAAGACTCAGGTACCAGTATTTATAGGCAAGGTTGAGAAATAAAGAGAAAAGGAAGTGGCTCAAACTTGTTTGTAGAGCAAGGTTTGGGGATTTCCTAATTTCTCCATGAAAACACAAATATAATAGATCATTAGGTGTGGTTTCTTATTTGGAATTGTTTGGAAAAGATTTCATGAAATTTGATTGAGAATCGAGTGAGTAATAAAGAAAACAAAATCGACTATTTCGGTCCATGTTGTCAAAATGGTAGGATCTAGAAGACAATCTGCAAGTTGTTGCTTTGCAGATCCAATGGTGGTGATCGTTCGGGTCAAAGTCAATGCATGACAATTAAATCGAAATCCCAATCATATTAGAATATAGTGTATATATGCATTAGTTTTCCTTTTTATCTCTCCTTGTTTGAGGGGGCAAACAAGCTCCAAAATAAATGAAAATTGACACTTAGAATATTTTTTATATAAGGAATATGAATAAGTAATTAGTTTTGCCTTTTGGGAACTTTCAATGTGTTAAATAAATCAAATCTTATTTTCTCTTTCCTCCTTCATTAATGGTTATAAGATTCTCCAATTTTGGTGAAACTTCACCCACAAGTCACATTAAGTGTCTTGGATACGGATTTGTCATCAATTTTACATGCTAGAGTTATTTGTACATTTATTTAATATTTGAAGGTTATACACACTTTCTCTCTCCTGATTTCACCTTTTAATCAAATATTCTCCAAATTGAGTGAAAATTCACCCAAAGGCATATCTTAATGTATATATCACAAATTTGACAAAAATTGCTACTTGTTGAGTCATTAAAGATTTTATTTTGTATTTTTGAGTTATCTCCTATATTCCCATTCAATGAATACAATTATACTTACTAATTTTCCAGAATTTGTGAAACTTATCACCCAAGCAAACTTGTACTATAAAAACGAATTTGGATTATCTTTTGAGTTTCACTTTTATGGATTATAGGTGATTTACTCTTATTTTCACTTAATGGAAAAATTATTTCATTTAATGTGGCATTATCTAAATTTTAAGGTTTCCTTTTGTCCTCTTCATACAAAAATCCATAGAAACTTCTAGATCGGTTTTATCTTATCCTTATCCCTTTTATGAGGATATTTTGCAAATTAAACCCATTAGTAAGCTTTCACTGAGGTATTTGTGCTTAACTCCTTATAATGTTAAATATTGGGAACAAATTTACATCAAACCTTTATAATTTCCAATAATTCAACATCAAGAAAGAAATGAAAGAAAAAAGATTCGGAAAAGGCTAAACTAAAGGTATACATGGATTTCAGTTTGTTACAACACTTCACCTGTTAAAAAGGATTTTCTCCCCAAAATCTCATATACAATTAGAAGGGTGAGTACCCAACATCTCATCTCTAAGCTCCCAAGTGGTTTCTTCCAAACTATGATATTTCCATATGACTTTCACCAACTCAATCTCCTTGTTATTCAACTGCTTAACTTGGGAGTTAAGAATCCTCACTGAAAACTCTTCATAAGTTAGATTCTCTTGAATTTCTAAAAGGCTTGATTGAGGGTACATGATAAAGGTCCTTCACATACTTTCTCAGCAAAGAGACATGAAACACATTATGGATCTTCTCATAGGCAGGAGGAAGATCTAAACGATATGCATAGTCTTCAACCTTATGCAAGATCCCGAATGTTCCAACATAGTGGGAACTAAGCTTGCCTTTAAATTTAAATCTTGCAATAGAACGTATAGGCTTGATCTTCAAGAAGGCATAGTCACCTACTATGAAACTCACATCAGGCCTTTTGTTATCATCATACAACTTTTGTCGATCGTGTGCAGCTTTCATATGCTTCTTGCTCAATTGAACATTCTCTATCATCATATGCATATCATCACTCTTCACTAGAGCATGTTCTCCCACATCATCCCAATGTAATGGAGAATGACAAGGTCTTCCATACAAAGCTTCATAAGGTGGCATACCAATACTAGCTTGGTAGCTATTGTTGTAAACAAACTCAACCAATGGAAGATACATATCCCATGCACCTCCCCAATCCATCACACAAGCACAAAGTAAATCTTCTAGAATTTGCATTGTTCTTTCAGATTGATTGTCTATTTGTGGATGATAAGCCATACTAAAATGCAAGTCAGTACCAATCTCTTCTTGAATCTGACTCCACAAATGAGAGGTAAAATTCGGGTCACGATCTGATACTATCACCTTAGGAACTCCATGCATATGAACAATCCAATCCACATACAACTGAGTCTTCTCATCAACCTTGTAAGTGGACTTGAACGGCAAAAGGTGGGTAGACTTGGTAAGTCAATCAATCACCACCCACACAACATCAAAACCCTTCCTGGTCTTAGGGAAACCAGTGATGAAGTCCATAGTAATCTTCTCCCATTTCCATTGTGAAATCTCAAGCGGGTGGAGAACACCACCATGTTGTTGATGCTCGATCTTGACTTGTTGACAAGTCAAACACTTGGCAACAAATAGAGTGATATCCTTCTTTATGTTCTTCCACAAAAAACTTTGCTGTAGGTCCTTGTACATCTTTGTAGTACTAGGGTTTATTGTGTACTTAGACCCATGGTCTTCACTCAAAACCCTTCTGTTGTATACCACCAACCTCAGGTATCAACAACCTTTGTCAAAAATGATCCACTCCAACTGAAAAGTCAGATTGTGGATTCTCAACTAAGGTCTTCATATCCTCAAGATAAAAACTTTCAAGCTATGCAACAACAACTTTTGAGATCCAAGAAGGTGTAATGGACAAACTAGCCATGTGAAAACACAACTTCTCAACACCATCTTTATCATCTAGTTGTGGTTGCCAACAAGAAACATAATCCAGGTTCATAGCAGCATATATTCCATCTTTCTTTCGACTCAAAGCATCAACAACTATGTTATCTTTACCGAGATGATAATTGATGGTAAAGTTGTAGTCATTGAAATAGTCCATCCATCTTCGCTGCCTCAAATTCAGATCCTTCTATGTCAAAAGATATATCAAGCTTTTGTGATCTAAGAAAACATCAAACTTCACTCCATACAGATAGTGTCGCCAGATCTTTAAAGCGTGCACGATGACAGCTAGCTCTAAATCATGTGTAGGCCAGTTCTCTTCATTAGGTTTCAACTGGCGTGAAGCATAGGTGATCATTTGATCCTCTAGCATCAAGACACACCCTAATCCTTGCTTAGAAGCAGCTGTATAGGTGATTTAAGGTTTGCCTTCAACAAGTAAAGCAAGAATAGGATCAGACATCAAACATCTCTTTAGCTTCCAAAAACTATCCTCACATTCTGGTGTCCACAAAAACTTGACTTCCTTTCTTGTCCACTTTGTCAGAGGAAGAGCTAGCTTAGAAAAACTCTTAATAAATCTCAAATGTAACCTATTAAAATTGAGGAAACTACAATGTCAGATAGAGTCTTCAGAGATTTCCACTTGGTCACAGCTTCTACCTTTATAGGATCAACATAAATATGTCTGACAAAAATCACATGACCCAAAAACATCACTTCCTTGGTCTAGAACTCACTCTTTGAGAATTTAGCATATAGTTGATTTTCTCTCAGTGTGTTCGGAATGATTTGTAGATGTTCATGATGTTGTTCTTCAAACTCAGAGTAGACCAAAACATGATCGATGAACACCACAATGAACTGATCGAGGTAAGGATGAAACACTAGATTCATCAAGTCCATGAAAGTAGTAGGGGCATTTGTCAAGTTGAAAGGCATGACCAGAATGTAACACCCATGCCCACTTCCCTAGGCTCTAGTAGAGTTTTAGGAATGACAAATGGCCCCACAGACCACCACTAGCCTTAATTGTGTGCTTTGTCCTCACTCATGTGCAATCTTGGGTCAACGTACGGACTGGTCACCCATCCCAGTACTACTCCAAGCTGAGCACGCTTAACTATGGAGTTCTTAGTGATGGGCTCCCTGAAAAGGAGGTGCACATTGGTGATATGGGTAGTCCAATCATTCCTTTTAAGATTTTTTTATCTGATGCCTCAAATCATGGGACATTACAATCTCCCCCACTTAGACTCTTGACGTCCTCGTCAATGCTCAACTATATGGCCTCATAATCTGACCCCATTTCAGTGCAGACCCACAATGACCCATGGACACCCATCTCCCAATCATAGAATACCAGTGCAAGGGTGGCTACGTCAACCATGGACAGCCCTTTCCTACATGCCTGGACTGCACGACTCAAGATTGGCATGCCACATGCCCATGCGAGCCCCACCTACTGGAGGGGTTATGGCTCTGATACCATTTGTAACACTCGGGCCCACTTCCCTAAGCTCTAGTAGAGTTTTAGGAATGACGAATGGCCCCATAGACCACCACTAGCCTTAACTGCACGCTTTGTCCTCACTCACACACAAGTCAGGGTCAACTTCCTGACTAGTCACCCATCCCAATACTACTTCAAGCTGAGCACACTTAACTATGGAGTTCTTAGTGATGGGCTCCCGGAAAAAGAGGTACACCTTAGTGATATGGGTAGTCCAATCATTCCTTTTAAGAGTGTTTTATCCAATGCCTCAAATCCTAGGACGTTACATAGAAACTCATAATGCCCATAAGGTGTTCTAAAAGTTGTCTTTGGGACATCTTCATCCTTCACACGCATCTAGTAGTAGCCACTATGTAGATCCAACTTCAAGAACACAATGGATGACTTCAGTTGTTGAATAGGTCATCGATGTGAGGGAAAGGATAGTGATTTTTTATTGTCACTTGATTAAGAATATGATAATCCATGCACATACGCAACGAACCATCCTTCATCTTCAGAAACAATACAGGGGCTCTCCAAGGTGACACACTAAGGTGCACAAAGCCCATGTCAAGAAGATCTTGCAGCTCCTTCTTAAGCTCAACGAATTCTGCAAGGGCCAAGCGATAAGGCGGCTTCAAGATAGGAAAAGTTCCTGATGCAATCTCGATGGAAAACTCCACCTCGCAAGTTGGGGGCAACCCAGACAACTCATCAGGGAGTTCTTTCACAACTTCTATGTGATCGAGAGTAGGAGGTGTGTCATCAAGGACAATAGAGGCTAAAAATGCTCTACACCCTTGTGAGACAAGCTTTTTAGATTTGATTGGGGAGATGATAATTGTTGATCCTCTTGCTTCCTACCCTTAACACACATCCTTCCCTCAACATGATGTAACAAACTAACCTTCGATACTTCACATAAAAAATAGCCTTGTACTTCTTCAACCAATCCATCCCTAGGATGACATTAAAGGCAGTCATGTCAAGCAAGATGAAATTTGAGGCAAATGTCCTTCCATGGATACATAGGTACAAGGTTGGGAGTGTGAGATAAGAACAAAAGATCCTACCACTAGGGGTTTTAACATTTAATACATGATCCATATATTATGATTCTATCTCTAACATTGCAGCAAACTCAGTTGATATGAATGTATTTGATGAACCAGAATTGAAGACTGCTTTCATTGGATGCATATTAAGATGTAAAGTACCTTCAATGACTTCATTATATTCTTCAACTTCTTCATCATTAAGGGAAAACACCCTACCATTCCGCCTCTCTACATTTGGTTTTTGGTCTTGCTGGTTCTAATTGTTGTTGTTTCTTAGCGGGGGATTCTATCATTGTTGTGGTTGTTGGGTAGGCTACTAAGTTAGAGTTGGTCCCCGCACAAACTTGGGGTAGTTAGGTAGGATGTGTCTAGATTGACCGCACTTGTGGAAGATGGGTGCAAGTCAATCATCTCTGCAGGGTTTACCATTGCCAATAGGACATCTTTCCGGCATGTGAGAATGGGAGCAATGGTTGCACCTATCACACCCTTGGTTTCCACCAGTGTTCTTTCTCTTGTTGTTTTTGTTGTTCCCAAAAGACTGGAACTCGGGGTAAGACTATATTGCCAAAACCTTGTCTACCATTTGTTGAAAAGTCAATAGCAGTTGGGGAATAAGGTTTCATCCAACATTGTAGCTTAAACCCTTGAGGAACATGGTTGATCTTCTTTTAGTTCTGAGGTCCACAACATAGCACTCCAGGAGAAGAAAACATTGCACATACTCGAAAATTCTCATGATTCCTTATTGTAGATTGTAGAACTCTACTTTCTTCCTTTTTAGATAGGTGGGATAGATATACTTATTGTGGAAAAGTTTGAGGAACTCTTCCCAGGTTATGCTCAAAGTATTGTGGATATGAGACATACCCATCCACTAGACCTATGCTGACCCATCCAGCACATACATTTCAAAATGAAACTTATGGTGAGGAGGACATGCCATGCCCTCGAAGGTGCACTCCAAAGACAAAACCTAGTCATCAACTTTATCCACCATGTTTGGCTCACTCTTGCCCTTGAGGTATGGTGGTTGCATCATGATGAAGTCTGTAAGGGTCAACTCCTTTGTCTTAGATGCAACAACTACAACATTGGAAAGTTGTCCCACCAAGGTAGTCGAGACTAGCTGGCGCAACTTGGTCAACTCTTGCTCAGGGGTCAAAAGGCGTGTACCAATAGGGGCAGTAGGGACTGCCCAGTGTTGGAAGGAGTCACTAGAGTATCTCAGTTGTCGGTGTTGTCGGAGGTGGCTCCTGAAGAGGAGTTGTTCATGTTTCTAAACAAATCTCCCTTCTTGAAAGATAAGGTTATTAACATAAGATAACTAGGAGTAGAAAATTAGGATATCTAAGGCTACTATTGCCTCTAGGCATACTATTTCAAGCAGTCAGTATCATCACCAGATAGGAAGGTATCATATGGATCCAGGAGACCTCGTAAACCAAGCTAGTGATGTGGAGGAAAATTTTGCTAGCCCCCAGACCTTTATCCTTTCTAGACACCCTTTCTTTAAACTTATGCCCTAGTAGTTTCCCAACAGGCTCTGATACCATGCTATAAAGGAGTGAAATCACCCCTTTACTAAATATTTGAAGAACAAAACATCCATCTCAAACATACTCTAAAGGTATGTTCAAATGGGTGTAAAATTTTCAAATCTTTATCTCCCATATGGTGTACATGGCTTTCAGCATGGACCTATCTCATGAAGTTGTTTCTTGGAGACAAAGTTGGTGTAGTTTGTATTTCCCTCTATCTAGATCCTTTTGTTTTTATAAACCCTATATGGGAGAATAATTATGTACACTTTTATAAAATTTAATATAGTCATGAAAATTATTCCGTTGCTATACTCTTTGTCCTTTTGTATACCATTATATAAAGATTTGAAAATTTTACACCCATTTCAACATACCTTTAGAGTATGTTTGGTATGGATGTTTTATTCTTCAAATTTTTAGTAAAGGGGTGATTTCACTCTTAACTAAGATTATACATGGATTTTTGTTCGTTACACTTTTCATGTGATCTTTTGCTGGAAAGCATCTTAGACTTAATATGTTTGATTGAGGGATTTATATATATCATATATATACATATATTGTATCTAATCACCACATATATAGTACATATCATTTACCTATATCCCACAATGTAAACATACAATATAAAACAAAAGCAACGGTTATGGACATGTCTATTGTAATTCCTTGGAGCCACAAGGAATTACTACCACCTCGGTCAATAATCACATCCCATGCATGAACATGTTGTTGGTGTAGATCTGTTCTTGCCAATCCAGGTTGATCGGTTCAACCCTTGAACTGGCCATCTCCCCTCTTGGCTAGTCGATTTGTCACCAGAAATGGTAATCTGTCCTCCTGTCCATTCAATCTCTCGACACCTCCAGACTGTCAGTTGGGTCCACCAGCTGATCGGCTTACTCCTGCAATTTGTCTTCCTTGGTCCTCCTGCTCATCGGCTCATTCTTGTGAGATAGTTTCTAGCCTTACATTGATCACCATCTTCATCATTGTAAGAAGGGAAATTATCCTATTGCTTATATTATTGCATTATGGAGAGAATCCTTCAGTTACATTTGAGGAGGGAAAAGGTAGGAAGAATTAATTTTACAATGGGAATGAGGTAGAGGCTCGATATGCAAATTGAGATAGAAAGGAATAAAACCAAACCATACAACCACACACACACATTGGTTATTGGCTCTAACCATTCTACACATCCACCATCAAAACTTATTTTAGGGCGATACGTGTAAATTTCATATATATATATATATATATATATATATATATATATATATATATATATATATACACACACATTTGTTTGGGAATATGTGGTCTTATATCAGATATGCATTTCAGACAGTTTAAGTATTCACATTGTATGTAATAAATAAACTATGAAAACCAAAAGTCTGATCATATTGGTTTTCCCAAAACATAGTAAATTGATGTGGCCATGATACCACTATTGATATATATGGGTACATTATTGTACACCGTTCAAACAAAACGTCATTAACTAAGCGGAAGCGTTTGTTAGTAGTGGATTAAGGAAAATCACTAAAAATTAAAAGTTTTACAAAGAGATCCAATCAAGGGAAAACACTTTCATAAAAGACCAAAATACTTCAGTTGCATATTGGTTCACATGTACATCTCTTGTACCATGTCATCTCAAAATTACATTGACAGTTGCTTTGTTGAACTATACACAAGCAACATAAAAACTTAAAGGCATTATGCCAAAATCTCTGATCGTTTCTTTAAAACCAACTACCGACTCTGAGGACCTGAGAGTCCATAGACGACACATAGGACTCTATCTACATATATACATGATGTGAAAGCCAGTGTTTCCACCTGAGAAATCACTATCGTTCTCTTCTACTGCTATTGCTATTGTCCTTCACCTACTAAAGGATTCCTGCCTCCTCGTTTACGTCCACCTAAAAATGTGGATCCCACGGGGGTGAGACAATTGTGAATTGTCCCAGCGAGAGATATAACTCTCCATCAAGAACATTATTATGGTGAAATAAACAATAGTATAAGAATGAGCAGAGGAATTATATATTAAACAGTAGTTAGATTAAATACTAATCAAATTAGGTCAATAAAGCTTTTCAGCTATATCTTGACTAAATATCATAATACTTATTCAATAAGGAATATGAAGAACATGCGTAAAAACTATCCATCTAGGATCTATTTAAGCAATGTAATATCAATCAATGATTCTCACATATCAACCTTAAGCAAATATGCTACACGGTTGATTACATTTTACAATCAAACTTAATCCCTGAGGAGATGAAGGTATACTGTTCATACTCCAACCGACCATTGCGAAGTCGAAATTGTAACCACGCAAGATCAATGGAAGAGTCGGACTCCATGACCTCATCTCCTCCCAGTCAATGTGGGCTCAATATGTAGGACATCTCGTGTCTCTGCTACATATAGCTCTCTAGGGTATACTGGCACTTCGCTATAGAGTTACAATGGTGGTTGCACTCTCTTCGCAAATTGAGAGATTTCATGTTTATCTCACCTTGATTTTGGCATTAACATTATCGGAAGATTCATGATACATCCATCCTAGCACATGTAATGAACGATTGAGAGATTTAATGTGTATCTACCATCAATCCCACATTAGGGCGTAAGGTATTCGTGCCCATTACCCGTACATACTCAACAGTATGCACTCTAGGAGATCCCTTGGGAAAACCTATTTCACCATCACCAAACTACTGACGATGATAGATCTATGGTCAGGGCTCTACATGATAATATTTCACTAGATTAATTAAGTACATTACCATATTCTTTTTAGCATCAAATCAGGTTTCCAAATATAATTTATTAGAACCATTGCTATAAAGAATGTGGAATGCTTTCATCAAATATTGTTCAGATCCTTAATAAAGTATTGGGATCTCAATTCGTCATCTTATCAGGTGCAATCTCATTTTTCAACAACTTATCATCATAATTATGGAATATGGAATTCAACCCTTAGTTCATCATAGAACACTTGTTACCACTTATTAGGTAACTAATACCTTCAGGTCATCTGACCAAGGTGATCATGATACTGATTACACAAACATCGCATATGGCTTACCAAGCCTATTTCAACTCTTATTACTTTTTACTGAGCCATAAATCATATCATGGCTCACAAAGCCCATTAACATTCTCAATAAAAAAACATCATAACTCTTACCTAGCTATACTCATCATCTCATGATACCTGCATGGTTAACACTTATGATAACGGTTATATCAATTACATATCATCACCATGCAATTTAACACCACTAATCCCTTATTAGGGTTAGGGTTTCCCTTTTCATGTCATTTAGGGATATTCATCCCATTGCCCAGAATTAGGGTTATGATTAATCATCATATTGCCCTAAATTAGGGTTTCATATAATATAACCCAGAATTAGGGTTTCACATACCTTCACCATGTTTTAGGGTTAGGATGCACTATTCACATAAAATTATGGTTTTTCATATCCTATTACCCAAATTAGGTTTACTCCATTACCGTGGATTAAGGTTTCACTTATCATTAGCCTTAATTAGGGTTACATCTACAATTATCCCAAAATTTGGGTTACACCCTATATTGCTCTTATTTAGGGTTAAGACTCACTAATCTTCTTAATTAGGGTTTCATGATCTCATCATCATGGATCAATCCCTAATTACATATTTTTCTCATAATGAAGGAATTGAAGCTTGTATTTTCATATAAGCACTTCTTTCTCTCTCTCATCCTCTCTGGGATGTTGAGTACCTCAAAGTTGACTTAATTAGGTCAATTTTTGTATTTGCATATAAGCACTTCTTTCTCTCTCTCATCCTCTCTGGGATGTTGAGTACCTCAAAGTTGACTTAATTAGGTCAATTTTCTTATTTCAATACACCGCATTAGTGTTAGAGTAGTGTGTTAAGATTTCTCTTTCATAATCTCCAAAGATTAGCCCTTTCAAGGGTACTAATTACCCTAACTAATTAATGATACAACTAATGTAATCACCCTTGATTTACATCATTACTAATCACATAATTACTTGACCTTTAATCAACCTGGGTGTTCAAATTGTTTAGGTTAATTACTCTCCAAACGATTTTGATCACCTAGACCCCAAATGGTCTTGACCTTCTAGACCCCAAATGGTCTTGATAGATTAACCCTCAAATGGTCTAAGACCGTTTAGACCTTCAAACGGTCATGGTTAATTAAGTTCAAACGGTTTGAAACTGTTTAGAAAAGTGGGTGCTTGAAATCGTTTGGTGCAAAGATACTTGAGATCGTTTGAGTCTCAAATGGTTTGGGATCGTTTGGTCCCAAATGGTCTTGATACCATTTGGTCCCAAATGGTCTTGATACCATTTGGTCCCAAATGGTCTTGAGACCGTTTGGTCCCAAACGGTCTTGAGACCATTTGGTCCAAACCTCCTCAAAACCGATTGGACCAAAAATGGTCTTAACCACTCCAAATGATTTAGGGTTTCCAAGGTTAATTCCCTCATCAGTTGAATCTTTGTAACCACTCCTCAATTGAACCTATGCACCATACTTCAATTGAGCTAATGAGTCATCATTTAATTGATTCAACTTTCAATTGATCATCAATTAGGGTTTTGAACCCAATTGGACTAGTGTTTGAAATCGATGAACCTTCAATATTGGTCATTGTGGAACCAATTGCTTTGAAATCATTGTACCACCATTCAAATTGGGCATGACCTGACCTCAAACGGTCTTGAGGTCGTTTGGCCCCAAATGGTCTTGAGACTGTTCGGTGTCAAACGGTCTTGAGACCGTTTGACCCAAACCAAAGAAAGAAAACTCATGGAATTCAATTAGGGTTTCACTAATGACCCGATATAGGTTTGATAATTGATGGACCTTCAATATTGAACCTTATTGAAACCAATCAAATCCATTGGATCATCATCCAACACATCATTAGTTGAGCTCCAAACGGTCTGAGACCGTTTGATCCCAAACGGTCTTGAGACCATTTGGTTTCAAACGATCTTGAGACTGTTTGGTCTCAAGATCATGAAACTGTTTGCAAAGGATATTTGTGGAGGTGTGTGCTTATGATGATGTCATCATCATCAAGCTCTAAACCCATGAATCTTGCTGTGATTTCCATGATGAGTTCATCAATCAATCAAATAAAATTTGGAGGATAGAGAAAACTTCAACAATAGTAAAAGATATGAAATCAATAACAATATTCAAGGTTTCAAGTTATATAACATGCCTTCAATGAAGCTTCAAAGCTCCAACTTCACATCCCTAATGGTGAAAGAAGCTTTCTCACTTAACAAGGTTCGTTCTACAAGCTTTTGAGTGAAATGGATTGGCTAGAAAGGGAGATTGATGGAAGAAAAGAAGAAATCCATCATTTATTTTTGATTTCTACCATGAAATCATGTTTGAAAGTGATCAAGAAGCTTACCTACAGGTTGTAACTCGTCCTCCTACTTCTCCTTAGTCCTCTTGAGCTCGTCCAAGGCAATCCAGAAAGAAAATCTGAAAAAAGATCCTTGCTTGAGTGGAAAAGAGAGTATATATAAAGGAGTTTCTAGGAGAGAGAAAGTTGAAAGAAAATCCTTCAACTCTCCAAATCGTGCCAAACACTCCCCTCTTTCCCTTGTGCACGAAGGCAACCTCCCTTTCCTTTAATTCCCCTTCATTATCCTCAACTTAAAAGAAAAGAAAATTAAGCACCTTAATCATATTATACTAATATCGCATTTTTAGTGGATATTACTTTTCATTAACTTAATGTGAGTGGGCTCTCCACTCACTTAAGATATTCTCATGCCTTTTCAAGGCACAATCTAGTCCAACCTTTTGCAAAATCATCCCTCACCTTTTGGTTGAAGGGCTCTTCAATTAATATATTTATTTTTGCATTAAATTGAAGTAAAGATCCAATTATGCTTAAATCTTGATTATTTTAATATCAAGATTCTCTCTCCTCCAAAGTGATTCAAATGAGGTTCCCCTCTAATTTTCTTGCCTCTACATGATTCCGGGAATAATTAGGGTCACTCTAGAAGTGACATTTTGCATATTGAACCCTAGGTTTTGGGTAAATTGCACATTACACCAAAACTAGGTTTTGATGCACAAAGATTGCTCAACAAGCTCTATCTTGTTATTCAGGATTGTAGGAGCCATACCTCTGCATCATTCTCACACTTATGATGCTTCAACACTAAAGGAACATTTTTCCATGCACAATTTGCAATTTAACCCCTCAACTTGGGTAATTTGCACTTTAATCCAAAGTAAGTAAAACATTATTTCAACATTATTCAAAAGGACTAGAATTGAAACATAAGTTCCTCATGAACCATAATTACTTTTTACAAGACATAAGAAAGCATCAAATTAACTTACTTAAGAAAAACATCTCGGGTTAACACATAACCCAGGTCAGGGATGTTACAAATTATCCACCCCTAACAGGGATTTCGTCCCCAAAATCATCAACGAACACATTAAGAGACAAGAGTAGGATATTTCCTCCTCATATCTTCCTCTAGTTCCTACATAGCTTCTTCAATGCCACAATGATTGACTGGCCTAAATCACGCGCCTAAAATTGGAGGCGGATTTGAGGTTGTCGAGCTTTTATATTTATAAACCTGAATCCTTCTAGGCCCCCGCTACTTTGTTTACGGGGTTGAAGTAGATATACGGGGTCAAACACAGGGACAAGGGTGGTAGTGTTGAGAACCCAGAATCGACACACTACACTCTGGCAGGTATAAAGAGATGATAAATTCCCCAGAAGGGAAGCAGTAAGGTTTCACGAACAAAACAAGAAAACTATCTCCAGGTGGAGTTACTAGAAAGATTTAAGGTTTTAGTCATTTAGCAGTTTTTAGAGGTTTTCTTGCAACAGAAGTAGAAGGATAAAACTAGGGCTAGAGCAAGGTACGAAGGATAAGACTATAGCATAACAAGCGGCACCGGTAACATCCTGCACCCCTCCTCTCAGAGCGGATACCTCTAACCAAGCCTCGACACCCCTCTCGAGGTTGCTGGGCTCAAAGTTAGAGTGGAATGTTACTGAAACGACTCCATTCCAGGCACTCTCGTACTCCAGAATCAGACCAAACACTAGAGCCACAAAACAACTCTCGAAGTTGTTGCGACGGGAAAACATGATTCGGTAGCTAAGCGAAACGTGATCCAAACATGCAAGATAGAGTTCAGATATCAAACATAGCAGTCATCCAACATATTGTACCAAGCATAGAGAAGAAAGTAATTAAGCTTTTCTATTTCCATAAACAGTAAGGGTCTTAGTACATTGCGTAACAGAATTAAAGATAGAGGTCGTCTTCTTGATGTAGAAGGGCGACAGACTGCAACGACTCTCCCGCCCGATACAGCCGTGTCGGGCGGCACGCTCTCTCGAGCGGCACACCGTGACGGCCAACTGTATTGCTCAAGGACTTGGCTGATACGCTCGAGTCAGGCGACACACCCTCTTGGGCGGCACGCATGACGGGCGAAGCGTATCGATTTCGATATCATGTCGGGCACGGAGCGACGCGTTCATCGTGTCGGGCACTTGTATCGCTCATTGTCGTGGCCGATATCAGCCCGCAGTGTCGCCCGGGATGGTTCTAAGTGAACCATCCCCTCACTCTCGGGATGAGGAAGGGCTCACCCAGTGTCACCCGGCACGAGCACTGGGGCGCGATACACCTGCTCTCCCAGTTTCCTCCGAAGAACACTCAAGGCTCCCAACTGTCCGAATTTCGAAGTATCTGAACTGACCAAGCTGTCTTTTCGGCTCCCTGTAGCTGCTATTTATAGGCAGCGGTTGGGGGAAGTTATGGTGCTCGAAGCGCCACGTGTCTTCCTCATTCGCGGGTCGGTGGACGGTCGATACTGGTATCGCTCGGCTCAGGAGTGTCAGCTAATCGATCACATGGCGGGCGGCACGCCTGCCGGTGGGTGGTTGTGTTGCCCGACAAGCCTTGGCTGTCGGGTGAGATCGGCTCCCTATCGGGTAAAGGGTGTGTCGTCCGTCAGTTTCTTCTGGCGCGGCATCCCTTTGTCGTGCGTCATGGTGTCGCTCCCCCTTGTCGGGTAGGGGTCGTATCGGGCGTCAGGAAGGCCGAAACAGACTTGGACTTATTTGTGGGCCGGGACGGCCTTATTGTGTCAAAATGGAGGAAAAACTCTGCAAGAGATGAAAATATTTGATTAAAAGTGTAGCCCGGCCATTTATTGCAAAAGTGCATATAAAAGAGAGGAAAATAGCAGAAAAGGGCAGTTTTGATAACAGAATAAAGGCCAAAAACCTCACAAAATTTGGTGTTATCAACTCCCCCAAACTTAGCATTTTGATTGTCCGCAATCAATATTTAAACTTTATTTAGTGATGCTTCTCCTTGCGCAGTATAGTTCTCAGGCCAAGAGGTAAAACAAGTATAGTAATGCTTTTAGAGATAATGCGCCTCACTGCAACCAAAAGACCCTGCATTTCCTTGCCTTATTATTTCAGTAAAATTTTTCTCTACAGCTTCAGCGAGACTTTGTTGTATGATTCCGAAGTTAGATTACACACCAAACATCTTTATTTTCGGGGTAGAAAGTTGTGTAAATGGTAGGCTAAGGCTTTTTGGGTTTTTCATCTTGTTTTCCATCAGTCCATCCAGGTAAGGGTCCGTTAGCGGGCAAGTGGTCCCTGCAGTCCAAGCCAGTTAGCTTTAGAGCAGTGATTTCACATCCTACGTACCACTGCCCTGGATCTACCATGCCTAAAGATGGGTACTTTTGGAAAACAAGTGTGTGTATATATATGTTTTTTTTTGCTTTTCTTTTATTGGGCACAACTCTCATGCTTTTATTCACTCTCATAAGGCCACTTCCTTTTTTTTGGGATTTTTTTGTTGTTGGGTAAAGGGAAACAAAATATTCTTGCTGTTTGGGTAGCTTTTTCCTTCTCCATACTCGTCTCTTAGCTGTTTGCGAGATTATTATATTTTTCAAAATTTTTGGCGTGGAAAAACATAATCTTCTATTCGTTTGAAGCATCATTATCAGAAAGATATAACGGAACTTGTATCTCGTTAAGCACAAAGAAAACTAACTTTGCAAGCAGTTGCATCAGGTTTTTACTAATATAGGCTTTGTACATATGTAGGGGAATTATATGAGCATATATATGTACACATGATACAGGAAAGAACAAAAGAATAAAGAATTTGAGAAAAAATTTTGTACCTCCCTCACTGGTACATGGTACCCCCCCAAACTTACTCCACACTCTGTCCCAGAGTTGTGAAGTAGATAAGGTAGGGTAATGTTGATCCAGTGAGGGTTAGCCGATGAGCGCGCCTGCGTCAGATAGAAGCTCCCACACGTACTCTCCTCTCTTGCTGTGATAATCGATGTGTTGGAGCTGGTCAGGCACTGCTTTGTTTGCTATCCATTCCAGGACAAAGATGCCACAGTCGTTAGATAGGGGAAACTGTTGCGGGCTGCGGTGGCAGAACTGGAGTTCGTGTCATAGCATCATCCCGAGTGACGGAGGGGTTCCTGCGGTCCTCCCTTCTATCCTTGCGACACCCTGCTCACACTCTGTTCTACCTGACGAGGAAGAGTTTATCTCGATTGTTCGCGAGGCAGATGTCTCTGGGTGAGGTGTCAACCTTCTTGCGGCCGTCTCCTCCTCTCCTTCATGTCCCGGTGAAGATGGCCATGGTGTGGGCGGATGCTGCTCCACCTCTACGTCCTCAGCGATCCTTTCAGCAGCTCTGACTGGAGACACTGGTGGTGGTGTCGGTGTCAACTGCACGCCTTCGAGTCTCATCTGAAGGACCGCGACGAACACCTCATTACTGGCGTCCGGCTGCGGTTCTTCCTCTGCCTCTACTGGCATTACAGGGATGTCGGGAGCTGCGGTCGTCTTCTCCGCGGCAGCTCCCGTGGTTATTGCCTCAGTGACCTCAATGATCACCGGTTCTTCTTTGGCCATTTCATTTGTTGTCGCGGCTGTGGCTGGTATTGCATGAGTGACGACAGTCCTATTAGTAGCCTTCGTCCGAAGCTCTGGATTTGTTCTTTCCCGGACACTTGCGGCGGTGGCGTGGGCTATATTTACCGCCACGGCTTCAGTTTCTGCAGTAGTGAAGACCAGCTTGTCTGTGTCGTAAGTGGCACAGCGAGGGAACGGGAGGAGTGTGTTTGTGCTTGCGAACTTGTAGAAGTAGCCTCCCCCCTCCTTCCTTATGATGCTGGTCCTCGTCAGGTATTTGAGGTCAATAACCTCATCTCCATGTGTCCTTGACAGACTTCGTGGCTCCTTAGGGTACCCGAGCCCCGCTGTAATTAGGTTAACGATGCCCCCATGCAATATTCTTTGGTGGCATCCCTTATTGGGTGTAGCCTATTCAGCAGGAACCGTCCGAGGTTTATCACTCTTCCCTCCATCATGTGCCATATGACGTGGAGTTCTTATGTGTAAATGTTTCTAGACTCATTTTTGCTGAACAGTAGGCATGCCACCAACTTGTGTATGATTCTCCAGAAACATGAGTGCATCGCCACCACTTTGACTCCTGGCTTAAAGGATGACTCGCCGGTCAGCTTATTCCAGAGCTCCACGGGGTTGAACCCGTCTCCTTCAGTGATTGTCTCACCGTTATTCATCAAATCGTACTCCTCCTCACTGGAAGAGAAGATTTTGTTCAGCAACTTCTCAGAGATTGCGTACTCCGAGTTGTACAGCCTGGCTTGGAGTCTATCAGCTCTGCCGTATTCTTTCTTTTCAGCTGCAGAATTCTTTACTCGGCGGAGAGATGACATGAACTCTTTTGTGAGCTCGGTGTAGGAGGAAGACCGAACGAGGCAGATCTTCTTCAATCCAGCCACGGCGAGGACGCCCTTCAATCTTTCAAATATGCCTAGCTCCACGAAAGAAGACCGATGGCAGAACCTGCTCGGCCTGTAGAGCTTGGTTGACAACTCAGCGTAACGGCATGCATGCTCATCTTCCCTTGGTAGGAACCTTCCTGGGGTGTATTCCAAGGGCTCCTGGGGTGTATTCCTTGTCGTTGCTGAGGGTGGTGCCGCCATCTCACCTGTCCTCATTCTCGTTTCCGCCATTGACGGCCGAGTTGCTTCCGGATTCGGGCGTTTCTGCCCGGCAGTGGGTACTCCAACTGATGTCTCGGGGTAGACCCTCCTGCCTTTCTCGTCGACACGGACAACAGTTTGCTTGATGTGTGCCATTCTGTTAATTAACAAACAAAACCCTAGGTAAATTTTGATATCTTGATGTTTTGAAGAAGTTAAACTTGAATGCTCAAAAAGGTATGTCCTGATATAGAAATGATCCACACCCCGTATCGGGCAACACAATTGTTTCAGGGGTGAAGCCTTGTGCCCTGTACTAGAGGTGGGTATCGCCCATCAAAAGAAAACTCGAGCTGATGCGAGATCGGGCGATACGAGGAGAGAAGCGCTGCACAACACATTGCCCGACACAGATGTACCGGGCGATATGGTCGCCAAAGATCGACTGTCCATCAGGACATCGCAAAAGACAAACGTGTCGCCCGATACGCAAACGTGAACTAAAGGTATGTTGCGCGACATCCATATCGGGCGATACAAGGCATGCTCAACAAAGGACCCGTAAGACCGATAAGCTTCATGTTCAAAGAAAGGAACGTGTTGGGCGATAGGGTTTGTCGGGCGTTACCTTCCTGAACTTTCGCACGACACGAGAGCAGGGCAAACTTGCGCGATGCAGGAGCAAAAACACAAGGTCTTAGCACGGTACGGGAGCATGAGAACAGTAAGGCAAGGAGCCCGGCATGGTAAAAACTCGCCCCTCCTTATATAGAAAACTCAATCGGGGTGAAACAGGTAAAACCGGGGCAGTTGTCGGCCGTTAGGGCAACTCGTAAGATGGGCAAGTCCATCTGTTGGCCTAAGGGTGATCAGTTCTTTGGCGCGACGGTCAGAGGTGCATTCCATCTAGGCGTGTAATCCGTCACGGCCCTTGCGATGCCCGAAATTCCACTGCCTGATATGGGCGCATTCATAGCTCCGGTTGGGTTGCTTCCTCTACATCATGAAAACAAAGCGGTTTAAACTTCGGCTGATGAGTAAAACATCATTGGCCGAAGACTGAGATCCCAACCTCAGATGGTATTACCCATCCCGGTCTATAAAACTAAGGCAGTGACCCATAAGGGTCAGTGCATGTGACGCATGCACTGACTCTGGCCTTATTACATGCCATAATGTTCATAATGTTCATTTTACTTGAAAGTAAATGCGCCCTATACTAGGAATTTAAAAATAGCTCGGGTTGCCTCCCGAGAAGTGTTGTAGTTTTTCGTCTCCAGCTTGACGGTTCCAGCTTTTTCATCCTCTAGCCTTTAGTATCGTCCATCTCTTACAACTCAATCCCTTCTTCTCTTGATCACATCCCTACCTTCTTGGCAACCTCAGTGTTGGGCAGTATTTTGCCAGAAGGATTCTTCATTAATTCAGCCATTTGAGCTAACTGCTGATCAATTTGGTGTTGATGTGTCTGCATATCCGCCAGCTGGACCTGCAATGAGCTCAAAACACCCGAATTTGATAGCGCACTCTGCGCTAGCTGGTTATGAATCGTGTCCTGCTTCTTTGCAAAGTCGAAAAGTTGGCCAATTACGTCTGATTGGCTCGAGCCCTTGTCCTGATCTTTGTTCGGCCCTTGATATTTACCTTGTGCCTGAAAGTTTCCTTTCTCTGGCTAGAATTGACTGTTCTTGGTATATTGACCAGACCCCCCTCTCTTCTCAAAAGCTTGTATTGGCTTAGATGTAGCATGCAGCTGGTGAGAATTCTCAGCTGCATCTTTGTTGCCGTAGTTAAACCCGGGATGATCTGGCCTTTTGAAGTTCACGAAGGAGACATTTTCAGTCTGTTCGTCTTCCGAGTCAGAATCACTATCTGCTTCTGGTCGGGTGTAAACGCAGTTGTCTACCCCATGTCCTCCTTCACCGCATGTAACACATTTCATCACCTTCTCGACTGGATTCTTACCTTTCCCACCAGCTTCTCGCAGTTGTTTAACATCAGTGGTGATTCTCTATATCTATGAGGTGATGGACTCCAGTGCCTTAGACTCAAGGGTAGACCCTTCACCGCCCTTCTTGACCTGTCCTCTGTCAGATCGATCAAAGTCAGCGCGGGCCATCAGCTCGGCCATATTCTTGATGATCTTTTCACACTTTCTTGGTTTCTTCCAAAGAAAGTCACTGCGTGCTACCGCATTTAGTGACACCCTTTCATCGGGAGTCAGGCCATTATAGAAGGTGGTGACGAGGAAGCCCTTCTTGTAATTATGATGGGGACAATCCCTCTGATACTCCTGGAACCGCTCCCAGGTGTCATGGAGGCTTTCACTAGGCTTTTGCATGAAGGATGTCATTTTCTGCCTGTTTCTGACCGTTCTTTCGGTGGGGTAGAACTTGTTTACGAATGCATCGGCCAAAGCTTCCCATCTGTTCAAAGACTGGTGGGGTAACCCAAGATACCAGGACAGGGCCTTGTCTTCTAGGGAGAAGATGAAGCCCTTACAGTAGATAACCTCTTGAGGGACCCCCCACATCTTTATCGTATCACATATGTTTTTGAATGCATCAAGATGGTGGTAGGGATTGTCACTTTTCGAACTCCCCCTGAAGCTTTTGTTTTGAATCATCAAGATCACATATGGCTTAAGCTCAAAATTTTCCGCGCTGAACCGCAGGGTGATGACGGGACATCTGGAGTTGTTGGCTTTTGTGGATGCCAACTCTCTCAATGTCTTCTCCTCCTCTTCAGAGTCGTCGCTGTTGCTAGCCTCGCGATGCTATTCTTGGACTTTGTGTCGCTTGTGTCGCTGACGGTGGCGACGCCTGACATGGGGGTGGACATCCTCAGAGTGCTCTGATTCCTGATCTTCATGCCGGTCATTGTCGTCATACCGATCGTTGCCACTTGGCGGAGAAGATTCATTCCTAGGCCTTCCCTGTTGTTCCCCTTCAGAGTATTGCAGGTTGACACGGGGAGGCATGATGTCGATGATTGTGCTCGGTCGAATAGTTGAATGGTGTTGGAGCTCAGTGGAACAGTGATTTGTCCTTCGGAGTACCTGAAAATGGCACGAAAAATCAAGTTAAAAAAATAGAATTATTATGTTTAGGCAAAGGATAACAAAAAAAGAAAAGAAAAAGAATGGTGTCAAGCTCATTTCTAAGCTTGAAGCACAGGAGTGTAGTTAGTGGATTTGGATTCGTCAATAGTGCCATTTTGCCTTGTCCCCGGCAACGGTGCCAAAAAGTTGACCGGCCTAAATCGCGCGTCCTAAAATTGCAGGCGGATTTGAGGTAGTCGAGCTTTTACATTTATAAACTGGAATCCTTCTAGGCCCCCGCAACTTTGTTTACGGGATCGAAGTAGATATACGGGGTCGAACACATGGACAAGGGTGGTAGTGTTGAGAACCCAGAACTGACATGCTACACTCTGGCAGGCATAAAGAGATGATAAATTCCCCAGAAGGGAAGCAGTAATGTGTCACGAACAAAACAAGAAAACTATCTCCAGGTTGAGTTACTAGAAAGATTTAAGGTTTTAGTCATTTAGCAGTCTTTAGAGGTTTTCTTGCAACAAAAATAGAAGGATAAAACTAGGGCTAAAGCAAGGTATGAAGGATAAGACTACAACATAACAAGCGGCACCGGTAACATCCTGCACCCCTCCTCTCAGAGCGGATACCTCTAACCAAGCCTCGGCACCCCTCTCGAGGTTGTTGGGCTCAAAGTTAGAGTGGAATGTTACTGAAATGACTCCGTTCCAGGCACTCTCGTACTCTAGAATCGGACCAAACACTAGAGCCACAACACAACTCTCGAAGTTGTTGTGACAGGAAAACACGATTCGATAGCTAAGCGAAACGCGATCCAAACATGTAAGCTAGAGTTCAGATATCAAACATAGCAGTCATCCAACATATTGTACCAAGCATAGAGCAGCAAGTAATTAAGCTTTTCTATTTCCATAAATAGTAAGGGTCTTAGTTCATTGCGTAAGAAAGGAATTAAATAACAAAATTAAATATAGAGGTCGCCTTCTTGATGTAGAAGGGGGATAGACTGCAGCGACTCTCCCACCCAATACAGCCGTGTCAGGCGACACACTCTCTCGAGCGGCACACCGTGACGGCCGACTGTATCGCTCAAGGACCTGGCCGATACGCTCGAGTCAGGCGACACAACCTCTCGGGCGGCACGCATGACGGGTGAAGCGTATCAGTTTCGATATCATGTCGGGCATGGAGCGACACGTTCATCGTGTCGGGCACTTGTGTCGCTCATCGTCGTGGCCGATATTGGCCCACAGTGTCACCCGGGACAGTTCTAAGTGAACCATCCCATCCCTCTCGAGATGAGGAAGGGCTCACCCAGTGTCGCCCGACACGAGCACTGGGGCGTGATACACCTACTCTCCCAGTTTCCTCCGAAGAACACTCAAGGCTCCCAACTGTCTGAATTCTGAAGTATCTGAACTGACCAAGCTGTCTTTTCGGCTCCATGTAGCTGTTATTTATAAGCAGCGATTGGGGGAAGTTATGGTGCTCGAAGCGCCACGTGTCCTCCTCATTCACGGGTCGGTGGATGGCCGATACTAGTATCTCTCGGCTCAGGAGTGTCGGCTAATCGATCACGTGGCGGGCGGCACGCCTGCCGGTGGGTGGCTGTGTCGCCCGACAAGCCTTGGCTGTCGGGCGAGATCGGCTCCCTATCGGGTAAAGGGTGTGTCATCCGTCAGTTTCTTCTGGCGCGGCATCCCTCTATCGTGCGTCATGGTGTCGCTCCCCCTTGTCGGGCAGGGGTCGTATCGGGCGTCAGGAAGGCCGAAACAGACTTGGACTTATTTGTGGGCCGGGACGACCTTATTGTGTCAAAACGGAGGAAAAACTCTGCAAGAGATGAAAATATTTGATTAAGAGTGTAGCCTGGCCATTTATTGCAAAAGTGCATATAAAAGAGAGGAAAATAGCAGAAAAGGGCAGTTTTGATAACAGAATAAAGGCCAAAAACCTCACAAAATTTGGTGTTATCAGTGATGCCAGAGAAATTTTACAAGACATATATCTTTCTTTTCAGCTTTTTAATTCTTTTATCAAGGATGATCACATGTCCTTCAACATATGATACATCATCATTTAATTCTGCCTCCACAGGTTGTAGAACTAACTCTGTGTCAGGATGACACTTTCTCAACATAGAGATATGGAACACTGGATGCAACTTATGCAGCTCAGATGGTAATTCTAGCTTATAGGCTACCTTTCCAATCCATTCAATGATTGGATAAAGTCTCATAAATCTAGGGGCTAACTTCCCCTTCTTTCCAAATCTAAGAACACCTTTCCAAGGTGAAACCTTGAGGTATACTCTGTCTCCAACTTGGAATTATAAAGGTCTTTGACGTTTGTCGACATACGACTTCTGTCTATCTTGTGCAGTCTTTAACTGTTGTTGGATTATTTTAAAATTCTCAGTTGTCTGCTGTACTAGCTCAGGACCCAAAAGTTGATATTCCCCCATTTCATACCAACATAACGGAGATCTACAACGTCTACCATATAATGCTTCATATGGTTCCATGTCAATACTGTGCTGATAGCTATTATTATAAGCAAATTCTATCAAGCTTAGATGTAGATCCCAACTTCCTACAAATTGAAGGACACATTCCCTAAGCAAGTCCTCCAAGGTTTGTATGGTCCTTTCAGGATTTCCATCTGTCTGTGGGTGAAAGGTTGTACTAAACCTTAACTGCGTACCCAAAGCTTTATGGAGTCGCTGCCAAAAACAACTCGTGAACTGGGGACCTCTATCAGAAACTATAGAAACTGGAACCCCGTCTAAACATACTATCTCTTCTATATATATATGTGCAAGCTTGTCAGCAGAATAGGTTGTTTTGATAGGAAGAAAATGTGTTGTCTTAGTCAACCTATCAACTATCACCCAAATGGAATCATGACCTTTGGTTGTTCTAGACAAACTAACCACAAAGTCCATGGTCATATCATCCCATTTCCACTGTGGTATAGGCAAATGTTGCATTGTTCCTATGGGCTTCTGATGTTCATCTTTAACTTGCTGACACACCGGACACCGTATAACAAACTCAGCTACATCCTTCTTCAACCCTGGCCACCAATACATATCTCTAAGGTTATGATACATTTTGGTGCTCCCTGAATGCATTGCATACATTAAAGAATGAGCCTCCTCCAAGACTAACTTCCTCAAGTCATTGGCATCAGGTACCACCATCCTACCATGGTAACAGACTACCTGATCCTATGACTCATGAAAGCCATCTTGTTTCTCACTACCATACTCTGACCTGATCTATTGAACTACAGCATCAACTTGATGTGCTTCTTTAATTTGTTGTCTCAGAGTAGGTTTTATGTGCATCTCAGCTAACAGCCCGGCTAACAATGATACTTTAAGTTCTACACTGTTCTGCCTCAAGGAGATAAGCATATCTCTCTTAGAGCACACTATTGAGTTCAATTGAGCTTTATCTAGGGTTGGTGATGATGATTTACTTCTTAGTGCATCAGCCACTACATTAGCCTTCCCTGGATGATAATCAATTGCACAATCGTAGTCCTTGATTAACTCCATCCAGCGGTGTTGTCTCATATTCAACTCATGTTGTGAGAAAATATATTTTAGATTCTTATGGTCTGTGAAAATCTGGAATGTTTCTCCATAAAGATAATGTCTCCATATCTTCAAAGCATGGACTACAATAGCTAGCTCTAGATCATGTGTTGGATAGTTTTCCCCGTGTTTCTTAAGCCATCGAGAGGCAAAAGAAATCACTTGATTATCCAGCATCAACACACATCCTAGTTCGTTCTTAGATGCATCACAGAAAACTATGTACCCCTTCCCTAGTTCAGGTAACACCAGCACAGGTGCACTTGTTAACCTTTCTTTCAACAGTTGGAAAGAATGTTGACACTTGTCACTCCAGACAAAAGGAACCTCCTTCCTGGTCAACTTGGTTAGGGGTAAAGCTATAGAACTGAAGTTCTTAATGAACCTCCTGTATCTAGTCCAAGAAAGCTACGTATTTCCATCGGTGTCTTTGGCTACTCACATTGTAGGACAAATTCTACCTTCTTAGGATCAATACAAATACCTAAGGCATATATTACATGTCCTAGAAAAGAAACTTCTGGTAACCAGAACTCACATTTGCTAAACTTAGCATACAACTTATGCTCTCTTAGCAAAGTCAAAGCCTGACGAAGATGTTTCTAATGTTGTTGAGCATCTCTACTGTATACCAAGATATCATCTATGAAGACTACTATGAACTGATCAAGAAAAGATCGAAAGACTCTATTCATGAGTTCCATAAATGCAGCCGGTGCATTAATTAGTCCAAATGACATAACTATGAACTCATAGTGACCATACCTTGTCCTAAAGGCAGACTTAGGTATGTCACTTTCCTTGATATGCAACTGATGGTATCCCGACCTCAGATCTATCTTAGAAAAGATAGTTCCACCACGCAACTGATCGAACAACTCATCTATCCTTGGCAGAGGATACTTGTTCTTTATAGTTACTTTATTCAATTGTTTGTAATCAATGCATAACCGCATAGACCCATCTTTCTTTTTAACAAAGAGAATCAGAGCACCTCATGGTGAAGTACTCGATCGAATAAAACCCTTCTCAAGCAACTCCTGTAGTTGTTTCTTGAGCTCTACCATCTCAGTAGGTGCCATTCTATATGGTGTTTGTGCTATCAGTTGCGTGCCCGGGATTAGATTAATCTCGAAATCAATCTCTCAGGGTGGAAGAACACCTGGAAGTTCCTCAGGAAACACATCTTCAAACTCCCTAACTATCAGAACTTCAAAAGGATTTGGGCTCTCCATTGTGGTATCCACTACATGTGCCAAGAATGCAAAGCATCCTTGCCTCATCAGCTTCTCAGCTACCATAGCTGACACAAGACATTTTGGAAGAATCTTTCTATCTCCCTGAAAGATCCTTGTGTCAACGTCATCTGTGAACACACCTTGTCTGGAACTACAATCCAAGACCACCTTATACTTCTCTAAGGTTTCCATCCCAAGGATTATATCAAAACCCTGCATCTCAAGTGGTATAAGATCCACTTGAATCTGATGTTCAGAAAAAGAAAGAGTGTAGGGAGAACACACCTCCCGCAACACTGCAAATCCCATCAAAGGAGTTTCTAACTTCAAACTCTCTGACCTATGACCAACTGTCATATTGCAGTCAAGAATCACTTCTTGAGTGATAAAGGAATGTGTAGCACCCGGATCAATTAAAACATAAACGAAGCAGAAAGAAGACATATCAGAATGAAACCATTCCATCTGACCTGTAAATCTGGGATTGACAATTACTTCAGGCTGGTTCATTGCATAGAACCTCGTCATTGCCTGCGGTTGACCCTGTGCTCGGTTATTGGGTGTCGATGAACCATCTTGTAATGCTTGTCCTCATCCTCGAGCGCTACTAGAAAATTGTCTCCTCTGAGAGCTTTGTTGACTCTGTTTTGGAGGTTGAGTCACCACTGTATCCCCAACTGGACAATCCTTCATCAAATTCCCCATCTTTCCGCATTTGAAACAACCTTTATTCTCCCATTGTGGCCTGGATGGTCCTATTACTGACATTGAAGCTAAACTTTGGGCTCTAGTTGGAGCAAAACTACGGCCCCTACACCTACTTGACGTCCATTGTGTCTGGGGATTAAATCTTGGTGGTGGTGGTGCAGAAAACCTTGGTTTTTTGAAACCCTCAGACCCCAATCCCTGGTATTGGGTAAACACCTTCTTGTTGCTGGTATGTTGCTTTTCTATCATAGACCTTTATATCCTCCTCATAGACTCTACAAAAGTGGAAAACCTCTCCCTATTCTCCAAAGCAGACGTGGGAGTAGTCAAATCAGCATTCAACCCTTTCTCAAAACGTCTGATCCTCTCCTCATCATTGGCTGCCATATGCAGACAAAACTGCAAAATCTCCATGAACTTAGCCTCATATTCACTAATGTTCATCTGACCCTTCCTGATCCTCTCAAATTGAGAGATATTCTCATCTAGAAACGTCTTAGGGAAGTATCTAATGATGAATTCTCAGTGGAATTCTTCCCATCTGATTACTACACCCGGTCTGTTTCCTTCTTCAATAGTCCACCAGTGGACAACACTCCCCTTGAGGAGGTATACAATATGTCTCACCTTCTCAGCTTCAGGAATGTCAAGGATCCTGAAAGCCATCTCCAGCTCCTTCATCCATAAGTCTGCATCTACTGGGTCAGTTGTACCAACATAATCTATGGCTCCAACCCAGTGGAGTCTCTCAAAGGTCTTGTTGGTTCCATGTCCATCATTATGGGTTGGTGCCCTCGGTGCAGGTGGTGGCATTCTATCTGCCATGTGTGTCATGGTCGTCAGGAATTTCCCAAATAGAGCATGAAGGGTTGGGTTTTCTATTACAACTGGGTCAATCTGGGGATGTTCAGGTACCAGCTCCTCTCTGGGCTGGTCCCTTGCACCCCCTCCTGGTGCAGCAACGCTGCTTTCCATAGCATGTTCATCATGTGATCCAGACATCTTTAGTATCTTCTTCTCCTATAAGAGCAGAAGTCACTATCAGATAACTGGAAGACACTAGAACATACTCAACAACCTTAATCCTATGTCTCTGTAGACACAGCAAACCTAGAGCTTTGATACCACTAATTGTTGTACATCGTTCGAACAAAACATCATTAACTAAGCAGAAGCATTTGTTAGTAGTGGATTAAGGAAAATCACTAAAAATTAAAACTTTTACAAAGAGATCCAATCAAGGTAAAACTCTTTCATAAAAGACCAAAATACTTCAGTTGCATATTGGTTCACATGTACATGTCTTGTACCATGTCATCTCAAAATTACATTGACAGTTGCTTTGTTGAACTATACACAAGCAACATAAAAACTTAAAGGCATTATGCCAAAACCTCAGATCACTTCTTTAAAACCAACTACTGACTCTGAGGACCTAAGAGTATAGAGACAACACATAGGACTCTATCTACATATATACAAGATGTGACAGCCAATGTTTCCACCTGAGAAATCACTGTCGTTCTCTTCTACTGTTGTTGTTGTTGTTGTCCTTCACCTACTGAAGGATTCATGCCTCCTCGTCTACATCCACCTAAAAATGTGGATCCCACGGGGGTGAGACAATTGTAAATTGTCCCAACGAGAGATATAACTCTACGCCAAGAACATTATTATTGTGAAATAAACAACAGTATAAGACTGAGCAAAGGAATTATATATTAAACAGCAGTTAGATTAAATACTAATCAAATTAGGTCAATAAAACTTTTTAGCTATATCTTGACTAAACATCATAATACTTATTCAATAAGGAATATGAAGAACATGCATAAAAACTATCCATCTAGGATCTATTTAAGCAATGTAACATCAATCAATGATTCTCGCATATTAACCTTAAGCAAATATGCTACATGGCTGATTACATTTTACAATCAAACTTAAGCCCTAAGGAGATGAAGGTATACCGTTCATACTCCAACCGACCATTGTGAAGTCAAAATCGGTACCACACAAGATCAATGAAAGAGCCAGAATCCATGACATCATCTCCTCCCAATCAGTGTGGGCTCAATATGTAGGACATCTCATGTCTCTGCTACATATAGCTCTCCAGGGTATACTGGCACTTCACTATAGAGTTGCAGTGGCGGCTGCACTCTCTTAACAAATCAGGAGATTTCATGTTTATCTCACCTTGATTCCAATATTAACATTATCATGAGATTCGTGATACATCCATCCCAGCACATGTAATGAAAGATTGAAAGATTTAATGTTTATCTACCATCAATCCCACATTAGGGCGTAAGGTATTTGCACCCATTACCCCTACATACTCAATAGTATGCACTCTAAGAGATCCCTTGAGAAAACCTGTTTCACCATCACCAAACTACTGACCACGATGGATCTATGGTCAGGTCTCTACATGATAAGATTTCACTTGATTAATTAAGTACATTACCATATTCTTTTTAGCATCAAATCAGGTTTCCATACATAATTTATTAGAACCATTTCTATAAACAATGTGGAATGCTTTCATCAAATACTGTTCAGATCTTTAATAAAGTATTGGGATCTCAATCCCTCATCTTGTCAAGTGCAATCTCATTTTTCAACAACTTATCATCATAATTATGGAATATGGCATTCAACCCTTAGTTTATCATAGAACACTTGTTACCGCTTATTAGGTAACTAATACCTTCAGGTCATCTGACCAAGGTGATCATGATACTTATTACACAAACATCTCATATGGCTTACCAAGCCTATTTCAACTCTTATTACTCTTTACTAAGCAATAAAACATATCATGGATCACAAAGCCCATTAACATTCTACAAGACAAAACATCATAACTCTTACCTGGGTATACTCATCATCTCATGATACATGCATGGTTAGTACTTATGATAACAATTATATCAATTACGTATCAGCACCATGCAATTTAACACCACTAATCCCTTATTAGGGTTAGGGTTTCCGTTTTCATGTCATTTAGGGATATTCATCCCATTGCCCAGAATTAGGGTTATGATTAATCATCATATTGCCCTAAATTAGGGTTTCATATAATATAACCCAGAATTAGGGTTTCACATACCTTCACCCTATTTTAGGGTTAGGATGCATTATTCACATCAAATTAGGGTTTATCATATCCTATTACCCAAATTAGGTTTACTCCATTGCCCTGGATTAAGGTTTCACTTAGCATTAGCCTTAATTAGGGTTACATCTACAATTATCCCAAAATTTGGGTTACACCCTATATTGCTCTGATTTAGGGTTAAGACTCACTAATCTTCTTAATTACGGTTTCATGATCTCATCATCATGGATCAATCCCTAATTACATATTTTTCTCATAATGAAGGAATTGAAGCTTGTATTTGCATATAAGTACTTCTTTCTCTCTCTCATCCTCTCTGGGATGTTGAGTACCTCAAAGTGGACTTAATTAGGTCAATTTTCATATTTCAATACACCCCATTAGGGTTAGAGTAGTGTGTTAAGATTTCTCGTTCATAATCTCCAAAGATTAGCCCTCTAAAGGGTACTAATTACCCTAACTCATTAATGATACAACTAATGCTATCACCCTTGATTTACATCATTAATAATCACATAATTACTTGACCTTTAATCAACCTGGGTGTTCAAATGGTTTAGGTTAATTACTCTCCAAACGGTTTTGGTCACCTAGACCCCAAACGGTCTTGACCTTCTAGACCCCAAACGGTCTTGATAGATTAACCCTCAAATGGTCAAAGACCGTTTAGACCTTCAAACAGTCTTAGTTAATTAAGTTCAAACAGTTTGAAACGGTTTAGAAAAGTTGGTGCTTGAAACTGTTTGGTGCAAAGATACTTGAGATCGTTTGAGTATAAAATGGTTTGGGATCGTTTGGTCCCAAACAGACTTGAGAACATTTGGACTAAAATGGGCTTGAGACTGTTTGGTCCAAACCTCCTCAAAACCGATTGGACCAAAAATGGTCTTAACCACTCAAAATGATTTAGGGTTTCCAAGGTAATTCCCTCATCAATTGAATCTATGTAACCACTCATCAATTGAACCTATGCACCATACTTCAATTGAGCTAATGAGTCATCCTTTAATTGATTCAACTTTCAATTGATCATCAATTAGGGTTTTGAACCCAATTGGATTAGGGTTTGAAATCGATGAACCTTCAATATTGGTCATTATGGAACCAATTGCTTTGAAATCATTGTACCACCATTCAAATTGGGCATGACCTGACCTCAAATGGTCTTGAGGTCGTTTGGCTCCAAACGGTCTTGAGACCGTTTGACCCAAAACAAACAAAGAAAACTCATGGAATTCAATTAGGGTTTCACTAATGACCCGATCTAGGTTTGATAATTGATGGACCTTCAATATTGAACCTTGTTGAAACCAATTAAATTCAATCCATTGGATCATCATCCAACACATCATTAGTTGATCTCCTAACAGTCTTGAGACCGTTTGGTTTCAAACGATCTTGAGACCGTTTGGTCTCAAGTTCATGAAACCGTTTGAAAAGGATATTTATGGAGGTGTGTGCTTATGATGATGCCATCATCATCAAGCTCTAAACCCATGAATCTTGTTGTGATTTCCATGATGATTTCATCAATCAATCAAATAAAATTTGGAGGATAGAGAAAACTTCAACAATAGTCAAAGATATGAAATCAATAACAATATTCAAGGTTTCAAGTTATATAACCCAACTTCAATGAAGCTTCAAAGCTACAACTTCACGTCCCTAATGGTGAAAGAAGCTTTCTCACTTAACAAGGTTCGTTCTTCAAGCTTTTGAGTGAAATGGATTGGCTAGAAAGGGAGATTGATGGAAGAAAATAAGAAATTAATCATTTATTTTCGATTTCTACCATGAAATCATGTTTGAAAGTGATCAAGAAGCTTACCTACAAGTTGGAACTCGTCCTCCTGCTACTCCTTAGTCCTCTTTAGCTCTTCCAAGGCAAGCAAGAAAGAAAATCCGAAAAAAGATCCTTGGTTGAGTGGAAAAGAGAGTATATATAAAGGAGTTTCTAGGAGAGAGAAAGTTGAAAGAAAATACTTCAACTCTCCAAATTGTGCCACACACCCCTATTTCCCTTATGCACAAAGGCACCCTCCCTTGACTTTAATTCCCCTTCATTATCCTCATCTTAAAAGAAAAGCAAATTATGCACCTTAATCATATTATACTAATATCCAAATTTTAGTGGATATTACTTTTCATTAACTTAATGTGAGTGGGCTCTCCACTCACTTAAGATATTCTCGTGCCTTTTCAAGGCACAAGCTCGTCCAAACTTTTGCAAAATCATCCCTCACCTTCTGGTTGAAGGGCTCTTCGATAAATATATTTATTTTTGCATTAAATTGAAGTTAAGTTCCAATTATGCTTAAATCTTGATTATTTTAATATCAAGATTCTCTCTCCTCCAAAGTGATTCAAATGAGGTGCCCCTCTAATTTTCTTGCCTCTACATGATTCCAAGAATAATTAGGGACCCTCTAACAGTGACATTTTGCATATTGAACCCTAGGTTTTGGGTAAATTGCACATTACACCAAAACTATGTTTTAATGCACAAAGATTGCTCAACAAGCTCTATCTTGTTATTCAGGCTTGTTGGAGCCATACCTCTACATCATTCTCACTCTTATGATGATTCAACACTAAAGGAACATTTTTCCATTCACAATTTTCAATTTAACCCCTCAACTTGGGTAATTTGCACTTTAGTCCAAAGTAAGTAAAACAATATATCAACATTATTCAAAAGGACTAGAATTGAAACATATGTTCCTCATGAACCATAATTACTTTTTGCAAGACATAAGAAAGCATCTAATTAACTTACTTAAGAAAACATCTAGGGTTAACACATAAACCAGGTCAGGGATGTTACATACATAATAAGGCAACGGAAATAAATTTTATCAATATGTATTCCCTATAATAGTAATATCACGTCAACTACTATGAAATAAGAAATATGATTTACTGAGTTTATACCTAGTCCTGGAGCAAGTACAAACTACAACTTGTTGCACTACAACTATCTTCTAGTTTCTCTTGGACAGTGTATGTGCACCTCCTAGTCTTCACCACGAGTAGCAGACTCAAATGGCATCTATAGTAGCTCTTGGTCTCACCACGAGCTACAGACTGATGTTGTCCTCCTACCATCAGACGACAATCTCCTCACTTCTAGAGAAGTCCACACTGACCACCTAGAACTCCTATCATTCTTATAGAACAAATAGGAAGGAGTTGTCACTCCTATTGGTGTACTAGTCACCAACTTGCTCTCCCACGATTGTTTCTTCCTTACTATCCCTCCCTTTAGTGGGTAGGACTTGTTTGGGCTCTCTATTAGTTACCACAACCAGAGAGGACAACAATTGTTGGAGGCAATTGAGTTGTGTTATGAGAAGCCCCAAGTACCCCTCTATTTATAGGAGGGGTTAGGGTCTGGGTTCCCAATCTGTGTGGGAGTGGAAGGGACTAGAAGACCTTGAATTTTCACAACATGTGACTCCTAAAACATTTAGTTGGCAATCGGGCTAATTGATTGAGAAACGTAAGACGGTCGGTTCATAGAGTGAACCAGTCATTTCTCATGTTTCCTAATTGCACATGAATTTGGTAAAATCAATTCTAATTAATGCAAACACTAATTCCTCATACCAATTGAATTGAACAAGTGAAACGAGCAATCTTTCTCACAAATTTTAGAAAGCTACTAGAACATTCATTCAGCCCAGCTGAGCCAATCGGTTCACCAGGTGAATCGGTCGTCTCACTCACCCGAACGATCAGTTCACCCAGTGAGTTGATTGGTTGGCTCCTTATTCGTGCAAAACTCCAGCCAATTCATTTCCAATCAGCATGATACTCCAAATGGTCATCTCACAGGGTGAGCCAATCGGTTGTCAGTCCATTCAGCTAATTTGTTGCTTGAATTGAGTACCTAAACACTTTAGTAATCACTTCAATCATTATTCAAGATTAAACTCCTCTTCTAGATGAGTTCCTTCATGTGTGACCCAATAGGTCCCATATCATATTGGCAGTGAATATTCATTACTAACTTATGACATCATAAGTCAGAGAATGGTGCCTAGTCACACATTAGTGCTATCCAAGTGAATGGAAAGTTAGAGAACAACTTATTCCTACAATTTGTGTAAGGTGTTACAATGATTATATAATTCATTTGTCTCTGATATCCAGAATGAACTCGAGGCATGGAATCATCATCCTCTCAACATTCAAACCATGTTCCTTGAACCAAGAGCAGACTATTTGAGATAATGTGAACTCAATATCATATATTGATTCACATGTGCATGCACATGCGTTACTCAGTCTTGCTTCTCAAGTGGAAAAGATATCAAACTTCAGTAGAAGGGACAAATCCCATCTATATCACTCAGATTCTATCCCCATGTATCAAAGCTACCCAATCATCACCTTTATGGCAACTTGTATTTTAGAATTACGTTTGATGATGTCAAAGCATACCCAACAACATGTGATGAGTGTAGTGATTTAAGTCTAACAACCACAATCACCACCTTCACTATGAGAGATGACTACGAGCACTAATGATGGTTTCCATGTGTCATTCTCAAGGTGGGTCTGTCTAATACACTATTCCACAACATGTATCTGTGTACTCCTAAATGGCTTTAGGCCATTGCTCAGATTATGGTTCTTAACAATTTCTAGTTGATTAATTGGCTCATTCTCTTATGACCAACCTATCTAAGTTGTTGGATTCAGAATCCTCCAATCTCAGATGTTTTCTACTAGAACTATTTTGTTTTGTGTCTAGAACTTGAGATTCCACAATAGCTTGTGATTCTCATAGTTCTCATTGTACCTCTTTTTTGACCTCAAACATCTTGCGTTCTACTCTTACTCTCACTAATTCTTTAGGAACTTAGTTATCCTATCAACAATATAATTTTGTTATTGGATTGGGAATAATAGTAAACAATTATGGTTTTCAAGAAACTACTTTCTCAATGTAGGTTTCAATACTTTATACATATTGGGACATTACAAAACATATCATACATAATGTCTTATAAACCATTTATACGGTACATCTTTTAGTGATAGGTATGTATATTTATGAGGATACAAAAAGATTATAATAATTCATAATCATATGATTCCTTCATTCTAACACATCATCATGTTTAGATGGATTTGACTTTTGATACACTATCACAATGCTTTCTTGATGGTTCTCAAGATATTAATGTAAAATATTTCAACTTTTGATATCATCAAAGTTTCTTAATACTTTTATTAAAGTTATACTTCATTTATAATCTGCTTGAACATTTCAAGAGATTTATGTTTCTATTTTTCTGAGTACATATCATCTTATTATTAATAATGAAATGAAGTATAGGTAACTATTTATTCCATAAGATCTTCATGCGTCATATGTATGAGGTCTATTTGAAATATTATCCTCCCACTACATTTAGTGAAGGATGTTATATCGTGTTGTGTGTAAGAAAGACTTTCTCATTTTATTAGGTTCAATAACCAAGGGAATTTATACTAACATCAATATGTATTCTAGATATGCATTTCTTATATATACATCCGGGGTGACTACTTCTAATAATAGTTCTGAGTTATCAATTTTAATCCTTTGTTATTTTATAAATGTTATAAACATTCATCTTGAAATTCTTTCGTACAAAGTTCATATATATGTTTGGGCATTGCCATACAAGATCATATATTTCAAAATAAAAACATTAATAACTCACTTTATCGATTTACCATCCTTTTCATACAATATACTTAGTGTAAAATTTTTCTATTTATTGTCCAATGAAATAACAGTTCAAGTAACTTTATTACATACCCATTGGGCTAAGATAAATTTAAATGTACCTAAAGTTTCAATAGCTTTTTCTTTTCCTTGTCCATCTTTGTCCTTTCATGAAGGCATTTACTTTTTATCAGATCTTGCACATCAAGTACGTCATATCTCTTATCTGGTATCACATAAAAAGATAAAGAAGTAATCCAACTTATATTGTAATTTTTATACCTAAAGTGGAGGCCTCACTGCCTTCCTTCTTCTTCTTTAGTTCCTCCAACTAGAGTGGGCAATTTCTTTTCTAATGTCCAGGCTGGTGATAATTGTGACAATCTCCTCATTTCTTCACTCCTCCCTTTTCTTTGAGATCTAACGACTTGGGCTTCTGGCTATCTTTAAAACTCTTCCTAGATTTTCCTTTTCCTTTAGACTTTACCTTTTTCCTATTGAACATCATCATAGACTTGGATCGTATTTCTTCATTTGTGCCTCATCTATTCTCAACATGTCCAACAACTCTATCAACAGCTTGTCAAAGTCGTTCATGTTGTAGTTCATGACAAACTGACTGTATGACTCTAGCATGGACTACAAAATCACATCAGTGGACAAATTTTGACCCAAGGGGAATCCCAATCTAGTTATGTTCTCCACATACCCAATGAGCTTGAGCACATGAGGACCTATTGGGTCTCCTTCTGCCATGTTGCATTTGAATAACGCCTTAGAGACATCGTATCTCTCTTGTCTTGTCTAGGATTGGAAAATGTTCTTAAAATGTGTGACCATCTCAATCACATCCAAGTTCTCACACTACCTCTACAACTCATTGTTCATGGAGCATAGCATCAAACACTTGATATCCATGATATATTTAGTCTTATTATTGTAAGCATCCCTGTCAACCCTTGGTGCATTTGGAAGGAGTTCATCTAGTTTTGGCATCTCCAGGACATAGAGCATGTGCTCCTATGAGAGAATGATTCTCAACATCCTTATCCAGTCATGGAAGTTGTTCCCATTTAGCTTGTCCTTCTCAAGGACCAGTCATAGATAAAAGTGATTGCCATTTGTTTCCATTTGATTCTACAATAGAATTTGTGATTTTATGAAAACTCATTTTGATTTGATTTGATTTGTTTTGATTTGATTAAAATTTTGACGTTATTGATTTGGTCTTTAATTAACTATCAGTCTCATTATTTTGATAAAATTGATAACCCTCAAGTATCAATTTGGAAAATTGTAGTGAATCAATTTTCTAATGAGAAAGATCCAAAATGATTCGATTGTCACCTGACCAACACCGCAATAAATAATCCACTAGTAAGGTAGGAAATTTTTCAATTGCATCATATGCAATTCTTGATAGATAATATACACAACTCCTTGCCAAAATTATTTGTATGCATCTAGGCCTAGACGCTCTAAGAATCACCAGTTAAGCCTGACCCAAAAGTTGACACAATAATAATGCACCCTGCTAGGGAGGAAGCTACATTATTACCATCACACTTCCACGAGATAGAAAACACCCCATGCTAAGGCATAACCTATGCTTGACCAATCATGCTTTTCATATGTGCCCCTATTGGAAAGCATCTTAGCCTTAATATGCTTGATTGTAGGATTTATATATATCATATATATACATATTTTGTATCCAAGCACCACATATATATTACATATCATATACATGATATATCCCACAACATTAACATGCAATATAAGACAAAATTGATGGTTATGACCATCTCTACTATAATTATGGAGCCATAAAGAACTACTACCACCTAGGCAATCATCACATCTCATGCATGAACCTACTACTAGTGTAGGTTTGTGCTTGCCAATCCGGGTTGATCGGTTCAACCCTTGAAATGATTGTCTTGCCTCTTGGCCAGACGGTTGGTCACCAAAAATGGTCATTTGGCCTCTTATCCAACCGATGTCTGGATACCTCCAAACTATCAGTTGGGTCCACCAGGCAGTCGGCTCGCTCCCCCAATTTGTCCTTGGTCCTCCACCTGGTTGGCTCGCCTGACGTTGATCATCATCTTTGTCATTGCAAGAAGGGAAACTATCCTATTGCTTATATTCATTATGGAGAGAATTCCCAGGTAATATTTGAGGGGAGCAAAGGTAGGTAAGAACTAAGTTTACATTCAAAATAAGGAGGTAAAGGCTCGATATGTAAACCAAGATCAAAAGGAATAAAACCAAACCATACAAACACACACAAACAATGGTTATTGGACATAACCATGCTACACATCCACTGTCAAAATTACTTTTAGGGAGACACATGTAAATTGCATATGTATACATATATATTATATAAATATATTAATTTGGGATTATGTGGTCTTTGATCAGATATGCATGCAAGAGAGTTTAAGTATTCAAATCATATGTAATAAATAAACTAAGAAAACTAAAATTCTTATCATATCGATTATCCCAAAACATAGTAAATTGATTTGGCTCTGATACCACTGTTAAAAATACATGTACATAATATGGTAGTGAAACAAATTTTATGTATTTGTATTCCCCATAACAGTGAGATTGCGTCAACTACTATGAAATAGGAAAGATGATTTAACAAGTTTATACCTGGTCTTCGAGCAATATTAGTGACTACAACTCGTTGCATTGCAATAATCTTCTAGTTGCTCTTAGACAGTGTCTATGCAGCTCTTGGTCTTCACCATGAACAATAGATTCGAACAATGTTTGCAGTGGCTCCTAGTCTTTCCACAAACTGCAGGCTGACGTTGTGCTCCAAGTGGCAGATAACAACCTCCTCGCTTCTAGAGAAGTCCACATGGACCTCCTACAACTCATGTACTTCTAGTAGAATAGATAGGAAGGAGTTGTCCCTTCCGTTGATGTACTACTCACCAACTTTCTCTCCCATAATTATTTCACCCTTGCTATCCCTCCCTTTAGCGGGTAGGACTTGCTCGGGCTCTATATTGGTTACTACAATCAGAGAGTACAACAATTGTCAGAGGCAATTGATTTGTGTAATGGGAAGCCCTCAATGCCCCTCTATTTATAGAAGGGGTTAGGGTCTGGGTTCCCAATCTGTGTGGGAGTGGAAGGGATAGGAAGATCTTGAAGTTTTGCAATATGTGACTCTAGAAATAGTCGGTTGGCAACCGAACCGATCGACTCATATGTGAGATGGTCGGTTGGAAGAGAGAACCGGTTATTTCGCCTATTTCCTAATCACACGAATTTGGAAAAATTGTTTCTAATTAATGCACATATTAATTCCTCGTACTAATCGAATTGAACAACTAAAAGGAGCAATCTTTATTATGAATTTGAGAAAGCTAGTAGAACCTTTGATTGGCCCAACTGAGTCAATTAGTTCACTAGGTGAACCGGTCATCTTGCTTACCTGAGCTGATGGGTTCACCCAGTGAGTCGATCGATTGGTGCCTTATTCATGGGGAACTCCAACCAATTTAGTTCCAATCATCCTGATACTCCAAATCATCTCATTGGATGAGCCAATCGATTGGGAGTCTAGTCAGCTAATTTTTTGCTTGAGTTGAATACCTAAACACTTTAGTAATCACTTCAATCATCATTAAAGATTAAAATCCTCTTCTATATGAGTTCCTTTGTGTGTTACCCTATAGGTCCCATATCACGTTGGTAATGGATATCCATAACTAACTTATGACATCACAAGTAGAGAGTGGTGCCTAGTCACACATAAGTATTGCCCAAGTGAATGGAAAGTTGGAGAACAACTTCAACCTACAATCTATGTAAGGTGTTGTAGTGATCGTATAATTTCTTTGTATCTGATACACGAAATGAACTCGAGGCATGAAATCATCATCCTTTCAACGTTCAATCCACGTTCCTTGAATCAAGAGAATACTATATGAGATAATGTGACCTCAATATCATATATTTATTCACATGCGCATGTGCATGCATTTCTCAGTATTGCTTATCAGATGACCAAGATATCAAACTCCAGTAGGAGGGGTGAATCCCATCAATATCACTTACAATCAGTCCCCATGTGTCAAAGCTACCTAATCATCACCTTTATGGCAATCTGTATATCACGATTACATTTGATGATGTCCTAGTATACCCAAAGACATGTGATGAGTGTAGTGATTTCAGGTCTAAGAACCACAATCACCACCTTCACTATGAGTGATGACTATGACCACCAATGATTGTTTCCATGTGTCATTCTCAAGGTGGGTATGTATGATACATTGTTTCATAACATGTATCTATGTGCTTGGTTTTATATGCCATTTCATGACTAATGAGATTTTGTCGTCAACCAACTCACACTCCAGTCTTATGTGTTACTGGTATCTATCTTCCATCTACAATATCAACTGACTAGGGACATAATAATAGTTTACATACTCTTAGCATTTGTATGATCTCATTGTTCAAGTCTTGTAGTTGAAGACATACGTCATTGAGTATAGTCATTCTTTTGACATTCATAATTTTCCTCATTATCTCATAGCTGAGTGAAACAAAATGAATTGAAATCTTTCCTTTTATGAGTATTAATCAAATCTTTTATGGTATGTGCCATGTCAATCATCACATGATTGGCTCTTTGGGCATACCTTACCAACATATTAATCATTCAAGATTGTATTATCATTCAACAATAACATATGATATCACAAGTTAAGTGAATTTAATGAACTCAACATGTATTCAAAAAACATAGGGCTTACCTATATGCATTACCTTATTTCATGATATATTATATTCTTATTTAAGAAGAAGCATATCTAGGAATTGAAATTATTTTACTTGAACTCTATGTATTTTTCTTATCAATTTGGAATATAGCTTGACAATAAGCTAACCTACCAAAAAAATTATATGTTCAATTTAAATAAAACCTTCTAGTACAACTAGAAGAGGCCAAATCATCCCTTATCCATACCTCTAGTTGGGTAGGCTCATCTACTATAACCCTGAGAACTGATTTAATGGCCCTCATGTAGTGATCAAGTTTGATCATGTGGATCAGGGTATCCCCGTCCTTCCCATATGTGGTTCTTCAACCTTGGCCCTAGCTCTCACACATAAGGCATACTGCCTGGAGTCAAATACTTGGTTGAGTCCAGAGCTCTACCCTCTACTTACATGGCCAAGGATCTCATGCCTTTTGTCATGGTTAGTCCAACTCCAGTAGAAGCAATTGAGAACCACGAGAGGTCAGAACTAACATTTTGTGAGTTGGATTTTCTTGATAAGAATAGGGATAACAAAGAAAATAATTGCCTCATTTTTTGGTGATTATAAACTTGGGAAACCTTGCTGACAACCAACAAAACTTTCTCCACCTCTCCTAGCAACCTGCTCTAGTCCCAGCATGATCTTCAATGAGGTTCCACTCATAGTAGGAGCCAGAGGTCAGTGCTGAGATCCAAAATTCTTTGAAAGAATATGGAGATCAAAGATCCCTTGCTGAATCCTCCTAATGCTTGAGGTAGACAAAATTTCCTCATAAAGATCAACACTGATGAGGACATGGTGAGGGTCACCAAATAATATGATGGGGTTTTAGGAGAGTTGCAAGGTCCTTGCATGAAATTTAGAAGATGGTTGATTCTCTCTAATATGTAGGAAGAGGAGAGGGATTCTTATATAGGGATATGGTGATAGGATGAGGCCCTACAAGGAACTTTCAAATTCTCATTGAGATAATGACATTCTTCGTTGCTAATCCCATGACAATGGGGTTCTTTTCTTTTGGATTGGATTGTTTTTTACTGTCTTACTTCCTAAGATTAGAAGGTGATGAAAGACGGGATGAGAGCCTAGAATTGGGAGATTCATAATGACGTGTAAGTTATCCATGATATACATAGGTTACCCTGATCAAGTATTTGGTGGGGGAGGTGATTACCCTACACTCATTTCTACCCAGTATCTGGGAAGTGGGCTCAACCTCTCAAAAATTATTAATGTTTTTAAATTAAAACCATTATATAAAAGTAATTCTCCAACTCATGGATGTTCCTCAAATGATCTCAACATTTAGGACTATCGTAGATTAGTATTTATCTGTCGTTGGACCATGGATAAGGCCAAAACAAGTTTTTTCAATATACAAAACTTGTATTACAATAAAAAAAAACTAGATAACTACTTAATTACCTAGGTCACAAAATAATTTAGAATCTTTTGAAAATTATTATATAATCTCATAATTAAATCATGTACCAACTTAAATAATCATGGGAATTTAATATGAAGCCAAAATATTGAATTCCCAAATTGTATACCAAGGACCTATTCGTAAACCAAAAAGTAGTTAAATTGGGCTTTATCTTGGATACTTGGGTCCATGGTTTGAAACTAGGCCTTCTAATGGATCCTTAAAATTCACCATAATCTTGGTTACTAAGTTAAACCATGAACCATTACAGTATCTCAATTGAAATATCATGTTAATCCATTTTCTCATTATTTCTTTATTTACTTGAATTGAAGACATAATCTAAGTCTAGGGATCAAATTCATCAATCAAATTCATAATATTTCCCTCATTATCCCACTTTAATTCTACTCTTCATATTCTTTAATTATATGTAAAGTTTCCAAACTTTGAAGTTGTTACATTCACCCCACCATAAAAAGAATTATGTCCCCTAAATTGGAATCCAATGAGGTTAAGGTGAATGAAAACTCTATTAGCATGATGCATTATAGGGAGAGTGATGTATTGCAGAGAAGTTTTAGCTAGATCTTTATTGATAAATTTCATTGAGGTGAAAATTACATATATTACAAAGGTTGGAACTCATATTTTTTTCATAGATATCTCCATATCCTCATTCATTGCATTACATTATCAGCTAGTGTTTACATTTTCACTTGGTTATTATGTTCTCACCTAGGTTTCAAACATACTAATTCTCTTTCAATTACATCCACGAGATGGTGTGATCGGACTTCTACATTGTAGATCATAACATTATTCTCATCTACATGTAACACATATGTGTGTGATAGGTGGCTACTCCAATCCCTCACACGTATACTAAGGTGAAACAAATATGTGGATGCAATCCAAATACAAGGTTTACTTGGCTTTTGTGTGTAGCAATGGTGCATCCACACATTATGTTAAATTTTTGAAAGTTAGCATGAGTCGTCCTCAATAGTGACTTTCAAAACATGAATGCATCTTGATTCCATGAGTTATCTTAATTTTTTTAACCCAAGGAAAAATTGATTTTCTCAAAAATCTTGAGATTTTTTTTCAACTTCCCTTATGATTTTATTCCAAACATTGTCACATAAACCTTGCATTTTTTATATCTATATCTCGTGTATAATTGGTCTTAATCCTTCTTTTAAGGTCTCTAGTGGTATATGTACATTTCTAGTCATCTCCTCTTGACCCCAAGTGCCTTTATTTTTTATGGAGTGCCTTTAATTGATCCCTCGGGCCGCATGTACCCATGGAGCATCCATTTTCCTAACCCTTTGGTACTTTTGTACTCAAGTATGGCTTTCTGTTGACCTATGGGCCTTATGTACTCAAGTTGTGATCACCTCCTAACCCTTCAGGTCTTGTGTACCTTTAAGCATCCATACTTGACCCTAGGCTTGAGTTAGGTCTCCTACTTTCCCAAGGTTAATTGAGATATTATAGAGTTATTTAGTTTATGTCATTACTTCTAACTTGTTTAGGATAAGGGTCTCTAATTGTATCATGTTTCTATGTCCCTTAACTCATCCTAAATAAGGAGGGTCTATAGCTAAGATGTAGGTCATAGACATCCCTTCAATCTATATTTATTTCACATTTATCTTAAAAAAAGTTACCATACTTATATATGTGTGCATCCTAGGCATTAATCTATACCCACAAATTTCTTATTCAAACTTGTTGGTAGTTTTTCTTATATACTTAGATGTGCCATTATTACATTCCTTTCAATGTACTTTACTTGTTGTTACAAATTTACCTTGAGATTGCTGTCACCAAGGTTTACACATTTAAATATGTGACATCTTATTAAACACAACTTATTCTGGCAAGATAGTTGTAACGACCTTGCCTCCCAGTAACCCCCAATTAAGGGAGACCAAGAGGTCAGAGTCGTTATCCCAAATAACAGGATCAAAGGTTCGACAAATAATCAATAACAATTATCAAATTCCACTAACTAAGCTGAAAGGTTGTAATAAAATAAAACTTTGCATACCTCTTTTTTTTTCAAACTGAGGGTAACTATTCTATCCATTACTGGAGTCTATTCTATCTAATCCTCCTTTGCATTTTAATCCTCATTTAAATCCACATATGCCACTTTACTGTTTCTTCTTTTCACTTGTACCTAAAACGCCGACAAACAAAATGTTAGTCAACATAAAGCTAGTATGTGGGGGAAACAATAATCGTGCAATTAATTGTAACAACATATTGCAGTCAATTATTATTTAATAAACAACTTTATGTTTTAAGCATAGCTGCTCAATCCATACATACCCTAGCCTCTATGATGTCCCTGTAGTGGACTTGGGTGCTACCTTCCTCATGGAAGATCCCCATTAAACCCTGCATGAATCTACCTAACATGTAGATCAATATCTAGGGTTGATTCGCATGGCACTACCCATAGGTAGCCCAATCCCTAACTCATGGTGTGCTAAAGAGTCGCATGGCACTACCCATAGGTAGCCCAATCCCTAACTCTTAATAACATGATGGTCCCACTTAACAAGTAGACCCTTTACCAGGTTACCCTTTTCATCATTAGCAAAGCCACAGAGGAGGACCAGGATCTGAGCCAGTCATGTGTACATACTTATGGTGATAGTCATACTCACTTTATAGTTGCATGAAATAAAAGTCATCCAAGTAGTTATTTTCAGGCAATCGATAAAATAATTGAGAATCGTCGTGAAACTAAAGTGATTAACCATAAGCGTAACCACATACCTGTCAGGGTGATTTGAGATAGAATAATCCAATCAAGAAATCCAAATAAGCAACCACATAATGAGATCCTGAAATATGCATGCAATTTCCTATTATCAATCATACCATCAAGATCTATTAAACTTAGCTTGTTTCCTAGGGTTTCTAATCCACTTTTAGGGCTTCCATTGCAATTAGGGTTTCACTTCGTTTTACTATTTTAAACCCTAATTATTTCATCTATTCTTCACAAAAGATATTAAGGTTATCCTTTAACAACATCTTACCTTAATCTCTGATTACATGCACAATTAACCATCAATTAAGTCCATTAAGCCTCTTTTACATTAAAACTACCATTTTTATCCTTTTAATCCATGACAAGATCATTATGCTCATTTATCATCAATTCATAGTTCATTATGGTCTAATTCCCATATGAACTCTATTTGTTATTAGTTCTACCTTTATCCATTAGAAAACCCTAATTACTACATTAAGGGTATTTATCCATAATTAGGAACTTTTATACTTGAAATAGCTTGGAATTATCATATCTCAACTTTATTCATGATTTTGAATAACTAAAACCATTATGAGTCACTTATACTAATATTAGGGTTTCAAGGCCCATTAAAGCATATTTATGCACATGAAACTCTAAATTAAACTAATTATGTGAAAAGTTCATCCTTTTCATTCTCAATATACCTTTTTATAATTAATAAGTTAATATCAACTGTAATCATCCATTAAACCCTACTAAATACATTAATCATCTCCAAATAGGGTTTCTTAATCTTTAATTCATTAAAGTTGATAACTTACACTACTTTTCGAATAGAAAGAGGAATTAGCCTCAATAACCATTTTTAATGAATTCCTCTCATTTTTCAGAGCAATTTTCATATTTTATGCATACCCATCCGAGCTACTGATATTTAAATATGATGTTTGCAAGATATTACTTACCAGAGCCAATCAGAGTGCACCACGTCACTCATTGCATGCAACGTTGCTGGTTTTTGGAAACATAACGAAATGACAATTTTTCCCTCGTTTAAATCGGCAGTTGCTTCACCCCGTGGAGGGGTATTTCTTTCCAAAGCATGTCGATTGTCTTCCACCTCTAGACAACCCTACCAGGCGCCGGTGCAGCCAAACGGGGGCTCTTCTCCACCTCCCCACAGCCTGGATCTTGCCGCCAACCTCTGCCTTGGATCCATCGTGCCCCTGCGCATGTGGGGAACCCTCAGGTCGCGGCCGAGATGGTCGTTCCTAGGGCTCTGACTGGTTCAGTGTAAACGCAGTTTTCTTGGAACTCATTTTCCCAGAACTGAAATTGAGTTCCTGGAAAATGACTTCCAAATGATTGGTTTGAAACTTCAGTTTTCCTGAAACTTAATTTCCATCTGATTGGTTTGTTGTAACTGTAGGCACAAAATCTAGATATAGAAAGTGTAAATTTATGTTTCAAGATATAGTGCAATAAAAATCAATATTGAAATGAAAATAGTTAATTGGTAAAATCCAAAATGATAGCATGAACAACATAGATAGTGGGCCATTTTTAAGAATCAGATCAACCCTTTGCACATGGGAATAACATTGATTGTCATTTTTAAGAATCAGATCAATGTGCTCTAACATTGATCGTCCGTCCTGCTGCTCTTTTTTTGGATTATAAGGCCATGTGGTTGTGGGTGTAGAATAATCTTGGTACGCCAGGCGGGTGAAAAAGGTGAGAGATCTTCGGGGTGAAGGGTGGAACCATGGTATAAATAATGGGCAAAAGAACATAGCGAAACAGAATGGCTTATACCTGGGTTTTGCTTCAACCTGGTAGGTGGAATGATTTATGATTAGGGGGTTCAAGGGGGTGGCGCTGGGTTGAATGTTGTACGTGAAGATGGTCTGGTGTTTTGTACAAATCCTGGCATAGTGGTACAAATATTTCCCTATTTACTCCTCCGGCATCCCCATTGCACCACTGTCGTCGTCTGTGTTTTCCGCCAGAGCGAGCGCCCCGACAGCCGCGACCAAACTAATGATAACCGTCGTGATTTCGCAAATCTTGCTTGGTGCCGTGGGTTGGGAAATGGAACCAGAACAGGACGAGGTGGGGATCACTGGTATATTTATACGAGGAGGAAGAAAAAGTACTTACGGGCTTCAGTAGAACCTTCCGCCGGTCACGAGCAGAGGATTCCACCGTCAATCATGAGGAGAGGATGTCTGTGTAGACTTGCCGCCGCTGTCGCTGTAATGAGAGAGAGCATCGGTCGCCGTAGTGAGAGAGAGCGTCGGAGGAGTGGACTGAGATCGCTGCAGCCTTGGTGAGAAGACCGTCGAACGGTTGGTCTTCTCCGGGGAGCCGCCTCCTCTAGTTGCCGCACAAGCGAGCGGGCGAGACGCGGGTGGAGTGGGAAGTCATTTTCCTACCGCTTTCTCATGGAACTCATTTTACGGAAGGGTATATATGGCTGGGAGTCCAGGAAAAATTGGGGAATTCAACTTCTGGACTTTCAACAAACCAGTCACATGAAATTGAAAATGGAACTCGACTTCCAGTGTTTTCCGGACAATTTACAACAAACCAGTCAGACCCTAGGTGTGCCAAGCCTGTGATCTACTGAATGCTTGCAGACCTTTGGTAGGAGTTGCACGAAGATGAAGCGTGTCAAAGATAACTGATCCTTCCCAGAGTTTTCGTAGGAGTTTTGTGCCTCCATCGAGACCCACCTCAGCCTATTGGGGCCCTTAGAATAGACCCACTTTCTTGGCTATGGTTTATGGACGAAAACAAGAAGAAGGGAAGAGAAGGGTGCTTGGGATTATCTTAAACTCTGGCCAAAAGCTCTACCCCTTATATAGGGGAGGGTATCCATGCCCCAAGATGTTCATCCAAGAGGGAACAAGTCCTCTCCCATTAGGAATCCTATTCCTTCAATGAGAAGTAATCTTCTCTCTCCTAAACATCTTCTTAAAACAACATATTCATTGCATAATTAGGAAATTTGAAAATCCTCTCACCTATTATCTTTTATGCTTGACTTTTATCCCATTGGCACAAATTCTATTTTCTTTTAGTAGAAAATACTTCCTTTTTATCAATACCAAAAAATTCATTAATAATGTATCACATTATTTTCTTATTTTTCATTATTGGTATTTTCTCTTTCTTTCTTCTCCATTGGGACTCCTTGGACCCCAAGAAACTCTAAGATTTCGAAATCCCTTTTAATGGATACTCATTATCCTTCTAGATGCATCTATGTCCATTATTTCTTATTATCTTGTTTATTTCTTTATTAAAATATCTCTTTTTAAATATTTCTCTTTATCTCTCTTTTTATTTTCCTTATTGGAATTACTTTTAACATAAGAAACCTCATGGATACGAAAATCCATCAAAGATAACTCAATCATACCTTTTTCCACTTATTTTCCACATTTTATCATTGTTTTCAATTTCTTTCTTGATAAAGAAATACTTAATTGATCTTTTCTTTTCTTGTTGCATTATCTTTGCAAATTTGGACTTCTTGGTACCAAGGAACCCAAGGGCACCAAAATCCACCTTTGGATTAAATTATTTTGCCTTCTAGAGGTTTCTACATTTTTCTTTTCTCCATTTCTTATTAATAATGGAGTCCCTTTTGTCTTTTCCTTGTTATTGGGCCCAATAGCCAATAAAGCCCACAAAACAATCATCAAGGCTATTGTAAATGAAAATCAATTTATTCAAAACAAATTATATCATTATTCGTTCCAATATCTTTAATATGAGAAATTATATTTCTCACCAAATGAACCCAAAAGTTGGGGTTGTAACATCCTTCCCCTCTTATAGTAATTTTGTCCTCAAAATTCCATCAAGCAAACAAACAATTCAGGATAAGACATTTCCATGTCCATCATTGTCCCCTATGTGGCTTTACCTTATCCATGGCGCTTCCAAAGAACCTTTATCGTCACATATTCTTTTCTCTGAGTTCTGTCACCTTGGCATCTATAAATCTCACAGGTGACTCAGGTCATTTCAGCCTCCCTTGGGCTCACTAGGTTCATTGCTCTGCACATGGTCCAGGTACCTCACATAGTTCTCTAAATTGGACACACGGAACTCATCAAACATTACTTTAACCTGAGGGGTAAGGTCAAAGTTAACCTTCTCCACCAAACCATGTTAAAAGACCCCATGCATTGGGGACCCAACTCTCTTAGCTATAAGCTTAGAGGGGTCAGATTTTCATGTCGCATATTCCCCCCATAGTGAATTGCATGTCAGTCTACTTTGCATCAACTTACAACTCATTTCATCCCTGGGCTCCTTTCAGCCATTGCATGATCAAAGTGACTTCATCTGCACACACTATGGTCTTTTCCTGACCTTCACGAGGTCCCTTCACCAACATCATCTTACTGAAGTGGTGACTGACACAACCTCCCTTGTAGAGCTTCTTTACATCCTGATACTGGCTATGGTGGTTATCATCACATCTTACCGAAGACAAGAACTATCTCCATGTATCACCCTGAACGAGCACAAATGCTCTCATTAGACCCTCTAGTCTGGATCGTACTAACCATTATCTAGGGTGATAAACTTTACTATCAACGAGTTCTTCATGTACCTACTCCCACTTATGGAAGTGAACCTTTAGGTCATACTCAAGAACTTTTGAACTTGCATCATGGTGTAGTTGAACCATCTCTTTCTCATATGTAGTTCAACCATATTTGTCCCTTGACAGAACTCTTTCTTTCTCATGTAATCTAGGTAAGGCGATCTACCATAACCCATATTGCATCTTGACCTTCCTTGGTCTAGGGGAGACTTACCACGACATCCATAGTGATGAACTCCCATTCCCTTTTAGGGACTCTTTTATCCTCTATATTGATACACTGGGTTACTAGTGTTCGTCCTTCACCTCCTGGCTTGCATGGCAACATACCACATGCAACTTTATCTTAGGCATCCAAAGTACTATTGTCACTTATTATCTTGGTAGTATCATGATTTTCTGTATGTCATGATACCTCAAGATTGATTCCCCGGAAACTCTAAACTTCTCTAATCGAAGTTTCATCACCTTCCTTTTCAGAGAAGAGCATCTGAGGTTTTACCACCATCCTTTCATTGCATCAATGTAACGCTTGGGCCCACTGCACAAGGCTCTAGTAGAGTTTTAGGAATGACGACTGGCCCCACAGACCACCACTATCCTTAACTGCGCACTTTTTCCTCACTCACGCACAAGTCGGGGTCAACTTCCTAACTGGTCACCCATACTAATACTACTCCAAGCTGAGCACGCTTAACTATGGAGTTCCTTAGTGATGGGATCCCTAAAAAGGAGGTGCACCTTGGTGATATGGGTAGTCTAATCATTCCTTATAAGATCTTTTTATCTGAGGCCTCAAATCCTAGGATGTTACAATCTCCCCCACTTAGACTCTTGACGTCCTCGTCAAGGCTCAACTATAAGGCCTCATAATCTCTTCCCCATTTGAGTGCAGACCCACAATGTCCCATGGACACCCAACTCCCGATCACGGAATACCAGCACAAGGATGGCTACGTCAACCATGGACAACCATTTCCTACATGCCTGGACCGCACGACTCAAGACTAGCATGTCACATGCCCATGTGGGCCCTACCTACTGGAGGGGTTATGGCTCTGATACCATTTATAATGTCTGAGCCCACTGCCGAAGGCTCTAGTAGAGTTTCATGAATGACGATTGTCCCTACAGACCACCACTAGCCTTAACTGTGCGCTTTGTCCTCACTCACACACATGCCAGGATCAACTTCTCGATAGGTCACCCTTCCAAATACTACTCCAAGCTGAGCACACTTAACTATGGAGATCTTAGTGATGGGATCCCAGAAAAGGAGGTGCACCTTGGTGATATGGGTAGTCCAATCATTCCTTATAAGATCTGTTTATTTGAGGCCTCAAATCCTAGGATGTTACAATCAAGGACTAGGCTGGCTAACCAAACAACCATTAACTTGATAAACTGATATTGTTACATCTGAGTGTTAGCCAAACTTATCTCTTTTTCAACTGAGGGTTAACCTAACAGCCTCTGCTAGCCTCCATCTAAACTAGGCAGCTGTATCTCATCCAGAGCATCCATTACCACTTCACATCCTTAGGTGTTAGGTAAAGTTGAAGACATACACCTCCACTTATATCTCATCTCAGCTCTAAGTCTATCTTCATCAAGAAAACTCTGATCTTATTATCTTGGTTTTTCGAACTCAACCTTGTATAACTTGCAAATTCCATATAGCTCATGCTAAAAACATCCTCATAAGCTGAGTACCTTATTCTCTTAGTGTTTGTAAACCATTCATGTATCGTTCACTCCACAAGGGCATGTTATTATCTCTATCCTCATACCTCATAGCAACGTTCCAACTCACATCATCTTTTATCCTTGGTGTATGACATGTGTATTATCCTATCTCTCACTCCCATAACAAGAGGAAATAAGCATTTGGCTACAGTCCAAATATAGAGTTCTTTTTGTTCCAAGAGTAGAGATGGTACATCCACCTTTCTAGTGCACCTTTAAATCTAAGTTGAAATGTGCCACATATTTCTCTACATCACAATCCTCTCGATATCAAAGTTACTTCCATGGAAAACTGGTCTCGAACTTACTTGGGTCCACACACAATCCTTGGTCATCTCCTCTGGGTCTATAGGGTGTCGGCACTTTTGGGGTCATCCCTCTTCCCTCATGCATCCAGAGAGTGCCCTACTCATCTTCCCTTTGGGTCCCATGAGTTCATGAAGTTGATCAATCTCCTAACCCATGGCCCTCAGACAATGATAGATGTTACCTCCCGACCCTATGGTCATGTGAAACTAGGGAATTAGGCAACTCCTACTTCCATCGGTCTTATCCCTACCAGACCCTAGGATAGACTTAGGATTCTATTATAGTACATGTCCAACTTAGAACCTTACCCAAGCCTTCATCATCTCTCTCTACATTCATGGGATGACTTTCATCCTTTCATAGGGGTCATGGTTGTTGGTATGTATGCCCTGAGAGCCAATCATGTGATAATTGGTGGGATACATTAAGATTTATTTGATAAACATAAAAGGCGAGCTTCCAATTCTTTCTGGTTCAGTCATATGAGATAGTGATAGAACAGATTGAATGTCTAGAGAATGACAGTACTCAATGACGTATGCCTTCAAGTTCATGACCTGAACGATAAGATCATACGGATGCTAAGAGTTTGTACATTCTTGTTATGTCCCTAGTCGGATGTCATTGTGGAAGGTAGATAGAAAGCAATGACACACAAGACTAGATTGTGGTGTAGGTTGATGACAGAATCTCATTAGTCATGATATAGAGATATCAAACCAAACACATAGGTACTTGTTAGAGAACAAGGTACCGGACAGACCCACTGTGAGTTTGACACATGGAACCATGAGATGGTAGTCACAGTCAGTACTCACAGTGATGGTGGTGAGTGTGATTCTTAGACCTGAAATCACTACACTCAACACATGTCGTTGGGCACACTTTGACATCATCAAACGCAGTCCTGAAACATGGGTTGTTATAAAGGTGATGATTGGGTGGCTTTGACACATGGGGCTTTTGAGGGGTGAGTGATAGATATGGGATTTGTCCCTCCTGAGGGAGTTTGATATCCATGGCCACTTGATGAGTAGGATTGAGAAAGGCGTGCACGCATGTGTGAATTAGTATATGATACTGATGTCATACATATCTCTTCCAGTCTACTCTGAGATCAAGGAAGTGAATGAACGTTGACAGGATGACTGTTCCATGCCTCGAGTTCATTCGGGATATCAGTGACAAAGGAATTATACATTCGCTGTAACACCATTCACGGATTGTAGGATGAAAGTTGTTCTCCAACTTTCTACTTTCACTTGGGTAGCACTGATGTGTGACTAGGCACCGCTCTTTGCTTGTGAAGTCATAAGTGTTATGGACTTTCACTGCCAACGTGAAATGGACCTGCAGGGTCACACACATACGATTTAACCTGGAAGAGGAGTTTTGTCCACAAAGCAATGTTTAGATTGATTACTAAAGGAGTTTAGTAGTTCAATTAAACACTTAATCAGTCGATAGCTCAACTTCATATGGTTCAAGGTGTTGGACACATTGATTGGAGTATCAGATTGATTGAAATCGCAATTGACTGATTTTGCCCAACCTGTGCTCCCAACCGATCGGTTCATGTGATGAACCGGTCGGTTGAGGTTACTGAACCGGTCGGCTGGAGTGTCCAGGCCGATCGGCTCATGACCAGGTTGAAACGACCGGTTCAAGAGTTGAACCGATCGGCTCAACTGGTGCAACCGACCAGTTGGGAAAGTCATGTCGGCAAGGATTTTCCTTTTGTTTCAAATTGCCCAATTCGATTGGGAATAATATTGGTATTCGATACCAATTGGGAAAGAAACAAGGAAAGTCGTTTTGAGCCGGATTAGGACCATGAACCGATCGGTTCAGGGAACCAACCGATCGGTTGGAGTGCCCCAAACGATCGGCTCAGGTCCAACCGATCGGCTCAATGGCCGAACCGATCGGTTCAGTTGTGAACCGATCATTTCAAGTTGCGAACCAGTTGCTTTTTGTGGAAAATTCTCGAACCCTTCTACTCCTGCTTTAGTCCCGCATTGCCCGGGATGGAGAACCATGTCCCATGACTCTCCTATATATATAGGGGTATTGGGGGCTTCTCAAAGTACAGCTCAGTGCAACCAGTTGCTCTGCAAGTTGTTGTTCTCTCTGGTTTTGGTAACCGTGAGAGAGCTCGAGCAAGTGCTTCCCGCAAAAGGGAGGTGCTGCAAGGGAAGGACAACTGCAGTTGCAACAGGAGGCAGGAGAGCGTGTTGGCGACTAGTACGTCAACAGGAGGGTGCGACTCCTTCCACTTCCTTGTGGGACAAGGAGAGTGGAGTTCCAGGTGGTCCGTGTGGACTACTACAGAGGCGGGAGGACACTGCCGCTTAGGAGGACAATTGTCATCCGACAGTCCGATTTGAGTAGGAGTTGTCAGTCCCGGTGCGACCAGGAGCTGCACAGACACCGTCAAAGTCCGGAGTTGAAGACCGTGCATTGCGCGAGGTATTGTCTCCGAGCAAGCCTCGGGACAAGGTATGATTCCGCAAACCATCCTTTCCTATTATATAGACGTTGACGCGTTTCCTCGGTATGGGTTTGGGGAGAAAATTTTTGTTTCCGCTGCCTTCTCTGTCTCCCCTAAAACCCAACAGTGGTATGAGAGCCACGTCAGCTGTTCTATATTTTAGGAATATCGATATGATCGATTTTGGTTTGTCGCCTTTATTTATTGCATACGATGCGAATAATATCGGCTTTATGCATGTCCAATCCTAAATCCACAAATCCCTAATTACATATATGATATGTATTATTAATGCACTTGATACGCGTCGCCCTTAAACGAGTTTTGTGGTGGATGTATGTAGTGTGATTATGGCCTATAAACTCCTATCTGTGTGTGGTTGTTTGTGGTTGCTTGCATCTCGATCTGCGCACCGATCTTCCCTCTCTTATTCCTGATGTAACTCGAAATAATTCGAGATTCTTTCCTACCTTTGCTCCCCCCCGAATGTAACTCGGGGTTTCCTTTTAAAGCAATGTAATAAATAGGATAGATTTTATTTCCTATTATGTCAAAGACCGGCGGACATCAAGACGACTGCTCAGACGATTGGTTCAAGGAGTGAACCGATCGGTTGACCTTCCAGACGGTCGGTTCAAGGAGTGAACTGATCGGTTGATGACCGATTCGAGGAGCGAGACGAGCGGGTGGCGGACATGATGAGATGCACGACGACCAGGCGAACCGATCGGTTGGAGGAGCCAACCGATCGGCTGGTGGCACCCAGACGACCGGCTGGAGAGTACAGATCATTCATGTGATGAGTTGATCAACTCGGATGGCAAGGCACAGATGTTCATCTTGTACAGGTTGCATGTGATGTAGACCTAGATGACCGTGATTCCTCTTGGCTCGAGGAATCACATTAGGATGGCCATAATCATCGCTCTTTTTATCGTTTGTGCATGTTTTCTGTGGGATATAGCATGTATATGATACATACTATGTATTGTGGTGATTGGATATGTATATGTATATAAAACCAAATCCCTCATTAAAATATTAAGTTTTAGATGCCTTCCAAATGCAACACACGTGAAAAGCTTGTTCGACCAAGTGTGGGCACGCCCTAGCGTGGTGCACCGTCTACCTCGTGGAAGCGTGAAGGATGAATGTGTGGGTCTGCCCTAGCAGGGTGCATGTTCATCGTGTTTGCTTTGGGTCGAACTTAACAAGGTGATCTAGATGGGATCTAGTACCTTGAGGCATGGAGATGATCATTGCAAAGAGTTGTATATGACATCTTATCAAGAGTTGCATATAATGCAATTGGCAAAAGTTGCCTACCTGAGAGATCTATGTTGTGGGAGACAGCCCAAGCTGGTCCATGGCTTAGAGGATTTCAGGATCTTGCCCACTAGAAGGTTGTACGCTGCAATCTTCCGAATTGATGGTGAGGGCTATCGATTTGAAGTAAAATAGTGGGAGCGATAATTAATTAAAGGACTAATTATATCGTCAAATTTTCAAATCAATCAAATAAGTCAAAAATGAGTTTTGGACTAAAATTGCATATTTTCCTTTTGTAGTTCAAATGGCAACAAACAACAACAACTTTTCTTTGTGATCGGTCCTTGACAAGAACAAGCTAAATGGGACAAACTTCCACGACTGGTATCGGACATTGAGAATTGTTCTCACTCAAGAGCATAAGCTCTATGTCCTGGATACTCCAATTCCAGAGGAACCCGCTCCTAATGCACCAAGGACAGAAAGGGATGCTTACAAGAAGCATTCTGATGATGCCATTGATGCAAAGTGCTTGATGCTATGTTCAATGAACCATGAGTTGCAGAGGCAACATGAGAACATGGGTGTCATAGAGATGATTCTGCATCTCTGGAACATGTATGAAGATCAGGCACGGCAAGAGAGATACAATGTTTCTAGGGCGCTGTTCAAGTGCGTCATGACAGAAGGAGATCCAGTTGGTCCTCACACACTCAAGATGATTGGGTATGTGGAGAACCTGCAGAGACTGGGATTTCCACTGAGCCAAGAGTTGGCTACTGACGTGATACTGCAATCGTTGCCAGAATCTTACAGTCAGTTTGTGATGAACTACAACATGAACAACTTTGATAGGCCACTGTCAGAGTTGTTGGGCATGTTGAGGACAGTCGAGTTACAGATGAAGAAGGACAAGCCTAAGTCTGTGATGATGATCACGAGCAAGAAAGGCAAGTCCAAGTGCAAGGGAAAGGGCAAAGCTAAGAAAGGTTCTGAAGCTAGCCAGGAGTCCAAGCCATCTTCAGCTCTCAAGGCCAAGGGAGGCGTGACCAAGAAAGGAAATTGCCACCATTGTCAAAAGCCATGACATTGGAAAAGGAATTGTCCTCTCTACCTGGAAGAACAAAAGAAGAAGGAGGCGATTGAAGCCTCTACTTGAAGGTGTCATGTAAATAAACTTGTAACACTTTTTGAGATATATGATATCAAGATGTAAAGTGTAAAGCATTCTTACTTGGGGCAAGTGTTGCCTTTATAGATAGGAATACTTTAGTTTATTTTCAGCCAATAAGGCATGTAATACAGTTATGAACTGTTATTTCATACTTGCCAATAGATAGAAACACTTTATTTTTGCATATTGTATGACAATGATGGCAATTAATAAAGAGATGTTTCAATTTATAAAGATATGATCTTTGTGGCAATGCCTTATTTATCTTGTGATATTTGATATGCATAAGATAAGATGATACCTAAAAGTTATAGATAACTCAAACAATTTAATTAGCATTAATCATGAGAAATTCATTTCTAGTTTCCATGTGATGGATAAATCTAGACTCTTTTGGTTATAGAACCAGTAAGAGATATGAATATCTTGGACATGAATAATCAATCTTCACTAATGTAGTGGGAGAGTGATTATCCTATTAGGTATAATACATGTGATGTATTTACATACCTATTGGAATAAATGCTAATACTTCAAATGGTGTTTAGAGAAATACCAATATGAATATCTTGAAGTGTTCAAGATTATCATAAATGAAGTACAAATTTGGTAAAGTATTAATTCTTGATAAGATCAAGGAATGAAATACTTGGACCAAATGTTTGAGATCCTTATGAGTGATTATGATAGTGTATCATAGTGAACTCATGATTAAGGCATGGTGATGTCTGAATCAAGAAGGAATCATAATCTAAGGAGTTAGAGAATGATTATCAAATAACTGAATTCTTCTTAATAAAAGAATACCCCATACTAATAAAAGAAATTAAGAATCACAAGGGTTGTGAGTTCTTATATCTTTAACAGATACACCTCAATTATCTATGTGATGAGTTGTTCATGTGATGAGTCAACTATCAAGATGAATATGAGGAACCGAATCTTGAGTTATGGTTTATGACCTTTACATCCTAAATGACATCCATGTGTACCATAAGGTATGACCTTGATGGTAGCACTCATTGGATTATATCCATAAGTGCAGATGAGTCTTAAGTGTTAAGCTACATGGATAACATTTTGATAAGGATGATGCTTGTTGATTGCAACTTAATGGCTAAGACATTTGGCATATGGATACTAAAACCGCATTCCTATGAGGAATAAAACTAGGATGTGTACGTGACACATCCTATAAGGTTTATGAATCCACTAATGCAAATGAAGTCTATAAGTTACAATGGACTAATCAATGTGATTGATTTAGTACAAGCAACTCAAAATTGGATCTTTACTTTGATGATATAGTCAAAGGGTTTGACTGATATGTCAAAGATAAAGAAGGGATCTGTGATTTAGTGGGAGCGTATTCACATTCCACATATTGATGTGAAATGGAAATGTTCTAGAATGGAAATCTGAATGTGGAAATTATCTTTAAGGAAGATAGAGATGTTTCCTATATGATAGGAATAGAGATCTATAGAGATAGTTCTCGAAAATCTCTTGACCTGGAAAGAGAGAGCATAAATTGGCAATCTGTACTGAAGTATTCAGTATGCACAGATTCAGTGGGAGAAAACTTGTCCATATTACATGGAGTTAGTATCCCAAGGCCAAGTGTCCAATTCTTAAGAAGAATGGGAACACTAAGAATAGATATGGATCAATCATGTATGTAATCATCCCATTATCTTGCATGTATGACATGGCAAGAATAAAATGCATTCATCATCTTGTATGTAGGACATGGAAATATGATGTGCTCATCCTGATAACTCGTATGTGTGACATGACGAGTGGATGTCCGTCTATTTCCAGTAAGGGTTACTGGAATGCCATGAGAACTTGATAAGTGCTTGTGAAGTACTAGTTCTATGGAGATAAGGAAGAGTTCGATGTAAAGAGCTACATTGATGCGAACTTCCGAAAGGACAGAAAATTAATCGCAAAAAATATACATAAGATGTATAAAAGTGAAAGTTTGTTGATAATTGGAAATGTTCCAATAAAGCCATTTGAAAAAGGGGAAATGCCGAGTATCTATGTGTTAGTAAACAATAGTGGATACTATATGGATCTGAAAGTTCATAGGATGAACTTATATTCCACTCATTGATGATAAGTCTGGAATCCTTGATCATGCAATGTGGCTAAAGGTTAGCAAAGGAATACTAGATCACATATTACGGCAACTCCATCTCATACGTATGACGTACAGCGAAGAGATGCGAGACATGCAATTTGTACAGACTTTGGCAAGGTGTTGTCATTACTCACTATGTTGGCACTACAACACAGTAACATGTGGGACATGTTTGAAGATCACTATGAATATGATTCATGGGTGATTGGCTCGCAGTGCAAGTGGGAGTCTGTTGGTATGTATGCCCTGAGAGCCAATCATGTGATAATTGGTGGGATACATTAAGATTGATTTGATAAACATAAAAGGCGAGCTTCCAATTCTTTCTGGTTCAGTCATATGAGATAGTGATAGAACAGATTGAATGTCTAGAGAATGACAGTACTCAATGACGTATGCCTTCAGGTTCATGACCTGAACAATGAGATCATACGGATGCTAAGAGTTTGTACATTCTTGTTATGTCCCTAGTCGGATGTCATTGTGGAAGGTAGATAGACAGCAATGACACACAAGACTAGATTGTGGTGTTGGTTGATGACAAAATCTCATTAGTCATGATATAGAGATATCAAACCAAACACATAGGTACTTGTTAGAGAACAAGGTACCGGACAGACCCACCGTGAGTTTGATACATGGAACCATGAGATGGTAGTCACAGTCAGTACTCACAGTGATGGTGGTGAGTGTGATTCTTAGACCTGAAATCACTGCACTCAACACATGTCGTGGGGCACACTTTGACATCATCAAACGCAGTCCTGAAACATGGGTTGTTATAAAGGTGATGATTGGGTGGCTTTGACACATGGGGCTTTTGAGGGGTGAGTGATAGATATGGGATTTGTCCCTCCTGAGGGAGTTTGATATCCATGGCCACTTGATGAGTAGGATTGAGAAAGGCGTGCACGCATGTGTGAATCAGTATATGATACTGATGTCATACATATCTCTTCCAGTCTACTCTGAGATCAAGGAAGTGAATGAACGTTGATAGGATGACTGTTCCATGCCTCGAGTTCATTCAAGATATTAGTGACAAAGGAATTATACATTCGTTGTAACACCATTCACGGATTGTAGGATGAAAGTTGTTCTCCAACTTTCTACTTTCACTTGGGTAGCACTGATGTGTGACTAGGCACCGCTCTTTGCTTGTGAAGTCATAAGTGTTATGGACTTTCACTGCCAACGTGAAATGGACCTGTAGGGTCACACACATAGGATTTAACCTGGAAGAGGAGTTTTTTCCACAAAGCAATGTTTAGATTGATTACTAAAGGAGTTTAGTAGTTCAATTAAACACTCAATCAGTCGATAGCTCAATATCATATGGTTCAAGGTGTTGGACGCATTGATTGGAGTATCAAATTGATTGAAATCGCAATTGACTGATTTTGCCCAACCTGTGCTCCCAACCGATCGGTTCATGTGATGAACCGGTCGGCTGAGGTTTCTGAACCGGTCGGCTGGAGTGTCCAGGCCGATCGGCTCATGCCCAGGTTGAAATGACCGGTTCAAGAGTTGAACCGATCGACTCAACTGGTGCAACCGACCAGTTGGGAAAGTCATGTCGGCAAGGATTTTCCTTTTGTTTCAAATTGCCCAATTCGATTGGGAATAATATTGGTATTCGATACCAATTGGGAAAGAAACAAGGAAAGTCTTTTTGAGCCGGATTAGGACCATGAACCGATCGGTTCAGGGAACCAACCGATCGGTTGGAGTGCCCCAAACGATCGGCTCAGGTCCAACCGATCAGCTCATTGGCTGAACCGATCAGTTCAGTTGTGAACCGATCATTTCAAGTTGCGAACCAGTTGCTTTTTGTGGAAAATTCTCGAACCCTTCTACTCCTGCTTTAGTCCCGCATTGCCCGGGATGGAGAACCCTGTCCCATGACTCTCCTATATATATAGGGGTATTGGGGGCTTCTCAAAGTACAGCTCAGTGCAACCAGTTGCTCTGCAAGTTGTCGTTCTCTCTGGTTTTGGTAACCGTGAGAGAGCCCGAGCAAGTGCTTCCCGCAAAAGGGAGGTGCAGCAAGGGAAGGACAACTGCAGTTGCAACAGGAGGCAGGAGAGCGTGTTGGCGACTAGTACGTCAACAGGAGGGTGCGACTCCTTCCACTTCCTTGTGGGACAAGGAGAGTGGACTTCCAGGTGGTCCGTGTGGACTACTACAGAGGCGGGAGGACACTGCCGCTTAGGAGGACAACTGTCATCCGACAGTCCGGTTTGAGTAGGAGTTGTCAGTCCCGGTGCGACCAGGAGCTGCACAGACACCGTCGAAGTCCGGAGTTGAAGACCGCGCATTGCGCGAGGTATTTTCGCCGAGAAAGCCTCAGGACAAGGTATGATTCCGCAAACCATCCTTTCCTATTATATAGACGTTGACGCGTTTCCTCGGTATGGGTTTGGGGAGAAAATTTTTGTTTCCGCTGCCTTCTCTGTCTCCCCTAAAACCCAACAATGGTGACATGCCTACCTTGGTCAGTCCCCCATATTGGTTACCTCCATGGTAACACATCCATATTCACTTAGAGATGGTAATATATGGGTCTACAAGTTCATTCTTATACCATTTACTTTTCACTTAGCTTCTCAATATCCTATGAGACCTCTTTAGGTTTCCTCAAAACCCACAAAACTGGTATACACCCTACCAAAGGGTCCCTCTCCCCGGATGGGAGGAAACTACACCTCTTGATAACAAAGGTCACAAACGTCCTTATGTCTAGGGTTTACATCCATATGAGCATGCTTAACCCTAGCAAGCCATTAAGGCACAAGCATACCACCTGCTAAACCATGCTAGGTCATACTTGTTCTCTTTCCTCAATGCTGGATCAAAATCATACATTCCCATGTCATCAACTTGACTGTGAGGGGTTCATCAAACATACCTTAAACTTAAGGGGTTTCCCTTTCCTCTAAACATGAGGAGTACCATGCTCAAATCTATAGAAACTCAAATCTCGTCAGGAGCATTAGGTATACCACATCCCCTCTTAGGCCTAGGAACCCTAGGTTCACTTCTGGGTGTCCAATTGCATGCTCAACTTCTTAACCACGAATCCAACCTATCCAAGGTATGTCATGCACTCCCATGATCCTTTTATTCGAGCAATACCTCAGAGTTGAGTCCTCCTCCAGGACAACCAACTAGGTACAAGGCCTTACAACCTATTACTAAACCTCTCCAGGTCTAAGGAACTCTTCTTCCTATCCCAGAAGGTAAACACCTACACCATGGGCACATAGGTGCCAGAAGCCTCATCCTCTCTCTAGGGTTTGGTTCCTCTAAGGGCAACCAAGATATCATCAACCTCTAGGGATCAAGCATGATACAACCACTATCATCCACTTAGGTCGCATCAACCTCAACTCCCCACTTTTCCTCATATCTCAGAGTCTAGGCTTCCAACCTTCTTGCTTGGGTCCTGCTCTCTCTCTCTAGAGATAACTCCACAACCAGCCTAGTACTAAAGGTCCTCTCTCTATGAATATGGATCAAGCTCACAAGCATAAATCTACATGGTAAAGCCTATGTTTGCTCAAAGTTATCCATAACTCCTCTTACTTATCTCATAAGCTATCCATCATGCTTTCTTGGCCAGGGTTTCGACCTATTGTTCGCACTACTGACGTATTTTGGGTGCCTACTATGCCATTCTCATATAAGCTCATGGGGTTTCCATAGGTTCTTCTCTAACCTCATCAATGAAGGAGCTACCCTTCACTCTAACATGCATGAACCTTCCCAGGGTTGGGTCGCCAAAGGTACTAGGTCATCCAACCTCTCATGGCTCATATGGCATTCAAGGCATGTCCATCCAAACACCTAGTCTACCAAGACATCTAACTCTTCTTGTCAGCTCTCTCTCTAACCTCTATTTAGGGTTAGGGTTAGGGTTAGGGTTAGCATCTTCCTTAGAGGATGTTCCAGGTCTCTACTTATAATGGAGGTCTCTACCTCCAAGACTAACTCTCTTTACTTATCCTCCTGACAAGAAGGTCTAGCCTCAGGTCTCTCCTGAGGGCATGACAACTTATGTCATATGACCTAAGCATGTATCTATTCTTTTACGCTTAATCTATTAAGCTTATGTCCATGACATCTTATTTACATTCTTTTTATTAATTTGGTGGAGGATTCCTTAAACCTTATCATCCTTACCCATACCTCAAGAGGGTGAGGAAAAGAGAGAAAACCCTAATCTTTATAATCCTTAACAACATTTAAGTTGAGAAGGGATGAACAAGATGAGAGAGTCCTAAAGGTATCTTATTTTGATTAAATCCTGAGACATTGGTCAGGCAGTCACACTAATCCGGGAGTCCTCGTATTCCAACTAGCGGTGTGGAGGAAACTCTTTCCAGACCCCAGACATGATCCTTTTCTAGACACATCTATCTTTCGGAAATTCCTCTAATAACTCCCTTGGGTTCTACAGAGTTTGTAAAATTTAATAATTATTAAAGATTAAATGAGGAACCTACGCTCTGATACCAAATGTAATGACCCTGCCTCCCAGTAACCCCCAATTAAGGGAGAGAAAGAGGTGAGAGCCATTATCCCAAATAACAGGATCAAAGGTTCAAAAAATAGTCAATAACAATTATCAAATTCCACTAACTAAGCTGAAAGGCTGTAATAAAATAAAACTTTGCATACCTCTTTTTTTTTCAAACTGAGGGTAACTACTTCTATCCATAACTGGAGTCTAATATATCTAATCCTCCTTTTTATTTTAATCCTCATTTAAATCCACATATGCCACTTTACTATTTGTTCTTTTCACTTGTACCTAAAATGCCGACAAACAAAACGTCGGTCAGCATAAAGCTGGTATGTGGGGGAAACAATAATCGTGCAATTAACTGTAACAACATATTGCAGTCAATTATGATTTAACAAACAACTTTACATTTTAAGCATAACTGCTCAATCCATACATACCCTAGCCTCTGCGCTGTCCCTGTAGTGGACCTGGATGCTACCTTCCTCATGGTAGGTCCCCATTAAACCCCCATGATCCTACCTAATAGGTAGATCAATATCTAGGGTTGAGTCGCATGGAACTACCCATAGGTATCCCAATCCCTAACTCATGGTGTGCTAAAGAGTCACATGGCACTACCCATAGGTAGCCCAATCCCTAACTCTTAATAACATAATGGTCCCACTTAACAAGTAGACCCTTTACCAGGTTACCTTTTTCATCATTACCAAAGCCACAAAGGAGGACCAAGATCTGAGCCAGTGATGTGTACATACTTATGGTGATAGTCATACTCACTTTATAGTTGCATGAAATAAAAGTCATCCAAGAATTTATTTGCAGGCAAATGATAAAACAATTGGGAATCGCCGTGAAACTAAAGCGATTAACCATAAGTGTAACTACATACCTATCAGGCTGATTTGAGAAACAATAATCCAATCAAGAAATCCAAATAAGCAAGCACATAATGAGATCCTGAAATATGCATACAATTTCCTATTATTAATCACACCATCGAGATCTATTAAACTTAGATCGCTTCCTAGGGTTTCTAATCCACTTTTAGGGTTTCGCTTTGTTTTATTATTTTAAACCCTAATTTTATACAATTATTCTGAAACCCTAATTATCTCATCTATTCTTCACAAAAGCTATTAAGGTTATCCTTTAAAAACATTTTACCTAAATCTCCCATTATAGGCACAATTAACCATCAATTAAGTCCATTAAGCCTCTTTTACATTAAAACTACCATTTTTATCCTTTTAATCCATGACAAGATCATTATGCTCATTTATCATCAATTCATAGTTCATTATGGTGTAATTCCCATATGAACTCTATTTGTTATTAATTCTACCTTTATCCATTAGAAAACCCTAATTACTACAATAAGGGTATTTATCCACAATTAGGAACTTTTATACTTGAAATAGCTTGTAATTATCATATCTCAACTTTATTCATGATTTTGAATAATTAAAACCATTGTGAGTCACTTTTACTAATATTAGGGTTTCAAGGCCCATTAAAGCATATTTATGCACATGAAACTCTAAATTAAACTAATTACATGCAAATTTCATCCTTTTCATTCTCAATATACCTTTTTATAATTAACAGGTTAATATCAACTTTAATCATCCATTAAACCTAAATAAATACATTAATCATCTCCAAATAGGGTTTCTTAATCTTTAATTCATTAAAGTTGATAACTTACACTACTTTTCTAATAGAAAGAGGAATTAGCCTCTATATCCATTTTTATTGAATTCCTCTCATTTTTCTGAGCAATTTTCATATTTTATGCGTACCCATCCGAGCTACTGATATTTAAATATGATTTTGCAATATATTATTTACCCGAGCCAATCAGAGTGTGCCACGTCACTCATTGCATGCAACGTTGCTGGTTTTTGAAAACATAATGAAATGACGATTTCACCCTCATTTAAGTCAGCGGTTTCTTCACCCCACGGAGGGGTATTTCCATCCAAAGCATGTCAATTGTCTTCCAACTCCAGCCAACCCTAGCGGTCGCTGGTGCAGCCAAACGAGGGCTCTTCTCCACCTCCCCACGGCCTGGATCTTGCCACCAACCTCTGCCCTGGCTCCATCGTGCCCCTATGCACGCGTGGAACCCTCAGGTCGCAGCCGAGATGGTCGTTCCTAAGTGTGCCAAGCCCGTGATCTGTTGCACGCTTGCAGACCTTCGGCAGGAGTTGCACGAAGATGGAGTGTGTGAAAGATAACCAATCCTTCCCGGGGTTGTCATAGGAGTTTTGTGCCTCCATCGAGACCCACCTCATCCCCTCGGGGCCCTTGGAATATACCCACTTTGTTGGCTATGGTTTATGGATGAAAACAAGAAGAAGGGAAGAGAAGGGTGCTTGGGATTATCTTAAACTCGGGCCAAAGGATCTACCCCTTATATAGGGGAGGGTATCCACGGCCCAAGACGTTCATCTAAGAGGAAACAAGTCCTCTCCCATTAGGAATCCTATTCCTTCAATGAGAAGTAATATTCTCTCTCCTAAACATCTTCTTAAAACAACATATTCATTGGATAATTAGAAAATTCGAAAATCCTCTCACCTATTCTCTTTTATGTTTGACTTTTATCCCATGGGCACAAATTCTATTTTCTTTTAGTAGAAAATACTTCCTTTTTATCAATACCATAAAATTCATTAATAATGTATCACATTATTTTCTTATTTTGCATTATTGGTATTTTCTCTTTCTTTCTTCTCCATTGGGGCTCCTTGGACCCCAAGAAACTCTAATATTTCGAAATCCCTTTTAATGTATACTCATTATCCTTCTAGATGCATCAATGTCCATTATTTCTCATTATCTTGTTTATTTCTTTATTAAAATATCTCTTTTTAAGGATTTCTCTTTATCTCTCTTTTATTTTCCTTATTGGAATTCCTTTTAACATAAGAAACCTCATGGATACGAAAATCCATCAAAGATAACTCAATCATACCTTTTTCCACTTATTTTCCACATTTTATCATTGTTTTCAATTCCTTTCTTAATAAAGAAATACTTAATTGATCTTTTTTTTCTTGTTGCATTATCATTGCAACTTTGGACTCCTTGGTACCCAAGGAACCCAAGAGGCACGAAATCCACATTTGGATTAAATTCTTTTGCCTTCTAGAGGTTTCTACATTTTTCTTTTCTCCATTTCTTATTAATAATGGAGTCCCTTTTGTCTTTTCCTTGTTATTGGGCCCAATAGCCAATAAAGCCCACAAAACAATCATCAAGGCTATTGTAAACGAAAATCCATTTATTCAAAACAAATTATATCATTATTCGTTCCAATATCTGTAATATGAGAAATTACATTTCTCACCAAATGAACCCGAAAGTTGGGGTTGTAACAATAGTGGTAAGGGTTTTCATTCCTTCTATCCATCACCTACCTAATCCTCTAAACTTTAGGTCCTTCTAGGACATCCAAATTCATCTGAATTATTAGAACAAGGCTAGTCAACTCATCTTTTTAGGTAGGTCCAAATTTAAGGTATTCTCTTTGTTTTCAATAGGAGGTTAGGCTCTTCAGTCACACATGACCCCATGAGTTTATGTTTTCCTTCCTTCATATATCTTTTAACTTTATTGGATTGACCCACACTACATGCACACACCATCCCCCTAAGGGTGAGTTGAGGATCTTGTATTTATCCTTTGGTATTCCTACATTTCATGTATGTACAAAACATTTCATGTGTGCCTTACATGCATGCATGACTAATTGTACCCTACGTACCTACATACATGTGAACAAACTAGTACCTAGTTGTGATAACTAAATTGACTACCCCATTCATCATCATCAACATCTAAGCCTCAATCTTAAGTATGTTGTGGAAGTTGACAACCCCATATTTATATTAAAGTTCTTTTTCTTTTACCCCTGAGTATGGTTTTTATAGGGTTCTATTTTTCCTTCACTTTTTGTAGGTATATATCCAAAACTAGCATTTTTAATTATGTTTAAGGATTAACATATACATCATAAGGTTTTATCTCTCCTCTACCCCACTTATGTTTTACTAGGTCATCTCAACCCAAGTCCTTCATGAACATCTATGGTATCCCAACCCTATGCCCATGTCTTTCTATAGTTTACCCTTACTATAGGGTCAAAATCGATATGTGGCACCTTCCATGTCTATTTCTTTAATTAAAAGTATACATACTTTCATCAGTGTAAGATTCCTTAATCCTACTTTTCCCTAAGATCCTATCTCAAGATGAGGAGAGAAGTGATTTCTAGGGTTAAGTGATAAAGTAAATGAAAAGAGGAAGAAACTTAACATGAAAAGACCTAGAGGTATTTTATTTTAGGAAAGAATCTCAAATTTTGTAAAGGTGGGATTCACATGTGCCTGGAAGTCCTCCTTTTCCAACTAGTAGTTTGAAAGAAAAATATTTCTAACCCTTACGTTGTAGTCTTTTCTAGACACCATTGTCTTTCAAAATTACCCTAACAATTCCCTTATGTCTCTATGGAATGATAAATCAAGGCTTTGATACCAAATTGTTACGACCCCCTCCCCCGATTATCCCCCATTAAAGGTAGACCATTGGAATAAGGATCATCATCTCATGTTTCCCAAATCCAAATTTAAGAACTTGCAAATTACTTTAATCATTGGGTTTGATAAAAAGGATACAAATTTCTCCTTAAAGGAGTTTACTTAATTTTCCAATTAAAAAAGAAACTACATAATATGAAACATTATTAATACAAGGAATAACATATCATAAATTGCTATCTAACTAATCCTCCTTATGGACTTAGCTTCCTTCTCCTTGATACATTTATTTGAATCTCCATATCTTAAATTTTTATATAAGTCGGCTACCTAAAATACTGACAAATAAAACACACATTCGGTATACTTCTATACCATATACATGGATGCATATAAAGTGAGCATGTAGGAGTAAAAAAATATATTACTTAACAATATAATAATTTCACATATGAATACATTTTCATTTAAGTAATCTAAACTATGTTTTTCATGCTAACTTGGGTGTAATCATTTCTCTATCCATCGTTGGAATGATATGTTCTATCCCTTAGCAGGTATGGACCTGGGTTCAAAATAAGTTATTGTTCCTTTACATGATTACATAGGTATTTTAAGTTGGAGGTAGAATGAGATAAACATCCAAGAAGTTTAACATCATATTAAACACTTCAGAAATCATCAATAAAACCATCAGAAGTCGATAGGATTGAGTATTCATAAAAATCCATGTATCGTCAATAAATAATTCATGCAATATTATCCATGTACATCATGTATGTACATAATCCAACAATCAACCACAAAATCAAGCAATCAATCAACATGCATGTATCTGTAACACTAGGGTGTCACCATTGTATTCATTTGACTCAAAATAGAGTCTACTCTTGGTCTAGATCCTATGGATCTTGGTTTAGGGAGATATTAGGGTTAGGTTTCAAAACCATGATTCCTATGTACATGGATCTAATGATTTAGAAATACATTTATCATTGACATCTTATTCCTATGAATCATCTCAAGATTTCATGATCATTTAATAATATCATATTAATCAAAGGTAAGTGCATTTGATGAACTTAATATGTTATTCATCAAATCTTGAGTATACCTATATCCATTACCTTAAATTATTGCATTATAACATATGTTTTGAACAAGAAGCATAATCATGAATTGAAACTTTTTTAACTCTAAGCATTTTTCTAATCAATTTAGTACATAGCATGACTATATTCTGACCTACTAATAAGTTTTTTAAATATATTATAAATTAAGCCTTCTAGGCCAATTCGAAGAGGTCATGTCATCCCCTAGACTTATGATATATAGGTTGGGCCATCTATTAATATCCCAAGATATGACTTAACTAACCTCAAGAAACTATAAAGTTTGATCATGTGGATCAAGGTACCCAGATCGTATCCCCATGGTTTTTCTTATACCTCAGCCCCGGCTCATGCACACAAGGCCTTCCATTCATGGAGTCAGTTCGATTGAGTCCAAGCGTTTGGCCTTTGTTGTCTTGGCAAAGGGTCCCATGTCCTCCACCATGCCTAGACGAACTCAACGAGTAATAGCTGAGAAACCACAAGAGGTTATAACTAGGGTTCCTCGAGTTGGGTTTTCTTGAGAAGAACAAGGGTAAAAAAGTATATAATTACCTTCTATTTTGACAATTAGAGGCTTTGGAATCCTGGTTAGAATCTAGGGTAACCTTCTCCACCTCTTGACAGACTACTCTGGTTAGGCAAGATCTTCGATGAGGTGCCCTTTATAGTAGGAGTTTGAGATTGGGGCCAGGATTTGGGCTTCCTTCACAATCCATGGAGGTCAAAGACCCCTTAATGACTCGTATTAGAGATGAGTCGAGGAAATTACCTAGCAAAGATTGACGCCAATTAGGACATGATGAGGGTCACCAAAGAATATGATGGGGTCTAGGGAGAGTTGTAGGGTCCTTATAGGAAATGTAGTATATGGTTGGTGTCTTTGAGTTGTTGGAAGACGAGGGATTCTTACATAGGGCTATGGTGGAGGGATGAGGCTCTGCAAGTTTCCTAAGATTTTCATTGTGATAATGCCAATATGTGATGCATATCCCACAATAATGGGTGTCTTTACTTTAAGACTGGGTTGGTTTAGACAGCCTTACCACCCTGCACTTGAAGATGAGGATTGAGATAGGGATAATGGTGAGGAAAGATAAAAGTGATAGACATAGGGTTACCCTAGTGAAGTGTGAGAGGTGGTGGTGATTTTCCCATGCTTGGATCTACATAGGATATGAGAACCAACATCAGTCTCTCATACCCAATTCGTGTTTTTAACTAAATCTCATTATATAATACTAATTATCAATGTCATATCATTGCCTCATATTTTACCAATTATTAGATTATCATTGGGTCAAGGATAAGGTCAAAACATGTTTCTTGATATACAAAACTTGGCTTTCAAGGAAAAATTACATAATTGCTTAATTAATTACCCAACTCACATGACAACTTAGAATCTTCTAGAAGTTAGTTTATAATATCATAATTTGATGATCAATCAATCATGGTTTTTAGTATGAACACAAATATTGAATCCCCAACTTGTACACTAAGGACCTATTTGTAAACCCAAAAGTATTTCAATTGGGATTTAGCTTGTATCTTTGGGCCCACGGTTTGAACCTAGATGTGACAACCCTAACTTTTGAGTAACCCCAGAGAAACCATAACTTGAAAGTCAATACCTAAAATTTCTAGGATTCAGATCTAACAAATAAAGAACAATAATCAACAATTTCCAATAACTGAACTTAAATTGGATGCATAATGTATAATGAGGCTCCTATAATGATTTACATAAATATTACATATAAAATTAATATATATGAGTAGAAGTAATAAGATATGTAACTAATCCTACTGGATATTAACTTTAATATCCTTAATTGATTTCACCCAAATCTCCTTGTCTCCATATCTTCATATAGAATAGTATCTAAAACAACAACAAACAAAACCACCGATTAGTATATTGTTATACTGTAACATCCCTGACCTGGGTTATGAACTAACCCTAGGTGTTTTGCCTAAATGTGTAATAAAATCCTTTTGATTATCTTTTGGCATGTAATTAAGTTCCTAAGGAACATATATTCCTTTTTCTGTCCCTTTTGAATAAAGTTGTAATATTGTTTTGTAATACAAGGACCTTGTGCAAATTACCCAGTTAAGGGGTTAACTTGCAAATTTCACAATTTAAGATGTTCCTCTGATGATGAGACATCATATGAGTAAATATGATGAGGTAAGATGGATTTTCCAAGCTTGGGCATCAAGATACATCTTGTGGAATGATCCTTGTGCTTAAAAACCCTAATTTGGATTAAAGTGCAATTTACCCAAATGTGGGGTGCAACTTATAAAATACACCATCTTGAACATCTTTTATGACTTTTGACGTCATTTAAACTAATAATGATGAAGGGGGCACTTCCTTTGAATAATCATGTAATAAGGAACAACTTTGTAATTAAATCATGAAGATGTAAGTAAGGAGACCCTTATGTACATATGTACCCTAGTTGAAAGTTGGCTTTCTTTACCCCTAGATCTTGAGATTTCATGAGCTTTGCATAAGTTTAGATGATTTTGGACGATCCCTTAAATAAGAAAGGACTTGGATGAGAATTGCAAAGTTTTAGAGGTCCTTATGGTGAAAATCAGCCTAATCTATATAAGCACCTTTCTTTCCAAACCAAGCAAACATATTCCTTTCACTTCCTCACTTCTCATCTTTCTCAACCGACCAAGGAAAAGCTCTAGAGCTCAAGGGGATGACCAACCTGTTCTAGGTAAGAGAACACCATCTTCTAGCTTGGATTCATGGAGGAAATCGTATTACAAGGTTGGATTACTAGTTTTCTTACTTAGGTTCCTTGTTCTAGCCGACCATCCCCATCTTTTTCTTGAAAGATTGACCTTGGCCGACCTGTGGAGCTCAAGAAACCATTAAAGACTTGAAGCTTGGAAGCTTGGAGCTCAAGGAACGACCTTAAGGCGGGTTTTATAATTCTAAACCTTTTGCTTTGTTATGCATACTTTTATTCGTGCAAATAATAGTTAGTTCTTCTTATTCCTCATCCTTCTTTGCACCCTTGCAAGATTTTTCGTGAAGAACAGACCTTGGTTTCAAGGTTAAAGACAAGGGGTGTTAATACCTATGTTGGTCCTTATCCAACTTTACTAAATGATCTTGGACCAATAGGTCAAACGAGTCTACACTCGTTTAGACCCAAACGAGTCCACAACCGTTTAAGGTCAAATGGGTCCACACCCGTTTGGACTCAAATGGGTCCACAACCGTTTAAGGTCAAGTGGGTCCACACCCGTTTAAGGTTCAAATGAGTTGAAGGTTGAAGGTTAAACCCTAACCTAATTGAAGACTTTCAAGGATGTTTATACTTAACCACTTGAAGGTATAAATGGTTCAATAATGATCCAATCTAAACCATAATGGTAACTTAAGACATTAAGGAACTAAGTGACTAATGAAGTGACCCATGATGATGATAAAAGGGTAATTTACCAAAATGCCCTTGAAAGATTCAATTGAGTGATACTTTGTCCCAACCAAACCCTAATCACTCAATAGTGGTGATTTGGTCTATGTTAATCAAAGAGGAATTAATCCAACCAAATCTAGAGTGGTGTAATCACCATCTACTAGTAAGAGGAGAGAGAAAGTACCAATTATGATGGAAATTCAAGTAAAATACCTTCAATATACATGAATGTGCATGATTAGGGTATGATCCACCAGAAGAGATCATGGAAACCCTAAATATGATAATTGATGAATCTTAATCTTATCTGAGGACTTTAATGATGATGTTTCTCATACATGGTGATGTTATGAGATCAATTCACCAATAGGTGAATAGTAAACCCTAATTCTATGGTGATGACATGTATTATGAATAGTAAACCCTAATTGATGAAAATCAGGGAAACCTAGCTCTTGTATGAGCAGGGAGATACAACTTCGTTAAATGAGTTATTTATTGTTATCAGTTGATTTAATCATGCAGGTTCCTATATGAGGATAATCATATCCAGGTATGGATGATGATACTATATTCATTAAAAACATGTTGTTAGCTTTATGAATAGTGACATATATCCTGATGCCTTGATAATAGCATCTTATGAGATTGATAGGCTGTGAGAGCCATGAATACCATCAAGGTCATGCTTTAAGAGATGACTTGTGATGAGAGTATTGAGAAATGATAATTGATGAGAGTTAGGCTTGTTACATTTAGTATTCTTCCTTCATAGCTGCTATGTTAATGATGAATGTTTGAGAACTTGTATGATGATAAAAGAATACTAAATTGTACCTAACTAATCAAGTATAATCATACCATGTAGAGCCATGATCATAGATCCATCATAGTCAGAAGTTATATGATGGTGAAACAGGTTTTCCTAAGGGAACTCCTGGAGCACATACTTTTGAGTATGTGGGGTATATGGATGTGTAAAACCTTACATCCTAGTGTAGGAATTGATGTAGATGTATCTTAATCTATCAATCCTTCACTATGTGTTTATGCTGGGGTGATGTAACACTAATCTCCCGAGGAAAACTTTTATACCGCATCGATGAGAGATAAACAAGAAATCTTTCGATGACGAAGAGAGTACAGAATGCCACTGTGACTCTAATAGCGAAGTACCAGAATACCCTGGTAAGCTATAGTAGTAGAGACACTAGATGTCCTGCATGTTTATCCTCATTCTGACTGAGGTAGTTGAAGGTCATGAGAATCCGGCTCTTTCGATGACCTAGTATGATACCGATGCGACTTACTAGTGATCGGTTGGAGCATGAGCGGTATACCTCATCTCCGCAGGGCATAATGATGTTTGTAAAACATAATCAACCGCGTAACATAACTGCTTAGGTTGAACTACGAAGAACATTGATTGATATTATATTGCTTATCCTGTTCAAGTATTAGTATACATGTTCTTCATATTTCTTAAATAAAGATGAGCATTTGTTAGTAAACCTGCTGTGAGTAACCTAAATTACCTGCTCATGATATTTCCTTTAATTGCTTTTAACAAAGTTTCTGGCGGAGAGTTATAACTCTCACTGGGACAATTATTTAAAATTGTCTCACCCCGTAGATTTCTTCCTTTAGGTGGACGTCGAGGTCGAAGGAACCAATCTGCAGGTGGACAATAGCAACAACAGCAATTTCAGGAGCAACAATGACTCCAGGTGGAAACACTGTGCGGTCTAGTCTTGTAGTCAGAATAGTCTTATGTCGTCTCTGTACACTCAGGTCCTAGGAGTTTGTTGATCTGAGAATTTTGGAATCTTGAGATTTTGTATCATGACGTATATAATCACTCGAGAAGTGATTTATCAGAAATGTAAACAGTTCATCTTACTTTTATAAAAGGAGTTTCAGGTTTTTAAGGTCTCATTTTCGAAAATTTTTAATTTCTCGTGATTTTTGTATTCCGCTGTTAATCGAATCGCTTCCGCTAAGTTTATATCGTGGTTTTGGAGATCAGAGCCCACAATTAAATGGTATCAGAGCCATAACCCCTCCAGTAGGTGGGGCCCACATGGGCATGTGGCATGCCAGTCTTGAGCCGTGCGGTCCAGGCAAGTTGGAAAGGGCTATCCGTAGAGACGAGATGGAGCCGCCCTTGCACTGGTAGCTGTGGACGGGAGCTGGGTGTCCATGGGCCATTGTGGGTATGCTCTGAAATGGGGTCAGATTATGAGGCCATATAGTTGAGCCTTGACGAGGACGTCAAGAGTCTAAGTGGGGGAGATTGTAACATCCCAGGATTTGAGGCCTCAAATAAAAAGATCTTATAAGGAATGATTGGACCACCCATATCACCAAGGTGCACCTCCTTTTTCGGGAGCCCATCTCTAAAGAACTCCATAGTTAAGCGTGCTCAGCTTGGAGTAGTACTAGGATGGGTGACCAGTCGGGAAGTTGATCTTGGCTTGCGCGTCAGTGTGGACAAAGTGCGCAGTTAAGGCTAGTGGTGGTCTGTGGGGCCAATCGTCATTCCTGAAACTCTACTAGAGCCTTGGGTAGTGAGTCGGGGCATTACATATACTATGCAAGTGGGTGCATACAAAAGTGTGCACATATAATTACAACATACATTGTCCGACAATCAAACATATGAACCCATATATTTATTTAGATAAACTAACCCATGTTTGTCATACCAGTGTAATCACCTTTCTCTATCCATCATTGGACTGAGGTGAACTACCCCTTAGTAGTCTAAAACTAGGTAGAATATCATAGGTTTGATTATATGATAGTAATTTTATCAATATAATGAAAAGGAAGTAAATAATCATCCAACAATTATTTCATCAAATTCAGAAATCCTTGGAAAACTTCAAAATTCAATATATATGATTATTGATAAATAACTATGTACCTTTGTCATACAAAATACATGTAGTTATACTTCAAGTGTACTTTTTGCAATCCAATCAACCATATGTATATTCAAGAACCCATGTCCGTATAACACTAGGGTGTCACCATATATTCATGTGATACTAATTAGGCCTAACTTAGGTCCTAACTAAGATTTATGATCATCTTGGGAATAAGGGTATTAAACCCCAAATTCATTATATCATCTTTATCAGGGGTTAGGAACCCTAATTACATATTAGGTTTAACTATATATCTCACATTGAACATGTTGTATCACTGTGAACATCTAGATTAGATTATGTGGACTAAGATCATAACGTGTTCTACATATTGGTTTTAAAACCCTAATTTAACATATGTATGATGTTTTACTTTAGAAACCCTGATTATACATCATAATTGTCAGCATCATCTTAGGATCTTATTATATTCAATAATATCTAGTATTGACATAAAAAGAATGTATAAATTTGTAGCACATTCTATTCATCAAAACTTAGGATTTTTGTGTACTAATCACCCTATATTCATGAATTTGTAGAACATTTTATTATCAAGGTTTTAACTAAACATTGTTCATTTAATGCAGGTTTTGGCAAAGATTAACAAGTAGGCAGGGCCCGCCTTCATCTCTAGCTCTGTTCAAGAAATCTAACCAAGCAATTCAGCCCATGCGGTCCCAAGACCGTTTGAGCCCATGCGGTCCCAAGACCATTTGAGCCGATGCGGTCTCAAGATCGTTTGAGCCCATGCGGTCTCAAGACCTTTTGAGCCCATGCGGTCTCAAGACCGTTTGGCCACGAAGACCGTTTGGCCACGAAGACCGTTTGGCGGCGAAGACCATTTAGCCGCGATGACCGAATGGCCACCATACTCTCAGACCAGACCGTTTGAGTAGCACCGGTCCGCGAGACCGGTTGGAGCCAGACTAGAGACCGTTTGTAAGTTCATTTACAAAACCGTTTGGTTTAATTACGTGAAGACCGTTTGCAAAAAATGGAAGACCGTTTGATGCCCATGCATGCAAACCGAATGGATGAAACCATTTGGGTAGTTGTATAAAATGAGTGCACAAGACCGTATGGTCACATGCAATAGCAAACCGTTTGCTGCAGTAAATGAGCAAAACCGGATGGAAAAGAGAATGCATGCAAGCCGTGAGCAATATCTACGGGAAGGCCAAACCAAATTGCTGCTGCATACAAATCTGTTTTCACATGAAAGATGTTGCTACAGCAGAATGCAATCCGAATGAAGTCCTTTTGACTAAGCTAGCAAAACTGATTGCTACCCCACAAGAGATCGTTTGGATTGGATACAGCGAAGACCGTTTGGGTACTAATTAAAGACTGTTTGCTAAGCAACGAGCAAGCAAACCGCATGGAGTAATCACGTGCATGGTATCAAATACTTGCTTGAAGACCGTATGGCTGCACTTTTTAATCAAAACCGAATGGCCTTTTTGTCCTTGATCGTTTGCTAATACTAACATGCAAGACCGTGTGAAGCCATTTTCACATGGAGGTACGCAGCAACAAATAAAATGATCATTGCTAGATCATGCAAACCGAATGAACGAGGGAGCCCAAACCGTGTGAGTTATAGCCCACGTAAAGACAAAATTGGACAGCTGCTACGAATGAATGGCAAACCGAAATCACGTGCATGGATAAATGACATACAGACCGTTTAGTCTACTTCTGGACTCAAGACCGTTTGCTTTTCCAGTGTGAAGACCGAATGCTAGAAGAATGGATGTGCATCACGCCAAGACCGAACAATGCAATACATGCATACACCGTTTGCCTATCACCCGAAGACCGTATGGCCTCATCCGTCAAGACCGTTTGGTCTCTTCGGTCGCATGCTAGAAGTGTTATAAGACTCTATGCTCTTCCTGAATGAAGACTGAATGGATTAAGTACAGAAACCGTTTGCGCATGAAATCAGGTGGCAAACCGTTTAAGCATGCAAACCGAATGGTCTAGATATTTTCAGACTAAAATCACACCAAAAGCATGAGGGACAGATCTGTGCCTATAAATAGGACCCCAAGGGTCCTTATTTCAGCATCGGATCCGGAAGCCACCAGGCTGCCCGAACACAGTTCTGATCTAAATCCAGTCCAATTTATGCCAGTTCCATTTCACCTACTGCTCGTGCTGCAACCTAGGAGGCTGAGGAGAGAAGGAAGACGGAGCGAGGGAGATTGTCTGGTCTGTCTTGGCAACTCCCGTTTGCATCCAGATCTGCTCCGACACGACGTAGGAGGCTGTATCTTCTTCACCGAGCTGCGACTACCTTCTGCACCGAGTTCATGGCTGATTTCTCTCTCTTTCTCATTCTTCTTGTTTCTCACATCATGAGCGAGTAGTACCTTTTCGCTAGGGTGCGGGGACTAACCCCGCTGCCCATGCAAATCATGTTCATTTGTTAAACTCTCCATGGCAATGTATATAACTTCCCATTTCGTTGTTAATTGGTATGTTTGTAGTTGATTATCTACTAGCTTTCATCTTGTTCTTTCCTATATTGCGAAATCTTCTATATGTGGGATGGAATGGCGGTCTACAAGGTTCGACTCTTTGACGAGAACTTCTGATAAGATTCCTTGGTCGTAAGTGTATGATTCGTTAGGGGACGAGACATCTAGGCTACGGTGACACTTCTGTGGTCTAAACATCCCTCAGGGAGGACCACAACCTTAGTAGGATTTTGTATCGTCTTTGTTTATCGTCGATGTTAGTTTGTAGATCTATCGCTTGCTTGCTTATCAATTAATGTGGTTGACTCCCAAACTAGAAATAGAATGATATTTCTTTGGAGCCGTAAGTAAGTGATCCAGGTGGTGACGAGACATCTGATGCCTAAGGTGATGCTTACGCGAACCTAATGCCCTCACGGGGGGTTCTGCAGCAGCTCTATTTGGATTCATATATCTTGCCTGGTTTGTTTGTGATTGAATGTGTTTGCACGTGTAGTGGTGGTGAAACCCGATACCATCCCAACGATTCCATATCATTGATCCAAACCCAACTTTAATTCATCTTTTACTTCCTTGCAATTAGTTTAAGTAACCTCAAATCAATCAATCATTCTAAATATTAGTTTTACTTGAGCTAGATTCGACTGACAAGGATTCTTAAAAAGGTTTTCCTTTGGGTTCGATCCTTAACTATACTGCGATAAGACTCATCCGCTTGCGGGTGGTATTATTGCACTTAGGTTTTGGTAAAAACTTTGGGATTTCAACCCCGAGTGAGTTTGTTAGTGTGTTCAAAAATACCACGTCAAATTCTGGTGTCGTTGCCGAGGACAACGAAATCAGTCAGTCAAATCTAGTTATTTTAAGACTAATCTAGGATTTTTCTTTTTCTTTTGAAACAATCGATCATCTACTTGAATTTGACTCTAGTTTGTGGATCTCATTTTCAAAATCTTTCTATTTTCAGGTACAACCCCAAGGCATAGTGTATGCACCGTTCGGACAGCCCCAGACTCACATCAAGCTTTGATCCCGAGATAGATAGAACTTTCCATCGTCAGATCATAGAAAATCAAGCAAGGATGGCTCAAGAAGAAGAGGTAGCCCGAAGGGTGGATCAAGCCATCAATGCACAAAGAGAGAGGCTCATGCAAGAATCTAGGGCTGTGGTTCAGTAGGAAATCCTAGCAGCACAAGCAGTAGCGCAAGCAGCTGAACTACAAAAGGATCTTAGAGAGTTCTCAATCCTGAAAGTTGTGAATGTTCATCATCCAGTACAGCCTCCTCCCATCAATGATGCCAATTTTGATATTAGGGCACATTGGATCACATTGCTTCAAAACAACCCTTTCTATGGCAAACAAGCAGAGGACAGCCAAGGGCATCTTTTGAGATTCATCGATCTATGTGCTATGACAAAGCAGAATGGAGTCACTGATGATGCCATTCGACTCCGTCTCTTCAAGTATTCCCTTGCCGATAGAGCCATCAGTTGGTACAATTCGTTGCAAAGTGAAATACCCATCACCACTTGGGAACAACTCCAAAATGTGTTTCTAGAAAAATTCTACCCTCCATCTCTTACCTATGAAATTAGAGGGCGGATAACAAATTTCACTCAAGTCCCTGGAGAAACTCTCGCTGAAGCATGGGATAGGTACAAAGAGCTTCTACGCAAGTGTCCACACCACGGAATTCCTAAGAATCAACTCATTGAAATTTTCTATAGGGGTGTGGATGATGATATTAAGAGGTTTCTAGATTCCTCATATGGAGGAAACTTCATGCGTCAAAGTTATGATAGCGCATGGAGAGTCGTCACCCTGGGAGCAGAAAATCAAGCCAATTGGGGTAGATCTGTAGGTAAAGGAGTCTTGAAAGTAGCTATGGCCGAAGCTACTCACGAGTACAAGTCTATCGTTGAAACCTTGAAGGTCTTAGTTGCCAAACAAGACCATATTGAATCATCTCTAGCTGCTATTGGAAGAGGACGTTCACCCACTCGGTAACCGGAACAGGTCAAGTCCACTTCCCTGTCCTGTGAAGCATGTAAGAGCACCGATCATTCCACTTTATCATGCAATGTTCTCTATGACGTTGTGCTGAGCAATGTATGTGGACAAGGAGATAATGGTCAGATGGAAAATCTTAATGCTATCAACACTATTCCTGGGCAAAGTTATTACAATCCGAATCAGAATAGGAATCACCCAGATTTTCAATATGGAAACCCCTCTGGAGCAGTAAACTCGCATCAATTTGGTTCAAACAATCAACCAAGAGGCCCACCAGGATTCCAGTACAATCAACAACAGAATTTTAGGAATCAAGGAAATTTCAAGGGGAACTTTTAGAATAGGAACTACAATAACTATCAAAACAACTCTCAGTATCAGAATCTTAATCAATAGCAAGGACAACAAGCAGGACCCATCTCTTCTGATGACAAGCTATCAGCCATTGAAAAAATGTTGCAAACTTAGCAAACTATGATAGCCAACCAGCAAGCTCAGTAGAAGGCTATTGAATCTCAACTAGCTCAACTTGCAGCTAGCATAAAGCCACCCACTGGAGTCTTTGCTGACCAACCCGAGAACAATCCCAAGCATCCTAAATAGTTGAAGACAGTCACCACCAGGTCTGGAAAATACTATTCAGATCCCCCTGTAGAGACACATGTGGTTATTACAGATGAAGACGAACCTGTGATTGTCCAAAACTCAACAACACTAGAGTCTCAATCAAAAGAAGATAAGACAGATAAGGGAAGTCCTGAGAAATCTACTGATGAAGAAACTGAAACACTAGAACCTGATATACCTATATATAAGCCTTGTATACCCTTCCCAGCTCGTCTAAGACAAACCAAGCTCGATACTAGATTCAATAAGTTTAAAGAGGCTATGAAGAAACTTCATGTTGATATACCATTCTTAGATGCTCTGGCTGAGATACCAGCCTGGACTAAGTACCTAAAGTCACTCCTAACCAGGAAGTATATAACTGAGGAATATGAGACAGTAAAACTGGCAACAACTACATCGGATATCATATTGAGCAAGATGCCCAAGAAACAAAAAGACACGGGATCCTTTGGAATTTCATGTCACATTGGCGACTCATCATGCAAGAAAGGTTTGTCACATATTGGCGCAAGCATCTCTATTATGCCACTAAGCCTGTGCAAAAGACTAGGGTTTGCAGAATTGCTTCCTACTGGCATGACTATACAGCTCGCAGACAATTCGATAAAACGTCCGTTAGGAATCCTCGAAGATGTCCCGGTCAAGGTAGGCAAGGACACATATGTCCCATGCAACTTTTTCATTATGGATATAAAGGAAGACACCAGATATCCTCTCATCTTCGGTCGTCCGTTCCTTGCCACTGGAAGATCCCTAATTGATGTTGAAGTTGGTACCTTACTGCTCAGATTAGGCAAAGAAACTCTCGAATTCAAAGTTTTTGGAAGTATGAGAAGACTAAGTATGCATGAAGAAGTCTATCTGATTGACTGCATTGAACAAATGTCACTTCTGACTCAAGAGCATCATGAATCAAACAATCCCTTGGAAATTTCTTTAACAAACCCATCAGTGGATGAACCAATCGACGAACAAGTAAAGGATTGCATCGAATCCCTTGACTCTGCTAAAGAAGATGTTGGAGCCAATAATGAAAAACTCAAGGCTATGGAAACTACAAGAGAAACAAGCGAAAAACTAGAGGCTCACGAAATGAAGTCTCTGCCCGAAGGATTGAAGTATGTGTTTTTAGACGATCTTAAGGTTTGTCCAGTTATTATAAATTCTGATCTAACAGCTGAACAAGAAGAGAAACTCCTGAAAGAATTAAGGGAAAGAAAGAATGCCATCAGTTATAAAATGAGTGACCTCACTGGGGTCAGTCAAGCACTGTGTATGCACAAGATCCCTACGATGGAAGATCACAAACCTACTATTGAGAATCAACAGAAATTGAACCCAAATATGAAGGAAGTGGTCCGTAGCGAAGTCATTAAACTGCACACAGCTGGAATAATCTATCCGATATCAGATTCGCCATGGGTGAGCCCAGTGCATGTAGTCCCAAAGAAAGGTGGAACAACTGTTATATGGAATGAAAATAATGAACTCATCCCCACTCGAACAGTCATCGGGTGGAGGATGTGCATAGATTATAGAAAATTAAACAAGGCAACATGAAAAGATCATTTTCCAATGCCTTTCCTTGATCAAGTCCTAGAAAGGTTGGCTCACCAAGAATATTTTTGTTATCTTGACGGTTACTCTGGATTCTATCAGATACCCATACATCCAGACGACCAAGATAAAACAACCTTTACTTGCCCATTCGGAACATACGCATTTAAAAGAATGCCGTTTGGCCTCTGCAATGCACCTGCAACTTTCCAACATTGCATGGCTGCAATATTTTCCGGTCTCACCGAAACCATTATGGAGGTTTTTATGGATGATTTTTCTATATATGGAGATTCATTTGATTCATGTCTAAAGCACCTCTCCCTGGTCCTCAAACGTTGTGAAGAAGCGCATCTTGTGCTAAATTGGGAAAAATGTCATTTTATGGTAAAAGAAGGCATTGTCCTGGGCCATTGGGTCAGCAATAGAGGAATTGAAGTCGATAAAGCCAAGATTGAAGTGATTTATAAACTGGCTATCCCCACAAATGTCAAAGAGGTTCGTTCTTTCCTTGGCCATGCCAGATTCTATAGAAGATTCATAAAGGATTTTTCCAAGATAACGAAGCCAATGACAAACCTATTAATAAAGGATACTGATTTCAATTTCAATGAAGAATGTGTCAAATGCTTCAACACACTGAAACAGGCCCTTACAACCACCCCCATCATTATAGCTCCCAATTGGGACTATCCTTTTGAAATTATGTGTGATGCCAGTGATTATGATGTGGGCGTTGTTTTAGGCCAATATATAGAGAAGAAACACTATGTGATCTATTATGCATCGAAAACTCTCGATGAAGCCCATAGGAATTACGCTACTACCGAGAAAGAACTTCTAGCAGTCGTGTATGCCTTTGACAAGTTCAGATCCTACCTAATTGGTTTGAAGGTCATTGTCTACACAGACCACGTTGCCATTCGCTACCTTCTGGCAAAGAAAGATGCGAAACCCAAGTTGATTAGATGGATCCTCCTATTACAAGAATTTGATTTAGAGATAAGAGATAAAAAGGGTACAGAGAATGTTGTAGCAGACCACCTCAGTCGCATCCACACTTTGTATACTAACGAGATTCTGATTAATGATTCCCTGCCAGATGATCAACTAATGAGGGTCTCAGAAGTTGTACCATGGTACTCAGATTTTGTAAACTACATTGTTGTTGGGGTCATCCATCTCCAATGCATCGAGAATGCACTGAAGAAGTTCATGCATGATGTGAAGCAATATCACTGGGATGAACCATATCTTTTTAAACTAGGTGTTGATGGCCTGTATAGACGATGTATTGCTAAAGAAGAAGCTCAACTTATTTTGGAACAATGTCACTCAGGACCAGTGGGAGGACATATGAGCTCTAAAAAGACTGCTTTGAAGGTTTTGCAATGTGGATTCTTCTGGCCAACCATATCCAAAGATTCCTACGATTTTTTCATATCATGCGACAAATGTCAAAGAACAGGCAATATAACAAAGAGAGATGAGATGCCGCTGAATCTCTGGCAAGAAGTAGAGATATTCGACGTATGGGGGGGTGGACTACATGGGTCCATTCCCATCTTTTCATGGATTTTCATACATCCTAGTTGCGGTAGACTACATCTCAAAATGGTTTGAAGCTATACCAACCGTCACTAGTGACTCCAAACATGTCATCAAATTATTCAAAGATATTTTTTCCCCGTTTTGGAGTGCCACGAACCGTGATATCCGACGGAGGGTCCCACTTCCTTGAAAGAAGCTTTGAAGCTTTACTGAGAAAATACGGTGTAACACATAAGGTAGCCTCACCTTACCATCCACAAACAAGTGGACAGGTAGAGGTCACTAACCGTCAACTAAAGGCTATTATGGGAAAAATTGTAGGACACAATTGAAAGGATTGGTCAACAAAAATCAACGACGCCTTATGGGCCTATCGTACTGCTTATAAACCTCCCATTGGGACTACACCTTTTCGATTAATATATGGAAAAGCTTGCCACCTGCCAGTCGAACTGGAACACAAGGCATGGTGGGCAATTAAACAATTGAACTTTGATATGAAAAAAGCAGGCCAAGCCAGGATTTTGCAACTCCAAGAGCTGGATGAACTTAGGATGGCAACTTATGAGAATGCATGAATCTATAAAGAACGTACAAAACTTTGGCACGATGGACATCTGAAAAGAAAAGACATACAAGTGGGAGACTAAGTTATTCTATTCAACTCAAGATTGAAGTTATTCCCAGGAAAACTCCGCTCACGCTGGTCTGGACCATACATCGTCAAGAGCATCTCTCCACATGGTGCCTTCTCATTATGAAGTGAAAAGTCAGGTGAATTTGTAACAAATGGTCACCGCTTAAAGAGATATTTCACCTCAACTGACATAGGCACTAAATCAATGTTGGAACTCACCAATCCAAAGGATCCACCATGAAATTGAAGGATTCAGTCGAGCCGTCGACGTAAAACAAAGGCGCTTGTCGGGAGGCAACCCGATCAATAATTTTGTTTTACTTTTCTTTTCAAATTTAGAATATTTCTTCAGTTTCATTTTTACCTTCTAGATAATTTTTCATTAAATAAAATTTGCATCGCGAGATGCTATTTTAAGATCTAACTGCCCTTTACCCTTGAGATTTTCAGATAAGAGGATGCACACGGATTGGAACGCAACCACATTTGGTGGTCAATCGGGCATGAATTTTCCCCTCCATCTTGGATTTAGGGTTTTCTCGGGACAAGCAAATCTCTAAGTTTGGGGTGGAGGGTGGGTGGTACATACCTCACTTTCCACCTACATCCATCCTTTTCATACTCAAAATTTTCACTATCACATTATTGCTAAAATTTTCAAAATTTTTAATGCTTTTCAAAGAAATTGAATAGATACTTGATGAATTTTTGACACTTCCTGTTTCAGTAAAAATCACTTACTAAACTGCTATGCATTTTGAATCATTATATCCTCCTTATTCAAAGTAAATCCTCAAAAGGACCATGTTTTTAAACAAGCCTTTTGATTGAAATCATCTTGTGAAGCTTATGACTCCGAACATCATGTTACTTTTGCAAAATTGATAAGTGTCTGTCGAACGGATAGGGATCAAACACGTCGTGCTTCCTAACTGACTAGTGGAACAACAACATGGAATCTCCACCGGATCCTCATCAAGTCATTATTTGAGCAGAATACGACAAAGGGAACAACATGGTGCACTGAATTGTAAATCAAGTTGCATTCTGATCTGAACTCTCTTCTACACTTCTTCTATCATCTTCGTATCCCTCCATTCGTTAAAAAGAAACAAAAATAGCCGAAAATGTGCCAAACCCTAAGTTCGGGGTGGCACACCTCTTCCCTCTTTATCCGCTTCTTCCATACCCCTCGCAAATAAATAGGGGCGTACCACCAAAAATACAATCTAGAGTCGAATAGAGGAGATATTTGCAAACAAAAAGATGCCAAAGTGCACACAAAAAGAAATGCAATCTCGAGTCGAATAGAGGAGAGATTCGCACAAAAAAAACGCAATAAATGAAATTGTAAAGAAAATAAAAATCTCGAGTCGTATAGAGGAGAGATTTACTTCTTCCTTCCATACCACATTTCACTCCCTTTTTTACCTAATGGCACTATGATTGCCTACCCTATCTTGGAAAACACATGTTGTTCTGCGGGTATCTCTGAACTCTTACAAAACTCTTTGACATACTTGTTGTTGGAAAAGGTGAGGAGGAAGTGATTTTGGAAAATGAACTCAGGAACGAAGATATGGTAAGATGGGTTTTGTGGTCTCAGGAGGTTGAGATACTGAGTTATATTGAGCAAAACATTCGTGATGTGAAGATGAAGCAATCACACGAATTGAAAGTATTCATTTGGTAACTGTTTCAGATTTTGTGTTACTCGAGGACGAGCAACGTTTAAGTTCGGGGTGTTTTGATGAATGCATATTCATCATGGAATTCAATTATCACTTTGGAACAAATTCAACTCCATATATATACTTTCTCACTCATTAAATACCTATATGAATCATAATGCACAAAACTACTTAATTGATTCGATTATCAAGGTTTTAACTAAACATTGTTCATTTAATGCAGGTTTTGGCAAAGCTTAACAAGTAGGCAGGGCCCACCTTCATCTCTAGCCTTGTTCAATAAATCTAACCAAGCAATTCAGCCCATGTGGTCCTAAGACCGTTTGAGCCCATGCGGTCCCAAGACCGTTTGAGCCCATGCGGTCCCAAGACCGTTTGAGCCGATGCGGTCTCAAGACCATTTGAGCCGATGCGGTCTCAAGACCGTTTGGCCACGAAAACCGTTTGGCCACTAGGACCGTTTGGCAGCGAAGACCGTTTAGTCGCGATGATCGAATGGCCACCATACTCTCAGACCAGACCGTTTGAGTAGCACCGGTCCGTGAGATCGGTTGGGGCCAGACTAGAGACCGTTTGGAAGTTCATTTACGAAACCGTTTGGTTTAATTACGTGAAGACCGTTTGCGTACAATGGAAGACCGTTTGATGTCCATGCATGCAAATCGAATGGATGAAACCATTTGGGTAGTAGTATGCAATGAGTGTACAAGACCGTATGGTCACATGCAATACAAAACCGTTTGCTGCAGTAAATGAGCAAAACCGGATGGAAAAGAGAATGCATGCAAGCCGTGAGCAATATCTACGGGAAGGCCAAACCAAATGGTTGTTGCATACAAATATGTTTTCACGTGAAAGATGTTGCTATAGCAGAATGAAATCCGAATGAAGTCCTTTTGAATAAGCTAGCAAAACCGTTTGCTACCCCACACGAGATCGTTTGTATTGGATACAGCGAAGACCGTTTGGGTACTAATTAAAGACTGTTTGCTAAGCACCGAGCAAGCAAACCGCATGGAGTAATCACGTGTATGGGATCACATACTTGCTTGAAGACCGTATGGCTGTGCCTTTTAATCAAAACCGAATGACCTTTTTGTCCTTGATCGTTTGCCAATACTAACATGCAAGACCGTGTGAAGCCATTTTCACGTGGAGGTATGCAGCAGCAAATAAAATGATCATTGCTAGATCATGCAAACCAAATGAACGAAGGAGCCCAAACCGTGTGAGTTACAGCCCACGTAAAGACAAAATTGGACAGCTGCTGCGAATGAATGGCAAACCGGAATCACGTGAATGGGTAAATGACATACAGACCGTTTAGTCTACTTCTGGACTCAAGACCGTTTGCTTTTCCAGCGTGAAGACCGAATGCTAGAAGACCGGATGCGCATCACGCCAAGACTAGGGCTGTAAATGGGTACGGGTAGACCCACGGACCCGCAAATCCGGACCTTTAAAAAACCCGTCATGAGTCTAATTTTTTATACCCGCATACCCTTGGACCCGTATACCCTTGGACCCGCATATAAGCGGGTCCAATAATGGGTATGCTTGGACCCAGACCCGCTAGACCCGTGTACCCTCTATACATAACTAACTACTAAAATAATGTGTTATATATATCATACTTTACTAGTCTAACTAATATGAGATTATATCCTACTCTAACCACAATAAGGTTGAGACTAGTCATATAATTAAGAATTAACTATTCTAGTTACAATAATGAACATCATATGTAAACTTAAAATCAAAATGTCTACTAATTTACATTACTTTCTACATAAATTAAATGTTATGATCCTGACTACAAATATGTAAACAATTACTCAATTAATATTATTGTGTAGAATACAACATTGTCTAATATAACTATTACATGTTAATATACTATATGATAACAATATCTTGTTGTGTTAAATATATATATATAGTCATTTCTCTTACATAAAAATATGATGTTTTATAGAACCGCTTACCCGCATACCCGCACCGCATACCCGCTATTATTGCGGGTACGGATATGGTGCGGGTCCAAGTTTTGTATTATGCGGGTCTAGAACCGGAACCGGACCCGCTAAATTAGATGGGTATGAGTATGGATATGGCCAGACCCGCACCGTACCCGGACTGTTTACACCCCTAGCCAAGACCGAACAATGCAATACATGCATAGACCGTTTCCCTATCACTCGAAGATCGTATGGCCTCATCCATCAAGACTGTTTGGTCTCTTCGGTCGCATGCTAGAAGTGTTATAAGACTGTGTGCTCTTCTTGAATGAAGACCAAATGGATTAAGTACAGAAACCGTTTGTGCATGAAATCAGGTGGCAAACCGTTTAAGCATGCAAACCGAATGGTCTAGATATTTTTAGACTAAAATCACACCAAAAGCATGAGGGACAGATCTGTGCCTATAAATAGGACCCCAAGGGTCCTTATTTCAACATCGGATCCGGACGCCGCCAGGCTGCCCGAACACAGTTCCGATCCAAATCCAATCCAGTTGACGCCAGTTCCATTTCACCTACTGTCCGTGCTGCAACCAAGGAGGCTGAGGAGAGAAGGAAGACGGAGCGAGGGAGACTGTCCGGTCTGTCTTGGCAACTCTCGTTCGCGTCCAGATCTGCTCCGACACAACATAGGAGGTCGTATCTTCTTCACCGAGCTGCGACTACCTTCTGCACCGAGTTCATGGCGGATTTCTCTCTCTTTCTCATTCTTCTTGTTTCTCGCATCATGAGCGAGTAGTACCTTTTCACTGGGGTGCGGGGACTAACCCCGCTGCCCATGCAAATCATGTTCATTTGTTAAACTCTCCATAGCAATGTATATAACTTCCCATTTCATTGTTAATCGGTATGTTTGTAGTTGATTATCAACTAGCTTTCATCTTGTTCTTTCCTATATTGTGAAATCTTCTATATGTGGGACGGAATGGTGGTCTACAAGGTTCGACTCTTTGATGAGAACTTCTGATAAGATTCCTTGAGGTCGTAAGTGTATGATCCATTAGGGGACGAGACATCTAGTCTTCGGTGACACTTCTGTGGTCTAAACATCCCTCATGGAGGACCACAACCTTAGTTGGATTTTGTATCATCTTTGTTTATCGTCGATGTTAGTTTGTAGATCTATCACCAACTTGCTTATCGATTAATGTGATTGACTCCCAAACTAGAAATAGAATGAGATTTATTCGGAGCCATAAGTAAGTGATTCGGGTGGTGACGAGACATCTGATGCCTAAGGTGATGCTTATGCGAACCTAACGCCCTCACGGGGGGTTCTGCAGTAGCTCTATTTGGATTGATATATCTTGCTTGGTTTGTTTGTGATTGAATGTGTTTGCGCATGTAGCGGTGGTGAAACCGGGTACCATCCCAGTGATTCCATATCATTGATCCAAACCCAACTTTAATTCAGCTTTTACTTCCTTGCAATTAGTTTAAGTAACCTCAAATCAATCAATCATTCTAAATATTAGTTTTACTTGAGCTAGATTCGACTGACAAGAATTCTTAAAAAGGTTGTCCTTTGGGTTCGATCCTTAAGTATACTACGATAAGACTCATCCGCTTGCGGGTGGTATTATTGCACTTGGGTTTTGGTAAAAGCTCAGGGATTTCAACCCCGAGTGAGTTTATTAGTGCGTTCAAAAATACCACGTCATGGTGACCCACCATATACCTACCATTCTTGATGGGATTTCAAAATAAATACAAATGGAGAAGATAATGTCAAAATAAGAGTTTGTTAGGATTTCCTTGAACTTTTAGAGTAGTTGGTGCCTTTATCTAGTGTCGAGGTGGATCAGAGATGGAAGAAGAGTATCAAGGAGATCAGGGATCCTGTTCACACAGATTTTGGATGGAGTTTGGGTGGAACGGATAACCCTCTATGTGTATCCCTACTTGAATCATTCACTCTGGGTCCCTTGGACTCCATTCAATGATGTTATACTTTTCCTTTACAATAAACTCTTATTTTCAAGTTTTTCTCTAGGACATGTCAGATTTTAAAGGTTTGCAAATTTGAGGATAACGATACCATGGCCATTATCGTCCTTGGGTCAAAGGGTAAATGCTTAACTCATTCATTAACTGTCTAAAAATTGATTTTCAAGGAAAAACTAGATAATTACTTAATACATCAACTAGGTTACAAAATATCTTAGTATATCCTAGTATTTCTCCATCATGTAATATTATGATTATCTATCAAGTAAAAATATTTTGGCTTTTTTCAAGAGCACAGAGTGCCAAATTCACCATTGTTTTCTCAAAGACCTATATGTAAATCCTAATTAGTCCAAATGGGCTTGAATTAGGTTCCAAGGTGCATGGCACATACCCTATCCTCCAGAGAATTCGATATGACTTATAACATTCTAAGTTACAAAGTTGAATATTGAACCAATCAATATCTCAATGAACCCTCAATTAGTCCATTTGTCCAACTTACTTCATATACATAAATTGATAAATCTAGGACTTCCATTCATCATCCCAATTCAACAAAGTCATTTTATTGATATCATAATTCTAATATTACTCTCATTGTATTAAGGAATCACAAGACAATATAAATAAATTTATAATCATATTATATATATTTACATATTTTGATGATCTTACATTCTACTCTCATTAAAAAGTAATCTTTTCCTCAAAGTTCTTGCCTAATAAGGTTTAGGTAAATTATAACTAATATTAACCTCGTACTGTGAGAACTTGTTACACTAAATGAGATTACTCAAAACATAAAACACAATCGATCACTAATTAATCACATACCTACAAATATGGGTAAATTAAAATTTATTTCAAAGTCAGCACCTACTCAGAAACATTTTCATAAGAGCCCAACCTCTTTCTTATATCCATACAATGCCAAGAATTTGATACAAATTGTTATATCACCTTAGCCACAACATATATACATAGGAGAATAATATTTGTATATGCCAGACAAACAAGCATTAACATGCTAACAACATTCTGATTTGTTTAAAACACCATATACAAACTTTTCCTGCCCGAACATGAGAGTACAGGGATGACTCTAGGACACACTAGACATCTAATCAACTTACTCAAAGATTCATTACTACAACTCCTCTTTGCTGCCACATGTTTGTTCTCACCACTTCCGATTACCAAAAAAAAATGTGGCGAACCACAAGCGTGTGACCCATGTTGTTATGACCCCACCTTCCGGTAACCCCCAATTAAGGGAGACCAAGATGTCGAAGCCGCACACATAATTTCCGGATCAAAGGTTCAACAATTGACCAAGAACAATTATTAAATTTTAACAGACTAAACTGGAAAGCTATAAGAAAATAAACTTTGCATACCTTTTGAAATTTTGGATTTCTAAACTTCTATCCATGTATGAATTCTACTCTAACTAATCCTCCTTGTATTTTACTTCATGTATTTCACAATATGACGATTTATTGTTTGTCCTTTTGGCTTGTACCTAAAACGTTGACAAACAAAATGTCGGTCAGCCGAAGCTGGTATGTGGGGGAAACAATAATCATGTAATTATTCATAACAATGTATTGCAACCAATTACCACTTAACAAACAATTTTACGTTTTAAATATAACTGCGCAATCCATGTATTCCCTATCCTCTGTGATGTCCCTGCAGTGGACTTGGATGCTACTTTCCCTTTAGTAGATCCCCATTAAACCCCTCATGGTCCCACCTATAGGTGGACCAATTTCTAGGGTTGAGTCACATGGCACTACCTGTAAGTAGCCCACTCCTTAACTCATGTCATGCTAAAGGGTCTCATGGCACTACACTTGGTAGCCCAGTTTCTAACCCACGATAACCTAGACTTACTCTAGGTTACCCCTTTTTCTCCTTTACAAGATACAAATGTGGATTTGGATCTAAGCCAGTTATATATATATTCATGGTGATAATCGTAGTCACTTTATAGTTGCATGAAATCAAAGCATCCAACAGTTAATTTCAAGCAACCGATAAAACCTCGAATATCCTCGGAAAACTAGCTCAGGATATTCATAAGCGTAACCACATACCTGTTCAGTAGATTTCTCAAGCTAATATCAATTCCAATTAAGAAAGCCATCCAAGCAAGTAGTTCAACCACACAATCAAGAATCCCGAAAAACACATGTACTCTATTTACTACACACTTTATCAAGATTCTTTCTATTCAACTTGAAATTGCTTCCTAAGGTTTCTGTATCCATTTTAGGGTTTCCTTTGCAATTAGGGTTTCACTTCATCTTTTATTATTCTAAACCCTAATTTTATACCATTACTCATAAACCCTAATTATCTCATATATTCTTCAATATTAAGGTTATCTTAACAACATATAACCCTATTTTTGGATTAAAGGCACCATTAACCATTAATTAAGTTCATTAAGCCTCTTTTACATTAAAGCTACTATTTTTATCCTTTTAATCCATGACAAGATCATTATACGCATTTATCATCAATTCAAAGTTCATTATAGTCTAATCACATATGAACTCGATTTGCCATAATTCCACCTTTTATTCATGAGAAAACCCTAATTACTACATTTAGGGTATTTATCCAGAATTAAGGACTTTTGTATTCAAATATCTTAGAACCATCATTTAACAACGTATTTTCACATTTTTCAAATTATATATGATCTTATCCTCTTTTACCCTAAATTAGGGTTTCAAATGCTTAATCATTCTCACATGGGGTAAAAACCCTAAATCATGCAATTTCACATCTAGATTAGGTATGAATCTAAAATTATCATTCAAAAAGTTATTAATACTTCCATTAACCCATTAAGCATACTAGATTCAACCTTTAATCAGAAATAGGGTTTTTAACCTAACTTTAATGCACTTTTCATCAACTTATTGAAATTTTGCAATTAGCAACAGAATAAATCTTTAATATAATTTTTATTGGATTCCTCTCGTTCTCGTGATCAAAATACATATATTATTTGTATTTATCTGAGCTACGGTTTCTTAGATATGATTTTTGTAAGAACTCACTTACTTGAGCCAATAGTAGGCCGTCATGTCACCCTTGCCATGCAAAGTGATCAACTTTGGAAACATTTCGAAATGTCACTTATACCCTTGGTTAAGTAGATCAACTCTTCAGCTCAAGGAGGGCAGAACAATCCAACGCCTCCTCCTTCATCTCCTACCTCGCGCCAACTGCCCTAGACACCGGCAACTGCTCTCCCGTGGCCTGCCTCATCTTCCTAGAGGCTCGAGGACCTCTACAAGGTGGGGTTGTGATGGAGTGGACTTTTGGAATCCTAAATGTCCAATGACATAAGTGAAGAAATGCATATTGAGTTGTTTGGGAGTCCTAAGTGTCATAATTCTTGAGTATTGTTTGATGTTGACATCATCATTATGATCCATAAGGTTATGCCCTTTTGAAGTACATAGTTGAATTGTCAAATAGCTCAATCTTAGAACTGATGGGATGTGTCTTGGGTGATGATAAACCTATGGTCCTCATTTCATGATTAATTGAGGTTCCTATTCAAAGTTATCTAAGTTTCAAATATGATGAAGAAGTAGGTATTTTCAGGTCTAAGGTTTTAATTAGTCTTAGCCTTAAGCTTGACGTCACCCTTATCATGCGCCCGTGTGGCTTGCGAGCCATGGATCGGCCTAGCGGTGCCCCTAATCCTGTGTGTCCGATATGATCAGATGACTACAGACATACATCTAGGTAGTCCATGACATATCTACCCTTCATAAAAGAGATCCAGAGTTAGACGTGGGATGACTGTGGTCTCACTCGCGAAGCCACGATCACTATGGACGTGCGTCAAGGGAACGTGCAGTTAGTTGTCTCACCTCTTGAATGGCTTGATAACCTTTTAGTGGGTGAGTAACTAGAGAGAACCAAGCCAGACATCACCGTGACCTCTTCATCTGCTATAACAGAGTTGGATCAAGAGGGGCTCTAGCGAGCCTGAGCACTAGTGTCCACCGAGGTCGGGGTAATGCTCACCGGTGGTGGCGAATCTGTTATGATGAGAACATGAGTAAGAAAGGGGCGAGGCCAAGCCTCACAGTGGCAGCGTGGGATCACAATAGCACATCATCTAGCATGGTCGCCAGAGAGGAGAAGGAGCTCGGCTCTGTTGATTGATCACTGGCATGGATCCCTGGAGGCATCACTCCCCTTTAGCTCAGTGGCATCGTTCCAGGTCGAGCGAGAGGAGCCGACGCGGCTCGCAGAGCATAGCAACGTGAGCGGCAGCCATGCCGCATGAGAGACCACTGTGACGCAGCTAGCAAAAGCATAAATTGATGGTTAGGAGGAGGTGTCGAGAGATCACGGATCGTAGCAACATCGAGTGGGATGCCTTTGTCGTTCATGCTCTGCCATGGCAGTGATGGTGGCGGCAGGCTGTGGTGTTGCCACCTTAGCCGGGAGACCTGGGAATGACACTGATCACACACCAGCGAGGAGGCAAGTGGCAGTGGTGTTTTCATCACTGAGAGGGATGCCTCATGCATTCGTTTCATGTGTATGGTAGGAAAGGAGAAGCGAGGCAGGAGCCTTGGAGAGATGAAGGCAGAGTCGATGGGGCTGGATCTCGCCGTTGGAGCTGGTGACCCAGGCGGCATCACCCTCGTTGAGAAGGAGAGGTATTTGAGGACCACTGAGCAGAGGGGGTGAATCGAGGACTAGGTGGCTGATCGCCTGCCAGAGAGGAGGACCACCCAGTGACACCCACATGGATGATGCACACAGGCACCGGCGGCCATGAATCTGAAGTCCCACTGACTCACTTGGATCGCAAACTCACGAGCATGAGAGAAGGCAAAGAAATCCAAACTGGGTCTTGAACCCTAAACCCAGCCAGACCAGTGGAGAACTGCCTGGTTCATAGAAGACCACTAGCAAAGGATGCACCCCCTTGCTAGCCATGTGGCAACACGCCATTATCCAGAAAAGGTAAATTACCTCAAATCATCCAGTTCTTAGATAAATCATATAAAATAGCCTGAGTATTAGAAAAATACAAACAAGGTACTATTATTCTCATAAAAATACGTAGAACAATATATAAGCATAATATCAACCTTGTAATGCTTTAATATCAGTGATATCATGTAATATGTTTTATGCTTGTTTCATGAGTAATAAATATCAAATGATGATATAAAATTATGGAAAAATGTCAGTAAGTCAATAATCATGTTTATAATGCATACAATGTCAAATATGGGCATGATGATGCACAAAAGCATATAATTTGATTAATATGGCTAATTAGGGCTAATAACATTAAAGATAATGTAGTAAATACATACATGCTCAATAAATGATGAGATTTACAGAGTAAACTCATATTAGTATCTGGAACCTTAGATTTAAATATGAGATCAGGATGATACCCATAATCCATGTTATACTATGATGTTTGCTCTTAATGTGATATAAATCCTAATATGATTAATACATGTAACATAGGATTAGCATGTGCACATAATCTTATGTAACCAAGTAATAAAATTATGTATCCTAATCTATAATATAAGATCAGTAACCTGATTACAAGAAGATAAGACAAGTAATGATGCACATATCTTAATGAGATAAGCTAAACCCTAATGAACACGATAGGGTTAAGATGAGATGTAAGAAGATGAGAACCTGATGATAGTATATGGTCTAGTCTTTATCAGTGTTTGACCAAGATATAGATGACATGAGGAATATGTGATTAGAATGATCTGTCTCTTTGGAAGGTATGCCAATACCTCTTACTTGGCTTATTTTGCAATATGCTTGTGTTGTATGAGTAGTAAAATACTTGGCATATGGTATTGGATGAAATGATTATTCTTGTATGATATGTTGCCTGATTTTCCATACTTATGGCTATGAACACATGAAACATAATATATTTGTTCCATTATATGAAAGCACTATATCTCTTTGGTAAGCATAGTGCTAGTGAGTGATCTATCTCTTTGGTAAGCAGATCACATGTACAATGATCTATCTCTTTGGTAAGCAGATCATAAGGCCTGAACGCATCTATCCCATTGGTAGGCAGATGCACGAGCATATAATGGAAAATGAGCTTAAAATGTGTGTTCTCTTTTGTTAATGAAATATCTTTGTGCAAGTATATGCTTTTCTCATATTCTTCTGTTACTGCCAAGTATATTAGTTTTATCTTATTGCCAAGATATGATGAGAGGTATATAGAAGACATGTAGGCGTACTCAGTAAAATATTCTTGAATATTGTGCTGACGTGTATCGCATGTAATCTTTTATTTAGGTTGTGGTTATGCTCTTGAAGATCCAAGATAGTTGAGAGTTGTGTGGCGAGCTGATGTACAGGTGAACCTGTTGTCTTAAGATCATGTAGTTTAGTGGTAGTACATGTATATGTATAAGTTTGTTGTTCAATATGTAATATCAAATGTTGTAACAATTCATGTTGTAATTATATGTTGAATGGTGAACATGTGTTTTGGTTTGTTTATTGTTGATGTGCATGTGCTACTGTTGTTTCCATATGACTCCCTTGATTTTCTTCTTCTTAGCCTCGTGTGGGATGTTTAAATTGGGATTCTCACTGAGGTGAGGGTTTCAATTTGGACGTCACACATGAGATTAAGTTTTAGAAAATTTGGGGACGTCACATATGGTATCAGAGCATGAACAATAGAAAAGCCTAACATTTGCTCATTATGCAACTCAAAACTACAAAACCTTGAACTTAATAATCTTCAGGGTTAGATTAGTCATCTTTTATAGATTAGATCTGACCTAGCCTCTAGGTTAGCACCTAGATGTCTGAGAACTAGGTCTAGACTAGTGCTTGTTGTATATCAAGTCCTTAGATGTCATTCTTTCCTTATAGTGCAGTGTTATGGGACGTTGCACTATTTGGAAATGACGTGCATCAAGGGAAGAGAAACCCTAGACATATTGCGCACATTGTCTAGAGTAGCTACACTAGTCTACCCCTTGTTCTCACCCTTTTCACTAGTTTTCATGACACTTTACTATGTACTATGTGTGGGACACTCATTTTTAGGATTTGGTTTTTGATTTCAATCGGATCGAACCTCAATAGTTTTCTCTGACGCTTGTTTTATCAGAGAAAAACTATATAATATTTTATTATGTATATGTATTAAAAAAATGTGTCCCCACACATGTACGAGTAGGAGGTGTTCATGAAACCCAAGTGAAAGTGATGACATTAGTCTAGAAGAGAGAGTAGTTCTAGATTAGATGTCTAGATCCTTGTTAGAATATGTGATAGATAGTATAGATGATATAAGATGTTTATGATGGTATATGTTTGTCTTGAGGACTCAAGTTTTGTTTTGAGGATCCAATATAAGTCTTGATGATGCAAGTATGCAATCTTTTATGAGATAAGATATGTTGAGTTAAGACAAGTTGTGAGTCAGCACGAGCCTCACACTCTTTTACAAAGGAGGACCTCTAGTGTTAGGACCAATTTTTGGGTTAACTCCAGAGAGAGTGAGACCCACAGGGAGAAGGTCAGTGAACCTAGACTCCATGATATGAGAAATATGAGAATTATGAGATATGTGATATAATATGTCCTAAACTAGACTACTCCTGAGTGATTGAGATGAGTTGTTTTATGCATGATTCTTATAGTTTTCTTGAACCCCAAAATGTTCTTGGGAGAACCAAAACCTAGAGTCAGAGAGAGGCTGGATATGTATGCATATGTGAATAAGGAAATATGAGTGTCTTCCATCTGGGTGAGGGAGAGAGCCTGAGACCCTAGAGGAGGTAGCTATGTTAGTTTCTGTGAAGCCTCATGATCGGGTTGGTGGTTTCCCACATAGGAATCTAGTGATGTATATAAGAGAGCTTTGGGTAAGATGTTTCATGGGTAGAGACCTATGGAGAGGATGTCATAGAATGTTTTTGTTTGTGCTTATGTGGCTAGAGCTTATAAAGCTAACACTAGTGCCAATGAGGTATACTTGTGAACCCTAGACTAAGAGAGGAAAGATAAAGTATGTGCATATGAGATACTCCTAGAGTTGAGTTAGCTCATAGAGACTGAGCATGGAACTACCCTCATGCTATGGGTCAGGAGAACCTTAATTGGAATGGATAAAGTTTTGATATATGTTTGATAAGCCACTCACATAAGTTTGTTTAGCATCACCATGTTATAATATATGTAAGCTGGTGATATAATCTTGAGATATAGACATGATGAGATGGAAACCTAGAGATGGTTTAATAGATGGAAATGCATAAATGGTTAACCATGTACATGAATAATGATGATTAATGTAAATTGTTGGTTAATCTTGTGATGAAATCACTAGTAAATGTTATAGTTTATTATGAGAAATGAAATAAGATCATATGAATGTAATATGTTACATGAGGTGGTAATCTCAGTGCTTCATAAATATGAAAAATAAAATTTGAAAGTTAGCACAGCATAACGATTATGACACCTTGATAATGAGTTAATTTTAGTTAACTTCTTTGGATCATGGTAATATGATGTGGGAACCCTAATGTATGGGTAAAGATAAAGATGCAACCTTAATATATGAGATATGTAATGACTTAACCAAAGTTTCCAAATCTTGAATGGAGTGTTTGTGCACCCAAGATGGTTGTAATCCCCCTAATAGTGATTTGGATACATGGTTCTAGGTAACCTTTGTAGATAGGTTACACATAGAATGGTGACTACATGTAGATGGGAGCAAGATAAGGTTTTCCTTGGAAGTATGAGTATGGTGTACTTTCGAGGACGAAAGTTCTTTTAAGATGTATATGATGTGACAAAGTGTGTTTTCTGGCTTAATTATGAGGACGGAATTTCTTCTAAGGTGTGTAGGATGTGATGGAGTGGACTTTTGGAATCCTAAATGTCCAATGACATAAGTGAAGTTATGCATATTGAGTTGTTTGGGAGTCCTAAGTGTCATAATTCTTGAGTTTTGTTTGATGTTGACATCATCATTATGATCCATAAAGTTATGCCCTTTTGAAGTACATAGTTGAATTGTCAAATAGCTCAATCTTAGAACTGATGGGATGTGGCTTGGGTGATGATAAACCTATGGTCCTCAATTCATGATTAATTGAGGTTCCTAGTCAAAGTTATCGAAGTTTCGAATATGATGAAGAAGTAGGTATTTTTAAGTCTAAGGTTTTAATTAGTCTTAGCCTTAAGCTTGACGTCACCCTTGTCATGCACCCTTATGGCTTGCGAGCCACGGATCGGCCTAGTGGTGCCCCTAATCATGTGTGTCTGATATGATCAGATGACTAGAGACATATATCCAGGTAGTCCAGACATATCTACCCTTCGTAAAAGAGATCCAGAGTTAGACGTGGGATGATTGCGGTCTCACTCGTGAAGCCACGATCACTATGGATGTGTGTCGAGGGAACGTGTAGTTAGTTGTCGCCTCTTGAACAGCTGGATAACCTCTTAGTGGGTGAGTAACTAGATAGAACCAAGCCAGACATCACTGTGACCTCTTCTTCTGCTGTAACAGAGTTGGATCAAGAGGGTCTCTAGCGAGCCTGAGCTCTAGTGTCCACCGAGGTCGGGGTGATGCTCACCGGTGGTGGAGAATCTGTTACGATGAGAACATGAGTAAGAAAGGGGTGAGGCCAAGCCTCACGGTGGCAGCATGGGATCGCAACAGCGCAACATCTAGCATGGTCACCAGAGAGGAGAAGGAGCTCTGCTCTGTTGATTGGTCGCCGACACGGATTCCTAGAGGCAGCGCTCCCCTTTTGCTCAGTGGCAACGTTCCAAGTCAAGCGAGAGGAGCTGACGCGGCTCGCAGAGCATAGCAACATGAGCGGAAGCCTTGCCACAAGAGAGACCACTGGGACACAGCTAGCAGAAGCATAAATCGATGGTTAAGAGGAGGTGTCGAGAGCTCACGGATCGCAGCAACATCGAGTGGGATGCCTTTGCCCTTCGTGCTCTGCCATGGTAGTGATGGTGGCGGCAGGCTGTGGAGCTGCCACCTCGGCCGGGAGACCTGGGAATGACACTGATCACACACCAGTGAGGAGGCCAGTGGCAGTGGTGCTTTTTTCACTGAGAGGGATGCCTCATGCATCTGTTTCATGTGGATGGTACGAAAGGAGAAGCAAGGCAGGAGTCTTGGAGAGATGAAGGTGGAGTCGATGGGGCTGGATCTCGCCATTGGAGATGGTGACCTAGGTGGCATCACCCTCGCTGAGAAGGAGAGGTATCTGAGGAGCGCCGAGCAGAGGGGGTGAATCGAGGACTAGGTGGCCGATCTCCTGCCAGAGAGGAGGACCACCCAGCGACGCCCACATGGATGATGCACACAGGCACCGGCGGCCATGAATCTGAAGTCACGCTGACTCACTTGGATCACAGACTCACGATCATGAGAGAAGGCAAAGAAAGCCAAATCGGGTGTTGAACCCTAAACCTGGCCAGACCAGTGGAGAACTGCCCGATTCATAGTAGACCACTAGAAAAGGATGCACCCCCTTGCTAGCCACGTGGCAACACACCATTGGCCAGAAAAGGTAAATTACCGCAAATCATCCCGTTCTTAGATAAATCATATAAAATAGCTTGAGTATCAGAAAAATACAAACAAGGTACCATTATTCTCCAAAAAATGCATAGAACAATATAGAAGCATAATATCGACCTTTTAATGCTTTAATATTAGTGATATCATGTAAGATGTATTATGCTTGTTTCATGAGTAATAAAAAAAGTATTTTAAAAAAGAGTCCTTTTGGAGTATTAATATTTCCACAAATTTTTCCTGGCTTGTTAATAGCATTCTTAGAGCCAGAGATATTTTAAGACCTCATGTTAAATTCAAGATTGGTTCGGGCAATAATATCTTCGTTTGGTTAGATCCTTGGTGTGATGGCAAGTTTCTGAATGATCTCATTGGTGCTAATATGAGAATTAGAGCTGGCCTGCCTTTGCACTCTAAGTTGAGTTCTATTATTTGCAATAGAAACTAGCCTATTCAAAGTTCTAGACATTCCATTAGCTTGAGTCAGGTCTTGGAGAATATTGAGATCTTAGCTGTAAAGGATGACCATTTCCTGTTTGATGATCATGAGGAAGTTAATCTTAATATCATTTGGAATGCTGTCAGAGCCAAAGGTGTGGTTAACCCTCACTTCATCTGGATTTGGAAAGCTAACTGCCATATGATTGGTAAGTTCCATGCTTGGAAAGCTTTGCACAATAAGCTCCCAACGTCTGATTATGCCAGGAGAAGGGGGATTTCTGTGGTTTCTATTTGCTTTTTATGCACCAATGCTTATGAAGATACTACTCATATTTGTTATGACTGTTCTTATACCCTGTCCTTGTGGAAAATAGCTATGGATCAGGATATTATCTCTAATATTCCGAGGAATTGGATAGATATGACCAAGTTCAGGAGAAATAGAGAATCTACCATTGCTATCCTTATCATTTATCATGCTTGGCTCGAGAGGAATAGAAGGGTGCATGATAATGTTTACTTGTCACCCATTAATTTGTGGAGAAGTATTTTCAGTGAATTCCTTGGTTTCTCTGAGTAGTTGCTCTTGGTTTGTCTCTGAGGGGGGAGAGTTTATCCTTGATGGAGTGGCAGAACTCGCCCTTGGCTTTGTCCCTCATTTCGTTTTCGAGCTGCTGGTGATGTGCCTTTGTGGATAAGAGTAGGTTGATGGCTGTAGTAGTAGTTGTTCTGCTAGTGTTTTCTGGATGAGGCAGTCTCTTGGTGATGGTGTAAACCTCCCTCTCGGTTGTGATATGAGCTGTTTGTATGAAGAGTGGTGATGCTTGGAGTTTCTTTGTTTCTGAGCTTTGGCTCTGTTTTTTTGGTTTTTGAGCTTTGGTTCTGCTGCATGTTTGCACCCAACGTTTCTTGACCTCTTCTCTTGATATGTTGATCTGCCTGCTGTGCTATATCCTTTTTTGGCTGCTTTTGCCTTGTTCTTTATGTGCTGGCTGCTGTGGTGTTGTTTGGTGGATGCTGCTTCTTTTGTTCATCTTGACTCCTGTTCTTTGGCTCTGGATGGCTGTTAAGCTGTTGTTTTTCTGGTGTGATGGTCAAGTCCGGGTTTGATGTGCTGTGTCTTTGGGTTCTGGTTGCTCCCCTCTCGCTATTGGTCAATGATGGTCGAGTCTGGTTGTATGCTGCTGCCTTTTGTTGCTTGGTTGTTCCCTTTACTTCTGGAGTTTTGGTTGAGTTTTAATCTTGCTAAGCCCTTGTTCTTGTGGTGGTCTTGGTTTTTCTGTATGGGTTTCTTTGTTCTCTGGTTGTTGCTGCCGAGTGCTTGAGATGGGTTTCTGTTGGTGGCAGATGTGGCTTCCCTCCCTTCCTAGCAGTGTTGTTTGAGGCTCCTCTTTTTCGGATTCCTGAATCTTCTGTCCTCTTGTGGTTCGGTTGTTCATCTTCTGATGGATATGGTTTCAGTAGTGTTGGTCGAGCTGGTGCTCTGTTTTTGCTTTCCTCTTGATGCTGAGAAGGTTATGTTGTCTGAGTTTGTTTTTCCTCTGGTGCTCTAGTTTCTCTGTGCTGAGGTTGGTCCTTTTATGGTTCCTTCTCTGTGGATGGTGCTGCTGGTCTAGTGGGTTCTGAAGTTTATCTTCTTGGTTGGTGTGCCTATGGGAGTTGAGCTTATCCTTCGGGAGTGGCAGAGCTCTGTTTGGATGTGGATGCTGTGTTATGGAGCTTTGATTCTGCTGGCGACAGCTGCGGCTTCCCTCTCAAACTAGCAGTGATGATCGAGGTGCTATGATGGTGGATCATTCTTGTTCTCCTTGGAGGCATTTTGTTCAGTGTTTCCTTGAAGATATGTTGCTTTTGATGTGTTTGCTGTTATGGCTGCAGTGGTTAGCAAGTGTTCTGTTTTCAGTCTCTTTGCCTTGGGGTGTGGGATGGTTGGATGCCTGGAAGTTTTCTGCAGTACCTTGGGTTGCTCCACTCCCATAGTTGGCTGTTGTGCTTTGATGTTTGAAGATGATTGGACTCTGAAGATCAGTTTGTCTGATAGAAGATTAGGTTGTTTGAGTTGCTGCTGGGTTTGGCTCCTCTCAGGCTGCAGTGGTTAGCAGGTTTTTCTGTTTGCCTTGTGGTGTGGGCTGGTTGGATGCCCGGTAGATTCCTGCAGTACCTTGGATTGCTCCCCTCCCATAGTTGGCTGTTATACTTTGATGGTTGAACATGGTGTGCTTTATGTTGTTGTCTTTCTCAAGCACCTTCTTCTTTGAAGTTTGGACTCTAAAGATCAAATTGTTTGATAGATTGGACTCTGCTGGCTATCTTGCAACATTCTTTGTATAGGTATAGATTGCCCTTTCTTTTTTCTTCTTTTCTCTATCTTCTTTCTGAAGATGGAAAGTTCTGTACAGAAACAAAGAAAATACAAAAAAAGCAACACGCGTTTTTGACCGACCAAAAAAAATGAGTAATAAATATCAAATGATGATATAAAATTATGGAAAAATGTCAGTAAGTCAATAATCATGTTTATAATGCATACAATGTCAAATATGGCCATGATGATGCACAAAAGCATATAATTTGATTAATATGGCTAATTAGGGCTAATAACACTAAAGATAATGTAGTAAATACATACATGCTCAATAAATGATGAGATTTATAGAGTAAGCTCATATTAGTATCTGGAACCTTAGATTTAAATATGAGATCAGGATGATACCCATAATCCATGTTATACGATGATGTTTGCTCTTAATGTGAAATAAATCCTAATATGATTAATACATGCAACATAGGATTAACATGTGCACATAATCTTATGTAACCAAGTAATCAAATTATGTATCCTAATCTGTAATATAAGATCAGTAACCTGATTACAAGAAGATAAGACAAGTAATGATGCACATATCTTAATGAGATAAGTTGAACCCTAATGAACACGATAGGGTTAAGATGAGATGTAAGAAGATGAGAACCTGATGATAGTATATGGTCTTGTCTTTATAACGGTTTGACCAAGATATAGATGACATGAGGAATATGTGATTATAATGATCTGTCTCTTTGGAAGGTACACCATTACCTCTTACTGGGCTTATTATGCAATATGCTTGTGTTATATGAGTAGTAAAATACTTGGCATATCGTATTGGATGAAATGGTTGTTCTTATATGATATGTTGCGTGATTTTCTATACTTATGGCTATGAACATATGACACATAATATATGTGTTCCATTATATGAAAGCACTATATCTCTTTGGTAAGCATAGTGCTAGTGAGTGATCTATCTCTTTGGTAAGCAGATCACATGTCCAATGATCTATCTCTTTGGTAAGCAGATCATAAGGCCTGAACGCATCTATCACATTGGTAGGCAGATGCATGAGCATATAATGGAAAATGAGCTTAAAATGTGTGTTCTCTTTTGATAATGAAATATGTTTGTGCAAGTATACACTTTTCTCATATTCTTCTGTATTTGCCAAGTATATTAGTTTTATCTTATTGCCAAGATATGATGAGAGGTATATAGAAGACACGTAGGCATACTCAGTACAATATTCTTGAATATTGTGCTGACGTGTACCGCATGTAATATTTTGTTTAGGTTGTGGTTATGCTCTTGAAGATCCAGGATAGTTGAGAGTTGTGTGGCGAGCTGATGTACAGGTGGACCTGTTGTCTTAAGATCCTGTAGTTTAGTGGTAGTACATGTATATGTATAAGTTTGTTATTCAATATGTAATATTAAATGTTGTAACAATTCATGTTGTAATTATATGTTGAATGGTGAACATGTGTTGTGGTTTGTTTATTGTTCATGTGCATGTGCTACTATTGTTTCCTTATGAATCCCTTGATTTTCTTCTTGTTAGCCTCGTGTGGGATGTTTAAATTGGGATTCTCGCTAAGGTGAGGGTTTCAATTGGGACGTCACACATGAGATTAAGTTTTATAAAATCTGGGGATGTCACAAGGGCCCTAGATCCGCCGCACCTTGGCGCGCGGGGGGAACCCCCAGGGTGCGGCCAGGATGGCTACTCCCAAGCGTGACCAACCCATGTTTGCTAATGTGTCGGCTGCACTTTTGCAGGCCTACAACTGGAGCAGCGTGGAAGCCAAGGCATTGGGTTGATAGTCGATCATCTTAGGGTTGTCGTGGGAGCTTCCTGCCTCCAACATGACAACTCCACCACCCTGTGGTTGCTCCAAGGTCGTTCTATGCTCTTGGTTAGGGTTTTGGACGGAAACAAAGTAGAGAAAGAAAGAGCTATGTGGGATTTCTCTCATGGACTCGGTCCATGGCTCTCTCCTTTTATAGATGAGGGTAACAACGCCCTATGATACTTGCTCACAAAGCAATAAGGTCTTTCCTCTAGGAATCTAATTCCTTCATGAAAAAGCAAGCTTCTCTCTCATCATTATTTCTTTAAACATATTTTGTTATTTGGATATTAGGAATTCGAAATTCCTCTCACCTATTCTCTTTATTCTTGGCTTTTAACTTATTAGCCACGAAATTAAGTTTTCCTCAAGTAGAAAATACCACTTCTTTAACAATACCACAACATTCATTAATTGTATATTCACATTATCTTTTTTTTTACATTATTGGTATTTTCTCTTTCCTCTATCTTCATTGGGGCTCTTTGGACCCCAAGAAACTCCAAGATTTCGAAATTACTTTTTAAGGATACTTATTATCCTTCTAGATGCATCTAAATGCATTATTTCTCATTATCTTGTTTATTTCTTATTAAAATAACTCTTTTTGAGGTTTTCTCTTAATTTCTCTTTTATTTTCCTCATTTGCATTCCTGTTAACATTAGTAATCCTTGAGATACGAAAATCCACAAAGGATCACCCAATTATACCTTTTTTTCACTTGTTTTCCACATTTTACCATTGGTTTCAATTTCTTTCTTAATAAAGAAATACTTAATTAATCTTTTCTTTTCTTATTGCCTTTTCTTACCAACTTTGGACTCCTTGAAACCCAAGGAATCCAAGAGGCACGAAATCCCTCTTTGGATTTTCCTTCTAGAGGTTTCCACATTTTTCTTTTCTCAAATATTCAATTATTCATTCACTAATTGAATTTTCTTATTATTTGGACCCAGTAGCCAATAAAGCCCACAAAACAATCATCAAGGCTATTGTAAATGAAATCCATGTCTTCAAAACAAATTATATCATTATTTGTTCAAATATCTTTAATATGAGAAATTACATTTCTCACCAAATGAACCCAAAATTTGGGGTTGTAACACATGTCCCACCAAGAGATATAACCTCCTACAACGTTTATTGATTCCAACATTTTTAGGTAATGAGATAGTTTAAGCAGTTTAATCATTTATAACAAATAAGCTCAATAACACTAATGATTAACAAAATACATAAAGGAGCAGATAATAACTATCTTCATTAGCTAGACTATTCTCATATCCCTATTAACAGTATAAGGAGTCTAACAACATGATCATCTCTAACATCATGAATAAGTCTAGTATTATATGCATAGCTAACAACATCAACATGTCTAATAGGTTGAACATATCAACATCATAAGAAGAGCTACAACACAAGCAGAACTATCAGGATAAGCATGATTAGTAGGATATGCATCTCTAGTTACAAAGGCATGGTTAGCATGATAAACATAACTAACAACATGAGATAGCTAGCATCATGATTATAATCAGCAGTAGCAGTATAGTTATCAACACAAGCATAGCTATTGTATGTGCGCATCTACAATCTTAAGCATATCCACAACCAAAGTATATCTACTATCTCTTAATTGCACTAAGCATCATCTTTATGTAAAGATAAAAATCAAGGGTTATCATCCAATGTGAAATGTCATGTATAACCCTAAACAAATATGCTACATGGTTGTATTACATCTTTTATTACACCCTGGGGAGTTTGAGTCATACCACTCAAAGTCCAAGCGACCATCGCTTGGTCACAATCAATTCCATATAGGAACTAGGAAGAGCTGGACTCCGAGATCTTCTCCATACTCAGTCAGAATGAGTCTGCACCGTAGTGACATATAGTCAAACTACAAAATAGTGAGATAATGTTGTGTAACTATCCCACCTTGGTACAGGTCATGGTGCTAGCATCTTGGGTACTCAAACCCAATCACTGAGTTATAAATGTATTTTTCCTCCAATCACATCATGTTATAATCACTGAGACCCGACCAAAGTCGTTCTCAAAAAGTGGGCTAGGTATGACCGTAGTCATCCTCCCAAAACACTTGGTGTCAGGATGACAAGCACGCCACATACTCAATAGTATGTGCTCTGAGTTTCCCTTAGGAATACTCGTTTCACTATCCAACAAGTTCTGACACTGAAGATGGTTCTATGACACAGGGCACTACATGATTAGAGTTTTACTTGATTACTTATCTCCAATTGGGTGAATTAAGGCTGCATCAAACAAGTGGGTATGCAAACCCTAATTCACTTCTAGAAAGCATATAAGTATCACAACTTCAAAAGATATAAAATGTGTGAAACATAATTTCTCATCTCATCATCACATGGTACTATTCACTTGCCATTCATGAGACCACACTAGTCATCATACTATCACAAGATATAAATCATTTTCACGATATCATAGGCTATCAACATAAGAGGATTACACCTCATTCAGGGCTCAACCATGCCGAAAAGTCATTAAGACCATCAAACTATCAAAGGATATAAATCCTTTTCATAATATCATAGGGTATCAACCCTTATCGACACAAGAGGATTACACCTCATTCAGGGCTCAACCATGCCCAAAGGTCATTAAGACCATCATACTATTCTCTAAAAGATCATCTTTATCATTCCATGCCTTATAGTAAGGCTCAACAACATCACTTCCATATAATACACCAGATCAGCAAAATATTGCATTAGTGAGCTATAAGATATTCATAAACAATCATAGCAGGGTTATATTAACATTAAGAGCATTCCTTTATTACATCAACATGCAAGGAATCTAGATATGATTAACCCTCATCATATTCATAATGCACATTTTTAGCATAAGAAAGTATCAACCATGTGGCTTTGGTAACCACCAATTAACACATTAAGGTTATGATCATGTTAAGGATGTTATTTAACCATCATGTCATCATATAAGAAGGTTAAACATAAATAATCATCTTTATCTATTTGCATTGGAGTTAAGTTCAATAAGATAAATTATATTAATGTTATTAATCAGCACTAATACCCAAACCCTAACTCACAGCGTCCCCATTGGATCATGGATGCATAAGGTGAAGCATCACCATCACATTCCATACTATTCTCAAGTATGAACCCACACATAAATCAAGGTGTAATCGTCAGGTTATAACACACTAGGGTTTCAACAACAATAACAGAGTCCTCCATGATTGTATTAGTCTTTCAAGGACTATTCATACCCAATTACCATCATTTAGTTATATTAAAGCTAGGTATAACAATGGACTGTTCGAGGCACACGTTGACAATGGACTGGAGTACGGTGGTTTTTCTGCTGTCATAGAGGACCAATCGGTCGTGAAACACTTTGGCAGGTAGAAACAGTCGTATAGAACTATTTTGGGCGGTTCCAAAACTCAAGGGGCTAATGAGTCTGATTCTGAAATCTTCTTCCTTGAGAAACTATTTGAATATCATCTAGATGATAGGGTGATAGACCTGATGAGATGGATTGTTTGCCTGCTATCTTCACAGAGCCGGAGGCTGAGGACTAACTAGTCTGGCCATGGAGGTATGTTGTCATCCTTCGTCTTTTGGGAGCAGATGTAGGGTTCATGACCATGCAGGACATGATCAAACTTTTCTAGAATCCAAAAGGCCATTTCAATATGTACAAGTTGGATTTAGGAAACTATGTGGTACAAATGTCGTATAAGGATGATTACGATAACACAATGATAGGCGGCCTGTGGAAGCTATTTGGATGATGCTTGGCCATCTAGGAATGGTATCCCACCTTCAGACCATCAGAGGAAATGCCCAGGCACATCGTCACTTGGGTTTGCATCCTTGATCTCCCACTGCACTTATATGTCTCCACCTTGTTTGAATACATTGGCCTGGCTTTCGGAAGGTTGATAAATGTGGATAGCCACACGACATTTAGATCTAGAAGCAAATTTTCCTGGCTTGCCATTGAAATCGACACCACGAAGCATCTATGCCCTTCAATCTTTATCAATGGTGTAGAATACTCGGTGGAATATGAGGTTGAACATGATAAATGCACACTCTACAATAGGGTGGGCCACAAGGAGTAGTATTATAGATCGCAGAGGACAAGCAACCAGGCATGGGACAAACTTGGCTCTAGAAATGCAAAGTCTGATGGGTCGGGTAGTAACGAGGATAACTAGCAATTTCAAAAAAGCAAAGGAAATAGGCAAAAAAGACAAAGACAAGCTAGGCAAGCAGACAGTGCCACAGTCACCATGTCGACTGGAAACCAATTTTCTACCCTTGATGATCTGGATAATGAGGGACAGGTTGTGCCGCCTAATGCTGATGCTAAACACGATGGTACTTCCCAGCATGTACAGTATAGGAGCAGTGACAAGACGACCAAGGTTTGGCACCCCAAGATATCAATTGACACTGCTGAGAAGAAGAAAGAGGATTTAAAAGACATTACCAAACAAGGCAAGTCTTTGAACTCTAGAGGCAAGATTACTGAACCCAGTACTGATAGTGATCATATAGTAGTGTACCCAGAGGTCGACGAGGTTATCCAGATTATAGAGGAGGACATAGTCACAAGAGATACATCTGAAGCGAACATAGAAACTAACAAGGAGTCTGAAAATACACAAGCCATAATGGAGAATGCTCAGGTAAATGTAGATGATGTTAACATAGTCACAACTACAGTGATAGAGGTCCCAAACCAAAACAATAACAAAGAAGGGGATGGGGTTAGTGAGATTACAAGCAAAACCATCAACCCGACTCCACTTCCACCAGGGAGGAAGATGAAAGGCAATTGCCCCAAAATAAAAAAAGCAAAGAGTTTCTCCTCTATATGATCAGTAGAGGAAGATTCCACGTTTGTTAACTCATACTATTGATGTTGTTGAAGAAGGAACCAGTGCGGCCATAATCAGCAAAGGAGACGAAGCTGCTGGGGAACCACAGTTATAATCCTTTACCCATTCCCATGATGATCAACCTTTTGTGCTGGAATTAGAGAGGTATAGGGAGTGACGTGAGATGTCATGCTTTGATAGAGCTTATGGCCATTCACAAACCTAAATTAGTGGCAATCCTTGAACCAAGAATTAGCATGGAGAGAGAAACTAAGACTATTTCTCGCCTCAATTTCTCAAATTCTTACTGCGTGGAGGCAAGGGGCTATGCTGGGAGAATCTGGCTCTATTGGAATGTTGATTCCTATTTGGTGAACATTGTTTTCTGCCACAGATAGTTTATAATGTGCAAGGTCAATCATGAATGCTACATGACCGTGATATATGCGAGCCCCCAAATCTCTACTAGACAACTCCTCTAGAAGCACATCGTCTCGATTGGGTAGCGGTTTAAAATGCCTTGGTTAATGCTTGGGGATTTTAACATAATCTTGAACCCGAATGAAAGAAGTGGTAGTGACTGTTTCAACAGCCAAGAAGCCTTAACCTTTCAAAACACCCTCATGGAGGCTAACCTCACTGATCTTGGGTTCTCCGGTATGAAGTTTATGTACCGTCATGGGTTACTCTAGAAGAGGCTGGACAGAGCCACATGTAATAGCACCTTTATAAGTAGCTTCTCAAATGGCATTGGTGCGCACCTACTGAGAATGGGTTTTGATCATAGTCCCCTTCTAATTTGCAATCTCACCCGAGAGAGAGGCCATCACAGATTCATTACACGTGCCTCATGGCAAAGCACGAACGGATTCTCAAATGTTTTGAGGAAGGTTTGGCAGGCAGAGCTAAGCTTTAATGAAGCTCTCATTGAGGCCCAGGGCCCGATCGTTGAGTGGGAAAGATGTATACGTAAAGTGAAGAGAAAGAGGAAAGACCATCTTCTCAGGAACATCAACTACCTACAAACCAAGCTAGCTATCCATTATAATGATATATCTGATGCCCTTTGCATGGATCTCCAAAGGGAGCTCGATGAGGTTCTAAAACTAGAGGAGGACCTTCAACACAGAGCCCACATCAATTGGCTAGTGGAAGGAGACAACAATAGTAAATTTTATCACAACTTCATTAACCAATGACGAAGGAGAAACACCATTACTACCCTAAGGAATAATGTTGGGATATAGGTTAGAGGGGATACCAAGATAATGGAGTTAGTTGTGCAACACTTCCATAGAGTCCTGACGGCCCCAGAAAATAGCAATACCCTTTAGTGTTCTTCTATCCCTGACACCTTCGTGCCTCTCTCGGATAATGATAAAGTTACCATGGGTGGTTTCCCACTAGAGTTAGAAATTTATGACAATGTGAAGACCTTAGATCCGGTGAAGGCTGATGGCCCAGATGGGGTAAATGTCCACTTCATTCAGAAGCATTGGGGGACTATTGGGCCTAGCATCATCAAATCAGTTCAGGAGGCGATCACATCCAGAGATGTTCCTGAAGACTTATGTAACTCGACCATCGTCCTCATCCCCAAGAGTCTGGCACCTAAGAGGTGCGAAAACCTAAGACCAATTTCTCTGAACAATGTGGTCCTGAAGCTTATTTATAAACTGGTCATGGAACATATGAAGGTGTATATTCCTACTTGGGTGTCTCAATCCCAGAGCAGTTTCATCCTTGGGAGACACATAACTGACAATATATCTCGAGTTCAAGAGCTAATACACTTGATGAAACATAAAAAGGGGGCAAAAACTATGGCCATCAAGATAGACTTGACCAAGGCATATGACCAGATGGCTTGGGAATTCATCTAGGACACAGTTCAAAGAGTCGGTATGCCGTAGAATATCATCGACTACATCATGGTGTCTATTACAAGGGCAATACTAGAATTTCCTAGAATGGCAGAACCTCCACCACCTTCAAGGCCAATAGAGGCCTCTGCCAGGGGGACCCTCTCTCCCCATACTTGTTCGTCTTGTGCCTCGAGAGACTCAGTCAACTTATTGATCATAAGGTGGAGGAGGGTAGCTGGAAACCTATGAGGTTGGGTGTGTGGGGCCCTTGCATCTCCCACATCTATTTTGCAGACGATCAGATTCTTTTTTCTCACGTCGGGATGACACAGATGAAAACCATTCTGGTGTGCTTCAAACTATATGAGTTAGCATCTGGACAGTCAGTTTCCACAACCAAAATGAGGATATTCTTTTCCAAGAATGTGTCGAGGGACCTGAAGCGACAAATTAGCAACATGAGCGGGTTCCAATATACCTCAAACCTTGGAAAATATTTAGGTGTCCCTATCATTCATAAGAGAGTGGATGAGCAAACATATGGCCAAATTCTAGACAAGGTGACTAGCAAAACTACGGCCTAGTCAGCTAGGTGCCTTTCGCTTGCCCGTAGAGTATATCTAGGTAAATCTACACTTCAAGTGATCCCCACATATATTTTGCAGACTGTTGTGATCCCTCTATAGTTATGTGACAAGATTTACGACATGATCCGAAGATTCATTTGGGGAGGTATCCATAAGGATCATTCACGTGCCCTGGTGGCATGGGATAAACTGACATGTAGTAAGAAGGACGGGGGCCTAGGGTTGAAGATAATGAGAGAATGGAACATGGCCTTAATCTAGAAACCCTCTTGGGACCATTATAGTGGTCGGACCTCTACATAGATTCAACACATGAGGCAGAAAGGACGAAGGAGCACAGACGTTACTAGGAGCAACCTGTCTAGACTTGGGAGGGCAGTTTTGAATGGTGAAACCTTCATTGACAGCAATTCACACCTTATTCCAATGAATGGATAGTCCATCAATGCCTGGTCTGATTGGTGGCTAGAGAACGACCATGCACTCTATGATCATGCCATTAGGCCAATACCCAGGGATCTTAAGGACCTGAAGGTAGCTAGCATTGTGGGCTTGGATGGAGAATGGGACATAGGTTTCCTATAGGAATGGCTCCCCCACCACTTAGTAGAGAAGGTATTGAGACTCAAACCCCGACACCTGAGGATGGTGGGGATGTTAGAGTGTGGGCTCACACATAAAGAGGCATGTATACCACTAAATCTACATATAATCGGCTAAGAGTAGGGAAAGGTATCCGGGTTGAGGGCAACTGGAAAGAGATTTGGAAAGCAAACATGTCTAGTAGTGTCAAAATGTTTACATGGCTCATGATGCATGATGCACTTCTAACCAACAGCAAGAGAGTGAGAAGACACCTTGCCTCCAATAGTACATGCCCCAGATGCCAGGTTGAGGAAGAATTGATTCTCCATGCAGTGAGAGACTACATGTATGCGAAGGAAGTCTGGGATGCCCACTATGCAAGTGAGAACCTTCCTGGCTTCTTCTTCACCACGACTAGTTTGAGTGCTTGGATCCATTCCACTCTACAATAAGGCAAGGAGTTCTACATCGGAGTCTTGGTGACCTACAGGTTCATCTAGTCTTCTCGGAACAAGCACGTATTTGATAATACCATGATGCCCGCGGTGCAACAAGTCAACCTCATTCGTAGAGAAGTTTCTGCTCAAAAAGAAGCCTTCCTTATGCATCGACCAGTGGTGAGGATCATGACAACACCTAATTGGAAGAAGCTTGAGTTAGGCACAATCAAGGTTAATACTGATGTAGTAGACAAAAGTAGGAAGGTGTGCTACGGCATTGTTGCTCGTGATGATCAGGGCAAGTGGGCAGGTGGGGTCGCATTTAGCCTGCATACCACTGATGTTCTCAAGGATGAACTGGAAGGAGTCCTGAGGGTTGTTGAATTAGCTACAATGAACAGATTATCTGATGTCATTATAGAAATAGACTCTCTTACCGTGGTCAATATGTTTTACCAAAATGAAATGAATCACCCCAAATATGCCAAGCTGCTTCACAGATTTCATCACTTGAAGCTACCAGGTTGGAAAGTTTCTCATTCGCCTAGAGAATGCAATACTGTTGCAGATGAGTTAGCCAAAAACAACATCCAAAACACCTCAGCATATACAGTATATACCCTTCCCCCCACTGGGCTTATTAATCTTATCAATAAGGATTGTAATGATAGTAGTAATACCGTGTTTCCAGTTTCCAGTTTAATTAGTGATTGTATTCTCTCATTTAATTTTGCTCACACGGGGAGGGCGGGATGCATAAGATTGCCTCTCAACTTCTACAAAAGCTAGGTATAACAAGCTATACCTCATTAGGGTTACATATCTACACAATATGGTTATCATCCCTTCTATTCATTTGAGTGAATACATAAGACTACCTTATTAACGGTAACCCTCCATTTGTTCCATCATCATTCAACCCATATTACCATACCACAATGTCACCCAGAACCATTGGATGTTTAAAAGGTAATACCATTGGTTGTTTACATAAGTAAACACCTTGGATAAAACATCTATGAAGTCATTGATTTGTGATCTAGAAAGAGACAACATCTAACCCTAGACATCCTTTGATTAATAAAACAAAAAGTTCCATTGATAGTAGGGTAAAACCCACAATCGACTGTTCATTTAAAACAAGCCATCCATTGTCAACAAGTAAGCACCTTAAGTTGATCATGTAAAGGAAACCATCTAAATCACATTATTAGGACCAACATATTACATTAGCCATCATTCCACTTTATTGGAGGAATAAACATTAGATCTTGACCATTGGGTCAAGTTCATATGTTAAAACCATCAATTACAGTATAGGTCTGACCATTGCATCAAGTGATTGAAGAAACCATTGGTCTAAGGATTAATTGATGCTACAACTATATGATTAATTCACCATTGTTTTTGGATACCTGATACACAATCATTACTAACCATTAAGTCACCATAGGTTGTTAGATCAGCACTATATTCATTAATCAACATCAAATATCATACTAATATCACCATTGATTGATAGCATCATAAGGGTACTTAGTTGTTAATCACTAGGCTTCAAATTAGGCCAAAACACGACCTAAGGGGTGAACATTAGTTGACACCCTTGGTTACCACCATAAATTGTCATGAATACAACACCATAGGATTGTTGCAATGGTACCATCATCGGGTCATGGGTTTATAGAAGAAATCAGCTTAAAACCCTAAAATTGACCATTGGTTGATAGGTACTTAGCACCATAGGTTGTCAAACCAACCTGATCCAAGTCATATTATACATTAGGAATAACTTACACATTATCACAGGTTCATCTAGAACTAAAATAAGAGCAGGTAACATTATAAAAATTGAAATCCAAGTCAAGCATAGCTTTTATTGCATGGATCAATATTTTCAAGCAAGAACATGAGCTAGCAAGCTTATGGTAAGCAATAAACATGGAGAAAGTTATACAAATTTCCTCTAAGTAGAAGGTAAACTCCCAAATAGAAGAAAACATGAGAAGGTAGGGTAGGAAATCCAATCTTAAGCTGTGAACTCATCCATCTATCACCTTTCTTCATCAAATGGGCAAACCCTAAGCATAAGGAGCAAGAAAGGTAGGGTTTTAGAGAAATAGAGAAATTTCTACCATGGAACAGCAAGGTTCCAACCTGGATAAAGGTAGTTGGAATGATAACAAAGATATAAATGGAGGAAAGAAGGGGATTCTTACTCTTTTAGGTTAAGATCACTAGAAGGAAGCTTTTCACACCCTAAAAGGAAGTCAATTGCAACCCTAGATTCTTTTTCCAAGTAGATCCCCTCTTTCTTCTTCCTTGGATAGGAAATTCATATAATAAAAGAGGGAGAATGAGGTTCATAGAAGGAGGGAATTGGTGAAGATAAAATGGCTCGTTTTGGTTCTTAGGGATAAATATATGAAACTTTAAGATAAAGAAAAAGAAAAAGTTGAAGTTCTAGTATCTTTCCAAGTGTCCATGGCCTTAAACTATTAAGAATATACAAGAACACACACAAGAAGCTCCCCCACCATACATAGAGACATTATTATCCCTCATTTCTTGAATTTCCAAGCAAAACAAATAATTCATTAGTTGATAGCTACTAAAGGTAGCTCATCCATGAAGGGGTAAACCCTAAAATACCCTTGGAGAAAACACCTTCAAACCAAGGATTAAATACGTGACCCATGGATCAACAAGGTCAATAATTATGAGATAATATCCAAGGAACATAATTCAAGTGATACATTGCAAAGAAAACATCTCAATTGGGTAAATTGTAGAAAAGTCCAAAATATGCATAAAATTGCATAACTTGCTCAAATAGTGTCCAAATTGGACCTAGTTTGAAACTTAATCTTATATTATGATTTCAAAGCATATAAAATAGCTATATTAGGGTTATAAGAATTACATTATGATAATTAAGCTTATTCAACTCATTAAGCAAGTTTAGGGGCCTTACACGTACATTATGTCTAGAAACCATTCTTGGGTAGGTTTTAGATAGGTTATCTTTAGTAATTTTTATAGAGGTGAAAGTTCCATACATTACTATGGTTGGAGCCTACTTCATTTTGAGTGTATTTCTACATCCTCTATCCTTGTATGGTATTCTCACTTAGTGATTACATTTCAACTTGGTTTTTTTCATTTTCACTTGGTGGTTTCATTTTAACCTTGGTCTCAAACCTACTAGTCATTATTCAATTATATTTTTGAAAGGGTGATGTAACACCTTGAAACCCATGATTATATCATTACATTCAACAAAGGGTTCTCATTATCACATGTCACTTATATGTATCACATGTAGCTACCCTGTCTCTCACACCCATAATAAGATGAAATAAACATTTTGTTGTAGTCAAATAAATAGTTCATCACATTCCATATGTCAAGATGGTGTCTCCTCACAGCATCCTATAATTCCAACTTTTGGTTAACTCATCCTTAACAATGACTCCAGACCATCGATACAATTTCATTCCACAAATTTCTTTATATTTCATGTACCCAATGGGATTGTTCTTTTCTCATAATTCATAAGTTTATGCATGACTCCCATTAAGATTTCATTTCAACTATTATTAGATAAATTATTGTATTCTTTGTGTCAACATCTATTGTATCATTAGACTTATCCATTCCCTTGAGGTCTCTATGGGTATAGGTACCTTTTTTGTGATCTCCTTTTGACCTTAAGGGCATTATTTACTTTTAATGTGCCTTTCCAATGGACCCTTAGGCCTTATGTAATCATGGAGGTGGATGTTCTCCTTACCTATCGAGCCTTGTGTACACATGCATGGCTTTATACTGACCCATGGGCCTTATATACTAAAGGCATGATCACCTCCTGACCTCTTGGGTCTTATGTGCCTTTAAGAATCCCCACTTGACCCTAGGTTTGACATAGGGATCTATCCTACCTAGGGTCTATTGAGATGTTATTACCTTTTTATGTTTTCTCTTATTAATTAATTACATCTTGTTCCAAGAAAAAGGTCACAATTTTGTTCTTGTATCCCACGACCCATCCCTCTCAAGGAGAGTCTATAACTTGGATTCCTTTCGTAGTATTTATATCAATGTGTTAGATTTCATTTCACATTTTACTTGACATATTTTTAGCTAAAGTTTCATAAATATATGTTTATGCATCTAGTGCATTAAACCAAGTGCACACCCTTCTTATTTAGACTTGGTGGTAGTAGGGATTACTTGCCTTAGGTACACCATTCTAACATTCCCTTCAATGTACTTTACTTGCATTACATGTTTACCATGGGATTTCTCATACCATGATTTTCACATTAAAATACATTTTCCAATTACCATGGACAACTTACTAGGATAAGGTAGGGTGAAGTGATTTCATGCCTTCAACCCCTACCATCCTATAATAATCCATTTTTCTATGTTTTGGACTATTGGATGCCCATGGTTACTTAAGATTTATAAATCTAACTCAAAGTGGTTCAATTCATCCTTCTAGAGTAGGTCCTAACTTTGGGTTCCTTCTTGGATCATACGATGATGTTAGGCTATTTATCCATAACCCGACCCACAACTTTGAGGTTATGATTTCCCCATAGGTTCTTTTACATTCATGAGCTGACCCACCCCAGACCGGGATGCCATCCCCAAAATGTGAGTTGAGGGTTTTATATTTATTCTTATTAACCACTAATTACTTACATTTCTTACATATATTCCAAACACTTAACATGTATAATGCATCATTACTCCACACAATTACATGCATGGGAAACTAGGGTATTTAATTTGTGTTACCCATGTTGGATTACTCAACCCATTTACACATGCCCTTTCCTTTTTCCCTAGTTAGGGTTTGTTTGGGTAGGGTTATTATTTCACCTGTACTACTCCCATTACCCAATATTAGGGTTTAGGGTTTGGCATAGGGACTACACCCTATATTTTAGGATTTTAGGATTCCCTAGACCCACTAAGATTCCCCATACCCCATAAGGTTATCCCACTAAGGTTTCCCATACGTGACTGGGATTTCCACCCATACTTAGGTATTTCTAGGATTTAACCTCACTTGAGAGACATAAGTTACATGTCACATCTTTCAATTCTATTTCTCTAATCAAATTTATATTTTAATATGTAGAGGATGCCTTAATCCTAGTTCTTATCGAAACCCTAACCTAAGATGAGGACATAAGTGCATTTTAGGGTTTATTTAGTAAAGAGATGAGAACAGAGCAAAATTGGACATGAGAAAACATAAGGAAATACTATTTCAGGCAAACCCTGGGTTCTGTATAGGTAATTATCACATTGTCTTAGGGAGTCCCCAAATACCAACATAATGGTTTAGAAGAAAATATTGCCAATCCCAAAAGTTATGATCCTTTCTAGACACCATTACCCTTAGAGCATAACCTAATAATTTTCCTTATAATTTTATGGATTTTTTGAAATGAAACTATTAAATATGTTTTATAGATATGTGATCTGATACCAAATGTGACGATCCCCACTTTTTGGTATCCCTCAATTAAGATAGACCATAAAGTCAAGAGTTGATACCTAAAGTTCCCTTGATCCAGATTTAACAAATAATAGATAATAATCAACAATTCACATTAATTGCATTTGAATTGTATAAAAAATGTATCATGAGACACCTCTAAGGATAATTAATTTTACATGGGAAACTAACACATATGAGAAAGTGTACTAATATATCTAACTAATCCTCTTTGGTATCAAATTCAATATCTTCAATTAATTTTATTCGAATTTCCATGTCTCCATATCTTCATATAGGGTAGTATCCTAAATGACGACAAATGAAAGTATGGATCAATATATTTCTATATTTCTGTATAGGGGTCCATAAAAACTATGCATATGTAATGAAAACATATATTGTTCAACAATCATACATATAAACTCATATTTTCATTTAAATTAATGAACCTATGTTTGTCATACCACCTTGGGTGTAATTAGCTTTCTCTATCCATCATTGTGCTTAGGTGAACTACCACTTACTAGTCCAACCATAGGTTTAGATTATAGGTTTCATTTTATGATACTCATATTGGAATTATAATTAACAAGAAGTAAAAAAATGCAACAATTCATTTCATCAAACTTCTATAAATCGTTGGTTGTTGTTGATGGTGAATGGGATGATATATGGTTGGTCAAGCTGCCATCCATAATTAGAATCTTTGGCTGGATTAGAGTCATAATTCCATCCTGAAAAACCACAAAAGAATGACTAGGAGGATGAAGAACGATGATATGTTCAACATATGCGGTGTAGAATCCAAAGCACTCCTCCTTGCGGTGAGGGATTGTGTTAAGGTAAAGGATATCTTGAATCAAATTATAGATCGACAATTATTACCATTCTTCATGAATGATATGAATGCTATAGTATGGATTAGATGGAATCTAAAGAACAATACAGATCATATGAAAATTTTCCTCATTGTCTATCAGTACATATAGATATTTGGAAATGAGTGGATCTTCAAGGGGGAAAGGCATATTGTAGGCTACCAAGTATGTCATGTCATACAATAACTAACAAAGTATGACACTTCTTGGGTAGACAAAAGTAAAGGAGAAGTACCATAGGCTAGGGGGAGCTGGGTTAGGTTGCAACCTTCTAGGATAAATGTGAACGTTGAAGCAGCATTCAAGAACAGAAGAAGTGTAGTAGCAGCAGCAGGCACATAATGTATGGGACAATGGCAGGGAGATTTCTCAAGAGAAATAAGAGCAATGCAAGTGTTGAAGGAGGGAAACATGTAGAATATCATCATCAACTCATATTGTAAAACAATTACAAGGACCATTCAAGAAGACAATACCAGAAACCCAGCCCAAGTTGACTGTGTTGTATGAATTCAGATGATGATGAAAACATTTCCTAGCTAGAAAGTCATTTACAAAGGTGGAGAACACAACAAAGCAGCAGATTGGATAGAAAAGAAAGAAAACGAGGTGGGCTCAAACCCGATGGCATTTACAAGACAACCCAGATATTTAAATAGTCTATTACCTAATGAAATATATATGGAAAGCAATGATAGGTGTTATTTTATTTCTATTTTATGTAATTCATTTGTGATGTTGCTTTTAATGGGAGGGTGATTGAGTAAAATTCCCCCCAAGGTTTCCCAAAAAAATAGAACTTCTATAAATCCTCGACAAACTTTGGACTTCAAAATATGTAATTATCCATATATAACCATGAGCCTTTGTCGTACAGAAGACATGCAATTATACTTCAAGTGTAGTTTAAAATCTAATCAACCAGGTGTATATTTAAGAAATCATTTAATCATTTAATCTACATGTTTGTATAACACTAGTGTGTCATCATATATTCATGTGATACTTAATAGGCCTAAATTATTTCTTAACTATGTTTAGGGTCATCTTGTATTTGGATTAGTGATTAGGGTATCACACCTGAATTCCATCATATCATGATCTCCATGGGTTACGAACCCTAGTTACATATTCGGTGTAACTTTAATTCTCTAGTTGAATGTGTTGTATTTTATGAACATCTAGATCAGATTAGCTAGACTAAGATCATATCATGTTATACGTATTGGTATCAAAACCCAAATTTAGGATATGTATGATTTCCCACTTTACCCTATACATCATAATCATCATTATCATCTTAGTACCTCGTTATATTTAACAATATCAGGTTTTACCATAAAAATGTATTAGATGTATAGCATGTTCCATTCATGAAAACTTAGTAGTTTCATGTACTAATCACCCAATATTCATGTATTAACTTCACCTTTTGGAACTAAGATTAGATATACTCCATGAAATGATTTTATATGTATTTGTTTTATTTTATAGATCAATTTTGTATATAGGTTCACTACTATTGGATTTACTATTTATTTACTTCATTTTAAAGAAGATAAACATATGTGGGCTAATCTGAAGATTCCATGCTTATAAAGCTAACATTATCCCAACCCACTATCAGGTTGGACTTGAGCCAATGTGCTCACGCCATGTCGATGCCCTGCACCCACATGGCTGGTGCAAAGCAAGGGAAGAAGGGACTAAATTAACCCCTACCTCAAACTATTCAGTATGGGGGAGGTAAGTAAATCCACCCTCACTACATCTTCCTCTCCTTCTTCTTCTTATTGAACATTTCTCTAATTAGCCATCTAATGGGTCAATTCCCACATTGACTATCTACCCACATCTACTGGCATTGGACTTGATTCTCTAGGCTCCTTCACCAAGGCATTTTGGACTTTCACAGTCCTTATACGGTGGCCCATGGTGGCTCCTTGATGAGGAGCTTCAAGATCCAAGAACTAGATTTTGGGGTCCTTCTTGATTCTCCCTTAGGAAATTCTAAAGGTTGGAGATCCTTCTTGGTCTCCTCAATAACATTGGTTACAGATCATTTGAATTGGGATGCTTCAGGATGTCAAAGTTGGGTTAACATCGTTCGAGGAGGATGAGGTTTTATGGAAAGGTTCAAGGCTTATCTTCATCAATTGATTGTAGTTCTCTCATCTAAAGGTGGTGATGAAACTCTATCGACCTTTATATAAGATAGGGGTCAAGGGGAGAGGTCATAGTGACCCCACCATATAACTACCACTATGAGTTGTATTTGGGAATAATCCCCAAACGAAGAAGATAATGTCAAATCAAGAGTTCTTTAGGTTCTCCTTGATCTTTTGGAGTAGTTGGTGCCTTTATCTAGATTCAAGATGGGTCCTATAGGGAGGAAGAGTCTCAGGGGGATCGGGGCTCCTATACAAGTAGAACTTAGCTAAAGTTTGGGCATAAAGGATGACCCTCTATGTGTATCCCTAAACAGATTCACTAGTTTGGATCCCTCTAGAATCTATTTAACAGTGTTATAACTCTTTCTTTATAATAAACTAGTATTTTTTTTCTCTAGGCAACGTCAAATTTTCAAAAGTTCCCAAATTTGAGGATAATGCTACCATTGTCATTATATTCCTTGGGGAAAAAGATAAATCCTCAACTCATTCATGAACTGTCTAAAACTTACTTTTCAATCTAGGTCACAAGGTATCCTAGAATATTCTAGAATTTCCCCCATCATCTAATATTTTGATTATCTATGAAGTAAAACTTTTATGGCTATTTATGGAAGCATAAGATACCAAAATTCATTGTTGATTTCTCAGGGACTTATATGAAAACCCTAATTAGTCCCAATGGGACAGAATAAGGTTTCAAGGGCCATATCTCATACCCTAGCCTCTAATGGGATCATCAAGACTTATAACATTCTTACATAAAAAGTTAAATATTGAACAAATCATAATATAAAAATTGAAGCCTCAATTACTCCATTTGTCCAACATTACCTTATCTACATAAATTGAAGACATAAACTTATCCTAATAATATCTCACAATCAAAGTGTGGCAATCACGATCTAGGGATTTAATTCATCATCCCAATTAAAACAAGTCATGTGGCTAATCTCGTTATTCTAGTACTACTGTGATTATCTTAAGGTGAATCTCAAGACATTATTAATGAATTCATAAGCATAAAATCGAAATTTAGAAATGTTTAGGATCTTAACATTAGGTGTTTCAATAGATCCCCAAACTTCACGATAACCTTGATTACAAAATTAGGTCTTTAACCACTATACTATCTCAATTGCAATAATATATTAATATATTTGCTCATTGTTTCTTAATTTACTAGAAGTCAAGACCAAATCAATTTCTGGGGCTCAACTTCATAAATTAGAGACATAAAATTTCCTTCATTGTCACACTTTAATTCTCCATGTAATATTCTTGAATTTTATCTAAAATTTCGAAAATTTTAGGTTGGTTCACTCTATCTAAAGAATACTCTCACACCTCATTGTGCACTCTACTTGGCATCTTGATGATATGTCATTCTTCTTTGTGGCTTGATGTTCCGACCCATTATAGATTATACGTCATATGTAGCTCCAAAGGCTAGATCAGCAAGCTACATTACATAAAAGATAATGCAAGATTAAGCTCCAAAAACAATCCTCCACTATATGAGTGGAGGTATTCTTAATCTCTCTAACCTTTTATCTTAGGAATGATTTCATATTGTTTAATATGTAAAATTTTATATAAATAATATATTTTTCTACATTGTAGGTCATAGAACACATATTTATCAATTAAGTGGGATAACTATTTTTCAAAGCAAAATGATCATCTATCACTCAATAAAGTCATTACATAGTGTTGTCAGATACACCGAAGGGAATTTTTCAAGGATTATCAACTCCTTCTTAACATTAAGGTCTAGTTTATCGAATGTGACTTGTCGTGTTGCCCTCCACGTATATGTGTTTTAATATGAATCTTGAGAAGAAATTTTTCCAAGAGTCCAATTAATTGAAGATAAAGAAACAGTGGCCCTTACTCTATTTTAAGGCCATGATAATTCAGAACTTGAAGAGCATCAATTTCCACAATTGCATCATCCAATACTAAAAGGAGGGTTGATCGCATGTATACTAATGTGGAATAACATTTAGCCATAAAAATTTTCTAGCTATACTTTAGGGTGAGGGAGACCATAGAAAATAGTACCTCATATTCATCCTAAAAATAGCAGAAAAGCATGAAGCTTGATCTTTGATAATTGTGGCTTCATATTACCATTGACCAGATGACAAAGGACAACATATCAGTAGCAATTATTTCTAACATGTTGGATTTTTAAGGTGAAGAATACATGTCTGAAAGAAATATTGTAAATTTTCTAGTGGAGGAACATTTCACTCGGGATAGTGACATTTTTGGCATAATTGTTAAAAATTTGTTCACTATGGCACTACCAAATATCTAGGCACATAGTGATGATGGTAAAAAGTTCATTTTTGTTGGTATTTTTGAGTATTGAGTCCCACACATTCAACATTGATGATTTTGTCCTTTGGTTGATTGTGTTGCGATAAGAAATAAAGCTCCACGCACTTAATAGATCACACATGAATAGGGCATTTGAATATTTTCTCAATGCATATTGATGTGGTGGCACATATCATCTATAGTGATACATTTTGAAATAACTTATTTTTTTTGGTAAACTTAGCTCCCTCCTTCCCTATTTGTATTTTATTTTGTAAGTATGTACAAAGTATATATATATATATATATATATATATATATATATATATAGTTAGAAGAGAATCCCTATCCACAAGAACCTGGTTCCACAAATGGAAAACTTGTTAAAAGAAATAAAAGCCACGAGAGGGGAAAATAGACCCCCTTATCTGTCATAGGAAAAAATAAAAAGGTCATTTTTATAGGATAAAGAGAACACCCACTAAAATAGACAACCATCCTCAAAGAAAACTAGAGAAGTACATTGGTTTATTGGGCCAGGCCCATCACAACACCTTTAATTGTGTTCTAGAAGGAATGAGCTTCAATGAGTTTGCTTTCAAGAACCATGAAGTTCCTCTTCATCCAAACAATTTGAATAATAGCTATATAATATTTTTCTCTAGCCACTCTCCTCTACAAGTAAGTACTTCTGAGTTAAGCATATCATGTCTAGCAGAAGACCAGATGAATTTAGTGTGAAGACACTTTAAGATGATATGGTGGCTCTCCTTAGAATTCCTCCTGCAAAGAAAGCACATAGAATGAGAAGCAAGTCCTCTTATTATATCATATTCAATCTTAGGAAGTTTGTTACGGGCCATCTTCCAAGCATTAATTTGAAATATTTTTGGGGTGGTGATTTTTTGAATATAAGAGAAAACAATATCAATGGGGAAATTGCTTACAATCTTCCACCATAACAAATTGAAATTGGCATTAGCTTAACCAGAGGCAAGCATCTTATCCATACCACCATTTGGGAGAGGAACCGACCTAAGGAAATTGAGAAGATGGTTGTGTAACCTAAAAGAAGCAAGAGACTAGTTTTTGTCTACAATAATGGAGCACATGTTGATATAAAAGGGAACTAAGGATGTTAGGATCTCTTGTTTTAACAATAAATCAACCAAAATAGTGAATTAGGGTTCCATGGATCGATCCAAGTAAAGATATTATAACCATTACCAACTGAATAGCTCATCAACTTTATATAAGTATCAAGGTGTATATTCAACTGAATAAAGTACCAATAGCAATTGTTAGAGCAATTAACATGCTGAATAGAACTTTTATTTAAATACTTCTTCTGAATCCATTTGAGTGATAAAATATCTTTTGTGGAGGTAATTTTCCAAATATTAAAGACATTAGAAGATTTACAGACGTCTCTAGCATTTTTCATAGACAAACCACCTTAATATTTAGGCTTACAAACTTTGTACCATTTTACATGGTAGAAGTTATTTTTTCATTCAGTTTGGCCCCAGATAAAAAACCTTGTGATCTTCTCAATCTCATCACAAATAGAACAAGGAAGAGGGAAAGGATGGGACCAGTACAGATGGATAGCATACATGGTTAATTGTATCATTTCTAATATTCCTATCATGGGTAGTTGTTTATACTTCCAATCTCTAACCCTTTTCTATAGTCAAAGAGGAAAATAACAACTCTTGAATGAATTTCCAATAGGATAGTAATACCCAAGTATCTATGTGGAAGAGATCCTTCTTGAATGCCATGCACATATGAAATGATCACTGTGTTTTCTCTTTCAATAAATAGTGTTCTTATCATGACCGATTTTGAGCCCAATAATGCGAGCAAGATCAGCAAAGATGTTTCTCAGACAAGAAGACCCTTCAACACTAGCCTGCAAAAAAACCATGAGGTCCTATACAAATATTAAATGATAAATTTCCAAATCTTTTGAATTACAAATAGGTTGAACATTCTTAGCATTAACATTCTTGTTGATAATTTGGTTTAAGGAAAGAATAACCAACACAAAAAGGTAGGGAGAAAGTAGGTCATTGTATATGATGTCATTAGATTTTTTTGAAGGAATAAGTGGGTTCCCCAATGAGAAGAACTTCATAAGTGGTAGTGTTAAATATTTCTCTAAGCCAAATAATCCAAATCTTAGGAAAGTTCATAACATCAAGAACATTGAAAAGAACAGATCGGTTAACAGTATGATAGGATTTTGTAAGATCCATCTTGACACACATCTTGTTTTCCCTTCTTGTTAACATCATGAATAATCTCCATGCTCTTCCTTTTGACAAAGGCACATTGATTAACACTAATAATAGAAAGCATTACAACTTTAAGCGTGTTAGTAAGAATATTCAAAATAACCTTATAGACAACATTACAAAGAGAAAAAGGTCTCATGTTATTGATAAGATGAGAGTCATTGGCTTTCAAATTCAAATTTATGTACGTCCAAAAAGATTATTTAAAAAGTCAATCTATCTTGAAAAAGTCAAGCACAACAACTATAACATATATCTTGACAATATCCCAACAATGTTGTATAGAATATTCCATTGATCCCATCAGGGCCAGGTCACTAATTGATATTGTTGGCTATTACACTAATGAGTTTCAATCATATAAATGATCTTTTACTCAAATAGCTAATTCCTACAAGTATACGGGAGTAGTTATAGTCGATATTGGACAGAAGGACATGACGTGTCCTCAATAGAACATGTCGTATACGGGAGTAGTTTTGCTGAAACTGGCTGTGACACGACATGTTCTATTGAGGACACGTCATGTCCTTGTGTCCAATATCGAGTAATTAAAATTTTCTCAATCAATCTTTCTCAATCAATCTTGGTAATTAAAAAACCATGTACATCGGGTTTATACCCATAGATATCAATCCAACTTAAACATCCAAGAGAGAAAATTTTAATTCAGCAGGGGTTGTCGCAAGTTAAGTGAATCATTCAACTAAATAACACTAAACAAAATTTGGATAAACAAACCAAACAACTAGTGGATGTAGAACATGCAATTCCAGCTATTATGGATACAAAGGATGAAATCTTAGCTAACTTTAACAATCTCAGTTGTGCTCTTCTCTCTTCTCAAAAAGATAAGACAATAGGTTTTTGGATTCTGGCACTCAGTCACTAATGTAGGCTTATGCACACGTGGAGTGCTAGTTGGAGTGTTATTTTACCCTCTTTTGATAAATACCACCTAACCATCATTGTCAGATCGGACTCATACTAGTCTATCATGATATGTGGGCTTTTAGCCATCTTTTATTGGGTAAAGGGGTGAAAAAGGTAGAAGAAATTTTTGCACAGCGAAAGAGAGTCAACTAGAAAGTTAAGTTAACAAGATTTCATTCATTTGTTTTGAAAAATTTTCCCTAAAAAAGCAATTGTATATGCACTAAATGTTTAGCAAGAGTATCCTGTATTCCAATCAGTGTTGTAGAGTTGATTGACCCACAAAGATTTGGACCGTTACATGTATTGAGCAATCAAAGATGTGAAAATAGAATGTTCAAACTACAAATATAAACCAAGATCAAGTACATGGGGAATTTCATTTGATTCATGCATGCTCTTTACTAATTCTTTCATATGGCCAATTGAAGTACAAGAGGATGAGATGGTTCAAGCATATAAGGACAAAGAGTTCATTGCATCATAGTAGCCTCACATCATATTAAACTTGCCTTGAAAAGAAATACAGAACATAAAAACAAGATGAAATAAAAGGACTGACATGACAAACAAAAGCAAAACTACATTATGGGCTGGTTGTGTCCCCCCGAAGCTTGAAATATGCAGTGTCCTCACTGCATCAATCAAACTTGTGGTGGAAACAACCGGGTACTTATCATGGATGGCATCAATGGGAGGGGCTAGCACCCCCAAGATCAGCTGGAAATAATTGGCTGACAAATTCCTCATCATCTGGAATGTCCACGTGCATGGATTGAGGTACAAATTGGGGCTGCTGAGGAGGCGGTGGCTGGTACAACTATGAGATGGAGTAGTGGCCCTGTGAAATGTGTCACATATCCATGCGGTGGACCATGTCATGCATGGTAGTATATTGTGTACCCAACTGGTCCAGGAGGTCATCAATGTGATCAAAATGTTGTTCCACATAGCCATAGAGATGCCTGACATTAGGCATGGCCCAGGAGTACTCCATCTGTGTGCCCGTGGAGGGAGATGGTTGGAGTAGTATGGGGTGCCTTAGTGTCATCAGTAGATCTAGTTGCATCAAATTCTTCTTCAGTGTTCAGAATGACTTTCCAGTTGTCCTTGTTCCCCAATGTGATATGCTCAGGGTCTGGAATGTCAATGTATTGATCTTTATCAAAGAATTGCCAAAATTTGGTATCGCTATTTTCAATCCTTGAGATCAATCATGTAGAAAGCAGATATTGAATGTTGACTAGGTTTCTATCTGGTACATCCTCAAGACTTGTCAAATCAACATCTAACTTTTGTTCCATCAAATTCATCAAGCCTCCACACATTATGTCTTCAGAGTCCCTCTTCTTCACTCTCTTGATGTCAAAAAAATGGGTAAGGATATAATAGGTTTCATTGATCTTGTAGTCATACATCATCCCCCACAAAAAGAAAAGATCTTGCTTTCTGAATACCCCTTGAGTTTCTTTCTTAGCAAAGATTCATGTACTAAGAAGGTGGTGCATGTATCAAAAAATTGGGTTGTGAACAGTGGATGCTCTAGCTGACTTGGCTTCATGGTGTTCCCCATCAGAAATCTCAAACCAAAATGGATGAATGTTAAAAGCAGGCAGATAACTAATTGCCCCCTCATAGTGGTAATCCAAAACTTCACATAAATTCCTGAAGGTAAGCTTAAAACTACGACCCAAAAGGTGGAAATAGATAATACCATAAGGCTTCGTCTTCTTCTGTGGGTTTTTCTTTGTAGTGAGAATCGTCAAAAACTCATAAACTAAGCGGGGTTAAGTGGTTGATACTGTGTGGTATATGTAGCTTAGCCCCAAATCCTTTAGGCGCGTGAAGACTTCATCCTTGAAGCCGAGAATGGTGAGAGTATGCTCACAAGAAAATCATGAAAGGAGCACCCTCATTGCTATTAGGAATTGGTACATCGGGTCTTTCGTAGGAATGACCCGGAACTGGGTCGTGGAGACATAGGTCGGGGCCAAAGAACAACTAGCTTTGTGTTTTCGGTTGGAGATCTTCTTAAACGATGCCATGACTTTAGAATTGGTGTTGTACAGGCTACAACATGGCGTGTTCAGTAATGGACATGGTGTGTCCCTTTGTAGAAGGTCTGGTCAAATAGTAGTGGACACGGCGTGTCGGTTGGCCGACACAGCGTGTACCTATAGATGATCTGTGAACTGGGTGGTGGAGACGGTGGTGGTTTGAGAAGCAATGTCGATGGAGGTTGGGCGAGGTGGCTGGATCCACAAACTTGGGGAGGTTTTCTTAGAGAAGAAGACTGTCAGATTTCAGTTGCTACTACTTAGCAAGAGTGAGAGAGGTTGAAGAAATTGCTACTTGAAGATGATGAAGAAGCGGCATGGCTGGAGATTCTAGCACTTGGTGGTGTCGACATGGTGGCGGTGTGAAGATTTTGGCGAGGAGGCAGCTCCTTGAAGAGGATGGCAAGGATATAGCGGATTGGTGGCGTGGCTCGGTGCAGTGGTTGTGGATGCACAACGGCTTCTTGAGCAAGGAGAGTGCACAACTGAGGGCACGAGTGTGGAGAGGGAACAACTGCTACTATGGTCGAGGACAACATGACGGTGGAGAGAGCAAGAAAGCAAAGGCACATGGCAGCTAGGGCAAGAGCACACGACAGCTAGGGCAAGAGCACATAGCTACTAGGGCATGAGCACACGTCTGCAAAGGAATCTCACACGACTCGAAAGAGAGGCATGAGTGAGAGAGGTGGCTCGGGTCTAGGTTTAGACCCCATTGTCTGTCTTGAGACACGTCGTGTACTATGGCAGACATGCCGTGTCATTTTATGAATGAAATCCCCACTATATGTAGTTCAAAATTGCACTGTTAAGGCACGACGTGTGTGAATTATGACATGTCGTGTGAGTTTCCAGAAAGTAATGAAGACTTTACAAGTTGATAATGACATGACGTGTCAAGTAAGGACACGGTGTGTGAGATTCCAGAAAAGTGATATGTAGAATGGACATGGCGTGTCAAGTGAGACATGTCATGTACCTAGAGATTGAGCTTAGTTGTTGTGTTTCTGTGACCAACAACACATTGTGTCAAATAAAGAAATGTCGTGTCTTTTATAGTTTATGTAGAAAATAGCTTCTCGTCATCACAACAATAGTGATAGATATGCTAATAGAATTGTTTAAGTTATTACATTCATCCATGACAAGCTTATCTAAGAAACTAGATAATGTTCTTAACTCAAATAACAGAAAGGAAATCTATCCTAACATGGGTTCAACTCCCACGAGGTCCTCCATTTAGAGTCTGGAGTGAGACTCTTCAATCTTTCCATCAATCATCTTGGAGGGAGCAAGAGGCTCCCTTTCCAACTCTATCTCCAGATGTGTATAGCTTGAAACATTGTGCATTGACCTTAAAAGCTCCATCTTTGCTTTGTAGCTCAATAAATCCATATGGAAATATCTTCATTACAAGAAATAGGCCAAACCACTTGGATCTCAATTTTGTAGGAAATAGTTTGAGCTTATAGTTGAATAACAGCACTTTGTCTCCTTCCTTGAAATCTTTCCTATGGATTCTCTTGTCATGCCAAGACTTTGTTCTTTCCTTGTAGAGCTTTGCATTCTCATATGCATCTAGCTGGAGTTCCTCTAACTCTTATAGCTATAATAGATGTTTCTCACCAGCCTTCTTCATGTCAAAGTTTAGGAACTTGATAGCCCATAAAGCATGGTGTTCTAGCTCCAGTGGAAGGTGACAAGATTTACCATATACTAGCTTGAATGGAGTTGTGCCTATGATAGAATTGTAAGTTGTCTGGTATGCCTACAATGCATCGTCTATCTTCAGGTCCCAATCCTTCCTTGAGCTGGACACAGTCTTCTCTAGAATGCTTTTCAGCTGCTGGTCAGAGACTTCTTTGCCCGGAAGTTTGAGGATGGTAAGGTGTTGAGACTTTGTGAGTGACTCCATACTTGGATAGAAGATTGTTAAAGTGCTTCTCAGCAAAGTGTGTGCCTCCATCAAAAATCACATCTCTAAGAACTCCAAACTGGGGAGAAATGATTTTTTAAAATGTCTTGATTACAGATTTTTCATCTGGTGCTTGGGCTGGAATGGCTTCAACCCATTTAGAAATATAAACGCAAGCAAATAAGATGTATTGATAACCACATGAAGATGGGAAGGGTCCCATGTAATCAACCCCCCATACATCGAATGCCTTAATCTCTAAGATGGAGTTAAGAGGCATTTCATCATGCTTTGACATTCCTCTAGATCTTTGGCAGTTATCACATGCTTTAACAAATTGGTTGACATCTTTGAACAAGGTTGGCCAATAGAAATCAGCATGGAGAATCTTTGTTGTAGTCTTCTCTCCTCCAAAGTGACCTTTGTAAGGAGAGGCATGACATTCAGAAATAATTGTGGCAATTTCCTCTTCAACAACACACCTTTGGATGAGTATATTACTCCCATGTTTGAACAATAAGGGGTCGTACCAATAGTAAAACTTTACATCATGGAAAAACTTCTTCTTCTATTGGTATGTCAAGTCTGGGGGAAGCTGTCCTGTAGTAAGAAAATTTGCAATGTTTGCAAACCATGGTGCTTGTGTGGACGATAAATCATAGAGTTTCTTAATTGGCAATTGGTCCTCAATAGGCAATGAATCTCTAGCATCTATGGTCAACCTAGATAGATGATCAGCAACATTGTTCTCTATCCCCTTCTTATTCCGGATCTCAAGATCAAGCTCGTAAAGAAGCAATATCGAGCGGATGAGATGAGGTTTGGTATCTTTCTTGTTCAAAAAATATTTTATGGCAGCATGATCTGTGTATACAATTACTTTGGATCCTACCAAATATTATCTTAACTTGTCAAAAGCTTACACTATGGCAAGCATCTCTTTTGCAGTGGTTGTATAATTGATTTGTGCCTCATCTAAAAACTTGCTTGCATAGTATATGCCATGAAGCTTCTTATCTTTCAACCATCCAAGAACTGCCCTTGATGCATAGTCACTCGCATCACACATTAATTTGAAAGGAGCACTCCAGTCTGGTGGTTGGATGATTGGGGCTGAGACAAGAGCTTCTTTGAGCTTGTTGAAAGTTGTATGGCAATCATCATCGAATATGAATTCAGCATCTTTTACAAGCAAAGAACACAATGGTTTTGCAATCTTGGAGAAATCTTTAGTAAATCTCCTATAGAACCATGCATGTCCAAGGAAACTATTGATGTCCTTGACTGAAGAAGGAGTAGACATCTTCTTAATAGCTTCCACTTTAGCCCTGCCAACTTCAATACCTTTATTAGAAACAAAATGACCTAGTACTACACTGGATTGTACCATGAAATGGAACTTCTCCCAGTTTAGTACTAGGTTAACCTTTTTGCAATAAGATAAGACCTTAGATAAATTTCACAAACAATGATCAAAGGAATCTCCATAGATGCTAAAATCATCCATAAATATTTCCATTATGTTTTCAATAAAATCAGAGAAAATAGCCATCATGCATCGCTGAAATGTCGCAGGAGCATTACAAAGACCGAAAGGCATGCGAAGGCAAGCATAGGTTCCATATGTAAAAATAAATGTGGTTTTCTCTTGGTTGGGAGGGTAGATTGAAATCTAAAAAAACCCAGAATACCCGTCCAAGTAGCAAAAGTAAGAATGGTTCGCAAGTCGCTCAAGCATTAAATCAATAGAGGTAAGGGAAAATGATCTTTGCGAGTTGCTTTATTCAAGCATCGGTAGTCAATACACATACGCCAACCTGTAACTGTACGTGTTTGAATCAAATCATCATTGTCACCCTTAATGACAGTTGCACCTCCCTTCTTAGGTACCACATGAATGGCACTAACCTTGGGGCTATCACTTATAAGATAAATGATACCAGCATCTTTTAACTTAAAAATTCCCTTTTTAACGACTTCAATCATGTTTTGATTTAAATATCTAGGTGGTTTAATAGTAGGTTTAGAATCATCCTCCATATTTATTCTATGCATGCAAATGGAAGGATGGATTCCCTTTAAATCATCAATAGAGAAACCAATGACATCTTTATATAAACGTAATTCAGAAAGAAATTTATTTTCTTGTTCATTAGTTAACTAACTATTGATTATGACTAGACAAGTACAATCGTGGTCAAGAAATGCATACCTCAGCCCTGGTGAAGGACTTTCAGTTCTACCTTTCTCCCAGCTGTGTTTTCTTTGACTTTATCATCAACAAGTGAAGCATCTTTATTAATAGCATTTGATTGAGTAATAGAAAATACTCGAGAATTTTCAGATTCATCATTTGCAACATCATCATCATCATTATAGTTCAATATCAAATCAGAATTTCCATGGTCTTCCTCCACAATAGAATCAATAAAATAGAGCTCTTCTACTCATGAAGGTGCCTTCATGAAGGTGCCATCATGGCATCAAACACAAAAAAACTCCATGGCTTCTTCACCAAATCAGAGTGTAAGTTTTCCTTCCCAGACATCCACAAGGCATCTAGAAGTTCTCAAGAAGGGTCTCCCAAAGAGAATAGGATTGGAAGGATTTTCTAGCATGTCTAACACAACAAAATCATAAGGAATGTAGAATTTACCAATTTGCACCAATACATCCTCCATAATACCTTTGGGATATTTGATTGAGTGATCTACTAGCTCAATAGCCATCTTTGTAGGTTTCAAATCTCAAAGATATAGTTCCTACCAAAAAGTAAATAGAATGAGACTAATGCTAGCTCCAAGGTCCATAAGACCTTTATCAGACGTGGTGTTGCTAATCTTGCAAGGTAGAGTGAAAACTCCCAAGTCATCTAGTTTCTTGGGAAGTCTATTTTGAATGATTGAACTTATTCTCTCAGAAAGTATGACAGTTTCAACCTGGTCTACCTTCCTCTTCTTGGTGAGGATGTCTTTTAGAAACTTGGCATAAGACGACATCTCAGCTATTACTTCAGCCAGCTGAAGGTTGACATGGAGTTTGTTTAGGATTTCTATGAATTTTCTGAACTTGGAATCCTCCATCTTATTTGCAAGTCTTTGTGGGAATGGTGCATCTTCTTTATAATAAGGTGGTACCTCAGTTGTACCTTTTCCTTTGTCATCAATGGGGGTGTCAAGCGTCTCTTCATCAGCAACCTCTACACTCTTCTCCTTGGGTGGAGAAGTTATTTAAACTTCAGCTCCACTCCTCAAGGTGATAGCATTTGGTTTCTATCTTAGATTCACCTCCAGTTGGCTAGGAAGAGAACCGGATTGTGTGTTCTTTTACTGTGCCAAAGTTTGTTGGGAAATTTGGTTCTCCAACATCCTTGTATGAGTGGAGATGCCATCCACTTTTGCAGAGAGTTGAGTAATTGCATCTTTCAACAATTTTTCATTGCTCAGGAACTCGTCATTTTGTTGTGCTTGAGTGGAGATGAATTTCTCCATCATAGCCTCCAAGGAAGAATTTTGGGGGGGTTGTTGTTGTTGGTAACCCCTATTGTTGTTGAAGCCCAGCGGATTCCCATTTGTTTACCGATTGAAGAATTGTTGTTGTTGTCCTTGTTGAAAGTTTTGAGCATTTCTTGTATTTTATGTTGGGTTTTACGGGAGGCAGAGAAGCAGCGGAAACAAAAATTTCTCCCAAAACCCAGAACAAAAGGAATCACGTCAACGTCTATACAATAGGAAAGATGGTTTGTGGATGCATACCTTGTACCGAGGCTTGCTCGGCGATAGTACCTCATGCCTTGCGCGGTCTTCACCTCCGATCTTGGACGATGTCTATACAGCTCCTGGTCACACTGGGACTGAAGACTCCTGGTCTCACCGGGACTGTCGGGATTGACAATTGTCCTCTGAGTGATAGAGGTCTCCCGCCTGTACAGTCTTCCACACGGACTGCCTGGAACTCTGATCTCCTTGTCCCACAAGGAATCAGAAGGAGTCACACCCTCCTGTTGGCGTACTAGTTGCCAACACACTCTCCTGCCACCATTCGCTTTTTGCAGTTGTCTTTCCCTTGATGTGCCTCCCTTATCGTGTAGCACTTGCTCGGGCTCTCTCGGTTACCAAAACTAGAGAGAACGACAACTTCACATAGCAACTGGTTGCACTGAGTTGTACTTTGAGAAGACCCCAATACCCCTATATATATAGCAGATTCATGGGATAGGGTTCTCTATCCCGGGCAATATGGGACTAAAGCAGGAGTAGAAGGCTTCGAGATTTTCCACAAAAACAACCAACTGCGTAACCTGAACCGATCGTTTCACAAATGAAACGATCGGTTTGGGATCTGAACCGGTCGGTTGACACCTCAACCGATCGGTTGGGACCCATGAAACTGTCAGTTCATTTTTGAACCGTTCGGTTCGTGGTCCTGATCAGTTCCCAATTGACTTTTCTTCTTTTGTTTCGAATTGGTATCAAATACCAATCCTTGTTCCAATCAAATTGGGCAAGTGAAACGAAAAGAAAATCCTCACCAATCTTACTTTCCCCACTTGCTCAGTTCGACTTGAACCAATCGTTTCAACACTTGAATAAATCGCTTCACCCTATCCATGAGCCGATCGACTCACTAGTTGAGTCGATCGGTTCACCAAGCTCAGCCGATCGGTTCATCACATGAGCCGATCGGTTGGGAGCGCAGATTGTGCAGAATTAGTCAATCACAGTTTCAATCAATTCGATACTCTAATCAATCAGTCCAACACCTTGAACACTATGATACTGAGCTATCAATTGATTGAGTGTTTAATTGAACTACTAAAATCCTTTAGTAATCAATCTAAACATGTTTGTGGACAAACTCCTATTCCAGGTTAAATCCTATGTGTGTGACCCTGCAGGTCCATTTCACGTTGGCAGTGAAAGTCCATAACATTTATGACTTCACAAGCAAAGAGCGGTGCCTAGTCACACATCAGTGCTACCCAAGTGAAATAGAAAGTTGGAGAACAACTTTCAATCCTACAATCCGTGAATGGTGTTACAGTGAATGTATAATTCCTTGGTCACTGATATCCTGAATGAACTCGAGGCATGGAATAGTCATCCTATCAACATTCATTCATTTCCTTGATCTCAGAGCAGACTGGGTGAGATGTGTGTGACATCAATATCACATATTGATTCACACGTGCATGTGCATGCCTTTCTCAATCCTACTCATCAAGTGGCCAAGGACATCAAACTCCCTTAGGAGGGACAAATACCATATCTATCACTCACCCCTCAAAAGCCCCATGTGTCAAAGCCACCCAATCATCACCTTTATAACAACCCATGTTTCAGGATTGCGTTTGATGATATCAAAGTGTACCCAATGACATGTGTTGAGTGTAGTGATTTCAGGTCTAAGAATCACACTCACCACCATCACTGTGAGAGCTGACTGTGACTACCAAGTCATGGTTCCATGTGTCACTCTCACGGTGGGTCTGTCCGGTACCTTGTTCTCTAACAAGTACCTATGTGCTTGGTCTAATATCACTATATCATGACTAATGAGATTCTGTCATCAACCAACACACAATCTAGTCTTTAGTGTTATTGATGTCTATGGTTATTTCCACAATAACAACTGACTAGGGACCAAACAAGAATGTATACTCTTAACATTTGTTTGACATCATTGTTTAGGACCTCAACCCAAAATCATATGTCATTGAGTAAAACAATTCTTTAGACATCTATCATGTTACACTATCTTCTCAGAAATAGTTTAAACATATAGATCAGAAATTGCCTTTATTATTATTCAAATCATTCACAAAGTATCCCATTACAATCATCATATGACTTGCTCTATGGGCATACATACCAACAGACTCCCACTTGCACTTAGAGCCAGTCACCCAGTAACCTCAGTTCTTATGACCTAGCATGACCATCATGCTTCTGCTGAGAAAGGGCCTTAGTCAGTGGATCAGCTATGTTGTCTTCAGTTGGTACTCTACAATTCTTCACATCTCCTCGTTGTACGATCTCTCGTATGAGATGGAAGCGCCGCAGTATGTGCTTGGATCGCTGGTGTGATCTGGGTTCCTTAGCTTGTGCAATAGCTCCATTATTGTCATAATAAAGCTCAATTGCATCACAGCTACTGGGAACTACACCTAGTTCAGAAATGAACTTCCTGATCCACACATCCTCCTTTGCTGCATGTGAAGTAGAAATATACTCAGCCTCTATAGTAGAATCGGCAACTGTTTCTTGCTTGGAACTCTTCCAGCTCACTACTCCATTATTAAGGAAAAATACAAATCCTGACTGCGATCTGTAATCATCTTTATCGGTTTGGAAGCTTGCATCGGTGTAACCCTTTACAACCAGCTGTTCCTCGTCGCCGTAAACAAGAAATTGATCCTTAGTCCTTCACAAGTACTTGAGGATGTTCTTTACGACTGTCCAGTGAGCATCCCCATGATCTGACTGGTACATGCTCGTCATGCTGAGAGCATATGAGACATCTGGGTGTGTGCACAACATAGCGTACATGATGGATATGATGGATAATGCATATGGGATCATATTCATACGCTCGCTCTCTTCACAAGATTGGGGACATTGAGCTCTAGAGATGGTGACTCCATGTAGCATGGGGATGTTGCCTCTCTTTGAGTTCTCCATGTTGAACTACTTCAGCACTTTGTCAATGTACGTGCTCTGACTTAGTCCGAGAAGCCTTCTAGATCTATCTCTATAGATCTTAATTCCTAGAATGCTTCTCCTATGTCCTTCATTGAGAAAGTATTCCCAAGCCAAGTTTTTACCTTATCTAAGGCTAAGACATCATTCCCCATCAAAAGTATGTCATCCACATACAATATGAGGAATGTGGTCGAGCTACCACTAACCTTCTTGTACACACAAGGTTCATCTTCATTTTGAGTAAAGCCAAACACTTTGACTTCCTCATCAAATCGAAGATTTCAACTCCGAGATGCTTGTTTCAATCCATAGATTGACCTTTGTAGCTTACAGACTTTATTGGCATTCTTTGGATCTACAAAACCTTCAGGTTGTGTCATGTATACATCCTCATTTATATTCCCATTAAGGAATTCAGTTTTAACATCCATCTGCCAAATCTCATAGTCATAATAAGCTGCAATAGCAAGCATGATCCTGATGGACTTAATCATGGCAACTGGAGAAAAGGTTTCGTCATAGTCAACACCTTGAACTTGTCGAAATCCCTTCGCAACCAATCTACCTTTATAAGTTTGCACATTGCCATCCATGTCGGTCTTTTTCTTAAAGACCCACTTGCACCCTATGGGTTTTACCCCTTCGGGTGGTTCCAACAAAGTCCATACTTTGTTGGAGTACATGGATTCCATCTCGGATCTCATGGATTCAAGCCATTTCTCAGAATCTGGTCCCTCCATAGCCTCTACATAGGTAGTTGGATCATCATCTAGGATCAACTCTCCACCTTCCTGAGTTACAAGGTATCCAAACCTCTCAGGTTCAAGGCGGGTCCTACTAGATCTACGAGGTCCTTGTGTTATCAGAGGAGAATGAGATCCCACAACACCTTGTGAATCTCCATATTCCTCTCCTACATCTACTGGTTCATTGTTTTCTTGTTGGGCTTGAACCTCTTCAAGCTCTATTTTCCTCCACTGCTTCCTGTGGAAATAAATTCCTTCTCTAGGAATACAGCTGTCCTGGCAACAAACACTTTGTTGTCAGTAGGGTGGTATAGATAATATCCCCTCGTTTCCTTGGGATATCCAACAAAATAACATTTATCGGATTTGGGTCCAAGCTTATCAGGAAACATTTTCTTTACATAAGCCTCACAATCCCAAATCTTCATAAAAGACAAATCGGGACGCTTCCCGTACCATATCTCATATGGTGTCTTTTGAACTGATTTAGATGGTACATGGTTAAGTGTAAATGCGGCGGTTTCAAGAGCATAACCCAGAAAGAAATTGGAAGATCAGCAAAACTCATCATTGATCGTACCATATCCAACAATGTGTGATTCCTTCTTTCAGACACACTGTTATGTTGTGGTGTTCCAGGCGGAGTCCATTGTGATACAATACCACGGGCTCGCAGAAGGTCCTCAAACTCCTAGCTTAAGTATTCTCCACCTCGATCGGATCGAAGTGCCTTAATACTTTTACCAAGTTGGTTATGTACTTCATTCATGAAATCCTTGAACCTTTAAAGGGTTTCTAACTTATGCTTCATCAGTTACACATAGCCATACCTACTGAAATCATTAGTAAAGGTAATGAAGTACCGATACCCACCTCTGGCATTAGTTCTAAAAGGCCCACATACATCAGTATGTATGAGTCCTAATAGATCACTAGCTCTCTCACCTTTACATGAAAAGGGAGTCTTGGTCATCTTGCCCAATAAACAATATTCACATGTCTCTATTGATTCATAATCAAAAGAGTCTAGATAACCATCTTTATGGAGTCTAGAAATGCGCTTCTCATTTATGTGCCCTAGATGACAATGCCAAAGATATGTTTTGTTTGAGTCATTGAGTTTTTGCTTTTTGGTGTTTACATGGTATACACTTGTCTCCAAATCTATCAAGTATAGACCTTAAGACATTGGGACACTGCCATAAAAGATCCCATCTTTAGAAATGGAACAATTTCCATTCTTAATAAGAAATTCAAATCCATCCTTGTCCAAACAAGAGATAGAAATGATATTCCTAATTATGGAAGGTACATAATAGCAGTTCTTTAACTCTATTATTAGCCCACTTGGTAGATTTAACTCATAGGTTCCTACGACACTAGCGGCAACTCTTGCCCCATTGGCAACACGTAGTTCAACCTCACCTTTCCCCAAAGGCCTACTTCTATTAAGATCCTTCACATTTGAACAAATGTGAGATCCGCATCCGGTATCAAGTACCCATGATGAAGAAGAAGTAAAGTTAATCTCTATCACGTATACACCAGATGTAGAGATCTCTATCTCTGACATCTTCTTCCATCGTTCCTTCCATCCTCTCCATGTAGAAGAAATTGGTTTGGCGAGAGAACCCTTCTCTCCCTTACCTTTCGTTCCATTGATCTCTATCAATGAACTTTCTTTCTTCTTCACCAATGCTTTAAGCATACATAGAGTGGATTCAAAGGCTTCTGGTATATCTGGATTGTGCAGAACACTTCTCACAGTCCTCAACCAGTTATGGAATTTATTATCAATTCATTTGCCCATTTTAAAAGATGATTCCTTTACCATTCTACAAGAGAAAATTGCATTTTGTCAAAACCCTTTTGATTTGATTTGAATAAAATTTGATGATAGTTAATTAGGCCTTTAATTAATTACCGCTCCCACTATTTTGACTCAAATTGACAGTCCTCACCATCAATTCGGAATATTGCAGCGTGCAATCTTCTAGTGGGTCAAGATCCTGAAATCCTCTGAGCCATGGACCAGCTAGGGCTATCACCCACAACTCAGATCTCCCAGGTAGGCAACTCTTGCCAATTTCATCATATGAAACTCTTGAAAGATGTCACATGCAACTCCTTGCCATGATCATCTCCATGCCTCAAGGTGCTAGATCCTATCTAGGTCACCTTGTTAAGTCTGACCCAAAGCCAACACGATGAATATGCACCCTGCTAGGGCAGACCCACATGTTCATCCTTCACGCTTCCACGAGATAGATGGTGCACCACGCTAGGGCGTGCCCACACTTGGTCGATCTAGATTTTCACGTGTGTCGCATTTGGAAGGCATCTAAAACTTTAATATTTAATGAGGGATTTGGTTTTTATATACATATACATATCCAATCACCACAATATATAGTACGTATCATATACATGCTATATCCCACAGAAAACATGCAAAACGATAAAAGCAATGATTATGGCCATCCTATTGTGATTCCTCAAGCCAAGAGAAATCACAGTCATCTAGGTCTACATCACATGCAACCTGAACAAGATGAAATTTTTGCCTCCCTTTCTGGGTTTGATCAGCTCATCTCCATGACTAATCGGCTCGCCATCAAGTTGGTTGTTCAGGTGCCACCATCCGATCCACTAGTGCCTCCAACCAATCGGTTCACCGGTCGTCGGCGACAGCACCTCGCGCCTTGCACGGTCTTCACCTCCGGTCTTGGATGGTGTCTGTGTAGCTCTTGGTCACACCGGGACTGAAGACTCCTGGTCTCACCGGGACTGTCGGGATTGACAGTTGTCCTCCGAGCGACAGAGGTCTCCCGCCTCTACAGTCGTCCACATGGACTGCCTGGAACTCCGATCTCCTTGTCCCACAAGGAATCAGAAGGAGTAGCACCCTCCTCTTGGCGTACTAGTTGCCAACACACTCTACTTCCACCAGTCCCTTTCTGTAGTTGTCTTTCCCTTGTTGTGCCTCTCTTATCGGGTAGCACTTGCTCGGGCTCTCTCGGTTACCAAAACTAGACAGAAAGACAACTTCACATAGCAACTGGTTGCCCTGAGTTGTACTTTGAGAAGCCCCCAATACCCCTATATATATAGCAGGGTCATGGGACAGGGTTCTCTATCCCGAGAAATATGGGACAAAAGCAAGAGTAGAAGGGTTCGAGATTTTCCACAAAAACAACCAACTGCGTAACCTGAACAGATCGTTTCACAACTGAAACGGTCAGTTGGGGATCTGAACCGATCGGTTGACACCTCAACTGATCGGTTGGGACCCATGAAATGGTCGGTTCATTTTTGAACCGGTCGGTTCATGGTCCTGATCAGTTCCCAATTGACTTTTCTTATTTTGTTTCGAATTGGTATCAAATACCAATCCTTGTTCCAATCAAATTGGGCAAGTGAAACAAAAAGAAATTTCTCACCAATCTTACTTTCCCAACTTGCTTGGTTAGACTTGAACCGATTGTTTCAACACTTGAATGAATCGCTTCACCCTGTCCATGAGCCGATCGACTCACTAGTTGAACCGATCGGTTCACCAAGCTCAGTCGATCGGTTCATTACATGAGCCGATCGGTTGTGAGCGCAGATTGTGCAGAATCAGTCAATCACAGTTTCAATCAATTCGATACTCTAATCAATCAGTCCAACACCTTGAACACTATGATACTGAGCTATCAATTGATTGAGTGTTTAATTGAACTACTAAACTCCTTTATTAATCAATCTAAACATGTTTGTGGACAAACTCCTATTCCAGGTTAAATCCTATGTGTGTGACCCTGCAGGTCCATTTCACGTTGGCAGTGAAAGTCCATAACACTTATGACTTCACAAGCAAAGAGTGGTGCCTAGTCACACATTAGTGCTACCCAAGAGAAATAGAAAGTTGGAGAACAACTTTCAATCCTACAATCCGTGAATGGTGTTACAGTGAATTTATAATTCCTTGGTCACTGATATCCTAAATGAACTCGAGGCATGGAACAGTCATCCTGTCAACGTTCATTCATTTCCTTGATCTCATAGCAGACTAGTGAGATATGCGTGACATCAATATCACATGTTGATTCACACGTGCATGCGCATGCCTTTCGCAATCCTACTCATCAAGTGGCCAAGGACATCAAACTCCCTTAGGAGTGACAAATCCCATATCTATCAGTCACCCCTCAAAAGCCACATGTGTCAAAGCCACCCAATCATCACCTTTATAACAACCCATGTTTCAGGACTGTGTTTGATGATGTCAAAGTGTACCCAACAACATCTGTTGAGTGTAGTGATTTTAGGTCTAAGAATCACACTCACCACCATCACTGTGAGAGTTGACTGTGACTACCAAGTCATGGTTCCATGTGTCACTCTCACAGTGGGTCTGTCTGGTACCTTGTTCTCTAACAAGTACCTATGTGCTTGGTTTGATATCACTATATCATGACTAATGAGATTATGTCATCAACCAACACACAATCTAGTTTTTAGTGTTATTGATGTCTATGGTTATTTCCACAATAACAACCGACTAGGGACCAAACAAGAATGTATACTCTTAACATCTGTATGATCTCATCGTTTAGGTCCTCAACCCAAAAGCATACGTCATTGAGTAAAATAGTTCTTTAGACATCTATCATGTTACACTATCATCTCAGAAATAGTTTAAACATATAGATCAGAAATTGCCTTTATTATTATTCAAATCATTTACAAAGTATCCCATTACAATCATCATATGACTTTCTCTATGGGCATACATACCAACATTTTAGTAGGTGAAATTAGGATGATCTCTCCATCTCAGATTGTATGTGTTGGAGTAGGGGGTTGAATTGTTGTTTATTCCCATGCATCTTGACAACATTGACTTGCTCTCAGTTCTCCTCATTCATATTAGGAGCAAAACAAGAAGAAGAAGTATGTCTAGAAAATCCACAATCTTCACATATTATTTCGACTTCTTGGATCTGCATTGTAGTCGTCTTCTCAAACTTTTATGTAAGGACATCAAGCTTAGCTACAATTAGATGTACTACATCAACACTATGCTTTCCTCCTTGATTCCCGGTTGAAGTACTTGGTGTAGAAGTTGGTAGTGTTTTCCTATCTGACCCCCATTGGCAGTGGTTGAGTTCTATATCTTCAATGATATCATAAGCCTCCCTATAAGACTTATTCATTAAAGCTCCATTAGCAGTGGCATCCACTGTCAAGCCAGTGTTGTAGAACAATCCATTGTAAAATGTTTGAAGTAGAAGCCAATTAGTCAATCCATAGTGAGGGCAAAGGCGTTGTAGGTCCTTGAACTGCTCCCATGTGTCGTACATGGTCTCTCCATCTAACTGAGAAAAGTTTGTGAGCTAGTTTCTTAGTTGAGTTGTTTTACTTGGTAGAAAATACTTTGCAAGGAAAGCATTTAGTAGTTGATCCCATCTCTTAATGGATTTCTTAGGAAGAGATAAGAGCCACACCTTGGCTCTATCTCTCAAGGTGAAGGGAAAAAGCAATATCCTTATTCCATCTGTGGATATACCATTGATTTTGAAAGTGTTCATGTACTCCAGGAACTCAGCTACATGAAGATTTGGGTCTTCTGTGGTGGTACCCCAAAACAATTTTGCTGGATCATCTACATCATAGAAGGAGCAATAGAGAAGTTGTTTGCCTCTATTACAGGTAGATCAATTGCTCCACAAATGTTTGCAGCATCCGACATGGCAAAGTCCTTCAAAGGATGGTTGTCCTCCGTGGTTGGATCTTCTTATGTGTCTTCTTCAAAGGATGAAGAAGATGGTGACTGTGATGATGGAACACCCTCTAGCAGTAGTTGCTCTCCTCTTCTTGCACTCCTCAAATTTGAAAGAGTGTACACAATTTTAGGATCTAGAAACATGGATGGTTGAAGACCCCTCTACGAGCGCCGCATACAACCTAAAAAGAAGTAAGAGATATTGACAACACAACTAAAAGGTATATGAAAAATAAAAAATGGAAGTGATGATCTAGTCTCGAATACTAGTTAGCACTTTTTACTCTAATTCGATTAACTGTAGCTCCCCGATGACGGCGCCAAAAACTTATTGGCTGTTACACTAATGAGTTTCAATCATATAAATGATCTTTTACTCAACTAGATAATTCCTACAAGTATATGGGAGTAGTTGTAGTCGAGATCGAATACAAGGATCTTCGTAATCGATTAAATGCAAATGTGCTAAGTTTTAACAATCTAGACCTTTACAAAGAGTGATTTGGTTGATTAAACTAAAATTTCAGAATTAAATGAAACAGTAAATGGATTACTTAAAGGGGTTTCATTTCAAATTTGAATCAATCTTAGACTTAGGATTTCACTAACACATCATAACATGAGGTAGGAACACAAAATTAGACATACGAAGAACTTGCAAAGGAGTGTTGTATGATATACTTCACCTCTCAATGTGAATATAACGATCCTAACTCAATACAACACTCTCATGTATGTATTTTGTTTTGGATCACAAACCTACTCCTCAACTCCATGATTTCCACTCTCGTGGTAAAGGAGGAGTTTCTGGGAGAGTAACTCCTTACTCTCCTACTTATCTTGTAATGACCACATTTGTGCTTAATTGGTAAACTAGGGTTTACCTGAATGATTACATGCTTGATTAGATTGAACATTGTTTAGACTTGATTAATGATAAAAGATCAATTGTGATGTTTCAAACCTAAGAAGAAACTCTAACTATGATTTTAGTTTGAATAATTAGGGTTTGAGAAATGTAAACCCTAAACGGCAAAAATTAGGGTTTTGATGGTACATGAATATGGAATTTGATCATGATAGCAGTGTGGTGAATGATTTTTCATATTTTCTACAAATTTTTTATTTAATTTAATTTTGTATATGATATGGATAACTAAATCATGCATATTGGAGAAAAAATTTAGAATATTTGAGTGTTCTTTGAATGTGGTTCTCGGTCAAACTATACTTTGACCAAAATGCTGACAGAGTGTTTTTTAGTAGTGTAGTGTTTTATTTTTATTTATTTATTGGTAACTCCAAATGATCTGAAATTTTAACTGGAGATCTAAAAATAAATCATAAAAAACATGTAAAATTTTCTTAATTTTTGGAGCGTTTAGACCTTAACAATATCCGAATTATAGTAATATTTTTTGATAGAAAATTCAGTTGAAATAAGAGAAAGTATAGTGAGGGGTCAATGTGCAATTGACCCAAGCAGCTCAATTGTTCTATATGGTCAACCTAAAACACAAGGAGCTCTCATAATTTGTGATTCAATACAGATAAATAAAATCCTAGAGAGAGAGGGAGAGTTAGGGTTTGATAGGAGAAAGTGATGGAGATGCTGACCTAGGGTTTTGCAGTCTAAGGAATGATCAAATCATGTAAGTTTAGCCTCTTTGGATATATTTTCATGGTGAATCTTCTTTCACATATCAAGATTATGTCCCTCCTCTGATTTGATCCAAAATGGTGTCAAAACTTCTCCTTTTCTCACTCTTTCTTCATAATCCCTCATTTTTAGGGTTTCCGAGTTGAAAGGAAGAAGAATCAGGTGAATTGCTAGGGATTTGATATGAGATCGAGATTTCAGGGATGAACTGCACTTTTAAGGTGTTTTCACACCTTAGGGTGAGTGGGAAATTCCTTTAAATAGTATATTTCATGAAAATTGGTTAAATCATTCATAATCTTTAATTGCTCAGTATGCGACTACAACCCTGAATTGTCTGTTTGATCTAAGTTGTTGCAAAATGATATGAAATGGATTCTTCCTCTATTTTTTTGAATTTCAGATGATAAATTCATATTAGAAATGTAGAATTACATCCTAATGAGAATTCCCTAAGTATTTGCAAAGGTTATAAGATTAACTGAAACATAGGGAATTTGTCTGTGACTGAAATTGTTGTATACTTAAATAGAGAAATTTGTTTATTTGGATCCCCTTGGTTATGAATGATTGTTTATCTGAATGCGTAGTACATATATGTCAAATACTATTTTGGATTTCATTTGATGTGAATAGTGTTTGCTTAATATATTTGTAAAGAGGGTGAAGCCCTATATGAGTGGAAAGTTTGAAATTTGTGAATAAATATGGTGAAATCCATTTGAAGTGTTTTTCTTGGCATCATAGACCCTATTTATGCAATGTTATTCTTGATTCATAATATCTCAATGAATGGCATGGAAAACCCTAATTGAGCTCAATTTGAGGATTTCATACATATGTTGATTGTATATGACTTGTTTAAAGCAATATGTATTTAGTGGATGTTTATGACATATTAAATCCTTATGAGAGCCATGTGATAAGTGAATGAGGTAAATGAAACCCTAAGGATAGGATGTTCAATGAATTAAGCATTTTGATTACCATGTTCTCAGTATGAGATGCACAACCCAGGATTTGTGTCGATGTGCATGTTTTCCAAGAAAGTAAAAATAATTTATGGGTGCAAATGACAATTACTCATATGCCAAGTAATTAAATCTTATAAGTATATTAAGATTTTAATTGCATGATTCTAGTGTATAAGTGCCAAATGGACATGCATTATGTTTATTTAAGTATTTCAGACTGTCTGCATGTATAGTATGTTGATTTCTCAGTATATTACACTGCTTAAATATACTTCTCTACCAAGTTAAGGATGATATACATGTTCTGTTATAAACTTCAAATAAATAGACATGGTACCATAGAGATACTAGAGTCAAGTATAAGTAAGAGAAAGGTACAATGTAGAAAGAGTTTTTCAAGAATAATAAAATAATAGACATAGATTCCCTATGGATGTCTACACTGTAGGGAGGAAACGATCCACCCTAGAAGCAACCAGTATATGGGGATCGGATCACACCCACAGAGCATGTGGGGAGATGAAGCCCTTGAGGAAGTCTCCTAAGAGAAGATAGGTTACCCAACATGAACCGGAGATCCCAGTGGTAACCCAGAGGTACCCACAGAACGTACCAAGATGAGGCCCACAGAGCGTCTTAGACCCTCTGCCTGTGTACTCAGCCTAGAATGAGAGGTCCAGTTAAAGGCCAGTTGTTTAGCCACCTTAGTCAGACGTGACGGTTCAAGTCAAGTAGACCCAGATTCAGTTCTAGGCTTAGCTTCCCAGGTTTTATGCTAAGCCTTGTACGGTGAGATCGTAGTTCTCTATGAGTCTTCATATGTAGAGTACACTGCATATGATCATGGCATAAGCTAAAATATGTTCATATAGTTTTAAAGAGTTTCTTAAAAGTAAGAAAGGCTAAGAAAGATTCAAGTACAGTTTCCCAGCAATTATTCTTTGTATGTTTCTAAATTATTAGTTCTCTATGAAATTAACCAAGCATGCTCATATATTGATTTACTCTCATTGATATCTAGAGTATCATGCCATATTTATGATTGTCAATGATCAATCTCTTTAAAGCTTACTGTTGTTATAATTGATATCAGTTGCTCAAAAATATATCTGTAATTATATCAGTGCTTTAGACTATTTCTTGGAAGTACTCATTCACTGAGCGAGTAGGCTCACCCCTCTACTCAAAAAAAAATTAGGGATATCACATGGACTTGAAGAAGGTCATTGAATCAGAGTAGATCTGCCACAAGAGTTAAGTCTAAGTATAGTTAAGTTTAGTTGGTCCCTGTCACTCTAGGTCCTTGTATAGATGTGAGAGAGTTGTAAATGATGTTTGTATCTTCATTTCCTTAATAAGAGAGAATTCATTTGATTATCATGTCATATGTACATGGAAGTGTGAGAAATAGATTGAATGTATGGATGTGTATCATTAATGTTGAGATCATATTATAGTAATTAAGGTTTAATTCTCTTATAAAGTTTGTTTATGTGATTCAATGCGAGAAAAAAAAAGAATTTGAAAAAAGGAAAAAGTTAAGTGTGATCTTTGTATTACGTTAAATCCTCAATTTATGCCCTAATCTCATGATTAGTGGTAATTGTGAGATCGGGGTGTAACATATCTTCTCAAATCAAGCAAGATAGCATAAAACATGCATACATATTGGCCAGCCATGCATGCAAGAAGTAAGAATTGATACTCAAATGGTAGAAAATCAAGCATTTAGCATTTAGAATGAAAATATCATGTTTCATACATGTCATGAAATGGGAGTTACTCTCACATGCCCAAGAAAAACAAGTCTACTCGTCCATGATGAAGTATTGCAGAAATGTTATAGAATTTTCAGAGTTTAACATGATTTAGAGAAGGAAAATCTAGGAGAATTGAAGATGTAACCCAAGAGAAGTAAAATTCTGACTTGGGGATGAAATCGTACTCCTAAAGCTGCTCCAAACCAGACAATCTTCTCTTTTGAGAAGCTTGGTGGAGAGAAGAAGTTGTGTTGCACCTTTGGAGAAGAAAATGGAGAAGAGGAGAAGAAGAATGTAGGTCTTTTGGAAAGAAACTACCTTGTTCTACCTAAAATTACCCTCCTTTGCTCTAGAACTCCTCTTAGACAAAAGACTAATGCAATATGATAAGTGATAACTGCTCCCTTAGTTGGTTTTCTCTTTAAAAATGAGGTGTGTCATTTTTTAGTTTTGCTAAAACTGACAGTGACATGTTGTGTTCTATGGAGGGCATGTTGTGTTCCAGCCTTCGTGAGTCGATCCAAGTGAAAAGTACACAGTGTGTTGAATTAATACATGCCATGTTATTTTCCAGAAAGATGAAGTCAACTTTGACATCCTAGGCACACGTTGTGTCTTGCTTCCTTTGGCACTTTCTGGAATCACACACGTCGTGTTCGAAAGGGGAACATGACGTGTCTTTCTCCCTTTGGCTTGATGCATAGCTAACTGGAATCACACATGTTGTGTCTTAAATAAGACACACGGTGTGCAATGTTGTTTCAGCAAGAATAAGACTCTGAATGATCTGCAAAGCATGGACAAACCCCATTGAGGCCGGAGTTGAGTTGGGCTATCTCAAATTTGACCCTTTTGAAACATATCTACAATACACATCATGTGATACACAAAATAATAAAAAAGGTGGCAAGAACAATATGAATAGAGGCTAAATGAAAACAAAATGAACTAAATTTGTGTGTGAAAATGTATAAGAAGTTGATGTAAAATGCACACAATAGATATTCAAACCATCAGTAACATTGTCAACTCCCTTTCTTGTTACATACTTGTCAAGATCATGCTTTTGATAATCAAGGAAATCAAGAGAATCTAGGCAAGGAGTCTGAGTAGTGAAATTATTATTGGAAAGCTAATTACAGAAGCCAAAGAAAAAACTTTCATTATTAGATAGATTATTGTTGGTGAATACATTATTTAAATGATTTCTATGTTTTCTTGTTTTAATAGAGGAATGTATTCTTTTTATTATTAGTCAAATTTCATTGGATTTAATATGATTTCTATTTATTCTTATTTTAATAGAGGAATACATTCTTTTTAATTAGAGTCACTTTCCTTAAGCCACTAGATTCTAGCTCTTTTCCTAAAGAGATAATCCTAAAGAAGATAAGCCTTCACGACAAGTTTCCTGTAAGAGTTAGCTTCATCTAGTAGAGAAACATTAGTAGGATCATTTTCAATGAGAATTTGAAGGTCAATAACTTTCTTCTCAAGAATTTTGGCATTTTCTTATAAAATGACGACACAACTTTTACTCCAACTAGATAGATTGTATCTAAGTCTTATCATCTTAATATATAGGGTAAACATAGGAAATCTAGAGACTTCAATTGTCCATCAACTTTTAACAAAAAAAAGTTACCTATTAGTCCATACATTGATGAGTTTGAAAGGTGCCATGATCTTTCTTTTCTTTTGTAACATCCTAGGATTTGAGGCCTCAAATAAAATGATCTTAAAAGGAATTATTGGACTACCCATATCACCAAGGTGCACCTCCTTTTCAGGAATCCCATCACTAAGAGCTCCATAGTTAAGCGTGCTCGGCTTGGAGTAGTACTAGGATGGGTGACCAGTTGAGAAGTTGATCATGGCTTGCGTGAGAGTGTGGACAAAGTGCCTTGTTAAGGCTAGTGGTGGTCTGTGGGGCCAGTCGTTATTCCTAAAGTTCCACTAGAACCTAGGGCAGTGGGCCTGGGTGTTTACAAATGGTATCAGAGCCACAACCCCTCCAGTAGGTGGGGCCCACATGGGCATGTGGTATGCTAGTCTTGAGTCGTGTGGTCTAGGCATGTTGGAAAGGGTTGTCAATGGTGATGTAGCCACCCTTGCGATGGTATTCCGTGATCGGGAGTTGGGTGCCCATGGGCCATTCTGGGTCTGCACTGAAATGGGGAAATATTCTGAGGCCTTATAGTTGAGCCTTGATGAAGACCTCAAGAGTCTAAGTGGGGGAGATTGTAACATCCCAGGATTTGAGGCCTCAGATAAAATGATCTTAAAAGGAATGATTGGACTACCCATATCACCAAGGTGTACCTCCTTTTCAGGAAGCCCATCACTAAGAACTCCATAGTTAAGCATGCTCGGCTTGGAGTAGTACTAGGATGGGTGACCAGTCGGGAAGTTAATCTGGGCTTGTACGTGAGTGTGGACAAAGTGCTTTGTTAAGGCTAGTGGTTTCCTGTGGGGCCAATCGTCATTCCTAAAACTCCACTAGAGCCTAGGGAAGTGGGCCCGATTGTTTACATCTTTCCAATGTTGAGAGAAAATTATGTGATCACTAGTGATGTTAGGAACTAGAGAACCTTGAAGTTTAGGAAAAGCATCCATGAAACGATTTTTATGAAGAACTTTGTCAATCTTGTAAGTGACATAGTTCAAACAACCTTGATCATTATTGTAACATACTGAAATTCGGTATAAAATTTAATTATCAAGATAAAAAATATATATATATTTTTAAACCTTTTCATTCATATTTACACTTCATTTGAATTATGTTGAAACTTGAGCACCTAAATTCAGTTTGTTCTCATTTCAATTAAAGTATCCCTTCTGGGACCCACACTTGATAAATTGAACTCGGTAACAAATTCTTGGACTTGAAATCACAAATATATATATATTGGATACTTAGATATCATATTAGAATTAATGATGAGAGTAATTCTTCTCACCATCTTGGATTCATAACTAAGGGAGTTACTATTCTCTATATTTAGAATAATGACATGCGAACCAATGTTGAAAATTTCAAGAGAAACTGGTAAAAGGTATAGGAGATACAAAATTTTGAAGTTATTAACAGAAAACAACTAAGAAAGGAATTAAATTGGTCTGTCAAACCAGGTTTGACCTGGTGCCCCTCTCCTTTGCGCTGGATCAGTGCCGCGGCCGCTTCCTGGAAAGGAGAAATGGCCAGGCCGTTCTCCCTTGATTCTCATCCGTTTCGATCGATTCAAAATCCGTTGAGTTCGTCTTTCAATCCTCGAACTCGACAACTATGTTTCCAGGCACCCAAACTACCACAGAAGGATCTGCCATTAAGCCTCCTAGAGCTTGATAGAAACTGACGAGCCTCTGATCCCTATGTTGCACCGCCCAGATCTAGTTAACAGAGCTCCACCTTGCTACGGAAACCCTAGATCCACCATCTAACTTGTATATATATACATCCTCATCAACCTCGACGCCAAGGTACCCCGATCTGCAAACCTTCCGCATCATCTCCACCTCCCTCAATCTACTGCGCCGCCAGCATAGCCACAACCTCGCCAGCCACTTAGACACATCTGCAAGACCTGCTCCACCATTGCAACTCCTTCCCCGCCCTTTCCTCTCTGACCTTCTGTCAGGTGCTGCCACCTCCTTCCACCACTACGACAGCACCACCACCACCACCCCTTGCAACGGCGGTGACACGTCTCCTCCTCCATGGACCGTCAGTCGTCCCCCTGGTCCACAAACTCCCTGTTCTCCTCCTGCTCGCCGACAACAGTAGCACCCGGCCTGGTGCACACGACGAGCCTTCACGCTTGCATCTTCGTCCTGACCATCGTACTCCCTCAACCTTCTGCGCCGCCAGAGCCTAACCCGACACCATGTACGACACATACCTGCGCCACTCTCTGCAACACGAGTACCACCAACCCCAGTTCCTACGGTGGTCGTAAGACGACCTGCTTGGTTTTCGGCAAGTTATAGACAGAGACCTCCACCATCGCAGCAGAACTGCACCGACGCCTCTACGCGGCCAGGGTGCTCGATGACCGGACAATGAGGATGCCATCGACCTAAATAGGCACCAACGGGAGACCAACCCTACTGTGTAGCAAAGAGGTACTGCCTGACCCCTTCCTGATTCTCTCATTCACGATCAAAAAGATAATAGGATCCCTCCACGATATACGGTTGATAGGATATCATACTATAATATACATGAATTTCCCAATGTTGCACCAATATGTCTATCACTCGATTAACTTAATACATGAATGGTATACAGCGTGACCCTCCCGCTTTCCAAAAGAAATACTTGCCTAATACAGTGTGACCCTCCTGCTTTCCAAAAGAAATACTTGCCTAACTTATTACCAGGATATGGATATATGACCCTAAGCATGAAAGGTTTCCTATGCGCTATTTTAAATAAGCAACGTAGTATTATAATGTAGTACTACCAAAGGGGAAACCCCAAATTATATCAACCAATCGTACTTGACAACTAATCTTTAAATGACTAGTTGTAAATGAAATGAAATAAAAGATAAACACATACATGCATGACGCTGATGGGTACAATACAAATCGCAAGTTATATAAACAACTAATGACCTCAACATACATATTTGTTTAAGTTAATCCATATATGTATGTTCCTACAATTGATATAATACAAATTATAGTAAGGTATACATGTGATGACCAAGTATGAGGAAGTATATAGGATTAATAAAACTTCCACGGATTGCATTATAGAAATTACCCTCATCACACCATATCGTTTTCAATCTAGCATAGAAGAAAGTATAATGTTTGGATGGTAAAAAGCATAGGTATGGAGAAACCAAATGAGGAAAACCATAACTCAGATTATCCTATGTTTTCTTCCAATCATATAAACTATTTTGTTCTAAAACTATATGTAGGAATGTAGAGACAAGTAGTATTTTGTGAAATATGAATTTAAATTATAAACAGGAGTAATAAATACTCTAATACATGTGCACAAGGAAATAACCATTGTGATCGAAAAGGGACTCATGAACTCATGATAATACTATATAACCATCAAACATAATGAGGGGTAAAATGGTAATTTCACCTAATAAGAAACTAGAAAGTGATTCCAAGCCAAGAACCAATAAATAATTCTAATACCTCCTCTCTTTCTAGATTCTTGAGGAAATTGCATCGTTGATCCTTATGTGCAACTTGATTGGAAGTTCTCGGTTTAGAACAGGTACTTAATTCTCGATTATTTATTGAATTGTTTATTTCTCTCTTGGATTTCATCTACATAACTTTGAAAAGTGGTGAACCATTTTATTAGCCTTTTCCTTATTGTTAAAGTTCACTGCAACTATATTTGAAAGTTGAATATTATAGAGAAATCAAAATGTTGTAGATTTAGACATTGGCACAAAAAAACTCGAAATATTGGCTAAAGAACTTTGGCTCACTAGATCTGGTGGGTTACGACCCCCAACCCTGCGCAGTGGATAATGGACAATTAGAGGTCCCTCGGTACTGGTTACCCCCACAGGCGAAGTGTCGTTCTCTCATAGAGGGGAGAACACTAGGCACCTAGCCACTGGCGAAGACAAAATATTAGATTGATTGTGCCAATAGATAAATCATTTCATTTTGAATAATTTGATATGTTGATATTTGTTTGAGAAATCTCATTGTTGATTCTAGTTACCACTCTACATTATTGTACCCCTTTTGAAATTATCATGGTAAATAGTTCATTTTTTTTGCTATTATCATAGTCCACCAAGAAATCTTACCCAAATTTGATCTATAACTCTTTAATTTTTTAATAGTTCAATAACGGATTTAGTACCAACCTAGCTGACCTTTATTTTTCCCTTCAATGGGGTCCATGTGTGGTTTTGTTCCTTTTGGGAACTCATGGGCAGGTGATACAAATAAGAAATAGACGAGACGTGCAGGAGCTGTCCTCTGTTGAAGATTAAATAGGAACTAGTTTTGATTCTCAATCTTGTAATATTATGTTTAAGGCTTCCACGACTCTGATGTAAAAGCATGATTGTAATAAAGAGTGTTTATAATTCTGATATTATTTTGTAAAAATTTGATCGTAAAGATCGGGTCTTTACAACATGGTATCAGAGCCATAACCAGTCGACACTCATGCACGTCTTGTGGAAAGTTAGGGTTTAAAACTAGCATACCTAGAGCTTAGTCAAGTACTTTTGGACCAACTTTAGTTCGACTAGCCTTGTGTAGTTAAATAGAAACAATAACTCATGTAGAGTTAATTTTCACAAAGTCGTATGACTTACCAATTAGTGAATATAAAACACCACCATATTAGTAGAGATGAGTTAGGGTTGTCAGAAAATGTGAGCAACCTAGTAAGTGGATAGTAAATAGTAAAACTAGAAGTATAAGTTTGAATTTTTGTACAACATTCGTATTCCCTATACAATAAGTGAACTATTGAGTTAAATAGTTAGTATGGAGAATGTTGGAAAATACAAATCCTGACTGCGATCTGTAATCATCTTTATCGGTTTGGAAGCTTGCATCGGTGTAACCCTTTACAACCAGCTGTTCCTCGTCGCCGTAAACAAGAAATTGATCCTTAGTCCTTCACAAGTACTTGAGGATGTTCTTTACGACTGTCCAGTGAGCATCCCCATGATCTGACTGGTACATGCTCGTCATGCTGAGAGCATATGAGACATCTGGGTGTGTGCACAACATAGCGTACATGATGGATATGATGGATAATGCATATGGGATCATATTCATACGCTCGCTCTCTTCACAAGATTGGGGACATTGAGCTCTAGAGATGGTGACTCCATGTAGCATGGGGATGTTGCCTCTCTTTGAGTTCTCCATGTTGAACTACTTCAGCACTTTGTCAATGTACGTGCTCTGACTTAGTCCGAGAAGCCTTCTAGATCTATCTCTATAGATCTTAATTCCTAGAATGCTTCTCCTATGTCCTTCATTGAGAAAGTATTCCCAAGCCAAGTTTTTACCTTATCTAAGGCTAAGACATCATTCCCCATCAAAAGTATGTCATCCACATACAATATGAGGAATGTGGTCGAGCTACCACTAACCTTCTTGTACACACAAGGTTCATCTTCATTTTGAGTAAAGCCAAACACTTTGACTTCCTCATCAAATCGAAGATTTCAACTCCGAGATGCTTGTTTCAATCCATAGATTGACCTTTGTAGCTTACAGACTTTATTGGCATTCTTTGGATCTACAAAACCTTCAGGTTGTGTCATGTATACATCCTCATTTATATTCCCATTAAGGAATTCAGTTTTAACATCCATCTGCCAAATCTCATAGTCATAATAAGCTGCAATAGCAAGCATGATCCTGATGGACTTAATCATGGCAACTGGAGAAAAGGTTTCGTCATAGTCAACACCTTGAACTTGTCGAAATCCCTTCGCAACCAATCTACCTTTATAAGTTTGCACATTGCCATCCATGTCGGTCTTTTTCTTAAAGACCCACTTGCACCCTATGGGTTTTACCCCTTCGGGTGGTTCCAACAAAGTCCATACTTTGTTGGAGTACATGGATTCCATCTCGGATCTCATGGATTCAAGCCATTTCTCAGAATCTGGTCCCTCCATAGCCTCTACATAGGTAGTTGGATCATCATCTAGGATCAACTCTCCACCTTCCTGAGTTACAAGGTATCCAAACCTCTCAGGTTCAAGGCGGGTCCTACTAGATCTACGAGGTCCTTGTGTTATCAGAGGAGAATGAGATCCCACAACACCTTGTGAATCTCCATATTCCTCTCCTACATCTACTGGTTCATTGTTTTCTTGTTGGGCTTGAACCTCTTCAAGCTCTATTTTCCTCCACTGCTTCCTGTGGAAATAAATTCCTTCTCTAGGAATACAGCTGTCCTGGCAACAAACACTTTGTTGTCAGTAGGGTGGTATAGATAATATCCCCTCGTTTCCTTGGGATATCCAACAAAATAACATTTATCGGATTTGGGTCCAAGCTTATCAGGAAACATTTTCTTTACATAAGCCTCACAATCCCAAATCTTCATAAAAGACAAATCGGGACGCTTCCCGTACCATATCTCATATGGTGTCTTTTGAACTGATTTAGATGGTACATGGTTAAGTGTAAATGCGGCGGTTTCAAGAGCATAACCCAGAAAGAAATTGGAAGATCAGCAAAACTCATCATTGATCGTACCATATCCAACAATGTGTGATTCCTTCTTTCAGACACACTGTTATGTTGTGGTGTTCCAGGCGGAGTCCATTGTGATACAATACCACGGGCTCGCAGAAGGTCCTCAAACTCCTAGCTTAAGTATTCTCCACCTCGATCGGATCGAAGTGCCTTAATACTTTTACCAAGTTGGTTATGTACTTCATTCATGAAATCCTTGAACCTTTCAAGGGTTTCTAACTTATGCTTCATCAGTTACACATAGCCATACCTACTGAAATCATTAGTAAAGGTAATGAAGTACCGATACCCACCTCTGGCATTAGTTCTAAAAGGCCCACATACATCAGTATGTATGAGTCCTAATAGATCACTAGCTCTCTCACCTTTACATGAAAAGGGAGTCTTGGTCATCTTGCCCAATAAACAATATTCACATGTCTCTATTGATTCATAATCAAAAGAGTCTAGATAACCATCTTTATGGAGTCTAGAAATGCGCTTCTCATTTATGTGCCCTAGATGACAATGCCAAAGATATGTTTTGTTTGAGTCATTGAGTTTTTGCTTTTTGGTGTTTACATGGTATACACTTGTCTCCAAATCTATCAAGTATAGACCTTAAGACATTGGGACACTGCCATAAAAGATCCCATCTTTAGAAATGGAACAATTTCCATTCTTAATAAGAAATTCAAATCCATCCTTGTCCAAACAAGAGATAGAAATGATATTCCTAATTATGGAAGGTACATAATAGCAGTTCTTTAACTCTATTATTAGCCCACTTGGTAGATTTAACTCATAGGTTCCTACGACACTAGCGGCAACTCTTGCCCCATTGGCAACACGTAGTTCAACCTCACCTTTCCCCAAAGGCCTACTTCTATTAAGATCCTTCACATTTGAACAAATGTGAGATCCGCATCCGGTATCAAGTACCCATGATGAAGAAGAAGTAAAGTTAATCTCTATCACGTATACACCAGATGTAGAGATCTCTATCTCTGACATCTTCTTCCATCGTTCCTTCCATCCTCTCCATGTAGAAGAAATTGGTTTGGCGAGAGAACCCTTCTCTCCCTTACCTTTCGTTCCATTGATCTCTATCAATGAACTTTCTTTCTTCTTCACCAACGCTTTAAGCATACATAGAGTGGATTCAAAGGCTTCTGGTATATCTGGATTGTGCAGAACACTTCTCACAGTCCTCAACCAGTTATGGAATTTATTATCAATTCATTTGCCCATTTTAAAAGATGATTCCTTTACCATTCTACAAGAGAAAATTGCATTTTGTCAAAACCCTTTTGATTTGATTTGAATAAAATTTGATGATAGTTAATTAGGCCTTTAATTAATTACCGCTCCCACTATTTTGACTCAAATTGACAGTCCTCACCATCAATTCGGAATATTGCAGCGTGCAATCTTCTAGTGGGTCAAGATCCTGAAATCCTCTGAGCCATGGACCAGCTAGGGCTATCACCCACAACTCAGATCTCCCAGGTAGGCAACTCTTGCCAATTTCATCATATGAAACTCTTGAAAGATGTCACATGCAACTCCTTGCCATGATCATCTCCATGCCTCAAGGTGCTAGATCCTATCTAGGTCACCTTGTTAAGTCTGACCCAAAGCCAACACGATGAATATGCACCCTGCTAGGGCAGACCCACATGTTCATCCTTCACGCTTCCACGAGATAGATGGTGCACCACGCTAGGGCGTGCCCACACTTGGTCGATCTAGATTTTCACGTGTGTCGCATTTGGAAGGCATCTAAAACTTTAATATTTAATGAGGGATTTGGTTTTTATATACATATACATATCCAATCACCACAATATATAGTACGTATCATATACATGCTATATCCCACAGAAAACATGCAAAACGATAAAAGCAATGATTATGGCCATCCTATTGTGATTCCTCAAGCCAAGAGAAATCACGGTCATCTAGGTCTACATCACATGCAACCTGAACAAGATGAAATTTTTGCCTCCCTTTCTGGGTTTGATCAGCTCATCTCCATGACTAATCGGCTCGCCATCAAGTTGGTTGTTCAGGTGCCACCATCCGATCCACTAGTGCCTCCAACCAATCGGTTCACCGGTCGTCGGCGACAGCACCTCGCGCCTTGCACGGTCTTCACCTCCGGTCTTGGATGGTGTCTGTGTAGCTCTTGGTCACACCGGGACTGAAGACTCCTGGTCTCACCGGGACTGTCGGGATTGACAGTTGTCCTCCGAGCGACAGAGGTCTCCCGCCTCTACAGTCGTCCACATGGACTGCCTGGAACTCCGATCTCCTTGTCCCACAAGGAATCAGAAGGAGTAGCACCCTCCTCTTGGCGTACTAGTTGCCAACACACTCTACTTCCACCAGTCCCTTTCTGTAGTTGTCTTTCCCTTGTTGTGCCTCTCTTATCGGGTAGCACTTGCTCGGGCTCTCTCGGTTACCAAAACTAGACAGAAAGACAACTTCACATAGCAACTGGTTGCCCTGAGTTGTACTTTGAGAAGCCCCCAATACCCCTATATATAGCAGGGTCATGGGACAGGGTTCTCTATCCCGAGAAATATGGGACAAAAGCAAGAGTAGAAGGGTTCGAGATTTTCCACAAAAACAACCAACTGCGTAACCTGAACAGATCGTTTCACAACTGAAACGGTCAGTTGGGGATCTGAACCGATCGGTTGACACCTCAACTGATCGGTTGGGACCCATGAAATGGTCGGTTCATTTTTGAACCGGTCGGTTCATGGTCCTGATCAGTTCCCAATTGACTTTTCTTATTTTGTTTCGAATTGGTATCAAATACCAATCCTTGTTCCAATCAAATTGGGCAAGTGAAACAAAAAGAAATTTCTCACCAATCTTACTTTCCCAACTTGCTTGGTTAGACTTGAACCGATTGTTTCAACACTTGAATGAATCGCTTCACCCTGTCCATGAGCCGATCGACTCACTAGTTGAACCGATCGGTTCACCAAGCTCAGTCGATCGGTTCATTACATGAGCCGATCGGTTGTGAGCGCAGATTGTGCAGAATCAGTCAATCACAGTTTCAATCAATTCGATACTCTAATCAATCAGTCCAACACCTTGAACACTATGATACTGAGCTATCAATTGATTGAGTGTTTAATTGAACTACTAAACTCCTTTATTAATCAATCTAAACATGTTTGTGGACAAACTCCTATTCCAGGTTAAATCCTATGTGTGTGACCCTGCAGGTCCATTTCACGTTGGCAGTGAAAGTCCATAACACTTATGACTTCACAAGCAAAGAGTGGTGCCTAGTCACACATTAGTGCTACCCAAGAGAAATAGAAAGTTGGAGAACAACTTTCAATCCTACAATCCGTGAATGGTGTTACAGTGAATTTATAATTCCTTGGTCACTGATATCCTAAATGAACTCGAGGCATGGAACAGTCATCCTGTCAACGTTCATTCATTTCCTTGATCTCATAGCAGACTAGTGAGATATGCGTGACATCAATATCACATGTTGATTCACACGTGCATGCGCATGCCTTTCGCAATCCTACTCATCAAGTGGCCAAGGACATCAAACTCCCTTAGGAGTGACAAATCCCATATCTATCAGTCACCCCTCAAAAGCCACATGTGTCAAAGCCACCCAATCATCACCTTTATAACAACCCATGTTTCAGGACTGTGTTTGATGATGTCAAAGTGTACCCAACAACATCTGTTGAGTGTAGTGATTTTAGGTCTAAGAATCACACTCACCACCATCACTGTGAGAGTTGACTGTGACTACCAAGTCATGGTTCCATGTGTCACTCTCACAGTGGGTCTGTCTGGTACCTTGTTCTCTAACAAGTACCTATGTGCTTGGTTTGATATCACTATATCATGACTAATGAGATTATGTCATCAACCAACACACAATCTAGTTTTTAGTGTTATTGATGTCTATGGTTATTTCCACAATAACAACCGACTAGGGACCAAACAAGAATGTATACTCTTAACATCTGTATGATCTCATCGTTTAGGTCCTCAACCCAAAAGCATACGTCATTGAGTAAAATAGTTCTTTAGACATCTATCATGTTACACTATCATCTCAGAAATAGTTTAAACATATAGATCAGAAATTGCCTTTATTATTATTCAAATCATTTACAAAGTATCCCATTACAATCATCATATGACTTTCTCTATGGGCATACATACCAACATTTTAGTAGGTGAAATTAGGATGATCTCTCCATCTCAGATTGTATGTGTTGGAGTAGGGGGTTGAATTGTTGTTTATTCCCATGCATCTTGACAACATTGACTTGCTCTCAGTTCTCCTCATTCATATTAGGAGCAAAACAAGAAGAAGAAGTATGTCTAGAAAATCCACAATCTTCACATATTATTTCGACTTCTTGGATCTGCATTGTAGTCGTCTTCTCAAACTTTTATGTAAGGACATCAAGCTTAGCTACAATTAGATGTACTACATCAACACTATGCTTTCCTCCTTGATTCCCGGTTGAAGTACTTGGTGTAGAAGTTGGTAGTGTTTTCCTATCTGACCCCCATTGGCAGTGGTTGAGTTCTATATCTTCAATGATATCATAAGCCTCCCTATAAGACTTATTCATTAAAGCTCCATTAGCAGTGGCATCCACTGTCAAGCCAGTGTTGTAGAACAATCCATTGTAAAATGTTTGAAGTAGAAGCCAATTAGTCAATCCATAGTGAGGGCAAAGGCGTTGTAGGTCCTTGAACTGCTCCCATGTGTCGTACATGGTCTCTCCATCTAACTGAGAAAAGTTTGTGAGCTAGTTTCTTAGTTGAGTTGTTTTACTTGGTAGAAAATACTTTGCAAGGAAAGCATTTAGTAGTTGATCCCATCTCTTAATGGATTTCTTAGGAAGAGATAAGAGCCACACCTTGGCTCTATCTCTCAAGGTGAAGGGAAAAAGCAATATCCTTATTCCATCTGTGGATATACCATTGATTTTGAAAGTGTTCATGTACTCCAGGAACTCAGCTACATGAAGATTTGGGTCTTCTGTGGTGGTACCCCAAAACAATTTTGCTGGATCATCTACATCATAGAAGGAGCAATAGAGAAGTTGTTTGCCTCTATTACAGGTAGATCAATTGCTCCACAAATGTTTGCAGCATCCGACATGGCAAAGTCCTTCAAAGGATGGTTGTCCTCCGTGGTTGGATCTTCTTATGTGTCTTCTTCAAAGGATGAAGAAGATGGTGACTGTGATGATGGAACACCCTCTAGCAGTAGTTGCTCTCCTCTTCTTGCACTCCTCAAATTTGAAAGAGTGTACACAATTTTAGGATCTAGAAACATGGATGGTTGAAGACCCCTCTACGAGCGCCGCATACAACCTAAAAAGAAGTAAGAGATATTGACAACACAACTAAAAGGTATATGAAAAATAAAAAATGGAAGTGATGATCTAGTCTCGAATACTAGTTAGCACTTTTTACTCTAATTCGATTAACTGTAGCTCCCCGATGACGGCGCCAAAAACTTATTGGCTGTTACACTAATGAGTTTCAATCATATAAATGATCTTTTACTCAACTAGATAATTCCTACAAGTATATGGGAGTAGTTGTAGTCGAGATCGAATACAAGGATCTTCGTAATCGATTAAATGCAAATGTGCTAAGTTTTAACAATCTAGACCTTTACAAAGAGTGATTTGGTTGATTAAACTAAAATTTCAGAATTAAATGAAACAGTAAATGGATTACTTAAAGGGGTTTCATTTCAAATTTGAATCAATCTTAGACTTAGGATTTCACTAACACATCATAACATGAGGTAGGAACACAAAATTAGACATACGAAGAACTTGCAAAGGAGTGTTGTATGATATACTTCACCTCTCAATGTGAATATAACGATCCTAACTCAATACAACACTCTCATGTATGTATTTTGTTTTGGATCACAAACCTACTCCTCAACTCCATGATTTCCACTCTCGTGGTAAAGGAGGAGTTTCTGGGAGAGTAACTCCTTACTCTCCTACTTATCTTGTAATGACCACATTTGTGCTTAATTGGTAAACTAGGGTTTACCTGAATGATTACATGCTTGATTAGATTGAACATTGTTTAGACTTGATTAATGATAAAAGATCAATTGTGATGTTTCAAACCTAAGAAGAAACTCTAACTATGATTTTAGTTTGAATAATTAGGGTTTGAGAAATGTAAACCCTAAACGGCAAAAATTAGGGTTTTGATGGTACATGAATATGGAATTTGATCATGATAGCAGTGTGGTGAATGATTTTTCATATTTTCTACAAATTTTTTATTTAATTTAATTTTGTATATGATATGGATAACTAAATCATGCATATTGGAGAAAAAATTTAGAATATTTGAGTGTTCTTTGAATGTGGTTCTCGGTCAAACTATACTTTGACCAAAATGCTGACAGAGTGTTTTTTAGTAGTGTAGTGTTTTATTTTTATTTATTTATTGGTAACTCCAAATGATCTGAAATTTTAACTGGAGATCTAAAAATAAATCATAAAAAACATGTAAAATTTTCTTAATTTTTGGAGCGTTTAGACCTTAACAATATCCGAATTATAGTAATATTTTTTGATAGAAAATTCAGTTGAAATAAGAGAAAGTATAGTGAGGGGTCAATGTGCAATTGACCCAAGCAGCTCAATTGTTCTATATGGTCAACCTAAAACACAAGGAGCTCTCATAATTTGTGATTCAATACAGATAAATAAAATCCTAGAGAGAGAGGGAGAGTTAGGGTTTGAGAGGAGAAAGTGATGGAGATGCTGACCTAGGGTTTTGCAGTCTAAGGAATGATCAAATCATGTAAGTTTAGCCTCTTTGGATATATTTTCATGGTGAATCTTCTTTCACATATCAAGATTATGTCCCTCCTCGATTTGATCCAAAATGGTGTCAAAACTTCTCCTTTTCTCACTCTTTCTTCATAATCCCTCATTTTTAGGGTTTCCGAGTTGAAAGGAAGAAGAATCAGGTGAATTGCTAGGGATTTGATATGAGATCGAGATTTCAGGGATGAACTGCACTTTTAAGGTGTTTTCACACCTTAGGGTGAGTGGGAAATTCCTTTAAATAGTATATTTCATGAAAATTGGTTAAATCATTCATAATCTTTAATTGCTCAGTATGCGACTACAACCCTGAATTGTCTGTTTGATCTAAGTTGTTGCAAAATGATATGAAATGGATTCTTCCTCTATTTTTTTGAATTTCAGATGATAAATTCATATTAGAAATGTAGAATTACATCCTAATGAGAATTCCCTAAGTATTTGCAAAGGTTATAAGATTAACTGAAACATAGGGAATTTGTCTGTGACTGAAATTGTTGTATACTTAAATAGAGAAATTTGTTTATTTGGATCCCCTTGGTTATGAATGATTGTTTATCTGAATGCGTAGTACATATATGTCAAATACTATTTTGGATTTCATTTGATGTGAATAGTGTTTGCTTAATATATTTGTAAAGAGGGTGAAGCCCTATATGAGTGGAAAGTTTGAAATTTGTGAATAAATATGGTGAAATCCATTTGAAGTGTTTTTCTTGGCATCATAGACCCTATTTATGCAATGTTATTCTTGATTCATAATATCTCAATGAATGGCATGGAAAACCCTAATTGAGCTCAATTTGAGGATTTCATACATATGTTGATTGTATATGACTTGTTTAAAGCAATATGTATTTAGTGGATGTTTATGACATATTAAATCCTTATGAGAGCCATGTGATAAGTGAATGAGGTAAATGAAACCCTAAGGATAGGATGTTCAATGAATTAAGCATTTTGATTACCATGTTCTCAGTATGAGATGCACAACCCAGGATTTGTGTCGATGTGCATGTTTTCCAAGAAAGTAAAAATAATTTATGGGTGCAAATGACAATTACTCATATGCCAAGTAATTAACTCTTATAAGTATATTAAGATTTTAATTGCATGATTCTAGTGTATAAGTGCCAAATGGACATGCATTATGTTTATTTAAGTATTTCAGACTGTCTGCATGTATAGTATGTTGATTTCTCAGTATATTACACTGCTTAAATATACTTCTCTACCAAGTTAAGGATGATATACATGTTCTGTTATAAACTTCAAATAAATAGACATGGTACCATAGAGATACTAGAGTCAAGTATAAGTAAGAGAAAGGTACAATGTAGAAAGAGTTTTTCAAGAATAATAAAATAATAGACATAGATTCCCTATGGATGTCTACACTGTAGGGAGGAAACGATCCACCCTAGAAGCAACCAGTATATGGGGATCGGATCACACCCACAGAGCATGTGGGGAGATGAAGCCCTTGAGGAAGTCTCCTAAGAGAAGATAGGTTACCCAACATGAACCGGAGATCCCAGTGGTAACCCAGAGGTACCCACAGAACGTACCAAGATGAGGCCCACAGAGCGTCTTAGACCCTCTGCCTGTGTACTCAGCCTAGAATGAGAGGTCCAGTTAAAGGCCAGTTGTTTAGCCACCTTAGTCAGACGTGACGGTTCAAGTCAAGTAGACCCAGATTCAGTTCTAGGCTTAGCTTCCCAGGTTTTATGCTAAGCCTTGTACGGTGAGATCGTAGTTCTCTATGAGTCTTCATATGTAGAGTACACTGCATATGATCATGGCATAAGCTAAAATATGTTCATATAGTTTTAAAGAGTTTCTTAAAAGTAAGAAAGGCTAAGAAAGATTCAAGTACAGTTTCCCAGCAATTATTCTTTGTATGTTTCTAAATTATTAGTTCTCTATGAAATTAACCAAGCATGCTCATATATTGATTTACTCTCATTGATATCTAGAGTATCATGCCATATTTATGATTGTCAATGATCAATCTCTTTAAAGCTTACTGTTGTTATAATTGATATCAGTTGCTCAAAAATATATCTGTAATTATATCAGTGCTTTAGACTATTTCTTGGAAGTACTCATTCACTGAGCGAGTAGGCTCACCCCTCTACTCAAAAAAAAATTAGGGATATCACATGGACTTGAAGAAGGTCATTGAATCAGAGTAGATCTGCCACAAGAGTTAAGTCTAAGTATAGTTAAGTTTAGTTGGTCCCTGTCACTCTAGGTCCTTGTATAGATGTGAGAGAGTTGTAAATGATGTTTGTATCTTCATTTCCTTAATAAGAGAGAATTCATTTGATTATCATGTCATATGTACATGGAAGTGTGAGAAATAGATTGAATGTATGGATGTGTATCATTAATGTTGAGATCATATTATAGTAATTAAGGTTTAATTCTCTTATAAAGTTTGTTTATGTGATTCAATGCGAGAAAAAAAAAGAATTTGAAAAAAGGAAAAAGTTAAGTGTGATCTTTGTATTACGTTAAATCCTCAATTTATGCCCTAATCTCATGATTAGTGGTAATTGTGAGATCGGGGTGTAACATATCTTCTCAAATCAAGCAAGATAGCATAAAACATGCATACATATTGGCCAGCCATGCATGCAAGAAGTAAGAATTGATACTCAAATGGTAGAAAATCAAGCATTTAGCATTTAGAATGAAAATATCATGTTTCATACATGTCATGAAATGGGAGTTACTCTCACATGCCCAAGAAAAACAAGTCTACTCGTCCATGATGAAGTATTGCAGAAATGTTATAGAATTTTCAGAGTTTAACATGATTTAGAGAAGGAAAATCTAGGAGAATTGAAGATGTAACCCAAGAGAAGTAAAATTCTGACTTGGGGATGAAATCGTACTCCTAAAGCTGCTCCAAACCAGACAATCTTCTCTTTTGAGAAGCTTGGTGGAGAGAAGAAGTTGTGTTGCACCTTTGGAGAAGAAAATGGAGAAGAGGAGAAGAAGAATGTAGGTCTTTTGGAAAGAAACTACCTTGTTCTACCTAAAATTACCCTCCTTTGCTCTAGAACTCCTCTTAGACAAAAGACTAATGCAATATGATAAGTGATAACTGCTCCCTTAGTTGGTTTTCTCTTTAAAAATGAGGTGTGTCATTTTTTAGTTTTGCTAAAACTGACAGTGACATGTTGTGTTCTATGGAGGGCATGTTGTGTTCCAGCCTTCGTGAGTCGATCCAAGTGAAAAGTACACAGTGTGTTGAATTAATACATGCCATGTTATTTTCCAGAAAGATGAAGTCAACTTTGACATCCTAGGCACACGTTGTGTCTTGCTTCCTTTGGCACTTTCTGGAATCACACACGTCGTGTTCGAAAGGGGAACATGACGTGTCTTTCTCCCTTTGGCTTGATGCATAGCTAACTGGAATCACACATGTTGTGTCTTAAATAAGACACACGGTGTGCAATGTTGTTTCAGCAAGAATAAGACTCTGAATGATCTGCAAAGCATGGACAAACCCCATTGAGGCCGGAGTTGAGTTGGGCTATCTCAAATTTGACCCTTTTGAAACATATCTACAATACACATCATGTGATACACAAAATAATAAAAAAGGTGGCAAGAACAATATGAATAGAGGCTAAATGAAAACAAAATGAACTAAATTTGTGTGTGAAAATGTATAAGAAGTTGATGTAAAATGCACACAATAGATATTCAAACCATCAGTAACATTGTCAACTCCCTTTCTTGTTACATACTTGTCAAGATCATGCTTTTGATAATCAAGGAAATCAAGAGAATCTAGGCAAGGAGTCTGAGTAGTGAAATTATTATTGGAAAGCTAATTACAGAAGCCAAAGAAAAAACTTTCATTATTAGATAGATTATTGTTGGTGAATACATTATTTAAATGATTTCTATGTTTTCTTGTTTTAATAGAGGAATGTATTCTTTTTATTATTAGTCAAATTTCATTGGATTTAATATGATTTCTATTTATTCTTATTTTAATAGAGGAATACATTCTTTTTAATTAGAGTCACTTTCCTTAAGCCACTAGATTCTAGCTCTTTTCCTAAAGAGATAATCCTAAAGAAGATAAGCCTTCACGACAAGTTTCCTGTAAGAGTTAGCTTCATCTAGTAGAGAAACATTAGTAGGATCATTTTCAATGAGAATTTGAAGGTCAATAACTTTCTTCTCAAGAATTTTGGCATTTTCTTATAAAATGACGACACAACTTTTACTCCAACTAGATAGATTGTATCTAAGTCTTATCATCTTAATATATAGGGTAAACATAGGAAATCTAGAGACTTCAATTGTCCATCAACTTTTAACAAAAAAAAGTTACCTATTAGTCCATACATTGATGAGTTTGAAAGGTGCCATGATCTTTCTTTTCTTTTGTAACATCCTAGGATTTGAGGCCTCAAATAAAATGATCTTAAAAGGAATTATTGGACTACCCATATCACCAAGGTGCACCTCCTTTTCAGGAATCCCATCACTAAGAGCTCCATAGTTAAGCGTGCTCGGCTTGGAGTAGTACTAGGATGGGTGACCAGTTGAGAAGTTGATCATGGCTTGCGTGAGAGTGTGGACAAAGTGCCTTGTTAAGGCTAGTGGTGGTCTGTGGGGCCAGTCGTTATTCCTAAAGTTCCACTAGAACCTAGGGCAGTGGGCCTGGGTGTTTACAAATGGTATCAGAGCCACAACCCCTCCAGTAGGTGGGGCCCACATGGGCATGTGGTATGCTAGTCTTGAGTCGTGTGGTCTAGGCATGTTGGAAAGGGTTGTCAATGGTGATGTAGCCACCCTTGCGATGGTATTCCGTGATCGGGAGTTGGGTGCCCATGGGCCATTCTGGGTCTGCACTGAAATGGGGAAATATTCTGAGGCCTTATAGTTGAGCCTTGATGAAGACCTCAAGAGTCTAAGTGGGGGAGATTGTAACATCCCAGGATTTGAGGCCTCAGATAAAATGATCTTAAAAGGAATGATTGGACTACCCATATCACCAAGGTGTACCTCCTTTTCAGGAAGCCCATCACTAAGAACTCCATAGTTAAGCATGCTCGGCTTGGAGTAGTACTAGGATGGGTGACCAGTCGGGAAGTTAATCTGGGCTTGTACGTGAGTGTGGACAAAGTGCTTTGTTAAGGCTAGTGGTTTCCTGTGGGGCCAATCGTCATTCCTAAAACTCCACTAGAGCCTAGGGAAGTGGGCCCGATTGTTTACATCTTTCCAATGTTGAGAGAAAATTATGTGATCACTAGTGATGTTAGGAACTAGAGAACCTTGAAGTTTAGGAAAAGCATCCATGAAACGATTTTTATGAAGAACTTTGTCAATCTTGTAAGTGACATAGTTCAAACAACCTTGATCATTATTGTAACATACTGAAATTCGGTATAAAATTTAATTATCAAGATAAAAAATATATATATATTTTTAAACCTTTTCATTCATATTTACACTTCATTTGAATTATGTTGAAACTTGAGCACCTAAATTCAGTTTGTTCTCATTTCAATTAAAGTATCCCTTCTGGGACCCACACTTGATAAATTGAACTCGGTAACAAATTCTTGGACTTGAAATCACAAATATATATATATTGGATACTTAGATATCATATTAGAATTAATGATGAGAGTAATTCTTCTCACCATCTTGGATTCATAACTAAGGGAGTTACTATTCTCTATATTTAGAATAATGACATGCGAACCAATGTTGAAAATTTCAAGAGAAACTGGTAAAAGGTATAGGAGATACAAAATTTTGAAGTTATTAACAGAAAACAACTAAGAAAGGAATTAAATTGGTCTGTCAAACCAGGTTTGACCTGGTGCCCCTCTCCTTTGCGCTGGATCAGTGCCGCGGCCGCTTCCTGGAAAGGAGAAATGGCCAGGCCGTTCTCCCTTGATTCTCATCCGTTTCGATCGATTCAAAATCCGTTGAGTTCGTCTTTCAATCCTCGAACTCGACAACTATGTTTCCAGGCACCCAAACTACCACAGAAGGATCTGCCATTAAGCCTCCTAGAGCTTGATAGAAACTGACGAGCCTCTGATCCCTATGTTGCACCGCCCAGATCTAGTTAACAGAGCTCCACCTTGCTACGGAAACCCTAGATCCACCATCTAACTTGTATATATATACATCCTCATCAACCTCGACGCCAAGGTACCCCGATCTGCAAACCTTCCGCATCATCTCCACCTCCCTCAATCTACTGCGCCGCCAGCATAGCCACAACCTCGCCAGCCACTTAGACACATCTGCAAGACCTGCTCCACCATTGCAACTCCTTCCCCGCCCTTTCCTCTCTGACCTTCTGTCAGGTGCTGCCACCTCCTTCCACCACTACGACAGCACCACCACCACCACCCCTTGCAACGGCGGTGACACGTCTCCTCCTCCATGGACCGTCAGTCGTCCCCCTGGTCCACAAACTCCCTGTTCTCCTCCTGCTCGCCGACAACAGTAGCACCCGGCCTGGTGCACACGACGAGCCTTCACGCTTGCATCTTCGTCCTGACCATCGTACTCCCTCAACCTTCTGCGCCGCCAGAGCCTAACCCGACACCATGTACGACACATACCTGCGCCACTCTCTGCAACACGAGTACCACCAACCCCAGTTCCTACGGTGGTCGTAAGACGACCTGCTTGGTTTTCGGCAAGTTATAGACAGAGACCTCCACCATCGCAGCAGAACTGCACCGACGCCTCTACGCGGCCAGGGTGCTCGATGACCGGACAATGAGGATGCCATCGACCTAAATAGGCACCAACGGGAGACCAACCCTACTGTGTAGCAAAGAGGTACTGCCTGACCCCTTCCTGATTCTCTCATTCACGATCAAAAAGATAATAGGATCCCTCCACGATATACGGTTGATAGGATATCATACTATAATATACATGAATTTCCCAATGTTGCACCAATATGTCTATCACTCGATTAACTTAATACATGAATGGTATACAGCGTGACCCTCCCGCTTTCCAAAAGAAATACTTGCCTAATACAGTGTGACCCTCCTGCTTTCCAAAAGAAATACTTGCCTAACTTATTACCAGGATATGGATATATGACCCTAAGCATGAAAGGTTTCCTATGCGCTATTTTAAATAAGCAACGTAGTATTATAATGTAGTACTACCAAAGGGGAAACCCCAAATTATATCAACCAATCGTACTTGACAACTAATCTTTAAATGACTAGTTGTAAATGAAATGAAATAAAAGATAAACACATACATGCATGACGCTGATGGGTACAATACAAATCGCAAGTTATATAAACAACTAATGACCTCAACATACATATTTGTTTAAGTTAATCCATATATGTATGTTCCTACAATTGATATAATACAAATTATAGTAAGGTATACATGTGATGACCAAGTATGAGGAAGTATATAGGATTAATAAAACTTCCACGGATTGCATTATAGAAATTACCCTCATCACACCATATCGTTTTCAATCTAGCATAGAAGAAAGTATAATGTTTGGATGGTAAAAAGCATAGGTATGGAGAAACCAAATGAGGAAAACCATAACTCAGATTATCCTATGTTTTCTTCCAATCATATAAACTATTTTGTTCTAAAACTATATGTAGGAATGTAGAGACAAGTAGTATTTTGTGAAATATGAATTTAAATTATAAACAGGAGTAATAAATACTCTAATACATGTGCACAAGGAAATAACCATTGTGATCGAAAAGGGACTCATGAACTCATGATAATACTATATAACCATCAAACATAATGAGGGGTAAAATGGTAATTTCACCTAATAAGAAACTAGAAAGTGATTCCAAGCCAAGAACCAATAAATAATTCTAATACCTCCTCTCTTTCTAGATTCTTGAGGAAATTGCATCGTTGATCCTTATGTGCAACTTGATTGGAAGTTCTCGGTTTAGAACAGGTACTTAATTCTCGATTATTTATTGAATTGTTTATTTCTCTCTTGGATTTCATCTACATAACTTTGAAAAGTGGTGAACCATTTTATTAGCCTTTTCCTTATTGTTAAAGTTCACTGCAACTATATTTGAAAGTTGAATATTATAGAGAAATCAAAATGTTGTAGATTTAGACATTGGCACAAAAAAACTCGAAATATTGGCTAAAGAACTTTGGCTCACTAGATCTGGTGGGTTACGACCCCCAACCCTGCGCAGTGGATAATGGACAATTAGAGGTCCCTCGGTACTGGTTACCCCCACAGGCGAAGTGTCGTTCTCTCATAGAGGGGAGAACACTAGGCACCTAGCCACTGGCGAAGACAAAATATTAGATTGATTGTGCCAATAGATAAATCATTTCATTTTGAATAATTTGATATGTTGATATTTGTTTGAGAAATCTCATTGTTGATTCTAGTTACCACTCTACATTATTGTACCCCTTTTGAAATTATCATGGTAAATAGTTCATTTTTTTTGCTATTATCATAGTCCACCAAGAAATCTTACCCAAATTTGATCTATAACTCTTTAATTTTTTAATAGTTCAATAACGGATTTAGTACCAACCTAGCTGACCTTTATTTTTCCCTTCAATGGGGTCCATGTGTGGTTTTGTTCCTTTTGGGAACTCATGGGCAGGTGATACAAATAAGAAATAGACGAGACGTGCAGGAGCTGTCCTCTGTTGAAGATTAAATAGGAACTAGTTTTGATTCTCAATCTTGTAATATTATGTTTAAGGCTTCCACGACTCTGATGTAAAAGCATGATTGTAATAAAGAGTGTTTATAATTCTGATATTATTTTGTAAAAATTTGATCGTAAAGATCGGGTCTTTACAACATGGTATCAGAGCCATAACCAGTCGACACTCATGCACGTCTTGTGGAAAGTTAGGGTTTAAAACTAGCATACCTAGAGCTTAGTCAAGTACTTTTGGACCAACTTTAGTTCGACTAGCCTTGTGTAGTTAAATAGAAACAATAACTCATGTAGAGTTAATTTTCACAAAGTCGTATGACTTACCAATTAGTGAATATAAAACACCACCATATTAGTAGAGATGAGTTAGGGTTGTCAGAAAATGTGAGCAACCTAGTAAGTGGATAGTAAATAGTAAAACTAGAAGTATAAGTTTGAATTTTTGTACAACATTCGTATTCCCTATACAATAAGTGAACTATTGAGTTAAATAGTTAGTATGGAGAATGTTGGAAAATACAAATCCTGACTGTGATCTGTAATCATCTTTATCGGTTTGGAAGCTTGCATCGGTGTAACCCTTTACAACCAGCTGTTCCTCGTCGCCGTAAACAAGAAATTGATCCTTAGTCCTTCACAAGTACTTGAGGATGTTCTTTACGACTGTCCAGTGAGCATCCCCATGATCTGACTGGTACATGCTCGTCATGCTGAGAGCATATGAGACATCTGGGTGTGTGCACAACATAGCGTACATGATGGATATGATGGATAATGCATATGGGATCATATTCATACGCTCCCTCTCTTCACAAGATTGGGGACATTGAGCTCTAGAGATGGTGACTCCATGTAGCATGGGGATGTTGCCTCTCTTTGAGTTCTCCATGTTGAACTACTTCAGCACTTTGTCAATGTACGTGCTCTGACTTAGTCCGAGAAGCCTTCTAGATCTATCTCTATAGATCTTAATTCCTAGAATGCTTCTCCTATGTCCTTCATTGAGAAAGTATTCCCAAGCCAAGTTTTTACCTTATCTAAGGCTAAGACATCATTCCCCATCAAAAGTATGTCATCCACATACAATATGAGGAATGTGGTCGAGCTACCACTAACCTTCTTGTACACACAAGGTTCATCTTCATTTTGAGTAAAGCCAAACACTTTGACTTCCTCATCAAATCGAAGATTTCAACTCCGAGATGCTTGTTTCAATCCATAGATTGACCTTTGTAGCTTACAGACTTTATTGGCATTCTTTGGATCTACAAAACCTTCAGGTTGTGTCATGTATACATCCTCATTTATATTCCCATTAAGGAATTCAGTTTTAACATCCATCTGCCAAATCTCATAGTCATAATAAGCTGCAATAGCAAGCATGATCCTGATGGACTTAATCATGGCAACTGGAGAAAAGGTTTCGTCATAGTCAACACCTTGAACTTGTCGAAATCCCTTCGCAACCAATCTACCTTTATAAGTTTGCACATTGCCATCCATGTCGGTCTTTTTCTTAAAGACCCACTTGCACCCTATGGGTTTTACCCCTTCGGGTGGTTCCAACAAAGTCCATACTTTGTTGGAGTACATGGATTCCATCTCGGATCTCATGGATTCAAGCCATTTCTCAGAATCTGGTCCCTCCATAGCCTCTACATAGGTAGTTGGATCATCATCTAGGATCAACTCTCCACCTTCCTGAGTTACAAGGTATCCAAACCTCTCAGGTTCAAGGCGGGTCCTACTAGATCTACGAGGTCCTTGTGTTATCAGAGGAGAATGAGATCCCACAACACCTTGTGAATCTCCATATTCCTCTCCTACATCTACTGGTTCATTGTTTTCTTGTTGGGCTTGAACCTCTTCAAGCTCTATTTTCCTCCACTGCTTCCTGTGGAAATAAATTCCTTCTCTAGGAATACAGCTGTCCTGGCAACAAACACTTTGTTGTCAGTAGGGTGGTATAGATAATATCCCCTCGTTTCCTTGGGATATCCAACAAAATAACATTTATCGGATTTGGGTCCAAGCTTATCAGGAAACATTTTCTTTACATAAGCCTCACAATCCCAAATCTTCATAAAAGACAAATCGGGACGCTTCCCGTACCATATCTCATATGGTGTCTTTTGAACTGATTTAGATGGTACATGGTTAAGTGTAAATGCGGCGGTTTCAAGAGCATAACCCAGAAAGAAATTGGAAGATCAGCAAAACTCATCATTGATCGTACCATATCCAACAATGTGTGATTCCTTCTTTCAGACACACTGTTATGTTGTGGTGTTCCAGGCGGAGTCCATTGTGATACAATACCACGGGCTCGCAGAAGGTCCTCAAACTCCTAGCTTAAGTATTCTCCACCTCGATCGGATCGAAGTGCCTTAATACTTTTACCAAGTTGGTTATGTACTTCATTCATGAAATCCTTGAACCTTTCAAGGGTTTCTAACTTATGCTTCATCAGTTACACATAGCCATACCTACTGAAATCATTAGTAAAGGTAATGAAGTACCGATACCCACCTCTGGCATTAGTTCTAAAAGGCCCACATACATCAGTATGTATGAGTCCTAATAGATCACTAGCTCTCTCACCTTTACATGAAAAGGGAGTCTTGGTCATCTTGCCCAATAAACAATATTCACATGTCTCTATTGATTCATAATCAAAAGAGTCTAGATAACCATCTTTATGGAGTCTAGAAATGCGCTTCTCATTTATGTGCCCTAGATGACAATGCCAAAGATATGTTTTGTTTGAGTCATTGAGTTTTTGCTTTTTGGTGTTTACATGGTATACACTTGTCTCCAAATCTATCAAGTATAGACCTTAAGACATTGGGACACTGCCATAAAAGATCCCATCTTTAGAAATGGAACAATTTCCATTCTTAATAAGAAATTCAAATCCATCCTTGTCCAAACAAGAGATAGAAATGATATTCCTAATTATGGAAGGTACATAATAGCAGTTCTTTAACTCTATTATTAGCCCACTTGGTAGATTTAACTCATAGGTTCCTACGACACTAGCGGCAACTCTTGCCCCATTGGCAACACGTAGTTCAACCTCACCTTTCCCCAAAGGCCTACTTCTATTAAGATCCTTCACATTTGAACAAATGTGAGATCCGCATCCGGTATCAAGTACCCATGATGAAGAAGAAGTAAAGTTAATCTCTATCACGTATACACCAGATGTAGAGATCTCTATCTCTGACATCTTCTTCCATCGTTCCTTCCATCCTCTCCATGTAGAAGAAATTGGTTTGGCGAGAGAACCCTTCTCTCCCTTACCTTTCGTTCCATTGATCTCTATCAATGAACTTTCTTTCTTCTTCACCAACGCTTTAAGCATACATAGAGTGGATTCAAAGGCTTCTGGTATATCTGGATTGTGCAGAACACTTCTCACAGTCCTCAACCAGTTATGGAATTTATTATCAATTCATTTGCCCATTTTAAAAGATGATTCCTTTACCATTCTACAAGAGAAAATTGCATTTTGTCAAAACCCTTTTGATTTGATTTGAATAAAATTTGATGATAGTTAATTAGGCCTTTAATTAATTACCGCTCCCACTATTTTGACTCAAATTGACAGTCCTCACCATCAATTCGGAATATTGCAGCGTGCAATCTTCTAGTGGGTCAAGATCCTGAAATCCTCTGAGCCATGGACTAGCTAGGGCTATCACCCACAACTCAGATCTCCCAGGTAGGCAACTCTTGCCAATTTCATCATATGAAACTCTTGAAAGATGTCACATGCAACTCCTTGCCATGATCATCTCCATGCCTCAAGGTGCTAGATCCTATCTAGGTCACCTTGTTAAGTCTGACCCAAAGCCAACACGATGAATATGCACCCTGCTAGGGCAGACCCACATGTTCATCCTTCACGCTTCCACGAGATAGATGGTGCACCACGCTAGGGCGTGCCCACACTTGGTCGATCTAGATTTTCACGTGTGTCGCATTTGGAAGGCATCTAAAACTTTAATATTTAATGAGGGATTTGGTTTTTATATACATATACATATCCAATCACCACAATATATAGTACGTATCATATACATGCTATATCCCACAGAAAACATGCAAAACGATAAAAGCAATGATTATGGCCATCCTATTGTGATTCCTCAAGCCAAGAGAAATCACGGTCATCTAGGTCTACATCACATGCAACCTGAACAAGATGAAATTTTTGCCTCCCTTTCTGGGTTTGATCAGCTCATCTCCATGACTAATCGGCTCGCCATCAAGTTGGTTGTTCAGGTGCCACCATCCGATCCACTAGTGCCTCCAACCAATCGGTTCACCGGTCGTCGGCGACAGCACCTCGCGCCTTGCACGGTCTTCACCTCCGGTCTTGGATGGTGTCTGTGTAGCTCTTGGTCACACCGGGACTGAAGACTCCTGGTCTCACCGGGACTGTCGGGATTGACAGTTGTCCTCCGAGCGACAGAGGTCTCCCGCCTCTACAGTCGTCCACATGGACTGCCTGGAACTCCGATCTCCTTGTCCCACAAGGAATCAGAAGGAGTAGCACCCTCCTCTTGGCGTACTAGTTGCCAACACACTCTACTTCCACCAGTCCCTTTCTGTAGTTGTCTTTCCCTTGTTGTGCCTCTCTTATCGGGTAGCACTTGCTCGGGCTCTCTCGGTTACCAAAACTAGACAGAAAGACAACTTCACATAGCAACTGGTTGCCCTGAGTTGTACTTTGAGAAGCCCCCAATACCCCTATATATATAGCAGGGTCATGGGACAGGGTTCTCTATCCCGAGAAATATGGGACAAAAGCAAGAGTAGAAGGGTTCGAGATTTTCCACAAAAACAACCAACTGCGTAACCTGAACAGATCGTTTCACAACTGAAACGGTCAGTTGGGGATCTGAACCGATCGGTTGACACCTCAACTGATCGGTTGGGACCCATGAAATGGTCGGTTCATTTTTGAACCGGTCGGTTCATGGTCCTGATCAGTTCCCAATTGACTTTTCTTATTTTGTTTCGAATTGGTATCAAATACCAATCCTTGTTCCAATCAAATTGGGCAAGTGAAACAAAAAGAAATTTCTCACCAATCTTACTTTCCCAACTTGCTTGGTTAGACTTGAACCGATTGTTTCAACACTTGAATGAATCGCTTCACCCTGTCCATGAGCCGATCGACTCACTAGTTGAACCGATCGGTTCACCAAGCTCAGTCGATCGGTTCATTACATGAGCCGATCGGTTGTGAGCGCAGATTGTGCAGAATCAGTCAATCACAGTTTCAATCAATTCGATACTCTAATCAATCAGTCCAACACCTTGAACACTATGATACTGAGCTATCAATTGATTGAGTGTTTAATTGAACTACTAAACTCCTTTATTAATCAATCTAAACATGTTTGTGGACAAACTCCTATTCCAGGTTAAATCCTATGTGTGTGACCCTGCAGGTCCATTTCACGTTGGCAGTGAAAGTCCATAACACTTATGACTTCACAAGCAAAGAGTGGTGCCTAGTCACACATTAGTGCTACCCAAGAGAAATAGAAAGTTGGAGAACAACTTTCAATCCTACAATCCGTGAATGGTGTTACAGTGAATTTATAATTCCTTGGTCACTGATATCCTAAATGAACTCGAGGCATGGAACAGTCATCCTGTCAACGTTCATTCATTTCCTTGATCTCATAGCAGACTAGTGAGATATGCGTGACATCAATATCACATGTTGATTCACACGTGCATGCGCATGCCTTTCGCAATCCTACTCATCAAGTGGCCAAGGACATCAAACTCCCTTAGGAGTGACAAATCCCATATCTATCAGTCACCCCTCAAAAGCCACATGTGTCAAAGCCACCCAATCATCACCTTTATAACAACCCATGTTTCAGGACTGTGTTTGATGATGTCAAAGTGTACCCAACAACATCTGTTGAGTGTAGTGATTTTAGGTCTAAGAATCACACTCACCACCATCACTGTGAGAGTTGACTGTGACTACCAAGTCATGGTTCCATGTGTCACTCTCACAGTGGGTCTGTCTGGTACCTTGTTCTCTAACAAGTACCTATGTGCTTGGTTTGATATCACTATATCATGACTAATGAGATTATGTCATCAACCAACACACAATCTAGTTTTTAGTGTTATTGATGTCTATGGTTATTTCCACAATAACAACCGACTAGGGACCAAACAAGAATGTATACTCTTAACATCTGTATGATCTCATCGTTTAGGTCCTCAACCCAAAAGCATACGTCATTGAGTAAAATAGTTCTTTAGACATCTATCATGTTACACTATCATCTCAGAAATAGTTTAAACATATAGATCAGAAATTGCCTTTATTATTATTCAAATCATTTACAAAGTATCCCATTACAATCATCATATGACTTTCTCTATGGGCATACATACCAACATTTTAGTAGGTGAAATTAGGATGATCTCTCCATCTCAGATTGTATGTGTTGGAGTAGGGGGTTGAATTGTTGTTTATTCCCATGCATCTTGACAACATTGACTTGCTCTCAGTTCTCCTCATTCATATTAGGAGCAAAACAAGAAGAAGAAGTATGTCTAGAAAATCCACAATCTTCACATATTATTTCGACTTCTTGGATCTGCATTGTAGTCGTCTTCTCAAACTTTTATGTAAGGACATCAAGCTTAGCTACAATTAGATGTACTACATCAACACTATGCTTTCCTCCTTGATTCCCGGTTGAAGTACTTGGTGTAGAAGTTGGTAGTGTTTTCCTATCTGACCCCCATTGGCAGTGGTTGAGTTCTATATCTTCAATGATATCATAAGCCTCCCTATAAGACTTATTCATTAAAGCTCCATTAGCAGTGGCATCCACTGTCAAGCCAGTGTTGTAGAACAATCCATTGTAAAATGTTTGAAGTAGAAGCCAATTAGTCAATCCATAGTGAGGGCAAAGGCGTTGTAGGTCCTTGAACTGCTCCCATGTGTCGTACATGGTCTCTCCATCTAACTGAGAAAAGTTTGTGAGCTAGTTTCTTAGTTGAGTTGTTTTACTTGGTAGAAAATACTTTGCAAGGAAAGCATTTAGTAGTTGATCCCATCTCTTAATGGATTTCTTAGGAAGAGATAAGAGCCACACCTTGGCTCTATCTCTCAAGGTGAAGGGAAAAAGCAATATCCTTATTCCATCTGTGGATATACCATTGATTTTGAAAGTGTTCATGTACTCCAGGAACTCAGCTACATGAAGATTTGGGTCTTCTGTGGTGGTACCCCAAAACAATTTTGCTGGATCATCTACATCATAGAAGGAGCAATAGAGAAGTTGTTTGCCTCTATTACAAGTAGATCAATTGCTCCACAAATGTTTGCAACATCCGACATGGCAAAGTCCTTCAAAGGATGGTTGTCCTCCGTGGTTGGATCTTCTTATGTGTCTTCTTCAAAGGATGAAGAAGATGGTGACTGTGATGATGGAACACCCTCTAGCAGTAGTTGCTCTCCTCTTCTTGCACTCCTCAAATTTGAAAGAGTGTACACAATTTTAGGATCTAGAAACATGGATGGTTGAAGACCCCTCTACGAGCGCCGCATACAACCTAAAAAGAAGTAAGAGATATTGACAACACAACTAAAAGGTATATGAAAAATAAAAAATGGAAGTGATGATCTAGTCTCGAATACTAGTTAGCACTTTTTACTCTAATTCGATTAACTGTAGCTCCCCGATGACGGCGCCAAAAACTTATTGGCTGTTACACTAATGAGTTTCAATCATATAAATGATCTTTTACTCAACTAGATAATTCCTACAAGTATATGGGAGTAGTTGTAGTCGAGATCGAATACAAGGATCTTCGTAATCGATTAAATGCAAATGTGCTAAGTTTTAACAATCTAGACCTTTACAAAGAGTGATTTGGTTGATTAAACTAAAATTTCAGAATTAAATGAAACAGTAAATGGATTACTTAAAGGGGTTTCATTTCAAATTTGAATCAATCTTAGACTTAGGATTTCACTAACACATCATAACATGAGGTAGGAACACAAAATTAGACATACGAAGAACTTGCAAAGGAGTGTTGTATGATATACTTCACCTCTCAATGTGAATATAACGATCCTAACTCAATACAACACTCTCATGTATGTATTTTGTTTTGGATCACAAACCTACTCCTCAACTCCATGATTTCCACTCTCGTGGTAAAGGAGGAGTTTCTGGGAGAGTAACTCCTTACTCTCCTACTTATCTTGTAATGACCACATTTGTGCTTAATTGGTAAACTAGGGTTTACCTGAATGATTACATGCTTGATTAGATTGAACATTGTTTAGACTTGATTAATGATAAAAGATCAATTGTGATGTTTCAAACCTAAGAAGAAACTCTAACTATGATTTTAGTTTGAATAATTAGGGTTTGAGAAATGTAAACCCTAAACGGCAAAAATTAGGGTTTTGATGGTACATGAATATGGAATTTGATCATGATAGCAGTGTGGTGAATGATTTTTCATATTTTCTACAAATTTTTTATTTAATTTAATTTTGTATATGATATGGATAACTAAATCATGCATATTGGAGAAAAAATTTAGAATATTTGAGTGTTCTTTGAATGTGGTTCTCGGTCAAACTATACTTTGACCAAAATGCTGACAGAGTGTTTTTTAGTAGTGTAGTGTTTTATTTTTATTTATTTATTGGTAACTCCAAATGATCTGAAATTTTAACTGGAGATCTAAAAATAAATCATAAAAAACATGTAAAATTTTCTTAATTTTTGGAGCGTTTAGACCTTAACAATATCCGAATTATAGTAATATTTTTTGATAGAAAATTCAGTTGAAATAAGAGAAAGTATAGTGAGGGGTCAATGTGCAATTGACCCAAGCAGCTCAATTGTTCTATATGGTCAACCTAAAACACAAGGAGCTCTCATAATTTGTGATTCAATACAGATAAATAAAATCCTAGAGAGAGAGGGAGAGTTAGGGTTTGAGAGGAGAAAGTGATGGAGATGCTGACCTAGGGTTTTGCAGTCTAAGGAATGATCAAATCATGTAAGTTTAGCCTCTTTGGATATATTTTCATGGTGAATCTTCTTTCACATATCAATATTATGTCCCTCCTCTGATTTGATCCAAAATGGTGTCAAAACTTCTCCTTTTCTCACTCTTTCTTCATAATCCCTCATTTTTAGGGTTTCCGAGTTGAAAGGAAGAAGAATCAGGTGAATTGCTAGGGATTTGATATGAGATCGAGATTTCAGGGATGAACTGCACTTTTAAGGTGTTTTCACACCTTAGGGTGAGTGGGAAATTCCTTTAAATAGTATATTTCATGAAAATTGGTTAAATCATTCATAATCTTTAATTGCTCAGTATGCGACTACAACCCTGAATTGTCTGTTTGATCTAAGTTGTTGCAAAATGATATGAAATGGATTCTTCCTCTATTTTTTTGAATTTCAGATGATAAATTCATATTAGAAATGTAGAATTACATCCTAATGAGAATTCCCTAAGTATTTGCAAAGGTTATAAGATTAACTGAAACATAGGGAATTTGTCTGTGACTGAAATTGTTGTATACTTAAATAGAGAAATTTGTTTATTTGGATCCCCTTGGTTATGAATGATTGTTTATCTGAATGCGTAGTACATATATGTCAAATACTATTTTGGATTTCATTTGATGTGAATAGTGTTTGCTTAATATATTTGTAAAGAGGGTGAAGCCCTATATGAGTGGAAAGTTTGAAATTTGTGAATAAATATGGTGAAATCCATTTGAAGTGTTTTTCTTGGCATCATAGACCCTATTTATGCAATGTTATTCTTGATTCATAATATCTCAATGAATGGCATGGAAAACCCTAATTGAGCTCAATTTGAGGATTTCATACATATGTTGATTGTATATGACTTGTTTAAAGCAATATGTATTTAGTGGATGTTTATGACATATTAAATCCTTATGAGAGCCATGTGATAAGTGAATGAGGTAAATGAAACCCTAAGGATAGGATGTTCAATGAATTAAGCATTTTGATTACCATGTTCTCAGTATGAGATGCACAACCCAGGATTTGTGTCGATGTGCATGTTTTCCAAGAAAGTAAAAATAATTTATGGGTGCAAATGACAATTACTCATATGCCAAGTAATTAACTCTTATAAGTATATTAAGATTTTAATTGCATGATTCTAGTGTATAAGTGCCAAATGGACATGCATTATGTTTATTTAAGTATTTCAGACTGTCTGCATGTATAGTATGTTGATTTCTCAGTATATTACACTGCTTAAATATACTTCTCTACCAAGTTAAGGATGATATACATGTTCTGTTATAAACTTCAAATAAATAGACATGGTACCATAGAGATACTAGAGTCAAGTATAAGTAAGAGAAAGGTACAATGTAGAAAGAGTTTTTCAAGAATAATAAAATAATAGACATAGATTCCCTATGGATGTCTACACTGTAGGGAGGAAACGATCCACCCTAGAAGCAACCAGTATATGGGGATCGGATCACACCCACAGAGCATGTGGGGAGATGAAGCCCTTGAGGAAGTCTCCTAAGAGAAGATAGGTTACCCAACATGAACCGGAGATCCCAGTGGTAACCCAGAGGTACCCACAGAACGTACCAAGATGAGGCCCACAGAGCGTCTTAGACCCTCTGCCTGTGTACTCAGCCTAGAATGAGAGGTCCAGTTAAAGGCCAGTTGTTTAGCCACCTTAGTCAGACGTGACGGTTCAAGTCAAGTAGACCCAGATTCAGTTCTAGGCTTAGCTTCCCAGGTTTTATGCTAAGCCTTGTACGGTGAGATCGTAGTTCTCTATGAGTCTTCATATGTAGAGTACACTGCATATGATCATGGCATAAGCTAAAATATGTTCATATAGTTTTAAAGAGTTTCTTAAAAGTAAGAAAGGCTAAGAAAGATTCAAGTACAGTTTCCCAGCAATTATTCTTTGTATGTTTCTAAATTATTAGTTCTCTATGAAATTAACCAAGCATGCTCATATATTGATTTACTCTCATTGATATCTAGAGTATCATGCCATATTTATGATTGTCAATGATCAATCTCTTTAAAGCTTACTGTTGTTATAATTGATATCAGTTGCTCAAAAATATATCTGTAATTATATCAGTGCTTTAGACTATTTCTTGGAAGTACTCATTCACTGAGCGAGTAGGCTCACCCCTCTACTCAAAAAAAAATTAGGGATATCACATGGACTTGAAGAAGGTCATTGAATCAGAGTAGATCTGCCACAAGAGTTAAGTCTAAGTATAGTTAAGTTTAGTTGGTCCCTGTCACTCTAGGTCCTTGTATAGATGTGAGAGAGTTGTAAATGATGTTTGTATCTTCATTTCCTTAATAAGAGAGAATTCATTTGATTATCATGTCATATGTACATGGAAGTGTGAGAAATAGATTGAATGTATGGATGTGTATCATTAATGTTGAGATCATATTATAGTAATTAAGGTTTAATTCTCTTATAAAGTTTGTTTATGTGATTCAATGCGAGAAAAAAAAAGAATTTGAAAAAAGGAAAAAGTTAAGTGTGATCTTTGTATTACGTTAAATCCTCAATTTATGCCCTAATCTCATGATTAGTGGTAATTGTGAGATCGGGGTGTAACATATCTTCTCAAATCAAGCAAGATAGCATAAAACATGCATACATATTGGCCAGCCATGCATGCAAGAAGTAAGAATTGATACTCAAATGGTAGAAAATCAAGCATTTAGCATTTAGAATGAAAATATCATGTTTCATACATGTCATGAAATGGGAGTTACTCTCACATGCCCAAGAAAAACAAGTCTACTCGTCCATGATGAAGTATTGCAGAAATGTTATAGAATTTTCAGAGTTTAACATGATTTAGAGAAGGAAAATCTAGGAGAATTGAAGATGTAACCCAAGAGAAGTAAAATTCTGACTTGGGGATGAAATCGTACTCCTAAAGCTGCTCCAAACCAGACAATCTTCTCTTTTGAGAAGCTTGGTGGAGAGAAGAAGTTGTGTTGCACCTTTGGAGAAGAAAATGGAGAAGAGGAGAAGAAGAATGTAGGTCTTTTGGAAAGAAACTACCTTGTTCTACCTAAAATTACCCTCCTTTGCTCTAGAACTCCTCTTAGACAAAAGACTAATGCAATATGATAAGTGATAACTGCTCCCTTAGTTGGTTTTCTCTTTAAAAATGAGGTGTGTCATTTTTTAGTTTTGCTAAAACTGACAGTGACATGTTGTGTTCTATGGAGGGCATGTTGTGTTCCAGCCTTCGTGAGTCGATCCAAGTGAAAAGTACACAGTGTGTTGAATTAATACATGCCATGTTATTTTCCAGAAAGATGAAGTCAACTTTGACATCCTAGGCACACGTTGTGTCTTGCTTCCTTTGGCACTTTCTGGAATCACACACGTCGTGTTCGAAAGGGGAACATGACGTGTCTTTCTCCCTTTGGCTTGATGCATAGCTAACTGGAATCACACATGTTGTGTCTTAAATAAGACACACGGTGTGCAATGTTGTTTCAGCAAGAATAAGACTCTGAATGATCTGCAAAGCATGGACAAACCCCATTGAGGCCGGAGTTGAGTTGGGCTATCTCAAATTTGACCCTTTTGAAACATATCTACAATACACATCATGTGATACACAAAATAATAAAAAAGGTGGCAAGAACAATATGAATAGAGGCTAAATGAAAACAAAATGAACTAAATTTGTGTGTGAAAATGTATAAGAAGTTGATGTAAAATGCACACAATAGATATTCAAACCATCAGTAACATTGTCAACTCCCTTTCTTGTTACATACTTGTCAAGATCATGCTTTTGATAATCAAGGAAATCAAGAGAATCTAGGCAAGGAGTCTGAGTAGTGAAATTATTATTGGAAAGCTAATTACAGAAGCCAAAGAAAAAACTTTCATTATTAGATAGATTATTGTTGGTGAATACATTATTTAAATGATTTCTATGTTTTCTTGTTTTAATAGAGGAATGTATTCTTTTTATTATTAGTCAAATTTCATTGGATTTAATATGATTTCTATTTATTCTTATTTTAATAGAGGAATACATTCTTTTTAATTAGAGTCACTTTCCTTAAGCCACTAGATTCTAGCTCTTTTCCTAAAGAGATAATCCTAAAGAAGATAAGCCTTCACGACAAGTTTCCTGTAAGAGTTAGCTTCATCTAGTAGAGAAACATTAGTAGGATCATTTTCAATGAGAATTTGAAGGTCAATAACTTTCTTCTCAAGAATTTTGGCATTTTCTTATAAAATGACGACACAACTTTTACTCCAACTAGATAGATTGTATCTAAGTCTTATCATCTTAATATATAGGGTAAACATAGGAAATCTAGAGACTTCAATTGTCCATCAACTTTTAACAAAAAAAAGTTACCTATTAGTCCATACATTGATGAGTTTGAAAGGTGCCATGATCTTTCTTTTCTTTTGTAACATCCTAGGATTTGAGGCCTCAAATAAAATGATCTTAAAAGGAATTATTGGACTACCCATATCACCAAGGTGCACCTCCTTTTCAGGAATCCCATCACTAAGAGCTCCATAGTTAAGCGTGCTCGGCTTGGAGTAGTACTAGGATGGGTGACCAGTTGAGAAGTTGATCATGGCTTGCGTGAGAGTGTGGACAAAGTGCCTTGTTAAGGCTAGTGGTGGTCTGTGGGGCCAGTCGTTATTCCTAAAGTTCCACTAGAACCTAGGGCAGTGGGCCTGGGTGTTTACAAATGGTATCAGAGCCACAACCCCTCCAGTAGGTGGGGCCCACATGGGCATGTGGTATGCTAGTCTTGAGTCGTGTGGTCTAGGCATGTTGGAAAGGGTTGTCAATGGTGATGTAGCCACCCTTGCGATGGTATTCCGTGATCGGGAGTTGGGTGCCCATGGGCCATTCTGGGTCTGCACTGAAATGGGGAAATATTCTGAGGCCTTATAGTTGAGCCTTGATGAAGACCTCAAGAGTCTAAGTGGGGGAGATTGTAACATCCCAGGATTTGAGGCCTCAGATAAAATGATCTTAAAAGGAATGATTGGACTACCCATATCACCAAGGTGTACCTCCTTTTCAGGAAGCCCATCACTAAGAACTCCATAGTTAAGCATGCTCGGCTTGGAGTAGTACTAGGATGGGTGACCAGTCGGGAAGTTAATCTGGGCTTGTACGTGAGTGTGGACAAAGTGCTTTGTTAAGGCTAGTGGTTTCCTGTGGGGCCAATCGTCATTCCTAAAACTCCACTAGAGCCTAGGGAAGTGGGCCCGATTGTTTACATCTTTCCAATGTTGAGAGAAAATTATGTGATCACTAGTGATGTTAGGAACTAGAGAACCTTGAAGTTTAGGAAAAGCATCCATGAAACGATTTTTATGAAGAACTTTGTCAATCTTGTAAGTGACATAGTTCAAACAACCTTGATCATTATTGTAACATACTGAAATTCGGTATAAAATTTAATTATCAAGATAAAAAATATATATATATTTTTAAACCTTTTCATTCATATTTACACTTCATTTGAATTATGTTGAAACTTGAGCACCTAAATTCAGTTTGTTCTCATTTCAATTAAAGTATCCCTTCTGGGACCCACACTTGATAAATTGAACTCGGTAACAAATTCTTGGACTTGAAATCACAAATATATATATATTGGATACTTAGATATCATATTAGAATTAATGATGAGAGTAATTCTTCTCACCATCTTGGATTCATAACTAAGGGAGTTACTATTCTCTATATTTAGAATAATGACATGCGAACCAATGTTGAAAATTTCAAGAGAAACTGGTAAAAGGTATAGGAGATACAAAATTTTGAAGTTATTAACAGAAAACAACTAAGAAAGGAATTAAATTGGTCTGTCAAACCAGGTTTGACCTGGTGCCCCTCTCCTTTGCGCTGGATCAGTGCCGCGGCCGCTTCCTGGAAAGGAGAAATGGCCAGGCCGTTCTCCCTTGATTCTCATCCGTTTCGATCGATTCAAAATCCGTTGAGTTCGTCTTTCAATCCTCGAACTCGACAACTATGTTTCCAGGCACCCAAACTACCACAGAAGGATCTGCCATTAAGCCTCCTAGAGCTTGATAGAAACTGACGAGCCTCTGATCCCTATGTTGCACCGCCCAGATCTAGTTAACAGAGCTCCACCTTGCTACGGAAACCCTAGATCCACCATCTAACTTGTATATATATACATCCTCATCAACCTCGACGCCAAGGTACCCCGATCTGCAAACCTTCCGCATCATCTCCACCTCCCTCAATCTACTGCGCCGCCAGCATAGCCACAACCTCGCCAGCCACTTAGACACATCTGCAAGACCTGCTCCACCATTGCAACTCCTTCCCCGCCCTTTCCTCTCTGACCTTCTGTCAGGTGCTGCCACCTCCTTCCACCACTACGACAGCACCACCACCACCACCCCTTGCAACGGCGGTGACACGTCTCCTCCTCCATGGACCGTCAGTCGTCCCCCTGGTCCACAAACTCCCTGTTCTCCTCCTGCTCGCCGATAACAGTAGCACCCGGCCTGGTGCACACGACGAGCCTTCACGCTTGCATCTTCGTCCTGACCATCGTACTCCCTCAACCTTCTGCGCCGCCAGAGCCTAACCCGACACCATGTACGACACATACCTGCGCCACTCTCTGCAACACGAGTACCACCAACCCCAGTTCCTACGGTGGTCGTAAGACGACCTGCTTGGTTTTCGGCAAGTTATAGACAGAGACCTCCACCATCGCAGCAGAACTGCACCGACGCCTCTACGCGGCCAGGGTGCTCGATGACCGGACAATGAGGATGCCATCGACCTAAATAGGCACCAACGGGAGACCAACCCTACTGTGTAGCAAAGAGGTACTGCCTGACCCCTTCCTGATTCTCTCATTCACGATCAAAAAGATAATAGGATCCCTCCACGATATACAGTTGATAGGATATCATACTATAATATACATGAATTTCCCAATGTTGCACCAATATGTCTATCACTCGATTAACTTAATACATGAATGGTATACAGCGTGACCCTCCCGCTTTCCAAAAGAAATACTTGCCTAATACAGTGTGACCCTCCTGCTTTCCAAAAGAAATACTTGCCTAACTTATTACCAGGATATGGATATATGACCCTAAGCATGAAAGGTTTCCTATGCGCTATTTTAAATAAGCAACGTAGTATTATAATGTAGTACTACCAAAGGGGAAACCCCAAATTATATCAACCAATCGTACTTGACAACTAATCTTTAAATGACTAGTTGTAAATGAAATGAAATAAAAGATAAACACATACATGCATGACGCTGATGGGTACAATACAAATCGCAAGTTATATAAACAACTAATGACCTCAACATACATATTTGTTTAAGTTAATCCATATATGTATGTTCCTACAATTGATATAATACAAAGTATAGTAAGGTATACATGTGATGACCAAGTATGAGGAAGTATATAGGATTAATAAAACTTCCACGGATTGCATTATAGAAATTACCCTCATCACACCATATCGTTTTCAATCTAGCATAGAAGAAAGTATAATGTTTGGATGGTAAAAAGCATAGGTATGGAGAAACCAAATGAGGAAAACCATAACTCAGATTATCCTATGTTTTCTTCCAATCATATAAACTATTTTGTTCTAAAACTATATGTAGGAATGTAGAGACAAGTAGTATTTTGTGAAATATGAATTTAAATTATAAACAGGAGTAATAAATACTCTAATACATGTGCACAAGGAAATAACCATTGTGATCGAAAAGGGACTCATGAACTCATGATAATACTATATAACCATCAAACATAATGAGGGGTAAAATGGTAATTTCACCTAATAAGAAACTAGAAAGTGATTCCAAGCCAAGAACCAATAAATAATTCTAATACCTCCTCTCTTTCTAGATTCTTGAGGAAATTGCATCGTTGATCCTTATGTGCAACTTGATTGGAAGTTCTCGGTTTAGAACAGGTACTTAATTCTCGATTATTTATTGAATTGTTTATTTCTCTCTTGGATTTCATCTACATAACTTTGAAAAGTGGTGAACCATTTTATTAGCCTTTTCCTTATTGTTAAAGTTCACTGCAACTATATTTGAAAGTTGAATATTATAGAGAAATCAAAATGTTGTAGATTTAGACATTGGCACAAAAAAACTCGAAATATTGGCTAAAGAACTTTGGCTCACTAGATCTGGTGGGTTACGACCCCCAACCCTGCGCAGTGGATAATGGACAATTAGAGGTCCCTCGGTACTGGTTACCCCCACAGGCGAAGTGTCGTTCTCTCATAGAGGGGAGAACACTAGGCACCTAGCCACTGGCGAAGACAAAATATTAGATTGATTGTGCCAATAGATAAATCATTTCATTTTGAATAATTTGATATGTTGATATTTGTTTGAGAAATCTCATTGTTGATTCTAGTTACCACTCTACATTATTGTACCCCTTTTGAAATTATCATGGTAAATAGTTCATTTTTTTTGCTATTATCATAGTCCACCAAGAAATCTTACCCAAATTTGATCTATAACTCTTTAATTTTTTAATAGTTCAATAACGGATTTAGTACCAACCTAGCTGACCTTTATTTTTCCCTTCAATGGGGTCCATGTGTGGTTTTGTTCCTTTTGGGAACTCATGGGCAGGTGATACAAATAAGAAATAGACGAGACGTGCAGGAGCTGTCCTCTGTTGAAGATTAAATAGGAACTTGTTTTGATTCTCAATCTTGTAATATTATGTTTAAGGCTTCCACGACTCTGATGTAAAAGCATGATTGTAATAAAGAGTGTTTATAATTCTGATATTATTTTGTAAAAATTTGATCGTAAAGATCGGGTCTTTACAACATGGTATCAGAGCCATAACCAGTCGACACTCATGCACGTCTTGTGGAAAGTTAGGGTTTAAAACTAGCATACCTAGAGCTTAGTCAAGTACTTTTGGACCAACTTTAGTTCGACTAGCCTTGTGTAGTTAAATAGAAACAATAACTCATGTAGAGTTAATTTTCACAAAGTCGTATGACTTACCAATTAGTGAATATAAAACACCACCATATTAGTAGAGATGAGTTAGGGTTGTCAGAAAATGTGAGCAACCTAGTAAGTGGATAGTAAATAGTAAAACTAGAAGTATAAGTTTGAATTTTTGTACAACATTCGTATTCCCTATACAATAAGTGAACTATTGAGTTAAATAGTTAGTATGGAGAATGTTGGAAAAGGTGATTGTGACTTACTCATCGCATTGATTTTGGCCAATTTCAGTTTTGCATCGAATGTTTTCCACAAGAAATTATTTTTTTTATAATACTATATGTACAAAGAAATACAATTTTATGAGATTTTATCGAAGATTTCTTGAGCTAAGTCACAATCATAGGATGAGAAAAACATTAGAGAGTCACATGGAATCATTAAAACCCATTGTTGGGGGTTAAGAGAGTGAAGTTAGATTGTGGTTGACATGCTACATAGACCCATACTTGAACCTTTACGAGTAATGGAGAGTAATACTTGACATAGATAGTGGTCGTACCGATTTCGGGACAAAATCCCCTTTTAGGGGAGATGAGTTGTAACATACTGAAATTCGGTATAAAATTTAATTATTGAGATAAAAAAAATATATTTTTTAAACCTTTTCATTCATATTTACACTTCATTTGAATTATGTTGAAACTTGAGCACCTAAATGCAGTTTGTTCTCATTCTGATTAAAGTATCCCTTCTGGGACCCACACTTGATAAATTGAACTCGGTAACAAATTCTTGGACTTAAAATCACAAATATATATATATTGGATACTTAGATATCATATTAGAATTAATGATGAGAGTAATTATTCTCACCATCTTGGATTCATAACTAAGGGAGTTACTATTTTCTATATTTACAATAATGACATGCGAACCAATGTTGAAAATTTCAAGAGAAACTGGTAAAAGGTATAGGAGATACCAAAATTTGAAGTTATTAACAGAAAACAACTAAGAAAGGAATTAAATTGGTCCGTCAAACCAGGTTTGACCTGGTGCCCCGCTCCTTTGCGTTGGATCAGCGCCGCGGCCGCTTCCTGGAAAGGAGAAACGGCCAGGTCGTTCTCCCTTGATTCTCATCTGTTTCGATCGATTCAAAATTCGTTGAGTTCGTCTTTCAATCCTCCAACTCGACAACTATGTTTCCAGGCACCCAAACTGCCACAGAAGGACCTACCATTAAGCCTCCTAGAGCTTGACAGAAACCGACGAGCCTCTGATCCCTACGTTACGCCGCCCAGATCTAGTTAACAGAGCTCCAACTTGCTACGGAAACCCTAGATCCACCATCTAACTTGTATATATATACATCCTCATCAACCTCCACGCCAAGGTACCCCGATCTGCAAACCTTCCACAGCATCTCCACCTCCCTCAATTTACTGCGCCGCCAGCATAGCCATGACCTCGCCAGCCACTTAGACACATCTGCAAGACCTGTTCCACCATTGCAACTCCTTCCCCTCCCTCTCCTCTCTGACCAGCTATCAGGTGCTGCCACCTCCTTCCACCACTACGACAGCACCACCACCACCACCCCTTGCAACGGCGACGACACGTCTCCTTCTCCCTAGACCGTCGGTCGTCCCCCTGGTCCACAGACTCCCTGTTCTCCTCCTCGTTGACGATAGTAGCACCCGACCTGGTGCACACCGACGAGCCTTCACGCTTGCATCTTCTTCCTGACCATCGTACTCCCTCAACCTTATGCGCCGCCAGAGCCTCACCCGACACCACATACGACACATACCTGCGCCACTCTCTGCAACACGAGTACCACCAACCCCGGTTCCTACGGTGGTTGTAAGACGACCTGCTTGGTTTTCGGAAAGTTATAGACAGAGACCTCCGCCATCGCAGCAGAACTGCACCGACGCCTCTACGCGGTCAGGGTGCTCGATGACCGGACAATAAGGATGCCATAGACCTAAATAGGCACCACGGGAGACCAACCCTGCTGTGCGGCAAAGAGGTACCGCCTGACCCCTTCCTGATTCTCTCATTCACGATCAAATAGATAATAGGATCCCTCCACGATATACGGTTGATAGGATATCATACTATAATATACATGAATTTCCCAATGTTGCACCAATATGTCTATCACTCGATTAACTTAATACATGATTGGTATACAACGTGACCCTCCCGCTTTCCAAAAGAAATACTTGCCTAATACAGTGTGACCCTCCCGCTTTCCAAAAGAAATACTTGCCTAACTTATTACCAGGATATGGATATATGACCCTAAGCATGAAAGGTTTCCTATGCTCTATTTTAAATAAGAAACCTAGTATTATAATGTAGTACTACCATATGGGAAACCCCAACTTATATCAACCAATCGTACTTGACAACTAATCTTTAAATGACTAGTTGTAAATTAAATGAAATAAAAGATAAACACATACATGCATGCCGCTGATGGGTACAATACAAATCGCAAGTTATATAAACAACTAATGACCTCCACGTACATATTTGTTTAAGTTAATCCATATATGTATGTTCCTACAATTGATATAATACAAATTATAGTAAGGTATACATGTGATGACCAAGTATGAGGAAGTATATAGGATTAATAAAACTTCCACGGATTGCATTATAGAAATTACCCTCATCACACCATATCGTTTTCAATATAGTATAGAAGAAAGTATAATGTTTGGATGGTAAAAAGCATAGGTATGGAGAAACCAAATGAGGAAAACCATAACTCGGATTATCCTAAGTTTTCTACCAATCATATAAACTATTTTGTTCTAAAACTATATGTAGGAATGTAGACATAAGTAGTATTTTGTGAGATATGAATTTAAATTATAAATAGGAGTAATAAATACTCTAATACATGTGCCCAAGGAAATAACCATTGTGATCAAAAAGGGACTCATGACCTCATGATAATACTATATAACCATCAAACATAATGAGGGGTAAAATGGTAATTTCACCTAATAAGAAACTAGAAAGTGATTCCAAGCCAAGAAACATCAAATAACTCTAATACCTCCTCTCTTTCTAGATTCTTGAGGAAATTGCATCGTTGATCCTTGTGTGCAACTTGATTGGAAGTTCTCAGTTTAGAACAGGTACTTAATTCTCGATTATTTATTGAACTGTTTATTTCTCTCTTGGATTTCATCTACATAACTTTGAAAAGTGGTGAACCATTTTATTAGCCTTTTCCTTATTGTTAAAGTTCACCGCAACTATATTTGAAAGTTGAATATTATAGAGAAATCAAAATGTTGTAGATTTAGACATTGGCACAAAAAAACTCGAAATATTGGCTAAAGAGCTTTGGCTCACTAGATCCGGTGGGTTACGACCCCCAACCCTGTGTAGTGGATAATGGACAATTAGAGGTCCCCCAGTACTGGTTATCCCCACAGGCGAAGTGTCGTTCTCTCATAGATGGGAGAACACTAGGCACCTAGCCACTGGCGAAGACAAAATATTAGATTGATTGTGCCAATAGATAAATCATTTCATTTTGAATAATTTGATATGTTGATATTTGTTTGAGAAATCTCATTGTTGATTCTAGTTACCACTCTACATTATTGTACCCCTTTTGAAATTATCATGGTAACTAGTTCATTTTTTTTTCTATTATCATAGTGCACGAAGCAATCTTACCCAAATTTGATCTATAACTCTTTAATTTTTTAATAGTTCAATAACAGATTTAGTACCAGCCTAGATGACCTTTATTTTTTCCTTCAATGGGGTCCATGTGTGGTTTTGTTCCTTTTGGGAACTCATGGGCAGGTGATATAAAGAAGAAATAGATGAGACGTGCAGGAGCTGTCCTCTGTTGAAAATTAAATAGGAACCAGTTCTTATTCTCAATCTTGTAATATTATGTTTAAGGCTTCCACGACTCTGATGTAAAAGCATGATTGTAATAAAGAGTGTTTATAATTCTGATATTATTTTGTAAATATTTGATCGTAAAGATCGGGTCTTTACAATTATCCCAATAGAAGAAAGAACCATTCAAGGAAAATTAAAACAAGCCACAATTGAGCATAAGACATTAAAGTCATCCATCAACTTCTTAGTACAAGAATCTTTGCCCATCTTCTTCTCATTTCTTGTAACGGCATTGAAATTGTTAAGAATAAGCCCACTGATCTTCCATACTATTGTGAATGAATTCAATATCCTTCCATAGTCTATCTCTATCAACATTGTCAATGTGACCATAGAAAGTGGTGAGAAAAAATCCTTCCCTCCAATAAAATTTTAAGAATGATGCAAAGAGTGCAAATCACCGTGCAAGAGTTTTCACTAGACTTTCTCCAAGATAAGGTACATCTATTACTACCTTCTTTCCTAGATACATCATTATTGGTGTGATTCCCTAATAAAGGAATAGGGACAAAAAAATTGTTTATGCTTCCTTCTCTACCATACCTATTCCCCCACACTATTTATTGTAAGTTTGGAAATTATTTTTTAGATGGTGTTACATAATCTATCAGGTTGGGACTCCTTCAATCCTCTAGTTATTTGCATTTGCGGACTACGACAATGTTCTTACCATTAATTTCACCAATATCACATTCACCAATGACCATCCTTTTATGTATTTCTCGATGTCATCCCCATAGTCTATCGATAACATTGAAAGAAATCATCATGGAGACCTTCACTCCCTGAACCTATAGAGGGGTGAATGGCCATAAGAGTAGTAAACATCACCTTTTTTTGTTCCTTTTTTAGATACTTTCTCATATCAACGGATATAACTTGGTGTAGGCCCTGCATGACTTCCTCATGCTCAAACTCAGCTTCATAGTGAAATATATTATTATAGTAGTAGATTGCAATTTTCCTCATTCTCCCAACATCCTCCTTCTAGTTGCCATTCACAACATGGTGTTGATATGTTTTCTTTGAATTTCCTTCTTGTGCAAATATTTTGTATTATGGTAACCCTCTTGCATTTTGTTTGTCTTTGTAGTATTGTACTAGTAGGCCTGATTGAAACTTTCTAGTCTATTTAATTCTTAATATAGAATTTTGGGATTTTTTTAGGGTGATTTTAGTCATAGGTTTCATTTGTTCATCCTCATACTTATTATCCGCAACTCACAACTCTCTGTTGATGCTATGGAACTTCTTATCAGTCCATTTTTAAGGTTTTAAGGTCATAAATTGACTTTATAGACAAGGTGTTGGTCGTTGTAGTTCATTTAGGAGTTCAATATAATGTTTCTATAGTGTGCATTAGTCATCCACATAACTTTGAACTTGAACATCTTGTCGGTTTTGTAAGATCTCCTTTCCTCAATCTTGTTAGAATTGTAGGGAAGATGAGTAGAGTCTATAGAAATCTTGTTCACAATATAGATATAATAAAACCTATATAACCAGTCAACATAAGTAAGAACTTGATCCAACCTTTATCAAATATAAGTAGTGATGCTTTTACCTTTTTGCCAAGTAAAACATGGATCTTTTAAGCCAATGTTGATGACTTCACAGTTGTCAACATCTCTAAAATCATCAATATGTATGATTTTATCATCAAATTCCTCTTCTTTATCATCATAGCACACAATTTCTTTGAAATACTAATTAAAAAAATAAGGCAATCATTGCCCTACTTGGTTATTGGCATCATCTCCCAGCTCTTGTATCTGTGATGATTAATTGACCAGCCATGTATACTGACACACTGCCAATTCCCATTTCCATCTACCCCATCGACCTCCACCAAGAAATGGTGATGAGAGTAGGATATGGTTGTGGCATGTATACTCCTCCACAACCTAGTCCCCCCCAATGACCGCTGCTTTTGGCACACACCCTATTAATGAAGTCACATACCCTATTGATGAAGGCACACTTATTGTTGTCCTATCTTGATTACTTTGTCTTATTTTGGTGTAACGACCCCGCCTCCCGATAACCCCCAATTAAGGGAGACCAAAAGGTCAGATCCATTAACCCAATTAACATGAACAAAGGTTCGACAAATAATCAGTAATAATTATGAAATTCTACTAAACTAAACTGAAATTTGGTATAAAATAAAACTTTGCATACCTTTTTCAAAAACTTGGATATCTACTTCTATCCACATCTGGAGTCTATTCTAACTAATCCTCCTTTATACTTTAATTCTTATTTAATTCCACATATTCCACTTTAATGTTTGTCCTTTTCAAACTTGTACCTAAAATGCCGACAAACAAAATGTTGGTCAGCATAAATGAATATGCCGGTATGTGGGGACAACCAAAATTTTGCAAATATGGCGAACAATCTAAATATCACAATCAAGTTAATTAACCAAACAAATTACACCTTTAGTGTGACATTCTCCATCGCTTTTGCCCTAACCCTGGCATACCCACCTTAGGGTTTCTCTTATGCCAATGACTTAAGGCCACCTTCTCAATCCTGAGCTTGGTGCCTGGGGTCACCTCTCATAGTTCCCATTAGTCGTTCAATAAAGACCACCTTCTCAATCCTGAGCTTGGTGTCTGGGGTCACCACTCATGGTGCCCATGGGTCTTCCCTCCTGGGCTTGACCTTTTTGCATCATCCATCAGGGTGGCATGTAGGTGCGAGAATACACACTTTTATTATTGTTGTGATAATCATAGTGACTTTATGATTTGCAAGTATGAACATCCAAACTGATAGGTTGCATTCAATGTGATGAATCTTCCGGAAAACCTTTGGGAAACTAATGTGATTAACCATAATTAACCACATACCTGTCAAGCTGACTTGAGTGCATAAATAATCCAACTAAGTAAGAAATCCAGTAAACAAGCAAGCACACATGATGATCCTGAAACATGCATCCAATTTTCCTATCATTGATCAGGCCATCAAGGTCTATTAAACCTAGCTCGCTTCCTAGGGTTTCTAGTCCAATTTTAGGGTTTCCATTGCAATTAGGGTTTCACTTCATTTTTACTATTTTAACCCTAATTTTATACAATTACTCACAAACCCTAATTATCTTATCTACTCCTCATGAAAGATATTAAGGTTACCTTTTAACAACATATAACCCTAATTTCATATTAAAGGCATAATTAAAAGTCAAATAAGTCTATTATGCCCCTTTTACATTAAAACTACCATTTTTATCCTTTTAATTCATGATACGATCTTTAGGCCCAATTATCATCTTTGGTTCCTTCCGGATTAACAACTCATAGTTCATTATGGTCTAATTCACATATGAACTCTTTTATCATTAATTCCACCTTTATCCATTAGAAAACCCTAATTACCATATTAAGTGTATTTATCCACAATTCGGAACATTAATACTCAAAATAGCTTTGAACCATCATATCTCAGCCTTATTCATGAATTTGAACAGTTAAAGTCATTAAGAGTCATAATTACTAACATTAGGGTTTCAAGGCCCATTAAAGCTCATTTATGCACATGGAACCCTAGATTAATCCAATTACATGTAAAGTTCATCCTTTTCAATCTTAATGTATCTTTTTATAATTAAGAGGTAATATCAACTTTAATCATCCATAAAAACCCTCTTAATACATTAATCATCTCAAAATAGGGTTTCTTAATCATTAATACATTAAAGTTGATAACTTGAGGATTTAGCTTCGAAATCTATTTTTAATGGATTCCTCGCATTTTTTTGAGCAAAATTCATAATTTATATGCATTCATTTGAGCTACCAATAAAACGATACTAATTTTGCAATATTTACTTGGGCCAATCATTGAGCGCCATGTCATCTCCTTCCATGCAACGTAGCTCAATTAAAAACATAACAAAAAGACGAGTTTGCCCTCACATAAGTCATTGTTTGTTCAGCCCGTGGAGGGGTAAAATGGTCCAAAGTCATCCACCCGTCTTCAACCTCGCGGAGACCTAGCGCTGCCACCATGGCTGTGGTTGGCGCGGGTCTTCCTCCTCTTCCCTGACCCCAATGACCACCAGGGAGGGTTCGCCTACCTCCGTCGCACCTCAGGGTACCCTCAGCCTATGGCGAAGGCAGCTGGTTCACACTGGTCGTATCCACAACCAACACTCGGTCTTGCAGCCATGCTACTATTGTCATGCACGGGCTAGGGCATGGTGATGATGGAAGATCCTCTCTTTGGCAACGTGGAACATCACTCATCCATCATGATGACTCCACGGTTCCTCGCTTCCCCAGGGTTAGTGCTATTCTCTATCTTAGGGTTTTCTTGCAAAGAAGAAGAAGAGAGGGTTGCGTTGGATCTCTCTTGAACTCGAACCTGAGGTTCTACCCCTTATATAGGGGAGGGTATCCACGCCCTAAGATGACCATCCACGAGTTAATAAGTCCTTTTCCCAATAGGAACCCAAGTTCCTTCATTAGGAAGCAAATTTCTCTCTCCTAATTATCTTCTTAATAAACCATGTTCATTGGATATTTAGGAATTTGAAAATTCTCTTTCTTATTCTCTTTATGCTTGACTTTTAATACATTGGCACAAATTTATATTTTCTTTTAGTAGAAAATGCATCCTTCTTAACAATGCCACAAAATTCATTAATTATGCATCACATTATCCTCTTATTTTGTATTATTTGTATTTTCTCTTTCTTTTTCTCCATTGGGGATCCTTGGACCCCAAGAAACTCTAATATTTCGAAATCCTTTTTAGTGGATACTCATTATCCTTCTAGATGCATCTATATCCATTATTTCTCATTATCTTATTTATTTCTTATTAAAATATCTCTTTTTGAGGATTTCTCTTTATCTCTCTTTTTATTTTCCTTTTTGGAATTCCTTCTAATATTAGAAACCTTATGGATACAAAAATCCACCAAAGATGACTCAATCATACCTCTTTCCACTTATTTTCCACATTTTATCATTATCTCTGATTTCTTTCTTAATAAATAAATATTTAATTGACCTTTTCTTTTCTTATTGCATTATTTTTGCAACTTTGGACTCCTTGGAACCCAAGGAACCCAAGAGGCACGAAATCCACCTTTAAATAATATTCCTTTGCCTTCTAGAGGTTTCTACATCTTTCTTTTCTCCATTTCTTTAATAATGGAGTTTCCTTTGTCTTTTCCTTTTTATTGGGCCCAATAGCCAATAAAGCCCACAAAAAAACCAACAAGGCTACTATAAATGAAATCCTTTTATTCAAAACAAATTATATCATTATTTGTTCAAATATCTTTAATAGGAGAAATTACATTTCTCACCAAAAGAACCCAAAAATTGGGGTTGTAACATCCTTCCCCTCTTATAGGAATTTTGGGAAAATTCCACCAAGCGCATAAATAAACAAGATAAGCCTTTCTTATGTCCATAATGGCTCCCATGTGGCCTCACCCTTTCCATGGTGCTTCCCAAGAACCTTCATCATCTCATATTCTTTCATCTGAGTTCTCTCTCTCCTTGGTATATCATACCCCCATAGGTGACTTAGGACATTTTAGCCTCTCATAAAGCTGAATAGGTTCAGGGCTCATCACATGGCTTGGGTACCTCACATAGTGCTCTAGATTGGACTCATGGAACACATTATACATCATGTTATCCTAAGGGGTAAGGCTAAACATAACCATCTCCACAAATCCATCTCAAATGGACCCATGCAGCTGGGACTCAACTCTCTTAGTTATAACTTAGAGAGGTCGGATTTCACATTACATACTCTCCCACAGTGAACTACATGTCAGTCTGCTTTACATCAGCTCACGACTCATGTCCCCCCTGGGCTCTCTTTCAGCCATTGCATGATCAAAGTGACTTCATCTACACACATTGTGGTCCTTTTCTGACCTTCACAAGGTCCCTTCACCAAAATCATCTTAATGAAGTGGTGACTGACACAACCTCCCTTACAGAGCTCCCTTACATCCCAATACTGGCTATGGTGGTTATTATCACATATTGAAGAGGACAAGAACTATTTCTATGTATCACCATGAATAGGCACACATGCTCTTATCAGACCCTCTAGTCTAGACTATACTAACCATTAGTTAGGGGTGATAAACTGTACTAACATCAAGTTCTTCATGTACCTACTTCCACCGCATGGAAGTGAATCTTTAGGTTATACTCAAGAACTTTTGAACTCGCATCATGGTGTAGTTGAACCATCTCTTTCTCATATGTAGTTCAACTGGATCCATCCTGTGACAACATTCTTTCTTTCTCATGTCATCTAGGTAAGGCGATCTACCATAACCCATATTTCATCTTGACCTTCCTTAGTCTAGGAGAAACTTACCACAACAACCATAGTGATGAACTCCCATTTCCTCTTGGGGACTCTTTATCCTCTATACCAACTCATTGGGTTACTGGTGTTCGTCCTTCACTTCCTGGCTTGCATGGAAATCAAGCCACGTGCAACTTCATCTTAAGCATCCAAAATACTACTGTCACTTACTATCTTAGTAGTACCACGGTGTATGATTATCTTAAAATCATGATCTCATGTATGTCATGATTCCTCAAGATTGATTCCTCAGAAACCCTAAACCACTCTAGTCGGGTTTCATCACCTTCTTTTCTAAAGAAGTGCATCTGAGGTTCTACAACCATCCTTTTATTGCATCAAGGCCTAGGATGGCTAACCAAACAACTACTAACTTAATCAACAATCTCGTTACATCTGAGTGTTAGCCAAACATAACTCCTTTTTCAAACTTAGGGTTAACCTAACAACCTCTTCTAGCCTCTAGATAAACTATACAGATGTATCTCAACCAGAGCATCCATTACTACGCCACATCCTTAGGTGTTAGGTAATGTTGAAGACACACACCTCCATGTATTCCACTTATCATCTCATCTCAGACTCAACAAGAAAACTTAGAGCTCATCTTCTTGGTTATCAAACTCAACCTTGTATGACTCACAAATACCACATAGCTCATGACACAAGCATCCTCATAAGATGAATACCTTAGTTCTCTTGATGTTTGTAAACCATCCACATATCGTTTACTCCACAAGGGTATTTTATCATCTCTATCCTCATACCTCATAGCAACATTCCAACTCCCATCATATTTATCCTTGATGTATGGCATGCGTATTGTCCTATCTCTCACTCCCATAACAAGAGGAAATAAGCATTTGGCGGCCGTCCAAACACAAAGTTTTTCATGTTCCAAGAGTAGAGATGGTACATCCCACATTGCCAGTACACCTTCAAATCTAAGTTGAAATGTGCAACATACGTCTCTACATCGTTATCATCTTGATATCAAGGTTACTTCCATGGAAAACTGGTCTCGAACCTACTTGGGTCACCACACAATCCTTGGTCATCTCCTCTAGGTCTATAGGGTACTGGCACTTTTGGGGTCATCCATCTTCCCTTATGCATCCAGAGAGTGCCCTCCTCATCTGGCCTTTGGGTCCCATGAGTTCATGAAGGTGATCAATCTCCTAACCCATGGCCCTCAGACAATGATAGTTGTTACCTCCTGACCCTATGGTCATGTGTACTAGGGAATCAGGCAACTCCTACTTCCATTGGTCTTATCCCTACCTGACCCTAGGATGGACTTAGGATTATAACATAGTACATGTCCAACTTAGAACCTTACTTAAGCCTTCATCATCTCTCTCTGCATTCCTGGGCTGACTTTCATCCTTTCATAGGGTCATGGTGACCTGCCTACCTTGGTCAGGCCCCATACTGGTTACCTCCATGGTAACACATCCACATGCACTTAGAGATGGTTATCTATGGGTCTACAAGTTCATTCTCATACTATATACTTTTCACTTAGCTTCTTAAGATCCAATGAGACCTCTTTAGGTTACCTCAAAACCAACAAAACTGGTATACACCCACAAAAGGGTCCCTCTCCCAGGATGGGAGGAAAGTATCTCTTGATAGAAACAAAGGTCACAAACATCCTTATGTCTAGGGTTTACATCCATCTGGGCATGCTTAACCCTAGCATGCTACTAAGGCACAAGCAGACCACCTACTAAACCATGATAGGTCATACTTGTTCTCATTCCTCAACATTGGATCAAGATCATACCTTCCCAAGTAACCAACATAGCTGTGAGGGGTTCATCAAACATACCTTAGACTTAAGGGGTTTCCCTTTCCTCTCAACATGAGGAGTGCCATGCTTGAATCTATAGAAACTCAAATCTCATCATGAGCATCAGGTACACCACTTCCCCTCTTAGGTCTAAGAACCCTAGGTTCACTTTTTTGGATGTCCAACTACATGATCAACCTTTTAACCACGAACCAAGCATGTATAAAGTATGACATTCACTTCCCATGATCATTCTATTCAAACAACACTTTTAGAATGTAGTTCTCCTCAAGGACAACCAACTAAGTGTAAGGCCTCACAACTTGTTACTAAACCTCTTCAGGGTCTAAGGAACTCTTTTTCCCATCTCATAAGGTAAACACCTATACCATAGGCACATAGGTACCAGAAGCCTCATCCTCTCTCTAGGGTTTGGTTCCTCTAAAGGAAACCAAGATATCATCAGCCTTCAGGGATCAAGCATGAGGCAACCGCTATCATCCACTTAGGTCGCATCATCCTCAACTCCCCATTGTTCCTCATATCTCGGAGTCTAAGCTTCCAACCTTCTTGCTTGGGTCCTTCTCTCCCTCTCTCTAGAGCTAACCCTACAAACAACCTTACTACTAGAGGTCCTCTCTCCATGGAGGATCAAGCTCAAAGCGTACCCTTACATGGGTGAAACCTATGTTCAAACTTATGTTTGCTCAAGATTATCCATAGCCCTTTATACTTATCTCATAAGCTATCCAACATACTCTCTTGGCCAGGGTTTCAACCTACTACCCGCACTACTGACGTACTCTGGGTGCATGTTATGCCCTACTCGCATAAGTGATGCGATGATTTTGAGTCGCAATTATAGACCTGTTTCATATGTGTTTTATGCTTTTATTAGTCATTTTTATGGTTAATGTGGCATAATTCATTCACTTTGGTCTTTGCTACTATTTTATGTCAAATCCCCTTTAATTCATTATTTTGAGAATTAATTGTCAAAATATTATTATTTGTGTGAACTTATGTGATCTTGTGTTTGAATTTCAGGACAAATGAGTATTTACTTCCGTCGATACCATCGACGGAAGTCGATACCATCGACATGATCACAGGTTGCCAGCCGAAAGGAGCAGCAAAGCGTCGATACTATCGACATGGATGTCGATGGTATCGAGATACCAATAGGTTGCTGGCAAGAAAAAGGTTGATAGTATCGACACCAAGTCGATACCATCGACGCACGGAGGCTACAGCGATGCAAAATGACAAAACCGACGCCGAAAGGAAGTCGATACCATCGAACCGCGTCGATGGTATCGAGATGATATCGGGCGTGACAAAGGAAGGGTTTGCAGCCGGCCGCTACTACAACGGGGTCGATACCATCGACTCGCGTCGATGGTATCGACACCGTAGGATATGAGTTAGCTTCCTAATGATCTCAATCGGACGGCTACGCTTAATTAGCGACCTAATGACTGAGATATACCTAATGACGGCCGCCCAGACGTGGAGGGGGATCGGATTAGCCATTGCATGAGTACCGAGGAGCAGTAGAGAGGAGAACGGAGGCTAGAAGCTCATACCAGCTGATTTGGACGCCGCAGAAGACGGATTTCTCCACCGAAAGGCAGGAGAGCACGTGTTCTACGCAAAGGATCAATCGGTTCTTCTCCATTCAGGGGTTTCACCTCTCAATTCATGTTTTTCACATGATCTTCCCTATCTCTACCTTGTACTTGTTTGAGATGAACATGCAGGGCTAATCCCCTTTGTCTTTAGGACCGGGAGTAGCCCGGGGATTCATTGTATGACAATTTTATAATATTAATTCATATTTCATCTCTTAAATCCGTGGTATAGTTTTGTTTTCTCCATATATTGTTATGCTTGATCACCATAATAATAACCTAATGCCCTTAATCACTTTGAAAGAAGGATTAGCGGCTGAAAAGAGACGAAATCTACATTAATCGATAAATCCCTTGACCAAGGTGGTGTAAAATTAATGGTGGATACTGAGAGATCATTCATAATGCACCTAGTCTAGGGTATAGGTTACTACGACGATGGAACCGACCTAGACCTAGGTAGTGAATTGCACCACGACAGTGGGAAATTCTGTTTTCAGGACACTACCCGGATAGAGATATAAAATTGAGGCATTATATAAAATCTAATACAATGAAAACCTGCGGTGAAACCGCAATCCTAAAGATACCTTCTTGAATTGATTAAACCAAAAATTTAATCGATTGTTCGTTTTGTTTTCTTTAAATTTTCTATTTAATTTTAACAAAAACCTTCAACTTTTAATCAGCTTAGCTGATCGCAACTAGTTAGTAGGAGTCACCAACAATTCCGAGTATCCCTGTGTTCGACTCGGGCCTCACAAGGCCTATATTACTTCGACGCGTTCTCTTGCGTTTAAGTGCACGGTAAAATTGCGTCAAGTTTTTGGCGCCGTTGCCGGGGATACGGCGAATTGTTGGCAATTTGAGTGCTACGAGCGGCCATTCTAGGCCACATTTTTTTTATTATCTTGAAACAACTTCAAATATTTCTAAATTGTTCGATAATTTTTATACTCGTCACAGCACTGTACTGAACTCAAATTTTCTTATTCAGGTACTGTGTATGGTGCGGACGCGCAACACTGATTATACGCGACGTGTACCAGAGGGCCCACTTTCGGGACCAGAAGATGAGGACAGTTATAATCAGGACCATCTTGAGAAAATAGAGTCAGAACCTAAACAAGAAGAGATGGATGAGCCACAAACAATATGGGAGAAGATCAAGGCTTCTTCCACATCTGCTTCCAAAGCGCCTATAAAGAAGCAGGCAATCAACATACCTACATATAAGATTGATCCGGTGTTGATAAATCTGGTGAAGTCAAATGCTTTTCATGGGCTCAAGAATGAGGACCCTGTCGCGCACATAAGTCAGTTTTTTGAGAATTGTGACATGGTTAAAATCGACAGGTTTCCACAGGATGCACTTTATCTTAAGCTTTTCCCAAGTTCATTGGCAGGAGCCGCATGAGAATGGCTACACAATTTAGATGATGAGTTTGTGGAGTCCTGGGACCATATGGTGGAGGTCTTCTTTGAGAGGTTCTTCCCTCCTGAGAAGACTAACGACATGATCTGGAAGATTCATAATTTTACCCAACAGGCCGGTGAGACATATTCTGAGACCTGGGAGAGATTTCAGGTCATGCTGAGGAGGTGCCCACATCACGAGCTGGATAAAGAAACACAAGTAAAGATTTTCTATTTTTCTCTCTCCGAGCATGATAGGAGCAACCTTGATTCAGCTGGGTCAGAATTCTTTTTGAACAACACGGACACCAAGAGTAGGGAGATATTAAAGAACATGGCTAGGAAACAATCATGGGGCGAAAGAGGCGCCGTGGAGCAGGTTCGAGTGTCATGAGAATCAAAAGCGATAAAGAATCTGAATGAGAAGATGGATCTTATCACAAAGAAACTACTACCAAAGGAGGATGATGCATCTGAGGATGAGGAAGCCCAAGTCAAATTCATGCAACAACAGGACTACAAAAACAATGACTATGCATGGAGGAGAGACAAAAAGTTCTCTTGGAAGGATCCTAATAATTTCCAACAAGACCCGGAGACAAAGCCACAATCGAGAGCTGAGGATAAGAGCACCGAATTACTTAGTCAAATGGTGCAGCAAAATCAAGAAATGATGGCTATGTTTGGTAAGCAATTGCAATCTCAAGGTGATATTTTAACCAAATTTGGGCAGACACTACAAAGCCATGGAGCACAGATGCGGGCATTGGAAACCACTGTGGCTCAGATTTCAAGTGAAGTGGCGGCCATCAAGCACGCCAACCAACAGAAACCAGCCGAGAATGCAAATGTGGCCCAAACACACCATCAAGTGAAGTACATGTCTGTGGTAAGCAATGAGGAGGAATCCCAGGTGTCAGAAGCAAAATATCATAGCAAAATGAGGTTTGATACGGGAGCAACACCGCGATACCGTATCCTCGCAGTTATTATGGACTGTCGGGCGAAAACCCTCTTTTCAGGAAACCCCGCCAAGGACCCATTATAGTTGCATCCCCGCCTAGCCAAGAAGAGCAAGTTAAGGCTGCATGTCACGGTGCGGATACATCTACTGCGAGAGAAGAGCCACAACAAATGATACATGTTGATGATGTTCTGACAAAGCCTATGCCAGAGGGAGTAATGGAAGCAAGCTTAGGGGAGTTGGCCCCTAAAAGCCCATATGTGCCACCCCACAAGTGTGGTAATGCGGCAGTGGAGTCAAATTTGGACAACTCGAAGCCGAAGAAGGAGCACAGGCATTATAGAAAATTCTTAGAGATATTCAGAAAGCTACATATCAATATTCTGCTGGTGGAGATGATTGAGAAGGTCCCCACCTATGGGAAGTTTATTAAAGAAATAATTAATTAAAAGAGGTTGATCAAAGATATTGATGTGTGTAGGATGAATGAAATGGTAAGCTCAATGATCCTTGGGAATTTACCAGAGAAGAAGAAAGACCCGGGGAGCTTCTATATTCCATGTTCAATAGGTGATCAACACTTCCCACGAGCTCAATGTGATTCGGGTGCGAGCATAAATCTCATGTCGTTGCCCACATTTCAGAAGCTCGGGTTACACGACATAAAGAAATCAGCGGCAACCATTGAATTAGCAGATGGATCTATTGTAAGGCCACATGGCGTTTGTGAGAATGTTCTTGTCAAATTGAAAAAATCATTTTTCCTGTGGACTTTGTAATCATGGACATGCTGTAGCTTGAGAGTTGCGAGATGCTATTAGGGAGGCCGTTTCAAGCAACGACCGATGTAGTGACTGCAATAGGGAGAGGTAAGCTCACGTTGGGAATTGGTCAAGATCGCGTGGAGTTCAAGTTGCCGCACGATCCTTTGAGCACCTTCTCCAAGGTACCAAGTTGATAAAAATGCCAAAAGTCATCTAGCCTAAGATGTTAAATAAGGGCACTTTTTGGGAGGCAACCCAACCATTGGTACCTCAGTTTAGTTCATTTACATTCATAGTTTAATTTGTTTTTACTTAGTTGTTAGTATAAAAAAGATACCGTGATCGGTTTGTTCTTTGTGCAGGCTGAGGCAGAGTCGATACCATTGACACACTGGTCGATGGTATCGACCATGGAACAGGTTGACGACTGCAGATTTCGCACTGCGTCGATACCATCGACGGCCTCATCGATGGTATCGACAGACCTACAGGAAGATCGAAAAAAATAAAGTTCGATGGTATCGACATGCCAGTCGATACCATCGAGATCTCTGAAGATTTACAGAAGAAATCGACTCAGTGAAGTCGATACCATCGACGGCTGTGTCGATGGTATCGACACCTTCAAGAGAAAAAAGGCAGCGGCCGGTCTCGTGAGGATTTACCCTAATCAGCAAAGTCGATACTATCGACTCGCGTTGATGGTATCGACCATCCACGTCACCGATCTGCGCAAACGAATCAACGGCGATCGTGGCTTCCACGTCATCGATCCGGGTGAAGCGTCGATACTATCGACCCATTTCGATGGTATCGACACGTCAGTGATCTGAGTTTCAAGATCAAGCCATCGACAACCGTCGATACTCGCGATGGGGGCGGATAGCATTGACTAGTGTCGATACCATCGACTCGCGTCGATGGTATCGACGGGCTAACATTGGCGCCGGCCAAGTCTATTTAAGGAGATACATTACGTCAGTTGACGTCACACCTTCAGAGCGATCTCCTCCATTTGCGTCGAGCACTCGCCCGAGCCGTCCAAGCCCGACGACAAGCAGCACCAAGTGAAGTTCTTCATCGAGTGGGGATTCACCTCTCTGATCTTCACCGAGCTCTCGTTCTATTCCTCTTTCTTTCGCAAAGATGGTGTGTACAACGGGTGCATCCTCTTCACATGCACCTCCCATGGAGATTCTGGTGTTTGTTCCTCCTTGTCCTCACTCTATTACACGCCCACGACTGATTCATCCATCCACGGAGGTGAAGAAGGTGTACGAGGAGCTGCTAAAGCGCAAGATCGAGCCCACGCAATATGTCGAGCGGAACCTGATGCGTGACTTGGGGTTCACAGACAATCTTGCCTATGTCCTGAAAGGGAAAGCGCAGGAGACTGACAGAGATGAAGAGGAGGTCTAGTATCATGTCGAGGGCCATCCATTCTTCGGGGAGTGGCCAACCTACAAGGAACTCGTGGCGGAGTTCATGGCGTCACTCGATATCAACGTGCTGCCAAACAATGTGATTGCTTCTGATAGAGAATGGAGAAAAGGGAGGGTGTCATTCAGGCTTTTCAACAATAATTACACCCTCACCCTCAACCAGTTTAATTCCATTTATAATTGTAATCATCATGACCATCAGCACCGGCGGCCGGACAACCGCACCAACTACGACGCCATCTTCGTTGAGTTGGTGACAGTGCCGCCGGGAAAAGCTGTAAGCTACCACAATGCGGCGGTAGCAGACTTTGAGCACCCTTTCTTGTGGGTTCTTCACCGCATGCTCTGCACCACCCTATTCAGCCGTGGTGGTCTAGCTCTCAGCAAATTCCAAGAGGTGGATTTGTTCTTCTTGTACAAATTATTGAAGCGAGAGGAGTGCAACTGGGGCGCGTTCTTTTTTACACGTGTGATGGAAGTGAAGCGGAGTACGAGAAAAGTGCCAATTCACTTTGGAGGGCTGATCACGCCATTGGCTATCTATCTTGGGTTGGATCTTTCTCAGCTTACTTCCCTATCTACTAGGAGCAAGGTCAACCTCCAGCATCTTCACCGGTCCAATCTCCTACTTCTTCGAGATGGTTTGGCGTATGCGCACTGCCACGTCAACCATGCATACCAAGAATGCTCGTTGCCTGATGAGGTCTTCAATATCGAGGGTGCTCAACATTTTCGGTGGCCAATCATTGCCCTTGATGACTCCGATGAAGACTGTGGTGACAACGGAAATGATGACGAGGCTGAGGAGGAAGAGGAGGCATTTACACTGCTTCGAGCACGAGTGGCTCCACAGAAGCGTCCTCAGATGCATCCGGGTGCATCTTCATCATCACAGCCTCCGCCACCACCACCTCCCTCGCAGCCAAGCGAGGATGTCTATTCTATGCAGGGCATGTATATGATGCTGCAAGACATCCAGCAGACCCAGCATAACCAAACAACCACCTATGCTGGTATTCAAGATACTACCAATCAGCTCTATGTCAATCAGCAGGCGATTTTTGAGAATGAACGCCTTCTTCTCGAAAATCAGCAGAACATCCATGATAGGTTGCATAGGATGGAGGTGCAACAACAGTCGTTCTTCGATCACTACTGGAGCCAGAATTATTTTGGGGGGTACCCACAGCCTCCTCCGATGCTTCCGTATGATCTGACTTTCCAAGGGCAATACCCGTCTTGGGACCCCACGACGTCGCAGTACCAGCCTCCACCACCACAGGAGTGATCCGGTATCACTGTTCCAATCTTTAAGTTTGATTTTGACTATGAGGCCATAGTCGAATTCAAGCTTAGGGGGGTAGTTGGAACAACTTTATCTTTTACTGTTTTAGTTTTTTTTAACTTTATTGTTTTTTTTCTTGTTATTTGTTTCTTGCATTTTTAGTTTTTGTAGGATCCACATGCTATCTAGTGTAATCGTGGATGTCGTAAAGTTTGTGTCATCTCATTAATTGTGCATGGGAAAATCAAGGAAAATTTAAAATTTGTGTGTGTTTGGAAAGCTTGTCGTGTTTAACCTTGTGCAATTAACCTACGAAAATGATTGTTTCTGTCAACTCTAAAACAACAATTCACAACTGTACTCCTAATGATTCATGAAAGTGGACGGAAATGGTTGTTTGAGCCTAAACTGACCAAATGGTAATGAGACTGTAATTGGATGTAAGAGAGAGAAACCTCTTAACTACTACACAGGTCAGTAAGGAGGGACACATAATATCTTTCTAAGGTTCAATCATCTAATCTTGTGATGTTTCCACCTCATTAATGTTCACAATCCACCAAGAATTGGAAGTAAAGTACAGTTTTAACTCTTTTTTATTGCATAGCATCTAGATAGGACTTGCATTAATTCTTTTTCCATATGTTTTGCATAAAAAAAAGAAAAAAAATGAGAATAGTGATACATGCACATTACCTTTAGGTGCATGTCATGTAGATGCATTCATATTTTTTCATGCATAAAGTATATCATGTATCTCGATTTTTCTTCAATGGTGAATTAAATTGTTCCATACCTTCTCAATAGTGCAAATTTCTGAATTAGGAAGGAAAATAAGCCCAATAAAATATTCATTATCAATTATGGATATAAGGGTTTGAAAAATGAAAAAAAAAACAAAAGAAAGTTATTTAGAAGTAATTAGAATAAGAAGGAGAAAGGAACATAATATCACCTACATTTCAAGAATTGTTGAGTACATGATGTAGCTTACATAGACGTCCATCTCGTTTTGAGGTGGATGGTTAGTGCATGCATCATTCCACCCGGTTTTAGGCATTAGGGAATTTCTCATGTGCATTTGCATCATGTAGGACATTTTTGTATTATGCATGTTGAAACTGTATAATACTTCCATTTTCTTCCATGAACCACCCATCTTCATCCACCCGTTGCTCGGATTGGTAGGCCACTGTGAATTTCTCCTCACTAATGAATATCAGGAGAACTGCTTCCATTTAGATGGTAGTTAGGGCGAGCAACGTAGTATAGGAGATCACAAGATGCACCAAGGCTGAACCGACGAGTTTTATTATGTTAACTGCCTTACGTGACAGTGTTCATCAGTTTTGAGGTCAATTTCTCTTATCGATGATTACTGTCGCCTACAGGGTAATTACCATTCTGTGGTTAGAGAGGGCCGGTATGTGATTGTTAGGTGGGAGTCATTTGGATGTTGGTTGTGATGTGTTGTTCTTCAGTTGACATTAGCAATTCTATTCTAAGGATTAGTTGCTCGAGGGCGAGCAACGTTCAAGCTTAGGGGAGTTTGATGCGATGATTTTGAGTCGCAATTATAGACCTGTTTCATATGTGTTTTATGCTTTTATTAGTCATTTTTATGGTTAATGTGGCATAATTCATTCATTTTGGTCTTTGCTACTATTTTATGTCAAATCCCCTTTAATTCATTATTTTGAGCATTAATTGTCAAAATATTATTATTTGTGTGAACTTATGTGATCTTGTGTTTGAATTTCAGGACAAATGAGTATTTTCTTCCGTCGATACCATCGACGGAAGTCGATACCATCGACATGATCACAGGTTGCCAGCCGAAAGGAGCAGCAAAGCGTCGATACAATCGACATGGATGTCGATGGTATCGAGATACCAACATGTTGCTGGCGAGAAAGCGGTCGATAGTATCGACACCAAGTCGATACCATCGACGCACGGAGGCTACAACGACGCAAAATGACACAACCGATGCCGAAAGGAAGTCGATACCATCGACCTGCGTCGATGGTATCGAGATAATATTGCGCGCGACAAAGGAAGGGTTTGCAGTCGGCCGCTACTACAATGGGGTTGATACAACGACTCGCGTCGATGGTATCGACACCGTAGGATATGAGTTGGCTTCCTAATGATCTCAATCGGACAGCTACGGTTAATTAGCGACCTAATGACTGAGATATACCTAATGACGGCCGCCCAGACGTGGACGGGGATCAGATTAGCCATTGTACGCGTACCGAGGAGTAGTACAGAGGAGAACGGAGGCTAGAAGCTCATACCAGTTGATTTGGACGCCACAGAAGACGAATTTCACCACCGAAAGGCGGGAGAGCACGTGTTCTACACAAAGGATCAACCTGTTCTTCTCCATTCAGGGGTTTCACCTCTCAATTCACGTTTTTCACATGATCTTCCCTATCTCTACCTTGTACTTATTTGAGATGAACATGCGGGGATAATTCCCTTCGTCTTTAGGATCGGGAGTAGCCCGGGGATTCATTGTATGACAATTTTATAATAGTAATTCATATTTCATCTCTTAAATCTGTGGTATAGTTTCGTTTTCTCCATATCTTGTTATGCTTGATCACCATAATAATAACCTAAAGTATATCATTTATCTCGATTTTTCTTCAATGGTGAATTAAATTGTTCCATACCTTCTCAATAGTGCAAATTTATGAATTAGGAAGGAAAATAAGCCCAATAAAATATTCATTATCAATTATGGATATAAGGGTTTGAAAAATGAAGAAAAAAAGTTATTTATAAGTAATTAGAATAAGAAGGAGAAAGGAACATAATATCACCTGCATTTCAATAATTGTTGAGTACATGATGTAGCTTACATAGACGTCCATCTCGTTTTGAGGTGGATGGTTAGTGCATGCATCATTCCACCCAGTTTTAGGCATTAGGGCATTTCTCATGTGCATTTGCATCATGTAGGACATTTTTGTATTATGCATGTTGAAACAGTGTAATACTTCCATTTTCTTCCATGAACCACCCATCTTCATCCACCCGTTGCTCGGATTGGTTGTCCACCATTAATTTCTCCTAATTAATGAATATCAGGAGAACTGCTTCCATTTAGATGGTAGTTAGGGCGAGCAACGTAGTATAGGAGATCACAAGATGCACCAAGGCTGAACCGGTGAGTTTTATTATGTTAACTGCCTTACGTGACAGTGTTCATCAGTTTTGAGGTCAATTTCTCTTATGGATGATTACTGTCGCCTACAGGGTAATTACCATTATGTGGTTAGAGAGGGCCAGTATGTGATTGTTAGGTGGGAGTCATTTGGATGTTGGTTGTGATGCATTGTTCTTCAGTTGACATTAGCAATTCTATTCTAAGGATTAGTTGCTCGAGGGCGAGCAACGTTCAAGCTTAGGGGAGTTTGATGCGATGATTTTGAGTCGCAATTATAGACCTATTTCATATGTGTTTTATGCTTTTATTAGTCATTTTTATGGTTAATGTGGCATAATTCATTCACTTTGGGCTTTGCTACTATTTTATGTCAAATCCCCTTTAATTCATTGTTTTGAGCATTAATTATCAAAATATTATTATTTGTGTGAACTTATGTGATCTTGTGTTTGAATTTCAGGACAAATGAGTATTTGCTTCCGTCGATACCATCGACATGATCACAGGTTGCCAGCCGAAAGGAGCAGCAAAGCGTCGATACTATCGACATGGATGTCGATGGTATCGACATACCAACAGGTTGCTGGCGAGAAAGTGGTCGATAGTATCGACACCAAGTCGATACCATCGACGCACGGAGGCTACAACGACGCAAAATGACAAAACCGACGCCGAAAGGAAGTCGATACCATCGACCCGCGTCGATGGTATCGAGATGATATCGGGCGCGACAAAGGAAGGGTTTGCCTGGCCGCTACTACAACGGGGTCGATACCATCGACTCACATCGATGGTATCGACACCGTAGGATATGAGTTGGCTTCCTAATGATCTCAATCATACGGCTACGGTTAATTAGCGACCTAATGACTGATATATACCTAATGACGTCCGCCCAGACGTGGAGGGGGATCGGATTAGCCATTGCACGAGTATCGAGGAGCAGTAGAGAGGAGAACGGAGGCTAGAAGCTCATACCAATTGATTTGGACATCGCAGAAGACGGATTTCACCACCGAAAGGCGGGAGAGCACGTGTTCTACGCAAAGGATCAACCATTTCTTCTCCGTTTAGGGGTTTCACCTCTCAATTCACGTTTTTCACATGATCTTCCCTATCTCTACCTTGTACTTGTTTGAGATGAACATGCGGGGCTGATCCCCTTCGTCTTTAGGACCGGGAGTAGCCCGGGGATTCATTGTATGACAATTTTATAATAGTAATTCATATTTCATCTCTTAAATATGTGGTATAGTTTTGTTTTCTCCATATATTGTTATGCTTGATCACCATAATAATAACCTAATGCCCTTAATCACTTTGAAAGAAGGATTAACGGCTGAAAAGAGATGAAATCTACATTAATCGATAAATCCCTTGACCAAGGTGGTGTAAAATTAATGGTGGATACTGAGAGATTGTTCATAATGCACCTAGTCTAGGGTATAGGTTACTACGACGGTGGAACCGACCTAGACCTAGGTAGTGAATTGCACCACGACAGTGGGCAATTCTGTTTTCAGGCCACTACCCGGATAGAGATATAAAATTGAGGCATTATATAAAATCTAATACAATGAAAACCTGCGGTGAAACCGCAATCCTAAAGATACCTTCTTGAATTGATTAAACCAAAAATTTAATCGATTGTTCGCTTTGTTTTCTTTCAATTTTATTTTTAATTTTCACAAAAACCTTCAACTTTTAATCAGCTTAGCTGATCGCAACTAGTTAGTAGGAGTCACCAACAATTCTGAGTATCCCTGTGTTCGACTCGAGCCTCACAAGGCCTATATTACTTCGACGTGTTCTCTTGCGTTTAAGCGCACGGTAAAATTGTGTCAATAAGCCCATAGGGTTTCTATAGGTTCTTCACTAACCTCGTCATTGAAGGAGTTGTCCTTCACTCTAACATGCATGACCCTTTCCCGGGTTGGGTCGTCAAAGGTACTAGGTCATCCAACCTCACATGGCTCATATCATCATGGGCATCCGAAAGCATGTCCACCAACACACTTTGTTATAACCCCATTTTTCTAAACCATGTAATGAAATTTGTAAATATCCTTTTAAAAGATAAATGGAATCAATGGTTTATTTAATGATTTGATTTGAATGATTTTTGTGCATACTAGCTTTGTTTGACTTCTTAATGGGCTTTATTGTCTATTGAGCCCAATTGAAAGAAAAAGAAAAAGAAAAGACAAAGGAATTCAATTAGATAAAGGAATATATAAGAAAATAAATAAAATAAGAATAAAAGGCTAAGGAATATTTCCCAAGATGGAATTTCGAAATATAAAGGTTTCTTGAGGTTCAAGGAACTCAGGATAATAATATAATGGCAAGGGAAAATGAAATATGTGGAATATGTAAATAATTAAGTATTAATTTGCAACTGAAGAAAAGGACCCATTTTCTTAGGATAATGATCCCAATTTTGGCATGATGGGAGACAAAATAATTAATAAGGTTACCTTAAAAGTTGAGTTAAAAAGGAGTTATGAATTGGGAGTTATGGTTTTTTTCAAAATTATCCTCAAAATTGGATTTATATTGGAATTAGGAAATGTTTTTCATTAATTGGTTGAGCATGAAGAATGAGGGCCGTTGGATCTTGATCCAACAGGCACTGCTCATCGTCAAAGTCCCAATAGAGCTCGAACTTTGGCTGGGTATAGGGGGAGTTTCCCCTTCGACTTTCTCACGATCCAGTGCATGTGCACTCCTAGAAATATTTCCATTGGGTCCGAGGGAGGGAGATGAACCTTCTAAACCCTAAGTTGGCTAGCTGTTATTGCATCTTGAGGAAACGCCCAATTGGGTCGAGATCTAGGGTGGCGGCAGGGTTGAAGTAACCCTAAAGAAGCCCCCACACCCTATAAATAGGTCCTCTCTCGAGTCCTCTCACCCTCACGAACCCCGACGATCACTTCCTAAGTTCTCACACCCTCTCTCTCTCTCGATTTCTCTCTCTCCGGTGAGGACTCTGCCTCGGCGCTGCCGCAGTTCGAGCAGCAAGGAAAGAAGAAGAAGACGAGCAGCTATCATGCGATCAGGGACTATTGTGGACTCGCGAGGAGATCCAACGATCCTGGGTCGGTGCACTTAATTGACTCACATAGTGGAGCCGATCGGCGGGGAGCGTTAGATCTAATCAACAGACCAGCGGCATATCGATCAAACGGACATCAAATTTCAGTAATTATCTCTCTCTGCTTGAATAATCCAGATAAAGGCTTTTCTTTGCAAAATTCATAGAAATAGCTAGGAATCTCTTATGAGAAAACTTTTTATATGAAAGTTGCATAGAAAAATGTGAGGAAGAAAATAAATATAGTTTGGTAACCTAGTTCTTTCTCATTTTGCAAAAAGTTTATTTATTTGATAAAAAGGTATTAAAAGGTAATTAGAAACCCTAATTGAATATAAAGGATGAATCTTTGTACTTTAATAGGTTAATTTGAAGAGTATTAACCTATTGTATATTAAAATAGAATTTTCATCTGTTTTGCATGCAAAGTTGACTAATTTAGGGTTTTGATCTATAAATGAAGGATAATACATATAGAAACCCTAATTTAGAGTGAAAAGGGAGAAAAACCATGTTTATTTCAGATTAAGGAAATAAGTTACTAAATAATGCTCCTAAGTCTGTTAGGAGTATTAAAATGAGAAATCTAAAGGTTTTATGTAGTTTTGTTGAATTAGGGTTCATAATACTAAAAGTAGAGGCAAACCCCTAATTTCAAAGGAAACCCTAAAATTGGAATAGAAATCCTAAGGAATAAGATGAAATTGGACAAATTTTAATAAAATGAAGTTTTTATGTTTATTTCAGAATTTATGTGCATTTTTGCTTGCTTGATTGGGTTTTCTCTACATAGTTGATTCTGTCTCCAAATCTGCAGTTATAGGTATGTGGTTACGCTTATGGATAATCGCTTTAGTTTCACGGTGATTCCCGAATGTTTTTATTGGTTGCTTGAAAATAACTACTTGGATGACTTTTATTTTGTGCAACTATAAAGTGACTATGATTATCACTATAAATTTGTATATATAACTGGTTTGGATCTGGTTCCTCCTTTGTGGCTTTGCAAATGCTAAAAAGGGTAACCTAGAGCAAGGTCTAGGCTATCATGATTTAGAAATTGGGCTACCCACATGTAGTGCCATGAGACTCTTTAGCAAACCATGAGTTAAGGAGTGGGCTACCTACGGGTAGTGCCATGTGACTCAACCCTAGAAATAGATTAACCTATTAGGTAGGATCATGAGGGGTTTAATGGGGATCTACCATATGGGAGGTAGCATCCAGGTCCACTGCAGGGACTGCGCAGAGGATAGGGTATGTATGGATCGTGCAGTTGTATTTAAAATGCAAAGTTGTTTGTTAAACTGTAATTGGCTGCAATATGTTGTTATTAATTGCATGATTATTATTTTCCCCCACATACCAACTTTATGCTAACCGACGTTTTGTTTGTCGGCATTTTAGGTACAAACCCAAAAGGACAAACAGTAAATTGGCACATTGTGAATGCATGAATTAAAGTGCAAGGAGGATTAGTTAGAGTAGTATCCATATGTGGATAGAAGTTTATAAATCCAAGTTTTTCAAAAGGTATGCCAAAAGTTTATTTTTTTATCACAATTTTTTAGTATAGTCTGGTAGAATTTGATAATTATTATTGATTATTTGTCGAACCTTTGATCTGGAAATTGGGATAACGGCTCTGACCTCCTAGTCTCCCTTAATTGGGGGTTATCGGAAAGCGAGGTTGTTACATTTGGTATCAGAGTCTAGGTTCCTCATCTAATCTTTAAATAATTATTAATTTTACAAACTCTATAGAACCTAAGGGAGTTATTAGAGGATTTTCCGAAAGACAGAGGTGTTTAGAAAAGGATCACATCTGGGGGCTGGCAATATTTTCCTCCGCACCACTAGTCAGAATACGAGGACTCCCAGATCAATGTGACTGCCAGGCCGATGTCTAAGGATTTGACTCGAAGTAAGATACCTTTAGGACTCTCTCATCTTATTCATCCCTTCTCATCACATTCTATTAAGGATTTTAAGAGTTAGGGTTTTTCTCTCTCTTCCTCACCCTCATGTGGTATGGGTAAGTAAGTTAAGGATGAAGGAATCCTCCATAAAAATAATAAAAGATACATAATAAGATGACATTGACATAAGTATAATTAGCTTAAAGGTATAGACTAAAAGGTCTATTTGTATGCTTTTGCAGATGGCTCGCATGAAGACTGTGGCTTTCCCAGATGCCACCAATGGTGGTGGACCTTCACACAAGGGAAAAGTGTCTTATGAGAAGAGGAAGAGGAACCAAGGTGGAGATTCCTCAAAGAAGAGGAACAGACCTGAAGAAACCACTCATGAGGTCCCCAATCCTGACATGATACCCTTCAGCAACCTTGATCAAGAGGAGGACCAGGGGTATGAGGAGCAACATGTGTATGAGAAGGAGGCCAAGATGGAAGAGGACCAAGCTAGTGGTCCAGAACCAACCATGATGATCCACACCCCTGATGCCTTATGGATGGAGCAACAGAAGAGGTTGATGAAGGCCATTAGAGCTTTGGCCCTCCGAGATATACCTAGAGGTGAGAATGGCGAGCCGCTTCCTATTCGTCCTCGACTGGGAGCCACCATCTTGGACTTCATCAAGCTGAACATAGAGAAGTTCTAGGGAGAAGATAAATCCGAGGTGGTCGACAAGGTAGAAGCTTGGCTTCTTGTAGTCGAGAATGGATTCCACATGCTAGAGGTACAACCGAGCAAGAAGGTCCTCTTTGCTGCTCACCTCTTGGAAGGAGCAACCAAGATATGGTGGGAGACTCACATCATAGTTTGAGATGTGACTGAGGAACCAATGGCATGGGTTGACTTCAAGACAATCTTCACTGCCAGATTCATCCCTATCTCAGCTAAGAAGGAAAAGGAAAGGGAGTTCACCAACATGACTCAAGGAAACTCTTTTGTAGAAGACTTTGGGTGCAAGTTTCGAATCCTGGAGCATTTTGGGTATAAGATGGATGAGAAAAGAAGGGTGGATCACTTCATAGAGTGTCTTCACCCTGCCATCAAGCCCCATGTGATGGCAAGTAAACCTAAAACCTTTACTGAAGCTTACAACACTAATTTAGACATGGAGAGCATAGTGATGCCAATTCAGCATCCACCCAGGGGATATTTGGGTTTCACTGAAGGAACCCAAGGCCAGAAGAACAACCACAAGAAAGTTCAAGGGAATAATCATGCCAAAGGAAAACATGGAGGAAAAGGAAAACCCCATCAAGAGAACAACTGACCGCTATGCCGCACCTGTGGAAAGGGGCACACCAGTGAGTGCCTCTACAAGAAGAAGACATGCTTTCGGTGCCATCAAGAAGGACACCTAAAATCTATTTTCCCTCTGCTAGATCTAAGAGGACCAGGACCAGTAGCAACCCCACCAGTAGCAGCCCTGCCTATGACAACCCCACCTATAGCTACCGCCCCACCTGTTGGAGAAAGAAGATAGGCTCGAGTGTTTTCTATTGACAATGAGGAGGCTCAAGCAAATGCTAATCGGTTGATCTAGGGTAATAACCCTTAGAGTTTTCTCTTATGTTTTCAGTTAAGTATGTAATAGTCTAATGTATGGTGAAAGACAATGTAGGCATTCTTGAAGTCATGGGACACAATGTAAAAGCTTTGTTTGACTCTAAATCTACTAATACTTTCATTTCGGGAAATCTCGCAACTATGCTTTGTTTGGATATCAAGGATTTAGGGTATGTCTTTGATGTTACAACCTCGAGTGGTCAGATCTTTACATCTCTTTTGAAAACTCCAGTGTTACCTATGAAATATCAAGATCATGAGTTTCCTACAGACTTTATCCTTCTTGATATGAATGACTTTGATGTGATCATTGGTATGGACTGGCTTTATACTTATAGGGTCAATATTGACTGTAGGGAGAAGAAAGTGATCATTAAGAAACCAGGTCACCCACCTTTCATCATTATGGGTAGGCTAGATGCCACCACCAACCTGTATGTGTCAGCCTTGAAAGCAGAGTAGATGATGAGTAAAGGGTGTCGAGCTTTCCTGGTAGTAGTCACCGAGCCAGAACCCAGGGTGAAACTTTTAGAAGAAATAGAGGTAGTTAGGAGCTATGCATATGTTTTTCCAGATGATCTACCTAGGATTCCTCCCGAGAGATCGGTAGATTTTTCCATAGAGCTAGCTCTCGAGACAAGCCCTATTTCATGAGCACCTTATAGGATGGCCCATGCGAAATTGCTCGAGTTGAAGAAACAATTGTAGGAATTGCTAGACTAGGGTTTTATCTTCCCTAGCACATCACCATGGGGAGCATCGGTTCTTTTTGTAAAGAAAAATGATGGTTCACTCTGAATGTGCATAGACTACCGGATGATCAACCAGGATACCATTAAGAACACATACCCTTTACCCTGGATAGATGACTTGTTTGATCAGTTGAAGTCTGCTCGAGTCTTTTCCATGATTGACTTGAGATCAAGGTACCACCAGTTGAGAGTTAAGAGTGAGGACATCCCAAAAACAACTTTTATAACACGTTATGGCCACTATGAGTTTGTGGTTATGCCTTTCGGGTTGTCCAATGCACCTAGTGTTTTCATGAACCTTATGAATAGTGTGTTTCAACCCTTCCTTGACTCATTTGTCATAGCGTTCATAGTTGACATACTGGTTAATTCAGGTGGCTTAGATCAACAACGAGACCACCTAAGTAAAGTTCTTGATATCTTGAGAAAGTAGAAGTTTTATGGGAAATTCTCCAAATGTGAGTTTTGGATAGACCGAGTCATGTTTCTCGGACACATCATCTCAGGAGGAACGATCGTTGTAGATCCATCTAAAGTGTCAGTAGTTCGAGATTGGCCTACACCGAAGAATCCCTCAGAAATTTGTAGTTTCTTGGGGTTGGCTGGGTACTATCGGCGCTTCATCAAGGATTTCTCAAAGACCGCCTTGCCTTTGACAATGTTAACTCGGAAGGATGTGAAGTTTGTGTGGTCCGATGTGTGTGAGGCTCGTTTCCAAGAACTGAAGGAGAAGCTGACCACTGCCCCAGTTTTGACTCTACCATCAGGCAATGAGGGTTTCGTGATTTTCATCGATGCATCGAAGATGGGACTTGGCTGTGTGTTGGAATAGAATCGGCATGTGGTTGCATCTGCCTCCTGACAACTCAAGCCCAATGAGGTGAATTACCTAACTCATGACTTAGAGCTAGCTACTATCATCCATGCATTAAAGATTTGGTGGCATTACCTATATGGTGCTACTTTCTAGATCATCACTAACCATAAGAGCCTAAAATACCTTCTGACACAGAAAGACTTAAACCTACGACAATGACGATGGATGGAGTACATGAAGTATTACGACTTCACAATCTATTATCATCCAGGAAAGGCAAATGTTGTAGCATATGCTTTGAGTCAGAAACAGCTCAGGTGTGCAGCCATTTTATCCAGTCAGTGGAAGAGTTTAGAAGAGTTGGCAGAGTGGTCTCCCAAATTGTTAGGTGATCGAGTTCGATTGGACAACATCCAGATACAGTCAGAATTGTTGGGTGAGATTGTAGCAGAACAGTTGGCCAGTGGGTAACTTGACAAGATGAAGGGCTTGATGAAGAAGCCACAAACTTGTCTTTCATTGGGAATAAACGGAGGGATGAGATTCATGAATTGTATATGGGTTCCTAATGACTCATCATTGATGGAACGTATCCTACGAGAGGCTCATGGTTCTAAGTACACGGTGCACCCGGGAACTACCAAGATGTTTAAGGACATGCAGAGGTTTTTCTGGTGGCCGGGAATGAAGAGAGATGTTGTGGCATATGTGACCAGCTGTCTTACGTGCCAAAAGGTGAAGGTTGAACACCAAATACCCGGTGGACTTTTACAGTCTATAGAGATTCCAGAATGGAAATGGAAGCAAATCACCATTGATTTTGTGGTGATTCTACCTCAGACTAAGAAGGGTCATGATGCTATATGGGTTGTGGTAGATCACCTTACCAAGTCAGCTCACTTCCTTGCCCTGAAGACCACTGCCAAGGTATCAGACTTAGTTGAGTTGTATATCAGAGAGATAGTGCATTTGCATGGTGTACCCAGTTCCATCATCTCCGATAGGGACCCAAAGTTTACTTCCAAGCTGTGGAAGTAGGTTCAAGAAGAACTTGGTACAAGGTTGAAATTCAGTACCGCATATCACCCCCAGACAGATGGTCAGTCAGAAAGGACAATCCAGACCTTAGAGGATCTTTTGAGAGCTTGTGTGCTCGATTGGGATGGATCATGGGAGCAGTACCTACCATTAGTTGAGTTTTCCCACAACAACAGTTATCAAGCCAGTATTGGTATTCCTCTGTATGAAGCTCTATATGGGAGACCGTGTCGGTCACCACTTCACTGGGATGATGTTGGTGAAAGGACCTTGTTGAGGTCAGAAGAACTCTAATTGTATGCTGATAAATTCATTTTGATTAGGCAAAGGATAAAGAGTGCCCATGATAGAAAAAAGTCATATGCTGATGCGAGGCGGACTAATGTGCATTTCACTATCGGAGAACATGTTTTTGTAAAAATCTGACCGCTCCGAGCTATAGCTAAGAATAGAGAAAAGTTGAGTCCCCGATACGTGGGTCCGTTTGAAGTATTAGAATGGATTGGTGAAGCCGCATATCATTTGGAATTATCCCCTCAATATAGTATGATGCGTGATGTGTTTCGCGTGTCCAATCTGAAGTGATATGTGCCAGATCTAAGCCATGTTCTGAGCATTGAACCCATTGAGCTTCAAGGGAAGCTAACTTATCTTGAGTTACCTTTGCAGATTCTAGATACCAAGGTGAAAGAGCTCAGAAATAAGAATATAGAGATGGTAAAGGTTCTTTGGAAGCACCATGGAGAGGATGAAGCCACATGGGAGTTGAAGACGGACATGGAAAAAGAATATCCTAATTTGTTTGTATGATTGTTGAATTTTGAGGGCAAAATTCCTATAAGGAGGGGAGGATGTTATAACCCCATTTTTCTAAACCATGTAATGAAATTTGTAAATATCCTTTTAAAAGATAAATGCAATCAATTGTTGATTTAATGATTTGGTTTGAATGATTTTCGTGAATAATAGCTTTGTTTGACTTCTTAATGGGCTTTATTGGCTATTGATCCCAATTAAGAGAAAAAGAAAAAGAAAAGACAAAGGAATTCAATTAGATAAAGGAATACATAAGAAAATAAATAAAACAAGAATAAAAGGCTAAGGAATATTTCCCAAGATGGAATTTCGAAATATAAAGGTTTCTTGAGGGAACTCAGGATAATAATATAATGGCAAGGGAAAGAGAAATATGTCAAATATATAAATAATTAAGTATTAACTTGCAACTGACGAAAAGGACCCATTTGCTTAAGATAATGATCCCAATTTTGGCATGATGGGAGATAAAATATTTAGTGAGGTTCCCTTAAAACTTGAGTTAAAAAGGAGTTATGAATTGGGAGTTATGGTTTTTTCAAAATTATCCTCAAAATTGGATTTATATTGGAATTAGGAAATCTTTTTCTTTAATTGGTTGAGCGTGAAGAACGAGGGCCGTTGGATCTTGATCCAACAGGAACCTCTCATCATCAAAGTCCCAGTAGAGCTCGGACTCTGGCCGGGTACATGGGGACTATCCCCTTCGACTTTCTCACGATCCAATGCATGTGAAGTCCTAGAAATCTTTCCATTGGGTCCAGGGGAGGGAAACGAACCTTCTCGGCCCTAAGTTGTCTAGTTGTTATCGCATCTTGAGGAAACACCCAATCGAGTCGAGATCTAGGGTGGCGGCAGGGTTGAAGGAACCCTAAAGAATCCCACACACTCTATAAATAGGTCCTCTCTCGAGTCCTCTCACCCTCACGAACCCCGATGGCCACTTCTAAAGTTCCCGCACCCTCTCTCTCTCTCTTCGGTGAGGACTCTACCTCGGTGCCACCGCGGTTCGAGCAGTAAGGAAAGAAGAAGAAGATGAGCAGCTATCGTGCAATCAGGGATTATTGTGACTCGCGAGGAGATCCAACAATCCAGGGTCGGCGTGCTTAATTGACACGTGTAGTGGAGCCAATCGACGTAGAGTTTCAGATCTAATCAGCGGATCAACAGCGCATCGATCAAATGACCATCAAATTTCGGATTATCTCTCTCTGTTCGAATAATCCAGAAAAAGGCTTTTCTTTGCAAAATTCATAGAAATAGTTAGGAATCTCCGATGAGAAAAGTTTTTATATGAAAGTTGCTTAGAAAAATATGAGGAACAATATAAAAATAGTTTAGTAACCTAGTTCTATCTCGTTTTGCAAAAGTTTATTTATTTGATAGAAAAAGGTATTAAAAGGTAATTAGAAACCCTAATTGAATATAAAGGATGAATCTTGTGGTTTAATAGGTTAATTTGAAGAGTATTAACCTGTTGTATATTAAAATAGAGTTTTCATCTGTTTTGCATGAAAAGTTGATAAATTTAGGGTTTTGATCTATAAATGAAGGATAATACATATAGAAACCCTAATTTAGGGTGAAAAATTAGAAAAATCATGTTTATTTCGGATTAAGGAAATAAGTTACTAAATAATTCTCCTAAGTCTGTTAGGAGTTTCAAAATGAGAAATTTGAAGGTTTTATGTAGTTTTTTTGAATTAGGGTTCATATTACTAAAAGTGGAGGAAAACCTTAATTTCAAAGGAAACCCTAAAATTGGAATAGAAATCCTAAGGAACAAGATGAAATTGGATAATTTTTTATAAAAGGAAGTTTGTATGTTTATTTCAAGATTTTTGTGCATTTTTGCTTGCATGATTGGGTTTTCTCTACATAGTTGATTTTGTCTCCAAATCTGCAGTTACAAGTATGTGGTTACAGTTATGGATAATTGCTTTAGTTTTACGACGATTCCTGAACAATTTTATCGGTTGCCTGAAAATAACTACTTGGATGACTTTTATTTCATGCAACTATAAAGTGACTATGATTATCACTATAAATTTGTATATATAACTAGTTTGGATCTGGGTCCTCCTCTGTGGCTTGGCAAATGCTACAAAGGGTAACCTAGAGCAAGGTCTAGGCTATCATGAGTTAGAAATTGGGCTACCCACATGTAGTTCCATGAGACTCTTTAGCACACCATGAGTTAAGGAGTGGGCTACCTACGGGTAGTGCCATGTGACTCAACCCTAGAAACTAATTCACCCATTAGGTAGGATGATGAGGGGTTTAATGGGGATCTACCATAAGGAAGGTAGCATCCAGGTCCACTGCAGGGACAGTGCAGAGGATAGGGTATGTATGGATCATGTAGTTATATTTAAAATGTAAAGTTGTTTGTTAAATTGTAATTGGCTGCAATATGTTGTTATTATTTGCATGATTATTGTTTTCCCCCACATACCAGCTTTCTGCTGACCGACGTTTTGTTTGTCGGCATTTTAGGTACAAATCCAAAAGGACAAATAGTAAATTGGCACATTGTGAATACATGAATTAAAGTGCAAGGATGATTAGTTAGAGTAGTATCTGTATGTGGATAGAAGTTTAGAAATCCAAGTCTTTCGAAAGGTATGCAAAAAGTTTATTTTTTTATCACAGTTTTTCAGTATAGTCTGGTAGAATTTGATAATTATTATTGATTATTTGTCGAACCTTTGATCCGGAAATTGGGATAACGGCTCTGACCTCCTGGTCTCCCTTAATTGGGGGTTACCGAAAGGCGGGGTCGTTACACACCTGGTCTATCATGACATCTAACTCATCATGTCATCTCTCTCTCTCTCTCTCTCTAACCACCACTTAGGGTTAGGGTTAGCATCATCCTCAAAGGATGTGCCAGGTCTCTACTTATGATGGAGGTCTCTACTTCCAAGACTAACTTCCTCTGCTCATCCTCCTGACAAGAAGGTCTAGCCTCAGGTCTCTCCTGAGGGCATGACAACATCTGTCATACGACCTAAGCATGTATCTATTCTTTAGTTTACACTTAAACTATTAAGCTTATGTCCATGACATCTTATTTACATGCTTTTCATTAATTTGGTGGAGGATTCCTTAAATATTATCAACTTTACCCATACCTCAAGAGGGTGAGGAAAATAGAGAAAACCCTAATCCTTAAAATCCTTAACAGCATTTGAGTTGAGAAGGGATGAACAAGATGAGAGAGTCCTAAAGGTATCTTATTTCGAGTCAAATCATGAGACATTGGCCAGGCAGTCACACCAATCCGGGAGTCCTCGTATTCTGACTAGCGGCGCGGAGGAAAATATTGCCAACCCCCAGACGTGATCCTTTTCTTGATACCTTTGTCTTTCATAAAATACTCTAATAACTCCCTTGGGTTCTACTGTGTTTCTAAAATTTAATAATTATTAACGATTAAATGAGGAACTAATGCTATGATACCAAACGTAATGACCCCACCTCCCGGTAACCCCCAATTAAGGGAGACCAAAAGGTCAGAGTCGTTAACTCAATTAACAGGATCAAAGGTTGGACAAATAATCAAAAATAATTATGAAATTGTACCAAACTAAACTAAAATTTGGTATAAAATAAAACTTTGCATACCTTTTTCAAAAACTTGGATATCTACTTCTATCCACATCTGGAGTCTATTCTAACTAATCCTCCTTTGTACTTTAATTCTTATTTAATTCCACATTTGCCACTTTAATGTTTGTCCTTTTCAAACTTGTACCTAAAACACCGACAATCAAAATGTCGGTCAACATAAATGAATATGTAGGTATGTGGGGACAACCAAAATTTCGCAAATATGGCTAACAATCTAAATATCACAATCAAGTTAATTAACAAGCCAAATTATGCTTTCAGTGTGACATTATCTACCGCTTTTTCCCTAACCCTGGCATACCCACCTTAGGGTTTCTCTTATCCCAATGACTTAAGGCCGCCTACTCAATCCCGAGCTTGGTGCCTGGGGTCACCTCTCATAGTGCCCATTAGTCATTCAATAAAGACCACCTTCTCAATCCTGAGCTTGGTGTCTAGGGTCACCACTCATGCTGCCCATGGGTCTTCCCTCCTGGGCTTGACCTTTTTGCATCATCCATCAGGGTGGCATGTAGGTGCGAGAATGCACACTTTTATTATTATTGTGATAATCATAGTGACTTTATGATTTGCAAGTATGAACATATAAACTGATAGGTTGCATTTAATGCGGTGAATCATCCAAAAAACCTTCGGAAAACTAATGTGATTAACAATAATTAACCACATACCTATCAAGCTGACTTGAGTGCAGAAATAATCCAACTATGCAAGAAATCCAGTACACAAGAAAGCACACAAGATGATCCTGAAACATGCATCCAATTTTCCTATCATTGATCAGGCCAACAAGGTCTATTAAACCTAGCTCGCTTCCTAGGGTTTCTAGTCCACTTTTAGGGTTTCCATTGCAATTAGGGTTTCACTTCATTTTTACTATTTTAATCCTAATTTTATACAATTACTCACAAACCCTAATTATTCCATCTACTCCTCATGAAAGATATTAAGGTTACCTTTTAAAAACTTATAACCCTAATTTTTGATTAAAGGCATAATTAAAAGTCAAATAAGTCTATTATTCCCCTTTTACATTAAAACTACCATTTTTATCCTTTTAATTCATGATACGATCTTTAGGCCCAGTTATCATCTTTTGTTCCTTCTGGATTAACAACTCATAGTTCATTATGGTCTAATTCACATATGAACTCTTTTATCATTAATTCCACATTTATCCATTAGAAAACCCTAATTTCCATATTAAGTGTATTTATCTACAATTAGGAACTTTTATACTCAAAATAGCTTTGAACCATCATATCTCAGCCTTATTCATGAATTTGAACAATTAAAGTCATTAAGAGTCATAATTACTAACATTAGGGTTTCAAGGCCCATTAAAGCTCATTTATGCACATGGAACCCTAAATTAATCCAATTATGTGTAAAGTTCATCCTTTTCGATCTTAATGTATCTTTTTATAATTAACAAGTTAATATCAACTTTAATCATCCATAAAACCCCTCTTAATACATTAATCATCTCAAAATAGGGTTGCTTAATCATTAATACATTAAAGTTGATAACTTTCACTATTTATCGAATTGTAAGAGGATTTAGGTTCTAAATCTATTTTTAATGGATTCCTCACATTTTTCTGATCAAAATTCATACGTTATATGCATTCATCCGAGCTACCAATAAAAAGATACGAATTTTGCAATATATACTTACTTGGGCCAATCATTGAGCGCCACGTCATCTCCATCCATGCAACGTAGCTCGATTACAAACATAACAAAAAGACAAGTTTTCCCTCATGTCATTCATTATTTCTTCAGCCCACATAGGGGCAAAACGGTCTAAAGTCATCCACCTGTCTGCAACCTCACAGAGACCTAGCATTGCCGCCATGGTCGTGGTTGGTGCGGATCCTCCTCCTCTTCCCTGACCCCGACGACCACCACGGAGGGTTCGCCTACCTCTGTCACACCTCCACGCACCTCAAGGTACCTTCATCCTATAGCCAAGGCAGCTGGTTCATGCTGGCTGTTACCGCAAACAATAGTCGGTCTTGCGGTCGTGCTGCTATTGTCATGCACGGGCTAGGGCATGGTGACTATGGTAGAGCCTCTCTTTGGCAACGTTGAACATCACTCATCCATCATGATGACTCCATGGTTCCTCATTGCCTTAGGGTTGGCGCTATTCTCTATCTTAGGGTTTGCTTGCAAAGAAGAAGAAGAAGAAGAAGAGAGTGAGAGGGTTGTGTGGGATCTCTCTTGAACTTGAAACAGAGGTTCTACCCCTTATATAGGGGAGGGTATCTACGCCCTAAGATGACCATTTATGAGTTAATAAGTCATTTTCCCAATAGGAACCCAAGTTCTTTCATTAGGAAGCAAACTTCTCTCTCCTAATTATCTTCTTAATCAACCATGTTCTTTGGATATTTAGGAATTCAGAAATTCTCTTTCTTATTCTCTTTATGCTTGACTTTTAATCCATTGACACAAATTTATATTTTCTTTTAGAATAAAATACCTCCTTTTTAACAATGCCACAAAATTCATTAATTATGCATCACACTATCATCTTATTTTGTATTATTTGTATTTTATCTTTCTTTTTCTCCATCGGGGATCCATGGACCCCAAGAAACTCTAATATTTCGAAATCCTTTTTAGTGGATACTCATTATCCTTCTAGATGCATATATATCCATTATTTATCATTATATTATTTATTTCTTATTAAAATATCTCTTTTCAAGGATTTCACTTTATCTCTCTTTTTATTTTCCTTTTTGGAATTCCTTCTAATATTAGAAACCTTATGGATACGAAAATCCACCAAAGATGACTCAATCATACCTCTTTCCACTTATTTTCCACATTTTATCATTATCTCCAATTTCTTTCTTAATAAAGAAATATTTAATTGATCTTTTCTTTTCTTATTGCATTAGTTTTGCAACTTTGGACTCCTTGGAACCCAAGAGACACAAAATCCACCTTTGGATAATATTCCTTTTCCTTCTAGAGGTTTCTACATCTTTCTTTTCTCCATTTCTTTAATAATGGAGTTTCCTTTGTCTTTTCCTTGTTATTGGGCCCAATAGCCAATAAAGCCCACAAAACAACCAACAAGGCTATTGTAAACGAAATCTTTTTATTCGAAACAAATTATATCATTATTTGTTCAAATATCTTTAATACGAGAAATTACATTTCTCACCAAAAGAACCCAAAAATTTGGGTTGTAACATCCTCCATAAGGAATATCATATATGGGTGTTCCTTCCAAATGACCTATGAAGAAACCATATGGAGCCAAAGTTGTACATGCCTTGGCAGTTCCAATTGATAATCTTAATATCACTTCATGGTGTTGATCAACTCCAGGCACTTCTACATTGTAGTAGGCCTCTTGTAGCTACCCTAAGAACATGTTCTAGCATGAAGATGGTGCACCCTTGTGTAGATACCCTAGAAAATGTCTTGAACATATGTCTAGGGTTATAATTATAATATTTCCCTTTTCTAACTCTTCTACACCTACAACCCATACTATAGGTTAGGAGGAAAAAGAAAGCTTTTAGGGATTACACAAGTCTACACCTAGTTCTAGAACATATAGGTTCTAACCCAGACACTAAGTCAACTTAGTCCACAATGGATAACTTACTAAGTTTCTAGTGTTGAGATGTAAGATTGAGTTAAGTTTGTGTTTCATGGGAACAATTTGTAATGTCATTATTATTTAGGATATATTTGTCATGGAACCGTTTATTACTCAAATACAACCTCCAAATGAGATGAAAGTCAATGGCTTAAGGACCTGAGCATTTATCCCTAGCATGGTAATATCAAAGGGTGGATGTGGAGAGTAAAGTTGAGCATACATGAATATACAACAAGAAGCTACCACCAACAAAATCTCAACAATCCACAAGTATTATTAATCAACTTTTTTATTACAATTTTTTTATTACATATTGCAAGTACATTATACAAGTCTGATCATGCACATTAGCTAGGATCTTACAACAAGTCCACCTGGACACATGCTCATAATCCATCAACTCCCAATCTATACTCTGACCTAAAACGTATTTGAAATGAGTGTATCAACACACAAGATGTTGAGAACAAGGCAAAAAGATACATATATAAGCTTTGTATAATTTGGAAAAGAGATGCATAAGTAAATGAATAAGAATAAATAAATTAAATACTCAAAAAAATGAGAACCCATGTTTCATGTCATTCCACTCCAATTGTACTAATAGGATTGTATACAAGGCCTTTGATCAACTTCCTGTTGGAAGGGTATGTGGGGGTGCTTATGGTTCAATGCCATTAGGTAACCCTATTTAATGAGATGGTCTGCCCTATTTTGAAAACTCAAGTATGATGCTCTCCCTTATGTCCTTACCTTGAGAATATAGGTAGATGCAAAAGGTTTGTAATATGGATTTATGTATCATGTTTTCAAGTTATTAAATCAACAAGGAAAAGCATCGAGTACAATACTAAAATACTACATGGAAATAGTTGAGCAAGTAAACAAGCATACACACATATCAAGTTGCAAAGAAGAAATCATATAAGTATTTAATGAATGTACTTGATTTGAATATTCATAACCTATCATTGGCCATCTATATCACAATAAAACACCTATTAAGAACAAGATTATATGCATGCATTAAATTCTCATCATCGACCCTAACTAGTTCCATTTTTAGGGTTTTGGCCAAGTTAGGTTCGAGTTGCTTATTAGTGAATTTGATGATCTCTTACTAATTTAGATTGCATGATGAAGGTGTGGTTCATCTTTCATGTCATTTTATATATTCCATTCATTTTGTATGATTATTTCAAGAATTAAGTAACTTTATTGCATTTTAGGGCAAAGGACTCGCAATAGAGCAACAAGGTTAAGGATCATCATTGCATGAGATTTATAATAAATATGAAATTAGAACATAAATGTGGAGACAAAGGAATATATTCATGCTTATGTGGATGTAACTTAAGCCTAGGTTCCTATGATTCAACATTAACAACTTTCATTCCACAATCCAACATATAAGACATATATCAAATAGTCCATCATATGAACTAAGTAGGACATCCCCATCAAGGATCGTGAGGGATAGTGTTGCCTGATATGAGAGGAGGATACATGAGAGAAAGATCTCTAGAGAAATAAGGCACAAGAAAGTCAAATCAACAATATAGATCACATAAGGAAACCGCTAGAGTGTTTAAGGTTATACACACCATCATTGGTCAAGAGGGGTTGACCTTAGGTATTAAGGTCACCCTACATCACAAGCTTATTGAATTTAGAGATCTCAAATATGGTGAAGCACCAAGGGAGGTCAAAATCATCATTTAAATTAAATCGATCCACTTATTCATAAAAAATGGGTACATATAGGCATGTCATGGCATAGGGACCCAACAAGAGAATAGAGGATTCATAGATGATCAAAGTGTCATGAAAAACTACACATTACTAGTTTCAATAATTTTTTTGGTCTGCACTAATTTCAACATTGATTAAATGTTGTGTCCACTAGGAGTAAGATTAATAATTAGAACCAATTTCATCATTAAAGCCTCAAAACTAGCCACATGCATGTGTTGGAGTCAATAATGGAGAAAAAAGAGGTTATTGGGACCCTTTTTAGTTCAAGAGTGCATAAAAGATACTAGTTTGACGATTAGGGGTTCAAAGGTGCATATAACATCCCAACTTTATCATAATTATACACTAAAAGTAGTCAACCATAGTCAAAGTTTGCATTTTTACTAGAACATGGAATGAGGAAAAGGTTTAGGGTCTGAAACTATGCCCAAGTTGTATATATTGTCATCAATTTTGTATATAGGTTCATTAAACCTGGCCAAGGGAGTTATGAGGTGTGGGTTTTTAAGATTATAGGAACCATATGAAATTTTGGTTGAGAGGGTTACATTGATTTATGCAAGGATCTTGGTGGTGGGACTAAGATCTAGTAGCTATGTGCCGCCCCATTGTTTGCACTCTAAAGGCAAAGCCACAACCACATGTATTGCAATGATATGCATGATCTATAACCCGGCATCCTCGAGTCACTCGCTACTCAATTTAGTCACCCTCACACAATCACTAGTTGCTAGCCCCGGTAAGTAGACGATGACTTCACTCACATGATGATGAGGGGCTAGTCTCAGTTCTATGAAGGGACTACTGGCCCATGAAGGTTGGTCGCCATTTTCCACCTTCCAATACTAGTCCAATATGGACCCTAGTCAGATTGGGCAGCACCTTTATGTCATGCATGTGTGTTTTGCCTATAAAGCCACCAGTGTGGTTCAAAGCTCGTGTGACAATTGTGAGGTTGGCTACTCATTGGAGGAGGCCAAACCTGGGGTAGCAGCAGTTGGACACACACTCTCCATGCTTTGTTGGGGCAGATGGTGGTCTCACCCAAGGTCTTAGGGAGTTGTGCAGCAAATTCCCACAAATGTATGGGTAGTGGTTCAACCCAGGGTGAAGGGTAAGAAAAAGAGGGAAAGGAGAACGATCCATATTGCTAAAAAGAAGAAAACTATAGGGGAAACTAATAGGAAGAAGAAACAAAGCTATTGGGTGTCAATTGCACAAAATGGGCGAGAATGCAGTTGACTAGTTTCTCCAAAGAAATCATGCTACGGTGTATGGACCAAGGTAGGAGATGAATTAGGAACTATGGGGTCCTGGATCCATTATCTAACCATAAGAAAAAGGGGTACATTAGAGTTTGCCCCATTGAGGGTGGAAGCTTTCGTAATGTGCCTCTAGTTGGGGCCCAAAAGCCTCTAGAACTCAATTAAATCAAGAATATGGTAGTCTTGTTCATATGGCCATATCTTGGCTATAATGGTCCAATCAAGGTGATTGTTGCATCATTGGATTCACAATTGAAATCTATACATCATGAAATACACAAGGGATAAAGGATATTACATTAAAATATTCAATTTTTTTGTGAGATGGTTACTCATTGAATCATGAAACTTAAAACAAATGTGCAAACTAAAGTCATACATTGTGAAAATTGATTTTGATGTGACCAAATTGGAGTATTTCAACACTCCACTTATGAAATTGAAATCAATTGAGTAATAATCTTACTTAATGGGGAGAAATGTCATACAAAAGGATAGAGAAAATTTAGGTCGTCACATCCTTCCCTCCTTAGTAGAAACATCTTCTTGGAAATTCAGTGAACATCATAGTCAAAGGTCAGAGGAAAAAGTTGACAATTATCATGTTTTTTTATCAAATCCCTAGGTTTCAAGGCATCCCCCATCGTGGGGTGCATGTATAGATTTCTATCATAAAGGGTTTACCCATACCAATTTATTTACATGAGCATTACTTATCTTGTTATCTTAGCATGATTTTCTTCAAAATTCTGAGTTTATATCCCTTATCCCCATTATATTTCGGTTTTTGTGCATGCACACATATGTTATAAAATTTTCAAATGGACATGTTCATTTTGATGAATTGCAACAATATTATCATTGAACTTGTATTTCATCATTACACTAATTTCATGTATGGTTTATTTTTCCCCAGATTATGTTACTCATCACTAATATGTTCCTTTCCCCTCATTAATCTAAAGTTAAGAAATGTATTCATCAGGTTTATTTGAGTTAAGACTCCAATACATCATCATATTGAGTTCATAATTTCAAACTAACATCTTTTATTCAAGGTGTGAGATATATAAGTCATATCATATGTGGGCTATAGTCTGTAAGCCCATATAGAGTCTAGTCAAATCTATTCAGGTTTGGAAGTCTATAGAGTCTTGTCCACCTTATCCTATACAAAGAAGAGGGGTCTCTTTGTACAACACACATTGTAAAAACATTGTAAATATATCTTCCATCCATTATATCCAATGTCAGAGCCTTCTTTGTGGGGATTCTAACCCTAGAGAGAAAGAAATGGGTATCTGCCAATTGGCACTTTTTGTCTTCATGGCTATTTGCAAGTAGGGATATATCGATCACCCTCTCTATAGGGTCATCTCTATTTCTCTCTCTCTCTCTCTCTCTCTCTCTCTCTGAATGACCTCCATCATCCAAATCTATATCTAACAAGTATTATCTTCATTGTCATCTATCATTTCTCTGTGTCCATCTTTCATCTTCCCCAAACACAAAGTTCAATCAGTCACTCCATTAAGAAAAATACTAATTTCTAGTCATCAGTCTTCTTACATCACCAAGATCAGTAACATCATCATCTTCACCATATGCGTCATCTTATTCTCCAAGGTGGAAGTCATCTACACCATCTGGTTCATCTTCTTCTCAAAGGTGAAAGTCATCTACACCATCTAGTTTGTCTTCTTCTTCAAGGTGGAAGTCATCCCCACCATCTAGATCGTCATCTATGGGGAAATTCATATCCATATGTATTGTCTTCTCCTTCATTCATATTTTCATCTATGGTTGAATTCAAATCCTCCCAGATCCTCATCTCCATCATTTGATCATCATCTATTATGGAAGTCATCTCCACTTGAATCATCATCTCTTTTGGATTCACACTTGAAGTCTTATTTCTAGATAGGAGTCATCTATGAAGTTAAGGTTAAAATTTGTCCCAGCATCACGAATCAAAGTGTGTTTTACAATCAACATGTCATATGTCTTCATTAGGAAATGTACGGTTTCATCCAAGCCGCAAGTTACATGATGTGTTAGCAATCAACACGGTGTTGACAGAATTCCATTTCACGCCTACACAGTGTGTTAGTAATCAACATGGCATGTCGGTGGCAGTATGTTCAAAACCCCTTCTGCAATCAAACTTGCAGTGTTATTGTCCAACACGACATGTCAGCATTAGGGTTTGCAATTCAATCGGCAGTGATGGCATCTTTAGTGGGTGTGTCCCACATCTGTTATCCAAGCATCTTTGGTGGCCAGATCAGAAGCTCCCTAGAAAGACAAAGATCTATCTTTATCATATTAGTTCTTTGACCTAGCCCTACAAGTTTGTTTGCGGGGAGGAGCCTTTGCATCTCTCAAACTCTCAAGCACAAGATCCACCTCTCTCATGTGTGAGGATTCATCCCTTTCAAGCACCACATCAATATTTCATTATTCATGAGGTCAAGTTCTCTTAATCCTATTGAGAAGTCCAACACACAACTTGTATGGTGATATAAAACCAATCCTTCTATGCTCATTTCTTCCCTCTCTCCCATATCCCCAGATGTCATAGGGGAGTTTCTCGTTGTCTTTATCCACCCCAACCACTTTTGTCATCTCTTTGTAGTTGGTGTGCCAGGGAAATAAAGTGGAGATGAGAAGAGGAGGATTAGGAGAGAGTTCAAAAGAGAAAAGTGCAAGGAGAACATTGTCTTCATATGTATTTTGTGTACTTAACATGTTCTCTAGATTTCACTCTATAGTTCAAGGCCAATGTTCATCCTTACCATTCAAATGCCAAGTTACCAAGCATTGATTTTTCATTTAGAATTCATTTTATTGTGTTGTATTCAGCTAATGAAGACAATATCTCATATCAATTGGATGTCCTTAGTTTTTTACATTAGCAAAATATGTGTCTTCATTGGCCATGTCTTGTTCATTCTAATCCAACAACACTTTAGTCTTCTAGTATTGGAACATCTTGGATTATGAGCACATTTGGTTGTGTCTCTGTGTGACACACATGTCTTTTGTAGAAGATCATTTGGTCAACTACATCATCTATTTGTATTGGAACCACATGAAATTGGGGTTGAGAGTGTTAGTGATTTATGTGAGGATTGTGGTTAGGCGATGAAGATCCAACTGACACATACCATCTCATCCTTTGTGCCTTGAGGGTGGTGCTCATGTCCATGTGTCTTATTGTAATAGGCATCCACTGCATGACCCAACATCATTGGATGGCTCGTTGCTTGGTACGGCCGCCATCCCACAATCATCTTCCACTCACTCCCACTGGTAGTCATTAAATTCACTCACTCTACAGTGACTATCTAGCCCTGGGTATACAAAGAGACTATTGGTGCACAAAGGTTGTCCTCTATTCCCAACCCTCTAATCCTGGTCTAGCATGGAACATAGCTAGAATGGATGACACCTGGGTTTCGTGTCTACTCATGTTGCCCTCCAAGACCACCTGTGTGGTTTAAAGCTCACAAAGCAACAACGAGGTTGGTCTCTTATGAGAGGGGGGCCAAACTTAGGGTAGAAGCAGTACAGGAAGCTATAAATACATTCGTTCACACTTGTCATGCATTGTCAAGGTTGAGGCTCATCTTGCCTTAGGCCAAGGGGAGTTGCACAGTCAATGCCTAAAAGTGCATGGGTGGTGGTGCCTCCTAGGGACAAAGAGAATAAGAAGAGGGAAAGGAGAGTGATCTAGAGCATGAAAAGGGAAAAAAAGATAGGTGAAGTGAAAAGGTAAGAAGAAAAAGTTATGGGGATGTTAATTTCTCAAGGGAGCAAGAATGCAGTTGATTGGTTGCTCCAATGAAACCCTACTATATTGGTATGGACTGAGGAAGAAGATGATTTGGGGGTTTTGCATCATGCATATGTGATCTAATAGTATGAAAAAAGGGGACTTTGAGGGTTCACCTCATTGAGAGTGGCGGTTACGGTTCCCATGCCCCCAAGTTTGGGCCCAAATGCCTCTAAAACTCAATTCATTCAAGATTAAAGTAGCAATGTACATATGACCATATCTTGGGTTCTAAGGTCGAATTCATGTGATTTTTGTGTCATATGATTCACAATTAAAATCTATATATCAAAAAATATATAAGTGAGCAAAAAGATTACATGGATGATGTTAAACTTTAGTTGCAAGATGGTGATTGATTAAAGCATGAAACTTAGATCAATTGTTCAAATTAAAGTCATATAATGTGAAATCGATCATTGATGTAAATGAATTGAGTATCACAAACCTCCAATTATGATATTTTTATTAAAACATTGAGTAAGAAAGTCAAATGATGAGAGAGAAAGTGTATATTAGAGGAGAGAGAAAATTCAGGTTGTCGCATATACCATAAATTGTGTTGGGCTAGTAAGGGTTCCATAGTCAAACTCATCTCATGTCATAACACATACTTGACCCTTCCAAAAACAAAATTAGGTTGTCTTAAAGAAAACTCATAACATCAACATCAAAATTAGCATCAGCATGAGCATCAGCATCGACACCCATATCAACATCAACATCAATATCACCATGCATCATTAACTTTGGTCATGTAGACTATCTATAGACAACCTTTATGATGTCTCTAGACAACTCTAAAGACTAAATCGACTATTTAAACACTCTCATCTATACTAATGTTACATCTCTTTCCCTTAGGTGTCTTGTAAGCTCACTACCTTTCTACATGTGGTAATATTTTTCATATGTACATATACACTAATACTTCAAATAGGTCTACTTTAACATTTAAATAGGAGAAAGAAAACTACCACACTCCTTTCCACTGAAATATAAAACAAAAATGAGTTACCACATTCATCAGGAAGTCTAGTGCCATGTCACTAGAGAAAAGCAAGAACATGGTACACACCTATGTAACTATCCTAAGAACATTCCATGAAGAAATGTCTAGGGTTTCAATAAGAATTCCATTTTCTCACCTTGTTGATCCTACATCCCATACTATAAGACATAAGGATAAGAAAAGAAAGGTACTAGGAATTACACAAGTTTACTCCTACTTCTCAAACATCTAGGTACTATCCTAGAAGCTAAGTCAAACTTAGTCCACAAAAGACTTCTTATTAAGTTTCTAGGGTGGAGATGTAAGGTCGAGCTAATTTGTTTTTCACATGAGAAATGTTTGGTGTAGTTGTTTTTTATGCTCTAATACCATCTATCATAGACTCATTTATTACTCAAATACAACCTCCAAATGACTAAAAGTTGATGATTGAAGGACCCAAGTATTCATCCTTAGAAAGGTAATATCATATCATGGATGAGGAAGTGTACAATTTTAGCATACATGAACTCTGAAGCTATCTCTAAACCTAAAACAAATGCAAAACAAGTACACAAATTGTTTGGAATAGGGTAGAAATATATATATACACACACATACACACACACACAAATATATATATATATATAGATATATATATATATATATATATATATATATATATATATATGTGTGTGTGTGTGTGTGTGTGTGTCTATATTATCTGCATAACTTGAATGATTTAGAGGTAAACAAAATGAGAACACATGTTTTATGTACTCCAATTATACCAACAAAATCATATATCATAAGGCCTTTAACCAGCTTCCCACTGGAAGGTTTTGTGAGTGTTCTACAGGCTAAATGCCATTATTTAACCCTATTTGTTGACATGGTCTGCCCTATTTTAACAAATCAAGCAGGATGCCCAGTTTTATGTTCTAATCTTGAGAATACAGAAGGTGAATAAAATTTACATATAATATAATTTTATATTATGTTTTCAAGTTATAAAATCAACAAGACAAAGGATTGAGAAAAATACTACAAAAATACATGCAAATATGTGCAAGTAAATGAGCATAAAGACATATCAAGTTGCAAATAAGAAATTTGTAATCATATAATTATTGAAGCCCATACCCAATTTAGAAATTCCTAATATAACTTATTCTTGATCATCAAGATAGAAGTCTTTCCTAATTAAGAACAAGATTACATTTGTAACGCCCGGGCCCACTGCCCAAGGCTCTAGTAGAGTTTCAGGAATGACGACTGGCCCCACAAACCACCACTAGCCTTAACTGCGCACTTTGTCCACACAGACGCGCAAGCCAGGATCAACTTCCCGACTGGTCACCCATCCTAGTACTACTCCAAGCTGAGCACGCTTAACTATGGATTTCTTTAGAGATGGGCTCCCTGAAAAGGAGTTGCACCTTGGTGATATGGGTAGTCCAATCATTCCTTTTAAGATCAACTTATCTGAGGCCTCAAATCCTGGGATGTTACAATCTCCACCACTTAGACTCTTGACGTCCTCGTCAAGTCTCAACTATATGGCCTCATAATCTGACCCCATTTCAGTGCAGACCCACAATGGCCCATGCACACCCAGCTCCCGTCCACGGCTACCAGCGCAAGGACGGCTCCATCTCGTCTCTACGGATAGCCCTTTCCAACTTGCCTGGACCGCACGGCTCAAGACTGGCATGCCACATGCCCATGTGGGCCCCACCTACTGGAGGGGTTATGGCTCTGATACCATTTGTAACGCCCGGGCCCACTGCCCAAGGCTCTAGTAGAGTTTTAGGAATGACGACTGGCCCCACAAACCACCACTAGCCTTAACTGCGCACTTTGTCCACACTGACGCGCAAGCCAGGATCAACTTCCCGACTGGTCACCCATCCTAGTACTACTCCAAGCTGAGCACGCTTAACTATGGAGTTCTTTAGAGATGGGCTCCCTGAAAAGGAGGTGCACCTTGGTGATATGGGTAGTCCAATCATTCCTTTTAAGATCAACTTATCTGAGGCCTCAAATCCTGGGATGTTACAACATTCCCCAATTAGATTCTCATCATCAACCATAACTAGTTCCATTTAGGGTTTAGGTCAAGTTAGGTTCTAAGTTTCTTTTTGGTACATTGCATGATCTTTTATTGAACTAGGGCTCCATTATGTAGGTGAATTTTATGTTTCAAGTCATTTCAAGGTTCAATTTATGTTATATGATTATATCAAAATTTATGTTAGTTATGTACATTTGAGGGTTGAAAAACTCATAATAAGGGAACCAATTTCATGGGACCAAAGAAAGATATGAGAATAGATTAGCAAGATATGTATTAGAAGTACAATAAAAAATAGGCAGATGCTCCCTAGAGACAAAGCATCCTATAACCAAAATTAGCTATCAACATTTCCACTAATGTACAAAGATCAACTAAATTCCTTATAGATTGACATATGAACTATGTGGGACATCTAATTCAAAGATATCATAAGGGATAGAGTATTCCCTTTTTTGAGAGGAGAGGATAAGAGAAAATGATCCACGTAAGAATTAAGGCACAAGAACCACAATTCAAGTCACATAGGTCACATTAGGCATCTTACAGTTACAAACAACACTAGTGTGAATGAGGGATGATCATAAGAATTAAGGTCACCAAACATCACAATGCTACTAATTTCAAAGATCTAAAATAGTTGGGTGAATCAATTAGATCAAACACATCATTTGGTTCAAGGTATAACCATTATTTTTCATAATAGGGGTACATTTATGAATTTAAGTCCATATCGAACAATTGTAATCAAAGAAAGAGGTTTAGGGTTGATTTTAGTGTCATACAGAATCACAAGGTTACCGATTCAAGTTATAGTGAGTCTAGATGTCATTTATAAATCATGTTAGCAATATGGGCCATAGCTCAACATTAAAGTCCCAAACTAGTTAAATATGTGCAACTAGAGCAGTCAAGATCAATAGTGGTGATGAGGGGTTCAAACATGTTTAGAAACACGTCTATTTTTCTAATTAGAGTTACAAGCATCAAGAAGGGTCATCATTTGATCCTTTGTTGACATGAAGATCATTAATTACATCAAAAGTCATAAAGAGAGTTCAAAAATTGACAAACTAGGAAACTATGAGTAAAATTAGGTCTTGGAAACCTTTTTAATGGAGAAAAGGGAAGAAAGAAAGCTTCAATTTGGAAAAATGGGTGAAATGGGAAGATTGGTTTAGAAACATTAGAGTTGGTAATGGAGACATTGGTGCCAACCTACCATATTGAGGAAGAAGACAAGGTGTGGGCCTTCAAATCATTGGGTTCGATCTGTGGACACATATCTGACAGTCATGGTTGATCCAAAAAAACACAAGGTAAAAGAAAAATTTTATGTGCCAACGAGAGAGGGTTCCCACTTAAATTGGCTCATGTTATCACATTTGGCCCAATTAGGGACAACAACACATTAACTTGGCTAATTTACATACGATTTGTCTCAATTTTGAAAGGCCAAGACTTGGGATGATGGCTTGATTGAGGTGATTTTTGTGTTGTTGAATTCAAAATTGAAAGCTCCACAATATAAAATACAATGGGGATCGGGGTGATCACATGGATGAGGTTTAATCTCTCTTACAAGATGGTAATAAATTAAAATATGATACTTTCAATTATGTAAATTGTGTCATGTTAAAAAGTTGACCATCTATGTGACCTAGTTGAAGTCTCACACCACTCAAACCATGAAGATGATATAAAAAGTAAGAAGTGTAATTGATGAGAGAGAAAGAGTATAATAGGTGAGAGAGAAATTCAAGTTTTAACTTCCATTCACTCGTCTCTAACAGGAAAACTTTGATCTACATCATAAATCATTCACCACAAACCCCAAAACATTGTTGATGGTAGTGGCCATATATACGGTATAATTATGTTTACTTGCTTCTATTGCTTGCCGGTTATGCCGACTCCTTTTTTTAGTCAACAATCCTTGTGACAAAATCAGAAAGAGTCAGAGGTCAAACCCTGGAGCCAAATCATTATTGTCTTTTGCCCCTTGGTCTCTCTCTTTCATTATGAAACCTTTCGAAACTCTATCTATAGCTAGAGAAATTCCTATTCCCCGGGGGATTTCCTTTTTCAAGCCGTGAACCTGAAACTCATTCTTTTGATCTTTTCATCTCCAACCGCTCATTTTGCCACATTCACATTTCCAAAGTCTGCCCTCGCTTACGTTATGGGAGCCAGACTTCACTATCATTTCGCTGGGCTGTTCTGCCAGCTATTTATTTTTGATGGCCTGGCACTGTGATCAAAACTACGTATATAAATATCAATAAGTAAATAGAACCTCATTTTTGGATAGCATGCCTCTTCAGGAAAATCATCTACATGGCATGATTCCTCATAGTAGCATCATGAATATGGTGGATTGGAATTGGAAATGTATCCACTCTTATAATACAAATATTCTCGATTATGATTGTCCCTAATCTAATATTCATATAAATTATGTGTGAGTTCATGTTCTTCCAAATGAACCAACAAGTCACGGTGAATATGGTTTTCCAGTTGTTAGTGTTCTTTATATGCTTCATGTTGTAACCGACCTATTCACTGGGCATAGACTAAAGAGCCTCCACATAAAGTTGTTAGACTTTGTCTCTAGATCTCCTTGGCAGAATCTAGGGTTATGGATGGAAGATAATACGTCATGAACCCTTGTCTTGGGCATCCCCTAATTTCTTTTTGTGTCTACCTACAAAATGTCTAATTTGTTCAAATTAATCCAACATTTGTCAGTCGTCTGCAGCAGATTTTCACCATTGGAGTTTTTGGCAATTGTGGGATTGTTTGGCCAACCAGAAGAAGTTAGTAAATTACTTCATTTTTTATATAATAGAATTAAGCTTCCAATACAACATGAAATCACTTAATGCCAACATAGGATGTGTAATCTAGATCTGTTTTAGTCATAGGATATACTTTCTAGTTAGCCAACCCACTTTCCATTCAGGTGACCTTCTAACTAATAGAGATTTCCACCTACATGTGGTTTGAATGACCCAAAAATCCAATTGGTCAATAAAAATTGTGTAAAGTTTTATTAAATTACAGACCAATTGAAGATGAATTACGATTATTTGATCGATAACATCGGATGGTTGATACACTTTTTGTCCATTCTTTTCTATACAGGCCAGTCACCCAACCCAAAAGGTAATTCAAAGGTAGGTCATCTGACCAACCCATATCATATGATTTTTAAAATAATATAAGTGTGCCCCCAATGGATTTTAAAATATCAGATTATGAGTGTGTCCACGAAGGTTATGACCATTTGAGTGCACATTTATACTATAATAATCCTCACTCCAATCGTCAGAGTTGGGAGTGAGAATATGAAATCTTTATTTATTCTCTAGGTATTTCATGGAGAGATAATTTCTTATCTTTTCTACTTGAATAAAACTACAAATACAAGAACCAAAAATATATTAAATGTCAAAAAATCCATAAACCACTCAAAACTTAAATCAAGTAAAACATTGAGTAAAACACAAGCAAGTCATGCAAAACTAAATTAAAGTGCAACTAAAAGACATTTATCACAGGGTTTTTGGGAAGGGTTTGCTTTAAAATAATTAAAAATTATTTCCCATTTTACCCTAGTCATCTATTTTGTTGCATCTATAGAACGTCAATCAATAAAAGAAGTATAAAGGAAAAGACATTACAATTTCTCATACTAAATGTACAATAGCTAGACATATCTTTGTCACTAAATAACTCAAACTTTTGGTTTTAGATCCGAATACACCACCAAGAAATTAGGATAATCTCCCAAGAAGTCTAGATTAGCCACAAAGTTGTTGCACAGTTGTCTTCTTCATGGAATCTTGTTATTGTCTTGTGGAATAGATTCTCCAAGCCACTGCATGTGTGCCTTGGACTCTACTTCATCCACATAGGTGAATAAGAATGTGGTGTACCACCTTGGCCACCAAGTTGAAATAGAAGAGGATTTGTTGACATTCTAGCCGGTCCATAACTCCCTTTCTTCTCCTATCTTAGGAAGCCATCCTTAGGGAAACTTCTCTTTCTTCAAAAGAGAAATATGATGGCCAGCTTGTCTCACAAGTTATCTCAAGTGTTGTGTCCACCCTTTAGGACATGCCCACTTTACATAGAAGAGGCATGGGTTTGGAAAATCCTATTTCCAATCCCTTTCCTAATCACAATCTTAATATTGAAAGATTAGACTACATTTCCTATTTGTCGACTGGGTTAGACTCAATCTTGATCTGAATTCCATGTTGAATTCCTATCAGCCAACAAGTTCCGAATCAGCTGACTACGTTAATTAGTATCTAAATCTAAATTGGTTTCCAAATTAAAACCTTCCTTTTTTAATTATAATCAACTAATTGGGGTTCCCAACCAGCCATTTGGGTCATTGTAAGTAAATCCAGCAACTAACTGACAATCTATTGATGACCTACCAATTTAATTGGGTGATTGGGCATTCTAATCACTCGATGGGATAAGAAATTAGCATGTTTATGATTCAGAGTATGCTTACCATTTTCCTAATTGTGAATTTCAATTCCCTTATCCATCCTTATGCTTGTGACCTAGTTGGTTTCTAATTACATTGGTAGTGATTCTCATAACCTCACAAACAAATATTGGTGTCTCGACACTCGTCATTTCTACCCAAGCAATAGAAGTTGGAGAACAACTTCAACCATAAAGTGATCAATGTTACCATGATTGTATAAACCCTTTCTCATAGATATCTGAATTAAACCTAAGGGATGTGATTGTCATCCTATTTACACTTAATTATATTCCTTGAACTAGAAATGACTATTTGAGGCATTTTAAGCTCAATATCATACATTGACTCATATGATAATGTCATGCATTTCCACATTCTCTCTTATAAGTGGTTGGGATATCACTCAAAAGGAGGTACAAATTCCATCTACATCACTCATAGTTATCCCGGTGTGTCACAGTGCACCCAATCACTACCTTTTTGGCAACTCTTTTTTGGAGCACATTGGGATAGTGGTAAAATAAATGTGTGACTGTTATAACCTCATTTTTCCTAGTTCAGGATTGAAATGTAATTTCTCCTTTTTAAGATATATGAACATGTAATTGTTTGATTTTATTTAAATGAGTGGATTTCCTTGCTAAATAGCCTTGCTTGTTTGATTTTGTGGGCCTTATTGGTTATTGGGCTCAATACCAAGAAAAAGGAAATAAAAGGAAAAGAAATTCAATTAATAAAGGAATAGCTAATATAAGGAGAATAGAAGGATATAGAAGCATCTATAAGTCTAGGAATGATCCTTCAAAGATGGATTATGTATCTTTGGGATTCCTTGGGTTCCAAGGAGTCCAAGTTGCAAAGATAATAGGATAAGAAAGAGAAAATACCAATTTAATAAGCTTTAATAAATGATAACTTGTACATGAAGATAATGCCCTTTTCCTTTGGAATTTGGGACTCAAATTGGTTAACCAAGTAGATTAAGGCAAGATAAAGATTCCCTTAAAATTTGGTTGAAAAAGGACACTCAAATAAGGATTTATAGATTATTGAATTTATCCTAAAATGAGATGATAATTCGATAAGAAAATCAATGTCACACTTTAATAGGGATTTAAATCCCAATTTTATTAGTTGACCAGTCGCTCGGGACTGTCGGATCCGCGATCTAGCGGTCAGGACCTAATCCCAGTCTCACGGGAGACTAGAACTCGATGTCCAGTTCCCAGGGAACTCAATCAAAGATTGTTCAAGTTAGAGGTGATGTGTGAGGCTAGAAAGAAGTGCATCACTACCGGGAGGTTGTTCCGACCTTATCTAGCCTAGGTTTCTCGAGGTGTCATCATGAATTGGAGGAATCCCCAATTCATTGGGAACCTGTTATGAACCCTATATATAGGGGACGGGTCTGGGCATCATGAGCAACTCTCAAACCAATACCCTCACAACCAAAATGCAAAGGCAGAGTTGTTGGTGCCTTCAATTCAACGAACAACCCTGATCTTCCCACTCGACAAGCAACATACCTTGCTGGAGTATTCAAGTCCAGTTGACGGTGGACGATCAACGCGAAGGTGCAATTGTTTGGTTGGGCGAGTTCGTGGGAGGAAGGTGAAGGCCCGTGTGTTGTTCGTTTTCTCACAGAGGATTGGAAGTGTCGAGTCAACCCTCAAGTTGACCACCTAACTCGCACAGCGTGAGGTCGAAGGAGTAAGATGACCTGCGGTGATTGTAAACCTTTTCCCCCGAGTCACAACAGTGAGGTAATGCCCTTTTTGGACTTTTCACATCTTTTCTTCACGAGTGCATGCACCGTGGGGTAGGACCCATGTCTCCATGTGGCGGGAGCCGAGTGGATCCGGCCTGACCCACTGGCGTGGATTATCCAAGTGAATAATCCACGCGGTAGTCCTTGATTGGTGGGAAATGCCTTCTCTTGTAAAAATCATAGAAAATCATAAGATAATTGTATGAGAAAACTTTATATACAAAAGTTGATTAGAAAATCATTAGGAACCTATTAAAAATGTTATTAAAGCATGATTACATTTCTAATTGCAAAAGTGCCTTAAGTGGATCATGTTATGCATTAAACCTTAATTAAAACCCTAATTATGTTTGGAAATCAGATTTAAGGTCTTAAATAGGTTATTTCGAGTTATAATAACATGTTGAGAGGAAAGTAAGAATTGAATCTGATTTAGATAATTATTTGCTTACTTTAGGGTTTTCACACATAAATCTATAATAATGGATATAGAAACCCTAATTTAGGGTAAAAGGTGATTAATATGATTAATTTGAGATTCCTTAGAAGAATGCAATAGTGAGTCAATCTAAAGCATGTTAGGAAGGATTTAACATGCTAGTAAGGGTTTGTAATTAGTTTTTTTGTTTTAGGGTTTATAGTGACAATGATAAAGGCGAACCCTAATGAAACCCTAAAAGCAAATAGGAAACCCTAAGAAGTAAGTTTAAGTGAATAGATAGAATCTGATAAAGTGGATAATAAATACAGTACATGTACTATTTTAGGATTCTTGCTTTTGTGGATTAAACTTATTGCTTGGACAATTTTTGCTTGGATTTACTATTAGCTTGTTGAATCTACTGAATAGGTATGTGGTTAATTTATGAATAATCGCCTTATGATTAACGGTGTTTCATGAGGTTTCTCGATTGATGTACAACCTAAGTTATTTGTTTGATTCTGCAATCTCATAAATTCACTATGTGTATAACAATTAATAATGAATGTACTTCTCAAACCTTCATACTACCCTGATGTATGATGCAAGACCAAGCCCCAGAGGGAAGGTCTGAGTTGGTCCAGCCCCGGAGGGAAGACCATTGGGCACCTCAAGAAGTGACCCCAGGCACCAAGCTTAGGATGGAGAAGGTGGCCTTATGTCCCTTGTAAGGAAAAAACCCTAAGAGAGGGTAATCCAGGGTTTAGGATAAAAGTGGTTGAGAAGTTACATCAAAAACATAATTTGGATTGTTAATCAACTATTTGCTATAATTAGGTTGTTAGAGCCTATTTGTGATGTTGTGTTTATCCCCACATATCAGTATCACAATATACTGATCAAAGTTTTGTTTTTTGGCATTTTAGGTACAAATCTGAAATTGGACAAATAGAAAAATGAAATTTGTGAAGATACAACTAAATATTTCAAGCAGGATTAGATATAGATAGATTTCTTCTGTGGATAGAAGTCGTAGATCCGAATTTTATTAGGTATGTAAAAGTTTTATTTTATTCCATCTTTCCAGTTTAGTATTAGTAAAATTTGATAATTATTTTTTATTAAATGTCAAACCATTGATCCTAAAATATTTGGATAACGCCTCCGACCTCTTAGTCTCCCTTAATTGGCGGTTACTGGGAGGCAGGGTTGTTACATTTTGTATCAGAGCCAATGGTTTCTCATTTAATCCTTAATAATTATTAAATTTTACAAACTCTATAGAACGGAGGGAGTTATTAGAGGATTTTCCGATGACAGAGGTGTCTAGAAAAGGATCACGGTCTGAGGGCTGGCAATATTTTCCTCCACCATGCTAGTCGGTCACGAGAACTCCCGGATGTGGTGTGACTGCCTGGATAAAGTCTAAGGTGTTGACTCGAAATAAGATACCTTTAGGACTCTCTCATCTATTTCATCCCTTCTCAATCCTAATTCAATTAAGGTTCTATGGTTTGGGGTTTTTCTCTCTCTTCCCCACCCTCTTGAGATCAGGGTAAGTATGATAAGGATTAAGGAATCCTCCACCAAATTAATGAAAGATACATAAACAAGATGTCATCATCATAAGTATAATTAGTTTAAATGTAAACTAAAGTTTTATTGTATGCTTATGTACATAGCACGTGTTAAGACCGTCGCGATCCCGACTGTTAAACCCTCAATTTTGCATATGTATTCATAATTGAATTGTAAAGATTTTGTGAATATGGACTTAACTGAAAAGGTTGGATGCTTTGCTTCAAAGAATGGATTTCTTTGCAAATCTCCCTTTTTATAGGGATTTCGTAATTTCTATTATTAGATCAATCCAATAATGGATATAAAAGAAAAGAAGAAAAGTCCAAATAAAAGGAAAAGATACAAGATAATGGATATTAAGCAAAGTAATTATGAGAAATACATAGAAATCTCTAGAAAGTAGAATTAATGGCCACTATTAAATAAATTTTGTTTCTATGTGATTTCTAATAAAAGAAATATGAAAAGAGGAAAAAGGAAATGAAAGATAAAGAGAAATCCTTGAAAAGAAATATCTTAATAAATAAATAAGTAAGATAATGAAAAATGAAGAATGTAGATGCATCTAGAAGGATGACAAGTTTCCTTAAAAAGGAATTTCGAAATCTTAGGATTTCTTGGGATCCAAGGAGTCCCAATGAATAAGAAGAAAGAGAAAATGCAAATTAATATAAAATAAGAGGATAATGTGATACATAATTAATAAATTTTTGGTATTATTAAAAAGAGGTACTTTCTTCTATGAGGAAGTATAATTTCATGGCCAAAGGATTAAAAGCTATGTACAAAAAGAATAAAAGAGGTAATTTTTGAATTCCTAATATCTAAAGAATAAAGAATATCAAAGAGATATTTAAGAGAGAGAAAATTGCTTCTTAATGAAGGAACTTGGTTTCCTTTTGGGAAAGGGGCTTGGATCTCATGGATGGGCATCCTAGGGCTTTGCTACCCTCCCCTATATAAGGATTGGATTGTTTGCCTCGGGTCTAAGAGAATCTCAAGCATCCCACACGCTTCTTCACCTTGTATCCGCTCAAACCCTAGCTAAAGGGAGTCGTGCAATCCCTGGAGCAATGAGGAGCAGTGAAGGGGTTACAATGGAGGCATGATGCTTCCCCGACCACCTAAGAGAGCTTGCCCATCATCTCCTTGCTCTAATCTTCAAGAAGTGCCTACAGGAGGTCTGCAAACTTGATGTGATCACGGGCATGGCACTCTTGAAACTGGTCATCTCGGCCATGCTTTGAGGCCTTGTTGGGTGCGACAGAGAGTGGCAGAGGTTGGGTGATGGGTTCCAGTGAGCTCTAAACCTTGGGGAGGTGGGATATGACCCCACGATCGGCTGCAATCGACGGTAGCGTAGGGATCGCGAGGAGGAAGATGACAGGGGTGTCATTGGACGGTTATACCCCTCCCGAGTATGAAGAGATGGCCGCTTAAGTGAGGGAAAAAGAGTAATTTCGTTATATTTCAGTCGTGGCTACGTGATGCATGGAAAGGCTGATGTGGCAACCTGTCATTGGTTCAAGTAAGTGAAACTTGCAATTTTCATAACTAATTACTCATAACTCCGATTGTAGCAAATAATATATGTATTTTGCTCAGAAAAATGTGAGGAATGCAATAAAAATGTAAATAAAACCCGATTCCTCTTACAATTCGAAAAATAGTGGAAGTTATCAACTTTAATGCATTAATGGTTGAGAAACCCTAACTTAAGATGATTAATGTATTGAGAAGGGTTATATGGATGATTAAAGTTGATATTAACATGTTGAGTATAAAAAGACGCATTATATATAAAAGGATGAACTTTATGCATAATTTGATTTATTTAGGGTTCCATGTACATAAATAAGCTTTAATGGGCCTTGAAACCCTAATTATGATTCTTAATGGCTTTAATTGTCCAAATTCACAAATAAGACTGAGATATGATGAATCTACACTATTTTGAGTATAAAAGTTCCTAATTGTGGATAAATACCCTTAATTTAGTAATTAGGGTTTTCTAGTAGATAAATGTGAAATTAGTGATAAATAGAGTTCATATATGATTTGAACTATAAGGAAATATGATTTGTAAATTTGAAAGAAACTGAATATGATAATTGGGCTTATGATGTTGAAATTAGGGTTTGTGAACTAATAGAGAATTAAATGTGATAAAATTATTATGGAGGTTTAAACGCTAATAAAACCCTAAAGTGGCCTAGAAAGCCTAAGATGGAATCCAGGTCTATCTTGAGAATGTTTTGGATAAACTATAACACCTAGATGTATTGCATTAATTTTAGGATGTTGTTGATTGCTTGTTTGATTGTTCTTTATCATTATTGCTTGGACATCAAGTTGCTTTGGATCAGGTATGTGGTTAATTATGGTTAATCAAATTAGTTTCCTGAAGGTTTTTCAGATGATTAATCACATTGAATGCAACCTATCAGTTTGGATGTTCATACTTACAAATCATAAAGTCACTATGTTTATCACAATTATAATATAAGTGTGTATTCTTGCACCTACATGCCACCCTAATGGATGATGCAAAAAGGTCAAGCCCAGGAGGGAAGACCCATGGGTACCATGAGTGGTGACCCCAAACACCAAGCTTGGGATTGAGAAGGTGGTCTTTATTGCATGACTAATGGGCACCATGAGAGGTGACCCCAGGAACCAAGCTCGGGATTGAGAAGGTGGCCTTAAGTCAATGGCAAAAGAGAAACCCTAAAGAGGGTATTCCAGGGTTAGGGAAAAATCGGTGGAGAATGTCACATTGAAAGCGTAAATTGGCTTGTTAACTAACTTGATTGTGATATTTAGATTGTTAGCCATGTTTGGGAAATTTTGGTTGTCCCCACATACCGGCATATTCATTTATGTTGACCGACGTTTTGTTTTTCGGCATTTTGGGTACAACCCTGAAAGAATAAACAGTAAAGTGACACATTGTGAAAATAAGAAATAAAGTGCGAGGAGGATTAGATAGAATAGATTCAAGTTGTTGATAGAAGCAGATATCCAAAGATTTTAAAAGGTATGCAAAGTTTTATTTTATATCAGCTTTCAGTATAGTTTGGTATAATTTTATAATTATTATTGAGTATTTGTTGAACCTTTGATCCAGTTAATTGGGAAAATGGATCTGACATCTTGGTCTCCCTTAATTGGGGGTTATTGGAGGCGGGGTCGTTACATTTGGTATCAGAGCATTGGTTCCTCATTTAATCCTTAATAATTATTAAATTTCACAAACTTTATAGAACCCAAGGGAGTTATCAGAGGATTTTTTGAAAGACAAAGGTGTCTAGAAAAGGATCATTTTTGGGGGCTGGCAATATTTTCCTCCGCATCACTAGTCTAAATACGAGGACTCTCGGATATGTGTGACTGCCTGGCCAATGTCTTAGGATCTGACTCAAAATAAGATACCTTTAGGATTCTCTCATCTATTTTCATCCCTTCACAAACCTAATTTTGTTAGGATTATAAGGTTTAGGGTTTTCTCTCTCTTCCTCACCCTCTTGAGGATAGGGTGTGCATGATAAAGGTTAAGGAATCCTCCACCAAAATTAATAAAAAGCATATAAATAAGATGTCATGGACATAAGCTTAATAGTTTAAGTGTAAACTAAAGAATAGTTGCATGCTTAGGTCGTATGACATGTGTTGTCATGAGAGACCTGAGGTTAGACCCTCTGGTCAGGAGGATGAGTAGAGAGTTGGTTTTGGAGGTAGAGATCTCCATTAAAGGTAGAGACCTTGCACATCCTCTGGGATGATGTTAACCCTAACCCTAAGTGGTGGTTAAAGAGGGATGACACGATGAGTTAGATGTCATGGTAGACCATGTGTGTGGGTGGACATGCTTTTGGTTTGGATACCCATGATAATATGAGCAATGTGAGGTTGGTTGACCTAGTATCTTTGACAACCCAACCCTGGGAAGGGTCGTGCATGTTAAGGTGAATGATAACTCCTTCATTGATGAGGTTAGTGATGACCAAATAGAAACCCTATGAGCTTATATGAGCATGACAAAGTTTCACCCAAAGTACATCAGTAGGGATGACAGTAGGCTAAAACCCTGGCCAGGAGAGTATGTTGGATAGCTTATGAGATAAGCATGAAGAGTTATGGATAATCTTGATACAAACATAGGTTTCACTCATGTAGGTGTATGCTTGTGAGCTTGATCCACCTTAGAGAGAGGACCTCTAGTAGTAAGGTTGTTGTAGGGTTAAGCTCTAGAGATAGAGAGCAGGACCCAAGCTAGAAGGTTGGAAGTTTAGACTCCGGGCTAGGAGAAACCCTGAGAAGTTGAGGATGATATGACCTAATAGGATGGTTGTGGTTGCCTCATGCACAATCCTTGGAGGCTGATGGTATCTTGGTTGCCTTTAGAGGAACCAAACCCTAGAGAGAGGATAAGGCTACTGGTACCTATGTGCCTATGGTATAGGTGTTTACCCTTTTAGGGTTAGGAAGAAGAGTTCCTTAAACCCTGTAAAGGTATAGTAATGAGTTGTGAGGCTTTATACCTAGTCGGTTTTCCTTGAGGAGGACTCCACTCTGAGGTGTTGTTCAAGTAGAATGGTGACAGGGCGTGCATGTTATACCTCATACATGTTTGGTGCATGGTTAAAAGGTTGAGCATGCGGTTGGACAACTGTCACATAAAGAGGTGAACCTAGGATCCCCAGACCTAAGAGGAGAAGTAGTAGTACCTGGTGCACATAATGCTCATGAAGAGACTTGAGGTTCCATAGATTGAGCATGGCACTCCTCATGTTTAGAGGAATGGTAACCCCTGAGATTAAGGTATTTGTTTGATGAACCCCTTGCCTATAAGTTGGTGACATGGGTAGGATCTTGGTCCAATGTCAAGGAATGAGAACAAGTATGACTTATCAGGGAGACCTAGCATGGTTTAGTAGGTGGTCTTTGGTTAGGTACGAGCCTTAGTAGCTTGATGGGGTTAAGCATGCTCATGTGGATATAAACCTGAGACATAGGGACGTTTGTGACCTTTGTTCCTATCAAGATGTAGTTTCCTCCCATCCTAGGAGAGGGACCCTTCTGTAGGGTATGGATCAGCTTTTGTTGGGTTGAGGTAACCTAAAGAGGTCTCATAGGATTTTTAGAATATAAGTGGAGAGTACATAGTAAAAGAATGAACCTATAGACCCATAGATAATCATCTCTAAGTGCATGGGGATGGGGTCTGACCAAGACAGGTAGGCCGCCATGATCCCTATGGAAGGATGGAAATCAGACCACAAATGCCATGAGAGATGATGGCGACTTGGGTAAGGTTTCAAGTTGGATATGTACTATGTTAGAATCATAAGTCTATCCTAGGGTCAGGTAGGGATAAGACCGATGAAAGTAGGAGTTTCTTAATTCCCTAGTTTCACATGACAATAGGGTCGGGAGGTAACAACTGTCATTGTCTGAAGGCCATGGGTTAGGAGATTGATCACCTTCATGAACTCATGGGACCCAAAGGGAAAATGAAGAGGGCACTCTCTGATGCATAAGGAAAGAGGGATGACCCCAAGAGTGTCGGAACCCTACAGACCTAGAGGAGATGACTAAGGATTGTATGATGACCCAAGTGGGTTCGAGACCAGTTTTTCATGGAAATAACCTGGATATTGAGATGTTCATGATGTAGAGGCATGTGATGCACGTTTCAGTTTAGATTTGTAAGTGTACTGGAAATGTGGGATGTACCATCTCTACTCCTGGAGTGGGAAGAACATTGTATTTGGACTGCAGCCAAATGCTTATTTCCTCTTGTTATGGGAGTGAGAGATAGGACAGTACGCATGCCATACACCAAGGATAAAGATAATGTGAGTTGAAAAGTTGCTATGAGGTATGAGGATAGAGATAATAATGTACCCTTGTGGAGTGTACCATAAGTGGATGATTTTACAAACACTAAGAGAACTAAGGTAGTCATCTTATGAGGATGTTTTTATCATGAGCTATGTGGAATTTGTGAGCTATACAAGGTTGAGTTCGAAAACTAAGAGGATGAGCTCAGAGTTTCTTGATGAAGATAGACTTAGAGTTTGAGATGAGATAATAAGTGGAGTACATGGAGGTGTATGTCTTCAACATTACCTTACACATAAGGAAATGAGGTGGTAATGGATGCTCTAGTTGAGATGCAGTTGCCTATTTTAGCTAGAGGCTAGAAGAGATTGTTAGGTTAACCCTAAGTTTGGAAAAGGAGATATGTTTGGATAACACTCAGATGTAACGAGATATGTTGATCAAGTTATTGGTTGTTTAATTAGCCAGCCTAGGCCTTGATGCGATAGAAGGATGGTTGTAGAACCTCATATGTGCTTCTTTGGAAATGAAGGTGATGAAACTCATCACTAGAGTGTTTTAGGGATTCTGAGGAATCAACCTTAAGGAATCATGACATACAGGAGATCATGATTTTAAGTTCATCATACATCATGGTACTACTAAGATAGTAAGTGGAAGTAGTACTTTGGATACCTAAGATGAAGTTGCATGTGGCTTGTCGCCATGCATTCCAGGAGGTGAAGGACGAACACCAGTAACCCAGTGAGTTGATATAGAAGATAAAGAGTCCCTGAGTGGGAATGGGATTTCATCACTATAGATGTCGTGGTAAGTCTCCCCTAGACCAGGAAGGTCAAGATGCAATATGGGTTATGGTAAATCGCCTTACCTAGATGACATAATCTAAGAGAAAGAGAGAATATTGTCAGGAGACAGATCTGGATGAACTACAAGTAAGAGAGATGGTTCAACTGCACCAGGATGCAAGTTCAAAAGTTCTCGAATATGACCTAAAGATTCATTTCCATAAGGTGGAAGTAGATACATGAAGAACTCAATGTGATTACAGCTTATCACCCCTAACTAATGGTTAGTATGATCTAGACAAGAGGGTCTGATGAGAACATGTGTGCTCATTCAGGGTGATACATGGGGGGTAGTTCTTGCCCTTTGAGAGATGTGATGATAACCACCATAGCCAGTATCAGGATGTAAAGAAGCTTTGTAAGGGAGGTTGTGTTGGTCACCACTTCATTAAGATAATGTTGGTGAAGGGACCTCACGAAGGACAAAAAAGGACCACAGTGTGTGCAAATGAAGTCACTTTGATCATGCGATGGTTGAGGAAGCCCAGGGGAGACATGAGTCGTGACCTGATACAAAGCATACTGACATGCAGTTCACTGTGGGAGAATATGCGATGTGAAAATCTGACCCCTCTAAGCTATAGCTGAGAAAGCTGAGTCCCCGATATATGGGTCCTTTTGAGATTGATTGGTGGAGATGGTAATTTTTAGTCTTACCCATCAGGATAACGTGATGTGTTCCATGAGTCTGATATAGAGCACTATGTGGGGTACCCAAGCCATGTGTTGAGCCATGAACCCAGTTAGCTTTGAGAGAAGCTAAAATGTCCTGAGTCACCTATGAGGGTACAAGGTACCAAGGTGAGAAAGAACTTAGATACAAGAATATGAGATGATGAAGGTTCTTGAGAGGCACCATAGAGAGGGTAAAACCACATGGGAGCCATGATGGATATGAGGAAGTCTTATCCTGTTTGTTTGTATGTTTGAGGGAATTTTGAGGGCAAAATTCCTATAAGAGGGGAAAGATGTTACAACCTCAAATTTGCATATGTTTTCATAATTGAATTGTAAACATTTTGTGAATATGGACTTAATTGAAAAGGTTGGATGCTTTGCTTCAAAGAATGGATTTCTTTGCAAATCTCCCTTTAATTGGAATTTTGCAATTTCTATTATTAGACTAATCCAATAATGGATATAAAAGAAAAGAAGAAAAGTCCAAATAAAAGGAAAAGATACAAGATAATGGCTATTAAGCAAAGTAATTATGAGAAATACATAGAAATCTCTTGAAAGTGGAATTAATGGCCACAATTAAATAAATTTCATTTCTATGTGATTTCTAATAAAAGAAATATGAAAAGAGGAAATAAGAAATGAAAGATAAAGAGAAATCCTTGAAAAGAAATATCTTAATAAAGAAATAAGTAAGATAATGAAAAATGAAGAATGTAGATGCATCTAGAAGGATGATAAGTATCCTTAAAAAGGAATTTCGAAATATTAGGATTTCTTGGGATCCAAGGAGTCCAATGAATAAGAAGAAAGAGAAAATGCAAAATAATACAAAATAAGAGGATAATGTGATACATAATTAATGAATTTGTGGTATTATTAAAAAGAGGTACTTTCTTCTATGAGGAAGTATAATTTTGTGGCCAATGGATTAAAAGCCAAGTACAAAGAGAATAAAAGAGGTAATTTTCGAATTCCTAATATCTAAAGAATAAAGAATATCAAAGAGATATTTAAGAGAGATAAAATTGCTTCTTAATGAAGGAACTTGGTTTCCTTTTGGGAAAGGGGATTTGTTATAACCCCAATTTTGGGTTCATTTGCTGAGAAATGTAATTTCTCATATTAAAGATAAGTCAACGAATAATGAATGAATGCATGATTTTCGTTTGAAAAGCCTTGTTGATTTATTTGTGGGCTTTATTGGCTATTGGGCCCAATAACAAGAAAAGATTAAAAGGAAGCAATAAGAAAAGAAAAAAAATAATTAAGTATTTCTTTAGTAAGAAAGAAATTGAAAATAATGGTAATATGTGAGATATAAGTAAAAAGAGGTTTAATCAAGTTATCCTTAGAGGAATTTCGTATCCCAAGAATTCCTAATGATAAAAGGAATACTAATGACGAAAATAAAAGAGAAATAAAGAGAAAACCTCAAAAAGATTTATTTTAATGAAAAATAAACGAGATAATGTGAAATAATGCATAAAGATGCATCTAGAAGGATAATAAGTATCCAATAAAAAGGATTTCGAAATATTTGAGTTTCTTGGGATCCAAGGAGTCCCAATAAGGAGGAAAGAAAGAGAAAATACCAAGTTGCAAAATAAAAGGATAATAGGAATACATAATTAATGAATTATGTGATTTTGTTAAGAAAGAAAGTATTTTCCTACTTAAGGAAAATATATTTTCAAGGTCAATGAATTAAAAGGCCTGAACAAAGAGAATAAGGGAGAGGATTTTTGTATGTCTAACTATCCATGCAATAAAGAATATTAAGAGAATAAAGAGGAGAGAGAAGATTTCTTCTTCATGAAGGAATAGGATTCCAAGTTGAAGAAGTCTTATTTTCCTTGTGGGAAAGTGATCTGGGGTGTGGATACCCCCCCTATATAAAGAATAGACCCACTAGGTCGAGTTCAGAGAGATCCCGCACACCCTATCTCTCTTCTTCTTGTTTCTTACATGTGAAACCCTAACCGAGAGAGTAGACTGACCCTGGAGTGAACAAGGGGCTTCTGAGTCGTTGTGTTTGAAGAGGGAAACTCCCAAGGCAACCCTGAACGGAGAAGCTAGCGTCCCCAAGCACACCCCTCCTCACGTTGGTTGCAATAGGACCTGTAGCATGGCCGCAGGTCACAGGCCCAGAGCTCCTACATCTGATTGCCCAGACATCGATGGAGGTCTAGGCAGGCACGGAGGAGGGTGGCGGACGCAAGGGACTCCCTGAGGTCCGGCGAGGTCAGGAAGAGGGAGGGGGAGCCCCGCCCACGGCCCTTAGGGCGGCAACAGGTGGTTGTTGCGAGGAAGAAGATGGAGATGCATACTGGACGGTTTTTCCCTCCGGAGATCACAAAGCTAAAAGAGCCGCGGGAGGGTATAAGTGTCAATTCGAAATGTTTTGCAAACCCAGCGAGCAACATGCATGAAAGGGGTGACGTGGAATCTCCCAATTGGTCCAAAGTAGGTAATTTTACAAAATTCATATCTCCCTAATAGTAGCTCGGATGATTACGCATAAAATATGAAACTTGCTCAGAAAAATGAGAGGAATCCAATAAAAATATAATTGGAGCCTTGTTCTGCTTGAAATTCGAAAAGTAATGGAAGTTATTAGCTTTAGATGTAATAATGTTTAAAGAACCCTATTTTGATATGATTGAAATGATTAGTAGGGTTTAATAGATGAATAAAGTTGATATTAGCCTGTTAATGGTAAAAGGAACATTAGGAAGAAAAAGGATGAACTTTGCATATAATTAGTTAATTTCGAGTTTAATGTGCATGAATATACTTTAATGGGCCATGAAACCCTAATGTTGACTAGTTCGACAATTAATGGCCTTAATTGATTAATTTCATGATTAAAGTTGGAATATGCTGAATCTAAGCTATTTCTAGCATTAAAGTTCCTAATTTGTGGATAAATACCCTAAATGTAGTAATTAGGGTTTTCTCATGTATAAAAGGTGGAATTAATAGCAAATCGAGTTCACATGTGATTTAGACCATAATGAACTATGAATTGATGATAAATGAGTATAATGATATTGTCATGGATTAAAAGGATAAACATAGTAGCTTAATTAAAAGAGGCTTAATGAGCTTAATTAATGATTAATTATGCCTTTAATCCAGAATTGAGGTGGAAATGATTAGGATTTGTGATCAATGTGTTAAATTAGGGTTTAAAACAGTAAAAGATGGAGGGAAACCCTAATTGTAATGGAAACCCAAAAAGTGGACTAGAAACCCTAAGAAGCAAGCTAGATTTAATAGATCTTAATGGCATGAGTAATAAAAGGAAATTGTATAATTGTTTCATGATCTTATTGAATGCTTGCATGATCATTGTTGTTTGGATTATTCCTGCATCTGAATCTACAAATACAGGTATGTGGTTAATTATGAATAACCACTTTAGTTTCCCGATGGATTCCCAGATGATTAATTGCATTGAATGCAACTAAACTGTTTGCATGTTCATATTGCAATTATAAAGTGACTATGACTATCACAAAAGATATATGCCTATAAGCTCATATCCTGGTTCTCTCTGTGGCAGAGAAAGACCTAGTACATGGCTACCTATTGGGTAGGTCCATCAGGTCAGAGGAAGACCTAGTACATGGCTACCTATTGGGTAGGTCCATCAGGTCTATGGATGACTTAGTACATGGCTACCCTTGAGGTAGGACCATCAAGTCACATTGAGTTAGATATTGGGCTACCTCAAGTAGTGCCATGCGACTCTACCTTTATAGAGGTATTATATAAGTCCACTGCAGGGACAGCCCAGAGTTTGAGAATATGTATGGATTGAGTTGTATGGCTTAAAATGTAATCTTGACTATTAAATAATTAATTGCATGATTACATTGTTATCATAGTTGCATGTTTATTGTTTCCCCCACATACCAGCTTCTTGCTGACTGACGTTTTGTTTGTCGGCGTTTTAGGTACAATGAAAAGAACAAACAGTAAAGTGGCATATGTGGTAATAAATGATAATTAAAGTGCAAAGGAGGATTAGATAGATTAGTATCTGTGTGGATAGAAGTTTTGAAATCCCAGTTTTAAGAGGTATGCAAAAGTTTTTATTTTACTCCATATTTCAGTATAGTTGGTAGAATTTAATAATTGTTATTGATTATTTGTTGAACCTTTGATCCAGGTTATTGGTAAACGGCTCTGACCTTTCGGTCTCCCTTAATTGGGGGTTACCGGGAGGTGGGGTCGTAACAGGATTGGATCTCATGGATGGGCATCCTAGGGCTTTGCTACCCTCCCCTATATAAGGATTGGTCTATTTTCCTCGGGTCCAAGAGAATCTCAAGCATCCCACACCCTTCTTCACCTTATATCCGCTCAAACCCTAGCCAAAGGGAGTCGTGCAATCCCTGGATCAATGAGGAGCAGTGAAGGGGTTATGATGGAGGCATGATGCTTCCTCGACCACCTAAGAGAGCTTGGCCATCATCTCCTTGCTCTAATCTTAATGTCGCACCTACAGGAGGTCTGCAAACTCGCTGCGATCACGGGCATCACACTCTTGAAACTGATCGTCTCAGCCAGGCCCTCTATATTTTTAAGCAAAGCCTTGTGTTGAAGAAGCCAGGCAAAGGTTTTAAGTTTCTCTGGCGCTTTTATTTTCCAAATAAACTTCCAGATTCCATCATTGGTGTCTTTGGTGTTATCTCCCTCTTTGATCCAGTTATAGGCAGCCTTAGCCGTGAGATTCCCATGGGTGTCATGTGGCCAGACCCAACAATCTGGTTCAGGATGGATTGTGGGAGGTGGAATGTAGTGGATGATATATTGGACCTCAGGTGGCATGAATGCATTGATGAACGAGGTATCCCATTCACCACTATCCATACGCATTGATTTGATCTCCATATCTTTGAGTTCCTGTGGGATAGGCCAATTGGGAGCGATGTCCATTACTGATTTACCATTGATCCATTTATCCAACCAAGCATTTGTGCCTTCTCCATCGTTGATCGTTTTATAGCATACAGATGACACTTCTGACAAGTTACGTTTTATGAAGCTCCAGGCTGACGAATAGGGCTTGTTGATTGCCTGTGTTCCCCGCATGTATTTCTCCCTCATTATTCTGACCCAAGGAGCCCGATGCGTATTCAAGAAGCTCCACATGTTCTTGAGTGAAGAGTCGGCCGCTTAAGTGAGGGCAAAAGAGTAATTCTATTATATTTCAGCTGCAGCTACGTGATGCATGGAAAGGCTGACATGGCAGCCTGTCATTAGTTCAAATAAGTGAAACTTGCAATTTTCATAACTAATTACTCGTAACTCCGATGGTAGCAAATAATATATGTATTTTGCTCAGAAAAATGTGGGTAATGCAATAAAAATGTAATTGAAGCCTGATTACTATTGCAATTAGAAAATCAGTGGAAGTTATCAACTTTAATGCATTAATGATTAAGAAACCCTAATTTAAGATGATTAATGTATCAAGAAGGGTTATATGGATGATTAAAGTTGTTATTAACATGTTGAGTATAAAAAGATGCATTAGATCTAAAAGGATGAACCTTATGCATATTTTGATTTATTTAGGGTTCCATGTACATAAATAAGCTTTAATGGGCCTTGAAACCCTAATTATGATTCTTAATGGCTTTAATTATCCAAATTCACGAATAAGACTGAGATATGATGAATCTATACTATTTTGAGTATAAAAGTTCCTAATTGTGGATAAATATCCTTAATTTAGTAATTAGGGTTTTCTAGTAGATAAATGTGAAATTAGTGATAAATAGAGTTCATATATGATTTGAACTATAAGGAAATATGAGTTTTAAATTTGAAAGAAACCGAATATGATAATTGGGCTTATGATGTTGAAATTAGGGTTTGTGAACTAAGAGAGAATTAAATGTGATAAATGTATTATGGAGGTTAAAACCCTAATAAAACCCTAAAGTGGCCTAGAAAGCTTAAGATGGAATCCAAGTCTATCTTGAGAATGTTTTGGATAAACTATAAAACCTAGATGTATTGCATTAATTTTAGGATGTTGTTGATTGCTTGTTTGATTGTTCTTTATCATTATTGCTTGGACATCAAGTTGTTATGGATCAGGTATGTCGTTAATTATGGTTAATCACATTAGTTTCCTGAAGGTTTTCCGGATGATTAATCGCATTGAATGCAACCTATTAGTTTGGATGTTCATACTTGCAAATCTAAAGTCACTATGATTATCACAATTATAATATAAGTGTGTATTCTCGCACCTACATGTCACCCTAATGGATGATGCAAAAAGGTCAAGCCCAGGAGGGAAGACCCATGGGTACCATGAGTGGTGACCCCAGACACCAAGCTCGGGATTAAGAAGGTGGCCTTTGTTGCATGACTAATGGGCACCATGAGAGGTGACCCCAGGCACCAAGATCGGGATTGAGAAGGTGGCCTTAAGTCAATGGAAAAAGAGAAACCCTAAAGAGGGTATTCCAGGGTTAGGGCAAAAGCGGTGGAGAATGTCACATTGAAAGCGTAAATTGGCTTGTTAACTAACTTGATTGTGATATTTAGATTTTTGGCCATGTTTGGGAAATTTTGGTTGTCCCCACATACCGACATATTCATTTATGTTGACTGACATTTTTTTGTCAGTGTTTTGGGTACAACCTTTAAATGAACAAACTGTAAAGTGACACATTGTAACAATAATAAATAAAGTGTGATGAGGATTAGATAGAATAGATTCAAGTTGTGGATAGAAGTAGATATCTAAAGTTTTTAAAAGGTATGCAAAGTTTTATTTTATATCAACTTTCAGCATAGTTTGGTAGAATTTTATAATTATTACTGATTATTTGTCGAACCTTTGATCCAGTTAATCGGGATAATGGCTCTGACCTCTTGGTCTCCCTTAATTGGGGGTTAATGGGAGGTAGGGTTGTTACATTTGGTATCAGAGCATTGGTTCCTCATTTAATCCTTAATAATTATTAAATTTTACAAACTCTATAGAACCCAAGGGAGTTATTAAAGGATTTTTTGAAAGACAAAGGTGTCTAGAAAAGGATCATTTTCGGGGGCTGGCAATATTTTCCCCTGCATTGCTAGTTGGAATACGAGAACTCTTAGATCTATGTGACTGCCTGGCCAATGTCTTAGGATCTGACTCAAAATAAGATACCTTTAGGACTCTCTCATCTATTTTCATCCCTTCTCAACCCTAATTCTGTTAGGATTATAAGGTTTAGGGTTTTCTCTCTCTCTTCCTCACTATAACACCCCTGACCAGGGTTATGATTAACCCTAGATGATTTGCCTAATAAGGTTGAGTAGATTCTTAATCTTATCTTGTGAAAAGTAATTAGGGCTCATGAGGAACTTATGTTTCAATTTTGGTCATGTTTGAACAATGTTGAAACATTGTTTTGTTAATTTTGGACTAAAGTGCAAATTACCCAAGTTGAGGGGTTTAATTGTAAATTGCACATTATAAGATGTTTCTATGATTTTGAGACATCATATGAATGAATATTATGTAGTGGTATGGTTTCCACAAGCTTGGGCATCAAGATAAAGCTTGTAGAGCAATCCTTGTGCATTAAAACCTAGTTTTGGTGTAATGTGCAATTTACCCAAAACCTAGGGTTCAATATGCAAAATATCACCTCTAGAGGGTCTCTCATGTTTCTTGGCATAATTTAGAGCAAATAAAATGTGAGTCTCACCTCATTTGGATTATCTTGGAGGAGAGAGAATCTTGACATTAAAATAATCAAGATTTAAGCATATATGGAACTTTAATTTAATTTAATGCAAAAAGAAATAAATTAGTTAAGGATCCCATTAACCAAAATTTGAAGGATGTGTTTGCAATAGTGTTGTATGAGCTTTTTCCTTGCTTGGGCACAAAAATATCTTGGTTGAGTGGAAGCACACTCACATTATCTCAATAAAAAGTAATATCCACTAAAAGGTTGGATATTAATATAAAACTCTTTAAGGTGCTTAATTTCTTTTCCATTAATTCTTGGATAATGAAGAGGTTTTGCAATAACATGAAGATGGCTTCGTGGCCAAGAAATGGAGGGGGATTTGGTGGAAATTATTTTGGTATTTAAAGAAAATAATCCTTTTTCTCTTTCCTTGAAAATCCCTTATACATGCCCTTTTTCCAATACACTTAAGGATCGTTTCCTCAGAAATTCCTTTTCTCATCTTTGCTTTGGCCGACAAAGGAAGAGCTCAGGAGCAGGAGAAGGATGACCATAACCTTTTGGTAAGTTTTGATCATCTTCTACCTCAGATTCATGGTGAAAACCCTAAATCAATGCTTGATTATTGGTTTTCTTCACCCGATTTCCCATCCTAGCCAACTTGCTCATCCAAAAGCTCAAGAAGGGACCATGGACAGTTGCTGGAACTCCATCCACCATTAGAGCCGTGGAGCTTGGAGCTTGGGATCAGTTTTAGAGGCAGGTTTTATAACTCAAACCTTTAAAAATCATTGTTATTGCATCCATTTCTATAATAATCGTTGGTTATTCCTTTCTAGTTGATACTCTTTTAGTTCATTGTTGAAATTCCCATGAAGAACAACAGAAGTTCTTGGTTAAACAGAGGAATAATTTGATGACATCATCTTAGATGTTTATCCAAGAAAAATCCCAGGTCAAACTATTACGACCTCACCTTTCAGTAACCCCCAATCAAGGGAGACCAAGAGGTTGAAGCCGCACCCATTAATCCCGGATCAAAGGTTCGACATATAACCATAAAAAAATATTAAATTCTAACAGACTATACTGAAAAATGGTAATAAAACTTTTCTTTGCATACCTTGGAAAAGTTTGGAACAAACTAAAATTCTAACCTCAGCTGAACTATTCTAACTAGTTCCTCCTTGTTCTTTAATTCTTGAATTCACGAGGTGTCTGGTGCGCTCCCGCTAGTGGCTTGCAACAAGTGCAATCCACGAGGTCGGGAGGCACGGGATGATGGGATCTTTGCTTTCGATATTTGTAAGGTACCACACTAACTACCTACATCTACTAAGACACTACGCCCGCAAGCGCATGGGGTCGTGTCGTAGTATAGGTGAGGCGGCAAGTACGGGGTCGATCCGCGAGGATAGAGGGGGCGCTAGAGTTAGATAGTGTGAGCTACGTTCCTAGTGTGGAGAGTAGGGTTTTTAAGGTTTTAAGGTTGATTGTTGGTTGATTAAACTAAGAGAGCGAGTAATAAATGTGAAAAGGAAACTAAATTATGAAAGAGTAAGTAAACTAGCAAACTAAGTTATCAAACTAACTAAATAGGAACAAGAAGGGCTACACTACTCTAGTGAGACAAGAAGCAACTAAGAACTATACTAACCACTAGCAAGAGTAAGAGCCTAAGTTAACACTGAAAAGTAAAACTAAGCAATTGACTAAGTTAGACTAAAGCAATTGAACTAAGCTATCATTAACAAGCAGACTAAGCGATTAGGATTTAAGCAAGGTGATTAAGGTGGGTGGGCCGTTTGGGAAATGTCACTTCGATTTTAGTTGGGGGAGTTCATTAAACATGCATGGTGCTCGATCCATATCTAGATTACCAAACCAAACAACAAGGGCAATGTCATTAGAACATACCCTATACTACTAGTAGAAGACTAGGGTTAGGTGTAGTTCTAGTGAGATTGGCCAAATCTAGGTTTCTAGGGTAAGTGATAGTGGAAAATTGAGGGTTGAGGGTAGAGATGGGAGTGGAGATGAAGGGGGTAATCCTCATGCCACTAGCCACTCTAGCCTTTAGAAGGCCCTAGGCAATTGCATCACTCTAACTTACACTAGCCACTTAAATCTCACACTCATTTGTAAGAGGAGGGGTGTGTATGTAGGAACAAAGGGGGCTAGCTAGGGATCCACTAATTGGACCTAGGAGCCATTCCTAAGATTACCACATACACCCCAATTCCTCCTAGAAATGGAGTGTCATCAAAAACCTCAAAACAAGCAATCCAGACAAGAAGCACAAACCACATGCAATAAGATAGGAAAAGAGATGGAAGCAAGAAGTAATCATCATAAATATGAATTGAGTTCATTACAAGAATTTATCCCCCAACATGGTATCAAAGTAACATTTTAATCCCAAACAGCCCACCACAAGGGGGCTTAGCTATACATGATCATGAAAACAGGAAAAGAAGGGCGTAGAAGAGGAAGAAACTCCATGAAGCTTGATGAAGTGGCCTTCTTCTTCACCTCCAAGCAGCTGCAGACGTCCTCCCTCCTCCAATGGTGTAGGGGTGCATGAAAATGGTGGAATGGATGAATAGAAACCTAGAGAAACTAGGTTTCTATGGTGGAAATGAGTGGAAAGTGGGTGGAAATGGGATTGAATGCAAGGAAATGGGTGGATGGGAGCAATGGATGCAAGGGAGAAGCTGGGTGACGGCTGGGGAGTGCTCTCTCTCGAGCCCTAGAAGCAACTAGTGCTTATATAGGGGCTAGGGCTAAGTGGGGGTATAATAGGAAAATTAGTGAAAGTTGTATAGGTTTTGGGGTGGTGGCATGGCCGTGCTGGGTAGAAGTGGGCAAGGCCATGGTGGAGGAGAACGACTGTGTTGGCTAAGTGTTAATTTAATAGGTTGGTGGGTGAAAACGAAGGCTGGTGGCACGGCCGTGCTGGACAGCACGGCCGTGTTGGGTACTAGGTAGAACGGCCGTGCTGGGTAGCACGGACGTGGTGGCAGATTTGCGAGGAGGTCGTTTTGAGCAGCACGCCCGTTCCATCTTCATCCAACACGGCCGTGCTGGGCAACACGGTCGTGGTGGCTGACTTGCTTGAACTTCAATGATTTGTCGATTAACCTGTAACTTTGCTCAATTGCCAGCACGGCCGCTCCATGGCACCACGGCCGTGCTGGGGTCTTCTATTGCTAGCATGGCTTTAAACTTCATAAATCTTGCATGCCTTTGCTTGGAGACGATTCTTGGCCACTGGAGGTAGGTTGAGGGAGACTTTGGGGCCTTTTTTGGGTCCCTCCTTGAGTGGGGGACCCTAGAACTCCCTCTCTCTCTCTCGTCCATCTAAGCATGGTCCAAGTACCTGAAATACAGTGCAAAGAGCATCCATAAGCGTATTTGCAATGATAATCATATTGGGGGAAAAATACTTGTAATCTAACATGTTTAGATGCAACTTAAATACAAAATGGCACAGGATGGAGCCCTAAAATAGGGCTGCATCACCACCCCAAACTTAAAACATACTTGTCCTCAAGTATGCTCCAACTTTTTTTTTTTTGGTCCGAAAGCTCCTGTGTCTATTTATATTTTTGGGAAAAAGGGGGGAAAGAAGACAAAATCAGTGCCTGTAAGCCGTTGCCTGATTGAAAAAAACTCAGCTGGAAAGACCAGACTGAAGAGAAAACAGGAAAGAAGAACAGAAAACTGTCTGCACACTAAGTAAGAAGGCAGAGGGTACTTTGTAACTTCCGCCACTGAGCTTCTATTCCTGTGTATCTGTTCTCATGAACACGACTATTCCTTTCAAACCAAAGAGTATAAAGGATTAACAAGGCATAGAGGTGAGCCTCCTTACTCGACCACTGAACCAGATCTTCACAGCAGCTTGGGACAGGACCAAGATCCTGTCCTTTAGTCCAAAGCTCTTTAGAGTAGGGGCATTTAAACATAACATGGACAACGTCCTCACAATCATTTCTACATAAAAAGCACATAGAAGCAATAGAAATGCCAAGCTTCATGATGAAATCAGTGGTAAGAAGCTTGAGGTGAACCACCTTCCAAGCATGAACATGATAAATTCTTTGACAAGCAAACTTCCACACCCACTTGAAGATCTCAGACCTGCATCCTCTCTCTCTAACATTATCATAAATGAGAGAGAATCTAGGAAAAGACTCACCCATAAGTCTAACAGTATCACTTCCTCCCAAAATAGTAATGTTATCCTTTAACATGTTCAGGACAACATCATTCCTTCTGTTTTGCAGAATATTCCAGCAGCCGTCCTTGATGATACAACTGAGCATGGCATTATTAGGAACCCCTAGGCTTAGAGCTACCTTAGGGCCTATAACGTCCATCAAAAACTTGATACCAGGAAGCCAAGGATCACCCCACATCCTAATAATCTTCCCATCACCAACAGAAAACCTGAGATGAGGAATAAGTAAATCTCTCACACGAATCAATTGATTAATAAGCCAAGAATTAGAACTCTGCACATTAAGCAACCAAACTGTGGTCTTGTGGAGATACTTCTCATGAATCCATCTTACCCATAGGCTATCTTTCTTAGCCGCAAGGTTCCACAAGTTAGCAATAGAGGCAGCCTTAATAGCAGACCTCATAGAAACAATATTTAAACCCCCTTCATCCTTCGGCAGAGTAACCTCTTTCCACTTCACAAGATGAACACCATTTTTATCTTCAGAACCTCCCCACAGAAACTTTCTACAGATTTTCTCAATATCATCAGCTATAGAGCACGGCAGAGGAAACACAGCCGACCAGTACCTCTGGATGGCCATAATAGTGGACTGAATAAGCTCTAAACGCCCAGCCATGGATAACAACTTAGACTTCCACCCATCAAGCCTAGCTTTAATTCTGTCCATCAAAGGAGTGCATAAATTCTTCTTGAGTTTACCAATAAACAAAGGCACTCCAAGGTATCTATGAGGCAAGACTCCTTCCTCAATATTGAGAATGGCCTCCATTTCCTTCTTATCCACATTACAGCTGTAGAAAACAGAACTCTTAGCAGGATTCAAACTCAAGCCTATCAAGGTTCTAAGATCTTCAAACAAGGTACGGATATTCTGAGCATTGTGAGAGTTGGCTTCAGAAAAAATCATCAAATCATCAGCGAAAACAAGATGGGACACATTAAAATTAGCAGAAGCTCTAAGAGGAGAGATTTTCTTTTCATCAATAGCCTGCTTCATCAGGATAGAAAAACATTGCATAACAATCACAAAGAGATATGGGGCAAGAGGATCGCCTTGCCTCACTCCATTACTAGGACTAAAGGCCTCAAGAGGTTCTCCATTGAAGAGAACCTGATAAGAAGTAGTATAGAAAATTTCCTTTATCCAAACAAGCCAGCATTGAGGGAAATTCATCTTTCTAAGAATAACAAAAAGCGCTTCCCAATTGATGGAGTCATAAGCTTTAGTAAGGTCTGCTTTGATGCACATTCTAGGACTCCCATGAGACCTATTAAAATCATGAATGATTTCATTGGACAGCAAGATAGCATCTTTGATACTTCTACCCTTCACAAAGGCACACTGGTTGGGGCTGATAATAGAAGAAAGAACACCCTGCAGCCTATTAGTCAAGATTTTAGAGATGACCTTGTAAATCACATTGCATAAGGATATAGGACGCCAATTCTTCAACTCCTCAGTACTATTGCCTTTAGGGATAAGACAAATAAACGTTCTATTAGCCTCTTTCAGCAATCTACCAGTTCTGAAGAAATCAAGAACAGCACGAATAATATCATCTTTAATATCTCTCCAACAATGCTTGAAGAACTTGCCATTAAACCCATCAGGTCCAGGGCACTTGTCAACATTAAGACTCATAAAAACATCTTCAACCTCCTTAGGAGTGACCAGCTTGTCCAAGGACATCTTCTGAACCTCATTAAGCCGGGGAAACACCAACTGATTAAGCTTGACAGTATCCACCCCCTCATTCTTGTTAAAGATATTTCTGTAGAAGTTATACACACACTCTTTCAGCACATCAGGATTAGACTCCATCACTCCATTAATGTTAAGACATCTAATAGTGTTCCTGTGTCTTCTAGTTCTCAAAGAAGAATAAAAAAATTTTGAGTTCATGTTGCCCTCCTTCAACCAGCTAACACGAGACTTCTGCCTAAGCAAAGATTCATACTGAACATAAGCATCTTTTGCCTTCTTCCAGGCAACAACAACATCATGAATAAGAACCTCATCAGTAGGATTCCTATCTAGATCACTCTGAATCCGATTAGCATCAGCCTCTAAGATTCTGTAATTATCAGCCAAATTACCAGACTCCTTGTTCCACTTAATGAGAGCAGCTCTAACACTCTTAAGTTTACTGTAAACAATAAACATAGGAAAACCTTCAGCTTCAATCCTCCAAGCCTCATTCACAATACTATTCAAATTGTCCTTAGAACACCAAGCATTAATAAAACGAAAAGGGCTTTTGACAACTCTCCTTTTCCCCAAGGTGAACTCAATGAGTCTATGATCACTCGTAGTAGAAGGATGAGCAAAAGCTCTAGCTTCCGGACAAGCCAGTAAGAAATCAGAATTAAACAAAATTCTATCAATCTTGGAAATGGCAAAATTAACCCCTTCCTGATGATTGTCCCAAGTAAAAAACGATCCATCAGTATCAAGTTCAAAAAGACCAGAATAAGTCATACAATCATTAAAATCCTCCATACACTTTTTAGAGGGAGGATCTTTACTGATGCGATCACCATCTCTCCTAACCGCATTAAAATCTCCAATAAGACACCAAGAGCAAGTAACAGATTCAGAGAAACGATCAATATCATTCCACAATTGAGACCTCTCATAATCATCATTATGACCATAGACACCAGTCAAAAGGAAAAAATCATTACCAACAGAAACACTCATATGCACAAACTGATCCGATTCAGCAATCTTGGTGACAGTACAGAAATCCTGCTTCCACAAAATGAGAACCCTACCCAACACATGAGAATCGTGATTAGAGATCCACGAGAAACCAGGAAAAAACCTGTTAACCAGCTTTTGAACCTTCGTAATTCTAACTTTAGTTTCAGACAAGACAATGATATGGGGATTTCTTCTACTAACCTCCTCCTGGACTTTGAGAATCTTATTATTAAGACCTCTCACATTCCAGGCCACAATAGACATAGAAGAAGAACTATCCATTAGAACGATTTTCATCCAGTACTTCACTGGGCAGCTGTTCTCCTAACTTAACAAGTCTGTTATTTAGGATGGCCTTCTGATCCGCAATCCTCTTAGTAGCCTTAGCCTTCTTCTTATTCCCTACAGCTTTAAATTCAGCTTCCTTTCCTTTGTTAGCCTCAGTAGGCGTACTGTCAGGCGTAATGTCGATCACCTCACCAGCATTGGATTGTTTGCTTTTTTCTTCAAATTCTTTAACAGCTTTCTCGAAAGCTTCCTTTTCCTGTTCAGATACTTCCTCCAGCTAGTATGCTCCAACTTAATCTCTCTATTCTATTCTTTTCAACAAAAACAAATGACAAATGCAAAGCAACAGAAAATTATTGAATATATGGTCTTGGAAATGACTAAGTGCATGTGTCTCACATCTCTCCTCTCCTTCTTTCACAATCCAATCATGAACTGAGCACTGAGCATACAAACTTAAAATATAAAGCATAGAAACATAAGTTGTCCACATGTCCTTTATGTTATTCCGGGTAGACCGTTTCATGTTGGTGTTAATCACAGGTGACTAGGAGCGTTGTTTCACTTTCATGCATTCGGTCTTATGCTTCAAACCACACTAGATGATCCACTTAGCTGTAGAAAGGGTAAAGTGAGCTAGATTTGATGTTTTCTAGCTCAATGGGTATAAAAGGAGAAGAAAGGGTTGCGGTAAGATTTGGAGTTCTTTTACACACTCTTCTTTTCTTTATTTGAATGCACTTAAATAGGAGCATCCTTTTATTTTATTTTTGCTTTTCTTTTCTTTTTCCTTTCCCATGGTGTAGGTAGGGCGCAAGGTGGATAGAGTGAAGCAGGGAGATAAAGATGTGGCCACCCCAAATTTTGGAGGTGGCCACAGCTAATATGTGCACTTTGGCATCTTTTTATGAGGCGGAGGGGTATGAAGATGGTGGAAGAAAAGTCAGATCAAAGAGGGGTCATCATTGTAGTTTTCAACATACGATTCCCTGCATGAAAGCTAATTCAACACTTCACCAAGTAATATCACACCACATGATAGAATTAACACAAAATTCATATTTCTACCAAGTGGTTCCATTGGCTTTAAGCGTTTGTTGCTTGCTCAATTCATGATTCAACCAAAGCATTCACAGACTTAAGAGATGTGGTTCACATGTAGAAAGTCACAAACAAGACCATATATCAATAAAATCTAAGAATGTAGCATGCAATTGTCACAAGAGTAAACCTTTTCATTTCAAACATTGGAGATTAAGTCAAAACATCCCATCGGAGCAAGAATATTCAAATCTGGGAAAAATTGGCCAAAATGGTGCCAATTTGCACTAAATCACATCTAAACCTACTTTAGGTAATTTCAAAGACATAAAGCAGCAAATCCTACTTAACATGCACAAGAAATTATCAAAACTACATGAGAATGCAATGCATGGTATGAAGAAGCAAAATTTTTGAAAAATTACTCAAAAATGCAGAAATTAACTACATGAATGCGTGAATGCAAGCAGGCACACAAGGTCAAGGTAATCGAGTATGGTAAGTCAGTCAAACTGTTTGATCATCTTGCAAAAATTCAGCACAAGGTACATAGAGAAAAATGTGGCGAAAGAAGGCTTACCGCCCTACCACCCCAAACTTTTAACTCATGATGTCCTCATCATGAAATAGAAGTTTAGACTAGTAGGGTAAAAATGTGTGGGGTTGCGAAAGGCAACCGGCGAGAGCTGGAGTGGTCAAAGTAACTTCTAGGTGAGCAGGACAGGGCCACCACGTCTGTGCTGAGCAGCACGGCTGTTCTGGCTTTCTTCCTGTAGCTCCTCCATTGAGTTGCAATCTTTTCTTCCACTTTGACCTCCGTCTCAGCTAAACCCTTCAGCATCGTCTTTCCATTCTTGTTCCTGTGCTAAAATGATTCACAAATAGAAAAACTATCAAGTATAGTGTGTGTGTGTTTCTTGGAAACCAAAAGAAAGTATGGTTAAAACAAGGTTCGAGAATCTCAAACCACGTGGGTTGCCTCCCACTAGTGCTAAATTTATAGCCTTCAGCCAGGCTTGTTGCTCTTTTTCATCATGTATTGACACCCACGGTGCCCTCCTTCTCTTCTACGGTGATCCTGTCGAGCGCTCTTACGACATGTGCTTCGTCCCAAGGACTGTACATGGAATAGAAGTATGGGCTCGATCCCCACAGCTCCAGAGGGTCACGATAGCACAAACTCTCACCGAAGTCTTCATTGGCCATCTCGTCTCTCTCTTCTTTGGTGAACATGAAGAAGTCGAACTTTTTCCTCTTGTAAGTAACCGTCAGCGTGCCCTTACAGATTTTGATTTCTGCGCATGCGGAGGATAGGACGGGCCTACCCAATATGAGGTACTCTTCTCCATCAATCAGTGAGGTATCCACTATCAAGCAATCGGTCACATAGGCAATGTTCACCCTTTCATCCATCGACACTATTGTGTTATGCATGATTCCCAAGGGCTTCCTCTTGGTTCCTTCACCCAAGATAATGGCACACTCCACTGGTTTCATTTTGTTTAGGCCAAGCCATAGGTACATGCTCCATGGCATGAGGCTTGTCCCTGCACCTAAGTCGATGAGAGTGTGCTGGACGGGTTGTGTGCCAATGAAGCAAGAAATCAGAGGTACTCCCGGATCACCTCTCTTTTCTGGGAAGCCATTGTCATAGATGAAGTTCAAAGATTTTGAGGCAACAATCTCCTCGGTTGGCAGTAGCACTAACTTTGTCCTTCCCATGCATATGTCCTTCATCAATGAGAAGAGTGATGTAATGCCTATTGTTCCCCGCTTCAAGTTTCCTAGGATATTCATGACATTTCCGCCCCTTTTTTGGAGAGTTGAACCTTCATGGGGTTGCTTCCCGTCTTCGTCAACTATCTCCACTGTACTGGCTGGAACTTGCGGAGAGTTTATGGTGATGCTCATCTCATGTAAAGGTCCTGGTTCCCATAAGGATATGGCTTCAAGCGCTGCTATGTCTATGGTAATTTCCGCATCCCCGAGGGAGGGTGGAACCAATGAGAGTGCTTCTACATTCGCGTCTGACGCAGTAGCAATCCGGGTGCACTTATCATTCCCTGGTGGTACTTGGGTGGCACTTTCTTCAGATTATTCTTTATCTTTGCTAGATCCCTCAAGCATCGGGACTTTGTTTCCAACCTCAGTCACTTTCTTTTCCCTTTTTCCGCAACCTTGAGCAGTTTCTTCACTCCATATGACAGTGACCATACTCACTTGCTCATGTGAAGAAGGGGGAGCTTGTGAGGACGGAGGTGGTGGTGGTCTTTGCTGGGGAGGATTAGGATTTTGGAGTATGCAAGTTGGTTGTGGTGGAGGTGGAGGTTGGTAAGTATGTGGAGGTAGTGGTGAGTATTGGTAGTTTAGTGGGGGTTGGTGGGATGGCGGAGCATATGGGTGCGGTGGCCCTTCGTATTGTGGAAGTGAGGTTGCTTGGCCACGTGGTGTGATGTATGCGGCTTGGGTGGCAGTCACACAACTACCATCGTTGTTAGGATTTGTCATAGGTTGAGATGACAGTCTCCCCTCTTCACGGCGAGCAAGTGAGATAGAAATTTGATCGAGCCTTTGCTCAAGACGGCCAATGTTCTTTCCTTGAGAAGACACTTCTCTCTTTACCTCATCTAGATTCCTTAGTCTCCCGAGTACTTCCTCTTCAAACTTTGAGTTGTAGCGTGGCTTTTACTGCCCCTGTCCTTGCCCATCCTCATTTTGTTGTTTCCAAGAGAAATTTGGGTGGTTCCTCCACTCGGGAGTGTAGGATTGGGACATTGGACCCTGGTTGTTGCGGCCACCAAACGAATATAGATGATTGACCTCCTCGTCTACAGTATCAACTGCCCTTGTGGGCTGGTTAGAAGAGCCACCAACTTGATTCTTCATCCACTTCATCATCTCGGTCATCATTGTCATCATATAGGGGTCGGTAGCATTGCGTGCGGGAGCCACGGAGGAAGGCGGAGGAGTGTAGTTTCGGCCGCAATGCCCCCCTTTAGTGGAAGCTCGGTGGCGAAAATTCTCGGCGAGATGTTCAAACAGTGGCCATGAGTCCTCGGGCAGCTTGGCCATGAACGTGCCCCCGCAAGAAGAATCTACATTGTTTTGGCTCTGCTCCTCAAGCCCGGTGTAGAAGGCTTGAACCAACTGCCAAAGCATGACCTCATGGTGAGGGCAGTCACGAAGCAACTCATGGAATCTCTCCCACACCTCGTGGAAGGGTTCGTTCTCTTTTTGGGTGAAGGACGTGATGCATCTTCTCATGTAGGATAACTTGGCTATTGGAAAGAACTTCTTCAGAAACTCATTCTTTACTTCATTCCATGTGATGAGCTCTGGCCTCGAGATGTACCACTCCTTGGCCTTCTCTTTGAGAGAGAAGGGAAATAGCGTCCTCCTGATTGAGTCGTCGGTGGCGACAGGCGTGCGGAAGGTAGAACACGTTTCAAGGAACGCGTCTATGTGGTGGTAGGGGTTCTCGTTCTCCATTCTGTAGTATGTGGGAAGAAGTCCCAAGAGTGTCGGCGGGATGGAGAACTACTGACTGGGCATCTGGTCCACCAGCGTGGCTATGGGGGAGTTGTAGTTCCCCGGCATGAAATACTCATGAAGCGGGCGGTGTGGTGGAGGAACCTCCGGTGGCGGGTCGTTCTGTGCCATCTCGGCCTCTCGGTGTAGGTTGTGGAAAGCTTGATGCCTTCTTCTCCCAATCTCGGGGTCATAAACCACCAAGTCAGTGCAAGTCAAACGCGTGCTACGCATGCACAGCTGTCACCTGCGCAAGTCTCAAACAAACAACAAGGAACCAAGTTAGCAAACCAATATTCAAGAGTAACACAAAGAATAAATAATAGAAATGGTGAGGGCAAAAGGAAAGGCTAAGCTACACTATCTAACTAGGCCGAGCGCCTCTATCCCCAGCAACGGCGCCAGAAAGCTTGGTGCGCTCCCGCTAGTGGCTTGCAACAAGTGCAATCCATGAGGTCGGGAGGCATGGGATGATGGGATCTTTGCTTTCGATATTTGTAAGGTCCCACACTAACTACCTACGTCTACTAAGACACTACGCCCGCAAGCGCACGGGGTCGTGTCGTAGTATAGGTGAGGTGGAAAGTACGGGGTTGATCCGCGAGGATAGAGGGGGTGCTAGAGTTAGACAGTCTGAGCTACGTTCCTACTGCGGAGAGTAGGGTTTCTAGGGTTTTAAGGTTTATTGTTGGTTGATTAAACTAAGAGAGTGAGTAATAAATGCGAAAAGGAAACTAAATTATGAAAGAGCAAGTAAACTAGGAAACTAAGTTATCAAACAAACTAAACAGGATCAAGAAGGGCTACACTACTCTAGTGAGACAAGAAGCAACTAAGAACTATACTAAGCACTAGCAAGATCAAGAGCCTAAGTTAACACTGAAAAGTAAAACTAAGCAATTGACTAAGTTAGACTAAAGTAATTGAACTAAGCTAGCATTAACAAGAAGACTAAGCGATTAGGATTTAAGCAAGGTGATTAAGGTGGGTGGGCCGTTTGGGAAATGTCACTTCGATTTTAGTTGGGGGAGTTCATTAAACATGCATGGTGCTCGATCCATATCTAGATTACCAAACCAAACAATAAGGGCAATGTCATTAGAACATACCCTATACTACTGGTAGAAGACTAGGGTTAGGTGTAGTTCTAGTGAGATTGGCCAAATCTAGGTTTCTATGGTAAGTGATAGTATACAATTGAGGGTTGAGGGTAGATATGGGAGTGGAGATGAAGGGGGTAATCCTCATGCCACTATCCACTCTAGCCTTTAGAAGGCCCTAGGCAATTGCATCACTCTCACTTACACTAGCCACTTAAATCTCACACTCATTTGTAAGTGTAGGGGTGTGTATGTAGGAACAAAGGGGGCTAGCTAGGGATCCACTAATTGGACCTAGGAGCCATTCCTAAGATTGCCACATACACCCCAATTCCTCCTAGAAATGAAGTGTCATCAAAAACCTCAAAACAAGCAATCCATACAAGAAGCACAAACCACATGCAATAAGATAGGAAAAGAGATGGAAGCAACAAGTAATCATCATAAATATGAATTGAGTTCATTACAAGAATTTATCCCCCAACATGGTATCAAAGTAACATTTTAATCCCAAACAGCCCACCACAAGGGGTCTTAGCTATACATGATCATGAAAACAGGAAAAGAAGGGGGTAGAAGAGGAAGAAACTCCATGAAGCTTGATGAAGTGGCCTTCTTCTTCACCTCCAAGCAGCTGCAGATGTCCTCCCTCGTCCAATGGTGAGGGGTGCATGAAAATGGTGGAATGGATGGATAGAAAACCTAGAGAAACTAGGTTTCTATGGTGGAAATGAGTGGAAAGTGGGTGGAAATGGGATTGAATGCAAGGAAATGGGTGGATGGGAGCAATGGATGCAAGGGAGAAACTAGGTGACGGCTGGGGAGTGCTCTCTCTCGAGCCCTAGAAGCAACTAGTGCTTATATTGGGGCTAGGGCTAAGTGGGGGTATAATAGGAAAATCAGTGAAAGTTGTATAGGTTTTGGGGTGGTGGCACGGCCGTGCTGGGTAGGAATGGGCACGGCCGTGGTGGAGGAGAATGGTCGTGTTGGCTAAGTGTTAATTTAACAGGTTGGTGGGTGAAAACGAAGGCTAGTGGCATGGCCGTGCTGGGCAGCACGGCCGTGTTGGGTACTAGGTAGAATGGCCGTGCTGGGTAGCACAGACGTGGTGGCAGAGTTGGGAGGAGGTCGTTCTAAGCAGCACGCCCGTTCCATCTTCATCCAACACGGCCGTGCTGGGCAACACGGCCGTGGTGGCTGACTTACTTGAACTTCAATGATTTGTTGATCAACCTGTAAATTTGCTCAATTGCCAGCACGGCCGCTCCATGGAACCACGGCCGTGCTGGGGTCTTCTATTGCTAGCATGGCTTTAAACTTCATAAATCTTGGATGCCTTTGCTTGGAGACGATTCTTGGCCACTGTAGGTAGGTTGAGGGAGACTTTGGGGCCTTCTTTGGGTCCCTCCTTGAGTGGGGGAACCCTAGAACTCCCTCTCTCTCTCTCATCCATGTAAGCATGGTCCAAGTACCTGAAATACAGTGCAAAGAGCATACATAAGCGTATATGCAATGATAATCATATTGGGGGAAAATACTTGTAATCTAACATGTTTAGATGCAACTTAAATACAAAATGGCACAGGATGGAACCCTAAAATAGGGTTGCATCAGTGTCACTTTACTGTTTTTTCTTTTCATTGTACCTAAAATGCCGACAAACAAAATGTCGGTCAGCCGTAGCTGGTATGTGGGGGAAACAAATAATGTTCAACTATGTTAATAATATAATCACTCAATTAATCATTTAACGATCAAGATTACATTTTAAGCCAAACTAATCAATCCATACCTATCCACAACTCTGTGTTGTCCCTGTAAGGACTTATATGGTACCTCTATAAAGGTGACTTGATGGATCTACCCTCTAGGCAGCCAAAGTCATTCATGACCTGATGGACCTACCCTCTAGGTAGCCATGTACTAGGTCAGCCATTACGACACAGAGGGGACCAGGATCTGAGCTAGAAGGCATATACATTATGTGATAGTCATAGTCACTTTATAATTGCAATATGAACATCCAAACAGTTAGTTGCATTCAATGCGATTAAACATCCGGGAAACCATCGGGAAACTAAATTGGTTATTCATAATCGTAACCACATATCTTTCTTGGAGATCTCAAGCAACAATTTATCCAAATCCAACTAGATGTCCAATAAAGCAAGCCAATCAATCAATCAAGCAAACATTGATCCTGAAAACATGTATAATGTCTAATTGTCACAAACATATCCCAAACAACTCCTTATTGACTTGGGACACCTTTCTAAGGTTTCTAAGTCTCATTAGGATGCATTATGGTTTCTTAGATCAATTTCTCAAACTTTACCCTTTTTAGGTCAACAAACCCTAAAACAACTTTTCCACTCATAAAAACAATAAGTATTCAAATTATCCACATTAAGGATCTTTTATGCTCAAATTGGCTTAGGATCATCACATCTCTATTTTATTCATGGATTTACATAATTAAACTAATTAAAAGACATATTCATCAAAATTAGGGTTTTCAAGCTCATTAATGCATAATCATGCACGAAACCCTAATTTAAACCAAATATATAAAAAGATCATATTTTTTTAAATCCTATTTTCTCTTTCATTAGCAACAGGTTAATATCAGCTTGAATTATCCATCTATCATCAAATCTAAGGGTTTTTCCTTAATTGAATCATTAAAGATGATAACTTTATGCCCTTTTCAAATTTCATGCATATTTAAGCACATAAACCCTAAATTAGACTAATCACGTGCAAAGTTCTTCCTTTTTGAACATAATGTACCTTTTTACATTTAACAGGCTAACATCAACTCTAATGATCCATTAAACCCTATTAAACACATTAATCATATCAAAATAGGGTTTCTTAATCTTTAATTCATTAAAGATGATAATTTACACCATATTTCAAACTATGATCAGATTCAGGCTATTAAGCTATTTTTAATGGATTCCTTGCATTTTTCTGATCAAAATACATATATCATATGTTCTCATCGGAGCTACCAATTAAGATTTATGATTTTTGTAAGATTTCACTTACCCAGACCAATAGCAGGCCGCCACATCGCCAAACCCATGCAACGTTGATGGGCTCTTCAAAACATAACTGAATGACCCTTTTGCCCCTGCTTGAGTTTTTGTTCCTTTGATACGCTGAGGGGAAAACTCATCCGACGTGAGTTGGTCGTCTTCAACCCCCGCGAACCCTAGGACGCCGCTGCAGCAGCGATCGGACATCGCTCTACGGTCCTCTCCCGACCCCGAAGCCCATCAGGGGCGGTCCCCCCACCTCCACCACACTTCCTCGTTCTTGGCTAGGCCCTCAGCCATGGCCAAGGCGGACGGCTCAGGCCCGGTGACCTGCAAACCGCGGCCAGCCCATCTGTAGGTGAACGTGGAGGTTCAAGCACCCAGAGGGGATAGTGGATCACACAGGATTGTTGAGGAAGATTCCTGCTCCCATGATGATGACTTCTCAGTCCCTAGTCTGCTTCCAGGGCTGCTCTCTCTCTCTCTCAGTTAGGGTTTCACATGTGAGAAACAAGAAGAAGGTGATGAAGAGAGTGGGAGACACATAATCTCTCTAGAACTCGTCCTAAAGGTCTACCCATTTTATAAGGGAGTATCCGTGCCTTAGATTTCTTGCCCACAAAGAAAACAAGGTTTCTCCTTATAGGAAAGGGAGTTTCCTTACTTTTAAAGTATCTTTCTCTCTCTTCATGTATATATTTCCATTAGGAATTCGAAATTCCTCTCACCTACTCTCTTTATTTCTTGACTTTTAACCACTTAGGCACGAAACTAACTTTTCCTTTAATAGAAATTTCTTTCTTTTTAGCAATACCATGTAATATATTAATGGTATACTCACATTATCTTCTTATTTTGCTATTTTGGTATTTTCTCTTTCTTTCCTCTTTATTGGGACTCCTTGGATCCCAAGAAAACTCAAATATTTCGAAATTCTTTTTATTGGATATTTATTATCCTTCTAGATGCATCTAAATGCATTATTTCACATTATCTTGTTTATTTCTTATTAAAATAATTCCTTTTGCGGATTTCTCATTATTTCTCTTTTATTTTCCTCATTGGTATTCCTTTTATCATTAGAAATCTAATGGATACGAAATTTCCCGAAGAAATCTCATTTATGCCTCTTTCCACTCATTTTCCACATTTTATCATTATTTTCAATTTATTTCTTAATAAAGAAATACTTAATTAATCTTTTCTTTTCTTACTGCTTTCTTTTTGCAGTATTGGACTCCTTGGTACCCAAGGAACCCAAGAGGCACGAAATCCTCTTTGGATTTGCCTTCTAGAGGTTTCTACATTTTTGTTTCTTAAAAATTCAATTATCCTTTTACTAATTGAGTTTCCTTGTTATTTCCTTATTATTGGGCCCAATAGCCAATAAAGCCCACAACACAAACATCAAGGCTATTGTAAACGAAATCCATTTATTTGAAGCAAATTATATCATTATTTGTTCAAATATCTTTAATATGAGAAATTACATTTCTCACCAATTGAACCCAAAAATTGGGGTTATAACATCCTTCCCCTCTTATAGGAATTTTGTCCTCAAAATTCAGGCAAGCAAACAAACAATTCAGGATAAGATGTTTCCATGTCCATCATTGGCCCCTATGTGGCTTTACCGTACACATGGCGTTTCCAAAGAACCTTTATCATCACATATTCTTTTCTCTGAGTTCTTTCATCCTGACGTCTATAAACTACACAGGTGACTCAGGCCATTTCAGCCTCCCTTGGGGCTCACTAGGTTCATTGCTCAGCACATGGTTGGGGTACCTCACATAGTGCTCTAAATTGGACACATGGAAAACATCTCCCATTACTCTATCCTGATGGGTAGGATCAAACCTAACCTTCTCCACCCATCCATCTCTAATGGACCCACGTATCGGGGACTCAGCTTTCTCAGCTGCAGCTCAGAGGGTTCGGATTCTCACATATTCTTCCACAGTAACTTGTAAGTCAGTGTACTTTGCATCTTCTCACGACTCTCAGCGTCTTTAGGATCTTTTCAGCCCTTGCACAATCAAAGTGACTTCATCTACACGCACTGTGGTCCCTTTCCTAACCATCATGTGGTCCTCTAACCAACATCACCTTACTGAAGTGGTGTCCGACACAACCTCCCTTACAGAGCTTCTTATAAAACCCGATACTGGCTATGGTGGTCATCTTCACATCTTTTATAGGACAAAAACTGTCTCTAGATATCACCCTGAACGAGCACACATGCCCTCATCAGACCCTTTAGTCTGGATCATACTAACCATAGTTAGGGGTGATAAACTATACTAACATAGAGTTCTCAATGTACCTACTTCCACTTTATGGATGTGAACCTTTAGGTCAAACTCAAGAACCTTTGAACTTGCTTCATGGTGTAGTTGAACCATCTCTCTAATGGGTAGTTCAACTAGATCTGTCCCTTAACAAAACTCTTTCTTTCTCATGTTATCTAGGTAAGGAGACCTACCATAACCCATATTACATTTCGACCTTCCTTGGTCTAGGGGATACCTATCACAAAATCCATAGTGTTGAGCTCCCATTCCCTCTCAGGGACTCTTTTGTCCTCTATATCGATACACGGGGTTACTGGGGTTCGTCCTTTACCTCCTGGCTTGCATGGCCATAAACCACATGTAACCTCATCTTAAGCATCCAAAGTGCTATTGCCATTTTCCACAGTGTATGGTGATCTTCAATCATGATTTCCTGTATGTCATGATTCCGCAAGATCGATTCCTCCAAAACCCTAAACCACTCTAGTCGGGGTTTCATCACCTTCTTTTCCAAAGAAGTGCACTTGAGGTTCTACCACCATTCTTTCATTGTATGAAGAACTAGACTGGCTAGCCAAAAAACCTCTGTTAGCTTCTAGTCAGATGTATCTCAACTAGAGCATCCATTACCACTTCACATCCTTAGGTATTAGGTAACATTGAAGACTTGCATTTCCATGTATTTCACTTATCATCTCACCTCAAACTCTATGTCTTCCTTCATTAAGAATACTCTCTCACCATCATGGTGATCAAACTCAACCTGGTATAACTTGTGAGTTCCACATAGCTCATGATAAAAACATCCTCATAAGGGGACTACCTCATTCCTCTTAGTGTTTACAAACCATCCATGTATCATTCACTTTACCAGGGTAGGTTATCTTCTCTATCCCCATTTCTCATGGGAACGTTACAACCTACATCATCTCTTATCCTTGGTGTATGGCATGCGTAATGTCCTATCTCTCACCCCCATAACAAGAGGAAATAAGCATTTGGCTGCAGTCCAAATACAGAGTTCTTCCTGTTCCAAGAGTAGAGATGGTACATCCCACCTTGCCAGTACACCTTTAAATCTAAGTTGCAACGTGCCACATATGTCTCTTCATCATAAACAGCATGATATCAAACTAGTCTTGAACCTACTGAGGTTTATATCCTTGGTCATCTCCTCTAGGTCTATAGGGTACCGACTCTTTTGGGGTCATCCCTCTTCCCTCATGCATCAAGAGAGTGCCCTACTCATCTGCCCTTTGGGTCCCATGAGTTCATGAAGGTGATCAATCTCCTAACCCATGGCCCTCAGACAATGATAGTTGTTACCTCCCGACCCTATGGTCATGTGCAACTGGGGAATTAGGCAACTCCTACTTTCATCAGTCTTATCCCTACCTGACCCTAGGATAGACTTAGGATTCTTCATTATAGTACATGTTCACTTAGAACCTTACCCAAGTTTTCATCATCCCTCTTTCTACATTCATGGGCTGACTCTCATCCGTTCATAGGCATCATGGCAACCTGCCTACCTTGGTCAAGCCCCATACTGGTTACCTCCATGGTAACACATTCACATGCAATAGAGATGGATATCTATGGGTCTGTAGATTCAATCTCATACTATGTACCTTTCACTTAGCTTCTCAAGACCCTATGAGACCTCTTTAGGTTACCTTGAACCAACAAAACTGATATACACCCTTCCAAAGGGGTCCCTCTCCCAGGATGGGAGGAAACCTATCTCTTGACAACAAGGTCACAAAAGCTCTTAGGTCTAGGGTTTACATCTACATGAGTATACTTAACCCTAGCAAGCTATTAAGGCACAAGCAGATCACTTACTGTACCATGCTAGGTCATACTTATCCTTCTTTCCTCCATGTTGGATCAAAATCATACCTTCCTTTATCATCAACCTAGTCGTGAGGGGTTCATCAAACATAAGGAACTCAACTTCTATAGGAACACATCAACCTTAACCTTAAGGGGCTTCTCTTTTCCTCTATACATGAGGAGCACCAAGCTCACTTCTATAGGGACTCAACTTCTCATCATGAGCCTTAGGTACACCACTTCCCCTCTTAGGCCTAGGAACCCTAGGTTCACCTGTAGGTGTCCAACCGCATGCTCTATCCCTTAACTACGAACCAAGCATGCAAAAGGCATGACACACTCTTCCTGTCATCCTTCAACTCGAGCAACACTTAGGGTTGGGTCCTCCTTAAGGACAACCAACAAGGTGCAAGGCCTCATATCCTGCTACTAAACTTTTCTAGGCCTAAGAAACTCTTCTTCCCACCTCAGAAGGTGAACACCTATACCGTAGGCACATAGGCACCAAATGCTTCATCTTCTATCTTTAGGATTGGTTCCTCTAAAGGCAACCAAGATATCATCAACTTTCAAGGATCGATCATGAGGCAACCACTATCATCCATTATTCGGGGTTTTAGGCTTACAACCTTCGTGCTGGATTTCCAGCTCTCTCTCTAAAGCTAACCCCACATCCTACCTTACCATTAGAGGTCCTCTCTTCATGGAGAGTCAACCTCAAAAGCATGCTCTACATGGGTGAAGCCTAGGTTCGAACTTATGGTTGCTCAAGAACATCCATAACCCTTTATGCTCCATCATAATTCCTTATCCAGGGTTTCATCCTACTGTCATCACCATGACGTGCCCTAGATGCCAGCTATGCCCTACTTGCACAAGCCCATATGGTTTCTATGGTCCTGCACTAACATCATCATCTAAGGAGATATCCTTTACCCTAACAGGCACAAACCTTCCCAGGGTTGGGTTGCCAAAGGTGCTAGGTCAAGCCATGGATCATATGGCATCCCAAAGGCATGTCCTTTCAAACACCTGGTCCAACTCATCTCTCTCTAACCTTCACTTAAGGTTAGGGTTAACATCATCCTCAGAGGATGTGCCAGGTCTCTACTTGCAATGGAGATCTCTATCTCCAAGACTAACTTATCCTCCTGACAAGAAGGTCTAGCCTCAGGTCTCTTCTGAGGACATGACAACTTATGTCTTATGACCTAAGCATGTATCTATTCTTTATTTTGCACCTAATCTATTAAGCTTATGTCCATGACATATTATTTACATGCCTTTCATTAATTTAGTGGAGGATTCCTTAAACCTTATTAACCTTACCTATACCTCAAGAGGGTGAGGAGAAGAAAGAAAACCATAATCCTTTATGTCCTTATCAGAATTTTGTGATGAGAAGGGATGATTAAGATGAGAAGTCCTAAAGGTATCTTATTTCGATTCATACCCTAAGAATTTGGCCAGGCATTCACATGGATCTGGGAGTCCTCATATTCCGACTAGTTGTGCGGAGGAAAATATTGCCAGCCCCTGGGCGTGATCCTTTTCTAGACACCTCCGTCTTTCGGATATTCCTCTAATAACTACCTTGGGTTTTATGGAGTTTGTAAAATTTAATAATTACTAATGGTTACATGAGGAACCTAGGCTCTGATACCAAATGTTACGACCTCACCTTTCAGTAGCCCCCAATTAAGGGAGACCAAGAGGTTGAAGCCGCACCCATTAATCCCGGATCAAAGGTTCGACATATAACCATAAACAATTATTAAATTCTAACAGACTATACTGAAAAATGGTAATAAAATTTTTCTTTGCATACCTTGGAAAAGTTTGGAACAAACTAAAATTCTAACCTCAGTTGAACTATTCTAACTAGTTCCTCCTTGTTCTTTAATTCGTGAATTCACGAGGTGTCACTTTACTGTTTTTTCTTTTCATTGTACCTAAAATGCCGACAAACAAAACGTCGGTCAGCCGTAGCTGGTATGTGGGGGAAACAAATAATTTTCAACTATATTAATAATATAATCACTCAATTAATCATTTAACGATCAAGATTACATTTTAAGCCAAACTACTCAATCCATACCTATCCACAACTTTGTGTTGTCCCTGTAAGGACTTATATGGTACCTCTATAAAGGTGACTTGATGGATCTACCCTCTAGGCAGCCAAAGTCATTCATGACCTTATGGACCTACCCTCTAGGTAGCCATGTACTAGGTCAGCCATTACAACACAGAGGGGACCATGATCTAAGCTAGAAGGCATATACATTATGTGATAGTCATAGTCACTTTATAATTGCAATATGAACATACAAACAGTTAGTTGCATTCAATGCGATTAAACATCCGGGAAACCATCGGGAAACTAAAGCGGTTATTCATAATCATAAGCACATACCTTTCTTGGAGATCTCAAGCAACAATTTATCCAAATCCAACTAGATGTCCAATCAAGCAAGCCAATCAATCAATCAAGCAAACATTGATCCTGAAAACATGTATAATGTCTAATTGTCACAAACATATCCCAAACAACTCCTTATTGACTTGGGACACCTTTCTAAGGTTTCTAAGTCTCATTAGGATGCATTAGGGTTTCTTAGATCAATTTCTCAAACTTTACCCTTTTTAGGTCAACAAACCCTAAAACAACTTTTCCACTCATAAAAACCCTAAGTATTCAAACTATCCACATTAAGGATCTTTTATGCTCAAATTGGCTTAGGATCATCACATCTCTATTTTATTCGTGGATTTACACAATTAAACCAATTAAAAGACATATTCATCAAAATTAGGACTTTCAAGCTCATTAATGCATAATCATGCACGAAACCCTAATTTAAACCAAATATATAAAAAGATCATATTTTTTTAAATCCTATTTTCTCTTTCATTAGCAACAGGTTAATATCAGCTTGAATTATCCATCTATCATCAAATCTAAGGGTTTTTCCTTAATTGAATCATTAAAGATGATAACTTTATGCCCTTTTCAAATTTCATGCATATTTAAGCACATAAACCCTAAATTAGACTAATCACGTGCAAAGTTCTTCCTTTTTGAACATAATGTAACTTTTTTACATTTAACAGGCTAATATCAACTCTAATGATCCATTAAACCCTATTAAACACATTAATCATATCAAAATAGGGTTTCATAATGTTTAACTCATTAAAGATGATAATTTACACCATATTTCAAACTATGATCAGATTCAGGCTATAAACTATTTTTAATGGATTCCTTGCATTTTTCTGATCAAAATACATATATCATATGTTCTCATCGGAGCTACCAATTAAGAGTTATGATTTTTGTAAGATTTCACTTACCCGGACCAATAGCAGGCCGCCACGTCGCCAAACCCATGCAACATTGCTGGGCTCTTCAAAACATAACTGAATGACCCTTTTGCCCCTGCTTGAGTTGTTGGTCCTTTGATACGCTGAGGGGCAAACTCGTTCGACGCGAGTTGGTCGTCTTCAACCCCCGTGAACCCTAGGACGCCGCTGCAGCAGCGATCGGACATCGCTCTACGGTCCTCTCCCGACCCCGAAGCCCATCAGGGGCGGTCCCCCCACCTCCGCCGCACTTCCTCGTGCTCGGCTAGGCCCTCGGCCGTGGCCAAGGTGGATGGCTCAGGCCCGGCGACCTGCAAACCGCGGCCATCCCTTCTACAGGTGAACGTGGAGGTTCAAGCACCCAGAGGGGACAGCGGATCGCACAGGATTGTTGAGGAAGATTCCTGCTCCCATGATGACGACTTCTCAGTCCCTGGTCTGCTTCCAGGGCTACTCTCTCTCTCTCTCTCTCTCTCTCTCTCTCAGTTAGGGTTTCACGTGTGAGAAACAAGAAGAAGGTGATGAAGAGAGTGGGAGACGGAGAATCTCTCTGGAACTCGTCCCAAAGGTCTACCCCTTTTATAAGGGAGTATCTGTGCCTTAGATTTCTTGCCCACAAAGCAAACAAGGTTTCTCCTTATAGGAAAGGGAGTTTCCTTACTTTTGAAGTATCTTTCTCTCTCTTCATGTATATATTTGCATTATGAATTCGAAATTCCTCTCACCTACTCTCTTTATTTCTTGACTTTTAATCCTTAGGCACGAAACTAAGTTTTCCTTTAATAGCAATTTCTTTCTTTTTAGCAATACCATGTAATATATTAATGGTATACTCACATTATCTTCTTATTTTGCTATTTTGGTATTTTCTTTTTCTTTCCTCTTTATTGGGACTCCTTGGATCCCAAGAAAACTCAAATATTTCGAAATTATTTTTATTAGATATTTATTATCCTTCTAGATGCATCTAAATGCATTATTTCACATTATCTTGTTTATTTCTTATTAAAATAATTCCTTTTGTGGATTTCTCATTATTTCTCTTTTATTTTCCTCATTGGTATTCCTTTTATCATTAGAAATCTCATGGATACGAAATTTCCCCAAGAAATCTCATTTATGCCTCTTTCCACTCATTTTCCACATTTTATCATTATTTTCAATTTATATCTTAATAAAGAAATACTTAATTAATCTTTTCTTTTTTTACTGCTTTCTTTTTACAGTATTGGACTCCTTGGTACCCAAGGAACCCAAGAGGCACGAAATCCTCTTTGGATTTTCCTTCTAGAGGTTTCTACATATTTCTTTTCTTAAAAATTCAATTATCCTTTTACTAATTGAGTTTCCTTGTTATTTCATTGTTATTGGGCCCAATAGCCAATAAAGCCCACAACACAAACATCAAGGCTGTTGTAAATGAAATCCATTTATTTGAAGCAAATTATATCATTATTTGTTCAAATATCTTTAATATGAAAAATTACATTTCTCACTAATTGAACCCAAAAATTGGGGTTATAAAACAAACAGTCTCCTTAGTTGCTCAAACGGTTTCCCAAACTGTTTGGAATGAAATGGTTTCATCAAACCGCATGGAGGGAAATAGTTTCAAACCATTTGGTGATGTTGACCAGGGTTGACCATTTGGGGATTTTTTCATAATGATCTAGGTTAATTACCCATCAATTATAATTGATTAACTCTAGTTGGTTCATGAGTTCAAGGTCCAACAATCATTGAAACCCTAATCGGATTGAGTGTTGATTTCATAAGTGTTTAAGTTGAAAACTTGGGTTGATTGACCCAAATGGTTTCAAAACCGTTTGGGGGATCATCCAAATGGTCTCAAGACCATTTGGTGGTCACCCTAGACCGTTTATAGGTCTAGGGTTAGGTATTGTTGAGCAACTGAAGATCCAAATATACTAAGTTGAAGTGTAATCAATTGTTGATTTGGTGATCAATCCAATGATCCAAACCCTAATTGGTTGACTTCGATTTTGATGTTGACATGGGAAAATGGTCTCAAGACTGTTTGGAGGTCATCCAAATGACCTCAAGACAGTTTGGGGTCAGGTCATGCTCAATTTGGATGATGGTTCAATGGTTTCAAAGTAACTAATCTTACATTGATTAATGTTGAAGGATCATCGATTCCAAACCCTAATCCAATTGATTCAAACCCTAATTGATGACCAATTGAGGGTCAATTGAGGGTCAAATCAGTTGAAGGATGACCTATTTAACTCAATTAAAGTATGGTGATAGGTCCAATTGATGATTGGTTACATGAATTCAATGGTTGAAGGAACCAACATTGGAAACCCTAATTCAATTTGATTAGTTGAGACTATTTTTGGTCCATGAGGTTTTGAGGAGGTTTGGACCAAATGGTCTCAAGACCGTTTGAGTCCAAATAGTCTCAAGAATGTTTGGGACCAATCGGTCTCAAGACCGTTTGGGACCAAACGATCCCAAACCGGTTGAGTTCATGCAGTTTCAAAAGGGTACTTTAGCAAACGGTTTCAAGTGACCAACTTTAGCAAACGATCTTAAAGGTCACCTTTAGGAAATGATCTTAAAGGTCACCTTTAGCAAATGATCTTGAGGGTCACCTTTAGCAAACGATCTTGAGGGTCACCTTTACCAAATGGTTTCAAATATGTAACCAAGACCGTTTGGAGGTTTATTGAGCAAGACCATTTGAGGTCTGATTGGTCAAAACCATTTAAGGTCTAAGTGACCAAGACCGTTTGAGGCCTAAGTGACTAAGACCTTTTGAAGTTCAAATTCGTTAAACCATTTGGACACCTAATATGATCAAGGCTCAATTAGATAATTGATTATTAATGATGTAGACCAATGATGATTATGATGGTTAACCCTAGCTCTGTGTACTCAAGTGAAGAGTTGACCTAGATTAATCTTGGATTATTTATCACCCTAAAGAGGATGAGAGGGACAGAGAATGGGAGAGATTATGTCTTATTTAATAAAACCTAATTCTCTCATTGTGAACAAACATGTAATCAGGATTTGATCCATATTATGAGATCATGAAATCCTCATTGAAATGATTGATGTACCTTGATCCTAATTTAGGGCAAGGTTATGTGAAACCTTAATTTAAGGGCAAAGCTTAGTGAAACCATAATCTAGGGTGATGATGTAACCCTAACTTAGTGTAACAATGTAAGAAGCCCTAATTTAATGGGAAGTGTACATCCTAACCCTAATTTGGGTATTGAGACAAAAGAAACCCTACTTGGATGTGAATAGTAAACCTTAATTCCTAAAATGGGGTAAATGTGAAGGAAACCCTAATATAGAGTAGTGCTACTAATTCTAGGTGAAGTCCTATGACTAGGTGATGTGTTGTGAAATCCTAATTTCACATAATACTAGGTGAAACTCTGATATAGAATGATGTTATGTGAAACTCTAATGAAGAGTGAGCCTAGGTGAAATCCATATATATGTAAGATACTAAGTGAACCTCAAATTATAATTGTGGAGATCCTATTCCTATTCATGGAATAGTGATTCATGTATTGACAAATGTAACACCTAGAGGGGTTGATAATGGATATCCTTACATTAATAGTCCCTGACTCAAGGGTGAGTCCATATCATTGGCAATGGTTGTATTTTTCTAAATAGATGAGCTATGACCAATACATTGCATGATGAATGTAATGATATAGTGCATAAAGTATTAGGATGGGGAATATCCTAATACAAGCTAAGTGGATGAACCCAAGTAAGATGAAGGTATTGAGGGAAGTGATACATCAAGATATGATAGATATCACATCCAACACCCCAATTTTGATATACCTTTATATGTTATAAGTCCGCTAACATTCCTTATGGAAAGGTTAATCCAAATCAATAAACTATGATACAATCATATTCTGATAAAGATGAGAGACAAACTTATATTGTGTGTTGTTAATACATTCAATGATGAATGATGAGGATATATAAGTATGTTTGAATACTTATGATATCTATTTTGGCTTCTAGCTGTGAGAAACAATGGAATAGGATTGTTCATTAATAATATGATCTTAAGAACCCAAGTGGTTATTTATGGAAAACCCTAATGAAGGGTGCTGATATAAAAGAGGTACCATGAACCCTAAAGAGGGAATAATGGTATTACTTAGTGTTGTATGGTACTGATGTGAAAGAGAAATCATGAACCCTAAAAAGGGAATAGTAATATTACTTAGTGTTGTATGATACTGATATGAAAGCATTATAATTGTTATCATGAATACTAATCATGCAGGAATGATGAGATGAAGAGCATATCCAGGTATGGGCAATGATTTTGTGCTTATTGAGAATGTTTATAGGCTTTATAAGCCTTCATATGCTTTGTGTAGTAAGAATCATTGAGCTTTATGTACTATGTGCAATACATTGTGTAACAAGAATTATGATGTCCTTAGTCAGATGATCTGAAGGTATTAAGTTACCTAATAAGTGGTAATAAGTATCCTATGGTGAGTTATGGGTTTAAATACCCAGATATTATAATCATGATGATGAACTTGTTAAGAAGTGGGATTGTACTTGGTGAGCTGAGGGATTAAGATCCCAACACTTTGTGAAAAGAGTATGGCTACATGCCATGACTCCACAATGACAATGCCAGGCATTAGATATATGATCTAAGCCTGAAGAGAGTTGATGTTGTGGTAATGATTATGTAATGAATAAATGGTATACATGTTCTTCATATTCCTTAATGGATAAGTGACATGTTGCTCTTTCAAGTTATAGCTGCAATGTTTTAGATAAGAATAATATTCTAATTTGTTATACATTGAATTAACTATTGTCAAACAAATATGATTCCTCTGTTCATATTTATCTTCTTAAGCTGCAATAATAATGTTACTGGCGGAGAGTTATATCTCTCGCTGGGACAATTTACAATTGTCTCACCCCCGTGGGAACTACATTTTTAGGTGGTCGCGGACGAGGAGACATGAATCCTTTAGTAGGTGAAGGACAACAGCAGCAGTAGGGATAGCAGTGAAGTCTCAGGTGGAGACACTGGATGTTATACCTTGTATAGATGTACATAGAGTCCTATGTGTCGTCTCTGTACTCTCAGGTCCTCGGAGTAGTAGTTAGTGCTTTTGAGATTTTGGCTCACTGCCTCGAGATTTTCGTATTGCATGTGTTTAGTTTAACAGGACAGCTGATGCTTGTAATTGATAGAAAGAGATGATACAAGATATGTACTTTTGAAAAATAGAATGTAAATGTGTTACTTTTTTTCTATGTGAGAAAGTTTTTATTTGACGGACCTCTTAATAAAAAAGTTTTTAATTTTTAGTGATTTTTGGTAATCCGCTGCTTAGAGAATGCTTCTGCATTAGTTAATCATGTTTTTATCAGTTGGATGTCACAATTAAGTGGTATCAGAGCTCTAGGTTCGTTGAGTCTACAGAGACATAGGACTAGGTTGTTGAGTTTGTGTTAGTGTCCTCCAGTATACCCTATAGTGACTTCTACTTATGTAGAAGAAAGGGTGAAGTTTAAAAATGACTGGAGAACACAAGGAACACATTGCTAAGGACAATGTTTTTGTACCAGGAGGAGGTGTAAGAGACCAAAATAGGGAAGGGCATGTACCTGAACATCCCTAGATTGACCCATCTATGATAGAAAACCCAGCCCTCCATGCTCTATTTGAGAAATTCCTGATAGCCATGACACATATGGCAGACAGGATGCCACCACCTGCACCTAGGGCACCAGTCCATCATGAGGGTTATGGAGCCGGAAAGACTTTCGAGAGACTTCTCCGGGTTGGAGCCATAGACTATGTTGGTACATCTAATCCAGCAGATGTTGATCTATGGCTGATAGAGCTAGAAAAGGCTTTCAGGATCCTTGATATTCCTGAAGCTGAAAAGGTAAAACATGTTGTGTACCTCATAAAAGGAAGTGTTGGTCATTGGTGGATGATAGAGGAAGATAAGAGGCCAGGTGAAGAAATTGAATGGGAGGTATTCCGACGAGAATTCGTTAGTAGATACTTCCCTAAGATGTATCTAGATGATAATATCTCTCAATTTGAGAGGATCAAACAAGGACAGATGAACGTTAGCGAATATGAAGCTAAGTTCATGGAGTTGTTTCAGTTTTGTCCGCAAATGGCAGTTAGTGATGAGGAAAGAATTTGACATTTTGAGAAGGGATTGAATGCTGAACTAACCACTCTTGTGTCTATTTTAGAGAATAGGGAGAGGTTTGCTACCTTTGTGGAGTCGGTAAGGAGTATAGAGAGGTCTGAAATTGAGAAATGACAGACTAGTGGCAAGAAAGTGTACACCCAGTCTCAAGGACAAAGGTCCAAAAGTTTTAAGAAACCGAGATTTTCTACATCGGCAACATCGTCGAGATTCCATGCCCAGACATAATGGATGTCAAGTAGGGGTAGGGATCGTAGTAATGATCCAAGTAGAGCCTCCGACATAAAATCAACATCGGTGAATGGATCTCGTAGACATTTTGCACCCAGGATCTGTTACCAATGTAGACAACTGGGACATCTGGCAAAGGATTGTCCAGACGGGAATACGATGATGACTCAATCTCAGGGGCAGAGTCAGCAAGGCTCACAAAAGAGGCAATTTTCTAGTAACAATAGAGGACGCGGACAAACGTCCCAGACAGGTCAGATGAAATAGTTTTGTTTTGATATTTTATATCATGATTCTATGTGTTAAAAATAAGAGAATAGTTGTTTTTGAGCTTCCTTTGATTAGTCCTATAAGGACACAAGGGAGATGAGAACTTACATCTTACTCAGTGTTCCTTAAAATGCTTTATAATATCCCTTATCTGTGTAATAAAAGATGAGATATAGAAGTGATGCCGGAAGAAAATTCAAGAATGAAAAATCATGTGTGTATAATGATATGAAAAGTGAGGAATATGATAGAAAATTAAGTTTATACTACCTAATCTCAATACTTGTATACCCTGGCCAGGTATATGAATATTATAGATAAGGCAAGTATGAAACTCCGGCAGATCTACTCTGATGCAATGCTATCTTCTTCAAGTCCATGCGATTTCCCTAAAAATTTTGAGTAGAGGGGTGAGCCTACTTTCTCAGTGAATGAGTACTTCAAAGAAACTATCTAAAGCACTGATATAATTACATATATACTTTTGAGCAACTGATATCAATTATAACAACAATAAGCTTTTAAGAGTCTAATAATTGACAATCATAAATATGGCAGGATACTCTAAATATCTATAAGAGTGAATCAATATATGAAATGTTGGATTTATCATAAAGAGAACTAATAATTCAAAAGCATACAAAGAATAATTGAATAACTATACACACTTGTTTGACCTCTCATTCATTTTATTATGCCTTGATCATATGCAATGTAATCTACATATGAAGAATCGTAGTGCACTACAATCCCACCATACAAGACTTTGCCGACACCCCATGATAGCTAAGTCTGACTACTCTCCTGGTCTGCAATAGGGAAACTGGCTCTCTGGCCTCGACACTCCTATTATGACGTAAATTGGACTCCTCCTCTAACCTGAGCACATAGGAGGAGAGTCAAGCCGTGCCACCAAGACTTCTGGTTGCTGTTGGACACACTTTTCTGTACTCTAGTGCCACCAGGACTTCTGGTTGATGTTGAACACTGTAAACTATAATTTAAGGAGACTTCCACTAGGTCTTCATCCCCCGTGCCACTTGATAGCATGTTCCGACCCCCGTATACTGGATGCTTCCAGAGTTAGGTCGTTTCACCCCTAAGGCGCATACCTCACATAGGGGTTCTACGGTGTTAGGGCCCTTAAATCTATAATTTTATTATTTCCTAGAAAATCACAACATGAATATCATTCTAGACCTGACAGAGCAGTATCCTCAAAAACATTGTAATATACTGTGTAATCAACATATTATACATGCAGGCATACTAAAATTCTTAAATAAATAGATTACATGTCCACTTGGAACATACACACTAGAATTGTGAAATTTATCATCTTATTACACTGATAAGAGTTAATTACTTGACATATGAGTAATCATCAGTAGCACCTGTAACTTATTTGTAATTTCTCAAAGAACGTGCATATCAACCCAAATCTTGATTTTTGCATCTCATAACTCAATTAAGAGTTAATTAATTATCATGACAAGAATTATTAATAATAACTGAGAACATTGATATCACAATACTTGATTCATTGAACACCCTACCCTTAGGGTTTCATTTAATCACAACAAATGCTACAAAGAAAGGTGCAATACATCTATCACATACTTTTCAAATATTTAAAACACATGATACCTGGGATCTCAATCCCTTATCACGTTACTAGGAATTCTCATCCCTTCACATCATTATTATGATTACTGGATCTGGGTATTCAAACCCTTAGATCATCACATAGCATTGTTACCTCTGTAATAGGTAACCATTACCTCCAGGTCCTTAGACCAAGGTATTCATTTCATTGGTTGTACAAGTATTCTCATAGATCACAAGGCCATCACACATCTTGTTACCACTCACTAGGCAACAACTTATTCACATGGTTCCCATAAACATTTCATGCGACATAAATATTCACTGAATAAAGACTACTATGAACAAATCATATAAAATCAATATATAAATGAAACCTTGGAACTGAGCTGAATTTGGGTTTCCATGCCATTCACTGGGATATCATGCATCAATAATAACATTGAATAAATAAAGTCTATCATGTCAAGAAAATCCCTTCAAATGGATTTCACGATATCTATTCACAAATATCCAACTTTCCTCGCATCTAGGGTTTCACCCTCTTTACTGATATATCAAACAAACACTATTCACTTTGAATAAAATCCAAGATAGTATATGACATATATGGACTATGAATTTAGATAGACAATCATTCATAACCAAGGGGATCTAGATACGCAAATTTCTCTATTTACTTATACAACAAATTTCAGTCATAGACAAATTCCCTATATTTTAGTTTACTCTTATAACCTCTGCGAATACTTAGGGAATTCTCATTAGCATGCATTGTATACATTTCTAATATGATTTTATTATCTAAAATTCATCTAAATAGAGGAAGAATCCATTTCATATCATTTTGTAACAACTTAGAACAAATAGACAATTCAGGGTTTGTAGTCGCATACTAAGAAATTAAAGATTATGGATGAATTAACCAATTTTCATACAATATACTATTTAAAATAAGTTCCCACTCACCCTAAGGTGTGAAAACTCCTTAAAAATGCAGCTCATCCCTAAAAATCTTGATCTCATATCAAATCCCTAGCAATTCACCCGATTTTCTTCCTTTCAACTGAGAAACCCTAGAAATGAGGGATTATGAAGAAATAGTGAGAAAAGGGGAAATTTTGATACCATTTTGGATCAAATCAGAGGAGGGATGAAATTTTGACATGTGAGAGAAGATTCACCATGAAACTATATCCAAATAAGCTAAACTTACATGGTTTCATCATTCCTCGGACCACAAAACCCTAGGTCAACATCTCCATCACTTTCTCCTCTCAAACCCTAACTCTCCCTCTCTCTCTAGGATTTCATTTATCTGGATTGAATCATGAATTATGAGAGCTCCTTGTGTGTTATGTTTACCATATAGAGCAATTGAGCTTCTTGGATCAATTGCACTTTGACCCCTTACTATACTTTTTCTTATTTCAACAAATTTTCTGTCATAAAAAGGTTTTTTGTAAATTCATGTATTTTAGGGATCAAACATTCTCCAAAAATTAAGAAAATTTATTATGTTGTGTAAAATTAAGTAAAAAAGCTTCATTTAACATTTGTGATCACTCCAAGTTTCTATTAAATAATTAAAAATCTAATAGTGAACTACTATCCAGAATTCTACAGAAATGTTAGTTACTGTAATTCATCTACTGATATGGTCTAAATGCATCAAAAAATTATGAAAATTTTAAATTATGTTTAAGATTAAATTTAGATCTCCAGTTAAAATTTCATATCATTTGGATTTACGAATAAATCAATAAAAATCAAACAATATACTACTGAACAATATTCTGTCAGCATGGTCGGTTAAAGTATATCTCGATCGAGAATGACTTTCAAAGATCATCCAAAATTCTAATTTTTTTTTAATGAAATGCAAGATTGAGTTATACATATTATGTACAAATTTCAATTAAATCCAAATTACATAGAAAATATGATAAATTATTTACCGTACTACTATCTTTATCAAATTCCATACTCATGTACCATCAAAACCTTAATTTCAGCCAACTAGGGTTTATATTTCTCAAACCCTAATTTCTCAAACAATAGAACACTTAACGTTCTTATTAGGTTTAAAACATCATAATTGAATTATCATCATTAATTAGATTTAAGAAATGCTCAATCCAATTAAGCATATTATCATCCAGGTAAACCCTAGTTTACCAATTAAGCTCGGATACAATCATAACAATATATGTTAGAAAATTGTAGCTCAAAGAGGAAATCATCCTAATCCTATTGGTCTCTTACCACCTTTGTCCAAAACCTAGGTTCCAATACCAAGTTGTTACACAACCCAAACCCACTCTAGGGTTTAGACCCATCAAAGAGGGATTATACTAACCATTCATATTTAATTGCAATCTGAAATCCACTTTAAATTTTTCTTTTATCTAAACATATAGAGATATTGAAAGATCATGTTAACATATCAGGTAACATTTGATTTAAGGACAATCATCACAAGTTCACATCTAATTTTACCTTTTACAACAAAATCAACTGAAGGAAATGAGATCCAATTTAATGAACATCAAGTAAAACATATTACAAAGCTACTCTCAATCCTCAGTCTCACATATTCATGACTAGGGAAAGGATAAGAAACCATATAACTAACTATATCTCTCAAAACCCCAATTGTTACTAATGATGGAAACTAGCTTCTGACTCCTCCTACTGAGTTGGGCCTGTACATGAAAAAGACTTTAGTAGAATGTGTGAGCTACTAGATTAATGCGTGGAAAGTCATTGAAAAACATGAATTTAGATATGTAATGTTAATCGATTTAACTACAAAGAATAAATGCATGTCAATTGACATATATAAATCATTCAACATATTAAGAGATATTATAGTAACTGCAATAAGTAAATCAACTAAATCTATTCATTAGTCTTTTAATTTTTTATTATTCCCTAGACCCGCGTGAAGTGTAGGACAACATTTGGAAGTACCACAACAAGCTAATATCTCACCATACAAGAATTAGAGTAGACCTAAGATTTGATGCCTACTAAACTATCTTTTCGATCTACAATGAGGCTCATCACTCTAGCCTCAATGGATAAACAAATATCCATATGAACTAGAGTACTCCTCTAAACCTGGGTACTTAGGTGAAGAGTCAAAGCACTTGGCTTAACTACTGACATCAAGGGTTCCACAAGGGCTGGCTCACTGAGAAGTATATGAACTTACTAAAATATACACACTACCACCATAATCTTTGGTTGATGTTGAGTACCTCACTATATTAAAGAGACCATATTCACTGGGCTTACTCCCCCATACCTTTGTGGTATGCTCCGGCTACCTCATTGTGGACTCTGCAAGTTGGTAAGCATGTTTTCTCATTGATGGTGCAGACCACCATGATGGATTCTATGGTGTTCATGGCAACTAGTGTCTAGTTTATTCTTTAATTTTAATAATACATTTGTTGTTGTTTTTCTCTAAATTTAACTTTTCACTTAATGGTTCTATTTTCATCATCAGAACACTAAACTTAATCTAAATTGCTAGCATCAATACATTTCTATGTGCACCGATAACTGTGTATATTGAATACTACTAGAATAAACTACTCTTTGGGCTTGATAAGTTTCTGGCTAACAATAAATAACAATTATGTCACCAATTCATAGCACAATGTATTATTGTATAAATTAGGGAAAGCTTGAGGCTTTAGTGAATCTAATTATACCATTCGATCGCCACAAATTGTAACTAATATATTTTGGAGCTTAACACATAAAGAAGATACCACAAATATTTCAAAAAAGTTGATCACTAAACTGAAATTTTATATTCAGTCTCAAGAAGATAAAATCATCTTCATACAAGACAATACATGATAGTTCTGATTTTTGGCACAATTTCTCCACAAATAGGGTTGAATGTCGAATTTCCACATATCCAGATCCGATCCTAGGTCATTTGTCTTACATCTAAGCTTTGTATGTCCATATTCTTGGTCAATTGAGCTTAAATTCAAGCTTAAAGTCTCGAAATTCTCCTTTGAACAACCTGACATAAAATTGATTACTCCAAATATAGACTAGTAGAGGAATAAGATGGAGAGGGGGGTAAAAAAGAACCTACCATAAGTCTTATAGAAGATTTTGAGAAAGGTAAAGTGAAAGAGAGGAGAAACCTACCGTCAAAACTAACTTACCACGATCGATATGTGGTTAGATCATTATTTTCCCGTGTTCTTCACATTCTTCCTCAAAGTCAATCTAGAAATCACCTTTACATTCACCTCTTTAATAGTTTAGGGATGTGTTATGTGTAAAATCGAAATAAGAACCCAATGAAATATATTTCATCAGATTCTAATATGTATAGCAAAAGTTATGGTAATTTTGGTGGTTGTTTGTACTGGGTGGCAACATAGTTCCTTTCCATCGATCTGCATGTCATTTGCCCTGTCACCGGTCTGCATGGACATAGGTTTGTGTGGCCATTCGGGGTCTGACCATTTAAATTCCTAGCCATCAGGGTCCAATAGTGGCCTGCATGGCCATTGAGGTCTGGTCATTGACCTATGTGGCCATCGGGGTCCGCACATCACCATGTGTGACCATTAGGGTTCGATCATCAATCTGTGTGGCTATAGGGGTTGATCATAAACCTCCATGGGAATCAAGGCCCGATCATCGGCCTGCATGGCCATCGGGGTTTGGCTATCAGCAAGCATGGCCAACAACCTATGTGGCCTAATGGAAGTGCAGACCGATGAGAACTCTACATATGTTGCTAAAATTGCCATAACTCTCTCATTTTGTCTCCGATTTCATCCATTCTTTTTGTGTTGGATTCATATTTGAATTATCTACAATTCCTAACTATTCTATTTATCAAATTCTCAAATTATACTTTATTTATTAAATATTTCCTCAACCATCATTAGTTCTCTTCCTACATACATGTGTGGGGTATTTCTATATCAACTAAAACTTAGATTTCATAGTATGCTCAAATCATGATTTTGACTTATCAAAACAAAAAACTAGATATGAAACTAAATAAACTACAAAATAATTAAGATACTAACAAAGATATAATTATATATAAGGCTATTTTTTAATCCTAATATTACCAGTAAGAAAGATGTGGGTTGTAACAAGTAATCTGACTATTTCAAGATATCCTACCTTGGTACTAAAATAGGCAATAATAAACCAACATAGGTTGTTGATATACCTATCTCTCAATTTTAGAATGCCAATTAGGGTCCCAATACCTATCTAGATTGGTGACTTACACTCCCATAACTACCTATGTGGTCGAGACTTAGTTTTGAGTAGCCATAATCAATCCTACCCTCTTTATGGAGGTGTTAATGTGGCCTACGTAGGAGCTAACCCTTTCAACAAATAGTTATTTGATCCTATTTTTTGGAAATATAGTTGGACCACTATGAAGTGTAGATTGACTTGAACACTCATAGTTAGGTGTAGATTTGGTTCCCACTTCAAACCCTTACCTTGTTGTATTTATAACATGCCTCACATAAATCCATTGTGCATACTGAGCGAACGTGGATGCCAAACACAAAAACCCTATCATAAGTAAAATCTTCTTGAAGTTTTCACCTTTCTGACCTTCATAATCAAACTAAATTACCTAGTGGTCAAGATGAAATAGTGGTGTGAAGATATAGTTGACCTAGTCTTGTAAAGGTATTGTGTTTGTAAAACTAGCAAGTTAGGAGAAAACCCTAATTCATTCCTATAATGTTGACTAACCATGTGACACTTCTATGTATCTAAATTAAGTAGTGTTAATTATGATGAGTTTGAAATGGATATGATGGAAGTCATACTTTATAAGGGCCAAAAGATGTTAACCATGTATAACGGGGAACATTTTCCCCTCCTATATTATAGGTTAGATATATTTTATTATTTCCTCTTAGTTGTATTAATGACTAAATTGTTTTCTTAGAATGATCTGATGATAATAATGGTAGGTGTGTAGTATAGTGGGGTGCGGTTAACTTGGTTCTTGGATCGATTTTAGCACCACATTTATATTTACATTGCAAAGTTTTCATCGTCAAAATTACTTTTTATTATTAAATTATATGTACAAAAATTATAGTTTTCATATTTTATCGATGGTTTTTAGAACCAAGTTAACACTATAAGGAAGTTTCAATAGTAGAGAAATTCTTTTTGTGAACAAACCCGTGACTGTCTTGATCAGTGCTGAAACCCTAGGCGTAAGGGAATATCAATGCGTTAGAATTTAGTATATGTATGACTTAATTGATCTACACATATCCCCTTTTTGTTAGTTATATGATAATTTAATCATTTTAAGTGGTGGAGTCTTGAACCTTAGTATCTCAAGAGAGTAATTCAACTTTATAATTGTCTAAATTTAAATTGAATTAACCTGGTAACCCTTTGGAAATTCCTCAATTGAAGTCACACAATTATAACGACTCTCGAATTGGGATAATTAAACCTTCCCATGATGAATATCATATGATAGTAATTATATAAGTTAGTATATAAAAATTTACTTTAATTTATATCAGACATATCGACGGACTAGGCTGGGAATGTGGAAATTTTGGGGACAAAATACTTTTTAAGGGGTGGTGTGTTGTAACATACACAAATAAAGGATAAAAAATCAATCCTATCTTTTACTAGTCTCCTTTACAATTATGTTCCTCTCCCCTATATTAAAATATTTTAGGATTAGTTACAATCAAATAATCTCATATAGTAATAATTAATCCTTTATATATAATTTTATAATAAATTAACTAATCAATATCATAACTATAGCAAATTCATATGAAAACCAATTACTAGTTGTTTACTCTAACTAAATACTCTAGAATAATCTAATAGTTGTAATATGCAATAAATTAAATTGATAGGACTGATGGGGTGACAATTGAATAAGTAGGAGGAGTAAGTTCATTATGTGAGCACTTAATAAAAGGATAATGAAATGAAATACCAAACATTTTGAAATAGGAAACAAATGAAATATTTAACTGTAAGTATCCTAATTAGCATATCTAGAAATATTCATTTCAATAGGACATTAATGTATGTATCTTAGTAAGCATATTTAGAAATATTCATGTCAATAGGACATTTATGCCCCCTCCATATAAACTAGAAAAGAAAATACTAATAATCTTAGGTAGTATGTGGATATTCGATTAATCACATTAATATTTTAATAAAGCTCCATTTTACTTTATGGAACTTTTGTAACGCCTCTCTCATCTACTCTCTCTGTGCCCTTTAACACTACACTCCATTCTCTGAGCCGTGTGACTTCAACACTTGTGGAATGCAAAGTCACCCCGTTGTCCATTATTCCTCCCCGTACTTTCCTCCCTTCATATTATTCTCATCCTTCTTATACTTCTCTCCCTCCCTCTCTTACTCTCCATGCCGATGTCCTATATCTTCTCCTTCTCCTTTCCTTTCCCAAATACCTACCACCACTCCAAACACATGGTCGACGACCTTCATTCTAGGGTAACACCTACAATGGTAGTTATAGAGAAGGGAGATGGTGCTGGTCTCCTCCCTCATGAATACATCAAATATCAACTCCTATTCCCTTCACCTTTGGTTTCCAATGTCATACTTGATAGAAGGCTTCACGAGATCTGTCAAACTATAGAAGGAGCATATTTGCCACCACCTCCTCACATGAATAAACACTACATTAGAGTTAGAACCTTCAGTCATACCTACACATGAACAAGAAGCCTATTTGAAATTTCTCCTTTAATCCCACATCATCTTCTCTAGCCCATTAAAATGTCAATTTTTGCCAAAGAACTCCAAGCATCCTGACACATTCTCTTTAAATTTAGCGTCATCTGAAAATTTATAAAAAACTCAGCAATGGTTTGTTTGACATGGGACTCTCAATGTGACCTAAAATTGACTCTTATATCCTCCACCAATATCCAAGAGGTCGACGATCAAGGTAAAAGCCTACATCTTCCTATTGCAAGTAACTACCTCATATTAAAATGAAGTTACCTTCTATCCATGATCCACATTGGTGAGCACATCTAGGATATTCTCATGATTGATGAACCTTGTTGCAGTTATTACTTGGGCTTGTCATCTTCAACCCAATTACACATTTAATATGTGGGTTCTGTAGACCTAACTAAAAAAGGATCTTTTCACCTCTCAGTGACTCTTAGTCATGAAATTAATGAAGTAATGGACTAGTAAACCTAGAAACATACAACCAAAATGCAAAATATTGATTTTGAATCCATTGAAAGAGGCAAATAGAAGATCAAAGAAAATAAAAAATTCCAAGCTTAGAACTAGAGAGCTGATCATGTGAAAGATCACTTTAAGATCTATACATATGTAAGTTAAGTTTTCACTTTGCTATTGCATTAGTAAAATTGAAGGATATACTATGATTTAGAGGATAAACTAGATACTTGGCATAAGTCCTAGTTATGATAATGATTCAAACTACTTGACCAATGCCCCTAATAATTATTATACCAATATCAATTAACTAATCAATTTTATAACCTAAGTATCCATAACCTAAGTATTCCAAATCTAAGTTCCTTCAAGTTGAATATGTTAGTAAACAACATCCCAACTCATGCACATCTTGGACTGTAGTTGAGCAAGCATGGCCCTAAAAAGAATGACCAGTTAGAGACCTAAATAAAAAACTATACTCTATCACTATAAATACAAGTCACTCAACATGGTTGTTAGCTAAACAAAGATTTTAGGGAAAAATTTATATGCTAAATACCTAATTCTTCTAATCTTGACTATGAATAAATCTAATATGAGGATATGTGATTGATTCTAGTACATTAATGAAGTATAATTATGTATTACATATTGTTTAACCCATATGTACAATAAATGGTATATATGAATTCAATATAACCATATGCAAGACTAAAACCCTAAATTTTTGCAGTGAGAGCATATCAATAAATATATTTGTTGTGGATCAAATCGTTCACCCTAATTGACTCAACTCAATTATAATATATAGAGTGAATAAAATTACAAGATTGGTATCTGAGGAATACATATTTTGTTGGTATGTATGCCCTACGAGCCAATCATGAGATGATTGGTGGGATACATTAAGATTGATTTGATAAGCATCAAAGGCAAGCTTCCAATTCTTTCTGGGTCAGTCATATGAGATAATGATAGAACAGATTGAATGTCTAGAGAATGACAGTACTCAATGACATATGCTTTCAGGTTCAGGACCTGAATGATGAGATCATACAGATGCTAAGAGTTTGTACATTCTTATTATGTCCCTAGTCGGATGTCATTGTGGAAGGTAGATAGACAACAATGACACACAAGACTAGATTGTGGTGTTGGTTTATGACCGAATCTCATTAGTCATGATATGGAGATATCAAACCAAATATATAGGTACTTGTTAGAGAACAAGTTTACCAGACAGACCCACCGTGAGTTTGACACATGGAACCATGACATGGTAGTCATAGTCAGTTCTCACAGTGATGGTGGTGAGTGTGATTCTTTGACCTAAAATCAGTACACTCAACACATGTCGTTGGGTACACTTTGACATCATCAAACGTAGTCCTGAAACATGGATTGTTATAAAGGTGATGATTGGGTGGCTTTGACACATGGGGCTTTTGAGGGGTGAGTGATAGATATGGGATTTGTCCCTCCTAAGAGAGTTTGATATTTATGGCCACTTGATGAGTAGGATTGAGATAGGCGTGCGCACACATGTGTGAATTAGTATGTGATATTGATGTCATACAAATCTCCTCCAATCTACTCTGAGATCAAGAAAGTGAATGAACGTTGATAGGATGACTATTCCATGCCTTGAGTTCATTTAGGATATCAGTAGCAAAGGAATTATACATTCACTGTAACACCATTCACGGATTGTAGGATTGAAAGTTGTTCTCCAACTTTCTATTTCACTTTGGTAGCACTGATGTGCGACTAGGAATCACTCTTTGCTTGTGAAGTCATAAGTGTTATGGACTTTCACGGCCTACGTGAAATGGACCTGTAGGGTCACACACATAGAATTTAACCTGGAAGAGGAGTTTATCCACAAACAATGTTTAGATTGATTACCAAAGGAGTTTAGTAGTTCAATTAAACACTCAATTAATTGATAGCTCAAAATCAAAGTATTCAAGGTATTGGATCGATTGATTAGAGTATCAGATTGATTGAAACTACGATTGACTAATTTTTGCACAGTCTGCTGCCCCAACCGATCGGCTCATGTGATGAACCGATCGGCTCAAGACAGGCTTTTGCAAATACAATTTGTTTCACTTGTATGAATTCGATTTGGACAAGGATTAATATTTGATTAATCAGAAACAATTTTGAAAGTGAATTTGAGTTGGATTAGGACCACGAACTGATCGACTCAGAAGTGAACCGATCGGCTCAGGGGTCCCAACCGATCGATTGAGGTTGAATCGATCAGCTCAACTCCCCAACCGACCATTTCATGTATGAAACGATCGGTTCAGGTGACACAATTGGTTGTTTTTGTGGAAAATTCCGAACCCTTCTACTTCTGCTTTAATCTCGCATTGCCCAGGGTAGAGAACTATAACCCATGACCCTCCTAAATATATAGAGGTAGTGGGGGCTTCTCAGGACAACAACTCAGTGTACCAGTTGGTCTGCAAAGTTGTCGTTCTCTCTAGTTTTGGTAACCGAGAGAGAGCCCGAGCAAGTGCTACCCGATAAGGGAGGCACAACAAGGAAAGACAACTGCAGAAAATGACTGGTGGAAGGAGAGTGTGTCGATGACTAGTACGCCGACAGGAGGGTGCGACTCCTTCTGATTCCTTGTGGGATAAGGAGATCAGAGTTCCAAGTGGTCTGTGTGGACTACTACAGAGGCGGGAGACTTCTGTCGCTTGGAGGAAAACTATCAATCCCAACACTCCCGGTGAGACCAGAAGGTGCCATTCCCGGTGCGACCAGGAGCTGCACAGACATCGTCCAAGACCAGAGGTGAAGACCACACAAGCTATGAGGTAAAGACACCGAGCAAGCCTCGGGACAAGGTACGCCTCTACAAACCATCCTTCCTATTGTATAGATGTTGACACGATTCCTTTATTCTGGGTTTGGGAGAAGAATTTTTTTGTTTCCGCTTCCTTCTCTGTCTCCCCTAAAACCCAAAAGTGGTATCAGAGCCACATCGACTTATCTATACTTTAAGATTATCGATATGATCGATTTTGGTTTGTCTCCTTTATTTATTGCATACGATGCGAATAAAATTGGCTTTTTGCATGTCCAATCCCAAATCCACAAATCCCAATATACATATATGATATGTAATATGAATGCACTCGATACGCGTCACCCTTAAATGAGTTTTGTGGTGGATGTATAGCGTGGTTATGGCCAATAAACCCTATGTGTTCTTAGTTGTATGTGGTTGCTTGCATCTCAGTCTACACACCAATTCCCTATCTCCTATTCCTAATGTAACTTGAGATAATTTGAGATTTTTTTCCTACCTTTGCTCCCCCCGAATGTTACTCGGGGTTTCCCGATTCAAATGTAAAATAGGATGTAACTTTTATTTCCTGTTATGTCAAAGAACAACGGACAACCTGAAGATGACTGAGACGGTCGATTCAAGGCGTGAACTGATCGGTTGGCGATCCAGATGACCGGTTGGAGGAGCGAGATGATCAGGTCGCGACCATGAAGAAATGCATGATGACCAGGTGAACCGATCAGTTGGAGGAGCCAACCGATCGGCTGGTGGCACCTAGACGACTGGCCAAGGCGAGCAGGTCATTCATGTGATGAGTTGATCAACTCAGATTACTATAGCACTTCATCATGGACAGGTTGCATATGGTGTAGACCTAGATGACCGTGATTCCTCTTGGCTTGAGGAATCACATTAGGATGGCCATAATCATCGCTTTTATCATTTCACATGTTTTCTGTGGGATATAACATGTATATGATACATACTATGTATTGTGGTGATTGGATATGTATATGTACCTATAAAACCAAATCCCTCATTAAATATGAAAGTTGTAGATGCCTTCCAAATGTGACACACATGAAAAGCTTGATCGGCTAAGTGTGGGCATGCCCTAGCGTGGTGCATCGTCTATCTCGTGGAAGCGTGAAGGATGGATATGTGGGTCTGCCCTAGCAGGGTACATATTCATCATGTTGACTTTGGGTCAGACTTAACAAGGTGAACTAGATAGGATCTAGCACCTTGAGGCATGAAGGTGATCATGACAAAGAGCTGCATATGACATCTTTTAAGAGTTGCATATGATGCAATTGGCAAAAGTTGCCTACCTGGAAGATCTATGTTGTGGGTGATAGCCCTAGCTGGTCCATGACTTGGAGGATTTTAGGATCTTGACCCACTAGAAGATTGTACACTGCAATCTTCCGAATTGATGGTGAGGGCTATCAATTTGAACAAAAAATAGTGGGTGCAATAATTAATTAAAGACCTAATTATATCGTCAACTTTTCAAATCAATCAAATAAGTGAAAATTGAGTTTTGGACTAAATTGCATATATTTCTTTTTGTACATCAAATGACAACAAACAACAATCACTTTTCATTGCGATCGGTCCTTGAGAAGGACAAGCTGAATGGGACTAACTTCCACGACTGGTTTAGGACATTGAGAATTGTTCTCACTCAAGAGCGAAATCTCTATGTCCTAGATACTCCAGTTCCAGAGGAACCTACTCCTACCGCACCAAAGGCAGAAAGGGATGCTTATAAGAAGCATTATGATGATGACATTGATGCAAAGTGCTTGATGTTGTGATCTATGAACCACGAGTTGCAGATACAACATGAGAACATGGGTGTCATTGAGATGATTCAGCATCTCAAGAACATGTATGAATATCAAGAACGACAAAAGAGATATGATGTCTCCAGGGTGCTATTCAAGTGTGTCATGACAGAAGGAGATCTAGTTGGTCCTCACACTCTTAAGATGATTGGGTATGTGGAGAACCTGACGAGACTGGGATTTCCCCTGAGCCAAGAGTTGGATACTGACATGATACTGCAATCATTTCCAGAATCCTACAGTAAGTTTGTGATGAACTACAACATAAACAACTTTGACAAGTCGTTGACAAAGTTGTTGGGAATGTTAAGGACAACTAAGACACAGATGAAGAAGGACAAGCCTAAGTCTGCGATGATGATCAACAACAAGAAAGGAAAGTCCAAGCGCAAGGGCAAGGGCAAAGCTAAGAAGGGTTCTAATGCTTGCTAGGAGCCCAAGATGTCTTCAGCTCTCAAGGCCAAGGGAGGCATGACCAAGAGATGCAATTGCCACCATTGTCAAAAGCCAGGACATTGGAAAAGGAATTGTGCACTCTATCTGGAAGAACTAAAGAAGAAGGAGGCGACAGACGTCTCCACTTGAAGGTGTCATGAAATAAACTTGTAACATTTTTTGAGGTATATGATACCAAGATATAAAATGTAAAGCACTCAATAAATGGGGCAAATGTTGCTGCCATAGAATAGGAGTACTTTAGTTTATTTTCAGCCTTGAAGGCATGTAATAGAGTTATGAACTGCTATTTCATATTTTCTAATTGATAGAAACACTTTAATTTTTGCATATTGTATGACAATGATGGCAATTAACAAAGTTGATGTTTATTTATTGCAATGCCTTGTTTATCTTGTGCTACTTGGTATGCATAAGATAAAATGAAACCTAACGGTTATTGATAACTCAAAACAATCTAATTAACATAAATCATGATAAATTCATCTCTAGTTTCCATATGATAGATAAGCTAGACTCTTATGGTTAGAGAATCAGTAAGAGACATGAATCTCTTTGACATGATTAATCAATCTTCACTAGTGGTAGTGGGAGAATGATTATCCTATTAGGTATAATACATGTGATGTATTTACATACCTATTGGAGTTAATGCTAGTACTTCAAATGGTGTTTAGAGAAATACCAATATGAATATCTTGAAGTGTTCAAGAATATCATAGATGAAGTACGGATTTGGTAAAGTGTTAATTCTTCATGAGATCAATGAATGAAATGCTTGGACCAAATGTTTGAGAACCTTGTGAGTGATTATGATAGTGTATCATAGTGAACTCATGATTAAGGTATGGTGATGTCTAAATCAAAAGGAGTCATACTCTAAGGAGTTAGAGGATGATTATCAAATAACTAAATTCTTCTTAAATAAAGAATACCCCACACTAATAAAGGACATTAAGAATCACAAAGAGTTGTGAGTTCTTATATCCTTGACAGTGAAGAGTTGTGAGTTCTTATATCCTTGATAGATACACCTCAATTATCTATGTGATGAGTTGGTCATGTGATGAGTCAACTATCTAGATGAATATGAGGAACCGGATTTTGAGTTATGGTTTATGACCATTAGATCCTAAATGACTTCCATGTAAACCATAAGGTATGACCTTGATGGTAGCACCCATTGGGATAAAATCCATAAGTATGAATGAGTATTAAGTGTTAAGACACATGGATAACATTTTGAAAAGGATGATGCTTGTTAATTGCAACTTACTGACTAAGAGATTTGGCATATGGATACTAAAACCGCATTCCTATGAGGAATAAAACAAGGATGTGTACGTGACACAACCTATAAGGTTTATGAATCCATTAATGCAAATGAAGTCTATAAGTTACAATGGACTAATCAATGTGATTGATTGAGTACAAGCAACTCAGAATTGGGATCTTTACTTTGATGATATAGTCAAAGGGTTTGACTGATATGTCAAAGATAAAGAGAGATCTATGATTTAGTGGGAGCGTATTCACATTACACATGTTGATGTGAAATGGAAATGTTCTAGAATGGAAATCCAAAGTGGAAATTATCTTTAAGGAAGATAGAGATGTTTCCTATGAGATAGGAATAGAGATCTATAGAGATAGTTCTCGGAAAACCTGTTGACCTGAAAAGAGAGAGCATACATTGGCAATCTATACTGAAAGGTTCAATATGAACATATTAAGTGGAAGAAAAACTTATCCATGTTACTGATGTTAGTATCCCAAGGCCAAGTGTCCAATTCTTATGAAGAATGGGAACACTAAAATAGATATGGATCTATCATGTATGTAATCATCCCATTATCTTGCATGTATGGACATGGCAAGAATAAAGTGCATTCATCATCTTGCATGTAAGACATGAGAATATGATGTGCTCATCCTAAAAACTCATATGTGGGACATGACGAGTGGATGTATGTCTAATTCCAGTAAGGGTTACTGGAATACCATAAGAGCTTGATAAGTACTTGAGAAGTATGAGTTATATGGAAATAAGGAAGGGTTCACTGTAAAGAGTTACATTGATGCGAACTTCCAAAAATGACAGAAAACTAATCGCAATATATATATATATATATATATAGGATATATATAAAAGTAAATGTTTGTTGATAATTAGAAATGTTCCAATAAAGTCATTTAAAAGGAAATTCCGAGTATCCGTGAGTTAAAGAACAATAGTGGATACTATATGGATCTAGAAGTTCATGAGATGAACTTATAGTTATTCCGGTCATTGATCATGCAATGTGACTGAAGGTTAGCAAAGGAATACTAGATCGCATATTACGACAACTCCATCTCATACGTGTGACATACAATGAAGAGATGAGAGAGATGCAGTTAATACCGACTTTGGCAAGGTGTTGCCATGACTTAGTGTGTTAGCACTAGAGCATAGTAACATGTGGGACATGTTTGAAGATCACTATGAATACGATTCAAGGGTGATTGGCTCACAGTGCAAGTGGGAGTCTGTTGGTATGTATGCCCTAAGAGCCAATCATGAGATGATTGGTGGGATACATTAAGATTGATTTGATAAGCATCAAAGGAAAGCTTCCAATTCTTTCTGGGCTAGTCATATGAGATAATGATAGAACAGATTGAATGTCTAGAGAATGACAATACTCAATGACGTATGCCTTCAGGTTTAGGACCGGAACGATGAGATCATACGGATGCTAAGAGTTTGTACATTCTTATTATGTCCCTAGTCGGATGTCATTGTGGAAGGTAGATAGACAACAATGACACACAAGACTAGATTGTGGTGTTGGTTGATGACCGAATCTCATTAGTCATGATATCGAGATATCAAACTAAACACATAGGTACTTGTTAGAGAACAAGTTTACCGGACAGACCCACCGTGAGTTTGACACATGGAACCATGACATGGTAGTCACAGTCAGTTCTCACAGTGATGGTGGTGAGTGTGATTCTTTGACCTGAAATCACTACACTCAATACATGTCGTTGGGTACACTTTGACATAATCAAATGCAGTCCTGAAACATGGGTTGTTATAAAGGTGATGATTGGGTGGCTTTGACACATGGGGCTTTTGAGGGGTGAGTGATAGATATGGGATTTGTCCCTCCTAAGGGAGTTTGATATCCATGGCCACTTGATGAGTAGGATTGAGATAGGTGTGCGCACGCATGCGTGAATCAGTATGTGATATTGATGTCATACATATCTCCTCCAATCTATTCTGAGATCAAGAAAGTGAATGAGCGTTGACAGGATGACTGTTCCATGCCTTGAGTTCATTTGGGATATCAGTGACAAAGGAATTATACATTCACTGTAACACCATTCACAGATTGTAGGATTGAAAGTTATTCTCAAACTTTCTATTTCACTTGGGTAGCACTGATGTGCGACTAGGCACCACTTTTTGCTTGTGAAGTCATAAGTGTTATGGACTTTCACTGCTAACGTGAAATGGACCTGCATGGTCACACTCATAGGATTTAACCTGGAAGAGGAGTTTATCCACAAACAATGTTTAGATTGATTACTAAAGGAGTTTAGTAGTTCAATTAAACACTCAATTAATTGATAGCTCAAAGTCATAGTATTCAAGGTATTGGATCGATTGATTAGAGTATCGAATTGATTGAAACTGCGATTGACTGATTTTTTTCATAGTCTGTTGCCCCAACCGATCAGCTCATGTGATGAACCGATCGGATCATGCGATGAACCGATCAGCTCAAGTTGGTGAACCGATTGGCTCATGTGATGAACCAATCAACTCAAGATAGGCTGAGACCACCGGTTCAAGAGTTGAACCGATCAGCTCAACTAGTATAACCGATATCGTTGGGAAAGTGAGAAGACTATTTTGCAAATACAATTTGTTTCACTTGTACAAATTTGATTTGGACAAGGATTAATATTTGATTAACTTGAAACAAATTTGAAAGTCAATTTGAGTTGGATCAGGACCACAGACTGATTGACTCAGGGGTCCCAACTGATCAGTTGAGGTTGAACCGATCTGCTCAACTCCCCAACCAACCATTTCATGTATGAAATGATCGATTCAGGTGACGTAGTTGGTTGTTTTTGTGGAAAATTCTGAACCCTTCTACTCCTACTTTAATCCCGCATTGTCCGGGGTAGAGAACCCTGTTCCATGACCCTCCTATATATATAGGGGTAGTGGGGGCTTCTCAGGACAACAACTCAGTGCACTAGTTGCTCTATAAAGTTGTCATTCTCTCTGGTTTTCATAACTGAGAGAGAGCCCGAGCAAGTGCTACCCGATAAGGGAGGTACAACAAGGGAAAGACAACTACAGAAAGCGACTGGCGGCGGGAGAGAGTGTCAGTGACTAGTACACCGACAGGAGGGTGCGACTCCTTCTGATTCCTTGTGGGACAAGGAGATCGGAGTTCCAGGTGGTCCTTGTGGATTACTACAGAGGCGGGAGACTTCTGCCATTCGGAGGACAACTGTCAATCCCGACAGTCCCAGTGAGACCAGGAGGTGCCAGTCCCGGTGCAACCTGGAGATGCACAGACACCATCCAAGACCGGAGGTGAAGACTGTGCAAGCCGTGAGGTAAAGTCGCCGAGCAAGCCTCAGGACAAGGTACACCTCTACAAACCATCCTTCCTATTGTATAGACGTTGACGCGATTCCTTTATTCTGGGTTTGGGAGAAGAATTTTTTTTGTTTCCGCTGCCTTCTCTGTCTCCCCTAAAACCCAACATATTTTCACCAAAACAATACAATCTTAAAATATGTAGACTTATTTCTCAAAAGATGAATCCTAAAACTAATATATTTAAATATATATATATACACATACACACACACACACACACACACACACATATATATATATATATATATATATATATATAATGGATCATGTACTCACTTAATAATTTTAAAGTTCTTAACATGCCTTTAGGTGACAATGATTGAGTTAAGAAGAACAAATATTGATATACTACGAATTTATATACATGTTCACTTTGGTTTGACTAACATACCGAATGTATTCTTAGAATGGAAACTTGACTTCATGGAACAAGTACATATATTATGGTAGCCATTAGTCATGAAGATTAGGTATGTGCAACTCTCATTATAATTTGAACATTTATGTTATAATTAACCAATTTTTCATAAAATTAGGCAATACACTTTAATAGACCATCCAATTTTTTTTGGAAATCCCTAAATTTCCAAATTATTTATACAATTTCTTCGAACATAGGGTCCATGACCTCACCTACCTTGCTACCTAGAAATTGATATATGACTGAACTATACGTCTTGCTTCTCAAATTATGAATGCTATATGTTAGAGTTGTTTTCTAGATAGTGGTTTATGGGCACAACCATTTATATATTAGGGCATGCCTACTTCACCCATGGTGTGCATTTCCACCCTTATTTTTATTAGGCCATGATCTAATGGTGTTATGGCCCTATTTTAGACATCTACTCTATCTCATATTTGCATGCAACTAGTTTGATATGTTATATTATAAAATGATTATGGAAAGACACTTTCTAATATTCTATTATTCTTTAAATACGTCATTTCTTCTTCATATCTTATTGAAGATACCTAGTGCCTAATATCCCCCTCTTGAACGAAAACACCCCTTTTCTTGCACCCTTTTGATAAAAAATACAATAAATACATTTTATCATGACATACTCAGATTTTATTGGCCCATACTTTTATTTATCCTTTTATAGGTGTTTCCCAGTCCACCTAGATGTAGGTAGCTTGGAGGACCTACATCGAGGAAGATTGTATAAATGTTTGTGAACACGAGGATAACTTGTAGTGGTTGGATTCCCTTCTACATTAGTCTTATATATACTTCCAAGTTTTATTTTGTAATACCACCTTTTTTGGTGATGAACATTTGTAAAATGATACAATTTGTAACTTTATAACAATTATTTTTCTTGCTACTTTTTCTTTACATGGGTCTTTTTATCATATCATTTTAGTTGATCCCCTCTTGGGTCTTACTCCTATCATGGTTAGTGACATAACATTCAAGGTATCACCTTGGATGCATAACATAGTAGAAAAAGGAATTTTACCTATGTCATATTAGATGTAGAAGGATCCCCAACCTTATTATTTGTAAGGAAGATTGGCTAATGTTACATCATTTACGTTAGATACATGAATCATGACTTGAAATTCATTCCCCTACCCTACATCATCTAGTTTCCCTTGGAAAGGAGGTAACAGAATAAGTTGGTATTCCTTATCCTCATGAGTGGGGACATGAATTGGTTGTGTCATTTGTTGAACCATCTTGTTCTTAAAATGAGGTGGTACATATGGGGTTTCAGTCTTCTATTCAAGACCAGATTTAGTGAAATTCCTCTTACAATGTTAACTGATGGATTTATGTACTTTAGAAATAGCATGTTGAACACCCCTGGTGGTATTGTTTGCATGCACTATATATACATGTGTGTGTAGATGTATGTTTACAAGTTCATTAAAAAAATCAATTTAGATTAATAAAAACACACATAAATACCTATTATATAAAGATCAATCACATTTGCCTCCATATTTTCAACTTGATTCAAATGGTTGATGTGGATTGAGTTCACATGCTCCCTAGGTTCATGTTACAACCCCAATTTTTGGGTTCATTTGGTGAGAAATGTAATTTCTCATATTAAAGATATTTGAACAAATAATGATATAATTTGGTTTGAATAAATAGATTTCGTTTACAATAGCCTTGATGTTTGTGTTGTGGGCTTTATTGGCTATTGGGTCCGAATAACAAGAAAATTCAATTAGTAAATGAATAATTGAATATTTGAGAAAATAAAGAGGTAGAAACCACTAGAAGGAAAAGAGATGTAATACAAGGATGGATTTCATGCCTCTTGGGTTCCTTGGGTATCAAGGAGTCCAAAGTTGCAAAAATAAAGCAATAAGAAAAGAAAATATCAATTAAGTATTTCTTTATTAAGAAAGAAATTGAAAATAATGGTAAAATGTGGAAAACAAGTGGAAAAAGGTGGAATTGAGTTATCCTTAGTGGGATTTCTTATCCCAAGGATTCCTAATGTAAAAAGGGAAAACCAACAAGGAAAATTAAAGAGAAATAAAGAGAAATCCTTAAAAGGAAATATTTTAATAAGAAATCAACATTATAATGTGAAATAATGCATATTAGTGCATTTAGAAGGATAATGAGTATTCCTTAAAAAGGAATTTCAAATTATTAGTGTTTCTTGGGATCCAAAGAGTCCCAATTAAGGAAAAGAAAGAGAAAAAAACAAATAAAGTCAAATAAGTGGATAATATGATGTGTAATTAATTAATTTCATGGTTTTCTTAAAGAAGTAGTAGTTTCTACTAAAGGAAACCATATTTTCATGCCAATGGGACAAAAGGCAAATACAAAGAGAGTGAAAGAAATAATTCTCATATTTCTAAGTATCCATGAGATAAGGAATATCAAGGAAGAAAAAGGAGAGAGAGAATATTGCTTCTCTTTGAAGGAATTGACTTCCTACTTGGAAAGGGACTCTTAGACTCATGGATAACCCACCTAGGGCTTCATACCCTCCTCTATAAAAGGTTGGGGCCTCTGGGGCGAGCCCAAGGAAATCCCTGCATCCCTTCCTCTCTCATCTCCCTCTTCCTCTACATCCTTTTTCATACAAAACTGTAGCAGGGTAAAGAAAGGTGATCATGGCACAACAAGGAGACCAAGTGGGATTACAATGGAGGCTGGACGTGCCCCGAGGTCAGAGCAAGACCTAGCCAGCATCGCCATGCCCTAGATAGCGCGCCTTAGCAGCAACATGGCTATACATGGAGGCTGCTTCTTGCGGGAAACCTTGCCAATCCCAGCCATCTTGGCCGTGCTTTAAGGGCTCTCTGAGTGCACCCTGGTATGGTGGAGGTAGGGCAGTGGTTGGCGTGAAGCTTCAGACCTTGGAGAGGGAGGAGCATCCCTGTAAAGAGCCATCCTTGGCGGCCGTTGTTGCTGGTCGAAGGTAGGAGATGAACCAGGGGTGTTTGACACTTCTGCCCCTCCGTGGGATGAGGAAGCACTTCACTTAACCAAGGGTAAACGCATAATTGTGTTATGTTTGCAATCAGCTAACGTGCATGGAAACTAATGACGTGGCATCCTCCGGTTGGCCAAGTAAGTGAAATCTTACTAAATTCGTAATTAAATATTGGTAACTCCGATTAGGACAAGTAATATATGAAATTTGATCCTCAGAATGAGAGGAACACAAAGAAATTATTGTTGAGGCCTAATTTCGATTTATATTCAAAAAGTATATCAAGATGCAATCTTTAGTAGTTTAATCAATGAAAAACCCTAGCCTTTGATGATTAAGGAATTCGAAAGGGGTTATGTCGGTGTTTAAAATAGATATTAACCTATTGTTTATAAAAGGGCATATTAGATCTAAAAGGATGATCTTCATGCATAATTTGATTAATTTAGGGTTCCATGTGATTTAATGAACCTTGAACCCTAATTGTGGTAAGTATGACCCTTAATGATTTTAATTGGTCAAATTCATATAAAAAAGTGAGATATGATGGTTCTAATCTATTTAGAGTACAAAAGTCCTTAATTCTGGATAAATACCCTAAAAGTAGCTATTAGGGTTTTCTCATGAATAAAAGGTAGAAGTGATGGTAAAACGAGTTTATATGTTAATTAAACCATAATGAACTTTGAATTAAATATAAATGCGTATAATGATCTTATCATGGATTACAAGATAAAATTAGTAGCTTTAATGTAAAAGAAGCTTAATAAGAGTAATTGATGGTTAATGGTACTCTGAATCTAAGAATAGGGTTATATGTGGATAAGATAACTTTAATATTGAAAAAAAGAAGAGATAATAATGGTTTATGAGTAATGGTATAAATTAGGGTTGAAATAGTAAAAGATGAAGGGAAACCCTAATTGCAATAGAAACCCTAAAAGTGAATTAGAAACCCTAGGAAGCGAGCTAGGTTTAATAGATCTTGATGACATGAGTAATAAAAAGGGAATTACATGATTATTTCAGGATCTTGTTGAAAATGCTTGATTGCTTGGATTCTTATTTGCATGGATATTTCTGTTCAAATCATCAGATCAGGTATGTGGTTACACTTATGAATATCTCGAGTTAGTTTTCTGAAGTTTACCGAAGTTTTCATCGATGTCATGAATTAATTGTTGGATGATTTTAATTCATGCAAACTATAATGTGGATATGACTATCACATAAGATATGTGCCTACTAGCTCAGATCCTGGTCCCCTCTGTGGCTTAATAGTTGACCTAGTACATGGCTACCTATGGGGTAGGTTCATCAGGTCATTGGATGACTTAGTACATGGCTACCAATGGAGTAGGTCCATCAAGTCACATTGAGTTAGATATTGGGATACCTTCGGGTAGTGCCATGCGACTCTATTACCCTAGTTATTGGCTACCTGTAAGGTAGGACCATGGGGGTAAGAATCTACCTAAATTGAGGTAGCATACAAGTCCACTGCAGGGATAGCACAGAGTTAGGGGATAGGTAAGGATTGAGCAGTAGAGCTTAAAACGTAATCTTAGTTGTTAAACAATTAATTGAATGATTATATTGTTAAGAATAATTGCATGATTATTGTTTCCCCCACATACTAGCTTTGGCTGACTGACGTTTTGTTTGTCAGCATTTTAGGTACAAGCCAAAAGAACAAACAGTAAATCATCATATTGGGAAATACATAAAGTAAAATACAAGGAGGATTAGTTAGAGTAGAATCCTTAAGTGGATAGAAGTTTAGAGATCCATGTGTTTTAGAAAAAAAAGGTATGCAAAAGTTTATTTTCTTACAAATTTTTAGTTTAGTCTGCTAAAATTTAATAATTGTTCTTGGTTAATTGCCGAACCTTTGATCCGAAAGTTATGGGTGCGGCTTCGACTTCTCAGTCTCCCTTAATTGGGGGTTACCGGAAGGTGGGGTCGTAACATTTGGTATCAGAGCGTAGGTTCCTCACTTAACCATTAATAATTATTAAATTTTACAAACTCCAAAGAACCCAAGGGTGTTATTAGAGGATTATCCGAAAGATGGAGGTGTCTAGAAAAGGATCATGACCGGGGGCTGGCAATATTTTCCTCCGCACCACTAGTCGCAATATGAGGACTCCCGGATCCGTGTGACTGCCTGGCCAAAGTCTTAGGGTATGATTCGAAATAAGATACCTTTAGGAGTTTCTCATATTATTCATCCCTTCTCGACTCAAATTATGTTAAGAACCTTAAGGATTAGGGTTTCCTCTCTTCTCCTCACCCTCTTGAGGTATGGGTAAGGTTAATAGGGTCTAAAGGAATCCTCCACCAAATTAATGAAAAAGTATGTAAATAAGATGTCATGGACATAAGCTTAATAGATTAAGCGTAAAGGAATAGATACATGCTTAGGTCGTATGGCATAAGTTGTCATGCCCTCAGAAGAGACCTGAGGCTAGACCTTCTAATCAGGGGGATAGATAAAGATAGTTAGTCTTGGAGATAGAGATCTCCATTGCAAGTAGAGACGTGGTACATCCTCTGAGGATGATGATAACCCTAACCCTAAGTGGAGGTTAGAGAGAGATAGCATGATGAGTTAGACTTGGTGTTTGGATGGACATGCCTTAGATAACGTATGAGCCATGAGAGGTGGGATGACCTAGTACCTATGGCGACCCAACCCTGGGAAGGGTTGTGCATGTTAGTATGAAGGATAGCTTCTTCATTTATGAGGTTAGAGAAGAACCAATGGAAACCCCATGACCGTATATGAGAATGGTATAATAGACACCCATAGTACGTCAGTGGTACTAGCAGTAGGTTGAAACCCTGGCTAGGAAAGTACGAGGGAATAGCCTACGAGATAAGCGTAAAGAGCTAGGGATAACCATGAGCAAACATAGGCTTCACCCATGTAGAGGTATGCTTGGGAGCTTGATCCCTCTTGGAGAGATAGCCTCTCATAGTAAGGTTGAATGGGGAGTTAGCTCTAGAGAGAGAGCTGGAACCAAGCAAGAAGGTTGGAAGCCTAAACCCCGATGTATGAGGAACAATATGGAGTCGAGGATGATGCAACCTAAGTCGATGATAGTGGTTGCCTCATGCATGATCCCTGGAGGTTGATGATATCTTGGTTGCCTTTAGGGGAACCAAACCCTAGAGAGAGGATGATGCTCTTGGTAACTATGTGCCAAGGGTATATGTGTTTACCTGCTAAGTGGAGACAAAGAGTGCTTGTGAGGATTTATACCTATTTGGTTGTTCTTGAGGAGGACTCAACACTGAGGTGTTGCTCATATAAAAGGATCATGGGAGTACATGACATACCTTGGACATGCTTGATTCGTGGTTAAGAGATTGAGCATGTAGTTGGATACCCAAAGGAGAACCTAGGGTTCCTAGGCCTAAGGGGGGAAGCAGTGTATCTGATGCTCATGATGAGATTTGAGTCTCTATAGTTTTGAGCATGATACTCCTCATGTGTAGAGGTAAAGGAAACCCCTTAAGTTAAGGGTATGTTTGATGAAACCCTCAAGGATAAGTGGATGACATGGGAAGGTATGATCGTGATCCAGTGTTGAGGACAAGTATGACCCAACATGGTGTAGTAGGTGGTCAGCTTATTCCTTAATAGCTTACTAGGATTAAGCATATGGATGTAAACCCTAGACCTAAGGGCGGTTGTGACTGTGTTGTCTAGAGATAGTTTCCTCCCATCCTGGGAGAGGAACCCTTTTTAAGGGAGTACCCCAATTTTTGAGTTAACCTAAAAAGGTCTCAAAGGATCTTGAGAGGCTAAGTGAAAAGTACATGGTATGAGGATGAACCTATAGACCCATGGATAACCATCTCTAAGTGCATGTGGATGTGTTACCATGGAGGTAACCGGTATGGGGCTTGACCAGGGTAGGCAGGTTTCCATGATCCCTATGAACGGATAAAAGTCAGACCATGAATGCAGAAAGAGAGATGATGAAGGCTTGGGTAAGGTTCTAAGTTGGACATGTACTATAAGAAAATCCTAAGTCTATCCTAGGGTCAGGTAGGGATAAGACCAATGGAAGAAGGAGTTTCCTAATTCCCTAGTTGCACATGACCATAGGGTCGGAAGGTAACAACTATCATTGTATGAGGGTCATGGGTTAGGAGATTAATCACCTTCATGAACTCATGGGACCCAAAGGGAAAATGAGTAGGGCACTATCTGGATGCATAAAGGGAAGAGGGATGATCCTAAAAGTGTCGGCACCCTATAAACCTAGAGAAGATGACCAAGGATTGTGAGGTGACCCAAGTAGGTTCGAAACCAGTGTTCCATGGAAGTAACTTGTTATCGAGATGATTGTGATGTAGAGACGTAGGTGTCACGTTTCAACCTAGATTTGAAGGTGTACTAGCAAGGTGGGATGTACCATCTCTACTCTTGGAATAGGAAGAACTCTGTATTTTGACTGCAACCAAATGCTTATTTCTTCTTGTTATGGGAATGAGAGATAGGACAGTACACGTGTCATACACCAAGGATAAAAGATGATGTGGTTTGGAACGTTGCCACGAGATATGGGGACAGAGAAGATAACATACCCTGGTAAAGTGAACGATACATGGATGGTTTTCAAACGCTAAAGAGAAATAAGGTAGTCATCTTATAAGGATGTTTTTAGCATGAGCTATGAGTTATACCAGGTTGCATTTGAAAACCAAAGGAATAAGCTCAGAATGTTCTTGATGAAGATGGACTTAGAGCTAAGATAAGATAATAAGTGGTATACAGGAAGGTGTATGTCATCAACTTTACCTAATGCATAAGAAGGTGAGGTGGTAATCGATGCTCTGGTTGAGATATATCTGCCTAGTTCGGTTGTTAGACTAACCCTAAGTTTGGAAAGGAAGATATGTTTGGCTAACACTAATGTAATGAGATCAGTTAATGGTTGCTTGATTAGCCAATCTAGTCCTTTATGCAATGAAAGGATGGTGGTAGAACCTCAGATGCACTTCTTTGGGTCGGAAGGTAATAAAACCCTGATGAGAATGGTTTGGGGTTCTGAGGAATCGATCTGGAGAAATCATGACATACAAGAAATAATGATGTTGAGATCACCTTACACCATGGTATTACTGTGATAATGAGTGGTAGTAGTACTATGGATGCTGGAGATGAGGTTGCATGTGATCTGTTGTCATGCATGACAAAAAGTGAAGGATGAGCATCATTTACCCAGTGCATTGATATAGAGGATAAAGAGTTCCCGATAGGGAATGGGAGTTCATCACTATGGATGTGGTTATAAGTCTCCCCTAGACCAAGTAAGGTCAAGATGCAATATAGGTTATGGTAGATCGCCTTACCTAGATGACATGAGAAAGAAAGAGTTCTGTCAAGGGACATATATGGTTGAACTACCCATGAGAGAGATGGTTCAACTACATCATGATGTGAGTTCAAAGGTTCTTGAGTTTGACCTAAAGGTTCCCTTCCCAAAAGGTGGAAGTAGGTACATCCAGAACTCGATGATAGTACCATTTATCACCCCTAACTGATGGATAGTATGATCCAGACTAAAAGGTCTGATTAAAGTAGATGTGCTCGTTCAGGGTACATGCTAGAGACAGTTCTTGTCCTATGAAAGATGTGAAGATAACCACCATATCCAGTATCGAGACTTAAAGAAGATATGTAAGAGAGGTTGTGTCGGTCACCACTTCAGTAAGGTGATGTTGGTGAAAAGACCACGTAATGGTTAGAAAAGGACCACAATGTGTGTAGATGAAGTCACTTTGATCGTGCAATGGCTGAAAGGAGCCTAGAGATGACAAGAGTTGTGAGCAGATGCAAAGTAGACTGACATGCAGTTCACTGTGGGAGAATATGTGACATTAAAATCTAACCCCTCTAAGTTATAGCTAAGAGAGCTGAGTCCTTGATGCATGGGTTCTTTTGACATGGTTTGGTGGAGAAGGTTAAGTTTGACCTTACCCCTAAGGATAAAGTAATTTGTGATGAGTTCCATGTGTCCAATTTAGAGTACTATGTGAGGTACCCCGACCTTGTACTGAGCAATGAACCTAGTGAGCCCCAAGGGAGGGTGAAATGGCCTGAGTCACCTGTGCAATTTATAGATGCCAGGATGAAAGAACTCAGAGAAAAGAATATGTGATGATGAAGGTTCTTTGGAAGTGCCATGAGTACGGTAAAGCCACATAGGGGCCAATGATGGACATGGAAAGGTCTTATCCTGAATTGTTTTTTTGCTTGATAGAATTTTGAGGACAAAATTCCTATAAGAGGGGAAGGATGTTACAACCCCAATTTTTGGGTTCATTTGGTGAGAAATGTAATTTCTCATATTAAAGATATTTGAAAAAATAATGATATAATTTGGTTCGAATAAATGGATTTCGTTTACAATAGCCTTGATGTTTGTGTTGTGGGCTTTATTGGCTATTGGGCCCGAATAACAAGAAAATTCAATTAGTAAATGAATAATTGAATATTTGAGAAAAGAAAGAGGTAGAAACCTCTAGAAGGCAAAGAGATGTAATCCAAGGATGGATTTCGTGCCTCTTGGGTTCCTTGGGTATCAAGGAGTCCAAAGTTGCAAAAAGAAAGCAATAAGAAAAGAAAAGATCAATTAAGTATTTCTTTATTAAGAAAGAAATTGAAAATATTGGTAAAATGTGGAAAACAAGTGGAAAAAGGTGGAATTGAGTTATCCTTAGTGGGATTTTTTATCCCAAGGATTCTTAATGTAGAAAGGGAAAACCAATGAGGAAAATTAAAGAGAAATAAAGAGAAATCCTCAAAACGAAATATTTTAATAAGAAATCAACATTATAATGTGAAATAATGCATATTAGTGCATTTAGAAGGATAATGAGTATTCCTTAAAAAGGAATTTCGAATTATTAGTGTTTCTTGGGATCCAAAGAGTCCCAATGAAGGAAAAGAAAGAGAAAAAAAACAAATAAAGTTAAATAAGAGGATAATATGATGTGTAATTAATCAATTTCATGGTTTTCTTAAAGAAGTAATATTTTCTACTAAAGGAAACCATATTTTCATGCCAATGGGACAAAAGGCAAATACAAAGAGAGTGAAAGAAATAATTCTCATATTTCTAAGTATCCATGAGATAAGGAATATCAAGGAAGAAAAAGGAGAGAGATAATATTGCTTCTCTTTGAAGGAATTGACTTCCTACTTGGAAAGGGACTCTTAGACTCGTAGATAACCCACCTAGGGCTTCGTACCCTCCTCTATAAAAGGTTGGGGCCTCTGGGGCGAGCCCAAGGAAATCCCTGCATCCCTTCCTCTCTCATCTCCCTCTTCCTCTACATCCTTTTTCGTACAAAACTGTAGCAGGGTAAAGCAAGGCGATCCTGGCACAACAAGGAGACCAAGCGGGATTACAATGGAGGCTGGACGTGCCCCGAGGTCAGAGCAAGACCTAGCCAACATCGCCATGCCCTAGATAGTGCACCTTAGAAGCAGCATGGATATACATGGCGGCTGCTTCTTGCGAGAAACCTTTCCAATCCCGGCCATCTTGGTCGTGCTTTAAGGGCTCTCTGAGTGCACCCTGGTACGACGAAGGTAGGGCAGTGGTTGGTGTGAAGCTTCAGACCTTGGAGAGGGAGGAGCAGCCCTGTAAAGAGCCATCCTCGGCGACCATTGCTGTTGGTCGAAGGTAGGAGATGAACCAGGGGTGTTTGACGCTTCTGCCCCTCCGTGGGCTGAGGAAGCGCTTCACTCAACCAAGGGTAAACACATAATTGTGTTATGTTTGCAATCATCCAACGTGCATGGAAATTGATGACGTGGCATCCTCTGGTTGGCCAAGTAAGTGAAATCTTACTAAATTCGTAATTAAATATTGCTAACTCTGATTAGGACAAGTAATATATGAAACTTGATCCTCAGAACGAGAGGAACACAAAGAAATTATTATTGAGGGATAATTTCTCTTTCTATTCAAAAAGTATATCAAGATGCAATCTTTAGTAGTTTAATCAATGAAAAACCCTAGCCTTTGATGATTAAGGAATTCGAAAGGGGTTATGCCGGTGTTTAAAATAGATATTAACCTGTTGTTTATAAAAGGGCATATTAGATCTAAAAGGATGATCTTCATGCATAATTTGATTAATTTAGGGTTTCATATGATTTAATGAACCTTGAACCCTAATTGTGGTAAGTATGACCCTTAATGGTTTTAATTGGTCAAATTCATATACAAAACTGAGATATGATGGTTCTAATCTATTTAGAGTACAAAAGTCCTTAATTCTAGATAAATACCCTAAAAGTAGTGATTAGGGTTTTCTCATGAATAAAAGGTAGAAGTGATGGTAAAACGAGTTCATATGTTAATTAAACCATAATGAACTTTGAATTAAAGATAAATGTGTATAATGATCTTGTCATGGATTAAAAGGATAAAATTAGTAGCTTTAATGTAAAAGAAGCTTAATAAGAGTAATTGATGGTTAATGGTACTCTGAATCTGAGAATAGGGTTATATGTGGATAAGATAACTTTAATATTGAAGAAAATAAGAGATAATAATGATTTATGAGTAATGGTATAAAATTTGGGTTGAAATAGTAAAAGATGAAGGGAAACCCTAATTGCAATAGAAACCCTAAAAGTGAATTAGAAACCCTAGGAAGCGATCTAGGTTTAATAGATATTGATGACATGAGTAATAAAAAGGGAATTACATGATTATTTCAGGATCTTGTTGGAAATTCTTGATTGCTTGGATTCTTATTTGCATGGATATTTCTATTCAAATCATCAGATCAGGTATGTGGTTACACTTATGAATATCTCGAGTTAGTTTTCCGAACTTTACCGAAGTTTTCATCGATGTCATGAATTAATTGTTGGATGATTTTAATTCATGAAAACTATAATGTGGATATGACTATCACATAAGATATGTACCTACTAGCTCAGATCATGGTCCCCTCTGTGGCTTAATAGTTGACCTTGTACATGGCTACCTATGGGGTAGGTCCATCAGGTCATTGGATGACATAGTGCATGGCTACCAATTGGGTAGGTCGATCAAGTCACATTGAGTTAGATATTGGGCTACCTTCGGGTAGTGCCATGCGACTCTATTACCCTAGGTATTGGCTACCTGTAAGGTAGGACCATGGGGGTAAGAATCTACCTAAAGAGAGGTAGCATACAAGTCCACTGCAGGGATCGCACAGAGTTAGGGGATAGGTAAGGATTGAGCAGTAGGGCTTAAAACGTAATCTTGTTTGTTAAACGATTAATTGAATGATTATATTGTTAAGAATAATTGCATGATTATTATTTCCCCCACATACTGGCTTCGGCTGACTGACATTTTGTTTGTCAGTGTTTTAGGTACAAGCCAAAAGAACAAATAGTAAATCGTCATATTGGGAAATACATAAAGTAAAATACAAGGAGGATTAGTTAGATTAGAATACTTAAGTGGATAGAAGTTTAGAGATCCAAGTTTTTAGAAAAAAAAGGTATGCAAAATTTAATTTTCTTACAGCTTTTCAGTTTAGTCTGTTAAAATTTAATAATTGTTCTTGGTTAATTGTCGAACCTTTGATCCGGAAGTTATGGGTGCAACTTCGACTTCTCGGTCTCCCTTAATTGGGGGTTACCGGAAGGTGGGGTCATAACAGTTCATCTCAATATTTCATGTAATATTAGATCCTTCATTTATTTTGAGTCCACTGATACATGAAGCTAGTTGCCCCATTTCATGTTCTAGCCATTTTAATGATGATAAATGGCTTTGCATGAGTGTCGATGACTCATTCATGATCTTTGAAAGAATTCCTTTATGCCTTGCATTTTTTTCACGCTATCTATTGTGGTTATCATGGCATGGTTTATGTTGGATGGTTTCCCTACTCCTAGTTATAGGAGTTTGAGAAAGTTTTATTTCTTGGTGTTGTCGATCAAAATTAACCTAATTACCACTGAACATTATTGTAAAAGAATTATAATCTACATTGCACTATGGACCATTACAAAAGTCACACAACATCACATGTGTGCAAAGTTGACATGTAAGGTGTTACAACCCCAATTTTTGGGTTCATATGGTGGGAAATGCAATTTCCCCAATAAATGTATGATTATGGGAATTGTATGCATTATATGTATTGAATGAAATTCCTTTGCATTATTTCCTTTGTACATGTGATTTCATGGACCCTAATGAGGTAGTAAGTACAATATATTAAAAGAAAAGAAATCCCTAAATAAGATAAGAAAAGGGAAATTAAAGATAATTATGTGCATATATGAGAATTGTGTAGAAGTTTCTAAAAGTGGCATGGGTGACCACTATGAAATGATTTTTGGTTCCACAAGGTTTCTATTAAGAGAGGAAATCAAAATAATGAAAATAGAAACAAACAAAGAAAGAGAGAGAGAACATCCTAAGAAATTAGGGATTATCTAGATTTCATTATACAATAAGGAATCTACAAATACAAGACTTCCCTTAACAACTTTTGTTGCCAAATTCTTTATAGGATGAAGGATCAAAGAGAGAGAATATATCCTTTTTAGTTGGTGATGAATTTGTTGAATAGAAAGGGACATCTTCTAATGATTAGGTTATGACAGTTAACTAATTAATGGAATACATGGAAGACGAGTATGGATATAGGCATTATATTCATACTCTTCAATGTATGATTCGTGTTAACCTTAAGAATATAACCTTTTTTTGTATTGAATTATGGAATAAAAGAGATATCTATAAAAGAAATAGTTATATGTCTATGGAAGGTCAGGGATGTAGAGAGAGAGAAGAGAAATGAGCAAAGAGAAAACACAAGGAAGCATATATATATATATATACACATATACATACATATATATACATATACATACATATATATATATATAAATATATATATATATGTATATATATACACACACACATATATATACATATATATATATACACATATACATATAGATATATATATATACATACATATATATATATACATATATATATATACACACACACATTATATATATATATATATGGACGATCTAGACTTTTCCCTCATATCTTCCTTTTGGCCCCTCGCTCTAGACTTCCCTCCGGTTTAGTTTGGGATTCCAAGACGTCGAGCTAGGAGGCAACGATGGCTGCACCAGGCAACGACGGCCGCACCGCCTGCGATCACCCTGTGCGGTAGTTTTTCCAATGCCTTCCTCCTTCTCATCGTTCTTCAGTAGGAAGGAGAGGGCGACATAAAACTCTGTAGAAAATATGTAGGGCCCTAGAGGAACCATGCGGAGCTAATCAACCATCGATGAGTACCCTGAGGTAAGGGTTTTTCACTCACGATGTCTACCTGCGACTAGGGTAAGCTAAAGAGTAGGAACCCTCATTTCTGGTGTTCTGGCCACTGCCAGCCATGCCTAGCCCCCTATCCATGTTCAGCCAAGCTGGGCGGAGGGCGCAGAGCATTGGCTGTGACGATAGGAGTCGCTAGCCTGAGAGCCGATCAGGGGATTGGCCCCATAGTCGCAGGCCTACGTGCGCGCGGGTTAGCGCCGAGAAGAATAAGACCCATGCCGATGAATGGCGTAATTGCCCTGATTTGTGTGCTCAAACATGATAACTGCATGAGGGTAGTATGGTCTTTTCCCAATGTATGTTATGCAGCTATGTTATATAATAAGCAATGGTATATTTTGCTGATGTGTCAACATACTATTGGCCAGAATAGTTTTAATTGGTAAAAATTATAGAAAATTATAGGAAGATCGTATGAGAAAACTTTATATATGAAAGTTGATTAGAAAATCGTGAGGAATCTTTTAAAAATGTTATTAAAGCCTGATTCCGTTTCTAATTCCAAAAGTGCCTTAAGTTGATCATGTACGCATTAAACTTTTATTAAAACCTTAATTATGTTTGGAAATTAGATCTAAGGTCCTAAATAGGTTATTTTGAGTATCAGTAACTTGTTGAGAGGAAAAGTAATATTTGAATCTGATATTAGATAATAATTGGCTTGATTTAAGATTTTACACATGAATCTATGATAATGCACATAGAAACCCTAATTTAGGGTAAAGAGGGTGATTAACATGATTAATTCGAGATTCCATGGAATAGTATAATTATGAGTTGATCCTAAGCCTGTTAGGAAGGGTTTAACAAGCTAATTAGGGTTTGTGATTAGATTTGCTGTTCTAGGGTTTATAGTGTCAATAATGAATATGAACCCTAATGAAACCCTAAAAGGAAGTAGGAAACCCTAGGAAGTGAGTTCAAATGAATAGAATCTGAGAAAGTGAATAGTAAATAGATTACATGTACTTTTCATGGTTTTTGCTTGTGTGTGTGGATTGAACTGCTTGCCTGGACACTTTCTTGCTTGGATTACTATTAGCTTGTTGATTCGAATGAACATGTATGTGGTTGCTTTATGAATAATCTCCTTTATGATTCACGGTGCTTCATGAAGTTTCTCGATTTATGTGCAACCTAAATTGTTGGATGTTCAATTCTACAATCCTATAAAGTCCCTATGTGTATCACAATTACATATGAATGTGCTTCTCAAACCTACATGCTACCCTGATGTATGTTTCCAGACCAAGCCCCAGAGGTAAGGTACGATTTGGTCAAGCCCCAGAGGGAAAACCATTGGGAACCTCGAGAGGTGACCCTAGGCACAAAGCTCAGGATGGAGAAGGTGGCCTTATGTCCCTGGCAAGAACAAAACCCTAAGAGAGGGTAATCTAGGGTTTAGGGAAAATTGGTCGAGGAGTCACATCAGAAATGTAATTTGGATTGTTAATCAATTATTTGCTATATTTAGGTTGTTAGAACATATTTGTGAAATTGGGATTGTCCCCCACATACCAGTATAGCAATATACTGATTGACATTTTTTTTGTTGGCATTTTAGGTACAATTCTGAAAATGGAGAAATAATAAATTGAAATTTGTGATGATACAACTAAAATTTTCAAGGAGGATTAGTTAGATAGACTTATTTCTATGGATAGAAGTCTAGAATCCGATTTTTATAAGGTATGCAAAAAGTTTTATTTTATCCCAACTTCAGTTTAGTAATAGTAGAATTTGATAATTATTTTTGATTAAATGTCAAACCATGGATCCTGAAATATTGGGATAGAGTCTCTGACCTCTTAGTCTCCCTTGATTGGGGGTTACCAGGAGGTGGGGTCGTTATATAAGGCCTTGAGTTTCTCGGTGTGATTGTCTATATTTTCATTGACATTAATCCTACCAAAATACACCATCGACCAAAAATAATGAAAGCTAAATCTAGAAAATAATTTGGCTCCCCATGAACACTGTTGGAATTGATGATGAGCACAAAGTGTTGGGTCAATTACTAAATCAATACACACTCTTCCACCCCAATAGGATGGGTCAAAAATAATACAACTTTGGGACAAATTTACAAAGAGACAACACAAGTTAACCTAATCAATTCTAGTCAAGAATACAATCAAAAATAGAAAAAGTTGGTTGGTTGATTAATTACTAAACAAAATTTAAGTTGTCATAAGTTTTCTTTAAAAAATAAATTTCAACACAATGCATTACCTATTAATCAATTAATTAACAATTATAGAAAAAAAATTTAATTCTCTATTGTCCATTTATCACACTTAATAATTTTCACTTATTAATTACCTAGGTTGTTAGATTATTCATTTCTCAACTCATAATTTGGGAACAAGCTCACTTAACCATTAATAATTATCAAATTTTAAAAACTCCATAGAACCCAAGGGAGTTATTAGAGGATTATTTAAAAGATGGAGGTGTCTAGAAAAGGATCACGACCGGGGGCTGGCAATATTTTCCCCCGCACCGCTAGTCAGAATACGAGGACTCCCAGATCTGTGTGACTACCTGGCCAAAGTCTTAGGGTATGAATCGAAATAAGATACCTTTAGGACTTTCTTATCTTATTCATCCCTTCTCATCACAAATTATGTTAAGGACATTAAAGGATTAGGGTTTTCTCTCGTATCATCACCCTCTTGAGGTATGGTTAAGGATAATAAGGTCTAAGGAATCCTCCACCAAATTAATGTAAATAAGATGTCATGGACATAAGCTTAATAGATTAAGCGTAAATGAATAGATACATGCTTAGGTCATATGACATAAGTTGTCATGCCCTCAGGAGAGACCTGAGGCTAGACCTTCTTGTCAAGAGGATAAGGAAAGAAAGTTAGTCTTGGAGATAGATATCTCCATTGCAAGTAGAGACCTGGCTCATACTCTGAGGACGATGATAACCCTAACCATAAGTGTTGGTTAGAGAGAGATGATGTAACACCCCTTCCTAGGGTTTCATACATAACCAGCGGAAGCATAGCCTATTCCCCAACATTTTCCATAATGTGGGGTACTTGGCATTTGAGGGAGGGTTGTCACAAAAAAAAGTAATCATTGCAAGTAAACAAATAATTCACCATTGAGATTCATACATTATTATATGAATAGGAAACTACAACAACAAGTCTAGAATTCTATTCATCCTTCAACATGGGAAACTAAGCATAACAATAAGTAACTCTATATGATTGGATCGCCTAGAATGGATGGCACCCCACCAGATAACTCTTGGATGTCTTCTAGTCTTGGCTTTCTCTTCTTGAGTCCTTACTTGCTCCAAATCCTGGGGACATCAAGTCCCCAACCATGCAAAGGGAAAAACAACACATCAGTAAACGGTACTGGCACTTTATAAAATAAACAAAGTAAATATACTTGACATGTAAGGAAATTGACATGAATTAACTTAACTTTAAGCATTCTTGAATTATCATTATTAACATAAAGAATTGAAAAGAAATCTTATGCGTCCCTCTGTGATGCCCCCTTAGGAGCACATGATTGCTAGGAAAGCCCTTGATGCTAGGAAAGCCCTTGACGACCCTTTTGAGGTCCATGATCGGGAGCATAACAAAACTATTTCAATTCCAATTACTTAACCATTAACATGATGTTGACATTGACATAAATAATGATCCTCTAATCATAACATGAAGGGATTTCTCCCCATTAACATGATGTTTTAAACATGATGGGATTTCTCCCACTTGATTATCAACATGATTTTCATGATTCTATAATGATAACAATAATCATGGTGAGCATTATAACATAAGACATAGCATGTGGCAATCAACAAGCAATGATATATTGAATCATGATTATAACATTAAACTTGAGACACTAATGTCTATTTTATATTTAGCATGCAAGCAATCATAAATATTTGTGCTCAGCAGCATGGCCCGTTTACCTTGGAGCAAGGATGATCCTTGAATCAGATCTAGGTCAAACCTTCCCTTGACTTAGCTCTACAACCTGTTCATAATCATTAGACATAATTAATCAATACATAATATTGATCTTAGGTGATTTAGGGCTTGAGTGCATGTGGATCAGTCTTATGGATCAATCGTCACTATATTAAGACAATCTAGGTTGACCCAGGTCACATTAATCATGTTGATGCATGATTAGGGTTTCATGAGTCCAAAATATTGCTTCTAACAAAACATCAGAATAGGAAGTCAAAACATGGTCTAAAAACCTTAAAATCATATTCTTCTAAAAAAACCCAATCCAATGACTATTTATTCGAAATTTTCTAACCAACGATTGAATTACTATGAATATTTGAAATAGTGACCAATGAAAATTCGGGAAAAAGCCACCTGGGCCAAAGAAAATCGAATCAGTATCATCAGCAGATACTGGGCCCGTGTCTAGCTAGACCACTGGGTGCTGTCCACTTGGAGGTGGGTCCCTCCTATCCCAGATGCGCAAGAGAGCATTGGGTTCTCAGGAACTCGATTCTGTGAAACCAAAAACAACGATCTTTGATCTTAGTTAGTTGCTCATCGGAAGAGCTACCTTACCCACTATATTCCTAGAAGGAAACCACACCCAACGAGCCTAGGCTCGGGTGCTGAGGAGCTGTGGAGCTCAGGGACCTGCTCTAGCCATGGAGGGCATAGACCAGGATCAAGCAGGAGAGGAGGAAGCACACTGCGACGGCAGCGAGGAGGCAAATCAAAACTGTCCACAAGCCATAACCGAAGCTGGGCATCTTCTCGCTAAACCAATCACACCAATGCTACACTAGGTTGTGAGGAAAACAACGGAAATAGGGGAAACACGGTCTGAAGACGAAGCCATCGTGAAAAGCCAAAACAGGGTGACTTGAAGGTCGGGAAACCTTCTGTAATCCCAGGCGACTCCGTCCGATGCCTCAACATGGCAGGGCGGCCACTTGACTGTCGTGGAAAGGGACGCCGGCGCACTAGTAAAAATTGGGCCATTATTCACGAGTGAGTCCTGTCACAAACCCTTCTCTACAAGCCCTCACAAATAGGGACGGTTGTGAGTCTGGCCCTCACAAATGGTCCGTGAAGAGAACTCACATGACAAATACCAGTGGCCCTCACGAATAAAATTGTCACAGACCAACTGACCCTCAAGAATGTTATATTGAGGGACTATTTAGCCTTCATAAATACATTTTTGAGGGACTATTTAGCCTTCATAATAACATTATTGAGGGCATGTTTAGTTCTCATAAATACATTTTTGAGGGACTTGATGGTCCTGGAGAATATATTTTTGAAGGGATAATGCCTTTATTAATATTATTTTTGAGGGGATATGTGGTCGTCATCAATGCAATTTTGATGATCAATCTGGACCTTCATCAATATATTTATGAGGGACTACTATAAATGATTTAGTTATTGATTATTGAATGATTTATTAAATGTTAATTAATTGTTACTATAGTGAATATCAAATTTTAAATGAAAACTTTGTATACATAACCTCAAGCAATATTTTTATACTAATTCACATGACATCATAAGAAGATTCAACACCAAAATGACACATACAAATGTTAAATCACCTCAAACCAATTTTTGTTATTGAAGCAAAATATTATCCATACATTGCGTGCTCAACGTTGATATAATTAAAGAGTACATATGGTTCTAAAATTTGAGATTGATGACAATCAACATATCATGCTAGAAACTCTTAAGATCTATAATGTCTCCATATTCCTTCAAATGGTGTGGTTCTCTTCATCAATGCCAGACCTCATACAGTTAGGTACTTGAATATTCTTCTCCTAAAAATGACAAATCATTATATTAATAGAATTTAAAGTTTATACATAAATCATGGTATAAAAAACAACTTACCCTTATATTTTGGTTTTGGTCTACTCCAAGGGCATTGTCCGTCAAAATCCATCATTAACTTGAAAAAGATTGAAGATACGAACTTCACTGTGGATTTAGTAAATAAACCACATTAAGAACATTCACACACATTATTAAAAGGAGGCTAGTAGAAGAAAGAAATCTGAGTAAATATGAAGTAAAAAATAACATCGATACTACATTTTGTTAAACATACACACTGGATTATCCTATTCTATAACTTATGAGAGAACTTACCATTCAGACAAACAAGCAATTTTCCAAGAAACTAACCATACCTTATTTATAAGTAAAAAAATTTGAGGATTATTCAATATTAAAAATGGAACTGAGTTGAATATATTATGAATAGTTAGACAATAAAAAACCCTTACACTTTATAATGAGACATTACATTAAGACATCATACATTATAACAGGCTTGCCTTCTCCCAAATTAGTTGTAAGAAGTATTTTTTGGTAAAGTAGATAGTTTTATACTCATGTGTACTGGGAAAAAAACATATCCCTGTCACATCAAGAAACTGAGTAATCACAATGAAAGAAAAGGTTGATAATACTTACGTGTAGACAAACCCATTTGAATCCACAGCAACTCAGGGCAAAAAAATGAACTACTCATCAAGATCAGAATATCCAACTATTTAACACTGAAAATAAATCAGATTCAACTCATCCTAAGATGATATCATTCTGTTATGTTTTGACACTGCAATTATTAGACTACTGAAGAAAATAGCAAATTGTTAGTACCGTTCTGTGTTATTGCCGATAGGGCAACCAAACTGGAGAAAGGGGTCTGGTTTTAGACGATAGTGTTAACAAGAAATTCAAGCAATTTTTTTAATACAGTTGATAATGTACGACTTACTGAACCTCCATAACCAGAAACTACAACATAACCCTCTTGTTTTATAAGTCATGTTCTATGTGGGGATTCAAACCATCCCATCCTAATGGGCAACTATAAATGAGATTAGCACAACACTCAAATGTAGTTACCAAAGATAGAATTTATGTTAACAATATTAAGAATGTGATGAATTTCCAGAAATGATATCAACTATCAAGAAAACAATAGTATGGTTAAGCACACCAGTAATATGCATTTGTATAATGGAGAGAACAGATATATTTATTGAAAAAAGTATTGTTTGAGACATACCTAAATGGTTTGTTCCACAAGCAACTTTCACAATTGTTTTTGTTGAAAGTGTAGCTACTTCCCTTGGACGAGGTTGAGCTTCATAAACTAATCATATAGAGGAATTGTTTGCATTATACCGATAAAAATAACACTGAGTCAGAGTCGCTGCAACTTGACACAAAGAAATCAAATAAGACTCAACCTCATTGTCTGTCCCGTGTCCAAGCTGTCCATACTGTGGTAGGTCAGCAGTTCTGAAATAGCAAATGTACATTCACTCAATCAATTGATTAACATGAAAGTCTAGTTTTTCAGAGGTCACTTGAATTGAAAGCAAAAAATATCTCATTGAGGCTTACAATATAGTAGCCCCCTCAACGGAGGAGAGCCATACAGTGAAATCACCTCCACAAACTGAATTTGTGACATCTGTGACTAAGTAGGTGACTGGGGACAGCTCTAATTCTGGAGAGAAGGAAATATTATAAAGTCATTTAGCTTTTTTATGAGATAAAAAGAAAGCTTACAGACAATTGACGACGGATCAATGCTAAAAAGCAAATCAAACTGCACGTTAGAAACTAGAAATCAAAAATATTCACATTCTAGGGTTCACTTATACAGATTTAAAGATGCCGCAACAGTTAATTGTTTCTTTTCCTATCCTAAATCAGACATTTACACAAAAGGATATACATTTGATATTCTTAGTCTCTCACCTAAGAGACAACATTCAATTAAATCAAGATGTTTACCACACCAGTTGTTATGCATGTATGATGGTGCCAATATTTGACAATATCAGGCTTTTCACACCAGTTGTTATGCATTTTTATTGAAAGGTCTTATATGCGTTTATACCACACTTACGAGCCACATGTATATGTGAAACAATGAAAGTATGTGTATTCAACTGAACTTACTGGAATGGACAGAAGCTATAGTAGGCCAACCAATATGTAGTACACACCACTGTAGTATATATAAAAATATATGTATCCAATTGAATATAATGCAATTATGCAACTGAACTGGAAGTAATAGTAGGAAAATCAATACACAGTACACATCTCTAATAATGAGCAATGGCGGTTGTAGAAAAGTTCAAAACGCACCTGAGGGCTATTCCAGTTAAGTTGAACAGCCTTCTCACACTTTTTCGTTGCCTGCATAAATGAAACCAAGCATAAACTTAACAAATATTATCCATCAAAATTATACTCAACAAGTTATGCACATCTTTTATATGATTTAATTACTTTTCCAGAAAAGAAGCCCAAAAACCAATTAACTAGATCATACCATGCGCAAACCTGCACGCTTGACAGCTACCGATGGCAACTCTTATATCAACATTACACATAATTACTACTAACCTCAATATGTGTAACTATAGGTCTAAATAAAGAAGGGGTGAATCATGACAGTAGTTGAGCTAACAACATTGACTAAAGGATAATTTGACTGGATGTAGTTGAGCTGCAAGACATGAACTGGAAAGTAGTAACAAATTTATTTGAAACAGATTCAAGATACATAGAGCATATTTGTTATAAGCAGTTAGAAGATGCAGATATTATTGATTTTATTTGGGCAGCTATGTATCTATAGAATCACGTGTTGCCAAACTGACGGAAACAGAGCAAGGTCGTTTTGCACTTGACCACATTTGTTTTGGGTGCATTACAAACAAAAAAGGCTGCAACTCACTGCTTTTGAGTGTAACGAATTGCTTTTATGTCCTACCAAACAATGCCTACAAATACAAGCCCTGAACCTGAAGTGTCTTTTCAAAACTAATGAATCACTGTTTTGTTTCAAAATGACACAAAGCAATCATCTACACAAATCACATTACTAGATGGATGTGTTCGATGATATGACTCTAAGTAGACTGATAATCACATTACCCCCAAATGGACCACTTTCATAATTGATTGTTAAAACCCTAATTGCTTTTCTTATAGCCAGTGATCATCTAGTTGTCTTCCTTTCTTGCCTTCTTAGTCTGTTTTACATAGTTTATGGTCAATATCCTTATTATTAGTTAGTTTTTACCCTTTCCTTGGTTACCTAATTTCTTCTCTTAGTTGTTAATTAGGATTGTCCTTGTTAGTATAGTGTTGATTGCTTGTCTCTAGTTGATTGCTTTAGTGTAGTTATTCCCTTAGTTTGTTAGTTAGCCTTTATTGTGTAGGGTTAATCTAGGGTTTAATTCTCGTTCCCTTTAATTGCTTGTATGTTCACTCTTAATTTAACTCAAACCCAAAGATCAAACTCTTGAAACCCTATACTATGCTTTAAGAAGCTAGATAAAACAAACTTAGATCTAATGCCCTCATATCTGTCTGAGGATTTTCCCTGACTTGCACCTCCTATACCACGTACCCATGTATGTTCTTATGAATCTACTAGAAAGAGTTTTCTAAATCAATAAATATAAGTATTTGTTATCCATGTGTGTCCTGGGCGCATGAATCTAGATTTGATATATTAAAAGGTAATAATATATTAAAATAAGTGTAGCATATTGTTCTCCATGTTAACCAAATCAACTTATGGAATTTGGCTATACTTGTATTTGGCTTGATAAGTAAATCAATGGATACTCGTATATGATGAAGCCTTAATAAAATACAACATATGTCAATTTTGCAATGTTGTATACTCTCACCTTTAAAGTGTTTTGTATGCAGTCAAAATTGTGTGATGCACCAAACTTCCTCACACAGAGTCTTGTATATATAAGGTGTTAAACTTGACTGGATTGAAATTATGATGTAACTTCATGTAAATGAGGTTCATCACCAAATTATTAAGAAATTAAAAATATGAGTATGGTTTTACCAGAATTGGATTTTTAGGTGTTAAGATTTATATCTTGTTATCATCAAGATTGTCTATAGATCAAATATTTGAAATGTATGTTTCTAATAAAGATAAAATTAGTCATATTTACCCTATGTTTAGCTTTTGCATTATGTTGTATTATATATTAATTTAATTTAATTAAACTACCGACTGTAATGACTACCTGAGATTTGAATCAAAAGGGTGTCTGTCACAAGTGTGGTATCAATGTTTATGTCAGATGATTGTCACGACAAGAGTCATGATCAAGATAAATAAACATGTTATGAATATGACAATTGAGTGCTTGAACTCTTTATTTCTGTGCCTAGGCATGTGTATAAGTACTTTGGGAGAGACAACATGGACTTTACGAGTTTGATTCTTCTAGTTGTTGTGATGAAGAAACCTAATGAATCCAAAATGAAAAGGCAATAATAAAAATATGGATAAAAGGAATGACACAAAAGATGAGGTGATACAAGTATAAGAAGCTAGATCTGAAACTAAAATCAAGTAAAATGTTGATAAGAATAAACAAGCCAATCCTAAAATTTTGCTGATCAAGCTGTTCATATTTTCTAAATTCTTATCATGTGTTTAAAATGAGCAAGAAGAATATAGAAGAGAAGAGAATTGGATGGAGTCACATGGAATTAGATCCAACATTCCTAAGATGTACCAAGTATAAAGCCAATATACAAGAATATTAGCTAAACATCCAAATGAGCTATTAGTAAAATTGAACAAGGATGAACATGCTCATTCCAGAAAATGAAGACCACTTTTTCTATTTTGTCATGATACATATAACTTTTTTGTAATAACTATCATTCTGAATTGACTCAGGTATTTATCTTATGATCTGAAGTTTTAGCATGCAGAATCTTTGTTAATGTTTAGAAGTAGCTTGAAGCATATTCTTCTTGATTTCTGGTCATATAATATTTGTTGTTTATTTTTTAGGATGCAGGGAATGTGAAGAATATCTTCTGTACTCACACCCCTTTACAATGACATATAAAACACACACACACACACACATATATATATATCTAACCCAACTGTCCCATTAACAATATGACCAATACTAAGTTTGAAGACCAACCCATCTGCGAGGCCTACACCAATCTATAGTACATCCACACACAGTTCCCCTACTAGCAATTGGTAAAGCAGGAAATGGTTACTGGTCAACATGGACCAAAGTCATGCCAAACTAGTGCACAAGGATGCATATTTTCTACTATTCACTAGGATTGCAGACCACCTAACACATATGACAACTCCATAAATATAACTCATGTAACAAAAACAATATGAACACATCAACATACCTGATGGAGAAGGCATTCTTTTGCTTGACCTAACCCAAAACACCACCACAAAAATAGAGCTACCTGAAAAATTTCATCCACATAAATGATCAGTCACTCCCTTTAGGTACGAATAACACAAACATATTTAAAATAATGTCTCTTGGTTAGCATAGCTCTGTTCCAGTCCAACCACAACTGCATAGTCTCAATGTTCTTGGAAGAAGATATGTTTAGTAGCTCAAGCATTTTCTAAGGTGATCATACATCAACTCTAAGAATTCACTATACAGTTCATAAAACCACATGCACAGACAAAGAACACTAAAGAAGAGCTACATCCAAAAAGTCAACAAGCTAAACATCAACATCAAAAATCTAACACTATTTAACTTCTTAATCAACTTTGTAACAAACTGACAACGAGATTCATTAGAACTTTTATCAATGCAAGGGAAGACAAGTTCAACCAAAGCTTTTTCCGTTGTGTATTGTTAGCTAGCATTAAACCCCTCCCCATCAAACATTTAAAAAGGAGATTTTCCAGATTGAGTTATAGCTAGTTGCTATAGCTAGGGATCACGATGACAATTGACTTATTTCTAGAAGTTGTGCTAAAGTGTCTCTTGGCATTGTTTAGGCAGAGTTATGGGGGATTCTAGAAATCAAAATCACCAGTTTTGCCCCATCCTCTAAGAAATATAGTTTCTACTAAAAGAAAATAAAATGGACAGATAGAAGTAGATTCTAAGAGGTAAGCATGATATGCTAGTTAAGTGTAGGTCCAAGATGGTTTGCAGTAGCACATAGGAACTAAAGTGCAAATTTACTTAGAGATTTGCACCTAACAAAGTGAGGAACAAAACAAGACGACAAAAATACAAAACAATAAAAAAGTAATTTTACAATTGTAAGAAACACAATTTACAGAGTTGGATCAAAGACATGCATGAGGAGGAGTTTATTGTGATCTAAATCAAAATATGTATGCTATTTTAGGTGGTACAGAAAGTAAAGAAGCTTATTGAGCTAGGTGGTGGAAAAGCATGTTTCTTATGTACACAAATGGGTAGTGTCAAATTCTAGCGTTCAATTACAAGATTTATAATATCATTTACCAGCAGATCCAGACAATCTTTACCTCTATCTGAGTTGGTGATAGCTATCACAAGAGAGAAGGAATCACTTTCAAGAATGATCATTTGTATTAGAGAAGTCAATTGGGTGGGTGTGAGCCATACTGACGTGTATTTTACTACGCGCTTAAACGCAAGTATACGCGTCGAGTAATATAGGCCTTTGTGAGGCCCGAGTCGAACTCAGGGATACGTGAATTATTGGAGACTTCTACTAACTAATCGCAATCAGCTAGGCCAAATAACAAAGTAAGGTTTTGTTGTTGAAATTAGAAGAAAATAAAAATCAAACAAAGAAAACAATAGATTAAAGGTTAATTTAATCAATTCAAAGGGATATCTTTAGGATGGCGGTTTCACCGCGGGTCAACATTGTATTAGATTTCATATAATTCCTCACACTTCTCTCTCTATCCGGGTAGTGGCCTGAAATAAGAATTACCCACTGTCGTGGTGTAATCCACTACTTAGATTTAGGTTGATTCCATCGTCATAGTAATCATTCCCCTAAACTAAGCGCATTAAGATCGGTCCCTCAGTTCCCACCATTAATTTTACAACTCCTTTGTCAAGGGTTTTATTAATTAATGTAGAATTCGTCTCTTTTCAACCGTTAATCCTTCTGTCGAAGTGATTAAGGGCATTGATTTATTATTATGGTGATCAAGCATAACAATATATATGGAGAAAACGAATCTATACCACAGATTTAAGAGAGAAAATATGAATTATCAATATAAAATTGTCATACAATGCATTCCCCGGGCTACTCCCGGTCCTAAAGACAAAGGGGATTAGCCCCGCATGGTCATCTCAATGAAAGACAGAGGAGTAGAGAAGAAAAACATGGGAAACATGGAGAAAACTCGTGTAACCCCTGATACAAAGGTGTTCCTGGAGATCCTCCTCTCAGAAACGTGCGTTTTGCAGTCTTTCGACAGCAAAATCGCCCGTCGAAGGTGCCCGGATCGCTCGGTTGACGGCCTTCGTCTCTCGTCTCCTATCTCTCTCTCTCCTTCTTGGATGTTGTGCAACACCATGTCCTCCTCCTCTCGGGCCATCCGTGCTCTTCTTAGGTCATAGGACCACTTTACGGCTCCGAAAAAGCTCAACTGTCGGATTAAAACGCTCCGTTTTAGTGCTGAAAATCGCCAGATCCCGACGCTGTCGATGGTATCGACCATGGCACATGTTATTCCTTCCAAGATCGCGTTTTGGGGTTGCTTTTTGATGAAATGTCGATACTATCGACCTGGGGGTCGATAGTATCGACTCCGGACAATGCAAAAGTGCCTGAAAAAGTGCCAAAACATGTGTATAAGTCCAGGGATTATATAAAATCATATAAATATGATAAAAGAAGTATAATTTGATGCAAAAAGAGTTTAAGGGCCAACTATAGTGAATTATGCAAATATAATCAAGAAAATGACAAATACATGCATAAAACAGATATAAAATAAGCCAATAAAAGTGACTCAAAACCCATGCATCAAACTCCCCTAAGCTTAAACCTTGCTCGTCCTCGAGCAACAAAACTTTGGATCTGGTTGAGATAAGTCAGCAACAGGACATAAATACATGAAATGAATCTACATCATCCCCACTTTCTTTCCACAAACCGGCCCTCATTGACCACTGAACACTAACTGCCATCCAGGCGACCAAAGACCTATGTAAAAGATGTCTATCCCCCAATCAGTGAAACACTATCAATTAAAGCAGTTAATATGATAAACTCATCAGGTACATACTTGATGCATCTTGTGATCTCCTATCTACGTTGCTCATTTCCTAACTACCATCTAAATGGAAGCAGATCTCCTGATATTAATGAATGAGGAGAATATCATGGGTGGCCTACCGATTAGAGCAACGAGTGGATGGGATAGGTGGTTGTGGAAGAGATGGAAGCACATAATAGTCAATCATGCAATACAAAAATTAATGACCTATCATGATGCAAAATGCAAGTGAAAATGTCCTAATGTTACATTTTTGGTGGAATGATGCATGCACTATCATTCCGTCTCAAGGTGATATGGAATATCTAAGAAAACTACACCATGTGCTTATTCTTCTTAGTATGTAAGTGAGAACATGTTCCTTTCTCCCACTCATTCCTACTTCTCAATTCTTTTTTTTTCTCTCTTTTTTTTCTTCTCTTTTTTTTCAATTATTTTTTTCAAAAAAAAAATTTCAAGCCCTTATTTTCATAGATGACAATGAATTATTTGTCGGGCTCACTTCTTGTTACATACGTGTGCATCTGAAGCATTCTATTTGGAGAGTATGGAACAAGTTCATCACCTTTAATGTTTTCAGAGTAACATAAGATACATGGTGTACAATATGCTCAAAAGATGTAAATGCAACTATATAATGACAGTTATGCAACTACTATGACATGCACCTAAGGATAATATGCATGTATAACTACTCTATCTTTTTTTTTTCATTCTCATGCAAAAAATGTGAAAATGGTTGTAATGCAAGACCTATCTACATGGTATGCAATCAAAGAGTGAAAGACAGTAATGTGCTCCCATTTCTTATGGTGGAGTGTGAATGAAATTGCGGTGGATCAGATCACAAGACTAATTGACAGAACCTTTCGAAAATATCATATGTCCCTCTCTAAAGACCTGTGTACAGGGTAACCAAAGGATTTCTCTCTTAAACTTTAGTCTAAGGTCACGTTAGCGTTTGGTCGGTTTGGGCTCAAACATCCTTGTCAATCACTTTTCCTTGGACAATAAAGATGGTCATTCGTGTCCCCGTGTCCTGAAGCTGACTCACCCAAGCACTTCCTCAGTTATTCCACTCAATTACTCACAAGAATAAGCTCAAAAAGTTTTCAATATGCTCATATTTTCATGTGCACACAACCCAAGAGTAAAACTTGCAATTGAAACCATGCATTTATTGCTCCACAGATTACACTAGATAGATGTGGATCCTACAAAAGCGGTAAACCTAGAAATAAAAACAACTAATAATTCAAAAATAAAATCAACATGAATAAGTAAGTAAAAACTAAGATAGAGGGTTGTTCCAACACCCCCCCTAAGCTTGAATATGACTATGGCCTCATAGTCAACATTCTCACTTAAGAGGTGGAACAACGGTACCATTCGCTTTGAAGTGTGGTGAAGAAGGATGGTCAGATGCTCAAGTAGACCAAGTGATGCTTGCTATCTCCCTCCTTTTTGTGGCCCATTTTTGTGCCTTAGTGGTTCTAAGACGTGATTTGCTTCATCCATCTTTCCTCTGCAAAAAACGGTTCGAAAAAATCTCATTTCGATACCTTTTACGGCCTGTTTTATGTAGCTGTCCTGCAGGTGTCGATACCATCGACCAAGGTCGATGGTATCGACCCAGACTCAGCGATTTTGTTGAATCGACGCATCTAGAAGCCTGGGAACTCAAAAGTGTCGATACTATCGACCCTAGGGTCGATGGTATCGACTTTACTGGCACCAATTTTTCTGTAAATCTTCAGGAATCTCGATACTATCGACCCTAGGGTCGATGGTATCGACTTTTCTTCAGCGTTTACTTCTCCAAACTCGATACTATCGACATGGGTGTCGATAGTATCGAACTTAACATTCTGCACACTTCAAAACACGAGTTAGGGTACCATTTTTACAAAAATTATCAAAACCTAAGCAAAAACTAAGTACATAAACATAAAAGAACATAACCAAACATAAAATTGAACCTAAAGTTGGGTTGCCTCCCAACAAGCGCCCTTGTTTAATGTCCTAGGCTTGACATAAAGATACCTTTAACCTGGGTTGTCAAGAGATGTCTCCAATGAGTCATGTGGCAATTTGAATTGAACTCGATCCTGTCCAATCCCCAAGGTCAATGTACCTCTCCCAATGGCAACGATGACATCAGCCGTAGCTTGGAACGGCCTTCCCAATAGCATCTCACCTCCTTCCAACTCAGGAATGTCCATGACCACAAAGTCAATAGGAAAGATGAATTTTTCGACCTTGACTAGAACATCCTCACATATACCTTGTGGCTTCACAATGGATCCATCCGCCAACTCAATTGTCATAGATGTTTGTGTTGGCTTCTTCAATCCCAGCATTTGAAAAGTGGCAAGTGGCATAAGATTAATGCTTGCCCCTGAGTCACACTGAGCTCGTGGGAAGTGTTGATCACCTATTGAACATGGAATATAAAAACTCCCCGGATCTTTCTTCTTCTCTGGTAAACTCCCAAGGATGATTGAGCTCACCATTTCATTCATCCGGCATACATCGGTGTCTTTAATCCGCCGCTTTTTGTTGATTATTTCTTTGATAAACCTCCCATAGGCGGGAACCTTCTCAATCATTTCCACCAACGGAATGTTGATATGTAGTTTTCTGAACATCTCCAAGAATTTTCTATAATGCCGGTGCTCTTTCTTCGGCTTAGGATTAACCACATTTGAAACATCTGCTGCCTCAACACGCCTATGAGGTGGCACATAAGAGCTTTTCGGGGGTACCTCCCCTAAGCTTGCTTCAATCATTCCCTCGGACGTGGGCTTTGGCGAGACATCATCAATAGTAGCAGCTTGTTGTGGTTCCTCTCTCGCCTCAGATGTCTCCACATGTGCACAAACAACCTGCACCTGCTCCTCCTGCCTAGATGGAGATACCATACTCACAACTCTCTCTGATTTTCTGAAGAAATGGTTTCCGCCCGGCAATCTATAGTAAGTGCGTGGATACGGTATCGCCGGTGACGCATGCGTATTAAACGTCATTTTTCTTTCCTCTTTAGCTTCTTGCACCTGAGATTCCTCCTCATTGCTTACCACAGAAATATACTTGACCTAATGGTGTGCTTGGGCCACGTTTGCACTCTCAGCTGGTATTTTGTTGATTGGCGTGCTTGATGGCCGCCACTTCACTTGAAATCTGAGCCACGGTGGTCTCTAATGCCTGCATTTGCGCTCCATGGCTTTGCAGCGTCTACCCAAATTTGGTTAGAATGTCACCTTGAGATTGCAATTGTTTTCCAAACATGGCCATCATCTCTTGGTTTTGCTGGACCATTTGAGTTAGTAATTCAGTGTTCTTGTCCTCGGCTTTCTGTTGTGGCTTGGCATCTGGATCCTTCAGAAAGTTATTTGGATCCTTCCATGAGAATTTTTTATCCTTCCTCCATGCGTAGTCATTGTTTCTATAGCCCTGTTGTTGCATGAATTTCACTTGGGCTTCCTCATCCTCAGATGCATCTTCCTTAGATAGCAGCTTCTTGGCTAGAAGATCTATCTTCTCATTCAGCTCTCTCATTGCCTTTGACTCACTGGCAACTCTTGCTTGCTCAACTGGGCCTCTTTCTCTTTCTCCCCAAGATTGCTTTCATGCCATATTCTTCAGTATTTCCCAGCATCTTGTATCAGTGTTATTTAAGAAAAATCCGGAGCCAGCCGAGTCCAAATTGCTTCTATCATGCTCGGAGAGAGCAAAGTAGAAGATCTTCACTTGGGTTTCCTTGTCCAGTCCATGGTGTGGACATCTCCTCAACATGACTTGAAATCGCTCCCAAGTCTCAGAATAGGTTTCACCCGCCTGTTGGGTGAAATTGTGGATCTTCCGGATCATATCATTGGTCTTCTCAAGAGGAAAGAACCTCTCGAAGAAAACCTCCACCATGTGATCCCATGATTCAACAAACTCGTCGTCGAGGTTATGAAGCCACTCTCTTGCCACTCCAGCCAAGGAACTCGGGAATAACTTGAGATAGAGCACATCCTGCGGAAATCGATCTATCTTTACCATATCGCAGTTCTCCACAAACTGACTAATGTGTGCCACTGGATCTTCATTTTTCAGTCCGTGAAATGCATTGGATTTGACCAAATTAATCAGTGCTGGGTTGATCTTGTATGTAGGTATGTTTAGCCCCTGTTTCTTTATAGGCCCCTTTGATGCCGAGGAAGAAGACACCTTGATCTTCTCCCATATTGTCTGTGCTTCAGCCATTACTTCTTCTTATTCTTGCTTAGATTCAGAATGTATATCACTGTGGTGTTCCTCCTCGTAGTAGTCCTCGTCCTCTGGCCCCGCAGATGGAACCTCAGGTGTGCGATTCACGTAGTCTCGGCTACGTGTGTGCACCATACAAAGTACCTGAAATTTGGAAGTAGTGGTTCAGTTAATGCCTTGAACGAGTCAACACTATTATAGAGAAATAAAGGAATTTTTGAAATTGTTCTAAAAATAAATAAAAAAAATGTGGCCTAGAATGGCCGCTCTTAGCACTCAAAGTGCCAATAATTCGCCGTATCCCCGGCAACGGCGCCAAAAAATTGACGTGTATTTTACTACGCGCTTAAACGCAAGTATACGCGTCGAGTAATATAGGCCTTTGTGAGGCCCGAGTCGAACTCAGGGATATGTGAATTATTGGAGACTTCTACTAACTAATCGCAATCAGCTAGGCCGAATAACAAAGTAAGGTTTTGTTGTTGAAATTAGAAGAAAATAAAAATCAAACAAATAAAACAATAGATTAAAGGTTAATTTAATCAATTCAAAGGGATATCTTTAGGATGGCGGTTTCACCGCGGGTCAACATTGTATTAGATTTCATATAATTCCTCACACTTCTCTCTCTATCCGGGTAGTGGCCTGAAATGAGAATTACCCACTGTCGTGGTGTAATCCACTACTTAGATTTAGGTTGATTCCATCGTCATAGTAATCATTCCCCTAAACTAAGCGCATTAAGATCGGTCCCTCAGTTCCCACCATTAATTTTACAACTCCTTTGTCAAGGGTTTTATTAATTAATGTAGAATTCGTCTCTTTTCAACCGTTAATCCTTCTGTCGAAGTGATTAAGGGCATTGATTTATTATTATGGTGATCAAGCATAACAATATATATGGAGAAAACGAATCTATACCACGGATTTAAGAGAGAAAATATGAATTATCAATATAAAATTGTCATACAATGCATTCCCCGGGCTACTCCCGGTCCTAAAGACAAAGGGGATTAGCCCCGCATGGTCATCTCAATGAAAGACAGAGGAGTAGAGAAGAAAAACATGGGAAACATGGAGCAAACTCGTGTAACCCCTGATACAAAGGTGTTCCTGGAGATCCTCCTCAAGAAACATGCATTTTGCAGTCTTTCGGCAGCAAAATCGCCCGTCGAAGGTGCCCGGATCGCTCGGTTGACGGCCTTCGTCTCTCGTCTCCTATCTCTCTCTCTCCTTCTTGGATGTTGTGCAACACCATGTCCTCCTCCTCTCGGGCCGTCCGTGCTCTTCTTAGGTCATAGGACCACTTTACGGCTCCGAAAAAGCTCAACCGTCGGATTAAAACGCTCTGTTTTAGTGCTGAAAATCACCAGATCCCGACGCTGTCGATGGTATCGACCCTAGGTCGATGGTATCGACCATGGCACAGGTTATTCCTTCCAAGATCGCGTTTTGGGGTTGCTTTTTGATGAAATGTCGATACTATCGACCTGGGGGTCGATAGTATCGACTCCGGACAATGCAAAAGTGCCTGAAAAAGTGCCAAAACATGTGTATAAGTCCAGGGATTATATAAAATCATATAAATATGATAAAAGAAGTATAATTTGATGCAAAAAGAGTTTAAGGGCCAACTATAGTGAATTATGCAAATATAATCAAGAAAATGACAAATACATGCATAAAACAGATATAAAATAAGCCTATAAAAGTGACTCAAAACCCATGCATCACATACCAAGTCAGTCATACAAGGTTGTGGCAATAGCCTAATCACTAATGATTACCTTCCATACTAAAATAGGGGAAAATGAGATTGACAACATGATAGATTGATGCCACAATTAAGTGTATTGGAAGATGTATAATAAAACTTAATGTCATTGCTTAGAAACCTAATAAGCACCATACTTAGGTATATGCCATAATTAACTTTTTGAAGAAATAGGGTGTATTTCTCATCCAGCTAAGCTCATTTTCCTCATGATGCTACGTAAAAAAGAAAACCATATTCTAACAACTCTTGTCTGTACTAGACAACCTTCAAAATTCAATGAAATGAAAACTCCATACGCAAGGAAAGAAACATAGAGAAATGAGTTGGCTGAAAATTTAGTGATACAAATTATATTAGAAATGTAAAGTTCATAAGTTTTAACCACAACCAGTAGTCTCACCTAAAGTGGTGGTGGCTTCTTATCATAAGAACAAATAGGAAGTCAGTTGCAATTTCTCTTAATAATCTCACTTTACCATGGCAAGCCAAACGTTTTTTACATAATATCTTGAGCATTGAGATTCAAGAGAATATCGATGATCATATAGATTTTGCATATCCAAGAGAGTAAATAACACAATATCTACAATGAGACACCGATACTTGACAACTTGATCATTCATATGTAGACAAACTTTGAAATTCAGCAGAACGGATGATTGAGAGCATGGTTACATTATTGCATCTAACCTGAATGAGTGGAGCACATAGTGCCGCAGATGATGTATGCAATGCAAAGTATCAATAAAACAATGCCTCATTCCTTTGAGACTGAAAGGCTTCTCTAGTTATGTTGTGGAATGCTAATGCTCAATTCATATGCTTAGCTCCCTTTAGTGATTGGACCTTCACTAGGATCAATATGTATGCTCTATTGTGGATTGTTAATGATGATTTCCTACATGACAACAGAAGATCATCATCTTGAAACACAAATATACTAAATGATTGTAGTATACTATTCAAAGTTAAAACAAGTACAGACATAATCAGCATATAGTACTACACAAATCAAACCTTCATTTTTATGCATCGTCAACAATGTGGAATGAATGTGGCATGAAAAATGTTACAGTGTCTGTTGTACACACTCGTAGTATCGCAGTGCTAGCCTCGTGAATGGTAGAGACCTTCTTCTCTAGGTACTTTATCTCGAACTACAGTATCAGTAGCATGTGTCATCTTGCCTTTCCGCCCTAAGCAGGTCTTATCATCATTATGTTGAACCAATTCCACAACAGCTTGGTTCAAGTGAAGATTCATGGCAACATCAGCTTTGAACTTATTCCAATTGGTTGGTGACTACTGCTAACTGATTGTACTACTGCAGGTCCAGAGGCATTAGGATCCCTATAAATAGAATTACTGAAAGGAGGTATGTGTTAATGTGAAGAGGGGGAGCGGAAGGAGGAAAAGGATTGGGAGGAGGACTAACCTCCAGTTCTACATATTGCATAGATCTTGACTACTGCAAGAAAATAGACACCAAAATTAATGATTACAGTGCTTACCTCTAAAGAGGAGGCGATCTTGTGAACTAAAGAAAAGAAATCGTAGTGGGCAAATGAAGTCGAGGAACTCCTGAAAGCTCGCACCTTTGCTCGGGGGCGAGTTTGTGCTTGCGGTGGCTATGGCGTGAAACAGAGAAAGGGGGCCGCTTTTCCCCTTCATCTTCACCACGGTGGTAGAAACCAGTGATGTGGTCGGGAGGCACAGCCCCAACGCAACATCAGTCACCTCCGAGATGGAGCTTAGTGCTTCGACAAACCTTTATCCTAGACCATGGAAGCTTGGAGCTCAGTAGAGACCTCGTCGGGGTCAGACCTAGCGGAGGCGCCTGGAGGCGGACGGTGAACGCAAGGCTTAGAGGGAGGTTTGACTGATCCAGCGGCCCAAACCCTGTGGAAGATTATAAGAACTGATCCATCGGCTAGCCTCTCCACCGCGACCCTCTCCAAAATGAACTAGGACACGCACGGCGCCGGAGGGATCACGGCGTGAGAGGGGAGGGTTTATGTTTTTTATTTTTGATTTATAAATGTTGTGTTTTAGAATGGAGGGAAGGGTTATGAGATGGAGGGAAATATTTGGCATGGCATTTTTCATGGGGTGATTAGTGAGTAATGTATTTGTGAGGGATTAGTGTTCACATAAAAGGTCTAAGGATGTAAAAAACACGGTTGAGGGATTTGGTTCCATGTTTGAAGGATGATCCCTCACAAATAGACATCATTATTCACGATTTTCGGTTCCTCACAAATGTTCTTCAATAAAGGCCAATTTTTTTGTAGTGGCGGAGGCTCAAACGGTGGCCTATAGGACCCAATAATTGGGAAGTACCCAGGGCAAACCAACAAGTCGAAATCAAAGCAGGTGAGACGAGGATACTCACCACGGTCGCAATTGAAATGGGGAGGCTGGAGTGATGAGGACACAGTCGCCATCACTGGAATCATAGGTCGAGTAGGTTGGGCTTGTCTAAGGCACTAGAGGTGAAATTTCTTGGGGGAGAGAGGAGTGAGAGGGGCGGCAGATCTTTTGGAGTAGTTATATAGGCATGAGGATGGGTACACCAGCCTCTGCAAATCTCGGGGTCGCGAGGGGGATAAAGCCCTAATTGGGCGTTTCGCCTACAGAGGGTTAGGGAAAGTGAGTAATGGCTTGCTAGATTTGGGATCTTCTCACGAACATGATGGAGAAGAAATCTTAGAAAAAGGTTGAGGTATGAGAGAGAACGAGATTGCGAGAGTAAAAGCCTGTAAAACCATCATGGTTTGCGAAGGCATCGAAGGAAGGAGAAGACTCGTGCACCATTAGATCAGTGATGGATGGTTGTCGATGTGCACATATAAGGAAAGAAAGGAAATGGACCGCATGACAGGGGGATAAATCTGGACTATAGGCCAATTCGACGCAATAAATGAAATTATAGTCAAAATCCAATTAAACTTTAAGAAAACCTTTCCAAAAAGATTTGAGGGGTCAAACTAAGTCAAAAGAAGACCAAATTTGAACCATACGTTCATAATGGTGTCTAGACTCTTTCCATATACCTAGTTTTCCATTTTGGCCATATAATGCCCATTAATTTATTAAAGTGATTTTCCTTGTTTTATGCATATAAATGGGTCAAAAATATGCAATATCTTCCCATACTCGTTTCTTTGAGTCTACAAATGGTGATGAGTAATTACTAAACACTGAAACATCATTGATTATTAGTTTCACACCTTTTTGAGCAACCAACTTGGAGGAGAGGGGAAAAGGGATTATTGGTTACTCCTTCTTATTAAAAATTATATAAGGAAAGAGGGGGCTTATTGGCCAAGAAAGATCATCTCAAGGTGATAAATTCGTATCTCAAGCATTTCCTCTTTTTATCTTTTTCTTTTAATCCTCATAATAGATAGGAGAGAGAAAAGGTGAAAAGGAAATCTTATATTCAACATTTTATGTTAATTGCAACTCATTATGGCATGCATATGAGGGATAGTATATTTATAGTCTTATTTTCATTTTTCTCACTTTATTTTTCTAAAGGAGTATTTCCATGGCCTTTTTGTATTAAACCCCTCGATTAACTATTATTTGGGAAAAGTCTCACTCTATGTTTTAAATTATATCTAAAAACGCGATGTGATAATTCTACCCACCTTAAAACAATTTTCGTCCTCGAAATTTGCTAGGGTACTACCCACCTCAGGATTTTTGTTACTTATTCATATAATTAACACATCAATAAAATTTGCATGGAAAGTGAATTTATTTCATAAAAAGGTTCAAATGAATATAAGCTAATTATTACATCACTCTTCATCTTCCTTCTCTACTTCCATAGTGAAGATTCTAGCTTGTCTTTTGGTAGGTGGAGGGTGGCCTTGTTCTGGTCTTGGTCCTTCTTTATGAGCTTAGGGCAGTTTGACTTGAGGTGTCCAGTTTCTCCACAATAGTAACATGCACCCGTACCATACCTGCATGGGCCTGCATGATTTTTCTTGCACGTCGGACATTGGGGCTTCTCAGCTTCAACTGTAGTACCTTTCTCTTAGGGTTGTTGGGAGGCTGATATTGGTTGTTCTTTTGGGGGACTTCTTTCTTGTAGGACTGTCCAGGGTGGTCTTCAAGCTCTAGGGCTGCATCTAGGGCTTCATGGAGGGTTCTATGGCCTCTTCCTGACAAGGCAAAACTCAAGTCGGGCTTGAGTCCTCGGATGGATTTCTTTGTTCTACGTGTTTCATCATGATCATGGCCATACTTTTGGAGGACCCTGAACTTCATGGCGTATTGGGTAACAATCATGTCACCCACTTGAGCCAGATTGGCAAACTCTAGCTCCTTCTTCTCAATCATTGCTTCAGATACATAATGCCCCTGGAAGGCTTCAACGAACCCTTCCCATGTGAATGGAGGTGCATCACCTGCCCTTGAGTTGAGGAGGTTTTCCCACCATGTGCGGGCTGCCCCCTTGAGCATGTGGGTTGCAAAACGAACCCTAGAGTGTTGAGGGCAATCCATGTCTCAGAAGCAATGCTCCATGCCTCTCATCTAGTCCTCAGCTTTGGTGACTACATCAATTTATCCTTCACCCAAAAAAGACTCGGGCCTTATCTTTAAGAAATCTACTAGAGTGGGCTCATGATGCCTAGGCTGATGTTGGCCTTGTTCTAGGACATTGGTGAGTGCTTGGACAAGATCTTCTATGGTTGGCTTGTTGTTCTCTCTTGGTCCACTTTCCCCACTAGCAGAGCTAGCACTATCATCGTTACCCTTTCCCTTCTCTACTCTCTTAGGGTCCATCTGGAAAAAGGGCCACATAAACCTAGGGTTAGAACATATGAATCAAATTGTAGCTTTGGTGGCCATCCATTTATTTGCTCTGATACCATTAATGTAACACCCCTCCCTAGGGTTTCATACATAACCAGCGGAAGCATAGCCTAATCCCCAACATTTTCCATAATGTGGGGTACTTGGCATTTTAGGGAGGGTTGTCACAAAAAAAAAGTAATCATTGCAAGTAAACAAATAATTCACCATTGATATTCATACATTATTATATGAATAGGAAACTACAACAACAAGTCTAGAATTCTATTCATCCTTCAACATGGGAAACTAAGCATAACAATAAGTAACTCTATATGATTGGATCGCTTCGAATGGATGGCACCCCACCAGATAACTCTTAGATGTCTTCTAGTCTTGGCTTGCTCTTCTTGAGTCCTTACTTGCTCCAAATCCTGGGGACATCACGTCCCCAGCCATACAAAGGGAAAAACAACACATCAGTAAATGGTACTGGCACTTTATAAAATAAACAAAGTAAATATACTTGACATGTAAGGAAATTGACATGAATTAACTTAACTTTAAGCATTCTTGAATTATCATTATTAACATAAAGAATTGAAAAGAAATCTTATGCATCCCTCTGTGACGCCCCCTTAGGAGCACATGATTGCTAGGAAAGCACTTGACGACCCTTTTGAGGTCCATGATCGGGAGCATAACAAAACTATTTCAATTCCAGTTACTTAACCATTAACATGATGTTGACATTGACATAAATCATGATCCTATAATCATAACATGAAGGGATTTCTCCCACTTGATTATTAACATGATTTTCATGATTCTGTAATGATAACAATAATCATGGTGAGCATTATAACATAAGACATAGCATGTGGCAATCAACAAGCAATGATATATTGAATCATGATTATAACATTAAACTTGAGACAATAATGTCTATTTTATATTTAGCATGCAAGCAATCATAAATATTTGTGCTCAGCAGCATGGCCCATTTACCTTGGAGCAAGGATGATCCTTGAATCAAATCTAGGTCAAACCTTCCCTTGACTTAGCTCTACAACCTGTTCATAATCATTAGACATAATTAATCAATACATAGTATTGATCTTAGGTGATTTAGGGCTTGAGTGCATGTGGATCAGTCTTATGGATCAATTGTCACTATATTAAGATAATCTAGGTTGACCCAGGTCACATTAATCATGTTGATGCATGATTAGGGATTCATGAGTCCAAAATATTGCTTCTAACAAAACATCAGAATAGGAAGTCAAAACATGGTCTAAAAACCTTAAAATCGTATTCTTCTCAAAAAACCCAATCCAATGACTATTTATTCGAAATTTTCTGACCAACGATTGAATTACTATGAATATTTGAAATAGTGACCAATGAAAATTCAGGAAAAAGCCACCTGAGCCAAAGAAAATCGAATCAGTATCATCAGTAGATATTGGGCCCATGTCTAGCTAGACCAATGGGTGCTTTCCACTTGGAGGTGGGTCCCTCCTATCCCAGACACGCAAGAGAGCATTGGGTTCTCAGGAACTCGATTCTGTGAAACCAAAAACAACGATCTTTGATCTTAGTTAGTTTCTCATCAGAAGAGCTACATTACCCACTATGTTCCTGGAAGGAAACCACACCCAACGAGCCTAGGCTCGGGTGTTGAGGAGCTCAGGGACCTGCTCTAGCCATGGAGGGCATAGACCAGGATCAAGCAGGAGGGGAGGAAGCACACTGCGACGGAAGCGAGGAGGTGAAGCAAAACCGTCCACAAGCCACAACTGAAGCCGGGCATCTTCTCGATAAACCAATCACACCAGTGCTACACTGGGTTGTGAGGAAAACAACGGAAATAGGGGAAACACGGTCTGAAGACGAAGCCATCGTGAAAGGCCAAAACAGGGCGACTTGAAGGTCAGGAAACCTTCTGTAATCCCAGGCAACTCCGTCCGATGCCTCAACATGGAAGGGTGGCCACTTGACTGTCGTGGCAAGGTATTGCGACAGAGGCTCACACGGTGGCCTATAGGACCCAATAATTGGGAAGTACCCAGGGCAAACCAACAGGTCAGAATCAAAGCAGGTGAGATGAGGATACTCACCGCGGCCACAATTGAAATGGGGAGGCCAGAGTGATGAGGACACAGTCGCCATCACTGGAATCATAGGTCGAGTAGGTTGGGCTTGTCTGAGGCACTAGAGGTGAAATTGCCTGGGGGAGAGAGGAGTGAGAGGGGCGGCAGATCTTTTGGAGTAGTTATATAGGCATGAGGATGGGTACCTCAGCCTCTGCAAATCTCGGGGTCGCGAGGGGGATAAAGCCCTAATTGGGCGTTTTGCCTACAGAGGGTTAGGGAAAGCTAGTAATGGCTTGCTGGATTCGGGATCTTCTCACGAACATGATGGAGAAGAAATCTCGGAAAAAGGTTGAGGGATGAGAGAGAATGGGATCGCGAGAGTAAAAGCCTGTAAAACGGTCATGGTTTGCGAAGGAATCAAAGGAAGGAGAAGACTCGGGTGCCGTTAGATCTGTGATGGATGGCTGTCGATGTGCACACAGAAGGAAAGAAAGGAAATGGACCGTGTGACAGGGGGATAAATCCGGACTATAGGCCAATTCGACGCAATAAATGAAATTGTAGTCAAAATCCAATTAAACTTTAAGAAAACCTTTCCAAAAAGATTTGAGGGGTCAAACTAAGTCAAAAGAAGACCAAATTTGAACCATACGTTCATAATGGTGTCTAGACGCTATCCATATACCTAGTTTTCCATTTTGGCCATATAATGCCCATTAATTTATTAAAAGTGATTTTCCTTGTTTTATGCATATAAATGGGTCAAAATATGCAATATCTTCCCATACTCGTTTCTTTGAGTCTACAAATGGTGATGAGTAATTACTAACCACTGAAACATCATTGATTATTAGTTTCACACCTTTTTGAGCAACCAACTTGGAGGAGAGAGGAAAAGGGATTATTGGTTACTCCTTCTTATTAAAAGTTATATAAGGAAAGAGGGGGCTTATTGGCCAAGAAAGATCATCTCAAGGTGATAAATTCGTATCTCAAGCATTTCCTCTTTTTATCTTTTTCTTTTCATCCTCATAATAGATAGGAGAGAGAAAAGGTGAAAAGGAAATCTTATATTCAATATTTTATGTTAATTGCAACTCATTATGGCATGCATATGAGGGATAGTATATTTATAGTCTTATTTTCATTTTTCTCACTTTATTTTTCTAAAGGAGTATTTCCATGGCCTTTTGTATTAAACCCCTTGATTAATTATTATTTGGGAAAAGTCTCACTCTATGTTTTAAATTATATCTAAAAATCGGGATGTGACAGATGAAGTGGTGAATAGATATCACGATAGACCGGGTGTTTGAAAGGAAATGCCTTTGGGATGCCATGTGATCCATGGGTGACCTAGCACCTTTGGCAACCCAACCTTGGGAAGGGTCATGCATGTTAGAGTAAAGAATAGCTCCTTCGATGATGATGTTAGTGAAGGACCTGTATAAACCCTATGGGCTTATGCGAATAGGGTATAGCATGCACCCAAGGTACGTTAGTAGTGTGAGCAATAGGTTGAAACCCTGACCAAGAGAGTATGAAGGATGGATTATGAAATAAGCATAAAGAACTATGGATAACCTTGAGCAAACATAAGTTGAACATAGGCTTCATCCAGGTGGGGGCATGCTTTCGCGGTTGATCCTTCTTGAAGAGAGGACCTCTAACGGTGAGGTTGGTTGTAGGGTTAGCTCTAGAAAGAGAGTAGGAAACCCGATAAGAAGGTTGGAATCCTAGACTCCGAGATATGAGCAGAAGTTGGGAGTTGAGGATGATGCGACCTAAGTGGATGAGAGTGGTTGACTCATGCATGATCCCTGGAGGCTAATGATATTTTGGTTGCCTTTAGAGGAACCAAACCCTAGAGAGAGGATGATTCTTCTGGAACCTATGTGCCTAGGGTATAAGTGTTTACCTTTCGAGAAAGGGAGAAGAAGTTTGCTATACCCTGGAGAGGTTTAGTGACCAGTTGTAAGGCCTTAAACCTTGTTGTTTGTCCTTGAGGAGGACCCAACTCTAAGTGCTGCTCGAGTTGAAGGATGACAGGAAGTGCATGTCATGCCTTTTGCATGCTTGATTCGTGGTTAAGAGATAGAGCATGTAGTTGGACTCCTAAATGTGAACCTAGGGTTCCTAGGCCTAAGAGGGGAAGTGGTATACCTAATTTTCATGATAAAAATTAAGTTGCTATAATTTTGAGCATGATACTCCTCATGTATAGAGTAAAAGGGAAGCCCCTTAAGTTTAAGGTATGTTTGATGAACCCCTCACAACTAAGTTGATGACAAGGGAAGGTATGATATTGGTCTAATGTTGAGGATAAGAACAAGTGTGTCCTAGCATGGTTTTGTAGGTGTCTACTTGTACCTTAGTAGCTTGCTAGGGCTAAGCATGCTCATATGGATGTAAACCCTAGACATAAGGATGCTTGTGACCTTTGTTGTTAAGGTGAAGTTTTCCTCCCATCCTGGGAGAGGGACCCTTTGGTAGGGTGTATATTAGTTTTTTTGGTTTAAGGTAACCTAAAGAAGTCCCATAGGATCTTGAGAAGCTAAGTGAAAAGTACATGGCATGAGAATGAACCTGTAGACCCATAGATATCCATCTCTAAGCGCATGTGGGTGTGACCATGGAGGTAAACAATATGGGGCCTAACCAAGGTCGGCAGGTCACCATGACCCCTATGAAAGGATGAAAGTCAGCCCTTGAATGCAGAGAGAGAGATGATGAAGACTTGGGTAAGGTTCTAAGTTGAACATGTACTATAAGAGAATCCTAAGTCTATCCTAGGTTCAGGTAGGGATAAGACCGATGGAAGTAGGAGCTGCCTAATTCCCTAGTTGCACATGACCATAGAGTCAGGCGGTAACAACTATCATTGTCTGAGGGCCATGGGTTAGGAGAGTGATCACCTTCATGAACTCATGGGACCCAAAGGGCAGATGAGTAGGGCACTCTCTGGATGCATGATGGAAGAGGGATGACCCCAAAAGTGCCGACACCCTATAGACCTAGAGGAGGTGACCAAGGATTGTGTTTGGACCAAGTAGTTTCAAGACTAGTTTTCCATGGAAGTAACCTTAATATCGAAATGATTGTGATGAAGTGACATAGGTGGCACGTTTCAACTTAGATTTAAAGGTGTACTGGCAAGGTGAGATGTACCATCTCTACTCTTGGAATAGGAAGAACTCTGTATTTGGAGTGTAGCCAAATGCTTATTTCCTCTTGTTATGGGAGTGAGAGATAGGACAGTACGCATGCCATACACCAAGGATAAAAGATGATGTGAGTTGGAACGTTGCTATGAGGTATGAGGATAGAGAGGATAACATACCCTGGTAGAGTGAACGATACATAGATGGTTTACCAACACTAAGAGATATGAGGTAGTCATCTTTTGAGAATGTTTTATAATGAGCTATGTGGAACTTACAAGTTGTACCAGGTTGAGTTTGATCACCATGATGATGAAATCAGAGAGTGTTCTTAATGAAGATAGATTTAGAGATGAGATGAGATAATAAGTGGAATACATGGAGGTGTATGTCATCAACATTACCTAATACCTAAGGATGTGAAGTGGTAATGGATGCTCTAGTTGAGATATAGCTGCCTAGTTTGGATAGAAGAGGTTTTTTAGGCTAACCCTAAGTTTGGAAAGGATATGTGTTTCACTAACACTTAGATGTAACGAGATTTGTTGAACAAGTTAATGGTTGTTTGGTTAGCCAGCCTAGGCCTTGATGCAATGAAAGGATGGTTGTAGAACCTCAAATGCACTTCTTTGGAAAGGAAGATGATGAAATCCCAACTAGAGTGGTTTAGGGTTTCTGAGGAATCGATCTTGAGGAATCATGACGTATAGGAAATCATGATTGAAGATCACCATACACCGTGGTACTACCAAGGTAATAAGTGACAGTAGTACTTTAGATGCCTATAATAAAGTTGCATGTGGTATATGGCCATGCAAACTGAGGGAGAAGGATGAACACTAGTAACCCAGTGCATTGATATAAAGGATAAAGAGTCCCCAATAGAGAAAGAGAGTTCATCACTATGGATGTTGTAAGTCTCCCCTGGACCAAGGAAGGTCAAGATGCAATGTTGGTTATGGTAGATTGCCTTACCTAGATGACATAAGAAAGAAAGAATTCTGTCAAGGGACAGATCGGGTTGAACTACTTGTAAGAGGAAGAGATGGTTCAACTACACCATGGTGCGAGTTCAAAAGTTCTTGAGTATAACCTAAAGATACACTTCCATAAGGTGGAAGTAGATACATGAAGAACTCAATGTTAGTATAGTTTATCACCCCTAACTAATGGTTAGTATGATCCAGACTAAAGGGTCTGATGAGAGCATATGTGCTCGTTTAGTAGCTAGAGACAGTTCTTGTCCTATGAAAGATGTGATGATGACCACCATAGCCAGTATTGGGATTTAAAGAAGCTCTGTAGGGGAGGTTGTGTCGGTTAACACTTCATTAAGGTGATGTTGGTGAAAGGACCTGATGAAGGTCAGAAAAGGACCACAATATGTGCAGATGAAATCACTTTGATCATGAAATGGATGAAAGGAGCCCAGGGATGAAATGAGTCATCAGCTGATGCAAAGTAGACTGACATGCAGTTTGCTATGGGGAAATATGTGACATGAAAATCTGATCCCTTTAAGTTTTAGCTAAGAGAGCTGAGTCCCCGATGCATGGGTTCTTTTGACATGGTTTGGTGGAAAAGGTTAAGTTTGACCTTACCCCTCAGGATAAAGTAATGTGTGATGAGTTCCATGTGTCCAATTTAGAGCACTATGTGAGGTACCCCGACTATGTGCTGAGCAATGAACCTAGTGAGCCCCAAGGGAGGCTGAAATGGCCTGAGTCACCTGTGCAGTTTATGGACACCAGGATGAAAGAACTCAGAGAAAAGAATATGTGATGATAAAGGTTCTTTGGTAGTGTCATGAGTACGGTAAAGCCACATAGGGGCCAATGATGGACATGGAAAAGTCTTATCCTGAATTGTTTGTTTGCTTGATGGAATTTTGAGGGCAAAATTCTTATAAGAGGGGAAGGATGTTACAACCCCAATTTTTGGGTTCATTTGGTGAGAAATGTAATTTATCATATTAAAGATATTGGAACAAATAATGTTATAATTTTGAATAAATGAGTTTCTGTTACAATAGCCTTGATGATTGTGTTGTGGGCTTTATTGGCTATTGGGCCCAATAATGAGGAAATTCAATTAGTAAATGAATAATTGAGTTTTTGAGAAAAGAAAGGTGTGGAAACCTCTAGAAGGCAAAAGAACTTAATCCAAAAGGTGGATTTCGTGCCACATGGGTTCCTTGGGTCCCAAGGAGTCCAAAGTTGCAAATATAATGCAATAAGAAAAGAAAAGATCAATTAAGTATTTCTTTATTGAGAAAGAAATTGAAAATAATGGTAAAATGTGGAAAATAAGTGGAAAGAGGTATAATTGAGTTAGACTTGGTGGAATTTCGTATCTTAAGGATTCCTAATAATAAAAGGAATAACAACGAGGAAAATAAATGAGAAATAAAGAGAAATTCTCAAAAAGAGCTATTTTAATAAGAAATAAACAAGATAATGAAGGATAATGCATTTAGATGCATCAAGAAGGATAATGAGTATCCAATAAAAAGGATTTCAAAATAATAGAGTTTCTTGGGATCCAAGGATTCCCACAGAAGAAAGAGGAAAGAGAAAATACCTATAAAAGAAAATAAGAATATAATGTGAATACATTATTAATGGATTAAGTGGTATTGTTAAAAAGGAAATAGTTTCTACTAAAGGAAAATAGAAATTCGTGCCAATGGTTTAAAAAGCAAGAATAAAGAGATTAATGGCAAGGATTTTCGAATTCCTATTTATACAAATAATAAAGAATATCAAAAGGATTAAGAAGAGAGAGAAGGATTACTTCTCCTTGAAGGAATATGTTTCCTTTTGGAAAATGACTCTTTGAGTTGTGAATAAGACAACCTAGGGCTTTGTTTCCCACCCCTATATAAAGGGGTAGAGCCCAGGGGCGAGTTCAAGAAAGACCCCATGCACCCCTCTCTCCTATTCTTCTTCTTCTTCTTGTTCGTTGCAAACAAACCCTGGGTTAGAGGATAACGCCAACCCTAGAGTAGCAAGGAACTGTGGGATCATCTCAGTGGATGAGTGACGTCGCATGTGGTCAAAGATGGGCGCGGCCATCGTCCTGATGCCCTAGGCCACGCACAACAATGACATCATGGCTGCAGGGTCGGGCGCTTGTTGCAGACTGAGTACACCTGAACTGAACCACCTTGAACGTGAGCGAGGAGGCACCCTGTGTGCCTAGGTGTGCGGCGGAGCTAGAGGAAGGGTTGGTGGCAACCCTCGTGCCTCGAGGAAGGAGGAGTGACCCTGTAGAGTGATGTGTTTGGTGGCAGCCGCGGAGTTCGGAGGTGGAAGATGACCTACGGTCGGTTGGACGAGTTTGCCCCTCTGTGGGCTGAAGGACCAGTTACTTAACCAGGGTAGAAATGTAATTAAGTTATGTTTCCCAAAAGCTAACGTTGCATGGCAAGGGTGACGTGGCACTCCTGGATTGGCTCAAGTAAGTCAAATTGGCAAAATTCATATCTAATAATCGGTAGCTCAGATGGGTACGAATAATATATGCATTTTGATCAGGAGAATGAGAGGAATCCAAAAAAAATGATATTAAAGATTGATTCCGTTCCTAATTGCAAAAGTACAATAAGTTGATGAAAAGTGCATTAAAGTTAGGTTAAAAACCCTATTTGTGATTAAAGGTTGAATCTAGTATGCTTAATGGGTTAATTTAAGTATTAATAACATGTTGAATGATAATGTTAGATTCAAACCTGATCTAGATGTGATATTGCATGATTTAGGGTTTTTACCTCATATGAGAATGATTAATAATTTAGAAAACCTAATTTAGGGTAAAAGAAGATAACATCATATTTAATTGAAAAATGTGAAAATATGTTGTTAAATAATGGTTTTAAGTTATTTGAATTTAAAAGTTCCTAATTGTGGGTAAATACCCTTAATATAGTAATTAGGGTTTTCTAATGAATAAAAGGTGGATTTAATGATATATAGAGATCATTTGTGATTAGACTATAATGAACTTTTTATTGATGATATTGTCATGGATTAAAAGGATAAAAATAGTAGCTTCAATGTAAAAGAGGCTTAATGAACTTGATTAATGATTAATGGTGCCTTTAATCCAAAATAGGTTATATGTTGATTAAGATAACCTTAATATTGAAGAATATATGAAATGATTAGGGATTGAGAGTAATGGTATAAAACTAGGGTTTAGAATAATAAAAGATGAAGTGAAACCCTAATTTCCAAGGAAACCCTAAAATTGGAATAGCAATCCTAAGGAATATGATGATATTGGATAAATATTAATAAAAGGAAATTGAAATATTTATTTTAGGATTCTGTGCATAATTGGTTGCTTGATTGGGATTTCTCTATTTTGGTTAATTCTGTCTCAAATCTGCAACTATTCTTGGGATTGCCATACAAGCCATGAGAGGTTGGATAACCTAGTACCTTTGGCGACCCAACCCTGGAGAGGGTCGTGCATGTTAGAGCGAAGGATAGCTCCTTCATGGACGAGGTTAGAGGAGAACCTATAGAAACCCTATGGGCTTAGGCAAGTAGGGTATAGCTTGCACCCAGAGTGTGTCATTAGTGCTGATAGTAGGTTGAAACCCTGGTCAAGGGAGTATGTTGGATAGATTATGTGATAAACATAAAGAGCTAAGGATAATATTGAGCCAAACATGAGTTGAGCAAAGGCTTCACCCAGGTAGGGATATGCTGGTAAGCTTGATCCAACTTCATGTAGTGAGGCTAGATGTGGAGTTAGATCTAGAGAGAGAAAGCAGGACCCAAGAAAGAAGGTTGGAAGCTTAGATTCTGAGACATGAGGAATAGTAGGGAGTCGAGGATGATGCGACCTAGGTGGATGATAGTGGATGCTTCTAGTACCTATGGCATAAGTGATTACCTGTTGGATGAGATAAAGAGTGCTTCAGACCCTGAGGAGGTTTAAGTAACCAGTTGTGAGGCTTTATACCTAGTTGGTTGTCCTAGAAGAGGACTCAACTCCGAAGTGTTGCTCGAGTAGAAGGATCATGGAAGTACATGACATACCTTGGACATGCTTGATTCGTGGATAAGAGATTGAGCATGCAGTCAGACACCCAAAGGTGAACCTAGGGTTCCTAAGCCTAAGAGGGGAAGCAGTGTATCTGATGCTCATGATGAGATTTGAGTCTCTATAGTTTCGAGCATGGTACTCCTCATGTGTAGAGGTAAAGGAAATCCCTTAAGTTAAGGGTATGTTTGATGAACCCCTCACGACTAAGTTGATCTAATGTTGAGGGTGAAAACAAGTATGACCTAGCATGGTTTCGTAGGTGTCAGCTTGTGCCTTAGTAGCTTACTAGGGCTAAGCATGCTCATGTGGATGTATACCCTAAACATAAGGACGCTTGTGACTGTTGTTATCAAGGTATAGTTTCCTCCCATCCTGGGAGAGGGACCCTTTTGAAGGGTGTATACCAGTTTTGTTGAGGTTTCATAGGATCTTGAGAAGCTAAGTGAAGAGTACATGGCATGAGAATGAACCTATAGACGCATAGATAACCATCTCTATGTGCATGTGGAGGTGTTACCATGGAGGTAACCGGTATGGGGCCTGACCAAGGTAGGTAGGTCGCCATGATCCCTGAGAAAGGATGAAAGACAACCCAAGAATGCAGAGAGAGATGATGAAGGATTGGGTAAGGTTCTAAGTTGAATATGTACTATGATATAATCCTAAGTCTATCCTAGGGTCAGGTAGGGATAAGACCGATGGAAGTAGGAGTTTCCTAATTCCCTAGTTGCACATGACCATAGGGTCGGGAGGTAACATCTATCATTGTCTGAGGGCCATGGGTTAGGACATTGATCACCTTCATGAACTCATGGGACCCAAAGGGCAGATGAGTAGGGCACTCTCTAATGCATGAGGGAAGAGGGATGACCCCAAAAGTGACAGCTCCCTATAGACCTAGAGGAGATGACCAAGGATTGTGTGGTGACCCAAGTAGGTTCGAGACCAGTTTTCCATGGAAGTAACTTTGATATTGAGATGATTGTGATGTAGAGACATAAGTTGCACGTTTCAACTTAGATTTGAAGGTATACTGGCAGTGTGGGTTGTACCATCTCTACTCTTGGAATAGGAAGAACTCTGTATTTGGACAACCGCCAAATGCTTATTTCTTCTTGTTATGGGAGTGAGAGATAGGACAATACGCATGCCATACACCAAGGGTAAAGATGACATGAGTTGGAATGTTGCTATAAGGAATGAGGACAGAGATGATAATGTGCCCTAGTGGAATGAATGATACATGGATAGGTACAAACAATAAAAGTATTAAGATAATCACCTTGTAAGGATGTTCCTAGTAGAAGCTTTGTGGAATTTTCAAGCTATACAAGGTTGCGTTTGATCACCATGTGGATGAGCTCAGAGTTTCTTGATGAAGATAAACTTAGAGTTTGAGATGAGATGATAAGTATAATACATGGAGGATGAAAGGCGGTAATGAATTCTCTAGTTGAGATATAGTTGCCTAGTTTATCTGGAAGCTAGAAGAAGTTGAGGTTGCTAGGCTAACCTTAAGTTGAGGAAAATAGATAAGTTTGGCTAACACCCAGATGTATCAATAGCGGTTAATCAAGTTAATGGTTGTTTGGATAACCGGCCTAGTCCTTGATGTGTTAGAAGGATGGATACACTTCTTTGGATAGGAAGGTAATAAAACCCTGATGAGAGTGGTTTAGGGTTTCTGAGGAATCAATCTTGAGGATTCATGATATATAGAAAATCATGATTTTAAGATCACCACACACTGTGAAACTACAAAGATAGTAAGTTATAGTAGAACTTTGGATGCTTAAAACAAAGTTGCATGTAGCATGTGGCCATGCAAGCTAGGAGGCGAAGGACAAACACCAGTAACCCAGTACATGGATATAAAGTATAAAGAGTTCTCGAGAGGGAATGGGAGTTCATCACTGTGGATGTTGTGTCTCCCCTGGACCAAGGAAGGTCGAGATCAAATATGGGTTATGGTCGATCACCTTACCTAGATGACATGAGAAAGGAAGAGTACTGTCATGAGACATATTCAGTTGAACTACTTAAGAGAGAAGATGGTTCAACCACACCATGATGTGAATTCAAAAGTTCTTGGGTATGACCAAGGTTCACTTCCATAAGATGGAAGTAGATACATGAAGAACTCGATGTTGGTACAGTTTATCACCCCTTACTAATGGTTAGTATGATCCAGACTAGAGGGTCTGATGAGAGCATATGTGCTCATTTAGGGTGATACAAAGAGACAGTTCTTAAGATGTGATGATAACCACCATAGCCTTTATCAAGATGCAAGAAGGAGGTTGTGTCGGTCACCACTTCATTAAGATGATGTTGGTGAAGGAGGCCTCGCGAAGGTTAGAAAAGAACCACAGTGTGTGCAGATGAAGTCACTTTGATTGTGCAATGGCTGACAGAGAGACCAGTGGTGACATGAGTCGTGAGCTGATGCAAAGCAGACTAACATGCAATTCACTGTGGAAGAGTATGTGATGTGAAAATCCGACCCCTCTAAACTACAGCTAAGAAAGCTAAGTCCCCGATATATGGGTCCATTTGAGCTGGATTGGTGGAGATGGGTGTGTTTAGCCTTGCCCCTCAAGATAACATGATGTATAATGAGTTCCATGAGTCCGATCTAGAGCACTATGTGAGGTACCCAAGCCATGAGCTGAGCCCTGAACCTATTCAGCTTTTGAGAAGCTAAAATGTCCTGAGTCACCTATGAGGGTATGATATGCCAAGCTAAGAAAGAACTCAGATGGAAGAATATGAGATGATGAAGGTTCTTGGGAAGCTACATGGAAAGGGGTGAAGCCACATGGGTTCCCTGATGGACATAAGAAAGGATTATCCTATTTGTTTGCTTGCTTGATGGAATTTTGAGGACAAAATTCCTATAAGAGGGGAAGGATGTTACAACCCCAATTTTGGGTTCATTTGCTGAGAAATGTAATTTCTCATATTAAATATAAATGAAAAAAAATAATGATGTCTTTTGATTGAATGCATGAATTTCGTTACAATACCCTTGATGATTGCTTTGTGGGCTTTATTGTCTATTGGGCCCAATAACAAGGAAATTCAATTAGTAAATGAATAATTAAGTTTTTGAGAAAAGAAAGGTGTGGAAACCTCCAGAAGGCAAAAGAATATAATCCAAAGTTGGATTTCGTGCCTCTTGGGTTCCTTGGGCTCCAATAAGTCCAAAGTTGCAAAGAAAAGGCAATAAGAAAAGAAAAGAAAAGATTAATTAAGTATTTCTTTATTGAGGAAGAAATTGAAAACAATGATAAAATGTGGAAAATAAGTGGAAAGAGGTGTAATTGAGTTATCCTTAGTGGAATTTTGTATCCTAAGGATTCCTAATAATAAAAGGAATACCAATGAGAAAAATAAAAGAGAAATAAAGAGAAATTCTCAAAAAGAGCTATTTTAATAAGAAATAAACAAGATAATGAGAAATAATGAAGAATAATGCAGTTAGATGCATCTAGAAGGATAATCAGTATCCTTATGGAGGAATTTAGAATTTTGGATATTCAAGGAGTCCCGATGAAGAATGAGGAAAGATAAAATACCTATAAAAGAAAATAGGAATATAATGTGAATACATTATTAATGGATTATGTGGTATTGTTAAAAAGGAAATAGTTTCTACTAAAGGAAAATATAATTTTGTGCTTATGGAGTTAAAGTCGAGCACAACAGAGAATAAAAGAAAAGATTTTCGAATTTCTAAGTATCCATGCAATAAGAATATCAAAGAGGTAAGTAGGAGAGAGAATCTTGCTTCTTCATGAAGGAACTGGATTCCAATTAGAAAAGAAGTTTGTTTCTTCATGGGCAAGTGTCTCAGGGTGTGGACAACCACCCCTATATAAAGGGCTGATCTCTGGCTAGAGTTGGAGTAACTTTTCCACATATTCCACCCTCTCTTCTCCTTCTTCTTTGTTCAAACCCTAGTCGAAGAGAGCACGTCTAACCCTGGGGCAACGAGGACGTGTGGGGTTGCCACGGTTGATGAGAAAGGTTCCACAACGTCAAAGAAGAGCTCAGCCGTCATCACCATGCCCGAACCTGTGTGTGACAAAGGTAGCACGACTATAAGAACTGCTGGTGGTCGCAGACACGACCAACACGAACCATCCCTCTTGGGTGCAAGCTGAGGACCACCCTGAGTGTGGGGAGAGGTGTCGGAGGTAGGGGCATCATCCCTGATGGTCGCCAGACTTTGGAGAGGAAGGGGCGCGCTCGTGGTTGCTGCAAAACGGTGGCTAGGGCAGCAAATATCGACCTGCTCAAGGTTGAAGAAAGGGAAAGTGGCGTTGGACGGATATGCCCTCCACGGGATTAAAGAATCATCAACTTAACCAAGGGTAAGAACGTTTTTTTCGAAATGTTTTCCCAAAGCAAACATGTTGCATGTGTAGAGGCTACTTGGCGCCTCCCTATTGGCCCAAAATAAGTTTAATTTGCAAAATTCATATCTCGTTAACCGTAGCTCAGATGAATATGCATAATATATGAATTTTGCTCAGAAGAAAATGAGGAATCCATTAAAAATATAATTGAAGCCTGATTCTAATTACAATCCGAAAAGTAAAGGAAGTTATCAACTTTAATACTTTAATGTTTAAAGAACCCTATTTTGATATGATTAATGTGGTTAGTAGGGTTTAATTGATGATTAAAGTTGATATCAACCTGTTAATCGTAAAGAGATACATGAATCGATAAAGATAAATTTTGCACATAATTGATTTAACTTAGAGTTTCATGTGCATGAAAAAGCTTTAATGGGCCTTGAAACCCTAATATTAATGAATGAGATTATTAATGGCTTTAATTGATTAATTTCATGATTAAAGTTGGAACATGCTGAATATAAGCTATTTTGAGCATTAAAGTTCCTAATTGTGGTTAAATACCCTTAATGTGGAAATTAGGGTTTCCTAGTGGATAAAAGGTAGAATTAATGATAAATAATGTTCATATGAGTATTAGAGCATAATGAACTACAAATTGATGATAAATGATCATAATGACCTTGTCATAGATTAAAAAGGATAAAAATGGTAGCTTTAATGTAAAAGAGGCTTAATGGACTTAATTGATGGTTACTTTTGCATTAATTTGGAATTAAGGTTATGATTTTGTAATAGGTAACCTTAATAACTTTCGTGAAGGATAGATGAGGAAATTAGGGTTTAAAAAGAGTAAAGGGAAGTAAAACCCTAATTGCAAAGTAAACCCTAAAAAGAGGAAGAAACCCTAAAAAGGAATAGAAACCATAAGTAGCAAGATGGTTTGGATAATTTTTGATAAAAAGGAATTGGATGTATATTTCAGGATTGAAATGTGTACTTGCTTGATTCTAGACTTCTTGCTTGTTTGGATTATTCATGCATCTGAGTCTGCCTGATAGGTATGTGGTTACGCTTATGATTATCCCGCATTAGTTTTCTGAGGATTTTATCGATGTTTACATCGTGGCTTGAATTAATTGTTGGATGAATTTATATCATGCAAATTATAAAGTGAATATGACTATCACATAAGAGATGTGCCTACTAGCTCAGATCCTAGTCCCCTTTGTAGCTTAATGGGTTAACCTAGTACATGGCTACCAATAGGGTAGGCCCATCAGGTCATTGGATGACTTAGTATATGTCTACCAATGGGGTAGGTCCAGCAAGTCACTTTGAGTCAGAGTTTGGACTACCTATGGGTAGTGCCATGCGACTCAACCATAGATATTGATCTACCTGTTAGGTAGGATCATGCGGGGTTTAATAAGGATCTGCCTAGAGAGAGGTAGTATCTCAGTCCACTACAGGGACAACACAGAGATAGGGGATATGAAAGGATTGAGTAGTATGGTTTAAAACATAATATTGGCTGATAAAGGATAATTGGTTGATTACTTTGTTATTGTAGTTGCACGATTATTATTTCCCCCACATACCAGCTTCTTGCTGACTGACTTTTTGTTTGTCGGCGTTTTAGGTACAAATGAAAAGAACAAACATTAAAGTGGCATATGCAGTATTAAATGAGAATTAACGTGCACAGGAGGATTAGTTAGATCAATATCTTCATGGTTAGAAGTTTAGAAATCCCAATTTTTAAAAGGTAAGCAAAGTTTTATTTTATACCAGTTTTTAGTTTAGTTGGTAAAATTTATTAATTGTTATTGATTATTTGTCGAACCTTTGATTCGGGTTATTGGATAATGGCTCTGACCTTTTAGTCTCCCTTAAATGGGGGTTACCGGGAGGCAGGGTCGTTACAATATCAATCTCACTTAGATTATTCCAAAGAGAATCATGAATTCACCTTCATTAAAGAAACAAGGAGACTATAACATGCATGAATCATTATTCACTATAATGTAGTAGAAATTAGAGATTTAATTGCCCTACACTAAACTCATACCTATATAGAGAAATGAATTTGTGGGCTTAGAAAATTGTGCAATTTTATATTAATGATTAATAATACAACTAGTGAAACACGAGAGAGAATTTGTAATATTATAAACTATTGTAGACACATGATTATAATGTTATAATTATGCACAAAAAAAATAAGGAAATGTAATCCATATTGGTTAGTGATGCACAAAAGAAGTTGGAAATTATGAAATCAACTAGTTTCATGGAGAAAATGGAAGAAAATAGAACTAGAAGAGAAGATAAACATGTTACAACACTTGAAGAAGAGTTAAACTCTAGAATAGAGGTGTGCTTGAAGCTTCCTAAGATTTGATAGAGGGAAATACACCTCTAAAGTTTTCTTCTTCTTTATTTCAACCTTTTTCTAGAGTTGAGTCAGTCATGGTTTCTCCTCCCCTCCTTTATCCTAATTTTGTATGAATGAAACTAAAGTTATCAATTGATAAATGTCCTCCATCTCTTTCTATTTTTTCCAATTAAGTAGTGGTGCATGTCATGTACAAGATTCTACACATCGTGCACCACAACAATCTCTAGAGTTTGGCCTTAAAACCATTTGAAACTTCATGCACGAGGAGTGCACATAGTTCTTGAGGTTGTGGGGAGCGGTTATTAGTAAGACTATAGGCATGCCATTGAGTGGGCACATCATGCATGGTGGTGATCAACAAAGGAGATACTATTGATGCGGTAAAAGTGTCCTTGGATGATGCACATTGTGTGTGTCAAAGTTGTTTTTTTCTAGTAGCTACTGGGATCATTCACGTTGTGCACCTAAGGGTGCTCTTCATGAAAATAACTTGATGAAATCGAGGTGGCATTGTTTGTATGTATACAACATGCACATGAGTGTGCATGACATGCTTCTTTGTAGAAGGGATTTTATTTGAGTTCATGGAATATCTTTGTCAATGACAAGGGTGGCATGAGTTCCAAATGAACCACACCTCACAATATTTACATTTAAATTCCCTAGACTAGTTCAACTGATAAGAAAAAGAATATTGTATTTATCAAATTGCAAGATAAAAAAGTAGACAAAGCATGAAATTTGGGTCATCAAATGCATATGAGATTAGGGCCTAAAAAGTAGTACAACTAGGTTCATCAATAATTGCCCAATATTCTCCTTCTTTATTATGTCCTAGATGTAGAAAGGCTTTTCAAGCTTTTAAAACCACACATATACATAAGCAAAATATGTACTTCCTACATAATTAGTAGCATCTACCGAACATACACTCAGAGGGCTTAGTTGAGCTACATGTAGGTTCATATAGTGGAAGTGGTAATTGAGGTTGTAGAATAGGCATTATATACATTAGGTTCGTAAAGTTTTTTTTGAGTTGTTTATGCGTATTATTGTGAGACATTGTTCCTTGATTTAGCCATATTTAATTGCTGAAGTATGTGAGCTATCTAAGTTATTGTTAGATCATTAGATGATTAAAATACATACATGTTATAGCCTAATTATTATTAGTTAAGATTTGGTTGTGTATGGAATCTTCATCATGGGAACTAGGGTTATAAGGAAATTTTTGTCTTTACACATGTAAAATTTGGTAAATAATTTAAGTATCATCCCTTGTGGCCCATTTATGTATAGAGGTTATTCTAGTGATTTTTAACCTCATTTTGGGTTTCTATACCAACATGATTAATAGATGGATCTCCTCTATTGACTAGCATGCCATAGCCATATTTTATCCCAATCTACAATTCTTGTAAAATCAGATTGTATCTTAGTAGGATGACTAGGGGATCTGAGATCATCACTAACTTGACATCTCTACTGCTGTGTATATCATTCATACATATTAATGGGATCTTTAGTGGCAATAGTAGGATACTAGTTGAACGACCTAAGCCACAACTTATCTAGTTAGTCATATAACTTGAAGCCCCTAACCAATTTAAAAAGTGCAAAAGGGATTTTATTTTGGTTTCACACAACCTAACCCCTATATTTGAGTTCATATCAATATCAAACCCTACTTTACGCTACTCTATATTTGTGGAGGTTGAATTGATTGGAGAAGTGTTTGGATGTGATTTTTAAAAGTATTCAATGGTTAACATATGGATCAATTTCCTAACCGATTATAGACCTAATATTGGTAGATTTTATTTCTTATATTCATTTGATCACTTCTCTCTCTCCTATCTACCTTTATGGCTGTACTAATACAAAATTCAAGGCGGAAAACCTAAATTTTTCAATATAATTATATGAAGAAAACCTATTTTTCCCGTCTAATTATCTATTTTTCTCTTCATTTGACCTAAATTAGGTCTTGATTTGGTATTGGTGAATAGATTGGAGTTAGGAGATGGAGGAAGCTTATAGAAATTCCAATACCTCTCATGTATGGATTTATGTAGTTGAGTTGTTTAATCCCTCTTTAGTGATTTGTATAAGGCCTAATTGCATTGAAATAATGAATAAACTTGAATCACATGTACTTATTGATAACTAACACTAGGTTTGGGGGTGAAACATATATGTTATTGGCGTACTACTTTAATTCCATTATGTATGAAAATTTCATTTTCTAGACATGATAATCCCATTTCAATTATTTTGGTTGAGTTTGATTATGCATGATAATATATATTTAAAAGGTACGCTAGTTGAATCCTTTTCAACAACCAAGTACTTTATGAATGAACGATTTAATATACTCTTCTTCACTAAAGTTTGTACATCATATTAATATTTTAGATTTGGAATGGTTAAATATGTTCTAGACTAGAATCACCTTGTTTAGCCAAAGAAGTGGCACTCTAGTGGTAGAAGTGGTGTTGTAAGAACGAGAGGTTGTGAGTTTGAAACCTTGGTAGAATCACCTTGTTTAATACGAAAGGGCTTAGAATTTGGATTATTATATTTTTAATCAATAAAATGGTCAAACTAGGGTCTTATATTTCATGGAAATTGAATCTAACAAGGAACCATGTTACAAAGGTTATTCATGATACTTTTACTAATATGTGGTGGAAATTGTTAAGAAGGGGAATGGTTCTATATAATTAGTAATCACAACTATGAATCTACCTTCCTATAGAGATAATCAATGGTACTACTTTACATTTTAGTTCATAAGATCATATTTTAAAATGTTTATGGATGATAGTTTGTTTTATTACCATATAAATAATATGTAATTTTGGGTTGACTATATCAGATGATCATGGGGTCTGTAATGATTTAAGGTGGGCCTCCGGTGGTCTGCCTCGGGTCAATAACTAGGTTTTCTAATTTAGTGGTTAAAATTTAGTTTTTATCATGAGAGTGAAATATGCACTAATAGCATTCCTTTGTAGTGATCTGGGGTTTATGGATTTTTAGAATTGGTTGATAGTGTGGGTCCATGATGATGCCTTGAATAAAGGCATGAAAGGATTTCAAATAATATAAGTTATGATTGGGAGTTTACAAAGGCTATATATATATATATATATATATATATATATATATATATATATATATATATATATATAGATGTCCTTGAGATCGAGAGCAGTCCCTTACCCGTAAGATACATGGGTTTCCCACTTGTAGGAGGCAACCTACAAGTTAATGATTTCACAGATTGCACGGATAAACTTGAAGGCATGATAGCTCGATGGCCAATCACCAAAACCTCGATGGCAGGCAGAATCACGCTCACCAAATCAGCCATTGAAGGATTGCTAATATACTGGGTTCAACAAGGAGAAATTCCAAAAGCAGTACTCGATCGGATGGAGATGACGATATCAAACTTCATATGGGCTGGAGGCACCCACCCTATGAAGTATGCCAGACTTGCTCTCCCGGAAGAAGAAGGAGGAGTGGGCCTCAAAACTCCTTTAGAAATCGCCAACTGGGCTATTGTTAAAAGAATTATTGCTTATAACCATGGTGTCTCTCCCTGGGCAAGATGGATGAAAGGCAGGTACCCCAAAGGACTTAACTTCGTGCCAAACACTAGGGAGGGCTACTCAATGGTGATTAACAAGATGTCAAAGATTTGTCAGCAAATAAAACACTTATTCTCTCAGCACAGAGGCATCTGGAGACAAAATGATCCGAACATGGATATTTGGCACATAATTTGTAATAGAGGGGAAGGCAACTGCACCAGATACATATGGATATAATATGAAATTCCTAAATGGTCTATTGGTCTATTTAGGGTGGCGAATAAAGCTCTGGCTACTTTGGACAAGCTCGAGAACTGGTATCCAGGAACCATCAATAAATGCTACTTTTGCGATGGAAAAGAAACTCATGAACACCTATTTAGAACCTGCTCATATATTAAGGAGTTATGGAGGTCGGTCAGCATCAACACTGGCTCTGCCCTCATTCAACTGAGGAATCCAAATGAGATGATAATCTTGCTTGGAAAAGATACACGAACAAGGAAGAAGAAGTTACTTCTCCTCTACTCTTCCATAGTCTTTTTTATTTGGAAAGAAAGGAACGACAGAAAGCACAATGGAAAAAGAAAAAGTATAGATTTAATTACTAAAAAGATATGTAAAACTTTTAAAAGTAGACTCAATGTATAGGGAGTGAGCTACAAGTCTGCTTACTTGTAAGATGTATAGTAGCATTTGAAGGCCACTATGTAATTTGACCTAATTCTGTTAGGGACTTCGGAATAAAATTTACCTAATTCCGATATATATATATATATATATATAGAGAGAGAGAGAGAGAGAGAGAGATAGAGAGAGAGAGAGATAGATAGAGAGAGAGAGATTAGATAACTTATCTAAGCATAACATTGTGATCAATATGAGATCTTATTTCTTCCAAATTGACATATTTTAGCATATAGAATATCCTACACAATTATCACTAAGAATACATCTCCCACTAGTAATTTATATTTTTGAGTAAGTTTTAACATTATTTATATATTAATATTGTCTCATCATGGAACAAATCTAACTACTATTTAACATATTTAAGTATACCCTAAGAAATCACAGATGATGGAATATAATATGTAATAATGTGTTATCCCATATGATCTCTATCATAGCTTGATATGGTAAATACCTCATTCGAGGTTCATACATGAATGTTCACATTTGATATTAGGCATATGATCCATACAACAAGAAGTGAATTATCTATTGAGGGAAGATTCAAGTGAGAATCAAAATGAACAGGGAATGTAGCTCATTTATATTGACTTAACTATATAAAGGATATTGAACCTAATAATTATGAACTCTTATGTTTTTGAATTCTATATATTCATTCTTCATCTTGCATACCATCCTCCATTGATTTATTGTATTATTGTCAGATAAGTTTTACAAGATGATAATCCCAAACTGATTATATATATATATATATATATATATATATATATATATATATATAATGTGCCTTCATATAAAAATATCCATGATGATGAGTATAAAAACAAAACAAACTGATACTCATGCTCGATTTATATGGGATAAGAACCATATAACTTTTCTAGAATCTAAAATTTTGGTCATAGCAAAATATATTTGTAGCTTTAGGGGTCGTGAGATGTTGCTAAGATTCGTATTATATTAATATACACAAGTCACTAAGAATACATATGAAGTATTATCCTCTCAACACCTTTCGATCACCCATGTATAGTGCAATCCAAATTATATTGTGATATAATAGTTATGTTAATGTGATGAAAACTATTGAAATATGATGATCACATCTAATAAAACTATTGAAATTTGATTATCACATCTAATATGGTGTTGTACCATGGTCTAAGTACCAATGATGAGACTAATGTTTATGTACGTAAGTTGCAAGTTGATGATCATTTACACTTATAAGGTTGCAAGTTAATGTTCCTCTAGACTTGTATACTCACACTAACTGAGGCGAGACAAGGCCTTGGAAATATTGATGAATTTCCCCCCTTATACATTGGAATGTGTGAATTACTATTTTTAGCTAAAATTTGGTCAGGTAGAAGAAGTTCACAAGGAAAAATGTAATGCAACCGAGTGGAATATTTAGTTTTATAGAAATATTGATTTCTTGTAGGATATTTATCTGTGGTATATCAAGAACCATAAGTGATTTCATATGTATTTATGAAGATGACAATTTATACAAAATTGGTTACCTTAGCAACATGTAATACAATTATTAATGTGAAAAAATACTTACATAGTAGTAAATCAATATGTTGCTGATGGTTATTGACTACAAAATTAATACCTTCCAATATATGTTTTTTTCTTGACAAACTAGCGACACATGTATATCTGTCTTGGGTGGGAGTTTTCCATTCACTAGGGTTTTATTCAAGTCTATTATACTTGGTTTAAATTTTTGGGTCTAACAAAAGAATAAAAATATTGATATGATTAATACATAAGAAATTATAACATATACCAGTTTAGTGTCCTTGTGCCTCCACTATTTTAAAGTGTCTGATTGGTAGTCTATGCCATGTGATATAGTGTATATTATTTATCAATTAATATACATTTAAGGAATAAGAAGGTTCTAGATTGAGAATCATGTTGTAACTTTTGTATATTTTTCTCGTATAACCTCCTTGCTACTACCAGCAAAGATATGTTGAATTCATTTTGCAATCATATCTTCTTGTTTATGTTTGACGTGTTGTTGTCCTTTAGTTCGTCCATGGTGACTTTTTGTGCTTTTTGTTGGTTTGACAAGATCGATATATGAATTCTACATAATAGATTCATGTCTATAGGGTATGTTTGTATTCTAGATGGTTAGATAACCATACATATTTATGATGTTTTTAGTATGCATGAGGTGTTAATATGTATCTCAAGAGTTGGACTTTCTATTTAAATAATAAAATTAAAAGGATAAAATTTTTATTTCATTTTTTCCTCTTATAAAATGAGCTTTAATTGAGCACTAGTTATGGATTTCATACATATAATTATCCCAATGATCATATTAGGATCAAACCATAAGGATTCTCCTTATACTATTGTATCATAGGTTAAATGAGTATGCATGCAATAAGAATTGGGATTAAATGATAACTTTAGTTTCAATTATGACATGAACATGATGCGTATGACTCACACTCTATATAAGGTTGCTTAATCACACATCTGCTTATTTTGAGAGAGAGAGATTATTCACAAAACATATTGGATGTGATTCCATAAGTTCCTCTAGCAAAGCTATCATCTAGTGACAATTAGAGAACATAATTAAATATAATGGTATGTTGAAAAACTGAAATAAAAGATGACCCGAGATATGAAACACGACTTTAAGTATGAAAATATAAATATAATCAAGTAAACAATTTATTAAATAAATAATGGAGTTATTAGAATTTTTTTTACGTGGAATACTTACATATCTTTGAAATCACATATATCATAATACCTGATAACTATAGAAACTGATCAAACAAAAACATCTTAGCTGAATATAAAAAAAAATCAACTCCTAAAACATGAAGGTTTAATTTGTTTGTGTAAAATCTCAAGTAATGAATTTGGACTTTAGGAAAGTGAGATTTTGATGAAATGATTATGCAAACCTAAATGTGTATAAAAGTGAGGAAGAAACTTACATAATACTTAGAATTGATATGATATAGTATTACATGTTATACCTTCTTATATAATATTTTTATATACTAATCCAAACATGCCCCTCATTACTTTGTCATATTGTAAACTTTTATTAAGTAAAACATTATGCTCTTCTCATATTTTCAATTCAATATTCCAATCACAGATTTCCAACTGAAGACCCAATTATTCAATTTTGATTGCCACTTCCATATAACATAATTATTCTTTTAATATCTTCATGAAACTTTTCTCTTATCCTAAAGAATTTATCACCTCTCTATGTTTCTTATTCATCATTATTCCATACCATAATTTCAAACTATTCATATTTCATAACTTTATACTCTCCTATACATCACTTGTAACTTTAGTTATTTCCATAATCACTATAAATAAATATAGAATTAATTTAGAATTAACTTTGAAAGGCATATTTAAATCTATAATTAACTTTGATACCTATATGCCCTAGTCACATATTACATAATTATATTAGGAGTTGGGAATAGCCTAATGATAAGTATACAAGACCTCTCTAGTATTAAGAGAGTATTTTTTGATGATAAGTAACCATCAACAATAAGGCATTTATTTATAATTGAGGGACAGTGGGACACTAATAAACCATCATGCTCAATGAGGAAAAACATTAGGTATAACAATATTTTCAAGTTGATGACATGTAAAGATGGTCATCATAACAACCCTAAAATGAAAACCTAATACCTAGTTTAGCTTCAAAATCCTAATTGATAAATTTCCAATTAAGGTTTCCTAAGTTTACGACATCAACATAGATGCACAAATAATCACCAATAACCTCAAGATCAACTAATTTCATTAATATATCAACAATAGTTGTGACTAGCAGTGTAATTATGGGTGAAAACCTTAAGTAAAATAAAATCAGATCAAAATAAGAACTAATAGTTATGGCCTACTGATGAACATGTTTATGGAAGGTTGGTGCCTCATGATCCCACTTCACTTTATGGGTTAAAGCCTAAACCTTTTCACTTTCAGTGTGTCTAGTGATGTTATTATTAGGTTCAACCCAATCCTGTTCACTTTTAGTGTATTCAGAAGCCTACACACCTCATGTGTGTTGAGAGATTAGATCATATAAGGTTCATTGATTTAGTGCCCTAATAAGAATGCGTAATCATGTTAATAATGCATCCATATGCCATAATTTATGTTTATGCAAGTTCATATTAGTTGTAAGATTTATTTATATTATGTTCATATATTTACCAAAACCCAACCTCTTATAAATAGATTATCAGATGCATGACTAAGTGTGGATGCACATAGGTTATATACAACATGGGATAGCTTGCAGAAGTTGGATCTACATACGAGTTCTTGACCTGGTGGGGCACTATCTATAAAGATCCAAGGACGTTTAACTAGTTTAAAATTATGTTATGTATCATGTTCTTTGTTGTAAGTTTTGTGAAAAGAATGTGTATATGAGAATCATAATGTAACTGTATCCTGTATAAAGTTACTATTGTTACATTATTGTAGTGAACAATATATGATATTTATGACATTCTCTGAGTGCGATATTTATGGTTCATGCTTCAATAATGTTGTTTTATGGATTGCATTTAGGGGTGCTACACAAGTACTTATCCATCACTTCATTCAAAGTGTCTTGAGATCCTATGACTTTAACCAAGGGTGCTTGGTGGGAGGAAAACCACACATTTTTATTTTATTTCAGTAGGTTTAATCTTGAATTTTGTCACTGTAGTTGTTTATTAGTTTTGATGCAGCTTAATGATGCTTGGAGTGTGTTCCATGTGTAGGAACTAGAAACAATTTGCACCACTAACCCCCAAATCAGTGGAACTGACACACATAATTTGGAACTGTGATACCACTGACTACCAAGTTGGTGGGACCGACTCAGACTTACATGTGAAATTTGATGATTCTATGTGTAAAATTTGGTGGCATAAAATTAATCTTCTATACCATTAATTATCTTATCACTTTATGTACTAATACATGCAAGGTTATCTTCAGAGATCTTAGTACTGCAAAATTATTGTTCGGTGGTAGTGACTTTATCAATGAATTTTGATTGAGTGTCATAGGAAGATTTTGGTGACACTGACTCCTCATCGATACCATCAACACATAATTTTGAGTTTACTGAGTTTGCTGACCCTTTGATATAGAATCTCATAGTAAAATCTTGGTGGCACTGACATGCAATTTGATACCACTGAGATCAGTATCATTTTTACCATGATTCTACATGAAAATTTCAGTGGAACTGACAAACCAATCAATATAATCAAAATTATTTTATATGTTTAGTGATGAGTTTATGTAGGATGCATAGTAGAATCTTGGTGGCACCAACATGCCATTTGGTACCATTGAGACCAAGAAAATAAGAGAGTTGTGGCATACAATCCAAGGACCACAAGTGTGCAAATGTAATGGTGATAAAATGACCTATACATGATGCTTCTAATGTCGGTACCACCAACAATCCATGGGTTTCTACCAAAGGAAATTAAGGCCATCAGTACCAACAGTAGATACCAAGAGCACACTGATAAGGGTGCATGTCGGTAACACCGACTTCTAACAGCTCATGAAATCCATTCCTCAAGAAATCTATTCCTCAAGAAATCTCCTGTGAGCTCCTCTGAGCAATGCTACATCACACTACCATCTTCTTTCTATATTTTTCTCAATGGAAAGTAGGAGACTCCAAGAAGAAGGGTCTTCTTCCACAATAGCTTTGTCATAACTTATCCCCAAGCCACATCTGACACATGGGAGTGATGAGAAAATGAATAGATACATCAATATGGAAAATCATGATCTCCGTGAAACATGTTATGGATATACGACCTTCACTGAGCACCTTGGCTTCACTGACAACCTGCATAGGGTGTGCACATGCCAAGGAATGTGTTACAACCCCAATTTTTGGGCTCTTTTGGAGAGAAATGTAATTTCTCATATGAAAGATACTAGAACCAATAATGGTGTGACTTGATTTGAATCAATGAATTTCATTTAAAATAGCCTTGTTGATTTATTTGTGGGCTTTATTGGCTATTGGGCCCAATAATAAGGAAAAGACAAAAGAAACTCCATTATTAATAAGAAATGGAGAAAAAAATGTAGAAACCTCTAGAAGGAAAAATAATATAATCCAAAGTTGGCTTTCGTGCTTCTTGGGCTCCTTGGGTTCCAAGGAGTCCAAAGTTGCAAAGAAAATGCAATGACAAAAGAAAAGATCAATTAAGTATTTCTTTATTAAGAAAGAAATTGAAAACAATGATAAATGTGGGAAATAAGTGGAAAGAGGTATAATTGAGTTATCCTTGGTGGAATTTTGTATCCCAAGGATTCCTAATACCAAGGAGGAAAATAAAAGTGAAATAAAGAGAAATCCTCAAAAAGAGATATTTTAATGAAGAAATAAAAAGATAAGGAGAATATGTGAAAGAGACATAAATAAAAGGATAAAAGCAAGTAGATATTCCCCAATGTGGAAATCCGTGCCTTGAGGATTTCTTGAGGTCCAAGGGACCCAAGATAAAAAGATAATGGCAAAGGGAAAAGGATTACTAATTAATTTTGAATTAATTAATGGATATCTTGGGAGAGAAGGAATCCTTCTCATCCATTGTAATTTATTTCCCAAATTTCGTAAAAAGCTAGATAATTCCAAGACAAACCTTTCCTTAAAAGTTGAGTTAAAAAGGAGCAATGGTTTGGGAGATACAAAAGTTTCAAGTTATCTCAAAATTGGGAATTATTCTGAATTAGGAAAATACTTTCCTTTGTGTTTGATCACGAGCAATGAGGTTTGTTGGATCTTGATCCAATGTGGGACGCTCATCGTATAAGTCCCAAGCGGACTAGGACTCTGCAAGTTATAGAGAGAATTTCCCATCTTGATTTCTCGTGATCTAGAAGATATGACAGCCTGTTGATAGTCCCATTGGACTCAGCAGAGGAAACCGCGGGGATTCATCCCTATTTTGTTTAGGTTTGGTCATTGTTTTGGGAAACGCCCAATCCTCATGAACCTGACCTCAAACCTATATATAGGGGAGGGTGAAGGAGGGGAACAACGTCTCTCTTTGCTATTCCAATCTCTACGGTGGAGTGCAAGGGTCGACTTTGCACTTTCGATTGCCTAGTTCACCCTGACCTATACCCTCGACACCACAACAAACCTCGCCAGAGTCCGGCGAGTAGGGGGCGACCTTGGCGAGGCTCGGGCAAGCAATTGAACCTACAGTCAACTTCGAAGGAGGGAGGTGAAGCTCCTTGACCTATCACCTTGCTCGTAGATGACCTAGATCCCAGAGTCAACTCCTTAGTTGACCATCAGAGCTGTTGTGCTTGGCGCAAGGTGGAAGACGAAGACCTTTGGTCTTTTACGGTTTTGCCCATCGCCTCCTTCTACTGGATCAAGGTCAGTTTGGTCCTTCGCCTATTTCTAATCGACTTAGAGTGTGTGATCCTAGTCGCTGGATCCTAAAGTGGACCAGCAGACCACGGATCAAATGATCCACGTTTTTATGAAAAATGCTAATAAATTAAATAAAAGGGTTTTCGTTATAAAAAGCATATCTTGAGCTAGAGAACTCGGATGAGGAAAGTTAATATATGAAAAATGACAAGAAAAATATGAGGGATACATTAAAAATAGCTTGGTAACCTAAATAAGTATTGTTTTGCAAAAGTATCTATTTTGAATGGGAAAAGTATTAATTTGTGGTTAGAAACCCTAATTGTTGATAAAGGATAGATTTAATCTTACAAATAAGTTAATCCGAGCATTATTCACTTGATTAATGATTAATATGGATTTTAATCTATTTTGATGATGGAATTGCAAGGTTTAGGGTTTTAAACCTAATGTGTTGATTAATATACTTAGAAACCCTAAATAAGAGAAAAAGAAAAGAAAAGTACTTATAATATGAAATTAGGGTTTCCTGATGCTAAAAGATGAACTTAGAATATTTTGTGAAAGAAAGGTAAAATAAATAGGGTTTGTAAGTGATTTTATAGAATTAGGGTTTAAAGTAATTAAAATAAAGTAAAAGTGGAGTGAAGCCCTAATTATGGTCAAAACCCTAAAAAGGGGCTAGTAACCCTAGGGAATGATTAGGCCTATTAGACTTGAATACCATGATCCATAATAGAAAATATTGGATGTATATTTCAGGACCGAATTGTGTGCTTGCTTGCTTGATTCTGGATTACTTGCTTGTTTGGATTATTCCTGCACTTGAGTCTTCCTGACAGGTATGTGGTTAATTATGGATAATCGCATTAGTTTCCCGAGGGTTTTCCAAATGTTTCCTCACAGTGAATGCAACCAAAACAGTTGGATGTTCATACTTGCAAAATTATAAAGTCACTATGGTTATCAAATTTATAAAGAAGTGTGTATTCTCGCACCTACATGCCACCCTGATGGATGATGCCAAAGGTCAGGCCCAGGATGGGTAGACCCATGGGCACCATGAGTGGTCACCCCAGGCACCAAGCTCGGGAATGATAAGGTGGAATATGATATTGCATGACTAGAGGGCACCATGAGTGGTGACCCCAGACACCAAGCTCGGGATTGAGAAGGTGGCCTTAAGCCATTGGCAAAAGAAACCCTAAGGTGGGTATGCCAGGGTTAGGGCAAAAGCGGTTGAGAATGTCATACTAGAAAGCGTAAATTGGCTTGTTAAGTATCTTGATTGTGATAATTAGATTGTTATCCATAAATGCAAATTTTTGGTTGTCCCCACATACCAGTATATTTTAATATGCTGACCGACGTTTTGTTTGTTGACGTTTTAGGAACAACCCTGAAATGAACAAACAGTAAAGTGACACATTGTGAAAATAAGAAATAAAGTGCATGTATGATTAAATAGAGTAGATTCAAGCTTGGATAAATAGATTTCCAAAGTTTTAAAAGGTATGCAAAGTTTTATTTTAATACCAGATTTCAATTTTGTTAGTAGAATTTCATAATTATTATTGATAATTTGTCGAACCTTTGATCCGGTTTATTGGGATAATGACTCTAATCTCTTGGTCTCCCTTAAGTGGGGGTTACTGGGAGACATGGTCATTACAATTGGTATCAGAGCATAGGTTCCTCATATAATCATTAATAATTATTAAATTTTACAAATTCCATAGAACTGAGGGAGTTATTAGAGGATTTTCTGAAAGACTGAGGTGTCTAGAAAAGGATCACGTCTGGGGGCTGGCAAGATTTTCCTCCGCACCGCTAGTCAGAATACGAGGACTCCCAAATTGTGTGACTGCCTGGCCGATGTCTTAGGATATGACTCAAAATAAGATACCTTTAGGACTCTCTCATCTTGTTCATCCCTTCTCAACTCAAATTCTGTTAAGGACCTTAAGGATTAGGGCTTTCTCTCTTTTCCTCACCCTCTTGAGGTATGGGTAAGGTTAATAAGGTCTAAGGAATCCTCCACCAAATTAATGAAAAGCATGTAAATAAGATGTCATGTACATAAGCTTAATAGATTAAGCGTAAACTAAAGAGTAGATACATGCCTAGGTCGTATGACATAAGTTGTCATGCCCTCAGGAGAGACCTGAGGCTAGATCTTCTTGTCAGGAGGGTAAGTAAAGAGAGTTAGTCTTGGAGGTAGAGACCTCCATCATAAGTAGAGACCTGACACATCCCCTGGGGATGATGTTAACCCTAACCCTAAGTCAAGGTTAGAGAGATATGACATGATGGGTTAGATGTCATGGTTGATCGAGTGTTTGGTTGGACATGCCTTTGGGATGCCATATGAGGTTAGATGACCTAGTACCTTTGGCGACCCAACCCTGGAGAGGGTCATGCATGTTAGAGCGAAGGATAGCTACTTCATTGATGGGGTTAGAGAAGAACCTATGGAACCCTATGGGCTTATGCAAGTAGGGTATAGATTACACCCAGAGTATGTCAGTAGAACTGACAGTAGGTTGAAACCCTGGCTAGGAGAGTATGATGGATGACTTATGAAATAAGTATAAAGGGTTATTGATGATCTTAAGCAAACATAAGTTCGAGCATAGGTTTATCTCATATAGAGGTATGCTTGTGAGCTTGATTCTTCGTGGAGAGAGGACCTCTGGTAGTAAGGTTGGATGTGGAGTTAGCTCTAGAGAGAGAAAGTAGGACTCAAGCAAGAAGGTTGGAAGCTTAGATTCTGAGACATGAGGAACATCAGAAGGTTGAGGATGATGCGATCTAAGTGGATGATAATGGTTGCCTCATGTGGACCCTGGAGGCTGATGATATCTTGGTTGCCTTTAGAGGAACCAAACCCTAGAGAGAGGATGATTCTTCTGGTACCCATGTACCTATGGTATAGGAGTTTACCTGCTGAGATGAGACAAAGAGTGCCTTAGACCCTGAGGAGGTTTAAGTAGCAAGTTGTGAGGCCTTGTACCTTGTTGGTTGCTCTTGAGGAGGACTTAACTCTAAGGTGCTGCTTGAATAAAAGGATCATGGGAGTACATGACATACCTTGGACATGTTTGGTTCGTGGTTAAGAGGTTGAGCATGCAGTTGGACACCCAAAGGTGAACTTAGGGTTCCTAGGCCTAAGAGGGGAAGTAGTGCACCTGATCACTACTATAGAAATGGCTTATAATGTCACTTTTAAAGGCGTCAGTTGTAAACAAAACTTGACGCCTAAACAATAAAGTGTCAGTTAAATAATTAAATCGACATATATCTATTAAGGGAGACCAGACACGGGTATCGCTTTTTATTTAGCATCGGTTCCTAAATTAGAAACCGACGCTAAACATTGACCGCCAAATCCAATTTTTTGAGCGAAAAAAATTACCTCCAAAATTTAACATACATCGTCGGTTATTAACAAAGAAACCGACGACTAAAGGTTTTCTACAAAATAGAAATTTGACCAATTTTTTTCATCGATTCTGTTACAGTAATTGGCACTGATGCGTTTTCGCGCACTTTACCGCGAAAATTATCGCCACCATATAGCGTCGGGATTTACATAGAAACCGACGAGTATGGTCTTAATTCGAGAACATTTATTTTTTGTTGGCATATATATAGACGTCGATTTTTCTTGTTTGAACTGATGACTATAAGAGAACAAAAGTGTCAGTTTTTTTGTTGGTAATCGACGCCTATTGTTAACTTAACAACACCTGCGCGAGCCAAACTCTTCCCCTTTCTCTGTTTCATTCAATCTCACGCAACTCAGGGTTTGGTCTGGCAATTTTTTGCTCACCACTGCTCATTTCTCCTCTGCCCCCACCTCTACCGCCGCTTGCACCGGCCATTTCTCCGGCTCGCTTGTTGGTCCTCTGCCCACCTCTGCCGCCGCTTGCCCTCTGCCCCTAGCTCGTTGCTTCGGCGGCCTTCCGGCGGCCTGCTCTCCTGCTCCAGCTCCAACGCTGCCTGCTCTCCTGCTCCAGCGATCTTCTCTCCTACCCAAGCTCACTGCTCTGCTGCTGCTCTTCTCCACGCTGCTAGCTGCTTCATAGGTAGCCCTATTCTTCTTCCTCCATGCCCCTCTTCTTCTTCCTTCTCCCTCATTACCAACAGCAAGCACGACCGTGGCTGTGTTAGCCGACCATGGCCGTGGTCGGCCAACACAGCCATGGCCGTGCTTGCTATAGGTAAGGAGGGAGAAGGAAGAAAAGAGGGTATTTGATCATTTATTTTTTTATCTATTGTTTTGTATTTTTTTATCTACTGATTATATTTATTTATCTAATTCTTTGAGTTTATATATTTAGATGTTGCTATTGTAAATCAACCTAGGATATGAACAAATCTTTTTCTTGCATATATTTGTGCTTCTAATCCTAATGCTTGACCTAATTCAGTAAATTTTGATGCATGTTGAAATAAGATTTAAACTTTTCCATTCTAGCATCCTAATTTGATTTGATTAAACCCTAACATTGATGAAACCCTAACATCAATTGTGTTGAAACCCTAACATGTACATATCTATCATTGTGTTTGTTGGCCTAGAAACCTATCCAAGATTTACTAATTAGGAGTAAATCTTGGATAGTCCCCAGTTTGGGACTATTCTTGAACACCTAATATCACTTAGGATGTAAGTGTATAATGTGTATTGGGTTTTTGGGAAAATTTCGGCAGCATTTCCCTATTTGTTCTCTAAGTACATATGTACTTAGAGAACAACGGGGAAATGCTGCCGAAATTTTCTCAAAAACCCAATACACATTATACACTTACTAGTGAGATTAGGTGTTCAAGAATGGGATAGGTGGTACACATTTATTATATATAAGAATGACATCACATATATTTGTTGGCCTAGAAACTCATCCAAGATTTACTCATTAGGAGTAAATCTTGGATAGTACCCGGTTTGGGACTGTTCTTGAACACCTAATCCCACTTAGGATGTAAGTGTATAATGTGTATTGGGTTTTCGAGAAAATTTTGGTAGCATTTCCCTGTTTGTTCTTTAAGTACATATGTACTTAGAGAACAACGGGGAAATCCTGTCGAAATTTTCTTGAAAACCCAATACACATTATACACTTACTAGTGAGATTAGGTGTTCAAGGATGGGATAGGTGGTACACATTCATTATATATAAGAATGACATCACATGTACACATTTATTATTATATAATTTGGACGTAAGAAAATTACATTTTTATTATGGATTTTGAGTTATTAATTTTTAACTTTTTTACCTCTAGGGGTATGCATTGGGAGTTACTAGTTATTGTCCCCGAGATGTTCACTGTCTATTATCTAGATCCTAAGGGGACTAAATTGAATTCAAAATATGGACACATAATGAAAATGGCATTATTCCGGTGAGAAATATTTCATTTTCATATCTGTTAACATATGTTATTACATTACTATTTAATTATGCAATGTACTGTGTTACATTAACATGTAGGGGTTTAGATGAGTTCAAAAAGGTTGGAGGAAAGGTTCCCAGGAAAAAGAACCAACCAATAATTTGGAAGAACATGGAAGTAAGTTCCCGACTGCAATGTATATATTATTTATGTGAACATTGCTTAATTAGTTGTATTTTTTAATATTTTGTATGTTTCAATTTATAGTGTGCTACGCAAGACAACGGATGGGCATGTGCATACTATATGATGCAATTTATGCACATGATTATCAAATATGCCACAGTGGACATCGATACCATTCCGAAGGTATTATATATAGTCTCATTAGATAATATGAAATATATCAATCTTATTTATATATTATTAATTATATATATACATCATTCCCTTTGTAGGTGTTTAAAACTGACCACACTACAAGAAAGGCCTTACTAGATGTACATGTTCCCTATACGACGGAAGAATTAAATGATGTAAGAGAAGAATGGGCAAAAGCCATACAAGTAGTGGGGTTTTAAAAATATAATTGGGATGTTGATAGCGAATAATGACTAAAGAATGATATTTTGTAAATGAATTTCTGAATTGTAATATGTGTGAATGTTTCTACATGTCTGAATGTTTCTACATGTCTGAATGTGAAAATGAATGAAATTGCTGGTTGCTATATGAATGTTTCTACATGTGTGAATGTGAAAATGAATGGAACTGCAGATTGCTACATGAATGTTTCTACATGTGTGAAAATCGAATGGAACTGCAGGTTGCTAAATGTGTGAAAATTAATGTTGTTAATTTTGCAGGTTTGTGGCATGTTGTTGGCTGATATCAATGGATGTTGTAAAACCTGCAGTTCATAACTGAACTGCAGGTTTCTCATCCTGCGACCAGCCACAGAAGGCCTGCAGACTGATTAAAAAAAATACATACAATAGGTTTCAGTTATTTGAAAAAACCGACGACACATGCTTACATCATCGGATAATAGCTAAAACTGATGCCTATTGAGACCAGAGACCACGACCGTGATGGCCAGCACGGCCGTGGTAGCAAGTGATATGGCGTTAGTTATCAATCATAAACTGACGCTGATGGATACTTACAACGTCAGCTAATAGCTAAAATCGACGCCTAATGAGGCCAGACACCACGGCCTTGGCAACATGTGATATGGCATCGGTTATCAATAAAAAACCGACGCTGATGGTGCCCTAAATGGCACCCATTCTGTAGCGCGAAGGTTTATGGCGTCAATTTCCATAAAAATAACGGACACCTATATCCCCCTGCTGGCGCGTTTTCAGTGGCGTGCGAAGGTTTCATGCATCGGTTTGGAAACCGACGCCTAACAATTTGCCTTTTAGCGGTGCCCACATAGGTGTCTGATGCAAATTTACCGTGTGCAAAAATGCAAGTGAACGCGTCGAGTAGTACATGCCTTTTTGAGGCCCGAGTTGAACTCAGGGAAACGTGCAATCATCGGGACTCCTACTAACTACTCACGATCAGCTAAGCCGATTAACAAGTTGAGAGTTATTGTTGAAATTAAAAGAAAATAAAAACAAAACAAAGCAAACAATCGATTAAATGTTGATTCAATCAATTCAAAAGGGTATCTTTAGGGTTGTGGTTTCACCGCGGGGATTCATTATATTAAATTCTATATAGCTACTCAATTCCATCTCTCTATCCGGGTAGTGGCCTGAAAACAGAATTGCCCACTGTTGTGGTACAATTCACTACCTATGTCTAGGTCGGTTCCACAATCGTAGTAACCTATACCCTAAACTAGGTGCATTAAACACGATCTCTCAGTATCCACCATTAATCTTACACCACCTTGTTCAAGGGATTTGTCAATTAATGTAAATTCCATCTCTTTTCATCCGTTAATTCTTCTTTTAAAGCAATTAAGGGCATTAGGTTATTATTATGGTGATCAAGCATAACAATATATTGGAGAACACGAAACTATACCACAGATTTAAGAGATAAGATATGAATTACTATTATAAAATTGTCATCCAATGAATCCCCGGGCTACTCCCGGTCCTAAAGATAAAGGGGATTAGCTCCGCATGTTCATTTCAAGCAAGTACATGGTAGAGATAGGGGAATTTATGAAAAACGTGAAATGAGAGGTGAAACCCCTGAACGGAGAAGGTCCAATCGATCCTTGGCGTAGAATCTGCGTTCTGCCGCCTTTCGGTGGTGGAATTCGTCTTCTTCAGCGTCTGGATCAGCTGGGGCGTACTCTCATGCTCTGTTCTTCTCTCCTTCCTCTTCGGGATGTGTGCAACAACTAATCACCTCCTCCCCTGGCTGGGGGTGCCGTCATTAGGTTTAATTCCCGAGTTTTGTCACTAATTAACCACGGTCGTCCGATTAAGATCATTCTGAATCAAACTCATATCTGACGGTGTCGATACCATCGACGCGGGTCGATGGTATCGACCATGCGCTGATCGGCCGACTCTCTTTCCTTTTCTTCTGTCGCGACCAATACCGATTCGATACCATCGACACTGGTCGATGGTATCGACATGCATAGGCGTCAGTTTTATCTTTAAGCGTCGATGTAGCTCCATTAGTCGATAGTATCGACCATCGTGTCGATAGTATCGACTCCTTCCTCGCCAGCAACCTGATGGTAGCTCGATACCATCGACTTCCCTGTTGATAGTATCAACTCTTTGCTGATACTCGCGGATGGCAACCTGTGGTCCGGTCGATGGTATCGACTTCCGTCGATGGTATCGACGGAAGCAGATACTTGTTTTCTCTAAAATTCAAACACGAGACCACATAAATTCACACAAATAATAATATTTTGACAATTAATGCTCAAAACGATAAATAAAGGGAATTTGACATAAAATAGTAGCAAAGACCAAAGTGGATGAATTATGCAACATTAACCATAAAAATGACTAATAAAAGCATAAAACACATATCAAACAGGTCTATAAATGCGACTCAAAATCATCGCATCACACTCCCCTAAGCTTGAACGTTGCTCGCCCTCGAGCAACTAATCCTTAGAATAGAATTGCTAATGTCAACTGAAGGACAACACACCACAACCAACATCCCATATGACTCCCACCGGACATTCACATACCGGCCCTCTCTAACCACAGAATGGTAATTACCCTAGAGGCGACAGTAATCATCCATAAAAGAAATTGACCTCAAAACTGATGAACACTATCACATAAGGCAGTTAACATAATAAAACTCGCCGGTTCAGACTTGGTGTATCTTGTGATCTCCTATACTACGTTGCTCGCCCTAACTACCATCTATATGGAAGCAGTTCTCCTGATATACCTTAGTGAGGAGAAATTCACGGTGGCCTACCAATCCGAGCAACGGGTGGATGAAGATGGGTGGTTCATGGAAGAAGGTGGAAGTATTATACAGTTTCAACATGCATAAAACAAAAATGTCCTAAATGTTGCAAATGCACATGAAAAATGCCCTAATGCCTAAAATTGGGTAGAATGATGCATGCACTAACCATCCATCTCAAAACAAGATGGACATCTAATAAAGCTACATCATGTACTCAATTATCTTGAAATGCAGGTGATATTATTGTCCTTTCTCCTTCTTATTCTTGTTGCTTCTAAATAACTCTTTTCTTCTTTTTTTTATATGCAGATTTTTCAGATTTTTTTTCTTTTTTTCTTTTCAACCCTTATATCCATAATTGATAATGAATATTTTAGTGGCTTATTTTCCTTCATACTCAGAAATTTGCACTATTTATAAGGTATGGAACAATTTAATTCACCATTAAAGAAAAATTGAGATACATGATATACCTTATGCATGAAAATTATGAATGCAACTACATGGCATGCACCTAAGGGAAATGTGCATGTATCACTATTCTAATTTTTTTTTCTTTCTTTTTATGCAAAAGATATGGAAATAAATTCAATGCAGGACCTATCTATATGCCATGCTGTCAAAGAAGTTAAAACTGTAAAGTACTTCCATTTCCTGTGGTGGATTGTAAAAAGCAAAGAGGTGGAAAGATCACAAGACTAGCTGATTGAACCTTAGAAAGATATTATGTGTCCCTCCTTACTGACCTGTGTAGTAGTTAAGAGGTTTCTCTCTCTTACATCCAATTAGAGTCTCATTACCAATTGATCAATTTAGGCTCAAACAACCATTTCCGTCCACTTTCATGAATCATTAGGAGTATAGTTGTGAAATTTTGTTTTAAAGTTGACAAAGCCAATCATTTTCGTAGGATATGTGCCCAAGGTTAAACAAGACAAGCTTTGCAAACACACAAAAATTTTTAAATTTCCCTTGATTTTCCCATGCACAATTAATGAGATGACACAAACTTTATGACATCCACGATTACACTAGATAGCGTGTGGATCCTACAAAAACTAAAATTGCAAGAAACAAATAACAAGAACAAAAACAATAAAGTTCAAAACTAAAAACAATAAAAGATAAAGTTGTTCCAACTACCCCCCCCTAAGCTTGAATTCGACTATGGCCTCGTAGTCAAAAACAAACTTAAAGATTGGAACAGTGTTACCGGATCAATCCTGTGGTGGTGGAGGCGGGTACTGCGGCGCCGTGGGGTCCCAAGACGGGTACTGCCCCTGAAAAGAAGGATCATATTGGGGCATCGAAGGAGGTTGTGGATACCCCCCAAAATAGTTTTGGCTCCAGTAATGATCATAAAATGGCTGATGTTGCATCTCCATCCTATTCATCCAATCATGCATGAATTGTTGATTGTCAAGGATGAGACGCTCATTTTCAAAGATAGCTCGCTGATTGTCCAGAAGCCGGTTCGTAGTGTCATGAATACCGGCATAAGTCTCGGTATGATGCTGCTGCGTCTGCTGTATATTTTGCAACATAGCATACATACCCTGCATGGAATAGGCATCCTCGCTTGGCTGCGAGGGCAGTGGTGGTGGCAGCGTAGGCTGTGATGATGAAGATGCACCCAGATGCATCCGAGGACACTTCCGTGGTGCCACTCGTGCTCGAAGAGGTGTAAATGCCTCCTCTTCCTCCTCAGCCTCGTCGTCATTTCCGTCGTTGCCACTGTCGTTGCCACCTTCTTCATCAGAGTCGGCTATGGCTATGATTGGCCACTAGAAGTGTTGCGCCCCTTCAATATCGAAGACCGGATGAGGCAAAGAGCACTCCTGATAGGCGTGGTTGATGTGGCAATGTGCATACGCCAAACCATCTCGAAGAAGTAGGAGATTGGACCGGTGCAAATGTTGCAAGTTCACCTTGCTCCTAGTAGATAGAGGAGTGAGCGACTGTAAATTCAAGCTGAGGTATGAAGCCAGCTTGGTGATGAGCCCGCCGAAATGAATCGGCGCTTTGCTCGTACTCCTCTTCACCGCCAATACTCTCTGGAGAAAGAAGGCACCACAATTGCACTCTTGACGCTTCAGGAGCTTATACAAGAAGAAAAGATCCGGCTCCTGGAATTTGCTAAGGGATAGATCACCTCTAGCAAACAGCGTCGAACAGAGCATCCAGTGCAGTATCCAGATGAAAGGGTGCTCGAAGTCAGCTACCGCAGCATTATGGTAGCTAACAGACTTCCCCGATGGCACCGTAACCAGCTCGACGAAGATGGCATCGTAATCAGTGCGGTTGTTCGGCCGCCGGTAATCGTTTGGCAAATGATGCCAATTGAAAATCGCATTGAACTGCCAGAGTGTGATGGGGTAGTCGATGTTAAATAGCCGGAATGACACCCGACCCTTTATCCACTCACGGTCGGTGGCAATAACGTCGTTGGGCACGACACAGACGTCCAGCGACACCATGAACTCTGCCACCAACTCCTTGTACGTAGGCCACTCGCCAAAGAATGGTTGGCCATCTGCATGAAATTCCATCTCGTCAGGTCTTCAGTTTGTGTGGCGTGCCTGTCCTTTCAGAATGTAGGCCAAGTTGGCCTGGAACCCTAAGTCATGGATCAAGTTCCGTTTGACATAACGGGTTGGCTCTATCTTCCTCTTTAAGATCTCCTCGTAGATCTTCTTCACCTCCGCGGATGGATGAATCAGCTGCGGGTGTGAAACCGACATGGGAGGAGGTGGCACGAACTCCAGGATATCTGCCGGGTTCGCACGTGAAGATGACGCGCCAACTCCATGCACCATGTTTGCGACGAGAAATGGGGATCAGAAAGAGAGCTCGGTGAAGATTGGAGAGTTTAATCTCCGCTCGATGAAGACCTTCGCTCGGTAGGATGCCTCTGGAACTCGCTCGGCACAAGTTGAGGAAGATTGCACTGAAGGTGTGATGTCATCTGACGTCAATCCTCCTCTTAAAAAGATGTTGCCGGCATCACTATTGACCCGTCAATACCATCGATGTGATTTGATGGTATCGACACTTATCGATGCTATCCGCCCCCTCACTGCCATCGACGGTCATCGATGGATGGATCTTGAAACCCGGATCGCTGACGTGTCGATACCATCGACATGGGTCGATGGTATCGACGCTGCACCCGGATCGACTGTCTTAATGCCACGATCGCCGTTGATTTGTTTGCGTGGATCGGTGACGTGGATGGTCGATACCATCGACGCGAGTCGATAGTATCGACTTTTCTGATTAGGGTAAATCCTCGCGAGACCGGCCGCCACCTTTTTCACTTGAAGGTGTCGATACCATCGACACGCCCGTCGATGGTATCGGCTTTCTTTAGTCGATTTCTTCTGTAAAGCTTCAGAGATCTCGATGGTATCGACTGGCATGTCGATACCATCGACCTTGTCTTGGCGAGCAACCTATTGGTGGGTCGATACTGTCGATAGTATCGACGCAGTGCGATTTTGGTAGCCGCCAACCTGTACCACGGTCGATACCATCGAACAGTGTGTCGATGGTATCGACTCTGCCTCAGCCTGCACAAGAACCAAACTGATCACGGTATCTTTTTTATACTAAAAACTAAGTAAAAACAGATTAAACTACGAATGTAAATGAACTAAACTAAGGTACCAATGGTTGGGTTGCCTCCCAACAAGCGCCCTTATTTAACGTCTTAGGCTAGACGACTCTTGGGCACCTCATGCATCCGAAAGTGAAATGAGTTTGACCTCATTCACCTTCCTCTTGTAATTTTCACCAAAGTAGAGCTTCAATCTTTGTCCATTCGCCAAGAACGTGGTCTCACCATCACGCACCAAGATTGTGCCGTGTGGTTTGACCTCTTCTACCACGAACGGCCCACTCCACCGGGATTTGAGCTTCTCGGGATGCAACTTCAGTCGTGAATTGAACATCAATACACTATCTCCTTTCTTTAACGTGTGCAACTGGATGTGGCGATCATGGATTAACTTGGTGCGCTCCTTGTATATCCGTGAGTTCTCATATGCCGTCATCCGTAGCTCATCCAACTCATTCAATTCAAGCAATCTCTTCCTCCCCACTCCATCGTAACTCAAGTTGAGCCTTCTAAGCGCCCAATGTGCTTTGTGCTCTAACTCTACCGGTAAGTGGCAAGCCCGACCATATGCTAACCTAAAAGGTGTGGTGCCTATAGGTGTTTTGTACGCCGTCCTGTACGCCCACAATGCATCCGGCAGTAAGGCACTCCAATTCTTCCTCGTGGACGCCACCGTACACTCCAAAATCTTCTTAATTTCGTGATTGGAGACTTCCACCTGTCCTTGAGTTTGCGGGTGATATGGGGTACCTATGTTATGTTTTACCCCATATTTTTTCAACAATGCCGAGAGCTTGTGATTCTTAAAGTGCGTACCCCCATCACTGATGATCATTCGAGGCACTCCAAACCTACAGAAAATATTTTATTTTACAAATCTGCACACTACAGAAGAATCATTAGTCCTTGTGGGTATAGCTTCTACCCACTTCAACACATAATCTACAGCTAGAAGAATATATAAATTCGAATTCGAGGACACAAAGGGTCCCATGAAATCTATACCCCACAGGTCAAATACCTCCACCTCTTGGAACACATTTAGGGGCATCTCCTGTCTCTTTGAAATATTACCTGCTCATTGGCAGGAGTCACATTGTCTTACAAACTCATAGGCATCTCGGAACAAGGTTGGCCAATAAAGGCCTCTCTCCAGAACTTTAGCTGCCGTACGAGAGCTCGCATGGTGTCCTCCCGTAGGTAGTGCGTGGCAATGATGGAGAACGCTCTCGTACTCCACCTCAGGCACACACCTGCGTAGGATGCCATCCCTGCATTGCTTAAGAAGAATCGGATCATCCCAAAAATAATATCGTAAAGAATGGAAAAATCTTTTCTTCTCTTGATATGACCAATCTTCTGGGATGATCCCGCAAGCTAAATAATTCACAATCTCAGCGAACCAAGGGTCTTTAGAATTAACTTTCAAAATCTGTTCATCCGGAAATGTCTCGGTTATGGGTATATGTAAATCTTTTTCATCCACCCTCTCTAACCTAGATAGATGATTAGCCACAACATTTTCAATCCCAGCTTTATCCTTGATTTCGATGTCGAATTCTTGTAAGAGCAAAATCCACCTAATTAATCTAGGCTTTGCGTCTTTTTTCTCCATTAAATATTTAATTGCGGCATGGTCAGTCCAAACGACTACTTTAGATCCAACTAAGTATTGCCGAAATTTTTCAAAAGCGAAAACAACTGCGAGTAATTCTTTTTCAATAGTTGTATAATTTAATTGGGCGTCATTCAAAGTCTTTGAAGCGTAGAAAATCACTGCGGGTTTATTGTCCACCCGCTGCCCCAACACGGCTCCTACCACAAAATCAGAAGCGTCACACATGAGTTTGAACGGTTTGGTCCAATCCGGCGTTTGAATAACCGGCGTAGAAATCAGTTTCCCCTTCAACACGTCAAATGCATGTAGACATTTGTCATTGAAATCAAATACAACGTCTTTCTCAAGTAGTTCGGATAGAGGTTTCACGATTTTTGAAAAATCTTTTATAAACCGACGGTAAAATCCGGCATGTCCCAAGAAACTCCTTACCCCTTTAATAGAATTTGGTGGGGGTAACTTGGAAATAACTTCAATTTTTATCGGATCCACCTCTAAACCTTTGCTAGACACCTTGTGTCCTAGCACTATCCCCTCAGTCACCATCATGTGATATTTTTCCCAGTTGAGGACCAAATGTGTATCCTCGCAGCGCTGTAAAACTTTGTCCAGATTATATAGGAATTCGTCAAACGATGCACCATACACTGAAAAGTCATCCATAATTACCTCAAGACAGCGTTCTACCATGTCAGAAAAGATAGCGAGCATACAGTGCTGAAAAGTCGCAGGTGCATTGCATAAACCAAAAGGCATTCGGCGATACGCGAAAGTACCATAGGGACAAGTGAAAGTAGATTTCTCTTGGTCCAAAGGATCAATTGAAATCTGGTTGTACCCCGAGTATCCGTCAAGAAAACAGAAGTGCGATCGGCCGACAAGACGCTCTAGAATTTGATCGATAAAAGGTAAAGGAAAGTGATCCTTTAGTGTAGCGGCATTCAGGCGGCGGTAATAAATACAAACTCGCCACCCGGTTACCAATCGGGTGGTGACAGGTTCATTTAAAATATTTTGGGTGACAGTAATTCCCCCCTTTTTAGGGACTACCTGTGTGGGTTTCACCCATGTCGAGTCTGATATGGAGTAAATGATACCTGCAGCAAGAAGTTTAATAACCTCCTTCTTCACAACCTCCATCATGCTTGGATTGAGACGTCGTTGAGGTTGGATCACGGGCTTGGCTCCCTCCTCGAGCCGAATCTTATGCTGACATAATGTAGGGGAAATCCCCTTGATATCTGCAACGGACCACCCAAAAGCTCCCCGGTGGTTTTTCAGCACTATCAACAATTGTTCCTCCTCTTCCACACTCAAATAAGCAGAAATGATCACAGGTAACTTTTCTTCCTCAGCTAGAAAGACATATTTGAGATGTGGTGGCAGCGGCTTTAATTCTAACTCCGGCGGGCAGATCAGAGATGATTGAAGCGGCGGGGGAAGTTCACCTAGATCTTCAGAATGCCTCACATAGAAGCATGGAAACATCTGAAGCATTTTGGCACACTCCTTAAGTGATTTTCTCCGCATCCAATCATGTGTAATATTTACCAAGCAAGCCTCCAATGGTAATTCAGGATATGCATCTAAAATAGAAATTGCAATAACATCATCTTCCATAGAAGGCGGAATGTCCTCATCCTCATCATTAGGGAACCCTACCGCTTTACACAGAGATACTACCTTAGTCTTTTCCATGATGTCCACAGCCAAGGTTCCATTGTCCACTTTGCTCATCACATGAGCCATGTCCAGAAATGGCTTCCCAAGATAGAGTGAAATATTATTATCCAGATGTTTTACCACACGACATTGTTCCTTTGCTTTAGACGACACAGTACTAGAGGGCATGACCATCTCAAATCGGTCATCGGCTATACCCAAGGTCAAACGACCTCTCCCCATCTCTAAAATCATGTCAGCTATAGCTTGGAAAGGACGTCCAAGTAATAGCTCATTGCCATGTTCATCCTGCATCTCCATGACTACAAAATCTGCTAGAAAAACAAATTTGTCCACTTTAACTAACACATCTTCACAGATTCCATATGGCTTTACCACCGAGTTGTCTGCCAATTGAATAGTCATGTTGCTTGGTCGTGACTCCTTCAATCCCAGTTTTTTGAATGTAGAAAGGGGCATCAAGTTGATGCTTGCCCCTGAGTCACATAATGCTTCACCAAATTTGACTTTTCCAATATAACAAGAAATGTTAAAGCAGCCTAGATCTTGCCTCTTTGGCGGCAAAGTGCCCATGATGAAGGCACTCACTTGCTCTTTGAGCACGAAAACTTCCGTGTCCGGAATTTTCCTCTTCTTAGTAATGACGTCCTTTAGAAATTTCCCATAAGACGGGATTTTCTCAATGGCTTCCAGTAGAGGGATATTGACTGAAAGCTTCCTGAAACTGTCTAAGAACTTCTTAAACTGCGCATCTACCTTCCTTGCCTTGGCACTGTTTGGATACGGGACCGGGACCACTTGTGCCCTTTGATGAGGTGGCACATAGGGTGTCCTTTTCTGAGGTCCTTCCTCCTCTGCAATCGGGTCTTCAGTAGAATCCACAACTGTGTCATTGACTGATTTTGTGACCGGTGCGGGCAGCTCCTCAGTGGCTTTAGCTTCTTTCTCAATTTGGGGGTTGCTTGCTTCATCGGCCCTGGTATTTAACAATTTCTTGCCACTTCTTAGCAAGATGGCCTTAGCTTGTTGGTTCCCTCCTGGAACATTAGTATTTCTCGAGAAACCTTAATGTGCTGGTTTCTTCAAACTGGCTATCTCTGCTGCCATCTATTCCATAGATGTCTCAATGGTCCTCATTTGCGCCCCATGGCTCTGTAGTGTCTGCCCGAATTGGTTCATGAACTCCCCTTGTTGCTTTATCTGCTGGCCAAAAGTAGCCATGAGTTCTTGGTTCTGCTTTATAACTTGATTGAGCAGATTTGTGCTCTTGTCCTCCATAGCTGGCTGGGGTTTAGCATCCGGATCCTGCAAAAAGTTATTAGGATCCTTCTAGGAAAACTTCTTGTCTTTTCTCCATGAATAGTCGTTGTTCCTGTAACCTGGTTGCTGCCTCATAAATTTCACTTGAGCCTCGTCCTCGGACTCATTATCCTCCTTTGCAAGCAATTTTTTTGCGAGAAGATCCATCTTCTCATTCAGTTCTTTTATTGCCTTAGATTCTCCTGCTGCTCGGACCTGCTCCACGGCACCTATTTCACCCCATGATTGTTTCCTAGCCATGTTCTTTAATATCTCCCAACACCTGGTGTTTGTGTTGTTCAAAAAGAATCCTGACCCAGCTGAATCAAGGTTGCTCCTATCGTGCTCGGAGAGAGCAAAATAGAAGATCTTTACTTGTGTTTCTTTATCCAGCCCGTGATGCGGGCACTGTCTAAGCATGACCTGAAACCTCTCCCAGGTCTCAGAATATGTCTCACCTGCCTGTTGGGTAAAGTTATGGATCTTCCTGATCATGTCGTTGGTCTTCTCAGGAGGAAAGAACCTCTCATTGAAAACCTCCACCATATGGTCCCAGGACTCCACAAACTCATCATCTAAATTGTGTAGCCATTCTCGCGCGGCTCCTTCCAATGAACTCGGGAAAAGCTTAAGATAAAGTGCATCCTGTGGAAACCTGTCGATTTTAACCATGTCACAGTTCTCAACAAACTGACTTATGTGCGCGACAGGGTCCTCATTCTTGAGCCCATGAAAAGCATTGGACTTCACCAGATTTATCAAAGCCGGATCAATCTTATAGGTAAGTATGTTGATTGCTTGTTTTTTTATAGGCCCTTTTGACGCGGATGCGGAAGAAGCCTTGATCTTCTCCCATATTGTCTGTGGCTCATCCATCTCTTCTTGTTCAGGTTCTGACTCTGTTTCTTCTAACTGGTCTTGATCGTGGCTTTCCTCATCTTCTGGTCCCGGTAGCGGAACCTCTGGTGCGCGACCTGCGTAGTCAGTACTACGCGTCTGCACCATGCACAATACCTGAAAATAGAAAGATTAAATTTAGTACAGTGCTTGACGATTGCAAATATTTAGTAAATAGATTATGATATTTTTGAAATGATAAATAATAAAATAAGAAAATAAAAAGGTGGCCTAGAGTGGCCGCTCACAGCACTCAAAGTGCCAACAAATTTCCGTATCCCCGGCAGCGGCGCCAAAAACTTGATGCAAATTTACCGTGCGCAAAAACGCAAGTGAACGCGTCGAGTAGTACATGCCTTTTTGAGGCCCGAGTCGAACTCAGGGATACGTGCAATCATCGGGGACTCCTACTAACTACTCGCGATCAGCTAGGCCGATTAACAAGTTGAGAGTTATTGTTGAAATTAAAAGAAAATAAAAACAAAACAAAGCAAACAATCGATTAAATGTTGATTCAATCAATTCAAAAGGGTATCTTTAGGGTTTCGGTTTCACCGCGGGGATTCATTATATTAAATTCTATATAGCTACTCAATTCCATCTCTCTATCCAGGTAGTGGCCTGAAAACAGAATTTCCCACTGTCGTGGTACAATTCACTACCTATGTCTAGGTCGGTTCCACCGTCGTAGTAACCTATACCCTAAACTAGGTGCATTAAACATGATCTCTCAGTATCCACCATTAATCTTACACCACCTTGTTCAAGGGATTTGTCAATTAATGTAAATTCCATCTCTTTTCAGCCGTTAATTCTTCTTTCAAAGCAATTAAGGGCATTAGGTTATTATTATGGTGATCAAGCATAACAATATATTGGAGAACAAGAAACTATACCACAGATTTAAGAGATAAGATATGAATTACTATTATAAAATTGTCATACAATAAATCCCTGGGCTACTCCCGGTCCTAAAGATAAAGGGGATTTGCCCGCATGTTCATCTCAAGCAAGTACATGGTAGAGATAGGGGAATTCATATGAAAAACGTGAAATGAGAGGTGAAACCCCTGAACGGAGAAGGTCCAATCGATCCTTAACATAGAATCTGCGTTCTGCCGCCTTTCGGTGGTGGAATTCGTCTTCTTCAGCGTCTGGATCGGCTGGGGTGTACTCTCGTGCTCCGTTCTTCTCTCCTTCCTCTCTGGGATGTGTGCAGCAACTAATCACCTCCTCCCCTGGCTGGGGGCACCGTCATTAGGTTTAATTCCCGAGTTTTGTTGCTAATAAACCACGACCGTCCGATTAAGATCATTCTGAATCAAACTCATATCTGACGATGTCGATACCATCGACGCGGGTCGATGGTATCGACCATGCGCTGATTGGACGGCTCTCTTTCCTTTTTTTCTGTCGCGACCAATACCGACTCGATACCATCGACACTAGTCGATGGTATCGACATGGATAGGCTTCGGTTTTATCTTTAAGCATCGTTGTAGCTCCATTAGTCGATAGTATTGACCATCGTGTCGATAGTATCGAATCCTTCCTCACCAGCAACCTGATGGTAGCTCGATACCATCGACTTCCCTGTCGATAGTATCGACTCTTTGCTGATACTCGCGGCTGGCAACCTGTGGTCCGGTCGATGGTATCGACTTCCGTCGTTGGTATCGACAGAAGCAGATACTTGTTTTCTCTAAAATTCAAACACGAGACCACATAAATTCACACAAATAATAATATTTTGACAATTAATGCTCAAAACGATAAATAAAGGGAATTTGACATAAAATAGTAGCAAAGACCAAAGTGGATGAATTATGCAACATTAACCATAAAAATGACTAATAAAAGCATAAAACACATATCAAACAGGTCTATAAATGCGACTCAAAATCATCACATCAGTGTCGCATTGAAACTGACACTAAAGGTCTTAAATAACTGACACTAAAGGTGGGTTATGTACTAGTGGATGCTCTTGATGAGATTTGAGTCTCTATAGATTCGAGCATGGTACTCCTCATGGTTAGAGGAGAGATAAACCCCTTAAGTTTAAGGTATGTTTGATGAACCCCTCACAACCAAGTTGATGACATGGAAAGGTATGATTTGGATCCAATGTTGAGGAATGAAAACAAGTGTGACCTATCTTGGTCTAGTAGGTGGTCTGATTGTGCCTTAGTAGTTTTCTAGGGTTAAGCATGCTCATGTGGATGTAAACCCTAAGGACAGTTGTGACCTTGTTGTCAAGAGTTGTAGTTTCCTCCCATCCTGAGAGAAGACTCTTTTATAGGGTGTATACCAGTTCTGTTGGTTTTGAGGTAACCTAAAGAGATCTAATAGGATCTTGAGAATCTAAGTGAAGAGTACAGGGTAAGAGAATGAACCTGTAGACCCATAGATAACCATCTCTAGCGCATGTTGGTGTGTTACCATGGAGGTAACCGGTATGGGGCCTGCCCAAGGTAGGCAGGTCGCCATGACCCCTATGAAGGGATGAAAGTCAGCCCATGAAAACAAAGAGAGAGATGATGAAGGCTTGCGTAAGGTTCTAAGTTGGACATGTACTATGTTAGAATCCTAAGTCTATCCTAAGGTCAGGTGGGGATAAGACCGATGGAAGTAGGAGTAGCCTAATTCCCTAGTTGCACATGACCATAGGGTCGGGAGGTAACAATTATCATTGTCTGAGGGCTATGGGTTAGGAGATTGATCACCTTCATGAACTCATGGGACCCAAAGGGCCGATGAGTAGGGAACTCTCTAGATGCATGAGGGAAGAGGGATGACCCCAAAAGTGCCGGCACCCTATAGACCTAGAGGAGATGACCAAGGATTGTGTTTGGACTAAGTAGGTTCGAGATCAGTTTCCATGGAAGTGACTTTGATATCAAGATGGATGTGATGTTGAGACATAAGATGCATGTTTCAACTTAAAGGTGTACTAGCAAGGTGGGATGTACCATCTCTACTCTTGGAACAGGAAGAACTCTATATTTGGACTGCAACCAAATGCTTATTTCCTCTTGTTATGGGAGTGAGAGATAGGACAGTATACATGTCATACACCAAGGATAAAGATGATGTGAGTTGGAACGTTGCTACGAGGTATGAGGACAGGGATCATAACATACCCTGGTGGAGTGAATGATACATGGATGGTTTACAAACACTAAGAGGAATAGTGTAGTCATCTTTTGAGGATGTTTTATCATGAGCTATGTGGAATTTACAAGTGATACAAGGTTGAGTTTGATCACCATTAGGATGAGCTCAGAGATTCTTGATGAAGACTAACTTAGAGTTTGAGATGAGATGATAAGTATAATACATGGAGGTGTATGTCTTCAACATTACCTAAAACCTAAGGACAAGAAGTGGTAATGAATTCTCTGGTTGAAATATAGCTGCCTAGTTTAGCTAGAAGCTAGAAGAAGTTGAGGTTGTTAGGTTAACCTTAAGTTGAGAAAAAGAGATAAGTTTGGCTAACACTCAGATATAACGAGATCTATTGAACAAGATTAGTGGAGGTTAGCCAGCCTAGGCCTTGATGCGATAAAAGGATGGTTGTAGAGCCTCAGATACACTTCTTTGTAAAAGAAGGTGATGAGACCCCGACTAAAGAGGTTTAGGGTTTCTGAGGAATCGATCTTGAGAAATCACGACATACAAGGGATCATGATACACTGTGGTACTACTAAGATAGTAAGTTACAGTAGTATTTTTGATGCCTAAGGTGAAAAGTGTACAAAGATGCACATGGCTCATCGCCATGCACGTCAAGAGGTGAAGGACAAACACTAGTAACCCAATGTAGTGATATAGAGGATAAAGAATCCCCGACAGGGAATGGGAATTTGCCACTATGGATGTGGTTGTAAGCCTTCCCTAGACCAAGGAAGGTCAAGATGCAATATGGGTTATGGTAGATCGCCTTACCTAGATAACATGAGAAAGAAAGAATGTTGTCAAGGGACGGATTCAGTTGAACTACTTAAGAGAGAAAGAAGGTTCAACTACACCATGATGCGAGTTCAGAAGTTCTTGAGTATGACATAAAGGTTCACTCCCATGAGGTGGAAGTAGATACCTGAAGAACTCTATGTTAGTATAGTTTAGTACCCCATAATAATGGTTAGTATGGTCCATACTAGAGGGTCAGATGAGAGCATGTGTGCTCATTTAGGGTGATACAAAGAGACAGTTCTTAAGATGTGACGTTAACCACCATAGCCTTTATCGAGATGCAAGAAGTTCTTTAGGGAGGTTGTGTCAGTCACCACTTCATTAAGATGATGTTGGTGAAGGAGGCCTCGCGAAGGTCAGAAAAGAACCACAGTGTGTGCAGATGAAGTCGCTTGATCGTGCAATGGCTGAAAGAGAGCCCAGGGGCGACATGAGTCCAAAGTTGCAAAGAAAATGCATTAAGAAAAGAAAAGATCAATTAAATATTTCTTTATTAAGAAAGAAATTGAAAACAATGATAAATGTGGAAAATAAGTGGAAAGATGTATAATTGAGTTATCCTTGGTGGAATTTCATATCCCAAGGATTCCTAATACCAAGGAAGAAAATAAAAGATAAATAAAGAGAAATCCTCAACAAGAGATATTTTAATGAAGAAATAAAAAGATAAGGAGAATATGTGAAAGAGACATAAATAAAAGGATAAAAGCAAGTTGATATTCCCCAATGTGGAAATCCATGCCTTGAGGATTTCTTGAGGTCCAAGGGACCCAAGATAACAAGATAATGGCAAAGGGAAAAGGATTACTAATTAATTTTGAATTAATTATTGGATATCTTGGGAGAGAAGGAAGCCTTCTCATCCATTGTAATTTGTTTCCCAAATTTCTTACAAAGCTAGATAATGCCAAGAAAAAAATTTCCTTAAAATTTGAGCTAAAAAGGAGCAAGGGTTTGGGAGATACGAATTTTTCAAGTTATCTCAAAATTGGGAATTATTCTGAATTAGGAAAATACTTTCCTTTGTGTTTGATCGCAAGCAATGAGGTCCGTTGGATCTTGATCCAACGTGGGACGCTCATCGTCTAAGTCCCAAGAGAACTAGGACTCTGCAAGTTACAGGGAGAATTTTCCATCTTGATTTCTCGTGATCTAGAAGATATGACAGCCTGTTGATAGTCCCATTGGACTCAGGAGAGGAAACTGTGGGGATTCATCCCTATTTTGTTTAGGTTTGGTCGTTGTTTTGGGAAACGCCCAATCCTCGCGATCCTGGCCTCGACCCTATATATAGGGGAGGGTGAAGAAGGGGACCAACATCACTCTTAGCTATTCCAATCTCTACGGCGGATTACAAGGGTCGACTTCACACTTTCGATTTCCTAGTTCACCCTGACCTATACCCTTGACACCACAACAAACCTCGCCGGAGTCTGACGAGTAGGGGGCGACCTTGGTGAGGCTCGGGCAAGCAATTGAACCTACAGTTGACTTTGAAGGAGGGAGGTGAAGCTCCCTGACCTATCACCTTGCTCACAGGTGACCTAGAGCCCAAAGTCAACTCCTCAGTTGACCATCAGAGATGTTGTGCTTGGAGCAAGATGGAAGACGATGACCTTTGGTCTTTTACGGTTTTGCCCATCACCTCCTTCTACTGGATCAAGGTCAGTTTGGTCCTTCGCCTGTTTCTAATCGACTTAGTGTGTGTGATCTTGGTCACTGGATCCTAAAGTGGACCAGCGGACCACAGATCAAACGATCCACGTTTTTCTGAAAAATGCTAATAAATCAAATAAAAGGGTTTTCCTTATAAAAAGCATATCTTGAGCTAGAGAACTCGGATCAGGAAAGTTAATACATGAAAAATGATCAGAAATATATGAGGGATACATTAAAGATATCTTGGGAACCTAAATAAGTATTGTTTTGCAAAAGTATCTATTTTGTATGGGAAAAGTATTAATTTGTGGTTAGAAACCCTAATTGTTGATACATGATAGATTTAATCTTGCAAATAAGTTAATTCGGGCATTATTAACTTGATTAATGATTAATATGGATTTTTATCTATTTTGATGATGGAATTGCAATGTTTTGGGTTTTAAACCTAATGTGTTGATTAATATACTTAGAAACCCTAAATAAGAGAAAAAGAAAAGAAAAGTACTTATAATATGAAATTAGGGTTTCCTGTTGCTAAAAGATGAACTTAGAAGCTTTTGTGAAAGAAAGATGAAAAAATTAGGGTTTGTAAGTGATTTTATAGAATTAGGGTTTAAAGTAATAAAAGCAAAGTAAAAGTGGAGTGAAACCCTAATTATGGTCAAAACCCTAAAAAGGGGCTAGTAACCCTAGGGCACGATTAGGCCTATTAGACTTGAATACCATGATCCATAATAGAAAATATTGGATGTATATTTCAGGACTGAATTGTGTGCTTGCTTGCTTGATTCTGGATTACTTGCTTGTTTGGATTATTCCTGCACTTGAGTCTGCCTGACATGTATGTGGTTAATTATGGATATTCACATTAGTTTGCCGAGGGTTTTCCGAATGTTTCCTCGCAGTGAATGCAACCAAAATAGTTGGATGTTCATACTTGAAAAATTATAAAGTCACTATGCTTATCACAATTATAAAGAAGTGTGTATTCTCGCACCTACATGCCACCCTGATGGATGATGCCAAAGGTCAGGCCCAGGATGGGTAGACCCATGGGCACCATGAGTGGTGACCCCAGGCACCAAGCTCAGGATTGAGAAGGTGGCCTATGATATTGCATGACTAGAGGGCACCATGGGTGGTGACCCCAGGCACCAAGCTCAGGATAGAGAAGGTGGCCTTAAGTCATTGGCAAAAGAAACCCTAAGTAGGGCATGTCAGGGTTAGGGAAAAAGCGGTGAAAAATGTCATACTGGAAAGCATAAATTGGCTTGTTAATTATCTTGATTGTGATAATTAGATTGTTATCCATAAATGCAAATTTTTGGTTGTCCCCACATACCAGTATATTTCGATATGCTGACCGACGTTTTGTTTGTCGATGTTTTAGGTACAACCCTAAAATGAACAAATAGTAAAGTGACACATTGTGAAAATAAGAAATAAAGTGCAAGGAGGATTAAATAGAGTAGATTCAAGCTTGGATAAATATATTTCCAAAGTTTTAAAAGGTATGCAAAGTTTTATTTTAATACCAGATTTCAGTTTAGTTAGTAGAATTTCATAATTATTATTGATTATTTTTTGAACCTTTGATCCGGTTTATTGGGATAACGGCTCTGATCTCTTGGTGTCCCTTAAGTGGGGGTTACTATTATTACAGAATGGTAATAATTGATCCCTTCTTGGGGGCATGACCAACATACCCAAAGATTATGTTGGAATTACTTGTGTATTTAAAGGTGCATGTTTTTTCACACCACACAAGGAGCAATGATTGGGAGGCTAGATGGGTGAAATTATATCTCTCACACCACCCACTATCTCACAATAGAGGCATTTAACGCCATTTTTGGGTGGGAAAACTACATAAAGAGATGTTGCCCCAACGGCTTCAACCATTCTGAGGCATGGTTCAATATGAAAAGAATGTTGGCCTATGTCAAGATCATTTGGCTTCACTCCATGCCACCAACATAGAGCATCCCTTTTCCTACCTTATTCACTGACTCATGACAAACACCTTGTTTACAAGGTCTATATGGGGCAGAAGGATGGTCCAAGTGAGATACCTATTTGTGCTCCAATCATTCCATCACTAGGGAGAAAGAAGGTCAATCTAGGTGCATTATTCCTTAGACATGGATAGTCAGTTGCCAAAAGCGTGAAGAGGACGTTTCCCATACACTCTGGCAATCTCATCATGAGTATTGGCATCTAATTCGACCTTGTCTGTAATGACCCGTACTTTTGAGTGTCTAAAAGTCCTTAAAGTCACAGATCGTCACTAAAAAATTCTAGGATCAGATTTATGAAATAATACAAAATAGTAAACAATTTCCATTAATGATCAAATATTTACATGTTTAGATAAAAATCTCCTTTAAGGAGTTACATAACTTTTAAACAGATATAACTTTTACAGGTGTGAAGATAAACCATTAAGACTAAACCTTCATGATTAAAATGTAGTGTCTTCAACATCTCTATCTGTACCCTCATGTCCACGAGTCAAATATATCTGATACCTAAAACGCCAACAAACAAATACACGATTAGTATATTGCTATACTAGTACATGGGTTCAAACAATAATCACAAGTAACATATAAGCAACATCTTTATCTTTCATATAAGAACATAAACTTGTCTTCATATTCTAACCCATATCTGGTGAACTACCTCAGGTGTAATCACTGTCCCTCTGGGGCTCGTGTGCATTACCCTTAAGATCAGTCTAACCCAGGGTTCAAAATATTATTATTTACTTTATGTGATACTCATAGGAACTTTATAGTTTGCAAGAAGTAAATAAACAACCAAGCAGTTTATTTGTCATTCAATCTCATCGAGAAACATCAACAATCTCAGAATTCGATACATGTATTCATAAGTGTAACCATGTTCCTTATTTCGTCACAGAAACCATGGAGAACATCATATACTTTAAGAATGTTTCCAAACATCCAAGCAACAAAGCATGTAATCAACAAATATCTGAAACAAAGCATACTACATATGTGTCACCATGTATTCATATTACATTACTCAGACCTAGACGTGCTCCTAAACTAGGGTTTAGGGTTATCTTGTGTTTGGACTATAAGTTAGGATTACAAACCCTAATATGATCATATTATGGTTCCTAAGATTACAAATTCCATTATGCATATTATGTGAAACCATATTCATCATGTTAGGCATATTAGACTACTCATTACATCTACTTCATATTATCATCATTAAGATTATCTCAAGATGTCCTCATTGATTTCAAAATCCTAAATCAACATTGTATGAGATTGTCAACCTTGAAACATCATTATTCCTCATCAAAGATTTCTTCATTATGTAGGTCTAGATCAGGTATTTATCCTATCATGAATGAATATATTCAATTAAGCATCAGATTAAGGCAAATCCAGGTTTCCTTTATCCTAATCACACTAACACATGCATTATGTATACTTTTGGAACAAGAAGTGTAATTAGGTTATGATAGCATTTTATTTGTATTCCCCTCATTAACCTGATCAATTTGATATATAATATCATTAATTTTGGACCATCCTAGCATTTACTATGAATTAAGCAAAATCTATAAATTATACCTTACCATACAACCACGTGGCGCTCCCTCATTGGCTCGCGGGCCTCCAGGTCATGGCTATGCCATAGAAGAGGGCTCTGCACCCTCCTGGTCCAATTGCATCAAAGATCTAGTCTATGCCTGACATGATCCTAAATCGGCTGGTCTAGGGCTAGCCCAGCTCACGATCTTCCTTCCTCGCCTCCGTCAGCCTGACGCCTTCACGCAGGCACAAGCACTCTACGCTGTTGCCGTCTCCTGATTTCCATCGCTCTCCCTCTCTCTCTTGCACCACCGTCATGCCGGGAAGGAAGGTGCCAGCTTTCGGCCATCTTCCTTCCTCCCAGAGCTCCTCTTCTACCACCAATACCCCGACAGGGAGGACCCTAGGCAGCCGGTGCTCAGGCCTCCATGATTGGCACTCAAGTCGTCAGTGGCAGACCCTCCCAGACTCTTCACAGTCCTGCAATAGGTTTATCCTATGAGAAACATTGTGTAACATCCACGCGCTCCAGTTGCCTCCTCCTCCCAACCTCACCAGCAATAGGCCATGGCGTTCACGATGGAAGGAGAGTGCTACCCTAATGCAGATGCTTCTATACCTTCGGTGGTCATCTTAGGGTGGCTGACGGAGAAGACCTCCAGGGCTCACACCCCTCCTTGGTGCTACAGTGCCTCACAGCCTGCCTCCATCCCCTTCTTAGTTGCATGCAGGGCACACATCCTTCCTGGACGTCAGCTTATATCCAGGTTGGCATTGGTGTTTTAGGAAACCACCGCCTACTCTCAACGGATGCGGCCAGACCCTGTGGCAGTCAGCAGCAGCCGGAAACCAGGGAACTCCATGCTTCAGTTCCCTCCTCAGTTGCATCCTCTTCCAACCTCCAGACGAAGCTTCCAACCAAGAAGATACTTTCTCACTAACTCACTCCGGCCAACTTGTAGGCATCATGGACCCAAGATGGTCGACATCCGGGCCACCAGTCATGTGTACCACTAGTAGCCGGCCTGCTCCAGATCATGGCATCTGTACATTACCGTCCTCCTTGATGCCCCCACGCTGATGGAGTGGTGTCTGCACTCAAGTTGGCATCATGTTGACTCGGGTGAGGATGGTATTTCACGACTCCTCCCTTATATAGGTTTCATGCTGGAATTCTAGGGTTACGGGGAAGGGATGACGTAGAGAGGGAAAGAATACAACCATTCTTATAGTGGTAGCGGAGATGTCCTATGAAGTTTCTAGAAAGGAAGAGAGAGTGAGATCAACATGGAAGATTTCCTTTTTATGAGAGGCGGTGCTATTAGACGTGACTCGTACACCTTAAATAATCATGATCAAGCAATCCCACTTACGACAACTAGCATCATAGGGTTTCCAAACTCATCACCCGTTTCTTTTCATGGGATCTCAAGCTTGACCAAGTCCTTTCCGAAAGATAATGTTTTTGGTAAATCAAAAGCCATCAATGACAGGTATATGGACTATGAGACCATTAATCTGCTACAAAACCACTTTATGGCTAGATTATTCTTTTTTCTTTCAGATATATCTTTTAAACCAATTATCTAACAAAGTCACTGTTCGTTATTTATGCCCAAAATATCTTATTTTCTGAACTTGTGCCACAAGAATCTATTTGCAAAGCAAACAGTCTTATGGGCCTTTAAATGGGCCCCAGAGTTATACACATGCCGCCAAGTGACTTTGTTATTTTTCAATAATATCAAAGAGGATGATTATTTATCAACTCATGCGTTATAATTACCTTATTCAATTTTACTAAAAATTGAGGATATAACATTCACCCCTCCTTAAAAGAATTTTGTCCTCAAAATTTAGGCCTAGTAAGCCTAGATGAATGATAACCCACATTATTTTCAAAACTTATAGTTAAGACCCTACTTAATCAATTTTCATTTTATTACTAAGATTGGCACTTGAATTAAAATTGAAGTATATCCATATCTCTAGTAGTCCCATCATCTCTTGATGATTTCATTATTACTTGGTGATTTCTCTTTTCACCTAGGTTTCCAACCTAGTATTCATTACTTTTAACACAAGGGTGAGGTAACACCTCTAACCCTACTTCATGTCATTACACATTCAACTTAAGACATTTATTCTCAATTTTAAGCATAACATGTGTCTACCCAATCTCCCTCCCTCATAATGAAATGAAATAAGCATTTGGCTGCAACCCAAACACAAAGTTCATTCCATTCCAAAAGCGGAGATAGTACACCACACATTAACTTTTAATTTCACATATTAAGTTGAATCATACTCTATATGACTCTAAACTTACTTGTTCTCAATTTCACAACATTCTTATATCCCATGAGGTCAAGTGTCCCTTTTCTTACTCTTAAGTTAGGGAACAACTCCTCTCAAGTTTTCATGACTTCCTTATATCTTTATATTTAGATCTCATGTATCATTATGAGCCTTAGCCAAATCCTCGAGGTCTCTAGGGGTATAGGTACTTTTGGAGTTATCTCATCCTTTATGCATCAAGAGAGTTCCTTTCACATTCACCCAGTAGGCTACATGATCCTCATAGAGGTAGCTAATCTCCTGAGTCATGTACCTTGGATAAACCTAGTTGTTACCTCCTGACCACATGGTGATGTGCATTTAGGGCATATCAACTCCCAACCCATCGACCCTATATACCTCTAATACACCCTACTTGACCCTAGGATTGCATTAGGACCCTACCCTCTCTAAGGGTTTCTTTTGAGATGTCATATCTTTTAAGCACATTATTCTATTATTTAATTCTTTAACCCGGATTGCCTTCATCTCTCTCTTTCGAGTACAAATAATGTAGTGTCGTCCCATCATTGGGTTCAGGCCACCTTCCCTCCAGGGCTTGGTTCCATGTCAGTCTTCCCTCCCGGGCTTGACCTCTGTGATCTTCCCCTCCAGGGGCTTGACCCTAAACATGTGCATTGTAGACTTAGGCCACATTCCCTCCTGGGTTTGGTGCTTTCCTGGTCTTCCCTCCTGGGCTTGACCATTTCATGACCTTCCCTCCTGGGCTTGGTCATCCACTTAGGACAACTTCCCTCCTGGGCTTGGTGCCTTATTGGTCTTCCCTCTTGGGCTTGAACAATTGTGTCACTCAGAGTTGGCATCCTTGGGTTCAAAGAATTTAAGTGCTTTCATTTTTTTATTTTCTCTTTAACTCTTCACCCTTCTAGGTGAGGATTAAGGTTATCTCAATACTTAAATATGTTCATTACTTACCTTAAGGGAAAGTCCTAGCCTAGGGTGCCTTCTCAGCTCATATGAGGGGGTTAGGCTCGCTAGCCACAACCTGATCCCAAGATCTACATTTTGCCTCCCTCATAGGTCATCTTCCCTCTTTTTGGATTGAACCACCCCATGTTGGCACACTAACCCTAAAGGTTTCATAGATACCTCTTTTTTCATTAGACATAACTTTTATCATTATAACATATAAACCCAAGTTTGCTCAATCTCAGGAATACCCCCCTCATGGTCTCTGTCCATTCAATGAACTTGGATCACCTTCCCCTCTAGGGGTTTGGTGCTACATTAGCCATCCCCTCTAGGGGCTTGGACACAATCACCAAACTTCTAGAGACAACATAAGATGTTTGAGAAAGTTATACAAACTTTCATTTTTCTCTTACATATATAGCTATTGGGTTCATAAATTTTATTAAGACCTCTTACATAAGCATTATGCTCCTCATGCACACTTGCATGGGAGACTGGGTTACCTAAACCCATCCCTTTATCAATCTTATTCCCGATTTCAAGTTTCACATGGGTAGTGTCCCATACCACCATACCGTGTTCATTATTTAAGATTAAGGTTTTTAAGGTTAGGGTTAGGGTTAGGGATTATACTCTACCTCTCAGAGTTTTCATATCCCTTGACTCTCTAGAGTTTTCATATCGTAATCCAAGTCCTTCCTCTATGAAAGGGCTTACACATACATGTATTTTTCTAGTGTCTACCCTCTCTAGAGGGACCTACACAAAAGGTTACATATTTTCACATTTACTCATCTAATTAACAATTTCTTTTCAATGCTTTTTAAGAAAGAGATGAGAAGTAGATGAAAATGTGAGATGAGAAACCTGAAAGACACATTAGGCTTTATTAATTTTCTCTTAAATTTTCTCTTAAATTTTCTAAGGATGATTTGAAATTATAAACTATTAAGTATTAGTTAATTAATATGGGATCTGATATCAAATGTAATGACCCGTACTTTTGAGTGTCTAAAAGATCTTAAAGTCATAGATCATCACTAAAAAATTCTAGGATCAGATTCATGAAATAATACAAAATAGTAAACAATTTCCATTAAAGGTCAAATATTTACATGTTTAGATAAACAACTCCTCTAAGGAGTTACATAACTTTTAAACAAAATTAACTTTTATAGGTGTGAAGATAAACCATTAAGACTAAACCTTCATGATTAAACTATAGTGTCTTCAACATCTCTATCTGTACCCTCATGTCTACGAGTCAAGTATATCTGATACCTAAAATGCCAACAAACAAATACACGGTCAGTATATTGCTATACTGGTACATGGGTTCAAACAATAATCACAAGTAACATATAAGCAACATCTTTATCTTGCATATAAGAACATAAACTTATTTTCATATACTAACCCATATCTGGTAAACTATCTCATGTGTAATCACTGTCCCTCCAGGGCTCGTGTGCATTACCCTTAAGATCAGTCTAACCCAGGGTTCATAATATTATTATTTACTTTACATGATACCCATAGGAACTTTATAGTTTGCAAGAAGTAAATAAACAACCAAGCAGTTTATTTGTCACTCAATCTCATCGAGAAACATCGGCAATCTCATAATTCGATACATGTATTCATCAGCATAACCACACAGCTTATTTCATCACAGAAACCGTTTAGAACATCATATACTTTAAGATTGTTTCCAAACATCCAAGCAACAAAGCATGTAATCAACAAATATCTAAAACAAATCATACTACATATGTGTCACCATGTATTCATATTACATTACTCAGATCTATATGCGCTCCTAAACTATGGTTTAGGGTTATCTTGTGTTTGGACTATAAGTTAGGATTACAAACCCTAATATGATCATATTATGGTTTCTAAGATTACAAATTCCATTATCCATATTATGTGAAACCATATTCATCATCTTAGGCATATTAGACTACTCATTACATCTACTTCATATTATCAACATTAAGATTATCTCAAGATGTCCTCATTGATTTCAAAATCCTAAATCAACATTGTATGAGATTGTCAACCTTGAAACATCATTATTCCTCATCAAAGATTTCTTCATTATGTAGGTCTAGATCAGGTATTTTGCCTATAATGAATGAATCTATTCAATTAAGCATCAAATTAAGGCAAATCTAGGTTTCCTTTATCCTAATCACACTAACACATGCATTGTGTATACTTTTGGAACAAGAAGTGTAATTAGGTTATGATATCATTTTATTTGTATTCCCCTCATTAACCTGATCAATTTGATATATAATATCATTATTTTTGGACCACCCTAGAATTTACTATGAATTAAGAAAAATCTATAAATTATACCTTACCATACAGCCACGTGGCCTTCCCTCATTTGCTCGCGGGCCTCCAGGTCATGGCTATGCCATAGAAGAGGGCTCCGCTCCCTCCCGGTCCAATTGCATCAAAGATCCGGTCTATGCCTTACATGATCCTGAATCGGCTGGTCTAGGGCTAGCCCAGCTCACGACCTTCCTTCCTCGCCTCTGTCGAACCGAAGCCTTCACGCAGGCACAAGCGCCTGACGCTGCTGCCGTCTCCTGATTTCCATCGCTCTCCCTCTCTCTCTTGCACCACCGTCATGCCAGGCAGGAAGGTGCCAGCTTTCAGCCATCTTCCTTCCTCCCAGAGCTCCTCTTCTACCACCAGTACCCCAGCGGTGAGGACCCTAGGCAACCGGTGCTCAGGCCTCCATGATTGGCACCCAGGTCACCGGTGGAAGACCCTCCCAGACTCTTAACAGTCCTTCTGAAGGTTTTGCCTACGAGAAACATTGCCTAACATCCACGCGCTCCAGTTGTCTCCTCCTCCCGACCTCGCCAGCAACATGTTGTGGAGTTCACGATGGAAGGAGACCGCTGCCCTAATGCAGGTGCCTCTATACCTTTGGTGGTCATCTTAGGATGTCTGACAGAGAAGACCTCTAGGGCTCACACCCCTCCTTGGTGCTGCAGTGCCTCATGGCCTGCCTCCATCCCCTTCTTAGCTACACGCATGGCGCACATCCTTCCTGGACGTCAGCTTATATCCGAGTTGGCATTGGTGTTTTAGGAAACCACCTCCTACTCTCAACGGACGCGACCAGACCCTGTGGCAGTCAGCAGCGGCCGGAAACTAGGGAACTCCATGCTTTAGCTCCCTCCTCAGTTGCATCCTCTTCTGTCCTCGAGACAAAGCTTCCAACCAAGAAGACACTTGCTCGTTTCCTCACTCCTTCCAACTTGCAGGCGTCATGGACCCAAGATGGTCGACATCTGGGACACCAATCATGTGTACCACTAGTAGCTGACCTGCTCCAGATCATGGCATCCATACATTGCCATCCTCCTTGATACCCCCACACTGATGGAGGGGTGTCTGCACTCAAGTTGGCATCGTGTTGACCCGGGTGAGGATGGTATTTCACGACTCCTCCCTTATATAGGTTTCATGCTGGAATTCTAGGGTTACGGGGAAGGGATGAATTAGAAAGGGAAAGAATACAACCTTTCTTATAGTGGTAGTGGAGATGTCCTATGAAGTTTCTAGAAAGGAAGAGAGAGTGAGATCAGCATGGAAAGTTTCCTTTTTATGAGAGGTGGTGCTATTATACGTGACTCATAAACCTTAACTAATCATGATCAAGCAATCCCACTTACGGCAACTAGCATCATAGGGTTTCCAAACTCATCACCCATTTCTTTTCATGGGATCTCAGGCTTGACCAAGTCCTTTCCAAAAGATGATGTTTTTGGTAAATCAAAAGCCATCAATAATGATTGGTATATGGACTATGAGACCATTAATCTTCTACAAAACCGCTTTATGGCTACATTATTCTTTTCTCTTTCTGATATATCTTTTAAACTAATTATCTAACAAAGTCACCGTTCATTATTTATGCCTAAAATATCTTATTTTCTTAACTTGTGCCACAAGTATCTATTTGCAAAGAAAATAGTCTTATGGGCCTTTAAATGGGCCCCAGAGTTAAACACATGCCACCAAGTGACTTTGTTATTTTTCAATAATATCAAAGAGGATGATTATTTATCAACTCATGCATTATAATTACCTTATTCAATTTTACTAAAAATTGAGGATATAACATTGTCTCTCCCTTCTCCATCTACTAGAGTCAAAGGGGAACTTGATTTTAAGCATTTTCATTGTGCCAAGATCTTATCCAAGTTTGGAGACAACATTCATGGCTTCTTCAAAATGGAAGAGCGCGAGCCCATCTTTAACATCATTGATCTAGATCACATACATTATCTGAACCATGATGTGAGAGATATTGATTAGAATAAAGAGGAATCTAGCAAGGAATATGTGAGGATGATGACAATGAGGTCATGGAGGTAGTGAGTGCACCCGTGGGGAATAATAGGAGGCCACACCATTCAAAAAATGTCTATAGTTCTTATTCCTCTTCCCTTAATCATCCATAGGAGGTTCCATACTTCTTTGAGGGAATGTACAATATGCTCAACTCCATTCAGATAGGATAATAGTAAGAATAGGCAATTATGACTCATATCGCCTAGCATCAGGAGAGGATCTTCCACAACTAGGAGTTAATCTTCACACGTCACCATGCAATGTTCTCCAACAAGTACCTTCTCTATAGAAATCAAGTGAACATCCACTAGCACGTACAATGCGTGGAGTATACATAACGATCTCTCTAGGACCACTATTGGATATAGGTCCATCTCACAAGCTACCCATACCACCAAAAATACCATCCAATCCACCGTATTTCACTATCACATTCTAATCCATCTGATCCATATTTTCCATGAAAACATTCTATCTAGGTGGATGCTGAGTATCTGGTACACCCATTCCACCTCAGGGTTTGATTTTTGATAATGGGACATTTTAGAATACAAGCTTGGGGGGTATGGAATGGGATTTGTCTTACATCCATAATATATTTCATCTTTCTATCTTACTTTTCTATTTAATCTTTTTTGTCCTCTTATTTAGTTCATATTTGGTTTCAGTTTAGTATTCATTTTGTTTCAATCCACATATTCTAGTGCAAAACTAGATTTAAAAGTAAAATGCTCACATTCATCAATGGAAATAATGGTTTTGTGTACTCTTACCCTTTAAAAATTTGAATTTTCTTGTTTAAGAGTACATTACACGAGGAATTGAGTGGATTAATCAATATATAGACATATGTGGTGAACTTAGCACCTAATTGTATCTTTGGATTCTGAATGAAGATGGTGTTTAAGTCCAATCTGAGCAAGAAATATCATGATTGTTTATGTTAATTAAAGAATAGAATTTGGATGACCATGACATATGAGTTAATAGAAGAGAGATGTATCATGGTTAGGAAGAGTGTGTCTCCTGGTTACAAGATCTCACCCACCTTCATTTCATTCAAAACACCACCATAATATGAATGCATTATTAAAGTCTTTTCCTATTTTTATTACATTACGCGGGATGATAGGAAGCACACAATTTTAGCTTGCATAAAAAATGAAAATTTAGTGAGGAAATAGATCATATAGGTTAGTTTACTTAAAAAACTTCACATAGTTGCATTTTACATTTACAAATTTCATGAAGGTGTAATTTACATATTCCACATATTTTTTGAAAAAGAGAGAAAGAAAGTTGTATATATCCTTACTCCCTAGATTACACATAATGTATGCATGGTTGGTAAAAGGATGACAAAAAAAAATAAATAAAAGGAAAATGAGAAAAAGAGAAAAAGAAGAGCATAAAGGAGAATAGAGGAAAAGGATGGAGAAAGCAAAAAAAAAGAATAATATATTTGATGTATAAAGGATACGATTGGAAATCTATGTAAAATTACCTACTACTTTTACTCAACATTAGGGTGAGGCATCTTCAACATGCACCATTCCTCCAAAAATGGTAGGCATTAGGACATATTCAACTTATTTGCATACATCATCTAGGCACCTCATTTTGTTGGTTGTATGCCACAAGAACCATCATGTGATGATTGTAATAGGGATAGTGTGCATATTATTTAATAATTAATGAAAGGATATTCCACTTATTATGTTTGATTTGGTATTTGGATAACGAATAAACCTAATAATGTCTGAAGAATGATTTACTCAATCACATATAGTTTGGGTTGAGGTCTTAAACATGAGATCATATATATATTTAGAGTATTTATTCTTCTTATGTCCTTAGTCAGTTATTATTTTGGATATTATAGAATAACAATAATACATAAGAATAACATGTATTGTGAGTGATAACTATGTCTAATTAGTCATGATATTGGATTTCAACTTGGATACAAGGGTACTCGTTAAAGAAAAAATTGTACTGGATATGACCACCTTTACAATGACACATGGAAGTCATATAATGACATGTCAAAATCATATCACAACGTGACAGTGGTGACATGATTCTTAGACCTAATCTTACTACAATAGTCACTGTAATGACCCCACTTCCCAGCAACCCCCAATTAAGGGAGACCAAGAGGTCGGAGGCATTATCCCAATATTTTAGGATCAATGGTTTGAAATTTAATCAAAAATAATTATCAAATTATACTAATACTAAACTAGAAAGTAGGAATAAAATAGAACTTTTGCATACCTTGTAAAATTTGGATCTATGACTTCTATCCACATAAGAAATCTACTTATCTAATCCTCCTTGAAATATTTAGTTGTAACTTCACAAATTTCAATTTTCTATTTGTCCAATTTCATATTTGTACCTAAAATGCCAACAAACAAATCGCTGATCAGTATATTACTATACTGGTATGTGGGGACAAACACAGCATCACAAATAGGCTCTAACAACCTAATTATAGCAAATAGTTGATTAAAAATCCAAATTACATTTTTGATGTAACTTCTCAACCGCTTTTACCCTAAAACCTAGATTACCCTCTCTTAGGGTTTTGTCCTTTCAAGGAACATAAGGCCACCTTCTCCATCTTGAACTTGGTACCTAGGGTCACCTCTCGAGGTGCCCAATGGTCTTCCCTCTGGGGATGGACCAACTCAGACCTTCCCTTCGGGGCTTGGTCTTGCATCATACATTAGGGTGGTATCTAGGTTTGAGAAATACATTCATAATTAATTGTTATACACATAGTGACTTTATGAGATTGCAGAATCAAACAAACAGTTCAGGTTACACATCAATCGAGAAATGTCATGAAATGCCGTGAATCATAAGGTGATTATTCATAAATTAACCACAAACCTATTCAGTAGATTCAACAAGCTAATAGTAAATCCAAGCAAGAAATTGTTCAACCAAGCAGTTCAATCCACACAAGCAAGAATCCTGAAAATGTACATGTACTCTATTTACTATCCACTTTATCAGATTCTATCTATTCACTTGAACTCGATTCCTATGGTTTCCTATTTCCTTTTAGTGTTTCATCATGGTTCATCTTTATCATTGTCACTATAAACCCTAAAATAGAAAAACTACTTACAAACCCTAACTAGCATGTTAAATCCTTCCTAATAGGCTTAGGATCGATTCACAATTGCATTCTTCTAAGGAATCTCAAATTAATCATATTAATCACCTTTACCCTAAATTAGGGTTTCTATATGCATTATTATAAATTCATGTGTGAAAACCCTAAAGCAAGAAAATTATTATCTAAATCAGATTCAACTCTTAATTTTCCTCTCAACCGGTTACTATAACTCAAAATAACATATTCAAGACCTTAAATCTAATTTCCAAACATAATTAGGGTTTTAATCAAAGTTTAATGCATAACATGATCCAATTAAGGAACTTTTGCAATTAGAAATGCAATCAAGATTTAATAACATTTTTAACAGGTTCCTCATGATTGTTTGATCAACTTTCATATATAAAGTTTTCTCATACAATCATCCTATGATTTTCTATGATTTTTACAGGAAAAGGCCTTTCCTACCAATCAGGGACTGCCACATGGATTATCCACTTAGATAATCCATGCCAACGGGTGAGGCCAGAGCCACTCAACTCCCGCCACATGGACACATGGGTCCTACCCCGCGGCACGTGCGCTTGTGAAGAAAAAATGTGAAAAGTCCTAAAAGGGCATTACCTCACTATTGTGACTCAGGGGCAAAGGTGTACAATCATTGTAGGTCATCTTCCTCCTTCGACCTCACACTCTGTGAGTCAGGTGGTCAACTCAAGGGTTGACTCGACACATCTGATCCTCTATGAGAAAACAAATAGCACAGGGGCCTTCACCTTTCTCCCATGAACTCGCCCAACCAAACAATTGCACCTTCGCGCCGATTCTCCACCGTCAACTGGCCTCGACTACTCTGACGAGGTCTGTTTCTTGTCAAGTGGGAAGATCGTGGTTGTTCATCAAATTGAAGGCACCAATAGTTCTTCCTTTGTGTTTTGGTCATGAGGGTATTGGTTCGAGAGTTGCTCACAATGCCCAGACCCGTCCCCTACATATAGGGTTCATAACAGGTTCCCACTGAATTGGGGATTCCTCCAATTCATGACGAAACCTCTAGAAACCTAGGCTAGAAAAGGTCAGAACAACCTCCCAGTGGCGATGGACTTCTTTCCATCCTCGCACATTGCCTCTAACTCGAACAATCTTCGATCAAGTTCCCCACAAACTGGACATCGAGTTCTAGTCTCCCGCAAGATTTGGATAAGGTCCTGACTATTGGATTGCAGATCTGATGGTTCCAAGAAATTGCTCAACTGATAAAACTAGGATTTAAATTCCTATTAAAGTGTGACATTGATTTCATTATCGAATTATCATCTCACTTTAGTATAAATTCAAAAATCCATAACTCCTTAATCGAGTGTCCTTTTTCAACCAAAATTTAAGGGAATCTTTATCTTGCCTTAATCTACTCAGTTAACCAATTTGAGTCCCAAATTCCAAAGGAAAAGGGCATTATATTCATGTACAAGTTATCCTTTATTAAAGCTTATTTAATTAGTATTTTCTCTTTCTTATCCTATTATCTTTGCAACTTGGACTCCTTGGAAGCCAAGGAATCCCAAAGATATGAAATCCATCTTTGAAGGATAATTCCTAGCCTTCTAGATGCTTCTACCTCTTTCTTTTATCCTTATATTAGCTATTCCTTTATTAATTGAATTTCTTTTCCTTTTATTTCCTTTTTCTTGGTATTGGGCCCAATAGCCAATCAGACCCATGAAATCAAACAAGCAAGGCTATTTAGCAAGGAAATCCACTCATTTGAATCAAATCAAACAATTACATGTTCATATATCTTAAAAAGGAGAAATTACATTTCAATCCTAAACTAGGAAAAATGAGGTTATAACATTCTCCCATCCTTATAAGAATTTTGTTCTCAAAATTCAGCAATCAAACAGACAAGGTAGGATATGCTTTTTTCATGTCCGTCTTCAACTCCCATGTGGCCTCATCCTATCCATAATGCTTCCAAAGAACCTTTACCATCTCTATATTCTTACATCTGAGTTCTTTCACCTTGGTATCTAGAATTCACAAAGTTGACTTAGGATATGTCAGCTTCCCTTGAAGCTCAATAGGCTCAATGCTCAGCACATGGCTCAGATCTTACACATATTGCTTCAGATTGGACACATGGAATACATCATGCATCATACTATACTAAGGGGGTAACGCCAAACGGTATGCAGCTTCACCAATCCATTCTAACACCTCAAACATACCCACATATCAGGGACTCAACTTCCCTATGTTCTTCGCTATAGCTTGGAGTAGTCAGATTTTCAAGAATACATGCTATCCCATAGTGAACTATACATCAGTCCGTTTTGCATCAGCATACAACTGATGTCGATCCTGGGCTTTCTTTAGCCTCTGATTAATCAAAGTGACTTTATATACATACACTTGGAGCTCATCTGACCTAAAAAAAATCCTCTCACTGACATCATCACAGTGAAGCAATGACCAACATGTTCTCCCATAAAGAGCTTCGTACAGAGGCATATTGATACTGGCTTGGTAGCTATTGTTGTAGGCAAACTCGGCTAGAGGTAGGTACTGCTCCCACGATCCTCCTCAATCAAGAACACAAGCTCTCAACAGATCCTCTAATGTCTGGATCGTCCTCTCTAATTGTTCGTCAGTCTAGGGGTGATAAGCCATACTGAACTTCAACCTCATCCTGAGTTCTTCATGTACCTACTTCCACAACTTGGAAGTGAACTTTGGGTCCCTATCGGAGATGATGGAACTAGTTACGCCATGCAAATGTACTATCTCCCTGATATACAACTCAGCTAGGTCTGACACCTTGGCAGTGGTTTTTAGAGCAAGGAAGTGTGTGAATTTGGTGAGGCGATCTACCATAACCCATATCGCATCATGACCTCTCTTGGTCTGGGGTAGACCCACCACAAAATCCATGGTGATCTGCTCCCATTTCCACTCTAGAATCTCTATATACTATAAAAGTTTGCCAGGTCATTGGTGTTTAGCCTTCACCATCTGGCATGTGAGACAACTGGCCACAAAGGTCACTATGCCCTTCATCCCTAACCAACAAAAGTATCTCTATAAATCCTTGAACATCTTCATCATTCCTAGGTGTACCGTATACTTGGACCCATGTGCCTCCTACAAGATACAATCCTTCAACGGAGAATCTTTAAGAACCCAGATATGGTTCTCAAACCAGATCCCTCTGTATACTCCCACTAAGAGACGGGTCTGTGTCTTCTCTAATAAGCCCTTCATCTTGTTGAGTTCTGAACTGGTCAACTGTGCCGCCACTATCACACTCAACAAATTTGACTGAATCTAGATGTTGGCCAACCAAACTCGGTCCTCTAACAGCTGTGCAGTCCACTCCACCAGCTCTTCCTTGCCTTTCTACTGGCTAGAAAATAGTTGCACACTTGAGTTGCTTCCGACTTAGTGTATCAGCTATGACGTTCACCTTCATAGGGTGATAGGTGAGGGTGAAGTCATAATCCTTCATGTACTTCATCCATCGTCACTATCATAGGTTTAGGTCTCTCTGTGTCAGGAGATATTTCAGGCTCTTATGGTTGGTGAGGATCTCGAAGGTAGCTCCGTACAAGTAATGCCACCATATCTTCAACACATGGATGATAGCAGCCAACTCTAAGTCATGCGTCAAGTAGTTCACCTCATTAGGCTTGAGTTGTAGGGAGGCATATGCAACCACATGTCAATTCTGCTCCAACACACAGCCAAGTCCCATCTTTGAAGCTTCAGTGAAGATCACAAAACCCTCATTTCCAGAAGGTAGGGTCAACACTGGAGCGGTGGTCAACTTCTCCTTTAGCTCCTAAAAATGATCCTCACATAGACTGAACCACATGAACTTCACATCCTTCTGAGTCAACTTGGTAAGTTGTAAGGCTGTCTTTGAGAAATCCTTGATGAAGCGTCAATAGTATTCGGCCAACCCCAAGAAGCTACGAATCTTGGAGGGGTTCTTCGGTGCAGGCCAGTCTCGAACTGCCGAAACTTTAGCTGGATCCATGACGATTATTCCTCTGAGATGATGTGTCTAAGAAACATGACACGGTCTATCCAAAACTCACATTTGAGAACTTTCCATAAAACTTCTGCTTTCTCAGGATATCAAGATCTCTACCCAAATGGTCACGGTGTTGCTCTAGGTCATCAGAATACACCAAGATGTCGTCTATGAACACGATCACAAAGGAGTCAAGGAAGGGTTGGAACACACTGTTCATAAGGTTCATAAAGACACTGGGTGCATTGGACAACCCAAACGACATGACCACAAACTCATAATGGCCAGATCGGATTCGGAAAGCCGTCTTAGGTATGTCCTCAGTTCTTACTCTCATCTGATGGTAACCTAACCTCAAATCGATCTTGGAAAAGACTCAGGCTGATTTGAGTTGGTCAAATTGGTCGTATATCCTGAGTAGAGGGTACTTGTTCTTAATGGTCGCCTAATTGATCATCCAATAATCGATACACATATGGAGTGATTCATCCTTATTCTTTACAAAGAGCACAGGTTCTCCCCAAGGTGAGGTACTAGGTCAGATAAAACCTTTATCTAACAACTCATGCAACTGGGTTTTCAACTCAAGCAACTCGGCAGGGGCCATTCTTTAGGGTGCATTAGATATAGGGCTAGTCCTGGGAGCTAACTCGATGGAGAAATCTACCTCCATCTCAGGGGGAATCCCTAGTAGATCATCTGGAAACACATCCACATACTCCCGAACAACCTCTATATCCTCTAAGGGTTGTACCTTTGCCTCATGCTCGGTGACTATGGATGGGTATGCTCAGTAGCCTTTGGATATCATCTTCTCAGCCTTCAAAGCCGACACATAAAGGTTGGTGGTTGCGGTTTTCATTCCTCGAATGGTAAAGGGTGGATAGACAAGTTTCCTAATAAGGATCTTCTTCTCCCTACAGTCAATCTTCACCCTGTAGGTGTATAGCCAATCCATACCAAGGATTACGTCGAAGTCCTCCATATCGAGAAGGATAAAATCCGTGGGTATCTCATGATTCAGGTATCTAACCATCAAAACTGGGGTTTTCAAAAGAGAAGTATACATCCGGCCACTACGGGTTGCGACATCTAACACATAACTTAAATCCTTGATGTCTAAACATAGCATTGAAGCCCGATTTCTTGAAATGAAAGTTTTAGTAGATCCTGAATCAAATAAAGCTTTTAAATCTTATCCCATAACTTCAAGCATGCCTACATAAGTTCATAAGATATCAAACTACTATAGCTATTACATGTTCCTATAAAGCTGAAAAGGAAACTCTATGGGTTATTACCCTCTAACACACGGTTTGCATTCGCTTGAGCTTCTTCATTGTCGATGGCAAAAACCCTAGCTTGTCTCTTCTCTCCAATAGGTAGTCCTCCATCTGGGAATCCTCCTCCGACTGGGGGTGCTACTGCCACTGGTTGAGCTGCCATAGGACCTTTCAAGTCAGGCTGAGGATAGTTGGTGATGTAGTGTCCCTCCTGCTGGCATCGAAATCACACCCTCCTCTCAAAGTGATACTTCCCTGGATGTGTTCGTCCATAGGTGCGACACTTCTAGAAACAACCTGCACCGCACTGCTTTCCTTTGTCACCTTGCTTTCCCTTGGCGTTCTTTCACCCATGTCCCTTCTTGTTGTTATTCTTTGGTCATTTAGTTCCTTCAGTGTAACCCAAGTACCCCTTGGGTGGGTTGGGTGCCAGAATCACCGTCTTCTTCATACTCAGGGCATCATCATAAGCATCAGAGAAGGTCTTCGGCTTGCTCACCATCACGTGGGGCTTGATGACAGGGTGCAGGCATTCCACGAAGTGGTCCACTCTCCTATCCTTTGTCATCATATAACCAAAACGTTCCAACATGTGGAACTAGTGAGCGTAGTTAGCAACGAAAAGGTTGCCCTATTCGAGGAAGGTGAACTCCTTCTCCTTCTTCTTCTTGGAAGATAGGGGCACAAACTGGGTAGTGAAGATGGTCTTGAAGTCCACCCAGGCCATTGGGTCTTCACTCAGATATCGACCCGAGATATGGTTCTCCCACCAGATCTTGGCGGTTCCCTCCAGCATGCGAGCCGTGAAGAGCACCTTCTTGTTTTTAGGGGCGTCCAACATATGGAAGTCATTCTCTACAATAAGCATCCACGCATCAGCTCGATCGACGACCTTTGTCTTGTCCTCTCCCCAGAACTTCTCAATGTTCAACTTGATGAAGTCCAAGATGGTGGTTCCTAGTCGGGGACGTACTGGCAAGGGTTCTCCATCCTTGCCTCTGGATGTCTCTCTTAGGGCCAAGGCATTGATTGCCTTGGTCAGCTTCCACTGCTGCTCGATCCAGAGGACATTGGGGGTGTGGACTAACACAAATGGTCTTGAATTAGTGATAACCTTAGGTCGGTCCTCTCCATCATATCCTTTCCAATCATCATCCTTGACCCGATCATCATAAGGCATAGGCTTCGGGTCTGCCTCCTCTGAGGGGGCGTCAACCCTCTTTCTCTACCTAGAGGCCTCCTCCCTAAGGATCCTTCTTCTCTCCTGTGACCACCTCCTCCTCCTCTCGTCGAACCTTTGCTACTTGTGAGAGAGCCTACTCTCAACATTCTCATCTGCGGTGTCAGCCGGTGTAATGACTTCGCCTCCCAGTAACCCCCAATTAGGGCAAGAACTGCATAAAATATCTCATAGGGCAAGAATTGCCCCTCATGTATCACCCTGAATGAGCACACATGCTCTCATCAGACCCTCTTGTTTGGATCATACTAACCATTAGTTAGGGATGATAAGCTGTACTCATATCAATTTCTTCATGTATCTACTTCCACCTTATGGAAGTGAATCTTTAGGTCATATTCGAGAATTTTTGAACTTGCATCCTGGTGCAGTTGAACCATCTCTCTTACTTGTAGTTCAGCCGGATCTGTCTCCCGACAATATTCTCTCTTTCTCTTAGATTATGTCATCTAGGTAAGGAGATCTACCATAACCCATATTGCATCTTGACCTACCTTTTTCTAGGGGAGACTTACCACGACATCTATAGTGATGAACTCCCATTCCCACTAAGGGGCTCTTAATCTTCTATATCAACTCACTGGGTTACTGGTGTTCATCCTTCACCTCCTGGCAAGCATGGCGACAAGCCACATGCAACTTCATCTTAGGTATCCAAAGTACTACTGCCACTTACTATCTTAGTAGTACCACTGTGTATGATGAACTTAAAATCATGATCTCATTTATGTCATGATTCCTTAAGGTTGATTCCTCAGAAACCCTAAAACAATCGAGTCATGAGTTTCATCACCTTCTTTTCCAAAGAAGCGCATCTGAGGTTCTACAACCATCCTTCTATCGCATCAAGGCCTAGGCTAGCTAACCAAAGAACCACTAACTTGATCAACATATCTTGTTACAACTGAGTGTTAGCCAAACATGTCTCCTTTTCCAAACTTAGGGTTAACCTAACAACCTCTTCTAGCCTCCAGCTAAACTAGGCAGCTGCATCTCAACTAGAGAATCCATTACCACCTCACCTCCTTATGTGTAAGGTAATGTTGAAGACATACACCTCCATGTACTCCACTTATTATCTCATCTCAAACTCTAAGTCTATCTTCATCAAGAAAACTCTGAGCTCATCCTCTTAGTTTTCGAACTCAACCTTGTATAGCTCACAAATTCCACATAGCTCATGATAAAAACATCCTCATAAGATGACTACCTTAGTTCTCTTAGTGTTTGTAAATCACCCACTTATCGTACACTCCATAAGGGTACATTATTATCTCTATCCTCATACCTCATAGCAACATTTCAACTCACATTATCTTTATCCTTGGTGTATGACATGTGTATTGTCCTATATCTCACTCCCATAATAAGAGGAAATCAACATTTGGCTATAGTCCAAATACATAGTTCTTCCCATTCTAAGAGTAGAGATGGTACATCCCACATTTCCAGTACACTTACAAATCTAAACTCAAACGTGCATAACATGCCTATACATCATGAACATCTCAATATCTAGGTTACTTCCATGAAAAATTGGTCTCGAACCCAGTTGGGTTATCATACAATCCTTAGTCATCTCCTCTAGGTATTTAGGGTGCTGACACTCTTGAGGTCATCCCTTCTCCCTTATGCATCAAAGATTGCCCTCTTCATTTGCCCTTTGGGTCCCATGAGTTCATGAAGGTGATCAATCTCCTAGCCCATGACCTTCAGACAATGATAGTTGTTACCTCTCGACCCTATGGTCATGTAGAACTAGGGAATTAGGCAACTCCTACTTTCATCGGTCTTATCCCTACCTAACCCTAGGATAGACTTAGGATTCTAACATAGTACATATCCAACTTGAAACCTTACCCAATACTCCATCATCTCTCATGGCATTTGTGGTATGATTTCCATCCTTTCATAGGGATCATGGCGACTTACTTGCCTTGGTCAGGCCCCGTCCCCATGCACTTAGAGATGATTATCTATGGGTCTGTAGGTTCATTCTCTTACTATGTACTCTCTAGTTAGCTTCTCAAGATCCTATGAGACCTCTTTAGGTTACCTCAACCCAACAAAAGTTGATCCATACCCTATAGAAGGGCCCCTCTCCCAAGATGGGAGGAAACTACATCTTGATAGGAACAAAGGTCACAAATGTACCTACGTCTCAAGTTTATATCCACATGAGCATGCTTAACCCCGTCAAGCTACTAAGGCTCATAGCTAACCAAAGACCACCTACTAAACCATGCTAGGTCTACCTGATAAGTCATACTTGTTCTCATTCCTCAAAATTGGACCAAGATCATACCTACCCATGTCACAAACTTATAGGCGAGGGGTTCATCAATCATATACCTTAATCTCAGGGGTTCCCATTCCTCTAAACATGAGGAGTGCCATGCTCAATCTATGGAACCTCAAGTCTCATCATGAGCATCAGGTGCACCATGCACTACTACTTCCCCTCTTAGGTCTAGGGACCCTAGGTTCACCTCTTTATGCGACAGTTGTCCAACTGCATGCTCAACCTTTTAACCACGTACCAAACATGTATGAGGTATAACATGCACATCCTGTCACCATTCTAATTGAATAACACCTCAAAGTGGAGTCCACCTCAAGGACAACCGACTAGGTATAAGGCCTCACAACTCATTACTATACCTTTCTAGGGAATAAGGAACTTTTCTTCCTAACCCTAAAAGGGTAAACACCTATACCATAGGCACATAGGTACCAACAACCTTATCCTCTCTCTAGGGTTTGGTTCCTCTAAAGGAAACCAAGATACCATCAGCATGAGGCAACCATAACCATCCTCTTAGGTCGCATCATCCTCAACTTCTCAGGGTTTCTCCTAGCCTGGAGTCTAAACTTCCAACCTTCTAGCTCAGATCATGCTCTCTCTCTTTCTAGAGCTTAACCCTACAACAACATTACTACTAGAGATCCTCTCTCGAAGGTGGATCAAGCTCACAAGCGTACACCTACATGAGTGGAACCTATGTTTGTATCAAGATTATCCATAAATATTCATGCTTATCTCATAAGCAATCCAACATACTCTCCTGGCTAGGGTTTTAGCCTACTGTCAGTCCTACTGACGTACTTTGGGTGCAACTTTGCCATACTCATATAAGCTCATAGGGTTTCTATATGGTCATCACTAACCTCATCAATGAAGGAGTTATCCTTCACCCTAACATGCACGACCCTTCCCAGGGTTGGGTCATCAAAGGTACTAGGTCAACCAACCTCACATGGCTCATATCGTCATGGGTATCCAAACCAAAATCATGTCAACCCACATGGTCTACCATGCCATCTAACTCATCATGTCATCCCTCTCTAACCACCACTTAGGGTTAGGGTTGACATCATCCCTAGAGGATGTGCCATGTATCTACCTTTAATGGAGATCTCTACCTCCAAAACCAACTCTCTGCTCATCCTCCTGACCAGAGGGTCTAACCTAAGGCCTATCATGACAAGACATGTCATACGACCTAAGCATGCATATATTCTTTAGTTTACGCTTAAACTATTAATCTTATGCCCATGACATCTTATTTACATGCTTTTTATTAATTTTGGTGGAGGATTACTTAACCTTATCATGCATACCCTATCCTTAAGAGGGTGAGTGTGACATCCAACTCATAAAAACATGATTAAATAATGCAGAAGCATTCTCTAAGCAGTGGATTACCAAAAATCACTAAAAATTAAAAACTTTTTATCAAGAGGTCCATCAAATAAAAACTTTCTCACATAAAACAAAAGTAACACATTTACATTCTGTTTTTCAAAAGTACATATCTTGTATCATCTCTTTCTGTGAATTACAAGCATCAACTGTCCTGTTAAACTAAATACAGGAAATATGAAAATCTTGAGGCACTGAGCCAAAATCTCAAAAGCACTAACTACTACTCCAAGGACCTGAGAGTATAGAGACGACACATAGGAATCTATCTACATCTATACAAGGTATAACATCCAGTGTCTCCACCTGAGACTTCACTGTTGTCCCTACTGTTGCTGCTGCTGTCCTTCACCTACTGAAGGATTCCTGTCTCCTCGTCCGTGACCATCTAAAAATGTAGTTCCCACGGGGGTGAGACAATTGTAAATTGTCCCAGCGAGAGATATAACTCTCCGCCAGTAACATTATTATTGCAGCTTAAGAAGATAAATATGAATAGAGGAATCATATTTGTTTGACAACAGTTAATTGAATGTCTAACATATTAGAATATTATTCTTATCTAAAACATTGCAGCTATAACTTGAAAGAGAAACATGTCACTTATCCATTAAGGAATATGAAGAACATATATAACATTTATTCACTATAGAATCATTACCACAACATCAACTCTCTTCAGTCTTAGATCATATATCTAATGCATGACATTGTCATTGTAGAGTCATGGCATGTAGCCATACTCTTTTCATAAAGTTTGGGGATCTTAATCCCTCAGCTCACCAAGTACAATCCCACTTCTTAACAAGTTCATCATCATGATTATAGTATCTGGGTATTTAAACCCATAACTCACCATATGATACTTATTACCACTTATTAGGTAACTTAATACCTTCAGATCATCTGACTAAGGACATCATAATTCTTGTTACACAATGTATTGCACATAGTACATAAAGCTCAATGATTCTTACTACACAAAGCATATGAAGGCTTATAAAGCCTATAAAAATTCTCAATAAGCAAAGCATCATTGCCCATACCTGGATATGCTCTTCATCTCATCATTCCTGCATGATTAGTATTCATGATAACAATTATAATGCTTCCATATCAGTATCATACAACACTAAGTAATATCACTCTTCCCTTTTTAGGGTTCATGATTTCTCTTTCACATCAGTACCATACAACACTAAGTAATACCACTATTCCCTCTTTAGGGTTCATGGTACCTCTTTTATATCAACACCCTTCATTAGGGTTTTCCATAAATAACCACTTGGGTTCTTAAGATCATATTATTAATGAACAGACCTATTCCATTGTTTCTCACAGCTAGAAGCCAAAAGAGATATCATAAGTATTCAAACATACTTATATATCCTCATCATTCATCATTGAATGTATTAACAACACACAATATAAGTTTCTCTCTCATATTTATCAGAATATGATTGTATCATAGTTTATTGATTTGGATTAAACTTTCCATAAGGCATGTTAGCCTACATTCATCAAGGTGCATTACATCTCAATTAACAATTGACATGACACATTTCATGTGTCATCCATTCCAATTATAGTGGACTTATAACATATCAAGGTATATCAGAATTGGGGTGTTGGATGTGATATCTATCATATCTTGATGTATCATTTCCCTCAACACCTTCATCTTACTTGGGTTCATCCACTTAGCTTGTATTAGGATATTCCCCATCATAGTACTTTATGCACTAGATCATCACATTCATCATGTAATGTATTGGTCATAGCTCATCTATTTAGAAAAATACAACCATTGCCAATGATATGGACTCACCCTTGAGTCAGGGACTATTAATGTAAGGATATCCATTATCAACCCCTCTAGGTGTTACATTTGTCAATACATGAATCACTATTCCATGAATAGGAATAGGATCTCCACAAATATAATTTGAGGTTCACTTATTATCTTACATATATATGGATTTCACCTAGGCTCACTCTTCATTAGAGTTTCACATAACATCATTCTATATCAGGGTTTCACCTAGTATTATGTGAAATTAGGATTTCACAACACATCACCTAGTCATAGGACTTCACCTAGAATTAGTAGCACTACTCTATATTAGGGTTTCCTGCACATTTACCCCATTTTAGGAATTAAGGTTTACTATTCACATCCAAGTAGGGTTTTTCTTGTCTCATATCCAAATTAGGGTTAGGATGTACAATTCCCATTAAATTAGGGCTTCTTACATTGTTACACTAAGTTAGGGTTACATCATCACCCTAGATTATGGTTTCACTGAGCTTTTCCCTTAAATTAGGGTTTCACATAACCTTGCCCTAAATTAGGATCAAGGTACATCAATCATTTCAATGAGGATTTCATGATCTCATAATATGGATCAAATCCTGATTACATGTTTGTTCACAATGAGAGAATTAGGGTTTATTAAATAAGCCATCATCTCTCCCATTCTCTCTCCCTCTCATCCTCTTTAGGGTGATAAATAATCCAAGATTAGTCTAGGTCAACTTTTCACTTGAGTACATAGAGCTAGGGTTAACCTTCATAATCATCATTGGTCTACATCATTAATAATCAGTTATCTAATTGACCCTTGATTATATTAGGTGTCCAAATGGTTTAATCAATTTGAACTTCAAAAGTTCTTAGTCACTTAGGCCTCAAACGGTCTTGTCACTTAGACCTCAAATGGATTTGACCAATCAAACCTCAAATGGTATTGCTCAATAAACCTCCAAATGGTCTTGGTTACATATTTGAAACCATTTGGTAAAGGTGACCATCAAGATCGTTTGCTAAAGGTGACCCTCAAGATCATTTGCTAAAGGTGACCTTTAAGATCGTTTGCTAAAGGTGACCTTTAAGATCGTTTGCTAAAGTTGGTCACTTGAAACTGTTTGCTAAAGTACTTTTTTGAAACCGCATGAACTCAACCGGTTTGGGATCGTTTGGTCCCAAATGGTATTGAGACCGTTTGGTCCCAAACGGTCTTGAGACCGTTTGGTCCAAACCTCCTCAAAACTGCATGGACCAAAAATAGTCTCAACTAATCAAATTGAATTAGGGTTTCCAATGTTGGTTCCTTCAACCATTGAATTCATGTAACCAATCATCAATGGGACCTATCACCATACTTTAATTGAGTTAAATAGGTCATCCTTCAACTGATTTGACCCTCAATTGACCCTCAATTGGTCATCAATTAGGGTTTGAATCAATTGTATTAAGGTTTGGAATAGATGATCCTTCAACATTAATCAATGTAAGATTAGTTACTTTGTAACCATTGAACCATCATCCAAATTGAGCATGACCTGACCCCAAATGGTCTTGAGGTCGTTTGGATGACCTCCAAATGGTCTTGAGACCGTTTTCCCATGTCAACATCAAAATCCTAGTCAACCAATTAGGGTTTGGATCATTGGATTGATCACCAAATCAACAATTGATTACACTTCAACTTAGTATCTTTGGATCTTCAATTGCTCAACCATACCTAACACTAGACCTCCAAACGGTCTTGGGTGAACACAAAACGGTCTGGAGACCATTTGGATGATCCCCCAAATGGTTTTAAAACCGTTTGGGTCAATCAACCCAAGTTTCCAACTTAAACACTTATGAAATCAGCACTCAACCCGATTAGGGTTTTGGTGATTGTTGGACCTTCAACTCATGAACCAATTAGAGTTAATCAATTATAATTGATGGGTCATTAACCTAGATCATTATGAACAAATCCACAAATGGTCAACCCTGGTCAACATCACCAAACGGTTTGAAACCATTTCCCTCCATGCAGTTTGATGAAACCGTTTCATTCCAAACAGTTTGAAACTGTTTGCTCCCAAATGGTTTGGGAAACCGTTTGAGCAACTAAGGAGACCGTTTGAACTGGGATTTTTCTTGGATAAACATATAAGATTATGTCATCATATTATTCCTCTGTTTAAGCAAGAACTGCTGCTGTTCTTCATGGGAATTTTAGCAATGAACTAAAAGAGTATCAAATAGAAAGGAATAACCAACGATTATTATAGAAATGGATGCAATAGCAATGATTAAGGGTTTGAGTTATAAAACCCACCTCTAAAACTGATCCCAAGATCCAATCCCCACGGCTCTAATGGTGGATGGAGTTCCATCAACTATCCATGGTCCGTTCTTGAGCTTTTGGATGAGCAAGTTGGCTAGGATTGGAAATCGGATGAAGAAAACCAATAATCAAGCATTGATTTAGGGTTTTCACCATGAATCTGAGGTAGAAGATGATCAAAACTTACCAACAGGTTATGGCCGTCCTTCTCCTACTCCTGAGCTCTTTCTTGTTTGGCCAAAGCAAAGATGAGAAAAGGAATTTCCGAGGAAACGATCCTTAAGTGTATTGGAAAAAGGACATGTATAAGGGATTTTCAAGGAAAGAGAAAAAGGATTATTTTCTTTAAATTCCAAAATAATTTCCACCAAATCCCCCTCCATTTCTTGGCCACGAAGCCATCTTCATGTTCTTGCAAAACCTCTTCATCATCCAAGAATTAATGGAAAAGAAATTAAGCACCTTAAAGAGTTTTATATTAATATCCAACCTTTTAGTGGATATTACTTTTTATTATGATAATGTGAGTGGGCTTCCACTCAAACAAGATCTTTTTGTGCCCAAGAAAGGCACAAGCTCTTCCAACACTATTGCAAACACATCCTTCAACTTTTGGTTAAAGGGTTCCTTAACTAATTTATTTCTTTTTGCATTAAATTAAATTAAAGTTCCATATATGCTTAAATCTTGATTATTTTAATGTCAAGATTCTCTCTCCTCCAAGTTAATCCAAATGAGGCGCCCCTCTCATTTTATTTGCTCTACTGGATTCCAAGAAACATTAGAGACCCTCTAGAGGTGATATTTTGCATATTGAACCCTAGGTTTTGAGTAAATTGCACATTACACCAAAACTAGGTTTTAATGCACAAGGATTGCTCTATAAGATTTATCTTGATGCCCAAGCTTGTGGAAACCATACCACTACATCATATTCATTCATATAATATATCAACATCAGAGGAACATATTATCATGTGCAATTTACAATTAAACCTCTCAACTTGAGTAATTTGCACTTTAGTCCAAAATTAACAAAACAATGTTTCAACATTGTTCAAACAGGACCAAAATTGAAACATAAGTTCCTCATGAGCCCTAATTACTTTTCACAAGATAATATTAAGCATATAGTCAACCTTATTAGGCAAATCATCTAGGTTTAAGAATAACCCAGTTCAGGGGTGTTACAAATTATAAACCCCTAACAAGAATTTCGTCCCCGAAATCCCAAGAAAAGGAGGGGTAGATTATTCATTAATCATGCCCTCAAGTCTCCACCTAACTTCTCAATGTTATGGAGATACCATTGATCTGTAATCCACACAAAGTTCCTTTCATTAATTTCAACCTTATCAATGTTTATGTTTATGCATAGCATAAACCCCTAACATATGATGTCCATATTATTGAAAGGAAGAAGCATAAAAGAACATATTTCTATCATCACCCAAGAATATTTACCAAAAGAGAAATATATATATCTAACATAGATAATTCACTCAACAATCCTTTATTTGTTTGGGAAAGTTCACTGAGAAATTTATTTGGAAAAATTCACTAAGAAAGTTCACTGAGAATGTTTACTAAGTAATTTATTTTGGAAAATATTCACTGAGAAAATTCACTGAGGATGTTCACTAAGTAATTTGTTTTGAAAATATTCACTAAGAAAGTTCACTGAGGATGTTCACTAAGTAATTTGTTTTGAAAGTATTCACTGAGGATGTTCACTAAGTAATTTGTTTTGGAAAATATTCACTGAGAAAATTCACTGAGGATGTTCACTAAGTAATTTGTTTTGAAAATATTCACTAAGAAAGTTCACTGAGGATGTTCACTAAGTAATTTGTTTTAAAAGTATTCACTGAGAAAGTTCACTGAGGATGTTCACTAAGTAATTTGTTTTGGAAAATATTCACTGAGAAAATTCACTGAGGATGTTCACTAAGTAATTTGTTTTGAAAGTATTCACTGAGAAAGTTCTCTGAGGATGTTCACTAAGTAATTTGTTTTGAAAGTATTCACTGAGAAAGTTCACTGAGCATGTTCACTAAGTAATTTGTTTTGGAAAATATTCACTGAGAAAGTTCACTGAGGATTTTCACTAAGTAATTTGTTTTGAAAGTATTCACTGAGAAAGTTCACTGAGGATGTTCACTAAGTAATTTGTTTTGGAAAATATTCACTGAGGATGTTCACTAAGTAATTTGTTTTGAAAGTATTCACTGAGAAAGTTCACTAAGGATGTTCACTAAGTAATTTGTTTTGGAAAATATTCACTGAGAAAATTCACTGAGGATGTTCACTAAGTAATTTGTTTTGAAAGTATTTACCGAGAAAGTTCACTGAGGATGTTCACTAAGTAATTTGTTTTGAAAAATTCACTTAACTCTTCCTATCTAATTTCATTATACTCTCTAGATTGTTTCAGAATGACTACTTGATCAGAGTAATAAAAAAGATAACAAGCTTGTTCCCACTACTCACGATTGATATTTATTTGTCATTCTCATGAAATACCATTGACAAGAGTTAAGTCTGAGTATAGTTAAGTTCAGTCGGTCCCTGTCACTCTAGGCCCTTGTATAGATGTGAGAGAGTTGTAAATGATGTTTTGTATGTTTGTTTCCTTAATAAGAGAGAATGCAAATGATTGTCATGTCGTATGTACATGGAAGTGTGAGAAACATAATGAATGTATGGATGTGTATCATTAATGCTGAGATTATATTAGAGAAATGAAAGTTTAATTCTCTTGTAAAGTTAGTTTATGTGGTTCAATGTGAGAAAATAAAGAGTTTGAAAAAGAAGAAAAAGTTAAGGGTGATCTTTTTATTATGTTAAATCCTCAATGTATACCCTAATCTCATGATTAGTGGAAATTGTGAGATCAGGGTTTAACAGCTTTGTATCAGAGCTTAGGTTGAGTTTTCAGGGACCATTAAGTTATAAGTTAGAGTCATAAGTATGGTAGATAGGAGATATTATGATGTTAGCTCTGGGGATTTGAGTATTTGTATATCATGGCCCGGTATCCGAGTACTTGGATCAACCAGTATCAATCTACTCTGTCTATTCTTTCATGTATACCCTGGCTAGGTATACAGTGGAAGGATGGGCTAGAGAAGAACCCTAGAAATATTAGGGTTAGAAACAAGATAAGTAAAACGAATTAAGAGCATAAATATAAAATGATATAGAACTTTCATTTCATATTGTTTTTTATGGGAGATGAACAGAAAAGCTCTTACATGTTTGAATTCAGATATTCAATATTTTGAAATATATATGGCTCTTTAAGATTTGTTGTACACTATGCAGTTGTAGCATTTATTAATTACATTCAAGTAGACTAGAAATGATCTTTGAATGAGCTTTCCTAAGTGGATATTGTAAGGACCCTGACCTTCGTTTAGGGTTTACTCTTTTTGTTTTGCTTAACCTTGATGCTTTAGTGCTTGCTAATCACCTTTAGAGGCGATTAGGGTTTGGTTGTGCTTTGTTGAGAGTTGGAGGGGAAACTTGCAGATAACCCAAGTCTAGGGTTTTGTGGGCAAGTTTGCCACCTTGGGAGGTGTTCCTCTCTCTCTTTGCTTCCTCTAGTGTTGAGAGGAAGGATTGGACTCGTTGTTTGAGTTCTTCTGGGCCTTGGTTGAGCTTGTTGGGCCTTGAGGTGTCTTGTTTTGCCTTAGTTGAGCCTTGTATCGGCCAAGGGATGAGTGTATCGCCCAAGATAGGGTGTGTATCGGCCAACATGTGTGTGTGTCGCCCATGGTGCCTTGTTGTGTCGCCCATGGTGCAAGTTGTTGTGTCGCCCATGGTGTTTGACCTAGTTTTGACCTCATTTGTGTCACCACTAGTGGACACTTGGAGCTTGATGCATGCATGTGGAAATGTCCTTGGACATGTGTTTAGGGCTTTCTAGAGTGGTGGCTTGATCTCTAGGACAAGTGTTCCTCGGTGGATGACACCTTGCCTTGCTCTACCTTGTTTTCTCCTCCCTTTCCTTCTATATATGTGGTTCCCTTCCTTGCTTTGAGTCCCTTTGGTCCTTTAGCTTCTTCTCCATCTTGTTGTGCATGACACAACTCTCTCTCTTTGCTTTTGGTGGCCGATATCCCTTTAAAGGAGCAAGTGGTGGACGATATCCCTTGGAGCTTCTTCTTCTTTGCTTGGTGGTGCTTGGAGCTAGGAGCTTGGAGCTTGCTTAAGGTGGGTTGCATAACTTCTAACCCTAGCTACACTATCTCCTTTCCTTCTTATATGTTGTTGCTAGTTTTGTATCTTGCTTTAGTACCCATGTTGGCCGATCCTCTTTATGGTTTAGGGTTTCTTGGTGAGCTTGTGTTCTTGACCCTCTAGGGTTTTGAGTACCTTGTGCTTGAGGAAGATGATGACCATGGGTGTGTGTTGGGCGATAGGTTGTGTGTTGGACGATATGATGTTGTGATGGACGATATACCCTCTTTTCTCTTGTGACGGGCGTCACAACCTCTTTCCTTGTATTGTGACGGCCGTTAGGCCTAGATTAGTGGTTGCACGATAATAGGATGGGGTTCTCTCTCTCTTGGTTGTTATCTCTAGTGGGCTGAACTGGCCGATATAGGCTCTGTAATGGGCGTTGCTGGGTTATCTTGTGACGGGCGTCACGTTGCTTTGGTATCGACTGATAATACACTGCTGTGACGGGCGTTGCCTGATAGTGCTTGTGCCCAACACACCTTTAGTGGCCGACACCCCTGACGCGTGATACCCCCCTTGACGCGCGACGCAGCGTTGTTGCTTGCTTATGTATCAGCCGTTTTGCGTTAAGCTTTGGGTAAGGGCAGGTGGCCCGATACACCCCTTTTAGTGAGGGTTCTTGATATCTTTTGTGAAGGTTCCTCATTTCATGAAAACAGCCTTATGGTTATGTTCTAATTAAAACGATGGTAACTCCTTATATAGATAAGTGCTCGTTATGATTAAGGTGGTTCATCTATCTTAGCATGGCTATACATATGAAAGTGATTATCTGTTAATGCAAAGGAAAGTAATGGTAAGTGGTTTACTTAATGAATGGTAATGGTAATGGTGGTGGTAATGATAACGCTTGTCTCTTATATTCAACATGACTATATACATGAAGTGATCACCTTTATTATTTGTATAATACTGAAATAAGGATAAGCATAGATATGGTTGCTTAATGATGTTCTTTACGCACATGATCATCAGTTGATGTATAACTGATAAGTATAGAATCTTGAATGTCATCTCATGATGGTAAGCATAGTTCTTATGTTGAAACTATGATTATTGTATACCCTGACCATGCAGGTGATGTTTAGCCATGAAAAGGCTATGAGAGATATGTGATGAGTAACATCACTTTAATAATTACTCTTGTTGATGAGATTGCATATATGATGCATTTGTCCCATGATGATGATGTAAGCCTTGAGAGGCAGTGGCAATACATGATGAGGGATTGAGATCCCATGGTATGTGATGATCCTTGAGATGGATCTGGATGATTGGCAAGAGGCCAAGTGATAACATGTGATGTTGGATCCTTGAGATGGATCAGGTTGATGTGACTACAATAAAAGCATAATGTTGAGCTTATGTTGTTTGTTTCCTATTATAGCTTGCATGTTATACAACTTGGTTGAATATTGCAATCCGTCTAAAAGATATTAAATAATTACAGTAGAATATATCATGTAGTTTGCCCTGGTCATAGATCCATCATCGTCAGGAGTTGGTGATGGTGAAACGGGTTCTCCTGCGGGTTAACCCGGAGCGCATATTTTTGAATATGCGAGGTTTCTCCTAGCCTCAAATAGAGAGGAAAATGAGTGCAGCTGCGGTTGCAGACTCGGGATATATGATGAGCATGGTGAACAGGCCCATGGCTCTGGATATGTGATATGAAGAGCATGAATGTGTTCATGGCTCATATCACGGTGATTAGGCCCATGGCTCAGATATACTAGCATCGTGACCTGTACCGAGGCAGGCTAGAGGAAGGGTAGCCTGTGGAGCTGAGGCCACTTGAGCATGAGACTGCGGTCCTGCTTTGGTTCTTATGCACTGATCACGAGGGGGAAGGTTGTGGAGTCCGGCTCTTCCATTAACCTTGTATGGTACCGGCTATGGGCTTCATAGCCGAAGGTTGGATTTGAACGGTGCAGTTCACTTCCTCAGGGCATAATAAAATATGTAATTCAGCCGTATAGAAATTACTGCTTAAGGAAAAACACGGAACATTGGTTGAAGCCTTTCTTGTGTAGTTAATTTTGTTATATCCTGTAGTTACTCATATGTTCCTCATGTTACATAGCAATATATCTTATCTTGTTAATCATGTTGCATAGAGAAGAATTGGTTATATGCCTTCTGTACAGCTGGTAAGCTTGTCGGTAAGAATAGCTTTGCTTTACATAACTGCTCTGGCTATATCTGTTATCAGTTATCTGTTTCTATAGCTTTATCTTTCTAAGGTTATGTAGTTGCGGCGGGGAGTTATGTTTCTCGATGGGACTGTGTGTCTCACTCCGCTGGTTTTCAGGTGTTCGAGCTCGACGTGGTGGTGGTCGCGGAGTTGTGGCCGAGCAGCTAGACGGGCAGTAGAAGGCAAGTGATGGATATGTTGTTGTTTTGGATGTTTTGTTGTAGAGTCTAGAGTCATCCCTGTACTCTCAGGTCCTCGAAGGTGTTTTGACGTTGTTTCACGTTGTGTGGTCGTTGGTGTTTTGTATATCCTGCTGATGGCCGGATGTGGGCCTTTATGTATATGAACAAGTGATGAACTCATGTGATGGATAGACAGTCGTTCCTCTAAGCTAAGGACAAGTATCAAGGCTCATATATGTTTATATACCATGTTTCCTTGCAGGATGAGGACCTATATGTAATAGTTTCACAGTTTATCTACTGTCTGCAATCGGTTTTAATTAACCCGTGTTTTTGGTAATTGTGGTTATGGTGATTTCCGCACATTTTCGCGTAACACCTCGCTGTCTGTGTGATAGTGGGATGTGTTGCCACAAGTTTTGGTATCAGAGCCCTAGGTTCGCTGAGTCTACAGGGATTTAGGACTAGGTCGTCTGTTCTTGTGTGTGGTCCAGATTTTCTTACAATCGTCTTCTGCCCTTAGCAGAAGAAAAGTCAAGATGTCTGGAAACCATGAAGAACATGCTGATGAGCACAGTGATGTTGCATCAGTTGATGGAGCTTTTGGGCAGGCACATGGAGATCGGGTGCCTAAGGTCCCCCAACCTAACCCAGCCATACTTGAACACCCTGCCTATCAACAGCTTATGGGGCAGATGATGGCTACGATGAATCTCATGGTTGAGCGATTGCCAGTGCCTCCTCCGAGAGCACAGGTTCCCCATGGAGAAGCATTGGGTATTGGGAAGACCTTCGAGTGGCATCGCCGAGTCAGAGCTTCGGATTATGCTGGAACGGCTGATCCAGCGGATGCAGATCTGTGGCTGACAAGTCTCGAGAAGGCTTTCCGGATCCTTGACATCCCCGAAGAAGACAAAGTAAAGCATGATGTCTACCTTCTAAAGGGTAGTGCTGGTCACTGGTGGACCATTGAGGAAGAGAAGCGGACTGGTGAGGTGATCTGTTGGGAAGTGTTTCGGCGTGAGTTCATCAGCAGATACTTTCCGAAGACGTATCTGGATGAGAAGATTAGTCAGTTTGAGCGGTTGCGACAAGGAATGATGAGCATCACCGAGTATGAAGCCAAGTTCATGGATCTGTTGAGGTTTTGTCCTCATATGGCAGCGAAAGATGAGGAGCGGATCAGACGCTTTGAGAAAGGTCTGAGTGCTGAGTTGACAACACCTGTGTCTGCGTTGGAGAACCATGAGAAGTTTTCTATGTTTGTGGAATCTGTTCGAAGGATTGAGAGGTCAGTAAGGGAGAAAAGAGAATCCATGTCCCACAAAAGACATGCTCAGTTTCAGGGACAGAGGTTTGGTGGCTTCAAGAAGCCCAAGTTTTCATCATCGTCAGTGATGAGAGGTTCTGGTGTACCGTCGCAGTGGTCTCCGAGTAAGGGGAGAGGTTATGTTTCTTCACCGTCTAAGGCATATAGTACAGCATCGGTGGCAGTGACAGGGCCATCTAGGCCACGGTTTGACGATAGGACATGCTATACCTGCGGTCAGATAGGGCATGTCAAGTCAAGTTGCCCAAATAGAGATGTTGAAGTGACGCAGCAGCCAAGATTGAATCAACAAGGATCAGATAGGCAGCAGCCCATTAGTAGCAGAGGACGAGGACGTGGTCAAGCGTCTCAAGCTGGATCGTCTGCTCAAAGAAGAAGAGGACGTGGACAGCAAGCAACGGCTCGATTCTATGCTATGAGTCAGCCGGAGGAGATAGTCAACCCACGAGTGGTGACAGGTCAGATGGAGTTATTTCATTCTGATATGTCTTCTTCTTGCTTTATAATTGTTCTGGCTGACCCAGGTGCTACGCGCTCTTTTATCGCCTATAGAATGCTTGAAAACTATCGTTTACATGTTAGCTGTAAGAAGGATAGCTTGTTGTTAGAAACCCCTCTTGATGGTTCCTCGATGCTTCGAGAAGAGTGTCCATCTTGTGTCTTGTCTTTCTCGGGACACAGCATTCAAGTGGATCTTATACCACTTGATATGCATGGTTTTGATGTTATCCTCGGGATGGATACCTTAGAGAAGTATAGGGTTGTTTTGGACTGTGGTTCCAAGCAGGCGGTGTTTGATGATGGTGGAGAGAAGTGGATCTTCCAGGAAGATAGGAAGATTCTTCCGACGTGTCTGGTATCAGCTATGGTGGCAGAGAAGTTGCTACGGTAAGGATGTGAGGCATTCTTAGCTCACATAGTGGATACTGTTTTGGCTACCAAGGCAAAAGGTCCTAGTCTCGAGGAGGTATCAGTTGTCCGAGAGTTTTTCGACATGTTTCCGGATGAGTTTCCTGGTGTTCCTCCACCCCAGGAGATTGATTTTGAGATCAATCTGGTTCCAGGAACACAGCCAGTTGCATAGACCCCTTATAGGATGGCTCCAGTGGAGATGGCAGAGCTGAAGAAGCAATTGTAAGAGTTGTTGGAGAAAGGTTTCATCTGACCGAGTACATCTCTTTGGGGTGCTCCAGTGTTGTTTGTCAAGAAAAGGATGGATCGATGCGGTTGTGTATAGATTACCGGTAGTTGAACAAGCTCATGATCAAGAACAAGTACCCATTGTCGAGGATAGATGATCTGTTCGATCAGTTGTGTGGTGCTACAGTGTTTTTGAAAATTGATCTATGGTCTGAATATCATCAGTTGAGGATTAAGGCGGATGACATACCAAAGTCAGCTTTCAAGACAAGGTATGGTCACCTTGAGTTCGTGGTTATGTCGTTTGGGTTAACCAATGCACCTGCTGCTTTCATGGACCTAATGAACAGAGTGTTCCGTCCATTCTTAGATCAGTTTGTTGTAGTCTTTATAGATGCCATCTTGATCTACAGCCGGGACAGGCTAGAACATGAGCGACATCTTCATCTAGCATTGACTCTTCTTCGCCAACATCAGTTCTATGCCAAATTCAGTAAGTGTGAGTTCTGGTTGGAGGAAGTGACTTTCTTAGGTCATGTGATATCTGCTGAAGGAGTCAAAGTAGATCTGAAGAAGGTGGAATCTGTTGCAGATTGGGAGCAACCGAAGACGCCAACAGAAGTTCGTAGTTTCCTTGGTTTAGCAGGATACTACCGGAGGTTTATCAAGGATTTCAGTGTGATTGTGTTGTCGATGATGAAGTTGATGAGAAAGGATGTACCTTTTGTTTGGGATGATCGATGTCAGCAAGCTTTCCAGAGTTTGAAGGAGAAGCTGACCAGTGCTCCAGTATTAATCCTGCCAGAGTCTGGGAAAGACTATGTTGTTTTATGTGATGCTTCCAAGAAAGCTTTAGGTTGTGTGTTGATGCAGGAAGATCATGTGGTTTCTTTTGCCTCGCGACAGCTCAAGAAACATGAGGAGAACTATCCGACTCATGATTTGGAGTTGGCAGCAGTAGTTCATGCGTTAAAGATTTGGAGACATTATCTTTATGGGGAAGTGTGTCAAATCTTTACGGATCATAAGAATCTGAAGTACATCTTTTCGCAGCATGAGTTGAACATGCGACAACGTCGATGGATGGAGTTGATCAATGATTATGACTACACTATCGAGTATCATCCTGTTAAGGCGAACATGGTAGCTGATGAGCTTAGCAGAAAGTCTTCTTCTCTTTCTTCAAAGAAGGCACAGTTGAGTTCTCTGGTATGCCATAGGCAAGATATGTTTGTTTCTCTACGACAGATGAATGTACAGATGGAAGTCTCCTTGTTAGCTGGACTTCTAGCACGGATGCAAGTCAAGCCTACGCTAAGATAGTAGATCAGAGATGCACAGCAGACAGATGATGTGGTATAGTTGATCAGAACAGAGTTCGGTAGTGAAAAATGTGATGGGTTTCACGAATCTGAGGATGGGCTAGTTTGCTATTATGATAGGATGGTGGTTCCAAATGTTGATGATTTGAGGAAGTTGGTGCTCGAGGAATCACACATGTCGATGTATGCTATGCATCCAGGTGTCACCAAGATGTATCATAGTCTGAAGGACTTGTACTGGTGGCTCGGTTTGAAGAAAGATGTAGCTGAGTTCGTGGCAAGATGCGCAGTTTGTCAGCAAGTGAAGGCTGAACATCAGAAACCGGCAGGTACGTTGCAACCTTTCCCAATACCGCAGTGGAAATGGGATCATATAACCATGGATTTCATAGTTGGTCTACCTCAGAAAACTAGGAATCATGATTCCATTTGGGTAATAGTGGACAGATTGATGAAATATGCCCATTTTCTACCAGTAAAGACGACGTACACAGCTGAGAAACTCGCTCGAGTATATGTTGACGAGATAGTACGTTTGCACAGTGTGCCAGCAATGATAGTTTCTGACAGAGGTCCTCAGTTCACAAGTCGTTTCTGGGAACAGTTGCACAAAGCGTTGGGAATGCAGTTGAGGTTCAGTACAGCCTTTCACCCGCAAACAGATGGACAATCTGAAAGGACTATTCAGACTTTGGAAGATCTCCATCGAGCGTGTGTTTTGCAGTTTCTAGGCAACTGGGATGAACACCTTAGCTTGATAGAGTTTGCCTACAACAATAGTTATCAGCAGAGCATTGACATGGCTCCTTATGAGGCTTTGTATGGAAGGAAGTGCAGATCTCCCTTGTTTTGGTATGAGTCTGGTGAGTATCATCTCTTGGGTCCTGAGTTAGTACAGCAGACAACAGAAAAGATCAAAGTGATACAGCAACAGTTGAAGGTGGCACAGGACAGGCAGAAGTCTTATGCAGACAATCGCTGACGGCCTTTGGAGTTCCAGGTAGGAGACAAGGTGTATCTTAAGGTCTCGTCGTGGAAAGGTGTGCTAAGGTTTGGTCGGAAGGGTAAGCTAGCACCCAGGTATATGGGGCCTTACTCAGTCATAGAACGTGTTGGCTAAGTAGCTTACGAGTTAGAGTTGCCTCCAGAGTTGCACAGGTTACATCCAGTGTTCCATGTCAGTATGCTGAAGAAAAGCCATCCAGATTCGGGAATAGTGATACAGCCAGTTGAGGTTGAGCTTGATGAAGATGTTACCTACAAGGAAGGTCATGTGGAAATCCTTGACAGAAGGGTTAAGAAGCTGAAGAGGAAGGACCTGGTTCTTGTGAAGGTTCTTTGGCATCATCGTGGCGTTGAGGAAGCCACGTGGGAGCTTGAGGAAGAGATGAGGAGGAAATATCCCTCGCTTTTCTCTTCGGATTTCAGGGACGAAATTCCTTGAAGGGGGTTAGCTTGTAAGGACCCTGACCTTCGTTTAGGGTTTACCCTGTTTGTTTTGCTTAACCTTAATGCTTTGGTGCTTGCTAATCACCTTTAGAGGTGATTAGGGTTTGGTTGTGCTTTGTTGAGAGTTGGAGGGGCAACTTGCAGATAACCCAAGTCTAGGGTTTTGTGGGAACGTTTGCCACCTTTGGAGGTGTTCCTCTCTCTTTGCTTCCTCTAGTGTTGAGAGGAAGGCTTGGACTCATTGTTTGAGTTCTTTTGGGCCTTGGTTGAGCTTGTTGGGCCTTGAGGTGTCTTGTTTTGCCTTGGTTGAGCCTTGTATCGGCCAAGGGATGAGTGTATCGCCCAAGATAGGGAGTGTATCGGCTAACATGTGTGTGTGTCACCCATGGTGCCTTGTTGTGTCGCCCATGGTGCAAGTTGTTGTGTCGCCCATGGTGTTTGACCTAGTTTTGACCTCGTTTGTGTCACCACTAGTGGACACTTGGAGCTTGATGCATGCATATGGAAATGTCCTTGGATATGTGTTTAGGGCTTTCTAGAGTGCTGGCTTGAGCTCTAGGACAAGTGTTCCTAGGTGAACGACACCTTGCCTTGCTCTACCTTGTTTTCTCCTCCCTTTCCTTCTATATATGTGGTTCCCTTCCTTGCTTTGAGTCCCTTTGGTCCTTTAGCTTCTTCTCCATCTTGTTGTGCACGACACAACTCTCTCTCTCTTTGCTTGTGGTGGCTGATATCCCCTTGAAGGAGCAAGTGGTGGATGATATCCCTTGGAGCTTCTTCTTCTTTTCTTGGTGGTGCTTGGAGCTAGGAGCTTGGAGCTTGCTAAAGGTGGGTTGCATAACTTCTAACCCTAGCTACACTATCTCATTTCCTACTTATATGTTGTTTCTAGTTTTGTATCTTGTTTGAGTACCCATGTTGGCCGATCCTCTTTATGGTTTAGGGTTTCTTGGTGAGCTTGTGTTCTTGACCCTCTAGGGTTTTGAGTACCTTGTGCTTGAGGAAGATGATGACCATGGGTGTGTGTTGGGTGATAGGTTGTGTGTTGGACGATATGTTGTTGTGATGGACGATATACCCTCTTTGCTCTTGTGACGGGCGTCACAACCTCTTTCCTTGTCTTGTGACGGCCGTTAGGCCTAGATCAGTGGTTTCACGATAATAGGGTGGGGTTCTCTCTCTCTCTTGGTTGTTATCTCTAGTGGGCTGACCTGGCCGATATAGGCTCTGTAACGGGCGTTGCTGGGTTATCTTGTGATGGGCGTCACGTTGCTTTGGTATCAGCCGATAACGCACTGCTGTGACGGGCGTTGCCCGATAGTGCTTGTGCCTGACACACCTTTAGTGGCTGACACCCCTGACGTGTGATACCCCCTTGACGCGGGACGTAGCGTTGTTTCTTGCTTATGTATCAGTCGTTGTGCATTAAGCTTTGGGTAAGGGCAGGTGGCCCGATACACCCCTTTTAGTGAGGGTTCTTGATATCTTTTGTGAAGGTTCCTCATTTCATGAAAACAGCCTTATGGTTATGTTCTAATTAAAACAATGGTAACTTCTTATATAGATAAGTGCTCGTTATGATTAAGGTGGTTCATCTATCTTAGCCTGGCTATACATATGAAAGTGATTATCTGTTAATGCTAAGGAAAGTAATGGTAAGTGGTTTACTTAATGAATGGTAATGGTAATGGTGGTGGTAATGATAACGCTTGTCTCTTATATTCAACATGACTATATACATGAAGTGATCACCTTGATTATTTGTATAATACTAAAATAAGGATAAGCATAGATATGGTTGCTTAATGATGTGCTTTACGCACATGATCATCAGTTGATGTATAATTGATAAGTATAGAATCTTGAATGTCATCTCATGATGGTAAGCATAGTCCTTATGTTGAAACTATGATTATTGTATACCCTGACCATGCAGGTGATGTTTAGCCATGAAAAGGCTATGAGAGATATGTGATGAGTAACATCACTTTGATATTTACTCTTGTTGATGAGATCGCATATATGATGTGTTTGTCCCATGATGATGATGTAAGTCTTGAGAGGCAGTGGCAATACATGATGAGGGATTGAGATCCCATGGTATGTGATGATCCTTGAGATGGATCTGGATGATTGGCAAGAGGCCAAGTGATAACATGTGATGTTGGATCCTTGAGATGGATCAGGTTGATGTGACTACAATAAAAGCATAATATTGAGCTTATGTTGTTTGTTTCCTGTTATAGCTTGCATGTTATACAACTTGGTTGAATCTCGCAATCTGTATAAAAGATACTAAATAATTACAGTAGAATATATCATGTAGTTTGCCCTGGCCATAGATCCATCATAGTCAGGAGCTGGTGATGGTGAAACGGGTTCTCCTGCGGGTTAACCCGGAGCGCATATTTTTGAATATGCGAGGTTTCTCCTAGCCTCAAATAGAGAGGAAAACGAGTGCAGCTGCAGTTGCAGACTCAGGATATATGATGAGCATGGTGAACAGGCACATGGCTCCGGATATGTGATATGAAGAGCATGAATGCATTCATGGCTCAGAGCACGGTGATCAGTCCCGTGGCTCAAATATACTAGCGTCGTGACCTGTACCGAGGCGGGCTAGAGGAAGGGTAGCCTGTGGAGCTGACCCTGTGGCTGAGGCCACTTGAGCATGAGACTGCGGTCCTGCTTTGGTTCTCATGCACTGACCACGAGGGGGAAGGTTGTGGAGTCCGGCTCTTCCATTAACCTTGTATGGCACCGGCTATGGGTTTCACAGCCGAAGGTTGGATTTGAATGGTGCAGTTCACTTCCTCAGGGCATAATAAAATATGTAATTCAGCCGTATAGAAATTACTGCTTAAGGCAAAACACGGAATATTGGTTGAATCCTTGCTTGTGTAGTTATCTTTGTTATATCCTACAGTTACTCATATGTTCCTCATGTTACATAGCAATATATCTTATCTTGTTAATCATGTTGCATAGAGAAGAATTGGTTATATGCCTTCTGTACAGCTGGTAAGCTTGTCGGTAAGAATAGCTTTGCTTTACATAACTGCTTTGGCTATATCTGTTATCAGTTATCTACTGCTATAGCTTTATCTTTCTGAGGTTCTGTAGTTGCGGCGGGGAGTTATGCTTCTCACTGGGACTGTGTGTCTCACTCCGCTGGTTTTTAGGTGTTCGAGCTCGACATGGTGGTGGTCGCGGAGTTGTGGCCGAGCATCTAGACGGGCAGTAGAAGGCAAGCGATGGATATGTTGCTATTTTGGATGTTTTGTAGTAGATTCTAGAGTCATCCATGTACTCTCAGGTCCTCGGAGGTGTTTTGACGTTGTTTCATGTTGTGTGATCGTTGGTGTTTTGTATATTCTGCTGCTGGCCGGATGTGGGCCTTTATGTATATGAACAGGTGATGAACTCATGTGATGGATAGACAGCCGTTCCTCTAAGCTGTGGACAAGTATCAAGGCTCGTATATGTTTATATACTATGTTTCCTTGCAGGATGAGGACCTATATGTAATAGTTTCATAGTTTATCTGCTGTCCGCAATCGGTTTTAATTAACCTGTGTTTTTGGTAATCTGTGGTTATGGTGATTTCCGCACTTTTTCACGTAACACCTCGCTGTCTATGTGATAGTGGGATGTGTTGCCACAGATATTCTTTCCACATGTTTGAGATTTATAGGAGTTAGTTAATCCTGAGCAGCTCTTGGCTTCAGGACTGCAGGTTTGTCCTGATCCAATTGTAGGGTGCGTTACTAGGATCTAATGACTCCTATTGAAAATATAATAAGAGTAGACTCTGGATAAATTAGACCCACACCATAGTGAGAATGTACATATAATAAGATGTTGAAACATATGGGAAAGATTAGAATAGCTAAGAATTAGTTGGAACTGATATCTGAGATCCAACTTTGAGGCATCATATGAGAAACCCTTAATTGGGAATAAAGGAACACGACATAAGGTTCGGATTAAATTTAATTATTAGTATTATATGAACTTTAAAGATGAAATATGAATTTTAAATATGAGAAGATAATGTAAGGGCCAAGATAGTAAGAATCAATCATGAGGAATGGATTATATAATCGAGTACAATACTTTTATGTACCCCAAAGAAAAGGGAAAATGGAAGAAAAGGGTTAAGTAGACAATAAGTAAATATAAGTGAAGAGTCTTTAGAAGAGTTAAAGTAAAGAGAAAACTAGAAATTAATGATGACATGTGGAATAGTAGTATATGGTAAGGGGATTATGGAAAGTAATGAAAAGGTTTGAAACATGGTGGAGTAATATAGATTATAAAAGAAAGAGGTTAGAAGGTTCAATCAAGTTCTAGTTAGTCAAGTATCCTTGTTGATAATTAATTAAACCTACATATGAGAAATGTATTAATGAATGTTTGAAGATAAGAATTCCAAGTCTCAAAATCATCTTCTCTTTCATATCTTCCTTAATGAGAGCAATGTGGGAATAAAGTGATAAGAAAATGAATCATATATGAGGCATAACCACCATGGTAGAGGCATCTAGTGAATGTAATAATGACATACAATATGATGATGAAACCGTAGCAGGGTAAATTGAGAATATAATATATCTGAATGGCCAAGTAAGAGAAAGGAAATTCAATTGATAAGATAAGGAAGACTTTAGTAAAACTTGTGAGATCCAAAGTTTGATTTTCAAATTAAGGGAGCAAAGTCACACACGTTATTGTCGTGCTACTGATAAGAACCAAACCTTAGAATGTTTAGAGTTGTAGTAGTTCAAGGGTTGTCACTAGTGATTTGACCTTGAATACTAGCATCTCTATAAAACAAGATCATGTGATTTGCACTATGAGAAGTAAACTAGCACTGATAGTAATCCTAGATAATCTGAAAGGTTGATGAACAATATGAAAATGATTCAGAGCAAAGGGTAAGAAATAAATTTGAAATGTAACACGTGTGTTTTGAACAAAAGGAGAAGTGCAAGATGAGCAAATTGTAATCTAAAGCAAATTCTTGCAGTGATAGCAAGAATGATGAATAATCTATCCATACCTTGTATGTTTCAATTTTAGGGATGTTTAATCTACATGATTAAAATGAGAAGGATAAGTAGCAAAAAGTAACTAGTAATGAATGAGGAGATAAGAGAAAACAATGGCTTTCAGTAATATGTGAATTTGTTTTTAGAAGTATAATTTGTTGAAGGTATATTAAGGGATGTAAATTGGTTCTACGTATGATTTTAGTGTACATGTGCAAGCAATATGTTAATTAAAGGTGTATGATAGTTTTAGTCATTCATACCAGTAATCCATCTTAGTAATATACAATTGTTATATGGTGATATGGTTCAAATGATGATAAAACAAATGGAGGGTTACCCTGAATAAGGTAGTCTTACCTATTAACTCATATGAATAGAAGGGATGATAACCATATTGTATCAATATGTAACCCTAATGAAGTACAACTTGTTATACCTAGTTTTAAAATAACTAAGTGATGGTAATTAGGTATGAATAGTCTTTAAATGACTAATACAATCACGGAGTACTCTATTAGTGTTGTTGAAACCTTAGTATGCTATGACCCAATGGTTACACTGTGAATTATGTGTGGGTTCATATTTGAAAATAGTATGGAATGTGATGGTAATGCTTCACCTTATGCATCCATGATCCAACGGGGATGTCGTGAGTAGTATTGTACAATTGTTGTTGAATCTAGTCTTTGAACTCAAGACTATTTTGCTATTTGAGTAGCACAATAGTAAAAATTCAAAACAACATGGTGAACTCTCTTTTACGACTTAGAGATAATACATAACAATAGTACATATTGAGTTGTATGAATTGAGATAGTTGGATCGGATTATCAATGTTGAGGTAACACCTTAAGAGTATAAAAATATTGAAATGGTTGTTTCTCTCTCTATCCTATGATTTATTGTGGCATAGAGAATTCATTTGTTATTATTGAGCAGTCACGATTTAAACATGTTGTGATTAGAAAAGAAATAAAGGACTTAATGTTGAAAACTGCATTCAAGTATGAAATACAAGAATATAATGACATGTAAGATTTCATAAGCTTAAAATAAACCTTGAAAATACTTTTCTTGTACATTTATGTTTTGGGGATGAAACCTTTTAAAGGGGGGAAGAAATGTTATGACGGTATCCGAGCTTAATTGGTAAACTAGGGTTTACCTGGATGATTATATGCTTAATTGGATTGATCATTTCTTAAATCTAATTAATAATGATAATTCAATTATGATTTTTTAAACCTAATAAGAACGTTAAGTGTTCTATTGTTTGATAAATTAGGGTTTGAGAAATATAAACCCTAGTTGGCTGAAATTAGGGTTTTGATGGTATATGAGTATGGAATTTGATCAAGATAGTAGTACGGTAAATAATTTATCATATTTTCTATGTCATTTGGATTTAATTGATATTTGTATATGATATGCATAACTCAATCTTGCATTTTATTTTAAAAAATCAGAATTTTTGGATGATCTTTGAAAGTCATTCTCGGTCGAGATATACTTCAACAGACCATGCTGACAGAATGTTATTCAGCAGTATATTGTTTGATTTTTAATTATTTATTGGTAATTCCAAATGATATGAAATTTTAAATGGAGATCTGAAATTAAATCCTAAACAACATTTAAATTTTTTATAATTTTTGGATGTGTTTAGACCTTATCAGTAGACGAATTTCAGTAATTGACATTTCTGCAGAATTCTGGATAGCACTTCACTATACAATTTTTATTTATTTAATAGAAGCTTGGAATGATTTCAAATTTTAACTCAAGCTTTGTAACTTAATTATACATAACTTAATAAATTATAATAATTTTTGGAGAAGTTTTGGTCTCTGAAATACACGAATGTACAGAGAACCTTTTTATGACAGAAAACTTGCTGAAATAAGAAAAAGTATAGTAAGGGGTCAAAATGCACTTGACCCAAGCAGCTCAATTTCTCTATATGGTCAACCTAACACACAAGTATCTCTCATAATTCATGATTCAATATAGATAAATGAAATCCTAGACAGAGAGGGAGAGTTAGGGTTTGAGAGGAGAAAGTGATGGAGATGTTGACCTAGGGTTTTGCGGTCCGAGGAATGATGAAATCATGTAAGTTTAGCTTCTTTGGATATAGTTTCATGGTGAATCTTATCTCATATGTCAAAATTCCATCCCTCCTCTAATTTGATCCAAAATGGTATCAAAACTTCCCCTTTTCTCACTCTGTCTTCATAATCCCTCATTTCTAGAGTTTCCGAGTTGAAACGATGAAGAATCAGGTGAATTGCTAGGGATTTGATATGAGATCCAAATTTTCAGGGATGATCTGCGTTTTTAAGGTTTTTTGACACCTTAGGGTGAGTGGGAACTTCTTTTAAACAGTATATTACACAAAAATTGGTTAATTCATCCATAATCTTTAATTTCTTAGTATGGGACTACAAACCCTGAATTGTCTGTTTGTTCTAAGTTGTTGCAAAATGATATGAAATGGATTCTTCCTCTATTTGGATGAATTTTAGATGATAAAATTATATTAGAAATGTATACAATACATTCTAATGAGAATTCCCTAAGTAGTCGCAGAGGTTATAAGAGTAAACTGAAATATAGGGAATTTCTCTATGACTGAAATTTGTTGTATAAGTAAACAGAGAAATTTGCTTATCTAGATCCCCTTGGTTATGAATAATTGTCTATCTAAATTTATAGTCCATATATGTCAGATACTATCTTGGATTTCAAAGTAAATAGTGTTTGTTTGATATCTCAATAAAGAGGGCGAAACCCTAGATACGAGGAAAGTTGGATGTTTGCGAATAGATATCGTGAAATCTATTTGAAGGGATTTTCTTGACATGATAGACTTTATTTATTCAATGTTATTCTTAATGCATGATATCCCAGTGAATGGCATGGAAACCCAAATTTAGCTCAGTTCCAAGGTTTCATGCATATATTGATTTTATATGATTTGTTGATAGTAGTCTTTATTCAATGAATGTTTATGTCGCATGAAATCTTTATTGGAACCATGTGAATAAGTTGTTGCCTAGTGAGAGGTGACAAGATGTGTGATGGCCTTGTGAGACATGAGAATACTTGTACAACCAGTGAAATGAATACCTTGGTCTAAGGACCTAGAGGTAATGGTTACCTGTTACAGAGGTAATAATGCTATGTGATGATCTAAGGATTTGAATACCCAGATCCAGTAATCATGATAATGATGTGAAGGGATGAGAATTCCCAGTATTGTGATGAGGGATTGAGATCCCAGGTATCATGTGTTTTAAAGATTTGAAAAGTATTTGATAGATGTATTACACCTTTCTTTGTAGCATTTTTTGTGATTAAATGAAACCCTAAGGGTTGGGTGTTCAATGAATCAAGTATTGTGATATCAATGTTCTCAATTATTATTAATAATTCTTGTCATGATAAGTAATTAACTCTTAATTGAGTTATGAGATGTACAACTCAAGATTTGGGTTGATATGCACGTTCTTTGAGAAATTACAGATAAGTTGCAGGTGCTACTGATGATTACTCATATGTCAAGTAATTAACTCTTATCAGTGTAATAAGATGATAAATTGCACGATTCTAGTGTGTATGTGCCAAGTGGACATGTAATCTATTTATTTAAGAATTTTAATCTGCCTGCATGTATAATATGTTGATTAATCAGTATATTACAATGTTTTTGAGTATACAACTCTATCAGGTCTAGAATGATATTCATGTTGTGGTTTTCTAGGAAATAATAAAATTATAGATTTAAGGGCCCTGACACTGTAGAACCCCTATGTGAGGTCTGCGCCTTAGGGGTGAAATGACCTAACCCTAGTAGTGACCAGTATACGGGGGTCGAAACGTGCTATCCGGTGGCACGGGGGATGAAGCCCTAGTGGAAGTCTCCTTAAATTATAGTTTGCAGTGTCCAACATCAACCAGAAGTCCCAGTGGCACTAGAGTATAGAAAAGTGTGTCCAACAGCAATCAGAAGTCCTAGTGGCACAGCTTGACTTTCCGCATGTGTGCTTAGGTTAGAGGAGTCCATTTTATGGCATAATAGGAGTGTCGAGGCCAGAGAGCCAGTTTCCCTATTGCACACTAGGAGAGTAGTCAGACTTAGCTATCCCGCGGTGTCGGCTAAGTTTTGTACGGTGGGATCGTAGTGCACTATGAGTCTTCATATGTAGAGTACATTGCATATGATCATGGCATAATAAAATGAATGATAGGTCAAACAAGTGTGTACAATTATTCAGTTATTCTTTGTATGCTTATGAATTATTAGTTCTCTTTATGATCAATCAAGCATTTCATATATTGATTCACTCTTATAGATATCTAGAGTATCCTACAATATTTATGATTGTCAATTATTAGACTCTTAAAAGCTTATTGCTGTTATAATTGATATCAGTTGCTCAAAAGTATATCTGTAAATATATTAGTGATTTAGATTGTTTCTTTGAAGTACTCATTCACTGAGCGAGTAGGCTCATCCCTCTACTCAAAATTTTTAGGGAAATCGCATGGATTTGAAGAAGATATCATTGCATCAGAGTAGATCTGCCACAAGAGTTAAGTTTGAGAATAGTTAAGTTCAGTCAGTCCCTGTCACTCTAGGTCCTTATATAGATGTGAGAGAGTTGTAAATGATGTTTTGTATGTTTGTTTCCTTAATAAGAGAGAATGCAAATGATTGTCATGTCATATGTACATGGAAGTGTGAGAAACATAATGAATGTATGGATGTGTATCATTAATACTGAGATTATATTAGAGAAATAAAAGTTTAATTCTCTTGTAAATTTGGTTTATGTGGTTCAATGTGAGAAAACAAAAAGTTTGAAAAAGAAGAAAAATTTAAGGGTGATCTTTGTATTACGTTAAATCCTCAATTTATACCCTAATCTCATGATTAGTGGAAATTGTGAGATCAGGGTTTAACATATATGTTCTATTATGGATATGCAGATGGCATGAAGAGGATGTGGTCATGGTGAAGAATAGACTGAGAACCATTATGTGTTGACCATCAGATAATGAGTTTATATAGAGATGATAGAGATGAGGTAGTCAGGATGTATCATATCTTTTTGAAGACGGGACAAATACAAGATGGACAGGAGGTCTTCATCTTCTAGGAAGGACCAATGAGATCCTACGAAGTGGTGAAGCAGCATTGTGGGATTGAGTTTTCTGGTACACCAGACTCAATTTTGGTAAATATGTGGCTCCAACAAATGGAAAAGCATTTCCATCTAATGGAGCTTTTAGAGGACAAGCAGATTAACCATGCTATTTATCTACTTAAAGGAGATTTTGAACTATGTTGATGTAGAGTAGAAGATAAGAGGAGAAATGTAGTGATGACATAGAAGGACTTTGTGGATGAGTTCCACCTAAAGTATTTTCCTCCTACCTTCCTAAGTGACAAAATAAAATAGCTAGAGAGCATAAGACATGGAAGCATGATAGTTGATGAATATTAGGCATATTATCTAAGGATGGTTAATTTTCATTGGCAGCTTGTCTAAGATGACAAATAGGAATGCAGGAGAATATAAGTAGTTTTAAGACTAGAAATTAGACTTAGCATATCAATTTTTGGTTGAAGGATAGAGAGAACTTTGGAGGGTTTGTGGAAGCGGCAAGGCATATTGAATAGTCAGTCAATGCTGAAAAATGTTCTGAGAATAGAAATAGGTTTGCATATTACAGAAGAGGAGGACAAAGTAGTAGTGGATATAGAAAGGGTGGTGTTTTATTTTTGAAAGTAGGATGATATCTTGGTTGTTTTAAAGGAAAAAATTTTAATTCGAGTGATGTTTAATGTTACCATGCTAGAGGAAGATCTATCATTGGAAGATGGAAAACACCACCTAAGTGGGCAACTTCATCATGGCCAAGGAGCAAAGAGATAGGATATGTCTATGTGTGACACTTATGGTAGGGAACACTTTGGTCAATTTTGGGGAACTTGTTTTCAAGGATGCCAATAATGTGGACAGATGGGACATTTTAAGAGAGATTGCACTAAGTTTCATATTACAGTAACATAGACTTCACAGTCACACTATTAGACTTCACAGAGATAGGCTCCAAGTAGGGGATATTGTTCTTCGGTGGCTTCAGGCTCAAGAAGGGGAGCACTTAATACTAGTAGTGGACAATGAGGACACCATGGTAGAGGAAGACCAATAGTACATTTTTTCTATGACTCAAATAGAAGATGCGGTCTCACCCAAAGTTGTCACATGTGAGATGCTTCTCTTTAACATAATTTTAGTTATCTTTTTGATAGATCATATTGTGACTCATTATGTTACACAAAGATCGTTAGTTCGAGCATTAAATCTTTTAACTCATGGTTTATTTTATGAATTTTTGCTAAGAGAACTGTTAGGTGAGCCAATAGTTTTGATATAAGTGTTTTATGGATGTCTCTTGATTTTTAATGGGTACACCATATTGTTTAACCTCATACCCTTAGATATTAGCTCCTTTCAAATTATTTTGGGTATGTGTTTCCTTGACACATAATGTGTTAAATTGGATTGTTGGAAGAAAGAGGTTGTCTTTCATTAAGGTGGTTTTTCATGTGTCTTCACTAGAGAGAAGAGTATTACCTGGTGTATATTATCAACTGATATAGCTAATAAGATGATGAGAAAAGGGCACAAGGCCTTTTCAACGCATGTGGTAGATGATAGGGAAGAGAAAGGAACAATTTATATACAGGATGTTCCTATAGTATGTTAGTTCCATATGTTTTTTCCTGATGAGTTATGAGGTTTTCCACCTAAGAGATGTTGACTTTGAGATATATATATTATACCTGGTAGCCACCCAATAGCATTACCAGACTATATAATGGCACTTGTAAAGTTAAAGGAATTAAAAACTTAGTCAATGAGTTATAGGATAAGGGTTTCATTCAACCTAGTACATCACCTTGGAAGGATTTGGCACTTTTTGTGAAAATGAATGATGGAACTGTGTGGTTGTGCATAGACTGTTTCTAATTAGATAAAATAATTATAAAAAAATCTCTATCTAGAATTGATGATTTATTTGATCGGCTACATTGAGTAAAAATCATTTCAAATATAGATCTTAGGTCAGTTTATCATCATTTGAGAATAAAGGCATCAGATGTACCTAAGCCATCATTTAAAAACAAGGTATGGGCATTATGAGTTTGTAGGATGCCTTTTGGATTGACAACTATCATGTAGCTTTTGTGGACATGAGGAATAGAGTTTTCAAACCATACTTAGATCAGTTTGTAGTCATGTTTATAGGTGATATTTTCATATATTCTAGAGATGTAGAACAACATGAGCATCATCTGAGGATATCCCTAAAAGTGTTGAGGAAACATCAGTTTTATGCTAAACTCAACATATATGAGTGTTAATTGGTAGAAGTTTCCTTTTTGGACATATCATATCAGGAGATGGTCATTGTAGACCCTAAGAAGGTGGAGTATATTCTTCAGTGGAAGCAACCCACAAACCCTACTAAGATCAGAAGTTGTCTAGGGTTAGATGGATATTATAGGAGGTTTATAAGGAACTATAATGTAGTAGCATCACCTCTTACACATTTAATATGGAAGTATAAGCCTTGTATTTGGTCTTAAATATGTGAGAAGAGTTTTCAAACACTAAAGAAGAAGTTAACTATAGTATCAATTTTGATTCACTAGAGGCAGAAAAGGGTTATGTGGTGTTCTATGATGAATCTAGGAAAGGTTTAGGATATGTTCTTATGTAGGAAGGAAAGGTGTTAACTATGTTTCTAGATAGCTCTAGAAGAATGAAGAAAATTATCCAACACTTGATCTTGAGATGGATGCAATAGTACATGCCTTAAAGATATGGCATCATTATCTCTATGGTGAGTCATTTTAGGTATTTATTGGTCGTAGGAATTTGAAGTAAATATTTACATAAAAGGATCTCAACCTTATATAGAACAAAGGGTTGGATATTATAAGAACCATTATGTTACCATTGATTACCACCCTAGAAAGGTCAATGTTTTGGCAAATGTTCTAAATAGGAAGTCCACATCATCTATAGAAATGTTTTCTATGGCATGTGTAAAATGAGATCTATTGGTCAAGATGAGAGAGATGAATTTAGGTTTGAGTGTGTTCAAATAAGCTGGGTTGATTACATAGATGTATGTTGGACCTCCACTCTATAATCAAATCTAAGAGCATCAATAGAGTGGCAGTGAATTGCAATATATCATGCATGATATGACTGAAGGAAAGAGGACATGGTTTGGATATTTATATGATGTGTTGTTATATCAACAAGATAGGTTGTGTATGATAAATGACATTGATTTAAATAATCCGATTATTGAGGAAGCTCATTCTTCTATGTATGTAATGCTCTCAACAGTTCCATGATGTGTAGAATCCTCAAGGAATTATATTGGCAAACAGTTATGATGAGAGATGCGTCTGAGTATGTAGTTAAGTGTGGTGTGTCCCAACAAGTCAAGTCTGGACACTAGAAGCTAGCAGGTATCCCACAACCACTCTCTATTCTTATGTAGAACTGAGAACATATTACCATGGACTTTGTGGTAGGATTCTTAGAAAATCACATGGGTTTGACTTAATATGGGTGATTGTAGACTGACTAACTAAATATGTCCATTTTCTCCTTGTTAAGTCAACTCGGGATGCACCCAAACTAGCCAAGGTCTACAAATATGAGATAGTTAGATTACATGAAATACCACTCTCTATTATATATAACAGAGACCCTAAGTTCTCAATGAGATTTTGGAATTAACTACATCGTGCCTTGGGATCACATTTGAAATTTAGCACAAGATTTCACACTCAAACAAATGGACAGTCATAACAGACAATTCAAATCCTATAGGACATGCTGAGAGCATGTATTTTGCAATTTAGTGGAAGTTGGGATAGTCATCTTAGCCTTATGGATATTTCCTATAATAGTAGTTACCATCCTCTTTTAGGAATGGGTCCTTATGAATATTTGTATGGGACAAATTTTAGATCTCCCGATTGTTGGTATCAAATTGGTGAAAGGCATACTCTATGCCCAGAGTTGGTGGAAGAGACAATAGAAAAAATATATGTGATTAGACCACAATTGAAAGTTGCACAGGACATAAAGGAAATTTATGAAAAGAAAAGACATATAACATTTTATTTTATGGTTGGGGATGAGGTTTATTTGAAAGTGACACCATGGAAAGGTGTACGAAGGTTTAGAAATTGAGGCAAACTAACCCCTAGATTTATGGGTCTCTATCCAATCATTTAGAGGATCGGACATGTACATACAAGCTTGATTTTACTCCTAAGCTATCCAATCTACATGATGTATTTCATTATCCATATTGAAGGAGTGTCATCCAAGAATAAAGGAGATCATAGATCTAGAACCAGTAAAACTAAGAGAATATATCTCATATGTTGGAGGTCCTATTTAGATTCTAAATTGTAGAACTTTAAAGCTTACAAAGAGGGGATACCCCTAGTGAAGGTCCTTTGGTGGAATAATAGTTTAGATGAAGCTACAAGAAAATTAGAGTTTGAGAAGTGTAATAAGTATTCTTTCCTCTACTAGAAATTGTTATTAGAGGGGGAGATTGTTGCAAGACACATCTTTATTACCATAAATCTGAGGATTTTATGATGTGCAACTACAAGGCGGTGGCCAGAAGTCCAATGAAATTGGTTTCCTTTACTTCTTTTATTATCCACTTCTAGTAGTTTTACGATCCACTCCACCATTTATATTACGGTGTAGAGATAATGATGGAACATTCTTCACAAGTACTATCATCATAAGAAGATATAATCTTTGCTCGCATGAACTCTTGTTTGTTTGCCAAAAAACATTAGTTGTATCAGTTTAAATATAGGCAATCTTAAAGGATGATTGTTCAATTTCATTCAAAAAAGGATTCTTAGGATTAAAGATAAACTTAGTGTTAATTATGCCTTTGTTTTTTTTTTGGATAAGGTAAAATATTACTATGTCAAAAAACTCGTATAGGTAAATCTATACTGTATAGAGAGTGTAACTACCTAAAAAACCCCACTGCTCTCTGGTAACCAGGTCCAAACCTTTATAAAGGTTAGGTTTGGCCCTACAGACAAGTCCCAGTCTTTCAGACAAAAGGTTAAAAAACATCAAATTATCCATCTCAGAGCCTCCATGGAACCTGGCATTCCTCTCGTGCCAAAGACCATAAACTATAGTTTCAATACCCATCACCCCAAAATCCCACATGTTCTTGTTTCCCTCTGTCTTCTTCCTAATCCACTCCAAACCTCCTTCAATCGACACATGCGGGCACCCCCCCAACCACATTTCAGCACCCATCTGCACCAGACATAATGGGAATATGTACGCCCAAAGAATAGGTGATCGTGTGTTTCCTCAGCCACCTTGCACAGCCGATAGATCAGGTTGACACTAATTCCCCATGCATCCATCCTGTCCACCGTAGGTAACCGCTGCAGCAAGGCCCTATAAAAACAACACCCCCATTTGGGAATTTGCTTCTTGTTCCAAACAACATCAGCCCAGGGAACCAGAGGGCCATACATCATCTGCTTCCATGGTTTGGGGTCTGAGCACACCCATGTACCATGCAGGCAACACTAATAAGCATGGCAAACCGCACTCCATTCACTAGCCATCCTCCTCCACACCACCGACCCATCCACACTTCCCATAGCATCCAATGTGCTGCCATATCTATTCCTCATCCACACAGCCCATACTGACTATGGTTGTGTGATGAACCTATGGATACATTGAAGGGTGGCATATCTTGCCACCCCACAAGGATCAACCACACCCATCCCTCCTTGGAGACAATCTCTTGTAATGGTTTCCCAAGCAATCCCATGTGATTTCCCCCCCCCCACAAAAAATAACTCACCAGGCACCTGAATTTGTCGATGATAAACAAAGGCAGCTCTGCTTGTCTACACCAGAATCTTATTTTAGCCAGTAAGACCGAGTTACATAACACCTGTCTCCCCGCAAAAGAGATAGCCAAGCTGGCCCACATATCAATATGTGGTCTGAGTTCGTCCACCAATTTACCATAGTCCTTCCCCCTACCTTTGCCCCCATAAATAGGAATGCCCAGGTACTTCGTAGGAAACCTCCCACCTGATATGCATGTTGTTGCCCTCAACCTCCCCCGTCTGGCATCACAAGAGCGAGACAGGAACACTCTGGATTTGATATCACTAATATAGAGCCCGGTCATACGTCCAACCTCTGTAAGAATGTGCCTCACATGCATGAAGTATTTGATATGGCCTTCTGTGAAAATCATCATGTCATCCGCAAAGACCAGGTGCGAGACTACGGGCACGTTTTTGGTCTTGAACATCTTAATTCTCCCTTCATTTTCAGCCCGGCTTATTGCAATAGAGAGTGCTTCCATGACGATCATGAAGAGCATGGGGGAGAGGGGATCGCTCTGTCTCAGCCCATTGGAGGCAGTAAAGAGGCCATGAGGTATTCCATTCACAAGAACAGAAAAAGAAGTGCCTTCAACACACTGAATCAACATCTTTATCCATTTACTAGAGAAGCCCATTGCCTCCATAATCCTCCACAAAGTTGGCCACTCAACATGATCATATGCCTTTCTAATATCAAGCTTAAAGCAAGCCTTCCAAGTAGCATTCTTACCTTTGAACTGATTAAGAAATTCAGCAGCCAGCATTGCACCATCAGCGATGTCTCAGCCTTGTATGAAGGCCATTTGGTTTGGGGATACCACCTTTAGTAGAACTTTCTTAAGACTTCTTGACAAAAGTTTAGCAAAAAATTTATAGAGCACTGAACAGCAGGAAATAGGTCAGAAATCAGCCATAGAAGAAGCTAGGTTCTTTTTAGGTATCAGTTTGATGAAGGCATGCTTCACTTGTCGTACCATCCTACCTCCCACCATAAACCACCTCACCACACAGCAGACGTCCTCCTCAATGATCTCCCAATAGCATTGAAAAAACTTCCCATTAAATCCATCGGGACCAGGGGTGTTATAACCCCAATTTTTGGGTTCAAGTGGTGAGAAATATATGTTCTCATATTAAAAATGTTTGAACAAATAATCATATATTGGGTTGAGAATATTGGTTTTCGTTTAAAATAGCCTTGTTGTTTGATTTGTGGGCTTTATTGTCTATTGGGCCCAATAACAAGGAAATAACAAAGAAAATTCAATTAGTGAATGAATTATTGAATAATTGATAAAAGAAATATGTGGAAACCTCTAGAAGGCAAATCCAAAGAGGATTTCGTGCCTCTTGTGTTCCTTGGGTTCCAAGGAGTACAAAGTTGCATAAAGAAAGCAATAAGAAAAGAAAAGATTAATTAAGTATTTCTTTATTAAGAAAGAAATTGGAAATAATGTTAATATGTGGAAAACAAGTGAAAAGAGATATAATTGAGTTATCCTTTGTGAATTTTCGTATCCCAAGGATTACTAATGATAAAAGGAATACCAATGAGGAAAATAGAAGAGAAATAAAAAGAAATCCTCAAAAGAGATATTTTGATAAGAAATATACATAATAATGAAGAATAATGCATATTGATGCATTTAAGGATAATGAGTATTCCTTAAAAAGGAATTTTGAAGTTTTTGAGTAGTCCCAATGAAGAACGAGGAAAGAGAAAATAGCAAATTTGCAAAATAAAAGGATAATGTGATACATTATCACTGATTTTTGAGATATTAATAAAAAGGAAGTATTTTCTGTAAGGAAAACTTAATTTCGTGGCCAATGGATTAAAAGCCAAACTCAAAGCAGATAAAGGAGATAAAATCTGGTTTTCCTAATGACTAAGAAATATGAATTATTAAGGAGATAATTAAAAGAGAGCATTACTTTGTAAACAAGGAGAAAGGATGGGTTTAATTCAAGCCCTTTCCTTTAATCCTTGGAAATCACGTATGGAAAGTCAATCCTTTCATGTTTAACCAGGAGGTGCGTGAAGGAAAGCCCCTGCCTTTCTCTTAATGTCTCTCGGTCTGCTTTCTTTACGTGAGGGATATTAGGGTTCCTTCTAAAGTGTATATATATATAAAGGCCTCTAGATTTCCTTAATCTCGGGCATGTGTCTCCCTTCCCGGTTGTCCAAGGAGAACCCTTACTTTTTCCCCCTTCCTGGCTTTTTGCTCAGCAATGACCAGACCGAGATGTCCCTGGATGGCTGTCGTGATGCACCCCATCCACGGCCACCATGGCTCTACAGGGAGGATGAAAGGCCTGATCGCCGGTGGTGAAAAGGAGGAGCATGAAGTAGCAGTTTCGCGGGTTCCCCATCCGTCCGGCGCTCACCGGAGCTAACCAGGACAAGAAGGTCTTGGTTGGACCCTATCAAACGCGGATCGACACAGATGGGCGACAAGTTTGGAAGGGGAGAACTCGGCCAACTCGGGGTTTTGACCACGATAGATCAGGCTCTACGGATGGCTACATGGGGCGCTCGACGGCAGGACCTTTGGAGGTCTGCAACCTCCATCAACCTGATCAGAGGAAAAGGGAGGTAGATCAGGAGGGGACATCTTGGGCGACATGAGAGAACTCAGCCGGTGGTAGGCGCCACCAGCCCTTCCGCGACGGGCATCGGTGCCCAGCTCTGCACAATCACGATCGGGCATCCAGCCTGAGTAGCGCCCCACACGATGAAGAAGAAGGACATGGTCAAAAGACCCTTATGCCCCGTCCTAGTAAGCTAGACCCCAGGGACAGGTAAGTCCTTTCGCCATAGCTTGAGTTATTCATCGACAACTTAATAGGAAATAAAGGTGACGTGGCATCCTTTGATTGGCCCAATTATCCTTATCTTGCAAAATTCGTAGAAGATAACTGGTAGCTCAGATTTTGATAAATTATATATGAATTTTGATCAGGAGAACACAAGGAATCTAATAAAAATAGTTTCATAGCCTGAATCTAATCATAGTTCGAAATATAGTGTAATTTATCATCTTTAATGAATTAAAGATTAAGAAATCCTATTTTGATATGATTAATGTGTTTAATAGGGTTTAATGGATTTTAGAGTTGATGTTAACCTGTTAAATGTAAAAAGGTACATTATGAAGAACTTTGCACATGATTAGTCTAATTTAGAGTTTATATGCTTGAAATTGGAAAAGTACATAAAGTTATCATCGTTAATGATTTAACTAAGGAAAAACCCTTAGATTTGATCATAGACGGATAATTCAAGCTGATATTAACCTGTTGTTAATAAAAGTGAAAATAGGATTTAAAAAGATGATCTTTTTATATAGTTGGTTTAATTTAGGGTTCTATGTACATGAATATTCCTTAATGGGATTAGAAACCCTAATTTATGTTGATATGAATTCTAATGGTTTTAATTGTACAAATCAAAGAATAAAATGGAGATATGATGATTCGAAGATAAATTGAGTACCAAAGATCTTTAATGTGAATTATTCGGATAATTAGTGTTTCCTAGTGTATAAAGGTGGAAATAGAAATAAATAAGGTTCATATATGTGAGTTGAACTATAATGAAATATGATTTGTCAATTTGAAAGAAACCGAAGATGATAATTAGCCTTAATGTTTTGGATATGACCTAAAAGGATAAAGATAATAGTTTTAGTGTAAAAGAAACATATTAGACTTATTTGACATTCAATTGTGCCTATGATGCAGAAATTAGGGTTTGTGAACTAAAAGAGCATTAAAAGTGATAAATGCATAATGAAGGCTAAAAACCTAATAAAACCCTAAGGTTGGCCTAGAAATTATAAGGTGGAATCCAAGTTGATCTTGTGGATGTTTGAATAAAACAATGACACTTGGATGTTATGCATTATTTTCAGGATATTGTTGATTGCTTATTAATTGTGTTGAATGTTAATGCATGGACATCAAGTTACTATGGATCAGGTATGTGGTTACGATTATGAATAACCGCTTTAGGTTTTCCGATGGATTCTCGGATGTTTAATCGCATTGAATGCAACTAATCTGTTGAATGTTTATTTATTTCTTGCAATTATAAAGTGACTATGACTATCATATAATGTATATGCCTTCTAGCTCAATCTTTAATCCCCTCTGTGTCGTAATGGCTAACCTAGTACATGGCTACCTAGAGGGTAGGTCCATCAGGTCATGAAAGACTTTGGCTGCCTAGAGGGTAGGTCCATCAAGTCACCTTTATAGAGGTACCATATAAGTCCTTACAGGGACAACACAGAGTTGTGGATAGGTATGGATTGAGTAGTTTGGCTTAAAACGTAATCTTGGTTGTTAAATAATTAATTGAATGATTACATGGTTATCATAGTTGCATGATTATCTGTTTCCCCCACATACCAGCTTCGGCTGACCGACGTTTTGTTTGTCGGCGTTTTAGGTACAATGAAAAGAACAAATAGTAAAGTGACACATGTGATACTAAAAGGAAATTAAAGTGCAAAGGAGGATTAGATAGATTAGTATCGGTGTGGATAGAAGTTTAGAGATCCAAGTTTTCAAAAGGTATGTAAAGAAAAATTTTATTACCATTTTCAGTATAGTCTGTTAGAATTTAATAATTGTTTATGGTTATATGTCGAACCTTTGATCCAGGATTAATGGGTGCGGCTTCAACCTCTTGGTCTCCCTTAATTGGGGGTTATCGGGAGGTGGGGTCGTAACATTTGGTATCAGAGCTTAGGTTCCTCAGTTAACCATTAATAATTATTAAATTTTACAAACTCCATAGAACCCAAGGGAGTTATTAGAGGAGTATCCGAAAGACGGAGGTGTCTAGAAAGGGATCACGACCGGGGGCTGGCAAGATTTTTCTCCGCACCTCTAGTCAGAATACGAGGACACCCAGACTCGTGTGACCGCCTGGCCAAAGTCTTAGGGTATGAATCGAAATAAGTTGCCTTTAGGACTTCTCATCTTATTCATCCCTTCTCATCACAAAATTCTGATAAGGACATAAAGGATTAGGGTTTTCTTTCTTCTCCTCACCCTCTTGAGGTATGGGTAAGGTTAATAAGGTTTAAGGAATCCTCCACTAAATTAACGAAAGGCATGTAAATAAGATGTCATGGACATAAGCTTAATAGATTAAGCACAAAATAAATAATAGATACATGCTTAGAACGTATGACATAAGATGTCATGTCCTCAGAAGAGACCTGAGGCTAGACCTTCTTGTCAGGAGGATAAGTTAGTCTTGGAGATAAAGATCTCCATTTCAAGTAGAAACCTGGCACATCCTCAGAGGATGATGCTAACCCTAACCCTAAGTGAAGGTTAGAGAGAGATGAGTTGGACCAGGTGTTTGAAGGGACATGCCTTTGGGATGCCATATGATCCATGGGTGATCTAGCACCTTTGGCAACCCAACCCTGGGAAGGGTCGTGCATGTTAGGGTAAAGGATAGCTCCTTAGATGATGATGTTAGTGAAGGACCATAGAAACCCTATGGGCTTGTGAAAGTAGGGTATAGCTGGCACCTAGGGCACGTCATGGTGCTAACAATAGGATGAAACCCTGGATAAGGAATCATGATGGAGCACAAAGGGTTATGGATGATCTTGGACCAACATAAGTTCAAACCTAGGCTTCACCCATGTAGGGCATGCTTTTGAGGTTGATCCTTCGTGGAGAGAGGACCTCTAATGGTGAGGTTGGATGTGGGGTTAGCTCCAGAGAGAGCAGGAAACCCAACAAGAAGGTTGGAAGCCTAAAACCCTGAACAATGGATGATAGTGGTTGCCTCATGATCGATCCCTGAAAGTTGATAATACCTTGGTTGTCCTTAAGGAGGATCCAACCCTAAGTGTTGCTCGAGTTGAAGGATGACAAGGAGTGCATGTCATGCCTTTTTCATGCTTGATTCGTAGTTAAGAGATGGAGCATGCAGTTGGACACCTACAAGTGAACCTAGGGTTCCTAGGCCTAAGAGGGGAAGTGGTGTACCTAATGCTCATGATGAGAATTTGAGTTCCTATAGAAGAGAGCATGGTACTCCTCATGTATAGAGGAAAAGAGGAAGCCCCTTAAGTTTAAGGTGTGTTTGATGGATCCCTCACAGCTAGATTGATGATAAAGAAAGGTATGATTTTGATCCAACTTTGAGGAAAGAGGACAAGTATGACCTATCATAGTACAGTAAGTGATCTGCTCATGCCTTAATGACTTGCTAGGGTTAAGTAGGTTTGTGTGGATGTAAACCCTAGACCTAAGAGCTTTTGTGACCTTAGAGATAGTTTTCCTCCCATACTGGGAGAGGGACCCCTTTGGAAGGGTGTATATCAGTTTTTTTGGTTCAAGGTAACCTAAAGAGGTCTCATAGGATCTTGAGAAGCTAAGTGAAAGGTACACGGTATGAGAATGAACTTGTAGACCCATAGATATCCATCTCTATTGCATGTGAATGTGTTACCATGGGGGTAACCAGTATGGGGCTTGACCAAGGTAGGCAGGTTGCCATGATGCCTATGAACGGATGAGAGCCAGCCCATGAATGCAGAAAGAGAGATGATGAAGACTTGGGTAAGGTTCTAAGTGAACATGTACTGTAATGCAGAATCCTAAGTCTATCCTAGGGTCAGGTAGGGATAAGACCGATGAAAGTAGGAGTTGCCTAATTCCCCAGTTGCACATGACCATAGGGTCGGGAGGTAACAGCTATCATTGTCTGAGGGCCATGGGTTAGGAGATTGATCACCTTCATGAACTCATGGGACCCAAAGGGCGGATGAGTAGGGCACTCTCTTGATGCATGGGGGAAGAGGGATGACCCCAAAGGAGTCAGTACCCTATAGACCTAGAGGAGATGACCAAGGATATAAACCTTAGTAGGTTCAAGACTAGTTTGATATCAAAATGGTTGTGATATAGAGACATATGTGGCACGTTGCAACTTAGATTTAAAGGTGTACTGGAAATGTGGGATGTACCATCTCTACTCTTGGAACAGGAAGAACTTTGTATTTGGACTGCAGCCAAATGCTGATTTCCTCTTGTTATGGGGTGAGAGATAGGACATTACGCATGCCATACACCAAGGATAAGAGATGATGTAGGTTGGAACGTTGCCATGAGAGATGGGGATAGAGAAGATAACCTATCCTGGTAAAGTGAATGATACATGGATGGCTTGCAAACACTAAGAGGAATGAGGTAGTCACCTTATGAGGATTTTTTTATCATGAGCTATGTGGAACTTATGAGTTATACCAGGTTGAGTTTGATCACCATGATGATGAAATCAGAGAGTGTTCTTAATGAAGATATACATAGAGTTTGAGGTGAGATGATAAGTGAAATACATGGAAGTGTATGTCTTCAACGTTACCTAATACCTAAGGATGTGAAGTGGTAATGGATGCTCTGGTTGAGATATATCTGAATTGTTTGACTAGAAGCTAGAAAGGGTTGGTTAGCTAACCTTAAGTTCAAAAAGGAGAGGTGTTGGGATAACACTCAGATGTAACAAGATACAATGAAAAGTTATGGTTGTTTGGTTAGCCAGTCTAGTCCTGGATGCGATGAAAGGATGGTGGTAAAACCTCATATGTACTTCTTTGGAAGAGAAGGTGATGAAACCCCGACTAGAGTGGTTTAGGGTTTCAGAGGAATCGATCTTGGAAGAATCATGACATACAAGAAATCATGATTGAAGATCACCATACACCATGGAAAATGGAAATAGCACTTTGGATGCTTAAGATGAAGTTGCATGTGGTTTATGGCCATGCAAGCCAGGAGGTAAAGGACGAACCCCACTAACCCAGTGTACCGATATGGAGGACGATAGAGTCCCTGAGAGGGAACGGGAGCTCAACACTATGGACATTGTGATAGGTCTTCCCTGGACCAAGGAAGGTCGAGATGCAATATGGGTTATGGTAGGTCGCCTTACCTAGATAACATGAGAAAGAAAGAGTTCTGTTAAGGGACAGATTTAGTTGAACTACCCATGAGAGAGATGGTTCAACTACACCATGAAGTGAGTTCAAAGGTTCTTGAGTTTGACCTAAAGGTTCACTTCCATAAAGTGGAAGTAGGAACATGAAGAACTCAATGTTAGTATAGTTTATCACCCCTAACTATGGTTAGTATGATCCAGACGAAAGGGTCTGATGAGGGCATGTGTGCTCGTTCAGGGTGATATCTAGAGCCAGTTCTTGTCCTATGAAAGATGTGACAATGACCACCATAGCCAGTATCGGGTTTTATACGAAGCTCTGTAAGGGAGGTTGTGTCGGTCACCACTTCAGTAAGGTGATGTTGGTGAAAGGACCACATGATGGTTAGAAAAGTACCACATGATGGTCAGAAAAGGGACCACAGTGCGTGTAGATGAAGTCACTTTGATTGTGCAAGGGCTGAAAGGAGCCTAGAGACGATGAGAGTCGTGAGCAGATGCAAAGTAGATTGACATACAAGTTACTGTGGGAGAATATGTGACATGAAAATCTGACCCCTCTAAATTATAACTAAGAGAGCTAAGTCCCCGATACATGGGTCCATTAGAGATGGATGGGTGGAGAAGGTTAGGTTTGACCCTACCCCTCAGGATAGAGTAATGGGAAATGTTTTCCATGTGTCCAATTTAGAGCACTATGTGAGGTACCCCGACCATGTGCTGAGCAATGAACCTAGTGAGCCCCAAGGGAGGCTGAAATGGCCTGAGTCACCTGTGTAGTTTATAGACGCCAGGATGAAAGAACTCAGAGAAAAGAATATGTGATGATAAAGGTTCTTTAGAAATGCCATGAGTACGGTAAAGCCACATAGGGGGCCAATGATGGACATGGAAAAGTCTTATCCTAAATTGTTTGTTTGCTTGCCTGAATTTTGAGGACAAAATTCCTATAAGAGGGGAAGGATGTTATAACCCCAATTTTTGGGTTCAAGTGGTGAGAAATATAATTTCTCATATTAAAAATGTTTGAACAAATAATCATATATTGGGTTGAGAATATTGGTTTTCGTTTAAAATAGCCTTGTTGTTTGATTTGTGGGATTTATTGACTATTGGGCCCAATAACAAGGAAATAACAAAGAAAATTCAATTAGTGAATGAATGATTGAATAATTGATAAAAGAAATATGTGGAAACCTCTAGAAGGCAAATCCAAAGAGGATTTCGTGCCTCTTGGATTCCTTGGGTTCCAAGGAGTACAAAGTTGCATAAAGAAAGCAATAAGAAAAGAAAAGATTAATTAAGTATTTCTTTATTAAGAAAGAAATTGGAAATAATGTTAATATGTGGAAAACAAGTGAAAAGAGATATAATTGAGTTATCCTTTGTGAATTTTCGTATCCCAAGGATTACTAATGATAAAAGGAATACCAATGAGGAAAATAGAAGAGAAATAAAAAGAAATCCTCAAAAGAGATATTTTGATAAGAAATATACATAATAATGAAGAATAATGCATATTGATGCATTTAAGGATAATGAGTATTCCTTAAAAAGGAATTTTGAAGTTTTTGAGTAGTCCCAATGAAGAACGAGGAAAGAGAAAATAGCAAATTTTCAAAATAAAAGGATAATGTGATACATTATTACTGATTTTTGAGATATTAATAAAAAGGAAGTATTTTCTGTAAGGAAAACTTAATTTTGTGGCCAATGGATTAAAAGCCAAACTCAAAGCAGATAAAGGAGATAAAATACGGTTTTCCTAATGACTAAGAAATATGAATTATTAAGGAGATAATTAAAAGAGAGCATTACTTTGTAAACAAGGAGAAAGGATGGGTTTAATTCAAGCCCTTGCCTTTAATCCTTGGCAATCACGTATGGAAAGTCGATCCTTTCATGTTTAAACAGGAGGTGCGTGAAGGAAAGCCCCTGCCTTTCTCTTAATGTCTCTCGGTCTGCTTTCTTTATGTGAGGGATATTAGGGTTCCTTCTAAAGTGTATATATATATAAAGGCCTCTAGATTTCCTTAATCTCGGGCATGTGTCTCCCTTCCCGGTTGTCCAAGGAGAACCCTTACTTTTTCCCCCTTCCTGGCTTTCCACTAAGCAATGACCAGACCGAGATGTCCCTGGATGGCTGTCGTGATGCACCCCATCCACGGCCACCATGGCTCTACAGGGAGGACGAAAGGCCTGATCGCCGGTGGTGAAAAGGAGGAGCATGAAGTAGCAGTTTCGCGGGTTCCCCATCCGTCCGGCGCTCACCGGAGCTAACCAGGACAAGAAGGTCTTGGCTGGACCCTATCAACTGCGGATCGACACAGATGGGCGACAAGTTTGGAAGGGGAGAACTCGGCCAACTCGGGATTTTGACCGCGATAGATCAGGCTCTACGGATGGCTACATGGGGCGCTCGACGGCAGGACCTTTGGAGGTCTGCAACCTCCATCAACCTGATCAGAGGAAAAGGGAGGTAGATTAGGAGGGGACAGCTTGGGTGACGTGAGAGAACTCAGCCGGTGGTAGGTGCCACCAGCCCTTCCGCGACGGGCATCGGTGCCCAGCTCTGCACAATCGCGATCGGGCGTCCAGCCTGAGTCGCGCCCCACACGATGAAGAAGAAGGACAGGGTCAAAAGACCCTTATGCCCTGTCCTAGTAAGCTAGACCCCAGGGACAGGTATGTCCTTTCTCTATAGCTTGAGTTATTCATCGACAACTTAATAATAGGAAATAAAGGTGACGTGGCGTCCTTTGATTGGCCCAATTATCCTTATCTTGCAAAATTCGTAGAAGATAACTGGTAGCTCGGATTTTGATAAATTATATATGAATTTTGATCAGGAGAACACAAGGAATCTAATAAAAATAGTTTCATAGCCTGAGTCTAATCATAGTTAGAAATATAGTGTAAATTATCATCTTTAATGAATTAAATATTAAGAAATCCTATTTTGATATGATTAAGCATTCCAGTGCACCTTATATGGCCATTAAAATTGATCTATCAAAAGCATATGATCGTATGTCCTGGGCTTTCATCGAAAACACTTTGAGCAAAATGTCATGGCCTGATAATATCAAGAGGTATATTTTGAACTCCATTTCAGCTGGGCAAACAAGTATTATCTTCAATGGGGAGGCTCTTCCTCCTTTCAAGACCTCTAGGGGGCTACGCCAGGGTGACCCCTTATCCCCGTATCTTTTTGTTCTTTGCATGGAGCGGCTTACTCAACTTATCCACCAGAGTGTTGCTGAGAAACAATGGCGACCTGTAAAGTTCTCCCAAAAAGGACCTGCAATCTCTCATATCTGTTTTGCTGATGACATTGTGCTCTTTGCACGAGCAACAGTGGAGCAGTTGGTGATCATCAAAGAATGTTTCAAGCTGTTTGAGGATGCTTCTGGGAAAAAAATATCGATTGATAAATCAAGAATATTCTTCGCTGCTTCTGTGGACCGAGATACAAGGAAAAATATATGCCAGTTGAGTGGTATCCAGGAAACGGGTGACCTTGGTAAATATCTTGGTGTTCCCCTTTTGCATAAAAGAGTGAACAAAGACACATATTCCTACTTGGTAAATAACATGGAGACAAGAATAAATGGCTGGGCTGCTAAATCTTTATCCCTTGCAGGCCGTATCTGCCTTGCAAAGTCAGTTCTCAGTGCGACTCCCACCTATGTTATGCAGACAGCAAAGATACCTATGTCAGTCTGTACTAAACTGGATAGGACAGTACGCAAATTTATTTGGGGAGGAGGACAAAATCCAAATCCTATTTCTCTTGTACCGTGGAAGGTAATCAGTACCCACATCGACAATGGAGGACTAGGCATTAAGTCCATGTCAAACTGGAACAAAGCTTTGTTATGGAAAAACTCTTGGAAATACATGAGTTCTCATAATTCCCTTTGGAAGACAGGTTTTAAGCACAAATACAAAAATCTGAACAAGAACGGGAAGGGTTGAACTACTCCTATCTGGAAGTCACTGGCCGCTGGTCTGGATTTTGTAAAGGATAACTGTTCGAAGGTAGTCAACAATGGGATTGCCACTGCATTCTGGAGAGACAACTGGGTCCCTAACTATGGCAGTCTCTCAACCATCAGCACGACACAGGTGCCCGAGGATCTACAGGATCTGCAAGTCGCGAGTGTAAGAAATCTCCAAGGAGGATGGGACATTGACTTCCTCACCAGCTATCTTCCTACTGATTGCGTTCAACAAATACAAAAGCTTCATCCCCCAGACGAAGCCAGAGGGGGTGACTTGTGGAAATGGAATCATGATGAAACTGGTTGTTATACAACAAGCTCAGCGTATGATATCATACATGGCACTTGAGCGCTCCCTATCAATAAGATTTGGCATACCATATGGCACATGCATGTTCCTAGCAAGATCAAAACTTTTATCTGGCTAGTTGGCCATGAAGCCATTATGACCAACGCCCGCCGCAAGCAAAGACATTTTACAGATTGCTCCATCTGCCCACGTTGTGGGGCAGGAAATGAGGACACTTTACATGCACTATGGACTTGTCCTTCAGCTACTGAAGTTTGGATGCATTTGAATATACAAACAACCATTAACCAGCACCAGCAGTCTGTCCAAGAATGGCTATCCAAGCAGTTGGCGGGCAACGAGGAAGAAAATACGAGGTTTGCTGTCGCATGTTGGACAATATGGAGGGCCAGGAATACGTTAGTCTTTGAACAGTCCACCATAGATACAAATAGGCAACTTAGCCAAATTGGGAGCACATGTAAAGCTGTGAATATTGGGAAAAAGAAGAGGGCACCTCTTACACCCAACTGGGATGACGAAACCACCTACCAGCAGCCTATCAACTCACCAATCAAAACCACGGTAGTGGATGCAGCAGTTAAGGGTAACAAAGCAGCTGTGGCAGCTGTTACGGTTGACAAAGAAGGCCAATGGATCAGGGGAGAAGGAAATAATGTCTTTACATCCTCAGTTACGGAAGCTGAGATTAGAGCGATCCATCTAGCACTGCAGGCACATGCCGAGAACATTAACGAGCCTCTTACGATTGTTACAGACAGTAGCAAAGCTACTAAAGCCATAAAGGGAAACTCAACAGATTATCCTGCTTATCATCCATGGCTACAGGAGATCAACAATATCATTAAAGACCGAGATGATGTAACGATTGTGAACCTACCCAGGCAGCACACTGTGATTGCCGATGCTCTGGCGAAGCATCATCTTAAAAACTACAATGAGGGTTACATCTATATGAACCCTCCTTTCGACCCTGTGGGTCATCCCCTTTCTTTTTCCTTGTGTAATGGCAGGAGTCCTACCATGTTTTCCTTGTCTAGAAATGTTTCCTGTAACTCTGTTTTGATCCCTGCAAGAGGAAGGCGGGTTGAATAAAATAGCTTCCTAGCTTCACCAAAAAAAAAAATAGGGTTTAATGGATTTTAGAGTTGATGTTAACCTGTTAAATGTAAAAAGGTACATTATGAAGAACTTTGCACATGATTAGTCTAATTTAGAGTTTATATGCTTGAAATTGGAAAAGTACATAAAGTTATCATCTTTAATGATTTAATAAGGAAAAACCCTTAGATTTGATGATAGACGGATAATTCAAGCTGATATTAACCTGTTGTTAATAAAAGTGAAAATAGGATTTAAAAAGATGATCTTTTTATATAGTTGGTTTAATTTAGGGTTCTATGTACATGAATATGCCTTAATGGGATTAGAAACACTAATTTATGTTGATATGAATTCTAATGGTTTTAATTGTACAAATCAAAGAATAAAATGGAGATATGATGATTCGAAGATAAATTGAGTACCAAAGATCTTTAATGTGAATTATTCGGATAATTAGTGTTTCCTAATGTATAAAGGTGGAAATAGAAATAAATAAGGTTCATATATGTGAGTTGAACTATAATGAAATATGATTTGTCAATTTGAAAGAAACTGAAGATGATAATTAGTCTTGATGTTTTGGATATGACCTAAAAGGATAAAGATAATAGTTTTAGTGTAAAAGAAACATATTAGACTTATTTGACATTCAATTGTGCCTATGATGCAGAAATTAGGGTTTGTGAACTAAAAGAGCATTAAAAGTGATAAATGCATAATGAAGGCTAAAAACCTAATAAAACCCTAAGGTTGGCCTAGAAATTATAAAGTGGAATCCAAGTTGATCTTGTGGATGTTTGAATAAAACAATGACACTTGGATGTTATGCATTATTTTTAGGATATTGTTGATTTCTTGTTAATTGTGTTGAATGTTAATGCATGGACATCAAGTTATTATGGATCAGGTATGTGGTTACGATTATGAATAACCGCTTTAGGTTTTCCGATGGATTCCCGGATGTTTAATCGCATTGAATGCAACTAAACTGTTGAATGTTTATTTATTTCTTGCAATTATAAAGTGACTATGACTATCATATAATGTATATGCCTTCTAGCTCAATCTTTAATCCCCTCTGTGTCGTAATGGCTGACCTAGTACATGGCTACCTAGAGGGTAGGTCCATCAGGTCATGAAAGATTTTGGCTGCCTAGAGGGTAGGTCCATCAAGTCACCTTTATAGAGGTACCATATAAGTCCTTACAGGGACAACACAGAGTTGTGGATAGGTATGGATTGAGTAGTTTGGCTTAAAACATAATCTTGGTTGTTAAATAATTAATTGAATGATTACATGGTTATCATAGTTGCAAGATTATCTGTTTCCCCCACATACCAGCTTCGGCTGACCGACGTTTTGTTTGTCGGCATTTTAGGTACAATGAAAAGAACAAACAGTAAAGTGACACATGTGATACTAAAAGGGAATTAAAGTGCAAAGGAGGATTAGATAGATTAGTATTAGTGTGGATAGAAGTTTAGAGATCCAAGTTTTCAAAAGGTATGTAAAGAAAAATTTTATTACCATTTTCAGTATAGTCTGTTAGAATTTAATAATTGTTTATGGTTATATGTCGAACCTTTGATCCGGGATTAATGGGTGCGGCTTCAACCTCTTGGTCTCCCTTAATTGGGGGTTATCGGGAGGTGGGGTCGTAACAAGGGGCCTTGGATGAACCAATGGAGAAGACCGCTTCCTTAGCACAAGGCAAACATCCCTGTTGAATGACATGTTCCTTGTTATAGAGGTTTTTGAAATATTTAATGGCCTCATCTGCTACCTCTCTCAGACCTCATGTAGTAGTTCCATCTTCCTTAACCATCCCGTGTATGCAATCCTTCATATGATTTTTCTTCATTGCATTGTGGTACACCCTAGTATTCCTATCACCATCTTTTATCCACCTCAACCTACTCCTTTGCCACTGATACATTTCCTCTACCTTTTCCCATTTAAGTAATATGTCTTCCCTTTCTTCTTCATCTTTAATTCTACCGGCATCTAACAGATGCCTCCTTAGCTGTTTGGCAGCTTCCTTATACTCCTGTTTAGCTAAGTTCACCATGTTAGGAAGGTTAACAAGCTCAGTCACCCAGACCTTTAGGGACTTCTTTGTTCTCTTGAGTTTTTCCACCACTTTGAAAATTGGGTTGCCCTCCACCCTGTCATCCCATGCTTCTTTGACAACATCCATAAATCTTGACCAATCAGCCCAAAAATTCAGAAAACAAAAAGGTCTATTCTTCTTCACCTCCTCAACTAAGGCCAACTTCAACCAGGAATGGTCACTGTTTGGATGTCCTACCAAAGCTACGTGAGCCTCTAGAAAATAGTCCAACAACGCCACATTGACCAAACCTCTATCCAGTTGGCTTGCAATATGATGCGTTGGGCTCCTTTTATTCTACCATGTGGTCAAGTCCCCATTCATGTCCAATTCAAGTAAACCAGCAGCATCCACGGCATCATTAAATCTTCTTAGAACTGAGTCCGAAATGGGCAAACCCCTGTGCTTCTCACCTGATTTCCTTACATGGTTGAAGTCCCCAATAACCAGTTGGGGTACCTATTGTTGTGTGGTATCTTTGATAGTCTCCCAGCATGTCCTTCGTCTCCCCTCATTATTGTGGCCATAAACACCCGTGATGATACAGTGGAAGCCTCCCACATTAATGCATCTTGCTACCATGGTCTGATCGGTAGCATTGATAACCTGAACATCCCACACATCCCTATCCCAGCCCAGGGCCATACGCCCCCCTTCCACCTGCTCGAGATTCAAATAAGCATACCATCCTTTAGGAAATAGACCCCCAATCTTCTCGTTGTACTCTCTTTTAATTCTGGTCTCCAGGATGAGCACCAAGGATGCTCCCTCTTCAGCAATAACCTTCCTCACCCTTCGCTGCTTTTTGGGCCTCGATGTCCCCCTCACATTCCAAGTGAGGATAGACATTCTATCTTTTGTTGTGCCCAACCCTTCCTGGGGTGTTCACTCTAGATGACGTCCTCCTTCCCCTCGCACTGTTATCCGTCTTCTGAGTCCTCCTTCTGCTACTTGTCCCAGCCATTTCATCAAACAGGTCTTCGGTATCCAGGTTCTCCATAATGGAGAACTGATTTGTGTTACCATGATCATATGTCATTGCCATATCCTCCATGTTGTCCACAGTAGCCGTTTGTACCATGGCCACCTCCACAGATCCCTCCATATCTTCCTCTTCCACTGAATTAGCCACCATCTTTGAACCCTAGTCCACCTGGTTCCCTGACCTTATCTCCCTCCCATTAGATTCCAGTTGAGAAGAAGCAGGCTTTGCCTCGGTCACTGACTGATCATTCATACTGGTAGCCCCACTGCCGGAAGGCTCCCCCACACACTCCCTATTGGTCATCCTGGTATCAACACCAGCATCATGTTCTCTCCTACTTCTCCCTGCCCTCCTCTATCTTGGTCTCCGACTCAGATTGCGGCCACGAACCAGGGGTGGTGATTGATGTGCCTTTCTCTCACATGGGCAATCGCCAGCGAAATGCCCAAACACTTTGCACTCCGGGTAGTGTTGGGGGAGGGCATCGTAAATCACCCTAAACTCCATCTCCTTGCCATCCGGCATCTCCACTATAACCACCTCTAGTGGTTTCTTATCCGCCTTGAGATCCACACAGATATGTGCAGCCCCTTCATATCTCCCTTCAGCATAGAAATCGACCACCTTAGGTTCGCCCACTCCACAAGATATGACGAGGATGGCCCTTTTTTACCAATGATGACCCACCTACGGAAGCGTGAGCCAGACTGGAGCTGATGTAAGAGCCACTCACCGGATGTCTGCCTCAGGCATCCACCTCCTCGTTAGGACCAGATTTCAATCAAAGAACCAAGGCCCCTTCTCCAGGGTCGTCCTCATGTCCTCTTCAGAGTTGAAGCGTGCAAGGAAGATGCCTCCAACCAGCGGTAAACATTGCATCTCCCCCCTGGGCCTCTAGCTTCTAAGCATCCAGTCGTAGAGCTGGTTGATGACACATTTGACTCCCATAACCTGGAAGATGATAGAGAACATATGGAATTCATCCATCTCTGCCACCACCGGTGCAGGCATCTTCATCCAAGGCCTCCCGTCATTGGCCCTAAAAATTGGGGCTTTAGGATCCCCCAACACTGCAACTGGAGCTAGGGTGGGGTGCACCACCAATGATCTTGCCATCGCTACAACCCATCCTCTACCCACTGTGACATCTGTGGATGGATCACTCTAGTCCCCGACCTCCCCTCCAATGGAGGATGGGGCAGTGGAATCCACCCTGCCCGCAGCCCCCGCTATGGATTGTCTCAGGAAGAGAGAATCCAGAGCCCGTACCTAGAGAGAGAAATGTGAGATGCAGTTTAACTCTCTTTAATAAATGATTAATTATACCTTTGTTAATATATTAGTTACCTTGTAGGTTATTTCAGCCTTCTTTTATAAAGTTTTTTTCCTTTGATAAGTCAAAATCATGATTTGAGAAAATTATGAGATCTAAACTTTAGTTGGTATAGAAATAGCCCACACATGTATGAGGGAATAGGATTAATGATACTTGAGGAAATAATTAATAAATACATAATTATTTGATAATTTTATCAAAATAATACTTTACAATTTTATAGAATTCAAATATGAATGCAATGCAAAAAGAATTGGTGAAATAAGAGTTAAAATGAGAGATTTTTGGAAATTTTAGTTGTTGGGTTTTAGGGGAGGCAGAGAAGGCAGTGGAAACAAAAACAATTTCTCCCCAAACCCAGTATAAAGGAATCGCGTCAACGTCTATACAGTAGGAAGGATGGTTTGTAGAGACATACCTTATCTCGAGGCTTGCTCGGCGACGTTACCTCGCGGCTTTCACGGTCTTCACCTCCGGTCTTAGACGGTGTCTGTGCAGCTCCTGGTCTCACTGGGACTATCAGGATTGGCATATGTCCTCCGAGCGGCAAAAATCTCCCGTCTTTGTAGTAGTTCATACAGACCACCTAGAACTCCAATCGCCTTGTCGCACAAGGCACCGAAAGGAGTCATACTCTCCTGTCGGCGTACTAGTCACTGACACACTCTCCTACAACTAGTTGCCTTTCTACAGTTGTCTTTCCCTTGTTGTGCCTCCCTTATCAGGTAGAACTTGCTCGGGCTCTCCTGGTTACCACAACCAGAGAGAACGAAAACTTTACAAAGCAACTGGTGTTCTGAGTTGTCCTTGAGAAGCCCCCAATACCCCTATATATAGGAGGGTCATGTGACAGGGTTCTCTACCCCAGGAAATGAGGGATTAAAGCAGGAGTAGAAGGGTTTGAGATTTTCCACAAAATTTGATAGACTGCGCCAGATGAACCGATCATTTCAAGCATGAACCGATCGGTTGGGGACCTGAGCCGATTGTTTCACACCTGAACCGGTTGGTTGGGACACCTGAGCCGATCGGTTCACTTCTAAAACGATCATTTCACTGCCATGGTCAGTTCCCGATTGACTTTTCCTCTTTTGTTTCGAATTGATCAAAATACCAATCCTTCTTCCAATCAAATTGGACAAATGAAATGAAGAGAAATTTTTCACCAACCTGACTTTCCCAACTCGCTCGTTTGGACTAGTTGAGCCAATCAGTTCAATCCTTGAACCGGTCATCTCAACCTGTCCTGAGCCGATCGATTCATCACATGAGCTGATCGGTTCACCAACCTGAGATGATCGGTTCATCACATGAGCTGATCGGTTGGGAGTGCAGACTGCGCAGAATCAGTCAATTGCAGTTTTGATCAATCTGATACTCTAATCAATTGGTCCAACACCTTGAACACTATGATACTGAGCTATCAATTGATTAAGTGTTTAATTGAACTACTAAACTCCTTTAGTAATCAATCTAAACATCATTTGTGGATAAACTCCTCTTCCATGTTAAATCCTATGTGTGTGACCCTGCAGGCCCATTTCACGTTGGCAGTGAAAGTTCATAACACGTATGACCTCACAAGCAAAGAGTGGTGCCTAGTCGCACATCAGTGCTACCCAAGTGAAAAGGAAAGTTGGAGAACAACTTTCAATCCTACAATCTGTGAATGGTGTTACAGTGAATGTATAATTCCTTTGTCACTGATATCCCAAATGAACTCAAGGCATGGAACAGTCATCCTGTCAATGTTCATTCACTTTCTTGATCTTGGAGTAGACTGGAGGAGATATGTATGACATCAATATCACATATTGATTCACACATGCGTGTGCATGCCTATCTCAATCCTACTCATCAAGTGTCCATGGATATAAAACTCCCTCAGGAGGGACAAATATCATATCTATCACTCACCCCTCAAAAGCCCCTTGTGTCAAAACCACCCAATCATCACCTTTATAACAACCCATGTTTCAAGATTGCATTTGATGATGTCAAAGTGTACCCAACGACATGTGTTGAGTGTAGTGATTTTAGGTCAAAGAATCACACTCACCACCATCACTGTGAGAATTGATTGTGACTACCATGTCATGGTTCCATGTGTCAAACTCACGGTGGATCTGTCTGGTACACTTGTTCTCTAACAAGTACCTATGTGTTTAGTTTGATATCTCCATATCATGACTAATGAGATTATGTCATCAACCAACACCACAATCTAGTCTTGTGTGTCATTGTTGTCTATCTACCTTACACAATGACATCTAACTAGGGACATAATAAGAATGTACGAACTCGTAGCATACGTATGATCTCATCATTCAGGTCCTGAACCTGAAAGCATACGTCATTGAGTATTGTCATTCTCTAGACATTCAATATGTTCTATCATTATCTAATATGAATGAACCAGAAAGAATTAGAAGCTTGCCTTTGATGTTTATCAAATCAATCTAAATGTATCCCACCAATCATCCCATGATTGTCTCTCAGGGCATACAAACCAACATTAGTAACATGTGCAATAATTTCATCATTTTATACATATTATGAGATCTAAACTTTGATAAGTCAAAATCATGATTTGAGCATATTATGAGATCAAAACTTTAGTTGGTATAGAAATAGCCCACACATGTATGTGGGAAGAGGATTAATGATACTTGATGAAATAATTAATGAATACATAATTATTTGATAATTTTATCAAAATAATACTTTACAATTTTATAGAATTAAAATATGAATGCAATGCAATAAGAATTGGTGAAATAAGAGTTAAAATAAGAGATTTGTTGAAATTTTAGTAACATGTGTAGAAATGTCATCGGTTTGTACATGTATCGCGCCACAGAGACCAATGGTCAGACCTAAATAGCCACACAAGTCGATGATTGGACCATGATTGCCACAGAGGTTGATAACCAAACCCTGATGGAGACAGACCAATGACCAGACCTCAATGGTTATGCAAGCTGATGACCAGACCATGATGGCCATGCAGGTCATCCTGTCAATGTTCATTCACTTTCTTGATCTTGGAGTAGACTGGAGGAGATATGTATGACATCAATATCACATACTGATTCACACATGCGTGTGCACGCCTATCTCAATCCTACTCATCAAGTGTCCATGGATATAAAACTCCCTCAAGAGGGACAAATATCATATCTATCACTCACCCCTCAAAATCCCCTTGTGTCAAAACCACCCAATCATCACCTTTATAACAACCCATGTTTCAAGATTGCATTTGATGATGTCAAAGTGTACCCAACGACATGTGTTGAGTGTAGTGATTTTAGGTCAAAGAATCACACTCACCACCATCACTGTGAGAACTGAGTGTGACTACCATGTCATGGTTCCATGTGTCAAACTCACGGTGGGTCTGTCTGGTACACTTGTTTTCTAACAAGTACTTATGTGTTTGGTTTGATATCTCCATATCATGACTAATGAGATTCTGTCATCAACCAACACCACAATCTAGTCTTGTGTGTCATTGTTGTCTATCTACCTTCCACAATGACATCCGACTAGGAACATAATAAGAATGTATAAACTCATAGCATCTATATGATCTCATCATTCAGGTCCTGAACTTGAAAGCATATGTCATTGAGTACTGTCATTCTCTAGACATTCAATATGTTCTATCATTATCTAATATGACTGAACCAGAAAGAATTGGAAGCTTGTTTTTTATGTTTATCAAATCAATATTAATGTATCTCACCAATCATCCCATGATTGGCTCTCAGGGCATACAAACCAACATTAGTAACATGTGCAAAAATGTCATCATTTTATACATATTATGAGATCTAAACTTTGATAAGTCAAAATCATGATTTGAGCATATTATGAGATCAAAACTTTAGTTGGTATAGAAATAGCCCACACATGTATGTGGGAAGAGGATTAATGATACTTGATGAAATAATTAATGAATACATAATTATTTGATAATTTTATCAAAATAATACCTTACAATTTTATAGAATTCAAATATGAATGCAATGCAAAAAGAATTGGTGAAATAAGAGTTAAAATAAGAGATTTGTTGAAATTTTAGTAACATGTGTAGAAATGTCATCGGTTTGTACATGTATCGCGCCACAGAGACCAATGGTCAGACCTAAATAGCCACACAAGTCGATGATTGGACCATGATTGCCACAGAGGTTGATAACCAAACCCTGATGGAGACAGACCAATGACCAGACCTCAATGGTTATGCAAGTCGATGACCAGACCATGATGGCCATGCAGGTTGATGATCGGATCCTAGTGGGCATGCAAGTTGATGATCGGATCCAAATAGCCATGCATGTTGATGACCATACTGCAATGATGATGCATGTAGATGATTGTTCCTTCATAGCCACATAGACCAATGGTGATGTAGTTTGGTGACTAGTATCATGCCATGCAGATTGATGGAAATCAACCATGATGCTTCCTAATACCGCAAATCACTAAAATGACCATAACTTTTTCTTTACATATCAGAATTCGGTGAAGTGCATTTTTGTCAGATCTGTATTTTGATTTCCCATAAAACCATAGCCTATGTAGAGATGAACTAAAGGTGATTTCTAGTATGACTTTTATAAAGAACATGAAAAACATGGGAAATAATGATCCCACCGTAGATTGATCATGGTTAGTTTTGACCATAGTTATCTCCTTTATTTTTCTTAACCTTTCTCATGATCTTCTATAAGACTCATTAGAGGTTCTCCTTTACCTATCCTCTCCATCTTCTTCCTATACTAGTCCATGTTTGGAGTAACATATTTTATGCTAGGTTGTTCGAAGGAGGATTTTGAGACTTTGAGCATGAATCCAAGCAGTAGACCAAGAATCTTGACAAACAAAGCTTAGATTCAAGACCAGTGACTTAATAAAGGATCCAAGTGAATTAAAAATCATCTTTCAACCTAATTTTACAAAAATCAAGCCCAAAAAATCATAAATACCATGTATTGTTTTGTATGAAGATGATTGATTTTGTTTTTTTGAGAATGAGTATGAGATTGCAGTTGAGTGATTAATTGTTTGTTATATTTGTGATTTCTTGCTTATGCATTCTGATCTAAAATAAGTTAGATATGGTTTATGGTGAACTTAATGGTAGAATTAGAGGCGCCAGAGCCCTAGATTTTTCCTAATTTCTACAATATTAAAATTGTGTTATGAATATGTTATACGATAAATAGTTGTTGCTATCTAGATACTTATGAGCCCAAAGAGTAGTCCATTCTAGTATTATTCAGTATGCTTAGTTATCGGTGCAAGTAGAATTTTTTTATTTTAGTGATTTAGATTAAGTCCAGTGTTCTGATGACAGAAATAAAAATAGTATGTGCGAAGTTACGTTAAGATAAAAACAATAGCAAATCTATTAATGGAATAAAAGAATCAACTAGAAACTAGATATTGTAAACATCACAGAATCCATTTAAGAGGTCTACAATGTGAAGGGGGAAATGTCTTTACTGAATGACACAGTCCAGAATGACGGATCCAGAGTGCACCATAGAGGTATGGGGGACTAAGCCCATCGATGATGGTCTCCTTATTATAGTGATGTGCCCAACATATGTTGGAGATTTTGGTGGTACTCAGTACAGCTCAGTTAGTTTAGATATTTCTCTGTGTGTCACCCCTTATGGAACCCCTGATGTAGGAAGTTACAGAAAGTGATTTGACTATTTTCTTGAGTACCCAGGTTTAGAGTAGTCTAATTAATCCATCTAGGTATTTAGCCTCCAAGTCCAGACATTGTGAGACTCGTTACAGATAGAGGATCTAGTTTAGAAGACATAGAGTCTCGAGTCTACTCTAAGTCTTACATGGTGAGAGCATATCTTGTTGTGATACTTGCACATGATGTGGTACAATTCATGTGGGTCCCATGCATAATAAAAGGAATGAAAATATTAATGAATGGATTTAATTGATTTACCTATTGTAGTTATTATTAATGTCCTACTATGTTGAGTGAATTATAGATTTGAACTATCATACCTATATTCTTTGTAGGTAAATCAATTAGCAATATATATATGAATGATTGTGGTTCCTTGATGACCTTCCATGCTCTGAGCCAGTAGGTCACACACTCTACTGAAACATTTTTTAGTCATAGGCCCAACTCAGCATGAGGAGCTAGAAGCTAGTTCCTGTTAGGAGTTACCAGTTGAGGTCATGAGAGGAATACTTAGTTAGTCAGCTAGGTGGTCTCTTATCCTTCATCTGGTCCTGTGAATATGTGAGTGACGAATGAGAATAGTATTGTAATATGTTGTATTTCATGTATATACAAGTTGGAATTCATTTCCTTTAGTTAATTATGTTGTAGAAGTCAAACTCAGATGTGAAATTGTGATGCTTGTACTTAAATTAGATGATAATTGTTACAACCCCAATTTTTGGGTTCATTTGGTGAGAAATGTGATTTCTCATATTAAAGATATTTGAACAAATAAAGATTTCATTTACAATAGCCTTGATGATTGTTTTGTGGGCTTTATTGGCTATTGGGCCCAATAACAAGGAAAAGACAAAAGGAACTCCATTATTAATAAGAAATGGAGAAAATAAAAGTGTAGAAATCTCTAGAAGGCGGATATATATAATACAAAGGTGGATTATGTGCCTCTTGGTTTCCTTGGGTTCCAAGGAGTCCAAAGTTGCAAAAATAAAGCAATAAGAAAAGAAAAGATCAATTAAATATTTCTTTATTAAGAAAGAAATTGAAAACAACGATAAAATGTGGAAAATAAGTGAAAAAGAGGTATAATTGAGTTATCCTTGGTGGAATTTCTTATCCCAAGGATTCCTAACATTAAAAGGAATACCAATGAGGTAAATAAAAGAGAAATAAAGAGAAATCCTCAAAAAGAGATATTTTAATAAGAAATAAACAAGATAATGTGAAATAATGAATATTGATGCATCTAAAAGGATAATAAGTATCCTTATGAAGGAATTTCGAAATATTAGAGTTTCTTGGGGTCCAAGGAGCCCAAATAAAGAGGAAGAAAGAGAAAATACCAATAAAGCAAAATAAGAGGGTAATGTAATACATTATTAATGTTTTTTATGGCATTGCTAAAGGAAGTAATTTCTATTAAAAGAAAATAGAAATTTGTGCCAATGGATTAAAAAGCAAGAATAAAGAGAATAAGTGGGAGGAATTTCGAATTCCTAATTATCCAAGAAATAAGAAATGTCAAAAAGATAATTAGGAGAGAGAGGAACTTGCTTCTCTTTCAAGGAAAAGGGTCTCTCTTGGGAAGGGCCTTGTTAATCTGGGAATAGGTAACCTAGGGCGTGGATAATCTTCCCTATAAAAGGGGTAGAACCCCTGGTTCGAAGTGAAGAAGAGATCCCACGCTCTCCTCCTTGTTCTTCCGTACAAACCCTAACAAAGAGACTAGTTCGAATCCTGACGCAATGTGTGGCCGTGGAGGAGTTACGGCGGAAGCATGATGCACTCACTACGTTGGAGGGAAGCTCTACAGAGGTTTCTCCACCCTAGCATGAACGTTGCAGCAGCAGCACGGCTGCTTTGGCGGCCGCAAGTGTAGGCCTGCCCATCCTGAACCAGCTGATGTGGCCACAGGCTGAGGGCACTCAGGGGAGCACGGAGGCCTGACGGAGGTAAGGGATAGAGTCAACGTGGCTTTCAGGTCCGGAGCTGGGAGCACGGGTCGTGCCTAGGGCTGCGCTCGACGCAGTAGAAGCATCAAGAGGTTGAAGACAACCTGTTTGGCCGTTGGACGGATATACCCTCCAGGGTATGAAGCGGCGACCAACTTAAAGGAGGGTACAACGGACTTTTTGAAATATTTCCAAACAAGTCAAGCGAGCAATTTCATGAGAACAAGGCTACGTGGCGCCTCCCTATTGGCCAAAGTAAGTGGATTTTGTAAAATTCGTAGTTAATTATTCGTAGCTCAGATTAGCACGTATAAAATATGAAAATTGCTCAAAAAAATGAGAGGAATCCAATAAAAATGCATATAGAAGCTAATTCCTCTTGAAATTCGTAAAGTAGTATAAGTTATCAACTTTGATGAATTAAAGATTAAGAAACCCTATTTTGAGATGATTAATATATTTAATAGGGTTTAATGGATGATTAAAGTTGGTATTAACCTGTTAATCATGAAACGGAACATAAGGAACAAAAAGGATGAACTTTGCACGTGATTGGTTTAAGTTAGAATTTCATGTGCATGAATATACTTTAATGGGCCTTAAAACCCTAATATTGGTAAATGTGACTCTTGATGGCTTTAATTATTCAAATCGTGAATAAAGTTAAGAGATGATGATTTTAAGCTATTTTGAGTATAGAAGTTCTTAATTGTAGATAAATATCCTTAATATGATAATTAGGGTTTTTCTAATGGATAAAGGTAGAATTAATGATAAATAACGTTCATATGTGAATTAGACCATAATGAACTATGAATTGAGGATAAATGAGCATAATGACTTTGTCATGGATTAAAAGGATAAAAATGGTAGCTTTAATGAAAAAGAGGCTTAATGGACTTAATTGATGATTATTTGTGTTGTTTCTGAAATTAAGGTTATAGGTTGTTAAAAGGTAACCTTAATAACTTTCATGAAGGATAGATGAGAAATTAGGGTTTAAAAGAGTAAAATGAAGTAAAAACCCTAATTGCAAAGTAAACCCTAAAATAGGTAGAAATCCTAAAAAGGAATAGAAACCTTAAGTAGAAAGATGGTTTGAATAGTTTTTGATAAAAAGGAATTGGATGTAATTTCAGGACTCTTGTACTTGCTTGATTGGATATCTTGATTGATTAGACTATTCTATCTCAATTCATCCTAATAGGTATGCGGTTAATTATGATTAATCGCATTAGTTTTCTTGAAGGTTTCCTGGATGGTTAATCGCATTGATTGAAACTAAACAGTTTGGATGTTCATACTACAATTATAAAGTCACTATGGTTATCACAATTATAAATACATGTGTATTCTCACACCTACATGCCACCCTGATGGAAGATGCCATAAAGGTCTGGCCCAAGAGGGTAGACCAATGGGCACCATGAGAGGTGACCCCCAGGCACCAAGCTTGGGATTCATAAGGTGGCCTTAAGTTAATGGCAAGAGAGAAACCCTAGAGGGGTATTCCAGGGTTAGGGCAAAAGCGGTGGAGAATGACACATTGAAAATGTAAATTGGTTTGCTAATTACCCTGACTGTGATAATTAAATTGTTAGCCATATTTGTGAAATTTTGCTTGTTCCCATATACCAGCATATTCCTATATGCTGACCGACGTTTTGTTTGTCAGTGTTTTAGGTACATTAATTGAAAGAATAAACAGTAAAGTGATATATTGTGGAAATAAGAAATAAATTGCAAGGAGGATTAGATAGAATGAATCCAGGCTATGGATAGAGTAGCTTACCAAAGTTTTAAAAAAAAAGTATGAAAAGTTTTATTTTATACCAGTTTTTAGTTTAGTTGGTAAAATTTGATAATTGTTATTGATTATTTGTTGAATATTTGATCCTGTTAATTGGGATAATGGCTCTGACCTTCTGGTCTCCCTTAAATGGGGGTTACCGGGAGGCGGGGTTGTTACAATTGGTATTAGATCATAGGTTCCTCATTTAATCTTTAATAATTATTAAATTTTTCAAATTCCATAGAACCCAAGGGAGTTATTAGAGGATTTTTCGAAAGACAGAGGTGTCTAGAAAAGGATCACATCTGGGGGCTGGAAAGATTTTCCTCCACCCCGCTAGTTGGAATATGAGGACTCCCATATTAGTGTGACTGTCTAGCCAAAGTCTCAGGATTTGACTCAAAATAAGATACCTTTAGGACTCTCTCATCTTGTTCACCCCTTCTCAACTCAAATGTTGTTAAGGACCTTAAGGATTAAGGTTTTCTCTCTTTTCCATACCCTCTTGAGGTATGGGTAAGGTTGATAAGGTTTAAGGAATCCTCCACCAAATTAATAAAAAGCATGTAAATAAGATGTCATGGACATAAGCTTAATAGATTAAGCGTAAAAGAATAGATACATGCTTAGGTCGTATGACATAAGTTGTCATGCCCTCAAAAGAGACATGAGGCTAGACCTTCTTGTCAGGAGGATAAGTAAAGAGAGTGTTAGTATTGGATTTAGAGATCTCCATTAAAAGTAGAGACCTGGCACATCCTCTAAGGATGATGTTAACCCTAACCCTAAGTGAAGGTTAGAGAGAGAGATGACATGATGAGTTAGATGGACATGCCTTGAATGATATATGAGCAATGAGAGGTTGGATGACTGAGTACCTTTGATGACCCAACCCTCGGAAGGGCCGTGCATGTTAAAGTGAAGGATAGCTCATTCATTGATGAGGTTAGAGAAGAACTTATGGAACCCCAGGATCTTATATGAGCATGGCATAGCATACACCTAGAGTACGTCAGTGGTGCGGCAGTAGGTTGAAACCCTGGCCAGTAAGTATGATGGATGGCTTATGAAATAAGCATAAAGAGCTATGAAAAATCTCGAGCAAACGTAAGTTTGAACATAGGCTTCAAGTAGAGGTGTGCTTGTGAGATTTATCCTTCATGGAGAGAGGACCTCTAATAGTGAGGATGGTTGTAGGGTTAGCTCTAGAGAGAGAGAGAGCAGGACCCCGAGCAGGAAGGTTAGAAGCCTAGACTCCGAGATATGAGGAAAAGTGGAGAGTTGAGGATGATGTGACCTACGTGAATGTTTGTGGTTGCCTCATGACTTGATCCCTGGAGGATGATGATATCTTGGTGGCATGTAGAGGAACCAAACCCTAGAGAAAGGATGATGCTTCTGGTACCTATGTGTGTATGGTATAAGTGGTTACCTACTGAGATGAGACAAAGAGTGCCTTAGGCCCTGAGGAGGTTTAAGTAACTAGTTGTGAGGCATTATACCTAGTTGGTTGTCCTTGAGGAGGACTCAACTCTAAGGTGTTGCTCATATAAAAGGATCATGGGAGTACATGACATACCTTGGACATGCTTGATTCATAGTTAATAGATTGAGCATGCAGTTGGATACCCAAAGGAGAACCTAGGGTTCCTAGGCTTAAGAGGGGAAGTGGTGTACCTGATGCTCATGACGAGTTTTTAGTTTCAATAGATTCGAGCATGGTACTTCTCATGTTTAAAGGAAAGAGAAACCCCTTAAGTTTAAGGTAGGTTTGATGAACCCCCCACAACTAAGTTGATAACATGGGAAGGTATGATCTTGATCCAATGTTGAGGATGAGAACAACTATGACCTAGCATGGTTTAGTAGGTGGTCTTCTTGTGTCTTAGGGGTTGCTGGGTTAAGCATGCTCATGTGAATATAAACCCTAGGGATGTTTGTGACCTTGTTGTCAAGAGTTGTAGTTTCCTCCCATCCTGGGAGAGCAACCCTTGGTAGGGTGTGTACCAGTTTGTGGGTTTGTGGAAACCTAAAGAGGTCTCATAGGATCGTGAGAAGCTAAGTGGAAAAGTACATGTTATGAGAATGAACCTGTAGACCCATAGATAATCATCTCTAAGTGCATGTGGATGTGTTACCATGGAGGTAATCAGTATGGGGCCTGACCAAGGTAGGCAGGTCACCATGACCCCTATGAAAGGATGAAAGTCAGTCTAGGAATGTAGAGAGAGATGATGGAGACTTGGGTAAGGTTCTAAGTTGGACATGTACTATAATGGAATCCTAAGTCTATCTTAGGGTTAGGTATGGATAAGACCGGTGGAAGTAGGAGTTTCCTAATTCCCTAGTTGCACATGACCATAGGGTCAAGAGGTAATAGCTATCATTGTCCGAGGGCCGTGGGTTAGGAGATTGATCACCTTCATGAACTCATGGGACCCAGAGGGTAGATGAGAAGGGCACTCTCTGGATGCATAAGGGAAGAGGGATGACCCCAAAAGTGTCGGCACCCTATGGACCTAGAGGAGATGACCAAGGATTGTGTAGGGACCCAAGTAAGTTTGAGGTCAGTTTTCCATGGAAGTAATTTTTGATATCATGATGTTTGTAGAGACATAAGTTGCACGTTTCAACTTAGATTTGAAGGTGTACTATAAAGGTGGGATGTACCATCTCTACTCTTGGAACATGAAGAACTTTGTATTTGGATGGCCTCCAAATGCTTATTTCTTCTTGTTATGGGAGTGAGAGATAGGACAGTACGCATGCCATACACCAAGGATAAAGATGATGTGAGTTGGAACGTTGCTATGAGGTATGAGGAGAGAGACGATAACATACCCTTGTGAAGTGAACGATAGGTACAAACGATAAGAGTATTAAGGTAATCATCTTATGAGAATATCTTATCATGATCTATGTGTAATTTGGAAGGGATACAAGGTTGAGTTTGATAATCAAGAGGATGAGCTCAGAGTGTTCTGATGAAGATAGACTTAGAGTTTGAGATGAGATGATAAGTGGAATACATGGAGGAGTATGTCTTCAACATTACCTATACCTAAGGATGTGAAATGGTAATAGATGCTCTGGTTGAGACATAGTTGCCTAGTTTGGCTAGAGACTAGAAAAGGTTGTTAGGCTAACCCTAAGTTTGGAAAGAAGATAGGTTTGGGAAACCCTCAGATGCAATGATACCGATTGATCAAGTTAATGGTTGATTGGTTAGCCAGCCTAGTCTTTGATGTAATGGAAGGATGGTGGTAGAGCCTCAGATACACTCCTCTGGAAAAAAAAGGCAATGAAACCCCGATTAGAGTGGTTTAGGGATTCTGAGGAAATCGATCTTGAAGAATCATGACATATAGGAGGTCATGATTTAAGATCACCATACACCATGGTACTATGAAGATAGTAAGTGATAGTAGTACTTTGGATGCTTAAGATGAAGTTGCATGTGGCATGTGGCCATGCAAGCCGGAGGTGAAGGACGAACACCAGTAACCCAGTGTATCGATATAGAGGATAAAAGAATCCCTGAGAAGGAATGGGAGATCATCATTATGGATGTTGTAAGTCTCCCCTAGACCAAGGAAGGTCTAGATGCAATATGGGTTATGATAGATCGCCTTACCGATATGAGATGAGAAAGAAAGAGTTCTGTCAAGGGACAGATCCGATTGAACTACATATGAGAGAAATTTGGTTCAACTACACCATGATGCGAGTTCAAAAGTTCTTGAGCATGATCTAAAGGTTTACTTCCATGAGGTGGAAGTAGATACACGAAGAACTCAATGTTAGTACAGTTTATCACCCCTTACTAATAGTTAGTATGATCCAGACTAGAGGGTCTGATGAGAGCATGTGTGCTCATTCAGGGTGATACATGGAGACAGTTCTTAAGAGGTGATGTTAACACCCATAGCCTTTATCAGGATGCAAGAAGTTCTAGAAGGAGGTTGTGTCGGTCACCACTTCATTAAGATGATGTTGGTGAAGGAGGCATCGCGAAGGTCAGAAAAGAACCACAATGTATGTAGATGAATTTGCTTTGATCGTATAATGGATGAGAGAGATCCCAGAGGCAACATGAGTCATGAGTTGATGCAAAGCAGAATGACATGTAGTTCACTATGGGAGACTATGTGATGTGAAAATCCGACCCCTATAAGCTACAGCTGAGGGAGCTGAGTCCCCGATATATGGGTCCATTTGAGATGGATTGGTGGAAATGGTTGTGTTTAGCCTTGCCCTCAGGATAACATGATGTATAATGTGTTCCATGAGTCTGATCTAGAGCACTATGTGAGGTACCCAAGCCATGTGTTGAGCCCTGAACCTATTCAGCTTTTGAGAGGCTGAAATGTCCTGAGTCACCTATGAGGGTACGATATACCAAGGTAAGAAAGAACTCAGATGGAATAATATGAGATGATGAAGGTTCTTGGGAAGCACCATGGAAAGGGTGAAGCCACATGGGAGCCCTAACGGACATAAGAAAGGTTTATCCTGAATTGATTGTTTGCTTGATGGAATTTTGGGGGCAAAATTCTTATAAGAGGGGAAGGATGTTACAACCTCAATTTTTAGGTTCATTTGGTGAGAGATGTGATTTCTCATATTAAATATATTTTAACAAATAAAGATTTCATTTACAATAGCCTTGATGATTGTTTTGTGGGCTTTATTGGCTATTGGGCCCAATAACAAGGAAAAGACAAAAGGAACTCCATTATTAATAAGAAATGGAGAAAATAAAAGTGTAGAAATCTCTAGAAGGCGGATATATATAATACAAAGGTGGATTATGTGCCTCTTGGGTTCCTTGGGTTCCAAGGAGTCCAAAGTTGCAAAAATAAAGCAATAAGAAAAGAAAAGATCAATTAAATATTTCTTTATTAAGAAAGAAATTGAAAACAATGATAAAATGTGGAAAATAAGTGAAAAGAGGTATAATTGAGTTATCATTGGTGGAATTTCGTATCCCAAGGGTTCCTAACATTAAAAGGAATATCAATGAGGTAAATAAAAGAGAAATAAAGAGAAATCCTCAAAAAGAGATATTTTAATAAGAAATAAACAAGATAATGTGAAATAATGAATATTGGTGCATCTAAAAGGATAATAAGTATCCTTATGAAGGAATTTCGAAATATTAGAGTTTCTTGGGGTCCAAGGAGCCCCAATAAAGAGGAAGAAAGAGAAAATACCAATAAAGAAAAATAAGAGGGTAATGTAATACATTATTAACATTTTTTATGGCATTACTAAAGGAAGTAATTTCTATTAAAAGAAAATAGAAATTCATGCCAATGGATTCAAAAGCAAGAATAAAGAGAATAAGTGGGAGGAATTTCGAATTCCTAATTATCCAAGAAATAAGAAATGTCAAAAAGATAATTCGGAGAGAGAGGAACTTGCTTCTCTTTGAAGGAAAAGGGTCTCTTTTGGGAAAGGGCCTTGTTAATCCGGGAATAGGCAACCTAGGGCGTGGATAATCTTCCCTATAAAAGGGGTAGAATCCGTGGTTTGAAGTGAAGAAGAGATCCCACACTCTCCTCCTTATTCTTTCATACAAACCCTAACAAAGAGACTAGTTTGAATCCTGATGTAATGTGTGGCCGTGGAGGAGTTACGGCGGAAGCATGCTGCGCTCATGACGTTGGAGGGAAGCTCGACAAAGGTTTCTCCACCCTAGCCTGAACGCTGTAGCAGCAGCACAGATGCTTTGGCGGCCACAAGTGCAGGCATGCCCATCCTGAACCAGCCATCGTGGTTGTGGGATGAGGGCACTCAGGGGAGCACAGAGGCCTGACAGAGGTAAGGGATAGAGCTGACGTGGCTTTCAAGTCCAAAGCTGGGAGCACTGGTCGTGCCTAGGGTTGCGCTCGACGCAGTAGAAGCATCGAGAGGTTGAAGACAATCTGTTTGGTCATTGGACGGATATACCCTTTGGGGTATGAAGCGGTGACCAACTTAAAGGAGGGTAGAATGGACTTTTTGAAATATTTCCAAACAAGTCAAGCGAGCAATTGCATGAGAACAAGGCTACGTGGTGCCTCCCTATTGGCCAAAGTAAGTGGATTTTGTAAAATTCATAGTTAATTATTTGTAGCTCGGATTAGCACATATAAAATATGAAAATTGCTCAGAAAAACGAGAGGAGTCCAATAAAAATGCATAGAGAAGCTAATTCCTCGTGCAATTCGAAAAGTAGTATAAGTTATCAACTTTGATGAATTAAAGATTAAGAAACCCTATTTTGAGATGATTAATATATTTAATAGGGTTTAATGGATGATTAAAGTTGGTATTAACCTGTTAATGATGAAAAGGAACATTAGGAACAAAAAGGATGAACTTTGCACGTAATTGGTTTAAGTTAGAATTTCATGTGCATGAATATACTTTAATGGACCTTAAAACCCTAATATTGGTAAATGCGACTCTTAATGGCTTTAATTATTCAAATCATGAATAAAGTTAAGAGATGATGATTTTAAGCTATTTTGAGTATAGAATTTCTTAATTGTAGATAAATATCCTTAATATGATAATTAGGGTTTTTCTAATGGATAAAGGTAGAATTAATGATAAATAATGTTCATATGTGAATTAGACCATAATGAACTGTGAATTGAGGATAAATGAGCATAATGACTTTGTCATGGATTAAAAGGATAAAAATGGTAGCTTTAATGAAAAAGAGGCTTAATGGACTTAATTGATGATTATCTATGATGTTTCTAAAATTAAGGTTATATGTTGTTAAAAGGTAACCTTAATAACTTTCATGAAGGATAGATGAGAAATTAGGGTTTAAAAGAGTAAAATGAAGTAAAATCCCTAATTGCAAAGTAAACCCTAAAAGAGGTAGAAATCCTAAAAAGGAATAGAAACCTTAAGTAGCAAGATGGTTTGAATAGTTTTTGATAAAAGGAATTGGATGTCATTTTAGCACTCTTGTACTTGCTTGATTGGATATCTTGATTGATTGGACTATTCTATCTCAATTCAACCTAACAGGTATGTTGTTCATTATGATTAATCGCATTAGTTTTCCCGAAGGTTTCCCAAATGGTTAATCGCATTGATTGAAACTAGATAGTTTGGATGTTCATACTACAATTATAAAGTCACTATGGTTATCACAATTATAAATACATGTGTATTCTCACACCTACATGCCACCCTGATTGAAGAAGCCATAAAGGTCAGGCCCAAGAGGGTAGACCAATGGGCACCATGAGAGGTGACCCCCAGGCACCAAGCTCGGGATTGAGAAGGTGGCCTTAAGTCAATAGCAAGAGAGAAACCCTAGAGGGGTATTCCAGGGTTAGGGCAAAAGCGGCGGAGAATGACACCTTGAAAATGTAAATTAGTTTGCTAATTACCCTGATTGTGATAATTAAATTGTTAGCCATATTTATGAAATTTTGGTTGTTCCCATATACCAGCATATTTCTATATGCTGACCGACATTTTGTTTGTCGGTGTTTTAGGTACATCAATTGAAAGAACAAATAGTAAAGTGACATATTGTGGAAATAAGAAATAAAGTGCAAGGAGGATTAGATAGAATGAATCCAGGCTGTGGATAGAGTAACTTACCAAAGTTTTAAAAAAAGAAAAAAGGTATGCAAAGTTTTATTTTATACCAGTTTTCAGTTTAGTTGGTAAATTTTGATAATTGTTATTGATTATTTGTCAAATATTTGATCTTGTTAATTGGGATAATGGCTCTGACCTTCTGGTCTCCCTTAAATGGGGGTTACTGGGAGGGTGGGTCATTACAATAATTCTATATTAACATGATGTTTCATTAGTTCTACATGTTTAGAGAAAATAAAATTTATATGATTGTACTTAAATCATATGTTATGTGATATATTCACATGACATTTAATTAGTTATATGGACAAGAAAAATTTAAAGTTGATTTCTGATTGTAATTAAAATTGAACAGTATATTCCCTCTTTGATGGACTTAAACTCAAGATATTGGGTTTGTCTTGCGTCATTAGAAACTACTTTTAGCTTTGATAGCATATTGTAGTGTGTAAGACCCAAGAATGATCCACTTAAGTGATATGATACAATGATCCATGTATAGATAAAGTAGTAGAAAAAATAACTATCACAAAGTTACAATATGTATCATTATACAATTGTTCCTTAAAGAAAAAGATGGTATTATGACATAAAAACTTGAACTATTTACAAGTAAGGCCAGTAGCAGAGGGCAACCCAATCACTATAAGATTTCCTCATGTTTGTAGACATGTATATGATCTTTCCCAGTATATGTCCTCCAAGCTACCTACACTTAGCGGAATGGAAACAACACCCAAAAAAAAGATAAATAAAAATATGATTCATTAAACACTAAGTATCTGCATGATATAATGTATTTACATATATTAGGTCAGAAGGGTGCAATAAAAGGTGGGGGTTTCATTCAAGAGGGGCTATTAGCGAGTAGGTAAGTTCAAGAACATATAAACAAGAGAATGAGGCATATAAACAATAACAGAGCATAAGAATAATAGAGCATCATAAAGTGTCTTGCCATAATCATTTCATAATTTCACAAATGAAACCAGTTTCATGCATATATGAGATAGACCAATATATGATATAGGGCATTAAAACTATTGGATCATGGCCTAATAACAATAAGGGTGGAAATGCACACCCTGGGAGAAATACAAGTGTCCTATTATATAAATAGTTGTGTCCATGTAGCACTACCCTAAATGATAAGTCTAACATCCAACATGCACAAATTGAGAAGCAAGACATATAGTTTAGTCATGTTCCAATTTTCAAGTAGCAAGGTAGGTTGCTTCATAGAGCCGATGTTCAAAGAAATTAGATAAACAATTTGGGGATTTTGGAATTTATAAAAGGAATAATATGGATGGTCAATAAAAGTGGATTGTCTCATTTTATAGAAAATGGTTTTATAATCACATAAATGTGCAAGTTAAAATGGGAGTTTCACATACCTAATCTTCACAACTAATGGATAAAACAATAGACGTGCTTGGTCGAAGAAGTCAAGTTTTCACCCTCATACCCCATTAGGTATGTTAGTCAAACCAAAGAGAACGTGTGTATAAATTCCTAGTATATATATATATATATATATATATATATATATATATATATATATATATATTGTTTCTAACCAGACTCTAGTCACCTAAAGACATATTAGGAATATTAATCTTATTAACTGAACAAATGATCCATTATGTATATATATTAGCTATAAGATTCATCTTTAGACACATAGGTATACATATTTTCAAATTATATATATATATATATATATATATATATATATATATATATATATATATGTATGTATGTATGTATGTGTGTGTGTTGGTAAATTTATGAGTTCATCCAATTTTGATATTGTAATTTTATTCACTATGTATATTATATGGCTTGAATTTAGTCAATTAGGGTAAATTATATACTCCATAATACATATATTTATTGAAATGCTCTTATTGCAAGAATTTAGGGTTTAAGTCTTGCAAGTTCTCATATGTGAATTGTATTGACCTCACTTTTTGCGTCCCCCAATTAAGGAAAAACCTTCAAGTTGGAAGCCATTACCTAATTTCCCAAGGATCTAGATTAGTCAAATAACAAATAATAGAAAATAATTTCAATTAAATTTCAAATATTGCTTACCAATTATACAATGATATTTCTCGTAATACCTTCTGAGAAGAAATAACTAGCTATCAAATCATCCTTGAATTATCTTTAAGTATTTTCAGGTACTTTGCATCTGGTTTAACACATTTGGATATCTTCATAACATATACCTAAAATGCCGACAAACAAAATTGCGGTCAGTATAACGAATTATACGGGTATGTGGGGGAACCAATAATCTTGCATTTAATTGTAACAGCATATTGCAAGCAATTATGATTTAACAAAGCAAACTTTACGTTTTAAGCATGACTACTGTAATGACCCCGCCTCCCAGTAACCCCCACTTAAGGGAGACCAAGTGGTCAGAGCCGTTATCTCAATTTTTGGATCAAAGGTTCGACAAATAATCAATAATAATTATCAAAATCTACCAAACTATACTGAAAGATGGAATAAAATAAAACTTTACATACCTTTTTCAAAAACTTGGATATCTACTTCTATCAAGATCTAGAATCTATTCTAACTAATCCTCCTTTGTTCTTTAATTCTTATTTAATTCCACATATGCCACTTTACTATTTGTCCTTTTCAAACTTGTACCTAAAACATCGACAAACAAAACGTCGGTCAGCATATCGAAATATGTCGGTATGTGGGGACAACCAAAATTTCACAAATATGGCTAACAATCTAAATATCACAATCAAGTTAATTAACAAGCCAATTTATGCTTTCAATGTGACATTCTCCACCGCTTTTGCCCTAACCCTGGCATACCCCCTTTGGGGTTTCACTTTTGCCATTGACTTAAGGCCAACTTCTCAATCCCAAGCTTGGTGCCTGGGGTCACCACTCATGGTGCCCTTTAGTCATGCAATATCATAGGCCACCTTCTCAATCCTGAGCTTGGTGCCTGGGGTCACCACTCATGGTGCCCATAGGTCTTCCCTTCTGGGATTGACCTTTTGCATCATCCATCACGGTGGCATGTAGGTGCGAGAATACACACTTCTAATATTATTTTGATAATCATAGTGACTTTATGATTTGCAAGCATGAATCATTCAAACTGATAAGTTGCATTCAATGTGATGAATCATCTGAGAAACTCTTCGGGAAACTAATGTGATTAACCATAATTAACCACATACCTGCCAAGATGATTTGAGATAGAATCAATCCAATCAATGCAAGAAATCCAATAGGCAAGAAATCACACAAAGAGATCCTGAAATATGCATACAATTTCCTATTATTGGTCATGCCATCAAGATCTATTAAACCTAGCTCGCTTCCGAGGGTTTCTAGTCCACTTTTAGGGTTTCTATTGCAATTAGGGTTTCTCTTCATTTATACTATTTTAAACCCTAATTATCTCATCTATTCTTCACAAAAGATATTAAGGTTACCTTTTAACAACATATTACCTTAATTTCAGATTAAGGGCACAATTAATTGTTCATTAAGTCTATTATGCCTCTTTTTCATTAAAGCTGCCACTTTTATCCTTTTAAGGCATGACACGATCATTAGGCCTAATTATCATCAACTTATCTTTCATGAACCCTATTCAACACTAATTCCACCTTTATTCATTAGAAAACCCTAATTACCACGTTAAGGGTATTTATCCAAAATTAGGAACCTTTATACTCAAAATAGCTTAGAATTAGCATATCTCAACTTTAATCATGAATTTGAACAACTAAAGATATTAAGAGTCACAATTACTAACATTAGGGTTTCAAGGCCCATTAAAGCTCGTTCATGTACATGGAACTCTAAATTAAACCAATTACCTACAAAGTTCATCCTTTCCGATCTTAATGTATCTTTTTATGATTAACATGTTAGTATCAACTCTAATCATCTATTAAACCCTTCTAAACACATTAATAATCTCAAAATAGGGTTTCTTAGTCATTAATACATTAAAGTTCATAACTTCCATTACTTTTCGAATTTCAAGAGGAATTAGCTTCTAAATATATTTTTAATGGATTCCCCTCATTTTTCTGAGCAACTTTCATATTTTAACTTTATTCATCAGTGTTACCAGTCTTTTTCTACAATTTTTACAAATAAAAGTACCTTTTGGCCAATGGTGGATCGACACGTCAGCGAAAACATTTCCTTAAGTGGACCAGCTTTGCAAGGGGTAAAAGACCTCCCTGCCCCTCCCTTCATGTACACACGCCAGGGGCATCTGCGTCTTTTCATTATATCCTCTTCTTCCTCATGAAGCAGGGTTTCCGCCGATCTTCCGTGACGATGGTCGTGGGACTGCTCCCCGCCCCGCTTGCCCTCGCCCTCCTAGGCCCTACGCACGGCCAAGAAGAACCACCTCCTCCTCACCGGAGTTGAAGAGAGCGACCTCTCTACGGCTGGTGGTCATAGGTGACCCGGATCATCCTTCCATGCCCGTAGGCCATGACAGAGGAAGGCACACCTAACAGATCCATTGAAGACCCTCTCCAAGCGCCTTCACGCCCTGGTTAGGTAAGAGAGACCTACAGTAAACTTTTTGCATCCTTCCCAAGTTCTGGGGTCAATGAGATTCCCTTGTATGAACTCACTTCACCGTGAAGACGAAGGTGTGTTTTGTCGGCGTCCTCATGGGTACCTCTGGTTCCCACACGGTTTTCCACCCCAGGAGGGGTTCTGGTTTTGTTTCACTCGCTCGAAGACCCTCATGCCCTCTTGTATTCTTCTTGAATGTGAGGGAAAGAGAAAGGATCGGCTAACAAGGTCTAGGGTTTGAATGAAGAAGAAGAAGGAGAAGAGAGAGATATGTGGAACTCTCCTTGGGCTCGACCCATAGGTTCTACCCCTTATATAGGGGAGGGTATTCACACCCCAAGATGTGCATCCACGAGGACTCAAGTCCTTTTCCCAAAAGGAAACATATTTTCCTTAGCTAAGAAGCAACCTCCTCTATCTTCATTATCTTCTTAGATAACTACACTCTTTGGGTATTTAGGAATTCAAAAATCCTCTCCCTTATTCTCTTTATTCTTGGCTTTTAATCCATTGGCCACAAAATTATATTTTCCTTTAGTAGAAAATACCTCCTTTTAACAATACCATGAAATTCATTAATTATGCATCATATTATCCTCTTATTTTCTATTATTGGTATTTTCTCTTTCTTTTTCTCTATTGGGGCTCCTTGGACCCCAAGAAACTCTAATATTTCGTTCAAAGTCCTTTTTAGTGGATACTCATTATCCTTCTAGATGCATCTATATCCATTATTTCTCATTATCTTGTTTATTTCTTATTAAAATATCTCTTTTTGAGGATTTCACTTTATCTTTCTTTTTATTTTCCTCATTGGCATTCCTTTTAACATTAGGAATCCTTTGGATACAAAAATCCCCCAAGGATAACTCAATTATACCTCTTTCCACTTATTTTCCACATTTTATCATTGTTTTCAATTTCTTTCTTAATAAAGAAATATTTAATTGATCTTTTCTTTTCTTGTTGCCTTATCTTTGCAACTTTGGACTCCTTGGAACCCAAGGAACCCAAGAGGCATGAAATCCAACTTTGTATTATATTCTTTCATATTTTAGAGGTTTCTACATCTTTCTTTTCTCCATTTCTTATTAATAATGGAGTTTCTTTTGTCCTTTTCATATTATTGGGCCCAATAGCCAATAAAGCCCACAAATCAATCAACAAGACTATTGTAAGCAAAATTCATTCATTCAATCAAAAGACATCATTATTTGTTCATTTATCTTTATTAAGCGAAATTACATTTCTCATCAAAAGAACCCAAAATTGGGGTTGTAACAACTACTCAATCCTTACATACCCTAGCCTCTGTGATGTCCCTACAGTGGACATGGATACTACCTCTCATATGGTAGATCTCAACAAACCCCCATGATCCTACCTTACAGGTACATCAATACATAGGGTCGTTGAGTCGGATGGTCCCACCCAAGGGTAGACCAACACATCGACTCGTGATAACCTGATGATCCTACCTCGCGGGTAGACCATGTACTAGGTCATCTATCTCATCATCATTAGATCTACAAAGGAGGACCAGGATCTGAGCTAGACATGCACATATATTTATGTTGATAATCATAGTCACTTTATAGTTGCATGAAATAAAAGACAATCAAGCAATTATTTCCAAGTAACCGATAAAACCTCAGGAATCACCGTGAAACTAAAGTGATTTAACCATAAGTGTAACCACATACCTTTTTTGTGTAGAATTCATGTAAGATATACTTCAAGCATATTATCCAACAATAAGAAATCCAAGCAATTCAAGCAATCATCTTAATATGCATGCATATAAATACTAAAGTGTCACCATCTCATATTATTCCCATTAAACCTTAATCTGTCCTAATATAAGGTATTATGGTTTGGTTAAGGAATAGGAGTAAAAACCCTAATTCCATCGCACAATTGTTTATTAGAGTTATTAGTCCAAATTAGACATCACGTGTAACCCTAATTAATATATCCAACAAATATGTTCGTTATGATCACTTAGATCCAATATGTTCATTAACAACATAGCAAGTTAGGATCTTTTCACTCTAAATCATCATATGCACGTTGGTTCACATAAGAAACCCTAATTACCTTATCATTATTTCCATTATTACATTAATTATCATTATTCTCAACAAGATCAGGTAATAGTATAAAAGAAAGTCCTTTAATGGTTTCAACATTATAATACCCAAAACTAGGGTTTCCATGTGCTAATCACCACTTTGTCATATGTTACCCTTTTTTGGAACAAAAAGTCTAATCGGATCTCAAATATATTTTCTTTGTGTTTTTATTGTTTTCCCGATCAAAACCAAATGTAATTTTGATATATTTCGACCTACATGTTATTTTCTAGGTTTATTTCAAGTTATGCATAATCAGACCAATCACCAGCACCCACGTCATCAAAATTAACACCTTGTATTACCTATTTTTTCCTCTGGCTCGTGGGTCTGAGAAGAAGATCCGCTTAATGGGAAACCTAGATCCATCTCTCTCTTCTCATTCACACGATCCTTGTGGCTCGTGTTTGCTTGTACACGGCCATCGTCGCTGCCAGAGCCGCAACCGATCGAGATCAAGCTGCAACTGCAACTGTTACGAGCCCACCTCCTGATAACCCCCAATTAAGGGAGACCGAGAGGTCGAAGCCGCACCCATAACTTCCGGATCAAAGGCTCGGCAATTAACCAAGAATAATTATCAAGTTTTAACAGACTATACTTAAAAGTTGTAAGAAAATAAACTTTTGCATACCTTTTTGAAAACTTGGATCTCTAAACTTCTATTTACTTATGGATTCTACTCTAACTAATCCTCCGTGTATTATACTTCATGTATCTCACAATATGACGATTTACTATTTGTTCTTTTGGCTTGTACCTAAAACGTCGACAAACAAAACGTCGGTCAACCGAAGCTGGTATGTGGGGGAAACAATAATCATGCAAATATGTTAACCATGTAATCATTCAATTAGTCATTTAACAACCAAGATTACATTTTAAATATAACTCAGCGATCCATGAGCACCCTATCATCTGTGCTATCCTTGCAGTGGACTTGGATACTACCTTCCTTATGGTAGATCCCCATTAAACCCCTCATGATCCACCTATCTGGTGTACCAGTTTCTAGGGTTGAGTCACATGGTACTACCCGTAGGTAGACCACTACTTAACTCATGGTATGCTAAAGAGTCTCATGGAACTACACGTGTGTATCCCAGTTTCTAACTCACGGTAACCTAGACATTGCTCTAGGATTACCCCTTTTTTAGCCTTTTCAAAGCAACAGAGATGGACTCGGATCTAGCCAGTTACATGTATACTCATGGTGATAATCATAGTCACTTTATAGTTGCAGGAAATAAATAAACATCCAACAGTTATTTTTCAAGCAATCGATAAGACATTCGGGAATCACCGTGAAACTAGAGTGATTATTCATAAGCGTAACCACATACCTGATCTGATGATTTGAACATAAATATCCATGCAAATAAGAATCCAAGCAAGCAAGCATTTTCAACAAGATCTTGAAATAATCATGTAATTTCCTTTTTATTACTCATGTCATCAAGATCTATTAAACCTAGCTCGCTTCCTAGGGTTTCTAATTCACTTTTAGGGTTTCCATTGCAATTAGGGTTTCCCTTCATCTTTTACTATCTCAAACCTTAATTTTATACCATTACTCATAAACCCTTATTATCTTATCTATTCTTCAACATTAAGGTTATCTTAACAACATATAACCCTATTCTCAGATTTAAAGGCACCGTTAACCATCAATTAATTTCATTAAAGCTACCATTTTTATCCTTTTAATCCACGACAAGATTTCTATGCTCATTTATCATCAATTCAAAGTTTATTATGGTCTAATCACATATTAACTCGATTTTCCATTAATACTGCCTTTTATTCATGAGAAAACCCTAATTACTACTTTTAGGGTTTTTATCCATGATTAGGAACTTTAAAGCTCAAAATAGATTAGAACCATCATTTAACAACATATGTTCACAATTTTCAAATTAAATATGATCTTGTACTCTTTTACCCTAAATTAGGGTTTTTACATACTTAATCATTCTCATATGGGGTAAAAACCCTAAATCATACAATTATACATCTATATCAGGTTCGAACCTAACATTATTATTCAACAGGTTATTAATACTTCAATAAACCCATTAGGCATACTAGATTCAATCTTTAATCACAAATAGGGTTTTTAACTTAACTTTAATGCACTTTTCATCAACTTATAGTACTTTTGCAATTAGTAACGGAATCAATATTTACTATCATTTTTATTGGATTCCTCTCGTTCTCCTGATCAAAATACAAATATTATTTGTATTTATCCGAGCTACAGTTTATGAGATATGAATTTTGCAAAGTTACTTACTTTAGGCCAATCAGGACGTGCCACGTTACCCTTGCATGCAACGTTTGCTTTTTGGGGAATATAACGAAATGACCCTTTTGCCCTCCACTTGAGTTGTTGGTTCTTTGATATGTTGAAGGGTATAATCGTCCAATGCGACTTGGTCATCTCCCACCTTGCACAACCCTACGCTGTCGTTGCAGAAGCCATCGGGCGCGGCCCTACGGCCTCCTCCCGACCTCGACGGCCACCATGGTGCCCTTCCCTTCCTCCGTCGTGCCCCACGTAGGCAAGGGCGCGTCTGCTACACGGCCGATCGGCCGAAAATGAGTCCAACAGTTCGGGCGTAATGGCTGACCTGCGGCCTGCTGCAGCGTCACGTAGGTGCAAAAGTTTAGCTAAGGCAGACGTCAAGAAAGGTCCTCCTCCCTCCATGGATCCTCCACGCTTCTTGTAGTGCCCTCTGCTCGCAGCCAGGGCGGTTGGCCCATGTTGGTCGGGCCTATAACCTGCGGCTGGCCTGACAGCCAAGCTGTAGGTGCTGTACGACAGTGGTTGGCAAGGAAGAGGTGGCTGACCACCCTAGATACTTGTGGACACTTCCTGCCTCCCCGGAGATCCCGTTACAGCCACTACTTGCCCCCGAGAAAGCCCCATGCTTCTTAGTTAAGTTTTACATGCAAAGAAGAAGGAGAAAGGAGAGAGTTGTGTGGGATTCCATCTTGAACTCAAACCAGGGTCTCTACCCTATATATAGGGGCGAGGAAAGAAGCCCTAAGTCGGCTATTCATGAATCAAAAAATCCCTTTCCAAGTAGGAAATCAATTCCTTCAATGAGAAGTATATTCTCTCTCTTTCTTTGTTCTTTGGATTTCCTCAATTATTTGTATAAATAGGAATTCGAAAATCCTTACCATTATTCTCTTTATATCTTGCTTTTCAATCCTTTGGCACGAAATCCTATTTTCCTTTAATAGAAATTACTTTCTTTTTAGCAATACCACATAATACATTAATTGCATACTCACATTATCTTCTTATTTTCTGTTATGGGTATTTTCTCTTTCCTCTTTTATTCATTGGGCTCCTTGGACCCCAAGGAATTCTAATAATTCGAAATTCCTTTTTATTGGATACTCATAATCCTTCTAGTTGCATCTAAATGCATTATTCTTCATTATTCCTCATTATCTTGTTTATTTCTTATTAAAATAGTTCTTTTTGAGGATTTCTCTTTTATTTTCCTCATTGGTATTCATTTTATCATTAGGAATCCTTGGGATACGAAAATCCACAAAGGATCACTCCAATATACCTTTTTCCACTTATTTCCAACATTTTAACATTATTTTCAATTTCTTTCTTACTAGAGAAATACTTAATTCATCATTTCTTTTCTTATTACTTTCTTTTTGCAACTTTGGACTCCTTGGAACCCAATAAACCCAAGAGTCACGAAATCCATCCTTGGATTACATCTCTTTGCCTTCTAGAGGTTTCTACCTCTTTCTTTTTCCCAAATATTCAATTATTCTTTTACTAATTGAATTTTCTTGTTATTTGAGCCCAATAGCCAATAAAGCCCACAACACAAACATCAAGGCTATTGTAAACCAAAAACAAATTTTATCATTATTTGTTCAATTATCTTTAATATGAGAAGTTACATTTCTCACCAATTGAACCCAAAAATTGGGGTTGTAACAGCAACCCTACTGATTCTGACTACTACTGATGATGATTCTGCAACCACCTAGGCTCCCCACTCATAGCCTTGGTTCCTCCTCACACGAGTGCATCTCCCGCCCTAGAGACTATGAGAGAGAACCATTGCACCCCCTCCTTCATCCCTGATTAAGTCGCGCGTGCATACCCAGCAACGCCAACGGCCTCTCGGGTGCGGCTCACTGAGTTCCTCCCCCATTGTGGATAGGGTGCCACAACTATCTCCTACAACATCAAGCCCTCCTCCGTCACCACTACATAGCCGCACCCAACTACTCACATAGTGGCAAGTCCCCTCCTCGAGTGCTTCTGTCCGTATGTCGGATGGGCCAGCATGGCCTCCACGCCCTAGAGCAGCATCGTCAAACACCTCTCCTACACCCCTTTACTCCAACATCACCACCATGATGGCACGACGATTGCCTATGGTCATCCTCGCATCACCAGACCCAACTCCAACTTCCAAGTTCCAACCACCAACACCCAGCATCGTGATGTAGACACCACTGCACAGTCGTGCTTACATGCACACAGGCCATGTCAAAGATGCCACATCTGCCGCTCTCTCTCCATTGCCCTTCTCGTCCCCACGGTTGGGAAAAGTTTCATTGTCCAACCTTCTCTCCTTGGCAAAACCACAGCCACAGGTTGCAATGGCCAAGGCTAGGGTTCATGATGACAACTGGTATCAATGGCAAGTGACATCCACAACAGGGTGTGTTGGTGCCCTCTCTAACCCACAGAAATATGTGGAGGAGGATTAGGTGTCGGGGAGGTCAACGCACATCGATTCCCCAGTCTAGGATGATGTTGCCATCCCTGTTGATTGAGTCCATGGCCTCAACAGCCCTTTGGTGTTGTGCTATGGTGTTGTACAATGATGAACTAAGAGGGAGGGATGAGGGAAAAAGTGTTGTTTTCAATCGTGTACCATGTGGACCATATATAGATACTCCCTTTTCCCTTTCCTAGCTTGTTTTCCTTCTTTCTTTTTTTTCTCCTTGGGGTTTAAGGAAACCAAAAGGCTAGATACAATTTTAGCATTGTTATACAATTACTTCCTTTCTATATTATCACAACAATTCGATACCAACTAGGAAGGATATTATTCAATCTCCCATCTTTTCTTTCTTATGCTTGATACAAAGCACACATGGAAAAGTAGGACAAGATATTAAATAGGTTGCCACATAGATCCATACTTGTCCTCCAAGTATTCCTTTCATATTTAAGCATCATGCATTTTATTTTCTTTTGGAACCTTCGCATATTATCTTATATTTCAATTATGCAACATTCCAACAAGCCATTATCATACCAATTCCTTTATTTAACTTGTGCCATAAGCATCCATGCAATAAGAACAATATTATTGCACAAAAAATACCATTGAGAAATTATTTATCATTTTGTGGTTTTAATTTATATAATTCAATTTTTATCAAAATTGAGGATATTACATTCACCCCTCCTTAATAGGAATTTTGTCCCCAAAATTCACACTGAGCAAGCTTTAAGGTGAATGAGAACTCAAATTGATTTCAAACCTTAGGGTTAGCAACCCTACTTAGATATCTTTTATTGATATGCAAATTTCACATATTATGACTAAGGTTGGTACTTGAATTTAATTCAAGGTACATCCACATCCTTAATATTTACATGATATCATCCCTTGATGATTACATGTTCCATTTATTATTTCAATTTCACTTGGTGATTATCTTTTCACCTAGGTTTCCAACCTACTGTTTATTTATTCTCACATAAGAGTGAGGCGACACCTCCAACCCTAAACCATGTTATAAATTACCTTTTTAATTCCAAAAGGTTCTTATATTTCATGAAGTCAAATTCCCTTTACATTATGGAGTTTGTACACAACTCATTCCATTATTACATGACTCCTTGTAACCTTTGTATTTACACCTCATGGGTACTCTGAGCCTTAGCCACTTCCTTGAGGTCTCTAGGGGTATAGGTACCTTTTTGGAGTGATCTCATCCTTATGCATCTAGGGAGTGCCTTTCAGATTTCTAGACTTCTATCCACAGATGGAGTCTATCTATCTAATCCTCCTTGAACTGGTTATTCGTACTTTCACAATGTTTCAATGTACTATTTGTCCTTTTCAATGATTGTACCTAAAATGCCAACAATCAATGCGTCAGTCAGTATATTTCTATACCGGTATATGGGGGACAATCAAAATTTTTACAAATAGTTTCTAACAACCTAATTATCACAAATAAGTTGTTGACAATCCAAATTACGTTTTCAATGTGACATTCTCAACCGTTTTTTCCCTAAACCCTGGATTACCCTCTCTTATGGTTTTGTCCTTGCAAGGGATAGAAGGCCACCTTCTCAATCCTGAGCTTGGTTCCTGGGATCACCTCTTGGTGCCCAATGATCTTCCCTCTGGGGCTTGACCGAATAGACCTTCCCTCTGGGGCTTGGTCATGCATCATACATCAGGGTGGCATGTAGGTTCAAGACTGCACATATATACTTAATTGTGATAATCATTGTGACTTTATAGGATTGCATAAATAAACACTCAATAGTTTAGGTTGCATCCAATCGATAAAACATTTGGGAAATGTCGTGAAACTAAACCGATTACTCATAAATAACCACATACTTGTTCAGTCGATCCAATAACCCAAGCAAAGAAATATCCAAGTATGCAGGTAGTTCACACAAGCAATGATCCTAAAATAATTATATAATTTAATCACTATTCACTTTCTCAGACTACACTCATATGAACTCACTTCCTAGGGTTTCCTACTTCCTTTTAGGGTTTCACTAGGGTTCGTCTTCATTATTGACACTATAACCCTAAAACAACAAAACTAATCACAAGCCCTAACTAGCTTGTTATATCCTTCCTAACAGGCTTAGGATCAATTCATAGTTATACTATTCCATGGAATCTCAAATTAACCACATTAATCAACATTTACCCTAAATTGGGTTTTCTATATGCATTATCATAGATACATGTGTAAAACCCTATAGCAAGCAATTTAACATCTAAATCATATTCAATTCTTACTTTTTCTCTCAATGGGTTATGATAACTCAAAAAACCTATTTAAGACCTTAAATCTGATTTCCAAACATAATTAGGGTTTCAACATAGTTTTATGCATAAATAGGGTTGAATTAATGTACTTTTGGAATTAGAAATGTATTTAGGCTTCAATAACATTTTTATTGGATTCTGGTCGAAATTCATATATTGCGTTGTTTCATCCGAGTTTCCTAGTAATTTCTATAATTTTTGCAAATAAAAGATATTTGGGCCAATGGGGCGTTGACACATCAGCATTAATCCTTTTTTATTTGACTTACCAGGACCCGGCATAAAAATAGGAGGAAAGGATCGCGATGTCCTTGGGTCTTGAACGTGTGCAAAGGGGCAATAGAGTCTTTTGACTCTATCCCTTCTTCTTCCTTGTGCTACGACGTGCCTGGCGCACCGATGTCGCGAGGGTCAGCCTGTCGGTGATCTACTCCGCGCCCTTGGGCGCTGGGTGGTCGGAGTGAAGCTTTGCGCCGCCGGTGGGTACTTGCAGACTCATGCCAGACATCTATTTAGTCTGGTGCCACCACAGTGGCTGGGAGAAGTTCTGCAGTGATAAATCATGGCTGGAGTAGCAGCCATTACCAAGGCATGTTCCCTCGCTCACTGGGAACATCTGAGGATGCTTCAGGGAGTTCCCAAGGAGTGGGTACCCGACCCCAGGAGTCTAACACCCCTGGTGGTGCCAAGAGGTTTGCCCCTCCTTGAACTGCCAACAATAGGGAGCTTATAAAGGGATCATCAGCTCATGTCAAAACATGAGAAGCATCGCCCGGCCTACTTCATAGGTGTCCAAGCTCTATCAGGGCTAGAACCTCCATATCCCAGTGTACTACTGTTGCATACGTCAAGGGTAGAAGAGAAGGGGTGCAGACCATGTTGGGGAAAGTACCACGGCCATGCTCTCTCTCTCTCATGGTTGTGGATTCCAGGAACCATCCCTTACACAGGTTTCATGCAAAACCCTAAAGGCTCCCAGGAGATAAAGATGGACAAGGAAGGGAAGGGGAAACCAACAAGGAGGGGATGAGATTCCCACCCATATATATACTAACTTCACGAACCCTCCTTTTAATACATGCTTCATTGGGGATAATTCCCATCAAGACTTGCTGATTCTTCTTTGTTTTCTTTATATTATTATAAAAGTTGAATTGTTGGTGAATATGAGATAGAGAGTCACCCCGTTATTTCTTTTCTATAAAATATATTCCTTTTTCATAAATTGATTTAACATCACTTAGGAAAGAATACTTTCCCCTCTCTATTATTCTCTTTCTCTTTCACAAATATAACAAAACACTTATGCAAAAGGGCATGTATAATTGTTGGAGGAATTTATTCAATAAATCCCAATATGACAACACATATATGCCCACATACTCCCACTTTTAGGGATCTTATAAAAACCTAATCTCCTAATCCATTTATCCTTTTAATCCTTAATTTTATAGGAAAGTCCATGATGACTTAAACTACTTAGGTGCCAAGTTTGGAATTCAAATTTTAAAGTATGAGGGACTTTTCTTCATAAGCAAGGTATCACCTATTAAGGCATATTTTATGCATATTTTCTCTCTCTTACTCTTTTGTATTCCTTATTTGGATTCCTTTTACTAATAGAAACCTTGAGGATTTGAAATCTCATCCATGATGAGTCAATCCTACCTCTTTCCACATATTCCTCATATATTCATTATTATTTCGAATTTCCTTCTTAATGATGCATTATTTGATTTCTTCTTTTCTTTTAATCATATTGGACTCATTAACAAATTATGATCCATAAAATTGTTTGCACACAGAAAATATTGCAAAGGGAATCCATTCAATACATATAATTCATACAATTCCCATAATTATACATTTATTTTGGAAATTGCATTTCCAACCATATGAACCCAAAATTTGGGGTTGTAACATCCTTCCCCTCTTATAGGAATTTTGTCCTCAAAATTCCACCAAACATACAAACAAATCAGAATAAGACTTTTCCATGTCCATCATTGGCTCCTAAGTGGCTTCCTCCTCTCCATGGTGCTCGCAAAGAACCTTTATCGTCTTATATTCTTACATATGAGTTATCTCTCCTCTTGGTATTTCATACCCTCATAGGTGACTCAAGTTTTGTTGGCCTCCCATGAAGCTCAATAGGTTCAATGCTCAGCACATGGCTTGAGTACACCACATAGTACTCTAGATCAGACTCATGATGCACATCATACATCATGTTATCTTGAGGGGTAAGGCTAAACATAATCATCTCCACAAATCCACCTCACATGGACCTATGTATCGGGAATTCATCTTTCTCATCTATGGATCAAAGGGGTCGGGTTTTCATAACACATGTTCTCCAATAGTGAACTGCATGTCAGTCTGCTTCGCATCATCTCACGACTCTTGTCACCCCTAGGCTTTCTCAGCCATTGCACGATCAAAGTGACTTCATATGCACACATTGTGGTCTCTCTTACCTCCACGAGGTCCTCTCACTGACATCATCCTATGAAGTAGTGATCGGCACAGCCTCCCTTATAGAGCTTCTTACATCCTGATACAGGCTATGGTGGCTATCATCATGAGCAAACTCTTCTAGGGGCAGGAACTGCTCCCATGTATCACCTTGAACGAGCGCACATGCTCTCATCAGACCCTCTAGTCTGGATCATACTCTCTTGGTTGTCTATCAGTCAGGGGCAATATACTATACTAAACTTCAATCTAGCATCAGGTTCTTTGTGTACCTACTTCCACCACATGGAAGTGAACTAAAGATCATACTCAAGATATTGAACTCGGATCACAGTGTAGTTGAACTATCTCTGTCTCATGTATATATCGTTCAACCCGATCTATCACATAACAGAGATCTCTCTTCTATAAGGGATTAGGTCATCTTGGTAAGGCGATCTACCATAACCCATATTGCATCAAGACCTCTCTTGGTCCAGTGGGAACCCACCACCACGTCTATGATGATCTACTCTTGTTCCCACTTGGGGACTCCTCATTATCTGTAGCAACTTACTGGGTTAGTGGTTTTCGGCCTTTACCTCTAGGCATGCATGGCGACAAGCCACATGCACTCTATATACTTCTTCATCTTAGGTCTTCAAAGCACTACTACAACTTAACTATTTTAGTAGTACCACTGTATATGGTGACCTTATAATTCATGATCTCCTACTTGTCATGATTCCTCAAGGTGACTCCTCAGAAACCCTAAAACACTCTAGTCGTGGGTTCCATCACCTTCCTTCTATCACATCAAGCTCTAGGTTGGCTAACTACGCAACTACCAACTCGACCATTGGGTCTGGTTGTATCTGAGTGTTAGCCCTATATGTCTCATGAACTTAAGATTCACCTAACCACCTCTTCTAGCCTCTCTACTGGCTAAACAAAATAGATGTGTCTCGACTAAGAGCATCCATTACCACCTTACATCCTTATGTGCTAGGTAACGGTGAAGACATAAACCTTCATATACTCCACTCATCATCCTCATCTCGGATTTAGGTCTAACTGAAACTTCAAGCTCATCATCTTGATTATCAAATTCCAACTTATATAACTCATAAATTCCATATTGTTCTTGATATGAATGTCCTCATCTGATGACTACCTTAGATCTCTTCATGTATGTAAACCATCCATTCAACGTACTCTCTAAAAGGTATGATACCTCATCTATCCTCAAACATCATAGCATGGTTTCAACTTTCAATATCTTTATCCTTAGTGTATTGCATGCGTATTGCCCTATCTCTCACCCCATAACGAGAGGAAATAAGCATTTGGCTGCAGTCCAAATATAGAGTTCATCCCATTCTAAGAGTAGAGATGGTGCATCCCACCTCATCAGTACACTTTCCAATCTAAGTTAAAACATGTATCACATGACTTCCACATCATGAGCATCTTAATTTTCAGTTTACTACCATGGAAATTGTTCCCAACCACACTTGGTCATCACACAATCCTTAGTCATTTCCTCTAGGTCTGTAGGGTGCCGATACTTTTGGGGTCATCCCTCTTCCCTTATACATCCAGGGAGTGCCCACCTCATTTTCCCTTTGGGTCCCATGAGCTCATGAAGGTGATCAATCTCCTAACCCATGGTCCTCAGACAATGATAGATGTTACCTCCCGACCCTATGGTCTTGCGCAACTGGGGAATTAGGCAACCCCTACTCCCATCGGTCCTATCCCCACCTGACCCTAGTATAGACTTAGGATTCTATCATGGTACATCTCAAACTTGAATCCTTACCTAAATCTTCATCATCTCTCTGGGCACTCATGGTCAAACATACATCCTTTCATAGGGATCATGGCAACCTACCTACCTTGGACTGGTCCCATAAAGTTACCTCTGTGGCAACATATCTTTATGCCCTTAGAGATGATCACACATGGGTCTATAGATTCGTTCTCATACTATGTGATCTCCACTTAGCTCCTCAAGCTCCTAAGAGAGACCTCTTTAGGTTACCTCAAACCTAAACCAAAAGCTGATACTCTCCCTACAGAAGGGTCCCACCCCAAGATGGGAGAAAACTATCTCTTGATAGCAACACTGGTCACAAACGTCCTTACGTCCATGGTTTACATCATCATGGGCATGCTTAGCCCTTAACATGATACTTATGCATGTATTTAGTAAGACGACAACCTACTAACCCATGCAACGTCCCTTGGTATGTCATACTGGTTCCTTATTCCTCAACATTGGGCCCATATATACATGCATATGTCACCAAACTATGTGTGAGGGGCTCATCAAACATATACCTTAGTCCAAGGGGTTTCCTTATCCTCTAAACATGAGGGGGTCCCATGCTCAAATCTGTAGGAACTCCAACATATTTGTGAGCATCAGGTGCACCAGGTACCACTACTTCCCCTCTTTGATCTAGGAACCCTAGGTTCACTCCTTATACCTTAACTTCCTAACTGCATACTCAGCTTTTCAACCACGACCCAATCATTTACAAGGGAAAACATGCACTTCCTACTATCCTTCCACGTGGACAACACCTTAGAGTCCTACACAAGGGAAACCTACTTGGTGTGAGACCTCATAACTTGTTATCGTACCTTCTCAGGGCCTAAGGAACTCTCCTTTCTATACCTATAAGGTAAGGTAGGTACCTACAAATTCTATGCATCGGTTCAAGAAGCTACTTTCTCTTTCTAGGATTTGGTTCCTCTAAAGGAAACCAAGGTACGACAAGCCTTTAAGGATCGTGCATGAGAAACTATAACTATCTACTCAGGAGGGTCTTCTAAAACATGTTATAACATATCCAACTTCCCATGATTCCTCATGTCTCGGAGTCTAAGCTTCCAACCTTCTTACTTAGGTCTTTATCTCTCTCTCTCTCTCTAGAGAAAACCCTACAACTGGTCCTACAACTTGAGGTTCTCTCTCTAAGAAGGTGGGCCAAGCTCTTAAGGATACATGCATACACCTACATAGGTGAAACATATGATCCAAACCTATGTTCGATTAAGATTATCTAAAGCTCTGCATGTTCATCTCCTAACCTATCGGGCATAACCCTTCTGACCTAAGTCTCATCCTACTGCCAGCACGGCTGACGTTCTCTCATGCATAGGTGTCTGCTCTTCTATGATCCTATATGGCCATGAGGGTTTCTATATGGTCACCACTATCCTCTTCCATGAAGGAGCTATCCTTCACCCTAACAGGCACAACCCTTCCTAGGTTGGGTCACCAAAAGGTACTAGGTTAACCATCCTCACATAGCTCATTCTTCTCATGGGTACTCAAAACCAAAATGCATGTCAACCCACATACATGGTCGACTATGATATCTAACTCAACAAGTCATCTCTTCCTCAAACTCCACTTAGGGTTAGGGTTAGCATTGTCTTCATAGGATGTGTCAGGTCTCTACCTCTTTTTGGAGGCCTCTTCCTTCAAGGCTAACTCTCTACTCATCCTCCCGACAAGAAGGTCTAACCTCAGGGTTCTCCTCAGGGTACGGCAACACACGCTGAGCAATTTAAGCATGTAACTATTCTTTTAGTTTACGCTTAAACTATTAAGTTTATGTCCATGACATCTTGTTTACATGTTTTTCATTAATTTGGTGGAGGATTCCTTAATCTTATCATATACACCCTGACCTCAAGAGGGTGGGGAAGAGAGAGAAAAATCATAAATCCTAGAATCCTTAATTGAATTAGGGTTGAGAAGGGAAGAAATAGATGAGAGTCCTAAAGGTATCTTATTTTGAGTCTGAACCTCAGACATTGGCCAGGAAGTCACACTACATCTGGGATTCCTCGTGACCGACTAGTGGGGCAGAGGAAAATCTTGCCAGCCCCCAAACTGTGATCCTTTTCTAGACACTTCAGTCTTTGGAAAATCCTCTAATAACTCCCTCAGTTCTACAGAGTTTGTAAAATTTAATAATTACTAAGGATTAAATGAGAAACCAAGGCTCTGATACCAAATGTAACGGCCCCGCCTCCCACTAACCCCCAATTAAGGGAGATCGAAAGGTCAGAGACGTTATCCCAATATTTCAAGATCCATGGTTTGACATTTAATCAAAAATAATTATCAAATTGTACTATTACTAAATTGGAAAGCTGGAATAAAATAAATATCTTGCATACCTTGTAAAAATTTCAGATTTCTAGACTTATATCCACAGATGGAGTCTATCTATCTAATCCTCCTTGAACTAGTTATTTGTACTTTTACAATGTTTCAATTTACTATTTGTCCTTTTCAATGATTGTACCTGAAATGCCGACAATCAAAATGTCAGTCAGTATATTTCTATACAGGTATGTGGGGGACAATCAAAATTTTCACAAATAGTTTCTAACAACCTAATTATCACAAATAAGTTATTAACAATCCAAATTACGTTTTATGTGACATTCTCAACCTCTTTTTCCCTAAACACCAGATTACCCTCTCTTAGGGTTTGTCCTTGCAAGGGACAGAAGGCCACCTTCTCCATCCTGAGCTTGGTGCCTGGGGTCACCTCTCAGTGCCCAATGGTCTTCCCTCTGGGGCTTGACCGAATAGACCTTCCCTCCAGGGATTGGTCATGCATCATACATTAGGGTGGAATGTAGGTTCAAGATTGCACATATATACTTAATTGTGATAATCATTGTGACTTTATAGGATTGCATAAATAAACACTCCACAGTTTAGGTTACATCCAATCGATAAAATGTTCGGGAAACGTCGTGAAACTAAATCGATTACTCATAAATAACCACATACATGTTCAGTCAATTCAATAACCCATGCAAAGAAATATCCAAGTAAGCAGGCAGTTCACACAAGCAATGATCCTGAAATAATCATATAATTTAATCACTATTCACTTTCTCAGACTACACTCATATGAACTCGCTTCTTAGGGTTTCCTACTTCCTTTTAGGGTTTCAATAGGGTTTGTCTTCATTATTGACACTATAAACCCTAAAACACCAAAACTAATCATAAACCCTAACTAGCTTGTTATATCCTTCCTAACAAGCTTAGGATCAATTCATAATTACACTATTCCATGGAATCTCGAATTAACTACATTAATCATCTTTTACCCTAAATTAGGGTTTCTATATGCATTATCATATATTCATGTGTAAAACCCTATAGCAAGCAAATTAACGTCTAAATCAGATTCAATTCTTACTTTTTCTCTCAACAGGTTATAATAACTCAAAAAAAATATTTAAGACATTAAATCCGATTTCCAAACATAATTAGGGTTTCAACATAGTTTTATGCATAAATAGGGTTGACTTAAGATACTTTTGGAATTAGAAACTTATTTAGGTTTTAATAACATTTTTATTGGATTCCTCATGTTTTTATGATCAAAATTCATATATTGCATTGTTTCATCCGAGTTTCCTACCCATTTCTATAATTTTTGCAAATAAAAGATATTTGGGCCAATGGGGCGTTGACACATCAGCATTAATCCTTTTTCTATTTGACTTACCAGGACCCAGCATAAAAATAGGAGGAAAGGACCCCGATGTCCTTGGGTCTTGAAGGCATGCAGAGGGGCAATAGAGTCTTTTGACTCTATCCCTTCTTCTTCCTTGTGCTGTGACGTGCCTGGCGCATCGATGTTGTGAGGGTCAGCCTACCGGCGATCTGCTCTGCGCCCTTGGGCACTGGGTGGTTGGAGTGAAGCTTTGTGCCGCCGGTGGGTACTTGTAGACTCAAGTGAGACGTCTATTTAGTCTGGCACCACCACGGTGGCTGGGAGAAGTTCTACAATGATGAATCATGGTTGGAGCAGTAGCCATTACCAAGGCATGTTCCCTCGCTCACTGGGAACATCCGAGGATGCTTCAGGGAGTTCCCAAGGAGTGGGTACCCGACCCCAGGAGTCTAACTCCCCTGCTGGTGCCAAGAGGTTTGCCTCTCCTTGAATTGTCGGCAATAGGGAGCTTACAAAGGGATCACCGGCTCACATCAAAACCTAAGAAGCACTGCACGGCCTGCTTCGTAGGCGTCCAAGCTCTACCAGGGCTAGAACCTCCATATCTTGGTGTACTATTGTTGCATACGTCAAGGGTAGAAGAGAAGGGGTGCAGGCCACATTGGGGAAAGTACCACAGTCAGGCTCTCTCTCTCTCTCATGGTTGTGGAGTCCAGGAACCATCCCTTACACAGGTTTCACACAAAACCCTAAAGGCTCCCAGGAGATGAAGATGGACAAGGAAGGGAAGGGGAAACCAACGAGAAGGGGATGAGATTCCCACCCATATATATACTAACTTCACAAACCTTCCTTTTAATATGTGCTTCATTGGGGATCATTCCCATCAAGACTTGTCGATTCTTCTTTGTTTTCTTTATATTATTATTAAAGCTAAATTGTTGGTGAATATGAGATAGAGAGTCACCCCATTATTTCTTTTCTATACAATATATTCCTTTTTCATAAATTGATTTAACATCACTTAGGAAAAAATACTTTCCCCTCTCTATTATTCTCTTTATCTTTCACGAATATACCAATACACTTTTGCAAAAAGGCATGTATAATTGTTGGAGGAATTTATTCAATAAATCCCAATATGACAACACATATATGCCCACATACCCACACTTTTAGGGATCTTATAAAAACCATATCTCCTAATCCATTTATCATTTTAATCCTTAATTTTACAGGAAAGTCCTGATGACTTAAACTACTTGGGTGCCAAGTTTGGAACTCAAATTCGAAAGTATGAGGGACTTTTCTTCATAAGCAAGTTATCACTTATTAAGGCATACTTTATGCATATTTTCTCTCTCTTACTCTTTTGTATTCCTTATTTGGATTCCTTTTACCAATAGAAACCTTGAGGATTTTAAATCTCATCCATGATGAGTCAATCCTACCTCTTTCCACATATTTCTCATATATTCATTATTATCTCAAATTTCCTTCTTAATGATGCATTATTTGATTTCTTCTTTTCTTTTAATCATATTGGACTCATTAACAGAATATGATCCATGAAATTGTATGCACACAGAAAATATTGCAAAGGGAATCCATTCAATACATATAATTCATACAATTCCCATAATTATACATTATTGAGGAAATTGCATTTCCAACCATATGAACCCAAAATTTGGGGTTGTAACAGATCGCATCCTTATGCATCTAGGGAGTGCCTCTCACATTCACCCATTAGCCTTATGAAATCATGAAGGTGGCCAATCTCCTATGCCATGGGCCTCAGACAAAGTAGATGTTACCTCCCAACCAAATGGTCTTGTGCATTAGGGAACAATCAACTCCTAATCCCATCGGTCCATGTACCTCTAATACCCCCTACTCAACCTTAGGATTGACTTCGGGATCTATCATTCCCAAGGGTTCATTATCGCACATTACTTTCGTATGCAATTCTCTAAACTGGATTCCTCCATCTCTTATAATGCTCATTATTCATTTTATGTCCCTCATTGGACTCATGGAAACATTTCAAGGCCAAGTTTCTTTTTCAAGCTCAGTCTCATATCGTCAGTCACATCCATAGTGACTTTTTCTCATGTTCCTTAGAGATGGCATACTTAGGTTCAAATAATCATACTCAATACATGTGCTTTCATCTTTTACGTTTAGTGACATTCATGGTTACCTCAATCTTTAAATTGATTTGGTCAACTTACCTTTCTAAGGAAGGTCCTAACCTAGGGTGCCTTCATGGCTCATGGGAGGAAAATTAGGCTCTCTAGCCACAACCTGACCCCAAGGTCTATGGTTTTGCCTCTCCCATAGGTCATCTTACCCCTCTTGGGTTGACCCACCCCGGGTTGGCACACAAGCCCTAAAGGTTTCATATTTTCATCATTATGCAATACTTTTTATCATTATAACTTCTCAACCCTTCTTTTCTCAACCTCTGGGATACCCTCTCATGGGGTTTGTCCATGTAATGGACTTGGGCCACCTTTCCCTCTAGGGGCTTGGTGCCAACGTCGACCTTCCCCTCCAGGGTCTTGACCATAGTCATCTCAATGACTTTACTTCCATAACCAAACTTCAGAGATAGCATGAGGGGTTTGAGCAAGTTATATATGAATTTTCATTATATATATGACCATTGGGTTCTTATATTTCTCAAAACCTTTTATATGAATGTCATGCTCCACATGCACCATGCATGGGAGACTTCATCACCTTTTTTCATTCCTTTTTAAGATTCATATGGGTAGATTTTTATATCAACTCACCATTCTCATTATTTATGATTAGGGTTTTAGGTTTAGGGTTAGGGACTACACCCTACCTCTTAGGGTTTTCATGTCCCTTGACCTTCTAGAGTTCTCTTAACTCAACCCTAGCCCCATATAGGGTTTACCTTTGCAACCCATTAAAACCACCATTATTTTTATGTTACATTGTTATTTTTCACTTTACATGTACATAATTATTTCATAATCCTTATATGGAAATTAAGTGGCAGAGGATGCCTTATTCCTACTTCTTCTCAAAAACCCTAACTTGAGATGAGGAGTGAAATTCTTTTCAGGGTTTATTAAGCAAGAAGATGAGAAGTAGATGAATCAAGATGAGAAGGAACCTAAAGGTATTTTATTTTGGGCACAATCTTCCAACTTTCACCAGGCAGGATGCACGGGTTTAGGAGTCCTCGTAAGCCGACTAGCGGTGTAGAGAAAAATCCTGCTAGCCCCTGGTCGTGGTCCCTTCTAGGCACCACAGTCTTTAGAAAAATCCCTAATAATTCCCTCATATTTCTACAGATTACTTGAAATTATAGACTATTATATATTATTCGAAAAATCAGGGGCTCTGATACCAAATGTAACGACCTCACTTTCTGCATCCCCCAATTAAGGAAATACCTTCAAGTTGGGAGCCATTACCTAATTTCCCAAGGATCTAGATTAGTCAAATAACAAATAATAGAAAATAATTTCAATTAAATTTCAAATATTGCTTACCAATTATATAATGATATTTCTCATAATACCTTTTGAGAAGAAATAACTAGCTATCAAATCCTCCTTGAATTATCTTTAAGTATTTTCAGGTACTTTCCATCTGTTTAACACATCTGGATATCTTCATAGCATATACCTAAAACGCTGACAAAAAAGGCAGTCAATATAACGAATTATATTGGTATGTGGGGGAACCAATAATCTTGCATTTAATTGTAACAACATATTGCAAACAATTATAATTTAACAAAGAAAACTTTGTGTTTTAAGCATGACTACTCAATCCTTACATTCCCTAGCCTCTGTGTTGTCCCTACAGTGGACATGGATACTACCTCTCATATGGTAGATCTCAACTAACCCCCCATGATCCTACCTTACAGGTAGATCAATACATAGGGTCATGGAGTCGCATGGTCCTACCTAAGGGTAGACCAACACATCGAATTGTGATAACCTAATGATCCTACCTCGTGGGTAGACCATGTACTAGGTCATCTATCTCATCATCATCAGAGCTAAAGAGGAGGACTAGGATCTGAGCTAGACATGCGCATATAATTATGGTGATAATCATAGTCACTTTATAGTTGCATGAAACAAAAGACAATCAAGCAATTATTTCCAAGAAACTGACAAAACCTTGGGAATCGTCGTGAAACTAAAGTGATTTAACCATAACTGTAACCACATACCTTTATTGTGCAGAATTCATGTAAGATGTACTTCAAGCATATTATCCAACAACAAGAAATCCAAGCAATTCAAGCAATCATCTTAATCTGCATGCATATAAATCCTAAAGTGTCACCATCTCATATTATTCCAATTAAACCTTACTCGGTCCTAATCTAGGGTATTAGGGTTTGGTTAAGGAATAGGGGTACAAACCCTAATTCCGTCACACAATTGTTTATTAGAGTTATTAGTCCAAATTAGACATCATGTGTAACCCTAATTAATATATCCAACAAACATGTTTGTTATGATCACTTAGATCTAATATGTTCATTAACAACATAGCGAGTTAGGATCTTTGAACTCTAAATCATCATATGCATGTTGGTTCACATTAGAAACCCTAATTACCTTATCATTATTTCCATCATTACATTAATTATCATTATTCTCAACAAGATCAGGTAATAGTATAAAAGAAATACTTTTAATGGTTTTAACATTATAATACCCAAAACTAGGGTTTCCATGTGCTAATCACCACTTTGTCATATGTTACCCTTTTTTGGAACAAAAAATCTAATCAAATCTCAATAATATTTTCTTTGTGTTCTTATCATTTTCTCGATGAAAACCATATGTAATTTTGATATATTCTGACCTACATGTTATTTTCTAGGTTTATTTCAAGTTATACATAATCAGACCAATCACCAGTAGCCACGTCATCAAAATTAACACCTTGTATTACCAATTTTTTCCTCTGGCTTGTGGGTCTGAGATGAAGATCCGCTTAATGGGCAACCTGGATCCATCTCTCCCTTCTCCTTCATGCAATCCCTGTGGCTCGCATTTGCATGTGCGCGACCACCGTCGCTGCCAAAGCCGCAACCGGCCAAGATCAAGCTGCAACAGCAACCCCCCCCCATTCCGACTATTTTTTATGATGATTTTGTGACCACCTAGGCTCCCCGATCACAGCCTTGGTTCCTCCTCACAGGAGTGCATCTCCCACCCTAGCGACTATGACAGAGAACCATCGCACCCCCTCCTTCATCCCCGATTCAATTGTGTGTGCATGCCCAATGACGCCAACGGTCTATCGGGTGCGGCTCGCCGAGTTCATCCCCCGTCGTGGATAGGGTGCCACCATTATCTCCTACGACGTCGAGCCTTCCTCCGTCACCAATACGTAGCCGCACCCAACTACTCACGTAGCGGCAAGGCCCCTCCTCGAGTGCTTCTGTCTGTATGCTGGCTAGGCCAGCATGGCCTCCACGCTCTGGAGCAGCATCGCCAAACACCTCTCCTACACCCATTTACTCCAGCATCACCACCACGATGGTACGGCGACTGCCTATGGTCGTCCTCACATCACCAGACCCAACTCCAACTTCTAAGGTCCAACCACCAACACCCAGCGTTGTGATGCAGACACCATCGCACAGTCGTGCTTCCGTACGTACAGGTTGTGTCTAAGATGGCACATATGCCGCTCTCTATCCATCGCCCTTCTCGTCCCCATGGTTGGGCAAAGTTTCATTGCCCTACCTTCTCTCCTTGGCAAAACCACAGCCACAGGTTGCGACGACCAAGGCTAGGGTTCATGATGACAACCGGTGTCCATGGAAGGAGACATCCACAATAAGGTGTGTTGGTGCCCTCTCTCATCCAAAGAAAGATGTGGAGGAGGATTAAGTGTCAAGGAGGTCATCGCACATCAATTCCCCAGTCTAGGACATTGTTTCCATCCCTATATATTGAATCCACGGCCTCAACATCCCTTTGGTGTTGTGCTATGGTGTTGTACAATGATGGACTAAGAGGGAAAGATGAGGGGAAAAGGGTTGTTTTCAATCATGTACCATGTCGACCATATATAGATACTCCCTTGTGCCTTTCTTATCTCATTTTCCTTTTTTTCTCATTGGGGTTTAAGGAAATCAAAAGGCTAGATACAATTTTGGCATTGTTATACAATTCCTTTCTTTCTATATTATCACAACAATTCGATACCAACTAGGAAGGATATTATTCGATCTCCCATCTTTTCTTTCTTATGCTTGATACAAAGCATGCATGGAAAAGTAGGACAAGTTATTAAATAGGTTGCCACATAGATCCATACTTGTCCTCCAAGTATTCCTTTCATTATTTAAGCATCATGCATTTTATTTTCTTTTGGAACCTTCGCATATTATCTTATATTTCAATTATACAATATTCCAACAAGCCATTATCATACCAATTCCTTTATTTAACTTGTGCCATAAGCACCCATGCAATAAGAACAATATTATTGCACCAAAAATACCATTGAGAAATTATTTATCAATTCGTGATTTTAATTTATATAATTCATTTTTTATCAAAATTGAGGATATTACATGAATTCATAGATATCGTTTATTGTATGCACGAGTAAAACAATATGCATACATTGTTATACTACATTATTGTACTAGAACCAATCATATCCTCATATTAGATTTATTCATAGTCACTATTATAAGAACTAGGTATTCTGCATATATTCTTTTTCATATAATCTATGTTAACTAAACCTAACCTTGTTGAGTCACTGATATTTTTAATGATAGAGTGTAGCTTTCCATTTAGGTTTCTAAGTGATTGTTCTTTCTAGGGTCATGCTTGGTCAACTAGAATCCAAGATGGGCATGAGTCAGGATGTTGGTTACTAACATTTTCTATTTGGAGGAACTTAAATTTTGAAATCGACATGGATGTAGATTAGGGATACTTAAGTTATAATATTGATTAGTTGATTGATATTAGCATAATGGGTATTAGGTGTGTCAATCAAGTAGTTTGAATTATTATCATAATTAGGAGTTGTATCCTAAGTATCCAATTTATCCTCTAAACCATAATATATCATTATCTTTTACACTTGTAACTGACATAGAAGAAAAGTGAAAATATAACTTACATATTTATAGATATGAAAGTGATCATTCATATGACCAACTCTCTGGTCCTAAGCTTGGTGTTTGTAAATTTATTGATCTCCTCGTTAGCCTCTTTGGATGCATTCAGAACCAGTATTTTACAGCTTGGTTGTAGGTTCTGGGTTTACTAGTTCATTACTTCATTATTTTCTAAGTAAGATCCATTAGGAGGGGAAAGGATCCTTCTTTAGTTAGGTCTATAGACACCCATAGATAAATATGTAGTGTGGTTGAAGATGACAAGTACTAATTTTAGCAAGGTTCATCAATCATGTAAATATCTAGATGTGTTAACCAACGTGGATCATAGAGAGTATGTAACTACATTCTAGTATCAGGTGGTTACTTGCTAAAGGGTGATGTAGGTCTTCAACTTGATCGTTAGACCTCCAGGATATTGGTGGAGGATATAAGAATTGTTTTGAGGTCACACCGGAAGTCCCAAATCAATCCAAGAATTGGGGAGTTGTCTACATATTTTTAGATGATGTTGAACTTAATAAGGAAGTTGTAACGATGCTTGGAGAAGTTTGTCTAGAATTGATATTCTAATGGCTTAGGCAAGATGATATGTGATTAAATGAGATATTTCAAATAGGCTTCTTTTTCATGTGTAGGTATGACTGAAGGTTATGACTCTGATGTAGATAGGTTTGTAAATGTGTAAGGCATTATCCGTTTACCCACTATACATACCCTATAGGGTAGGGAAAGGGTAAGCATATTTTTTGCCCACCACATGTTTACCCTTTACCCATTCTACCCCCATCTAAAGAGGGTAGGGTAAGCGAGAAGCTTTACCCTGCCCGATTTACCCATTTACCCATTAGTATAAGTCTTTGTGTAATTTTATATTCTAATATATGTATTAATGCCTAATAAAAACCCCAGAAAGAACCACCAATAATTTTTAAATTTTTATGATTATGATTCTAAAAACAATAATAGGAATTGTGTATCATAATACCATCTTTTATAGTCATATATCTGAGAGAAAAATGGATTCATCAATAAGAAATGATATATTAAAAATTGTAGGCATTGTCCTTAGAAAAAAAATATTAGGTTAAATATTACTTCTTTTGTTAAATTTTCCAAAAAAAAATAATTATTACTATAAGAAACTAGCATTAAGAGTGTCGTGTGCTTAATGTACAGAATATCATATGAAGTTTTTGTTAAAAAAAATTGTATACTATCTTCATGTGCTTTTACCCATTTCACCCTTATTGTAATCATTCACCCTATAGGGAAAAGGGTGCGGGTAAGAGTAGGATAATGGTTTTTAAACAAAGGGTAATTAACCTACCTGCTACCTTGATCTTTGGCGTGGATAAGAGTAAGGGTAAGCTTTTACCCTACCTTACCGTTCCCATTTACAGTCCTAGATGTAGTGTTTTGTTCACCCGAGGAGGAGGCGATGACGATACTCCTTTTGTGGTTTGACAGATCTCGTGAAACCTATTGTCGAGTCTCGAATTGGAAGTTGAAAATGGGGGAACATGAGTCAAGATCTAACATAGTCATGAGGGAGGAGGCAAGCATCATCTCCCTTCTCTGTAATTGTCGCTATAGGTGTTACCCTAGAAGGAAGATCATCAAACATGAGTTTGGAGTGGCAGCAAGTCATCATTGGGCAAAGAAAGGAGAGAGATAATATATAGGATAGAGGGATGGAGAGGAAGAGGAAGAAGGAGAGCAGTAGAGGAAGGGCAAGAAGAATATAAGGGCAGAACATTAGGTAGAGGACGAACGAAAAGTGGGCGGCTTTGCATTCGGCAAGCCCCAAAGTCACGCAGCTCAGAGAGGGGATTGAGTCATTATAGGTAGAGAATGGGAACGAGACGCACTACATAGACGGTCAAAATGGAATTGCATAAAAAAATTAATGTGGTTGATCAAAGAGCCAACTACTACCTAAGCTTATTAGTATTTTCTTTTCTAGTTTATTTGGAGGAGCCATAATTGTCTGATGACATGAATATTTCTAGATTAGCTAATTGTAATGTCAACATTAGTTTCCTATTTTGAAAACATTTGGCATTTCATTTCACTATTCTTATATTAAATGCTCACTTAATGCACTTACTCCCCGTACTTAATATATTATGACACCATAAGTCATATCAATTCGATTTATTGCATATTATAATCAATTTGGATTGTTCTAGAGTGATTAGTTAGAGTCAAAAAATGTTATTTGGTATTCTTATTAACATTCTACACACATGAAATTGATGATTAAATTTATTTTAAAATATTATATAAAGGAATATTTATTATTATACATGATTATTAGATTGCAATTAATCACGATATATTCTAATTTAGGGGAAGAGGAACATAACCGAAAAGGAGTCCAGGAAAAGGTTGGGTTAACTTGTGATCATGGGAATGTTACAAACCATATCTTCTCAACTGAGTTTAAATGATCCCCAAGGAAGTGAAAATCAATTTTCAAATGGCAAGCCATTCTAGGACAATTTTAATAGTTGTGGTAGAAAATGTGTTAATGAAGATTAAAGGTTTCTATGTATTAGTGGACTTTGTAATTGTGTAAGGCAAAGTGAAACCCCAAGAGACATTATCTTAGGATGTCTGTTCTAGGAGAGTGTCAAGGCATTGATTGATGTAGAAAGAGGTGAACATAAAATGACAATATGATAGAAGAGAATCATCTTATCTTTGAAGCCTCCAAATTTAATGGCTCAATAGTTGAGAGGGGAGTGGGAAGATAAGAAGTTTACCTTAGGGCATTATGTTTGAGCCTAGTTGAATAAGAAGAACTTTGTCCAGTTGAGAAACATTAAACCCAAGCGCTCTTGAGAAGCATCCCACATTTTGCATTCCATTTAGATTACTATAATTAATATATAGATAAAACAATTCCACTTTTTGCACATAAATATGTATGCTAGAAAGTCTTTTATAAGTTCAATCATGATGATTATTAGTTGATATTTGATATTAACATTTTAGAGTATATGATACGACAATTTATAGGTCAAAAATTCATGATGTACAGCATGCAAGCCACCTAGCATGTTCAAAAAAAAAATAAGATTTTTTGTGTCCTTGCATAATGTGGTAATAAAATGGCTCGACATGCACCTTCATAATTGACAAAACATCTTTTACTGACAAGTCACACAACATTCTCAGTCGACAGAAAGACATGCTCATTGGTGGGTCAAAAGTCAATTCTACTAAGTCCATGAATGTCATGCCATGAAGCTTTTTATGTTTGGGAAAGTATGGATCCTTGCACGTCATGCACAGGACCCATCACGTCGTGTAGGAGGGAGAAACTTTGGAAACAATGTAAAGTGCCAACCAAGGGTATTGCAAGTGCCTTAGGCCAAGCACTCCCCCCTCCAAGCATAAGCAGTCGTCATAGGTTCCCAAGACAACCCCAACAAGCCACCATTTGTAGAACCAGACTGTCCATGAGCATTATCCAGTGTCATTGAGCCTTCCTGAGCAATAAAGAGGAGGATTTCCTCCTCCACTAGTAGCAAACACTACCAACTCAAGGAGAAAGGATCTCCCTCATTGATGACCTCCCTCGGCATGTATTGTTGTCATCAAAAACACACAAAGGTACCCCTTTACTCCTCAACATTGTTGTTTTCTTCCTATGCACTTTTTCCTCTTCACTAAGTTGCAACTATTGTGATTGGGGACCTCTATGTCATACTGTGCGACACCCAAAACTCTAGTGCATGGTCCAAACAAGATGATGCTTATTGGGTTTGTACACAACATGCAACTCAAGGTGCACATCGTGCATCATCCTAGGAGAATTTTATTGTTTCAAGATCATACGCGTCTCCATATCTATTGTCTCCATAGTTAGGAGTAGAGGAGGTGGCAAGAGGCCACAAGGAGAACCGTCTCGCACCCATGAGCCCAATCTTGAGCCTCATGTGGAGGAGGAGGGAAACTAAGAAGAATATGATGATGATAAATGCTCCTATGTAATAATTCATTTCACCATCATGTCAAGGGATGATTGTGAGTGCTTCCATTAGCTCATTTCTTGTTGTATCCACTCAACATGCTTCCTTTGTGAGGATATGCTAGAATAGTTAGACTTGACCAATGAGATCATGCCCCTACTCAAGTACATTTCCATCCTACAAGTGATTTTCAAGGGTAAAACAAAGACCTACCCTACTCTCATTACTGAGTTCTAACTATTTTGCAAGAACATGATAACTAGGATAATCAAGTGATTAATTTATGATTGGTGATAAGGGATTCTTACTGGAGGAAAATATATTTTTTTAAATGGGTTTTGACGATATAGCATTGATTGGGGTCTATTAAGAATTTAACTATCAAACATTTTGGTCCAATATCATTTGATGAGGCATACAAGCCCTGAAGAGACAGGATGACTCACAACCATAGTGTAGTTCTATGCATCCTCCACTATGTTTTAAAAACACCATTTTTGTGAGGAAGGAGACCTTGGGTATTGTTTCTCACAATGAACTGTATTTTCTATGGTGCATGGTACTCAAGAAGGGAATCTAAGCGGGCATTTTTCTGATGATAAGTTTTTAAGGGTTGTTACATGCAAGAGGTCAAATGAAGACATTTTTTATCTCCAAGCTAGATGAGAATTTCCACGTTGTCCCCAAACCACCTACAAATAAACATGTCATGTGTCAAATTATCCTCCATAACAACATATCAATTTCATATATTTTCATGCACCGTATATCATCTTATTTCATCACAACTATTCATATAAATTTCTTACTCTTATATAATCTTGCCCAATCTAGGACTCCACATAGTTACTACATTATCCTTCCTACAAACTAGACACCATAGCATGTATATACTATCTATAAGTATCATGATATTACAAAATCATTTCATTAGTACTTTCCTCTAGTGTTTAGGATGCTCATTAGGGTTATATGTATGATGGGTCACTACATATCTACATTCATACAATTTTTGTCAATTATATATATTACCCATCAATTGTCATAAATTTAGGATAGATTCAACATCCAATCTACAAATAAGATCATTAGGTGTTATGCTAGAAATAAATATTATTTCCATGTATACATTAAAAATAATTAGTAAATGATTAGTTAAGAATAGATCTTCAAAAATCTTCCACTTGTACTTTTCATTTTTTAGATATGACTTTCAATATAATGGTTTAGGATGAAGGTAATTGTCATATAACTCATAAATAACTATAATAATTTGATTATTAAATAATATTTTAGAACATCTTTGTGTCATACTATTCTACTAACGCCTCTCATTCTACCATTATTCACAACTTCCACCATTTTTTGTCAAATTATATTAAATTTACCAATTAACACGCAACCAAGATAGGAGTATAACTAATTATCCAATAATGATATTCATTTTTAAATGTCTACATAAATTCACAATAGTAGAGATCAAAATAAAAATGGTGTTGTAAGAATATATAATAATTTCTTTCTATATAAAATTGCAAACTTGCATCAGTTAGGGTATAGTAAGGTTATTAATGGATTCCATATGTGATTATGTACTCACTTTTTTATAGGAAATGTGGAGGTAATTGTGCTCCTCTTCAAGGGTTCATAAAAAAACAATCAATATTTTAATAAATTTTCACTCTTATGTTTCCAAACTAGCATAGAAAAAGGATGGTAAGAAAAGAAAGAAGAATCATGAGTTCTTGATCCATTTTTGGAGAAGAATGAAATATTGGGTAGAACAGGGAAGAATGGAGAAGAGAAGATGGAAAATCTAAGAACTAACCAGTAATACTTGTCATCAACAATCTATTTGGTGTGTATGCCCTAGAATGTAATCATTAGATGATAACACTTTTGGTTTGCTTAATAAAGGCAAATCCAATTTATTGATGCACATTTAATCAGTATGATGTTAATATACATAATAAATAACCCAATAATGATTGGTTCAAAGCCATGGGACTTCAAGTGTGAGACTGAACATGAGATTCTAATGGATGCTAAGAACAATATTTTTAAATATACTTAGTCAAGTATTATTGAGGATTGGATGACATAATACATGTGACACTAGTATGTATGGTGATTGATGATCATGTACCATGGGTTATAGGTATTGGATACCAAGTCATACACATATGTACTAGTTAGAGAACAAGTGTACTGGATAGACAAGCATTCAAAGTGATTCATGGACTATTATATGATAGTCATAACTGATTGTCAAATGCAATATTGGTGTTGTGGTCCTTCAACCTAAAGTCACTACAATGGTGATATGACAATCGTCATGCTTAGACACTATCCAGTGTAATCTTAAAGAATGTTGACATAAAGGTAGTGATTGGGAGTGATGATCATCATGTTACACATTGTGAGTGATGTAAAAGTAATATATCCCTCTCTTATAATGAGAGAGAAATTAAAGGCCTCTTGATGAGTGAAATTATAGAAATACATGGCCATGCTCATGTGAGTCAGTATATGATATTGGGATCATATGCATCTTGTTAGTCTACTTGGAGATCAAGGAACTTAGATTGAATGTAATGAGGATGATATGGCAATGTCTCTATTTCAAGTCGGATATCTGTGACAAAAGGATTATACAACATGGTAACATCATTCATCAATGGTTCAATCTTGTCCAACTAATCCTACTACTTAGATAGCAATGATGTGTAGCCAGACATTGCTCGTTGCTTATGGATATTTATATTGATTGGTGAATCATTGCCAATGTATTATGGTGCCTATAGGGTAACACACATATGGATACCTTGAAGAAAGGATGAATTAGACCTTATATAATTGTTATTTAAATCTAAGGACCTAAAAGTAAATTTAAGGACTTGGAAAAAATAAGGACCTGGAAAAAATATGGACCCAGACTTTCAAAGTAAGTTCCCATAAGTCTGGGAGTTCACAGCTTGTCAAAACAAAATTTAGGAAACCTTGACTCTTCATTCCTTTGTATATATATGATATGAGAGGAGGCATTCAGGGCATGCACTGATATTCTCTCATTTTTGCCTCTAAGGCTTGAGAAACCCTAAGAGTAACACAGAGAAGAAAGAGGTAGAGGTGGAGGCTAGCAACTCTGACCATCTTCAAGAACTTGTGTGAATACTATGGAGATGAGTTCTCACAATGAATGTGTTTTGGATGAAGATCTTAATTGGCGGCACGTGAATCGAAGTGAAAGTGGAAAGATGTAATCTGTGATAGGCGTGAACAGCAAAACAACACAATCCACCATGCATGAAAATCAATGAAACTATTACCCTAGTGGATTCATGTGATCTATTATAGAGAGCATCTGAATCAAGGCGAGAATCTCTACAAAAAAATATTAGGATCCTCCACACATGTGCACAGTGGATTGGTGTGATTTGCCTGTCTGGGGTCATATCTGGGGTCAACATAGCCATCTTTGTGACCTTGAGATCGATGCAAATCGTCGGCAGATTCCAATTACTAGGAACTGGTAGTCACTTGTGGATTGTCGTGATTAGCAACTAAAAAGCAACTTTTTGCACGCACCCCGAGGAGATTCATAGGGTGCCAAAAACTCCAAAAGGAGTTCTGATTGTTGATCTATAAAAATTCAAAATGTGTAGATTGGAGGGTCTAAATCTACACCCAGAGTTATAAGTTAGATCTTTCAAACCTCTTCCATTATAAGGTATAAACTTGTAGACTTGAATTTATTTTGTTGCATTAGATGGATCCAGCTCTAAGGATTCTCGGGATAAAAATTATTTTGTGGCATTTTTTGCTCCCTAGATTCCTACAATGGTATCAGAGCTATGTCCAATTCTCTTTACAGGAATTTTTGATTATGAATCAAGTTTTTTTCATTGGACGGTGATGGTGTGTATATTTCAAATAATGAAATTGATTACTATGAAAATTTAGTTAATGGGTATGTCTTGATTTATATCATCATGATGATATTACGATATGATAATATATATGTATATAAATAAGAATCCAAAGAGACGCCTCAAAACGGTTTTGTTTGGTGTTTAATGCATGATTATCACCAAACACTATTTATGATTGCTTTTATTGCTTGTGGTTGATTGTTTTTTGTTCTTAATATGGCTTACATGCCCTACCTTCTCTATTGACACCATGTTATGGCTTCCCACCTTTTTCCCCTCAAATGTAGCTTGTGATTTCTCTAACATGATGTAATAGTTTTAGTATAGTATAGGATATAGGATATCCAACATGGTGGACATGAAGAAGGAAGAATGCAAGATAATCATCAAATGATGGATTTTCCATGGTGGTCGCTCATGATTGAAGATCCCAAGGATCAGGGTTTTATAATATTTTATCTATGCATGTGATGCAAGAAACCTTAGATGACCTCAGTCTTCCATTAGCTTGGAAATATTGTGCTAGGAGGCCATAATTATACAATTTAATTATTTTATCACTTGTGGTGCTTGTTTTTATATATTATATATAATATATACATATGTGGTGATTGGATAAGAATATGTATTATGCAAAAACCCTCATTAAATATTAAGCTTAAGATGCCTTCCAACGTGCAATACACATCAAGGCCTCGATCATTTATGTGGGTTAGCCAAAGTGAGGTGCATTGTCAATCTTCGTGAAGTGTGAGGTAAACATGTGGGACTACCAAAGTAGGGTACACAATCTTATCAGTATCGACAGTTGGGGTTATCTTAACTAGGTAAACTTAATAGGATTGAGTGCTTAGAGGCATGAGGATGAGTTTTCCATATGATGGAATTTTCACAATGCTTGTTCCCCATCCATCCAAGGGTTGCATTCGATGTAATTGGTAAAGGTTACCGACCTAAATAATTGAGTTGTGAGTGGTTAGCCAAAGTTGACTCATGATTCAATGAAATATGGACATTGGTCTACTAGAAAGTTTTTTGTTGTAGCTTCCATATTAATAGTGAGGGCTATTTATTTGAAGAGAATAGTGGGAGTAATCAATTAATTAAATTCCTAATTAAATAATAAAATTGTCAAAATAAAGTTTAGATTCTTGTAATATTATAGAAATAAAATGTGAACCACTTGTCATTGAGATCAGTCCTTGAAAATACATGCTTGATGAGACAAATGTTATGGACTAGTACATGAACTTGAGAACTTTTCTCAAGCTAGAGCGTGAGCTCAATGTATTGTAACATGTTTTCCTAATGAGCCTACTCCCATCAGATCATTATATACTCAGACAAGTTGAGTACATACAGGACCTAGCATATTTGTGAATTCCCTTGGCAAAAAGTTGAACATGGACTTGAATATGAAAAGGTTGCAAATATCATATAGCCAACCATTATGAATGATGTGGTCACATGGTGTCTAGAATGTCTCGTGATGTTATGAACAATTGATACTGAACACTTATAGTTTATACCCATATTTTATTTTGAAGGTCAAAAATGAGAAGTTGGGATATAACTAGAAATGACAAGACTAAGATGGTATGTAATTCAAACTCAAGTCAAATTCTTTTGAAAGTAAGTTAAAGGGAATTACAAACACTTAGGAAATTTCGTCAATGGTGAACATCGGGCACTACATACTTAGACACGCTTGATTTTCAATCTCTTGAGACATGATAATTATGTTTGATGGACAAGATGGCAATTGTTCCTTTCACTAGTAGCAGTGAGAGGGTATCTGAAGTTCTAGAACTCATACATATTGATGTATTTATTCCTTTTAGTTCAACAACTGAAATTTGGTTCAAATACTTAATCCCATTGAATGATGGATTCAGTAGATGTGAACTTGTATGAGATACAAATTAGAAACCCTTGAAGTGTTTAAGGAGTTCAAGAATGAAGTATAGAAACAAGTTGGCAAGAATATTAATATTCTCGATTAGATCAATGTGGTAAATATTTATGCCAAGTGTTTGAGGACCTTCTCAGGGAGTATCACATTGTATGACAATTTACTCCATCTAGAATGCTATAAGAATAATGGTGTTCTAGAGAGAAGGAACTACATGTTGTTGTCAATGGTGCAGTCCATGACGAGCCAAGATGGACTTCCAAATTCATTTTGGGTACATGCTCTAGAAATCACCGCCTTTACACTTAGCCATGTTCCTTCTAAAATGGTTTCAAAGACATCATATGAGATACGGATTGGGAAGTGTCCCATTATGTCTTTCATGCAGGTTTAGGGTTGTAAAGCTTATGTGAAATGCTCATTGCTTGAGAAATTGCAACCCGAATTTGACAAGTGTTATTTTATGGGGTATCCTAAGGAAAGAAAAGGACACTACTTTTATATTCCTTCACAGAACAAAGTGTTTGTTGCTATAACTAGTACCTTTTTAGTCGGCTAAACTGGCTCCTTCTTACATAAGGATTTCATATTTAGAAATACTAGTGGGAGGAAAATATAATTCAAAGAAGTTCAAGATACACAAAATAACAATGAACCTACATAGGAACATGAGGAGGCACCACAAGTTGTTGTGGCACCACCACCCCCTCAAAAAACATAGGGACCTCATAGATCCAGTAGGAGATGGCATGAGACAAAGAGATTTGGATTTCTTGTGGCTCAAGATGGTCAAGTGGTATTCATGGATCAAGATGATCCAACCACCTACGGCGAAGATATGGAGGGACTAGAATCTAGTAAATGGCTTGAGGACATGAGATTTGAAATGGACTCCATGTATACCAACAAGGTACGGACCTTGGTGGACCAACCTAAAGGGGTAAAACCCATCGGGTGCAATGGCTCTTCAAGAAGAAGATTAGAAATGTCCAGACCTATAAAGGGAAACTAGTGTCTAAAGGTTTCAAATAAGTTCAAGGTGTTGACTATGATGAAACTTTCTCACTAAATGTCATGGTCAAGTCCATTAGGATCATGCTTGCAATTTCGGCATACCACGACTATGAGATCTGGCAGATGGATGTCAAAATTGCATTCCTTAACAAGAATCTTCTTGAGAATGTGTATATGACATGACCGGAGTGTAAGCTACAAATGTCAAACTATGGATTGAAGCAAGAATCCAGCAGTTAGAATCTTTATTTTGATGAATCAATCAAAGAGTTTGTCATCATCAAGAAGATAAACCATGTGTTTACAAGAAGTTCAGTGAGAGCATTTTAGTATTCCTCATACTGTATGATACTCCAACTCCACAAAATGTGAAGATATGGTTGGGAAATAGTTTCTCAATGAAAGATTTAGGAGAATTCACTTGTATTCAATGTATGAAAATCTATAGAGATACATCTAGAAGGCTTCTTGTCTTAAGTCAAAGTGCATACATTGACAAAGTGCTAAAATGATTTAACATGCAAGAGTAAGAAAGGGAACTTACCCGGTCTTATGGGGTAAGTATTTCTAAGGCCAAACATCCCAAATCGTTTGAAGAAAGGGACAACATGAGTAAGATTCTGTATGCCTCCGCATTGGATCTATCATTTATGTGGTGTTATATATGTGTCTAAATGTCTCCTGTGTCTTGAGCATGATAAGCATGTCAAGAAGATTCAAGTGAAGGTCACTGAATTATAGTGTAGAACATCCTAAAGTACTTTCGAAGAACTTAGGATGAAGAGGTGAGGAAGAATTGGTTGTAAAGAGTTACAATTCAATATTCTAAACCCACAAGGATGATTTATGATCGCAATATTGTTCTATATTTTCCCTCAATGGTGGTATTGTCAATTGGAAGAGTTCTTAGCTAGAGACAATGAAACATTCTACAATATAAAGCAAATATGATGTAACATTAGATGATATAAAGGAATTGTTATGGATCAAGAAGTTCAATTTATGAAGTTAGAGTTGTTCCTAGTATTAACGATAGAGTATAACTTATTGCGACAACGATGGGGCTATCATGCTAACCAAATATCCCAAATAGCATACATGTTCCAAACATATTCATCACTGCTTCTATCTCATGTGAGAAATCATTCAGTGAGGAGATTGGAACATCTTTAGGACACTGATAGAGATCAAGTTTGTTGATCCCTTGACTAAAGCAATGTCACAGTAGAAGCATGATTGTAAGACCTCTAACCCAAATTTAGCTTGATCTTTCTTGATTAACGTAATAAGATGGTTGAAACCTTAACCTAAACCTAAGATATGCTTTAATAACATGTGACATGCTTATGTATTTAGTTTGGTCTAGTTTAGATGATGGATGAGTTGGCTTTACATATATGTGCTTGTTTTGGACCTTATTGCAATTTACCTATGTTTAAGGTTTATCTTGCAATTTGTCACATGCATGTTGTGCCTCACATGTTTTGGCATCATGGTGGGGAGAGAGAGAGAGAGAGTGGCAACCCGTTGCTTTGTTGCACCTTGATTTGATGAGGTGGCATCATATGTTGATGTTCTAGGGTTTGCTTGGATGCCCTAGTTTGATGTTGACCTTGAGTGTTGACTAATGGTTTTCCTTGGTTTTCAGTTATCATCATGTTGTTTCTTCAACCTTGGTTTCTTCGGTCGATGATGTTCAAGCAGTGCCTAGTGGTCTTGGCGGTCAATGAGCCAAGAAACCCTAGGGTTTGGATTCTATGCGGTCTCTAAGTTGATGTTCTTTGGGTCTCTATGTTCTCATCGGTCGCCATGTTTTCCTGGACCAAGTTGGTTGTTGAGTTACCTTGTTTTGTCACTGTTGATGCATGCATGAGCTTAGTGCTTGCATGGGCGAGATATGGTGGACAAGTGACACATATTTGCATAACACCTAACCTCCCTTCTCTCTCTACCCTTGGATAAATATACCCCTCTCTTTGCATGCAAGTGATCCCTTTTGCACCCCTTTCCTTCTTTCTTCTTGCTTGGAGATCATCCCCTTGTGTTCTTGGTGGTGAAGGAGCTTTCCCTTGGAGAAGGTTGTAAAACCCCTTGCATGTTGATCTAGGGTTTGGAGCAACCCTTTCTTTGGTGGTCGTTTGGTGTTCCTTGACCTTGGTAAGTGATCTACCCTTCTTGATCTTTGTTTTCTTGCCCTACCCTTTCTTCTTGGCCGAACCCATGGTTCTCCACGATAATTCTTGAAGTTGAGCTTGAGGAGCTTCTCTCTCCTTGGTCAAACTCATGGTTCTCCATGAAGTTGAGCTTGAGGAGTTTCTCTCCCCCTCATAGTTGCTATATATTCTCTCTCCTCCAGATCGATTGGGCCTCAATTGTGTTCACGTACACCCTAGTGCAACGAACGGCCACCACCTTATAACATATCAATATTTCGATCACCTCCATAGGCTGCATGTGGTTCATCTTTCGGGAGGCCCTTAACTACCTCCATGGTTTGTATGTGGCTCATCTCTCTAGGAAGCCCTCAAACAATGCCATTATTAGTCCCATGTCATTTGTATCCAACGCCACATATCCAATGCCCCATGCATGTATCCCTACAACATACCTTATTGTGTGCTTTTCTTGCCACATCGTCTATTACTACACCCTTCTCCTATGTATGATGTTGCAACCTTTATCGATCTCTACTTTGATTTATGGAATCCATACTACCACACCATTATCTCGCATCGACTATCGGGCAAATAATGGAGGCATGCCTGAGAACTAAGCATAAAGTTCCAAGAATGCATGGCCGGTAACAAAGTATAATAATGGGGCTGATTCGCTTAGGACTGACGCCCAGTACGGCCAAATGGCGTTGGTTGATCAGGTAGTAGGTTCCATTACCGAGTAAAATTTAATTTATTGTCAACGGATATACCAAAGCCACCATCTTCCTAAGCGAAACAAAGAAATGAGTACGCTTCCACAAAGACGTAGATAGATATTGAAGCTGCCACACGGATTTGGTGGTCAGATCTAAAGGCCTCAGGATGTGCGAGCATGTGGACCCCTGGACTAGGCAATTTTATCTTCTTCTTTTTCAGTTACAAAATGAACTCCTCAGCGACCCCGCTGACTTTCTCCATCACTTGGTTGCTTGTTGAACAACTAGTAACCGACATTATATTCGGTAGTCAAATGCGAGCTCTCGCAGCACCGCACTTGCACCGACTTCACACTTAAGCCACCAGACTTTTTGTGGATGTTGCAAGAGGAAAGGGGTATGATCTCACTCACCAGCTACGTTTACTGGAAGGAGAGAACAATTATTGGAAGTAAGAGCAAGGAAAAAAGTCAGTTTTGAAGAATATTTATCTGATAATATAGGTTCACAAATCACAAAAATCATCATCCATATCATATATTTACAAAGTACCTATAAAGGCTGTAGGAACATATGAACACGTATTTGACTGTTGACAGATATCCTATTTGTCAGCTGTATCGCTTCGACTTATGGAAAGTGTAAACTCCGACCCATTTCCCACAAAGAGAGCAAAGAAATAATGCTAACTGTCATCGACAGAAATCAGATAAACTGCACACAATGCCTGTCATCATCCAGAGAAGGACCGTGAATTTATTAAAAATGGCAACCAACGCAACGATATACTTCCCAAAGTATCATTGAGCATGCTCATTCCTTAGTTCCGTGCTTGGATAGAACAAGCAAAGCCTATGTAAAAATGTGCCCGGATAAAATAAAAATACAATTTTAGAAACATCTCAACCTTCACAAACCCAAAAAAAACTGCCATCAAACAGAGTTTCTTATCAACCTTGAAACCCTTTGATCCAATCACTTTTAGTCTGTCTTTCTTTATTCATTTTCCGTGCAACCTCTATCTTCACCGACCACTCTTGTTTCGGACACTAATCTGATGGTTCTTCCATTAAACAGTTTCCATTTCACACAACCTTGGCTGTACTTGGGGCAGAAGGCACAACTACATTGGCAGGAGCTTGAAGGAGTGGCTGGCGAGGATCCACAGGAACGCTTACTGAGTCCGGATCATAGTCAGGATCGAGGGAGCGGTCGATGGCCTCCCTACCGGCATCAAGACAAGGCTTGCAAGCAATCTCAATGGTCAGCCAACCCAAAATCACCCCTACAATTGCAATCACAGCAGTGGTGACAGCAGCCATCAAGTGACGTTTGTTGGGGCTATCTTACCCTCTTACCCGGTTCCTCTCTTTGAGCAGATGGACCTGATAAGCAGAGATGAGCAAAGGTGTTAACTTGCCAGCTATTGCACAGAGGACAATGAGCATTGATTAACTGCTGGGGGATATCATCAGATACTGTCAGGGATTGTTGCATGGCTCGTAGCCAAAATTTGACTGTGTAAGCAAATCAAAGAGTCTTCAATTTACTCAACTGTTCTGCCTTGCTAGACTTTACAAGGGAATGACACGCTATGCATATTGATAAGGCTGAGTACTTCCTTGTCAGAAACAGTAAAACCAGTAGTGAAAAAATGATGCCAAAGACAAAATTAGGGTTGTACACCATAAAATTGCTGCACAGTGCACACTAACAAATCGCCATATAAAATCTTGAAATCCCTTGGGCCATGCTATTGTAAGACACTCATTAGTCATCATGTCAAACAGCTAGATAGTAAACCATTATATATAAATACAGGCAATAAATCATATGATCAACTAAACACGTTAAATTATGCCTATATATATATATATACACACACACACAACAATAACAACTCCTAACTTAAATTCTCCCAATGAAATAATACTACATAACAATTGAATACTATGCATGATAAATGATAGACACACATTGCATGATAAACAGGTGTTGGATTAGATGCTACTAAATAAGTATTCTGTAATACTCCATACATATCAACAGCATAGATGGTACAAAGACACTTGACAAAAATACTCTGCCAAACGTAAAACCACATACTCATATTCTGAGCACAAGAGGGAATGACTGTAAAGAAAAGACGGTGCACTGCTCTAGCAAAGCCCTTCCAGTGGTATGGGACAGGCAACAGGCAATGTCACCTGCAGTCACAAGAGAGGCATAAGCACTGATTGTGCTGCACCCATGATCTTATTGCGCGTAGATACTATGGCCATATCTTGCTCTTGTGCTGTGAGACAACCAAGGTCAGAGATGGAGTCACAGGCCAAGGTGTACAAGAAACAGTAACCCTGCTGCTCTCAGCAGGAGGTTAAGGGAGAAGAATAATAGCCAACAAGGCAAGGTGGTTCATAATAAATCTTCCAACACCATTTAAGTCTACGCATAAGTTTCCTATGACCCAGTTGACCCGTTTGGCAAAGCGTTTTTGTCATGGTAGACCACCATGGTAGACCACGACTCGGTGGGTGATCGGCCAAGTACATGTTTGGCAAAAAGTAGTCAATTGCTTGGTTGTTTATCCGGTGTTTTTGTAATAACATTATGGCAAAGATAGTCAAAACAATTATTTCAAAAAACACAAACAAAAATAGGGTTTGAACTCAGCGAAAACTACAACCACGATGATCATAAACCAACATGCACGACATAATAGATGGTTTGTTTTCAGATTAATATCATCAAATTCTGATAAAATAATTCTGGTGATGTCTTAGAAAAAATCCAGATTGGCGGGAGTATAAGAAAAGTAGCAGAAAGTTTTATCCCGCAACTCTCTTTCTTGAAAGCTTTCGAGAGAAGAAAATTTATATACCGGCTGTAGACAGTAGTAGGTGCGCTTGTTTAAAGTAGATGCCTGTACGGAACCAACAATGGTAGACAGTAGTACTTCTGGCAAGAATAAACAAAAGGCATAAATGATAAGCAAACGATGTAATGTAAGGGAGAGGAGTTCAAATGACATAGACAGCGCTGCTACAGATAGAGTTCGCATGGCTTCTACCAAGCCACTGCAGGTGGAATTCCTATGGCTTCTGCAGCACCAATGCTCAGTGGCTTCTACGGCGACAGCTTTCTCAGCACTATGTAGAGTCATTGCGGATAATATTGTTGATTTGAGAGTTATACATTGCCCATATTTTGATAATGACTTAACCATTTCATTCCTATGTATCTAACATATTTGTTTAAGATTGATTTCAGGCTTTAAGTACATGAAAAGGATCAAATTACACAAGCCCTAGCTTGTTCAAGTTCAAGTTAAAAGCAATGCAAGTGCGCGTTTTGGAAAATCACTCCGACTTTAGATGATTTTTGTAATCACTTGTATTTATGATACGACTTGTAACTATGATGAGAAAAAATCAGCGACACTTAATTCCAACGTTTGATCACTCAAATGTCAATTTAGAAAATTTGTCACTGGCTGTTTATTGATCGAGTTGGAAACTCGACCGATCCAGTGATGGATTTTCTGAAGATGTCGGTCGAGTTGCACTCACAGAACTCGACCGATCGATCAACTAAGCAAAACTAATTTTGACTCATCGGTCGAGTTTCTCAGGACAAACTCGACCGATAGTTTGAAAATTGACTTTGTCACTTAGTGGATCGTTCGAGTTATTTTTATTAAAACTCGACCGAATGTACTGTATGGAAAACGTAAAAAAAGTGATTATAACAGTTGGAGAGTTTTTTTGAGCGAGAATAGATATGTTGTAACTTGAAAAAGGGCTATATTTCACCCTTAAGTGATCCCACACTCAGGAAACATCCCCAGCTATAAATAGGACCCATTGGAGTTCATTCCAAGTTTGCTCATTTGTGTTATTCTAAGTCTTTGCTATAGTTGAGTGTGTAGCAACTCCTAGAGCCCCTTTCTCTCTCTCTCTCTCATTTACAAAGCATTTCGAGATTATAAGTGAGTTAGGCCAGTTGTAAGAGAGCTACCTTCATGTGCTTGTAAAGCTCTCATTCCATTCCATCTTCCCTACCCCCTTTCTCAAAGAAGAAAAAGTTGAAGCAAGTTACTCCGAGTGAATGTGAAGTTGGTGTTGTTCTTCTTCAAGGTTGAAGAAAATGTGAAGATCTTCTCCGGGTGAAGGAGAAGGGCAAGGCCAAAATTCAAGAAGAGTGGGCAAATTCCTTCAAGGCCAAAGACTTGATGCAAGTGTGGGTAAGTCCTTGTTGAAGCCTGAAGACATCTTAATCAAGTGGGTAAGTCTATGTGTAGGTGGAAGACTCTTGTCTTGAATAGGTAAGTCCACAGATGTATGGTGGTCTCCTTGTATCTCTTATGAATGAATATAAGTATACATGGATTGTGAAGTCCTAGAGGTTGACCTCTCTAGGTAGTGGATTGACTCTCTCCCAGTTTGGAGAGTAGAACCACTCTAAACCACCTTGTCCAAGTGCATGTTTCAATTTCTCTCATCTTTGCTATGCTTGCTTAGTTAGGACTTCAAATTGCTCTTAAGCTATTGGTTTTGATTGATATAATTTGAAGGTCTAACTTATCTTTTGAGAAATTTGATGCTCTATTCACCCCCCCTAGAGCCCTAGATCCAACAAATATGTGTTGGCACAGGAAAGGCATAGGCCGTGTGTGGGATGGAAACCGGAATTCAATTACGTACCGACTCCCATCGGACAGTTCTCACTATGTGAAAAACACCCACTGAAGATGGACTCATGTCGCTCTAGGACATGCCAAAATCAACAGGACGTTTTACCAAACCCACTTTGGCAGCGGTCACAGCAGGGGCACCGAGTGGTACGTTTAGCCACCGCGTTCCCAAATGGTGCATGTATCAGTATAATTTGTTGTCATAATTGTAAGGTATTGTGGTACACTTTATGTCACGAAGTCAACCAAGTTGACTACACAATTGAATATCAGTTTCAAAAAGATGATCTAAAAATTGGATATGAAAACCATTGAAAACGTTAGGATATTTGTTTGAGCGTCTACCTAGGAACTGCCATTCAGAGGCGGTCTTGAATAGTGAGAATAGGTATCTTGTTGTAAAACTTGGCGTTTATTCATAATCTTGTTTGTCTGTGATAGGCCATAGTCTTGGCCACATCTTGGAAAAAGGGGAAGACCTGATATCACACTTGTCACTCTTTTCAACATCTATGTATGAATTTTTAGTAATAAACTAAGCAATACATGTGATCATAACCATATTTATCATGTTATTTCTTATCATTCAGAGGAGTTGTCATGTTCCTAGCTTTCCTTAACTGCTATACAAGGGCCCTTGAGTTGTTACAGTTCTATAAATACAGGAAAGTCTAGTACAGCCTATTAAGATGACATAACTCCTTGATTCTAATATAAAAAATTATCCATCTGGTAGAGAACAAGAAGCTATATGTTAAACAACGAAAGGAACTCCCGTTAATATTTTCCTGCCGCATGCAGTTGATGTTGATTACCGTATTTAACCTGAATGGATTTTTAAAAATCCATTCAATTAATAGTATAAATATTCTAGGCACTTGACTAATAACATTCTTGAGAGCACCCAAAAAAAAAAATCTCCGTAAGCTTACCTGCATTATATCAAAACAAGGATGAAGTCTTTCTTTTTCTCAGTGGGTAGAGTCTTCAACATAGCAAATTGTTTCTCGTGTTCCACAAACCAAGCACATGCTTTTAGTTTTTCATTTTCAGTAAGCCCTACCACTTCAAATACTTGATCATATACATCCTTGGGATCAACTTTCTGAGTGCGTAACTTCATTAGCACCTCAACAGTAGCTACCATTTTTATCATTGCAGCAGCAAGAGTGTCACTACCCTCTCCCATTTTCTCTGATGTAGTAGTAGTAGAAGAGGACAACTTTTTCCTTTTCTTGCCTCGAGCCGAGCTTGAAGAAATGGTATGATCATCCAGGGACTGTTCCCCTCCGAATGACTTCTTGCTAGGTGGACCCAAGTCATTTGTTTTCTCAAAAACTATGACCTCATTAGTGGCCAGAACCATCTCTCCAACTTTACCTGTGCTTGGAGATTGAGCACACAGATCTACAATGTCCTCCCAATTTGGAATCACCTTCCATCTATACTTCTTAGCATCTTCATGTGACTACAACAATTTAAGTTGGATAATGATTACAACAATACAGTGGGCATAATAAAATTCAGACAAGGCTGCAAATGTATTACCTTTACATATGCATTCCATGCTTGTTCATTTTCAACCATGATCATATGCTTAGTGTCATCCCAATTAAATTCACTATGAGATAGGATATCAGTCACAGTTGCATAACATCGCTTCCATGTTCTCATACAGTTTCTTACATTAATGGGAGTGATTTGCATCTTATAAGATGAACTTAGTAGCCTTGAAGCTGTACGCAATGCAATTGACTTCCACCCAGTGTCTACTTTATTACCCATGCTTCTTTGATGCCTTAAAATATTAGCCAAAGCCTTCTCTTTTTCCAAATCCCACCAGAAGTATGTTCTATTCATGTTATCTTCTTGCTCTATATAATCGTGTAGCTCTACTTGCTTCTGCTCTGCCTTTCTTGATTCCATTTATGAGTCCCTACAAAAGAATTTCGAAATATAAAGCCAACAAGTTGTGAGATCAATATCAAAGTATGATTTGGCATGGTTGCTAAACATGTGTCCCAATTTAAGCAATTTTGAGCTTTCGTCTTTTCATCAAAAAGGAGATCTGTAGAATATCAAAGCATGAACCATTACCAATGAATGAGAATTAAAAACCTAACCTAAGATAATAAGCACCTCAGAATTGCAATCAAAAACTACAAATTCTCAACCTTCAATAGCCATTAACGTCCCCAATACCAACTCAAAACTTCAATTGTCACCTTAATGGATCCAGTGTAATCTTGTTTACAATTTTGTCTTGCCATGACACTAAATGCTTCACAAAGGCTTCATCTAGGGTTTGTCTATCTTGAGAATTCCAAACCTCAACAATTCAATTGCCCAAGTTGTGTGAAGTCGTGGAACAAAAGAATTAAACGATGTTTGACAATACTTATTTGAGGCTTCCTTAAAAAGAATGCATTTCTTTGTGTGAAATCTTGCTTTGTCACTAAATTCCATCTTCCACAACAATCGAAATGCTACTTTAATAGCACTTTTACGAGTAGAACGACAAACATTGACCAGTTCATCATAATCTTTGACATGTTAGTGATCCATTCATTTAGGATGTACTTCAAAATGATGTCAAAAGTATGAACCAATGGTAGATTTTGCATAGAGATACAATTTCATTAAGAGAAAATGGCAAACCTCAAACAATTGCATATTACTGACTTGCCAATATAATTACTATAATGAGTGTCCTCATAATATGGAATGCAAGTTTACCTGGCTTAAATGATTTTTTTGTAAATGTAGACTTTATCACGTTCCTATTAAAAAATTCCACCCACTTCATTCAGCCACATCATTGCCCCTCCACTCCCTCACCCAATCCTACCTCTTACCAATGGTTTACATTCTTCCCTTGGTCATTCAATTAGTAGTAATAAAATAGCAAAGATATAGTTGTACGAAAGGGAATTATTAATAATTTCATGAAAAGGGAAGAATTTAGCTTCTTGATGATAATTTTGATGATGTCTTACCATCCTTATGCTCTAGCCTCTCCAAAAGGTGTTCATACTCCTTCAAGAACAACTCTTATACCTCGCTATATTCATTGTGCCCATGTAATGAAGAGTGGCATGGTGTTACACTTGCTTGAGGTGATTTATTTCATTCTTTCTAAAATCACCATGTGAGCCAACATATTGAACATTAACTTTGCTATAGGTTTGCCATTTGTTGTGTGAAAAAGAGTGGTAGAACACTAATAGCGGCACTAACAAATTTGGTGTTTTGGGGCTTCTTTAATCAAGGCACAATAATTAACAATTGCATTGCATTCATCCGCTCAGTCATCCTTCTCAAAAGTAGGCAATTGTCTATTATCCTCTCCATGGTCAGGATTTCGATATGGCATTGTAGGTGGTTATACTACATAGCATTGTGACCTTGGTGGATAGAGGCCTTTAGAGGTTGCATCTAATTTTGAATACTAAATAAAATGGAATTTGCACAAATTAGGTTCCATTTGTTTATAGTAATGGTCTCATAGCCAAGGTTTTAAAGTGTGTGAGGCACATCAAGGCGTTTTCGTCTCAGCGAGGCGAGGCGTAAGCCTCAGATTGTACCGCGGCATACATATAAAAAATATAAAAACATATATACAACATATATGTTTGTGTGTGTGTGTGTGTGTGTGTGTGTGTGTATATATATATATATATATATATATATATATATATATATATGCATTTATATTTATATGCAATCTCATATATACAGTGGCGGAACCATAAATTTATTGTGGGTGAGGCCCAACTATAATTGAATCTTGCTCAATAAATTTAAAATTTACGTATCTCAAACTCATTCACAAAAAGCAAGTATCGTAGAATCAAATTGAAGAAGCATAAATGAATATTTATATGATACCGTTGTAGTTTGAAAATAGTAGCAAAGCCACATTCAACAAAGAAAAAACAATCTAGTGCAACTGTGCAACATAACAAATATCAAACTAACTATTAAGATTAATATCATTTGAATAGAGAAACAAATAAAATAGAAGGCAGGCGAGCCCAACCAGTACATGTCCCATTGATATTTTCATGCGCCAAGGTATTTTTATGGTTACCCTCCAAATGATAGTCTGGATTCGGAGAGTGTCCTTTCAACTAACAGTCAATCTGATAACCTCAGTGAGACCATGATTTACAAAGTAAATGTAAGACAATCTCCATGAAATTATCTGGTGCTAGCACATCCATATTTAAAAGATATGAACGGAAGTAATGTAGAAGTGGAGAAACATTTAGACGTTTGTCAAATATGTGGGAAAAGGCCTATGTATTATGTGGATATTGGATGTATGAAGAGGATTTAATACACGAGTATAACATTATTGGATGAGCCGTATTAATATGTATTTTTCAGCATTGAATGGTTTTTAAATACCTGTTCCCTATCGATTCAGGTTTTCTTTCCTTTTCTGTTTTGGATTATCAAACGGAATCGTACCAAACCAACATCGCACTTTCCGCTTTTCTTTTTCCTTTTATTCGTCCCGATACCCTATAAAAAAGGAACGATGGAGAGCCAATAACAGAACAGTCAAATAATACTTAATTGGAGGCTGTATTGAACAAGTGCACAACAGAAAATGCTAAACGCTATTGTCTTTGACTGCAGGCTGGGTGAGGCCCATGTGTGGCTCCGCCAAGGTTGTCAAGGCGGCTAGGCGGTCAGCATTTCCCAAGGGGCGCCTAGGCTGTTCTGGGCGTTTTTTATATTTTGTATCTTTTTCAGTATGTTAATTTGATTCTTATTATACATATATACTACATATAATACCATATAGGAAACATAAAAAGAGGGCAGAATGAGGTTATGACAGCAGTAGCAGGAGATGGGAATAGGAAGAAAAAGGGGAAGTAATATCAACAAGACTGCAACAACAATTGGAGCAGGAGACTTAGAAAAGAAAGCAGGGAAAAAGGGTGGCAGAATGAGGCTATGACAGAAGTAGCAGGAGATGGGAATAGGAAGGAAAAAGGGAAGTAATATCAACAAGCCTGCAACAACAATTGGAGCAGGAGATGTAGAAAAGAATAAAAGAAAACAGGGAAAAAAGGGCGGGATGAGGTTGTAACTCAATAGAGAGGAAATGGAGGATGGGAAACAAAACCAAAGAAATATAAACAACAGCAGCAACATCACGAGGAATAGGTGATGTAAAAGAGGAAAGTAGAAAGTACAACATCATCAACATTACGAAGCATAGGTGATGTAAAAGAGGATTTGAAGAAAACAGAATGAAAAAAAACACAGCAGTAGTAGGATTTCGGAGTAGGAGGGGATATAGGAGGAATAACTCAAAAAAAACGCAGCAGCAGTAGGATTAAGGACTAAAATGCAGGAGAAAGGATAAAAAAAGAAAATAAAAAGAAGCAAGAACAACAAACATATGAGGAAGTGATTTTATGACTTACCAATTTGGCCCAAATCAAACATGTTTTCCCTAATTTTCCAAAATTTGGCCTGATTTTGCCTAAATCAGACCTATTTCAGCTATAAATTGACTCCAGCTAATCTAATTCGACCAAATCCAGACTTAATTCATGCTAATTTATCCTTTAAATGACTTAATTTAGGCTTAAAAGGCCTTAGACACCCATATAATGCACATACTAGGCTGGGCGCCTAGTTTGAGCAGCCTTGTCGCCTAGGACGCCTAGGCAGGCGCCTTGACAACACTGGGCTCCGCTACTGCATAAATATATGTGTGTATTACATATATATACATACATAGTTACATATACAGATTTACATATACATACTTGTATATACTATATAGACACACGTGTTGTGATATATACATACATAAAAATAGAAACACATTTATATCATTTATATATATACACACTAATATAAATACACACACATACATAGATACAGATATGTACATGCATAGTTATAACTTATAAGTATACACACATGTATATATACACACACAAGTATGTGCACATACATGCAACATACAATGATGTAAGTATATATTATATCTATAGTTGTAACTAGATATAAACACACATATATAGGTAGGCGCATACATATAGATATACAATTCTGGGTTAGTTTGGCCCCTATTAAGCCCAAAATACTTTAAAAAGTATTTTTTTAGATGTACAGACTGAGGCTTACGCCTCGGAAACGCCTTAGCGCCTCGATACGCCTCTCACTTACTGGCGCACGCCTCTCACTGGCAGACTGAGGCTTAAGCCTTGAGGCGTACTGGAGGCCGCCTCGCCTCGAGGCGCATTTTTTAAAACCATGCTCATAGCATCAATGACATTCAGAACAAGTGATAATAAAACTATCCAACAATGCAAGAAAGGTCCAAGGCGGTGAAAAGGATAGACAAGAATTGATTTTTAGTTTTATTTTTTTACTTTCAAAGGGGGATGGGAGGGTTCATAGGGACACATGAGAGGGGGTAAAAGAATAAGGGAGAAGGGAGAGGAGGGATGAGTTGTACGTGAATTAGGTAGCATTGTTAAGTAGCAATATGGAATGTATTGGCTGAGAGGGTATTGCATAGGGTACATGCAGTATGTGGCAGTAGCCGCAGTACTTGTGGACATAGTTTGAAATTTCCACGAAATTGTCGAAATTTCCACGAAATTGTCGAAATTTCCACAATTATTTCCACACCGATGGCCATTGGAAATCGAAATGCACTGTCGAAACGCACTGTCCGTCAAATATTATCTTTCTTTTAAATGTACTATGAACTGCCTAGAGCATTTTTTACACAGTTTTGTGTCTTTAAATTTATACATTGTGCTTGCAAACTATAATGACTTAATTCATTTATTTCACCATTGAAAAATGACATCAAAATTCTCCATCAAAATCCCCATCGAAACAGTTCAGGGTCCTTCACTCGCACATGAGGAGATCCCCACCCCCACATATCCAGTATGAAATATAATTACATATTTGAGTAGATATACACTAGTAGATAATTCTAGTAAAATTTCATAAATTAATTCGTTGGTTTTGCAGTCCAAACGCTAGGAACGAAATTGTCTAAATTTCCATCGAAATTTCAGTAAATTTCTGTTTCTATGGCCAACGAAACGGCATCGAAATCGAACATTTTCTTCCTTGGTTATATGCAAACCTTATTGTTGGTAGAGAGTCTTGTACTTTGCTCAAATTCAAAAACGTTCCCATCCATCTAAAGGGTCGAAGAAGAAAAAAAATCATTTAATATTTTAGCCAATGTTCAAAATTTGAGCATTGTAACCCGAGTGGGGGCACAAAAGTGGTGGAACATTGTTGTCTGGATCGTGTGGTCGGGTTTGTTGTGCTACTAGTGGCCTGCCCGTTCCAAGTCTGCAATTGGGCTTTGCGGCCTGGGCGTAGGCCCAAGTCTCATCTCCTCTAGAGTGGGCCGACCAAAAAAATTATTTTAGCCGATGTTCAAAATTTCGACGAAATGGCGAAATTTCGCCAATTATTTCAATTCTGGCAGCCATCGGACATAGAAATAGCCTTACATGTCTGTACGTAGGGAATTTCACCAGAAAAAAAATTTTGAAAATTATTTCAAATTTTGATGAAAGTAGTTAAATTTCGATAAAAAAAGGCCTTTTTGTCCGCATTTCGACAAAATTTCGAGAAACACGTGTATTATTTCGAGAAATGGGGTACAATGTCTGCAGATTTTACTATATGATTCCTTGGACTTGCTAGTGGCAATCTAAGTTATGTTTCTTCTCTTCCTAGCCTAATTCTTCCTCTCTCTCCTATTTCTCTCACTTCTATAAAGATCTACAAAGGAAATATTTAAAAATGGGTGTGGGAGTGATATTTATGGCTATGATGACCCACTTTCATTTTTGAGGTCACATGAATTTAGTTGATAGTGCACAAAATTAGCATGACTATCGAGATATTTTGTATGCCATTATCAATCACACCTCTAACTACATGGTTGCCTCCTATAGGCTTTCACTACAAAAGCACACGACCAAGAACAAAGCTTGAGTTAATTCATTAGCATGCATTTGATCACTTGTAGGCTTATAGAGATTAACAGTGAGACACATCTATGCTTGTATAAAACAAAATAAATTGGAGCCAATATGTTGATAGGTATAATCAACAAGGAGGATGGCAACCATCATGGTTCAACTAGATGCATAAATCATAGTTGTCTCATGCTTCCTCAATACCCACTCACATACCCCTGCAACATTGTTTATGTACTACGTCCTGTCATCTTATCGAGAGGTCTCGGCAACCTAGATCATGCTATGTTTGCATGAATTTGTGTCTATAAGTCTTTATATTGTGCTAGCAAACTATAATGACTTAATTCATTCATTTCAACATTTAATTGACCTCAAAATTCTCCATCAAAATCCCCATCAAAATTGTTCAGCTTCCTTCACTCACACATGAGGAGCCCCACCCCCTCACATATCCAATATGGAATATTATTGCATATTTGAGTAGATCTACACTAATAGATTCTTCTGGTAAAGTTTAGCTAAATAATTCGATCATTTAGTTGTCGAAACGGCAGGAATGCATCTGTCAAAATTTCTACCGAAATTTGTCAAATTTTGTATTTCTATGGCTACCGAAACGGCGTCGAAATCAGACATTTTCTTCCTTACATGTGGATTTGTCAGATAATTGATACATTGAACTTATAAAATATTATCTTTAAAATGTATAAGATACAATTTTAAATGTACAAATACGAACGTAGAATGGGTGTGTATGTCGGTATATTATATATGTATGCATATATGTGAATAAATAAAAATGTGTACATATACAATTGGCCTCTTGATCGGGCCAAGTGGCCGCATACCCAGTCCATAACCACTTAGCTAAGCAAATACCAATATGTCATGCCCATAGTAACAAAAGTCTCTGAATTTTACGTCGATTTTTGTGATTTTATAGGCTCCCGAATGTTCACCACGATTAATACGTCGGTCGCCGATTTTTCACGACTTTTCACAATTTTTCCCACTTTTTCACGATTTATATGATTTTTCATGATTGTTCATGACTTTTCACGTTTATTCTTAATTTTTCTCTTTTAAGTCGTTTGCTCCTTTTTTACCAAACCATGTACACGAAATTACTTATATACACTAAACCTCCAGCCCCTCCCACTCTCCCGATAGTCCATTGTTATTATTCAACTATTCTTTAGTTCTTTTCCTAGCTTTTTCACTCAATAAGATTGTACGTATAGTGACCTTAATAGTTACATTTGTATCTGATATGTATGTATATATATACAAACATATATATATATGTACAAGTATATTTATGTATATACATGTATATATAAATATATATACATATATGTATATGTATATGTATGTGTATATATATGAGTATATATAAGTATATGTATATGTAGATATAGCCGACTTATTCTCGATTATTTCCGAATAGTTTACCGAACTTTGACCGAAATATATCGACTTTTTCACAATTTTTTTCCGACTTTCAGAATTCCAATTTTTTTTGGCCAGCCAAAAAGTTTCTGAATCCCGAACTTGTCACTATGGTCATGCCCGTATATGTATGGATACATGTGAATATTTTAAAAGGTATATACATATAATCAGCCAGTTAACAAGGCCGAGTGTCTGCATACCCGGCCCGGAACCACTTAACTGAGCAAATACCAATATGTCGTGCACATGGTGACCGTACAGGCATAAGAGGAGAATATGCAGTCTCACGGACAATTTTTAGAATAATGTCATGTACGGTAGTGCATGAGTGATGAGTGAATGCGTATGCTTGCACGTGAGAGAAAATGAAAGGAGAGAACAATTGCTATTTTATTATTTTATTGCTTTTTATCAAGGTTTCCAAACTGGTTCTTAGGCTTATAAGCACCCAAATGAGGGACAACTAGTCTTCAACCATACTTATCAAGGCAGACATGCAGTGAACCAACTTGCATGGGCTCCTAGGGCACCCAGGTGGTCACCCAAGCATAGGATATTTCAGTACACACACACACACACACACACACACACACACACACACACACACATATATATATATATATATATATATATATATATATATATATATATATATATATATATATATATTATTGTATAGAATATATAGTATATGCATGTACGTCAACATATATGATCCACATCTGCTAAATAATGTCCTAGAACATCCCAAATAGGTTGCAATTATATGTATTCAAAAAATATTAATCTGTATGTGTATAATCACTGAGTGGAGATGTCATACCAATATTGATTTCCGTACTTGAAACTATTGAAAGGTTGAACTTCTACAACTAAAATAAAAGAGTTATATAATAACTAGTAGATGATAGAGATGACATTTATACTTGTAGTAAACCCAATTTTAAGCATTCAGTTGAAAAACCAAACAAACGTTAGCCAAGATTGCATCAGAATGTACAATATATAGCAAAGTCTAAAACTCCAAAAACCAAAATGGTATTTTGTTTCGACTTTGCATAAAACACAAAATCTCAGTCTAAGGTTGCTTAAAATGGCTAGACACTCGGTATTTTGTTTTGACTTTGTCTAACAGAAGACACCAAGATGGTTCGACACTCGGTTTGTTAGTGAGAGGTCCCAAGATCGAGCCCAGGCCACGGGATGAATAGAATGGCCTTTTTTTTTAAGGTTGCTTAAAATGTACCAAACATATTGTTTTGACGTGGAGCATGGGTAGGAAATTAAGTGTGAAAAACAAATGGGCCCAAAGTAACCCAACTCAACCCAGTCAACTAGGCAAGTCTGCAGAATTCAAACAACCCACCCAGGCCTGCCAAGCAGTCGCCTAACTGCACAAGCACCACCCCCCACACACACAAAAAAAAAGCACCTCACAATGTCACACGAAGAGGGAAAATGCCTTTCGATAGGCTAGGCACCCAAAGATAGGACCTTCATAATATAATAGATGTAGTTTATAAAACTGCCTAACATGCTTTTCCTTGGAGCAGCCAAGGGAGCTTATCCTAATTTATTCATATATCACTTAACCCCATATTTGGCATGCTCAAAGGATCTTCATGCAATGCATGGTTGGGCCTCTAGTTCACAAGAAAATTTAAAGGTACAGGACATTAAATATATAACGATATAGATACAGAATATCAGATATGTATTATTCATTTTATATATAAATATAGAAGAGAAAAAAATAGGATGGCAAACGCACAAGTCTAGACCCAGCCAAAACACAAACAAAGATTCTAGACACCTTGGTAACCATGACTAAGACAACAATTAGTCAAATCAATACATAGGTCTTCTCGCTCAGAGGTTAAAACTTGATGCGCTAATGGTATTGTGCAAATAATGAATTAAGCAAAGAGTTACAATACCATGTCCATTTGTGTGACTTTCCACATTTTACTTACGTAAGCAAAGTACTAGAAAGGAAGCACACTCATCTGACGTGGACGTGAATTCACTTGCATGTAGAGATCAAAGACATGACATGGATTCCTCTTTTGGGAATATAATTGTACCATGTGATTCTAGAGTTCATTGCCCCTTAGGCAGTAGACATATATGTCATCTTGTTGCTAATACGTAACTCATGTCAAGAATCCACACCAAATCTTAGTCTTACAGTGACCATCGTTGCCAAACATGCAACTTGCTATCCCCTGTTTAATCTTTAACCGAACCTAGATTTATAAGATGAGTGTAGGCCTAGTCCATAAGGAACCATAGTAGATGAAGGAGTTCTGGTCATTCAATTTGACGCACATTACATTGGTCAATGAAGTAGACAATCACAAAGTTGTCTCAATGCCAAACAGAATCGTAAATATAGGAGGTAGGCAAACAACCATCCAAAGATAGTCAAAGACATAAGGATGGGTAATACGGAACTTATGAATAAAATCTAAACAAAATTAAAATCACTAATCAAAGATAATATAATATTATCAAAAGATTTCAATCATTAAGTATGCCTTCTAAAGAGCTTACAGAGCCAATAGATAGGCATTTAAACCCAACTAATTAGACAAGTTACCAATGTGGGACCAAACCACAAGATTTACAGAACCAAACTAGAAAAATATAGAAAAACACCTAAAACACATGGAAATTAATAGAATATGATAAATGCCACTCAAATGACTACGTCAAAGGCTGAGATCGTCTTACATCGATTCTCCTCCACTTCAAAAGACTCGGCTCTGACGAGACGACACAATAATCAGGGGCTCAAAGAAGTAGAAGACTCTGAAGCTTGTTGTCATGTAGCATCACTCCAACGAACAAGGTAAGAATGCAAGAGATCAGGAAAGAACACCTTGTATATAAAATAGCCTTATTGATGTTTGGAGGTTATCGAGGAGGAACAAGCTCACAAATTTTGTCTAGAGATTGTAGAGGAGGCCTGGGAAGAAAGGTCAAGACAGTCATTAATACCATACACTGTTTATTTTCAAATCCCTATATGTCTAGAAAAAGTACTCAGACACCAAATCCAAAGGATTGCGTCCACTGTTAGTGTTGAACTGAAGATAGCTAATGTACGAGTAGACAACTCTTTGAACAAGGGGATTGAATGTGAAACATGATTACTTATTTTGAGGTGTAGACCATATTTGCTTCTCGACAAAGCATGTTTCTAAGTTGTCATCGTCAAGATTATGCACAACGGAATCATGTTCATCAATTGGTAGAACTTTTGTACCAGAAGTTATAAGTGTCATCAACCTTGTTAAGAAGTACTTGAGAATTATAGTTGGAAAAAGGGGATTCACTTTTAACATTTTCATCTAATGGCTGAATTTTCATATGAAAACTGACCACAGAGGTATCCATATGAATGGTCATTGCATGCCCAACCTTGTCGGTGAGTGTAGAGAGAACTTCTACTTTAAATTCATTGTGATCAGAATTTTTAGTCTTGGTAGAATCCTCACACATTTTCTTACGCACCCTAGGTGTAGTTTGCAAGTCTTGCTTCATGTCAATTGTTGCAAAAGAAAACTCCTCAATAGAAGAAGAACAAAGCTGCAAATATCAAGGTATGGAGTTGTAACTGCAACCACGTGCATCAGAAGCGTGGTGTTCACAGCCAAAGAAGATTTTGCAGGGGAAAGCAGTAGAAACAAGAAGTATAGAATGTCTAGGGATTATCCTGGTAGTACCTTGATGTAGTATCCCACTGAGATATTACATATGTGATCCATGTGTAAGTGTTGATATTTGTTCCATCTTAAGAGGGAGAGTGATTGGGGATTAGAGGTTGTCTGTAGGGTGGGAGATTACGGTAGGATTAGATGGTCGTGTCAGAGGAAAAGCTACAGTCAAGAGGAGGTCAATAGGGGTGGGGACATCCTGATAATCGTAGGTGTGGACGGGAGGATGATGTGGAAAACTATTGGGTGACCAGACCGAAGGAGTGAAACGTTTGTAGTGGAGTGTTGCGGAAGAACTGGGAACTTGAAAAGGGGACGATGCGCTAAAAATGCAGTTGGCGAAAGGGGAGGGGATTGCCGAAAGTGGTGGTGAAGTTAGCTTTGAAGTAGCGCGTTTAAAGCTCGAGGGGAGAGAGGTCGAATCGGTTGCGTATTGGAAAAGAGGGAGATGGACACTACGGGTGTAAGGAATGTCGTAGGGAGAATAATGCCACCCCTAACTCCTTGCTATTGTCGGCAAGCTGCTTATGTGGGGTTGTTGGAGGTATGTGCATGCAGAGGGGGTGTAACAACCTCAAAATTTGTGAATTTTTTATATATGTTAAGAAAATGTTGATATAATCAAATTGGAGTAAAGAAGGGAATATTAAGATTGTAATTGATGAAATTGAGCATTTATAACAAAAAGCATTTGAAATTCTCTGGACTTTATGAATTTGTTTTGGAGTGAGGTCTTTGTGTGCAAAATTGCCAAATTAAAGAAATTTGTAGTTTTATTTAATGTTAAAATCTTGATTGTTTATTATGAAGAGGAAAGATCAAATTTCTAGAAGATTCTAAGTTAATGAATTAAATGAATAATCAATTAATGTATTATTCTTTGATTTCTTGCACACCAACTTTAGAGTAAACAACCATCCTAGTCGGAGTCAACTTTTGGACGAATGTGAGATCATTATTAAGGAAAGATAAATCCAAGATTTGAAAGGAAAACATGATTAACTGTGGCTGTGGCATATGTAATTACTTTATGAGATTTCATAAAGTGTACGAAAAAGGCATTCAGTAGTTTCTTTTTTGCATCAAACTTTTCAAAATCAGAAATTTGATGTTAAGAAAGAAGTGTTTAAATTTGGGATTAAACCGAGTCAACGAATAGTTATGGATTTTCATAAATTCAATAAAAGTAAGGTACTAATATTTGGATAATTATTTAATGTGTTACCCCTTGTTTACTTATGTCAAGTTGAGGGTATCTAACAACCTTGGTTGGACCCAACCTTTCGTAATTGTGGGATCATAATTAAAGAAAGAGAAATCCAAACTATACAAGGATAATATCATTATTTGTGACTTCAAAAACTAAATTAAGGAAAATACTTGGAGAGAGTTTTGGCTAGAGGGTTATCTCAATCAATCCTAAATTTGTATTATGTATAAGAGAGATTAATGAGACTCCCCCTCCAAATTTCATAGCTAAAGGATGTTCCTAGTAGCCTAGAGAAAATGATGAAGGGAGATCAACATGTAATAATTATATCCGGTACTATAGTTGGAAACCCATTAAAGGTCTCCAACTTAGCCGTTGATCAACCTGGGCATGCGTGATGTGTTACAGCATGTGTAACCCTCAGATTGGAGATCAACAATTGGGTCATTGTCTCCTACCCCGAGTCGGACTGGGAAAGGGGTAATGCTCACACCCAAAACCCTAGCAAAGGAATTTGTGCCTTAATGCCCAAGTATTTCCGCCCGCCATCAAACCCCTCTCAACCGTTTCTCAGGATTCCACACCATGCCCCCTTAGCCTATAAATACCCTTACTATTTATTCATCTTTGGCCCTAGAGCATGGCGGCAACCTCCTGGCTTTTGATCTTCTCTCTCACACCAGTGCACCTCTGATCTAACGATCCCTTCACTGCGGGAGCGCCACCGCATGCGTGTGCAGGTCCCTTGAGGGTAGACCTCTCGAGGATCGTTGGATCTCTGCCTTGGCTTGACCAAGAACCAAATCCCACGATTGAGATCAGACTGCGTCTAGAATAATCGCGAGTGGGCTGGCCAAACTTTGGATCATGATCTTGTTCAACGGTAACCCAGAGATCTAACAGCCATCTTTTTCTTAATATTAGGTACTTTTCTCACCTCTTAGCCAATAATCAGATAAATAACCTTAACTTGTAATAACAATAAGAAATTCATCCTTAAGCTCAAAATTGCAAGTAAATAATGAATCTTCATCAGGAAAAATACGAGAAGTGCAATTAAAATATAATCATAGCATGATTCCAATCTCATTACCACTGAAAATTCAAAGATAGCATCTTATATATGTTTTAAAAATAAAAATGTGATCTTTTTGCAAAAATGCTTCTTGCCATCATAGGAAGCCTAATTGGGACTAGTGTCGTAAACCTAATTTAGGATCTAGAAGAACTCCTTGATTGATGAAAATGAAAGCTCTAATATTGAAAGTGATGATTATGTTTAGAAGTAGCGTTAACACATGAATCTAAGGTGATGGTTATATGTAAACCCTAGAATTGATAACTAATGATTGGACATGTTGAATTCAGTATATACATTTTTCTTGTGATATAAATTGTAGTTAGAATAATAAAATATCTAGGGTTCTTATATCATTAGATAATGAACATAAGGAAATTAGGGTTCCGACATTTAACTCTAATATCAACCCTGGACCTAAACCCTAGACTAGACCTAATGTAAATTATATGAAGACAATTGTGACACTTTAGTATTATCCATGTTTCAAATTGATTGTTTAAATCTACATTTGATTGATTGGATGCAACTTAAAGTACATGGACAATACTGCATGATGTCTTGATTGAAGGTATGTGGTATAATGATGGCTAACCACATTATCGACTTTCAAAGTTTGTCAATGTTTCATGATGTTTGATATCATGATAAACTGCTTGGATGCCTATTTACTCCCAGTTCAAAATAATGTCATGTGTATCACATACCTTAAGAATAATTTTTTGAACACAACACTCTTATGGGAAATTTGAATGGGATAAACATCCCCAAGTACTCTGGAAATCCAACAAAAATTGATGGGACAAATCCAATGTTGGAATAATCCCATGAAGTCTTATTTAAGAGAGCAGTCGCCATGAAGTCTAATGTTGGACCGGCCCCTATGAGTCCAATGATGGAACAAAAAGGGAAAGTTTTGCACCTTAAGAGATTGAGGAATGTTGGGTTAATGAATTATATAGAATACGAAATGTTTGAATATAGTTAATATTTGTTAGCATATATTGTGGCGGAGAAATTCGTGTTGTTCAAATTATGAATTTCCTTGCAATTCACTAGGGGGTCAGGAGGAGATCACTCTAAAAGTACCTATACCCCTAGAGATCTTAAGGAAATGACTAAGTCTAATGAGACATCGGATGTAGATGAAAAGAATACAATAAATCATGTAATGATGTTTGGAATGAAATCATAAAGAGTGGTTGTGCATAGACTCATAGAATTATGAGCAAATCAATTTCCTTGTCAGTGCATGAAATTTTAGAAAAATTGTGGCATTAAAAGCATTCATGGTATGGAGTCATTGTTGAGAGTGACTAAAAAAATTTGGATTAAGAGATAATGTGTGATGCATCATCTCTACTCTTGGAATAGGATGGGCTTTGTATTTGGAATGTAGCCATATGCATATATGCACAAATTTTGTATGCACCATGTACACAATATAGCAAATATATTGATCCGTTTTGATTATCAGCAATTCAGGTGGCTGGCATACGTTAAAGATTGAAGACATGAAAATTCAAATCAAAACATTGAAGAGCAATAAAATTAATGTTACAAGGAAGATTAGATAGATGAACAAGAAGTAATGTTTCATATCATGTACTTCCCTCGAAAAATGCAAGTAGCTCCTTTCAGGAGAGATTAGTATCTATTGCAATAAAATCAAATCATATTTGGAATTATTGATTATTGTTTGCTATATCTTAAGTTTGGATCCTTGAAAATTTGAGATGATGATCCATGTTCCTATGATCTGCCTTCAATGGTGGATAAACCAGGGAGGGGATCATTACCATTAGTATCAGAGCCCAGACTTATTGAAAAACTTATAATAATTAATAGTTTTAAAATAATCCTTAGAAAGAAAAGGGAATTATTAGGACATTTTCCAAAGGCAATGGTGTCTGAAAAGGATCATGATTAGGGGGCTGACAAAAATTTCCTCGGCACCACTAGTTGAAAAACGAGGACTCACGGTCCCCTGTGAATCTCACTTGGTCAAAGTATGAGGTTTTTGTCCAAAGTAAAATACCTTAAGTTTTTTCATCTTAAATTTTGGCATCAATTCATCTATTTGTTTTCCTAATCATAGAATTCACTTCTCTCCTCATCTTGAGTTAGGAATTCAGGAAGTAGAATTAAGGCATCCTCTGTCAATTGAAGTCCATATAATGTTAGCTAAAGGAATAAACATGGAAGATGTGTTGTATGATTTATGTTCCTCTAAAAAGGGTAGACCTAGAAAGTTCTAGGGACGTGTTAGGGTAACCCAATTGGCAATGAAAACTTAAGTGGGCCAAAGAAGAGAAAGCTCTATGCTATACAGGTTAACCCTTAACCCCGATCAAAACCCTAATCTTGGGGAGAATAATAACCTACATGAGAAAACTCTTAAGTGAAAAAAAGAGGAAGTCTGAATAAAATTGGGTAACCTAGCTTAGTTATCCAAACTAGCTATCAATAGTCTTTATGTGCATGCAAGTACGTAAGTTTCCAGTGACCATGCATGCACATGGGGTACACCCTGGTCTGGACTAACTTAAAGGGATGAGTTAAAAAGCTTATGGTTAGTTTTAAAATTTGTAATAGCTTTGGACGTCCTTAAAGGATCTCAATTTAAGGAATTAAATATGTTTATGTGATATGGACCTATGGCATGTAAGCCCTAATACCACCAAGTCTGAATAAGAACAGTGTGTATATTTGGCTTAATGGTTCCAATATATACATAATCATATGGGTAAACATTGCGTTGTAAAATCTCAGGATAAATGTGTAATAAAGGTTGATACAATAAAAGGTACAGATTAATATGAGAGACAATATAAAGTTGATGACATCTTTATGGTCAAGTAGGAGGGATGTTCAATGTATATAAGGCCCAAGGGTTCCGCTAGTGATCATGCCTGAGTATGAAAGGCCCTTGAGGTCGGGAGAAAGCCATCTATGTGTACATAAGACTCTTTGGTACAGGTATACAAGAGACCCAAGAGGCCAAGGGAAAGACACTACTATACATAAGGCTCTTCGGGCCAAGGGGCAATCGCTTCAACCGTACGTACACCCTCGATATCGTAAGAGAATGGCCAAGGCCACTAAAATTTGGAATGTAGATGAAAAGAATACAAGAACTCATGTTTGCAATAAAGTGTCAAGGGAGATTGTGCACGAACTCAAGAGTTTTGAGAAAAGCACTTTCCCCTTGGTTTAATGAATTTAAGAAAATTCATGGGAGTTAAGATGTATTTATGTTTTGGAGTCACGTTTGAGGATGCTCAACCTAAGATTTCAAAATATAAGATAATATGTGGATGTACCATCTCTATACGCTAAGACAAGGTGAACTTTGTATTTGGCTGCAGATAAATATTCATTTCACAAGTGTTACATAATGAATAACATGAGTAAGAATTAATGTTATGATCTATCTAAAGTGAGGAGGTGTTACCTCATCACCTTATGGATACAGTTGCATAATGATTTGTATGTTTGGATCTAGGTGTAAATACTATAACCCAAAGAAATAGTAATCACCAAGTGATAATATAATGCAAAGTAATGAGGCTGTCGAACTACCCCTATAATGGGTCAGGTTTCTAACTCCAGCACATGGGTAATATTCATATCAATGAAAGTTACTTGGATAAAAGCTTTTTAATGCATAAGGAAAAATGAGTTGTCTAGAGAATTCAATTGGAGTAAAGAAGGAAATAATAAGATTGTATTTGATGAATTTGAGCATTTATAATGAGTATTTGAAATTCTCTAAATTTTATGAATTTGTTTCACAATGAGGTCTCTGTGTGCAAAATTTCCGAATTAAAGAAAATCATGGTTTTATTCAATGTTAAAATCTTGGTTGTTAACATGAAGAGATAATATAAAATTTCTAAAAGATTCCAAGTTACTAATTTATTGAAAATCAATTAATGCATTATTCTTTGATTTCTTGCACATCAAGTTTGATAGACAACCATCCTAGTTGGACTCAACTTTGGACCAATGTGAGATCCATGGAACAGGACTTCGATTTCGAGCCGACTTCGACAGGTGTGGACACGGAAGTTTGTGGAAATGTCGAGGAAATGTCGACAATTTTTACAACCAAACTTCGACACAACTTCGACAAAAATTAAGCTAAATATAGTCATTTTGTGATGAAAAACGACAGATTTCATCAAATCTAACTAAAAAACACAATATATGTCTACATACAGCCATCCATATAGGTTTACATATGTCGATAAACACACGATTACATACAGTCGTCTCTGAACTACAGAGTTCTTCCATATATAAAGTTTGTGACACTAAAATAACTACATAAAAATGGTGTAAATCTACGGTAGATTTAGCAGAGAGGGGGTCAGTCTTACTATTAGCTTAGAATAGTAAAAAATAACATCAAAATTATCTTACCTCAAGCTCCAACAACTTTTCCCCCTCACACAGCAAACTCCACAAAACACCAGAAGAATGTCGCCAACTTCGACGACTTCGATAGATGTCGAGGACATTGTGGAATTTCTGAATGGACTTGGGTCAACTTCGTCGACATATGGGGAAATGTCGACAACTTCGACGAAATGTCGAGGATATTGTGGAATAAAGATGTTTACGTGGATTCGACGTCGCCAGCCGTAGACACAGACATTTTCAGAGAAATTTCGCCCCATGTCGAGGACATTTAGTTCCATGGTGAGATCATTGTTAAGAAAGATAAATCCATGATTTGAAAGGAAATATGATTAATTGTGATCTATGTAATTGATGTATGAGATTTCTTGAAGTGTAAGAAAAATGTTATAAATGGTTTCCTTTTTGCGTCAAACTTCAACAAATCCGAGATTTGATGTTAAGAAAGAAGCGTTTAAAATTTGGGACCAATCAGAGTCAAGGAGGAGTTATGGATTTTCTAAAATTCCATAAAAGTGAGGTATTAATATTTGGATATTTATTTAATATGTTACCCCTTGTTTACTTGTATGTCGAGTTAAGGGTATCTAACAACCTTGGTCGAACTAAACCTTTTGTAATATGTGGGATCATAACTAGAATAAGAGATCCAAACCATGGAAGGATAATATCACTTTTTGTGACTTGAATAATTTATTTAAGGAAAATACTAGGAGAGAAAGTTTTGGCTTAGGGTTATCGCAATAAATTCCACACTTTTATTATGCGTAGGAGAGAATACTAATGAGATTCCCTCCAAAGTATAAGGATATTCTTAGTAGCCTAAGGAAAATGGTAAAGAAAGAGGGACCTACATGTATTAATTGCATGCGGTACTATAGCTGGTAACCAATTAAAGGTCTCCCTCCGACTTGGGCAGTTGATCAACCTGGGCATGCGTCATCTGTCACATGAAGCATGACCCGTGGATCAGAGATCAACAACTGGATTGTTGTCTCCTACCTTAAGTCAGCTTGGGAAAGGGCCATTGCTCGCACCTGAAACCCTAGCTTCCCAATCTCTCTCTCCTCTACATCTTACCAAAAAGCAACAATAACACTTTCCTCTCTTAAAACCGATTTAGATACCCTCTTATAGGAAAGCAATTTGTGCCTTAATGCCAAAGTATTTCTGCCCGCCATTAAACCCCTCTCAACCCTTGCTCGAGATTCCACACCCTACCCCCTTAGCCTACAAATACCCTTCTTGTTAGTTTGTCTTTGGCCCTAGAGCATGGACGCAACCTCCTAGCTTTTGATCTTCTCTCTAGTACCAACGCACCTCTAATCCGACAAGCCCTCTACCACATGAATATCGCCGCGCGTGCATGCAGGTCACTTGAGGGTAGACCTTTTGAGGATCGTTGCATCTTAGTCCTAGCTTGACCGAGGACCAGATCCCACGGTCAAGATCAAGCCGCATCTAGAATAGCCGTGAGTGTGGAGGACAGACTTAGGCCTTTGGATCAGGATCTCGATCAATGGCGACCCTTAGATCGACCGTCTTTTTTTGAATATTAGGTATTTTCTCACCTCTCTAGCCAATAATCAGATAAATGGCTCTAACTTGTAAAAACAACAAGAAATTCATCCTTAAGCCAAAAATTGCAAGTAAATAATGAATCCTCATCAACAAAATGCGAGTGCAATAAAAATATAATAAAAGCATGAGTCTAATCTCATCACAAGTGGAAGTTCAAAGATAGCATCTTATACATGTTTTAAAAATGAATATGTGCTCTTTTGCAAAATTCCTCCTGCCATCTTATGAACCCTAATTAGGATAAGTGTTGGAAATTTAATTTGGGATCTTGAAGAACTCTTGATTCATGAAAATAAAAGCCCTAATCTGGAAAGTGATGACTATGTTTAGAAGTAGGTTTAACACATTAATTTAAGGTGACGGATGTAAGTAAACCCTGGAATTGATAAATAATGATTGGACATGTTGAATTCAGTATACACATTTATTTTGTGATATAAATTGATGTTAGGATGATAAAGACATATATCTACGGTTCCTATATCATTAGATAATGAACACATTGAAATTAAGGTTTTGATATCAAATCCTAATATCAACTCTGGACCTAAACCATATACTAAACCTAATGTAAATAATATGAATACAATGGTGACACTTTAGTATTATGCATGTGTTATAACCTCAAATTTTGCTTGTATTGATTGAAATGCAATTTTTCAAATGAAAGGGAGTTGAATGGAATATTGTATGGTTTGTTTTAAAGAATGGATTTCTTCACAAATTTCCCTTGAATGATGGATTTCGTAAATTCTATTGTTATATCAAACCAATGATGGATAAAAAGGGAAAGAGGATAAAAGAAAATCCCATATTAAGCATAAAGAAAAGAAATAGATGATAATTGTATGTATATGTGAGAATTGTGTAGAATTCTCTAGAAACTAGCATGGATGGCCACTAATGAGTAGTTTCCAGTTCCATATGGTTTCTAATAAGAAAAGAAATCAAATAGAAAAAAAAAGAAAGAGAAAATGATTAATTTTGATGCCTTAAATGCATAAAATAGAGGGATACTTGCATATGAAGAAAAGTCCCTTTTCTTTTAGAGTTTTAGTTTCAAACTTGGCACACAAATAGATAAAGTCATTATAGACTTTTCCTTAAAATTTTAGATAAAAGGGATAAACAGAGAGAGAGATATGATTTTAGAAAGTTTATATAAAGTGAAAGGATTTATAAGGCACTGTATTAAATGTCACGTTTTCTCTCTTTTTCTGGAAATAGTAAATCGGCCCTTTTTTCATGTGCATGACACGGCAGCCGTTGGATCTAAGATCCAACAGTGATGCGCTTGTCACCTTCCTCGCGCCTGGATAGGCAAGTCGGGAACAGTATCCAACTCTTTCCTTGGATTATTTCTCTCCCCTCAATCATCGGAAAACATGGAAAGTTTATCATTGGATTCGCAAGGCCGAACTGAACCTAACTAGCCTAGGGTTTACCCCCTTTGGAAGGATACCAAAGGTTCCCCCAAAATTTATAGGGCTCTTGTCGACCCCCCCCCCAGGCCAGTGAGTATATAAAGGGGTAACTAACCCCTGTAAGACTGCAGACTTGCTTGCAAGGCCCCGCTTGACTCGACGGTCGTCCCATGGCCTCGAATTCGCCATGTCACGCCTTTGTCTCACCCTGTCTTCCATCTCCCCATGCTCCGCCGTAGGTTGAGTTTGTCCCGCTCATTCCTGCCTCCCCTCATCGATTTGAGACCACCGATGAGATTGATAAGATCCGGCGAAGGAAACCATGTGCTCGCTTGTTGCTTCGAGGCACATCCAGGTAAAGTCAACGTCTCAGTTTGACTATCTATGAAACCGGTTCGCGAACAGGAGAGCAGAAGGTTGAAGATGATCAACCTGGAAAAGACCTTGTTGTCCCAAACTCAATACAACGAGGTAAGGACAGCTTTGTCCTTTCGCCCTCTTCTCTTACTCAGACCACGCAGGCGCAGCTGGCCTTGTTGGCACAAACCGGTTGGCTCCAGCCCCCAGCCCCACTGGCCTGGATCACACCTACCATGTTGACGTGGCCACATCTGATTGGTCAGTTTATTTTAATTTTACTAAAATCAGAATAAATCGTAGGACCAATAGAGGCAAGTAATAAATGATTTTTGCTCAGAAAAATACAAGGAGTTCGATAAAAATATAACCATGACCCATATCTACCTCTTAGTTCAAAAAGTACCTAAAGTTAACATCTTTCATGTGGTTAAATGTATAAGAACCCTAAGTTTTAGGTTTTGATGATCCTAATGGGTCCAATTGATATTAATAATAAAAGATTGGTCTTTTATGAATAAAAAGAGCAACTTGGAAATTATGAGAACTTAGCAACCCATGTTTTGATAAACTAGGGTTTCTTTGAGAATTAAAAGTGAAACTGATGATAATTAGGGTTTGTAAACCCAATGGGTGTGAAAAATGGGGACTAGGGTTTAGGAAGCCAAACCCTAATGAAACCCAAAAGTTGACCTAGAAACCCTAATTTGAGGACCAAGTCAGTCTTAAAGGATTATTTGGATAAAATAGTAATACATGGGTGTGTTGCATTAACTTTCAGGCATGGTTATCAGAACCGAACCGGCCGGTTGAATCCGGAACCGGTCACTCTACTGGTTCGGTTCCCTCCCAAAGCCGGAAATGAAGTAAGACCGACATCAAACCGGTGAACCGACCGGTTGAACCGGCGAACCGGTCCGGTTTTAGCCCAACCAGCCGGGTCTCTCACTTAACAAATAAATGTATTGTTGCTGCTATTTTCGTTATTTAATTTTGAATACTGCATAAATGTTGGTATATGTATGTCCAAGAGTAGAATAATATTTGCTATTTGGTCTATTTATCAAGTTATTGTGAGAAGTTATGCTATTATTCATGTTTCATAACTTTTGCAGGGATATTTTCCATGAGTATCAAAGACATTTATATATTTTAAACTATTAAAATGAAATATACTAAGAACTGTACTTTGATAAATGTTATGTAGAAGAGAAGCATTGTATGTAAAGTGAATCAAGAAAGATTGGTCCAGATAATGTAATGAACAAGAAATGAAAGAAGTTGAGACTACTGAGTATAAAATGATGGAAAAAGATAGGAATTAGTAGATAATTCTAAGAATGTAACTCTTACCCTAAAATGATGAGTTTGATGATGCTAGTGAATGACAATATCAAATGGGGGATTAAGAGATGCACATAATTGTAGTTGAATTCAACTAAAAGATGAAAGTCAAGTATTTGAATTGATTTACAAGAATGTGTTCTTGTATTGTGATTGTTTGATAGAATACTTGTACTATGAGAATGAACAATTTTGATGGAATTCAAATGATAATCAACATGTGTTGATTAGTAACCCGTATGAAGAATGTGAAATAAAAGAAGAATGTGAAATAAAAGAAGAAGAGAACTAAGTTTGTTATGCATATATATGCATGAAATTTATTTGCATCTATTGAGATTGGATGGAACAAGCATATGTTGCATGATAAATCTATTCTGAATATGAGGAATGATACCCGATATCTATATGCTTTTCCTGTTGCTAGTTCTAATGCCTCTGCTAATACTTGTTAAGAATTGTGATATACAATGAACTGATAAGATTTATGTTGAAATTGAATTTAATATGCACTCCTTACATTGAGAAACCCTGATAAGGGTAAATATTACATAATGAGATCATGTCTAGGGTTGAAAGCCCATTGATGATGATAAAACCCTGATGGGGTAAATGTTGGACAATAAGATTATGTCTATGGCAGAAAGCCCATTGTTGATGATTGCTATGAGATGAAGTAAAAGATAGAAATAATCGTGTTGCAATATACAGATTTATTGTGCTTCTTGCTTTGATCATTGTCCTTATTGATAAACTTGATCTGTTTCATGTTATTCTAGTTATGCGAGAATGCACAGATATGATATATGATGTTTTGAATTCTTGTAAGATGAGTAAAAGAGATTAATAATAAGTGAAATGATGGAACATCTAGTTAGGTGCCCTGAACACCGTGACTTTCCCTCGAGGACCACACTGGGGAAACAAACGGATCTCCTAGTAGTAATCGATGAATTATGAGAAGGATTTCCGAAGTGTGGATCGAGACCTTAAAGGTTAGACAACCAGGATTTAAGAGTGAGTCATCTGGAGTGGCTCTGGCCCTAAATCCTTGCTGTGAAAGTCTATGTCCAGATGGAATAGACTCTGTTGAAATGAAATATGTGAAATGTGAAATGAAAAATATGTGAAATGTTGTGATATGTGATATACTGTTTTGCTGGTTCCTATCTCGTGTACCCGAGATGAGGACGTGAGCCTCTTTAAGCAACCCTGAGGTGGCCAAGGTCTGTTGTTGATATCTTAGCGTGGTCGGCTAAACCCTAAGATAGTGACGGTGAGTCGTTGACATGAGAATCAGGCGTGGCGACTTCTACTTGGTGAGGTACAAGCCAAGTAGTTTCAGGGCAAATGAATAAAAGATGATAAGCCGTGTAGAACATGATTTGAATGATTATTACATTGCTTGTACTGCTAGTTGATGATTTGTCATTGTTGATTAAGCTTCATGTTGTGGAAAGTAATCATGTTGCCATGGACATTTCCTATTTCATATTATGATCTGTCATGCTGACAAGTTATAAATGTTGGAATTTATATCTATTCTGAATATGAGTTGGATTGCTTGCTATTTGATAGTATTGTTTGGTAGATATGTATTATGTGTACTTCAGCTTCATGACTGCAGGATGTGTTCCTGGTCCGGCTGGTGGAGTGTCACAAATATAATGTTATAGTTATGTATTGATTCAAAATGCTAAGAACTTGACTTATTACTCATGCAGTAGGATTCTTAATCTGAACTAAGAAGTATTTGTTGATTTGTTCATAGACATGCTTTAAAAGATGTTTCAAATTTATAATTGGTTTAAGTGATTACCTTATCTGTTGGATTAGATTACCATTGTAAGCTAGATTTGACTCATGATAGAACTATCTGCTAGACTTTTCAAAATCTGCATGTTTCTGTTAAGTTTATTATACTTAATCTGATGTTGATGCATGTACCTAGCTTGAGTGGGAGGTATCCACTCACTGGGGCTCTATATGAGTCTCATGAGGTTGTTTTAAATATTTTTAGGTATAATACTATCCAGCGGAGAGGTCGTGACAAAGAAGATATAAATAGCATAATCTAGATAGGTTAAATCATTAAAATGTCCCTGTACTCTCTCTTTCCCGAGATGGGTTGTAGATTAAGTTTGTTCATCAATGTACATGTATCTGATGTAAACTGAACAACATATGAGAACAAGATTTGATTCTAGATTTAATGGAGTTGAATATGATTTGTGATATCTGAATGTGATGTCCTTGATGTGACATTGATTTATGAGTTTGTGAAGAAAGAAAAAAGAAAAAATTTATCTGTCTTTTTCGTATATTGTTTAATCGCCTTTGTCGAGAATTCATTGTTTTATTTCATAATATGGGTTTGGGTTTGGGATTATCTCTAATGGTTGGTATTTATGCTGATCAAAAGAGTGGGTCCCGACAAATTTCTCCCCCTTCTAGAGACATATGGAGATTTGTTTGTGCCACCTTTTGTTCTGGATGCGTACGGGGAGGGCCCATTGCAGCTGATGATTGTGTGGAGCAGCCCCCTAAGATTGGCACAAAAGTGTCTTCCAAGACATGGAGCATCGATGGTATTGGGAAGGAACCGTTGACAAAGAACAATATCACTATCAAAGAGGTCGTTGTTGTGCTGAAGGTGAAGGAAGTTGTTTCCGCCGTATGAGGAACAGGATCAAGACCTAACCCTAATAATTCAGAGTGCAAACAATGTGGAACCTAATGATAAAATTTAAACTAATTTGAAATAACTAATCAAAGAGAATACAAATACAACTTCATCAAAAGATTTCAATGATCAAAGTTTATCTTCTAAGAGGTTTACAAAGCCTACATATAGGCGTTAAATCCAACTTACTAGACAAGCAGCCAATGTGGGCGTAAACCACAGGCTTTATTAAACCAAACTGAAAACATATCAAATAACACCTGAAACGCATGGAAACAAATAAAACATGATAAATGCTACCCAAATGACTATGCTAAAGGCCATGACCGTCCTACTTTGATGGGTCTATGACCTTCGATAGCACAGAAAATATCATGGAATACTTGATAATCCCTCAAACCAACTGTGAGAAATGATCAAGAGGAAGGGCGACGTCAACATAGGGATAAGCAGATAGAAGCACATGGGAGAGTGTTAGTGGTAGGGTAGCTTTACACCAACAGCACCTAGACAAGGAGAATCAACAGACTGTGGGTCTACAAATTACACTAAGTGTAATAGATTTAAATGCGCAATAAGAGAAGCGAGTGTAAAGCAAGTGACTAAGCAGAAATTGTCTTAAAAATGGGTCCGTAGAGAACTATGTGGACATTTAGCTATAAACAGTAGTACACTTATATTATTCATGATTACTCGAATAAAAAACATATCGTGTTTATATATTTATATATATATATATATATATATATATATATATATATATATATATATATATATATATATATATATATATATATATATATATTTATTTATTTATTTATTTATTTATTTATTTATATATATATTTATATATATATATATATATATCGAGAGAGAGAGAGTTGCCCGTGACTTGTCAAAGCTATTGTGCGAGGCATCTTATTGTGTGAGGATGTGAGGCTTATGCCAACACCATTCATTTCGTTCAGTTGCTCGTGACTTGTCAAAGCTATGCCATATTGTCTTCTCGCCTCCAGATTTGACAGCAGAAAGTGAACTGGTTCTGCCACCGCTCTCCTCTCGTTCACGTACCCATCCCAGGTAGTAAAATTATTTAATCGCTCAGTCACTATTCTTTTCCGTCATGCTTCTCTTCAATCGCGTGCACTTTTCTAATTAAAATGACGAGTTGCCTAGTGTGGCAATCACACATTAGTAATTAGTAGGTGTGGACTGTAAAGAGAATAAATTGATGTACGTACAAAACTTACCAACAAGGCTTGTCTAGTCTTTTATGCTATCTTGTTAGAGGCAATAGCTGTGAGTAAAGGCACATTTGGTTTGCTGAATTTTTACGAATCATGCATTCATGCCATCCTGTCAAACATTGTTATGACAAAATTCCGTAAAATATAAATTTTATGTATGTTTTCTTGGATTTGTAAAATACATGATTTAATTTTTCTATGGTATACCGATCAGCCACAAATGGATTTTGACATTCGGAAGAATTTTGATGAAAACCATAATGTGGGATTCCCGTTATGTCTGAAAATCCTGAGATTAGCTTCATTTTTTGAATCTAAACCAAACATAAACTTTCAAAAAACGGGTACCAAAATACAATCTAATACGGAAAAAATCAGAAAACCAAACATGCCCAGTATCAAATATGAGAGTATATGGTGTAGGTTTGGTAATGGTCGAGTTTCACTAAACTTGACCCAAGCCTGGCTCGACCCGAATACAGGACTTGAAGCAAATAAGAGGTGAAAAAGTCCTGAGTCAAAAATGTGCAACTCGACTCACCTGACCCAGCCTAGATTGAACGTTGTAAAACTAATCTATTGTAAATATTAGTAAAAACATGTGGGGTGTGGCTAACTCGAAGTCAGTGAGTTGACCCAGATGGGCACCACAAGGCCCAACCTAATCTTAATCGGGCGTACCTGAGAAGATCCAACATCCAAGCAGACCCCTAAACACCAATAATCTTAGGTCTGATTTTTCCCCATTAATAAAAGGTAGTGCAAGAAGCGGATGCTAACAAATATCCGATGGGTATCAAATGTTGACATCCGATCCAAACATATATATATCTAAAATGAGACAAATATCCAATTTTTCTAATTCATTTGTTGTGTGGATCGAAATATAACTTTGATAATTAAAACCTGATATGAATTTGTTGGTTTGGTTCTTTTTAAAATTTCAAATGTGTCTGTACCAAATGTGCACATGAAGGAATGTCTACCATATATTTTATCATGTGCCAAAAAAAAATTGACGGCATACTTTTCAATGACTTGTTTTGACACTGAAAGATATCAAGTGATAATAATATATACATAATTATGAACTTCTTATGGCATTTTTATTATCTTGTGAAAGATTATTTTGTACGGTGTAGCAATGCCAGTGGTGGGCGAATATCCAAGCATATTATCGTGTACTGCTTCTTATTCTCTATACATTTGGAAAGAGATATTTCTCATTTTGAATGAAGATGAATGCAAACAATTTTGAAGAAAATATGAATAACATTTAATGTAAAAAGATGTAAAAGATAGTAAAAGATTATGACATGAAAGATGATAAAAAATTTAACGTATCAATTGGAAGAAAAAACAGCAAGCCTAAAGGACAAGGAAAATTGTATTTACACCTACTCTAGACATTCAATCACTCGCACAACTACACTTAATCATCACGTGTCTAGCTTCATATTTTCCCTTCTTTATATTATAAAAATAGCAAACAGAAATGAGAAAGAGAGAGAGAGCATAAGGCTAAATGGAGAAATAAAGAAGCGGACAGATGACAGGGAAAAGACAAACGCAGAACATTTACAAGGAAGAGCGGCGCAGAAGTTAGAAGGGAGAGGAGGAATATTTTATTACTGTGAAACTGTCTTTTCATGAACAGGTAAACTTGAGTCACTTTGTTGCTGAGTGCTGGAACTACATGTCTCACATCCTCGCACCACATGAGTCTTGCATAAGATCATTACTATATATATATATATATATATAGGGAGATGATCTTGTACGGACATTCATTTCTACGGACTGCCTGCGGACTAAAGGCCCTGCCCGCGCTTTCCTGGCAACTGTGTATTGTGGGCCCGTGTTTTTCTACTGATCTGTTCAATGCATGATTTCATCTTTGGCTCTCGATCACATTTCTACAAGAATCTTGTATAATGTATGGCTGTCTTCCAGTAGTTCCCACTGCAGTTATGTTGTATATGTATCGCTGGCTTCCAATAGTTCTCGCTGAAGTCTTTCTCCTTTTAACTTTCAAGTAATTAATATGGAAACATCCACGAAGTAGATTTCTTATGTTTTAAAATCGTATTGTATTACTTGATTTGTTCACTATTGGAATCACAACGGACAAAATGCAGGCACAACAAGAGTCGGCATGACCGGCTATTAAAGCTATGGGTTCAACATCATGGTAAACAAGTTAAAACTTAAAACTAATGTTTTTCATTCTTTTTTTCAGTTTTGTTTTCTTGTTCAGATAAAATTGTTGTGGTACATATGATTATACCTTTCTAGATTAGCACAGTGGTGCATGGTTGAGCTAAATACAATCCTGTCTACAAGTGTAGGACTAAACTCAAGTGCCAACACAATGGTGAAGGAAGATGGTATACTGAAGTATGCAATATTGGGGATTTCAGGGATGGTGTCGCCCTGAAGACAATAGAAGAGTCTCTTCTAGGGTGAGGGATGTGAGTAAGAACGTCACCAAGACTTCACCCACACATCTGAGTCAAAGTCTGTGTTCACTGGTGAATATGCATCTCACCTTGCTAATAATATGGAAAGTCACTGTACGATTTGCCAATTCGTTAGTTGCTGGAAGCAACGAAGAAACTCATCTGATAGCCAGCCACTATGAGTTATGTAATGATTGCTCCGTCTTTCATGTCCTGTGTGGTGATAGCCATGTAAATCTATGTCACTTCTTACAAAACTGCAACTGATCTTGGGCATGCCACTATATATAGTGTATGAGATACATTGACGTCCATGAAGTCATATTTAGCACAGGATACTGGGTATAGTGCGTCCCCCTTCTAATTGTGATGGGCTTTACAAATCCTGTTGCAGACTTGCAGTGCACTAGGGATATGTGTGCTCAAACTTGTGGTTCTGACAAGATTTAAATGCTTGCAGCCAACCGTTAAAGGCTTGCAGATTGGAGGAGTCACACAGGACGAAGATGAGTCAGATCTGAGAAAGATGAATAGTACTACCTACAACCTGGCATAGAACACACCAGTGACTAAAGGCCTGATATCCAGACGCTACACAATTCTAAGGAGAAGGAACTAGTTTAGTGGTGTGGGGATGGGTTCGGGTGAAGTGAGGCATTGATGGTGTTCTTCTGATGAAGTTGTTTATGCGGGTATACTCTTCAGCTTGTCCACCTTGACAACGTGCTTCAGCTCTGATGAGTTTTATGACCCTCCATACAGATACCACGGTTTGCTTCTGTCATGTTCACAATATGCATCATTACCTCCCATACATGCAGGATGGACTGTAGCTCAGGATGGATTGCATCCATAAAGATACCACGAAATGGTGACTAGACTGGAATTCAAAGACCTCACCATCTGCAAGCACTAGATGTAGCTGACTAGAAGTGCCCAAACTGTAAGTTTGCCACCTACCAATGCCTGGTTCTAATCGTGAAGAGAGGCAGCTCGTAGGAAAGGAATAGTCCGACCCTTTTTTTTTTTGAGCGGGGGGACAACTTTTTTCTCCAACGGGGAGGCCATCTTCTCTCTTCTAATCGTGAATTTGTTACTGTCTGGCAGCATATGGAAATGAGCTAAATGTATATGATATATCATGTCACTAAAGATAAGCTTTGTGATAGAGTAAATTAGAGAATTGAATAATGAATTGTTAGATATGACTTGGATCCTAACCCTTCGATGATTCCCAAGCTTCAGTTTGAACTATGCACTCGCGCATTATCGGGGTCCAGAAATATAATTTGGCAATCGGAGTCCTAACCCATGCCTTGAGTTGTATCTCAGTTTCAGGGTTGTACTCTATCTAAGAGTTTGTATCTTTGAGGCCTACAAATAAGACTTACGTAATCAGCTTTTAGGCAGCTAGTGCTCTATTGTCTTTTGTTCCTATAGGCGATCCGTCTTGTAACCCTAATTGATCTACTGAAAACATTGCCACCATCCATGGAGTAGTCCGTTCAGGGTGAACTACATAAATCTCGTGTTCTTGCCAAGGAACCTCGTACACAATTTCAATGCCGTTTTGACAACATGGAAACTGAAATTTTTTGAAATTTCGACAAAAAATTTGATAAATGCAATCGTGTCTGCTTGGACGCCAAAATGAACAAATTAATTTATGAAATTTTACAGGTGTGATCTCTACACCTAAATGCATCTAATTTTATGCAATAAAATTTTATATGGGGTAGGTGGGGGTCCTTCATGTGAGAGGTAAGGGAACTGATGTAGGACATGCCCCACCTTTACGCACTTATGAGCGTAGGCGTCGTCGTGTCATTAGTTAGGCTTTATTGGCGTGTTTTATTTTATTATGTCTTTTCTCTTCTTATGGGTTTTTGTAAAGTCATGTGGTTTTAGTCTCACATTGGCTATCGTGTGTTTAGTATTTCTTTTAGAAGCCTATATAAAGGCTCTATGGGCATCCATGTAGAGACACAGTTTATGAATGAGAATTAGCATTTTAGTCATTGCCTGGTTTATTTTTAAATAGTCGTAGTCTTACATTAAGTGGTATCAGGGCCTAACCCTAAAAGCATTAGGGTTAGGTCCTGCCCAGACGTCACCCTCCATCCTCCAGCCGTCATCCTCCACCTTTACCAAACCCGCCGCCACCGCCGCTGCTACCAAACCCTGCCCGCTACCCTCTCCGCCTGCTGTCGCCGCCCCCTCGCTGCCGCCATCCCAATCTATCCGTTGTTGCTACGGTCGCCGCCTGCTGCCGCAGTTGTCGTCGTCACTGTCCGTCGTTGCTACAACCGCCACCCCCTACTGCTGCTGCAGCCACCGTCCACCGCTGCTGCAGCCGCCGGCCCGTGTCGCTGTTGCCGCCACCGTCCTCTCCCACCGCCACTGTCCGCTGTTGTTGTTGCCGCCGTCCCCTGCTGCTGCTACCGCCGGCCGCTAGTAAGCAACCCCCGAAAAAAAAATTAAGGAAGCTAGTTGGATCGGCGTAAGGTCAGGGCATATTGGATCATCCTTCCTTCTGAGGCACTTCATTCTACATCGACTTTAAGGAAGCTTTCTTCAACATCTTCTACAGAAAGTAAAAGGTATTCGATATCTACAATTCGGGCAAGGTCTTTCCATTGTTATTGTACCTTGTTCTTCTTCTGCATTTCTAGTACATTCGCAAAAGGGTCCATAGGGAGATTTGATTCCCCCACTGCAAAATTGTCAAGTCCTATTTTTGTGAGAGGTTTTTCTTTGTTCGGCACACTATTTACTTTCATATATCTGTCTGCGTTTTTTTCTTGAAGTTTTTCACACTGTTCATCTCAGAAACAAAGTTTTCCTTTGGCACAATAATTTTTTGGTTGTTTCGCTGCAATTCATTATGTCGGATCATAGGTCTAATAGCCCTGTGTTGGAACCCACTCTGGAAGAAGCCCCCGCCTCTTCCCAAAACCCCTTTAACCTGGATACTCTAGGTCAAACACTCAATTCCATCATGACTGAGCTTCGCACAATCCGCCAAACACATACTCTCCAAGTCGGTCAGAATTCCGCACCTTATTTAGGATATGGCATGCCACCAAATATTGGGAATGCACCTCGATCCCCATTAGCTCTTACTCCCCCGCAAATCTGTGCACCACAACCCCAAGAGATCCCCGACTACCAAAACTTAGGGGCCACTGATCCTTTCGTTGAACATGACCCTTACTCCCTACAAGCATATGAGGAAAACCACCACTACTACCCACCGTATTATCAGCCTCCCAATTATACGCCTCAACCCACTGCTCCACACACAAACCTTGCACGGCGATACCCCCCTCAATTCAATGCCCCTGACCCCCAATTCGTTCCTGTAAATCATTATCCACATTCTCAACGACCAATGGCTCTGCCGTATCATCCCATCCAACCTCCTGCGCCACGTCCTCGTCCCCCTGGACATGATGCTTTTCACGCCCCCCCCCCCACGTGGCCCAGGCTTTCCCCAAAATCCTTACGGTCAATACCACCCAGGACACCCACCTCGGGATGATATCACCCGACGAGTTAAGGTAGATGCCCCTATTTTTTATGGAAAACTTGACCCTAAGGCTTTTCTCGATTAGATTGTCAGTTTGGAAGATTATTTTGACTGGTATAACATGACAGATGCCCAACGGATTAGGTTTGCGAAAATGAAACTTGAAGGGTCTGCCAAGAGGTATTGGCAAGGCGTCCAACATGACATGGAGCGTAGTGGTCAGCTTCCTATTCTATTTTGGGATGAGATGAAAACCAAGCTACGTGAACGCTATGTACCCTCCCAATACCAAAGACAACTTCTTTCCGACTGGATGGCTCTTAAGGGACATCTTCTGTTCAGGAGTAAATGGAATGGTTTGAAGAGGCTAAAAACCGATGTGCTCACAATGACTCAGAATGGCAATTAGTTGCTCGCTTTGTGCACCGTCTACACCCCGATATTAAGCGAGAAATGCAATTGCAACAATATGACTCCTTAGACGATGTTTTTCACCGCGCCCAAAAGGTCGAGAGTTACCTACAACCTGCTTCTCGTGGGCCTTCCTTTTCTCGTTTCGGCCAGCGTACTAGATCAACCAGTAATCCTGTCACCACCTCATCTCGTTCGGCCTATCCTCTGCCCCAACCATCTCCCCAGGGTTCTTCAACCCCTTCAGCAAGTAAAGGTAAGGAGATAATGTCCACCCCAATTCGACCTCCTCCAAGAGGCCGTGAATGCTTTCATTGTCATAGCACGACTCACTTAGCTGCCCAATGCCCTCGTCGTGCTCTTTTTTTGTCCTCTGATTCTCCCAATGCCACCCCACAGGATGGCATTGAGTATGAAGATGTTCTTCCAGCCTCTGAACCCTCAGATGATGACGTCGATTATGAGGATGATCTTTCTTATCTTCAAGTCATGTGTGTTCTTGCTGCTCCTTCAGAAGGGGATGAATGGAAACGTACCAGCCCCTTCCAAACCTTTTTCAAACACGCTGGTAAAAGTAGTAAACTCCTCATTGATGGGGTAGTTCTCAAAATATCATTTCACACCATGGATTGAAGCGCATGGAGTTGCGCCCTGAACCACATCCACAACCACACAAAGTCCATTGGGTGAACCAGATTAGCTTGCCCATCACCCAACGTTGTCTTGTACCCATCACTCTAGGTGCTTATTCGGACCACATTTGGTGCGACGTGTTGCCCATGGATGTTGGCCATGTCATTTTGGGACGTCCTTGGATATATGACTTAGATGCCCACAATGAGGAACGCTCCAACGTTTATACTTTTAAGCGCAAAGGCAAACACATCCGATTAGCACCTACTCGTTTCATTCTCCCTATCAAAAAGAGTCCACCGCCTGATCCCCAATCCTCCAAATCTCAACACTCTCTACACCTTGTCACTCGACGAGAGCTTGAGGAAGCCAGTCAAGAATCTGGATGCATGTATGTACTATACATCAAAGAATCTACTCCCATGTCCGATTGCCAGCCCCCACCAGAACTTGCCTCCCTTCTCGACGAGTTTAAGGACATGACACCCACCAATTTTCCGGATGAACTCCCTCCTATGTGTGATATTCAGCATGAGATTGATTTGATTCCTGAGTCTTCGCTCCCTAACCAACCTCATTACCGTGTGAACCCGACCGAGCATGCTGAATTGAAATGCCAGGTTGATGCCCTCCTTCTCAAAGAATTCATTCGTGAGAGCAAGAGCTCTTGTGCGGTTCCGATACTACTTGCTCCCAAGAAGGATGGTAGTTGGCGTATGTGCTTAGATTGTCGACCCATCAATAAGATCATTGTCAAATATCGATTTCCTATTCCACGTTTTGACGACGTGCTTGATCTATTGACGGGATCCCGCTATTTCTCCAAGATTGACCTTCGTAGCGGTTACCACCAGATCCGTGTTAAGGAGTCTCATGAATGGAAGACGGCCTTCAAAATCCCAGACGGTTTATATGAGTGGCTAGTCATGCCTTTTAGCCTTTCGAACGCACCCAGCACCTTCATGCGCGTCATGAACCATGTGTTACGGCCATTCATTGGAAAAAAATTAGTGGTATATTTTGATGATATTCTGATTTTTAGTAAGACCAAGGACGAACATCTTACTCATCTCCGACTCATCTTTGACACACTTCGTACTGAGAAATTGTACATCAATCTAAAGAAGTGTTTGTTCCTTCAAGATAAAGTCCTATTCCTTGGCTATTTTGTTTCCGCTACCGGCATTGAGGCTGACCCAGCCAAAGTCAAGGCCATCACTGATTGGCCTCAACCCACTTTGATTTTTGAGCTTCGCAGCTTTCACGGGCTGGCTACTTTTTATCGTCGTTTTGTTTGAGGATTTAGCACCATTATGGCTCCTCTCACTGAGTTAATGAAGTGTGACAAATTAGAGTGGATACCATCAGCCAAACGTGCTTTTGAGGCTGTCAAAACTAAGTTGACCGAAGCTCCGATTCTTCGCCTTCCCGATTTTTACTTCCTTTTGAAGTATCTTGTGACGCTTCCGGTGTTGGCATTGGAGGTGTTCTGAGTCAAGAAGGGCACCCTGTTGCCTTTTTCAGTGAGAAACTCAATGAGGCAAAGCGTAAATATTCCACGTATGATAAAGAATTCTACGTTGTTTTGCAATCCTTGAGTCATTGGAGGCACTACCTTCTCCATCAAGAGTTCATTCTTTGGTCCAACCATCAAGCCCTTCGCTTTCTGAACTCCCAAAAGAACTTAAATGTGTGTCACGCCAAGTGGTGTGAATTTCTTCAGGAGTACACTTTTGTCCTCAAGCATCGTTCAGGTGTTGAGAACAAGGCCGCAGATGCTCTCAGTCGTTGTTTGACCACCCTACAATCTATGAGCATTGAAGTTGTGAGCTTCGACTGACTGAAAGAACAATATCCCACCTGTCCTGATTTCGTGACTATTCATTCTGAACTTCTCAGTAGCACACTCGGCCATGCTTCTGATTTTCGCCTACGTGATGGATTTTTTTTTCGTGGCACGCAGTTGTGTATCCCTTCTACTTCAGTTCGAGATTTTCTCGTTTGGGAATTACATGTCGGTGGCCTCGCTGGCCATTACGATAGGGATAAGAACACCACTCTAGTGACAGACAAATTTTATTGGCCTTCCTTACGTCGTGATGTGGCTCGCATCGTGTCTCAGTGTCGTACTTGTCAATTGGCCAAACCAAAAGACAAAATACGGGTCTTTACACTCCTCTCCCTATTCCGAATGAGCCTTGGAAGGACCTAAGTATGGATTTTATTTTAGGTCTTCCTCGCACTTCCCGTGGCCATGACTCTGTGTTCATCGTTGTTGATCGTTTTTCGAAAATGGCCCACTTCATTGCCTGTACTAAGATTTCTGATGCCTCTCGTATCGCCCGCCTTTTCTTCAATGAGGTAGTCAAACTACATGGACTTCTTTCCTCAGTCTCCGACCGTGATGTAAAGTTTGTTAGCTACTTTTGGAAGACCTTATGGAAAATCTTTGGTACCAACCTCAAATTCTCTTCTGCCTTTCACCCTCAAACTGATGGTCAAACTGAGGTGGTTAACATGAGCTTGGGTAACCTTCTGCGATGTCTTGTTGGTGAGCGCCTAGGCAGCTAGGATTTATTGCTACCTACTGCTGAATTTGCTTACAACAGCTCTGTAAATCGTTCCACAAGAAAGATTCCTTTTGAAGTTGTTAATGGATACAAACCCCGCCAGCCTATAGATCTTGTACCTATGTCCACTAATGACCGCACTTCCCACACTACTGAGACCTTTGCCAGCACATTCATGATTTGCATGCTGAGGATTTCGATGAAGATGCTTTACATTAGGAACTATCCTGCTTCTTGAGGATTTTGATGAAGGGTTTCGACGAGAAAATGTAGGAATTAAGTTATGTAATTTTGCAAGTATGAGATATATACATGCATGTCCTTATTTGTGTTATAATATCAAATATTAGATGTGTAGGGCATCCCCACACATTTTACTTGGGTTGATAGTTTGTTGGTGATATTGACTCAATAGTCAATCATTTTTTTATCCCAAGAACACTAGTGCAATGGTTCCAAGCTAAATCATTATTTGTTGGTGCGGTTGGCTTCGTAGCACCCTCATTGTCTAATAAACCACTACTAGGATATATGTCGTCCACATTGAAGAAACTAAAAAAGCATGCATCGCATAAGTATTTAATAATTTGAATTGCAAATATTAGGGAATGCAATGCAATTATGATATACAAGTATATACTATGAATGAACACTAAATGGTGAAATAACCCCAGGGCAATTATGATATACTAATAAGTACATATTATGCATGAGTACTAAATGGTGAAATAACTTCAATCCCCTTTTACTCCTCTTCAAAAAACGACAATAACAAGGATTGCAATTATCGAAACAACCATCAAAATATCAATCGAAATTTTTGAATTGTGCACAAAAACCTCGAAATTCGTCGAAATTTGGCAAAATTCATCGAAATCATCAAAACAATTTACTAAATTTTGATATATGCAATCTTGATAGCAAATTCGAGCAAAATCGACACAATCGCATGTTTCGGTTCTAGATTCCATCGAAATCAAAAAATTTGGCAAAATCTCACCAATTTTGACAAAACCTCATTCTTTAGTTCTTGCATGGTGTGTGTTCATCGTGTTCCATTGCTTCCGCACATATCAAGTTCAATTTTCCATAAAACTAATGTTTGGTGTGTTAGGATTTATAAAACTATCTTAATAAGTATTGGCCACGAATTGCACTAAGACGTGCAAGAAAATGGTTATAAACAACTGTAATTTTCATATTGAAGCATAATAAGCCACATGTTATATTTGAAAAGGTTTTGATGTTAAAAAAAGCAGAGTTCTGAAACCTGACCCGACCCGGGCGGTTCAACCGGTTGAACCGTCACCCGGAAGGCTGGGCGGGCCGGGTGGCTTCAAAGCATAGTAACAAAAGTCTCCGAATTTTACGAAAAATCGGCGATTTTTCACGATGTTATAGGCTCCCGAATATTCATCACGATTAATACGCCAATCGCCAATTTTTCACGACTTTTCACAATTAATCCCGCTTTTTCGCGATTTATACGATTTTTTACGATTCTTCATGACTTTTCACGATTTTTCTCTTTTAAGTCGCTTGCTCATTTTTTACCAAACCATGTACACAAAATTCCTAATACACACTAAACCTCAAAGCCCCCACTCCTCTGGACAGTTCATGTTACTTCTCAACTATTTTTTACTTCTTTTCCTACATTTTTACTCACTAAGATTGTATGTCTTGTGGCCGTAAAAGTTACATGCATCATATACGTTTGTACATACATTTATCTATATATATACACATGCATACATGCATATATATGCACATACATTTATCTATATATATACACATGCATACATGCATATATATGCATACATATATATATGTATATACTTATATTGCCGACTTATTCTCGATTATTTCCGAATAGTTGACCGAACTTTGACCGAAATTTATCGATCTTTTCACGACTTTTCTCGATTTTTTCCGAATTCCGATTTTTTCTAGCCAGCCGAAAAAGTTGCCGAATCCCGAACTTGTTACTATGCTTCAAAGTCCATTTTTGGGGCCTAAAAGTGGTAAAACCGGCGACCCGAGCGGTTCAACCGCTGACCCGGAGAACCAGTCACGGGTTCGCTGAACCGGCCGGGTTTTTTCTAAAGCTCTAAACCATGTTGGTCCCACCTGCATTACACGCAAAAAAAACCCCAGCAGCTACTCTCTGTTCCCCCCCCCCGCGATAGTCCTTGCTTCCCCGATCGTGTGCACTGAGGGTTTAGGGCTCGGCTTCTCCCGATCGCCCCGATTCTGTTGCCGCCAGAGTCCATACGTGCCACGCCGCCGGAGTTAAGTCTTGCCGCCGCCGCAGCTCCCTGCTCCCACCGCTGCTCATCTATTTCTTCTCCGCTGGTTGGTCAGGCTCTCTCCTTGGCCCTGCCTCCTTCACTATCACGGCGGCCAGCTCTTTTGGTTCAGCCTCCAGCCGCTCCAAGGCCTGGCCGGAGACGCTGCTGCAGCCAGCAGAGCAGCCACGTAAGGTGGAATCACCGAACCAGCAGCAAGTTTGCAGCACTACTGGTAATCCAAAATTCCAAATTATTTCCTCCTCTTTGTGTCTCTCTTTTTCCTAATCTCTTCCCTTCTTTCTACCTTGCAACTTCTTCTTGATTCCAGCTGCCATTCATCATCATAATTTGCTGTTGTTCATCATAAAAATTTGAACCTTGCTGTCAAAGACTCAAACAAAAGTGGTGTTTGGTGTTGGAAGGTGATACTGACGTCAAAGTTAATTTTTGATTCTATTGGTGTTGAGTTGGAGGTCTACGTTACTCCAAATCAGGTAATAATCAGCATGTGACCTATGGCTAATTGAATATACGTTTTATGTTTGCTGCAATTTTGTTTGAATGGATTGAATCTTACTGTTGGTTGGGTTTTTCTTCAGATTTCCTACTGTTTGTGTTTCTAGTTGCTACTTGGTAGTAATAAGGCTTGCTAATTCCACTATTTGTGTAATTCTATTGCAATCTAAGTGTTCAAGATGTTTGTGTAATTCTATTGCAATCAAGTAATTCAAGATGTTTGTGTAATTCTATTACAACTTGTTTGATTTTTCCCTTCTATTTTGTGTTAATGCTAGAAATGTCAACACCACAAGACTCCAATGTGTCAACACATCAAAATGTTCGGGGGAAAAGTGATCCCGCTTGGGGACATGTAGATGAACTAATTGATCCTAGTCTTGGGAAGAAGTTTTGGAAGTGTTGCTATTGTGGGAAGATCACTAAAGGTGGGGGGATAAATCGAATGAAACACCACTTGGCAAGGAAATCTGGTGATATGGAGATTTGTAGAAAGGTTCCTCGTGATGTTAGAGAACAAATGCTTGGGGTTCTTAAGGAGATAGGGGAGAGGAAAAAGAAAGTGGCACAAGACTATGAGTCTTCACATGAATATGGGCCTGAATTGCGTACTCAATCTAGTAGGAATGTTGGTGGTTGTGAAACTGCCAATAACTCTTCTATTAGGGGAAAGACTGTGTTGGATGTTGAAAACACAGAACTCCAACAAAACAAGGGAACAGTTTCTCACTTCTTTGCCCCTAGGACTACACCCGGTGCTCAACCAAGCATGAGGAGTGTGTTGATGTCCCAAGACACAAAGGATCGTGTAAAGCAACTAATTGTCAGGTGGTTGTATGATACAGGAATTTCCTTCAACGCAATTAACTCTCCTCATTTTCAGCCTATGATTGATGGGATAGCAGGAATGCAGCCTGGTTTTCTGGGACCCTCTTATCACGAGTTGAGAATGACTTGTTTGAAGAGGGAAAGGAAGGAAATTCAGCTGTTTGTGGACACTTTTCGTGAATACTGGAGTGAGATAGGTTGCACAGTCATGGTTGATGGATGGAAAGACACAAGAAACAGGACATTGATCAATTTCTTAGTGTATTGTCCTAAAAGGACAATCTTTGTAAAATCTGTGGATGCTAGTGAGGTGTTGAAGACTGCTGACAACATATTTTTATTGCTCAAGGACATGATAGAATGGGTTGGTCCTAACCATGTTGTTCATGTTGTGACTGACAATGCATTTAATTATGTCTTAGCAGGAACACTACTTCAAAATAAATATCGTCATCTGTATTGGTCTCCTTGTGCAGCACATTGTTTGAATCTATTGTTAAAAGATCTAGAATACTAAAGGTTATTTCTTATTGAGTGAATAAAACAAGTACATGACCCTCTCTTTGATAAGACAAGAGAGTGAGACATAGAGTAGAGCTAGGCAATATGGGATAAAAGTACAAGAGGCTACAAAGACAAAAGCCAAAAATACACTAAGTAAGAAACAGCACAACACAGTAAAATATATATACTAATACTCCCCCTCAAGCTGGAGCATAGATATCAATCATGCCCAGCTTGTCAATCAGAGCAGTAAATCGAGTCTTCGGAAGAATCTTGGTGAAGATATCTGCAACTTGATCGGAAGTATGTGTATAAGGCGTAGATATTTGACCAAATAAGACAGCTTCTCGTACAAAATGACAGTCAACTTCGATGTGCTTAGTACGTTCATGAAATGTAGGATTACTCGCAATAAAGATAGCAGCCTTGTTGTCACAGTACATAGGAATAGAATTGGAATGAGAGATACCAAAATCTTTCAGAAGGCCACAGACCCAGAAGAGTTCACAGGTAGTATGAGCCATGGCTCGATATTCTGCTTCAGCACTAGAACGAGCAACAACTGTTTGTTTCTTGTTGCGCCAGGTAACCAAGTTACCACCTATAAACGTGCAGTAACCAGAAGTAGATCGGCGATCTATTTTGCTCCCGGCGTAGTCAGAGTCAGAATACCCAATAAAGTTACAGTGGCCATGTTTCATATACAGAAGACCTTTCCCAGGAGAACTTTTTAGATATTTTAAAATATGGCAAACAGCATCCCAGTGACATTGTCTTGGCTTATCGAGATACCTGCTAACAAGTCCAACTGCAGATGTGATATCAGCTCGAGTGACAGTAAGGTAAATAAGCTTCCCGACCATGCGACGATACTGATGATGATCAGGATAAGGAGGAGATGTCTCATCGTCCCAATTAGTGTTCGGGTTCAACGGGGTACTGACAGGCTTGGCTCCAAGAAGACTTGTTTCAGATAGAAGATCCAGAACATATTTGCGCTGAGATAAGCACAGACCAGAAGATGACCGAGACACTTCAATCCCAAGAAAGTATCGCAGTGTACCTAAATCTTTAGTGACAAAATGAGTTTCCAAGTAGCGTTTAGTAGCATGAATACCTACAAGGTCACTCCCAGATAATATGATGTCATCAACATAAACAATCAAGATAACAAGCCCAGAGGTGTGTTTGAGAAATACAGAATGATCAAACTGAGAACGACGAAACTGAAATTTTTGAAGAATAGAACTTAGCTTATCAAACCAAGCACGGGGTCTTTGCTTCAGTCTGTAAATTGATTTGCACAGACAACAAACTTTTGAGGACTCCCCCTGAAGCACAAAACCAGGAGGTTGTTCCATGTATACCTCCTCATGCAGATCACCATATAGAAAAGCATTCTTGACATCGAGTTGAAATAAAGGCCAGTCAGAATTAACCGCCACAGAAATAAGTACACAAACCGAGTTTAGACGGGCAATAGGTGAGAAGGTCTCAAAGTAATCCACGCCATATGTCTGGGTATAGCCTTTGGCAACAAGACGAGCTTTGAGACGTTCAATAGTCCCATCAGGCTGATATTTGATCGTAAAGACCCATCGACAGCCAACCGGAGAACAACCAGTAGGAGGATCAACTAACTACCAAGTGTTGCGTTTAGTATGAGCCTGCATTTCCGATTTCATGGCCTGACACCAAGCTGGATGCTTAAGAGCCTAAGAAGCAGTCTTAGGAATAGATACAGCAGAAAGAACAGATGTGAAATTTGCAAAATTAATCCCCAAGTGATCAGTGATACAGAAATTCCCAATGGGGTGTTGTGTACAAGTCTGAGTACCTTTGCGTAAGCTGATAGGTATATCTAAGTCGGAAAATACCCGGGATGGAGGTGCATCTGCCATCAAGGATGAAGGATCTGGATGGGCCATGGAGGGAGTTGGAGCCTTCGGTCTTCTTTGATAAACCTTCAGTGGAGCAGCAACGGGACTGGTATCCGATGAATCAGGAGCATCAATCAGCGGTAAAGGTGTATCCGCAAATAAATCCGATATTACAGCAGAACCAGCAGAAGAATAAAACGGCATATGTTCAAAGAAGACAACATCAGCTGAGACCAACCACTTCTTTCCAACCAGGTCATAATAGTGATACCCTTTTTGAGTCCTAGAGTACCCTAAGAACACACACTTGATGGCTTGGGGATTAAGTTTAGTTAATCCAGGACGCAGATTTTTAACAAAGCAGGTGCTTCTAAAAATCTGAGGGGAAACAGAAAACAACACAGCATCAGGATATAGAATTTGATATGGAACTTGATTTTGCCAAGAACAGAAGATGGAATGCGATTGATAAGATAGCATGAAGTAGAAATAGCTTCGGGCCAAAAACAGTGGGGAACATGATAGTGAAACAGAAGAGTGTGAGCAACTTCAAGAAGATGTCGATTTTTGCGTTCGGCAACTTCATTCTGTTGCGGAGTATAAGCGCATGAGGTTTGGTGAATAGTAAAGTACCCAGTTTGCGACAAAAAGAATTGACTGAGGCTTGCATGAATTCAAGGGTATTGTCAGTGCGAAAGATTTGTATAGGTTTACTAAACTGGGTACTTATTTCAGAAAAAAAAGGCAGTAATAGTATCAAGAATGTTAGACCGGTCTTTTAACAGGAATATCCAGGTGGTTTTAGAGAAATCATCAATAAAACTCATAAAATACCGGAAACCAAAGACACTGGGAACAGAACATGGACCCCAAATATCAGCATGCACTATATCAAAAAGCTGTTTTGAGCCAATACATAATTTTTTTGAAAAAGTAGACCTAGTATGTTTGCCTTACTGGCAAGTTTCACAATGAAAAACAGAATCAGAAATATCAGGTAGAATGTGCTTCAACTTGGCCGCCGACGGATGTCCCAACCGATAGTGCCATTGGATGCCCGTCTCAGAAGAAGTCAGAAGCGCATCAGTCCTCAGTATATCCAGGTAGTATAAGCCATCTGCTCCCTCATGGCCCGAACCAATCTCCGTCCTCGTACGCAGATCCTGAAAGATAATGCCATCTGGGTCAAATGTTACAAAACAACGCAGGCTCTTAACAGTCCGACTGACAGATAAAATAAATTAATTGGAAATTTAGGAACATATAATGCAGAGCGCAGAGGTCGGCGGCCAGAAGTACAGATATTGCCAAAACCAGATACAAGTGTTTGTGAACCATCAGCTAGAGTAACAGGAGGAATAGCAGTAGTTTTATGCAAAGTGGAAAACAAGGTAGGATTGCCAGTAATGTGGGAGGTCGCACCAGAGTCGATCACCCAAGTGTTTTTATCGGACTGGGTTAGGAGAGCAGTACTGCCATCAGTGGAAGTCTCCGTAGATGAGGCCAAACGCGCTTGAAGCACTTTCTCAAATTCCGATTTGATCCAATCGGCAGATGGTGGAGCAGAAGAGGAGGCATTAGTGTCAGGTTGCTCAGACGTGACTGGATTTGCCCACGCAGGTTTCCCATGTTTGATCCAGCAACGGTCTTCATTATGATTAGTCTGTTTGCAAGTGCAATAGCGTTGTTCAGTAGCATCAGCAGTAGAGGACCCCCGTCCTGGACCAGTAGAGGATCATCCACGACCGCGACCACGTCCACGGAAGGAGTCACCAGTCCTAACAGTGAGGGTTGTCCCGTCAGAATAATCAGGAAGTGTTTGAGAGACAGAGGGAAGGCGTTGCACACGCTTCAGAACATCGCGGAGGGTAGGAAGAGGATCACTAGAAAGGATTTGATCGACTACCCCCGCAAAGGACGACGGCATGCCAGTAAGAAACTAGACTAAATGTAACTCACTGCACTGGCGCTAGATCTCAGTAATATCTGATGAAAGGGGGTGATAGACCTCGAACTCATCCCAGAGCGCAGAGCATTGATTATAGACTTATAGTAGTCCTCCACAGAATCAGTAGCCGAGTACCCCAGTTTGGCCAAGTTTTTGAAGATCTCGAACACCTTCTTCGGATTCTGGTGGTGAGAATACACGTGGGAAAGTTGATCCCACGTCTCCTTGGCCATCTTCAGGCGGAGCAAAGACTGGCTGATTTTGGGCTCTGCACTATTGACTAGCCTGGTCATGACGCCATAATCTTCTTTAGACCAAAGATCATAGGCATGTTTCGTCTTGTCATCAGCATCTGTTGCAGGAATTGTTGGACCTTTGGTAGATAGATGCAAGAAGCGTCCTTGAGCCTTAACGTAGAGTTCAAAGGAGGTTGTACATAAGTGATAGTTGGAGCCATCCAGTTTGACAGTGGTGACGCACAAGTTGCGGGGAACGTCTGAGGTCGCCATAACGAAAGCAGGCAGCGGGAATCAAAGACGCAGGTAGCAGTAGCAAGCAGGAGGTTGACGTAGCAGTCAACATAGGCAAACAGCAGCAGAAGTCCAATACATGGGCAGATCTATAGGTAGAAGATAGGAGATTCAAGCATCGGATCTTAGGAACCCACGTAGGGGCAGCAAGGAATATAAAAGAACCTACGCCAACATGGAGGAAAAATTACTCCACCATGAGACGTAGCAGGCATAGAACAGAACTGAGTTTACGTCTTCAACGTGCCAGAACTGGAAAGTGTTTGAAGTTGTCCGGAGACCAACAGGAAGAGGATGGGTAGATGGGGTGGTCAACGGGATGGGATAGGAATAAGGAATGAAAAAGGTGGTGATGACGGAGAGTTAAGAAGGTGGTGGTGGGTTGTGGAGAAGAGGGTGGCAGGTGGGGAGATGGGTGGCGACGGCGGCAGCAGAAAGGGAGGCAGGAGGCGGCGGGCTGGTGGCGGCGGTTTTTGGTGGAGAAGGGATAGTGGGGAGAGGGGCTGGTGGGGTGGAGGAGGTGGGCGGCAGCAGCAGCAGGGGAAGAGGGGGCCGGCGGCGGCAGCAGGGTAGAGGGGGGGCGACAGTAGCAAAGAAGGAAAAGGAAAAAAAAGAAAGGGGGGGTGGCGGCTAGGGTTAAGGAGGGAGGGGAGGATTGGGAGGCTCTTATACCATCTAGAATACTAAAGGTTATTTCTTATTGAGTGAATAAAACAAGTACATGACCCTCTCTTTTATAAGACAAGAGAGTGAGACATAGAGTAGAGCTAGGCAATATGGGATAAAAGTAGAAGAGGCTACAAAGACAAAAGCCAAAAATACACTAAGTAAGAAACAGCACAACACAGTAAAATATATATACAAATAAAAGACATTGGTGCCATGCCACTAATCCAAGATGTGGTTTCTCAAGCTTCCAAGATTACCATATATGTCTACAATCATATATATGTGTTGCATCTACTCAGAAGAAGGGAGGGATGGACAGAGCTAGTGCGCCCAGGTCCTACAAGGTTTGCAACAAATTTCTTTGTTGTGCAGAGTTTGCTTGCCCATAAGCATGATTTGCAAAGTGTTTTCCTTAGCAAGGATTTTCAAGATTCTAGACAGGCCAGGGATAAAGGAATGGTAGTAGAACTTATCTTAAATGAGGAGTTTTGGAAGAATTGCTCTACTATTACTAGAGTATGTGAGCCCTTGGTTAGGGTGTTGAGGATAGTAGATTCAGATGAAAGACCTTCCATGGGATATCTGTATGAAGCTATGGATAGAGCCAAAGAGGCAATAAGGAAATTGTTTACTAATAAGAAGAAAGGCTATGATCCCTATTGGAAGATCATTGATGAAAGATGGGACAAACAATTGCATAGAAATTTGCATGTTGCTAGCTATTGGCTTAACCCTAAGTTTCATTATGATACAGGCAATTTTTCTACACATCCTAAGATTACTACCGGATTGTATGATGTTATTGAGAAGATGGTTGATGGTAATCTTTCTCTCCTACAAAAGGTTACAAAGGAATTGGAGAAGTTCAAAAACAAAGAAGGGAATTTTGGCAGAAAATTAGCTCTTTGCTCCATCAATGAGCAACTGTCAGGTATTACCATATCAATCTACTAAATTAAATGTTTATTTTGTTGTCAAGTTTACATTTTATTCACATATGAACATCTTTATGTGTAATATGTAGGCGAGTTGTGGAAAATGTTTGGGGATGAGGCTCCCAATCTAAAAAAGATTGCAGTTCGTGTCTTGAGCAAAACTTGTAGCTCATCTGGATGCGAAAGAAATTGGAGTGCATTTGAGCATCTCCACTCTAAAAGGCGGAATAGATTGGAGCACCAAAGGTTGAATGATTTAGTCTACATTAGATGCAACTTAAGGCTTCAAAGTCGGTATGTTTTCTCAATATAGCTTTCAAATATGTGCAACATTTTAGTTGTAAACTTAGCTAACAAACCATAATTTGTAGGCGTCTTTTAAAGCAATCAAACTTTGATCCTATTGACATTGATGCAATTGATGTCACGGATGATTGGGTTATGGATGATGAAGATCCACCTTTGCTTGATAACAATGAGGTTGAAGAAATGTTTGAGCAAATTGAGGAGGTTGGGGGCAACAAAAGAAAGAAGCAAGAAGGTAAAATCCAGAGCATTATCATACAAGTTAATAATTAACTAGAGTGTATACTACTAGCACATTATGATGTGGTTGAATGATTTATAGGAAATGAAGAAAACAATCAAGATATGACAGAGGTTGATCCTATCCTAGTGGATGATGATGGGGATGGAAACGAGGATGAAGATGGCGATGAAGAATGGATAATAGATTATTGATGATATCTTTCTAGTTCACTAGTTTGTATTCATGTGTGATCATTTTGTTTCCAAACAATTGACTTAATGATGGATGGGTGCTAGACTTGATAGTCTTTTTTGTGTATGAGACATTAAGAATTTGAGATTATGAGTTATGACTACATATGATCCTTTGCAATTTACATGCACCTATTTCTTATTCGATTGCTTATTTATTTGTCTTACACTCATTTGAAACTTTAAATAATCAATGACGACATTATGTAGTTCTATTTGTAGTTTGTATATATATATATATATATATATATATATATATATATATATATACATATATATATATATATATACATACAGAGAGAGAGAGAGTCAGGTTAGAATACACTCGAGTGTATTCGAAGCAGAATACACTCAAGTAGTTTTCATAATGCAATATTTTTTAAAAAATCTAATTAATTGATCTTCTTAATCATCTTGTGAATAACTCATATAAAAAATTTGAGCACATTTGGATATTTATAGGTCATGTTATAAAACCGCAAAAATTATGCATTTCAAATTAGTTTCGTGCGTCGATTTTGTTGCCCTCGGATGAGTGACTTACACTCATCCCAAATGGGCTCAAAATTTGTATGTCGCCTAATTATAGTATGACAATGAAGATCAATGATTTACATCTTGCAAAAAATAGTCTTGATATGCAAACACACTTGAGTGTATCCGTGCAATCTGTACACTCGAGTGTATTCTAGCCTGACTCTCTCTCTCTATCTATCTATCTTATATATATATATATATATATATATATATATATATATGATGTCATGTGGACGTCACCGGGTCGACCCGAAGGTTGAACCGGAGTGAGCTCGTCCGGGTCGACCTCCAGGTCAGGTATAAAAACTTTGAAAAAAAGAACTCTAAGTTGGGCCCATGTCAAGCAGGGCATAGATTCGAGACATTGATCATAGATTTCCAATAAGGCATGTGATGACCAATCTTTTTTAGTCATTAGATCCTAGTTTATATATCCATGCCCATAAATAGACAACGTTATAGTATTGGGAATCAAGTTGTGCACTTTCTGAGTAATGTCATTATACGAAAAGAGACAAATAAGCTGACAAACAATCATCCTCGGAACTCTGCTTTAAACTGGTTTACAACTTAGACATACAATAAAATGGAAATTATTTCAGCACAGTGACACTAAAATTTTGTGCATGACAATGTTTTGAAAAAATATTTGTAAATAATTATAGTAGATCAAAATTCTGATTGTGAAGAAAATCCACTATGTTGTTAGTTGGTTGGTTTGATATTTAATTTTCTTACTCATACCGTAAAGTTTTATTTGCAGCAAATGGGAGATTGTTTCATTTCTTAAAGCAAACTTACCTTAAGACATAGTCCCAAATTCGGGATTGGGCAATCATTCAACGAGGCTGAACTTGACATAGTCCCAAATTCGGGATTGGGCAATCATTCAGCGAGGCTGAACTCGCTTAAAATTTCGGGAAAATTGAGATATATATATATATATATATATATATATATATAGAGAGAGAGAGAGAGACCATTTTTTTGAAAAACATGAACTGTTAGTATTCATTGTTATAACAAATACATACTACGTGCAAAATTTGAGTTCATTTGGATTCTTCTAAGTCACTCTTTTTTGGTTAAAAAAATTGGCGTACAAAACTAATATGAATTGTCGCCTTTAGATGCATGACCTATAAGTGTCCAAATGAGCTCAAATTTTGTATGTACTATGTTCATAAGATACTTAAGAAGATCAATGGTTTGGATTTTCAAAATAAATGTTGGATAATGGAAAACGACTTGAGTGTATTTGGTCTCCGCTACACTCGAGTGTATTCCAGCTTGACTCTCTCTCTCTCTCTCTCTCTATATATATATATATATATAGGTCTCCGCTACAATCCAGTGCATTCTGGCATGATTATATGTGTGTATATATATATGTATAGAGAGAGAGAGTGAGTCAGGCTAGAATACACTCGAGTGTATTCAAAGAAGAATACACTCAAGTAGTTTTTCATGATGCAATATTTTTTTCAAAAATCTAATCCGTTGATCTTCTTAAACATCTTGTGAATAGCTCATACGTAAAATTTGAGCACATTTGGACATTTATAGGTCATGTTATGAAGACCGCAAAAATTATGCATTTCAAATTAGTTTCGCGCGTCGATTTTGTTGCCCTTGGATGAGTGACTTACCTTACACTCATCCAAATGGGCTCAAAATTTGTATGTAGCCTAGTTATAGTATGATGGTGAAGATCAATGGTTTACATTTTGCAAAAAATAGTCTTGATATGCAAACACACTTGAGTGTATTCGTGCGATCTGTACACTCAAGTGTACACTAGCCTGACTATATATATATATATATAGTCAGGCTAGTGTACACTTGAGTGTACCGGAGGCACCGTATACCTCAGTCGTTTTTAAAGATGCAATAACTTTTTGAAAAATATAAACCGTTGATCTTCTTAAATATCTTAAGAACATATATATATATATATATATATATATATATATATATATATATATATATATATATATATATATATATATAGTCAGGCTAGTGTACACTCAAAGTGTACCGGAGGCACCGTACACCTCAGTCGTTTTTAAAGATGCAATAACTTTTTGAAAAATATAAACCGTTGATCTTCTTAAATATCTTAAGAACATACTATATAATAAATTCCATCTCATTTGGACACTTATAGGTCTTGCATCTAAAGGAGGAAAAAATCAGGCATTTCAAATTAGTTTTGTGCATCGATTTTGTTGTCCTTGGATGAGTGACTTACACTCATCCAAATGAGCTCAAATTTTGTATGTGGCATATTATTATTGTAACTATGAAAATCAATGGATTATATTTTGGAAAAATATGGTCTAGATAGGCAAACACCATTGGGGTGTACGGCGTGATCTGTTCACTCGAGTGTATTCTAGCCTCTCTCTCTCTCTCTCTCGGTCTTCGCTACACTCGACTGTGTTCCAGCTTGACTCTTTGTGCGCCGAATAATCAAGTCAAATATTATGTTCCTCTGTGTGTGTGCGGGCGTATTGATCTGTGTGCGCGCGCGGGTGCCGAATAATCAAGTCAAATATTATGTTCCTGTGTGTGTGCGGGCGAATTGATCTTTGTGTGTTGATCCAACATAATCAAGTCAAATATTATGTTCCTGTGTGTGTGTGTGTGCGGGCGTATTGATCTTTGTGTTTTGATCCAACATAATCAAGTCAAATATTATGTTCATGTGTGTGTGTGTGCGGGCGTATTGATCCAACACCAATACCGAGTAACCAAGTCAAATATTATGTTCCAATAGGTTGAACAAGGAACAGGTTATAGATTAGAGAGACTTACAAAGGAAATCACGTCCTAATGAGGACGGGAATAGCGTGGTCGTGTACTGGAGCAATGTATGCAGTGCAACACTTACTGGAGCGATGTATGCACTGCAAGACTTACTACAGTACTATATGCACTATGCAGCAACCTCAAACAGCCCAAATTACCCTAATACGTAGCTGTGTATTAGAATTAGAGGAATAAAGTGAATTAAGATTGAGGGGAGGGAAATTGAGGACAGAGAGAGCGGAATTTTAATCAAAAGAAGTGGAGAAAGGATAACAACCAATCGTCTGCTCCCTACTCACCAGAGAAACAGCTCGTCTGGAATGTGAGCTGTTGGCAATTGGAGAAGAAAAACTAATAGAGAGAAGAAAAATGGGAGGGGTCAGATATATATAATTGAAGATGAGGAGGAGAATGTGTGGAGGACAGGAGGAGGCATCGTAGGAAACAATGAAGAAAGAAGGACATACCTGCAGCTTGTGTGGTGGCCGTCGCCGGTTGCGGTTGCTGGAGCGGTGGCCGCTGCTCCTGGTCGTCGTCGCTAATCCTGGCGGTGGCTGGCGTCGCTGCTCCTGGCGGGGGCCGGCGCTTCTGCTTCAGTGCCCGGCGCAGCGGCTTAGACGGCGCGGGTAGCCCTCGAGATCGGGGGTAAGGGGGGTTGCGCGCGGGGTCGAGGTAGGGGGACGGCGGGGGGGCCTACATGAATGAAGAAATAGGCGCAGTCTAGAGCGTGAAAGTATCGGGCTAATGCAATAGTCAGCTGCTAGAAATGAGAGAGGCCAAACACAATAAACAATTAGGAGCAAACGGATCTTTTGCCGTTTACTACCAGTAAAATATTGCGAAAGTCAAATTGAACTCCAATTATACTTATTTGGAAAATTTATGGAAATCTTATGTAATTTGGATATAACATATGGCCAGCAAAAACGGGTGATGAACAACGCAAAATTTTCAAAAATTCACCAAATATTATGATTGTGTCCTAAGATGTAGGTAAGTGTTGCTTAACCTCATATGTTATAGAGGGACATACGGCATGTTTCGTTTGCTGAGCCGGCGGGATTGGATTAGACTTTTGACTTCGGGATGCCAAATGCTATATTTGGTTTGTGGGGGTATAAAATACTAAAAAAATCAGCATATTAATGAGAACATGGAGTGGGGATTAGGGCTTACATCTATGGGACGCCGCAATCCCAAAGGCACCCAACTCCCTCCCGATTATCACCCTGCCTCACTTCAACTCCCACCTTCGCCTCTTTCTCGACTCTCTTCCCCACCTCTTTTCTACTACTCATGTTAACATGACTAGCCCAAACATCTCATGATGACCAGTGCAACTGTCGAGTGCTCTCCAACACACACATCGCTTCAAGAGGGACACCCCTACATACCTCCTGATTATACTCCCTGCCTCCTTACAGCATATCTAGATACCATTCACCTATGCAACGATTGCATGGTGTAGATCCCACACTAACTAGTGACGTTGTCACACGCCAGATTCTCGCATTGTGTAACCCCTGACTTAGGTTTTGGGATAACCCTAGAAGCTTTTCTTAAGTAAGTTGCTTAGAACCTTGTCTTAATCTTTTGAAAAATAATTAAGACTTGAAAAGAGTTTATTTCTCAATTTTAAACTTATTTACAAATTGTTTTTGTCTTATTTGATAACTTTGTTCAGGATTGTAATTTACCCAAGTAAGGGGTTTATGTGCAAATTATCATCTCTAGAATGTCTCTTCTCTCTCTTAGTATCAACTAGAGGAAAGAGAAAGAAGGGGGCTCCTTGTTTGAGTCTTGGTTAAATGATAACACTCTTTGTGGTAAAAGAACCAAAGAAGTGTTGAAGTACCTTAAACCCTAGATGAGGTTGTATTGAGATTTGAGTATAAATGGAAGTGCCTATCGGCTTGGAAGCCATAAAGGAGGTCCCCTATTGGTTTGTTAACCTTTGAAGGAGGTTATGACGGGCTAAGCATCTCAAGCAGGTGAAGCCTATCGGCTTGCAAGTTCCTTGCAAAAGTGGTATCAATTTACACATAAAACAAGATTGGGGGATGATATCTTGTCAAGCAAGATACCCAAATGGCCGAGATCTTATCCGTGAATTATCCTCAAGAGTTTTGCATGGCAAGATAATTATGGTTGCATTAAGTTACCATGCATGGACATGTGTCACTCAAGTGCACATTGATGACGCCTTATATACACTCTCTTTCATGAACCTCAACTATATATACCTCTCTTTTCACTTCCTAGTCAACCTTTCGATTCCTTTACCATCTCTTGTTTAGAGGACAATCCTAGGAACAAAGAGAAGGCTGAGCATCTTACCTAAGGTGAACCCATGATCGTCTTCGACCTTGGAAAGACTATGCTTCTTGGATCATGATTCTTTCCTTCTCTTCTTTCTTCATCAAGTTCTTAACTATGGTACCTTCTTTCAAACAGAAGTGTTGTGATTGAGTCTTGGACTTTTGATAAGTCATCTTCAACCTTGGAATGTGGATCATTGAAGCTTGGAGCTTTTGAGTTATTCTTGAGGCGGGTTATATAACTTGAGCTCAACTTTATTAGTATGCATCTTCTATCATATAATACTTGGTGATTCCTTTCCTACATCGATTTTCTTGTTTGAATAATGTTCTATGAGTTCTAATGGATATATAATATCTTTTTCCATGAACTAGAGTAGTTATGGACGAAGATCTTGAGCTTGAAGATGATGAAACCAATATGCACAAAATGATATTGGTTTGTGGGAAACCCTAACCCGATACAAGGGTATAAGTAGGGAAACTGGTACATATGAACTCCTACTCTTTTGGGTGGATTTCTTGAGTAGGACTACTATTCTCTTAAGTGTTTTATCTTCTATGTAAATGCTAAAAATATGGCAGGACGATATCTATAAGATATCCAAGTTAACACCTATGTTTGCTCCAAAACATGGATGGTCGTCATGACTTGAGATGTTCAAAACGATATGTTGCTAATCCGATATGACCAAGAGGGAGCTAGACTGATATGCTAGACTCTATAAACCAATATGCCTCTAATGATATTGGCTTTTAATAGTCTAGAAATGACTAGTAAAGGAATTGTATGAATCATGTCTAGTCGGTTGAGTGTGGTGGCCGATATGGCTAACCCTAAACCGATACAACTCAAACCCTAGTTGGTTGAGAGGTTGATATACTAATTGATAGTGTGGTCGATACCCTAAGTTGAAGGGGTGGCTGATACCTTATATGGTGTTGAGTGGTTGATACCCTAAGTTGAAGGGGTGATCGATACCTTAGATGGTGTTGAGTGGTTGATACCCTAAGTTGAAGGGGTGGTCGATACCTTAGATGGTGTTGAGTGGTCTATACCCTAAGTTGGATGGGTGGTCGATACCTTAGTTGATGATTGAGTGGTCGATACCTAAGTTGATGAAGAGACTAATACCCTAAGTGATGTTGGGTGGCTGATACCCAAGTTGATGTTGGGTTGGTGATACATAAGATGATAGTATGCCCGACACACACAAGTATGTGCTATGGCCGATACACCTCAAGCACCACACAAACTCTAAGCATCTCTAAAATAATAGCATTTGACATGCTTTGGCCGACACAAGTGATGTGTTTAGGCCGATACACTTTGTAGAGTGAAGGCCGATATACTTTGTAGAGTGAAGGCTGATACAATTTGTAGAATGAAGGTTAATACACCTTGAAGAGTGTAGGCCAATACACCTTGAAGAGTGTAGGCCGATACACCTTGAAGAGTGTAGGCCGATACACCTCGGAGAGTGTAGGCCGATACACTTAGAATATAATAAAAAAAATGCATCATGAGAATAATGATATGAATACACTTTAATAAGTGTAGGTTGATAACCCTAAGGAAGGGTAAATCAATGTATTAGATAAGTTGAAGTCAATATCCTAGTAAGGATAAGAAAGAAACTTGTATCTCATGTTGATAATCAATTGATGATATTTGATGAAGTATGCTTAAACATTTATGGAAATTAAGAAGCTCTTATAATGTGAATAAGGGTTTTGATCGATAAGTATGCTTTTGGAAACCCTAATTTAGTTACAATGGAAACCCTAACCCTAATCATGAGAGGATTGCAATTTGAATGTTTTTTCTATATGGCATGGTCATAATATTTGCTTGACATTTCAATGCTATGAAATTCTAACCATGCAGGTGTTATGGGATGATGAGTGTTATAACCTCAATTTTCTTAACTCAGAATTGGAATGTAAATTCTCCTTTTAAGGATATATGAGCAAATAATTGTATGATTGGATTTAATGAATGGATTTCCTTGCTAATAGCCTCGTTGTTTAATTTCGTGGGCTTTATTGGCTATTGGCCCAACAACAAGAAAAAGAAAATAAAACGAAAAATAGATTCGGTTAATAAAATGATATTTAAGAAAAGAAGAAAAGAAAGAGGTAGAAGCCTCTAGAAGGTTGGGAGGTGGCCTCCAAAGGTGAAATTAGTATCTTTGGGATTTCTTGGGTTTCAAGAAGCCCAAGTTGCCAAAATAATAAGGAAGGAAAGAGAAAATATCAATTAAATAGGCTTTATTAAAAAGATAACTTACTTATGAAGGAAATACCCTTTTCATTTAGAATTTGGGTTCCAATTTTGGTATACAAGTAGATAATGTCGACCCAAAGGTTCCTTTAAAATTTGGTTGAAAAATGATAAAGGAATATTGAGTAATGCTTTTTTGAAGTTATCCTAAAATAGAAAGGAAATCATGTCACGATTTAATTTGGATTAAAATCCCGAAATTCAGTTCTTGGATGCACACTCATGGTTGTTGGATCAACGATCCACGACTTGGGTTAAGTCTCGCTCTCGCGAGGACTGGGACACATAGTCCCTGTGGTGTGGACTTTTGATATGAGATTCCTCATATTTGAAGCAACCTGTGAGGATGTGGAGGAGTCCATCTCCTTCAGGAGGTTGTTCCGGCTCTACCTAACCCAAATTTCTTGGGGTTTCATCGCGATCTGGAAAAGTTCCCAATTCATTGGGAACCTGTGATGAGCCATATATATAGGGTAGAGCGAGTGGTCGCACGGGAAACCCTACAAACCATGCCCTCGAGTTTGGAGCACTGCGGCGATCGTGCCCGTGCTTCAATTTGATCAACCAACATGTCTTCCCCCTCATCTAGCTGTCGCCAGGGGTGAGCATTCGGTTAATTCAGTCGGTTACGGTTAATTCGGTTCGGTTAAACGGTTAATTTGTGGTTTGAGATTTTAACCATTAACCTAACCAAATTGAGTCGGTTAATTTGGTTATTGTCCAATCGGTTAATGGTTAATTCGGTCAGTTAATTTGGTTAACCAAATAACACTTGTAATAATATTATTTGAAATAGTCATAGAATTTAGAACAATATTGTTATATTATAGTAGTATTGTTGTAAATTTAATTTTGTATGGCTCGTAAAAACTTGTTTACTATATATATATGGGGAAGTCTTTTGAAATAAAAGTACAAGTATATATGTATATATGCATGTGTAGGATATTATTTATGAATAAATTCTGACTATTCGGTTAATTCGGTTAACCAAACCAAAAATATATTTAACCATCAAATTAACCATTTAACCGATTAACCGAAATAAATTAACCAAATTAACCGAATTAACCAAATTGACCTAATAAAATTAACCATTCGGAATTAACCATTCGGTTAATCGGTTATTAACCAAATCCTGCTCACCCCTAGCTGTCGCCATCGCCGGAGAAGCCAAGGATCGTTGGCGGTGAAGGACTAGTGTGGAGGAGGAATTAAAGGCACTCTCGAGTTCGGGAGAGCCAAGCGGAGCTCTCAGTTTGGTCGGTTTTCTCACAGACGCACGGAAGCCCGAAGTCAACCTGAGAGTTGACCTCAGCTCGCGGTAAGTAGCTCGCGCGAGGTTGAACAAGACAACCAGGCAAATTACTAAAATACCATCCCGTGTCTTCAGCCCGGGTAAGGGCATTATCGCCCTTTTCGTTAGTTTGATCAAGAGAGAGGCGCGCGATCGTGGACTGTTGGATCCCGCGTGGTCCAGTGGACCATGGATCGAACGGCCGGCGATTTTATGAAAATAATAGATAATCCAAGAAAATGATTTTCTTTGCAAAATTTGTAGAAATTGCTAGGTAACTCCGATGGATAATATTAATATATGAAAATTGATCATAAAAATATGAGGAACTTGATAAAAATAGTTTTAGAACTTGGTTTAGTTCCTAATTGCAAAAGTATATTAAGTTGATGAAAAGTGCATTAAACTTAGGTTAGAAACCCTAACTGTGATTAAAGGTCGAATATGTGATGTTTAATGGGTTAATTTGAGTACTAATAACTTGTTGGATGATAATGAAAGATTTAAATCTGGTCTAGATGAGAAATTGCATGTTTTAGGGTTTTAAACCAAGAATCCATGTTAATGCATGTAGAAACCCTAATTTAGGGTAAAGGATGAGATTGATATGTTTAATTCGAAATATTTGAAAATATGTTGATAATTGTTGATCCTAAGCTTGTTAGGAGAGATAGGACAAGATAATTACGGTTTATGAGCAGTTTTACTTATTTACAGTTTGTAGTGACAAAAGTGATAACAAAACCCTAATAGCAAGTGAAACCCTAAAAGAAAGTAGAAACCCTAGGAAGCATGTTAGATTGAATAGATCTTGATAACATGAGTAGTGAAGGAAATTGTATGGCTATTTCAGGATCCTTGTTGTGTGAATTGCTTGCCTACCTGGATTTCATACTTGCTTGGAATATTACTATCTTGATTCGGCTGAACAGGTATGTGGTTATTTATGAATAATCGATCTAGTTTCACAAAGTTTTCTCAAACGTCTGATCGATTGCATTCAACCTAAAATGTTGAGTGTTTATTTATGCAATCCTATAAAGTCACTATGATTATCACAATTAAGTATATATATGCATTCTCGAACCTACATGCCACCCTGATGTATGATGCATGACCAAGCCCCGGTGAGAAGGTCTATTCGGTCAAGCCCCGGAGGGAAGACCATTGGGCACCGAGAGGTGACCCCAGGCACCAAGCTCAGGATGGAGAAGGTGGCCTTATGTCCCTTGCAAGGACAAAACCCTAAGAGAGGGTAATCCATGGTTTAGGGCAAAAATAGTTGAGAATGTCACATTGAAAACGTAATTTGGATTGTTAATAACTTATTTGTGATAATTAGGTTGTTAGAAACTATATGTGGAAATTTTGATTGTCCCCCACATACCAGTATAGAAATATACTGACTGATGTTTTGATTGTCGGTGTTTTAGGTACAATTATTGAAAAGGACAAATAGTAAATTAAAACATCGTGAAGGTACAAATAATCAATTCAAGGAGGATTAGATAGATAGACTCCATCTATGGATAGAAGTCTAGAAATCCAAAAATTTTACAAGGTATGCAAGAGATTTATTTTATTCCAGCTTTCCAGTTTAGTTTTAGTAGAATTTGATAATTATTATTGATTAAATGTCAAACCACTGATCCGGAAATATTAGGATAACGTCTCTGACCTTCTGGTCTCCCTTAATTGGGGGTTACCGGGAGGCGGGGTCGTTACAATTTGGTATCAGGGTTGTGGTTTCTCATTTAATCCTTAGTAATTATTAAATTTTACAAACTCTATAGAACTGAGGGAGTTATTAGAGGATTTTCTAAAAGATGGAGGTGTCTAAAAAAGGATCATGGTCCGGGGGCTGGCAATATTTTCCTTTGCCCAGCTAGTCAGTCACGAGGACTCCCTGATGCAGTGTGGTTGCATGGCCAATGTATGAGGTTCTGACTCGAAATAAGATACCTTTAGGATTCTCTCATATATTTCGTCCCTTCTCAACCCTGATTCAATTAAGGATTCTAGGATTTAGGGTTTTTTCTCTCTGTTCCCCACCCTCTTGAGGTCAGGGTAGGTATGATAAGGATTAAGGGATCCTCCACCAAATTAATAAAAGATACATAAACAAGATGTCATCGGCATAAGTATAATTAGTTTAAACGTAAACTAAAGTTTGTTTGTATTCTTATGTAGATGGATCGTGTGAAGACCATAACTATCCCTGAGGCCACCGACAACCCTGCTAAGGGTTGGCCTCCCCCCAAGAGGAGGGGATCTTCCGAGAAGAGGAAGAGGGACCAGGGTGATGGGTCCTCAAAGAATAGAAAGAGACTTGAGGGAGCCTCAGAAGAAGGCCTCGATCCTAAACCAGTACCCTTCGACAACACCGAGATGGACCCAGAAGAGGAACACATATCTGACGATGAGGTCAAGTTCGAGGAGAACCAGACCGGTGGTTCAGGATGGGCAATGGTGGTTCAAACCCCTGATGCCCTATGGATGGAACAGCAGAAGAGGCTAACTGAGGCCATTAGTGCTCTGGCCCTCAGGGTTATATCTAGAGATGAAAATGGTGAGTCACTTTCTGTTCGTCCCCGACTCAGAGTCATCATTCTGGACTTCGTCAAGTTGAACATCGAGAGATTCTGGGGAGAGGATAAGACCGAAGTGATCGACAAAGCGGATGCTTGGCTGTTGGCAGTCGAGAATGGTTTCTGCATGCTTGAGGTACAACCAAACAAGAAGGTGGGGTGCCATCTATGCTAGAAGATCCTGATGTTATAGATAACTTTATGTATTAATTATTTTTAATCATGTATATCCTAGTTAGCTTCAATTCAAGAAACCAATTCTGAACAATGTATAAATCAATTTCAATATCAATGTATGGTGTTTGTTTACTTTATTTGCAATGATTATTATGATTGTGACATTCCTTTTGAGCAAAGAGTACCCCATATTATAGACAATGTGGGTGTTGCTTCCGTTGCTACCTGTGTGCTTGAAAGGGGTGTTACAAAATGGTATCAGAGCAAATAAGTAGATGGCCACCATGTAGAAATCACATCCACATGTTCTAAGTCATAGGTATATAATATTAAGTTCAAGGTATGGGAAACCAAAGTAGGGTCTAGTCAGAAGACACAAGTTAGATAAGGGTTAGGGTTATGTGCTAGATGTTTTAGATTTTGTGTTAAAATTGAATTTGTACATAGCATGTTGTCTCTTCTTCCCACGTGTTTGTGGTATGGGACACATGCTCATGGGGTTTTGTAGAGAGAATGTTATGTACACAATCGTACGTGTCTCGTCCTCTCAAGTGCATGTGGTATGGGACATGTGCATGAGGGAGGTGTTGAGACAAGAGTTGACATTAAAGTTTGAGACATATAACCATCTAAACATAATTAATTACATAAGAAGACCAAATATGCATACAAGGGGTAGATAATTTGACAGGGATACAAAAGAAAAATGATGCAATGCTACTAAACAATGTTCTCTTCTATTTTATGATTATGTGCTCGGATTGAACATCATGTGTTATTTCTATGCTTATGAATTATGAAATTACAAAAAACCATGTCTACGTATAAGAAATCATGTTATGTTGATAATTGTCCTCTCCATCATGTTATGTGAGCCTTAATTGGCCTTATGAGCTATGTGGGAGCATTATGTGAGCCTTAACCGGCCTTATGTGAGCCTTAACCAGTCTTATGTGAGCCTTAATCGGCCTTATGTGAGCTTAACCGGCCTTATGTGAGCCTTAACCAGCCTTATGAGCACTGTGGGTGCAATCCGAGAGAGTGACTATATCAAATCAAGTAAAATTCATGTCTAATATGAATTCACGTCAAGTTAATTAAGTTCTCATGTAATTATGTTAACTATGAGTAAGTCATGTCTTAAGTATGTTATTGAGACTATAAGATAATATTAGAGTTTTTACATGCACAAACTAAGTGAAACCCTAAGGTGGGTAGTACCTCATTATGATATGAAAATTTCGGGGACGAAATTTCTATAAGGTGGATAGGTTGTAACGACCCTCAAAATTCAGTCCCAAAAATTTTGATGTCTAATAAAGGTGAAACCCTAGGTTGAATGAATTTTCTTACATTTGTTCATTTAAGTGGAGACCATGCTTAAGTAGTATGTCAGGACGAGTGTAGACTACATCAAGATACTATGTGAACATTTAATTTGATTCATCAACACTTATACACATCAATGTCAATTAACACACAAAACCTAGCCCTAATTATGCAATGGTGACAAGTTGGTATTGAATGATAGTTTGGGCCCACATACATGTATGATGCATCCCACTAATTGTTGTATGAGTAGATAATAGAATAATAGATCATTCCCCGATTTTTGGTAATACAATTCCTTTTTAGTAATCATTAATGTGTTATTTACCCTAAGTAGCTAATAATGTAAAACACATGTTTTCCTAATTCATATCCAAAATCTAATTAGATAATTGAATTCCTCGTGGTCGATTTAGCCTACCTATAAAATTTGGTTGGATTTGGATAACCCTTGATGCTCCAAATGATATTAGGAAGCAAGTGGGAGATAATGATGATTTATGATTAATCCTTTAATAACGTTCAGATAATCATCCTAGTTTATCCCAAAGTTCAGGATATTTAGCCTTGCCCGGCCTGTCATACGATGCTTAAGAGGATTGGGCTCTTAGTGAGCCGTTGGATGACGATCGGAGGGCAGGGCATTCGTCCCCTACCTCGCGCAAAGTCTGCGCAGGGAAGGGAACAAAATCCCGACCCCGATGGCCTACGATAACCCAACCCTCCCTCAACGATTTCCCATTATCTCGACGCTAATGAAATCAGGAGATCACTGCGATCCTATCGAGCCCTAACTCACTCCATATAAGCACCTAACACAAAATCGCCCAATCCACTCTCCTTCTTCAGTCCACGGCGCCGCCATCCCCATGCCAATAAGGTTCATCGGACCAAGGTCTAGCTACCCAGAACACAAGGACGACTATCGAGTAAGCTTCCTCCGCCTCCAATTTTTGCCGAAGCCACGTGAGGAAACGTCGCCGGCCAGGTCTTCTTCCCCATCGACGACGAGGTCGAGCTGGTTTCTCTTACCACCCTAGTCGAATTGCAGATCCAGTAAGCTTCCTGGGATCCCCATTTTCACCTTTTCAGTGTTTTGGGATGTTGTCCATTACCCCATTGTTGGGTCGACAAAGCTCCATGCCTGGCTGGAGGGACCTGACCTCCGACTACCCCTCTCATCTGTAGTCAGCCCACGAAAGCCAGTGTTTCTGAGTCAGTAGGGTACCACAAAGATGAATCCAGGTTTGTTTTACTTGAATCGCCTTGTTGTGCCATTTTCCAGTTCGAGCTCCATTGCTCTGTTTCTAGCGATTAGTGGACGGTTCATACCTGTTTAGGGGTGGTTTTCAGTCTTCTTGCCATGGGGTTTCCTTCCCCAAGTTCCTGGAGAGACGACACATCCTTCTATGCCTTCAATTTTCCCTGATCCATGACATAATCCTGAATCCTAGTTTGTTATCCTAGCCGCTCTATTCTTCGACCGGGGCAGAAGCAAGTACCCATAGCTCCAGAGCCCCATGGAGTCCCAACAAGGGCTCGCCGAGGCTGACTCATCCCAAGGAACCAGTTTAGCAACTTGTTTTCGTCATATCAAGTTAGAGGGTTGAAGTCTGTGTGAGGTTCCTTGCTCCAACAGGACCTTCAACGCCATTGCAGCAAAGAAGAAGCCAGGCAGAGCAATTTACTCACCTACACTCGCAAACCAAATCGAATTATCATGTATCCAAGGGCGTTTCTGGTATTTCACGAAGTTTGTTTGATAACATCTGTGTTTGTTTTAACTGAGATTTTGACCAAGTCGGTCCCTGTCACGCTATGCTTAGAAAATAGCTTGGAGGGAACATCGGACTTTTCCCCTACACGAGGTCAGGTTTTAGAAATCATATTTAAATGTTTATCTAGCTTCTGATTGGCCAGTTTTAACCTGATTTTCAATAAATCATAGAAAATAATTCATAGCTCAGATGGGGACGATCCATATATGATTTTTGATCAGTTTTTCGAGACCTATTGAATGGTCAAGGTTTTAGATCTATTTTCCCAACCAAGATTTCATGGTTTTTCGAAAACCCTAAAACCCTAGGCTTAATCATGATAATGAATACACTTATATGTTGAACAGGATAATTAGGGCTGATCAGGACTCAAACTTTTATTCGTGTACCTCCTCAACCTTAGGTAAGCGGGTTCATGCACTTTGAGTATATAGTATTAGCTTTCATCAGTTTATAATCATTATGATAATTAAGATGAATGACATGCATAGTTATGTGTTCAAATTAAATCTTAACAACATCCAAGTTCCTGTAAATTTATTTCTTTAATGTTATGCATCAATGCTATTTCAAGAATCAATGTCGTGTTCATATGAAATCCAGGTAAAGTTAATTAGTTCCAAGATATTGATGAAATATGCAGTGGGTTGGATTACTTTATCCTCATCATGTTAATGTTGAGCTTACAGGCCTTATGAGCACCATTGGTGCATAAGTATCAAGGATACTTCAATCAACCATCAAGATTATGTTATGTGAATCTAAATCCATTGTTCAATTAGTTTCATGCTTTTTCTTATTGCCAAGTTACTAAGTTGTAATAATAATGTTCTATGCCGCTTACTCTAACGTAGTTTTTATTGTATGCATGGCTGGGGGCGGGATGCCCACAGGTACAAAGAAACTTTCAAGAAAGTGATATATGAAGGTCAACTTAAGGAATAGATCAACATTTCCTAAAGATGTATATGGTGGGGTGCCATCTACGCTAGAAGATCCTGATGTTATAGATAACTTTATGTATTAATTATTTTTAATCATGTATATCCTAGTTAGCTTCAATTCAAGAAACCAATTCTGAACAATGTATAAATCAATTTCAATATCAATGTATGGTGTTTGTTTACTTCATTTGCAATGATTATTATGATTGTGACATTCCTTTTGAGCAAGAGTACCCCATATTATAGACAATGTGGGTGTTGCTTCCGTTGCTACCTGTGTGCTTGAAAGGGATGTTACAAAATGGTATCAGAGCAAATAAGTAGATGGCCACCATGTAGAAATCACATCCACATGTTCTAAGTCATAGGTATATAATATTAAGTTCAAGGTATGGGAAACGAAAGTAGGGTCTAGTTAGAAGACACAAGTTAGATAAGGGTTAGGGTTATGTGCTAGATGTTTTAGATTTTGTGTTAACTTTGAATTTGTACATAGCATGCTCTCTGTTCTTCCCACGTGTTTGTGGTATGGGACACAGGCTCATGGGGTTTTGTAGAGAGAATGTTATGTGCAAAATCGTACGTGTCTCGTCCTCTCAAGTGCATGTGGTATGGGACATGTGGATGAGGGAGGTGTTGATACAAGAGTTGACATTAAAGTTTGAGACATATAACCATCTAAACATAATCAAATACATAAGAAGACCAAATATGCATACAAGGGGTAGATAATTTGACAGGGATACAAAAGAAAAATGATGCAATGCTACTAAACAATGTTCTCTTCTATTTTATGATTATGTGCTCAGATTGAACATCATGTGTTATTTCTATGCTTATGAATTATGAAATTATGAAAAATCATGTCTACGTATAAGAAATCATGTTACGTTGATAATTGTCCTCTCCATCATGTTATGTGAGCCTTAATTGGCCTTATGAGCTCTGTGGGAGCATTATGTGAGCCTTAACCGGCCTTATGTGAGCCTTAACCAGTCTTATGTGAGCCTTAATCGGCCTTATGTGAGCCTTAACCGGCCTTATGTGAACCTTAACCGGCCTTATGTGACCCTTAACCGGCCTTATGAGCACTGTGGGTGCAATCCAGGAGAGTGACTATATCAACTCAAGTAAAATTCATGTCTAATATGAATTCACGTCAAGTTAATTAAGTTCTCATGTAATTATGTTAACTATGAGTAAGTCATGTCTTAAGTATGTTATTGAGACTATAAGATAATATTAGAGTTGTTACATGCACAAACTAAGTGAAACCCTAAGGTGGGTAGTACCTTATTATGATATGAAAATTTCGGGGATGAAATTTCTATAAGGTGGATAGGTTGTAACGACCCTCAAAATTCAGTCCCAAAAATTTTGATGTCTAATAAAGGTGAAACCCTAGGTTGAATGAATTTTCTTACATTTGTTCATTTAAGTGGAGACCATGCTTAAGTAGTATGTCAGGACGAGTGTAGACTACATCAAGATACTATGTGAACATTTAATTTGATTCATCAACACTTATACACATCAATGTCAATTAACACACAAAACCTAGCCCTAATTATGCAATGGTGACAAGTTGGTATTGAATGATAGTTTGGGCCCACATACATGTATGATGCATCCCACTAATTGTTGTATGAGTAGATAATAGAATAATAGAGCTTTCCCCGATTTTTGGTAATACAATTCCTTTTTAGTAATCATTAATGTGTTATTTACCCTAAGTAGCTAATAATGTAAAACACATGTTTTCCTAATTCATATCCAAAATCTAATTAGATAATTGAATTCCTCATGGTCGATTTAGCCTACCTATAAAATTTGGTTGGATTTGGATAACCCTTGATGCTCCAAATGATATTAGGAAGCAAGTGGGAGATAATGATGATTTATGATTAATCCTTTAATAACGTACAGATAATCATCCTAGTTTATCCCAAAGTTCAGGATATTTATCCTTGCCCGACCTGTCACACGATGCTTAAGAGGATTGGGCTCTTAGTGAGCCATTGGATGACGATCGGAGGGCAGGGCATTCGTCCCCTACCTCGTGCAAAGTCTGCGCAAAGAAGGGAACAGAATCCCGACCTCGATGGCCTACGATAACCCAACCCTCCCTCAACGATTTCCCGTTATCTCGACACTAATGAAATCAGGAGATCACTGTGATCCTATCGAGCCCTAACTCACTCCATATAAGCGCCTAATGCAAAATCGCCCAATCCACTCTCCTTCTTCAGTCCACGTGGCCGCCATCCCCATGCCAAGAAGGTTCATCGGACCAAGGTCTAGCTACCCAGAAAGCAAGGACGGATATCGAGTAAGCTTCCTCCGCCTCCAATTTTAGCCGAAGCCACGTGAGGAAACGTCGCCGGCCAGGTCTTCTTCCCCATCGACGACGAGGTCGAGCTGGTTTCTCTTACCACCCTAGTCGAATTGCAGATCCAGTAAGCTTCCTGGGATCCTCATTTTCACATTTTCAGTGTTTTGGGATGTTGTCCATTACCCCATTGTTGGGTCGACAAAGCTGCATGCCTGGCTGGAGGGACCTGACCTCCGACTACCCCGCTCATCTGTAGTCAGCCCACGAAAGCCAGTGTTTCTGAGTCAGTAGGGTACCACAAAGATGAATCCAGGTTTGTTTTACTCGAATCGCCTTGTTGTGCCATTTTCCAGTTCGAGCTCCATTTCTCTATTTCCAGCGATTAGTGGACGGTTCATACCTGTTTAGGGGTGGTTTTCGGTCTTCTTGCCATGGGGTTTCCTTCCCCAAGTTCCTGGAGAGGCGACGCATCCTTCTATGCCTTCAATTTTCCCTGATCTAGGACATAATCCCGAATCCTAGTTTGTGATCCTAGCTGCTCTGTTCTTCGACCGGGGCAGAAGCAAGTACCCATAGCTCCAGAGCCCCATGGAGTCCCAACAAGGGCTCGCCGAGGCTGACTCATCCCAAGGAACCAGTTTAGCAACTTGTTTTCGTCATATCAAGTTAGAGGGTTGAAGTTTGTGTGAGGTTCCTTGCTCCAACAGGACCTTCAATGCCATTGCATCAAAGAAGAAGCCAGGCGGAGCAATTTACTCACCTACACTCACAAACCAAATCGAATTATCATGTATCCAAGGGCGTTTCTGGTATTTCACGAAGTTTGTTTGATAACATCTGTGTTTGTTTTAACTGAGATTTTGACCAATTCGGTCCCTGTCACGCTATGCTTAGAAAATAGCTTGGAGGGCACATCGGCCTTTTCCCCTACGTGAGGTCAGGTTTCAGAAATCATATTTAAATGTTTATCTAGCTTCTGATTGGCCATTTTTAACCTGATTTTCAATAAATCATAGAAAATAATTCATAGCTCAGATGGGGACGATCCATATATGATTTTTGATCAGTTTTTTGAGACCTATTGAATGGTCAAGGTTTTAGATCTATTTTCCCAACCAAGATTTCATGGTTTTTTGAAAACCCTAAAACCCTAGGCTTAATCATGATAATGAATACACTTATATGTTGAACAGGATAATTAGGACTGATCAGGACTCAAACTTTTATTCGTGTACCTCCTTAACCTCAGGTAAGTGGGTCCATGCACTTTGAGTATATAGTATTAGCTTTCATCGGTTTATAATCATTATGATAATTAAGATGAATGACATGCATAGTTATGTGTTCAAATTAAATCTTAACAACATCCAAGTTCCTGTAAATTTATTTCTTTAATGTTATGCATCAATGCTATTTCAAGAATCAATGTCGTGTTCATATGAAATCCATGTAAAGTTAATTAGTTCCAAGATATTGATGAAATATGTAGTGGGTTGGATTACTTTATCCTCATCATGTTAATGTTGAGCTTACGGGCCTTATGAGCACCATTGGTGCATACGTATCAAGGATACTTCAATCAACCATCAAGATTATGTTATGTGAATCTAAATCCATTGTTCAATTAGTTTCATGCTTTTTCTTATTGCCAAGTTACTAAGTTGTAATAATAATGTTCTATGCCACTTACTCTAACGTAGTTTTTATTGTATGCATGCCTGGGGGCGGGATGCCCACATGTACAAAGCAACTTTCAAGAAAGGGCTATATGAAGGTCAACTTAAGGAATAGATCAACATTTCCTAAAGATGTATATGGTGGGGTGCCATCTACGCTAGAAGATCCTGATGTTATAGATAACTTTATGTATTAATTATTTTTAATCATGTATATCCTAGTTAGCTTCAATTCAAGAAACCAATTCTGAACAATGTATAAATCAATTTCAATATCAATGTATGGTGTTTGTTTACTTTATTTGCAATGATTATTATGATTGTGACATTCCTTTTGAGTAAGAGTACCCCATATTATAGACAATGTGGGTGTTGCTTCCGTTGCTACCTGTGTGCTTGAAAGGGGTGTTACAAAATGGTGTCAGAGCAAATAAGTAGATGGCCACCATGTAGAAATCACATCCACATGTTCTAAGTCATAGGTATATAATATTAAGTTCAAGGTATGGGAAACCAAAGTAGGGTCTAGTTAGAAGATACAAGTTAGATAAGGGTTAGGGTTATGTGCTAGATGTTTTAGATTTTGTGTTAACTTTGAATTTTTACATAGCATGCTCTCTCATCTTCCCACGTGTTTGTGGTATGGGACACATGCTCATGGGGTGTTTTAGAGCGAATGTTATGTGCAAAATCGTACGTGTCTCGTCCTCTCAAGTGCATGTGGTATGGGACATGTGCATGAGGGAGGTGTTGAGACAAGAGTTGACATTAAAGTTTGAGACATATAACCATCTAAACATAATTAATTACATAAGAAGACCAAATATGCATACAAGGGGTAGATAATTTGACAGGGATACAAAAGAAAAATGATGTAATGCTACTAAACAATGTTCTCTTGTATTTTATGATTATGTGCTCGGATTGAACATCATGTGCTATTTCTATGCTTATGAATTATGAAATTATGAAAAATCATGTCTACGCATAAGAAATCATGTTATGTTGATAATTGTCCTCTCCATCATGTTATGTGAGCCTTAATTGGCCTTATGAGCTCTGTGGGAGCATTATGTGAGCCTTAACTGGCCTTATGTGAGCCTTAACCGGTCTTATGTGAGCTATAATCGACCTTATGTGAACCTTAACCGACCTTATGTGACCCTTAACCGGTCTTATGAGCACTGTGGGTGCAATCCAGGAGAGTGACTATATCAACTCAAGTAAAATTCATGTCTAATATGAATTCACGTCAAAGTTAATTAAGTTGTCATGTAATTATGTTAACTATGAGTAAGTCATGTCTTAAGTATGTTATTGAGACTATAAGATAATATTAGAGTTTTTACTTGCACAAACTAAGTGAAACCCTAAGGTGGGTAGTACCTCATTATGATATGAAAATTTCGGGGACGAAATTTCTATAAGGTGGATAGGTTGTAACGACCCTCAAAATTCAGTCCCAAAAATTTTGATGTCTAATAAAGGTGAAACCCTAGGTTGAATGAATTTTCTTACATTTGTTCATTTAAGTGGAGACCATGCTTAAGTAGTATGTCAGGACGAGTGTAGACTACATCAAGATAATATGTGAACATTTAATTTGATTCATCAACACTTATACACATCAATGTCAATTAACACACAAAACCTAGCCCTAATTATGCAATGGTGACAAGTTGGTATTTAATGATAGTTTGGGCCCACATACATGTATGATGCATCCCACTAATTGTTGTATGAGTAGATAATAGAATAATAGAGCTTTCCCCGATTTTTGGTAATACAATTCCTTTTTAGTAATAATTAATGTGTTATTTACCCTAAGTAGCTAATAATGTAAAACACATGTTTTCCTAATTCATATCCAAAATCTAATTAGACAATTGAATTCCTCATGGTCGATTTAGTCTACCTATAAAATTTGGTTGGATTTGGATAACCCTTGATGCTCCAAATGATATTAGGAAGCAAGTGGGAGATAATGATGATTTATGATTAATCCTTTAATAACGTACATATAATCATCCTAATTTATCCCAAAGTTCAGGATATTTAGCCTTGCCCGACCTGTCACACGATGCTTAAGAGGATTGGGCTCTTAGTGAGCCGTTGGATGACGATCAGAGGGCAAGGCATTCGTCCCCTACCTCGTGCAAAGTCTGCGTAGGGAAGGGAATAGAATCCCGACCCCGATGGCCTACGATAACCCAACCCTCCCTCAACGATTTCCCGTTATCTCGACGCTAATGAAATCAGGAGATCACTGCGATCCTATCGAGCCCTAACTCACTCCATATAAGTGCCTAACGTAAAATTGCCCAATCCACTCTCCTTCTTCAGTCCACGGCGCCGCCATCCCCATGCCAAGAAGGTTCATCGAACCAAGGTCTAGCTACCCAGAAAGCAAGGACGGCTATCGAGTAAGCTTCCTCCGCCTCCAATTTTGGCCGAAGCCACGTGAGGAAATGTCGCCGGCCAGGTCTTCTTCCCCATCGACGATGAGGTCGAGCTGGTTTCTCTTACCACCCTAGTCGAATTGCAGATCCAGTAAGCTTCCTGGGATCATCATTTTCACCTTTTCAGTGTTTTGGGATGTTGTCCATTACCCCATTGTTGGGTCGACAAAGCTCCATGCCTGGCTGGAGGGACCTGACCTCCGACTACCCCTCTCATCTGTAGTCAGCCCACGAAAGCCAATGTTTCTGAGTCAGTAGGGTACCACAAAGATGAATCCATGTTTGTTTTACTCGAATCGCCTTGTTGTGCCGTTTTCTAGTTCGAGCTCCATTGCTCTGTTTCCAGCGATTAGTGGACGGTTCATACCTGTTTAGGGGTGGTTTTCGATCTTCTTGCCATGGGGTTTCCTTCCCCAAGTTCCTGGAGAGATGACACATCCTTCTATGCCTTCAATTTTCCCTGATCCAGGACATAATCCTGAATTCTAGTTTGTGATCCTAGCCGCTCTGTTCTTCGACCGGGGCGGAAGCAAGTACCCATAGCTCCAGAGCCCCATGGAGTCCCAACAAGGGCTCGCCGAGGCTGACTCATCCCAAGGAACCAGTTTAGCAACTTGTTTTCGTCATATCAAGTTAGAGGGTTGAAGTCTGTGTGAGGTTCCTTGTTCCAGCAGGACCTTCAACGCCATTGCAGCAAAGAAGAAGCCAGGCAGAGCAATTTACTCACCTACACTCGCAAACCAAATCGAATTATCATGTATCCAAGGGCGTTTCTGGTATTTCACGAAGTTTGTTTGATAACATATGTGTTTGTTTTAACTGAGATTTTGACCAAGTCGATCCCTGTCATGATATGCTTAGAAAATAGCTTGGAGGGCACATCGGCCTTTTCCCCTACGCGAGGTCAGGTTTCAGAATTCATATTTAAATGTTTATCTAGCTTCTGATAGGCCAGTTTTAACCTGATTTTCAATAAATCATAGAAAATAATCCATATATGATTTTTGATCAGTTTTTCGAGACCTATTGAATGGTCAAGGTTTTAGATCTATTTTCACAACCAAGATTTCATGGTTTTTTGAAAACCCTAAAACCCTAGGCTTAATCATGATAATGAATACACTTATATGTTGAATAGGATAAATAGGACTGATCAGGACTCAAACTTTTATTCGTGTACCTCCACAACCTCAGGTAAGCGGGTCCATGCACTTTGAGTATATTGTATTAGCTTTCATCGGTTTATAATCATTATGATAATTAAGATGAATGACATGTATAGTTATGTGTTCAAATTAAATCTTAACAACATCTAAGTTCCGGTAAATTTATTTCTTTAATGTTATGCATCAATGCTATTTCAAGAATCAATGTCGTGTTCATATGAAATCCAGGTAAAGTTAATTAGTTCCAAGATATTGATGAAATATGTAGTGGGTTGGATTACTTTATCCTCATTGTGTTCATGTTGAGCTTACGGGCCTTATGAGAACCATTGGTGCATAAGTATCAAGGATACTTCAATCAACCATCAAGATTATGTTATGTGAATCTAAATCCATTGTTCAATTAGTTTCATGCTTTTTCTTATTGCCAAGTTACTAAGTTGTAATAATAATGTTCTATGCCGCTTACTCTAACGTAGTTTTTATTGTATGCATGGCTGGGGGCGGGATGCCCACAGGTACAAAGCAACTTTCAAGAAAGGGCTATATGAAGGTCAACTTAAGGAATAGATCAACATTTCCTAAAGATGTATATGGTGGGGTGCCATCTACGCTAGAATATCTTGATGTTATAGATAACTTTATGTATTAATTATTTTTAATCATGTATATCCTAGTTAGCTTCAATTCAAGAAACCAATTCTGAACAATGTATAAATCAATTTCAATATCAATGTATGGTGTTTGTTTACTTTATTTGCAATGATTATTATGATTGTGACATTCCTTTTGAGCAAGAGTACCCCATATTATAGACAATGTGGGTGTTGCTTCCGTTGCTACATGTGTGCTTGAAAGGGGTGTTACCTAGCCATAGTCACCGAGCCAGAGTCCAAAGTACGACCCTTAGAGGAGATAGAGGTTGTTTCGGAGTATGCGAACGTGTTTCTAGATGATATACCACGGATTCCCCCTGAGAGGGAGGTAGATTTCTCCATTGAGTTAGCTCCCAGGACTAGCCCTATATCTAAGGCACCCTATAGAATGGCCCCACCTGAGTTGCTTGAGTTGAAGACTCAGTTGCAAGAGTTGCTAGATAAATGTTTTATCTGACCTAGTACGTCACCTTGGGGAGCACCAGTCCTTTTTGTGAATAAGAAGGATGGATCACTCTGGATGTGTATTGATTACCGGATGATCAACCAGGCGACCATTAAGAACAAGTACCCCCTACCCAGGATAGATGACCTTTTTGACCAGCTCAAATCGGCCTGAGTCTTTTCCAAGTTGGATTTTAGGTCAGGATACCATCATGTGAGAGTAATGAGTGAGGATATACCTAAGACAACTTTCCGACCCTGATATGGCCATTATGAGTTTGTGGTCATGCCATTTGGGTTATCCAATGCACCTAGTGTCTTTATGAACCTTATGAACAATGTGTTCCAACCCTTCCTTGACTCCTTTGTGATCGTGTTCATTGACAAAATCTTGGTGTATTCCGATGACCTAGTTCAACACTGTGACCATCTGGGTAGAGTCCTTGATATCTTGAGAAAGTAGAAGTTCTACGGAAAGTTCTCTAAATGTGAGTTTTGGATAGACTGAGTCATGTTTCTCAGACACATCATGTAACATCCATGACCTGGGTTATGTTCTAACCCTAGATGTTTTACTTGATAAAGTTGATTAGATGCTTTCTCTTATCTTTTGAAAAGTAATTAAGGCTCAAGAAGAACTTATGTTTCAATTTTAGTCCTTTTTGAATAATGTTGAAACAATGTTTTACATGTGTTGGACTAAATTGCAAATTACCCAAGTTGAGAGGTTAACTTGCAAATGTTACATGATAAAATGTTCCTCAAGTTTTGAAGCATCATAAGAATGAAAATGATGCAAAGTTATGGCTTGAGGTAGCCTGAGCACCAAGAAAGAGCTTATTGAGCAATGTTTGTTTATTAAAACCTAGTTTTGGTGTAATGGGCAATTTACCCAAAACCTAGGGTTCAATATGCAAAATACCACTTCTAGAGAGTCCCTCATGTTTCTTGACATCACGTAGAGAAAAGAAAATGCAAGGGGCATCTCATTTGAATCATTTTTAGGAGAGAGAATTTTGATATTAAAATAATCAAGATTTAAGCATAATTGGAAACATAATTCAATTTAATGCAAAAAAATAAATATATTAATGGGAGTGCCCTTCAACCAAATATGTGAAGGTTGAATTTGGATAAGTGTGGACGTCCTTTTGCCTTGCTATGGCACCAAAAATATCCTAAGTGAGTGGAGAGCCCACTCACATTAGTAAACTAAAAAGTAATATCCACTAAATATGGGATATTAGTATTATATGAATTAAGGTGCTTAATTGCTTTTTCTTTCATTCATGGATAATGAAGATGAATTCGAAGGTGGAGTTGATAGTTTCGTATTCAAGGAAGTAAGGGGGGTTAAGTGGCACTAATTTGGGGAGTTGAAGGATTATTATAAGACTTTCTCTCTCTTGAAATCCCCTTATATATACCTCATTTTCCACCCACATAAGGACTCTTTTTCCGGATTTTCTTTCTCTCCTTGCTTTGTCTGAGCACAAGGGAGCCTAGGAGCAACAGGAGGACGAACTCCAACCTATAGGTAAGCTCCTTAATCATCTTCAATCTTGATTTCATGGTGGAAATCGAAAATCAATGCTTGATTTCTTCTTTTCTCCATTCAATCTTCAATCCTAGCCATTTCTTTTCACTCAAAGACCTGAGGATGGGCCTTGGACAATTGAGAAAGCTTCATTCACCATTAGAGACGTGAATCTTGAAGATTGGTTTCAACTTTGAAGGTGGGTTATATAACTTAAACCCTTAAATGTTATTATTACATTCAATTCATCATCACTTGTTGATTATTTTGTTCTTTTTGAAATTCCTTTGAATAATTGATGAAATTTCCATAAGAATGGCAGTACATTTGGAAGGATCGAAGCTTGATGATGATGACATCATCATAAGCACACACCTCAATGAATATCTTGGGCAAACAGTTTCACTCTTGAGACTAAACGATCTCGAGATCGTCTGGTGAGCAAACGGTCTCAAGACCGTTTGACACCAAATGGTCTCAAGACCATTTGGGGTCAAATGACCTCAAGACCATTTGAGGTCAGGTCATGTCATGGTTGAATGGTGATTCAATGGTTTCAATTGAATTAGTTCCAATAACATCAACAATTGATGGTTTCTTGATTTCAAAACCCTAATAGATGGTTTCTTGATTTCAAAACTCTAATTTATGGTTCAAATAGTTTCATCAAACTGTTTGGTCATGTTGACCGTGTGGAAGAGTTGACCGTATGGAGGAGTTGACCGTTTGGGAGAGTTGACCATTTAGAGGTCTAAACGGTTTCAAAACCGTTTGAGGTGTTGATTCAAGACCGTTTGGTCATGTTGACCGTATGGAAGAGTTGACCGTTTGGAGCTCTAAACGGTTTCAAAACCATTTGAGGTGTTGATTCAAGTCGGTTTGGTCATGTTGACCGTATGGAAGAGTTGACCATTTGGAGGTCTAAATGGTTTTAAACCGTTTGAAGGGACTAATTCAAGATCGTTTGGAGATTTCAATCTAAACCGTTTAAAGGCACAATTAGCTCAAAACTATTTGAAGGTTCATTAGTCCAAGATTGTTTGAAGGATCAATTAACCTCAAACCTAAATGAGTGATCATAAAGTATCTCAAGGTTGATTACAATAAAAGTATCACTAAGGTACTTAGTGAATAAGTATGCTTAGAATAATTGATATTTGATGCTTATGGAAGCAATGACTCAATACACTATGCCAACCCTTCATTCAAATTGATTCAACCTAATCAAGATTGAAGTAATTAACATCCTAGAAAAGATAAGAGAGAGGAACTCATAAGTGAGTGATAATCATGTAGTGATTAATCTTCAACACTTTCAAAATGAAATATGTAATTAGGGTATGATCCAGGATGATGAGATCATAAAAGCCTAATCGAGAAGGTTAATGAACCCTAACCCTAATTTAGGGCAATCCTAAGTGAAACCCTATACAGGGTGATGGTGTAACCCTAATTTAGGGTAATCATATGATAAACCATAATTAAGGGTATTTTATTGGTAAACCCTAATTTAAAAGAGGATGTTTCATGAAACCCTAAATTTGGGTAAAGCTTCATGAAATCCTAATTTGGGGAAATGTTGTAAGAAACCCTAATTCAGGGTAATGAACCCTAACCCTAATTTAGGGCAATGCTAAGTGAAACCCTAATACAGGGCAAAGGTACGAGAAACCCTAATTTTGGGTTATAGTGCATAAAACCCTAATTTTGGGCAATGAGATGATTAACCATAGCCCTAATGATGGATAATGGGATGAGTATCCCTAATTGACATGAATTGGGAAACCCTAACCCTAATAAGGGAATAGTGGGGCTATCCTTGTATTGCATAGTGCAGATATGTAATTGATATAGTTGTTGTCATAATTACTAACCATGCAGGTATCATGAGATGGTGAGCATAGCCAGGTATGAGCTATGATGCTTTATTATTGAAATTGTTTTATGAGCCTTGTGAGCCATAACATGCCTTTTTGCCAAATGAGAGGTAATAAGAGATATAATGGGCTTGGTCTACCATGTGAGATGCTTATGTAACAAGTATCATATTTACCTTGGTCAAGATGACCTGAAGGTATTAGTTACCTAATAAGTGGTAACAAGTGTTCTATGATGAACTGAGGGTTTGAATACCCATATTTCATTGTCATGATGATGAGTTGTTGAGAAATGAGAATGCACCTGATGAGGTAAGGGATTGAGATCCCAGTGTTTTATTAGAGTTTGGAACATTACTTGATGAAGGTATAACACATTCTTTGTAGCAATGGTTATAATAAATATTTGAAAACTTGATTGATGCTAAAAGAATATGGTAATGTACTTAATTAATCAAGTGAAATCTTATCATGTAGAGCCCTGACCATAGAATCCATCATCGTCAGTAGTTGGTGATGGTGAAATAGGTTTTCCTACGAGATCTCCTGGAGTGCATACTGTTGAGTATGTAGGGGTTATGGGCGTGATTATCCTTACGCCCTAATGTGGGATTGATGGAAGATAAACATTAAATCTCTCAATCCTTCATTATATGTGCCAGGATGGATGTATCACAAATCTCCCGATGATGATTAATGCCAGATCGATGTGAGAAAACATGAAATCTCTCGATTTCGAAGAGAGTGCAGCCGCCACTATAGCTCTATAACAAAGTTTCCAGTATACCCTGGGAAGCTATATATCTCTGAGATATGAGATGTCCTGCATGTTGTACTCATACTGACTGGGGAGGATGAGGTCATGCAGTCCGACTCTTCCATTGACCTATGTATGGAACCGATTTTGACTTCACAGTAATAGGTTGGAGTATGAGCGGTATACCTCATTTCCTCAGGGCTTAAGTATGATTGTAAAATGTAATCAACTGTGTAGCGTATTCACTTAAGTCTGAAATACGAGAATCATTGGTTGATGATATCTTGCTTAGCATATCTTAGCTGAATAAATGTTATACATGTTCTTCATATTCCTTATTAGATAATGACATACTGCTTTATCAAGTTATGAGATGAAATACTTTGAAGAAGAACATTGCTCTAATATGCTTAGATAATTGATTGATCTGTTGTTGAATACTTACAATTCCTCTGCTCTGTTGTATTCCATCAAATGGAAATAATAATATTTCTGGCGGAGAGTTATATCTCTCGCTGGGGCAATTTTTAATTGTCTCACCCTCGTGGAATCTAACTTTTTAGGTAAACACAGTAGAAGAGGCAGAAACCCTACTGCAGGGGAAGAGCAACATCATCAATAACAGGGACAACAATGATATTCCAGGTGGAGACACTGACTGTCATGTTTTGTATAGAGAGTCCTAGGTGTCGTCTATGTACTCTCAGGTCCTCAGAGTAGTAGTCAGTAGTTAGTTTAATGAACTGACCTGAGGTTTTGGTTTGATGCCTTGAGGTTCTTATGTTGCCTATGAACAGTTTTAACAGGGCAATTGATGTATGTAATCCTCAAGAAGAGATAGTACAGAACATGTACTGATGAGCTAGAATGTAATTAAATTACTTTAGTTCTTTTTAAAAGAGTTTTCCTGTGTATGAATCTCTTTGAAGGTGTTTTATTTTTAGTGATTTTCAGTAATCTGCTGCTAACGAACGCTTCCGCTTAAGTAGATCTTATTTTGAGATTTATATGCCACAATTTAGTGGTATCATATCTCTAGGTTCGCTGAGTCTATAGAGACATAGGATTAAGTCGTTGAGTTTGTTCTAGTGTCTTCCAGTTTATCCGATAGTGACTTCTGCTCATATAGGAGGAGAAGAAGAACTTGAAGATGTCTGGATCACACGAAGAACACACTGCTGAGAGTAGTGTTGCTGCACCAAGAAGAGGTTCAAGGGACCAGACTAGGGAAGAACATGTACCTAAACAGCCCCAGTTTGACCCAACCATGATAGAGAATCCAGCTTTCAACGCTCTGTTTGGGAAGTTCATGGCAGTTATGACACACATGACGGATAGGATGCCACCACCTACATGAGGGTACCAGCCCATAATGAGGGACAGGGAGTTGGTAAAACTTTTGAGAGACTTCGCTGGGTAGGAACCATAGAGTATGTTGGCACAGCTGGCCCAACAGATGCAGACTTATGGTTGACTGAACTGGAGAAGTCTTTCAGAATTCTCAATATTCCTGAAGCTGAAAAGGTGAGGCATGCAGTGTACCTACTGAAAGGGAGTGCTAGTCACTGGTGGACTATTGAAGAAGGCAAAAGGCCAGGCGTTGAAGTCGGATGGGAAGAATTCTGACAAGAATTTGTCATTAGATACTTTCCTAAGACTTACCGAGATGAGAAGATATCTCAGTTTGAAAGGATAAGACAAGGTCCGATGAACATTAGCGAGTATGAGGCTAAGTTCATGGAGCTTCTGTGGTTCTATCTGCATATGGAAGCTATGGAGGAGGAAAGAATTCGACATTTTGAGAAGGGGTTAAATGCTGAATTAACCACTCATGTATCTGCTCTAGAGAATAAGAAGATGTTTGCTACCTTTGTGGAGTCCGTGAGATGGATAGAAAGGTCGGTGATCGAGAAGCGACAGACCAGTGGTAAGAAGGTGTACACTCAGTTCCAAGGACAGAGGTCCGAGAGCTTTAAGTAGATGAGGTTTTCTAGCACCGGTAGCACCATTAAGATTCAATACTAAGACACAATGGACGTCAAGCAAGGGTAGAGGTCGTAGTTTACTACTAAAGGGAACCCACAACTCAGCCTCAATGTCAGTAACAGGACCACCCAGGCCACAATGGGAGAACAAAAGCTGTTACAAATGCGGGAAGATGGGGCATTTGACGAAAGATTGTCGAGTTAGAGACGTGAGTGTGACTCAACCTCTGAGGCAGAGTTAGCAAGGATCTCAGAGGAGACAGTTTTCTAGTGGCGCTCGAGGACGTGGACACGCGTCACAAGCTGGATCGTCAGCACCCAACAACCGAGCACCGGGTCAACATCAAGCAATGACTAGATTCCATGTGATGAATCAACTTGAAGCAGTAGTTAACCCACATGTTGTGACAGGTCAGATGGAATTGTTTTATTCTGATATGTCTTCATCCTACTTTGTATCTATTTTAATTGATCCGGGTGCTACACATTCCTTTATCACTAGAGAAGTGATTCTTGACTACAACATGATAGTTGGTCATAGAACAGAAAGTTTGTTATTAGAAACCCCTTTGTTGGGAACTGTAGTGCTGCGGGAGGTGTGTTCTCCCTGCACTCTTTCCTTTTCTGAACATCGCATTCAGGTGGATCTTATACCACTTGAGATGCACGGGTTTGACATAATTCTTGGAATGGACACCCTAGAAAAATATAGGGTTGTCTTGGATTGTGATTCCAAGCAAGCTGTGTTCACTGATGATGATGACACATGGATATTTCAGGGAGATAGAAAGATTCTTCCAACCTGTCTTGTGTCAGCTATGGTAGTTGAGAAGTTGATGAGACAAGGATGCTTTGCATTCTTGGCACATGTGGTAGACACCACAATGGAGAGCTCTAATCTTTCTGAAGTTCTAATAGTTAGGGAGTTTGAAGATGTGTTCCCTGAGGAACTTCCTGGTGTACCTCCGCCCTGAGAGATTGATTTTGAGATTAATCTAATCCTGGGCATGCAACCAATAGAACAAACACCGTATAGAATGACACCTGTTGAGATGGCAGAGCTCAAGAAACAACTGCAGGAGTTGCTTGAGAAGGGTTTTATCCGACCGAGTACTTCACCATGGGGTGCTCCAGTTCTCTTTGTTAAGAAGAAGGATGGATCGATGCGATTGTGCATTGATTACAGATAGTTAAATAAAGTAACTATAAAGAACAAGTATCCTCTGCCGAGGATAGATGACCTGTTTGATCAGTTGTGTGGTGCAACTATCTTCTCTAAGATAGATCTGAGGTCGGGATACCATCAGTTGCGTATCAAGGAGAGTGACATACCCAAGTCTGTCTTTAGGACAAGGTATGGTCACTGCAAGTTCATAGTTATGTTGTTTGGACTAACTAATGCACCAGCTGCATTCATGGAACTCATGAATAGAATCTTTCGGCCCTTTCTTGATCAGTTCATAGTAGTCTTCATAGATGACATCTTGATCTATAGTAGAGATGCTCAACAACATGAGCAGCACCTCCGTTAGGATTTAACTTTGCTAAGAGAGCATCAGCTGTATGCTAAGTTTAGCAAATGTGAGTTCTGGTTACCAGAAGTTTTCTTTCCTAGGACATGTAATATCTACCTTAGGTATCCGTGTTGATCCTAAGAAGGTAGAATTTGTCCTGCAATGGGAACAACCGAAGACACCAACGGAGATTCGTAGTTTTCTTGGATTGGCAGGCTACTACAGGAGGTTCATTAAGAACTTCAGCTCTATAGCTTTACCCCTAACGAAGTTGACTAAGAAGGAGGTTCCTTTTATCTGGAATGACAAGTGTCAACATTCTTTCCAGTTGTTGAAAGAAAGATTAACAAGTGCACATGTGCTAGTGTTACCTGACCGGCCTAAATCGCGCGTCCTAAATTTTTAGGCAGATTTGAGGTAGTCGAGCTTTTACATTTATAAACCTGAATCCTTCTAGGCCCCCGCAACTTTGTTTACGGGGTCGAAGTAGATATACGGGGTCGAACACAGGGACAAGGGGGTAGTGTTGAGAACCCAAAATCGACACGCTACACTCCGGCAGGTAAAAGAGATTGTAAATTCCCCAGAAGGGAAGCGTAAAGATGTCACAAACAAAACAAGAAAACTATCTCCAAGTGGAGTTACTAGAAAGATTTAAGGTTTTAGTCATTTAGCAGTTTTTAGGGGTTTTTATGCGATAGAAACAGAAAGATAAAACTAGAACTAGAGCAAGGTACGAAGGATAGGACTATAGCAAAACAAGCGGTACCGGTAACATCCTGTACCCCTCCTCTCAGAGCGAGTACCTCTAACCAAGCCTCGACACCCCTCTCTGGGTTGCTGGGCTCAAAGTTAGAGTGGAATGTCACTGAAACGACTCCGTTCCAGGCACTCTCGTACTCCAGAAATGGTCCAAACACTAGAGCCACAACACAACTCTCGAAGTTGTTGCAACGGGAAAACACGATTCGGTAGCTAAGTGAAACGCGATCCAAAACATGCAAGCTAGAGTTCGGATATCAAACATAGCAGTCATCCAACATATTGCACCAAGCATAGAGCAGCAAGTAATTAAGCATTTCCATTTCTATAAGCATTAAAGGTCTTAATTACAATGCATAAGTAAAGGAATTAAATAACAGAATTAAAGATAGGTGTCACCTTCTTGATGTAGAAGAACGACATGCTACAGTAGCCATCCCGCCCGATACTGCCATGTCGGGCGGCACGCTCTCTCAAGCAGCACACCGCGACGGACGACTGCATCGCTCAAGGACCTGGCCGATATGCTCAAGTCGGGCGGTACACCCTCTCGGGCGACACGCCTGACGGGCGGAGCGTATCGGGTTCATTATCGTGTCGGGCATGGAGCTACGTATCCTATTGCCGGGCACTGGTGTCGGGCACTCGTGTCACGTATCTACATCGGCTGATATCGGCTCCCAGTGTCGCCCGGTACAGTCCTAGGTGAACCAGTCCCCTCCCTCTCGGGATGGGGAAGAGCTCACCTAGTGTCGCCCGGTACGAATACTGGAGCACGATACGCCTGCTCTCGCAACCTCCTCCGAAGATCACTCGACTCTTTGAAACCTGAAGTGACCAAGCTTGTCCGAATTGTCTAAGTTGTCTTTTCGGCTCCCTGTAGCTGCTATTTATAGGCAGCTGGTCGGGAGAAGGTATGGTGCTCGAAGCGCCACGTATCCTCCTCTCCGCCGTTCAGTTGGTGGTCGGCTGAAGCGGGTATCGCCCGGTATTGCCTAGCACAAGGAGGTCAGCTATAGGGCATCGTGGCGAGAGGCGCCTGCCAGTGGTCGGCCGATATCGTGCGGCACATGGAGTGGTTGCGGTGCGCTTGGCTCCCTGTCGGGTAAAGAGGTGTGTCGTCCATCGGTACCTTCTCACGCGGCATCCTTGCGTCGCGCGTCGTCATATCGCGCAGCCTTGCCGGTCAGCGTGTGTATCGGGCGTCAGGGGACCGGGACAGTCTTGGACTTATTTGCGGGCCGGAACGACCTTATTGGTGCTAAATGGGCCAAAATAGGAGGAAACTCTGCAAAAGATAGAAATATTGGACTGAGAGCATTGCTTGGCTAATTATTGCGGAAATGCATATAAAAGAGAGGAAAAAGGCAGAAAAGGGCAGTTTTGATAACAGGATAAAGGCCAAAAACATCACAAAATTTGGTGTTATCAACTCCCCCAAACTTAGCGTTTTGATTGTCCTCAATCAATATTTAAACTTTATTTAGCGATGCTTCTTCTTGCATAGTATAGTTCTCAGGCTAAGGGGTAAAACAAGTATTGTAATGCCTTTAGAGATAATGCTGTCTCATTACGGACAAAAGATTTTGTTTTTCCTGCCTTATTGTTTAAGTAAGATTATTCTCTACAGCTTTGGTGAGACTTTGTTGTATGATTCCGAAGTTAGCTTACACACCAAATAGCTTTATTTTCGGGGCAGAAAGTTGTGTAAAGGGTAGGCTAAGGCTTTTTGGATTTTCTTCTTGTTCCCCATCAGTCCATCCAGGCAAGGGTCCGTTAACGGGCAAGTGGTCCCTGCAGTCCAAGCCAGTTGGCTTTAGAGCAGTGATTTCACATCCTACGTACCACAGCCCCGGATCTACCATGCCTAAAGATGGGTACTTTTGGGAAACAAGTGTGTGTAAATTTTTTCTTTTATTGGGCACAACTCTCATGCTTTTATTCACGCTCATAAGGCTTCTCTCTCTTCTTGGGGTTTTTGTCTGGTAAGGGGAAACAAAGAGATTCTTGCTGTTTGGGCAGCTTTTTCCTTCTCCATACTCGTCTCTTAGCTGTTTGCGAGATTATTATATTTTTCAAAATTTTTGACATGGAAAAATGTAATCTTCTGTTTGTTCGAAGCAACATTATCAGAAAGATATAACAAAACTTACATCACATTAAGCATACAGAAAACAAACTTTTGCAAGAAGTTGCATCAAGTTTTTATTATTATTACAACAACTTTGTACATATACATAGGGACATAAATTTGAAAGGGGCAGATTTTTGAAAATTTTTATATGGCATACATGCGTAGATCAGATATACAAGAAGCTATAAGAGCACATCAGATAAAAATGGAACCCTAAGCATAGAAAGCTTGAAGAGTTAAAAATTTCATACCTCCCTCACTGGCACACAGGTACCCCCCCAAACTTACTCTGCACTCTGTCCCAGAGTGGTGAAGAAGGTAATGTTTAGCCAGTGAGGGTTAGCTCACTGATGTGCTGCAATATGCTCCTATGAAGTTGTAGCATGCCATTGGAAGGTTGTCTAGCGGGTTCGCTGCGGCCAATGAGAGGTTGAGCAGGAGCGTAAACCCTCAAAATTCACTTATGTCCCACCTTTTCTCCAGATCTCCGTTGTGAACATGAACAAAAGGACTGATTATCAGTCCCAGTTCAGTCCCAGGAGTGTGTAGTCAGGGTGGGCCCTCTCCCTTAGGAGGACGGGACCGGAATGCCCCAAACTTGTTCGGAGGCCTTGGTCATCGTACTCGTGCTGTCTCTGGAGATGGTCCTAAACCACTGCAGAGACAGGCTGATAACAAGGTGACCCTCCATTTGAGCTATCACATGAAGAAGAATCCATCCCTTTCTTGTTGGTGCCATTTCTGTCCGACAGTTGTTGCTGATCCCCGCGCTGTGCTTGCTGGCACGGCCGGTGGTTTGCTCCGTACGAGCCATACCTGTTATTCAAATTTAAAATTTATTTACACGTTAGGAAGATAAAAAGAAAAATTGTTAAAACTTGTCTCGCGGTATAAACCCGGGTAGATCCAGGGCGATACGAGATCGGACGATACGAGGTTGCCACGCGATACGACTTGCCGCACGACACTGGTGTATCGGGCGACAATCATGTCGGGCGATAAGGTCACATGAAACAAGAACCTGATAGCAAGACGTGAAAAGTATTGCGCCCGATATGGGTATATCGGCCGATAAGGTCGTCAAAGAGCAACTTCTCGACGGGACGTCACAAGAGAAAAATGTGTCACCCGATATGGCGTATCGGGCAAACACCATCGGTCGTTATGTTGTGCAAAACCACGTCGGGCGATACAAGATTCGAAAAGGCTCGTAATCCCGATAGGCAGCGCGCGATAGGAAAAGCTCGTGTCGAGCGATAAGCCTGTCGGGGGATAAGCGTGTCGGGCGATACCTTTGCTCATAGGAGCCATCGCCCGATACCACGGTGAATGCAACTGGCCGACACGGGAGCAAAAGGGCAGACTACTGCATGCGTTACAGGTGGCTAAAATGAGTAAAGAGTGACAGCTCGATATGGTAAAACCTTCGTTCTTATTTATAGCCAGCTCAGCCGGGGGCGAATCGGACATCTCTGGGGCGCGCGTCGGCCAACGGGTCAGGCGGTTCCCGAGACGATGGTCACACCAGTCTCTTAAGGGCATTTATTCTCCTGCACGATAGGGTGCATGCCGTCCGGGAATGCCAACCGTCACAGCCGTTGCGGTGCCCGAGAAACCAAGACCCGGTACGGGCGATCCTGCGCGCCGGCCGATCGGCTGCCCGACACGGGCAAAACAGGCGTGCGAAAAACTAAAACCTAAGAGCAGAAACAACGATTTAAAGGGTAAAACATCATCGGCCAAGGGTTAAGCCTTTGACCTCAGGAAATACTACAGTGGTGACCCATAAAACAGGAGAGTCGGTGCGCTCGGTGGGTGCATCGACTCAGACCTTATTACATGCCATAATGTTTGTTTTTGCAAAGAACAGGAAAAATGCATCCTACTCTATGAAAGAAATAAAAACTCGGGCTGCCTCCCGAGGAGCGCTGAAGTTTGCGTCGCCAGCTCGACCGGCGAGGGATCATCTTGTTCAACCCTTGACTATGCCCATATATTGCAGGTCGATCTCTGCTCTCCTGACAAAGGCCTCATCCTCATAGAATCTTTTCACCCTGTGCCCATTCACTTGAAATACTTTGGTCGGATCGTCCTTTTCGTTAAGCTCCATCATTCCAGATGGGTATATTTTTGACACGGTAAACGGTCCTGACCATCTCGTTTGTAACTTCCCAGGGAAGAGACGAATAGAGGACTTGTATAACAAGACTTTATCCCCCTCGCTTACATATTTTCTCCTGAGCTAGGCGTCATGCCACAATTTTGTCCTCTGTTTGTAGATTTTTGCATTTTCGTAGGCGTTCAATCTCAGCTCTTCAAGCTCTTGAAGCTACAAAAACCTCTTTTCTCCTATTTGTCGAGGTCCATATTTAGGAACTTGATTGCCCAAAGGGCCTTATGTTCCATTTCCAAAGGCAGGTGGCAGGACTTTCTGTAGATAAGCCAGTAGGGGGTGGTTCCAATGGGCGTCTTGTAAGCAGTTCGGTAGGCCCAAAGCATGTCGTCAAGCTTCATGGACCAGTCTTTCCTTGTTCGGATGACAGTTTTCTCCAAGATCTGCTTGATTTGTCTGTTGGAAACCTCTACCTGTCCTGATGTCTGTGGGTGGTAGGGTGTAGCGATCTTTTGCTTTACTCCGTACTTGCGCAGGAGTGCTTCAAACTGCCTTTCCCCGAAGTGTGACCCTCCGTCACTTATAACCGTGCGTGGGACACCGAAACGAGGAAAGATGGTCTTCTCGAAGAGCTTGATAACTGACTTGGCGTCGCAGGTTTGGGTGGCTACCGCTTCCACCCACTTCGATACATAATCCACTGCCACGAGTATGTAATGATACCCCCGGGATGGAGGGAACGGTCCCATGTAGTCGATCCCCCATACGTCAAATATTTCTACTTCTATCCAGCTTGCCATTGGCATCTCATTCCTCTGTCCTATGTTCCCCGTAAATTGGCACTCCTTGCAAGTCTTCACAAATTGTGCGGCATCTTTAAATAATGAGGGCCAGTAGAAACCTGACTGTAGCACCTTCGCTGTTGTTCTTTCGCTACCCAGGTGACCACCGTAGGGGGAGGCGTGGCATTGCTTCAAGATGTCCGCGGTTTCTTCTTATGGGATGCATCTCCTGTATAAGTTATCAGCGCACCTTCTGAATAGGAGAGGATCATCCCAGTAATAGTTTTTGGCGTCCGCGAATAGCTTCTTTTTCTGGTTGTACGTGATGTCAGGAGGCAGTTCTCCACAAGCAAGATAATTGCAGATGTCCGCAAACCAGGGTAGACTTTCTTCTTGAGCTTCGGCCAACTTAAGGGCCTCGTCAGCGTAAAAGCTCAACATTGTCTCCGATGGCAAACGGGATTGTGAAAGCTCCGGGATCCCTTCTCTTATTTGGCGTGTCAGGCTTCAAGAAGGTGGAGGAGGCGGAAGCTAGATATGTTGTCTCTGTCCTTCCTCCCCTTCTCTTCTTTATGATAAGGTCCTTGAGGAACTTGGCGTATGTGGGCATCTCCTCCAGAGCGTCTAGGAAGGGGACTTCAAGATGCAGTTTCCTGATCGAGTCCATGAACTTCTCATGACGCTTCTTCAGATTTGCCTTTATTAGCTTATACGGGAATGGCGGCCTTGGGGTATACGGATTCCTCCCATCAGGTTGCTCGTCCGAAGGCTTCTGTGTAGGCTCTTGAGCTTCTACTTGTCCACCTTCACCCTTTGCGGGAATGGTGCTCTCAGAACTCAGTTCAGGCTCCGATTCGGTTTCAGCTGTGCGCTCCACCGTCTTCCCAGACCTTAGTACCGCCATTCTGGCAGTTTTCGGGTAGGAGAGCGTCTCTCCCGCATGGTTCTTCATCAGTGCATCCATATGGGCCAATCGTTGATCGACTTCCCATTGGCGCATCTGCAGACTCACCATCTGGTGTTGCATGGAATTCTGAGCTCTGGGGCCGGGAAGCATACCCTGTAGCAGCTTGCTGATAATGGTGTCCTGTCTTTTTATGTAGGCAGAAAGCTGACCAACCAAGTTGGGCTGGCTCGTCCTCCCGCCTCGGCCCTGACATTCACCTTCAGGAAGAGATTGCTCACAATGAGACATGATATCAAAACTCGGTGGAGCAGGTCAGCTTTCAGGGTTCCTGCAAGAGCATATAAAAATCAAGTTAGAAAATTGAATTGTTTAGCTTAGGCTAAGAATATTAGTAAGGAGAAAGAATAAAGAAAAAGGGTGCTGTCAAGCTCATTTCCAAGTTTGAGGCACAGGAGTGTAGTTAGTGGATTCAGATTCATCTACAGTACCGTTTTTGCCTTGTCCCCGGCAACGGTGCCAAAAAGTTGACCGGCCTAAATCACGCGTCCTAAATTTTTAGGCGGATTTGAGGTAGTCGAGCTTTTACATTTATAAACCCGAATCCTTCTAGGCCCCCGCAACTTTGTTTACGGGGTCGAAATAGATATACGGGGTCGAACACAGGGACAAGGGGAGTAGTGTTGAGAACCCAGAATCGACACGCTACACTCCGGCAGGTAAAAGAGATTGTAAATTCCCCATAAGGGAAGCGTAAAGATGTCACAAACAAAACAAGAAAACTATCTCCAAGTAGAGTTACTAGAAAGATTTAAGGTTTTAGTCATTTAGCAGTTTTAGGGGTTTTTATGCGATAGAAATAGAAATATAAAACTAGAACTAGAGCAAGGTACGAAGGATAAGACTATAGAAAAACAAGCGGCACCAGTAACATCCTATACCCCTCCTCTCAGAGCGGGTATCTCTAACCAAGCCTCGACACCCCTCTCTGGGTTGTTGGGCTCAAAGTTAGAGTGGAATGTCACTGAAACGACTCCGTTCCAAGCACTCTCGTACTCCAGAAATGGTCCAAACATTAGAGCCACAACACAACTCTCAAAGTTGTTGCGACGAGAAAACATGATTCAGTAGCTAAGCGAAACGCGATCCAAAACATGCAAGCTAGAGTTCAGATATCAAACATAGCAGTCATCCAACATATTGCACCAAGCATAGAGCAGTAAGTAATTAAGAATTTCCATTTCTATAAGCATTAAAGGTCTTAATTACAATGCATAAGTAAAGGAATTAAATAACAGAATTAAAGATAGGTGTCGCCTTCTTGATGTAGAAGAACGACAGGCTGCAGTAGCCATCCCGCCCGATATCGGACAGGGGCCTAGCCCGATACTGCCATGTCGGGCGGCACACTCTCTCAAGCGGCACACCGCGACGGACGACTGCATCGCTCAAGGACCTGGCCGATACGCTCAAGTCGGGCGGTACACCCTCTCGGGCGACATGCCTGACGGGCGGGGCGTATCAGGTTTGTTATCGTGTCGGGCATGGAGCTGCGTATCCTATTGCTGGGCACTGGTGTCGGGCACTCGTGTCGCATATCTACATCGGCCGATATCGGCTCCCAGTGTCGCCCGGTACAGTCCTAGGTGAACCAGTCCCCTCCCTCTCGGGATGGGGAAGAGCTCACCTAGTGTCGCCCAGTACGAACACTGGAGCACGATACGCCTGCTATCGCAGCCTCCTTCGAAGATCACTCGACTCTTCGAAACCTGAAGTGACCAAGCTTGTCTGAATTGTCTAAGCTGTCTTTTTGGCTCCCTGTAGCTGCTATTTATAGGCAGCTGGTCGGGAGAAGGTATGGTGCTCGAAGCGCCACGTATCCTCCTCTCCGCCGTTCAGTTGGTGGTCGACTGAAGCGGGTATCACCCGGTATCGCCTGACACAAGGAGGTCGGCTGTCGGGCGTCGTGGCGAGAGGCGCCTGCCGGTGGTCGGCCGATATCGCGCGGCACATGGAGTGGTTGTGGCGTGCTTGGCTCCCTGTCGAGTAAAGAGGCATGTCGTCCATCAGTACCTTCTCGCGCGGCATCCTTGCATCGCGCGTCGTCGTATCGCGCAGCCTTGCCGGTCAGCGTGTGTATCGGGCGTCAGGGGACCGGGACAGTCTTGGACTTATTTGCGGGCCGGAACGGCCTTATTGGTGCTAAATGGGCCAAAATAGGAGGAAACTCTGCAAAAGATAGAAATATTGGACCGAGAGCATTGCTTGGCTAATTATTGCGGAAATGCATATAAAAGAGAGGAAAAAGGCAGAAAAGGGCAGTTTTGATAACAGGATAAAGGCCAAAAACATCACAAAATTTGGTGTTATCATTACCTGAGTAAGGGAAGGGGTACATAGTTTTCTGCGATGCATCTAAGAATGGTTTAGGTTGTGTGTTGATGTAGGATAATCATGTGATTTCTTTTGCCTCTCGACAACTTAAGAAACACGAGGAGAATTATCTGACACATGATCTAGAACTAGCTGTTGTGGTCCATGCTTTGAAGATCTGGAGGCATTATCTCTATGGTGAGACATTTTAGATTTTCACAGACCATAAGAATATAAAATATATCTTCTCACAACATGAGTTAAACATGAGATAATGCCACTGGATGGAGTTAATCAAGGACTAAGATTGTACAATTGATTATCATCCAGGGAAGGCCAATGTAGTGGCTAATGCATTAAGTAGGAAATCATCATCACCAGTCGTAGATAAAGCACAGTTGAACTCCTTAGTGTGCTCTAAGAGAGATACACTTATCTCCTTGAGGCAAAACAATATACAGCTTAAGGTATCATTGTTAGCCGGACTGTTAGCTGAGATGCACATAAAACCTACTCTGAGACAGCAGATTAAAGAAGCACAACAAGCTGATACTATGGTTCAACAGATCAGGTCAGAGTATGGTAGTGAGAAACGAGACGGCTTTCATGAGTCAGAAGATCAGGTAGTCTGTTACCATGGTAGGATGGTAGTACCTGATGTCAATGACTTAAGGAAGTTAGTCTTGGAGGAAGCTCATTCTTCAATGTATGCAATGCATCCAGGGAGCACCAAAATGTATCATAACTTGAAAGATATGTATTGGTGGCCAGGATTGAAGAAAGATGTAGCTGAGTTTGTTATGTGATGTCCGGTGTGTCAGTAGGTTAAAGCTGAACATCAAAGGCCCGTAGGAACAATACAAACTTTGCCTATACCACAGTGGAAATGGGATCATGTGACCATGGACTTTGTGGTTGGTTTTCCTAGAACAACCAAAGGTCATGATTCCATATGGGTGATAGTTGATAGATTGACTAAGACAACACATTTCCTTCCTGTCAAAACAACCTACGCTGCTAAGAAGCTTGCACATATATATATAGATGAGATAGTGCGGTTGCACGGGGTTCCAGCTACTATTATTTCTGATAGAGGTCCCCAGTTTATGAGTCATTTTTGGGAACGAATACATAAAGCTTTGGGTACGTAGTTAAGGTTTAGTACTGCCTTTCACCCACAGACAGATGTACAATATGAGAGGACCATACAAACCTTGGAGGATTTGCTTAGGGCATGTGTCCTTCAGTTTGTAGGAAGTTGGGATCTACACCTGAGCTTGATAGAATTTGCTTAAAATAATAGCTATCATCACAGTATTGATATGGAACCATATGAAGCATTATATGGTAGACGTTGTAGATATCCGTTAAGTTGGTATGAAACAGGAGAATATCAACTTCTGGGTCCTGAGCTAGTACAGCAGACAACTGAGAAGATTAAAGTAATCCAACAACAGTTAAAGGCTGCACAGGATAGACAGAAGTCATACGCCGACAAAAGGCGAAGACCTTTAGAATTCCAAGTTTGAGATAGAGTATATCTCAAAGTCTCACCTTGGAAAGGTGTTCTTAGATTTGGAAAGAAGGGAAAGTTAGCTCCTAGATTTATGGGGCCTTATCCAATTATTGAACGGATTGGGAATGTAGCCTATAAGCTAGAATTTCCACCTGAGCTGCATAAGTTGCATCTAGTGTTCCATATCTCCATGTTGAGAAAGTGTCATCTTGACACCGAGTTAGTTTTGCAACCTATGGAAGTAGAATTAAATGATGATTTATCATATGTTGAAGGACCTGTGATGATCCTTGATAAAAGAATTAAAAAGCTGAAAAAGAAAGACATATGTCTTGTGAAAGTTCTCTGGAATCACTGTGGCACTGAATAGACTACGTGGGAACTAGAAGAAGAGATGATGAGGAAGTACCCTTCTTTTTCTCTTGATGATTTCGGGGACGAAATCCCTACGAAGGGTGGTTAATTTGTAACATCCCTAACCTGGGTTATGTTCTAACCCTAGATGTTTTGCTTAATAAAGTTGATTATATGATTGCTCTTAGGATCCAGAAGAACTTATGTTTCAATTTTAGTCCTTTTTGAATAATGTTGAAACAATGTTTTACCTGTGTTGGACTAAAGTGCAAATTAACCAAGTTGAGGTGTTAACTTGCAAATGTTACATGATAAAATGTTCCTCAAGTGTTGAAGCATCATAAGAATGAAAATGATGCAGAGTTATGGCTTTTGGTAGCCTGAGCACCAAGAAAGAGCTTATTGAGCAATGTTTGTGCATTAAAACCTAGTTTTGGTGTAATGGGTAATTTACCCAAAACCTAGGGTTCAATATGCTAAATTCCACTTCTAGAGAGTCCCTCATATTTCTTGGCATCATGTAGAGGAAATAAAATGAGAGGGGCATCTCATTTGAATCATTTTGGAGGAGAGAGAATCTTGATATTAAAATAATCAAGATTTAAGCATAATTGGAAACATAATTCAATTTAATGCAAAAAAAAAATATTAATGGGAGTGCCCTTCAAACAAATATGTGAAGGTTGAATTTGGATAAGTGTGGACGTCCTTATGCCTTGATATGGCACCGAAAATATCCTAAGTGAGTGGAGAGCCCACTCACATTAGTAAACTAAAAAGTAATATCCACTAAATATGGGATATTAGTATTATATGAATTAAGGTGCTTAATTGCTTTTTCTTTAATTCATGGATAATGAAGAGGAATTCGAAGGTGGAGTTGATAGTTTCATATGCAAGTAAGTAAGGGGGGTTAAGTGGCACAAATTTGGGGAGTTGAAGGATTATTATAAGACTTTCTCTCTCTTGAAATTCCCTTATATATACCTCATTTTCCACCCACATAAGGACTCTTTTTCAGATTTTCTTTCTCTCCTTGATTTGGCCAAGCACAAGGGAGCTTAGGAGAAATAGGAGGACGAACTTCAACCTATAGGTAAACTCCTTAATCATCTTCAAACTTGATTTCATGGTGGAAATCGACAATCAATGCTTGATTTCTTCTTTTCTCCATTCAATCTTCAATCCTAGCCATTTCTTTTCACTCAAAGACTTGAGGACGGGCCTTGGACAGTTGAGAAAGCTTCATTCACCATTAGATACGTGAATCTTGAAGCTTGGTTTCAACTTTGAAGGCGGTTTATATAACTTAAACCCTTAAATGTTATTATTACATTCAATTCTTCATCACTTGTTGATTATTTTGTTCTTCTTGAAATTCCTTTGAATAATTGATGAAATTTCCATAAGAATGGCAGTAGATTTTGAAGGATCAAAGCTTGATGATAATGATGACATCATCATAAGCACACACCTCAATGAATATCTTGGGCAAAGGGTTTCATTCTTGAGACTAAACGATCTCAAAATCGTTTGGTGAGCAAACAATCTCAAGACCGTTTGGGGTCAAATGACCTCAAGACTGTTTGAGGTCAGGTCATGTCATGGTTGAATGGTGATTCAATGGTTTCAATTGAATTAGTTCCAATAACGTCAACAATTGATGGTTTCTTGATTTCAAAACCCTAATAGATGGTTTCTTGATTTCAAAGCTCTAATTGATGGTTCAAACGGTTTCATCAAACCGTTTGGTCATGTTGACCGTATGGAAGAGTTGACCGTATGGAAGAGTTGACCATATGTAAGAGTTGACCGTATGGAAGAGTTGACCATTTGGTAGAGTTGACCGTTTGGAGGTCTACATGGTTTCAAAACCGTTTGAGTTGTTGATTCAAGACCGTTTGGTCATGTTGACCGTATGGAAGAGTTGACCGTTTGGAGGTCTAAACGGTTTCAAAACCGTTTGAGGTCTTGATTCAAGACCGTTTGGTCATGTTGACCATATGGAAGAGTTGACTATTTGGAGATCTAAACGGTTTCAAACCGTTTGAAGGTACTAATTCAAGATCGTTTGGAGATTTCAATCCAAACCGTTTAAAGGCACAATTAACTCAAAACCATTTGAAGGTTCATTAGTCCAAGATCATTTGAAGGATCAATTAACCTCAAACCTAAATGAGTGATCATAAAGTATCTCAAGGTTGATTACAATAAAAGTATCACTAAGGTACTTAGTGAATAAGTATGCTTAGAATAATTGACATTTGATGTTTATGGAAGCAATGACTCAATACACTATGCCAACCCTTCATTCAAATTGATTCAACCTAATCAAGATTGAAGTAATTAACATCCTAGAAAAGATAAGAGAGAGGAACTCATACGTGAGTGATAATCATGTAGTGATTAATCTTCAACACTTTCAAAATGAAATATGTAATTAGGGTATGATCTAAGATGATGAGATCATAAAACCATAATCGAGAAGGTTAATGAACCCTAACCCTAATTTAGGGCAATGCTAAGTGAAACCCTAATCTAGGGTGATGATGTAACCCTAATTTAGGGTAATCATATGATAAACCCTAATTCAGGGTATTTTATTGGTAAACCCTAATTTAAAAGAGGATGTTTCATGAAACCCTAAATTCGGGTAAAGCTTCATGAAATCCTAATTTGGGGGAATGTTGTAAGAAACCCTAATTCAGGATAATGATGTGTAAAACCCTAATACATGGCAAAGGTATGAGAAACCCTAATTTTGGGTTATAGTACATGAAACCCTAATTTTGGTAAATGAGATGATTAACCATAGCCCTAATGATGGATAATGGGATGAGTATCCCTAATTGACATGAATTGGGAAACCCTAACCCTAATAAGGGAATAGTGGTGTTATCCTTGTATTGCATAGTGCATATATGTAATTGATATAGTTGCTGTCATAATTACTAACCATGCAGGTATCATGAGATGGTGAGCATAGCCAGGTATGAGCTATGATGCTTTATTATTGAAATTATTTTATGGGCCTTGTGAGCCATAACATGACTTGTTGCCAAGTGAGAGGTAACAAGAGATATAATGGGCCTGGTCTGCCATGTGAGATGCTTATGTAACAAGTATCATATTTACCTTGGTCAAGATGACATGAAGGTATTAGTTACCTAATAAGTGGTAACAAGTGTTCTATGATGAACTGAGGGTTTGAATACCCATATTTCATTGTCATGATGATGAGTTGTTGAGAAATGAGAATGCACCTGATGAGGTAAGGGATTGAGATCCCAGTGTTTTATTAAAGTTTGGAACAATACTTGATGAAGGTATAACACATTATTTGTAGCAATGGTTATAATAAATATTTGAAAACCTAATTGATGCTAAAAGATTATGGTAATGTACTTAATTAATCAAATGAAATCTTATCATGTAGAGTCCTGACCATAGAATCCATCATCGTCAGTAGTTTTCCTACATGATCTCCTGGAGTGCATACTGTTGAGTATGTAGGGGTTATGGGTGTGAATATCCTTACGCCCTAATGTGGGATTGATGGAAGATAAACATTAAATCTCTCAATCCTTCATTATATATGCCGGGATGTATGTATCACGAATCTCCCGATGATGATTAATGCCAGATTGATGTGAGAAAACATGAAATCTCTCGATTTCAAAGAGAGTACAACCTCCGCTGTAGCTCTATAGAGAAGTTTCCAGTATACCCTGGAAAGTTATATAGCAGAGACACGAGATGTCCTGCATGTTGTACTCATAGTGACTGGGGAGGATGAGGTCACGGAGTCTGGATCTTCCATTGACCTATGTATGGAACCGATTTTGACTTCGCAGTAATCAGTTGGAGTATGAGCGGTATACCTAATTTCCTCAGGGCTTAAGTATGATTGTAAAATGTAATCAGTCGTGTAGCGTATTCACTTAAGGCTGAAATATGAGAATCATTGGTTGATGATATCTTGCTTAGCATATCTTAGATGAATAAATGTTATACATATTCTTCATATTCCTTATTAGATAATGACATACTGCTTTATCAAGTTATGAGCTGAAATACTTTGAAGAAGAACATTGCTCTAATACGCTTAGATAATTGATTCATATGTTGTTTAATACTTACAATTCCTCTGCTCTATTTTATTCCATCAAATGGCAATAATAATATTTCTAGCGGAGATTTATATCTCTCGCTGGGGAAATTTTTAATTGTCTCACCCCCGTGGAATCTAACTTTTTAGGTAAACGCAGTAGAAGAGGCAGAAACCCTACTGCAGGGGAAAAGCAACAGTAGCAGCAGCAACAAGGACAACAGTGATATTCCAAGTGGATACACTGGCTGTCATGTTTTGTATAGAGAGTCCTAGGTGTCATCTCTATACTCTCAGGTCCTCGAAGTAGTATTCAGTAGTTAGTTTAATGAACCGACCTGAGGTTTTGGCTTGATGCCTCGAGGTTCTTATGTTGCCTATGAACAGTTTTAATAGGGAAATTGATGTATGTAATCCTCGAGAAGAGATAGTATAGAATATGTACTGGTGAGCCAGAATGTAATTAAATTACTTTACTTATTTTTAAAAGAGTTTTCCTGTGTATGAATCTCTTTGAAGATGGTTTTAATTTTTAGTGATTTTCAGTAATCCACTGCTAACGAACGCTTTCGCTTAAGTAGATCTTGTTTTGAGATTTGTATGCCATACATCATCTCAGGAGGAACGATTGCCATAGATCCAGCTAAAGTGTTGACAGTTCGAGACTTGCCTGCACCGAAGAACCCCTCCGAGATTCACAGCTTCTTGGGGTTGGCTGGATACTATCGACGCTTCATCAAGGATTTCTCGAAGACCGCCTTGCCGCTTACCATGTTGACTTGGAAGGATGTGAAGTTCGTGTGGTCTGATATATGTGAGGCTCATTTTCAAGAGCTAAAGGAGAAGCTGACCACCGCCCCAATATTGACCCTACCTTCCGGCAATGAGGGTTTTGTGATATTCATTAACGCTTCAAAGATGGGACTTGGCTGTGTGTTGGAGCAGAATCAGCATGTGGTTGCATATGCCTCCCGACAACTCAAGCCCAATGAGGTGAACTACCCAACACATGACTTAGAGCTGGCTGCTATCATCCATGCGTTGAAGCTATGGTAGCATTACATGTACGGTGCTACCTTTGAGATCCTCACCGACCATAAAAGCCTGAAGTACCTCCTGACATAGAGAGACCTGAACCTGCGACAACAACGATGGATGGAGTACATGAAAGATTACAACTTCACCATCGCCTATCATCCTGGTAAGGCGAACATCATAGCTAATGCGTTGAGTCAGAAATAGCTCAGGTGTGCAACTATTTTGTCTAGTCAGTGGAAGAGCTTAGAAGAGCTCGTAGAGTGGACTGTAACTGTTAGAGGACCGAGTTTGATTGGCTAATATTCAGATTCAGTCAGAATTGTTAAGCGAGATAGTAGCAACATCGTTGACCAGTTCAGAACTCAACAGAATGAAGGGCTTATTGGAGAAGCCACAAACCCATCTTTCGATAGGAGTATATGGAGGGATCAGATTCGAGAACTGTATATGGGTTCCTGAAGATTCATCATTGAAGGAACGTATCTTGCAAGAGGCCCATGGTTCTAAGTATACGATACAACCGGGCACTACAAAGATGTTTAAGGACCTGTAGAGGTATTTCTAGTGGCCAGGGATGAAGAGAGACATTGCAACATATGTGACCAGCTGTCTTACGTTCCAGATGTTGAAGGTTGAACACCAACGACCCAACAAACTTTTACACTCGATAGAGATTCCAAAGTGGAAATGGGAGCAGATCACCATGGATTTTGTGGTGGGTCAACCGAAGACCAAGAAAGGTCATGATGCGATATGGGTCGTGGTAGATTGCCTTACCAAGTCAGCACACTTCCTTTCCCTGAAGACCACTGCCAAAGTGTCAGACCTAGCTGAGCTATATATCAGGGAGATAGTATGTTTGCATGGCGTAACTGGTTCCATCATCTCAGATAGAGACCTGAAGTTCACTTCCAAGTTGTGGAAGCAAGTACAAGAGGAACTTGGTACAAGGTTGAAGTTCAGTACCGCTTACCACCCCCAAATGGATGGTCAGTCAGAGAGGATGATCCAGACATTAGAGGATCTATTGAGAGCCTATGTGCTCGATTGGGGTGGATCATGGGAGCAGTACTTACCTTTATCTGAGTTTTCCTATAACAACAACTACCAAGCCAATATCGAGATGCCTCCATATGAAGCTCTTTATGGGAGACCATGTCAGTCACTGCTTCACTGGGATGATGTCGGTGAGAGGACCTTGTTGAGGTCAGATGAGCTCCAAGTGTATGCAAATAAATTTGCTTTGATCAAGTAGAGGCTGAAGAGAGCCCAGGATCGACAAAAGTCGTATGCTGATGCAAAGCGGACTAACGTGCAGTTCACTGTGGGAGAGCATGTATTCTTCAAAATCCGACCGCTCCGAGCTATAGCCAAGAACAAAGGAAAGTTGAGTCCCCGATACATGGGTCCATTTGAGATGTTAGAACGGATTGGTGAAGCTGCATACCATTTGGCGTTACCCCCTCAGTATAGTATGATGCATGATGTGTTTCACGTGTCCAATATGAAGCGATATGTGCAAGATCCGAGCCATGTGCTAAGCATTGAGCCTATTGAGCTTCAAGGGAAGCTGACCTATCCTGAGTCACCTTTACGGATTCTAGATACCAAGGTGAAAGAACTCAAATGTAAGAATATAGAGATCGTAAAGGTTCTGTGGAAGCACCATGGAGAGGATGAGGCCACATGGGAGCTGAAGACAGACATGAAAAAAGCATATCCTGACTTGTTTATTTGATTGTTGAATTTTGGGGGCAAAATTCTTATAAGGAGGGGAGGATGTTATAACCTCAATTTTCTTAACTCAGAATTGAAATGTAATTTCTCCTTTTAAGGATATATGAGCAAATAATTGTATGATTTGATTTAATGAATGGATTTCCTTGCTAATAGCCTTGTTGTTTAATTTCATGGGCTTTATTGGCTATTGGGCCCAACAACAAGAAAAAGAAAATAAAAGGAAAAATAGATTCAGTTAATAAAAGGATAATTAAGAAAAGAAGAAAAGAAAGAGGTAGAATCCTCTAGAAGGCTAGGAGGTGGCCTCTAAAGGTGAAATTCGTATCTTTGGGATTTCTTGGGTTTCAAGGAGCCCAAGTTGCCAAAATAATAAGGAAGGAAAGAGAAAATATCAATTAAATAGGCTTTATTAAAAAGATAGCTTACTTATGAAGGAAATACCCTTTTCCTTTGGAATTTGGGTTCCAATTTTGGTATACAAGTAGATAATGTCGACCCAAAGATTCCTTTAAAATTTGGTTGAAAAAGGATAAAGGAATAATGAGTTATGATTTTTTGAAGTTATCCTAAAATAGAAAGGAAATCATGTCACGGTTTAATTTGGATTAAAATCCCAAAATTCAGTTCTTGGATGCACACTCATGACCGTTGGATAAACGATCCATGACATGGGTTAAGTCCCGCTCTCACGAGGACTGGGATATAGAGTCCCTGTGGCGTGGACTTTTGATATGAGATTCCTCAGATTTGAAGCAACCTATGAGGATGTGGAGGAGTCCATCTTCTTCAGGAGGTTGTTCCGACTCTACCTAACCCAAATTTCTTGGGGTTTCATCGTGATATGGAAAAGTCCCCAATTCATTGGGAACCTGTGATGAGCCCTATATATAGGGTAGAGCAGGTGGCTGCACGGGCAACCCTACAAACCCTGCCCTCAAGTTTGGAGCACTGCGGCGATCGTGCCCGTGCTTTCAATTTGATCAACCAACCTGTTCTTCCCCCTCGTCTAGCTGCCACCGTCACCGGAGAAGCCAAGGATCGTTGGCGGTGAAGGACTAGTGCAAAGGAGGAATTGAAGGCACCCTCGAGTTTGGGAGATCCACGCAGAGCTCTCGGTTTGGTTGGTTTGCTCGCAGACGCACGGAAGCCCGAAGTCAACCTCAGAGTTGACCTCAGCTCGTGGCAGGTAGCTCGTGCGAGGTTGAAGAAGACAACCAGACAAATCACTAAAATACCCTCCTGCATCTTCAGCCCAGGTAAGGGCATTCTTGCCCTTTTCATTAGTTTGATCATGAGAGAGGTGTGCGATCATACACTGTTGGATCTCGTGTGGTCCAGTGGACCACAAATCGAACGGCTGGCGATTTTCTGAAAATAATAGATAATCTAAGAAAATGATTTTCTTTGCAAAATTTGTAGAAATTGCTAGGAAACTCCGATGGATAAACTTAATATATAAAAATTGATCTGAAAAAATATGAGGAACCTAATAAAAATAGTTTTAGAACCTGATTTCGTTCCTAATTGCAAAAGTATATTAAGTTGATGAAAAGTGCATTAAACTTAGGTTAGAAACCCTTATTGTGATTAAAGGTTGAATCTGTGATGTTTAACGGGTTAATTTGAGTAATAATAACATGTAGGGTGATAATGAAAGATTTGAATCTGATCTAGATGAGAAATTGCATGTTTTAGGGTTTTAAACCAAGAATCCATGTTAATGCATGTAGAAACCCTAATTTAGGGTAAAGGATGAGATTGATATGTTTAATTCGAAATATTTGAAAATATGTTGATAATTGTTGATCCTAAGCATGTTAGGAGAGATAAGACAAGATAATTAGGGTTTATGAGTAGTTTTACTTATTTAGGGTTTGTAGTGACAAAAGTGATAATGAAACCCTAATAGCAAGTGAAACCCTAAAAGAAAGTAGAAACCCTAGGAAGCATGTTAGATTGTATAGATCTTGATAACATGAGTAGTGAAGGAAATTGTATGGTTATTTTAGGATCCTTGTTGTGTGAATTACTTGCCTGCCTGGATTTCATACTTGCTTGGAATATTACTATCTTGATTCAACTGAACATGTATGTAGTTATTTATGAATAATCGATCTAGTTTCGTGAAGTTTTCTCAAACGTTTGATCGATTGGATGCAACCTAATCTGTTGAGTGTTTATTTATGAAATCCTACAAAGTTACTATGATTATCACAATTAAGTATATATGTGCATTCTCAAACCTACATGCCACCCTGATGTATGATGTATGACCAAGCCCCGAAGGGATGGTCTATTCGGTCAAGCCCCAGAGGGAATACCATTGGGCACCGAGAGGTGACCCCAGGCACCAAGCTCAGGATGGAGAAGGTGGCCTTATGTCCCTTGCAAGGACAAAACCCTAAGAGAGGGTAATCTAGGGTTTAGGGCAAAAATGGTTGAGAATGTCACATTGAAAACGTAATTTGGATTGTTAATAACTTATTTGTGATAATTAGGTTGTTAGAAACTATATGTGGAAATTTTGATTGTCCCCCACATACTGGTATAGAAATATACTGACCAACGTTTTGATTGTCAGTGTTTCAGGTACAATAATTGAAAAGGAAAAATAGTAAATTGAAACATCATGAAGGTACAAATAATCAGTTCAAGGAGTATTAGATAGATAGACTCCATCTGTGGATAGAAGTCTAGAAATCCAAAAATTTTACAAGGTATGCAAGAGATTTATTTTATTCTAGATTTTCAGCTTAGTTTTAGTAGAATTTGATAATTATTATTGATTAAATGTTGAACCACTGATCCAAAAATATTGGGATAACGTCTTTGACCTTCTGGTCTCCCTTAATTGGGGGTTACCGGGAGGCGGGGTCGTTACAATGAGCATAACCAGGTATGAGCTATGATGATTTAGTATAATACAGATTATATAATGCTTTGTGAGCCATGCGATATACCTGTACAACAAGTATGATTTATATATGGGTCTGATGGCCTAGAGTTGGTTATTGCCTAATGAGAGGTGATATTGTTCAATAATGAATTGAGGGTTTGATACCCAAGCATATGATCATGATAAAGACATTGGTGAAGGAATGAGATTCCCAATAAAGTGTTCAGGGGACTGAGATCCCAGAATGAGTGTAACCAGATATGTACCAATTGATATAAGATCTCTTAAAAATATGTTACACCTTTCTGTATAGCATTTATCTATAATTCATGCTTGTAACTTGATTGATGCTAAAAGATGATGTAATGCACTTAATCTATCAAGTGAACTAAAAATGTAGTTGCATTGACCATAGAATCATTCAGTGTCAGGATATGCCGAATGATGAAATGAGTTTTACTCAGAGCACATATTTTTGAATATGCGAGGGTGCAAGACAACTATTACCTTGCTTCCTTCAAACCCTAGGATTTGGCCTTGAGCCATTTTCCTATAAAGAGTGTGGTTGTAGGCCGTAGCTCTATTGCAACATCGAGATTGGCGGTAAAGCCATACCCCCAGAAGAGTATGGTTGTAGGCCATGACTCAATATATACAAGTAGGATTGACTATAGGTCATACCCTGGATAGAGAACATGTTGTACGCTGTATCTCTATAGCAAAGAGCCTCTATACACCGGGCTAGCTAAAATGTAGATTGACTTATAATGTCACTGCCACCCTCGTACTCACTGAGAAAGAATAGGTCGTGGATTTTGGCTCTTCCATAGACCTATATGGTACTGATGCTAACTTCACAGTGGTCAATTGAAAATGGAAGGTATATTCCTATCTCTGCAGGGCATAATAAGATGGAATGTTTAAAGATGTAATCATCCGTGTAGCGTATTTGTTTAAGGATCACATATAGAAACATTGGTTGATGTCTTTCTTTATTTTTATACTGTTTAGTTTATAAAAGTAATACATGTTCTTAATATTCCTTTTAAAAAGAGAATAAATGATCTATTGCTCAGTTATAGATATCTAAACTAACAATAAGATAAGATTGCTCTGCTCTGTATGTAATCAACAAATATACTTGTTTAATTCAATATAGGTTTCTTCTGCTCTTATTCATAAAAGTTTAACTATGATAATAATTCTGTTGGTGGAGAGTTATATCTCTCGATGGGACAAGTTGTCTCACCTCGTGGGTTCTACAACTTTTTAGGTGGACGTGCATGAGGAGGTCGAGACTGTGTGATAGAAAGTAGACAACATCAGCAAGGACAGTAGTAACAGTTCAGGTTGAGTATACTGCTATGTGTCTTGTAGATATAGAGTCTTATGTGTCATCCCTATAATCTCAGGTCCTTTAGGAAATAGTTCATAGAGAGTTTTATAATCGATATGAGATTTTGGCTAGTATGCCTTGATACATGATGTTGCTTTTGTGTATGTTTTGATAAACCAACTGTTATCTCAAATTCGTGCAAGGAGATGGAACATTATATGTATAAGAAAACCATGATGTATAGTTTGGTTCTTTCTGAAAGAGTTTCCTAGTGATGGATCTCTTAGCAAAAAGGTTTTGATTTTTAGTGATTTTTGGTAATCCATTGTTAATGATTAAATTTGCATAGTTTTGTGCGATTAAGTTGTCAGTGTGATAGCGGTCATCACAATTTTTGGTATTAAAGCCTTAGATTTGTGGGGTCTACAGGGACATACGATTAAGGTCGTTGAGTATGTTCTAGTGTCCTCTAGTTTATCTTATAGTGACTTATGCTTATATAGAAGAAGAAGTAAAGCTCGAAGATGTCTAGAGAACACAAAGAACATGTTGTTGAGAGCAACATTGCTGCACCAAGAAGGGGTGTAAGTGAACAAGCAAGAGAAAAACAAGTGCCTGAGAATCCCCAGGTGGATCAGACTATGCTGGAGAACCCCGCCTTTCATGCTATGTTTGGCAGTTCATGACGATAGTAATACATATGGCAAAGAGGATACCAGTACCACCCCCTAGGGCACCAGTTCATAATAAAGCTTTGAGTTCTAGTAAGACTTTTGAACGACTACGTCGTGTGGGAGCCATAGAATATGCTAGAACATCTGACCCACCAGATGCATATATGTGTCTCATTGAGTTAGAAAAAGCTTTTAAGATCCTTAGCATCCCAGAAACTGATAAAGTTAGGCATGCTATGTACCTATTGAAGGGAAGCGCTGGACACTAGTGAGCCATCGAAGAAAAAGAAAAGGCCTAATGTTGAGGTCAAATGGAAGGAATTCCAACGTAAGTCCACCAATAGGTATTTTCCCCGTACGTACATGGATGAGAAAATCTCATAGTTTGAATGGATTAGGCAAGGGCCTATCAAGATAAATGAGTATGAAGCTAAGTTCATGGAGATTTTGTGGGTTTGTCTGCACATGGCTACTACAGACCAGGAGAGGATTTGATGCTTTGAAAAGGGTTTGAACACTGAATTGACTACACCTACAGCTGCTCTGGAGAATAGAGAGAGATTTGCTACATTTGTGGAATCGGTTATGATGATAGAAAGATCAGTAACTGATAAATGTGAGGCCAATTTCAAGAAAGGACCCACCCAATTCCAAGGACAGAGGTTCGGAAGCTATAAGAAACCAAGGTTTTCTATGCCGTCAGCACCATAGGGGTTTAGTACTCAAACACAGTGGATGTCTAGTAAGGGTAGGGGCCATGATTTTCCACCTTCTAGAGCCCAAAGTGTCAGGACCTCGTCGCGTTAAACGAGATTTCTCAAAACATAAAACACAATCAATCACTAATTAATCACATACCCAAAAATATGGGTAAATTAAAACCGATTTCAATGTCAGCACCTTCTCAGAAACATTTGCATGAGAGACCAACATCTCTTATATCCATACTATGCTAAGAATTTGATACAAATTATTCTATTGTCTTATCTACAACATATATACACATGAGAACAATATTTGTATATGCCACACAAACAAGCATTAATATGCTAACAAAAATTTGATTCGTTTGAAACACCATATACAAACTTTTCCTGCCCGGACCTGAGAGTACATGGACGACTCTAGGACACACTAGACATCTAATCAACTTTATCAAATATTTATTACTATAGCTCCTCTTTGCTGCCACATGTTTGTTTTCATCACTTCTGATTACCTAAAAAAATGTGGCGAACCACAAGGGTGAGACCCATATCCCAGCAAGAGATATAACCTTCAACAATGTTTATTGATTACAACATTTTTAAGTAATTAAACAGTTAAGCAGTTGAATCATATATAACAAATAAGCTCAGCAGCACTGATGATTAACAAAATGCACAATGGAGCAGGTAATAACTATCATCATTAGCCATACTATCATCCTTTATCTTGTTTGATAATATAAGCAATTCAGTAGTTTATTCAGTTCTAGCATCATGAGCAAGTCTAGTAACATAACATAGCTAACAACATGAGCATGTCTAATTGGTTGAACATATCAACATTATAAGAAGAGCTAACAACATAAGCACAACTACCTGGATAAGCATAATTAGCAGTATATGCATCTTTAGTTATAAAGGCATGGCTAGCATGCTAAACATAACTAACAACATGAGATATCTAGCATCATGATTATAATCAGCCGTAGCAGTATAGTTATCAACATAAGCATGACTATTATATGTACACATTTTCAATCTTATGATCCACAACATAAGAATAATTATTATCTCTTAATTGCACTAAGCATCATCTTTATGCAAAGAGAACAAACGAGGGTTATCATCCAATGTGAAACGTCGTGTATAACCCTAAACAAATATGCTACATGGCTGTATTACATCTTTTATTATGCCCTGGGGAATTTGAATCGTACCATTCAAAGTCCAACCGACCCCTGCGAAGGGCTATTCGGTTCCGTACAAGATCTAGGAGTGCCGGTATCCTAAGATCTCTTCCCCTCGTTCAGTACGAGTAAAAAGGCAGTGACATATCAGTCAAAGCTGCCACCACAACGACATATAGTCAAGCTGAAAACCACTAGTCCGACCTTGGTACAGGTCATGACACTAGAAACCAAGGTATTCAAACCCAATCACTGAGGTACAACCACAGTTGTCCTCTAATCACATCATGTTATAATCACCGAGACACGACCGCAGCCGTTCTCAATCACATCAGATGTATGAGGCATGACCATATCCAACCTCCACAATCTACATTATGGATGAAAAGGATACATCCTCAACCTGCCACCCCAGCATACTCAAGAGTATGTGCTCCGAGTTTCCCTTAGGAATACTCATTTCACCATCCAGCAAGTTCTGACACTAAAGATGGTTCTACGGCACATGGCACTACATGATTAGAGTTGCACTTGATTAGTTATGTCAATTAGGTGAATTAAGGCTGCATCAAACAAGTGGACAGACAAACCCTAATTCACTTCTAGAAAGCATATAAATATCAAAACTTTGAAAAGATATAAAATGTGTGAAACATAATTTCTCATCTCATCATCACATTGTACTATTCACTTTCCATTCATGAGACCACACTAGTCATCATATTATCACAAGATGTAAATCCTTTTCACAATATCACAGGGTATCAACCCTTATCAACATAAGAGGATTACATCTCATTCATGGATCAACCATGCCCAAAGGTCATTAAGACCATCATATTATTCCCTGCAAGATCATCATTATATTTGCATGCCTTATAACAAGGCTCAACAACATCAATTATATATAATACACCAGATCAACACAATATTGTATTTATGAGCTAGGTGGTATTCATAAACAATCATAGCAGGGTTATACTAACATTGAGAACATTCCTTTATTACATCAACATGCAAAGAATCTAGATATGATTAACTCTCATCATATTCATTATACACATGTTTAGCATAAGAAAGTATCAACCATGTAGCTATAATAACCACCAATTAACATATTAAGGTTATGATCATAGTAAGGAGGTTATTCTACCATCATTTCATCATATAAGAATGTTAAACATGAATACTCATCTTTATCTTATTGCATTAGAGTTAGGTTCAACATGATAAATTATATCAATGTTACTAATCAGAACTCATACCCAAACCCTAACTCACGACATCCCCATTAGATCATGGGTGCATAAGGTGAAGCATCACCATCACATTCCATACTATATTCCATACTATTCTCAAGTATGAACCCACACCTAAATCAAGGTGTAACCATCAGGTTATAACATACTAGAGTTTTAACAATAATAGAGTATTCTATGATTGTATTAGTCATTCACGGACTATTCATACCCAATTACCATCATTTAGTTATATTAAAACTAGGTATAACAAGCTATACCTAATTAGGGTTACATATCAACACAATATGGTTACCATCCCTTCTATTCATATGAGTGAATAGGTAAGACTAACTTATTAAGGGTAACCCTCCATTTTTTCCATCGTCATTCAACCCATATCACCATACCACAATGTCACCCAGAACCATTGGATGTTTAAAAGGTAAGACTATTGGTTGTTTACATAAGTAAACAACTTGGATAAACCACCTATGAAGTCATTGATTTGTGCTCTATAAATAGTAACCATATAACCCTAGACATCCCTTGATAATTGATACAAAAAATTCCATTGAGATAGAAGTCTAGTAACCATATAACCCTACCTATGAAGTCTCAAGGGTAAATAATAAACATGGAGCAAGTTATAAAACTTGCCTCTAATGTGAATATGAAACCCCAAATAGAAGAAATCTCGAGCAGGTAGGGTAGAAAATCCAAGAGTAAGCTACGAATTCGTCCATCTAGCACCTTTCTTCATCAAATGAGCAAATCCTAAACATAAGGAGTAAGAAAGGTAGGGTTTTAGAGCTTTAGAGCAAATTCTACCATGGAACATTTTTCTGGTTGTGCACTACTAATTTTAACATTTAACAGAGTAAATTAGGTTCGATCAATTGTGTAATTTCACTAAATCCCATCACACATATCAGTCAACTAATTAGTGTCGAGCAGGCGTTAATAATTTAAACGTGCAAATTAGGAGTCGAGCGGTGCCGACACTACCCGACACCTGGGTAAGCACTGACATCTGCGAATAACACTGCTTTTAACTGAAACATCTGATTATTCGAGTTAAATCGTGCAAATGGGAATGAGATTCTACTCACCGCAGTTCGAAACGTCCGGATTCGACTGGAATTGCGTCCAAACGCCTATTTTTGGGCATTCACAAGTCATCTTCAACTTGGATTTGCCCAATATTCAGACATGTTGCAATCAAACAGAAGCTTCTCATGCACAGGTGGAGGAAACGATCTAGGAACGTAGCTAGGGCTGCAGATTCAAGCTTAGACCTCAAATATGAACTCATAGTTGTTGGTTCATGGTGTTTGCTGCACCAAAACGACCTCTGGCCGGCCACCTTACTGCTGGCCGGCGCTACTGACCGCAGTTGCAAAAAGGGGATGTCGCCCCTACTGCTTCATGGTGCAGGTGGCAAAAAAAAGGAGGCGGGGTGCTGCAGATTTGTGTCATGGCCTCTTGGGCAAAGTCGTTGCTTGATGTGATGCCCTAAACGGATGCCTTTCTACTGTTGATCGGGCAGCAACTGCTGCTGTGTTGGTCAGCCATGGTTGCTCCTTTCTAGGGCAGCTGGTGATGGGCGTCGCTAGGGCGAGCTATAGGAAGAAGAAGGGTAGAGGAAGGGTGGAGAAGGTGCTACTAGAGACGGGGCTAGGGAGCCCTAGAATCACCCTCGACCATCGCCCTCAGCGAACTGATCAAGCTGTCTGCTTGGGGTGCCACTTTTGCTATTTTGGAAAAAGATCGGGTGAGGGGATAAGGGAGAAAGGAGAATAAGGGTTATAAAGCTAATTAATGGGAAAATTGCATATTCAATCCCAGAAATTGAAACCCTCATAACTTTCTCTCCGTAGGTCCAAATCAAATGATTTTTTTTGCAAATTTTCAAGCACGAGATCCTCTACAACATCAAGGCAAGAAATAATGCTAATTTGACTGTAACACTCGATTAAAGCACTAATTGCATCAGTGAGTACTTAATTCAACTTAATCAACTTAATGATGCACTAAGCATTAAATTATGGTAATTAAGCTTGTTCAACTCATTAAACAAGTTTCGGGGCCTTACACAAAGTATGACATCAATGTCAGTTGCAGGTCCATTTAGGCCACAATAGGAGACTAGAATCCACTACAAGTGTGGGCCGATAGGACATCTAAAGATAGAGTGTCCAGTAAGAGATACTGAGGTAACTCAATAATTGAGGCAGAGCCAGCAAGGCTCTCAGAGGCAATAATTTAGTAGAGGTATAGGAGGACAAGGATGTGGACATGCATCTCAAGTAGGTTCATCTGTACAAGGTAACAGAGGATGTGGTCGGTAGCAGGCAACGACGATATAATATGCTATGAGTTAGATAGAAGCAGTAGTCAACCCACGAGTCATGACATGTCAGATGGAATTATTTAATTATAATATATCTTCATCTTGCTTCATATCTATTTTGATTGATCCGGGTGCTACCCACTCCTTTATCACTCAAGAAGTGATCCATAATTTTCTTTTGTCTGTTACTCGTAGAACAGATAACTTGTTGTTAGAAACTTCGTTAGTTGGTTCAACAGTATTACAAGAAGTATGTTCCCCATGTGTTATTTCTTTCTTGGAATACAACATTCAAGTAGATCTTATATCATTTGAGTTGCACATATTTGATGTAATCCTTGGGATGGACACCTTGGAAAAGTATAAGGTAGTCTTGGATTGTGGTTCCAAGCAAGCTATGTTCACATATGGTGGTAAGACATGGACCTTTCAGGGAGACATGAAGATTCTTCCAACATGTCTAGTATCGATCATGATAGCTGAGAGATTGTTACAACATGGGTTTGAGGCATTCTTAGCGCATGTGGTGGATACCAAGGTAGAAAGTCCTAGTATTCTAGAAGTGCCAGTTGTCAGGGAGTTTAAGGATGTGTTTCTTGAAAAATTTCCTAATATTCTTCCACCTCGAGAGATTGATTTTGAGATCAATATGGTTCCCGGTACGCAACCGATAGCTCAAACACCTTATAGAACGGCACACACTGAGATGGCAGAATTAAAGAAATAGTTGCAAGAGTTACTTGACAAAGGTTTTATATGGCCAAGTACATCGCCATGGGGTGCTCCAGTACTTTTTGTAAAGAAAAAGGATGGGTCTATGAGGCTATGTATAGACTATAAATAGTTAAACAAGGTGACAAGAAAGAACAAATATCCTCTACCAATGATAGATGATTTGTTTGACCAATTGTGGGGTGCAATATTGTTTTCTAAAATAGACCTGAGGTCCAGATATCATCAGTTACGGATTAAGAAGGATGACATACCCAAGTCAGCCATTAGGACAAGGTATGGTCATTATGAGTTTATAATTATGTCGTTTGGACTAACCAATGCACCAACAATGTTCATGGATCTAATGAATAGAGTGTTCTGGCCATTCCTTGATCAGTTCATAGTGGTCTTCATAGATTACATTCTAATATACAGTCGAGATAGCCAACAACATGAACAACATCTTTGACAAGCATTGACTTTGTTGAGACAACACAAGCTATATGCTAAGTTTAGCAAATGTGAGTTTTAGATGTCAGAAGTATCTTTTCTAGGACATATTATATCTGGTAAAGGTATTTGTGTTGATCCTAAAAAGGTAGAGTCTGTTCTAGAATGGGAACATCCCAAGACACCAATAGAGATTTGTAGTTTCCTAGGTTTGGCAGGTTACTACAGAAGATTCATCAAAGACTTTAGTTTTGTAGCATTACCCCTAACTAGGTTAACCAGGAAGGATGTTCCTTTTGTCTGGAATGGAAAGTGTCAACACTCCTTCCATTTCTTAAAGGAAAAGTTGACCAGTTCACCAATGTTAGTGTTACCTGAGCAAGGGAAAGGATACATTGTCTTTTGTGATGCTTTAAAGAATGGTTTGGGATGTGTATTGATGCATGATAAATGAGTGATTTCTTTTACCTCTCGACAACTTAAGAAACATGAGGAGAATTATCCTACACATGATTTGGAATTAGTTGCAGTGATTCATGCCTTGAAAATCTGGAGACATAACCTGTATGGGGAGAAGTGTCAGATTCTCACAGACCATAGGAATTTGAAACATATCTTTTTGCAATAAGAACTAAAGATGAGACAGTGTCACTGGATGGAACTAATCAAAGATTATGATTGTATGATTGATTACCATCCAGGAAAGGCTAATGTGGTGGAAGATGCACTAAGCAGAAAGTCATCATCTTCATTTACAGATAAAACACAATTGAACTCGTTGGTATGTCATAAGAGGGACATGCTAGTTTCCTTAAGACAAATGAATGTACAGCTGGAAGTATCTTTGTTAGCTAGATTATTGGCACAGATGCAAATTAAACCTACATTAAGACAACAGATTAAAGAAGCACAACAAGATGATATTGTGGTTTAACAGATCAGATTAGAATATGGCAGTGAAAAGTGGGATGGCTTTCATGAGTCAGAAGATGGAACAATTTGTTACCATGGTAAAATTGTGGTACCTGATGTTAATGACTTAAGGAAGATAGTTATGGAAGAAGCTCACTCATCTATGTATGCTATGAATCCATGAAGTACCGAGATGTATCACAATCTGAAGGATATGTATTGGTGGCCTGGTTTGAAGAAAGATGTAGCTGAGTTCGTTATGCAGTGTCCAGTGTGTCAGCAAGTTAAGGCTGAGCATCAGAAGCTGGTAGGAACATTACAACCATTACCTATACCACAGTGGAAGTGGTATCATGTGACAATATATTTTGTAGTTGGTTTGCCTAGAATAGCCAAGAGTCACTGTAAGGACCCTGACCTCCGTTTAGGATTTATCCTATTTGCTTTGCTTAACCCTGGTGTTTAGTTGCTTGCTTATCACCTTTAGTGGTTTATGGTGTTTTTCACACGTTTTCGCGTGGCACCTCGTTGTTTGTGTGATAGCGGGATGTGTCGCCACAAGCTTGGTATGTATATTGGATTCAAGGTGCATCAAGGTGTAACAACCTTAAAGTGTTGGATGTGATATTTACCATGCCTTGGTGTATCACTTCCCTCATCACTTTTAACTTACTTAAGTTCATAAACTTATCTTGTATTAGGGTATTTCCCATCCTAATACTTTATCCACTATCCCATCATATTAATCTTGTAAAGTATTGTCCATAAGTCACACACTTGAATTACCCAACTATCATCAATGATATGGGCTCATCTCGGATCAAGGCATTGTTAATATAAGGTTGTCCATTATCAACCACTCCAGGTGTTTCACCTATCAAGGTATTATCCACACCATTACTTGGTGTTACACTCATCACTCCTAAGAGTGTCTTGCCCTCACCTTTACAAGGCATCTTGGGTTAGAAGTGTTCATATGTTCACCATATCGGGTTGTATGTATATGAGCACTCCCCATATCGGGATAGAAGTATATACACACCATTCATATCAGGCTAGAGGTGTGTATATGTGTTACCCATGTCATGCATGAGGTATTAAGCCATCACCATGTCGGGCTAGACATCAACTAGGGTTGTGTATCAGGCTACCATATCGTGCAATAGCATTTGCTATTCTTTACTCATATCGGGTTACCCAAATTAGGGTTTCATGTCAACTTATAAGTATTCATTTAACCTTGTATCGTGAATGGAGTCTATACTTGACTCCCTATCATGCAAGAGGTGTATAATACACCCCCATATCGTGCAACAAGGTATACAATCATATCCATGTCATTTTGAAGTAGGTGCATCATCATATCGGGTTAGAGGTGCTTGCTTGTATGCTTGCACTCGATATCACTTTTATAAGGTGATACCATCATCTTCAAGCTCTAGACCTTTATTTTAACTATTATAGTTCATGTAAATAGGTCTAAGAAACTACTAGAACTCATAATATCATCAACTATTTCAGGAAATTTTGGAATTAAAAGTAATTCATTAAGTATAACAATTTAGGTGATGAAATAATAACATGGCTGATAAGCCTTGTTGGGCCTTATTATGCTTTGCTTGACCTTGTGTCGGCCATAGGTGTGTCGGCCATGGTTGTGTCAGCCTGGGTGTGTCGCCCATGGAGTGATGTCAGGCATGGAGATGGGGTGTATCGACCATGGAACTCCCTTTGACCCTTTGACCTCGTTTGTGTCACCACTAGTGGACACTTGGCGCTTGATGCTCGCATGTGGCAATGGCCTTGGACATGTGTTTAAGACAAGTTTGAGAGGTGGCATTGCCAATGGACAAGTGTCCCTAGGTGGGCGACACCTTACCTTGTCTTACCTTGGTTTCTCCTCCATCCTCTCCTATTTATGTGTTCCCTTTCTCTTGCTAAGGATCCCTTTAGTCCCTTAGTTCCCCTCTCCCTTGGTTGCACGACACCTTTTCCTTTACAAAGCTTTGTGGCAGATCCCTATCTTGGAGTCTTCTTCTTCTTCTTCGTCTTGGGGTGGCTGAAGGTGGTGCTTGGTGCTAGGAGCTTGGAGCTTGCTTAAGGCAGGTTACATAACTCCTAACCCTAACCATACTACCTTCTTCTACATTCTTGTATGTTTCATATGATCATAATCGACCATGTATGTTGCTAGATATGGTTCTTCCATAGTTGCACCTAGTTGGCTGAACCATGTTTTAGGGTTTCCTTATTGAGCAACACTCCTTTCCCTCCTTGGTATAGAGAAGTGAGCTTGAGCTTTAGTAATATGAGCAATACCCCTCTCTCATTTAAGTTGAGAGGTGAGCTTGTGTTCTAGTTGCTTGAGCAACACCCTCCTCTCACCATGGATTCAAAAGGTGAGCTTTTTGGTAGATGTAGACCTATGTTGAGGTTGATCCTTGTGGTTGCCCGAGTTGTGATATAGGTTGTGCAAAACCCCTCTCTTAGTTGTTGAGAGGTGAGCCGATCTTCTTGATCAATCAGGGTTTGGTGCCCTTGTGCTTGAGGTTGATGTTTGTCTTGTTAGGCTGTATCTTGCACGATATGGCTTGGGGATGGTGTTGCCCGATACCCTCATTTGAACTATAGTTTTGGGTTGATATGATGAGGTTGTGTTGGGTGATACACCTTAGTCTTTGCTTTGTGTGTTGGCCGATAGGATGAGGCTATCTTGGTTGGACGATAGGCTTTCCCTTGCTGCCCGTTTGAGTTGTACCCTTGGCCGTTGTGACTAGATGAGTATGGTTGTTGGCCGATACCTTTGTGTGTTGGCGTTATGCCTTGTTGAGTTCCCTGCCCGATACACCTAGCTTGGGTAGTGGCTTGGTTCCCATTACACCTTGATCGTTATGGAGCTCAGTAGGCTAGCCTTGAGTTGGGCGCCATGGTTTGGTGGTGATGCCCGATGTAGTGACATATGGTAACCCTAGCCCGACACATGGTTGCACGACACATGGTTGCACGACACATGGATGCACGACACATGGATGCATGAGCCATGGATGCATGACACATGGTTGCACGACACATGGTTGCACGACACATAGTGTTGTATGATATACCTTGAGGTGATAGCCCAACATCCTTGCTTTAGCTTGGCCGATATGAGGCTAGAATGCTTGGGCGATATGAGGGAAGTACCCTGCCCGATACTGCTTCTAGTGAGGGTACCCTGCCCATCACACTTCTGGTGAGGGTAGCGAGTATTTATAGTGAGGGTCATGTTCCACCCGGAAAACCCATATGATAGTTCTTTTTCATGCAATTACTTTCTTGTTGACAAGAGTTTTGGTTTATGGTCTGTGAACCTTTGACATGTTTGATAGTAGTGTGGTGGTTGATATAGTAGAACACACCTATGTAAACATGACATATCTGAACTCTAATGACATGATATTACATGTGTTTATGATCATCTTGAAATCATGTATATATAATGATAAGTATGGAAGTATATGAGTTGCTTCACATGATGATGTGACCCATGTCTATGGTCACATGTTTGAGGCATGAATGATAAAGTCTGCAATTATCAATGTTGCCCTATATTTGATAGCATGATCCTTCTGTTAATCCAAGATGGCTTCAGATATCTCTTTGAATGTGTATACTAACCATGCAGGTGTTTCATGCGGATGTATAGCTAGGTAAAGGGATATGAGGTATATATGTTTGAATAACACTGCGTTGATGGTCATTCTTGATGATGAGATAACTTGCATCACTAGTCTTATGTGTTTTGGTCTGAGGACCTGAGTTGGCTAAAGTGCCTAAGTTGAGGTGTTATCCTCTGATGATGAGATCTGGGATTGTTATCCCCAGTGATGAGAATGCCTTTTGAGGCAGTGGTTTCTTGTGATGAGGGATTGAGATCCCGAAATATTTTGATGATGGTAACAATAATGTAGCTTAATGTTATATATGTGATACCACTTGTTTGCCCCAACAATCCACTCAAAATATACTAACTAATTACAGTGGAACATATCATGTAGTTTTCCCTGGCCATAGATCCATCATCGTCAGTAGATGGTGATGGTGAAACAGGTTCTCCTGCGGGTTAACCTGGAAGCGCATATTGTTGAATATGTGTGGTTTCTCCTAGCCAGAAATGAGGAGGTTAGAGTGAAACTTTGGTTGTAGACTCAAGATGTATATGAAAGCATGGTGAACAGGCCCATGGCTCAGTGTGATAGAGCATGAATGCGTTCATGGCTCAGGGATCACGGTGAACTGGCCCGTGGCTCAGATATACTAGCACTGAGACCTGTACCAAGGTGGGCTAGAGAAAGGGTAGCCTGCGGGAGCTGACCCTGTGGCTGAGGCCACTTAAGCAAGAGACTGCAGTCCTGCTTTGGTTCTCATACACTGACCACGAGGTGGGAGGTCGTGGAGTCCAGCTCTTCCATTGACCTTGTATGGCACCGGCTTGGGTTTCGCAACCGAAGGTTGGATTTGAGCAGTACGGCTCACTTCCTTAGGGCATAATAACACATAAACCAGCCGAATAGTATTTATTGCTTAAGGTAAAACACGGAACATTGGTTGAGGCCTTTCTTGTGTAGTTGATCTTGTTAAACATTGCAATTACTTTTACGTTCCTTATGTTATGTGGTAAGATCTTATAAATCTTATCTTGTCAATCATGTTCCATAAAGAAATACTTGGTTATATGCCTTCCGTAGACCTTGGTAAGCTTGATGGTAATAACAACCTTGCTCTATAGACTGCTCTTTCTGTATGTTTTATCAGTTATCTGTTGTTGTTGCTTTAACCTTTCTGAGGTTTTATGGTTCTGGCGGGGAGTTATGTTTCTCTCTGGGACTGTATGTCTCACCCCGTTGGTTTACAACCTTTTTAGGTGTTCGCTCTAGACGTGGTGGTGGTCGCGGGGTTGCGACCAAGCAACAAGAAGAGCAGTAGAAGGTAAGAGATGGTTATGCTGCTGTTTTGGTTGTTTTGTAGTAGAGTCCTAGAGTCATCCCTATGTTGGATAAATTGGACATTATGATAAATCCCTTTGTTTCGATGATGACAAACATTTCATTCTTATTATTCTAACGAGCTACTTGAGTATGTAGGATTATGGTGGATGACAAAGCAACTAGGGAAATCACGAGCTTACATATTTACTTTCATGCAATGTAATCACTATTGTAAAAACTTGTACAGTTATATAATGTACAAGTACTTAGATTGCATGTAAATCAAGCGTTAGATCTTCCCTAGCTACACACCATAGTTAGACAAGTCATCCCTTCCAAAAGGATCACATTATGCACACTCATAAACACACTTAGTGGTTTAATTAAAAGATTGAAACAGAGTCAATCTCGGTCGACCACACTCCTCGACCGAGACACTCTCGGTCGACAAACTTCTCGACCGAGATTGACCAAAAGTAGCCGTTAGACACAGCAGTTGACAGTTGCAAATAAACGTTAATCCAGAGAGCCTGTCGGTCGACGAATCCTCGACCGACTGGGCATCTCGGTCGACGAGTCCTCGACCGAGATGGTCTCTGACAGCAACTGCAGAATTAATTAACTAGCCGTTGCTAATGCGCCTAACTTATTCCTAACGGCTAGTTAAGCACTAGGAACCCCCTAGAAGTTGTCTAGAACGTCCTTAAGCATACATAGGTCATTCCTATAAATAGGACATGCCTTAGGTCACCAAAGAACATCCAAGATATACTAGTGCTATACTTGAGCTTGAATACACACTTGCAATCTGTTTTAGAGCAATAGAGCAATTCCAACACTTGCCATTCATTCCTATTGCTCCCATTTCGTGTCCTATAGGCTAGTATCTCCTATCCACTACAATCACATTGTCATACACATTGGTTAGGAGATCTACACGCTTGATATAGGCAAATCAAGCCTTGTGCTAAAAGGATAAGTTGTAATTTCCGTTTTCTTTCTTATTCCTTGTTATCTTTTGTACTCTCCTTGCTACTCCTAGGGTTGGAGGCTGCGGATTGGAGAGGGTTGACTTCTCAGGTGGAGAAGGGGACTTCAAGCTACTTCAAGAAGGCTATCGCACGGGAAGCTACTTCAGAAGGCTGGTGCAACGGGTGTTGGTGCATCTACTTCAAGGGAAGGCTGCTTCAAGGTTGGGCGATTACTTCTAGGTGAAGGCTGCTTGAAGGGTTTGGGAAAAGAAATTGTATTTTATGTAAAGTCCTTGCGAGGTAATAAAATAGATTTCTTTTCAAATCCCGGTTGGGTAAGCAACCGGGTAGTGGACTGACGGCTATAGTATTTGCTATAGTTGGAACCACTCTAAACCTTGTGTCTCCTTGTCCAATATTTTTCATTGTGGTTGTTTGAGATCAATAATTGTTAAATTATCTAGAAAACTCTATTCACCCCCCCCCTCTAGTAGTTTTCAATTGGTATCAGAGCAGGCTTCAAGGAGCCCTAACAAGGTCTTGAAGAGATAAAGGGAGGAGGTGACTACAACCACAAGAAAAGGAGCATGGACCAATGTGCGACAAGTTGCAATTGGTGCTTAGGAACAAAGCACTCTACTTCTAAATGTCCATGGAGGTCAAATAAAGAATGTTTCGTTGCTACAATAAGTGAGGAAGAAGAAGAAGAGGTAAGCTTGCTTGATTTACCTAAAGAAGAGTTAGTTACTATTATTGAAGAAACACATAATAAATATGTTGAATACAAAAAGAAATTAAAGAAATCAAATAAAGAAAATGATGATCTAAATGCTAGACTTCTTGAGCTTACATCCGAAAATGACGATTTATATGCTAAATTGAATACTCTTGGTTTTGAAAAAGATAGCATTATGTCTGACAATCGTACTTTGAAATCATCTCTAAGTAATAGTAAAGTGAAAATTTTCACTCTAGAGACTAACTATGATCTTCTATGTCAAGAAAAGACTGAATTGCTTGCAAAGTTAAATGATATTCAAAAACAACCTATATTGTGCACCCATGTAGATTATGACAATATAGTGAAAGAAAGAAATATGCTATCATCCAATCTAGATCAAGCAAAATTAGATATCAAGAAAAGAATGGATGAGATCGTTAAGTTGCAACAAGAAGTTAGTAAGTTAAGCAACAATGGAATCCTTGATAAAATATTAGAAAATTCCTATCATCAAATAGGGAGAAGAGGACTAGGTTATAAGCCTAAGGAGAAATCCTATCAACAACCTAGTTGGAGAAGGACACAAGCAAGACAATCCATGAATGTACATAGAGGCAAATATACTTTTGTACCAAAGAACAACCTAGACCAAAATCATAGAAAGAGATATGAGGTTGATTCTATATGTTGCCACTATTGTTCACGTATTGGACATTACTCCTTCTCATGCCCATACAAGAAAAAGAATAATGAGATGGTATGGGTTCCAAAATCCCCAAATTGATTCGATTAGACTAAGTTGAGATATGACCAAAGACTTTAATTTGCATATCTTTATGTCTATCTCAACTTAACATATAGGGATAACAAATTTATATCAATTAAGGATTAATCAAAACTTAAAAGATTTGAATATGATTAAGTTGAGATATAATCTAAATGTTACTTTGGTATTCATATGTTTATATCAAACTGATCTTTGAAATAATTAAATTAGATACAGTCTATATTGTACTTGAAATAGAATTCTGAACACTTTCCAGAAATTGGGTCGGTCGAAGATTTGTCGACCGAGTGAAAACCCGGTCGAGAAATGGTCGACCGAGCATGTCACTGTTTTTCAGTCTGCAGTAAAATTGCTGAATAATTGATTGATCAGTGGCTATCTAATTGTTGTTAATGACTGTTTTACATAACAAGTTGAAGATCTTTTTGAATATAAATGATATCATTTTCTCAATTGAAAATCAAGTTTAGAAATCCCTATTTTATAATGTTTACATGATATTCTTTAAAGCATCTATCTAGATAGAAATCATGTGTTATGACATTTAGTTTAAATGATTACAATTAATGTATGGTTCTATCATTGCATCATGGACATGCTTTCACTATTTTATCCTTCAACTCATAAAAATGGTGCTATGGTACATAGAACAAATGGAAAATGATTATTGTATACATGACTTCTTGATGAAAAATAGCAAGAAAATGTTTTATTGGTGATTTATTGCTTATACATAGAGATTTTCTCAATAGGTATCTATAAGAAATTGAGACATTAATCATGCTTTCATTCTTAAGAAAATGTTTTCATATTGAGAATCATTTAACATGATCATTATGGACTCATTGGTTTAAAATAAGCTTTGTCATATATGCAAACCATGAATGATCATTGTAATTCATATAATTTCATTAGCATAAAAGTGTCTTGACATAATAGATAATGCTTGTAGACACAACTTGTATTAATGATGTTGCTATGACAAGCCAAACGGTATTTCTTGGAACAAAATTTTAATGTTTTTATCTATTTGCTTGTTCTAAGAAATCAAAAGCAAAAATCTTGACTTTAAGATGTTAATCTTGCTTTCAAAATATATGTTTCTAAAGAATCTTATTATAAGGGTATAAGCAGAAATTTGATATTTATGTACCCATAGCAAAGCATATGAAACATTATTTACAATAAATGGAAATGCATTCTAGAAAAATCTAGGTCAACGAATTCACTATAATACTATAAAGGGTATATCTTAATATGCTTCAAATTGATATTTATAGCTATCTGCAGAATTTATACTTCACATATGAATATTTATCTTGGAAATCTGCAGAATTTGCCTCTTGGTTAAAACGACATTTAGCCAAGGGGCGCTACGGTCGTAGTCAAGGGCGACCTAAAATAAGCTTTGACAAAATGCTTATTTGGACATCATTTTATTGCACTTAATCTTAGTATACTTATGATAAAGGTCAAAATCAACAGTTAAAATTATTTGTGACCTTAGAAGCATTAAATTGCCTAAATTATAAGATTAAGGGGGAGCGCATAAAAACGAATTTGATTGCCTGATACGACCTTAGTATTTTTACTCTTGGTTATGAAGAAATTTATAAAATTGATATACTCTAAAGCTTAAAGGAATCTCATTTAATTTAGGGATAGATGAGAGATAAATATACATTTGTCATGAGCTTAAGGGAATCTCATATCATTTTCAGGGCTTAACATCCCTTGTAAAATGGGTGAGAAATCTATATACATATGCCATGAACCTAACATGATCTCATATCATTTCAAGGCTTAATATCCTTTGCAAATGATTGAGAAACAAATAGTGGATAAATTAGACACAAATCCATGCTTCTAAAAGGATATCTATTTAAGGGGGAGCAAAATATAAAATTAAAAGGGAAAAGAAAATAAAATATTCAAATTGGATATCTTTTTGAAATGACAAAGGGGGAGAAAGAATATAAAATCAAAAATATAAATATAAATGAGTTTCATCTTGATTGCCAGCACTCACACTTGTAAAACAAGAATGGCTACAAAAGGTAATCTTCAGGTATGAAACTCACATGCTTTATATTTCCGTATTTCATATTTTAGGAAATGTTTGTCATCTTCAAAAAGGGGGAGATTGTTGGATAAATTGGACATTATGATAAATCCCTTTGTTTCGATGATGACAAACATTTCATTCTTATTATTCTAACGAGCTACTTGAGTATGCAGGATTATGGTGGATGACAAAGCAACTAGGGAAATCACGAGCTTACATATTTACTTTCATGCAATGTAATCACTATTGTAAAAACTTGTACAGTTATATAATGTACAAGTACTTAGATTGCATGTAAATCAAGCGTTAGATCTTCCCTAGCTACACACCATAGTTAGACAAGTCATCCCTTCCAAAAGGATCACATTATGCACACTCATAAACACACTTAGTGGTTTAATTAAAAGATTGAAACAGAGTCAATCTCGGTCGACCACACTCCTCGACCGAGACACTCTCGGTCGACAAACTTCTCGACCGAGATTGACCAAAAGTAGCCGTTAGACACAGCAGTTGACAGTTGCAAATAAACGTTAATCCAGAGAGCCTGTCGGTCGACGAATCCTCGACCGACTGGGCATCTCGGTCGACGAGTCCTCGACCGAGATGGTCTCTGACAGCAACTGCAGAATTAATTAACTAGCCGTTGCTAATGCGCCTAACTTATTCCTAACGGCTAGTTAAGCACTAGGAACCCCCTAGAAGTTGTCTAGAACGTCCTTAAGCATACATAGGTCATTCCTATAAATAGGACATGCCTTAGGTCACCAAAGAACATCCAAGATATACTAGTGCTATACTTGAGCTTGAATACACACTTGCAATCTGTTTTAGAGCAATAGAGCAATTCCAACACTTGCCATTCATTCCTATTGCTCCCATTTCGTGTCCTATAGGCTAGTATCTCCTATCCACTACAATCACATTGTCATACACATTGGTTAGGAGATCTACACGCTTGATATAGGCAAATCAAGCCTTGTGCTAAAAGGATAAGTTGTAATTTCCGTTTTCTTTCTTATTCCTTGTTATCTTTTGTACTCTCCTTGCTACTCCTAGGGTTGGAGGCTGCGGATTGGAGAGGGTTGACTTCTCAGGTGGAGAAGGGGACTTCAAGCTACTTCAAGAAGGCTATCGCACGGGAAGCTACTTCAGAAGGCTGGTGCAACGGGTGTTGGTGCATCTACTTCAAGGGAAGGCTGCTTCAAGGTTGGGCGATTACTTCTAGGTGAAGGCTGCTTGAAGGGTTTGGGAAAAGAAATTGTATTTTATGTAAAGTCCTTGCGAGGTAATAAAATAGATTTCTTTTCAAATCCCGGTTGGGTAAGCAACCGGGTAGTGGACTGACGGCTATAGTATTTGCTATAGTTGGAACCACTCTAAACCTTGTGTCTCCTTGTCCAATATTTTTCATTGTGGTTGTTTGAGATCAATAATTGTTAAATTATCTAGAAAACTCTATTCACCCCCCCCTCTAGTAGTTTTCACCCTATACTCTCAGGTCCTCGGAGGTGTTTCGACGTTGTTTCACGATGTATAGCTGATGAAGTTTTGTATATCCTGCTGCTGTCCGGATGTGGCCATTATGTATGTATAAACATGTGATGAACTCATGCAATGAACAGACAGCTGATTTGTTAAGCTGTGGACACGTATCTAGACTTGTAAATGTTTATATAACCTATTTTCTTGTAGGCTGAGGATATGAATGTAATAGTTTCTTGGTTTATCTGCTTTCCGAAATCAGTTTTAATTACCCCTTGTTTTTGGTACTTTAGTGGTTTATGGTGTTTTCCGCACGTTTTCGCGTGGCACCTCGCTGTCTGTGTGATAGCGGGATGTGTCGCCACAGTCACGATTCCATTTAGGTGATTGTTGATAGGTTGACAAAATCAACACATTTTCTCCCTGTTAAGACAACATACACTTCTGAGAAACTTACACAGGTTTATGTAGATGATATAGTGCAATTGCACAGAGTCCCAACAACAATTGTGTCAGACAGAGGTCCTCAATTTAGAAGTTGCTTTTGGGAGTAATTACATATAACTTTGGCTACACAGTTGAAGTTTAGTACTGCTTTCTACCCTCAAACACATGGACAATCTGAAAGGACTATACAAACTTTGGAAGGATTTCTTAGGGCATGCGTTCTTCAGTTTGTAGGATGCTAGGATATACATTTAAGCTTGATAGAGTTTGCTTATAATAACAGTTATCAACACAACATTGATATGGCACCATATGAAGCATTATATGGTAGACGTTATAGATCTCCGTTATGCTGGTATAAAACTGGAGAATACCAACTTCTTGGTCCTGAACTTGTACAACAGACAACATAAAATATTAAAGTAATACAACAACAATTGAAAGTTTCACATGACAGACATAAATCATATGCTGATAATAGTCATAGACCTTTAGAATTCCAAGTTGGAGATAAAGTGTATCTCAAGGTCTCTCCTTGAAAACATGTTCTCAGATTTGGGAAGAAGGGAAAGTTGGCTCCTAGATTTATGGGACCCTGTCTAGTGATAACATGTGTTGGAAAGGTAGCTTATAAGTTGGAACTTCCACCTGAGTTGCATAGACTACATCCAGTGTTTCATGTATCTATGTTGAGAAAATGTCACCCTGATACAGAGCTTGTATTACAACCTATAGAAGTAGAATTAGATGAGGATATATCCTATGTGGAAGGTCTAGTCTTGACAGAAGAATCAAGAAGTTGAAAAATAAAGATACCATACTTGTAAAAGTTCTTCGGCATCATCATGGCGTTGAAGAAGCCACATGGGAGCTGGAGGAAGTACCCTTCTCTTTTTTCCTAAGATTTTGGGGACGAAATACTTGTCAGGGGTTGATAACTTGTAACACCCTTGACCTGGGTTTTGGGATAACCCTAAAAGCTTTGCTTAAGTAAGTTACTTAGAACCTTGTCTTAATCTGTTGAAAAGTAATTAAGACTTGAAAATAGTTTATTTCTCAATTTTGAAGTTATTTGCAAATTGTTTGTGTCTTACATGATAACTTTAGTAAGGATTGGAGTTTACCCAAGCAAGGGGTTTGTGTGCAAATTATCATCTCTAGAATGTCTCTTCTCTCTCTTAGTATCAACTAGAGGAAAGAGGAAGAAGGGGGTGCCTTGTTTGAGTCTTGGTTAAATGATAACACTCTTTGTGATAATAGAACCAAAGAAGTGTTGAAATCTTAAACCCTAGATGAGGTTGTATCAATCGTTGAGTATAAATGGGAGTGCCTATTGGCTTAGAATCCATAGAGGAGGTCCCCTATCGGTTTGTTAACCTTTGAAGGAGGTCATGATGGGCTAAGAACCTCAAGTAGGTGAAGCCTATCAGTTTGCAAGTTCCTTACAAAAGTGGTATCAGTTTACACATAAAGCAAGATTGGGGGATGATATCTTGTCAAGCAAGATACCCAAATGGTCGAGATCTTATCCATGAATTATCCTCAAGAGTTTTGCATGGCAAGATAATTATGGTTGCATGAAGTTACCATGCATGGACACATGTCACTCAAGTGCACATAGTGATGACACCTTATATGCACTCTCTTTCATGAACCTCAACTATATATACCTCTCTTTTCACTTCTTAGTAAACCTTTCGATTCCTTTACCATCTCTTGCTTAGAGTATGATCCTTGGAACAAAAAGAAGGCTAAACATCTTACCTACGATGAATCCATGATTGTCTTCAACCTTGGAAAGACTATGATTCTTGGATCGTGATTCTTTCCTTCTCTTCTTTCTTCATCAAGTTCTTAACTATGGTACCTTCTTTTGAAAATAAGTGTTGTGATTGAGTCTTAGACATTTGATAATTCATCTTCAACCTTGGAACATGGAGCTTTGAAGCTTGGAGATTTTGAGTTGTTCTTGAGTTGGTTATATAACTTGAAATCAACTTTATTATTATGCATCTTCTATCATGAAATAATTGGTGATTCCTTTCCTACATAGATTTTCTTGTTTAATAATGGTTCTATGAGTTTTAATGAATATATATGATCTTTTTCCATGAACTAGAGTAGTTTTGGACGAAGATATTGAGCTTGAAGATGATGAAACCGATATTGGTTAGTGGGAAACCCTAACCCGAAACAAGGGTATAAGTATGGAAACCGATACATATGAACTCCTACTCTTTTGGATGGATTTTTTGAGTAGGACTACTGTTCTCTTAAGTGTTTTATCTTCCATCTAAATGCTAAAAACATGGAAGGATGATATCTATAAGATATCCAAGTTAACACCTATGTTTTCTCCATAACATGGATGGTCGTCATGACATGAGATGTTCTAAATGATATGTTGCTAATCCTATATGACCAAGAGGGAGCTAGGACAATATGCTATACTCTATTTACTGATATGCCTCTAATGATATCGGCTTGTAATAATCTAGAAATGACTAGTGAAGGAATTGTACAAATCATGTTTATTTGGTTGAGTGTGGTATCCGATATGGCTAACCCTAACCTGATACAACTCAAACCCTAGTTGGTTGAGAGGCTGATACACTAATTGATAGTGTGGCTGATACCCTAAGTTGACGGGGTGGCTGATACCTTAGATGGTGTTGAGTGGCCGATACCCTAAGTTGAAGGGGTGGTCAATAACTTATATGGTGTTGAGTGACTGATACCCTAAGTTGAAGGGGTGGACGATACCTTAGATGGTGTTGAGTGGCCGATAACCTAAGTTGAATGGGTGGCCGATACCTTAGTTGATGATTGAGTGACCGATACCTAAATTGATGAAGAGACCGATATCCTAAGTGATGTTGGGTGGTCGATACCCAAGTTGATGTTGGGTGGCCGATACATAAGACGATAGTATGGCCGACACACACAAGTATGTGCTATGGTCGATACACCTCAAGCACCACACAAATGATACCACTCTAACCATCTCTAAAATGATAGCATTTGACATGCTTTGGCCGACACAAGTGATGTGTCCAGGCCGACACAAGTTATGTTTTTAGGCTGATACACTTTGTAGAGTGAAGGCTGATACACTTTGGAGAGTGAAGGCTGATAGACTTTGTAGAATGAAGGCTGATACACCCTGAAGAGTATAGGCCGATACACCTTGAAGAGTGAAGGCCGATACACCTTGAAGAGTGTAGGCCGATACACCTTGGAGAGTGTAGGCCGGTACACTTAGAATATAATCAAGGAATGCATCATGAGAGTAATGATATGAATACACTTTAATAAGAGTAGGTTGATAACCCTAAGGAAGGGTAAATCAATGTATTAGATAAGTTGAAGTCAATATCCTAGTAAGGATAAGAAAGAAACTTGTATTTTATGTTGATAATCAAATGATGATATTTGATGAAGTATGCTTAAACATTTATGGCAATCAAGAAGCTCTTATAATGTGAATAGGGGTTTTGATCGATAAGTATGCACTTGGAAACCCTAATTTAGTTACAAAGGAAATCCTAACCCTAATCATGAGAGAATTGCAATTTGAATGTTTTCTCTTTATGGCATGATCATAATATTTTCTTAACATTGTAATGCTATGAAATTCTAATCATGTAGGTGTTATGGGATGATGAGCATATCCAGACATGAGCTATGATGATTTAGTATAATATACATTATATAAGGCCTTGTGAGCCATGTGATATACTTTTACAACAAGTATGATTTATATATGGTTTTGATGACCTAGAGTTGGTTATTGCCTAATGAGAGGTGATATTGTTCAATAATGAACTGAGGGTTTGATATCCAAGCATATGGTCATGATAATGACAATGGTGAATGAATGCGATTCCCAATAAAGTGTTCAGGGGACTGAGATTCCAGAATGGGTGTAACCAAATATGTACCAATTGATATAAGATCTCTTGAAAATATGTTACACCTTTATGTATTGCATTTATCTATAATTCATGCATATAACCTGAATGATGCTAAAAGATGATGTAATGCACTTAATCTATCAAGTGAACTAAAAATGTAGTTACCCTGACCATAGAATCATTAAGTGTCAGGATCTGCTGAATGATGAAATGAGTTTTACTCAGCGCATATTTTTTAATATCTAAGGGTGCAAGACAAGTATTACCTTGCTTCCTTCAAACCCCAAGATTTGGCCTTGAGCCATTTTCCTATAAAGAGTGTGGTTGTAGGTTGTGGCTCTATTGCAACATCGGGATTGACGTTAAATCCATACCCCCACTTTAGTATGGCTGTAGGCCATGACTCAATATATACAAGCAAGATTGATTGTAGATCATACCCTAGACAGAGAACATGCTACACACTGTATCTCTATAGCAAACAACCTCTATTCACTAGGCTAGCTAAAATGTAGATTGACTTATAATGTCACTACCACTCTCATACTCACCGAGAAAGGAAAGGTTGTGGATTCCGACTCTTCCATAGACCTATATGGTACTGATGCTAACTTCGTAGTGGTCAGTTGGAAATGGAAGGTATATTCCCATCTCCACAGGGCATAATAAGATGGAATGTTTAAAGATGTAATTAGCCATGTAGCATATTTGTTTAAGGACCAAATATGAAAACATTGGTTGATGCCTTGCTTTAGTTTTATACTGTTTAGTTTATAACAATTGTACATGTTCTTCATATTCCTTTTAAAAAGAGAATAAATGATAATTGCTTAGTTATAGATATCTGAACTAATAATAAGATAAGATTGCTCTGCTCTATATGTAATCAATAGATATAATTGTTTAATTTAATATATGCTTATTTTCTCTTATTCATAAAAGTTTAACTGTGATAATAATTTTGTTCGCAGAGAGTTATATCTCTCTTTAGGACAAGTTGTCTCTCCCTGTGTCCACAACTTTTTAGGTGGATGTGCACGAGGAGGTAGAGACCATGCGACAGAAAGTGGATAGCAATAGCAAGGACAATAGTAACAACTCAGGTTGAGTGTGCTACTATGTGTCTTGTAGATATAGAGTCCTATGTGTCATCCCTATACTCTCGGGTCCTTTGGGAAATAGTTTGTAGAGAGTTTTATAATTGATCTGAGATTTTGGCTAGTACGCCTCGATACATGATGTTGCTTTTGGGTATGTTTTGATAAAGCAACTGTTATCTCAAATTCTTGTAAGGAGATGGAACATTGTACGTACAAGAAAACCATGATATATATATATATATGGTTTGGTTCTTTTTGAAAAGAGTTTCCTAGTGACAGATCTCTTAGCAAAAAGGTTTTACTTTTTAGTGATTTTTGGTAATCCGTTGTTAATGATGAATTCCACATAGTTTTGTGCGATTAAGCTATCAGTGTGATAGTGGTTGTCACACTCACCGCATTGACCCGCACCTCCTCCTAACCATCTATACCACCAGGGTGTACTTTAGGGTCGCCAAGACTGGTCTGGTAGAACTAATGATCAGCTTCCTTTGAACTCTATGATCACAATGTTGAGCTCCATCTCTATCCTCTTCTACCCAAGTGTGGGGTCTCTGACTTCCTCTACTTCTACCCATGTGCATCATCGTCGCATGCTTCCTGACTCCTCATTGGAAAAGAGGAAGAATCTCACTACATTAAGAAGAAAGGGTCCCATATCTTTTAGTCACACCTAATACCGAACATGTTAAGATTAATCGACCCCTTTTCCTTTCTTCCACCTTCCCTTTTTCCTCATTTCTAACCCATTATGCAAACATTGCTCTATAGAGATGACAACGAGGAGGGCTTCTCATTGTTGTCTGATCGGTCTCCACACCAATGGTGTTGCATCTTACAACTATATCCCATTCTAGTTAAGTATATTATGCAAATCACTATGCTAAATGAGATTACTCAAAACCAAAATGTGATTGATCACTAATTAATCACATCACTAAAAGATGTGTAATTAAAACCAAATTAAATTTCTCAAACATGTCCAAGAACATTTACTTATAGGTCCATCATTTTGCAAAAAATGTATATAAAGTACAAGGTATCTTTACATAAGTCTGAGTGAACTCAACCACAAACTGTATACAAGAGATATTGTCCACATAGTTACATCATGTACAAACATTAATATGGTGCGTTTCTACCAATGGTGTTACACACTACTCAACTGGAGTTTGAATAGATGCAACCCCACGAATAGAAACACACGGTGGATTAAACTTTCAAATTTATAATGACCTACACAAAAAACCTACTTCTACTAAAACACTGACCAACAAGCGCATAGGGTCGTGCCGTAGTATAGGAGAGCGACAAGTATAGGGTCGATCCACATGGAGAAAAGGGGGCTGTAACATACTAGATCTCGAACCCTACCCTAGAAGTTTAACCTTTTGGACTTAGCCAAACAAGGTTGAGGTTAGAGTGATCCTAATAATCTAATGCACGAATAATGTAATATAATACGTCAAATAATTTATTTGGTGATAATAAGATGATAAATAACTTAATTACATGCATAATATGGTTAATGGGCCTCTAATGGGCCATATGATGTAACCCATGTAAGAAAGCCTCAAAATAAATAATAGACTTCAAATTCGTAATCTACACATCAAAATAAGCCTACATGTCAATTTTCATTTAATTTGGACAACCTTGAAATAATATGATAAGTTAAGAGAGAGAAATTGCCTAAAAGGTGTAATAAATAAATAAATATAATAATTGACTCCAAAAGAGGAAAATAATGTTATATTCGTGATCTACATAATAATTATAGCCTTTGGGTGAATTTCCATCCAATTTGGAGAAAGTTTGCTTAAAAGGTGAAATCAGGAGAGAGAAAGTGTGAAGAACCTTCAAAATATTAATTAAATATTCAAACAACTTCAATATGTAAAATTGAAGGAAAATTCGTATCCAACACATTAACTGTGACTTGTGGGTTAAGTTTCATAAAATTTGGATAATCATAAAGCCATTAATGAAGGAAGAAAGAGAAAATATGTTTTAATTTATTTAACACATTAATGATTCTCAAAAGGCAAAACTAAGTGCATAATAGGAATCTACATGCCTTTATTGGCCTCTGTGCAAAATTTGGCTTAATTTGGATAAGTTTTGAACTTTTAAAAGAGGAAAGAGAAAAAGGAAATAATGTATAAATGTCACATTATTATTTTGTCAATTTCATATAGTTTCCTTCTATTTTAGCTGTCACGCTTGCTTTCCCAGATTTCGGCCTTCTTTGTGACCGTTAGATTTTGATCTGATGGTGTGCGAGTTGTCTCCTACCTCGAGTAGGAGACGCAGGCCAGCTACAGTGCTGCGGCCCTGGTAAATCGTGTATATCTCGTGTGTTTCTCAATCTTTTCGCACGATTTTTCTTCGGTTGTGTTCGCGAGAAGATTCCGCACAGGTAGATGGTTAGCTTGTTTCCTTTATTGTAGGATTTGGGAAATACCCAATCCTTATGGGACTGTACTTCCACGGTCCTTTACCAAGACCAGTATCTCTGACCCTCTACTATATATAACGCTGCTCCCACCTCCGCCCAACCTTGTGGAGTTCTCCTCATCTCTCTATTTCCCTGCACGTTCTGTCCTTGCCTCTCGACGATCAAGTCTTGGTTTCTTCATTGCGGTGCGGCTCTGAGTATCTCGGAGATGCCTGGAGCCGAATTGGTAACTGAGGTGAGTTCCCTGCAACTTGATCTTCCAATTCGTGCCTTCAGTTCGATGTTTGATCACTTATCTCAGATTTCCCCAATCTGGCCGTAGTCCAGCCGTACTGTTCTTGCAGCCATGTTCTTTTGCGTTTCTTTGGTAAGGGCATTTTGGACCTTTCGTGCGGTGTTGGTTTCTTTTTCTCGCTATGAGTTGGCGATGGGCTAGTCCAGGTGGCCACCCATTACTGGACCAGGTCACCTGGGCGGGCCTCTCCTTTCCCCTCTCGCCCTCTGTCTCTGTCTTCCTCTTATGATACACTGACATGGAATTTTGTCATTGGTTGATTTTATAAAATCTATAACTAATTATCTACTCATCAGAAAAATATAAATAAATATTCTTTGGATTCAGAAAAATGCAAGGTTTCTTTTGGTATTGGTTTTGTCGCCTGAATCTAATGTTTTAAACATGTGTTTTCAATGGATCTAAGTAATAATGAATTAACTTGTATAATTCATAACTAAATACTGATAAGTCAGGAAAATATAATAAAATATGTTTTGGACTCCTAATGACATATACTGAAATATGGAATAGTTTTGGAAACCTAATTCACATAATAATAAAAAGGTGGTTTTTAGGGTTTATGAAATCAATATAAATCTAACCCTAATTCCACATATATGCTAATAGGTGCTTTGGAAGCCTAGGCTTGGACCTAGGAGTGTCTTTGGATCTGTTTGACTCTGAAGTTGAGGTATGATTGCATCCCACATTATTTCTATATTGAGCAATAGCCTATCTTTATCATTATTTTGGTCCTATGGACATTAGCCTACACATTGTCTTGTTCTTTTGAAATCATGCTTCATGTGAAGTATCTTATTTTATTATTGATCTTATGATCATGGATATTCTCTTGAATCTGTTCCTTATGCCTTAATGCATGTTGGACCTTTGATATTATATGCCCACTGTGATGTGGAAGTTTACTTAATGATATGTGCCCACTTTGAAGTGGATTTGTTTATATGTTTGTGTTGTCCATTGTGTGATGGCAACCTTGATAATTCTGACTATACTTTTCTACTTGCCTCAATATTATACATGCAATGTGATTCAGTAGCACTAGAGTAGTGTAATTACATTGGTTTTGGGGCAGTATTCCCCTATTGTTTATTTGGAGGGTGACAGTATACCATTCCTCTGTAAATCAAGTGTGGCAGTAATCCATGCTCAAATTTTATATATTTGGGAGATTGGCAGTATTCCTTTCTCTATCAGGTTCAAGTGTGTGCTTGGCCGCCAATTGTGTTTATATTGTTCTAGTGTTATGCTTATCTCACATGCATGCAGGTTATTGATGTTGATTGTGGGGTGTGAGCCCTACTTTTCTTATGTGCCAGTATTGCACAATCTTTATTGTTTTGGTTATGGTAAGTATCCCTTTTTGTTATAATCTTTTCTTTTGATACCCGTTTGGGTGGTACTTATCTCTTGCATGGGAAGCCTCTTATTTTGATGTCCCTATTTCCTTAAATTGCTCAATTTGCTTTTTAGTATGCACATACCAGCCTTTGCTGATGTCTCCTTTTTGTTTCTCTTTTGCTGGGGTATGCTTCCAACCCTAGGTGGAGGACTTGGATGCATGGCATGGTGACCTGGACTTAGTTTGTGAAGCTTGGAGACAATCTTGAGGTGGTTTAGATTTCCTCTACATGGATCCTTGTGATGTAAGTTGTAACCCTTTCTTTTAAATTTGAATAATCAAATATTTTCTTCCGCTGCTATTCATTGGTCTTTTGATTACCATTATATAAAGATTTGAAAATTTTACACCCACTCCATCATACCTTCTGAGTGTGTTTGGACTGGAGGTTTTATTGTTCAAATTTTTAGTAAGGAAGTGGTTTCACTTCTTTATAGGGGCACTAGAGCTAGGTTAGTTTTTGGGCTAGGTTCCTACTACGGATTCTAGGGTTCAAGGGTTTAAAGGTGGATTTAATTGTTAAACTAGGATGAAAAAGTGAGCAAGTAAAGGAATATAATCATGATTAAAACCTATGTTAACCCTAGACAGTTAATTCTAGTAAGCAAGAAAAGACAGGGCAAGCAAGAAAGGCAAGAAAAGAACAATCTACACTAAGGCATGCAAGAAAAGGTCTACACTATACTAAGCTAGCAAATAGGGAAAAAGAGCAAGTAAAGACATAAACTAGCAAGAACAAAGCAAAAACAGGGCAAGAAGCTAACTAAGCAAGAAAAGAGCTAACTAAGCTAACACTAGCTAAGAAAGAAGGCAATTAGGGTTTTAAAGCAATAAAGGGGAATGTGGGTTGATTGGGGGATGCACTTCTCAATTAGGTTGGGGGTGACATGTGAACATTATGCTTTCATTTAGATTACCAAACCAAACAACAAGCTAGAGTCTAATGAAATATCCTACACTACTAATTGGCCATGGATATGCTGGGTTGTGTATAGGGTAACTAGTCCCTAACACCCCCTAATACCCTTACAAGGCTCAATTGGGTTAGGGTTTAGGTGTAATTTAATTAGAGTCTAAACAAGCCTAGGTTTCTAGGTTATATGATCTTAGGATGATTAGGGTTTGAGATTAGTAATGGGAGTGAAAGTGAGGTTTTAGGCCTCCCATCACCCACATTCTAACCTTGAGAAAGCTCTATGCTAAACACACCAAATTCATCTAAACTAGCTACTTAGATCTCTCAACCAGGGTTAGGAGAGTTGGTTAGCATGTAGGAGGATGGGAAACTAGCTAGGGATCCAAGAATTGGACCTAGGAGCAAATCCCAAAATTCACACATATAAGAAATTTCCCTAAATTCCTAAGTGATTTTAAGCAAAAACCAACAAGAAATTCATGTAAAGTGAGATAGAAATAGAACATAATCATTAGCAAATGAAATTATAATGTTTGCATATAATTTTCCCCAACATGGTATCAAAGTAACATTTTTCACCCCAAACATCCCTGCCCAAGGGTTTTAGCTACTCATAACAATGCAAAATACAAAAAAAGGGAGAAAGAGGCAGAAGAATCCATGGAGCTTGGTGTAGATGAAGAAATCCTCCACTTCAACTATTGCAGGACGTCCTCCACTATCCTCCAAGGTGCAATGGCATGGGATGATGGTGGAAATGGGTGGAAATAATAAGAAACTAGGGTTTTGGTGGTGGAAATGGTGAAATGGAGTGGAATGGAGGTGGAAATGGGTGGAATGACTAAGGGATGAAAATGGGGAACTAAGAGGTAGTCGAAGGTAGCTCTCCTCATGATAGAGCCACCACCTAGGTATATATAGGTGTAAGGGAAGCAATAGGTCAAGTAGGGGTAGTATGAGAAATGCAATGCAAAAATAGCTAGGTTTTTGTGAGTAGTACGACAGTGGTGGTCACCGCAGCCATGGTGGGGAGGGGTGAGAACGGTCGTGGTGGATGATAAGAAATGGGGAAAAATCACAGGGACTTGGTTGATTTTATACTGGAGGTGATACAGCCATGGTGGTTACCATGGTCGTGGTGGGGCTAGGGTAGCACGACCGTGGTGGCTTGGATTACATAGCCCATTCTCTACTCCACGACCATTCTGCTCTTAAGGTCACACTTCCGTTCAAGGTGGCATGACCATTCTAGGTTAGTTCACCATGACCATTCTGAGTAGCACGACCATGGTAATTCTATCTTTTCTTGGAGATGGCTTTGTTGATTTGCAAGTGTTCTAGCAACAACCGTTCTGTGGTACCACGACCGTGTTGGCCTCTAGATCAACACTTGGACTTGTTTCTTTGGATTTTCTTGGACATCTTTGCTTCAATATATATTTAACCACTAGGGGTAGGTTGAGGGAGCATCAAACTTCTCTTTAGGCATCTCCAAAGGCAGAGAAACCCTAGGATCACTCCTTCTCTCTCTTCCATCAAGCGTGGTCCAAATGCCTGAAAAGCATGCAAATAATGTCCATAAATGAATTTTATACAAATATGCATATTGAGGGAAATAACATGTAATCGAATATGTATAGATGTGATTGAAATGCAATATGACACAAGATGAGTCCCCAAAATAGGGCTGAATCACCACCTCAAACTTAAAACATACTTGTCCTCAAGTATGCTCCAACTCAGTCTCTCTGCAAATTTTTATAATAAAGAAATGACAAATGCAATGCAAAAGATGATTATTACTGAATGGTTACAATAATGACTAATTACATGCATTTCACCTCTCTCCTCTCATGCTTTCACAAACCAATCATGAAAAGAGCACAAAGTATATGAACTTCAAATGTAGCACATAGAACACACAAGCAATCCATATTTCTTTCATGTAGTTCTGGGTAGACCGTTTCATGATGGCATTAATCAAGGATGACTAGGTGTGTTGTTTCACCTTCATGAATTCAACCTTATGCTTCAAACCATACCAAGTGACCCACGTGGCTGTGGAAAAAGGAAACAATGAGCTAGGTTTCATGTTTTCTAGCTCAATGAGTATGAAAATGGAAGAAAGGAATGTGGTAAGCTTTTGGAGTGCTTTAATGCCCTCATCTTTTCTTTATTTAGATGCTCTTAAACAGGAGTATCTTTTATTTTCTTTTTGCATTTTTCTTTTCCCTTGGAGTAGATAGGGCATATGGTGATGAGAGTGAAGTGGGGTGATGTAGATGTGGCCACCCCAAACTTTTAGAGGTGGCCACGACTAATATGTGCACTTTGGCACCCTTTCATGAGGTGGAGGGGTAAGAAGATGGTGAATGAAGAGTCAGGTCAAAGAGGGTCGCTGGCGTGATTCTCAACATAAGGTCTCCTATATGAAAATTAATCCAACACCATCCAACGATTTCACACCACATGAATGAACAACCTAAAATTGATATTTCTATTAAGTGATTTTACATGCACTAAGCGCTCATAGCTTTCTCAAATCACAATTCAACCAAAACATTCACAAACATAAGTGAGGTGGTGTGCATGTAAAAAGTCAAGAATTGATACCATTTAGCAATAAACATTGATGATTCACCTGCATTTGTCAAAGGTCATCATTTTTTATCCAAAAAGTGGAGATTGGGTAGAAACACACTTTTAGGCAAGAAATCTCAAATTGGAAAAAATTGGCCAAAATGGTGCCAAGTTTCCTTCAATCACATCTAAGCCTATATTATTGAACATAAAGTAGGAAATAAGCAAATCCTATCTAAAACATGCAATAATTACCAAAAATCTACATGATGTGCAATGCATGGAAAAAAGAGCATTTTTTTTGAAAATTATGCAAATATTGCAAGAAAGTAATTACATAGCATGCAAGTATGCAAAGCAGGTAAATTCTAAACTAAAATAAACAAAAGCAGACAAGAAAAAGTAAATGGCAAGTGAAATGCAAAATGATAGTGAAAATGAGACAAAGGCATACCGCCCTACCACCCAAACTTTTGAATCATGTTGTCCTCAGCATGACACTAAAGTCTAGGAATGATAGGGTAGATAATCACTGCGGTGGTGGTGCTCCTCTCTATGGTGGATGATGATGGTAGTAGGAACCCCAATAGTCTGACTGTAGAGGCAGGTAGTTGTCCTGAAATGTTGACAATGAACTCCACCAATCTTCCCCCCACTGGGGTTCCTATGTGACTGGGCGTGCTGGAACTGATACAAGTGGTTGACCTAACAATGCATCTACTAATGGTATAACCACAAAGCATCCTGGGTGTGCTGGAAACCCTCCTGTGCCCTCAAAATACCCTCATGGGTGCTCAGTATGCGATCCTGAGTGCTTTGGATGCCCTCCACCTGTGCATGTATGGTGGACATGTCATATGTGTTCGCTGTGGACTGCTACCGCTGTGATGTCTCCGCCTCACGTCACCTCACCCTGTACATCTCTCACTCCTTGACTGTCTTCCTCCTCTTGACAGCTGCATGTGACTCTCCAAGCCCTTCAGGTAGATCTCTGGGCTGCTACTACCATGTATCTCTAGGGTGCTCCTCTTCCCACCTCCTCAAGATGTCCAGAAAATCCAGAGATGGACCACATCCCTCTAGGAGAGGTGTGGCATGGTAGGAAAGCTCTAATGAAACTTATGCATAAGGAGGATTGACCTGGTAGAAAATATTTGGCTCAACCACTGAAATCATAGATGAGCGAGTCAAGTAGTGCAGGTCAAAAGGCTTTCCTCCTTCTGCCTTTGTGTAGCCAGATACATAATGCCCCAGAGCCAAATCAATGAAAGTTACAATCCCTCCCATAATAAAAGGATTCTTGCTCTAAGATGGGATTGTATTCATGTGATCAACAATAAGTGACCCCAGATTTACAAGCTTTCCCTGTACTATCCATCCCAACACAAAGAGGTCTTTCTTGGTACAACTACCTTGATTTTCATATCGGGCGAAGATGGTGTTTTCCAAGACCTTTGGAATGTATCTTAAGATGGGGTTGTGAATCAAGCTTGTCTTTGATTTACCCACCACAAACTGCTTTGCATATAAGTTTCTTCCACATTGTAGTGTAATTTCCATTGGTTTCCCTATCTGTGCTTCCTTGATCAAGTGATGTTGTTGCCTCAGGAGTTGGAGTAAAAATTCCATTCAGATAGGATACAATGATGAGGTAGGTGCTATTCCCCAAAGTGACATTGATGGCATCTAGTGAGACCTTCTCTAGGGTTGTAAAGAACTGTTGTGCAAGCTCCACATATGTCTCCTAAACTATGGTCAACACCTCAACTAGCCCAAAGGGCACCACGATATCCTAAAAAAATTGAAGATGCCCAAAGTTCTCATTGTCTCCTGGCACGCGTAGCGAGTGGCAATCACTCGGCGTATCAAACACTCTGGGTGCTTTGTCTTCTTCCCTTTCTTTGTTTGACTGTTAGGTGTTGCCTCATGATGCTCTTTGGGTGCATCCTCTTGTTGTGCATCCGAAATTGTCTCATATGCATCATCTATCAGTAGCCACCGTCTCGACTGTGGATGTGGTGTCGTAGACGTCGAAGGTTGTGCAATTGAAAATGACAGCCGAGCTGCCAAAACTGATGGGCGGGCTTATGAGACTGATGGTCGGGCTGCTGCAGTACCTCTGCTGGGTAGTCTGGAGGACTCCTCCATCATGGGATCCACTACTGCAGCCGGATGTGGTGACTCTCCTTGTGAACCGGAGGCTGTCGATGGTGGTGGAAGTGCTAGGAGAGCTGACATAGTCGAAGAAGATGCATTCTTGGGCCGACGTCCGTAGGAAATGACCTCCTTGGTCTTAGATACAACTTTCTTAGCCATTTGCTTCATTTTGGATCAAAATTGGTGGATAAAATGGGATTTTAGGTTTTCTCTGAAGAACATGGATGTTGGGGCGGATTGGAGAGAAATGGGGTGTTTTGCGGATGAAAGTGGGTGGAATCTAGAGATTAAGGTAGTGGAAATGATGGGGGATTGATTGGAGATGTATTGGGGTTTATTTGGTGGTGATTTGAGGGTGGTGGAGTGGCTGGGAGGTGTTGCACGGTCGTGGTGTTCACAAAGTTGAGAATAAAACTGATTTGAGATTTTCACAAATTGCCGACTTAAGTGCTGGAGTCAGGCTGTAGCACGACCATGCTGTGTGGCACATCCGTGGTGGCTCACTTGTTGCATGGCCATGGTACCCCACATGGCCATTTTGAGTGGGTAGCTACACGAACGTGCTGCCTTGCACAACTGTGGTAGGTTTGTTCTTCAGTTCTCGGCTTCTTTGATTTTTCTCAATTCCCCTATTAATTGTGAATGCACCACCACGGCCGTTCCATGTCACCGCGGCCGTGGTGAGTACAATGGCAGTTTTCCCACACTTAAATCTCATCAAAACATCAAATCTTTGACACAAAATTATTTTTCATGGATTACTTATCAAAATGTCATCTAATTTTCCTCATTTCACCCTATTTTCACCTGCACATCTTAAATATAAAAAAATATATTAAAAACAAGTGTGTGTGTGGTTTCATGGAAAGTGTAGAAACAAAATAAAAGTATAAAAAAAGGAAGGTTGGGTGAAAAATTCCCAAACCTAGGGGGTTGCCTCCCACAAGTGCTAAGTTTCATGCCTTCAACTAGGCTTCTTGGAGATTCTTCAATCATTCATCCATTTGGCATCCTCATGTGCCTATTTTTGCAATAAATACATCTCTCATTTGCACTCAATCTATGTTCCTCATCCCTTTGATCACCGAAGCTATCATCAAATCCTTCATCTAGATCTCCTCTTCTCGAATGATCATTAGGACTCTTAAAGTGACCATATCCGATATCCTCACCTCAAATCTGTCAATTTGAGGACCTGTATATGTTGATCTTTATCTTCATGTCCATGAAAGAGATTGTCATTATGCCACTACGAATATGTATCTCGACATCAACTGTCGATAAGAATGGTCTCCCCAAGATGACAGGGATCTTCCTATCATTCGGCTCCATGTCAAGAACAATGAAATCAACCGGGAACACTGCTCCTCTTTCCGTATCAATCATTACCAAGACATCATCCACTCATCCTCTAGGCACTTTGATGGAGCGATCTACCAATTGGAGAGTGCAATGTGCCAGTTTCAACTTGCCTAAACCCAGCTCAACATAGACACTATATGGCATCAAATTCACACTGGATCCCAAATCAAGTAGGGATTTGCCTATGTGATGTCCCCCGATGTAGCTAGGTATGATTGGGGCTCCTGGGTCTTTCCTCTTCACAAGGAGTGAGTGCTAGAGGACAGAGCTCACTTGTTCAGTCAACTTAACTTTCTTTGGTATCCTCCCCTTTGACCTTCTCTTCATAGTGCATAAGTTCTTTAGAAACTTGGCATATGATGGGATTTGCTTGATAACATCCAATAATGGAATATTAACCTTCACTTGGCGAAACACCTCAAGAATGTCAACATTGTGCTTTTGTCTCCTCCTTACTTCCAGTGGCTCATGCTTCAATGAATGGTGGCTCACTTGCTTTGGCCTTGCTTACATCGATGTGATATGAAGCGCTAGGGATGATGGAGTCTATGAATGGGGTATGAGGTGGAGCACATGGTATCCCAAAATCAACAAGATTTATCACAGAATCATCTTCGACAATCTCAATCATTATATCAACACTTGGTTGCCTTTACTTTACTTTATCAACCTTTCTTTGACTAGATGGTTGCTCAAGAGATTTCCCACTCCTTAGAGCTATCACAGCACTTCCTTGCTCATGGGGGAGAGGGGGAGATAGTTGTAACTGTGGAGGAGGTGGAGGTGGCACTTGGTGTTGAAACTGAGGTGGAGGGGAGAATTGAGGTTGGAAAGTGAATTGTTGAGAAATTTGTGGTGATGGAGGGGGAGGGGGAGTGTAAGGCTATGGATGGGCTTGAAAGTGGTATATGGGTAGTACTTGCATGGTAGGTGGACTATAGAAAACTTGTGAAGAAGACGTTGGTCCACTTGCTTCGTTGAAACTCAAGATGGGTTTTGAAGACAATTTTTCCTTTTGGAGAGCAATTATGGAAGATAGCTGCTCTATCCTCTCTTCACGACTTATCACATTCATTTGTATGTCATCAAATCTCTTCAACCTAGAGAGGACATCTTCCTCAAACCTTGAGCTATATCTTGGACTTTGGGACTCCTGGTAGCTATAGGAGTGAGGTGTCTTCTTTTCTTCACCATAGAACTCAATAGAATTGATTGAGTGACAAGGAACATTTGTCACATGGTTCTTCATGTAGCTCACCATGCCACTAAGAATATTCATCACTTGTAGGCTCGAGTCATTATGAGTCAAAGATGTCATATCAAAGGCATGGCCACCGTCATTCATCATGCTTGAAGCTCAGATTCTTGAACCTTCTACCAGCTGCTCAGACAAGGGCCATATCTCCTCAGGTGACCTAGCCATGAAAACTCTTCCACAAGTGGATTATACTAAGGTTTGACTCTTTGAATATAGAATGGAATAAAAGGACTAAACTAGCTACCATAAAGGGATCTCATGGCGTGGGCACTCTTTCAACATCTTCTTAAACCTCTCCCATGCATTGTGAAACTACTCATTTCCCACTTGACTAAAACTCGTCACGGCATTCCGCATTTGTATTAACCTTTCTATATAGTAGAATTATCTTAAGAATGCATTCTTCATCACTTCCCAACTCATGATGTCCCTTCTTGAGTCATAGCAATCTTTGGCTTTGTCTTTGAGGGAAAATGAAAACAAGGTCAACCAAATTATGTCATCACTAGCCGTCGATGTCATGAAGGTGTAGCATACTTCAAGAAATGAGTCCAAGTGAGTTCTCACTCTCTGAGCCATAGAAAATGGGCATGAGCCCAACATGACTTGGAGGGATGAAGAATTGCTCCCTTGGCATTTGATCAACCCTGCTAGCAATTGACGATTTGTAGCTAGGCATGAAGTTATCTTGAAGTGGCTTATGGGGTATATTTTGGCCTTCCATATTGTCTTCTCTACGTGGCTTGTCAATTGCATAGGGCACAACCAAACAAAAGAGAATAAGTTAGCAAACCAACATGCACAAAGAATAAAGAACATATATTCGCAATGATGAGGGCAGTAGGAAAAGTCAAAGGAAAACTAACTAGCTAGGCTGAGCGCCTTTCTCTCTGGAAACAACACCAGAATCTTGGTACATTTTTTCCAATGGTGTTACACACTACTCAATTGGAGTTTGAATAAATGCAACCCCGCGAACAGAAACACACGGTGGATTAAACTTTCAAATTTATTGTAAGGCCCCTAAACTTGCTCAATAGTTGAAAAAGCTTAATTATCATATTTTAATGATTAGAACCCTAATATAAACTTTTTATATGATTTGAAATCATAATACAAGATTAAGTTTCAAATTTGGTCCAATTTGGACACTATTTGAGCAAGTTATGCAATTTTATGCACATTTTGGACTTTTCTTCAATTTACCCAATTGAGAGGGTTTATTTGCAATTTATCACTTTCAATATGTTCCTTGGATTTTCTATCATCATTCTTGAGTTTGTTGATCCATGGGGCATATTTAAACCATGGTTTGAAGGTGTTTGCTCCAAGGCTATTTTAGGGTTTTCCCCTTCACAGATGAGCTACCTTTAGTAGCTATCAACTAATGAATTATTTGATTGGCTGGGAAATTCGACAAAGGAAATCTAAGAAGGTATATACACATGGTGGGGGAGCTGCTTGTGTGTGTGCTTGTATATTCTTCATAAATTAAGGCCATTGACACTTGGATAGATACTAGAACTTCAACTTTTTCCTTTTCTTTATCTTAAAGTGTCATATACTTATCCCCAAGCACCAAAATGAGCCATTTTCACTCCACCACCTCCCTCCTTCTCCCAAACTCGTTCTCCCTCTATTTAGTTGTGAATTTTTCTACCCAAGGAAGAAGAAAGTGGGGATCTTCTTGGAGAAAGGCTCTAAGGTTGAAATTGACTTCATTTTAGGGTTGAAAAAGCTTCCTTCTAGTGATCTTGACCTAAAAGTGTGAGAATTCCCTTCTTTCCTCTGTCTATTTCTTTGTTATCCTTCCTCCTAGCTTTCTCCAGGTCGGAACCTTGCTGTTCCATGGTAGAAATTTATCTAAAGCTCTAAAACCCTACCTTTCTTGCTCCTTATGCTTAGGGTTTGCTCATTTGATGAAGAAAGGTGCTAGATGGATGAATTCATAGCTTACTTTTGAATTTTCTACCCTACCTGCTCGAGATTTCTTCTATGTGGGGGTTTTATCTTCTCATTAGAGGCATGTTTTTTTGACGTTTTTTTTACGGTTCATTAGAGGCAAGTTTTATAACTTGCTCCACGTTTATTGCTTACCATAAGCTTTCTAGATCATGTTCTTGCTTGAAAATGATGATACATGCACTAAAAAGCTATGCTTGACTAGGATCTCGATTTTTATAATGTTTCATGTTCTGATTTCAGTTATATATGAACCTGTGATCATGTGTACATTATTCCTAAGGTATTATATGACTTGGATCAGGTTGTTTTGACAACCTATAGTGCTAAGAACCTATCAAACAATGGTCAATTTTAGGGTTTAAAGTTGATTTCTTCTATAAACCATGACCTGATGATGGTACCATTGCAACAACTCTATGGTGTTGTCTTCATAACAACTCATGGTCGTGATTAAGGGTGTCAAATGATGGTGAAAACCTATGGTCACCCCCTTAGGTCAGGTTTTGGATCAATTAGAAGTATAATGATCAACCATTTAGTACCCTACTGATATTATCAATCAATGATGACATCATCTTAATATTTGATGTTGATTAATGAATATAGTGTTAATCTAACAACCTATAGTGATTTAATGATCACTAATGATGGTGGATCAAGTCTGTACAATCTATAGTGAGTTAATCATATAGTTTTAGCATCAATTAAGCCTTAGACCAATGGTTTCCTGGGTCACTTGATGCAATGATCGAACCTATACTATAATTGATGGTTTTAATATATGAACTTGACCCAATGGTCAAGATCTAATATTTATTCTCCAATAAAGTCGAATGATGGATAATATAATATGTTGGTCCTGATAATGGGATTCAAATGGTTTCCTTTATATGATCAACTTAAGGAGCTTACTTATTGACAATGGATGGCTTGTTTTAACTGAACAGTGGATTGTGGGTTTTACCCTACTCTTAATGGAACTTTTTGTGTTGTTAATCAAGGAATGTCTAGGGTTAGATGGTGACTCTTTCTAGAGCACAAATCAAGGACTTCATAGGTGATTTATCTAAGGTGTTTACTTATGTAAACAACCAAAGGTCTTACCTTTTAAACATCCAATGGTTCTGGGTGACACTATGGTATGGTGATACGGGTTGAATGATGATGGAACAAATGGAGGGTTACCCTTAATAAGGTAGTCTTACCTATTCACTGATATGAATAGAAGGGATGATAACCATATTGTGTTGATATGTAACCCTAATGAGGTATAGCTTGTTATACCTAGCTTTAATATAACTAAATGATGGTAATTGGGTATGAATAGTCCTTGTATGACTAATGCAATCATGATGTACTATGTTACTATTGTTGAAACTCTAGTATTCTATAACCCAATCGTTATACCTTGATTTATGTGTGGGTTCATACTTGAGAATGGCATGGAATGTGATGGTGATGCTTCACCTTATGCATCCATGATCCAATGGGGATGCTGTGAGTTAGGGTTTGGGTATGAGTGCTATTTAGTAACATTGATATAATTTATCATGTTGAACCTAATTCTAATGCAAATAGATAAAGATGAGTATTCATGTTTAACATTCTTATATGATGTAATGATGGTGGAATAACCTCCTTAACATGATAATAACCTTGGTATGTTAATTGGTGGTTATCATAGCCACATGGTTGATACTTTCTTATGCTAAACATGTGCATTATGAATATGATGAGAGTTAATCATATCTAGATTCATTGCATTTTGATGTAATAAAGGAATGTTTTTAATGTTAATATAACCCTGCTATGATTGTTTTTTAATATAACCTAGTTCATTAATGCAATATTATGTTGATCTGGTGTATTATATATAAGTGATGTTGTTGAGCCTTGTTATAAGGCATGCAAAGATAATGATGATCTTGCAGGGAATAATATGATGGTCTTAATGACCTTTGGACATGGTTGAGCCCTGAATATGGTGTAATCCTCTTATGTTGATAAGTGTTAATACCCTATGATATTGTGAAAAGGATTTATATCCTGTGATAGTATGATGGTATTAATGACCTTTGGGCATGGTTGATCCCTAAATGAGGTGTAATCCTCTTATATTGATAAGGGTTGATACCCTGTGATATTGTGAAAAAGATTATTATCTTGTGATAGTATGATGACTAGTGTGGTCTCATGAATGGAAAGTGTATAGTACCATGTGATGATGAGATGAGAAATTATGTTTCACACGTTTTATATCTTTTCAAAGTTGTGATATTTATATGCTTGCTAGAAGTGAATTAGGGTTTTTATGTCCACTTGTTTGTTGCAGCCTTAATTCACCCAATTGGCATAAATAATCAAGTGAAACTATAATCATGTAGCTCCTCGTGCCATAGATCCATCTGAGTGTCAGAATTTTCCAGATGGTGAAATGAGTATTCTTAAGGGAAACTCAGAGCGCATACTGTTGAGTATGTGGGGGTGGCAAGTTGAGGATATATCCTTGTCATCCACAATGCAGATTGTGGTGGTTGGCTATGCTCATGCCTCATACATCTGATGTAATTGAGAACAACTGCGGTCGTGTCTCGGTGATTATATATGTGACAAAATTGGAGGACAACTGTGGTTGTACCTCGGATGGTAGGGTATGCATACCCACCTCCTTTCACTAGTGTCGTGATCTGTACTAAGGACGAACTAGGCTGTTAGTAGCTTGACCTTATGTGTCGCTGTGGTGGACCCATACTGACTAGGGGCAGAGAAGATCTTAGGAGTCCGACTCTTCCTAGATCTTGTATGTCACTGATTTTGACTTAGCAGTGGTCAGTTGGATTTTGAGTGGTATCCTCAAATTCCTCAGGGCATAATAAAAGATGTAATACATCTGTATAGCATATCTGTTTAGGGTTATACATGACGTTTCACATTGGATGATAACCCTTGTTTGTTCTCTTTACATAAGGATGATGCTTAGTGCAATGAAGAGATAGTAGATATACTTATGTTGTGGATATACTTAAGATTGTAGATGAATACATATAGTATCCATGATTATGTTGGTAACTATACTGCTACTGCTGATTATAATCATGATGCTAGCTATCTCATGTTGTTAGTTATGTTTAGCATGCTAGCCATGCCTTTGTAACTAGAGATGCATATACTACTGATCATGCTTATCCATATAATTGTGCTTATGGTGTTAGCTCTTTTTATGATGTTGATATGTTAAACCTATTAGACATGCTAATGTTGTTATGTATGCTTATGTGGCTAGACTTACTCATAATGATAGAGATGATATGTTACTAGACTTGCTCATGATGCTAGATATGAATATGCTATTGAATTTCTTATGTTATCAACAAGATAAAGGATGATAGTTTGGGCAATGATGATAGTTATTATCTTCTCCCTTGTGTATTTTGATAATCATCAGTGTTGTTGAGCTTATTTGTTAGATCTGATTAATTTGCTTAACTGTTTAATTACTTAAAAATGTTGTGATCAATAAACATTGTTGGAGGTTATATCTCTTGCTGGGACTGGGTCTCACCCTTGTGGTTTGCCACTTTTTTTTAGGTAATCAGAAGTGACAAAAATAAACATGTGGTAGCAAAGAGGAGCTATAGTAATGAATCTTTGAGAAAGTTGATTAGACGTCTAGTGTGCCCTCAAGTCATCCCTGTACTCTCAGGTCCGGGCAAGAAAAGTTTGTATATGGTGTTTCAAATGAATCGTGATTTTGTTAGCATGTTAATGCTTGTTTGAGTGACATATATGGATATTGTTCTCCTGTGTATATATGTTGTGGCTAAGGTGATATATCAATTTGTATCAAATTCTTGGCATAGTATGGACATAAGAAAGATTTTGGGATCTTATGTAAATGTTTATGAGTGGGTGCTGACGCTGAAATCGGTTTTAATTTACCCATATTTTTGGGTATGTGATTAATTAGTGATTGATTGTGTTTTATGTTTTGAGTAATATTGTTTAGTGTAACAGGTTCTCACAGGTTGGTATCAGAGCTTTAGGTTCACTGAGTCTACAGGGATACTAGGACTTAATACTAGGATGATGTCTAAGTTAGGAACGTGACACAAAAACATAGTGCATACTGCCTAATCTCATTACTTGGATGCCCTGACCATGTATTCAATTATTGAAGAAAGGTAAGTATGGAACTCTTAGATTGTTATCTTTCTGATTACTCTGATCAAGTAGTCATTTTGAGACAATCTAAAGAGCATAACGAATAACAAATCATAATGTGAATATCTCAATCCTATCTTAAAGAAGATGGGAATTGCATCATAATCTATCAAAATTTGAATGTTTGGTAACTATAAGAGAAAGATACAACACCATGAAATCTAAATTTGAATACAAATAAGGAAAAGATAAGTTCTTGAAGATGTGATTCAATAAGAAAATAAAGTAAAAGACAGATAAGTCTATGATCATAAAGTGATTCAAGGTATGAAATCCACATAAGATGGAGAGAACTCCAATGATAAGTATATAACGAGAAGATAAATGAGAACAATGACAAAGGAATAAGGTGGAACCTAAGTTAATCTCAGACCAACCTATGTGTGTAAGAAAGTGTTAATGTAAAATAAGCATGGCGTTTGAAAGAAATTAAGACAGATGATCTATGTTTAATGAAGAAAATGTGGAATATGATGATTTACCTGTTGATAAGTGGTTGAAAAACATAATAAAATAATAAAACATACCGAAGTGGGATAAATAGTCATAAAGGAAGGAGTAATGAGATATGTTAATCATGATGGTTCTTGTACTAATGGAAAGGAACCCGAAATGAAAAAGGTAAAATGAAGATATAATCTGCATAATGAAAATATAATTGGTTACCTTTTTGTTAGTGACCGTTGAACAATGTTGCTATGATTAGGAAAGTGTGTTTCCATTTGTGCCTTTCCTTTCTAGGGCACAACTTTCAAGTGGATCATTACCACTTGATATGTGTGGATTCATTGTAAACATGAGGGTGGATAGCTTATTATAGCATAAGGTTGTTTGGACTATGGTTCTAAGATCATAAAGTTTGTGATGAGTTTGCTTTTGAGCTTTCCAATAATTTGGGAGACTCCTCTTATATGTTTTGAAATTTATTATGTTGGCAAAAGTAGATGAGATAAGGATGTGAGTTACTTATAGCACATGAGGTGGATACCAAGGTAATGAGTCCTAGTATCCAAGACGTGTCAATAGTATGGGAATTATGTGAAGGTTGGAGATGTTTATTAAATGAACATTACAAGTATTCCTCTCCCTTAGAGAGAGAGAGAGAGTTGATGATGACCCTTTAAATGTTGTTAGGAAGGAAAAACAAAAGTGATTCTATAATGTTGTGTATGGTTTAGTGATAGCTGGACAAGACCACTATCAAGGATAGAAGGTTTATTGGTCAATAGATATGTGATACCATGTTCCTTTAAGATAAACCTATTATCAAATATCAATGCATAAGATTTAGATTGGATGACATAATTCACACGAACACGATGAGCTTAGAGTTATGTCCTATAAACTAACCAATGTACAAATAGAATTTATGAATATGAGGAACAGAGTGTTCTAGACATGTCATACAAGTTATATCAAGCTCTGAATGATGACATGTCAAACTATTTCAAATATGGTAAAAAATATGATCAATATTTCTTCAAAAACCTTAGGGTTGCCGAAGTAGAAATAGCTATGAGACAAGTTGAATAAGAGTGAGTTGGGGGTTGACTAGGGTATCCTCTAAGAGTTATGATACCTCTGTTAAGTATGTTATGCGAGTCCTGATAAGATGAAGATAATGTCATTGCTCCACCCCTAACAAGGTCAATCAGGAAGTTATATTTGTTAACAATTATATACAAGTGTATGATTCTTCAACCAAATAGATGGTCAGTCCACCATTGATATGATTGGAGAATCCTCTAAAAACACATTCCTCATAATTTCTTGAAAACTAGGGGGTGCCTACATGGTTGATTGAGTTGTTGATTACAACAACCATTAAAGGAGCATAGAGATGAAACCTTGTAAAGTTGCATATGATAATAGATACCTGATGTTTTATGTTTGGTAAGATACAGTGAGTGTGGCCTCTGAGTGATGTGTGATACAACATATATAATAGTTCAAGATGACAATCGATTCCCAAAGTTGAAAGTTACTATTAGATTTGTACAGGTGGCACAATAAGTTTCTATGTTCCATATTTGCAAATGCCTTCTTATGTGGGGTTTTTTGTGCTGACCCAAGATGAGATATGTATGAATGATGTGACATCACCATGATATGCAAGTAACCACATGAAGGTAATAGGATAAGGTTCATAGGAAGTACCCATCTTTGTTTACCTTGGATTTTGGGGGCGAAATCCCTGTTAGGGGTTTATAGTTGTAAGGCCCCTAAACTTGCTTAATGAGTTGAACAAGCTTAATTAGCATAATTGAATGCTTATAACCCTAATACAACCTTGTAATATTCTTTTAAATCATAAGACAAGATTAAGTTTTAAATTTGGTCCAATTTGGACACTGTTTGAACAAGTTATGCAATTTTATGCACATTTTGGACTTATTATGCAATTTACCCAATTGAGAGATTTTCTTTGCAATTTATCACTTGCATTATGTTCCTTGGATATTCTATCATCATTATTGAGCTTTTTGAGACATGGGGCAGCTATTTAAACCTTGGTTTGAAGGTGTTTGCTCCAAGGGTATTTTAGGGTTTTCCCCTTCACGGATGAGCTACCTTTAGTAGCTATCAACTAATGAATTATTTGGTTGGCTGGGAAATTCAACAAGGGAAAGCTAAGCAGGTCTATACATATGGTGGGGGAGCTTCTTGTGTGTGTGCTTGTATATTCTTAATAAATTAAGGCCATGGACACTTGGATAGATACTAGAAATTCAACTTTTTCCTTTTCTTTATCTTAAAGTGTCATATACTTATCCCCAAGTACCAAAATGAGCCATTTTATCTCCACCACCTCCATCCTTCTCCCAACCTATTTCTACCTCTGTTCAGCTGTGAATTATTCTTCCCAAGGAAGAAGAAAGTGGGGATCTTCTTGGAGAAAGGCTCTAAGGTTGAAATTGACTTCATTTTAGGGTTGAAAAAGCTTTCTTCTAGTGATCTTGACCTAAAAGTGTAAGAATTCCTTTTTTTCCTCCATCTATTTCTTTGTTATCCTTCCTCCTAGCTTTGTCCAGGTAGTAACCTTTCTGTTCCATGGTAGAAATTGCTCTAAAGCTCTAAAACCCTACCTTTCTTGCTCCTTATGCTTAGGGTTTGCTCATTTGATGAAGAAAGGTGCTAGATGGACAAATTCATAGCTTACTCTTGGATTTTCTACCCTACCTACTTGAGATTTCTTTTGTGTGGGGGTTTTATCTTCTCATTATAGGCAAGTTTTATAACTTGCTCCATGTTTATTGCTTACCATAAGCTTTCTAGATCATGTTCTTGCTTGAAAATGATGATCCATGCACTAAAAAGCTATGCTTGACTAGGATTTCGATTTTTATAATGTTTCCTATTCTGATTTTAGTTATATATGAACCTGTGATCATGTGTACATTATTCTGAAGGTATTATATGTCTTGGATCAGGTTGTTTTGACAACCTATGGTGCTAAGAACCTATCAAACAATGGTCAATTTTAGGGTTTAAAGCTGATTTCTTCTATAAACCATGACCCGATGATGGTACCATTGCAACAACCCTATGGTGTTGTCTTCATAACAACTCATGGTCATGATCAAGGGTGTAAAATGATAGTGGCAACCTATGGTCACCCCCTTAGGACAGGTTTTGGATCAATTAGAAGTATAATGATCAACCATTAAGTACCCTACTGATGTTATCAATCAATGATGACATCAACTTAATATTTGATGTTGATTAATGAATATAGTGTTGATCTAACAACCGATAGTGATTTAATGATCACTAATGATGGTGGATCAGGTCCCTACAATCTATGGTGAGTTAATCATATAGTTTTAGCATCAATTAAGCCTTAAACCAATGGTTTCTTGGGTCACTTGATGCAATGGGCAAACCTATACTATAATTTATGGTTTTAATATATGAACTTGACCCAATGGTCAAGATCTAATGTTTATTACTACAATAAAGTGGAATGATGTATAATGTAATATGTTGTTACTAATAATGGGATTTTGATGGTTTCCTTTATATGATCAACTTAAGGAGCTTACTTGTTGACACTGGATGGCTTGTTTTAACTGAATAGTGGATTGTGGGTTTTACCCTACTCTCAATGGAACTTTTTGTGTTGTTAATCAAGGGATGTCTAGGGTTAGATGGTGACTCTTTCTAGAGCAAAAATCCAAGACTTCATAGGTGGTTTATATAAGGTGTTTACTTATGTAAACAACCAAAGGTCTTACCTTTTAAACATCCAATGGTTCTGGATGACATTATGGTATGGTGATACGGGTTGAATGATGATGGAACAAATGCAGGGTTACCCTTAATAATGTATTCTTACCTATTCACTCATATGAATAGAAGGGATGATAACCATATTGTGTTGATATGTAACCCTAATGAGGTATAACTTGTTATACCTAGCTTTAATATAACTAAATGATGGTAATTGGGTATGAATATTCCTTGAATGACTAATGCAATCATGAAGTACTCTGTTACTGTTGTTGAAACCCTAGTATGCTATAACCCAATCATTATACCTTGATTTATGTGTGGATTCATACTTGAGAATGGTATGGAATGTGATGGTGATGCTTCACCTTATGCATCCATGATCCAATGGGGATGCTGTGAGTTAGGGTTTGGGTATGAGTGCTATTTAGTAACATTGATATAATTTATCATGTTGAACCTAACTCTAATGCAAATAGATAAAGATGAGTATTCATGTTTAACATTCTTATATGATGGAGTGATGGTGGAATAACCTCCTTAACATGATCATAACCTTGGTATGTTAATTGGTGGTTATCATAGCCACATGGTTGATACTTTCTTATGCTAAACATGTGCATTATGAATATGATGAGAGTGAATCATATCTAGATTCATTGCATGTTGATGTAATAAAGGAATGCTTTTAATGTTAATATAACCCTACTATGATTGTTTATGAATATAACCTAGTTCATTAATGCAATATTGTGTTGATCTGGTGTATTATATATAAGTGATGTTGTTGAGCCTTGTTATAAGGCATGCAAAGATAATGATGATCTTGCATGGAATAAAATAATGGTCTTAATGACCTTTGGGTGTGGTTGAGCCCTGAATGAGGTGTAATCCTCTTGTGTTGATAAGTGTTAATACCCTGTGATATTGTGAAAAGGATTTATATCCTGTGATAGTATGATGGTTTTAAGGACCTTTGGGCATGGTTGAGCCCTGGATGAGGTGTAATCCTCTTATGTTGATAATGGTTGATACCCTGTGATATTGTGAAAAAGATTATTATCTTGTGATAGTATGATGACTAATGTGGTCTCATTAATGGAAAGTGAATAGTACCATGTGATGATGAGATGAGAAATTATGTTTCACAATTCACACATTTTATATCTTTTCAAAGTTGTGATATTTATATGCTTGCTAGAAGTGAATTAGGGTTTGTATGCCCACTTGTTTAATGCAGCCTTAATTCACCCAATTGGCATAACTAATCAAGTGAAACTCTAATCATGTAGTGCCATGTGCCATAGATCCATCTGAGTGTTAGAATTTTCCAGATGGTGAAACGAGTATTCCTAAGGGAAACTCAGAGCGCATACTGTTGAGTATGTGGGGGTGGCAAGTTGAGGATATATCCTTGTCATCCACAATGTAGATTGTGAAGGTTGTCTATGGTCATGCCTCATACATCTGATGTGATTGAGAACAGTTGCGATCGTGTCTTAGTGATTATATATGTGACAAGATTGGAGGACAACTATGGTTGTACCTCGGATGGTAGGGTATGCGTACCCACCTCCTTTTACTAGTGCCATGACCTATACGAAGGACAGACTAGGCTGTTAGCAGCTTGACCTTATGTGTCGCTGTGGCAGACCCGTACTGACTGAGGGTGGAGAAGATCTTAGGAGTCCGAATCTTCCTAGATCTTGTATGGCACTGATTTTGACTTAGTAGTGGTCAGTTGGATTTTGAGTGGTATCCTCAAATTCCTCAGGGCATAATAAAAGATGTAATACAATCGTATAGCATATATGTTTAGGGTTATACATGATGCTTCACATTGGATAATAACCCTTGTTTGTTCTCTTTACATAAAGATGATGCTTAGTGCAATTAAGAGATAGTAGATATACTTATGTTGTGGATATGCTTAAGATTGAAGATGCGTACATACAATAGACATGATTATGTTGGTAACTATCCTGTTACTGCTGATTATAATCATGATGCTAGCTATCTCATGTTGTTAGTTATGTTTAGCATGCTAGCCATGCCTTTGTAACTAGAGATGCATATACTGCTGATCATGCTTATGCAGATTGTTGTGCTTATGGTGTCAACTCTTTTTATGATGTTGATATGTTCAACCTATTAGACATGCTAATGTTGTTATCTATGCTTATGTGGCTAGACTTATTCATAATGATAGAGATGCTATGTTACTAGACTTGCTCATGATGCTAGATATGAATATGCTACTAAATTGCTTATGTTATCAACAAGATAAAGGATGATAGTTTGGGTAATGATGATAGTTATTATTTTCTCCCTTGTGTATTTTGATAATCATCAGTGTTGTTGAGCTTATTTGTTATATTTGATTAATTTTCTTAACTGTTTAATTACTTAAAAATGTTGTAATCAATAAACATTGTTGGAGGTTATATCTCTTGCTGGGATTGGGTCTCACCCTTGTGGTTCACCACATTTTTTTAGGTAATCGGAAGTGATGAAAATAAACATGTGGCAGCAAAGAGGAGCTATAGTAATGAATCTTTGAGAAAGTTGATTAGACGTCTAGTGTGTCCTAGAGTCGTCCCTGTACTCTCAGGTCCGGGCAGGAAAAGTTTGTATATGGTGTTTCAAATGAATCAGGATTTTGCTAGCATGTTAATGCTGTTTTGTGTGACATATATGAATATTGTTCTCCTGTGTATATATGTTGTGGCTAAGGTGATAGATCAATTTGTATCAGATTCTTGGCATAGTATGGACATAAGAAATATTTTGGTATCTTATGCAAATATTTATGAGCGGGTGCTGACGCTGAAATTAGTTTTAATTTACCCATATTTTTGGGTATGTGATTAATTAGTGATTGATTGTGTTTTATGTTTTGAGTAATGTCGTTTAGTGTAACAAGTTCTCACATTTATAAGGACCTATAGAAACAACCTACTTCTACTAAAATGCCGACTTATAAGCGCACGGGGTCATGTCATAGTATAGGAGGGCGACAAGTATAGGGTCGATCCACAGGGAGAAAAGGGGGCACTAGAGTTAGGTTAGTTTTGGGCTAGGTTCCTACTGCAGAGTCTAGGGTTTAAGGGTTTAAAGGTGGATTTGATTGTTAAACTAAGGATGAACAAGTGAGCAAGTAAAGTAAGACAAGTAGGATTAAAACCTACGTTAACCCTAGGCAATTGATTCTACTGAGCAAGAAAAGGCAAGGCAAGCAAGAAAGGCAAGAAAAGAACAATCTACACTAAGACAGGCAAGAAAAGGTCTACATTACACTAAGCTAGAAAATAGGGCAAAAGAGTAAGTAAAGACCTAAACTAGCAAGAACAAAGCAAGAACATGGCAAGAAACTAACTAAGCAAGAAAAGAGCTAACGAAGCTAACACTAGCTAAGCAAGAAGGCAATTAGGATTTTAAAGCAATAAACAGGAACGTGGGCTGTTTGGGGGATGCACTTATCAATTAGGCTGGGGTGACATGTGAACATTATGCTTTCATTTATATTACCAAACCAAACAACAAGCCAGAGTCTAATGAATTATCCTACACTACTAGCTGGCCATGGATATGCTAGGTTGTGTATAGGGGAACTAGTCCCTAACACACCCTACTATCCTTGCAAGGCTTAATTGGGTTAGGGTTTATGTGTAATTCAATTAGAGTCTAAACACGCCTAGATTTCTAGGTTAGATGATCTTAGGATGATTAGGGGTTGAGATTAGTAATGGGAGTGAAAGTGAGGTTTTAGGCCTCCCATCACCTACATTCTAACTTTGAGAAAGCTCCATGCTAAACACACCAAATTCATCTAAACTAGCTACTTAGATCTCTTGACTAGGGTTAGAAAAATTGATTAGCATGTAGGAGGATGGACAGCTAGCTAGCGATCCAAGAATTGGACCTAGGAGCAAATCCCAAAATTCACACATATAAGCAATTTCCCTAAATTCCTAGGTGATTTCAAGCATACATCAACAAGCAATTCATGTAGAGTGAGATAGAAATAGAACATAATCATTAGCAAATGAAGTTATAATGTTTACATATCATTTCCCCCAACATGGTATCAAAGTAACATTTTCACCCCAAACAGCCCCACCCAAAAGTTCTAGCTACTCATAGCAATGCAAAATATAAAAAAAATGGAGAAAGAGGTAGAAGAAGCCATGGAGCTCTATGTAGACAAAGAATTCCTCCACTTCAACAGCTGTAGGACGTCCTCCACTCTCCTCTAAGGTGCAATGACATGGAATGATGGTGGAAATGGGTGGAAACAAGAAGAAACTAGGGTTTTGGTGGTGGGAATGGTGAAATGGAGTGGAATGGAGGTGGAAATGGAGTGGAATGGCTAAGGAGTAAAAATGTAGATCTAAGAGGCGGTAGAAGGTAGCTCTCCTCGTGCTAGAGCCGCCACCTAGGTATATATAGGTGTGGGGGAAGCAATAGGTCAAGTAGGGGTAGTATGGGAAATGCAGTGCAAAATAGCTAGGTTTTTGTGAGTAGCACGACCGTGGTGGGAAGGGGTGAGAATGGTTGTGGTGGATGAGAATGACCGAGGTGAGAAATGGGAAAAAATCACAAGGACTTGGTTGATTTTGTACTAGAGGTGGCACGACCATGGTCATCACCACGACTGTGGTGGGGATAGGGTAGCATGGACATGGTGGTCACCATGGCCATGGTGTCTTGTATTGCATAGCCCGTTCTTTGCTCCACGATCGTTCTGCTATGAAGGTCACACAACTGTGCAAGGTGGTACGACCATTCTAGGTCAGTTCACCAAAACCATTCTGAGTGGCACGGCCGTGGTGATTCTGGCTTTGCTTGGAGATGGCTATGTTGATTTGCAAGTGTGCTAGCACAGCCGTTTGGTGGTACCACAACTGTGCTGGCCTCTGGATCAACACTTGGACTTGTTTCTTTGGATTTTCTTAGACATCTTTGCTTCAATGGATCTTTGGATACTAGAGGTAGGTTGAGGGAGTATCTGACTTCTCTTTAGACCTATCTAAGGGTAGAGAAACCGTAGGATCACTCCTTGTCTATCTCTTCCATCAAGCATGGTCTAAATGCTTGAAAAAATGCAAAAAATGTCCATAAGTGTATTTTATACAGATATGCATATTGAGGGAAATAATATGTAATATAATCAGTATAGATGCGATTGAAATGTAATATGACACAAGATGAGGCCCTAAAATAGGGCTGAATCACAGTACACTTCCACAAAACTTGAGTTGAGGTATATTATCTACAAAACTTCCCCACCCAAACCTGAGAGTACATGGACAACTCTAGGACACACTAAAAAACTAGCCAACCTTCTCCTCTAAGGATCTCCAAACTGCTCCTCCTTGCTTCCATGGGTCTGATGTCATTGATGACAATCACCTAAAAAGATGTGGGGGCCCACAAAGTGAGACCTATGTCTCAGCAAGAGATATAACTCTCAAAAACGTCTACAACTTACAGTAGATCGTGTATTTAAACAAATAATATTATAGAATTGAAAGATTTATATAATTATCAAAGGAACAAACATAGCTAACATCATACATAAAGTCGATTTCTCTTACTGCATTATACATCATCTAACTAGTAAAAGAGACAAATCAAGGATGATCATCCAATATGAGTCCTCATATAATCCTAACAGATATGCTACACAACTAAATTACAAATTTGATTAAGCCTTGGGTAGTTTGAGGCATACCACTCAAACTACTAGTTTACCGTTGTGAAGTCACAATTAGCTTCATATAAGATCTAAGAGAATTGGAATCCTATGATCTCTTCCCCTCGGTCAGTACAAGTCCGTTGTAGTGGCATAACAGTCAAACTACAATCATCTTAGTCCACCCTAGTTACACAGGCCACAGTACTAGAAACCAGGGTACTCAACCCTAAAATTTGATGTACAATGCAACCATACTCAGTCATACATATATGTATACTCATTTGAGACACAACTTCAGCCACTCTCCAAAACCTTGGGATCAGGACGACAAGGATATACCTTCCCTGCACCCACATATACTCAACAATATACAACTCCGAGTTTCCCTTATGGAATACTCATTTTACTACCCAACAAGTTCTGACACTGGAGTAGTTCTATGGTTCAGAGCACTACATGATTAGGTTTCACTTGATTAGTTAAGCCACTTTGGTGCTTTCAGACTACGTCAACCAAGTTGCATACAAAAAACTATATGGTTCCTATGAAATCATTGGTATATAACAACTCCAGAAGATATAAAATGCATGAGACATATTCCTTATCACAATCATCATAGTATACTAGTCCATTGTCATCTTTGAAAAGTGTTAAATTCCATTAGGGTTCAAAACAACCCAAAAATACCATTCAGGTCATACAACATTACTTCCTATAAGAACATAATTATCATTCAAAATATTTTGCAGAGGGTTGAACATGTCACCAACATACTCATTGCATTCATACTTAGCATAAGGGTTCATAAATCATAAGAGTTGTGAAATTTCCAAGAGTAACATAATAGAATTACATTTATCATTATGAATGTATCCCTTCACCATTTCAACATCAATAGAAGATAGAAATATTGAACCATCAACAACTAATTGTTACAAGAAGGGTTCAAATGTATGGATTGGATTTAACACACATAGGCAAAGCCAACAATTCATTTAACACACATAGGCAACCATTGTATAATTGATGGACTTAGTAAAAAAATGTCAATTCATTGACTCTATCATAACCATCGGTTCACTAATGGACAACAAAATCCATCAGTTCTTTTGTGAAATTAACAAAACCATCGATTTACTAATTAACATAGCCATTGGTTTATTAACTTAGTAAAGCCATTAGTTCTTATACCAAGTAGAATCTTTGATACCCACACTAAGTAAAACCATTGTTTCCTTTCTTTACTTTTAACAAAACTAGTGGTTCATGGAGCAAGTAAAGCCATCACTTTATAGACTAAGTATAACCATTGATTTCAACATTAAACAAAACCATTGATTCCTACACTTAGTGAACCAGCTCTTTACACTAAGTAAAAGCCATCATCTCATACCTTCAAAACCATGGTATTCCATCATAGAAAGAGAAATGATCACATGATCTAAGGATAGTTTAACAACACACAACTATCACACATATATGCAAACTAGAGTACAAAAGATCATCTTTCTTCATGATACAAAGTTTCTAGGGTGAGATCTATACAAAGCAAGTTAAATGTAAACAAGAAATAGGTTGAAGGTTATATAACTCACCTCAAGGATGAAGAAGAACATCCAAACATAAAGATGTCTCAAGAAGAGAATATGAAACCCTATCTTGCACTCTCAAAGCTCCAAGACAGCCCCCTTCTTTAAGAACACGGTGAATTTAGGGCAAAAGAGAGAAGAAAAGGGATTCCTCAACCACATTCATGAACACTAGGGATCCTCCCATGGATGAAGAGAGAAGAAGGAGAAAATAAGAAAAACTAGATTAGAGAAAAAGATCTTACATATATTAGGTAAGAAACTAGGTTTGAAAGCTCCAAACAACCTTAGAGGTGCTTGATCCAAACCCTATAGCAACATGCACCCAAGGTCCTCATAAGATTCGTCCACAAGGGCATATTCCTTCACTAAATGATGGGTTTCAGTCTCTCTAGCAACAAGAACAAGAGGGAGAAAGTAAAGGTTCGTTTGGGGAAGAGGTGAAGGGAATACATATCCAAGAAGAGAGAGAAAGGTGGTCAAGGGATGAAAAATAGACTTGCCATGTGTCAAAACCCAAAATCTATCTTTTCCATGCATATTAGAACTCCAATCAGATCATTCACCAAGGATATCCATCGGTTCATGCCTTGGTGAAACCATCAAGATGTATCATCAAAGAACCATCAGATTGTGCACCATACTTAGCCATTTTTACAAACCCTGATCCTCCATTGGAGTGTGCACTCAACAAGGATGACCATTGATTCTAGAGTCTCAATGGAAAAACATTGGTTCCTCAACTACAAGGAGAAACCATAAGATCCTTCACCCACATGGTGAAATCGTCAAATTTGTACCATACATAGGAAATCATCAATTCCAACACTTACATGAAAATTCATTAAATTCTCAACCTACAAAGGAAAGGAGCAAACATCCAAAGACACAACCATGCATCCAAAGGATCATATATCAAACATCATGAAGAGTACCATTAAGCACAACATGCATGTGTGAAATTATAGATAAAACCCTAGAAAAGGTAAAATTGCATAATGGTCCACATAAGCACATAAATTGCAAAACTTAAGCAAACAAAGTCCAAATTGTAATAAATTTGAAACATAACTTAGTCATATAATACCAAAGCATAAAATAGGGTTTTATGAAAAATGAAGCATCCAATTAAATCAAGCAAGCATGTTTACCCATAAAGCCAGGTCAGGGGTCTTACATATATCACCCATCATTATGGTAAGGAGGAAGTAAGAAGAAAGGGTCCTATGCTAGTCATCCTTGCTTCATGTTAGGTGGATTTCCCTACTCCTTTCCAACTTTTCATTTCTCTTTTCTAAGATAATTTTGTTGTTAATCCTAATTAAACTAGTGTCATTTGATTGTTTGTATTGGGTGTTTGATTTTTTGTAATGGCTACCTAAAATTCTAAGAATAGGGGAAGGTCTTATAGGATGAAATTGTTTGATTTTTGTTCCAATGTAGAAGTGTTGTAGGGGCACATATGATTGTTATTCCAATAGCTTCCCACTTCTTATTTCTATTCGATGCATGGGTAGAAATGATGCTTGATTTGTTGAATACATGTGGTTGCTAGGACCTTTTGTCTAAATATACATGCTATCATATTTTATGACTATGTGATTGGTTATATCCTTCATAAGAGGATCTAGGTTACAATTAGATGTTGATGTAGGTGATTAGATTATCATCTACCTATCAAGGTTTATATCTGCTACCTTACTCTCAACATGATCATGACATAAATCATAGTCATTATCCATTATATTTGACTACATTTTAAGTAGGGATTTGATGTGGTTGCATTTAAATGAATTGATAGTTTGTACATTGGCTAATTGAGGATTTTGTGTTTACTACTTACCTCCTAATATGAAGATGGATCTTATTATTCATACAAAACATAGGATTTGTGTAATAGTTGAAATAGTAGTAATCATTGTACTTTAAAGATGAGCAAGAATGAGGATAAGTAGAGTTAGTGTTTGTGTGTCAATTAGGATCCTGGTAGGGAATGATATCTATTCTTAATCATTGAGTCATTGGATGAGAAGTGAAAAGATATGACTATAACGAATAGGGAACCACCTTTTCACCTTTGCACTATTTTGAAAATTAAAGGTATGGTTGAAGGGAAATATGGCCACAGAGATGGTAGTGGAAATAAAATGTTAATGTCCATATTCCCCCTAACCAGCAGATCACGTCAATAACTATGAATTGAGAAGAAAGGTTGTAAGGCATATATCTAGTCCTGGAGCAAGTCCAACAACAATCCTCATGGAGTCGTGCTTCTTCTTCAAGCAACACATAAACTGTCATCCACCGCGGCCTCCTAGTGTAGCACCACAGATGACAGTTGACAACATTCTCCTAGCATTGTGGCACGACCTCCAAGCCTCTACATAGTCCACGCGGACCACTGGGAACTCATGTCCTTCTACTAGAACTAACGAGAAGTTGTCCCCCGTGTTGCCAACATGATGACTATCTCTCCTTTTTATAGGTAAGATGCCTCTGCTCTCATTAGGAAACTTGTGCTGAGAGACTTGACCATCCCCTTTATATAGGAGTGGATGGGTCAGGGTTTCCACAAATCTGGGGACACGAGGAGACAAACTTCATTTATTTTTTATTGTTCCAAATCACAACTGGGCTCCCAATTAGTTTATTGGCACACTAGTCGGTCAATTGGCTATATTTCTAATTCACAAATATATTGGCTTTCAATGCACCAATTAATGCACAACGTGACGTCAACATAAATCCTTGATCCAGTCCTACTGATCGTCCAATCAATTGAATGGACTTCTCAGTCAGTCGATTGGACATTCCAATCGGTCAATAGCTATTCCCAGTCGATCAACTGGCATTCCCAGTCAGTCGAATGGACACTTCAGTTAGCCAACTATCAGCCAATGTTGTTTAAGTTGAATACTGAAACACTTTAGTAATCAAGTCAAACCTTATTCATGAGTAAAATCCTATTCCAGGTGCATCCTATGTATGTGACCCTATAGGTCCCAAATTACGTTGGCAGTGAATGTCCATAACTAGAATATGACATCACAAGAAATGAGTGGTATCTAGCAATACATTATTGCTACCCAAGTAAATGGACAGTTGGAGAACATCTTCAACCTACAATTCATAATCAGTGTTACAATTATTATATAGTTCCTTTGTCTCTGATATCCAGATTGAACTAGAGGCATGGAATCATCATCCTCTTAATATTCAATCCATGTTCCTTGAACTAGGGAAGACTATATTAGATGCCTGTGAGTTCACATATCACATATTGAGTCACACATGTATGGTCATACATTTCTCAATCTCGCTTATCAAGTGGCTAGGACATCAACTCATGTAGGAGGGACAAATCCCATCTACATCACTCACAAGCAATCCCATGCGTCATAATGTACCCGAGCACCACTATTATGGAAACCCTTATTCAAGGTCACCTTGTATGGTGTCAAAGTTCATCAAATGACATGTGATGAGTGTAGTGACTTTAGGTCTAAGATTCATTATCACCACTATAACTTTAAGAACTGATTGTAACTACCATTTCATGGTTACCATGTATCACTCTCAAGGTGGGTCTATCCAGTACATTATTCTTTAATAAGTTCCTGTATGTTTGACTTGATATCCTATATCATGACTACTGAGACTCTACGATCAGTCAAAATACATTATAGCCTTATGCATTATTGTCATCGATTTTGCTTTGACAGTAATATCTGACTAGGGACATAACAAGAATGTATATACCCTTATTATACACACAATCTCATTCTTCAAGTCCTTAACCTGAAGACATATGTCATCGAGTAACATCATTCTTTAGACATCTACTATATTTGTGTCATCATCTAATGATTGATACAAACATAATAGATGGAATTACCTTCATTATTATCAAATCAAGTATGTGCCACCCCATTACAATCATCATATTATTGGCTCTCTGGGCATAAATACCAACAAAATCCCACTTGCACTTAGAGCCAGTCACCTATGAATCTTATTCCAAGTGATCTTAACATGTCCATCATGTTTCTATTGCATAAGTGCTTTTGTAGTAGGGTAGTTAGTACTTTGCAAGTTTTCACATCTCCTCGTTGTACAATCTCTCGTATGAGATGGAAATGTTGTAATAGGCTATCTGAGTTCCTTTTTCTATTATTGTCACAATATTTCTATTGTGTCATCAATGGTTGGAGCCTCCCACAAGTTCATCTAAATGAACTTCTTGATCACAATATCCTCTATTGTATTCAAACGAACAAGGTACTCAACTTCTATTATAGAATCAATAACTTGCTCGAAACTTTTCCAGCTTATAGTTTTGTATTAAGGTCAACCACAAATTTGGATTGGTTGCAATACTCTTTTTTGTTAGTTTGGAATATTGCATTGGTGTAACCCTTTAACCCTACTCTTACTTATCACCATAAATAATGAATTGATCCTCAGTGCCTCTCAAGTACTTAAGGATGTTCTTTATGGTAGTGACCTTTCATTAGGATCTAACTGATATCCGCTCGTCATGTCCAATATATGTAAGACAACATGATGAGCACATAACATTGCATACATGACAGATCCAATTATGAATGCATATGGCATCTTACTTATGCATTCTCGTTCTTCACAAGAACTGGGAAACTGGGCTCTTGAGAGACTAATTCCATGGAATATGGACAAATTTTCTCTCACTGAGTCCTGCATGTTGAACCCTTTCAACATCTTGCCAATGTATGTTCTCTTACTTGGGTCAGGAAGCTTTCTAGATGTAATTGTATAGATCTTAATCCCTAAGGTATATGATGCTTTGCCTAAATCCTTCATATATTAGGTACTTTCCTAGCCATGTTTTAATATTTGTAGGATAAGGATGTCACCCCCATCAATATGTGAAATACATATATGCTCTAACTAACCTTTTGTAAACACAAATTTCACCTTCATTTTGACTAAAGTCAAACTCTTTGTCTATCTTTTCAAACTGAAGATTCCATCTCTGATATGTTGTTCGAATTCATAGATTGACCTTTGTAGCTTATATAATTTATTTTACTCTTTGGATTTATAAAACCTTTAGGTTGTGTCATGCACACATCCTCATGTATATTTTCGTTAAGTAACATAGTTTTAACATCCATATGCCAAATCTCACAATCATAATAAGCAACAATGGCAAGCATAATCCTGATGAATTTAACCATGACAACTGGTGAAAATATTTCATCATGTTCAACACCTTGAGCTTGTTTGAAACCCTATGCAATCAATGTGCCCTCATATATTTGTACATTATCGTCTATGTCAATCTTCTTCTTGAACACCCAATTGTACCCTATGGGTTTAACCCCTTCAGGTGGATCCCCTAAGGTCATACCTTGTTGGTGTACATTGAGTCTATCTTGGATCAAATGGACTCAAGCATTTCTCATACCTTGGTCCCTCAATAGCTTCTAGGTAGGTTGCTTGTTCATCATCTACAAACAACTCACCACCATTTTAGTCGTACGATATCCTAATCTTTTAGGCTCAAGGCATGTCATACTAGATCTATGAGGTCCTTTGTGTTACACGAGGAACTTGAGATTCCATAATAGATTGTAATTCTTCTTGTTCTTAATGTACCTCTATAGGTTCAACATCTTCTTATTGGTCTCAAACTTTTTGAGTTCTCCTTTGGAAATGAATTCCCTTATAGAAATACAGTCATCCTGACAACAAACACTTTGTTTTTAGATGGAATATAAAATTAGTATCCTTTGGTTTACCTAGGATATCTAAAAAAATAACATTTAACTAATTTGGGATCAAGCTTTTCAAAAAACTATTTTCTCTCATAAGCTTTACATCCTCAAATCTTCATAAAATTCATGCTGGGACATTTCCCATTCTATATCTCATATGGTGTCTTTTGAACCGATTTATATGGTACATGATTTACCGTCAAGCATGTGCCCAGAAGGAAATAAGAAGATCAACTAGATTTATCAATGATCACACCATGGCTAACACGACGTGATTCTTTCTTTTTGATGCACCATTAAGTTTTAGGTTGATTCCATTGTGATTTAATATCACGATCGCAGAATGTTCTCAAACTCCTAGTTCAAGTATTCTCCACATTGATCATATCAAAGTGTTTTAGTACTTTTATCAAGTTGGTTATGTACTTTAGTCATGAACTCCTTGAAAATTTGAAGGGATTCAAACTTGTATTTCATTAAATACAAATTACCATATCTACTGAGGTCATCAATGAACGTGATGAGGTACTGGTAATCACTTCTAGCATTTGTTCTAAGAGTCTACATACATCAGTATGTATGAGTCCTAATAGATCAATCACTCTCTCCCTATTTCTAGTGAAAAGAGCTTTTGTCATCTTGCCCAACAAACAAGACTCACATGTCTCTATTGGTTTGAAACCAAAAGAGTTTAGATGACCATCCTTATGGATTCTAGAAATGTGTTATGTATTTATGTGCCATAGACGACAATGCTATAGGTATATATCATTTGAGTCATCAAGTCATATATTATATATGTTATAGATATTTGTCTCTAAAACTATCGAGGATAGACTATGAGACATTGGGTCAATGCCATATCATATCTTATCTTTAAAATAAAACATCAATGAATAATGATAATTATGTCTAGGAACAAGATACACACTTGATGTTTCTATTAATGGAAAGTACATAATAGCATTTCACTAATTATATAACATGCCCATTGGGCTTAGATGAATGACAGGTTGCAACTATAGTGGCAATAACTCTTGCTCCACACAGATCCACATTATCTAGCTTTATTTCTTCTCAGATCTAAAAGTGGAGATCTCCATCTCATGCTTCTTCTTCCTGAGTTATTCTACATAAAAATGATATTTCCTTTTGTAGTGTTCAGGCTGGTGACATACTTCCCTTCCTTATTCACTCCTCCCACTACTTTAAGTGCAAAAGAGTAGGGTTTCTAGTTGGCTTCAGAACTCTTCTTGGCCTTGCCTTTTCCCTTGTACTTTCCTTTTCCTCTAGTTATCATCAACACATATTTAGAATTGTCTTTCTTCATTTGTGCTTCAACAGTTCTCAACATCCCAAGCAATTCTAATAAAAAATTATCATAAATGTTCATGTTTTAGTTCATGGCAAATTGGCTATAAGTTCATTACAATGACTGCAAAATCGCATCTGTGGCCAACTCTTGGCCTAAGGGAAATCTCAATCTCATTAGGTTTTCCACATACCCAATCAACTTGATCACATGGGGCCCCACTGGACATCTCTCCATTATATTGCACTTGAATGATTCCCTTTGAGATATCATATTTCTCTTGTCTTGCTTGATCCTTAAATACATTCTTGATATGTGTTACCATCTCAATGACTTCCATGTTTTTATATTGTCTCTATAACTCATAGTTCATTGAGCATGTATCAGGCACTTGACATCCACAACATTTTCAGAGAGCTTATTGTAAGCATCCCTATTAGGCTTAGGCATGGTGGGAGCGGGTTCATCTGGCTCTGGTGTCTCTAGGACATAAAGCATGCACTCCTGTATGAGAACAATTATCAATTTCCTAAACTAGTCGTGAAAGTTATTCCCATTCAACATGTCCTTCTGACAAACCTATTGCAACAAAACATGTTTGTGTTTGCCCTTTGTTTCTAAAAAATAAATTTTGTAAGATGTCAAAACACTTTTTGATTTAATTTGATTTGATAAGTTTGACAATGATTAGTTGTGTGTGCAAGTCTTAAATTTGTAAACTCAAACACCACCCAACAAGTATATGAGTATGTGTAGTATTATCAAGGTCGTCCAAGGAGTAGGGTATTGTTAGGCGCAAGGGTATTAAGCTTCGACAATCTAAATTGATTTCAAAGGTTGATTTGGTTTTACACTAATAAACCAAGAAAACTACATAATTTAACTAGAATATAATTCACTTATATTAAGGATCCAATCGGATTAGGGATTCTTGAGGATAGGGCACATCCACATCACAACATGAAGAACAACAAAGATTAAGGATACTAGAAATAACACAAGGGAGATTTTTATCCTACACCCACCTCTCAGTCGTGTAGAACGATCCTGACTTTGTATATTAATCCCATGGATATACTCAGATTTGGGCTACAAACCTTTATTTCTAGATGCATTTCAACCACTCCTATGGTCAAGGTAGTGCAGTGAAGGTACATATCCTTGCTCCTATGCATATCTCCCCAAATTATACAAAGAGCATAAATCATACATACAAAGTGGCTAGCAGAGCATGTAAGAAGAAATCAACATCGATGAACCTTAGAACAATGAATTAACTAGCATAATATATATGAAATTCCTATTCAACATTGTTAAGACGTGTGATTTACTCCCCCATGCCCAAGAAATGAAGGTCTACTCCCTCATGGCAGTGAAACGCATGCATAAGTTACATATTTTGAAGCTAAACATGAATAGAGGAGAAAGGAGCAAGGAAAATCCAAGGAAAGAGGAAGAACAATGAAGAAATTCAACTTGAAGACAAAATTCCGTCATTGTTGGTGCTTCTACTCTAGCAACCTTCTCTCCCAAGTGACTAGAATGGAGTGGAGAAGCTTTATCTGCCACCCTTGATGAAGAATAGTGTGGCATCCAACTCACAAAAATGAGATTTACTTAAGCGGAAGTGAATCATATACAGTAGATTACTGAAAATCACTAAAAAATTAAAACTTTTTGCAAAGAGATCCAATGCTAGGAAAAATCTTATAACAAGAACCAAAGTATTACATATACATCCTGGCTCGCAAGTAAATTCCATGTACCATCTTTTCTCGAGGATTACATACAACAATTACTTTGACAAACTATACATCAACAACATAAGACCTCGAGGTGTTCAAGCCAAAATCTCAGATCGATGATAAAAGCACTATCTACTGACTCCGAGGACCTGAGAGTACAGAGCCAACACATAGGACTTTCTATACAAAATTGGGCAGCCAATGCCTCCACCTGAGTTATTACTACTGTCCCTTTTGCTACTGCTGCTTTTCCCTTGCTATAGGGTTCCTGCTTCTTCTTCTGCATTTACCTAAAAAGTTGGATCCCACAGGGGTGAGACAATTGTAAATTGCCCCAGCGAGAGATATAACTCTCCGCCAAAACATTATTATTGCAGTTTAATAGATTATAACTGAGCAGAGAAATCTTATATATTAACAGTAATATTAATCATTGTATGAACAGAGTAATGTAATCTCATTTCTTAAGGAGAACATTGCATCTACCCATGGTAGAAACATAGTTCATCCATCTACTTGTAATGAATATAAAGAGATATGAATAACATCTATCAACTAGAGATGCATAAAGGAAATGTAACATTAGCCAATAAATTTCCGTATTCAATCCTTAAGCAAACATGCTATACGGCTGATTACATTTTACAATCACACTTTTTCCCTTAGAGGATGAGGTATACCGCTCATACTCCAACCGACCATTGCGAAGTCGAAATCGATACCATACAAGGTCAATGGAAGAGCCGATTTCCAAGACCTCCCATATCTCGGTCAGTGCGAGACCATATGCAGGACATCTTGTGTCTCTGCTAGATAGCTTTCCAGGGTATACTGGCAACTTCGCTATAGAGTTACAATGGTGGCTGTACTCTCTTCACAATCGAGAGATTTAATGTTTGTCTCCATCGATCCAGTATTAATATTATTGGGAGATGTGTACTGCATCTATCCCAATCATCGGGAGATTCGTGATACATCCATCCCGGTACAAATAATGAAGGATTGAGAGGTTTAATGTTTACCTTCCATCAATTCCATCATTAGGACGTAAGGATATATTCGCCCATTAACCCACACATATTCAAAAATATGCGTTCCAGGTTTTACCACGGAGCACCCGTTTCACCATCACCAAATTACTGACGATTATGGATCTATGGTCAGGGCTCTACATGATATGATTTCACTTGATTAATTAAGTACATCAGCATATTTGTTTAGCATCAGTCAAGTTCTCAAACATGAATTTTTATGACAAATGCTACAAAGGAACATGTAAGCTCTTTTCTATAGCTTTACCAGAACTTATAATACATTGGGATCTTAATCCCTTATCTCATTACTTGAAAGTTCACATCTCACAGCAACATCATTATCTTACTTATCAAAACTGGGTATTCATACCCTTAGTTCATCACTAATCACTGTTACCACTTGTTAGGTAACTATTACCTCTAGGTCCTCAAACTGAGGTATACATGATACTTGTTACACAAGCATCTCACATGGCTCACAAGGCACATTAAGTGTCTTGTCACCTTTCACTAGGCAACAACTTACTCATATGAATCATAAAATCCATGCACATTTTGTTACTTTTACTAAGCAACAACAACATTAAGGCACACAAAGCCAATCAACATTTATATAAATGTCATAGCTCAAATCTGGCTATGTTCATCATCTCATGATATCTGCATGGTTAATAGACATGATAATAATCATAAAAGTCACTTATCACATCATGTGATACAATAGTATCACCACCATTCCTTTATCAGGATTAGGGTTTACTATCAAATATGCTTTTCATCCCTTTACCCAAAAATTAGGGTTAGGGTTTCCCATTTCACATTAATTAGGGTTTCATGTTTATATTATCTATCCAAACCTAATATATTGCTCCACTCCTCTAGGACATTCAATAATATCATAAGTATTTACTCATGATCATTACTCTCATCATATAGCATTAATGATTATCAATTCAAGGTATGAGTTCATCTCTCAACTTTTCCATGGTATGTTTATACCATACCCATTATCTTGGCTTAACCACTTTCTCATAGCATGTTAGTGACCATTTATGAAAGTGCAATGAACTCATTACATCTTCATTGTAATAATTTACATAACACATACTTCTTGTGTTTCTTATCCAAGTATATTGGATTTGAGGTGCATCAAGGTATATCAACCCTGAAATGCTAAATGTGATAACTATCAGGTCTCGATATATCACTTTTCTTTATTACTTTATAACTCACCTAATTTACCAACTTATCTTGTATTAAGGTATTTCCCTCTTAATACTTTTAACTACTCACCTATCACTTTCATCATATAGTGCATAGGTCACACATTAGAATTGCCCAGCTATCATTAATGTTGTGGACTTATCTAATGGTTAGGCATTGTTGATATAGAATAAACCATTATTAACCACTTTAGGTATTTCAACTCTTAGGATGTTATCCACATTATTAATTAGTGTTGCATACATCATTCCTAATAGTTTCATGTCCTCATCTTTGTAAGGTGTATAGGGTTGTTACACATGCATGGAGTTAGATATATAATGATCTAGGCATCATCTTGTCCCTTATACCCTTGCTCATTAGAGTATCAACATTACCATTCATATGGTTTATCAATTTCACCCTTCATGGGTGTAACATCCTCATCTTACTTGATTATATTAGCCACACCCTACTTTAGTGTATTGGTCATTATACCATCACTTGGGTTTCATATATCATTACATGGCATCACCCTGGATTTGAGTCTCACATCACATCATTGCATCAGGGTTCCACATAAGATTATTCTAATATAGGGTTTCATATGACATTACCCTAGATTAGGGTTTCACATGACATTACCCTAGATTAGGGTTATTTCCATACCTTAGGTTAGGATTACACTTAGCATTGCCCTAAATTAGTATCATACCATCACCATGGATTAGGGTTTCACCTATCATTGCCCTCAATTAGGGTTAGAGCTCATCAACCTTCTTAATTAGGGTTTCATGATCTCTTATCAAGGATCATACCCTAATTACACATTCATTCATGTTGAAAGTGTTGAGACTTAACAACTACATAATTATCATTCATGTAGGAAGTCCTCTCTTTCTCATCTTCTATAAAATGATACCTACTTCAGACTTGATTATATTAGGTCAACTCAACTTGAATGAAGGTTGATACAATGTATTATGTCATTACTTCCATAATCATTAAAGATTAATCATTCAAAAGGTACTAATCACCCTATCTTATTAAAGATACAATTATTATAATCACCCTTGATTTACATCATGTAATGGTCAATTAAACAATTCATCTTTAATCACTTTAGTGTCCATACAGTTTTGGTTAATTACTTTCCGAGCGATCTTGGTCGCTTAGACCCCTAACGGTCTTAACCAACCAGACCTCAAACAGTCTTTCTTGAATGACCTTCAAACGATCTAAGACCGTTTAGACCTCCAAACGGTCTAGGTCTAACGGTTTGAAACCGTTTAGAACTTTATGCTCAAAACCGTTTAACCAAAACATTCTTGAGATCGATTGGGTCTCAATTGGTTTGGGACCGTTTGGTCCCAAATGGTCTTGAGACCGTTTGGACCAAAATAGTCTTAAGACCGTTTGGTCCAAACCCTCTCAAAACCGAATGGACCAAAAAGGTCTTTCAATACTTAACTAATTCAAGGTTTCAATCAATGAATTGACTATCAATTGACTCCTTGATTCATTCATCAATTGGACTATTGAATCATCCTTCAATTGGACCATCAATCAGGGGTTTGAACCCATTTAAACTAGGATTACAATCAAGAAACCATCAATTAGGGTTTTGATTTTGAGGAACCATCAATGGTTAACATTGTGGAACTATTTCAATTGAAATCAATGAATTATCATCAAATTATAATATGACCTGACCTCAAATGGTCTTGAGACTGTTTGCCTCATCATTCATTAAAATATGTGAAAATCAATTAGGGTTTGCATCATTGGATTGATCATCACTTTAGCTATTGATTGTATTTCAATTTGATATCTTTGGATATTCAATTACTCAACCATACTCAACCCTAGACCTCCAAACGGTCTTGATTGACCTCCAAACAGTCTTGAGATCATTTGGGTGACCTCCAAATGGCCTTGAGACCGTTTGTGTTTAGTCAACCCAAAAAATTAAATCAATCAATTGAAATTTCAGCACTTAACCCGATTAGGGTTTCTAATTGAAGGATTGTCCATAAATTGAATTAATCAATTGGATCCATTAGATCATCATCCAACATGAACTAGGGTCCTGACCTCAAATGGTCAACGTTTCTAAACGGTTTGGAATCCAAACCTCCAAACGGTTTGCAAACCATTTGGTCTCCAAACGGTTTGGTGAAACCGATTGGACCAACATTTATGAAACCGTTTGCCTAGGATATTTTTTGAGGTGTGTGCTTAGGATGATGTCATCATCAAGCTACGATCCTTCATATTTTTCTGTAATTTTCATGGTGGTTCTAACGATTTTATCAAGTGAATTTCAAGAAGAACAAATGATCAACAATTGATAAGGAATTGAATGCAATAAAAATAGTAAGGGTTCAAGTTATAAAACCCGCCTCCAATTGAGCTTCAAAGCTCCAAGCACACGTCAACAATGGTGTATGAAACACCTTTCACTATCCCAAGGCTCGTACTCAACCTTTGAGTGAAAAGGAATGGTTAGAATTGAAGAGGGGATCGAGATAAGAAGAAATCATGCATTGATTTTTGATTTCCACCATGGAACCAAGGTGAAAGGAAGTCAAAAACCTTACCAACAGGTTGGGGGTCGTCCTCCTAATCATCCAAAGCTCCCTTGGTCGTTTTTCAAGCAAGGAGAATAAGTGGATTCGAAAAAGCCTTTGGTTTGGCTTGTAAAAGGTGTTTTTATAAGAAAATCAATGAGAGAGAAAATGCCTTATAAAAATCTTTTAATTCCAAAAATTAGTGCCGCCTCTTCCCCCTCAATTCCTTGGATACGAGGATATCATTCTTGCCTCTTATTCCTCTCAATTATCCTCAAGTTAAAGAAAAGCAAATTAAGCACCTTAACCCTTATAAAATTAATATCCATAAGTTAGTGGATATTTCTTTTTCTTTTAATAATGTGAGTGAGTTATCCACTTCCTTTGGATATTTTAGTGCCTTTTCAAGACACAAGGTCGTCCATACATAAATGGATTTCAACCAACACAATTTTGGTTGAAGGGAAATCCAATTAATATAATTATTTTTGCATTAAATTGAATTATGGTTTCAATTATGCTTAAATCTTGATTATTTTAATATCAAGATTTTCTCTCCTTCAAAATGATACAAATGAGATGCCCCTCTCATTTTGTTTACTCTACATGATTCCAAGAAACATTAGGGACTATTTTGAAGTGGTAATTTGCATATTGAACCCTAGGTTTTGGGTAAATTGCATTTGCATATTATACCAAAACTAGGTTTTAATGCACAAACATTGCTTTATCAACTCTTTCTTGGTACTCAGGCTTTCACAAGCCATTCCTCTGCATCATCTTCATTCTCATGATGCCAAAATAATTGAGGAACATTTATCAGTAACATTTGCAAGTTAACCCCTCATATTGGGTAAATTGCACTTTAGTCCAAACTAAGCAAACATTGCTTCAACATTATTCAAACAGGACCAAAATTGAAACATAAGATCTTCTTGAGCCTTAATTACTTTTCACCAAATAAAAATTAAGGATCTAATTAACTTGCTTAAGAAAAACTCCCAGGGTTAAGGCATAACCCAGGTCAGGGATGTTACAAATTATAAACGCCTAACAAGGATTTCATCCCTGAAATCCCAGATAAAGGAAGACATATATTATTCATTCATCATACTATCTAGTCTCCACATACAATTTCATTGTTATGGAGACACCATAAAGCTTTGATCAACACCAAGTTTTTCCACACAAGTTTATCATGGAATGGTTCACACGGGACACATACTCCAATGTCCTTTTATCATTGACTGTGGAGTTAATTCTGTGTCAGGTAACACTTTCCTTATTTTACCATTTCATGTGACAGATTCTTGTTTCTGAGGAGTCTCCCATGCTCCTTAGTTAATTCAGAATTTCACTTTCAAGATCATAATTATGTTCTGTCACCCATTTGGGACTATAAGTCTTTTCATACCTCGATTGTGCCATCTCACCTGGTGACACAATACTAGATTTCCTTATTACTTGTACTAACTATATTATTAGTTGTACATTTTCTCATTATAAAGAGAAGTTACTTATCAAATACGAATTCATTTTTAAAGATATCTTTAATTGTTATGTTTATGCAAAGCATAAACCCCTAACATATGATGTTCATATTATTTTATGTATAATTAAACTAATTTCATGGTTGACAGTTCCAGGTAGTCATCATAAACCATATGATATTTCTTTAGATACCAAGATTTCTTACCTTGGTATCTATCACATGTGTTGAAAACACATCACATATTTATCTTCCTTCCATCTTGGGACATTACTTGTTACACATATTCTTTTCCTTGGAACCAAAGTCCAAGATAAACTGATACTTTTCTAAGAACCCATCACATGAACATTTTTATCTTATGCACATCAAGTGTCCTAAGACCCACTTGATTGCCATGTTCCCGAAAGGAAAGAAAATAAGGAATCATATTCCTCTTATTATTTCATGTATTTTCAACTATTCATGAAACATTTACTCTTTATATCATCCTAGGTTCCTTGCCCTTATCTTAGGAATCTATAAGGATGATCACATAACATTATTCCTTTCTTTGTTATTATCCAACATGTTCATGAGCATATTATGGTCTCATCACATTTCCCATTTCCACATTATGGGGAAAGATCTTTATTATACTTACAAGCTTTATTGGAAAGGGATCATCTCCCTTGTTCCCATTCTTATCTTATGAGGAATATACTTTTTATTTCCTCATACATACATACTCATCTGATATTATCTTATATTTCTCTTTCTTGCACTTAAGATATGACACATTTATCCATACCATATTTCTAATCTCATGATACTCATTAGATTGTCTCAGAATGACTACTTGATTAGAGCAATAAAAAAAATAACAATCTAAGAGTTTACATACTCACTTATTCATCAATAGTTGTATACCTGGCCAGGGTATATAAATACTGAGATTAAGTAGTATGCACTTTGTGTACATCATATTCCTTCCTTTTCATATTATCACAAATATAAGATTTAGCATTCCTAGATTTTATCCAGGCATCTCTTCTATACCTCATCCTTTTCTCATAGAGGTAATAACAATATAAAACATATATAATGTTTACTATGCATAATGTAAGTCCTCATAGGACTAATCAAAGAAACCTCAATCAATTACTTTCTCAATTTAACTCTGGAAACCATAAAAAGACATATTAGAATGACATTATTTTGTCTAACCTATCATGATTCGTGGATGGTTCACTGCCTTAGGGGTTGATTCATCATAACATTTTTGGCTAAGCAATCTCTTGCAAGATGTCCTACCTATCTACATTGGTAACAAGTTCTGAGCTCTTGATATGGTCTAAAAGGTTCTTTACCTTTTCTGGATAGCCATTGCCTTGGTGTATTAGTCATTGGTTGTACTGGTAGTACCAAAAACTTTCCCTTTTTGGAACTACTAGGCCTCTATCCCTGGATTTGGTTAGGCCTCTTCTTGATTCTCTCTTCCTTATTCTTTGTTGGGCAATTCTTTATGATATGTCCAGGCTTCCTACACATATAGCAAATTCTTCTTTTGGGTTGTAACCTATTCCTTCCTACCTTTTCTATTGCTTCCTCATGTTGATGTTGATTAGGAATCCTGTTGGAGCCCATGACTTCATCATTGGGGGTTGGTAATCTGGGTTGCATTGCTAATGCATGGTCCACTACATGCATCACAGTTGCCCTAAATTGCCCATACAGAGCTTGGAAAGATGGGCTCTCTATAATTGCTTGGTCCAAATGAGGATATTCAGATACTGGTTCCTTCCTAGTCCATTCCCTTGCACCACTTCCTGATGCAGCAATGCTGCTCTCAGCAACATGTTCATCATGTGATCCAGACATCATTAAGTTCTTCTCCTCCTATATGAGCAGAAGACACTATCAGATACACTGGAAGACACTAGAATAGACTCATCAACCTTAATCCTATGTCTCTGTAGACTCATCTAACCTAGAGCTATGATACCACTAAATTATGGCATCCAACTCACAAAAATGAGATTTACTTAAGCGGAAGCGAATCATATGCAACGGATTACTGAAAATCACTAAAAATTTAAAACTTTTTGCAAAGAGATCCAATGCTAGGAAAACTCTTATAACAAGAACCAAAGTATTACATATATATCCTAGTTCGCAAGTACATTCCATGTACCATCTTTTCTCGAGTATTACATACAACAGTTACTTTTGCAAACTATACATCAGCAACATAAGACCTCGAGGCGTTCAAGCCAAAATCTCAGATCGATGATAAAAGAACTATCTACTGCCTCCGAGGCCCTAAGAGTACAGAGACGACACATAGGACTTTCTATACAAAACTTGGAAGCCAGTGCCTCCACCTGAGTTATTACTGCTATCCCTGTTGCTGCTTCTTTTCCCTTTCTATAGGGTTCCTGCTTCTTCTTCTGCATTTACCTAAAAAGTTGGATCCCACGGTGGTGAGAAAATTATAAATTGCCCCAACGAGAGATATAACTCTCCGCCAAAACATTATTATTGCAGTTTAATAGATTATAACTCAGCATAGAAATCTTATATATTAACAGTAGTATTAATCATTGTATGAATAGAGTAAAGTAATCTCCTTTCTTAAGGAGAACATTGCATCTACCCATAGTAGAATCATAGTTCATCCATCTACTTGTAATGAATATAAAGAGATATGAGTAACATCTATCAACTAGAGATGCATAAAGGAAATGTAACATCAGCCAATAAATTTCCGTATTCAATCCTTAAGCAAACATGCTATACGGCTGATTACATTTTACAATCACACTTATGCCCTGAGGAGATGAGGTATATCATTCATACTCCAACTGACCATTACGAAGTCGAAATCGGTACCATACAAGGTCAATGGAAGAGCTGACTTTCAAGACCTCCCACATCTCGGTCAGTGTGAGACCATATGCAAGACATCTTGTGTCTCTACTAGATAGCTTTCCAGGGTATACTGGCAACTTCGCTACAGAGTTACAGTGGCGGTTGTACTCTCTTCGCAATCGAAAGATTTCATGTTTACCTCCATCGATCTGATATTAATATTATTGGGAGGTGTACTGCATCTATCCCAATCATCGGGAGATTCGTGATACATCCATCCCGGTACAAATAATGAAGGATTGAGAGGTTTAATGTTTACCTTCCATCAATTCCCTCATTAGGATGTAAGGATATATTCACCCATTAACCCCCACATATTCAAAAATATGCGTTCCAGGTTTTGCCACAGAGCACCTATTTCACCATCACCAAATTACTGACGATAATGGATCTATGGTCAGGGTTCTACATTATATGATTTCACTTGATTAATTAAGTACATTAGCATATTCTTTTAGCATCAGTCAAGTTCTCAAACATGAATTATTATGACAAATGCTATAAAGAAACATGTAAGCTCTTATCTATTGCCTTTCTAGAAACTTATAATACATTGGGATCTTAATCCCTTATCTCATCACTTAAAAGTTCACATCTCACAACAACATCATTATCTTACTTATCAAAACTGGGTATTCATACCCTCAATTCATCACTAATCAATGTTACCACTTGTTAGGTAACTATTACCTCTAGGTCCTCAGCCCGAGGTGTACATGATACTTGTTACACAAGCATCTCACATGGCTCACAAGGCCTATTAAGTGTCTTGTCACCTTTCACTAGGCAACAACTTACTCATATGACTCATAAGGTCCATGCACATTTTGTTACTTTTACTAAGCAACAACAACATTAAGGCACACAAGGCCAATCAACATTTATATAAATGTCATAGCTCAAATATGGATATGTTCATCATCTCATGATAACTGCATGGTTAATAGACATGATAATAATCATAAAAGTCACTTATCACATCATGTGATACAATAGTATCACCACCATTCCTTTATCAGGATTAGGGTTTACTATCAAATATGCTTTTCATCCCTTTACCCAAAAATTAGGGTTAGGGTTTCCCATTTCACATTAATTAGAGTTTCATGTTTATACTATCTATCCAACCCTAATATATTGCTCCACTCCTCTAGGATCATTCAATAATATCATAAGTATTTACTCATGATCATTACTCTCATCATATAACATTAATGATTATCAATTCAAGGTATGAGTTTATCTCTCAACTTTGCCATGGTATGTTTATACCATACCCATTATCTTGGCTTAACCACTTTCTCATAGCATGTTAGTGACCATTTATCAAAGTGCAATGAGCTCATTACATCTTCATTGTAATAATTTACATAACACATACTTCTTGTGTTTCTTATCCAAGTATATTGGATTTGAGGTGCATCAATGTATATCAACCCTGAAATGCTAAATGTGATAACTATCATGTCTCGATATATCACTTTGCTTTATTACTTTCTAACTCACCCAATTTACCAACTTATCTTGTATTAAGGTATTTCCCTCTTAATACTTTTAACTACTCACCTATCACTTTCATCATATAGTGCATAGGTCACACATTAGAATTGCCCAACTATCTTTAATGATATGGACTTATCTAATGGTTAGCCATTGTTGATATAGAATAAACCATTATTAACCACTTTAGGTATTTCAACTCATAGGATGTTATCCACATTATCAATTAGTGTTGCATACGTCATTCCTAAGAGTTTCATGTCCTCATCTTTGTAAGGTGTATAGGGTTGTTACACATGCATGGAGTTAGATATATAATGATCTAGGCATCATCTTGTCCCTTATATCCTTGCTCATTAGAGTGTCAACATTACCATTCATATGGTTTATCAATTTCACCCTTCATGGGTGTAACATCCTCATCTTACTTGATTATATTAGCCACACCCTACTTTAGTGTATTGGTCATTATACCATCACTAGGGTTTCATATATCATTACATGGCATCACCCTGGATTTGAGTCTCACATCACATCATTGCATTAGGGTTCCACATAACATTATTCTAATATAGGGTTTCACATGACATTACCCTAGATTATGGTTTCACATGACATTACCCTAGATTAGGGTTATTTCCATACCTTAGGTTAGGATTACACTTAGCATTGCCCTAAATTAGTATCATACCATCACCATGGATTAGGGTTTCACCTATCATTGCCCTCAATTAGGGTTAGAGCTCATCAATCTTCTTAATTAGGGTTTCATGATCCCTTATCAAGGATCATACCCTAATTACACATTAATTCATTTTGAAAGTGTTGAGACTTAACCACTACATAATTATCATTCATGTAGGAAGTCCTCTCTTTCTCATCTTCTATAAAATGATACCTACTTCAGACTTGATTAGATTAGGTCAACTCAACTTGAATGAAGGTTGATACAATGTATTATGCCATTACTTCCATAATCATTAAAGATTAATCATTCAAAAGGTACTAATTACCCTATCTTATTAAAGATACAATTATTATAATCACCCTTGATTTACATCATGTAATGATCAATTAAACAATTGATCTTTAATCACTTTAGTGTCCATACGGTTTTGGTTAATTACTTTCCAAGCGATCTTGGTCACTTAGACCCCAAATATTCTTAACCAACCAAACCTCAAACGGTCTTTCTTGAATGACCTTCAAACGATCTAAGACCGTTTAGACCTCCAAATGGTCTAAGGTCTAACGGTTTGAAACCGTTTAGAACTTTATGCTCAAAACCGTTTAACCAAAACATTCTTGAGATCGATTGGGTCTCAATTGGTTTGGGACCGTTTGGTCCCAAACGGTCTTGAGACCGTTTGGACCCAAACGAGACTCAAACGGTCTTAAGACCGTTTGGTCCAAACCCTCTCAAAACCGAATGGACGAAAAAGGTCTTTCAATACTTAACTAATTCAAGGTTTCAATCAATGAATCGACTATCAATTGACTCCTTGATTCATTCATCAATTAGACTATTGAATCATCCTTCAATTGGACCATAAATTAGGGTTTTGAACCCATTTAAACTTGGATTATAATCAAGAAACCATCAATTAGGGTTTTGATTTCGAGGAACCATCAATGGTTAACATTGTGGAACTATTTCAATTGAAATCAATGAATTATCATCAAATTATAATATGACATGACCTCAAACGATCTTGAGGTCATATAGATGACCTCTAAATGGTCTTGAGACCATTTGCCTCATCATTCATTTAAATATGTGAAAATCAATTAGGGTTTGCATCATTGGATTGATCATCACTTTAGCTATTGATTGTATTTCAATTTGATATCTCTGGATATTCAATTACTAAACCATACTCAACCCTAGACCTCCAAACGGTCTTTATTGACCTCCAAACGGCCTTGAGACCGTTTGGGTGACCTCCAAACGGTCTTGAGACCTTTTGGGCTTAGTCAACCCAAAAAATTAAATCAATCAATTGAAATTTCAACACTTAACCCGATTAGGGTTTCTAATTGAAGGATTGTCCATAAATTGAATTAATCAATTGGATCCATTAGATCATAATCCAACATGAACTAGGGTCCTGATCTCAAATGGTCAACCCATCCAAATGGCCAACCTTTCTAAACGGTTTGGAATCCAAACCTCCAAACGGTTTGGTGAAACCGATTGGACCAACATTTATGAAACCATTTGCCTAGGATATTTTCTGAGGTGTGTGCTTAGGATGATGTCATCATCATAAAGCTACGATCCTTCATATTTTTCTGTAATTTTCATGATGGTTCTAACGATTTGATCAAGTGAATTTCAAGAAGAATAAATGATCAACAATTGATAAGGAATTGAATGCAATAACAATAGTAAGGGTTCAAGTTATAAAACCCAAATCCAATTGATCTTCAAACCTCCAATCTCATGTCAACAATGGTGTATGCAACTCCTTTCACTATCCCAAGGCTCGTCCTCAAGCTTTGAGTGAAAAGGAATGGTTAGAATTGAAGAGGGGATCCAGATAAGAAGAAATTATGCATTGATTTTCGATTTCCACCATGGAACCAAGGTGAAAGGAAGTCAAAAAGCTTACCAACAGGTTGGGGGTAGTCCTCCTGATCATCCAAAGCTCCCTTGGTCGTTTTTCAAGCAAGGAGAATAAGTGGATTCGAAAAAGCCTTTGGTTTGGCTTGTAAAAGGTGTTTTTATAAGAAAATCAATGAGAGAGAAAATGCCTTATAAAAATCTTTTAATTCCAAAAATTAGTGCCGCCTCTTCCCCCTCAATTCCTTGGATACGAGGCTATCCTTCTTGCCTATTATTCATATCAATTATCCTCAAGTTAAAGAAAAGCAAATTAAGCACCTTAACCCTTATAAAATTAATATCCATAAGTTAGTGGATATTTCCTTTTCTTTTAATAATGTGAGTGAGTTATCCACTTCTTTTGGATATTTTAGTTCCTTTTCAAGAAACAAGGTCGTCCATACATAAATGGATTTCAACCAACACAATTTTGGTTGAAGGGCAATCCAAGTAATATAATTAGTTTTGCATTAAATTGAATTAAGGTTTCAATTATGCTTAAATCTTGATTATTTTAATATCAAGATTGTCTCTCGTTCAAAATGATACAAATGAGACGCCCCTCTCATTTTATTTACTCTACATGATGCCAAGAAACATTAGGGACTATTTTGAAGTGGTAATTTGCATATTGAACCCTAGGTTTTGGGTAAATTGCATTTGCATATTATACCAAAACTAGGTTTTAATGCACAAACATTGCTTTATCAGATCTTTCTTGGTACTCAGGCTTTCACAAGCCATTCATCTACATCATCTTCATTCTCATGATGCCAAAATACTTGAGGAACATTTATCAAGTAACATTTGCAAGTTAACCCCTCATATTGAGTAACTTTAGTCCAAACTAAGCAAACATTGCTTCAACATTATTCAAACAGGACCAAAATTGAAACATAAGTTCCTCTTGAGCCTTAATTACTTTTCACCAAATAAAATTAAGGATCTAATTAACTTGCTTAAGCAAAAATCCCAGGGTTAAGACATAACCCAGGTCAGGGATGTTACAAATTATAAACCCCTAACAAGGATTTCGTCCCCGGAATCCCAGATAAAGGAAGACAGATATTATTCATTCATCATACTATCTAGTCTCCACATAAAATTTCATTGTTATGGAGACACCATAAAGCTTTGATCAACACCAAGTTTTTCCACACACATTTATCATGGAATGGTTCACACGGGACACATACTCCACTATCCTTTTATCATTGTCTGTGGAGTTAATTCTGTGTCAGGTAACACTTTCCTTATTTTACCATTTCATGTGACAGATTCTTGTTTCTGAGGAGTCTCCCATGCTCCTTAGTTAATTCAACATTTCACTTTCAAGATCATAATTATGTTTTGTCACCCATTTGGGACTATAAGTCTTTTCATACCTCGATTGTGCCATCTCACCTGGTGACACAATACTAGATTTCCTTATTACTTGTACTAACTATCTTATTAGTTGTACATTTTATCATTATAAAGAGAAGTTACTTATAAAATACGAATTCATTTTTAAAGATATCTTTAGTTGTTATGTTTATGCAAAGCATAAACCCCTAACATATGATGTTCATATTATTTTATGTATAATTAAACTGATTTCATGATTGTCCGTTCCAGGTATTCATCATAAATCATCTGATATTTCTTTAGATACCAAGATTTCTTACCTTGGTATCTATCACATGTGTTGAAAACACATCACATATTTATCTTCCTTCCATCTTGGGACATTACTTGTTACACATATTCTTTTCCTTGGAACCAAAGTCCAAGATAAACTGATACTTTTCTAAGAACCCATCACATGAACATTTTTATCTTATGCACATCAAGTGTCCTAAGACCCACTTGATTGCCATGTCCCCGAAAGGAAAGAAAACAAGGAATCATATTCATCTTATTATCTCATGTATTTTCAACTATTCATGAAACATTTACTCTTTATCTCATCCTAGGTTCCTTGCCCTTAGCTTAGGAATCTATAAGGATGATCACATAACATTATTCCTTTCTTTGTTATTATCCAACATGTTCATGATCATCTTATGATCTCATCACATTTCCCATTTCCACATTATGGGGAAAGATCTTTATTATACTTAAAAACTTTATTGGATAGGGATCATCTCCCTTGTTCCCATTCTTATCTTATGAGGAATATACTTTTTACTTCCTCATACATACATACTCATCTGATATTATCTCAGATTTCTCTTTCTTGCACTTAAGATATGACACATTTATCCATACCATATTTCTAATCTCATGATACTCATTAGATTATCTCAGAATGACTACTTGATCAGAGCAATAAAAAAGATAACAATCTAAGAGTTTCCATACTCACTTTATCATCAATAGTTGTATACCTGGCCAGGGTATATAAATACTGAGATTAAGTAGTATGCACTTTGTGTACTATCATATTCCTTCCTTTTCATATTATCACAAGTATAAGGTTTAGCATTCCTAGATTTTATCCAGGCATCTCTTCTATACCTCATCCTTTTCTCATAGAGGTAAGAACAATATAAAACATCTATAATGTTTACTATGCAAAATGTAAGTCCTCATAGGACTAATCAAAGAAAGCTCAATCAATTACTTTCTCAATTTAACTCAGGAAACCATAAAAAGACATATTAGAATGACATTATTTTTTCTAACCTGTCATGATTCGTGGATGGTTCACTGCCTCAGGGGTTGATTCATCATAACGTTTTTTGCTGAGCAATCTCTTGCCAGATGTCCTACCTGTCTACATTGGTAATAAGTTCTGAGCTCTTGATATGGTCTAAAAGGTTATGTACCTTTTCTGGATAGCCATTGCCTTGGTGTATTAGTCATTGGTTGTACTGGTAGTACCAAAAACTTTCCCTTTTTGGAACTACTAGGCCTCTGTCCCTGGATTTGGTTAGGCCTCTTCTTGATTCTCTCTTCCTTGTTCTTTGTTGGACAATTCTTTATGATATGTCTAGGCTTCCTATACCTATAGAAAATTCTTATTTTGGGTTGTAACCTATTCCTTCCCACCTTTTCTATTGCTTCCTCATGTTGATGTTGATTAGGAATCCTGTTGGAGCCCATGACTTCATCATTGGGGGTTGGTAATCTGGGTTGCATTGCTAATGCATGGTCCACTACATGCATCACAATTGCCCTAAATTGCCCATACAGAGCTTGAAAAGCTGGGCTCTCTATAATTGCTTGGTTCAACTGAGGATATTCAGATACTCGTTCCTTCCTAGTCCATTCCCTTGCACCACTTCCTGATGCAGCAATGCTGCTCTCAGCAACATGTTCATCATGTGATCCAAACATCTTCAAGTTCTTCTCCTCCTATATGAGCATAAGACACTATCAGATACACTGGAAGACACTAGAATAGACTCATCAACCTTAATCCTATGTATATGTAGACTCATCGAACCTAGAGATCTGATACCACTAAATTGTGGCATCCAACTCACAAAAACAAGATTTACTTAAGCGGAAGCGAATCATATGCAGCGGATTACTAAAAATCACTAAAAATTTAAAACTTTTTGCAAAGTGATCCAATGCTAGGAAAACTCTAATAGCAAGAACCAAAGTATTACATTACAAATTTGTAATTTTGTTTACAATAGCCTTGATGATTGTGTTGTGGGCTTTATTGGCTATTGGGCCCAATAACAAGGAAATTCAAATGATTAATGAATAATTGAGAATTTGAGAAAAGAAAGATGTGGAAACCTCTAGAAGGCAAAATAATATAATCCAAAGGTGGATTTCGTGCCTCTTGGATTCCTTGGGTCCCAAGGAATCCAAAGGAGCAAAGAAAATGCAACAAGAAAAGAAAAGATCAAATAAGTATTTTTTTGAGAAGTCAGACGGCTATCTTATTCATCTTGCCTACCTCGTGCAAGCTCGCTTAACGTTGAATTACATACAATATTAAATTGATGAATATTAAATATGGTAGTACTACTACCATTACAATCCATCTCATTCCTATTACAGCTAACCGAACTAGGAAATCGATGGTATAGAGTATTCCCCTGATTGTTTTGAAAATGGAATTTAACAAGAGAGTCCACAAGAGCATTTCCTTCCCATTTGCAAAAATCCGTGCCGGTCACATGGTTGCTCACTTTCTGTATCACCAAAATTGTACCAACATATCTAGTATTTCTTCTATGATCTTCTCTAATCATGGTAGCAACAATCTGCCAATAAATTTCTACAATGGCCTTTTCAATCCCACTCACCAAAATCATCTTATACGCAAGTTCTATTGCTTTTAACTCTACTTCCAGAGGACAGTCTACTTCAATGGATTGGCCTATGCCTCCCAACCAATTTCCATTGTGGTATCTAATGATAGAAGTATGGCTCCTTTCTTCCCCTTCAACACGACATCTGTGTTGATTTTCAAATATTCCGACGCTGGTTTTCTCCACTCACCTTGCCTACTGGTGGGTGCTCGGCTTTGAGTTGTCTCCTAGGCTTTAAGAGTTAACCGTAGCTCCGTGCTGATAAAGTACTACTGATGAAGGTGACTGGTTTCTTTTTTCTCAAAAACCCAGTTGTTCCTTTGCTTCCATATATACCAACATGCTATGAAAAAAGCCAACCTATGTTCCTCTGGTTGTTTCGTGTTCAAGTGGATCCATTGGCTTAGGTTTCCCACTTCCCAGAATCTAGGAGGGGCATTGTTTGGCATAAGGAGATGCCAAGTTGGGGTGACTTTGTTACAGTCCCTTAAGGTGTGTAAGGTTCTCTCTTCCTCACCATTACATCCACTACAAGTAGCCTCAACCGTCATATGCCTTCTCTTCCTGTTCTTGTTAGTGAGAAGGGCATCATTCTCCATGAGCCAGAAGAAGTATTTCACCTGAGAGTAGCCTTGAGCGCCATATAATGTTCCAGTGCCCATCCCATTTGACCTCTTTAGTAACTCTGATGGCTCTGTAGGTGGTTTTAATAGAGAATTTTCCTGTGGCATCCAACTTACATACTCTCATATCCTCATCGTCACCTTCAGGTATAGGAATTGTTTTGATTTTGTTAACCACCTCTGATGGAAACCAATGCTCGAGAAAGTCCAGGTCCCATTGTCCCTTTAGGTTGATTAGACTTCTGACCTGTAGGTCCTCTATGTTAGTAGGTATCAGATGCTTAGCACTGTCTCTCAATAAGATGCCACTGGGGAGCCAAACATAATTCCATACATTGATAGAATCACCCCTTATCAGATTCATGTACAAATTGGAAACAATAAATTCTCTGTTGTGTACAGCAGTTCTCGCAAATCCAGATAAGGTGGAGTTCACAAACCTCCTACTTCCCATCACTTTGTCGGCTACAACCTTGCACCATAAGGTTTGTCTTCTGCTGTAAATATCCCAACTGTGTTTCATGAGTAAGGCAAAATTCCAATCTCTCATATCCTTCAAACCAAGTCCTCCATGAGCTTTGCTGCTCGTAACCTTCTCCCATGATACCAGATGGGTACTCCGCTGGCTGTGACCTCCACTCCATATGAAACTTCTGACGGCTCTATCAATCCAATCACATAATTGAAGAGGGAGTTTCATAGTCTGCATAATGTATGTCGGCACTAATGAAAGAGTACTCTTAGCTAGACACACCCTTCCAGCCATAGACAGGCTGCGGGCCGCCCAGAAATTCATCTTACTCATCACCTTCTCCAACATCTCGTTGTAGGTACTCTTGCTTACTCTGGTGTGTAGTATCAAAACTCCTAGATATTTCCCGAGCTCCTGGGTTCTTTTCAGGCCACTAATGCCACATATTTTGCCAGCCTCGACCTTGGTGACCCTTTTAGAGAAGAAAATTCTTGTCTTGTCTATGGAGATTGCCTATCTGGATGCACGCTCAAAGCATTTGAAACACTTCATGATAGCATTGATATTATTTTTGTTAGCTTTGGCAAACATGATGATATCATCCATGAAGCACATATGTGCTATATGTGGTCCCGTTCTACTCATCTTCAAAGGGTTCCATCTCTTTTCTCGAACAACGTCCTCGATCATCTGGCTTAGCCTTTCAATACATAACACAAAGACATACAGACTCAACGAATATCCTTGCCTTAGACCCTTAACAGCCTTAAATCCGGAGTATGTCTGTCCGTTCCACGCAATGGTGGATCATCCTTCCGTGATCGACTTCATGATGTACAGACGAATGCTATCAGGAAAACTAATTTTCTTTAGAGTATCATCTATAAAGTTCCAATCCATCGTATCATAGGCCTTAGTGAGATCTATTTTGATTGCCATGACTTTGGTAGACGTATTCCTCCGCATAGAGTGAACAAGCTCCTGAGCCATGACTATGTTATCAGCAATACGTCTTCCGGGCACGAAAGCACTTTGAGCCGGGTTTATCCACTTAGGCAACCACTCCTTTAGTCGTTCCACCACCACTTTTGAGCTGATCTTTAAGATAGTGTTGTTAAGAGAGATCGGTCTGAATTGACTGCACGTTTCAGGCCTTGGCGTCTTTGGGATTAGAACAATCGTCGAGTCGCACATCCGGTCTCCGAACACTGACAAGGATATGGCTTCATTTACAGACTTCACTACAGAGCTGCCCAGACTGTAATTGGAACGGACATCCAGTCTTCCAATTAGAATTGATGAAATGCGTTGTGATGCCATCAGGTCCAGCAACCTTGAAAGGGCTCATAGACTTTAGAACAGTTTCTACTTCTATCGCCTCCACAGCTTTAGTTAACAGTCACTTAGCCTCCTGTGGTATGGGAACAAACTTCACAGGGATTTTTTTGAGTTGGTGTGCCTCCACCCTGCTAGGAGATGTAAAAAGGTCCACAAAGTATTTAGAGACAAATATAAAAACCTCATGAAGGTCCGTTACCCAGCCTCCTCCTGGGTGTTTAATGGCTCTAGTTGTAGTAACCCTTTTCCTATGGTTAACATATGCATGGTAGAAGTGGCTATTATTGTCCCCTTCCTTCATCCAATCGATATGGCTTTTTTGCTTTCCAATCCTCCTCCTTAGACTTCAGAATCTGAGCAAGTTCAGCCTGCATATTAGTAAGCATTTTGTTAGATATATCATCATACCTTGCTGCTATATTATGTTGTAGGATATCTATGTTCCAGATAAGCCTGTCCTTGTGAGCTCTAGTAAGTTTCTGATGCTTAGCATCCCACTTTCTAATCATCCCCTGGGCTTTCATAAGAGTACTGGTAAAATATAGGTTGTTATCCCAACAATCTTTCAACATCATCTTAAAGGAGTTGTCAAGGTTCCACGACGCTTTAGTAGTGAATCTCCCCGACCTTTTGTCAGTCTTCTTCAGCCTCAACAACAAAGTATAATGGTCGGATTCTATCTTGGGCAGATGGGTCACCACCACATTTGGGTATTTTAGAATGAAGGCTCTGTTGGCTAGAGCACGGTCCAGACGACCCTGCTTCAAACCATGTCTAAAAGTGAATCTCTGACCCGAGAAACCTAAATCCGAGAGGCTAGCCTCAAACATAGTATCTGCAAAAAGGATGGCTTCCTAGTTATTAAACGTCTGGTAACCCACTTTCTCCGCAGGTGTCAAAATTGTGTTGAAATCTCCTGCAACAATCCAAGGCTCTTGAAACCTATTGCCCATGGCAAGAACATGCCTCCACAACAATTGCCGCACCTGAATATGTGGGTTTGCATAAATGAAGGTTGCAAAGTAAGCATTATCTATTTTGCACGACACAAACTATCGATGGGTATTGATGATTTCAACTTTGATACAATCCTCATTCCAACACACCCATATACCCCCATAATATCCCCTTGCTTCTGAATGATGAGAATTTGAGAAACCCAACCTCCTGATTGTCTCGCTGGCTCTATCTGCACTGATTCTCAGTTCCAAGATGACACTGATGTATGGTTTGTGAACAACAATGTAGTCTCTCAAAACTCTACATGTTTCTGAGTTGGCTATGCTGCAGATGTTCCAACACAGAAAGTCTAGCTTCATTAAATAGATATCGATGAGTTCTACGTATGATGGTCGTGCTTAGGCGTCGGGGTCTTTATTTTCCTTATTTGAAACTTCATTCAGGGCTTCTAGTAAGACTTCTTTGGTGTGTACTCCACTCATTCGTGGGCTCCCCCTCCTCCCCTCTACCAATGGTAGCATCTTGGGTTTTCCTTGCCTTTTCATTTTTGTACCGCTTCCCTTAAAGATCTTGCCAGAGGTAGATGCTCGTGGCATGGCAGTATCATTTCTTCCATACGCCTGTGCCACATTTCCTAGTGCTACGACTGTTCCATCAGGAGGTGTAGTAGTTTCTATCTATTCATCCAAATCCACGATAAGTTCTACCACTTCATCCACATCCGAGTTTACCACCATGTGACTTTCAGTTCTAACTTCACTGACATGCTGAGATCTGTTATCATTTTGTCTACTATTCATGATAGAAATGTCCTTTAGCGCTTCTACCTTCTAATTTGCAGTATCAAGCACTTTATTTACCTTCTTCTTTCTCCAGATCTTCGGTGTCGTATGTTTGGTTGTCCTGCCCAAATTTGCTTGGTTAACTTGTGTGTCTTCATTCCCCCTATCTCCTCTCCATAGTCCTCCTCAAGCCCCTCATATTGATTCCTTGAGGTGGATCAGTTATCAGGTGGCCTATCTTGTGTGTGTTCCTTACCTTGGCGGTGTCTTCTTCTCCGCTGGGTTTGCCAAACCTCTGTGTCTTTTACTTTCTCAAACTCAGCTTGTGTGGCTCTATTGACCCCACCTTTCAGTGCACTGTCATCAACATCCTTTTGACACTCTTTAGAAGTGTGACCCTCTTCTCCACATATTGCACAACTATAGGGAAACCCCTCGTATTCAACTTCATAGTCAATTCCATTAATATGAATCGATGGTATCAGACCCATACATGTATCCACCTCTATTGCAAGTCTACAAAACTTGCTCCGAGTTCTCTTAACAGTGTGTTCATCTACTTTAACTAGCTTCCCCAAGGCCTTTCCTATACAGTTGAACATGGTTTAAACATTACAGGTGAAGTGGAAGGTTAAGAACCCTAACCCAACATACTATATGACGTGGGAGATCGTTAGAAGGAATGAAGTTTGAGTACCAATCCCAAACTACAAGATGGCAGCTGAATATTTTCCACGGTCCTCCCACCATAGCCATTTCATAATCTCTTTTGCAGGATAGCTGAACGACAAAATGATTAAGGTCTAGTTCGTATATGTTATACCTCCCAACTAGGCTCCACATAGCCCTTAATCTGTCTCTAAATGTCATATAGCTAACTTCCGTCCCTAAGGCTTTAACGATGACGGTATATTTCCATGGTCTGAGCATATACTCCTCTTCAATAGGATCGATCAATATAGATGGTTTCCCTTCGCTTTCTCCAACACTAACAACCTCAGGTTCCAGGTGTTCTTCGAATAGTTTTCTTAAGAAAAGCCATGTATCCTCTTTCCCAAGATTAATATGTTCGGTGCTCGTATTTCCAGATCCCCAAACATTGTGGCTTGTTTCCTTCATTTTCCCCAGAGATGATAGATTTTGATTGGTCAGAGGTAGAAAGGTCTCCTGAATAGCCTCATTAATGCCCTCCATGGGTGGTTCACTGCCACTTGCAGTCCTCTCGTTCTCATACGTTCCATGTGAACTCCCCCTCATCCCTGCAAACTGAAAGTCGAGACCCACATGCGGTATATATAGATCACTGGATCTGATGTGCTTCTCGTGTGCCTCGGTATTCTTTGAAGTCATATTCACGCTTCCATGAGTATCTGGGCTTCTAGATCTTTTCCTAAAGACATCCTCCTCCCCAACTCCACGATCTTCTCTTCTTCCACCGTCTTGATCACTTCCCTGACTCTTTTGCCGCACATTTCCACCTAGGTCGCCCGTCGCCCCACTCTGCTCCTCTGCATCCATAACACCTAGGTTGCCCGCCGCCCCTGTATTTCAACCTTTTTAATAAGTATTTCTTTATTAAGAAAGAAATTGAAAACAATGAAAAATATGGGAAATAAGTGATAAGAGGTATAATTGATTTATCCTTGGTGGAATTTCGTATCCCAAAGATTCCTAATGATAAAAGGAATACCAATGAGGAAAATAAAAGATAAATAAAGAGAAATCCTCAAAAAGAGATATTTCAATAAGAAATAAACAAGATAATGAGAAATAATGAATATAGATGCATCTAGAAGGATAATAAGTATCCATTAAAAAGGATTTCGAAATATTTGAGTTCTTGGGATCCAAGGAGTCCCAATGAAGAAAAAGAAAGAGAAAATACCAATAATAGAAAATAAGAAGATAATGTGAATACATAATTAATGAATTATGTGGTATTGTTAAGAAGGAAGTATTTCCTACTTAAGGAAAATATAATTTTCGAGGCCAATGAATTAAAAGCCAAGAATAAGGAGAATAATGGCAAGGATTTTTGAATTCCTAAATATCCAAATAATAGAGAATATCCAAAGGATAAAGAAGAGAGAGAATATTACTTCTCATTGAAGGAATTGGTTTCCTATTTGGAAAGGGACTCTTTGATTCGTGAATAGCCGACCTAGGGCTTCTTTACCCACCCCCATATAAAGGGTAGACCCTCTGGTTTGAGTCCAGAGAATCCCATGTTTCTTTTCCTTCTTCTTCTTTCTCGTTTCTGTCCATAAACCCTAACAGTGAAAAATGGAATGACCAGGGAGCAACAAGGAGCTAAGGATGGTTTTCTATGGAGGCACCATACCCCACGTTGCTGAAGGGAAGGTTAGCCCTCGTCCTTAGGCCCTAGCCAAGGTGCAGCAGTGACCACACGTCTACAAAAATTGTTGCACGTCGTAGGTTAGATGAGCAGGTAAACGACTATCTCAGTTGCGATCAGGCAGCTCCAAGGTGTGCAAGGGGGCGGCGGAACTAGGAGGACGGTTGGCATTGAGTTTTGGGCCTTGGAGTTGAGAGGAGACCCCTCCGCCCGAGCAGCCATGGTCGGCACAACTAGGGCTGCTCGAGGAAGAAGATGATCAAGACCTGCTGGACCATTTTATCCTTCAGGGTATTGAAGAAGCATTTCAATTATCGAGGGCAAAGTCATCTTTTCAAAATGTTTTCCAAAGCACCGAGAAACGTTGCATGGAAACGGCCACATGGCGCTCCTAGATTGGCCCAAGTAAGGTTTTATTACAAAAATCATATCTCCTTAATAGTAGCTCAGATGAATATGCATAAAATATGAAAGTTGCTCAAAAAATGAGGGGAATCCATTAAAAGTATAATTGAAGACTGATTCTGAGTGCAATTCAAAAAGTGTGTAAATATGATATCTTTAATGGTTTAATTAATGTAAAACCCAAATCTTTGGTGATTAATGATTTGGGGAATGGTTAAATGGGTGGCTAAAGTTGATATTAACCTGTTAATTGTAAAAAGATACATTAATGATGAACTTTGTACATAATTAGTTTAATTCAGAATTCATGTGCATAAATATGCTTTAATGGGCCTTGAAACCCTAAAATTAGTAAAAGTGACTCATAATGGTTTTAATTGTTCAAAATTGTGAATAAAGTTGAGATATGATAATTCTAAGCATTTTCAAGTATAAAAATGTCTACTTGTGAATAAATACCCTTAATGTAGTAATTAGGGTTTTCTAATGAATAAAAAGGTAGAATTAATGACGAATAGAGCTCATATGTGATTTAGATTATAATGAACTATGAATTGATGAAAAATGAGCATAATGATCTTGTAATGGATTAAAAGGATAAAATGGTAGATTTAATGTAGAAGAAGCTTAATGGACTTAATCGATGTTTAATTGTGCCTTAATATGAAATTAGGGTTATATGTTGCTAAAAGGTAACCTTAATATCTTTCGTGAAGAATATACGAGATAAATAATGCTTGTGAGTAATTTTATTAAATTAGGGTTTAAAGTAGTAAAAGGTTAAGGAAAACCCTAATTGCAATGAAAACCCTAAAAGTGGGCTAGAAACCCTAGGAAGCGAGCTAAGTTTAATAGATCTTGATGACATGAGTAATAAAACAGAGGCACATGATTATTTCAGGATCTTGTTGTATATGCATGCTTTCTTGGATTTCTTACTTGCATGGATTATTCTGTCTCAAATTAGCCTGACAGGTATGTGGTTACGCTTATGAATAACCGCTTTAGCTTCACGACGATTTCCGAATGTTTTTATCGGTTGATTGAAAATAACTGTTGGATGAATTTAATTCATGCAAACTATAATGTGGATATGACTATCACATACGATATGTGCCTACTAGCTCAGATCCTGGTTCTCCTATGTGGCTTTCAAAAGGCTAAAAAGGGTAACCTAGAGCAAGGTCTAGGCTATCATGAGTTAGAAATTGGGCTACCCACGTGTAGTTCCATGAGACTCTTTAGCACACCATGAGTTAAGGAATGGGCTACCTACGGGTAGTGCCATGTGACTCAACCCTAGAAACTGATTCACCTGTTAGGTGGGATCATGAGGGGTTTAATGGGGATCTACCATAAGGAAGGTAGCATCCAGGTCCTCTATAGGGACATCACAGAGGTTAGGGTATGTAAGGATTGAGAAGTTATGCAAAAAATGTAAAGTTGTTTGTTTAAAATCATAATTGGCTGCAATATGTTGTTATCATAGTTGCACGATTATTGTTTCCCCCACATACCAGCTTTATGCTAACCGATGTTTTGTTTGTCGACGTTTTAGGTACAAGTGAAAAGAACAAACAATAAAGTGGCATATGTGGAATTAAATATGAATTAAAGTTCAAAGGAGGATTAGTTTGAATAGACTCCATGTGGATATCAGTAGATATACAAGTTTTTGAAAAAGGTATGCAAAGTTAAATTTTATTACAACTTTTTAGTTTAGTTAGTAGAATTTGATAATTATTATTAATTATTTGTCGAACCTTTGATCTGGAAATTAGGATAATGGCTTTGACCTCTTGGTCTCCCTTAATTGGGGGTTACTGGGAGGTGGGGTCGTTACATTTGGTGTCAGAGCGTAGGTTCCTCATTTAATCTTTAATAATTATTAAATTTTACAAACTCTGTAGAACCCAAGGGAGTTGTTAGAGGATTTTTCAAAAGACAGAGGTGTCTAGAAAAGGATCACGTCTGGGGGCTGGCAAGATTTTCCTTCGCACCGCTAGTCAGAATACAAGGACTCCCGAATCCGTGTGACTGCCCGACCAAAGTCTCAAGATTGGACTCGAAATAAGATACCTTTAGGACTCTCTCATCTTGTTCATCCCTTCTCAACTCAAATGCTGTTAAGGATCATAAGGATTAGGGTTTCCTCTCTTTTCCTCACTCTCTTGAGGTATGGGTAAGGTTAATAAGGTTTAAGGAATCCTCCACCAAATTAATAAAAAGCATGTAAATAAGATGTCATGGACATAAGCTTAATAGATTAAGCATAAAAGAATAGATACATGCTTAGGTAGTATGACATAAGTTGTCATGCCCTCAGGAGAGACCTAAGGCTAGACCTTCTTATCAGGAGGGTAAGTGAAGAGAGTTAGTCTTGGAGGTAGAGATATCCATTATAAGTGGAGACCTGGCACATCCTCTGAGGATGATGTTAACCCTAACCCTAAGTGAAGGTTAGAGAGAGAGAGAGAGATGACATGATGAGTTAGATGGTAGACCGAGTGTTTGGATGGACATGCCTTGGATGCCCTATGAGCCATGAGAGGTTGGATGACCGAGTACCTTTGGTGACCCAACCCTGGAGAGGGCCGTGCATGTTAGAGAGAAGGATAGCTCCTTCATGGATGAGGTTAGAGAAGAACCTATAGAAACCCTGTGAGCTTATGCAAGTAGGGGATAGCTTGCACCCAGAGTACATCCGTAATATGAGAAGTAGGTTAAAACTGAGGCCAGAAGGACATGATGGATGGCTTATGAGATAAGGATAAGGGGCTATGGATAATCTTGAGCAGACATAAGTTCGAGCATAGGCTTCACCCACGTAGAGGTATGCTTGTGAGCTTGATTCTTCATGGAGAGAGGACCTCTAGTAGTAAGGTTGGATGTGGAGTTAGCTCTAGAGAGAGAAAGCAGGACCCAAGCAAGAAGGTTGGAAGCCTAAAAACCCGAGATATGAGGAACAGTGGGGAGTTGAAGATAATGCGACCTAAGTGGATGATAGTGGTAGCCTCATGCTTGATCCTTGGAGGCTGATGATGTCTTGGTTGCCATGAGAGGAACCAAACCCTAGAGAGAGGATGAGTCTACTGGTACCTATGTACCTATGGTATAGATGAGAAGAAGAGTTCCTTATACCTGGAGAGGTTTAGTAACCAGTTATGAGGCTTTATACCTAGTTGGTTGCCCTTGAGGAGGACTCAACTCTGAAGTGTTGCTTGAGTAGGAGGATGACAGTAAGTGCATGTCGTACCCTGTACATGTTTGGTTCATGGTTTAGAGGTTGAGCATGTAGTTGGGCACCCAAAAAGTGAACCTAGGCCTAAGAGGGGAAGTGGTGTACCTGATGCTCATGATGAGATTTGAGTTTCTATAGATTCGAGCATGGTACTCCTCATGTTTAGAGGAAAAAAGAAACCCCTTGAGTTTAAAGGTATGTTTGATGAACCCCTCATAGTTAAGTGGATAACATGGGAAGGTATGATCGTGATCCATCATTGAGGAAAGAGAACAAGTATGACCTAGCATGGTTTAGTAGGGGGTCTGCTTGTGCCTTAGTAGCCGTTGGGTTAAGCATGCCCATATAGATGTAAATTCTAAGGATGTTTGTGACCTTTGTTATCAAGAGGTGTAGTTTCCTCCCATCCTGGGAGAAGGACCCTTTTGTAGGGTGTATACCAGCTTTGTGGGTTTTGAGGAAACCTAAAGAGGTCTCATAGGATTGTGAGAAGCTAAGTGAAAAGTACATGGTATGAGAATGAACCTGTAGACCCATAGATTACCACCTCTAAGTGCATGTGGATGTGTTACCATGGAAGTAACTGGTGGGGCCTGACCAGGGTAGGCAGGTTGCCATGACCCCTATGAAAGGATGGAAGTCAGCCATGAATGCAGAGAGAGAGAGAGAGAGATGATGAAGGCTTGGGTAAGGTTCTAAGTTGAACATGTACTATGGTAGAATCCTAAGTCTATCCTAGGGTCAGGTAGGGATAATACTGATGGAAGTAGGAGTTGCCGAATTCCCTAGTTGCACATGACCATAGGGTCGGGAGGTAACAACTATCATTGTCTGAGGGCCATGGGTTAGGAGATTGATCACCTTCATGAACTCATGGGACCCAAAGGGCAGATTAGTAGGGCACTCTCTGGATGCATAAGGGAAGAGGGATGACCCCTAAAGTGCTGACACCCTATAGACCTAGAGGAGATGACCAAGGGACGTGTGTGAACCCCAATAGGTTTGAGACTAGTTTTTCATGGAAGTAACTTTGATATCGAGATGAGCGTGATGTAGAGACATATGTTGCACATTTCAACTCAGATTCGAAGGTGCACTGGTAAGGTGGGATGTACCATCTCTACTCTTAGAACAAGAAGAACTCTGTATTTAGACTACAACCAAATGCTTATTTACTCTTGTTATGGGAGTGAGAGATAGGACAGTATGCATGTCATACACCAAGGATAAAGATGATGTGAGCTGGAACGTTGCTATGAGGAATGAGGATAGAGATGATAACATACCCTAGTGGAGTGAATGATACATTGATGGTTTACAAACTTTAAGAGAAACAAGGTAGTCATCTTATGAGGATGTTTATATCATGATCTATGAGTTATACAAGGTTGAGTTCAAAAACCAAGATAATAATCTCAAAGTTTTTCTTGATGAAGGTAGACTTAGAGCTGAGATGAAATAATAAGTGGATGTGTTTGTCTTCAAGGATGTGAAGTGGTAATGGATGCTCTAGATGAGATACAACTGCCTAGTTTAGATGGAGGCTGGAAGAGGTTGTTAGGTTAACCCTCAGATGGAAAAAGAGATAAGTTTGGCTAATACCCAGATGGAACAAGATCTGTTGAAAAAGTTGGTGGTTGTTTGGTTAGCCAGCTTAGCCCTTGATACAATAAAGGATGGTTGTAGAACCTCGAATGCACTTCTCTAAAAAGGAAAGTGATGAAACCCCAATTAGAGTGGTTTAGGGTTTCCGAGGAATTGATCTCAAGGAATCATGACAATGCAGGAGATCATGATTTAAGATTGCCATATACTATGGAACTACCAAGATAATAAGTGATAATAGTACTTTGGATGCTTAAGATGAAGTTGCATGGGGTATGTTGCCATGCAAGCTAGGAGGTGAAGGACGAACTCTAGTAACCCAGTGTATCGACATAGAGGATAAAAGAGTCCCTGAGAAGGAATGAGAGTTCATTACTATGGATGTTGTGATAAGTCTCCCCTAGACCAAGGAAGGTCAAGAATAAAATATGGGTTATGGTAGATCACCTTACCTAGATGACATGTGAAAGAAGGAGTGCTGTCAAGGTACAAATCTGGTTGAACTACATATGAGAAGAGATGGTTCAACTACACCATAATGCGAGTTCAAAAGTTCTAGAGTATGACCTAAAGGTTCACTTCCATAAGTGGGAGTAGGTACATGAAGAACTCCATGTTAGTACAGTTTATCACCCTAGCTAATGGTTAGTATGATCCAGACTAGAGGGTCTCATGAGAGCATGTGTGCTCGTTCAGGGTGATATCTAAATACAATTTTTTTCCTCTATAAGATGTGATGATAACTACCATAGTCAGTAATGGGATGTAAAGAAGCTCTACAAGGGAGGTTGCGTCGGTCACCACTTCATTAAGATGATGTTGGTGAAGGGACCTCGCGAAGGTCAAGAAAGGACCACAATGTGTGTAGAAGAAGTCACTTGGATCATGGAATGACTGAAAGGAGCCTAGAGACGACATGAGTTGTAAGCTGATGCAAAGTAGACTGACATGCAGTTCACTATGGGGGAATATGTGACATGAAAATCTGACCCCTCTAAGTTATAGCTAAGAGAGCTGAGTCCCTGATGCATGGTTTCTTTTGACATGGTTTGGTGGAGAAGGTTAAGTTTTCCCTTACCCCTCAGGATAATGTGATGTGTGATGAGTTTCATGTGTCCAATTTAGAGCACTATGTGAGGTACCCAGACCATGTGCGGAGCACTAAACCTAGTGAGCCCCAAGGGAGGCTAAAATGACCTGAGTCACCTTGAGGTTTATAGATGCCAAGGTGAAAGAACTCAGAGGAAAGAATATGTGACGATAAAGGTTCTTTGGAAGTGCCATGGATAAGGTGAAGCCACATAGGGGCCAATGATGGACATGGAAAAGTCTTATCCTGAATTGTTTGTTTGCTTGATGGAATTTTGAGGACAAAATTCCTATAAGAGGGGAAGGATGTTACAACCCCAATTTTGGGTTCATTTGATGAGAAATGTAATATCTCATATTAGAGATATTTGGACAAATAATTATGTAATTTCATTTACAATAACCTTGATGATTGTGTTGTGGGCTTTATTGGCTATTGGGCCCAATAACAAGGAAATTCAATTGATTAATGCATAATTGAGAATTTGAGAAAAGAAAGATGTGGAAACCTCTAGAAGGCAAAAGAATATAATACAAAGGTGGATTTCATGCCTCTTGGATTCCTTGGGTCCCAAGGAATCCAAAGGAGCAAAGAAAATGCAACAAGAAAAGAAAATATCAAATAAGTATTTCTTTATTAAGAAAGAAATTGAAAACAATGAAAAACATGGGAAATAAGTGATAAGAGGTATAATTGAGTTATCCTTGGTGGAATTTCGTATCCCAAGGATTTCTAATGATAAAAGGAATACCAATGAGGAAAATAAAAGAGAAATAAAGAGAAATCCTCAAAAAGAGATATTTTAATAAGAAATAAACAAGATAATGAGAAATAATGAATATAGATGCATCTAGAAGGATAATAAGTATCCATTAAAAAGGATTTCGAAATATTTGAGTTCTTGGGTTCCAAGGAGTCCCAATGAATAAAAATAAAGAGAAAATACCAATAATAGAAAATAAGAAGATAATGTGAATACATAATTAATGAATTATGTGGTATTGTTAAGAAGGAAGTACTTCCTACTTAAGGAAAATATAATTTTCAAGGCCAATGAATTAAAAGCCAAGAATAAGGAGAATAATGGCAAGGATTTTCAAATTCCTAAATATCCAAATAATAGAGAATATCCAAAGGATAAAGAAGAGAGAGAATATTACTTATCATTGAAGGAATTGGTTTCTTATTTGGAAAGGGACTCTTTGATTCATGAATAGCCGACATAGGGCTTCTTTACCCACCCCTATATAAAGGGTAGACCCTCTGGTTCGAGTCCAGAGAATCCCACATTTCTTTTCCTTCTTCTTCTTTCTCATTTCCGTCCATAAACCCTAACAGTGAAAAACGGAATGACCCAGGAGAAACAAGGAGCTAAGGATGGTTTGCTATGGAGGAACCATACCCCACGTTGCTGAAGGGAAGGTTAGCCCTCGTCCTTAGGCCCTAGCCAAGGTGCAGCAGTGACCGCACGTCTGCAAAAGATGTTGCACATCACAAGCCAGAGGAGCAGGTAAACGACTATGTCGGTTGTGATCAGGCGGCTCCCAGGTGCACAAGGGGGCGGTGGAGCTAGGTGGACGATTGGCGCTGAGTTTCGAGCCTTGGAGTTGAGAGGAGACCCCTCCGCCCGAGCAGCCATGGTCGGCGCAACTAGGGCTGCTTGAGGAAGAAGATGATCGAGACATGCTGGACCGTTCTACCCTTCTGGGTATTGAAGAAGCATTTCACTTATCGAGGGCAAAGTCATCTTTTCGAAATTTTTTCCAAAGCGCCGAGCAACGTTGCATGGAAACAGCCACGTGGCGCTCCTGGATTGACCCAAGTAAGGTTTTATTACAAAAATCATATCTCCTTAATAGTAGCTCGGATGAATATGCATAAAATATGAAAGTTGCTCAGAAAAATGAGGGGAATCCATTAAAAATATAATTGAAGCCTGATTCTAAGTGAAATTCAAAAAGTATGTAAAGATGATATCTTTAATGGTTTAATTAATGCAAAACCCAAATCTTTGGTGATTAATGATTTGGGGAAGGGTTAAATGGGTGGTTAAAGTTGATATTAACATGTTAATTGTAAAAAGATACATTAATGATGAACTTTGTATGTAATTAGTTTAATTGAGAATTCATGTGCATAAATATGCTTTAATGGGCCTTGAAACCCTAAAATTAGTAAAAGTGACTCATAATGGTTTTAATTGTTCAAAATTGTGAATAAAGTTGAGATATGATAATTGTAAGCTATTTCGAGTATAAAAGTTTCTAATTGTGAATAAATATCCTTAATGTAGTAATTAGGGTTTTCTAATGAATAAAAAGGTAGAATTAATGATGAATAGAGCTCATATGTGCTTTAGATTATAATGAACTATGAATTGATGATAAATGAGCATAATGATCTTGTCATGGATTAAAAGGATAAAAATGGTAGCTTTAATGTAGAAGAAGCTTAATGGACTTAATCAATGTTTAATTGTGCCTTAATATGAAATTAGGGTTATATGTTGCTAAAAGGTAACCTTAATATCTTTCGTGAAGAATAGATGAGATAAATAGTGTTTGTGAGTAATTGTATTAAATTAGGGTTTAAAATAGTAAAAGGTTAAGGAAAACCCTAATTGCAATGGAAACCCTAAAAGTGGGCTAGAAACCCTAGGAAGCGAGCTAAGTTTAATAGATCTTGATGACATGAGTAATAAAACAGAATTGCAAGATTATTTTAGGATCTTGTTGTATATGCTTGCTTGCTTGGATTTCTTACTTGCATGGATTATTCTATCTCAAATCAGCCTGACAAGTATGTGGTTACACTTATGAATAATCACTTTAGCTTCACAGCAATTTCTGAACATTTTTATCAGTTGCTTAAAAATAACTGTTGGATGAATTTAATTCATGCAAACTATAATGTGGATATGACTATCACATAAGATATGTGCCTACTGGCTCAGATCCTGATCCTCCTCTATGGCTTTGAAAAGGCTAAAAAGGGTAACCTAGAGTAAGGTCTAGGCTATCATGAGTTAGAAATTGGGCTACCCACGTGTAGTGCTGTAACGAACCCGCCCTCTAGTAACCCCCAATTAAGGGAGACCAGGAGGTCAGAGCTGTTATTCCAACTTCCGGATCAAGGTTCGACAATTAATCAATAACAATTATTAAATTCTACCAGACTATATTGAAAAGCTGTAATAAATAAAATTTTGCATACCTTTGAAAAAAATTGGATTTCTACACTTCTATCCACATATGAGTTCTACTCTAACTAATCCTCCTTGAACTTTAATTCATGTATTTCACAATATGACATTGTACTATTTGTCCTTTTAGTTTTTGTACCTAAAACGCCGACAAACAAAACGTCGATCAACACAAAGCTAGTCTGTGGGGGAAAACAATAATCGTGCAATTATTCATAACAATGTATTGCAGCCAATTACCATTTAACAAACAATTTTACGTTTTAAATATAACTGCACAATCCATGCATACCCTATCCTCTGCGCTCTCCCTACAGTGGACCTGGATACTACTTTCTTTATAGTAGATCCCCATTAAACCCCTCATGGTCCCACCCATAGGTGAACCAGTTTCTAGGGTTGAGTCAAATGGTAATACCCTTAGATAGACCACTCCTTAACTCATGTCATGCTAAAGAGTCTCATGGCACTACACGTGGGTAGCCCAATTTCTAACTCACGATAACCTAGACTTTACTCTAGGTTATCCCTTTTTAGCCTTTACAAGCCACAGAGGTGGATTCAGATCTAAGCCAGTTATATATACATTAATAGTGATAATCATAGTCACTTTATAGTTTCCAGAAATAAAAGTCATCCAAACTATTTTTATCACGTTCCTCATATTTTTCTATGCAACTTTCATGTATAAAGTTTTTCCATTAGAGAATCCTAGCTATTTCTATTAATTTTACAAAGAAAAGCAATTTTTTGTAGTTTTGATCAGAGAGAGATAATTACCGGATTTCACCGACCGCACGATCAATGTGTCACTGGTCCGTGCCTCGATCTGACACTCTGCATCAATCATTCCCACTATCCCAATAGTGCGCGCAGTTGCTTGCTGTCGATCGTCGAATCGCGCTCAGGTCCACAATGGACTCTAATCAAACGATCCACGTTAACCCACTCCACTTACTCGAGTAAGTTAAGTGCGTTGCTCAGGGAGCATTGGATCTCACGCGGGTACACTGTGGTCCTCGATCCCACAGCTGCTGCTCGTCGTCCTCCTCCCTTCTCTTATCTTGATAGCGTGGTGGCACCGCGGTGGTCCTTCACTGGAGCAAAAGCAATAGAGTGAGATGGAGGGTACTGGGGCTCGGGGAGTAGCCGCTTGGGATCACGAAGGTGTGAGGGAGCGGGTGAGGGTCTATTTATAGGGTGTAGAGGATCCCCTGTAGGATTTTTGATCCCTCCGCTAATCCTATCTTCAGCCCAATTGGGCATTTTGCACATACACAAGGAAAGGTCATCAATATATGGTCGATAAGCTTTGTCTCTTCTTCCCGAGTCCAATGGAACGTAGTCCACGAGTGCACATGCACTGAAACAGTCAGAAATCCAAGGGGAAAGTTCCCCTGTAACCGTGCTACAGTCTGCGTCCCATTGGGACTTTGACGATGAGATGGGTCAGTTGGATCAAGATCCAACGACCACTATCATCCGTGCTCAATCAAAAAGGGAAAGATTTCCTAAATTCCAAGATAAAATCCTATTTTGAGGATAACTTGAAAAAGAAATAACTCCCAAATTAGAACTCCTTTTTAATTCAAATTTTAAGGGAACTTTTTTATGCTTTTATCTTTCATCCAGGAAAAATTGGGATCATTATCTCAAGGAAACGATTCTTTTTCTTCAGTTGCAAGAAAACACCTATTTATTCATATTTTCCACATCCTTCCTATTTCTTTTGTCATTATATTAAAATCATGAGTTCCTTGAACCTCAATGAACCTTTATATTTCGAAATTCTATTTTGGAAAATATTCCTTAGCCTTTTATTCTTCTTTTATTTATTTTCTTATGTATTCCTTTATCCAATTGAATTCCTTTTTCATTTCTTTTTCTTTTTCTTTCAATTGGGCTCAATGGACAATAAGGCCCATTAAGAAAATACACAAGGCTATCATACACGAAATTCATTCAAATCAACTCATCAAATCAACCATTGATTTCATTTATCTTTTAAAAAGAGATTTACAAATCTCCTTACATTCTTTAGAAAATGGGGTTATAACATCCTCCCCTCCTTATATGAATTTTGCCCTCAAAATTCATCAATCAAACAAACAGATTAGGATATGCCTTTTCCATGTATGTCTTCAACTCCCATGTGGCCTCATCCTCTCCATGGTACTTCCAAAGAACCTTTACCATATCTATATTCTTATATCTGAGCTCTTTTACCTTGGTATCTAGAATCCGCAAAGGCAACTCAAGATAAGTTAGCTTTCCTTGAAGCTCAATGGGTTCAATGCTCAGAACATGGCTTAGATCTTGCACATATCGCTTCAGATTGGACACGTGGAATACATAATGCATCATTCTATATTGAGGGGGTAACGCCAATCATTGTTATGAAAAGCAGTAATCAGTGTACGGGCAGAGAGGGTACTGAATAGAGTATATACGGTATGCGGGAGTATAAGCGGGAGAATATTCAGTTTTAATCGGTTTTGATTTTTTTTAATATTAACCATAAAGATATGTAAATTATATATTGACCATATGGTAATGACAATGATAAGTAGTTAGAAACATTTATAAGTAATAGACTAATATTGCATTCATAAGTAGTTAGAAACATTGATGAAATTAGAGAAGAAAACTTTGATAAGTAATTACAAACATTGATAAGTCATAGACTAATATCACATTAATAAGTAATTAGAAACGTTGATAAGTAATAGACTAATATTGCATTAATAAGTAATTAGAAACATTGATAAGTCATAGACTAATATTGCATTAATAAGTAATTAGAAACATTGATAAGTGATAAGACTAATATTGCATTAATAAGTAACTTGAAACATTGATGAAATTAGGGTAAAAAACATTGATAAGTAATTAGAAACATTGATAAGTCATAGACTAATATTGCATTAAGAAGTAATTAGAAACATTGATGAAATTAAAGAAGAAAACATCAACAGTAAGGATCAGTTCAATAAACACTAACTATAAACTTATAGAGAAAACATGAGGAGAAGACCAAATATGTAAATTGGAAGAAGAGAATGTAATTGTAATGACCAATAGTAGTATTAGAAAAAATTAATGTAAAAAAATTATTACTTGCATTTGATTTTGAAAATCGCCAATTAATCGGCCGATTATTCCCCCGATTGGCTGATTAATCGATCCTGGACCAATTATAGGCTGATTATTCATAATCGGAGCGGTAGACCCCCAAAAAGGAATATTCGGCCGATTATTTGGCCTAAGTGGCCGATTTTCTAAACAGTGACGCCAATCTATATGCGGCTTCACCAATCCGTTCTAATACTTCAAACAGACCCACATATCGGGGACTCAACTTTCCTCTATTCTTAGCTATAGCTCAGAGCGGTCAGATTTTTAGAAAAACATGTTCTCCCACAACAAAATGCACATCAGTCCGCTTCGCATCAACATACGACTTATGTCGATCCTGGGCTCTCTTTAGCCTTTTCCTGATCAAAGCGACTTTATCAACATACACTTGGAGTTCATCTAACCTCAACAAGGTCCTTTCATCAACATCATCCCCGTGAAGTTGTGACCGACATGGTCTCCCATATAGAGCTTCATACGGAGGCATCTCGATACTAGCTTGGTAACTGTTGTTGTAGGCAAACTCAGCTAACGGTAAGTACTGCTCCCACGATCCACCCCAATCGAGCATACAAGCTCTCAGCAGATCCTCTAAGGTCTAGATTGTCCTTTCTGACTGACCATCTGTCTAGGGGTGATATGCGGTACTGAACTTCAATCTTGTACCTAGTTCTTCTTGAACTTGCTTCCACAGTTTGGAAGTAAACTTTGGGTCTCTATCGGAGATTATGGAACCGGGTACGCCATGCAAATGCACTATCTCTCTGATATAAAACTCATCTAAATCTGACACCTTGGCAGTGGTCTTCAGGGCAAGGAAGTGTGTTGACTTGGTAAGGCGATCTACCACAACCCATATAGCATCATGACCTTTCTTAGTCCGAGGTAGACCCACCACAAAATCCATGGTGATATGCTCCCATTTCCATTCTAGAATCTCTATAGAATGTAACAGTCCATCGGGTCATTGGTGTTCAGCCTTCACCATTTGGCATGTAAGACAGCTGGCCACATACGTCGTAATATCTCTCTTCATTCCTGGCCACCAAAAAAACCTCTACAGGTCCTTAAACATCTTAGTAGTTCCCATATGCACCGTGTATTTATAACCATGAGCCTCTTATAGGACACATTCCTTCAACGGTGAGTCTTCAGGAACCCATATGCGATTCTCAAATCTAATCCCTCCGTCTATTCCCAAAGAAAGATGGGTCTGAGGCTTCTTCATCAAGCCTTTCATCTTGTCAAGTTCTCCACTGGCCAACTGTGCTGCTACAATCTCACTCAACAACTCTGACTGTATCTGGATGTTGGCCAAACGAACTCGATCATCAAACGGTTGGGGAGACCATTCTACCATCTCTTCTAAACTCTTCCATTGACTAGACAAAACAATTGCACACCTGAGCTGTTTTCGACTAAAAGCATTTGCTATGACATTCGCCTTTCCTATATGATAAGCGATGGTGAAGTCGTAATCTTTCATGTACTCCATCCATTTTCGCTGTCGTAGGTTCAGGTCTTTCTATGTCAGGAGGTACTTCAGGCTCTTATGGGTAGTGAGGATCTCAAAAGTAGCACCGTACAGGTAATGCCGCCAAATTTTCAATGCATGGATGATCGCGACTAGCTCTAAGTCATGTGTCGGGTAATTCATCTTGTTGGGCTTGAATTGTCGAGAGGAATATGCAACCACATGTCAATTCTGTTCCAACACACAGCCAAGTCCCATCTTTGATGCATCGGTGAAAATCATGAAACCTTCATTGCCTGATGGTAGAGTCAAAACTGGTGTAGTGGTCAGCTTCTCCTTCAGTTCCTAGAAACAAGCTTCACACACATCAGATCATACAAACTTCACATCTTTCTGAGTCAACATGGTCAAAGGCAAGGCGGTCTTTGAGAAATCCTTGATGAAACGCTGATAGTATCCTGCTAACCCCAAGAAGCTTCGAATCTCAGAGGGGTTCTTCGGTGCTGGCCAGTCACGAACTGCCGACACTTTAGCCAAATCTACCGCGATCATTCCTCCTGAGATGATGTGTCTGAGGAACATGACTCGGTCTATCCAAATCTCACATTTAGAGAATTTCCCATAAAACTTCTGCTTTCTCAAGATATCAAGGACTTTACTTAGGTGGTCTTGGTGTTGATCTAAGTCATCTGAATAAACCAGTATGTCATCTATGAAAACTATGAAAAATGAGTCAAGGAAGCATTGGAACACACTATTCATAAGGTTCATGAAAACACTGGGTGCATTGGACAACCCAAAAGGCATAACCACAAACTCATAGTGGCCATAACGGGTTCGAAAAGCTGTTTTCGGGATGTCCTCACTCTTAACTCTCAACTGGTGATAACCTGATCTCAAGTCAATCTTGGAAAAGACTTGAGCTGACTTTAACTGGTCAAACAAGTCATCTATCTGGGGTAAATGGTATTTGTTCTTAATGGTAGCCTGGTTGATCATCCAGTAGTCTATGCACATTCGAAGCGAACCATCCTTTTTGTTTACAAAAAGAATCGTTTCTCCCCATGGTGATATGCTAGGGTGGATAAAACCCTTGTCTAGCAATTCCTGCAATTGTTTCTTCAACTCGAGCAACTCCGCGGGGGCCATCCTATAAGGGGCTCGTGAAATAGGGCTTGTCCCAGGAGCTAGCTCTATTGAAAAATATACCTCTCTCTAAGGAGGAATCCCAGGTAGATCATCTGGGAAAACATCTGCATAGCTCCTGAATACCTCTATTTCCTCTAAGGGTTGCACCTTGGGTTCTGGCTCGGTAATTACTGCTAGGAAAGCTCGACACCCTTTACTCATCATCTGCTCTGCTTTCACGGCTGACACATACAAGCTGGTGGTGGCATCTTTCCTACCCCTAATGACAAAAGGTGGGTGACCTGGTTTCTTAATGATCACTTTAATCTCCCTACAGTCAATATTGGCCCTATAAGTATAAAGCCAATCCATACCAATGATCACATCAAAGTCATTCATATCAAGAAGGATAAAGTCTGTAGGGAACTCATGATCTCGATATCTCACAGGTATCACCAGAGTTTTCAAAAGAGATGTAAAGATTCGACCACTCGGGGTTGTAACATCTAAGACATACCCTAAATCCTTGATATCCAAACAAAGCATAGTTGCAATATTTCTCGAAATGAAAGTATTAGTAGATCCATAGTCAAATAAAGCTTTTACATTATGTCCCATGACTTCAAGCATGCCTACATAGTTTTTCACCATACATTAGACCATTACATGCTTAAACTTAAAACATAAAAGAAAACTCTAAGGGTTATTACCCTAGATCAACCGATTCACATTAGGTTGAGCTTCCTCATTATCAATGGCAAACACCCGAGCTTGTCTTCTCTCTCCAGCAGGTGGGGTTGTAGCTATAGGTGGAGCTGCCACAGGTGGAGCTGCTACTGGTGGGGTTGCCACTTGTCCTGGTCCTCTTGGATCTGGCAGAGGACAAACAGATTGCATGTGTCCTTCTTGGTGGCATCGAAAGCACGTCTTCTTCTTGTAGCGGCACTCACCGGCGTGCCCCTTTCTACAGGTTCGGCAAGGAGGTCAGTTGTTCTCTTGACGGGGTTTACCTTTTCCTCCATCTCTTCCTTTAGCTTGATGACATCCTTGACCCTTCTTGTGGTTGTTTCTCTGGCCTTGGGCTCCTTCAGTGAAACCCAAATACCCCTTGGGTGGAAACTGGGCAGGCATCACAATCCTCTCCATGTCTAAAGTAGTGTTGTAGGCTTCGGTGAAGGTTTTAGGTTTGCTTGCCAACACATGGGGCTTGATGGCAGGGTGAAGACGCTCTATGAAGTGATCCACCCTTCTTTTCTCATCCATCTTGTACCCAAAATGCTCCAGGATTCGAAACTTGCACCCAAAGTCTGCCACAGAGGAGTTTCCTTAAGTCATGCTGGTGAACTCCCTTTCCTTTTCCTTCTTAACTGAGACAGGGACGAATCTGGAGGTGAAGATTGTCTTGTAGTCAGCCCATGCCATGGGTTTCTCTGTCAGATCTCGACCTATGATGTGTGTCTCCCACCATATCTTGGTTGCTCCTTCTAGGAGGTGAGCAGCAAAGAGGACCTTCTTGCTCGGTTGTACCTCAAGCGTGCAGAATCCATTCTCGACGGTATGCAGCCAAGCTTCCGCCTTGTCGACTGTGGGCTCCGATCTCCAAAACACGATATAAACTCAGCGGAAGCATTCGATTAGCAGCGGAATATGAAAAATCACGAAAATTTAAAACTTTCCGAGACAAGATCTTGAAAACATGAAACTTCTTTTATAAAACCAAGATAAACAGTTTACATCTCTGTTAAATCACTTCTTGAGTGATTATACACAACTAGATACAAAATCTCAATATTCGAACCAAAATCTCAGACCAACTAACTCCAAGGACCTGAGAGTACAGAGACGACATAAAACCAACTAATTACAAGACTCAGCAGTCAGTATCTCCACCTGAGATTCACTGCTGCTCCTGGTGCTGCTGCTGCTGATACTGATCACCTGTAGATTGGTTCCTTCGTCCTCGACGACCACCTAAAAAGTTGAAATCTACGGAGTGAGACATTTTTAAATAATTGTCCCAGTGAGAGTTATAACTCTCCGCCATAAGCTTTATTATAGCAATCAAAGAATAACATAAGCAATGAAAGCTTTTAATGTAATCAACAACAGATTAACATTAAGTAGGACAACATTATTTAAGAAATATACAGAACATATATACTAGGCAATGTAACTTCAATCATTGTATCTCGTAGTTCAACCTAAGCAGATATTCTACGCGGTTGATTATGTTTTACAAACATTATTATGCCCTGTGGAGATGAGGTATATCGCTCATACTCCAACTGATCACTATTAAGTCGCATCGGTATCATACCTAGGTCATCAAAAGAGCCGGATTCTTATGACCTCATCTTCCTCAGTCAGAGTGAGGATAAACATGCATGACATTTTGTGTCTCTGCTATTATAGCTCACCAGGGTAATCTGGTACTTCACTATTAGAGTCACAGTGGCATTCTGTACTCTCTTCGTCATCAAAAGATTTCTTGTTTATCTCTCATCGATGCGGTATAAAGGATTTCCTCGGGAGAATAGTGTTACATCATCCCGACATAAACATATAGTGAAGGGTTGATGGATTAAGATACATCTACATCAATTCCTACACTAGGATGTAAGGATTTACACATCCATATTCCCCCACATACTCAAAAGTATGTGATCCAGGAGTTCCCTTAGGAAAACCTGTTTCACCATCATTTAACTTCTGACAATGATGGATCTATGATCAGGGCTCTACATGGTATGATTATACTTGATTAGTTAGGTACATTTCAGTATTCTTTTAACATCATACATGTTCTCAAACATTAATCATTAGCATAGAAGCTATGAAAGTATAATACTAAATGTAACAAGTCTAACTCACATCAATTATCATTTCTTAATCATCTCATCACAAGTCATCTAATTAGCATGACCTTGATGATACTCATGGCTCTCACAGCCTATCAATCTCATAAGATGCCACTTACTAGGCAAGAGGATATGTCACTATTCATAAAGCTAATAACATGCTTTCAATGTATATGGTATCATAATCCTTACATGGATATGATCATCCTCATATAAGAACCTGCATGGTTAATTCAACTAATAATAGTAAACAATTCATTTCAAGAGTTGTACCTTCATACTCTTACAAGAGATAGGTTCCCTGATTTTCATCAATTAGGTTTTACTATTCACATTACATGTTATCACCCTAGAATTAGTGTTTACTATTCACTTCATGGTGATTTGGACCCATAACATCATAATGTATGAAAAACATCACCATTGATGCCTTCAGATTAGTTTAAGATTCATCAATTATCATAATTTGGGTTTCCATGATCTCACATAGGTGGATCATACCTTAATCATGCACATTCATATATATTGAAGGTACTTTACTTGAGTTTTAACCATAAACGGTACTTTCTCTCTCCTCTTACTAATAGATGGTGATTACATCACTCTAGATTAGGTTGGGTCAAGTCCTCATTGACTATCATAAGCCAAATCACCACTATCATGTGATTAGGGTTTGATTAAAACAAAGTATCATTTGAATGAACTTTTCAAGGGTATTTTGGTAAAGTACACCACTAATCACCATCATGGGTCAATTTATTAGTCACTTAGTCCCTTAATGTCTTAGGGTACCATTAGGGTTTAGATTACACCACCATTGGACCAACTACACCTTCAAACGATTAAGAAAAAACAGCCCTAAAACTCTCCAAACAGTTTCAACCTTCAACCTCCAAACGGTCTTGAGACTGTTTGGGGGCGTTGACCATTTGGATAGTTTGACCTTCAAGACCGCATGGATCACCAAGACCGCATGGGTCACCAAGACCGCATGGGTGCGTTGACCGTTTGAGAAAGTTGACCTCCAAACCGTTTGAAGCTATGCGACTTGAAACCGTTTGATCTTAAACGATATTGAGATCGATTGGTCCAAACGAACTTGAGATCGTTTGAGCCCAAACGGTCTTGAGACCGTTTGGTCCAAATGGGCTCAAACCGCATGGACCTCAAAAGTGAAATCAAAGGTTATGATCGATTGGGATTTCCTTTGTTGAAGCCTTCAATTGGACATGTCCTTGTTAACCACTTGTAAATTGAGTCAAATAGGATTAGCCTTAGTCAATTGGACACCAAAATGACCCTCAATTGAAAGCCAATTAGGTTTGAATCCAACTCAATTAGGGTTTTCAATCAGATAATCATAAATTTTCAACAATGTGAATCAAATTGAGGTTGAACCCATCAATTGACCTCCAATTGGACTCAAACTTGGCCCAAACGGTCTTGAGATCGTTTAGACATCCTCCAAACGGTCTTGAGACCATTTGCCCAAGGTTTCATCAAAATCTAAGTCGATTGGATAAGGGTTGAACCCTAAATAGGTCTAAAATCAGCATTTTTATCAATTCATCAACCTATTGTGATTGGACCCTCAAACCATCAAATCACCTTAACCCTAGACCTCAAAACGGTCTTGGGTTGTCACCAAACGGTCTTGAGACCGTTTGGATGAACCCCCAAATGGACTTGAGACTGTTTGGGTCCTTCAACCCAAAGTTCACCAAAATCTATCCTTGAAATCAACAATTCAACCCGATTAGGGTTTAGGGGGTTGAAGTGCCTTCAACTTGTGATTGGTTTGGAATTAGGTTATGATTCATTGTAGAAATTAAATTCAACATGTTTCCAACAGACCACCAAACGGTCTTCCCTTGGTCAACCCTATCAAACGGTCTTGAGACCGTTTGATTCTAAACGGTCTTGCAAGACCGCATGAGATCAAACGGTTTGAGACCGTTTGATTTCAAACAGTTTGCAAACCGTTTAGACCAAAGGTTCCAAGGTCATTTGATAAAGTTGCCTAGGAATTCATGCCCATCATCTTCAACCTCTATTCAGGTTGGTTACTCCACGGATTGCTTGCAAAAGTGCAAGGAAGAATGGGGAAGAAGAAGAACTAAGTATAATTTACAAGAACATAGATATGCATAATAAAGCAAGAAGTTTAGAGTTATAAAACCCACCTCAAACGTTGTTCCTAGAGCTCCAAGATTCCAAGATTCAAGCCTTTAATGGCGTCTTGAGCTTCACAGGTTGGCCAAAGGTGATTCTCCAAGGAAAGGTTGGGGAAGGTAGGCTAGAACAAGAAACCTTAGTGAGTTTACCATAAAACCAACCTTATACAAGGAATTCCTCCATGAATCCGAGCTAGAAGATGGTTTCTTCTTACCTTAGAACAAGTTGGTCATCTCCCTGAGCTCTATAGCTCAGCCTTAGTCGCTCCAAGCAAGGGGATAAGTGAAGTAGAGAAGATAATACGTTTACTTGGTTTGCAAAGGAAGAAGCTTATATAGCTTGGGTTGTTTTCAACATAAGGACCTCTAGTTTCATGGTTTCTCATCTAGGTCCCTCCTTCCTTCTAAGTCACGTTCAATATATCATTACTTAAGTAAATCCCATCAAAACTCAAGATCTAAGGGTAAAGAAAGCCAACATGCAACCTAAGGTACATATATGAAGGGTCTCCTTACTCATACTAGGTGATTCTTCTACAAAGTTGTTCCTTATTATATGATTATTCAAAAGAAGTTCCCCCCTTCATCATTATTACTCTAAATGATGTCAAAGGTCTTAGAAGATATTCTAGAAGGTGTATTTTACAAGTTTCACCCCACATTTTGGGTAAATTGCACTTTACACCAAAATTAGGGTTTTAAGCACAAGGATTGCTCCACAAGCTGCATCTTGGTGCCCAAGCTTGGGAAATCCATCATACTTCATCATACTCACTCTTATGATGTATCAACACTAAAGGAACATATCATCATGTATTAATTGCAAGTTAACCCTTCTAATTGTGTAATTTGCACTTAGGTCCCTGCATTACAAAACAATACTAAAACATTGTTTAAAAAGGACAGAAATGTAAACATATGTTCCTCAGAAGTTTAATTACAGGCCTAAAGATAATCACAAGTATCTTAATTACATAATTAGGCAAAACACCTAGGGTTATCTCATAACCCAGGTCAGGGATGTTACAAATTATCCATCCCTTACAAGGATTTCGTCCCCGAAATCAACAAAACATATATTAAGAGAAAAGAGCAGGGTATTTCCTTCTCATCTCTTCCTCTATTTCCCATGTGGCTTCTTCAACACCACGGTGACTCCAGAGGACTTTCACAAGACTTATATCTTTCTTTTTTAGCTTTTTAATTCTGTTATCGAGGATTGACACTGGTTCTTCCTCATAAGTTATATCATCATTCAATTCTACCTCCATAGGTTGTAAAACTAACTTTGTATCAGGGTGACATTTCCTCAGCATAGAAATGTGGAACACAGGGTGTAACTTCTATAACTCAGGTGGCAACTCTAGTCTATAGGCTACCTTTCCAACCCGTTCAATGATTGGATAAGGCCCCATAAATCTAGGAGCTAACTTCCCTTTCCTTCCAAAACGAAGGACTCCCTTCCAAGGTGAGACCTTGAGGTACACTCTGTCTCCAACATGGAACTCCAACGATCTACGATGCTTGTCAGCATAAGATTTTTGCCTATCCTGTGCAGTCTTGATCTGCTGTTGTATTACTTTGATCTTTTCTGTGGTCTGCTGCACAAGATCAGGACCTAACAGTTGATATTCACTGATTTCATACCAACATAGGGGTGATCTACAACGTCTACCATATAAAGCTTCATAAGATGCCATGTCAATGCTATGTTGATAGCTATTGTTGTAGGCAAACTCTATCAAGCTTAGGTGCAGATCCCAACTCCCTGTAAACTGAAGAACACATGCCCTCAACAAGTCTTCCAAGGTCTGTATAGTCCTTTCAGACTGTCCATCAGTCTGAGGATGAAAGGTCGTACTAAACCTTAACTGGGTGCCCAAAGCTTTATGAAGTCGTTCCAAAAAATGACTCGTAAACTGGGGACCCCTGTCTGAAACTATAGTGACTGGAACTCTGTGCAGTCACACTATCTCCTGAATATACAACCGAGCTAACCTCTCAGCAGAATAGGTTATTTTGATAGGTAAGAAATGTGCTATCTTCGTCAACCTATCAACTATTACCCAAATGGAATCATGTCCTTTGCTTGTCCTGGGTAGGCCAACCACAAAGTCCATGGTCACATGGTCCCACTTCCACTGTGGTATGGGTAAAGGTTGCATTGTTCCTGTAGGCTTATGGTGTTCAGCTTTAACTTGCTGACACACAGGACACCACATAACAAATTCAGTAACATCCTTTTTCATCCCAGGCCACCAATACATATCTTTCAAGTTTCGATACATCTTGGTTCTTCCTGGATGCATAGCATACATCGAATAATGAGCTTCTTCTAAGACTAACTTCCTCAAGTTATCCACATCCGATACTATCATTCTCCCATGATAGCATGCCACCTGATCATCTGAGTCATGGAAACCATCTAGCTTCTCATCACCATACTCAAACCTAATCTGCTGAACTGCAACATCAACTTGTTGTGCTTCCTTTATCTGCTCTCTTAGGGTAGGTTTAATATGCATCTCAGCTAACAACCCAGCTAACAATGACACCTTCAACTGCACATTATCTTGCCTTAAGGAGATAAGCATATCTCTCCTAGAGCATACTAAAGAGTTTAGTTGTGCTTTATCCATGGTTGATGTTGCTGATTTCCTACTCAAGGCATCTGCAACCACATTGGCCTTCCCTGGATGGTAATCAATTGTACAATCGTAGTCCTTGATTAACTCTATCCAGTGACGTTGCCTCATGTTAAGTTCGTGCTGAGAGAAGATATACTTAAGGTTCTTGTGATCAGTGAAAATCTAGAATGTCTCTCGGTAGAGATAATGTCTCCAGATCTTCAAAGCATGAACCACAACAGCTAACTCTAGATCGTGTGTCGGATAATTCTCCTCGTGTTTCTTAAGCTGTCGGGAAGCAAAAGAAATTACTTGCTTATCCTGCATCAACACACATCCGAGTCCATTCTTGGAGGCATCACAGAAAACTATGTATCCTTTGCCTTGCTCAGGTAGCACAAGTACAGGTGTACTTGTCAACCTTTCCTTCAGCAACTGAAAAGATTGCTGACACTTATCACTCCAGGCAAAAGGAACATCCTTCTGGGTCAACTTAGTCAAGGGTAAAGCTATGGAACTGAAGTTCTTAATGAACCTTTGGTAATAACCAGCCAACCCTAAGAAACTACGAATCTTCGTCGGTGTCTTTGGTTGTTCCCATTGTAGAACAGTTTCTACCTTTTTAGGGTCAACACGAATACCCGAGGCAGATATCACATGTCCAAGGAAAGATACTTCCGGCAACCAGAACTCACACTTGCTAAACTTAGCGTATAGCTTATGTTCTCTTAGCAAAGTCAAAGCTTGGCAAAGATGTTGTTCATGCTGCTGAGCATCTCTACTATAGATCAGAATGTCATCTATAAAGACGACAACACACTGATCAAGGAAAGGTCGGAAGACTCTATTCATGAGTTCCATGAATGCAGCTGGTGCATTAGTTAGTCCAAATGACATAACTGTGAACTCATAGTGACCATATCTTGTCCTAAAAGTAGACTTGGATATGTCACTATCCTTAATATGGAGTTGATGATATCCAGACCTCAAGTCTATCTTTGAGAAGACGGTTGCACCATGAAATTTCTCAAAAAGACCATCAATCCTCAGTAGAGGGTACTTATTCTTTATTGTTACTTTATTGAGTTGTCTATAATCAATGCACAACCGCATTGACCCGTCTTTCTTTTTAACAAACAAAACTGGAGTACCCCAAGGTGAAGTGCTCGGCCGGATGAAACCTTTCTCAAGCAACTCCTGCAGTTGTTTCTTGAGTTCTGCCATCTCAGCAGGCGCCATCCTATACGGTGTTTGTGCTATAGGTTGTGTGTCAGGGATCAAATTGATTTCAAAATCAATTTCCCGAGGTGGTGGTACACCTGGAAGTTCTTCAGGAAATACATCTTCAAATTCCCTGACTACAGGAACTTCAGCAGGGTTGGGACTCTCCATGGTAGTATCTACTACATGGGCCAAGAATGCATAACATCCTTGTCTCATTAGCTTCTCAGCAGCCATAGCTGACACAAGATAGGTGGGTAGAATCTTTCTCTCTCCTTGAAAGATCCATGTGTCGCTTTCATCAGCAAACACAGCTTGCTTGGATTCACAATCCAAGACAACCCTATACCTTTCCAAAGTATCCATCCCAAGGATTATATCAAAACCTTGCATCTCAAGTGATATTAAGTCCACTTGAATGCGATGATCAGAAAAGAAGAGAATGCAAGGAGAACATTCCTCCTGTAACACAGCAGACCCTCTCAACGGAGTCTCAAGCAACAAGCTATCTACCCTATGACTGACTGTCATATTGCAGTTACGAATTACTCTTCGAGTGATAAAGGAGTGTGTAGCACCCGGGTCAATCAAAACAGATACAACATAGGATATAGACATATCAGAATATAACAACTCCATCTGACCTGCCACAACCCGTGGGTTGATCACTGCATCAGGTGGGTTCATTGCATAGAACCTTGCTGTCACCTGAGGTTGATTTGGTGCTGACGATCCAGCTTGGGACGCTTGTCCACGTCCTCTAGCTTCTCGTTGAGATTGCCTTCTCTGGGATCCTTGCTGACTCTGCCTCTGTGGCTGTGTCACACTGACAGGCCTAGCTCTGTAGTCTTTCATTAGATATCCCACCTTTCCACATATGTAGTAGGTTCTCTCCAGTTGTTGTGGTCTTGGTGGTCCTGTGACTGACATTGATGCTGAACTGCGAGCCCCTTTTAGTGGTAGGCTTCGTCCTCTACCTCTACTCAGTGTCCTCTGAGTCTGGGCACTAGGTCTAGGTGGTGGTGGTGTAGGAGCAGAAAACCTAGGCTTCTTGAAGTCTCTAGATGAAGATCCCTGGAACTGAGGATACATCCTTTTATGGGTTTGCCTCTTCTCTGCTACGGACCTTTCTACCCTTCATACTGACTCAACGAAGGTAGCAAACCTTTCTCGATTCTCTAGGGCAGACACGGGAGTAGTCAACTCAACATTCAACCCCTTCTCGAACCTTCTGATCCTTTCTTCATCTGTAGTAGCCATGTGCAGACAAACCTGCAGCAACTCCATGAACTTAGCTTCGTATTCGTTAATGTTCATTAAACCTTGCCTTAACCTCTCGAACTGAGAGATTTTCTCATCCAGGAACGTCTTAGGGAAATATCTATTGATAAATTCCCTTCAGAAGACTTCCCACGTAGCTTCCACACCTGGCCTCTTCTGCTCTTCCATGGTCCACCAGTGACCAGCACTCCCCTTGAGAAGATAGACTGCATGTCTAACCTTCTCAGCTTCTGGGATGTTCAGGATTTTAAAGGCCTTCTCCAACTCAGTTAACCATAGGTCGGCATCCGCCGGATCAGCTGTTCCAAAGTATTCGGTTGCTCTGACACGACGAAGTCGCTCGAACGTCTTACCGATACCTTGTCCTTCAGGTTGGGCAGGTGCCCTAGGTGCAGGCATAGGCATCCTGTCGGTGATATGTGTCATGGCAATCATAAACTACCCAAACATAGTCTGAACAGCTGGGTTACCCATGTCAGCTGGGTCAAACTGAGGTGGCTCAGGTACAGGTTGCTCTATTTCCGGGTTTCTTGCACCTCCTCGGGGTGCAGCTACGCTACTCTCATCCACGTACTCCTCATGTGGCTCTGCCATCCTTATATATATCTTCTTCTCCTGAGGAGCAGAAGACTCTATTAGATAGGAAAGAAACACTAAGGATAGACTCAACATCCTAAGTCCTATGTCTCTGTAGACTCAGCGAACCTAGAGCTCTGATACCACTTAATTGTGGGCTCCGATCTCCAAAACACGATATAAACTCAGCGGAAGCATTCGATTAGCAGCGGAATATGAAAAATCACGAAAATTTAAAACTTTCTGAGACAAGATCTTGAAAACATGAAACTTCTTTTATAAAACCAAGATAAACAGTTTACATCTCTATTAAATCACTTCTTGAGTGATTATACACAACTAGATACAAAATCTCAAGATTCGAACCAAAATCTCAGACCAACTAACTCCAAGGACCTAAGAGTACAGAGACGACATAAGACCAACTAATTACAAGACTCAGCAGTCAGTATCTCCACCTGAGATTCACTGCTGCTCCTGGTGCTGCTGCTGCTGCTGATACTGATCACATGCAGATTGGTTCCTTCGTCCTCGACGACCACCTAAAAAGTTGAAATCTACGGAGTGAGACATTTTTAAATAATTGTCCCAGTGAGAGTTATAACTCTCTGCCAGAAGCTTTATTATAGCAATCAAAGAATAACATAAGCAATGAAAGATTTTAATGTAATCAACAACATATTAACATTAAGTAGGACAACAATATTTAAGAAATATACAGAACATGTATACTAGGCAATGTAACTTCAATCATTGTATTTCGTAGTTCAACCAAAGCAGATATGCTACACGGTTGATTATGTTTTACAAACATTATTATGCCCTGCGGAGATGAGGTATACCGCTCATACTCCAACCGATCACTATTAATTCACATCGGTATCATACCTAGGTCATCAAAAGAGCCGGATTCTTATGACCTCATCTTCCTCAGTCAGAGTGAGGATAAACATGCAGGACATTTAGTGTCTCTGCTATTATAGCTCACCAGGGTAATCTGGCACTTTGCTATTAGAGTCACAGTGGCATTTTGTACTCTCTTTGTCATTGAAAGATTTCTTGTTTATCTCTCATCGATGCGGTATAAAGGATTTCCTCAGGAGAATAGTGTTACATCATCCCGGCATAAACATATAGTGAAGGGTTGATGGATTAAGATACATCTACATCAATTCCTACACTAGGATGTAAGGATTTACACATCCATATTCCCCCACATACTCAAAAGTATGTGATCCAGGAGTTCCCTTAGGAAAACCTGTTTCACCATCATTTAACTTCTGACAATGGTGGATCTATGATCAGGGCTCTACATGGTATGATTATACTTGATTAGTTAGGTACATTTCAGTATTATTTTAACATCATACATGTTCTCAAACATTAATCATTAGCATAGCAGCTATGAAAGTAGAATACTAAATGTAACAAGTCTAACTCACATCAATTATCATTTCTTAATCATCTCATCACAAGTCATCTAATTAGCATGACCTTGATGATACTCATGGCTCTCACATCCTATCAATCTCATAAGATGCCACTTACTAGGCAAGAGGATATGTCACTATTCATAAAGCTAATAACATGCTTTCAATGTATATGGTATCATAATCCTTACATGGATATGATCATCCTCATATAAGAACCTGCATGGTTAATTCAACTAATAATAGTAAACAATTCATTTCAAGAGTTGTACCCATAGGGTTTTCATCAATTAGGGTTTACTATTCACATTACATGTTATCACCCTAGAATTAGGGTTTACTATTCACTTCATGGTGATTTGGACCCATAACATCATCATGTATGAAAAACATCACCATGGATGCCTTCAGATTAGTTTAAGATTCATCAATTATCATAATTAGGGTTTCCATGATCTCACATAGGTGGATCATACCTTAATCATGCACATTCATATGTATTGAAGGTACTTTACTTTAGTTTTAACCATAAATGGTACTTTCTCTCTCCTCTTACTAATAGATGGTGATTACATCACTCTAGATTAGGTTGGGTCAAGTCCTCATTGACTATCATAAGCCAAATCACCACTATCATGTGATTAGGGTTTGATTAAAACAAAGTATCATTTGAATGAACCCTTCAAGGGTATTTTGGTAAAGTACACCATTGATCACCAGCATGGGTCAATTTATTAGTCACTTAGTCCCTTAATGTCTTAGGGTACCATTAGGGTTTAGATTAGACCACCATTGGACCAACTACACCTTCAAACGATTAAGCAAAAACAGCCCTAAAAGTCTCCAAACGATTTCAACCTTCAACCTCCAAATGGTCTTGAGAGCATTGACCGTTTGGATATTTGACCTTCAAGACCGCATGGATCACCAAGACCGCATGGGTCACCAAGACTGCATGGGTGCGTTGACCGTTTGAGAAAGTTGACCTCCAAACCGTTTGAAGCTATGCAACTTGAAACCGTTTGATCTTAAATGATCTTGAGATCGATTGGTCCAAACGACCTTGATATCGTTTGAGCCCAAACGGTCTTGAGACCGTTTGGTCCAAATGGGCTCAAACCACATGGACCTCAAAAGTGAAATCAAAGGTTATGATCGATTGGGATTTCCTATGTTGAATCCTTCAATTGGCCATGTGCTTGTTAACCACTTGTAAATTGAGTCAAATAGGATTAGCCTTAATCAATTGGACACCAAAATGACCCTCAATTGAAAGCCAATTAGGGTTGAATCCAACTCAATTAGGGTTTTCAATCGGATAATCATCAATTTTCAACAATGTGAATCAAATTGAGGTTGAACCCATCAATTGACCTCCAATTGGACCCAAATTTGTCCCAAACGGTCTTGAGATAGTTTGGACATCCTCCAAACAGTCTTGAGACCGTTTGCCCAAGGTTTCATCAAAATCTAAGTCGATTGGATAAGGGTTGAACCCTAAATAGGTCTAAAATCAGCATTTTTATCAATTCATCAACCTATTGTGATTGGACCCTCAAACCATCAAATCACCTTAACCCTAGACCTACAAACGGTCTTGGGTTGTCACCAAACGGTCTTGAGACCGTTTGGATGAACCCCTAAATGGTCTTGAGACCGTTTGGGTCCTTCAATCCAAAGTTCACCAAAATCTATCCTTGAAATCAGCAATTCAACCCGATTAGGGTTTAGGGGGTTGAAGTGCCTTCAACTTGTGATTGGTTTGGAATTAGGTTATGATTCTTTGTAGAAATTAAATTCAACATGTTTCCAACAGACCACCAAATAGTCTTCCCTTGGTCAACCCTATCAAACGGTCTTGAGACCGTTTGATTCTAAACAGTCTTGCAAGACCGCATGAGATCAAACGGTTTGAGACCGTTTGATTTCAAACGGTTTGCAAACCGTTTAGACCAAAGGGTCCAAGGTCATTTGATAAAGTTGCCTAGGAATTCACACCCATCATCTTCAACCTCTGTTCAGGTTGGTTACTCCACAGATTGCTTGCAAAAGTGCAAGGAAGAATGGGGAAGAAGAAGAACTAAGTATAATTTGCAAGAACATAGATATGCATAATAAAGCAAGAAGTTTAGAGTTATAAAACCCACCTCAAACGTTGTTCCTAGAGCTCCAAGCTTCCAAGCTTCAAGACTTTAATGGCGTCTTGAGCTCCACAGGTTGTCCAAAGGTGATTCTCCAAGGAAAGGTTGGGGTAGGTAGGCTAGAACAAGAAACCTTAGTGAGTTTACCATAAAACCAACCTTATACAAGAAATTCCTCCATGAATACGAGATAGAAGATGGTTTCTTCTTACCCTAGAAAAAGTTGGTCATCTCCCTGAGCTCCAGAGCTCAGCCTTAGTCAGTCCAAGCAAGGGGATAAGTGAAGTAGAGAAGATAATACGTTTACTTGGTTTGCAAAGGAAGAAGCTTATATAGCTTGGGTTGTTTTCAACATAAGGACCTCTAGTTTCATGGTTTCTCATCTAGGTCCCTCCTTCCTTCTAAGGCACGTTCCATCTATCATTACTTAAGCAAAGCCCATCAAAACGCAAGATCTAAGGGTAAAGAAAGCCAACATGCAACCTAAGGTACATATATGAAGGGTCTCCTTACTCATACTAGGTGATTCTTCTACAAAGTTGTTCCTTATTATATGATTATTCAAAAGAAGTTCCCCCCTTCATCATTATTACTCTAAATGATTTAAAAGGTCTTATAAGATATTCTAGAAGGTGTATTTTACAAGTTGCACCCCACATTTTGGGTAAATTGCACTTTACACCAAAATTAGGGTTTTAAGCACAAGGATTGCTCCACAAGCTGCATCTTGGTGCCCAAGCTTGGGAAATCCATCATACTTCATCATACTCACTCTTATGATGTCTCAATACTAAAGGAACATATCATCATGTATTAATTGCAAGGTAACCCTTCTAATTGGGTAATTTTCACATAGGTCCCTGCATTACAAAACAATACTAAAACATTGTTTAAAAAGGACAGAAATGTAAACATATGTTCCTCAAGAGTTTAATTACAGGCCAAAAGATAATCACAAGTATCTTAATTACATAATTAGGCAAAACACCTAGGGTTATCTCATAACCCAGGTCAGGGATGTTACATCGACTACCTCTGTCTTATCTTCTCCCCAGAACTTCTCGATGTTCAGCTTGACAAAGTCCAGGATGGTGGCTCCCAAATGAGGACGTACAGGAAGCAGCTCGCCATTTTCACCTCTAGCTAAGTCTCGGAGGGCCAAGGCACTAATGGCCTCTGTCAGCTTCTTCTGTTGTTCCATCCACAAGCCATCAGGAGTGTGGATCATCATGGTTGGTTCTGGACCACCAGCTTGGTCCTCTTCCTTCTGGGCCACCTCCTCGTACTCATGTTGCTCCTCGTACCCTTGGTCTTCTTCTTGGTCAAGGTTGCTGAAGGGTATCAGGTCAGGGTTAGGGACCTCATGAGTGGTTTCTTTGGGTCTCTTCCTCTTCTTAGAGGATTCACCATCATGGTTCCTCTTTCTCTTCTCTAAAGACCCCTTTCCCTTATGGGGAGGCCAGCCACTCCTAGATGGGTTCCTAGTGCCCTCGAGAATATCATCTGTCTTTGTACGAGTCATCTACATAAGCATAATAAACATACCTTTAGTTTATATTTAAACCAATTATACGTATGCCAATGATGTCTCATTACATACCTTTTATTAATTTGATGGAGGATTCCTTAATCCTTAACTTACTTACCCATACCACACGAGGGTGGGGAAGAGAGAGAAAAACCCTAACTCTTAAAATCCTTAATAGAATATGTGATGAGAAGGGATGAATAAGATGAGAGAGTCCTAAAGGTATCTTATTTTGAATCATACCCTAAGACTTTGGCCAGGCAGTCACATGGATCCGGGAGTCCTCGTATTCTGACTAGCAGTGCAGAGGAAAATATTACCAGCCCCCGGTCGTGATCCTTTTCTAGACACCTCAGTCTTTCAGATAATCTTCTAATAACTCCCTTGGGTTCTATAGAGTTTATAAAATTTAATAATTATTAATAGTTAAGTGAGGAACCTTGGCTCTGATACCAAATGTAATGACCCCACCCTCCAGTAACCCCCAATTAAGGGAGACCAGAAGGTCAGAGTTGTTATTCCAATTGCCAGATCAAGGTTTGACAATTAATCAATAACAATTATTAAATTCTACAAGACTATATTTGTGATACATCGTCTCGTGAAAACAAGATTAACTAAACTAATTCATGCAGAAGCGAATTAATTAGCAGCAAAATTACTGAAAATCACTAAAAATTAAAACTTTTTGTAAAGAGATCCACAACTGTAAAACTCTTTCATAAAGAAACAAGGTAAGTTATTTACAAGCTGATTCATCAGTACATCTCTGAATTATCTCATCTCGAGAGTCATAACATTGACTGCCCTGTTAAACCGTACATGAGCAGTATACAAAATTCTCGATGCATCAAGCCAAAAATCTCAAATCTATATCAAACCATCTACTGACTCCTAAGACTTGAGAGTACAGAGATGACACATAGGACTCTCTATATAAAAAACCTAACAGACAGTGTCTCCACCTGAAGATCATTGATGTCCCTGATGTTGTTGCTGTAACTGTTGTTGCTGCTCACCCACTAATGGGTTTCTTCTTCCTCGACGTCTACCTAAAAAGTTGAATCCCATGGGGGTGAGACAATTGAAAATTGTCCCAGCGAGAGTTATAACTCTCCACCAGAAACATTGTTATTGCAGATAATAGAATAACATTGAGCAGTAGAATTATAAATATTCAACAGTAGGTAAATCATTGATTAATGCTAAGTAGAGTAGTATTCTCTATGCAATCATTTCAATTATAACTTGAATAAGCAGAAAGTCATTCATTTAAGAAGGAATATGAAGAACATGTATATCATTTGTCCAACTAGGACATAATAAACAATGTATCATCAATCATTGATTCTCATAGTTCAATCCTAAGCAAATATGCTACACGGCTGATTACATTTTACAAACAACTTATGCCCTAAGGAGATGAGGTATATCGCTCATACTCCAACCGACCATTGTGAAATCAAAATCGGTACCATACATAGGTCATCAGAAGAGCCAGATTTCTATGACCTCATCATCCTCAGTCAGTGTGAGGAACAACATGCAGGACATCTCGTGTCTCTACCATAATAGCTTTCCAGGGTATTCTGGAAACTTCACTACTAGAGTTACAGTGGCATGTTGTACTCTCTTCGCAATCGAGGGATTTCTTGTTTATCTCACATCGATGCGGAATTAACAACATCATTGGGATATTAGTGATACATCATCCCGACATATACATATAATGAAGGATTGAGAGATTAAATGTTTATCTCACATCAATCCCTCCATTAGGACATAAGGATATTCACGTCCATAACCCCCACATACTCAAAAGTATGCTCTCCAGGAGTTCCCTTAGGAAAACCTGTTTCACCATCACCCAACTTCTGACGATGATGGATCTATGGTCAGGGATCTACATGATATCATTTCACTTGATTATTTAAGTACATTACAGCATTCTTTTAGCAACAAGCATGTTTTCAAACATAAACCTTTATAACAATTACTATAAAGAATGAATACTATTTCTATCATGTTCATTTCATAGCTTTAATAGCATTGGGAACTCAATCCCTTATCATCTCATCATTATGATTCAAGAACATGGGTATTCAAACCCTTAGATCATCAATATACTTGTTACCACTCTAACAGGTAACATAATGCCATCAAGTCATTTGACAGTGTAAACATAATAATTGCAATGCAGGTATGTCACATGACTCTTAAAGCCTATCAATTTCTTTTGTTACCTTTCACTAGCCAACATAGCATATCATTACTTACAAAACTCATGAAGTGCTCTCAATAACCAAGACATCATATCTCATACCTGGCTATATTCAATATCCCATAAAACCTGCATGATTAGTACAGATGACAACAGATACATCAATTTCATATCAGCATAATGTAACACAATGATAACTTCACTATTTATGGGTTGCACCAATATGCCCTCACTAGGGTTAGGGTTTTCCCTTTCGATTCAAATAGGGTTAATCAACCCCTTTAACTCAATTAGGATAAATGACTTATCATTCATTACTCAACCATAGAAATTCATGCTACAAAGTATAACCCAGAATTAGGGTTTCACACTTCCATTTGCCTTATTTGGAAATTAGGGTTTACTATTCACATCACATCACCGTTGATTAGAGTTTACTATTCACATCACATCACCCTAGGTTAGGGTTTACTATTCACATCACGTCACCCTTGATTAGGGTTTACTATTCACATCACATTACCCTAGGTTTGGGTTTACTATTCACCCCAAGTAGGAGTGAACATGCAAGCACCTTGAATTAAGGTTTATCATGTCATCCTTATGAATTAAGTTCATACCATCATCATACATTAGGATTTCACCCATTAATGCCCTCAATTAGGTTATGATTCATTAACCTTCATAATTAGGGTTTCATGATCTCACTATCATGGATCATACCCTTATTAGACATCTATTCATAATAAGAGTCCATTACATAATTAACATTAATGTAAGTAATCCTTTCTCTCTCATCCTTTATAGGATGATGTTTACTTCAGACTTGATTAGGCTAAGTCAACTCAACATGAAAGAGAATTGACAGCATGGGTTATGTCATTAACATTGTAATCATTAAGGCTTAATTACTTCATGGGTTTAAATCACACGATCCTAATAAGATACAAGTACCATGATCACCTTTGGTTACATCATGTATTAATTAACTAATCACTTTATCCTTTAACCACTTTTAGTACCCATGTGGTTTTAGTTAATCATCACCAAACGATCTTGGCCACTAAGACCCCAAACGATCTTGACCAACTCAGACCTCAAACAGTCTTGCATACTAAACCTCCAAATGATCTAAGACCGTTTGGACCTCCATGCGGTCTTGTACCATCTTTGAAACCGTTTTGTAAAGTAGGTGGTGAAGACCATTTTCCCATAGTTGACTTTTGAAACCGCATGAACTCAACCAGTTTGGAAACTGCATGAACTCAATCGGTTTTGAAACCGCATGAACTCAATTGGTTTTGAAACCGCATGAACTAAACGGTTTGGGATCGTTTGGTCCCAAATGGTCTTGAGATCGTTTGATCCCAAATGGTCTTGAGACCATTTGGACTCAAACGGTATTGAGACCGTTTGGTCCAAACCTCATCAAAACCGCAAGGACCAATTATGGTCTCAACCCATCAAATTGAATTAGGGTTTCCAATGTTGATCCCCTCAACGATTGTGTGCATGTATCCAATGATCAATTGGACTTATCACCATCATTCAATTGAGTTAATTAGGTCAACCTTCAACTAATTTGACCCTCAATTGGTCATCAATTAGGGCTTGAATCAATTGAATAGGGTTTAAAATCGATGACCTTTCAACATTAACCAATGTGGGTTTAGTACGTTACTTTGAAACCATTGAACCATCATCCAATTTGGACATGACCTGACACCAAACGGTCTTGAGGTCATTTGGATGACCTCCAAACGGTCTTGAGACCATTTTCCCAAGTCAACACCAAAATTCAAGTCAACCAATTAGGATTTGGTCCATTGTGTTGATCACAAAATTAGCAATTAATTATACTTCAACTTAGCACCATTGGATCTTCAATTGCTCAACCATACCCAACCCTAGACCAAAACATGGTCTTGGGTGATCACCAAATGGTCTTGAGACCGTTTGGGTGATCCCCAAATGGTTTTGAAACCGTTTGGGTCAATCAACCCAAGTTTCAAACTCAATCAATTATCAAATCAACAATTATCTCGATTAGGGTTTTGGTGATTGTAAGACCTTCAACTAGTGAACCAATTAGAGATAATCAATTAAAATTGATGGGTCATTAACCTAGATTGTTTTCAATAGATCTCCAAATGGTCAATTCTTGGTCAACGTCACCAAACGGTCTTGGACCATTTGCTTCTATGCGGTTTAGTGAAACTATTTCATTCCAAACGGTTTGAAATCGTTTGCTCCCAAACGGTTTGGGAAACCGTTTGAGCAAGGATTGGAAACCATTTAGTAAAGTAGCTTTTTGGATAAACATCTAAGATGATGTCATCTTCGTCTTCCTCTATTCAACCAAGAACAGTTGTTGTTCTGTTATAGCAAGAACTCACAAGAGTATCGAAGGAAGAAGAATAGCCAACAATTCTTATGGAAAAGAGTGCAATACTAATGCTTAAGGGTTAGAGTTATAAAACCCCCCTCTAGAACTGATCCAGAGCTCCAAGATCCATGGCTTTAATGGTGGATTGAGATCTAGCAGTTGTCCAATGTTCGTTCTTCAATCTTTGGATGAACAAGATGGCTAGAAAAGGAAACCAAGTGAAGAAAACCATTAATATAACCTTGTTTTATGGTTTCCACCATGAATTCGAGGTAGATGATGATCAAAACTTACCAAGCTAGTTTGGTCGTCCTTCCTCTGGTCCAGAGCTCTCCCTTGGTCGTCCAAAGCAAGGTGATAAGGAAAAGAACTAAGGAAACAGTCCTTTTTTGTGTTTTGAAAAAAGGATACTTATATATATATATATATACTTATATATATATATACTTATATATATATACTTATATATATATATACTTATATATATATATATGGATTTCAAGGAAAATAGAAAAAGAGAGTTATCTTCTTTAATTACAACTAATTTCCTCCAAAGCTTTCTCCATTCTTTGGCCACGTATCCACCTTCTAATAAGTTTCAAAACTTCTCCATTATCCAAGGTTTATTTGGAAAAGGAACTAAACACCTTAAAGAGTTATGTGTTAATATCCATTTTTTTAGTGGATATTGCTTTGTATAATACTAATGTGAATAGCTTCCACTCAACCAAGATATTTTTGATTCACAATCATGGCACAAGCTCTTCCATATTATTACCAACACATCCTTCAACTTTTGGGTTGAAGGGCTTCTTAATTAATATATTTCTTTCTGCATTAAGTTATATTAAAGAGCCATTTGTGCTTAAATCTTGATTATTTCAATATCAAGATTCTCTCTCTTCCATGATCATTCAAATGAGGAGCCCCTCTCATTTTATTTTCTCTACTTGATGCCAAGAAACATGAGAGACCCTCTAGAGGTGATATTTTGCATATTGAACCCTAGGTTTTGGGTAATTTGCACATTACACCAAAACTAGGTTTTAATGCACAAGGATTGCCCTACAAGCTTTATCTTGGTGCCCAAGCTTGTGGAATCCATACCACTACATCATATTCATTCTTATGATGTATCAACATCAGAGGAACATCTTATCATGTGCAATTTGAAAGTGAACCCCTCAACTTGGGTAATTTGCACTTTAGTCCAAAGTTAACAAAACAATGTTTCAACATTATTAAAAAAGGATTGAAATTGAAATATAAGTTCCTCAAAAGCCTTAATTACTTTTCAAAGTATAAGAGCAAGCATCTAATCAACTTAATTAGGCAAAACACCTAGGGTTAGTACATGACTCAGGTCAGGGATGTTACAATATTGAAAAGTTGTAATAAATAAAATTTTGCATACCTTTGAAAAAATTTGGATTTCTACACTTCTATCCACATATGAGTTCTACTCTAACTAATCCTCCTTGAACTTTAATTCATGTATTTCACAATATGAAGTTTTAATGTTTGGCCTTTTGGTTTTTGTACCTAAAATGTTGACAAACAAAACGTCGGTCAGCACAAAGCTGGTATGTGGAGGAAAACAATAATCATACAATTATTCATAACAATGTATTGCATCCAATTACCATTTAACAAACAATTTTACGTTTTAAATATAACTACGCAATCCATGCATACCATATCCCCTATGTTGTCCCTACAGTGGACCTGGATACTACTTTCCTTATAGTAGATCCCCATTAAACCCCTCATGGTCCCACCCATAGGTGAACCAGTTTCTAGGGTTGAGTCACATGGCACTACCCTTAGATAACCCACTCCTTAACTCATGGGATGCTAAAGAGTCTCATGGCACTACACATGGGTAGCCCAATTTCTAACTCACGATAACCTAGACTTTACTCTAGGTTACCCCTTTTTAGCCTTTACAAGCCACAGAGGTGGATTCAGATCTAAGCCAGTTATATATACATTAATAGTGATAATCATAGTCACAGTTGCCAGAAATAAAAGTCATCCAAACTATTTTTATCATGTTCCTCATATTTTTTTATGAAACTTTCATGTATAAAGTTTTACCATTAGAGAATCCTAGCTATTTCTATTAATTTTGCAAAGAAAAGCAATTTTCTATAGTTTTGATCAGAGAGAGATAATTACCGGATTTCGCCGACCGCACGATCAATGTGCCGCTGGTCCGTACCTCGATCTGACGCTCTACATCAATCGTTCCCAGTATCCCAATAGCACGTGTGGTTGCTTGCTTCCGATCGTCAGATCGTGCTCAGGTCCACAATGGACTCTAATCAAACGCTCCGCGTTAACCCGATCCACTTACTCGAGTAAGTCAGGTGCGCTGCTCAGGGAGCGTTGGATCTCGTGTGGGTACATGGTGGTCCTCGATCCCATGGCTATTGCTCGTCGTCCTCCTCCGTTCTCTTATCTTGACAGCGCAGAGGCACCATGGTGGTCCTTTGCCAAAGCAAAAGCAATAGAGTTAGATGGAGGGTATTGGGGCTCGGGGAGTATCCGCTTGGGATCGTGAAGGTGTGAGGGAGCAGGTGAGGGTCTATTTATAGGGTGTAGAGGGCCCCCTTTAGGGTTTTTGATCCCGCTGCTAATCCTATCTTTAGCCCAATTGGTCATTTTTCACAGACACAAGGAAAGGTCATCAATATATGGTCGAGAAGTTTCATCTCTTCTTCCCGAGTCCAATGGAACGTAGTCCACGAGTGCACATGCACTGAAACAGTCAGAAATCCAAGGGGAAAGTTCCCATGTAACCGTGCTACAATCTGGGTCCCATTGGGACTTTGATGATGAGTCGGGTTGGTTGGATCAAGATCCAACGGCAACTATCATCCGTGCTCAATCAAAAAGGGAAAAATTTCCTAAATTCCAAGATAAAATCCTATTTTGAGGATAACTTGAAAAAGCAATAACTCCCAAATTAGAACTCCTTTTTAATTCAAATTTTAAGGGAACCTCGTTTATGCTTTTATCTTTCATCTTGCAAAAACTGGGAACATTATCTCAAGGAAACGGTTCCTTTTCTTCAGTTTCAAGAAAACACCTATTTATTCATATTTTCCATATCCTTCCTATTTCCTTTGCCATTATATTAATATCATGAGTTCCTTGAACCTCAAGGAACCTTTATATTTCGAAATTCTACTTTGGAAAATATTCCTTAGCCTTTTATTCTTCTTTTATTTATTTTCTTATGTATTCCTTTATCCAATTGAATTCCTTTTTCATTTCTTTTTCTTTTTCTTTCAATTGGACTCAATGGCCAATAAGGCCCATTAAGAAAACACACAAGGCTATCATAAATGAAATTCATTCAAATCAACTCATCAAATCAACCATTGATTTCATTTATCTTTTAAAAAGAGATTTATAAATCTCCTTACATGCTTTAGAAAATGGGGTTATAACAAGTGCCATGAGACTCTTTAGCACACCATGAGTTAAGGAGTGGGCTACCTACGGGTAGTGCCATGTGACTCAACCCTAGAAACTGATTCACCTGTTAGGTGTGATCATGAGGGGTTTAATGGGGATCTACCATAAGGAAGGTAGCATCCAGGTCCTCTGCAGGGACAACGTAGATGCTAGGGTATGGAAGGATTTAGCAGTTATGCAAAAAATGTAAAGATGTTTGTTAAAAATCATAATTGGCTGCAATATGTTGTTATCATAGTTGCACGATCATTGTTCCCCCACATACCAGCTTTATGATGACCAACGTTTTGTTTTTCGGCGTTTTAGGTACAAGTGAAAAGAACAAATAGTAAAGTGGCATATGTGGAATTAAATATGAATTAAAGTTTAAAGGAGGATTAGTTAGAATAGACTCCACATGGATAGAAGTAGATATCCAAGTTTTTGAAAAATGTATGCAAAGTTAAATTTTATTACAGATTTTCAGTTTAGTTAGTAGAATTTGATAATTATTATTGATTATTTGTTGAAGCTTTGATCCAAAAATTGGGATAATGACTCTGACCTCTTGGTCTCCCTTAATTGGGGGTTACTGGGAGGTGAGGTCATTACAACAAGAATTGATCTTTGGATTAATTAGAAATGAAAGAGGAAAGTCAATTACATGTCAATCAGGAATGTGAAACGACTCGTTCATTGGGTGAACTGACCGGTTCACAATCCCAACCAACCGGTTCATTTGTGAAACGACCAGCTCGCCTGCCGTAGTGCAATGAGTTTGTGGAAATTTTGGACCCTTCTACTCCCACTTTAGTCACGCATTGCCCGGGGCTGAGAACCCTGACCCTGACCCCTTATATATATAGAGGGGTATTGGGGACTTCTCAAAGAGCACAACTCAGAACATCAGTTTCTCTACAAAGTTGTCCTCTCTGGTTGTGGTAACTGAGAGAGCCCAAGCAAGTGCTACCCGACCAGGGAGGCACAATAAGGAAAAGACAACTGTAGGATGACAACTGGTGGTGGGAGAGTGTGTCGGTGACTAGTATGCCGATAGAAGGGATGACTCCTTCTAGTTTGCTTTAGGATAGGATGACTAGAGTTCCTAGTGGTCCATGTGGACTATCTGTAGAGGTGGGTGGTTTCTTACACTCAGGAGGACGATGGTCAACCACAGTCCAGGTGGAGAGCAAGAGCTGCACAGACACCGTCCAAGACTAGGTGGTTGAAGACCGCACTAGATGCAAGGTATTGCCGCTGAGAAAGCCTCATGACTAGGTACACCTTGCTAAAACCATCTTTACTATCTCATAGTCGTTGATGTGATCAACTATTTTATGATTTTGTGGTGAGAAAATTTTTGTTTCCACTGCCTTCTCTATCCCGCAAAACCCAACAGTGGTATCAGAGCCACGTCAATGTTCTATGTTTTAGGATTAATCGATATGATCAATTTTTTATTTTACACCTTTTATTTATTACATGCGATGTGAATATTTAACTGGCTTATATGCATGTCCAATTTAAATCCACAAATCCCATATATATATATATATATATATATATATATATATATATATATATATATATATATATATATATATATGGTATATCTTCGCTACCTGTGCGGGTAACTAAGATTCGCTACACGTGCATCAATTTTGTAATGGGATGACACATATATGTAATGAGACAAGCAAATTTGTAATGAGACAACCGAAATTATAATACAAAAACTCATTTTGTATTACAACATTGTTATAGTAATAAATATAAATTTATTACTATAACAGTGTCGTAATACAAAATGAGTCTTTGTATTATAATTTCGGTCATCTCATTACAAATTTGGATTGTCTCATTACAAATGCATACCTTCCCATTACAAAACTGATGCACAGGTAGAGAATCTTAGTTACCCGCACGGGTAGCGAAGATATACCCATATATATATATATATATATATATATATATATATATATATATATATATATATATATATATATATATATATATATATATAAATGCATTCAATAAATGTCGCCTTAAAATGGTTTTTTGGTGGATGTGTAGCATGGTTATGGCCTATAAACCCCTATGTGGGCTTGGTTGGTTGTGGTTGTTTGCATCTCGGTCTGCGTATCAAGTCCCTTCTCCTATTCTCGATGTAACTCGAGATAACTCGAGTTTTCTCTTCTACCTTTGCTCCCCCCAAATGTAACTCGGGGTTTCCCAAAGCAATATGTAAAATAGGATAGTTTATTTCCTGTTATGTCAAAGAACGGTGAGTGCCTAAATGAGCATTTGGAGGACCGAGACGACCGTCTCATGGAGAGATACGATTGGCTGGTGGATTGAGACAACCGTCACAAGGAGTGAGATGAGTGGCTGGTGTCCTGAGGAGATGCATGAAGACCTGATGAACCGATCGGATGGAGGAGCCAGACGATCAACTGGTGGCACCCAACCGATCGGTCGGGAGGCCAGCTAATCAGTCATGGGATGAGCTGATCAACCCGGAGTGGCTACAAAACATGACTTCATCTTGTTGTTGCATATGATGTAGACCTAAATGACCAGAATTCCTTGTTGCTCAAGGAATTACAATAGGATGGCCATAATCATTGCTTTATCGCTTCACATGTTTTTCTTGTGGGATATAGCATGTATATGATACATACTATTTATTGTGGTGATTTGATATGTATATGTATATAAAAACCAAACCCCTCAATAAATATTAAGTTTTATATGTCTTCCATTAGCGACACACATGAATAGCTTGATCAACAAGCGTAGGCATCCCAACGGTGGTGTGTTGTCTATCTCATGGAAGTATGGTGGTAGTTGTGTGGGCCCACCAAGCGGGATGCACTTCTATCGTGTCGACTTTTGTGTCAGATTTAACTAAGTGGTCTTAACTAGATTAAGCACTTAGAGGCATGGAGATGTTCATGGAAAAGAGTTGTGCATGTCATCTATCCAAGACACTACTACAAAAATAGCATTCAATGTCGCTTTTTTGGGCATCGATTATTTAAACAAACCGGCGCCTATAACATTCCATGTCGGCTATTTAGTAAATCTGACATCTATATTCGAAGACCATCCAGACACGGGTACCGCTTTGTATTCAACATCAGCTAGGTAAAACAAACCGACGCCTAAAATTGCCCGTAAAATCCAATTTTCAAGCGAAAAAAATTGTCACATACAACGTCAGTTTTTTAACTACTAACTGACGCCTATATAAGATGAAAATTTGCATGAAAAGTTCCAATTTTGGTGTCGGTTATCCTTTGATAACCGAAGCTGATAATGGTTCCCACCAAATAATTTAGGGCAAAGATAGTCCAATTGGACGTCAGTTTTTACTATCAATCGACGCTTAAGAGGTTTAGGTGTCAGTTTTGTAGACAACCGACGCATTTTACAAACTTAATAGACCCGTGACCACCCAACTCTTCCCCTTTATTCTGTTTCATCACGACAATTTTCTCTACTGCTCGCTGCTCGCCTAAAATCATCCAACGACTCCCACTGCTGCTCGCCGGCGCCACTGCTTGCCGCCGCCGCCACCGTCACATCCTCTTTCTCCTACTGCCACCGCTCGCCACCACTGCTGCTCGCCGCTCTGCTCTGCTCTGCTCTTCTCCAGGTGCCATTTTGCTCATCGCCTCCTTCTCTGCTCGTTGCTCTCACACTGTCGCCGCCGCTCTTCTCCACACTAGCTCCAGGTAGCCCTAGCCTCTTTTCTTCCTTCTCCCTAGCTCCTTACCAACAGAAAGCACGGCTGTGGCAGTGTTGGCCTACCACGGCCGTGCTTGCTATTGGTAAGGATATGAACAAATCTTTATGTAATGCTTTATGTAAATCCTAGGATACGAACAAATCTTTTGCTTGCATATATTTGTGCTTCTAATCCTAATGCTTGACCTAATTCAGTAAATTTTGATGCATGTTGAAATAAGATTTAAACTTGTCCATTCTAGCATCCTAATTTGATTTGATTAAACCCTAACATTGATGAAACCCTAACATCAATTGTGATGAAACCCTAACATCAATTGTGATGAAACCCTAACATGTACATATATATTATTTTGTTTGTAGGCCTAGAAACCCGTCCAAGATTTACTTATTAGGAGTAAATCTTGGATAGTCCCTAGTTTGGGACTATTCTTGAACACCTAATCTCACTTAGGATGTAAGTGTATAATGTGTATTGGGTTTTCGAGAAAATTTTGGTAGCATTTCCCCGTTTGTTCTCTAAGTACATATGTACTTAGAGAACAGTGGGGAAATGCTGCCGAAATTTTCTTAAAAACCCAATACACATTATACACTTACTAGTGAGATTAGGTGTTCAAGTATGGGATAGGTGGTACACATTTATTATATATAAGAATGACATCACATGTGTTTGTTGGCCTAGAAACCCATCCAAGACCCTAATATTGTCCTAATATATACTTGTTTTCTCTTTGATCATAGAATGGATAGATCATGGATGTCTAATCACAATCGCTGCATCCCAGAGTTTATATCTGGTCTTGATCAGTTTATTAGATTTGCCGAGGAACATAGGAAAGAACCTGGAGATAGGTTCTACTATCCATGTAGGCATTGCGGTAACTACTTGAAAGTCAGCACTGCTGATGAAATCAAAAGTCATGTCATGTGCAATGGGATTATACAAGGCTATACAGAATGGCACTGGCATGGAGAGATTTCAAACTCGAAACCAGTGGATGTCGATAGCAGTGCTTGGGTGGAAGAAGAAATTGCCTTTGATGACGTAGATGTGAACGAACCAGTTCCAGTAGACATCGTTGATGCGATGTTGGATAGTTGTAGGGTAGAGCACACCGATCCACCTCCTATCTTTTGAAACATTATGCATAATGCTGAGATACCGTTATACACAGAATGTGCTAAGTTTATGAATCTTAGCACTGTGTTGATATTGTATAAGTTGAAAGCTAACAATAGATGGAGCGACAAAAGCTTCACTTCATTGTTGACTTTGTTGAAAGAAATGCTTCCTAAAGGAAATGAGCTGCCAATCTCAACATACCGGGTAAAGAAATTGTTGTGCCCAATGGGAATGGAGGCCAAGAAGATACATGCATGCCTGAATGATTGTGTATTATTTCAAAAGGACTATGTGGATTTGAAAGATTGTCCAAAATGTGGTGTGTCACAGTATAAATTGACGACTTCGGGGGAGTCTAAAACGGGTTCTCCTGCCAAGGTGATGTGGTATCTACCTATAATATCACAGTTTCAACGCTTGTTTGCAAATCCGAAAGATGCGAAGAATTTGAGGTGGCATGCAGATGTTAAGAAAAATAATGATGGGATCCTATGACATGTGTCTGATTCCCCACAGTGGAAGAAGATTGATCTATTGTACCCCAAATTTGGTGAAGAAGATACGAATCTAAGACTTGGGATTTGTACAGATGGGATGAATCCGTATGGGACATTGAGCATCCAACATAGCACTTGGCCAGTCATGATTGTTATATACAATCTTCCTCCCTGGTTGTGTATGAAAAATAAGTACGTTATGTTGTCGTTGTTGATATTGGGCCCTAAACAACCCAGAAATGATATCGATGTTTATCTTGAACCTCTGATTGATGACTTAAAGAAACTTTGGGTTGAAGGTGTGATGACCTATGATGCTTCAGGAAGAGAGACATTTCGTTTTCACGGTATGTTGTTTTGCACTATTAATGACTTTCCAACATACGGGAATTTGTTTGGATATAGTGTCAAAGGAGCTAAAGTGTGTCCTATATGTGAAGAAAACACTGATTCAATAAGACTAAAACATGGCGGCAAGACTGTATATCTTGGTCATCGAAGGTTTCTTTCAAAATTCCATCTGTATCGTAGGAAGCACAAAGCATTCAATGGATGGAATGATGAACGGAGTGCACCTAAACCTATACCAGGGGATGTTGTTTATTAAAGAGTAAAAAACATTGTCAATGAATTTGGTAAGAAATCACAATGTAGTATGGCCACACAGAGTGACCTTCATATTACTAAGAAGTCAATATTTTGGGATCTTCCATATTGGAGTTCTTTGACAGTCAGGCATTGTATCGATGTAATGCATGTTGAGAAAAATGCATGTGATAGCGTCATTGGTACTCTGTTAAATATACCAGGTAAGACTAAAGATGGGATAAAATCTAGACTAGACCTACGTGAAATGGGAATAAGGTCAGAATTAACAGAATTATGTGAAATGGGTAATAAAAGAACATCTTACCTCCCACTTATTACACGTTGTCTAGAAAGGAGAAGAAAGCTTTTTGTGAATGCTTGGTAAATGTTAAGATGCCACATGGTTACTCATCCAACATCCGTAGATTGGTATCAATGAAAGATCTGAAGTTGATAGGTCTTAAATCTCATGACTGTCACACTCTAATGCAACAAATGTTGCCCATGGTAATTCGATCTATATTACTGAAGCATGTAAGGTTTGCAATCACTAGACTTTGTTTCTTTTTCAACAGTCTATGCAGCAAAGTTATTGACCCTGATACTCTCGATAATTTTCAAAGAGAAGTAGTTTTTACCCTATGTCAGGTTGAGATGTATTTCCCTCCTTCATTCTTTGATATCATGGTACATCTTGTTGTCCACTTGACCAGGGAAGTGAAAATGTTGGGACCAGTTTTCTTGCATTGGATGTATCCCTTTGAATGATACATGAGCATTTTTAAAGGTGATGTTCAAAACCGTTATCGGCCTGAAGGGAGTATTATTGAAGGTTATGTGGCGAGAGAGGTTATGGATTTTTGCAATGACTTTCTGAGTGGTAATAACACTCCTGTTAATGACAAGAATATTGAGGAGGGCAAAGGAATTTTGGGATCACGGGTGAAAGTAATCAACCGTGAGCAGTTAGAACAAGGTCACTTGTATATTTTACACAACATGGATGAAGTGAGTGTTTATATCGAGGAACATACCAATTTCATCAAGAGACAACATCCTCGAGCAAGTTCAATGTGGCTTGCTAGAGAGCATAACAAGACTTTTACTAAGTGGTTTGAAGATAAAGTCTTACATCAACTATCTCAAACACCAAATGATATTACGGAAACTATCAAATGCCTCGCCTTTAAACTAAAACTGAATGTTATGTCTTATGAAGGGTTTGACATTAATGGGTTCACATATTACACAAAGTGCCAAGATGATAAGAGTGCTGTCCAAAATAGTGGGGTCACTCTTCAAGCGTCGACTATGTATTTTGTAAGTGCAAAGGATAAGAGTCCACGTGAAGCTAAAATGTCATATTACAGTGTCATTGAAGACATATGGGAGTTTGACTACATAGATTTTAGAATTCCGCTCTTTAAATGTAATTGGGTTGATAACACCAAAGGAGTTATAGTGGATGAATTGGGTTTCACTTTAGTGAACTTTGAAAAGATTGGCGAGAAGGGTGAACCATTCATATTGGCATCACAGGCGAAACAAGTATTCTATATCGATGATCCTACAAATGATAAATGGTCAGTTGTTCTTCATGGTAAAAGACAGTTCATTGAAGATCCTATAGATGAAGAAGAGTACTATGATAAGTATGATGACTCCAGTCCATTCTCAGTTGGGTTGCCAAGTACTCCAAAAAATATTGAAGCTAATGATAACTTATATGTGTGTGGAGATCACAATGAAGGATTGTTAATTGATAAAAGATCACAATTTTAGAGGCATGCATGTTTATATTTTTTATTGAAGCTAAATGTTTGCTTTTTTAATATCTTTTTTTTTGGTTCTCAAAGGGTGGGGTGCCTCTTTACTAAAGGAAAAGAGTTGTGTAGGTACAGAGTGTAACTACCAAAAAGAAGAATGCGGAGGTTGCAAGGCACAACCACCAAAAGACTAACTGTACAGACTACAGGGATAACTATCTATACGGAAAAACAACTATCGGAAAAAAGAAGCAAAAAACTATCTTTGTCACACGCCAGCCAAAACTTATCCACATCCAAACCAACACCATTGAAAGTCCTTCTGTTCCTTTCTAACCAGAGCATATAGACAACACAAGCAGCTTGGACCTTAACATCGTTCTTCAGAACCAACAAGTCCTCCAAAGATATAATCTGAATGTTGAACTTCGAGTGAAACTTCTTCCATACATCTCTAGAAAAATGACACTCAAAGAACAGATGTGATACGTCTTCCTCACAGCATTCACACAAGAAGCACCTTGAAGCCAAATGGAAACCAATCTTCTTCAGATAATCCAGAGTGGGCAGTTTACCCAAGAACAGCTTCCAGAAAAGAACAGACCATTTCCTAGGAAACGAAGTGGACCAAACCCACTTAGACCAGTGAACTTTAGGATATTTAGTTCTGGAAATAGTCCACCCATCCTTCAACAAAAGAGTCTTGTTACTGCCATTAAACAAAATCTCATCCTCTTCATCGATATTGAAATTTTGGTTCTTCAGAAACCCCCTCACCACCTCTGCACCCCTGAAGTCAGGCACAGACCACTCACCGTTAATAATACAAGAAGAAACTCTGCAATTCCTTCCTTTACCCAATCTCAGGACAAATTGCTCATCTACAAGATCGATCAGCCTATCCCCACCATTGACCCAAGGGTCAAGCCAGAACAGGAAGGTGTTGCCATTACCCAGGCACAAATTAACATGATTCAGTAAAACAGGTCTGAATTTCAACATCTTATTCCAGACCCAAGAAGCTCCAGGTTTAATCTCAACAGTCCAGATAGACTTAGATTTGATGTACTTCTCGTGCACCCATTTGACCCACAAACCATCCTTCTTATATGGAATACTCCAAAGGTTTTTAATAATGCCACCATTTGACCAATCGTCAATCAACCTTATGCCCAGGCCTCCCTCATCTTTAGGTCTGCACATAGAACTCCAAGAAACATAATGAATATGTTTCTTCTCCTTCGTGTCATTCCATATAAAATCCCTCATCAGTTTCTCAATTTCATAGATAGTAGACTTGGGAAGAGGAAAAGCAGCCGTCCAGAACATACTATAGGAGGAAATAGTAGAAATCACAAGCTCAATTCTTCCAGCCTGAGAGAGTAAATGAGATTTCCAAGAAAGAAGTCTACTCTTAATCTTATCCACAATAGGGCTACACAACGCCCTAGTCAATCTCCCTGTGAAGAGAGGAAGACCAAGATACTTGACGGGCAAGGAACAAATATTAATGTTTAGGATATCACCAATGTTACTTTCCTCAACTCCCTTACTCAGAAAAATATGACTCTTCTCATTGTTCAGCTGCAGACCCGAAATCCTCCCAAAAGTATCAAGAACATTCTTTACACATAGAGCATCTTTGTCCTGATCTCTAGAGAAAATAAGCAGGTCATCAGCAAAGACAAAATGTGAAATCCCGTTACTACCTCCACACCCAACAGGCTTGAAACCACCTTTGGCGACCTCTACATTGAAAATACTAGAAAGACCCTGCATAGCAACGGTGAAAAGAAACGGAGCCAACGGATCACCTTTCCTCACTCCATTGGAAGCAGAAAAATAATCAGAAGGAGTACCATTGACAAGCACCCTGAAAGAAGAAGAAGAAAATAATTCTGAGATCCAATCAATCCAACAAGAAGGAAACCCCATCTTGGCAAGGAGGAAGAGAATGTAGTCTCTCTGAACAGTGTCATAGGCCTTGGACAAATCCGCTTTGACACACATCAGCTTGCGAGAGCTATTGAAAGAGCTAAGAATGTCATTGGCAAGTAAAATCGCATCACCAATTCTCCTACCATGGACAAAAGCAAACTGATTCTCATCCACCAACTTGGGCAGAATATACTTCACCCTATTAGCCAAAATCTTCGTTATCACCTTAAAGATGATATTACAGAGAGAGATAGGACGAAAGTCCTTGGGAGAGGTAGCACCAACTTTCTTAGGAATGAGAGTAATCAGAGAAGAATTACACTCCTTGAGGAGTTTACCAGAGCTAAAAAAACCTTGAACAGCTTTAACCACATCATCACCAATTATATCCCACACTGACTTGAAGAAAACCACATTAACGCCATCAGGACCTGGCGCCTTGGAGTCCTTCATCTTATTCATGACATCCTCCACTTCAGCTCTGGAGACCAACCTTCTTAACTCATCAGCTTGATTCTGATCAATTTTAGGAAGAATCCATTCATCATTCCAGGTCACCATGTCTTTAGAAGTGCCATTAAACATGTCTTCATAGTACTTCTTAATAGTGTTCTTAATAGAGGAAGCATCATAAACACTATTACCCCCTTCATCATGTAAAACATAAATAGTATTTGTAATCCTTCTAGACTTCAGAGAGGCATAAAAGAAAGCGGAATTTCTATCGCCTAATTGAAGCCACTGGACCCTGCTTTTCTGTTTAAGTAAACTCTCCTCATCAGCTAAGGCTCATGCTTCTCAGCATTAGTGGGGTCAGCATCCACCTCCTCCTGAATCATCTTAGCTTTGCCAACAAGATATTTATCTAAGGAGAAAAAATTACCATTCTTCTTATTCCACGAGATCAGAGCTTCCTTAACACAGCTGAGTTTTCTATAAACCCTGAACATAGGGGAACCCTCATGAGGAGTTCTCCAGGCTTTCTCAACAACCTATTTATAATCGGGTTTATTAATCCAAGCATTAATAAAGCGGAAAGGGGTAGAACCATGCTTGCTGCGATCAAACCTAAGAGCAATGATCCTATGATCACTTATCACTGAGGCTATGACTTCACCCCAACAAAAGGGAAAACTAGCAAGAAAGTTCACATTGTAGAAAATGCGGTCAATTTTCGAAAGAGTACTCTTACCCTTCCTACTGTGACTATCCCAGGTATAAAATTGACCCTTGGGAGAAATATCCATCAAACCAGTGGAGCTCAAGGCTTCGTTAAAATCATTCATACTTTTCCTAGTAGGAGCTTGTTTGCCTTGTCTTTCACAGCTAAGACGAACCGCATTAAAGTCTCCCAAAACACACCAGTTGATAGGGTTCAACAGAGCAGCAGAGGTAAGAGAATTCCATAGAGCCATCCTCTCCCCATCATCATTTGAGCCATAAACAGCATAGAGATCAAAAGAGAGGTTCCCTTTCCTAACAGATCTGTGAATAACTTGTTCGCAAACTGACTTTTTATCAATATGAATAGCAGGGTCAGACCACATGATAATGATCCTAGTGTAAGAGTAGAACTCTGAATTATCAATAAACTTTGCACCATTCCAGATAGAGTCCACAAAACTATGAAGATCGCTTTTATTAATCCGAGATTCCAAGATGATATATACATCAGCCTTACTCTCCCTTATCTCCTTCCTGATGTGAGGTAGCTTGTTTAGTCCTCCCCTCACATTCCAGGATCTAATCGTGAACTGACTAACCATTAGGAGGAAGAGAAACCTGCTCGTGACCCTCCATGTCTTCAATATTAGATAGCAGAGAAAATTTGTTAAGAGAAGACGGGATACCTTTGTTAGACACTGGTTTTGGAACAATTCTAGGAGGAGATTTAGACTTCCTGCCCCTAGTAACCCAACCTACATCAGGGGAAGTAGTGGGTGTGATAACATTTGTCATAGGAGCCTTGCCTTTATCCACAGTAGCATGAGATTGGACACTTCCTTCACAAGAAGAGCCAGGATCAGTACTTGAAGAATCACCCTCTACAACCGGAGAAGAAATATGTGCCTGAGAATTGTCGAGGGGCTCATGGATAGTATCAACAACATCAATAAACTCTTCGTTTTCCTCTCCCCTATTCGTCTCAGGTTGTTTAGGCTTCCACACTTTCTTCTTCAAACTACTCTTCGGTTTTTGTTTATCACTCTTCTCTTCATAAACAGGGCCACAAAGATTAGACTCATGGCCATAGAGACCACAGATCAAACACCTACTCGGCTCCCATTCATACTCGAACATGATAGTGTCCACTTGACCATCATCACTCTCGATCTGCAGTTCAGTCGGAAATGAGAAATCCAACGGAATAAGCACCTGCAGTTTGGCATATTCAAGGCGTAAGAACTCATTCGTGAATCTGTCCGGCTGTAAGGGAACCCCCAGGAATGAACTGATTCTATTGAACATCTCGACATCCCACAACTCGAGAGGAAGATTGAAAATCTTAAGCCATATCAGAACCTCCGTAAGCTTCATCTTCTCAAGAGGTTCACCTCTTTCCCACCTCTTAATGATTAGCGGTCTTCCTGCCACAAACCAAGGGCCTCCGTCGATAGCTGTAGACATATCTTCATCGTTCGAGAACAGAACAACAAAGTAACCTCTACCTCTAGAACGAACTTCAATCGACCCCTTAGCTTGTCATATCTGAGAAAAGTGACGAGCTAGAACCTGCCAATTCGGCTTTAACCCAACAACATATCCAACAGCCGTCCTTTTCCATCGATCTAGATTCCTCTTTGTAATTTCTTTAGAGTAGAGAAGCTTCCCTTCCGTCACTTGAATATTTGTCTTCTTAAGACAGAAAGGGTCGTAGCTCCTCTTCTCTTTAAACAGGTCTGACAATGATTTATCTTCCTTTGTTACCGAGACACTGCTCGTAAAGATCCTTGACCTCAGTGCTTTTTTAATATCAATATCATTTTCAGATGTTTCATTATCTTCTAGTTAATACAAATGCTAAATGTTTGCCTTTTTAATGACATTTTCAGATGGCTGACCATGATGAGCATGATGTCCATGATGAGCATGAAGTCCATGATGAGCATGTTGTCCATGATGAGCATGGAGAGGATACAAATGTAAGTTCTAAAAACATATCATGTATTTCTATAAAATTCATTATCTTCTAGTTATGTCATATATCCTATATTTCTATATTGGGCTAATTCAGTGTGTTTATTTTTGTCAAATTTTAGGTTGATGATGCACATGTACCCACTGAAGCACTGGAGGAACTTGATGCGCATCACCAAAAACTTAACAAGAAAAGGGGCATCACTCTATTGAAGAAGTTAATAGCGCTAAGTGGCAGTGGATCCAGATTGGCTGTGGAGTTTGATAATGGAGGAAATGCAATTGGAGTGAACGACAATAATTTTGTAAACTATCTTGGGGTTGTCACTCGAAGCCATTGTGGTGTTAAGTATGATAATTGGCATAAAGTTCCTCGGGCGAAGAAAGACATGATATGGAAGGATTTATGCGTGAGTTATTATTATTTGCAATTCTATTTTGTAGATTACAAATTATATTATTTGCAAGTCTATTTTTGGATACTAGTTAATAGCAATTCTATTTTACAGAATCTGTTTGCATTGGATGAGAAGTTGCATCGTAAAAGCGTGATGCAACGTGCTGGAAAGATGCTAAGGAACTATAGGACAAATCTCAACAGAGAATACATAAAAGATGGTGATAAGAAGAAGAAGTTAGCCCTTGAACAGTGGAACTTCTTGGACAAAGAAGATTGGGACAAGTTTGTTGCTTCAAGAAAAATCTGAAGAATTCAAGGTATTAAGTGAGGTTCAAAAAGCAAGGTGTGCACTGAATGTGCATGACCACACTATGGGTCCAAAGGGCTATGCAAGCATTCACCAAAGACTACAGGCAGAGTCTGCTGCTACTCAGGAGTCCTCTACTACATGTGCCACACCCATGCCTCGTCATGATGTATGGATAGTTGGGAGGCAAAACAAGAAGGGTGAAATAAAGAAGCTCGTAACTGGTGAGGCAGCTGCAAAAATGGTAAAATACAACTCTTAGAGCAATTGTTTGAATATTCATTATTTGTGGTGTTAACTTACCAATTTCTATTGATGGTGATTAGCGGGAGCTACACGAGTAGAGGAAACAAGGCACGTTCATCCCTCAGGGCACAAGGGATGAATTGACAGTTGCTCTGGGTAACCCAGAGCATCCTGGACATGTTAGGGGTGCAGGAGTTGGTGTGGGCATCAAAGCATTCTTTGGGCCATCCCAGCGCAAACCCAGAGCGGGACTTTCACAAGAAGAGGTAACCTATTCTTTTTTTAGAATGTTACTGCAAAAGGGAATTCAATAATAAGAAGCTAATTTTTCTTTTATCCATGTATAGGAGAATAAAAGAGTCGAGGATATAGTTGCTAAGAAGGTCAAGGAAGAATTGTTGCGGTGGCAGGCATCTCAGGCTTCCAATCAGCCTATGGCGACCCACTCTTCTCCTGATGTACAAACTGAGAGTAATCTTGTATACCCACTGCCTAACACGTCTATTGTAAGTATTGTTTATGACATTGTAGCTAGTCTTTTCAAGATGATATGTTTTCAATATGATATGTATATATGTATAACATTATTTACGTAAATTTGTAGGCATTGAAGCCATGCCGCTTAAGAATGCAAGACTATGTTGTTGCAGAGGCATAGGCTTACCCATCCCTTCCTGGGGCAACATTTCACGGGACTCCAATGCCACAGGGCTACATTCATGTGAGCCCGATACGTGTATTACCCGATTGGAGGGAAGCTACATTGCCATATGCCCACCCGGATATTGATACACTTGTTGAGGCAGAAGGTGGGGTGATATTGTGGCCCAAAGCAGATGTCGTCTACACTACTGAAATTGTAAGATAAATTTACATTACTTTAGATTGTTAATGTGTATATATGAGGTCAATTGATCTGAAATTATATATACAGGTTAAAAAGAAGACACCCTGAGCATCTAGGCCTCCACCTCCACTTCCTGCATTACTAAGTTGGGTTCCAACTGACCTAAAATACCCGTTAGGTCCTGCTTGTAGGGGAATGGCATGTTGGCTACGGGCACATAATATACATTACCCTATAATTGTTTCTTTAGAAGCGAATTATGCAGGTCAATCATATAAAAGCTCTTTATTTATACAAGATATTATTAAGCTATTTATATATGATTGGCTGAATACATCAATGATAGAGACATGGATAAGGTGAGATCTTGTTTATACATCCATATACCTTGTGTAAGATCCGGTGATCTAGTTTCTTATATATTAATGCATATGTAATACATGTTTTGCAGCTACTTAGTCGAAAATCAATGTAAACAATTTGCATTTGACCATGTGGGATTTTTTATTCCATCATGGATTAGTATGGTAGCTAAAGACCCTGATAGTGTTCAACAATACTGTATAGATGCTTTTACAATTTTCAGTCAGCAAAAGAAGACGATAATAATAGCTCCATTCAATGTCAAGTAAGTTTACTTTACTTATAATTTGGACTTAAGAAAATTATATTTTTATTGTGGATTTTGAGTTATTAATTTTTAACTTTTTTACCTCTAGCGGTAGGCATTGGGAGTTACTAGTTATTCTCCATGGGACGTTCACTGTTTATTATCTAGATCCCGCGGGGAGTACATTGAATACTAAAATTGGACATGTAATGAGAATGCTATTATTCTGGTGAGAAATATTTCATTTTTATATCTGTTAACATCTGTTATTACATTACTATTTAATTATGCAATTTATTGTGTTACATTAACATATAGGGGTTTAGATGCATTCAAAAAGGCTGGAGGAAAGGTCCCCAAGAAAAAGAACCATCCAATAATTTGGGAGAACGTGAAAGTAAGTTCCCGACTCCAATGTATATATTATTTATGTGAACTGTGCTTAGTTGTATTTTTTAATATTTTATATGTTTCAATTTATAGTGTGCTACACAAGACAACGGTTGGGCATGCGCATACTATGTGATGTGATTTATGCATATGATTATCCAATATGCCGCATTGGACATCGATACCATACATGAGGTATTATATATAGTCTCATTAGTTAGTATGAAATATATCAATCTTATTTTTATATTATTACTTACATATATATACATCATTCTCTTTGCAGGTGTTTAAAACTAACCACATTATAGGTAAACATTTAAAAGATGTACATGCTCCATATACGATGGAAGTATTAAATGAAGTAAGAGAAGAATGGGCAAGAGCCATACAAGCAGTGGGGACTGTAAAATATAATTAGGATGTTGATAGTGATGTTGAATGATATTTTGTAAATGAATATTTCGGAATGTTTATACATGTTTGAATATTTCTACATGTATTTGAATGTTTCTACATGTATGAATGTGAGAATTAAATTGATGTCTGAATGTATCTACTTGTGTGAAAAGTATATTTGTTGATTTTGCAGGTTTGTGGCCTGTTTGTTGGCTGATATCAATGGATGTCATAAACCTACAGTCCAAAACTGATCTGCAGGTTCTCATCCTACTGACCAGCCACAACAGGCCTACAAACTGATAAGAAAAAAAATTAAAATATAGGTGTCGGTTATTTATAGAAAACCGTCATCAAAGGCTTACATCGTCAGTTATTGGATAAAAACTGCCGCCTAATGTGACAAACAACCCGACCGTGCAGGAAAGCATGGCCGTGGTGGGAAATAGCGTCACTTATTAGTATAAAACCGACGCCTATAGTACTAAACATGGCCGTGCAGGGAAGCACGGCCGTGGCGTCTGGGAATATGGCGTCGGTCTTTTAGTTGCAAATTGACACAGATAGTATCCTAGATGGTGCCCTTTTTGTAGTGCGAAGCCTTTTGGCGTCGGCCTACTATAAATGACCGACGCCTATCGGTGCCCTGTTGGCGCGTTTTCAGTGACGCGGAGCCTTTTGGCATCAGTTATAAAACCGACGCCGAAGAGTTTGACCTTTAGCGGAGCCCACATAGGCGTCGCTTTAGAACCGTCGCTAAAAGGGCATAAACAACCGACGCCAAAGGCCTATTCTGTAGTAGTGAGAGTTACATATGATGCAATTGGTAAGTATTACCTACCTTAATAATTGATTATGGACACTGGCGTTGGCCGGATAATAATGTAATTGTTTTGGATCTTGGCCCACTAGAAGGATGTACGCTGTAATCTTTTGAATTGATGGTAAGGGCTATTAATTTGGTCAAAACAGTGGGAGCGGTAATTAATTAAAGGCCTAATTAAATATTGTCAAACTTTATTCAAATCAAATCAAATCAAAATTAGTTTCTGACAAAATGTAAATCTTTTTTCTTATAGAATCAAATGGCAAATAAATCATCTTTTAAATCAGGATAATTAATTGAGATAAATTTCCATAACTAGTTAAGGACTATGAGAAGTGTTCTGCATAATCTTAAGATACCAGTGGCCTTAGAATCTGCTCTATGTATGCTTAAGGCTTTGTTTGAGGCTAGAAAGAAGAAGGATAGTTCCATGATAGTGATCAGTGGAATGGAATCCAAGGATAAAGGCAAGGGAGAGAAGGGTTCTCTCGCCAAGCTGAAATCCATGTCTTCTGTGCTCAAAACATGGAGAGGATTGAAGGAATCATGGAAGATGAAGTAAGAGATAGAGATCTCTACTTCAAGTGTATATGTGATAGAGATTAACTTTACTACTTCTTCATCATGGGTACTTGATACTGGATGTGTATCACACATTTGTTCAAATGTGAAGGATCTGAAAGGAAGTAGGCCTTTAGGGAAAGGTGAGGTTGAACTATGTGTTGCAAATGGAGCAAGAGTTGCTACCAGTGTCGTAGGAACCTATGAGTTATCTCTACCAAGTGGGCTAATAATAGAGTTACATAACTACTATATCTGTCATAAATAGGAATATCATTTCTGTATCTTGTTTGGACAAGGATGGATTTGAATTTCTTATTAAGAATGGAAAGTGTTCCATTTCTAAAGATGGGATCTTTTATGGCAATGCCCCAATGTCTTACGGTCTATACTTGATAGATCTACAGACAAGTGTATACAATGTAAACACCAAATGACAGAAACTCAATAACTCAAACAAAACATACCTTTGGCATTGTTGTCTAGGGCACATAAATGAGAATCACATATCTAGACTCCATAAGGATGGTTATCTGGACTCTTTTTATTATGAATCAATAGAGACATGTGAATCTTGTTTGTTGGTCAAGATGACCAAGGCTCCCTTTTCTAGAAAAATTGAGAGAACTAGTGATCTATTAGGACTCATACATACCGATGTATGTGGGCCTTTTAGAACAAATGCTAAAGGTGGGTATCGGTACTTCATTACCTTTACTGATGATTTCAGTAGGTATGGCTATGTTTACCTAATGAAACATAAGTATGAAACCCTTGAAAGGTTCAAAGATTTCATGAATGAAGTACATAATCAGCTTGGCAAAAGTATTAAGGTGCTTCAATCCAATCGAGGTGGAGAATACTTAAGCCAAGAGTTTGAGGACGTTCTGAGAGCTTGTGGTATTGTATCACAATGAACTCCACCTAGAACACCACAACATAATGGTGTGTCAGAAAGAAGGAATCACACATTACTGGATATGGTGCGGTCTGTGATGAGTTTTGCCGATCTTCCAACTTCCTTCTGGGGTCATGCTCTTGAAATTGTCACATTTACACTTAACCGCGTACCATCTAAATCGGTTCAGAGGACACCATATGAGATATGGCATGGGAACCGTCCCAATGTGTCTTTTATGAAGATTTGGGGTTGTGAAGCTTATGTCAGGAAAATGTTTTTTGAAAAAATTGGACCTAAATCAGATAAATGTTATTTTGTTGGATACCCTTTGGAGACCAAAGGATATTACTTGTACTCCCAATCTGACAACAAAGTGTTTGTTTCCAGGGATGTTGTATTCTTAGAGAAGGAATTTATTTCCAAACAAAACAGTGGGAGGAAAGTGGAACTCAAAGAAGTTCTAGACCAATAAGAAAACATTGAACCAATGGATGTACAAGAGGGAGATAGAGATTCACAAGTGGTTGTGAAATCTCAATCTCTTCAAATAACACAGGGACCTCGTAGATATAGTAGGACATGCTTTGAACCTAAGAGATTTGGATATCTTGTAACTCAAGAAGGTGGTGAGTTGGTCATAGATGATGAGCCAACTACCTATCTAGAAGCTATGGAGGGACCAGATTCTGAGAAATGGCTTGAGGCCATGAGATATGAGATGGAATCCATGTATACCAATAAGGTATGGAGCTTGGTGGAACCACCTGAAGGGGTAAAACCCATAGGGTGCAAGTGGGTCTTCAAGAAGAAGACCGACATGGATGGCAATGTGTAAACTTATAAAGGCAGATTGGTTGCAAATGATTTTAGACAAGTTCAAGGTGTTGTCTATGATGAAACTTTTTCTCTAGTTGCCATGATTCAGTCCATCAGGATCATGCTTGCTATTACAGCCTACTGTGACTATGAGATTTGGCAGATGGATGTTAAAACCACATTCCTTAATGGGAATATAGTGGAGGATGTGTACATGACACAACCTGAAGGTTTTATAGATCCAAAGAATGCCAATAAAGTCTGTAAGCTGCAAAGGTCAGTTTATGAATTGAAGCAAGCATCTTGGAGTTGGAATCTTCGATTTGACGAAGCAGTCAAAGAGTTTGGCTTTAGTCAAAATGAAGATGAACCTTGTGTGTACAAGAAGGTTAGTGGGAGCATGACTACATTCCTCATATTGTATGTAAATGACATACTGTTGATGGGGACTGACATCTCTGCCTTACAGAAGGTAAAGACATGGCTTGGAAATACATTCTCAATGAAGGACTTAGGAGAAGCATCCTATATCTTAGGAATTAAGATCTATAGAGATAGATCTAGAAGGCTTCTTGGACTAAGTCAGAGCATGTACATTGACAAAGTGTTGAAGCGGTTCACCATGGAGAACTCAAAGAGAGGAAACATACCCATGGTGCATGGAGTTACCATCTCTAGAGCTCAGTGTCTCCGATCTTGTGAAGAGAGGGAGCATAAGAATGGGATCATGTATGCATCAGCCATTGGATCCATCATGTACGCAATATTGTGCACCTATCCCGATGTCTTGTATGCACTCATCATGACGAGTAGGTACCATTCAAATCTCAGAGATGCTCACTGGACAGACGTGAAGAACATACTGAAGTACTTGAGAAGGACTAAGGATCAGTTCCTCATATACGGCGGTGAGGAAGAGTTGGTGGTAAAGGGTTACACCGATGCAAGCTTCCAAACCGATAAAGATGATTACAGATCGCAGTCAGGATTTGTGTTTTTCCTTAACAACGAGGATGTGAGCTGGAAGAGTTCCAAGCAAGAGACAGTTGCAGATTCTACTATAGAGGTCGAGTATATTGCTACATCCCATGCAGTAAAGGAGGTTGTGTGGATCAAGAAGTTCATCTCTGAACTTGGGGTGGTTCCTAGCAGCTATGATGCAATCGAGATTTATTGTGACAACAATGGAGCTATTGCTCAAGCTAAAGAACCCATATCACATTAGTGGTCTAAGCACATACTTAGGTGCTTCCATCTCATACGAGAGATCGTACAGTGAGGAGATGTGAAGATTTGTAGAGTACCGACCGAAGACAATATTGGTGATCCCTTGACAAAAATACTTTCACAGCTGAAGCATGATGATCATTCTAGGTCACAAGGACTGAGGTTCATGGGTGATTGGCTCTAAGTGCAAGTGGGAGTCTGTTGGTATGTATGCCCATAGAGCAAGTCATATGATGATCGTAATGGGATAATTTGTAAATGATTTGAAAAAAGGTAATTTTTTTCTATATGTTTTAACTATTTTGAGATAATGGTATAACATGATAGACGTCTAAAGAATTGTTTTACTCAATGACATATGCCTTCAGGTTGAGGACCTGAACAATGAGATCATATGGATGTTAAGAGTATACATTCTTGTTTTGTCCCTAGTCGGTTGTTATTGTGGAAATAACCATAGACATCAATAACACATAAGACTAGAGTGTGTGTTGGTTGATGACAAAATCTCATTAGTCATGATATAGGATATCAAACCAAGCACATAAATACATGTTAGAGAATAGTGTATCGGACAGACCCACCATAAAAGCGATGCATGGAAACCACACTTGGTTAGTCAGGATCAACTCTTATAGTATTGGTGGTGACTGTGGTTCTTAGACCTAAAATCACTACACTCAACACATGTCGTTCGGTACACTTTGACATCATAAAACACAATTTTGATGATTGGGTGACTTTGACACATGGAGTTTTGACTGTGAGTGATATATATGGGATTTATCCCTCCTGAGGGAGTATGATATCTTGGCCACTTCATGAGTGAGACTAAGAAAAGCATGACCATGCGCATGTGAGTCAATGTGTGACATTGAGCTTACATACATCTTAGAAAGTCTACTCTGGATCAAGAAACATGGATTGAATGTTTGTAGAGGATGACATGTCCATGCCTCGAGTTCAATCTGGATATTAGTGACAAAGGAACTATATATTCACTGTAACATCAATTACGGATTGTAGGGTTGAAAGTTTTTCTCTAACTTTCCTTTTCACTTGGGTAGCACTAATGTGCGACTAGGTACCACTCTTTGCGTGTGAAGTCATAAGTTGTTATGGACTTTCACTGCCAACATGAAATGGAACCTATAGGGCCACACACATAGGATTAACTTGGAAGAGGAGTTTTTACACGAATGATGTTTAGATGGATTACTAAAGTGTTTATGTACTCAATTAAACATTCAATCAATTGACTTGACTCAGAATTATAGTGCTCAAGTGTTGAACCAACTGATTAGAGTGTCAGATTGATTGAGAACTTCATGATTGATTTCTGTACAACCTGGACCACCAACCGACCGGTTCACTTGGTGAACCGATCAGTTCGTGGTCAATGAGACAAACGGTTCACCTTGATGAACCGATCAGTTTAGCCGGACCAGATGAGTGAGGTAGGGATTTCCTGGTTTGTGAGAAAAGATTTTCATTTCACTTGTACAATTCCATTGGGACAATAATTGATCTTTGGATTAATTAGAAATGAAAGAGGAAAGCTAATTGCAGGTTAGTCAGGAATGTGAAATGATCGGTTCACACTCCCAACCGACCGGTTCATTTGTGAAATGACTGACTCACCTGTCACAGTGCAATTCCTTCGTGGAAATTCCAAACCCTTCTACTCCCACTTTAGTCCCGCATTGCCCCCAGCTGAGAACCCTAACCCTGACCCCTTCTATATATAGAGGGGTACTGGGGACTTCTCAAAGAGCACAACTCAAAACATTAGTTGCTCTACAAAGTTGTCCTCTCTGGTTGTGGTAACCGAGAGAGCCCAAGCAAGTGCTACCCGACCATGGAGGCACAATAAGGGAAAGATAATTGTAGGATGACAACTGGTGGTGGGAGAGTGTGTCGATGACTAGTATGCTGACAGAAGGGATGACTCCTTCTAGTGTCCTTTAGGACATGACGACTAGAGTTTCTGATTGTCCGTGTGGACTATTTGTAGAGGCGGGAGGTTTCTGTCGCTCAGGAGGATGACGGTCAACTACAGTCTGGGTGGACACCAGGAGTTGCATAGACACCGTCCAAGACTAGGTGGTTGAAGACCGCACTAACTGTGAGGTATTGTCACTGAGCAAGCCTCAGGACCAGTTACACCTCACTAAAACCATCTTTCTTATCTCATAGTCGTTGATGTGATCTACTATTTTATGGGTTTGTGGTGAGAATTTTTTTATTTTTGCTGCCTTCTCTGTCCCACAAAACCCAACATGATCTTTTGACTAATTGAACATGGCATGTCATCTTAGCGACATGTCATGTTGCTGCTCATCCGGGGGAAGAAATCCATCTGTAGATTAACATCTCATGTGCTAAAACACACATGTCATGTTCCCATCAAAAACTTTAAGAATGTCCCTGTGATATGTGCAATCTCTTGAGGAATCCAACTAAGGTTGGATTAAACCCATTTCCTTGTCATTATACTATACATGTGATCACAAATGTGAATTGAGTAAAACAATTGAAAATTGAGAAATCTAGCATGGTTGAGAATGAAATTATGATCAAAATGAGTGAATTGTGCATTAAAATAGTTCAAAAAGTGATATCATTTATGCTCATCAAACCCCCCAATCTTGAACCATTGCTTGTCCTCGAGCAAAAAGAAATAGATACATGGATAAAGATAATTAGACATGCACAACATTAGATCCTCATGAATATGAATTGACAGATTTAGGAATGACAAATTCATTATTTAGATATGTAAGTAATCATGAAATCAATTCTAACTCTCTAGATAGGGAATTAAGTTCAAATGGATATTCCAATTGCTTTGGATGAACGAACTAGATAGAAATAAATGGAAACAAGATGATAGAGCCAAAGATATAATGATTTGCTACAGAACTCCATTGATAGCTCAAATCAAACAAAATGAATATCCCTTTCAAAATCTATCCAACTACAATGATATTATTATTCAAATCATAAATATCTTCAACTTGGATTCTTTTGTATGGTGCCCGACTGCTACTATAGGCTTACGTGCAAGTAAAATACCATTTGGGGATTTATTTCCTTCTTTGGAACGTAGTCTCCAACCTTCATTGAGTTGGTAAAAAACATGGGAGACTTGAACATCTCTTGTGGGGTTTAAAATTTTCAAATCAAGATCAAAATTCCCTTTTCATGTGATTCAGGATCCTCTTAGGAACCACATGATCTTGTGCTAAACACCTCCCCATACTAATCATAAATTTCATGTAGATGGATAATACAAAAAGTGGAAAGTCATTCATTTTGTAAAATTATTCTCAAGTAGAGCACTGAAAATACATTATAAATTAGACAATGTCATCATAGAGACAATCAAGGCTATAAAGTTGAGTGATTCAAAGCATTTAAATTATTATATGATTTAAGCATGAGTGAGAGAATTATAGTTCATGTTTGGTCAAATACCTAAATGTAGATATGAACAACCACGATTTAAAAAAATTCAATTCGGATGATGTGTGCCCAACTATCTTATGTGCCATTATCTTAATGTAAGCAGATGGTTCAAGAAATAGGTGAGATATTGACCACAACCAAACTGTCAACTTACTGTCATGCGAGATTTCAACAGGGAAAAAAATAACATAAGTAAATGACATAAACAAATGACATAAAAGGGAAAACAACTAAAATTAAAACTACCGTCCAATTGCCCCCCAAAGATTGAAATTTACAGTGGCCTCACTGCATTAATTAAACTCAAGTGGATAGAAACCAGGTACCCACCAGGATGAATCAAAGTGAAGGGTCGGTGCCTCATGTTCAACTAGAAAATGCTGGCTTGAAAGGTCACCATCAAGAATGTTGGTAAAGGTTGACTCCTACTCTGGTGGCAACAGTGGTGGAGGTATGACATAGTGACTCTAAGATATGTGCCACATATCCATCCTTTGTAGCATATTGTACATATCATAGTACTACTAGCTCAGCTGGTCTAGGCGGGCGTCCTATCGATCAAAATGTCGTTGGACATACCCATAAAGATGTTGTACATATGGCATAGCCCAGTTGTACTCTGTCTGAGTGCCACTATAAAGAGGGTGAGGCGGTGCCACAACTGCATTTGAATCCTCAGGTTGGCCTCCAGAGTCAGCCCCATCATCAAATATGAACTACCAATTGTATCTGTTTGTCAAGGTAACCCCCTCTAGATCAGGGAGTTCAATGAACTCTTCATGACCATGAAAATATTGTCTGAATTTATTATCATCAGAGTTATTCCTAACCATCAATCCTGAAGAATTGAGGAAGTAAAGGTCGGTTTTATTCCTCCTAGAAGAAAATTCCAATCCTTTAGTTCAACATTAACATTGCGAGCAATGTGTGTGATTAGTCCTCTAATCATAATGTCACTATATTTCTTCCGTTCGACTTTTAAGAAATGATAAGAGGATATATTATCCAACAATAATTTTAAAATCATGTAGCATTGCCCACAAGAAGAATAGATCTTTCATTCCACAGATGCCTTGTGTTTCTTTTCTAGCTAATACATAAGTGCTAAGGATCTTGTACATGTATAACAGTATATAGGGTTGTGGATGTGTGTTTCTCTAGTGGCTTTGGCCTCATGCATGCGATCTTTAGTGACTTCTCTCCAAATTCATCATTGTTAAACTAAGGTTGGTATGACATTGCCCATCCATAATGTAACTGAAATGCATCACATAATTGTTTGACTGTAATCTTATAACTATGCCCAAGAAGTCTAAAATAATGACAAATGGTTCATGCAACCTTCTTAGGCAGTCTTCATCATGTAAGGTAGTTAAGAATTCATAAGTGAGTCTTGGATAGATAGGGCTTATAGTGCAATAAGTATACTTGAGCCCTAGCTCTTCTAGAAATCCTAAGGCTTCATATTTGAACCCCAACACCTCTAATGTCTCTTCACAAGAAAAGTGTGTAGGAAAGACCCTACAAATGATGATAGTTTGGTATGTTTTGTCTTCTTGCTCAGTGACATTGAAATGAGTTGAAGAGATGTATGCTGGGGAAAAAGAAAAGCTTTCCCCCCTATGGAGCTTTGTTGTTTTCCAGGTGGGAGCCATGATGATTGTAATGTAGTTGTTGGATGGACAAACAAGGCATGGCTACTGATGCACATGGCTTGTGTGCTACAATTTGGGCAAGCTTCAGGTGGAGGCTGAATCTAGTGTCATGATGTGTTTGGCATGTGCAAGCAGTGTCTTCTACGCATTAGCCAAATTTGAATGAAGGGAACAAGCAATGAAGATGGTGGAGAAGTGGATTCAGTGGCTTGGGCTAGTGACAGTGATGACATGATGTGGCTAGACGACAATGGAGACGGTACATGATCCCTTACTTGCTGATGTCAATGGAGATCACGATGTCTTGGCTTTGCAGTTTCGATGGTGGTGAAGAACTTCTTGCTCAATTACTTGGATTGGGGCAATGACGGTGAGGAAGGTTGTTGTTGGAGGTTGAACATGGTGGCGATGGTTGCAGATCCCCAAATCAAACTCACGATAGTGTAGGTGTAGGTGGATATAGGGGCTTAAAACCTTATCTTTGGCTTCTGGACATGTCGTGTCGACTTAGAGAGTCGAAACACAACATCAATTCTAGGGCAAAGTGAAGAATGATTTTGATATAAGGGCTTAAAACCTTATCTTTGGCTGCCAGACACGTCGACAAGACATCAAGTTGCCTCATCTAGTTTTGTTTTTGATCTGCCCGATGACTAGACATTGTGTCATAATTTATACACGCCATGTTCTCTCCCAAAAAATATCAAAGATAAACCTTCTTCCTGGCACACCGTGTGTGTAATACACACACGATGTGCAAGTTTTTAGTGGGAAGACTTGTATCCTTCTCTCGAGCAGTACACGCTGTGTGGTTGGAGTGCACTCCGTGCATTCTTCTAAAAGGATATCTGAAAAAACACCATGTCGACACACCATGTATGTATTAAACACATGTCGTGTGTGTTTCCAGTGGGAATTTATACCTATAAAATCTTGACATGGCATGGTGTGTAGATGTAGGGACAAGCCGTGTTTTTTGGAGTGTTTGCTCAGCTTCTGTCTATCTCATGTTGCACACCATGTCAAAGGAAGAACATGTCGTGTTTGATTGAATTTTATTGGAAATTTGATGTTTTACTTGTTTTTCGTCTTCATCTACATTGATGATGATAGGTGTGATATGAGGGTTTAAATTATTACATTCATCCATGGCATACTTATTTGAAAAGGAAATGTTCTTAAGGTAAAAATGAAATTAAAATCTATCCTAAATATGGGGTCAACTTCTACAAGGTCCTCCATTAGAGTCTGGAGTGAGATATGTTGGTATGTATGCCCAAAGAGCCAGTCATATGATGATTATAATGGCATAACATGTGAATGATTTGATTAATAATAAAGGCAAGCTTCTAATTTATTTTGTATATTTAGTTATGAGACAATGAATAATAAAATAAATGTCTAGAGAATGATATTACTCAATGACGTATGTCTTCAAGTACATGACTTGGAAGAATGAGATCATACAAATGTTAAGAGTATATACATTCTCATTATGTGTCCCTGATCAGTTGTTATTGTGGAAGGTTGATAAACAACAATAACACATAAGATCATAACATGAGTTGGTTGATGATAGAGTCTCATTAGTCATGATATGACAATGTCAAACTAAGCACACAGATACATGTTTGAGAATAGTGTATCAGACAGACCCACCGTGAGACTAGCACATGGAATCCATCATTATGAAAGTCATACTCAGCTCTCATAGTGATGATGGTGGTTGTGTTTCTTAGACCTAAAATCACTGCACTCATCACATGTTTTTGGGTACACTTTGACGTCATCAAACACAGTCCTAAAAGATGGGTTGTTATAAAGGTGATGATTGGGTGACTTTGACACATGGGGACTGAATGTGAGTGATAGAGATGGGATTTTTTCCTCTAATAGAAGTGTAATATCCAAAGGACTCTTGATTAGAGATATTGATAAAAGTATGTCCATACACATGTGAGTCAATATGTGATATTGAGCTTACATATATCTCATGGAGTATGCTCTGGTTCAAGGAACAAGATTGAATAATAATGAGGATGACTGCTCCATGCCTCTAGTTCAATCTGGATATCAGTGACAAAGGAACTATAACACCATACACATATTGTAGGTTGAAGTTGTTCTCTAGATTTCTATTTACTTGGGTAGCAATGATGTGTGACTAGGCACCGCTCATTGCTTGTGATGTCATAAGTTGTTATGGACATTCACTGCCAACATAATATGAAACCTATAGGGTCACACACATAGGAACTCATCTAGAAGAGGAGTTCGATCTTGAATGATAATTGAATTGATTACTACAAGTGTTTAGGTATTTCAATTCATGCAACAAATCAGTTGATTGGATGCCACACAATCAGTTCAAGTGTTGAGATTATCATTTGGAGTGTCAATCTGATTGTATTGTACATTGCTTGGAATTCAACCTGACCCGGCCTACGAGATGCCTGTCTCTCTTATGCAAAATGACCCTCTAACCTAGTGTGAGACGCCTGTCTCAGTTGCACCAAACGACCATTTTAGAGGTGCAATTTGATTAATGCAATCACGTGCACTAATTGAAATTGAATTACCCACATATGTGCAAAACTAGAAAGTGTGAAACGACCATCTCGTGGGGATTCCCAGAGCACAACATGGACAATTGAGAATCAGTTGCTCTGAAAATTGTTGTCCTCTATGGTTGTGCTAACCATAAGAGCCCAGGCAAGTCCTACCTGAATAGAGTGATAGCCAAGGGAGAGAAATAACTGAGGATCATTGTTGTGGGAAACCAAGTTGGTGACTAGTACACCAATGAGAGAGACAAATCCTTCCTATCTATTTTAGCAGGATGACATGTGTAAGGACCTTGACCTTCATTTTGGGCTTACCCTATTTATTTTGCCTAAACCTTGTGCTTGGTTGCTTGCGAATCACCTTTAGTGGCGATTAGGGTTTGCTTGTGTTTTGTTGAGAGTTGGAGGTGCTACTTGCAAAATAACCTGAGTTAGGGTTGAAGAGCAAGTTTTCCACCTTGAGAGATGTATTTCTCTCTCTTTACTTCCTCTAGGGTTGAGAGGAAGGTTTGGGCTCGTGCCTTGAGTTTCCTTGGGCTTGGTTGAGCTCTTTTGGGCCTTGTTTTCCCTTGTTTGAGCCTTGCCTTGCTTGGTTGAGCCCTGTATCAGGCAAGGATGCCTTATGTCGACCATGGGGTATCGCCCGTGGGTGTGTCGGCCAGGGTGGTGGTGGTGTGTTGGCCTTTGACCTTGTTTGACCTCCTTGCTTTGGTTGTGTCACCCTAGCTTGGACATGTGGCCGAACCTTGGTTGAGTGGTGGCATAGCATGTGCATGAGGTTTGCAAGGTGGTAAAATGTGTGGACAAGTGTCCCTTGGTAAGGTGACACCTTGCCTTGGTTTAACCTTGACCCCCATCTATATATGTCTTGCCTTTCTTTTCCTTGGGAACCCTTTAGCTCTTTTGTTGCTCTTCCCTCCTTGTGTGCATGACACACCTTCCTTGAGAGCTTGGTGGCCAAACCCTAGGTGGGTCTTGTTCTTTGTTAAGCATCTTCCCTCTCTCCTTAGCATCTTCTTCTCCATCTTACCTACCCTCCGGCCATGGTGGTTATGGTTCTTGTTCCTTTTCTTGAGGTGGCCGAAAGTGGTGTGCTTGGAGCTAGGAACTTGAAGCTTGGAGCTTTGGAGCTTGAGGAGTTTGCTTAAGGCGGGTTACATAACTTCTAACCCTAGCTATACTACCTTCTATATGTTGCATGATTCATATATATTGATGATCGGCCATTGTATGTTATGTTTCTTACTCCAGTACATGTTGTTGATCTTATGGATATAGTGAGCATGATGTTGTTAATGTTGTTGATGGGTTATATGCCTTTACACCTAGTTGGCCGAACCATAGTTTGGGGTTTTCTCTGGTAGAAATACCCCTTTCTCTCCTTGGTTTATGAGAAGTGAGTTTGAGATCTAGTCATGTAGGCAATACCCCTCTCTCATTAAGTTGAGAGGTGAGCTTATATTCTAGTTGCTTGGGCAACACCCTCCTCTCACCATGGATTTGAGAGGTGAGCTTATATTCTAGTTTCTTGGGCAACACCCTCCTCTCACCATGGATTTGAGAGGTGAGCTTTTGGAGAGATGATGACCTATGTTGAGGTTGGTCCTTGTGGTTGCCCAATACCCCTACCTTGTGTTGATCTTTGGCCGATACACCTAGTGGAGTTTGTTGGTCTGGTACTCGATATGGTGGTATTGAGGAATCTTAGTAAGTACCTTAAGTGGTGTTGTTCCTTTGGCCGATATGCCTAGTTGAGTTTGGATGATACCCTTTGTAGAGTTGGAGCTTGGGCGATACACCTTGATGTGTGCACTTCACGACACACCTTATGATGGTTTGTGGCGGTATGAAGTAGTCTTGTGGTGCCCGATATGATGGTGTTTTAGAGACCCCTAGTAGTGTTGGTCGATATGCTGGATGAGTAGCCAGTATGTCCATGCCCTATATGGTATCTTGGATGACATGGGTGCCCTGGCCGATATGGATGACCCTTGAATGACATGGAGATGTTTGAATAGAGGCACATTGGGTGTTATACTCTTTGGCCGATATGGTCAATGTTGAGGGTTAGACGATAGAGGAACCCTAACCCTAACCCTAACCCTAACCCTAACCCTAACCCTAACCTTAACCCTAGTTCGTGTTTACGATAGGCTTTTGGTCGACATCCCATGTCGATGATGCATGATCCATCCTTATATCTGGTTGCCCGACACCTTGTGAGCTGGGTGCACGATAGGTTGAAGTGTGGTTGGTCGATATGATGGCATAAGTGCTCTAAGGGTTGGAACCCTAGCTGAAACACCCTTTGGTGAGGGTTGGTGCTGCTCGCCATACCTATAGTAAGGGTTTTGGAGCTTTGGTGAGGGTTTTGATAACCCGGAATGTTTGTAGTTGATGGTTCTCTGTTAATAATGATAATATAAGTGATATGATGTAATCACCTTGAATTCTGTAGCTATGATGATGAGATAAGATGATGATGTTGCTACACATGTTAATGTGACACGTGTATATGGTCACAAGTATAAGGCATAATATTTATACTCATGATTGACAATAATACTATGAATGATAAAGCTTATAATCATGGATGTTGCTCTATACTGGATAGTATAATAATCCTGTTAATCCATGATGGTTTAAGTTATCTCTCTGAATGCGTATACTAACCATGCAGGTATACTATGTGGATTCATAATCTGGTGAGAGCTATGAGAAATATGTGCTTTGACTAGCCCAATGAGATGATAATCCTTGCTAAAGAGATAACAGGTTGATAGGTCTGAGGACCTGATAAGGGTTGAGTGCCTAGTTGAGGTGTTATCCTATGATGATGTGTTAAGGGATGCGTTCCCAAAATGTTGATGCATGATATGATGCCTTGAGGGGCAGTAGTTGTCATAATGAGGGATTGAGGTCCTAGGACAGTATGATGATGGCATTGATGACGTAATTCTATAAGGCTATGTTTATACTTTGGTTGCCTCAACAATTAGCTTAAAATATACTAATTAATTATAGATGAACATATCACGTAGTTTGCCCTGGCCATAGATCCATCATCGTCTGTATTTGGTGATGGTGAAACTGGTTTATCCTACGGGATTACCTGGAGCGCATATTGTTGAATATGTGAGGTTTCCCCTAGCCTAAAATAGGAGGGTTTGAGTGCAACTGTGGTTGCAGACTCAAGATATGTGGAGCATGGTGAACAGACCCATGGCTCAGGATATGTGATGACGAGCATGATGCGTTCATGGCTCAGATGTTTATATGGGTAGTTTGTAGAGCTGACCCAGAGGCTGAGGCCCTATAAGCATGAGACTGTGGTCTTGCTTGATGATTCATATAATGACCACGGGAAGGTGAGGTCATGGAGTTTGGATCTCCTTAGACCTTGTGTAGCACCGGATTGGGCTTCGTAGCCAATGGTTGGATTTGAGCATGGAAGGCTCACTTCCTCAGGGCATAATAAAACGTAATCCAGCCGAATAAGTATATCTTGCTTAGAGCAAAATATGGAACATTGATTGAGGCCTTGCTTATATAGCTGATCTAGTTGAACTATGTAATTGTGTGTATAATCCTTATACCTTGTTATAAGTTCTTATAAAGCTTATCTTGTCAATCATGTTCCATAAAGAAATAATTGGTTATACGCCTCCCAGATATCTTGGTAAGGTTGATGGTAATAATAGCCTTGCTCAGTATGCTGCTCTTGTTATACGCTTTATCAATTATCTGTTGTTTTTGCTTTAACCTTCTGAGGTTTTATAGTTTCGGCGGGGAGTTATGTTTCTCGTTGGGACTGTGTGTCTCACCCCGCTGGTTTACACCCTTTTTAGGTGATCGCTCTAGACGTGGTGGTAGTCGTGAGGTTGCGGTCGAGCAGCAAGAAGAGCAGTAGAAGGCAAGAGATGGACATGTTGTTGTTTTGTGATTTTGTAGTAGAGTCCTAGAGTCATCCCTGTACTCTCAGGTCCTCAGAGGTGTTTGACGATGTTTCACGATGTTTAGCTGTTGTAATCTTGTATATCCTGCTGCTGGCCGCACATGGTCGTTATGTATGTATAAACAGGTGTTGAACTCTAGTGCTACAGTACAGCTGGTTCTGTTAAGTTGTGGACCTATAACAAGGCGTGTGAATGTTGATATAACATGTTTCTTTGTAGGATCTAGATGTAAAAGTTCTCTCATGTATACTTTCCACAATCGGTTTTAATTAACCCGTGTTTTCGGTAATATAAGGTTCCGCACGTTTTGCGTATCATCTCGTTGTCTGTGTGATGGCGGAGTGTCATAACATGAGTTCTAATTGGTTTGTATGGACTACTCTAGAGGCAGAAGTCCTTTGGCTGCTACTAGGAGGGCAACATCAACTCGTAGTCTGTGATGAGATTATAGGAGCCTCTATAGTAGTTATCCAAGTCTATTGTCTGTGGAGGAGCAATCAGACAAGTTCGAGTGCAACCAGGAGCTATACAGACATCGTCTAAGATAGAGTGTGCATCTACATCGATGAGGATTGTCACTAGACTTGCTCTGGGACCAGATATATCTTTGTGAAACCATCCTTCCCATTGCATAGTCATTGACACGATCTGTTTGTTAATGGGAAATATGTCAATAATTTTTTTATTTTTGTTGTCTATCTGATGTCGTATTTTCCAACGGTGGCATCAGAGTCACATCAATTAATTATGTTTTAGGATAATTGATATGATCGAATTTTTGATTTTGTTGAGTTTATTTATTGTATGTGATGTGAATATTTAAAATGGTTGATGTGTACGTTTGTGTAATCACCACATAAAGAACCCAAACAAACATATATATATATATATATATATATATATATATATATATATATATATATATACTATAAAAAGAGTGAATGTTTTTATTTAATTACAACAACGACACTGGCCAATCAGAATACACCATTTTCAGAATGGATTACTCTCCTTGACTCCCACTTTTTTCTCCTTTTTTTCCAAGAATTTTACTACTTTTATCCCAATTTTTTCTCTCTTCCTCCGAAACAAACTGTCGTCTCCACCTCCTCCTCTCCGCCCACTCTCTCCGTGCAACACAAATTATAGTTAGTCGTATATCTCCCTCACTCTTTTCATTAAAAACTACCCATTAAAAAAATTGCAGACAAACAAGCTGCACTTTCCACCCTTCAAGATTTTCTATCTGACGTTCCACTTTCCACCCTTAACTATGTGGCCACGTTTTTTGGGTTGCTTGCGTGCACCAAAGAATAGTGGCACAACGTGTAGCAGCATAACTGACTTCCCTATATACATGTGACTCATCCCCACCATCTTCATTGTTTTAAAAAAACTGATCCACATTCCCACTCCATCTCCGCAATGAAACCTCATTGCTTTCATCGGCAACTCGTCTAGCATTTGGTTTTTATTATGCTCTTCTAATGACTCATTCTTGTTTTTTCAGGTTGTCTTCTCTCTTGTAGTCGTTGTCCATCATGCTCACACAAATGAACAACAGATCGGCAGAGATAGGTACCATGGGTGATGTATTTTCTATTCGAGCAAAAATTAGTACTTACATGTGCTACATTCTACTTATGAAGTTTTATTTGTAATTACAGATTGTGGTATATGAGTGTGTCCTTAAAAGGAAACATTGCTTCTGGGTAGCAACAGAAATCCAAGATCATCATATGGAAGCCTAGCTACCGTCAGGCGATTTTTAGACTTGTAAATGGGGACATTTCACCTCAACATGTCACGCAAGTCAAGCATTGTGGGACGATAAACAGTATGCATATATTATCTAATTAATTCATTGTTCACTACTGATATCTGCAATCTTTAATGTTCATCTATGAGACCTTTACCCGTTATTACAATTGATCATCATTAGGATAAAGCCTATGTGGTTGATGACGTCAAGCTCCGCCAAGACGTCATGCCATAACACCTGATTTGGTAATGCCTTTTACATATTACTCTACCACAGTCTCTCCCTTTTGTGAAGTGCAAGCAGTGTGCCATAACTTGTAGGTAGCAATGTCTGTGCATTCTCTATGCACAAAGCCTATCCCATAATTATTCCTTCATGACCGTCCAATGGATGCAGGTGTTATCTTGCAACATTATAAAGACTCTCCACCACACATAATCATTATGTTCATCCAGTGGAAAGGCAATGGATGGCGTCAATAATGGCATATGAAATTGTTGTTAGGGAAACTAAGAGTTACCTAGACGAAGTTTTCGACCAACCTTTAGTATAGACTTATAGTTATAGACTGTTCCACATGCATCTAACATATACTTTGGTTATATTTGTTTAAACTCTATACAAATAACTAGATTGGTGGAGCCATAAATAATATATTTTTTACCCAGTGACTATATTATCTTTTGTCTTTTACTGAGCCGGCCAAGTAATGCAAACAAGTGATAACCTCATGCCACGCACCGCCAGACAACAAAACTAAATTGTATAAAATAGTAAATCATACAGATACATGTTGTCTCTAAATCTGAATTCTCTACTAAACAACTCAACTACTACGGGTGAAGCAAAACTATAGTGTTAAGATTGTCAAAAAAAAAAAAAGTAACAAATTGCAATGTATTCTATCAATGGAAGGAACGTATCATACCTAAAGAACTCATATAATCTATACTACTACCAAAATTTTAATTAGTTACAATAACACTCACACTAACATTTAATATAAAACCACGCCAAATGTCCCTCTCAATTTATATTCCAGTTTTGATTTCCATCATTTTTATTTTTTATTAACGTCGAGTCCTGATCGTTTACTTTGTCATTAGTTATTACCCAATTAGTTACGTCAAATATCTTTCCCAAATTATTTCTCTCTCTCTCGTGCGCTTTCTCTCTCAACAACTACTTCCTCAATCTATTCCCAAAAAGCTCCGTAACTCTCTCCAATTTCATAACTACTTCCGTAAAATGTTCCAATTTTCTTTTCCATCTTTCATCGTGTCTCATTAGTTATTATCCAATCAACCACTACTTCCTCGCTCTCTTCCAAACAAACTCCTTCCCTTTATTCCGTAACTACTTTCACAAACCTATTTTGTCTTGTCTTACCACCTCCATCAACTCTGCCATCATTGTTGCATTGGTGAAAACTAGTGAACGCACACGTGCACATGCACGTGACATATAAAATTTGTTAGAAATGTACAGGGAGAGTCCTTACGATAAAAGATATTTGTGTTGGTTGTTTGAAATGAGAGAATCAAGGAACCGTTTCCGTGGGATGGAGAGAGAAATACAAAATTAAAGATAATAAAAGTTAATAGGAGAGTGTGAGAATAAATATTTATAAGAGCAAAATTCCTTGAAAAAATGAGAGAAGAGAGTGAATCAAGGAGAGTGCAGCATCAAACTCGCTCTTTTTATAGTACTAGTATAGATAGCCATTGGCTTCATCGTCACGTAAATATTAATTTAATTCATTGGCTATATTAATACTAAATAAAAATGATTTTATTAATAAAAATAACACTAATCCTCTTCTTCCTCTCTTTTTTCCTAGGATTTTTATTAACTTCATTAAAACTTTCCTTACTTCCCCACTAAAAACTGATTGTCAACACTTTCCTAACAACTTCGACAGTCTTCACGGTTCATATGTAGACGCACAAACCCTATTAACTCTAATAAAATCCCTGACGATCTCTTAAGAAGTTAAAAATTTACCCTCATGATTCTATAAAACTAACCATTATTTACCGCATGAAAGGCAACAACTCCTTTGCAACAACTTGGTCTCCTTCTGCCACATATCCAACATGACCCACTGGGCCACTCTGCCTCTTCTACGCACATGTTTTCGCCTCTTTACACTCCGCCCCATCTGAAAACTCAATGTAGACCCGCTTGGAAACCTCCCCGTCAGAAGTCCACTTCATTTACATCTACGTCAGGAAAGAAGTCCTCGTGGACATGCTAAATGGCCATCCGTAGCGTCATCTGTGCTCACCGCAGTCGTACTTATAGCATCATACCCGCTATGTCGGCACTCAACCCATGGCGTTTGCATAGTAAAAAGGATGTGCATTTCTGCCTGCTCTTACTTTGCTTAAGATGTCTTGTAGGTGAATTTGCGACCCAGTGTTGTCCGGCTATGCTATGGTTCCGGGTGAAAGACTCCTAACTTTTCTTATGTCCTCGAGTCTACTTGACATGATGATGACACCATGCTTTGGAGTGCAATGCGACTGGTTTCGAGCTTCTGGTAAATGAGACTGGAGGCTGCCAAGGAAGTCGAAGGAGACAACATTGACATATAACTACAGTAAAGTGTATAATCTGAGGGGCAAGTTGGTAGAACACGAAAAGGTTCCATACATAATATAAAATTGTTCGACTATTTATGACCAAATTTGCTTGTCTCACACAAAATGGGGCAAGTTCGCAAATTGAAATGTATACTCATATAATCAAAGTATGTTTATCATATTTTTTATAGTAACTGTAGTATCACATTATTATTTCAGCATGATTAGTTGCATTTGAATAGCTACATTACAGAAAAAGATGAGAACTTTTCTATCTTATCGGAGGATATGCAATTAATTGAGTTACAAAATGACAGAGACTACAACAGAGTGTTCCAAGCTCTCGATTGAGGCTGCTAAGAATGTCTACAGTTGAGAAGGGCTAAGCTGGATGTTTCACTTATGTATGTGTTTTGGAAATGTTTTGCCTATGCATTCAAACTACAATGTATGGATATGGTGTTTGAATGTTACCACTTGTTGAAAATTTAGCTTAGTTAGTAAAATACACACGATAAAATTTATGATGGAGTTTAACTTTTTTATTTTAGATGGTTGTGATGATGCATGAACCTCTTAGATATATAAAATTTAAAATCACATTTTTTTATGGATGTTTAGCTTTATGATTGGAGATGGTGATCACGATTCATGTTGTATTATTGTTCAATGAAAATTGTATTGTTCTCTTTTTTGTGCCATGAAATGTGTGATTCTTGATATTATAAGTCTTAAGGAGAGTAACTCTCCACGTCCCCTAGAATCTATTTTTTTGTGAGAAATTACAATAGTGTTGCTTGTTTAACCAAGTAAAATTGTTATAGATGTACTATATACCAATAACAAATATAAAAAATATATTCTTATATAATTAAATTATATCACCGTTAGTATCATCATCATACAATATATTTTAATAAAAAAATATAATAATATAAATATAAATTATGTTATACATAAATGCATCTCAATAATGCGACTGACATTATTATTCACGTGCATGGCACCTTTGTGTTTACTAGTATATATATATATATATATATATATATATATATATATATATATATATATATATATATATATATATATATATATATATATATATATATATATATATATAGTCAGGCTAGTGTACACTCGAGTGTTCCGGAGGCACCGTATACCTCAGTCATTTTTAAAGATGCAGTAACTTTTTAAAAATTCTAAACCGTTGATCTTCTTAAATATCTTAAGAATGTACTATATAATAAATTTTAGCTCATTTGGATACTTATAGGTCGTGCATCTAAAGGAGGAAAGAATCATGTATTTTAAATTAGTTTTGTGCATCGATTTTGCTGTCCTTGGATGAGTGAATTACACACATCTAAATGAGCTCAAATTTTGTATGTGACCTATTATTATTATAAAAATGAAGATCAATGGATTGGATTTTGGAAAGACAAGGTCTAGATATACAAACATCGTTGAGGTGTACGGCGTAATATGTACACTCGAGTGTATTCTAGCCTAACTCTCTCTCTCTCTCTCTCTCTCTCTATATATATATATATATATATATATATATATATATATATATATATATATATATATATATATGTATGTATGTATGTAAGGACCCTGACCTCTATTTAGGTCTTATCCTGTTTGCTTTGCTTAACCCTGATGGTTAGTTGCTTGCTAATCACCTTTCGTGGTGATTAGGGTTGGTTGGTGCTTTGTTGAGAGTTAGAGGTGCTACTTGCAATAAACCCAAGTCTAGGGTTTGTGGGCAAGTTTGTCATCTTGTGAGGTGTTCCTCCCTCTCCTTGCTTCCTCTAGTGTTGAGAGGAAGGGTTGGGCACGTTGCTTGAGTTCCTTTTGGGCTTGGATGAGCCTTGATGAGCCTTGTTGTGCGTTGCCTTTGCCTTTTTGGACCTTGTGTCGGGCAAGTGAGCTTTGTGTCGGCCTAGGTGTGTCAGCTTGTGATGTGTCGGCCATGGTGTGGAGGTGTGTCGCCCATGGACCCTTTGACCCTCTTTGACCTCATTTGTGTCACCACTAATGGACACTTGGTGCTTGATGCTTGCATGTGGCAATGGCCTTGGACATGTGTTTAGAGCATGTTAGAGTGGTGGATTTTCTCATGGAAAAGTGTCCCTAGGTGGGTGACACCTTGCCTTGTCTTTCCTTAGTTTCTCCTCCACCCTCTTCTATATATGTGTTCCCTTTCTCTTGCTAAGGATCCCTTTAGTTCCTTAGTTTCCTCTCTCCCTTGATGCACGACACCCTCTTCCTTTGCAAGCTTGGTGGCCGATCCTTCTTAGAGTCTCCTTCTTCCTCTGTGGTGGCCGAACCCTAGAGTGCCTTACTCTTCTTCTTGTGGTGGAGCTTGGAGCTTGCTTAAGGTGGGTTACATAACTCCTAACCCTAACTACAATACCATCTTCTATGTTCTTATTTGTATGTTGCTTATGCTCAGCTATGTATGTTGCTAGTTTGGTTTCTTGCTTAGTTGCTTCTTGTTGGCCGAACTATGTTCTAGGGTTTCTTGTTGAGCAACACCCCTCTCCCTCCTTTGGTCTAGAGAAGTGAGCTTGAACCCTAGTATCATGGGCAATACTCCTCTCTCGTTTAAGTTGAGAGGTGAGCTTGTGCTCTAGATGCTTGAGCAACACCCTTCTCTCACCATGGATTCGAGAGGTGAGCTTGGTGGTGGTTGTAGACCTTTGTTAGGGTTGTCCCTTGTGTTGCCCGATTGGTGATAAGAAGGTGTGTAAGACCCCTCTCTCTTGGTTGTTGAGAGGTGAGCCATCTTCTTGATCCATTAGGGTTTTGGTGCCCTTGTGCTTGAGGTTGGTGACGACCTTGTCGGGTGGCATCTTGGCCGATACAGTCTTGAGGTTGATGATGCCCAATATCCTCCTTTGGTCTAGAGCTTGGGTCGACAGGTTGTGGTGTTGTGACGGGCGTCACACCCCTGGTCCTTGCCTTATGGTGTCGGGCGTCACACTATGTTGAGTTCCCTACCCAACACACATAACCTAGGAGTGGCTTGGGGTCGTTATATCTTGGACACTATAGAGTTAGTGGCTACCTCGGTGTTTGGCATCATGACTTAGTAGTGATGTCCGACAGAGTGTCACATGGTATCCCTAGCCATTGCACACAGATGCCCGATGGAGTCTTGCACGACATGGTGTTGCACGTTACACCTGTTGCACAACACGCCTTTGGGCTGAGCTGCACGCTATGCTAGTGGTCGTTATGCTTTGGTTGCCCGATACATGAGGTGCACGACATAGCGTTGCACGATACACCCTAGGTGCTACCTGTTATCCTTGTTGGGTGCTTGACCGTTGTGAGGCTAGAGTGTTGGGTGATAGGGGAGAGTACCTTTCCCGATACTACCTTTGGTGAGGGTAGTGGATGTTTCTAGTGAGGGTCTTGTTCCTTCTGGAAACCGATATGCTAGATCTTGTCCTTGCTATCACGTTTTGTTTATAATGGTGACCCTTGATATGCTTGATGGAATTGAGGTGGTAGATTACATCTATGAAGTCTTGATATTACCTTGTTTATGATCATCTTGATTATCTGAATAATGTTGAGTCAATGGTAAGCATGTAAGATGCTTTGCATGATGATATGACCTATGTCTGTGGTCACAGGCTGAGGCATGATTGATAAACCTTATAATCATCTATGTTGGATAATATGATTCTTCTGTCAATCCATGATAATTGTGCATACTGACCATGCAGGTGTTTCATACAGATGCATAGCCAGGTAAAGGGCTATGAGGTATATATATATATATGTTTGAGTAACACTGTACTGATGGTTACTCTTGATGATGAGATGATATATGTGTTTTGGTCTGAAGACCTGAGTTTGGCTAAAGTGCCAGTTGAGGTGTTATCCTCTGATGATGATCTGGGATTGATATCCCAAGTGATGAGAATGCTGGTTGAGGCTGTGGTTTCTTGTAATGAGGGATTGAGATCCCGAAATAGCATGATGGTGGCAATAATAATGTAGTTTTACATTATGCATATGTTACAACTTGGTTGCCTCAACAATCCACTTAAAATATATTAAATAATCATAGTGGAACATATCATGTAGTTTGCCCTGGCCATAGATCCATCATCATCAGGAGCTGGTGATGGTGTAACGGGTTCTCTTGCGGGTTAACCCGGAGTGCATATTGTTGAGTATGTGAGGTTTCTCCTAGTTTAAAGTGAGGAGGTAAGAGTGCAACTTCGGTTGTATACTCCAGGGTGCGGATTCAGGTCCGTAGCCCAAATATGATAAGAGCATGGTGAACAGGCCCATGGCTCAGGACGTGTGATATGGGAGCATGAATGCGTTCATGGCTCAGAGCACGACGAACAGACCTGTGGCTCAGTTTCACTAGCGCAGATACCTGTACCAAGGTGGGCTAGGCAGAGGGTAGCCTGACCCTGTGGCTGAGGCCACTTAAGCAAGAGACTGCGGTCCTTCTTGTGTTGTACTCGTACACTGACCATGAGGTGGGAGGTCGTGGAGTCCAGCTCTTCCATTGACCTTGTATGGCACCGGCTTGGGTTTCACAACTGAAGGTTGGATTTGAGTGGTACGTATCACTTCCTCGGGGCATAATAAATCATAATCCAACCAAATAGTACCTATTACTTAAGGCAAAACATGGAACATTGATTGAGGCATTGCTTGTGTAGTTAATCTTGTTATACTTGCAGTTGCTTATATGTTCCTTATGTTATGCGGTAAGATCTTATAAATCTTATCTTGTTAATCATGTTCCATAATGAAATACTTGTTTATATGCCTTCCGTACATCTCGGTAAGCTTGATGGTATGAATAGCTTCGCTATATAGACTGCTCTAGTTGTACCTTTTATCAGTTATCTGCTGTTGTTGCTTTAATCTTCCTGAGGTTCTATGGTTTCGGCGGGGAGTTATGTTTCTCGCTGGGACTGTGTGTCTCACCCCGCTGGTTTATAACCTTTTTAGGTATTCGAGCTAGATGTGCTGGTGGTCGCGGGGTTGCGGCCGAGCAGCAAGAAGAGCAGTAGAAGGCAAGAGATGGACATGTTGCTATTTTGGTTGTTTTGTAGTAGAGTCTTAGAGTCGTCTCTATACTCTCATGTCCTTGGGAGTGTTTTGACGTTGTTTCACGATGTATGGCTGATGATGTTTTGTATATACTGTTGTTGGCCGGATGTGGGCCGTTATGTACATATAAATAGGTGTTGAACTCATGTGATGGCTAGACAGTTGATCTCCTAAGCTGTGGACACGTATCCAGCTTGTAAATGTTTATATAACATGTTTTCTTGCAGGATGAGGACTTGAATGTAATAATTTCTTAGTTTATCCACTTTTCGAAATCGGTTTTAATTAACTCGTGTTTTTGGTAATCTGTGGTTTATGGTGTCTTCTGCACGTTTTCGTGTAACACCTCATCGTATGTGTGATAGCAGGATGTGTTGCCACAAGTTTTGGTATCAGAGCTCTAGGTTCGCTGAGTCTATATGGATTTAGGACTAGGTTGTGTTTTTTCTTGTGAGTCTTCCAGATTTTCTTACAATCACCTTCTGCCCTCAGCGGAAGAAGAGCCAAGATGTCTGGAAACTATGAAGAACATGCTGCCGAGAACAGCGATGTTGCATCAGTTGATGGAGCTATAGGGCAGGCACATGAAGATCGGGTGCCTGAGGTTCCCCAACCTGACCCAGCCATTCTTGAACATCCTGCCTATCAACAGCTTATGAGGTAGATGATGGCTACGATGAATCTCATGGTAGAAAGATTGCCAGTGCCTCTGCCGAGAGTACAGGCTCCCCATGCTGAAACATCGGGTATTGGGAAGACCTTTGAGCGGCTTCATCGAGTCAGAGCTTTGGACTATGTTGGAATGGCTGATCCAGTGGATGCAGATATGTGGCCGACAAGTCTTGAGAAGGCTTTCTGGATCCTTGACATCCCCGAAGCAGACAAAGTAAAGCATGATGTCTGCCTTCTAAAGGGTAGTGCTGGTCACTGGTGGACCATCGAGGAGGAGAAGCGACCTGGTGAGGTGATCGGTTGGGAAGTTTTCCTGCGCGAGTTCGTCAGTAGATACTTTCCGAAGACGTATCTGGATGAGAAGATCAGTCAGTTTGAGTGCCTACGCCAAGGAACGATGAATATCACCGAGTATGAAGCCAAGTTCATGGATTTGTTGAGGTTTTGTCCTCACATGGCAATGACAGATGATGAACGAATCAGACATTTTGAGAAAGGTATGAGTGCTGAGCTGACAACACCTATTTCTACATTGGAGAACCGAGAGCGGTTTGCTACGTTTGTGGAATCTGTCTGGAGGATCGAACGGTCAATTAGGGAGAAAAGAGAATCCATGTCTAAGAAGAGGCCTACTCAGTTCCAGGGATAGAGGTTTGGTGGCTTCAAGAAGCCAAGGTTTTCAGCACCTTCAGTAATGAGAGGTTCCAGTGTACCATCGCAGTGGTCTCCGAGTAAGGGAAGAGGTTATGTTTCTTCACCGTCAAAGGCACATAGTATAGCTTCAGTGGCAGTGATAGGGCCATCTAGGCCACGGTTTGAAGATAGGTCATGCCATCTTTGTGGTCAGATCAGGCATTGGAGGTCAAATTGCCCGAGTAGAGATGTTGAAGTAACGCAGCAGCCGAGGCAGAATCAACAAGGGTCTGATAGACAGCAACCCAGTAGTAGCAGAGGGCGAGGATGCGGTCAAGCGTCGCAAATAGGATCATCTGCTCAAGGAAACAGAGGACGTGGACAGCAAGCAACAGCTCGGTTCTATGCTATGAGTTAGCCGGAGGCGATAGTCAACCCGCGAGTGGTGACAGGTCAGATGGAGTTATTTCATTCTGATATGTCTTCTTCTTGCTTTATATTTGTTCTAGTTGACCTGGGTGCTACACACTCTTTTATCGCCTATAGTATGCTTGAAAACTGTCATTTATCTGTTAGTTGCAAGAAAGATAACTTGTTGTTAGAAACCCCTCTTGATGGTTCCTCAATACTTCGAGAGGAGTGTCCATCTTGTATCTTATCTTTTTTGGGACACAGTATACAAGTGGATCTTATACCACTTGATATGCATGGTTTCGATGTGATCCTTGGGATGGATACCTTAGAGATGTATAAGGTTGTCTTGGACTGTGGTTCCAAGCAGGCAATGTTTGATAATGATGGAGAGAAGTGGATCTTCCAAGGAGATAGGAAGATTCTTCCGACGTGTCTAGTATCCTCTATGGTGGCAGAGAAGTTGTTACGATAAGGATGTAAGGCGTTTTTAGCTCACGTTGTGGATACCAAGGAGAAAAGTCCTAGCCTTGAGGAGGTGTCGGTTGTCCGAGAATTTGCGTATGTGTTTCCTGATGAGTTCCCTGGTGTTCCTCCACCCTGAGAGATTGATTTCGAGATCAATCTAGTTCCAGGAACGTAGCCAGTTGCACAGACACCGTATAGGATGGCTCCAGTGGAGATGGCAGAGCTTAAGAAGCAGTTACAAGAGTTATTGGAGAAAGGTTTCATCCGACCAAGTACATCGCCTTGGGGTGCTCCAGTGTTGTTCGTTAAGAAGAAGGACGGGTCGATGCGGTTATGTCTAGATTATCGGCAGTTGAACAAGGTCACGATCAAGAACAAGTACCCGTTAGTGAGGATAGATGATATGTTCGATCAGTTGTGTGGTGCTATAGTGTTTTCAAAGATCGATCTATGGTCCGGATATCATCAGTTGAAGATTAAGGTGGATGACATACCAAAGTCAGCTTTTAGGACAAGGTATGGTCACTTCGAGTTTGTGGTTATGCCGTTTGGGCTAACCAATGCACTTGCTACTTTCATGGATTTGATGAATTGAGTGTTTTGTCCATTCTTAGATCATTTTGTTGTAATCTTTATAAATGACATCTTGATCTATAGTCGGGATAGGCAAGAGCATGAGCGACATCTTCGACTAGCGTTGACTCTTCTTCGCCAACATCGGTTGTATGCCAAGTTCAGTAAGTGTGAGTTCTGGTTGGAAGAAGTAACTTTATTGGGTCATGTGATATCTGCATAAGGAGTCAAAGTGGACCCGAAGAAGGTGGAGTCCGTTGCAGAATGGGAACAGCCGAAGACACCAACATATGTTCGTAGTTTCCTGGGTTTAGCATGATACTACCGGAGGTTTATCAAGGACTTCAGTGCGATTGCGTTTCCGATGACAAAGTTGACTAGAAAGGATGTACCTTTTGTCTGGGATGATCGTTGCCAGCAAGTTTTCTAAAGTTTGAAGGAGAAGATGACTAGTGCTCCAGTGTTAGTACTGCCAGAGCCTGGAAAGGGCTATGTTGTTTTCTGTGATGCTTCCAAGAAAGGTTTAGGTTGTATGCTGATGCAGGAAGATCATGTGGTTTCTTTTGCTTCGCGACAGTTTAAGAAACACGAGGAGAACTGTCTGACTCATGATTTGGAGTTGGCAGTGGTGGTTCATGCGTTAAAGATTTGGAGACACTATCTTTACGGGGAGGTATGCCAGATCTTTACAGACCATAAGAATCTGAAGTACATCTATTCACAAAACGAGCTAAACATGCGACAGCACTGATGGATGGAGCTAATCAATGATTACGACTGCACCATCGAGTATCACCCTGGTAAGGTGAATGTGGTAGCTGATGCGCTTAGCTGAAAGTCTTCTTCTCTCTCTAAAAAGAAGGCACAGTTGAGTTCCTTGGTATGCCATAGATGGGATATGTTTGTTTCGTTGCGATAGATGGATGTACAGATGGGAGTTTCCTTGCGAGTAGGACTTTTAGTACGTATGCAAGTCAAGCCTACGCTGAGACAGCAAATCAAGGATGCACAACAAACAGATGATGCAGTGCAGTTGATCAGATCAGAGTTTGGCAGCAAAAAGTGTGATGGGTTCCATGAGTCTGAGGATGGACTAGTTTGCTATCATGATAGGATGGTGGTCCCCAATGCTGATGATCTAAGGAAGCTAGTGCTCGAGGAAGCACACACATCGATGTATGCTATGCATCCAGGAGTCACCAAGATGTATCATAATATGAAGGACTTGTATTGGTGGCCCGACTTGAAGAAAGATGTAGTTGAGTTTGTGGCTAGGTGTGTGGTATGCCAGCAAGTCAAGGCTGGGCATCAGAAGCCGGCAGGTACGTTACAACCCCTGCCGATACCGCAGTGGAAATGAGATCATATAACCATGGATTTCGTATTTGGTCTACCCAGGACAACTAGGAATCATGATTCCATTTGGGTAATAGTGGACAGATTGATGAAGTCTGTCCATTTCATACATGTGAAGACAACATATACAGCTGAGAAGCTCACTCAGGTATATGTGGATGAGATAGTACGTTTGCATGGTGTGCCAGCAACGATAGTCTCCGACAGAGGTCCTCCGTTCACGAGTCGTTTCTGGGAACAGTTGCACAAAGCATTGGGAATGCAGTTGAGGTTCAGCACCGCTTTCCATCCACAGATAGATGGACAGTCTGAGAGGACTATTCAGACTTTGGAGGATCTTCTTCGGGCTTGTGTTTTGTAGTTCCTAGGCAGTTGGGACGTACACCTCAGTTTGATAGAATTCGCCTACAACAATAGTTATCAGCGGAGCATTGACATGGCTCCTTATGAGGCCTTATATGGCAGGAAGTATATATCTCCATTATGTTGGTATGAGTCTGATGAATATCAGCTTTTGGGTCCTGAGTTAGTACATCAACAACAAAAAATATCAAGGTGATACAACAACAGTTGAAAGTGACACAGGACAGGCAGAAGTCTTATGCAGACAATCGTCGACGACCTTTGGAGTCTTGGGTAGGAGACAAAGTGTATCTTAAAGTCTTGCCATGGAAAGGTGTGCTAAGGTTTGGCCAGAAGGGTAAGCTAGCACCCAGATATATGGGGCCATACCCAGTCATAGCACGTATGGGCAAGGTAGCTTACAAGTTAGAGTTGTCTCCAGAGTTGCTCAGGTTACACCCAGTGTTCCATGTCAGTATGCTGAAGAAAAATCATCCGGATACAGGAACAGTGATACAGCCAGTCGAAGTTGAGCTTGATGAAGATGTGACCTACGAGGAAGGTCATGTGATAATCCTTGATAGAAGAGTTAAGAAGCTGAAGAGGAAGGACCTGGTTCTTGTAAAGGTTCTGTGGCATCATCGTGGCGTTGAGGAAGCCACGTGGGAGCTTGAGGAAGAGATAAGGAGGAAGTATCCCTCACTTTTCTCTTTGGATTTCGAGGATGAAATCCCTTTGTAGAGGGTTATAGCTTGTAAGGACCCTGACCTACGTTTAGGGCTTATCCTATTTTCTTTGCTTAACCCTGATGGTTAGTTGCTTGCTAATCACCTTTAGTGGTGATTAGGGTTGGTTGGTGCTTTGTTGAGAGCTGGAGGTGCTACTTGCAATAAACCGAATTCTAGGGTTTGTGGGCAAGTTTGTCATCTTGTGAGGTGTTCCTCCCTCTCCTTGCTTCCTCTAGTGTTGAGAGGAAGGGTCGGGCTCGTTGCTTGAGTTCCTTTTGGGCTTGGATGAGCCTTGATGAGCCTTGTGGTGCGTTGCCTTTGCCTTTTTGGACCTTGTGTCGGGCAAGTGAGCTTTGTGTTGGCCTAGGTGTGTCGGCCATGCTTGTGTCGGCCTAGGGAGTGTGTCGACCATGGTGTGGAGGTGTGTCTCCCATGGACCCTTTGACCCTCTTTGACCTCGTTTGTGTCACCACTAGTGGACACTTGGTGCTTGGTGCTTGCATGTGGCAATGGCCTTGGACATGTGTTTAGAGCATGTTAGAGTGGTGGCTTTGCTCATGGACAAGTGTCCCTAGGTGGGAGACACCTTGCCTTGTCTTTCCTTGGTTTCTCCTCCACCCTCTTCTATATATGTGTTCCCTTTCTCTTGCTAAGGATCCCTTTAGTTCCTTAGTTTCCTCTCTCCCTTGGTGCATGACACCCTCTTCCTTTGCAAGCTTGGTGGCCGATCCTTCTTAGAGCCTCCTTCTTCCTCTAGTGGTGGTTGAACCCTAGAGTGCCTTGCTCTTCTTCTTGTGGTGGAGCTTGGAGCTTGCTTAAAGCGGGTTACATAACTCCTAACCCTAACTACATTACCATCTTCTATGTTCTTGTTTGTATGTTGCTTATGATCGCCTATGTATGTTGCTAGTTTGGTTTCTTTCTTAGTTGCTTCTTGTTGGCCAAACTATGTTCTAGGGTTTCTTGTTGAGCAACACCCATCTCCCTCCTTTGGTCTAGAGAAGTGAGCGTGAACCCTAGTATCATGGGCAATACTCCTCTTTCGTTTAAGTTGAGAGGTGAGCTTGTGTTCTAGTTGCTTGAGCAACACCCTTCTCTCACCATGGATTCAAGAGGTGAGCTTGATGGGGGTTTTAGACCTTTGTTAGGGTTGTCCTTTGTGTTTCCCAATTGGTGATAAGAAGGTGTGCAAGACCCCTCTCTCTTGGTTGTTGAGAGGTGAGCCATCTTCTTGATCCATTAGGGTTTTGGTGCCCTTGTGCTTGAGGTTGGTGACGACCTTGTCGGGTGGCATCTTGGCCGATACAGTCTTGAGGTTGATGTTGCCCAATATCATCCTTTGGTCTAGATCTTGGGTCGACAGGTTGTGGTGTTGTGACGGGCGTCACACCCCTGGTCCTTGCCTTGTGGTGTCGGGCGTCACACTATGTTGAGTTCCCTGCCCGACACACATAACCTAGGAGTGGCTTGGGGTCGTTATATCTTGGACGTTATAGAGTTAGTGGCTACCTCGGTGCTGGGCGTCATGACTTATTAGTGATGTCCGACAAAGTGTCACATGGTATCCCTAGCCGTTGCACACAGATGCCCGACGGAGTGTTGCACGACATGGTGTTGCACGTTACACCTGTTGCACGACACGCCTTTGGGATGAGTTGCACGATATGCTAGTGGTCGTTATGCTTTGGTTGCCCAATACATGAGGTGCACGACACAGCATTGCACGATACACCCTAGGTGCTGCCCGTTATCCTTGTTGGGTGCTTGACCGTTGTGAGGCTAGAGTGTTGGGCGATAGGGGAGAGTACCCTGCCCGATACTACCTTTGGTGAGGGTAGTGGATGTTTCTAGTGAGGGTCTTGTTCCTTATGGAAACCGATATGCTAGATCTTGTCCTTGCTATCACGTTTTGTTTATAATGGTGACCCTTGATATGCTTGATGGTAATTGAGGTGGTAGATTACATCTATGAAGTCTTGATATTACCTTGTTTATGATCATCTTGATTATCTGAATAATGTTGAGTCAATGGTAAGCATGTAAGATGCTTTGCATGATGATATGACCTATGTCTATGGTCACATGTTGAGGCATGATTGATAAAGCTTATAATCATCTATGTTGGATAATATGATTCTTATGTCAATCCATGATAATTGTGCATACTGACCATGCAGGTGTTTCATACAGATGCATAGCCAGGTAAAGGGTTATGAGGTATATATATGTTTGAGTAACACTGCTCTGATGGTTACTCTTGATGATGAGATGATATATGTGTTTTGGTCTGAAGACCTGAGTTTGGCTAAAGTGCCAGTTGAGGTGTTATCCTCTGATGATGATCTGGGATTGATATCCCAAGTGATGAGAATGCTGGTTGAGGTAGTGGTTTCTTGTGATGAGGGATTGAGATCCCAGAACAGCATGATGGTGGCAATAATAATGTAGCTTTACATTATGCATATGTTACAACTTGGTTGCCTCAACAATACACTTCAAATATATTAACTAATCACAGTGGAACATATCATGTAGTTTGCCCTGGCCATAGATCCATCATCGTCAGGAGCTGGAGATGGTGAAATGGGTTCTCCTGCGGGTTAACCCGGAGCGTATATTGTTGAGTATGTGAGGTTTCTCCTAGCCTAAAGTGAGGAGGTAAGAGTGCAACTTCGGTTGTAGACTCCAGGGTGCGGATTCAGGCTCGTAGCCCAAATATGATAAGAGCATGGTGAACATGCCCATGGCTCAAGACGTGTGATATGGGAGCATGAATGTGTTCATGGCTCAGAGCACGGCGAACAGACCCGTGGCTCAGTTTCACTAGCGTCGATACCTGTACCAAGGTGGGCTAGGCAGAGGGTAGCCTGACCCTGTGGTTGAGGCCACTTAAGCAAGAGACTGTGGTCCTGCTTGTGTTGTACTCATGCACTGACCACGAGGTGGGAGGTCGTGGAGTCCGGCTCTTCCATTGACCTTGTATGGCACCGGCTTGAGTTTCGCAACCGAAGGTTGGATTTGAGCGGTACGGCTCACTTCCTCAGGGCATAATAAATCATAATCCAGCTGAATAGTACCTATTTCTTAAGGCAAAACACGGAACATTGATTGAGGCCTTGTTTGTGTAGTTAATCTTATTATACTTGCAGTTGCTTATATGTTCCTTATGTTATGTGGTAAGATCTTATAAATCTTATCTTGTTAATCATGTTCCATAATGAAATACTTGGTTATATGCCTTCCGTACATCTCGGTAAGCTTGATGGTATGAATAGCTTCGCTATATAGACTGCTCTAGTTGTACCTTTTATCAGTAATCTGCTGTTGTTGCTTTAATCTTCCTGAGGTTCTATGGTTTCGGCGGGGAGTTATGTTTCTCGCTGGGACTGTGTGTCTCACCCCACTGGTTTATAACCTTTTTAGGTGTTCGAGCTAGACGTGGTGGTGGTCGCGGGGTTGCGGCCGAGCAGCAAGAAGAGCAGTAGAAGGCAAGAGATGGACATGTTGTTGTTTTGGTTGTTTTGTAGTAGAGTCTTAGAGTCATCCTTGTACTCTCAGGTCCTTGGGAGCATTTTGACGTTGTTTCATGATGTATGGCTGATGATGTTTTGTATACCCTACTGTTGGCCGGATGTGGGTCGTTATGTACATATAAACAGGTGTTGAACTCATGTGATGGCTAGACAGCTGATCTCCTAAGTTGTGAACACGTATCCAGCTTGTAAATGTTTATATAACATGTTTTCTTGCAGGATGAGGACTTGAATGTAATAATTTCTTAGTTTATCCACTTTCCGAAATTGGTTTTAATTAACTCGTGTTTTTGGTAATCTGTGGTTTATGGTATCTTCCGCACGTTTTCACGTAACACCTCGTCGTTTGTGTGATCGCGGGATGTGTTGCCACAATATATATATATATATATATATATATATATATATATATATATATATATATATATATATATATAGCGTAGCAATCTAGTGAGAAACATCGTACACTGAGAGCATGAGAGACATTTGAATAACTGCATATTAGTAACTATTTTTTAAAATCCAACTGTATAGATGGAAAAAACATCATTTTATTTACCTTCTTGCAAAAAATCATTGCAATCAAACATTGATTACATGTCCATATGTACAATATACACTTTTTACATCCAACGATCAACCTGAAATTCAATATAGAGCGTCGAAAAATATTTGGTTGTTGTGAATGATCTACAAATTGGATGGTGATAAAAGTTTATAGCAAGGTAGATATTAAGGTATACTTGTAATCTGTACGGTTGGATTATGAAAAATTGATCTATGTGGAGAGTTATTCAAATGCTTCTCATGCTCTCACCAAATATGTTTCTCACTGGATCGTTGCCATATATATATATATATATATATATATATATATATATATATATATATATATATATATATATATATATATATACACACACGCTTCGCCATAAAATAAGTTTTGATGATGAATGTGAAGCATGGCTATGGCCAAAACCCCAGATGTGTATGTGCATGGTTGTGATTATTTATTCTTGTTGATAATCGGTCTACGTACCAAGCTTCTCTCTCCTTTCCAAATGTAAATTAATACTCTTCTTCCTATTTGCCCTCATATGTAACTCAAAGTTTTTCCCATATACAATGTACTAAGAAACAGAATAGTTCTAATTTACGTTTTGATGTGAGATGACAATCTGCACAGTGAAATGACCAGCTCATGAGACAACCTAATCAACTGGATGACCAAGGAGGCCAAATGACAGGAGGAAGAACCGACTGACTGGTGGCCCAACCAACTGACTCAAGATATCCAGATGATGCTTGGACCTGAGAATCAGACGACCACTTCAAAAGAGCCCAATCGAGTGACTAGGAGGCGAGCCGACCGTTTCTAGAGTTGAACTGATCAACCTGGATTGGTTCAAGCATAGATCTTCACCAACAACAGGTTACATATGATGTGAACCATAGGTGGTAGTAATTCCTTGTGGCTCTAAGGAATTATATTAGTATGGCCATAACCATCGCTTGTGTATTTTATTTATTGCATATTCTTGTTTGTGGTTATAGCTCGTACATGATACATATTATATATGTGGTGACTGGATAAAGTATATGTATTTATATGTATGTACACAAAATCCCTCAATTATAAATATCAAGTCTTAGATGCTTTCCAAAAGCGGCACACATGAAAAGATTGATCAACCAAGCGTAGGTTACGTCAAAGCGTGGTGTGCCTTCTATCTCGTGGAAGTGTAATGGTGGTAATGTAGTTTCCACCAAAGCGGGGTGTAATATTATCATGTTAGCTTTTGGGTTAGGCTTGACTAGTGATAACTTGGTGAGAACATGCACCAGAGGCATGCAGATGATTATGGCAAAGAGTTATGTGTATCATCTATCCAAGAGTTGTATTCAGATGCAATTGGCAAGTTGGCCTACCTAAATAATCTAGTTGTGGGTGATCAGTCAAAGTTGAGTCATGACTTGATGACATGTGGATCTTGGCCCACTAGAATATTGTACGTTACAATATTCTGAATTGATATTGAGGGCTATCAATTTGAATAAAATAGTGGGAGCGTTAATTAAGACCTAGTTAATATCGTCAAATTCATCAAATCGAACCAAATAAAAATGTTTTGAAAACGTTGCAGTATTTTTTTGTAGAAAGTCAAACACAAACATGTTCAAATTGCGACCAATCCTCAAGAAGGACAAAATGGGATAAAGTTCCACAATTGGTTAACATCAATGAGCAAAAGCTCTATGTCCTTGATAGACCAATGCTAGAGGAACCTGCTCCAAATGCACCTAAGGCTAAATAGATGCTTATTGGAAGCACACCAATGATGCCATACATATTTAAATACCTAATGCTCTGTTGTATGAACTATGAGTTACATAAACAACATGAAAAGCATGGACATTCTCGAGATGGTAACACATCTTAAGAATCATGTAAAGCAAAGAATGTATAGTCTCCAAAGCGCTAATTGAGTGCAAACTAATAGAGGGGATTCCAATAGAACCCCATGTGCTCATGTGATTAGACATATGGAATGACTGGGATTTCTCTTAGGTTAAGAGTTCGTCATGAACATGATTATGCAAGCGTTGCATGAATCATATAGTCATATTATCAAATTCTTGACATGTTGATGCCAAAAACAACAAAGAAGGACAAATCCATGATGATGATCAGTGGAAGTGAGTCCTAGGGCAAAGCCAAGGCTAAGAAGTGTTCGAAGGCTAAGCTAAAGTCTAAATCTTCTAGACTCAATATATGGAGAAGGGTAAGTGTAAAAGGAATCTATCCTTTTCACTTAGAGGATAAAGAAAAGAAAGTGGCACCATTGTCACTTGTTTGGACATTGGAAAGAACTATCCTCATTATAGTGTGTAAATGATGTGTTTGTATGTTTTTTGTTGAAATTGGTTGCACATGATAAATATAGATGGCTTGCATGACATGTATATGTATAAATTGGTATATAAAAGCCATCTATATTCTTTAGGACAATAGATGGCTTGTATATAGATACATGACATACAAGCCATCTATATACAACACCTACTGATGTGCAACCAAATTTAACAAGTGACCAAGAACCCATGATATTCATTTACCATTCCACAAGTCAAAAATTCCAACATGAAGCACATGTACACACTACATGCTTGAATATTGTGACCACTGCAACATGAGATTGCTCCTAGAAGGGCGATGTCCTTACCAGTTCAGAACTTGATAGGTGCCATTTTGTATGATGCAAGGGGGTATAATTAGTTTTCACATCAATCATATGTCTAAGTTCTCTTGTTGTAAATTTTATGAAAAGGTGGTATTTGACTATATATGAGAATCAATGTAACTATATCATGTGTAAAGTAAATTTCATTATTTCAACAAATGATATATTGCTATTTGTGACATTTCCCAAGTATGATCTTGATGGCCCTTATTTATAGATTGCACTTTGGAGATGCCACAAATTCTCAAGCTACGGATTATTTTTCTTCTTGCGCTCAGTGTCATTGTCTTAACATTTCACTCATGTTTTGTTTCCTTGCGCCCTAGACTCTTTGGATTTTAGTTTTTGTTGAACCCCCATCATCATCTCCTTCAGTTGCAACAAGTTCACTTTCTAGCATTCACAGCCAACCTAGGACCCATGTAAGGGCTCTCTCTATGACCGGAGAAGTGAGGGGAGCTTGCTAGTGACGATTTATTTAGGCTAAGATTTCCTCAAATCTCTAGTTGGATTCAACATCTCAGGGCCATGAGTTGCTGCTCCTCTTCGATCTGTGAACAAACTTACTACGCAACGTTTTTCTATTTAAACTTAAATTGATTTTACCCACGTGCAAGTTCTAGCTTTCAATCTCAAAGCCAATAGACTTTTTTTCATATATAGTTCTTTCAGTTGACAGTGCCAGCGTCATCCTTATTGCTTCGTATCTAATCTGTTGGTGTCTTTATACATACATAAACATAGAGTGATCAAGAATTTTTTGGACTGGCTTCACCACCGAAGAAACACCATTTAAGAAACAAAACCAATAAAGATTAGCCTGCGTATATATACAACTCCCACCAGCAGCAAACTGCCAATCATCAAAGTCACCCCATGAATAGTCGAGTGTGACTTTGTACTGGTTCAGTACCTGTGCAATTCTGGGCCCAATGCATTTTCCGCTGGATTGTCCAGCATCCGGGCCCTTCCTTGCATCAGGATTTTCCCTGATTTCAGATTTGTCTGCCTTACTTGCCATCAGGTTCTTGAAGAGCCATATGGTGATCCGGAAACTGCTTGGGATAGGTCTAGACAACGATCCGTATACCTGCTGCTCAGCCCATTTTGGTAGGGTGAGCACGTGCTATAATTTGAAGTGGCAGAGACCAAGGCCTGGACCGGATGAGGCGGGGACGGAAGGCAACTCCAATTAGATTGCTTGAACTGCCGCAAAGGACTTGAGCAAGGAGATACCGGTAATGACATGTTTGGCCGCAAGCTCCCTATCATGTCACTGCAAAGCAAGGTGGACAAAAATTTCAAATGAGTTTCGTTGAAAGCTGTGTAAACAAACCAACACAGCGCTAGTGCATATAAATATCAAGATCATCATAGTAACAGGCAATCTCAATTACCTGGGACTTTTTAGTGCTGGGGAATGTGCTATGGTATGCCTCATTGAAAAGTTTCCATCACGGATAGGAGATCTACTCCTATTGTATGCAAAATCAATCGGTGTCTGCATAAGAGTAATGAAGATAAGTAACTAAAGACCGTTCTAGAAGGAAATAATTTATATATAGAGAGAGAGGGGAGGGAAAATCAAGACAAGCAGGTGGTAATCAATTAATCTGTCTGATTGGTATGGCCTGCTATAAATTTGTGGCTCACAAGTTCTCAAGTTATGCGTAATCTAAATAACATCTAGGCCCCGTTTGGCCGGCATCTTTATAACTACGGCTTTCTATATATAAATTGATCCTTAATTTAACAGTAAATAATATCTGCTGTATTCGATTCGGTATTCGTCTTCGTTATTTGGCGAGCTTCAGAATCCTGCCGTGTTCAGCGGGAGTGAAGACTGCCGCGGGGTGAGCCCGCCATCGGTCTTGGTGAGCCTGTTGGCATATCTTTTTGCATACTGCCGCTTCTTGCGTACTAAGATTTTCACGGCTGCCGGGGCTAATGATCCGAAAATTTAACGTGAAAGACGTACGTAACTGCCGCATTTCCAATGGCAGGACCCGAACGGCCCCCTAGAGCTTTCAAAATCAATCACACTATAGTAGACTGTTTTTTTTATTTCTAAAATGACATTTTTAGCATTTCATACGAGAACATCATCGTTTTCCAATAATATTTGATAATCGGCATTGCGACCAGGAAGTATCGTTCCATTCACGTTTGTAATTCAATAGATTTTGAAGGTTAAATTAAAATGTTTGTTTTTTTAGGACCATGAAAACCAATACCTACGGGATGTAATTTTTTTTATAAGAAGCCTCTGCCCATACGTGGAACCTGTTGGAATCAAAATTACTAGAACTTGATGAAATCATTACCATCGTTGGAGAGCGAGTTCCATCAGCCATGTGATAGGCCTCCCTCGTGCTGGCCATTGAAAAGTTTGTTTTGGCTTGATCTCGGACAAATGGATGTTCCATAAGCTGCGCAGCTGTAGGTCGGGCAGATGGTTCACGCTGCAAGCAAAGTTTCACAAAACTTTTTGCTTCATTTGAGAGATGGTCAGGAATTTCAGGCATATCCTTGCTATTCCCTATTTTGAATATTGCTTGGACCTGGTTTACAAAAGAAAGGAGACATAAATACAAAATCCTGCTGATAGCATAGAACCGGTACTCAGAAAATGTAAAACTTTAGTTAATCAAAGAGTACTAACCCCGGTGAAGCTATTCCAAGGTGGTTTAGAAGTGGCCATCTCTATAACAGTACAGCCAAGGCTCCATATATCAACAGGCAGGCCATAACCATTACCATTCATAATAACCTGAATTCAAGACACGTGGTCAAAATGTATATAATGACTTGAAAATCAAAACACCCAAAAGTAACAGACTTTAAATTCGTACCTCAGGAGCCATCCAGTAGGGACTCCCTTTAAATGAGTGTATTGAAGTATAAGATGATATCTGCATGGCATATCATATCAAAGCATCAACAGTTAGTACTTATACTTCACAAAAGATTACAGAATATAAAACATTTACGATTCAAAAAAAGGCAGGCCACACAGCCATTAGATTCAACAGAAGTAGATATAGGGTTTTCTAATACGAAAAGATGTTGTGAATAAACATTTCCGTCATTCCCCTTACTAAATCGTATTTACAATTGCAAACGACGGATTGTGGTTCAGGAATAATGTTCATTCTGTGCAAAACCCAAACTAATCATGTTTATAATGGCAAACGATATATTGTTGTGTAGGAACAAAGTGTAATTTACAAAGTCCAACCAATCTAAAGAGACAGCATCCACCTGAACAGGGCAGGCACTAAAAGCAATGGAAGGTCCAATATCTAACCAAAAAAAATTGACCGGCTTTATACCTATTATTATGTTGCCAAAATTCCTGTTTAAGTCAACAAAAGGGACCAGGAGAGCTATAGTAACAATTCTGAAACTTCATGTATTTGACGCTTGGATTTCACATAACCTAATATAAAGGTATCCAGTGGAAAATTCCTGTCCTAATGGAAGTAATTTAGCTATAAACAATAGTGAATTACAAATACATGTATATAGAGACTATATATGTTTTTTATAGCTACGGGAGGATTCAGAAAAGGAAGACCGCAATTTGTAATCGATCAGAACTCCTGTCATATCTCAGAATCCATCATTTATATTCATATACATCAGACTAAGATGACAAATGTGCCAAAGACATCGCGGAGAGAGTGCACTGGTCCTAGAATTCACACTAGGCCTGAAGTGATATAGTAAAAATATGTTGTTTTGTTTTTTCCACCAAAAATTTAATTATTTTCTCATCTATGTATGTCTCTCAGTCAGTGTTTTGCAAAGCAACTTTGTTGCTAAAAGACTTACATGCTTAGCCATGCCAAAATCAGCCAACTTGACTTCTCCATTGGAGCCCACAAGTATGTTTGCACCCTTGATATCCCTGCAATGAAACAGAGAATTCAGATTCGAAAACTGGTGAACAACGAATACAAGGAAGACTTCCAACATACATCCAGAGGTAAGAAAAATAGGAGCATGCATACCTGTGAATTGTATTTCTGGCATGCAAGTATGCAAGGCCAGAAAGGATTTGACCAGCATAGCTACGAATGACGGCCTCGGAGAACGGGCCATACTCCTGTAGCAGCTTGTTAATAGACCCTCCTGAGACGAATTCCAGGTAAACTGAAAGCGATCCTTCAGCCTGGACATGAAACAGAGAAAATGATCTGAGGCTCTAGCATTACCAAGTAAAAGCACACCGTCTAAAATTTTTGATACCCTTACAGATACACCAATCACTCCAGAACCACAAGAACATACAGCAAGTATACAACAAAAATTTAAATGTAAAAGGTAAAATGAAAAGTGCCTCTGTTGGTTCTGAGCAGTTGGATTTGTAGGAGTTATATCTTTGAAGTAGGACATGTTAGTTCAGAGATAATAAAAAGAAGATGTAGATTTTTGCAATGACTCCCTAGCAATGAAAACAGAAGTTGTAAACTGAGAAGTAAGAAGAATTCAGGATTCTGTCGCAGGAAACACAGAAAACTCAACCATCGAGATTGTATTTGTAATAAAGCTGGTCTCTGCAGCACGGTAAAATCGAATTTTTTTTGTGAGACTTAAGATATGGAAACCGTGAATATAAAAATGTGCCAAGACAAGAGCTCACTCAGAGTGAGTAAGATTTAATAGAAAGAACGCCGCTCTGTGTATGTTCAATGATTAAAGTTAGGTGTGGGAAACCTACAAGGTATACAGATCCATTGGGTGTGAAACAAATTAGGCAGGCATATTACATCTTGAGATATACATGAACAGATAGAAAGTACATGCATCTGTAGATGCTGAAGAATCTTGTGCACAATTAAAAAGAGGAGAGAAAGTAAAATTTGAAAACAATACGATTGCACTTACCAGCTCACTGCCATAGTAACGGACAATGTTTGGGTGCGACAGCTCTCTCAACATGTTTATCTCCTGCAAGAAACCAAGTGATTGAAAATTCAGGGGAAAAAACCCACCATAGAATCCTTTTGCATCATGAAAAGATGGAAAGAAGAAGTTTTCTTCTTCTTTAAAAAAAAAAAAAAAGACAAACCTGGTTGAGCTGCTTGAGGCATTCTTTGGAATTGGCGTCACCGGAGATGATTTCAACTTCCTTTATGGCACACATTTGGCCGTTTTCACTGGCAGCGTTAAGAAGATATGAGGACAAGAGAATTTACGAATGGATGGAGAAACCAAATCTAGGGAAGCAGTGAGTGAGTCACCTGTGAAAGCCAGCATAAACATTCCCAAACGTTCCCCTTCCAAGAAGCTTCCCTTTCTTCCACTTTGACTGAAGAGAGTGAGAAGCCGGCGCCACAGAAGACGTAGGCGACCCGGGAGGCAGAGGCAACGGGTGCGGGCTCCTCGCATCTTCCAGCTGTTGTTTCCCCATAGGAGAGTCAGGCGCCACAACTCCAAACATCTTGGCCGTCGTCCCACTACCCACAGGTGACGAGCCTTGCAGGGCATATCCTCTAGGCCTGGGACTCGGGCTTAGCGACCCTGTACGAGACCTGGTGTTGATGGGAGCCACGGCACGCCTGGAGTCGATGTTGGCAGCGGCAACAGCAGCAGTGGTGAAGTATGTGGAGTGGATGGATCCTGCCCGTTTGGGAGAGAGTGGAACGGGGCTTGTTGGTTCGGTGGCGAAGTGCTGCTTGTTCCTGAACTCTGGCGCCATGCTCCTCCCCCTGGGGGTTCCTGATGAATCGACGTATCTGAATCATGAAAGGAAGGTAAAGTAATTGAGTTTTGGAAGAATAAATTTACCAAGCGCAAGCAGGACGGACAGATTGGAGTGCAGTGAGCAATTTACATGGTTAAGAAGGCTACGAATGGCAGAATCTCCCGAGAAAGAACACAGGCACAGAGACGACAATTCCAGAGGCGTACACGGAAACTAATACAACGACGGGAGGAATCAGCTCTCACACAAGGAGACAGAAAAGGCGGCTCCTTTTGTTCGGGTTCCATCTAAGATCCCACGAGTGTTCGGCTAGGGTGCGGAATTGGAAAGAAATGCGTGATTATGCTGAAGATAGGGTGAGGGAACAAACACGTGTAATTGGAGCCAAGTACGAAAAAAAGATGAAGAAGGAAGTGAGTAGGAAACTGGGTGCTAGAGTGTGCTTTAGATTTATCAGAAATCAGAAAAAGGAGGGGGAAACAAACAACGAAAAACCCGTAGCTTTTGTTCGTAATCCAAACACACACGATCTTTTCTTCGTACCTGTACGCCGCCAGATCGGGTGCAGAGGAATCATCATACGACCCAGACGAGCTAGTACTGGACTGTCCCGACGGCGTGGTTGCCGAATCATGTGTTGGCCTTGGTAGCGGGTGCGCCTCGGTTGGTGAGAAGAGCGGCGACGGGGAGGAGGAAGGTGAGAAGAAACCCCCTCCACCGATCGACGCGCTCCTCGGTGAGGACGAGACATGTGCGTGGGAGTCGACTACTGCTGCGTTCCTGGCGGCTACGGCCTCGTCGAAGCTGCGCGCCTTCTTCTCGTCCTTGGCGGCGGCGCGGGTGTTGGTGCGTGGCGAGGCCTTGGTTGAGGCCGGTGAGGACGGGTTGGAGGACTTGGATGACTTGCCTTTCCACCAGGACGGCATCGGCATGGCTGAAGGACGGTGGTGGAGAATTGGGGAGGATTGTGGATCGATCGGGATGGGGGGTTGGGGAAGGAGATGGGGGAGAAGAGGGAAGGGGGGGAGGAACCGAGGAGGAGAAGGAAGGGGGTGAGGAAATGAGGGAGCAAATGGGTAGCGCGAGCGAGCACTTGCGAATTGGGGGTGGGGGGGTTAGTGTGTTGTGGGATGGTAGCGTGGGTGGGGAGAGTGGGGGTAGAGAGAGAGAGAGGGTGTGGGGGACAGCTCAGCTAGTTGATGGTGGCCGGCGGGCGTGGTGGTGTGAGGATTGGTATTGGGGCACGGTAATGGCGTTGTAGTTGATGTTGGTGGTGTGGTTGGGTTTGGGTATCCAGGCTGCGACTTGGGGGCGGCTCAGTCGGGTGCGGGTGCTAGTGCCTAAGACGACGGTGACGTGGACGCGTCGGGTGACGGGAGGGAAGGAGATAGATGGAGAGGGTGGGGGGATGGTGAATAGAATCTTCCTGGTTCTTTGTGCTTTAGATTTATCATCATCTCTCTCGGTCTCTCTCACTTCACCGGGTTCTCTCTCTCTCTCTCTCTCTTTGTTTCTCTCTCTTCTCTCCTCTCTCACTAGTCACTTCACACCACCTGGGCCACCTCCCACTCTCTCTAGTCTATCTCTATCTTTTCTCTCTCTCCCCCATATGTCCGTGTCCCTTGCACACCGCACCCCCGTCTCTCTCACTCACTCGCTGTCTCTCTCTCTCTATCATCCTTCACGCTGCTTCCTGCCGTGTCCTGAAGGGAAGCGACGCACTCAACGCTTTGGCCCTAGCCGGGGGCGGGGTACGCTGCCTCGCGGTAGCCAAACGAGAACCCATATGGGTGGGTGGGCCCCCACGCTGATGAGCGTGACTGGTTGTAGGAGTAGCTAGTAAGGAAGGCCAGCAAGCAGCGGAGACGGATGACGAACGCTGGTGTGCGGTAGGGGAAGTGATGTAAGTATTTACTATTTAATTATTATTTATAATAATAAGTTGCCAATTATTATTAATAATCTAAACGGGGGAATTACTGTTTGAGTCGTCGTTTACCTACGGTCTTGATGTATTGGACATATTGTCCGAACACAGAAGATGTTAACCCGTCTACCTGCGTGAGAGGGAGAGTGGGGTTGACCTCGTATAGCGAGCGAGCAAGGCTGAGTGGAACCGGTATGCACTAAAGCTGAAGTAACGATGGCAGAGATAAAGGTGGGTCCGGAGAGATAGCACCGCAACGGGCTGCCGCCTGTTACAGCAGGACGAATGGACGATGTAAGAAAAGCAGGTCCAGGGCCATGACCAGGAAGCTTCGGCGCCGGGGCCACGGCGGCGGGGGTGATGCAGCAGGGTGGCCCTTCGGCAATCTGTAAGAACAATTGCCCACGTTAGGTTTCCTTGTTATTCTAGTTTACCCCACCCCCACCCCCACACGAGCAATGACCCCTATTTGGCAAACCCAAGTCCACCCTTCTTACACCACTCCACTCTCACCCATATCCAAACACGGCTTTCCCTAGTCACAAATCGGTTGGGGACCGGCGAAATAAAACCGAAAGGATAGGATCGGCTCAAGCGTACCGTCCGGTTCCGTTCCATACAAACCCGGCCCGCCGCCTGCAAGGTGCAATGTGTGCAGATAGATCACCACTTCCAGAAACCGCGTTACTAGTGCACACACCCAAGAGCCGGCTTTTGCCTCGTGCGGGTGCGGCCTCTTTCTTGCGCTTTTCTCTAACCACCTTCTCTCTCGTCAGATGATCGGCGCCACCGTCACATGTAATGTGTGGTCTGTGGCGGTCAGTGCACCCACGACAGCTCTGGTTGGCTATTAAATAAATAAATAAAACGATACCATGGCCCACTGACTGCCGACTGCACCGTGTGGCATTTTCGCCGGCAGGCGGCAGGTGTCTGTTTTGTCCTTTTTTCCGTCAAGGTTATTTTGCCGCACAGGTTACATATACTTTCTTCAAGATTTGATTTAGCTACTTTTGTGTCTAAACTCGTGTTCTTTCACTTCATCCGGTTACTTCAAATAGGTACGTTATGCTTGCATAGAATTTCGCTCCCACTCTCTTGTTGAATGAATGAATGGAAACATGTCATCTGAATAGTAAATCGTTCGATCCTTTACATGTTAAAATAAATTGTCAAGTATGACTTTCATGTGTATTGTGTTTACATTCAACTTAAAGCCTTAAAGGAGACCAAAAAATTTATAATAGGCACGTGCGTGTTGGAACAATGCTTTCTAGACTCGAAAAAACTTAGATAACTTAATAATCAAAATCTAAATTATCTTATATTTTTTTATCAACTATTTAGTGGGTATTCGTAATAAACTAAATTATCAATCCCATACAAATTTAAGGGGTGTGAGCATAGTTCAAACGAGAATGATATCGTGTTTTTATTAAAGTGTGTGTGGCCATTGTTGACACTCCATTTTTTTTTACACATCGGAAGAAATTCATGAATAACACAAATTCTCTAGCTAATAATGGAGTCCATTCAAATTCTAGTTGAATTAGTGTACAACCAATGTTGTTTACATGGAATACCTGAACACTTTAGTAATCAAGCTAAACTATATTCATGAGTAAACTCATTTTCCAAGTGCATCCTATGTGTGTGACCCTATAGGTCCCAAGTTTCATTGGCAATGCATGCCCATAACTAACTTATGACATCACGGGCAATGAGAGGTGTCTAGAAACACATCATTACTACCCAAGCAATTAGAAAGTTAGCGAACAACTTCAACCTACAATCAGTGATCATATAGTTCCTTTGTGTGACACCCCGCCATCACACAGACAGCGAGATGAAATGCGAAAACATGTGGAACCATATATTACCGAAAATACAAGTTAATTAAAACCGATTGCGGAAAGTATACATGAAAGAACTTTTACATCTAGACCCTACAGAAAGCATGTTATAAAAATATTACAAGCTTGGATATATGTGTAAGGACCCTGACCTCCGTTTTGGGCTTACTCTGTTTGTTTTGTCTAAACCTTGTGCTTGGTTGCTTGCTAATCACCTTTAGTGGTGATTAGGGTTTGGTTGTGCTTTGTCGAGAGTTGGAGGTGCTACTTGCAAAATAACCTAAGTTAGGGTTGATGGGAAAGTTTGTCACCTTGAGAGATGTCTTTGTCTCTCCTTGCTTCCTCCTGTGTTGAGAGGAAGGGTTGGGTTTGTTGTTTGAGTTGCCTCGGGCTTGGTTGAGCCTTGTTGGGCCTTGTTTTGCTTTGTTTGGGCCTTGCCTTGCTTTGAGGAGCCCTGTATCGGGCAAGGAACACCTTGTGTCGGCCATGGGGTGTCGCCCATGAGTGTGTCGGCCTTTGACCTTTGTTGACCATCTTGCTTTGGTTGTGTCACCCTAGCTTGGACATGTGGACGAACCTTGGATAAGTGGGTGGCATGGCATGTGCATGAGGTTTGCAAGGTGGCAAGACGTTAGACATGTGTCCCTAAGAGGGACGACACCTTGCCTTGGTTCCCCTTTTCCTTTCTCTTCCTTAGGAACCCTTTAGCTCTTTGTTGCTCCTCTCTTCCTTGGTGCACGATACACCTTCCCTTTGGTGTGTTTGGTGGCTGATACATCTTGGTGGAGCAAGTTGGTGGCCGATCCTCTTCTTGAAGTCTTCTTCTTCTTCTTCCTCTAGCTTGGTGGTCGAACCTTAGGTGGACCTTGCTTCCTTGGTGGCCGAAAGTGGTGTGCTTGGAGCTTTGGATCTTGAGGAGTTTGCTTAAGGCAGGTTACATAACTTCTAACCCTAACTATTCTACCTTCTTTTATATTGCATGTTCATATATGATCATGATCGGCCATGCATGTTGTTAGATATGTCTCCTTACTCTAGCATGTACCTTTAATCCTGTGGATATTGTGATCTTGTTGTTGTGGTTGAGGTTGTGTACCTTTGGATCTAGTGGGCCGAACCATAGTTTGGGGCTTTCTTTGGTAGCAACATCCCTTTCTCTCCTTAGTCTAGAGAAGTGAGTTTGAGCTCTAGTGATGTAGGCAATACCCCTCTCTCGTTTAAGTTGATAGGTGAGCCTATACTCTAGTTGCTTGGGAAACACCCTCCTCTCACCATGGATTTGAGAGGTGAGCTTTTGGATAGATGATGACCTATGTTGAGGTTGGTCCTTGTGGTTGCCCGATTTGTGATAGAGGTTGTGCAAAACCCCTCTCTCTTGGTTGTTGAGAGGTGAGTCGATCTTCTTGATCAATTAGGGTTTGGTACCCTTGTGCTTGAGGTTGAAGACGACCATGTCGGTTTGTGCCTTGCACGATATGACCTTGGAGTAGTGTTGCCCGTTAGCCTTGTCTTAGGTTGTACCTTTTGGCCGATATGCCTAGTTGAGCTTGACCGATACCCTTTGTGGAGTTGGAGCTTGGGAGATACACTTTCATGTGTGCTCTGTACGACACACCTTGTTGAGAGGTTGCCTGATACACCCTTGCCTTGTGATGATCTTGGCCGATATGCTATGATGAGCTTGATGGCTTGGTGCCTGATATACCTTGGCCGAGATGATCCTTGTCTTGGATGTGCTTTGGCTGATATGAGGTGTTGAGCGTTATGGAGTAGTACCCAATATGATGGTTGTACAGAGAACCCCAGATGACGCATTAGTGGTTACCATGCTCTTGGACGATAGGATGCCTTGGACGTTAGAGTGTCTTGGCTGACATGAGGGTCCTTTGGACAATATGGGTTGATGGTTGAACGATGGGGCATCTTAGGCGCCATGATCCTGATCGACATGCTTCTTGTTGAGAGGGTTGGCCGATAAGAAACCCTAACCCTAGTGCACGATAGGATCCCTAGTGCACGACAGGATTCTTGGCTGATATGGGTGCCTCTTGCGTACGAAACACCTCTAGCTCAAGCTGCACGACACTCCTCAGTACCAGTTGATCTCTAGTACATGATAGGATGAAGTGTTGTTGGACGATATGATGGCACAAGTGCTTTAGGGTTTGGAACCATAGTCGATAATCTATAGTGAGGATATGATCCTGCCTGATACTCTTTAGGTGAGGGTTGGCGCTACCCGCCCCACCTATAGTGAGGGAAGTTGGGACCTTTGGTGAGGGTTATGGTTAACCCAGGATAACCAAATCAATGGATTAAATTACCTTGAACCTGCATCTATGTTATAATGGGATATGGTTGTAGGTTGTAAGCCAGGAAGTTAGGAAGGATATGATGTTGCTACACATGATAATGTGACACATGTATATGATCACAAGTATGGGGCATGATATATGCTTATGATTGATAATAAAACTATGATATCTACAACTTATGTGTATTATACTCATGGATGTTTCTTTATGCTTGATAGCATGATAATCCTGTTAATCTATGATGGCTTCAGTTATCTCTATGGATGTGTATACTAACTATGCAGGTATTTTTATGTGGATTCATAGCCTGGTAAGAGCTATGAGATGTATGTGCTTGAGTAGCACCAGGTGGTAATGAAATAATGAGAGGATAGGTATGAGGACCTGATATAAGGCTGAGTGCCTAGTTGAGGTGTTATCCTCTGATGATGAGATAAGGGATGCGTTCCCAGAATGCTGATGCATGATTATGATGCATTGAGAGGCAGTGGTTGATATAATGAGGGATTGAGGTCCCAAGACAGTATAATGATGTAATTCTATAAGGCTATGTTTATTCTTTGGTTGCCTCAATAATTGGCTTAAAATATACTAATTAATTATAGATGAACACATCATGTAGTTTGCCCTGGCCATAGATCCATCATCGTCAGTATCATTGTGATGGTGAAACCGGTTTATCTTGCGGGATCTACCTGGAGAGCATATTGTTGAATATGTGAGGTTTCTCCCTAGCCTAAAATAGGAGGAATGTGGGTACCACTATGAATATATGGAGCATGGTGAACATACCCATGGCTCAGGATATGTGATGATGAGCATGATGCGTTCATGGCTCAGATGTATGTACTAGCACCTATGTCAAGGTTGTTGGATCCTAGATGGGTGATTAGATGCTCTAGAGGGGGGTGAATAGAGCTGAAAGTACTTAAACAAAATTCATTAAACCTTCAAGATATATGACAAGATAAGGTTGCTAAATAGGTAATTTGAGTGCAACTAAATCATGCATAGCAAGGATAAGAGAGATTGAACATGCACCAATTAGACAAGCTATTTAGAGTGGTTCCACACTTCAAACTAGAAGTGTGTCAGTCCACTTGCCTAGAGAGGTCAACCTCTAGGACTTCCAACAATTGCATTCTTATATTCATTCATAAGACTTATAATACATGACCAAACAAAGGACTTACCTATCCAATACAAAGAGTCTTCAACCTTACCAAGGACTTACCCACTTTGCAAGAGTCTTCGGCCTTCTCCAAGGACTTACCCACTCTTGCACAAGTCTTCGGCCTTGTAGGAATTACCCACTCTTCTTGGATCTTCCGCCTTTGACTTCACCTTCACTCGGAGAAGCTTTCACCAAGGTCTTACCCACTTGAGCTTGAGTCTTCTGCCTTCTCCAAGGACTTACCCACTCTAGCTCCAAGTCTTCTGCCTTGATCTTCACCAAGGGACTCCTTCCCTTATTCTTCTTCACCTCTCTTGGACAAGAGAGAGAACCTTCATCTTCATGATTGAAAAGATAGAAATGGAGGTGGTGGAAGTGAGAGCCTCACAAGATATACAAGTAGTACTAGCTCTCTTACAGATTTCCTACTCACTCTAATGGATGTAGCAAGTGATTAAGATTAGAGAGAGAGAGAGGAGGCTGTAGGAAGCACTCAACTATAGAATATGAGCCTCACATGGAGTTTGCAATGAATGCTCTACCTTGGAATGAAGCCCAAGGGGTCCTATTTATAGTTGGGGATGCCTCTTAACCTTTGGGAACACTTGTGAATGAAAACTAGCCGTTTTGTGGCTTGTAACGGATCTATTTTCACTTGTTGCAACTCCACAACGGCTAGAAACACTTTTCTGCACTTTTTTGTACAGTGCATTCGGTCGAGTTTCAATGGGTGTAACTGGACCGATCAAGTAGTCCACTACCCAATTGGTCGAGTTCTGTGAGTGCACAACTCGATCGATGCAATCTTCAGAAAATCAACCCAGGTGGATCGGTCGAGTTTCAGGGTGGGAAACTGGACCGATTCAATCTTCAGAAAATCAGTCCAGGTGGATCGGTCGAGTTTCAGGGTGGGAAACTGGACTGATCAAGTGCCTGTAATTGATTTTCAAAGTTGCATTAAAAGTGCTCTAATATTCGATCTAAGTGTTCCTGATATTTTTCTAAGCTTAATTACAAGTCATACAATCATTACAAGTGATTTACAACATGATTCTAATGGATATACATCATATTACAAAAACATGCACTTGTATGACTTTGACTTGTCTTTTCTCCAATTTGATATGCGCAAGTTAGGACAATTGGAGTGTGTCTATACCTAATCTGAAATCACTCAAGTAGAGACATTAGACACCAATATGTGGAATGGTTAGTCATCATCAAAACACGGGTTTAGTCAATTTAGACGTGAGTCAACATTGACCTAATTGACCTTGAGTCAACATTCTCCCCCTTTTTGAAGATGACAAACCATTCCATAAATGTATTGAAAGCTTTTAAGTAAAATCATACCTTTAGAGAAACCTAGGGGTTTCAATGGAATTGAGTTCATATGCTCCCCCTCAATTGATGCTAGTGGAGTTCTCATACTCCCCCTCAATTGATGCTATTTCTCCTGCATGGTTAGCTTTCATAACATTTATAGAATACTATGTCTTCTACTCATATATGTTCTACACATATATGTCTTCTCCCCTTTACCTTCTCCCTTTACATGAACATATTTCTCTTCTTCATGTAAGACATGCCTTCTTCCTCTTTTTAAAAGAATACATACCTTTCTCCCCCTTTGTCATATCAAAAAGTGGGGTTATGAAGAAATAAGAGACATCACTAGTTAAAGAGAAAGGAGATAACATAAATATATATAAGGAGAGTAGAAGATCACAGATAGGGGCTTGTCCAAGCATAGAAAGAAAAGCAAGTTAAAGCATATACTTGAACAACCCAAAAATGCAAGATGAAGTGCTGCAGAAAATAATAAATCGCAATTTTGACCCTCAAGATGATGGAATTTGACCAAAAACCATCGGAGCTCATGGCAAAGCGATGAGTCTTGCTCAGAAGGTTGTTTCTGCATGAAAAACACTAGTATTGCACCAAAAACTGAAACTGGGGCAAAATCTGCATAAAATCCAAAAATACTCCAATTTCTACATATAATGTAGCTCTATGTGCCCTGCATCACAATGTTATGCAAGCAACTCAAGATAGTAGATATGCAATTCAAGGAACAATCTTGAGCATGTATGAGATAAGATACAAGCATAGCATATAGATGAGCAAAGATGCCAATTATAAGCAAGGTTAGAACTACATGTATATGAACTACTAGTAGATGATATCACAAGTTAGGACTACTAGTAGGATCTAGATCATAGCAAGAGATACCAAAAGATACACAAGATAAAGCAAGCTATGAGTAGATGTAGAGATATATCCAAACAAAGAGATATGCAATTTTAGAAGCATGAAAGGATATAACTCACAAGATATGCATCCTTACCAAAAGATGATTACCCCTAAGAATCTCAAGGTTGTATCAACACATGATATACACCTATATAGATGTAGCAATTTAGAGTACAACAGAAGCAATTTTAGACATAACCAAGATATCTAAGGAGATCATCATCAAAACCTGCAAAACAACTCAAAGCAAGTAATTGCAACATATAGATATACCAATTTAGAGCAATTAGAGAGATAGAGTTGTAAGCAAGATTGGCAATTTAGAACATGGCAATATGCATATATAAAGGTATCAAAGGAGTGCCAAAGAATAAGTCTATTGGTTGAGAAAATCTAGTTGAGAGGGAAATTCTCACTCAATAAGCCAAATATATATTCTGTGCACAGTGTTATCGGTCGAGTTCTGTGCATTGACAACTCAACCGATGACAGCTGTTGGCAACACCCATTGGTGCCTATCGGTCGAGTTTCAATGGGTCAAACTCGACCGACAGATCAGCTGTCAAAAAGCACATATATTTCATAAAAACATATTTAAAGGCATGCTAAAAATACAAACCATATCCAAACATGTCTAAGCAAGTTAGTAATGCACTATAGAAGCATTAGAAACAGTTTTTGAGCAAGAGTGTGAAGAGAAACAAAAAATGCCACTTTTGACTCAAAAACCATATGTATAGTGCACACTAACTTGACAAAAGCAAGTTAGAAATGGTTATAAGCAATAAAACATTTACCTTTGTTCTTACCATTCCTTTTTCCACTTGATGTCACCCTCTACACATCTCACCTTTCTTCTTTCATGTGGATTGAGAAGTCAATTTGCAATTTAATAGCTCAAGTCAATCCATTTGCAAGTATCTACAAGAAGAAAGATGAAATGGTCCCCAATCATGTTTTTGGGTCCGGAGGGGTTAGTTTAGCAACCCAAGTCCTATTGCTCTTGGTTGCTTTCTTAAAAGGACAACAAGTAGAATAATGACCAAAATCATTGCAATTATTACAAGTGCCCGTAGCCTTGGAACTGGAGGATTCTTCATTGAAAAATGAAGGTCCTTTGTCTTTGTTGTTCCTTTGGCTACAGTCAAGCCCAATGCCATCTCTACCCATTTGTTTGGTAGTATGGTCTAGGATTTGATTAAGATTCTTTTTATCACCTAAGAATCTTTGCAAAGAAGATCTCAAACTATGATTGTCATGCATAAGAGAAGTAAAGGTAAAACATAATAGATTCATATCATCTCTAGCATGCACAAGATAGATTTCTAAGCAAATATCTTTGGTTATATAAGAAACTTTATCACAAGATAGAGCATCAAAAACTTTCTCTCTATAAGAAAAGATAGTATGAGGGTCAAGAGCAATTACACTACTATGCAAGGAAGCAAGTTCATATACAAGACAAGTAATCTTTGAAGGATAAACTTTATCTACACATTTTATTCCTTGCAAAGTAAGCTCTTGACTCTCATAAGCACATTTAAGAGCATAAGAAACAATAGAGAGAGAAACAATAGTAGTAGCAAGCTCTATAAATGAAGTAGTCATAGAAGGTTGAGATTCTAAAAATTTAATCTTATCAAGAAAGCTAGAATTTGCAAATTTAGAAGCATTTAGTTGACTAAGATAATAATTGGTTAGAATCTCAACACTTGGATTTACCTCATTTAAATCTTTAATTGAGCTTGCCAAGAGGGTGCAATGGCATCTTCCATCTTCAAATTCACTAGATCTTCCACTAGTGCTTTCATTTGTTGATGGAGCCTTCGTGATCCCTTTTTCTCTCTTATTTCCTTCTATTTCTCTCTTTGAAGGCTGCCCATCTTCATAATCACCCATATTCTCCTACTTGTGGAAGTATGCTTGGAGAAGACCTGCTCTGATACCACTTGTTGGATCCTGGATGGGTGATTAGATGCTCTAGATGGGTGATTAGAGCTAGAGATATGGGTAGCTTGCGGAGCTGACCCAGAGGCTGAGGCCTACAAGCATAAGACTACGGTCTTGCTTGATGATTCATGTACTGACCACGAGAAGGTGAGGTCATGGAGTCTGGATCTCCTTAGACCTTGTATGGTACCAGATTGGGCTTCGCAGCTAATGGTTGGATTTGAGCAGGGAAGGTTCACTTCCTCAAAGCATAATAAAACGTAATCCAGACGAATAGTATATCTTGCTTAAAGCAAAACACATAACATTGACTGAGGCCTTGCTTACATAGCTGATCTAGTTGTACCTTGCAGTTGTGTGTACGATCCTTATATTTTATGATAAGTCCTTATAAAGCCTATCTTGTCAATCATGTTCCATAAAGAAATACTTGGTTATATGCCTCCTGGATATCCTGGTAAGGATGATGGAAATAATGGTCTTGGTCAGTATGATGCTCATAACCAGTTATATGTTTTATCTGTTTATATCAATTATCTGCTTTTATTGCTTTAACCTTCTGAAGTTTTATAGTTTTGACGGGGAGTTATGTTTCTCACTGGGACTGTGTGTCTCACCCCGCTGGTTTACAACCTTTTTAGTTGATAACTCTAGACGTGGTGGTGGTCGTGAGGTTGCGGTCGAGCAGCAAGAAGAGCAGTGTAGAAGGCAAGAGATGGACATGCTGCTGTTTTGGTGGTTTTGTTGTAGAGTCCTAGAGTCATCCATGTACTCTGAGGTCCTCGGAGGTGTTTGACGATATTTCATGATGTCTAGCTGTTGTAATTTTGTATATCCTGCTGCTGGCCGTACGTGGCCCATTATGTATGTATAAACATGTAATGAACTCTAGTGCTGACAGTACAGCTGGTTCCGATAAGCTATGGACATATATCCAAACTTGTAATATTTTTATAACATGCTTTCTGTAGGGTCTGGATGCAAAAGTTCTCTCATGTATGATTTCCGCAATCGGTTTTAATTAACCCGTGTTTTCGATAATATATGGTTCCACACGTTTTCGCGTGTCATATTGTTTTCTGTGTGATGGTGGGGTGTCACAATATGTCCACAACTTATCGGAACCAGCTGTATTGTCAGCACTAGAGTTCATCACCTATTTATACATACATAACGGGCCACGTACGGCCAACAGCAGGATATACTAAGATTACAATATCTAGTCATCGTGAAACGTTGTCAAAACACCTCTGAGGACCTGAGAGTATAGGAATGACATCTAGGACTCTATAAAAGACCAAAACAGCAGCATGTACATCACTTGCCTTCTACTACTCTTCTTGCTGCTCGACCGCAACCTCACGACCACCACCACGTCTAGAATGATAGCCTAAAAAGGGTGTAAACCAGCGGGGTGAGACACATAGTCCCAGCGAGAAACATAACTCCCCGTCGAAACTATAAAACCTTATAAGATATAAGCAGATAAAACAGATAACTTGTTATGAGCAGCATACTGAGCAAGACTATAGTATCCATCATCCTTACCAGGATATCCATGAGGCCTATATCCATATTCTATTTATAGAACATGATTGACAAGATAAGCTTTACATGAACTTATCACAAGATATAAGGATTGTACACACAACTGCAAGGTACAACTAGATCAGCTATGTAAGCAAGGCCTCAATCAATGTTCAGTGTTTTGCTTTAAGCAAGATATACTATTCGGCTGGATTACATTTTATTATGCCCTGAGGAAGTGAACCTTCCCTGCTCAAATCCAACCATTGGCCGTGAAGCCCAATCTGGTGCCATACAAGGTCTAAGGAGATCCGGACTCCATGACCTCACCTTCTCGTGGTCAGTACATGAATCATCAAGCAAGACCGCAATCTTATGCTTATAGGGCCTCACCCTCTGGGTCAGCTTCGCAAGCTACCCATATCTCTAGCTCACCTCATCATAGGTTCTAGTGCATACATCCGAGCCATGAACGCATCATGCTCATCATCACATATCCTGAGCCATGGGTCTGTTCACCATGCTTCATATATTCACAGTGGTACTCAGATTCCTCCTATTTTAGGCTAGGGGAAAACCTCACATATTCAACAATATGTGCTCCAGGCAGATCCCGCAGGATAAACCTATTTCACCATCATCATGATACCGACGATGATGGATCTATGGCCAGGGAAAACTACATGATATGTTCATCTATAATTAATTAGTATATTTTAAGCCAATTTTTGAGGCAACCAAAGCATAAACATAGCCTTATAGAATTACATCATTATTGCCATCATCATACTGTCTTGGGACCTCAATCCCTTATTATATCAACTAATGCCTCTCAAGGCATCATAATCATGCATCATCATCATGGGAACACATCCCTTATCTCATCATCAGAGGATAACACCTCAACTAGGCACTCAGCCTTATATCAGGTCCTCATACCTATCAACTTGTTATCTCATTACCACATGGTGATACTCAACCACATACATCTCATATCTCTTACCAGGCTATGAATCCACATAAAAATACTTGCATGGTTAGTATACATATCCATAGAGATAAGTGAAGCCATCATGGGTTAACAGGATTATCATGCTATCAAGTATAAAGCAACATCCATGAGTATATTACACATAATCTATAGAAATCGTAATTTTATTATCAATCATAAGCATATATCATGCCCCATACTTGTGATCATATACATGTGTCACATTATCATGTGTAGCAACATCATATCCTTCCTAAATTCCTAGTTTACAACCTACAACCATATCCCATTATAACATAGATGCGGGTTCAAGGTAATTAATCCATTGATTTGGTTATCCCGGGTTAACCATAACCCTCACCAAAGGTTCCAACTTCCCTCACTATAGGTGGGGCGGGTAGCACCAACCCTCACCTAAAGAGTATCAGGCAGGATCATATCCTCACTATAGATTATCGGCTAGGGTTCCAAACCCTAAAACACTTGTGCCATCATATCAGCCAACAACACTTCATCCTATCGTGCATCAGAGATCAACTGGTACTGAGGGGTGTCGTGTAGCTTGAGCCAGAGGTGTGTCGTGCACAAGAGGCACCCATATCAGCCAAGAATCCTGTCGTGCACTAGGGATCCTATCGTGCACTAGGGTTAGGGTTTCTTATCGGCTAACCCTCTCAACAAGAAGCATGTCAATCAATATCATGGCGCCCAAGATGCCCCATCGTTCAACCATCAACCCATATCGTCCAAAGGACCCTCATGTCGGCCAAGACACTCTAACGTCTAAGGCATCCTATCATCCAAGAGCATGGTAACCACTAAGGCGTCATCTAAGGTTCTCTGTACAACCATCATATCAGGCACTACTCCATAATGCTCAACACCTCATATCAGCCAAAGCACATCCAAGACAAGGATCATCTCGGCCAAGGTATATCGGGCACTAAGCCACCAAGTTCATCATAGCATATCGGCCAAGATCATCACAAGGCAAGGGGGTATCAGGCAACCTCTCAACAAGGTGTGTTGTGCAGAGCACACATGAAAGTGTATTGCCCAATCTCCAACTCCACAAAGGGTATCAGTCAAGCTCAACTAGGCATATCGGCTAAAGGTACAACCCAAGACAAGGCTAACGGGCAGCACTACTCCAAGATCATATCGTGCAAGGCACAACCTGACATGGTCATCTTCAACCTCAAGCACAAGGGTACCAAACCCTAATTGATCAAGAAGACCGGCTCACCTCTCAACAACCAAGAGAGAGGGGTTTTGCACAACCTCTATCACAAATCGGGTAACCACAAGGACCAACCTCAACATAGGTCATCATCTATCCAAAAGCTCACCTCTCAAATCCATGGTGAGAGGAGGGTGTTGCCCAAGCAACTAGAGTATAGGCTCACATCTCAACTTAAATGAGAGAGGGGTATTGCCTACATCACTAGAGCTCAAACTCACTTCTCTAGACCAAGAGAGAAAGGGGTGTTGCTACCAAAGAAAGCCCCAAACTATGGTTCGGCCAACTAGATCCAAAGGTACACAACCTCAACCACAACAACAAGATCACAATATCCACAGGAATAAAGGTACATGCTAGAGCAAGGAGACATATCTAACAACATGCATGGCCGATCATGATCATTTATGAACATGCAATATAAAAGAAGGTAGAATAGTTAGGGTTAGAAGTTATGTAACCCGCCTTAAGCAAGCTCCAAGCTTTAAGCTCCTTGCTCTAAGCACACCACTTTCGGCCACCAAGGAAGCAAGGTCCACCTAAGGTTCGACCACCAAGCTAGAGGAAGAAGAGGAAGAAGACTTCAAGAAGAGGATCAGCCACCAACTTGCTCCACCAAGCTGTATCGGCCACCAAACACACCAAAGGGAAGGTGTATCATGCACCAAGAAAGAGAGGAGAAACAAAGAGCTAAAAGGGTTCCTAAGGAAGAGAAAGGTAAGACATATATAGATGAGGATCAAAGGGGAACCAAGTCAAGGTGTCGCCCTTCCTAGGGACACATGTCCAATGTCTTGCCACCTTGCAAACCTCATGCACATGCCATGCCACCCACTTATCCAAGGTTCGGCCACATGTCCAAGCTAGGGTGACACAACCAAAGCAAGAGGGTCAACAAGGTCAAAGGTCGACACACTCCATCCATGGCCGATACAAGACATGGCCGACACACACCAAGGCCGACACAAGCTACCTTGCCCGATACAAAGCTCCTCAAAGCAAGTCAAGGCCCAAATAAGGGGAAACAAGGCCCAACAAAGCTCAACCAAGCCCAAGACAACTCAAGGCACGAGCCCAAACCTTCCTCTCAACTCAAGAGGAAACAAGGAGAGAGAAAGACATCTCTCAAGGTGACAAACTTGCCCATCAACCCTAACTTAGGTTATTTTGCAAGTAGCACCTCCAACTCTCAACAAAGCACAAACAAACCCTAATCACCACTAAAGGTGATTAGCAAGCAACCAAGCACAAGGTTTAGGCAAAACAAATAGAGTAAGCCCAAAACGGAGGTCAGGGTCCTTACACTTTGTATCTGATATCCAGATTGAAATTGAGGCATGTAATCATCATCCTCTCAACGTTCAATCCATATTCCTTGAACTAGAGCAGACTGTTTGAGATGCATGTGAAGTCACATACTATATATTGAGTCACATGAGTATGGTCATATATTTCTTAGTCTCCCTTATCAAGTGGTCAGGATATCAATCTCATATAGGAGGGACAAATCTCATCTACATCACTCACACTCAATCCTCATGTGTCACAACGCACCTGAGCATCAAATTTATAGAAACCCTTATTCAAGGTCACCTTGGATGATGTCAAAACACATCGAACGATGTGTGATGAGTATAGTGACTTTAGATCTAAGAACCACAATCACCACTATCACTGTGATAGTTGATTATGACTAGCATTCCATGGTCTCCATGTGTCACTCTCGTGGTGGGTCTATCCGATACACAATTCTCTAATATGTACCTATGTGTTTGACTTGATATCACATATCATGACTAATAAGACTCTGTCATCAACACACACTCTAGTCCTATGTTTTAGTGTTGTCTATTTTTATTCCAAAATAATGTCTAACTAGGGACATAACAAGAATGAATGTACTCTTATCATATATATGATCTCATTGTCCAAGTCCTCAACTTGAAGACATATGTCATAGAGTAACATCATTCTTTAGACATCTACCATATTTGTGTCATCATATCATGATTGAAACAAACATAATAGATGGAATTACTTTATAATTATCAAATCAAATATATGATTCCCCATTATAATCATCATATGATTGGCTCTATGGGCATACATACCAACAGACTCCCACTTGCACTTAGAGTCAATCACTTACGAATCTTATTACAAGTGATCTTTAACATGTCCATCATTTTTCTTCTGTACACGAGCTTTTATAGTGGGTTAGAAATATTTTCTTCTAGTCAATATTTTACAAGTTTTCACACCTCCTCAATGTATGACTTTTTACATGAGATGGAATTGCCATAGTATGCTATCTGAGATTCCTTGCCTATCCATTAGCTCTATTGTTTTCACATTATTTCTACTATGCCATAAATGATTGGAACCTCCCACAAGTTCATCTACATGAACTTCATGATCCATACAATATCCTTTGTTCTCAAAATAGTAATGTACTTGGCTTCTATTTGTAGAATAAGCAACCGTATCTTGCTTAGAACTCTTCCAGCTTACAATTCTATTTTAAGGTCAAACACATTTTAGATTGCAATCATTAATGTTATTTGTCATTTTGAAAACATACATCAGTGTAACCCTTTACACCCAACTCTTCCTTATTACCATAATCATGGAATCGATCATTTTAGTGCTTCTCAAGTACATAAGGATATTCTTTATGGCAGTTCAGTGACTTTCACTGGGATCTGACTAATATCCACTCATCATGCCCAATACACACAAGACAATGGGATGTGTACATAACATTGCACACATGATAGTGTGGCAACACATCCCACTATCACACAGACAGTGAGGTGTTACGCGAAAATGTGCGGAAATCACCATAAACCACAGATTACTAAAAATACAAGTTAACTAAAACCGATTGCGGAAAGAGGATAAACTGAGAAACTATTACATTCCGGTCCTCATCCTGTAAGAAAACATGTGATATAAACATATACAAGCCTTGATACGTGTCCACAGCTTAGAGGAACAGCTGTCTAACCATCACATGAGTTCATCGCCTGTTTATATGTACATAAAGGCCCACATCCGGCCAGCAGCAGGATATACAAAACAACAACAACTATACATCGTGAAACAACGTCAAAACACCTCCAAGGACCTGAGAGTACAAGGATGACTCTAGACTCTACTACAAAACAACCAAAACAGCAGCATGTCCATTTCTTGCCTTCTACTGCTCGTCTTGCTGCTCGGCCGCAACTCCGCGACCACCACCACGTCTAGCTCGAACACCTGAAAACCAGTGGGGTGAGACAATTGAACATTGTCCCAGCGAGAAACATAACTCCCCGCCAAAACTATAAAACCAAGAGGATAAAACAACATCAGAAGATAAACAGTAAAATGTAGAATAATAACAGTCTATACAACAAGGCTATTCATACCATCAAGCGTACCAGGCTGTATGGAAGACATATCACCAATTATCTCTTTATGGAACATAATATTATAAGATCTTATCACATAACATGAGGAACGTATAAGTAACTGCATGTATAACAAGATTAACTGTACAAGCAAGGCCTCAACCAATGTTCTGTGTTTTATCTTAAGCAATAAATACTATACGGCTGGATTACGTATTATTATGCCCTGACTAAGTGATCCGTACTGCTCAAATCCAACCTTCGGTTGCGAAACCCAAAGCCGGTGCCATATAAGGTCAATGGGATAGCCGGACTCCACGACCTCCCGCCTCGTAGTCAGTGTACGAGTACAACACAATCAGGACCGTAGTCTCATGCTTAAGTGGCCTTAGCCACAGGGTCAGCTCCATAGGCTACCCATCCACTAGCCCGCCTTGGTACAGGTCTCAGCGCTAGTATACCTGAGCCACGGGCCAGTTCACCGTGCTCTGAGCCATGAATGCATTCATGCTCCCATATCACATATCCTGAGCCATGGGCCTGTTCACCATGCTCCTATACATATCCCGAGTCTGCAACCGTAGCTGCACTCGAATCCTCACTATTTTAGGCTAGGAGAAACCTCACATATTCAACAATATGTGCTCCGGGTTAACCCGTAAGAGAACCCGTTTCACCATCACCAGTTCCTGACGATGATGGATCTATGGCCAGGACAACTATATGATATATTCCACTGTGATTAATTAGTATCTTTTATATGGATTTCAATATTCAACCGAGTTATATAACATGTAAACTATAACAGAATAAATAGTATGAAACTCAACAGTATGGTTTCATTGAAGTCATCATCCTCCTGATCCATCACAAGGATCCCTCATTACATGTTATCACTGGGCCTCTTGTCAACCATCTAGATCCATCTCAAGGATCACCACATTGCTATGGGATCTCAATCCCTCACCACATAGTGCCACTGCCTCTCAAGGCTTACATCATCAACAAGGGATAGCAATCCCAAACACTTTAGTCAAACTTAGGTCCTCAGACTAAACACATCATATATAATACCTCATCATCAAGAGTAACTATCAAAGCAATGTTACTCATCATATATATACCTCATAGCCTTTTACTTGGCTATGTATCACCTGCATGTTTAGTATACACAATAATTATAGGCTTAATAGAAAGACCATTCTATCAATATAAGGAGACATTAATGATTATAGGCTTTATCAATCATGCCTTAACTTGTGATCATGAGCATAGGTTACATCATTAAGCAAGGCATTCAACATGCTTATCATAATGATTACCATCAAACATATCAAGGGTCACCAACGTGTTAACAAGAACATTACCCACCATATCGATTTTTCATGAGAAGTAAGACCCTTACTAAAAGTACCCTCTACCCTCACCAAAAGTGGTATCGGGCAGGGCACCCTCACCTATCGTCCAACACACAACGATTAGTACATAACAGCCAGGCACACCCGTACCTATCGGCCAAGCTCAGGGGTATAACGCATAACGCTGTGTCGTGCTTTACATACATATCTGGCAACGCTGGGCATCAAAGTCTATCGTGCACCCCAGCCCATGGGCGTGCCGTGCAGGGTGTGACGCGCACCATGTCGTGCAACTCTGTCGGGCATCACGGTGTCAGGCAACGCAGTGTCATGCTAGGGGGTGTAACGTGCAACACCATCAGACAAGGTACATCGCTCACAGGTACAACGCGTGCAGCAGAGTAGGCATAACGCCCAATGCAAGGCTATCCACGCCTATCGGCTGACGTACAGGCTAAGGTCAAGGGGTGACGCCCATCACAAGGTCAGAGACCAGGGGTATCGTCCATCACCATCACAACATGTCGTCCAAGGTCAGACCAAAGAAAAGATATCGAGCAACACCACCGACAACACCATGTCGGGCAAGGTACATCCCGATAGGGTCACCACCATCCTCAAGCTCAAGAGCACAAAAACCCTAAAGAACCAAGAGAATGGCTCACCTCTCAACTTAAACGAGAGAGGAGTCTTGCACATCTCTTGTCACCAAATGGGCGACACAAGGAACAACCCTAGAAAGGTTCACAACTACCACCAAGCTCACCCTTCAAGTCCATGGTGAGAGGAGGGTGTTGCTCAAGCTACTAGAACACAAGCTCACCTCTCAACTTAAACAAGAGAGGGGTATTGCCCATGCTACTAGAACTCAAGCTCACTCCTCAAAACCTAGGAGAGAAAGGAGTATTGCTCACCAAGAAACCCTAGATCATAGGTTCATCCAACAAGGTGCAACTAAGCAAGGAAACCAAACTAACAACAACATAGCCGATCATAAACAACAAGAACAAGAACAAGAACATAGAAGATGGTAATGTAGTTAGGGTTAGGAGTTATGTAACCCACCTCAAGAAAGCTCCAAGCACCACCAAGGAAGAAGGAGACTCCAAGGAGGATCGACCAGCAAGCTTGCAAGAGAAGAGAGTGTGTCGTGCACCAAGGGAGAGGAAGACTAAGGAACTAAAGGGATCCTTAGCAAGAGAAGGGAAACACATATATAGAAGGGGGTGGAGGAGAAACCAAAGCAAAGCAAAGAAAGGTGTCGCCCACCTAGGGACACTTTTCCATGAGCATTACCATCACTCTAACATGCCCTAAACACATGTCCAAAGCCATAGCCACATGCAAGCATCAAGCACCAAGTGTCCACTAGTGGTGACACAAACGAGGTCAAAGATGGTCAAAGGTCCATGGGCGACACACCACCACCATGGGCGACACAGCCCTGGGCAAAACAGCCTGGGCGACACAAGCACCCCCTTGCCCGACACAAGGTTCAACCAAGCAAAAGCAAGGTACCACAAGGCCCAACAAGCTCAACCAAGCCCAAAGGAACTCAAGCAACAGGCCCAAACCTTCCCCTCAACACTAGAGAAAGCAAGGAGAGGGATGAACACCTCACAAGGTGGCAAACTTGCCCACAAACCCTAGACTTGGGTTAATTGCAAGTAGCACCTCCAACTCTCAACAAAGCACCAGCAAACCCTAATTACCACTAAAGGTGATTAGCAAGCAACTAAGCATCAGGGTTAAGAAAAACAAACAGGGTAAACCCTAAGCGAAGGTCAGGGTCCTTATAGATAGATCCAATTGTTAATGCATATGGCATCTTACACATGTTTTCCCCTTCTTCACAAGAACTAGGATAATGGGCTCTGGAGAGACTAATCCCATGGAACATGGACAAATTTTCTCTCACAGAGTCTTGTATGCTAAACCCCTTCAACATCTTTTCAATGTGTGTGCTCTTACTTAGGTTAAGAAGGTCTCTAGATCTGTCTCTATAGATCTTGATTCTAATCATATAGGATGCTTCATCTAAATCCTTCATAGAGAAGGTACTTCTTTGTCAGGTTTTAATATGCAGGATAGGGATGTCATTCCCTATCATTCTGTGGAATATAAATATGCTTCCACTAAATTCTTGTAATCACAACTTTCATCTTCATTCTGACTAAAGTCAAACTCTTTGACTGTCTTGTCAAATAGAAGATTCCAACTCTAATATGCTTATTTAAATCCACAGATTGACCTTTGTAGCTTATAGACTTTCTTTGCAATAATTGGATTTATAAAACATATTAGGTTGTGTCACACACACATCCTCTACAATTTTCCTATTAAGGAATGCAATTTTAACATCCATTTGTCAAATCTTGTAGTCATACTAAGTTGCAACGACAAGCATGATACAGATGGATTTAACCATGGCATTTGGTGAAAAATTTTCATCATGTTCAACACTTTGAACTAGTTTGAAACTCTATGCAACCGATATGCTCTTACAGGTTCATACATTACCATCCATGTTGGTCTTCCTTTTGAAAACCCAACTACACCCTATGGGTTTTACCCCTTCAGGTGCATTCAACAAGGTCATAACCAACTGCATCCTATGGGTTTTACCCCTTCAGGTGCATCTAAAAAGGTCATACCTTGTTAGCGTACATGGAGTCTATCTTGGATCTCATGGCCTCAAGCCATTTCTCAGAATCTGATCCCTCAATATCTTCTAGGTAGGTCGTTGGCTCATCATATATGACAAACCCACCACCTTCTTGAGTTAAAAGATAGCCTAAATTCAAGGTGTGTTCTACTAGATCTATGAGGCTTTATGTTACATAAGGAACTTTAGATTCCACAACAATTTGTGATTCTCATTATTCCTAGTGTACCTCTTTAGGTTCAATGTTTTCTTGTTGGTCCTAAACTTTTTGAGTTATACTTTTCTCCCATATATTCTTTGGAATCAAATTCCTTTTAGGAATACAACCATCTTGGCAACACATATTTTGTTGTGAGACTGGAATGTAAAAGTAGTATTCAATAGAATAACATTTATGTGATTTGTGGACAAAACTTTTTAAGAATCTATTTTCTTATATAAGCTTTCAATTCTAATCTTTATAAAGATATATTAGGACACCTCTTGTGCCATGTCTCATATGGTGTCTTTTGAACCATTTTAGATGGTACAATGTTTTAGTGTAAAGCATGTGCCCAGAAAAAGAAATTGGAAGATTAGCCAGACTTATTGATGATCACACCATGACTAACAGGGTGTGATTCCTTCTTTCTGATACATCATTATGTTTCAGGTGGAGTTCATTCTGATACAATGTCACAGTCTCTTACAAGGTCCTAAACTCTTGGTTCAAAACATTTTCCACATCAATCATGTCAAAGTGTTTTTAATACTTTTTACCAAGTTGTTTATGTTCTTCATTCATGATCACCTTGAACACTTCAAGAGATCCCAGACTTGTATCTCATTAAATACAAACTACCATATCTGTTGATATCACCAGTAAATATAATGAGGTGCTATTAACCACCTCTAGGATATTTTCTAAAATATTTATATACATCAATATGTATGAGCCCTAATACAATACTCACTCTCCCACTACATATATGGAAGGTGCTTTTCTCATATTACCCAATAAATAAGATTTTCATGTATCAATTTGTTCAATAACCAAAAGAGCCTAGACAACCATCTACATAGATTATAGAAATGCATTTCTCATTTATGTTCTCTAGATGACAATACTTTCGATATTCATTGTTTGAGTCATCAAGTCATTCAGTGTATGTGTAATACATATTTGTCTCTACAACTATCAAGTATATATTTTGAGACATATGGAATTACCATATAAGATCTTATCTTTTAAAACATAACACCACTTACTCATAATATTCTTATCCGTACAAGATACATGATTTTTTCATTAATTGTAGGTACATAATAGCAATTCACTAACTCCATTACATGCACATGAATGACAGATTTCAACTATAGTTGTAATGTACTCAAATCTAGATAATTTTTATCATTTGCCCTTTTTTATTATAATCGTTTATTTTGCACTCTTCTTAATAAATTTGTGTGTACTAGGAAGTTAATAACATTCAAACATAAGAGTTCTAAACAAAAAGATAAAGATTTAAGGTTTTTATACAAGAAATAGAGGATATTCACTAATTTGGGGGTAAGTTGTGCAAAATTATCAATTAAGGAATTACCTTCAAAATTATCCTTCTATATCTTTCATGTGGATAGGCTTGGTTAATAGAGTGTTACACACAAAATAATATAAGGAAATGGACTTTTATCAAAAGGAAAAGAAAAGAAGAAAATACAAAAAGAGGGATATAGTTCCTATGGACTCAGATTCTCGAGTCCTAGTTAGATCCACGACCGTAGAGACCGTCTTCTCTACCTTCACAATTGACTATCCCACATATTGTAGGAGTCCATTTCATAATAATTTTTTCTCTCACTTATATCTCTATCCCTCAATCTTGCCAATAACTCAATTAAACCCAGTAACTACCCAGATTGTCCCCTGCATCTGGGAAAATTGATCCAAGATAGAGGTCAGACATTTTGTAGAGATATCAGATAATAGCATTATCGACTCAAAAAATTGAGGTGCTCCCAAAAGCCCAGAATCCACCCAAACACCTATAAAATCCACCCCTATTCGTGGAAGCAATACTAGAAATCATCATAACATCAACCACTCCCGATCAGCCTATCATAGCACTCAACATCATCACCTTTCTCTCTCTCTAGCTATCTGTACACAAGGAAGATCATCATCCTAGTTTCAAGGTGTGATCTTAGACGTGAGAAAAGGAGATTGTGTGCCCTGGTAGGATTCTTCATATCTATACAACATTGACATTGCTCTACGTAAGGATCATAGTTCTACTTTTCAGTCCTACAACTTTTGAGTTGTCTATTTTGAAGAATATTCCCTTGTGACCTCAATTTCCCCAGTCCCACAAACCATCGGCCATACCCAAGGCTTGGCCTTGGCTAGGTCCAGGGAAGGATAGCAAGACATCTCCTACCCCCTCCAGGCTTTCAGAGCCCAGGGATTAGACGGTCCAATGTAGTTGTTGCCTTGCTAGGGATGTGATCGGGCTTCTTACAAGGAAGAAGAAGACCCACTGGATTTAGACCAATTTGCCCCTACACACGTGCTTAAGGCACAAGGCAACATGGTCAATTCCCTGTCCTGGGCCCACTCGGGTAGATGATAAAAGAAAATGGATTTGGCTTACGTGCTCAACATAGGATTGGTTAGTGAGTGTCAATTTTGCAATAATTATAGATTATGATTGATAGATTTTATGATAGTCAAATTATACGTCATTTTTATTAGAAAAGGGAGTAGAATCTGAGTAAAATAGTTCCAGAGTCTAATTATGCTTCATATTCAAAAGTAAATGTACTACATGTTTATAGGGTGATTAATGTAAGTAAACCCTACTTTTGATCAATAATATGATAACTACATTAAATACAATTATTTCCTTATCATAATCTAATATTTGTGAAATATTATGACGTTCTAAAATCTCAATGGATTTAGTTAATAATTATGATATTTTAGGATTTAAAAGTCATTAATCAGATAATTAGGGTTTAGAGCCCAATATGCAATGTCATTATGATCTTGAGTTGCATAATCAAATATAGTTGCTAGTAATAACATAAAATGTTTAAGTTGATAATTAGAGTTTCTTTTGAGATCCAGTTAGGGTTTTTAATTCTTGTGACACATGAGAAGGTAATACTAGGGCCGGTTTCAAGTCTGACACTGATATACAACACTAAGATAACCCTAGGCCATGATCTAAGCGATGTTAGGTCTAATTCAAATTGATATGATCAATTGGCGACACTTTAGGCTGGTATCCAACAATAGATCTTGCAGATTGACTAGATGTACCTTTGCTTGTTTGAATACATTTAAAGATTGGATTGCATAAAGTATTTGAAGTTTATACTACACAGTTCTTCAATAACGTACATGGTTACGATTATGAGTACTTGCATGTATCGAATCCAAGACTTTGTCTATGGTTTCTAGATGATTAATGAATATACTATTGGATGTTTATTTATCTCAGTTTATTATAATGCCACTATGATTACCATATAAAGTAAATTAGAATATTTTACCTGGGATACAACCATCAAGGGGTTATGCACATAAGTCCAAAGGATGGACAATGATTACACCCGAGATACCATACCAAGAATGCGTTAGAATACTAATGAAAATATAAGTTCATATGTTCCAGTAAATGATTATTGAACAAATATATATATATATATATATATGTGTGTGTGTGTGTGTGTGTATATATATATATATATATATATATTTGTGTGTGTGTGTGTGCGTGTGTGATTTTTTGATGAACCCATGTACCAATATAGAAATATATCGATAGCATTTTATTTGTCGACATTTTAGGTAGTTGATACATATGATACCAGAACATGAAGATAAAGATGAAATCTATTGAAGATATTAAAGCTATGACAAGGAGGATTATTTAGACAATATCTCTCTTCTTCTCATCTGTGTACAAGTTAGTTCTTGAAATATTCATGTAATACCTTTGAGGAGCATAATTTAAATATGTATATTTGTTTTAGTTCAATTGATGTAAACTATTGATTATCTTTATTATTTCTTAAAGTAATGGATCTCAACTTTAAGGTATCTCTTATTCGGGGTGTGACACCCTTTGTCACACAAAGCGAGATTACTCAAAACTAAACACGAAATTAACACTAAACAAGCAGATAACCAAAAAACATAGGAAATTAAAACTGATTTTAGAACCTTGCATCAAGTTGAACTCATCATGTCTGAAGCTATAAACTGGAGCCACTTGTATTTCATTCGTATCAAAATCCTATGGAAGAGCCAGAATCCACGAGTCTCCACCACCTCTTAGTTAGCATAAGAGTAACAATGACATATAGTCAACTGAAGGATCATCTCACACATGGCCATCCATAAAAACACCCTAGCCCGCCTTGGTACAGGTCAGGATGCTAGTGAACTGAGATGCGACCCGTAGTTTCACTCCTCCCAGGGTATGGACCATAGCCAATCTTGTGAAAGTATACACTTAGTCACATCATTGAGCTACAACCCGCATTCACACTCATACCAGGGTATGGCCCATAGCCAATCCTGTAAATGTGTATACTCAACAGTATACGACTCCAAGCTTCCACCATGGAGAACTCATTTCACTATCCAGTACTAAGACTGACACTAGAATAGATCTATGGCTAGGAAAACTACATGATTAATGTTTCACTTGATTAGTTAGATGAATTAAGTGTCTTTTAGCATCAATAAAGTTACAACGTATAAAGCCATAACAAACTCTACAAGAATCAAGGTATATTACAACTTTAGAAGATATAAAATGTATAAGGTGTGAACTTGTCACATCATCATATAGAACTATAGCACTGTCATTCACAAGGCCATCATCGCTGTCACATAGCCACACAAGGCTATCACCAATGTCACATCACTGTGGGATATCAATCCCTCAACTCATCAGTGGGAATAACATCTCAACTAAGCAATATGCCTCTACCAGGTCATAGGACCCATTCACATTCTCTCTGTATCACAATGTATCAGCATGACCCATAAAGGGTTATTCAACCTGTGTCAAATCATACTCATACTAGCAATGATATCCCATTACATTTCAACTGCAAGGTTAGGGGTTTATAAACAAGATAGAGAAAGCACCCTAACATAGTAATCAAACCCAGAGAGAAGTAAATACACCATACATTCTCATATTAGGTTTAGAGTTCCATACTATAGCTGATTTAGGGTTTTGTATCATACATCATCACCAAACCCTAGGTACATAGTTTCCCACTTCCTTGGATCATATAAAGGTTAAGCATCATGTTTTGGGTCAAGCATTATGCTATCAAAATAATACCATACACATATCATCATGTGTTCAAGTATGTGTGCTAACCACGTATCATGTATAGGTATTAACCCACACCATTCACATGTATACGACCCACCACCATCTAAGTCACGACCACTCGAGGAACATAGGTGTAGCGACCTGCCTAACCCATGTATTACAACCGTAACACATCACTCATAGAGGTCTCAACCATCTACCATGTACATGTTGCGACCACCAACCCTATGGGTTGTGACCACCCACTCATCAAGGTGCCTCGACCACCTCACAATACCTGTCTTGACCTCACATTAACATGGAGTCGCGGCCAACACAGAAATAGGGTGTTACAACCACTCTCAAATGTGGCATCACGAGCACTAATGTGCATAGCATCTCGCCCGCGACAGAACATGGTGTCGTGACCATCCTCATGGCACAATGTCGTGCCCGCAACAAGCATCGTGTTGTGATCGGATCAAAATGAGACGTCCTGATCAGAAGGAAAAATAGACCGTCGCGACCGAAACAAAGCCAAACTAGAGCATCACGATCAAGAAAAACAACATCGTACCCGCGACACAATGTTGCTACCAAATCAGAACTAGGGCATCACAATAAGTACACAAGGGGTGCAACTCGACCAATTGGACACAAGGTGTCTTGACCCCTAAAACAACAAGAGCACATATGATTCAACCCTAAATGACAGAAGAATCCCACAGTCTTGACCAAGATAAAACCAACAAGAAGAACACCAAGAATTATCAAGCTCAAGCTCAAAGTTCAAGATTATCAAACCCTAAAATGAGCACTAAGGAGAACAACAAGAAAAACCACTCAGGAGAAAGAAGGCCGGACCATAACTCATGAGAAAAGCATCCAAGACACTAAGAAAAACATAAGGGTCAAACTTAAACCATGATCATAAAACCAAAGCTTATGCTGCATGTTCTAAGATCTCCTCAATCGGAAAATAATCAAACAATTACATGAATTTAGGGTTTAAGAAAAATGATAATTTACATGAGAATACTTCAAAGTCTTGAACCCTAAATTCATGATAACATCATATATATCATTAACACCATGTTTAGAGATTAAAATAGAAGATTTCATCAAGGTAAGATTATCGTCTCCAAGGAGAAAACTTCATACAAAAACTATCACCAAAAACCCTAAAACTCATGCTATAGCATCATCATAGAAGAACCTTGTGCAAAAGAGGTGAACCCATGTTTAACCCATCCAAAATAGAATCTAAAATCCATATTTCATCATGAGACATGAATCCCATGCATGTGACCAAAACCAAAATCAATACATAGAAGGTATACCACTATTACACATCCATATCCAAAATCGGTTACCTAACCTTAGGGTTTTGGATTCCAAGCATATAAAGCATGATAACCACCATAAATTAGGTTGTAGATCATGATATCATCTACTAGCATATTAAGAGAACATTTTAGAGTGAGAAAAAACAACATGAAAATAGGATTAAAAGTGCTAATAATAGAGGAGGGTAGATAGTTATAAAACCTGCCTTAAGAAACTCAACCCCAAGGTTCCAAACTCCAACATCAAGGTCTCCAAGCACACGATCCAAAGGTTGAAGAAGCTCCACCAAAAGCTCCACTATCAGCCAAAATATCACATCAAGAAGGACAAGACACCAAGGTCAAAGATTATTCAAGAAAATAGAGCCAAAAATCTCTAGACCGAGCCAAAAGAGAAAGGGAGAAAGAGAGAAGAAACCCTCCTCACACATGGGTCTACCTTGTCAAAATATGGTCTATGACCCCTGTGATGAGGAGTTTCTCTCCCAAAATGACCACCATGGAGGAACCACGGTCTAGGGCCAAGAAAAGAGAGGAATATGGAGGTAGAAGATCAAAAGAAACACCATCAAGGAAGATAAACACTTACCAAGGGTTGAAGATGGGCTATGGTCACCACAAGCATCACATGGAAGAAGAGTTTGGTCACCAAGCTCCAAGGTCAGATCTCCTTGTTCCACCAAGCTCCAAGAATAAGAAAAAAGAGAATTAAGAAGATGGCAGCCCGAAAGGGTTACAAACTTAGAGAGATAAGGGGTTATATAGGTGGAAGAAGGCAAGGGATGAGTGTCAACACTCCAAGGTACCAAAGGGACACTTTTCCACTCAAGAAACACACATGCAACCACATGTAACCACCTTAGCCATACATGCAAGACATGGTGATACACTCTAGGTTGGGTCTCAACCACCTTGGTCACCCACCGCGACCCTCCCATGGTTCACCATCCATGGTCATGACACACACAACATCATCACCACTTGGTCGAGATAAGGGACCGCCTCAAACCCTAAGTCGAGACATCCTATAAGAGGGCAACCATCTCGACCCAAGAACACCTTGGTAGCGACCCCACCATCTAGAGGGGGTGTCTTGACTATGACACCCACCAAACCTCACCCTAGGTCACGACCTAGGTCGAGACAACACACCATATATACATAGGTCGAGACACTCAACACTCATAGAAGCCCTAATCACCACTAAGGGTGACACTCCTTGACCAAGGATTAAACAAGGTGCCCAATTATTTATCTCTCCTATAGATGATGTCAAGAAAGAGAAGGAGAACTCTAGTGGTGGAAAATTGCACATCAACCCCCTACTTTGGGTAAATTGCAATTTGCACCAAAACTAGCACATAAAGAACAAACAACATCCAAACAAGCTCAAACTTGAAACTTAAGCTCTCCACAAGCCCTAATTACATATCAAAAGATTAGAGAAAGGTTATAAGAACATGATTAATCCAAAAAAATAGGGTTACCACAAAACTCAGGTCAGGGGTTTTACAAGCCATAAACCCCTAATAAGGATTTCACCCTCAAAATCCTAAGAGAAAAGAGAGGGGTACTTCCTCCCCATCTCTTCCTCAAGATCACACATGGATTCCTCTATAGCTTGGTGATGTCACATGACTTGTGGGTTATGGGCCTACCATGATTCCACTGTGCACTCTAATCTACTAAATCAACATCAGTCTTACTAGTGACTGCCTCAACAGTCCAACTAACAAGGGAAGGGGTTACGAAATTTCTTCATCATTATACATATTTAAAACTTATAATATGTCATATTACCTTTTTCACCTTGGCTTCATTGCAATCAACATAGGAATTATTAAGGTCAAAGCATATCATCACATCTCTTTTGGTTATTGTTCATCATTCTCATGTATGTTTATCTTGTTTTATCACGTTTTCCACCCCCATCAAGAGGTAGACCATCATATTTCATATTTCATTCATTAAGCATAGGTCATACCCCTTTAACTCTTTCATATATATAAAGGTTTTCATTTTTGAACTTCCTTATTCACATAGGTTGGTCTGAGGTTAGCTCATGTTCCACTGTATTAGTTCATCATTATTTTCATTTGTCACCTTTTGTCATACTTATATCAGGAATTCTCATCTTATGAGAATTTTACACCTTAACTTACTTTATTAACACATATTTATCTGTCTTTTACATTAGAAACTTCTTCGAATTACCACTTTAGGGATCTCTTATAGCTTATTTGTGTTCAAATTTAGGTCCTAAAGTGTCACATTCTTCTCTTATGATTATCAGTCACTCAAGTTATGATAGGTTATGATGTAAGTCTGTCCTTTTTAGAGCAAGATGGAGGTATTATTACCATTATTCATGTTTAATTATGCTCTCTAAGTTGTTTCAAAATGACTACTTGATCAGAGTAATCATAAAGAAAGCAACCTAAGAGTTCCATACTCACCTTTCCTTCAATATTTGAATACCTGGCCAGGGCACTCAAGTACTAAGATTAGGTAGTATGCACCATGTTTTAGGTCATGTTCTCAACTTAGACACCATCATAGTCCTAGTGTCCCTTTAGACTCAGTGAATACAAGTGTTGAGTAGGGTATCAGAGCTCTAGGTTTGCTGAGTCTACAGGGATACTAGGACTAGGACTAGGATGGCGTCTAAGTTGAGAGCATGACCTAAAACATGGTGCATACTGCCTAATCTCAATACTTGAGTGCCCTAGCCAGGGATTCAAATATTGAAGGAACGGTGAGTATGGAACTCTTAGGTTGCTTTCTTTCTAATTACTCTGATCAAGTATTCATTTTGAAACAACCTAAAGAGCATAATTAAATAGGAATAATGGTAATAATACCTTCATCTTGCTCAAAAGAAGGACATAACTACATCATAACCTATCATAACTTGAATGACTGATAATCATAAGAGAAGAATATGACACTATAAGGCCTGAATTTGAACACAAATAAGCTATAAGAGACCCATGAAGTGGTAATTTCAAGAAGTTTAAATGTAAAAGACAGATAAATTTGTGTTAATAAGGTAAGTCAAGGTGTAAAACTTGCATAAGATGAAGAGAATTCATGAGATAAGTATGACAAAAGGTGACAAATGAGAATAATGATGAACTAATATAGTGGAATCTGAGCTAACCTCAGACCAACCTATGTGAAAAAGGGAGTTATAAAATGAAAACCTTCAAATAGGTATGACCTCTTATTAATAAAGTAAATATGTAATATGATAGTCTACCTCTTGATAAGGGTTGGAAAATGTGATAAAACTAGAAAACATACATGAGAATGATGAACAATAACCAAAAGAAAAGTGATGATATGCTTTAACCTTAATAATTTCTATGCTGATAGCAAGGATGACAAGGTGAAAAAGGTAAGATGACACATAATAAGTCGTAAATGTGAATAATAATGAAGAAAGTTGGTAACCCCTTTGTTAGATGGACCGTTGAGGTAGTCACTAGTAAGAGTGATGTTGAGTTAGTAGATCAGAGTGGCATAGCGGAAGTGTGGTGGGACCATAACCCACATGTCCTATGAAATCACCAAGGTATAGAGTAAACCATTTAGGAACTTGAGGAGGAGATGAGGAGGAAGTACCCCTATCTTTTCTCTTAGGATTTCAGGGGTGAAAAACCTATTAGGGGTTTATGGCTTGTAAGACCCCTAACCTAGGTTTTGGGGTAACCCTATTTGTTTGGATTAAGTGAGTTATTAGAACCTTTATATAATCTTTTAAGATGTAAGTAGGGCTTGTGAAGAGCTTAAGTTTCAAGTTTGAGCTTGTTTGGATGTTGTTTGTGCTTTATGTGCTAGTTTTGGTACAAATTGCAATTTATCCAAAGTAGGGGATTGATGTGAAATTTGTCACCTATAGAGTGTTACTTCTCTTTCTTGACATCATATAAATGAGTGATAAATAAGTGGGCACCTTGTTTGAGCCATAGTTGAGGAGTGTCACCCTTAGTGGTGATTAGGGTTTCTATGGGCGTTGTGTGTCTTGACCTAAGTGTATATAATGTGTTGTCTTGACCTAGGTTGCGACCTAGGGTAGGTTTGGTGGGTGTCGCAGTCAAGACACCCCCTCTTTGTGTTGAGGTCATGACCAAAGTGGTATTGGGTCAATATGGTTGCCATCTTATTAGATGTCTCAACCTAAGGTTTGATTTGGTCTCTTGTCTCGACCAAGTGATGATGGTTGGTGTGTATGTTGCAACCATGGATGGTGAACCATGGGAGGGTCATGAACGCTACCATGTGGGGGACCAAGGTGATAGATACCCAACCTAGAGTGTATCACCATGCCTTGCATGTTGATCTAGAGTGGTTGCATGTTGGTCTCTTGAGTGGACAAGTGTCCCTTTGGTACCTTGGGGTGTTAACACATCATCCCTTGCCTTCTCTCTCATCTTCCACCTATATAACCCTTTATCTCTCAATTCATGTCACCCTTTCGTCCATCCATCTTCTTCAATCTCTTTTTCTTATTCTTGGATCTTGGTGGAACAAGGAGATCCGACCTTGGAGCTTGGTGATTGAACTCTTCTTGCATGTGGTGCTTGTGGTGACCATAGCTCATCTTCAACCTTGGTAAGTGTTTATATTCCTTGATGGCATTTCTTGTGATCTCCTACCTCCATCTTCCTCCCTTTTCTTAGCCCTAGATCATGGTTCTTCCATGATGGTCTTTTTAGAAGAGAAAATCCTCATCATAAGGGACCATGTTTTGACAAGGTAGACCCAAGTGTGAAGAGGGTTTCTTCTCTCTTTCTCCCTTTCTCTCTTAGATCGACCTAAAGCTTTTTGGCTCTCTTTTCTTGGATTATATTTGACCTTGGTGTCTTCTAATTATTGAGGTGATATTGTGTCTGATAGAGGAGCTTTTGGTGGAGCTTCTTTAACCCTTATATTGTGTGCTTGGAGCTCTTGATTTTAAAGTTTGGAATCTTTGGTGTTGAGCTTCTTAAGGTGGGTTATATAACTATTTGCCCTCTCTATTACTTGCACTCTTTCATACATACAAGCTACTATTTTCTCGCTCTAAAATTCTCCCTTAACATGCTAGTAGATGATACTAAACTATAGGACTTGATTGATGTTTGAACCATGCTTGGTTTGGTAGAAATTCAAACCCTAATTTTCATATACCCGATTATGGTGTTTGTGGTTTTATGGTGATATCTTTCTTTACCTTTTGACCTTGGTTTTAACTCACATGAATGATGTTTGAATACCTATATGTTGAAGAGAGTTTAGGTCATGTTTTGGATGCCTTAATCATGGTTTCTTCTCTCTTATATTAGATCCCTTCATGTGGTTTCATGATGCGTGACCTAGGGTTTATGGTGATCATTTTGCTTGACCTTTTCCCTTTATGATGATCATGGTTTTCTTTATCTTTGTTTCTATTTTGGGACCGAGATATCATTTCTTAGGATGGTCGAGACACCTACCCCATGTTGGTCATGACCATGGTTGGTCTTGGTCAAGTTGCTTCCCTTTTGATGAGTTGGGCCTAGTGTTGATGGAGGTCCCGAAACTTGGTGTTGAAGGCTATGTTGATCCCTATTTTTGTTGGGTTGTTGCCCTAGTTTTTAAGTCTTGATCTTGCCCTTGTCTTGATTGTGGCATGTCCCATGAGAGTGATTGCAACATGTGGTCTTTGTAACGACCCTGACCTGGGTTATGAGGTAACCCTAATTGTTTTGGCTAATAAAGTTGTTTGTAACTTTAATATAATCCTCTAAGGTTCTTTTTTAACATGTGACACACTCATGTTTCAAGTTTGGTCCCGATTGAATGTTGTTTGAGCAATTTTCCTTTGTTTTGGACCAAAGTGCAATTTACCTAAATTGAGGGGCTATAATGCAAAATGTCACATGTTGAACATGCCTCATGTGTTTTAGCATCATTATAGAGAAAATGATGCAGGGTGGTGGCTTGTGGAAAGCCTAAATTCCAAGTTTGAACTTGTTTGAACAATGTTGGTACCTTGTGCACCAATTTTGGTACAAATTATAATTTACCCAAAATGTGAGGTTGATATGCAAATTACCACCTCTAGAGTGTTAATACTTCCTCTATGTATAATTTATAGGATATAGAATGAATGATATACCATGTTTGGATCAATTATGAATGATGATACTCTTGGTGATGAAATGACCAAGAAAAAGGGTTGAATTTGGAAGCTTAACTTGAGTTGTATCAAGTTGAAAAGCTTATATATGAGTGCCTATCGGCCATGGAGCCCAAGGAGGTGTCCCATATCGTTTTTTGAACTCTTGGAAAAGTCCATATCGTGCAAAAGCACCTCAAGTAGGTGAGGTGTGACGGCCAACAAGTTTCCTTAGAAAAAGTGTATCGGCTTGACTTAAAATAGTGATTAAACCTAGATGACTTATCCAAATGGATAAGCAATGGACGAATTTGAATCTCTAGATGATCCTCAACCTTTTTTAATGTCAAGATAAATGTTTATGCATGCATGTACACGTGTCACCCATGCATGAAACGTGGCACCTACTAGCTCAAAATGTTGACACCTCATTTTTGCCTTTCTTCATGAACAACAAGTATATATACCCCTAGTTTCACCCCTTGGTGCAATTTTGCGACCCTTACCACCATCCTACCCTAAGGTATCATGCATAGAGCTTCCATATCGTGAAGGGATGCTGTGGTATCGTGCATGGGCCTTGGGGTATCGCCCATGGCAAGACCATATCACCCAAGTAGGTGATATCGGCCATATAGGGTGATATCGGCCATAGAGTGAAGTGTTTTGACTCCAAGTGAGTGCCATAACGTGCAAGTGAGTATAATATCGTGCAAGAGGGGTGGCATGTCGTGAAATAGCACAAGGGTATCGTGCATAGGCCTTGGGTATCGGCCATATCACGTATATCGGCCATAGCATGTTGATATTGCCCATAGCAAGTTGATATCGGCCAATTGAAGTGATTTTGGCCACAAGTGAGGGGGTATCGGACAAAGAAAAGTTGTGTCGGCCAAGAGGAAGTCCATATTGACCAAGAGTTGTAGGGTGTCGGCCAAGGAGCCAAGGAACTCAAAACTTAACCCTAAGGTAAGCTATAGTTGTCTTCAAGCTTGAATTAAAGCATGGAATTAGGGTTATGATGTACCTTTCTTTTCTTCTTCACCAATTGCTTATCCATGGTGATTCCTTATATATGAAGGAGTTGTGAACGAGCCTTGGACCTTTGATAAAGTCATCTTCAACCTTAGGAACATGGAGCTTTAGATCTTGAAGCTTTTAAGTGGTTCTTAAGGCGGGTTATATAACTTGAACTCAACCATGTTATTATTCATCACCTAAATTGCTATATTTAATGATCTACTTTTAATTCCAAAATTTCCTGAAATAGTTGATGAAATTATGAGTTCTAGTAGTTTCTTAGACCTTTTGACATGAACTATAATAGTTATAACAAAGGTCTAGAGCTTGAAGATGATGATATCACCTTATAAAAGTGATATCGGGTGCAAGCACACAAGTAAGCACCTTTAACCCGATATGATGATGCACCTTCTTCACTTGAATGATATGGATATGAATGAATACATTGTTGCACGATAGGGAGGTGTAGTATACACCTCTTGCACGATAGGGAGTCAAGCATAGACTCCATGCATGATACAAGGTTAAATGAATACTTGTAAGTTGACATGAAACCCTAACTTGGGTAACCCGATATGAGTAAAGAATAGCAAGTGCTATTGCACGATATGGTAGCCCGATACACAACCCTAGTTTATGTCTATACCAACATGGGTAACACATATAAACCCCTCTAGCCCGATATGAATGGTGTGTATATACTTCTAGCTGATATGGTGGTGCCTATACACCTATAACCCGATATGGTGAACATATGCACACCTTTAATCTGAGACACCTTGGAGAGGTGAGGGCAAGATACTCTTAGGAGTGATGAGCGAAACACCAAGTAATGGTGTGGCTAATACATTGATAGGTAAAGCACCTAGAGTGGTTGATAATGGAGAACATTATATCAATAATGTCTCAACCTAAGATGAGTCCATATCAATTGATGATGGTTGGACAATTCAAATGTATGACTTATGATCAATACACTACAGAATGAATGTGATGGGCTAGTGCATAAAGTATTAGGATGGGAAATACCCTAATACAAGATAAGTGGATGAACTTAAGTAAGTTAAAAGTGATGAGGGAAGTGATACATCAAGACATGATAGATATCACATCCAACATTTCAAGTTTGATGTACCTTGATGCACCTTAAATCCAATATACTTGGATGAGTAACACATGAAGTGTGTTTTGTCAATTGTTACATTGAGATGTAATAATTTTAATACACTTTGATAAGTGTGGGCTAATATACCTTGAGAAAGGGTTAAGCCAAGTTAATAAAGTATGATGTAATCATACCCTGGTAAGGATGAGAGACGAACTCATACCTTGTGTTGATGATTCATTTAATGATAAATGATGAGAATAAATAAGTATAATTGAATACTTATGATATCAATGTATGCTCCTAAATGTGTGGAGCAATGAATTAGGGTTTGAATTAATAATATGAACTTGAAACCCTATCCGGCAATAAGGGGAAACCCTAACCCTAATAGTTGTTGCCTAGTGAGAGGTGACAAGATGTTTAATGGGCCTTGTGAGCCATGTGAATAGTTGTTGCCTAGTGAGAGGTGACAAGATGTTTAATGGCCTTGTGAGCCTTGTGAATAGTTGTTGCCTAGTGAGAGGTGACAAGATGTTTAATGGGCCTTGTGAGCCATGTGAATAGTTGTTGCCTAGTGAGAGGTGACAAGATGTTTAATGGCCTTGTGAGCCTTGTGCATAGTTGTTGCCTAGTAAGAGGTGACAAGATGTTTAATGGGCCTTGTGAGTCATGTGTTTATTTGTTGCCTAATGAGAAGTGACAAGATATTAATCTAAAGATTGATGTAAGAATTGGTAATGTTTAAAATAAACCAGGTAAATGGGAACCCTGTAACATAATAATAATAATAAATGGTTACAAAGATAATAATGAAATCTTGGTCATACATGCATTATGGTCATAGCCAAAATAAGGGTTATGGTGCTTTAAATATGTTAAAATGAGACATGAGGAATACTTGTATTATATAAAGAATGTGAATTGATATGATGGCTTGCCCCAGGGTATAATGCCTAGTAAAAGGATGTGAAAACAAATGATGAATTTAAGGGATTGATATCCCATAACGAATGTGTAATCAGGAGTGGTTAGAGTCCACTGCCTGGCGGTGTAATGTGGATTGGTTAAAGTCCAATACCTGGCAGAGGCGTAAAGCCTGTAATCAGGAGTGGTTAGAGTCTACTGCCTGGCGGTGTAATCAGGATTGGTTAAAGTCCAATACCTGGCAGAGGCATGAAGCCTGTAATCAGGAGTGGTTAGAGTCCACTGCCTAGCGGTGTAATCAGGATTGGTTATAGACCAATACCTGGCAGAGGTATGAAGCCTGTAATCAGGAGTGGTTAGAGTCCACTTCCTGGCGGTGTAATCAGGATTGGTTACAGACCAATACCTGGCAGAGGCATGAAGCCTGTAATCAAGAGTGGTTAGAGTCCACTGCCTGGCGGTATAATCAGGATTGGTTAAAGTCTAATACCTGGCAGAGGCATGAAGCATGTAATCAGGAGTGGTTAGAGTCCACTGCCTGGCGGTGTAATCAGGATTGGTTATGGACCAATACCTGGCAGAGGCATGAAGCCTGTAATCAGGAGTGGTTAGAGTCCACTGCCTGGCGATGTAATCAGGATTGGTTACAGACCAATACCTGGCAGAGGCATGAAGCCTGTAATCAGGAGTGGTTAGAGTCCACTGCCTGGCGGTGTAATCAGGATTGGTTAAAGTCCAATACCTGGCAGAGGTGTAAAGCCTATAATCAGGAGTGGTTAGAGTCCACTGCCTGGCGGTGTAATAAGGATTGGTTAAAGTCCAATACCTGGCAGAGGCATGAAGCATGTAATCATGAGTGGTTAGAGTCCACTGCCTGGTGGTGTAATCAAGATTGGTTAAAGTCCAATACCTGGTAGAGGCATGAAGCCTGTAATCAGGAGTGGTTAGAGTCCACTTCCTGGCAGTGTAATCAGGAGTGGTTAAAGTCCAATACCTGGCAGAGGCATGAAGCCTATAATAACACAGGATTGGTTAAATCCCAATGCCTAGAATAATAACACATGATTGGTCATAACCCAATGCCTGGAATAATAACACAGGATTGGTCATAACCCAATACCTGGAATAATTGCACATGATTGGCATAGTCCAATGCCTGGACAGAATATGATGATGTATACTCACATGACTAGTAAAATTCAATATCTGGTTAGCATATTGGCTGAGGCCAACATATAGAAATGAGAACGATTCATGGATGACATACCATGATAATGAGTATCATAGGATAAGCTTGAGATGTTGATATAGTATGATGGGTAAATGATATACATGTTCTTCCTATTACTTATAAAGAGAATAGATGATTTACTACTCTATCATAGATAGTTGCAATGCTTAAAAAATGAGAATATTCTAAACTGCTTATCCTCTGCTCAGTTTAATACTATTTAACTGTGATAATAACATTGTTGGCAGAGAGTTATATCTCTCGCTGGGACAATTGTCTCACCCCGTGGGATCTACATTTTTTTAGGTTGACGTGCACGAGGGGGATTGAGACCGTACTGCAGAGAAAGAACAACAGCAACAGGGACAGCAGTGACAGCTCTGGTTGAGTGTACTGTCTGTCATGTCTTGTAGATAGAAGTCCTATGTGTTGTCTCTGTACTCTCAGGTCCTTAGAGTTGGTTCGTACTAGTTTCATGAATGATATGAGATTTTGGCTTGAATGCCTCAAGGTTTTATGTTGCTCCAGTATGTGTTTTGATAGAGCAACTATTATATGTTGTCCTCGAAATGAGATGAAGCAATGTTGTATAATGTGAATCATGATATGTATGAGTTTTGGATCTTTCAGTAAAAGTTTTCTAGACAAGGATCTCCTTGCAAAATGGTTTTAAATTTTAGTGATTTTTGTTAATCCGCTATTTATGTTAATTCCGCTTAATTAGTAATGATTTGTTTGTCAGTTTGGTGACTGTCGTTACAGTCTTGGGTCGCGACATGTTGCTAACTTGGAGGTCAAGATAGACATGTCTCTTGTGGTCAAAACATCAATGCTCCTTGAGGTCACGACATGAGCCTTTGGTAGGTGAAACCATAACCCTAGATGGGTCGAGACGCCCTAGGTGTCGCAGTCGTAACATGGATCGGGTTGGGTGGTTGCGACCTAGATGTTTATGTGGTCGAGACACATGGTGATGTTAGCGCTCGAAAAACATGTTAATGGTAGTGATTGAGAGGTGTGCTTGGACACTTAATGTTGCTCTTGCATGTGTAATGTATAAGCCATGTAGAGTGTTGTTTGGAATAATGTCTAATCAACCCTAATGATGTTACTTAACCCTAATACACTCCAAGATGGTGGGATATGGTGAACCTAGGACTGGTGATTGATCTTAGTTTCAAAACCTAATCGACTATGAATGGAAAAACTTAACCCTACTGATGAGTATGGTGACATGATTGCTTCTCTTTCTTGGAATGACTAGTATATTATGATGATATATTTCTCTTGTTGTGAACCTCTAATCTTACAGGATGAATGCATGTCATGCTTGGGCATGCTATGGTGATGGTTGTGTCTAATTGAGGCATGTGGAGATGATGATGTGACACATGGATTTAGGATGTTTCCTCTCTCTTGATTATCAATTTCTAACCATGCAGGTGATATGACTTGAATATCATAGCTAGTGCATGCTATGATGAGTATGATGTGAATGGGTCTTATAACCTGGTAGTGGCTTGATGTCTATTGTGAAGTGATACCCTCTAGTGATATGATTAAGGGATTGATATCCCATAGTGATGTGACATTAGTGATAGCCTTGAGGGGTTGTGTAACAGTAATGATGCTACAATGAATGGCATTGTTACATGTATTATGTGGTGATAGTGTTGTTGGTATGTATGCCCATAGAGCAAGTCATATGATGATTGTAATGGGATACTTTGTAAATGATTTGAATAACAATAAAGGCAATTTCCGATCTATATGTTTAAGTTGTTTCTGAGATGATGGTGTAACATGATAGATGTCTAAAGAATGGTTTTACTCAATGACGTATGCTTTTAGGTTCAGGACCTAAACGATGAGGTCATACGGATGTTCAGAGTATACATTCTTCTTTAGTCCCTAGTCGGTTGTTATTGTGGAAATAACCATAGACATCAATAACACTGAAGACTAGCTTGTGTGTTGGTTGATGACAGAATCTCATTAGTCATGATATAGTGATATCAAACAAAGCACATAGGTACTTGTTAGAGAACAAGGTACCAGACAGACCCACCGTGAGAGTGACACATGGAACCATGACTTGGTAATCACAGTAAGCTCTCATAGTGATGGTGGTGAGTGTGATTCTTAGACCTGAAATCACTACACTAAACACATGTCGTTGGGTACACTTTGACATCATCAAACGCAGTCCTGAAACATGGATTGTTATAAAGGTGATGATTGGGTGGCTTTGACACATGGGGCTTTTGAGGGGTGAACGATAGATATGGGATTTGTCCCTCCTGAGGGAGTTTGATGTCCTTGGACACTTGATGAGTAGGATTGAGAAAGGCATGTGCATGCACGTGTGAATCAATATGTGATATTGATGTCACACACATCTCACCCAGTCTGCTCTGAGATCAAGGAAATGAATGAATGTTGACAGGATGACTGATCCATGCCTCGAGTTCATTCAGGATATCAGTGACAAAGGAATTATACATTCACTGTAACACCATTCATAGATTGTAGGATTGAAAGTTGTTCTCCAACTTTCTATTTCACTTGGGTAGCACTGATGTGTGACTAGGCACCACTCTTTGCTTGTGAAGTCATAAGTGTTATGGACTTTCACTACCAACGTGAAATGGACCTGTAGGGTCACACACATAGGATTTAACCTGGAATGGGAGTTTTGTCCACAAACAATGTTTAGATTGATTACTAAAGGAGTTTAGTAGTTCAATTAAACACTCAATTAATTGATAGCTCAATATCATAGTGTTCAAAGTGTTGGACTGATTGATTAGAGTATCGAATTGATTGAAACTGCAATTGACTGATTCTACACAATCTGCACTCCCAACCGATCGGCTCATGCGATGAACCGATCGGCTCAGCTTGGTGAACCGATTGGCTCAGGTTGTGAGTCGATCGGCTCATGGACAGGATGAAACGATTACTTCAAGTGTTGAAACGATCGGTTTAACTGATGCAACTGAGCAAGTTGGGAAAGTAGGATTGGTGAGAAATTTCCTTTTGTTTCACTTGCCCAATTTGATTGGAACAAGGATTGGTATTTGATACCAATTAGAAATAAAAGAAGGAAAGTCAACTGTGAACTGATCAGGACCACGAACCGACCGGTTCAGAAGTGAACCGATTGGTTCATGGGTCCCAACCGATCGGTTGAGGTGTCAACTGACCGGCTCAGATCCCCAACCGACCGTTTCAGTTGTGAAACGATCGGTTCAGGTTGTGAGTTGGTTGTTTTGTAGAAAATCTCGAACTCTTCTACTCCTGCTTTAGTCCCGCAGTGCCCGTGATAGAGAATTCTGTCCCATGACCCTCCTATATATATAGGGGTATTGGGGGCTTCTTAAAGGACAACTCAGTGCAAACCAGTTGCTTTGCAAAGTTGTCGTTCTCTCTGGTTTTGGTAACCGAGAGAGCCCGAGCAAGTGCTACCCGATAAGGGAGGTACAACAAGGGAAAGACAACTGCAGGAAGCGAGTGGTGGCAGGAGAGTGTGTTGGCGACTAGTATGCCGACAGGAGGGTGCGAATCCTTCCGATTCCTTGTGGGATAAGGAGATCGGAGTTCCAGGCAGTCTGTGTGGACGACTGCAGAGGCGGGAGACCTCTGTCGCTCGGAGGACAACTGTCAATCCTGACAGTCCCAGTGAGACCAGGAGTCTTCAGTCCCGGTGCGACCAAGAGTTGCACAGACACCGTCCAAGACCGGAGGTGATGACCGTGCAAGGCGCGAGGTACTGTCGCCGAGCAAGCCTCGGGACAAGGTATGCATCACAAAACATCTTTCCTATTGTATAGACGTTGACGCGATTCCTTTTGTTCTGGGTTTTGGGGAGAAAATTTTTATTTCCGCTGCTTCTCTGCCTCCTCTAAAACCTAACAAGTGTGACAAGTTCACACTTTATAAGTCTTATATCTTTGAAAGTTGTAACTTGATTGATGCTAAAAGACACTTAATTTGCTTAACTAAAAGACGGCCATGTGTGAGCCGATCTCATTGTGATATATGGAACATCCATGCATGAGCCAGTTTCCTTTTTATGTATGGATGGCCTTGCATGATCCACTCCTCCTTTTCTGGGACAACCATGAGTGAACTGATTCCCTTGTGATATATGGATGGCTATGCGTGAGCCAATCCATCTGTTGACTATATGTCACTTGTACAAGGTGACTAATATGTCATTGTAGTGTCACTTTTATGCTGGTCGAGAGATGTTAGAAAGATCATGGAATCTGGCTCTTCCATTGACCATGTGTGGTACCAATAAGAACTTACCAGTGGTACTTTCGTAAGATTAAATACAAAAATTTTGGATGAGACCTTGTTTTCTCTTGTATAGCTTGGCTGGTAGAAAATATACATGTTCTTCATATTCCTTCTTAGTTTATAAAATGTTCCACTACTATGTTATAGTTACTTGATCTGCATAGGGGATGATAATTGCCATGCTTACATTTTTCTTATCATAGATGTAGCTTTACTTCTATTCTTTAGTTTCTTTATCAGTGCTTTAATAGATGTCGACTGAGAGTGATATCTCTCGCTGGGATGTTAGGTCTCATGTCGTGGGTTTTCACATCTTTTAGATGGATGTGTATGCTGAGATAGAGATCACATTGTTGAGGTAGACATCCTGAGGTGTTGTATCTATTGGATCATGGATATGCAACTAGTGTTTAGTAATAGAATCATATGCGTCGTCCCTGTACACTTAGGTCCTTGGGGGTATTTTATAGACGTTGTACATCGGTTTGAGTTTTTGGACATATATGATGACAGTTCAGATGTGATTTGTGTACATGAACAAGTTATCACATGTAACAGGTTGTGGCTAGATAGCCAGTGAACTATGTCATGTAACAACTTTTGATATGAATGAAATACAGTGGCTCCAGTTTATGGCTTCAGACATGACGAGTTAAGCTTGAAGCATGGTTATGAAATCAGTTTTAATTTATCCTCTTTTGTGGTAATGTTGTTGTTAGTGTTAATCCCATGCTTGGTTTTGAGTAATCTCGCTTTGTGTGACAAAGAGTGTCACACTCATGATCCTAACTGTACCGGTCATCATTGATTTCCATGTGTGTTCAATCAGTCAAAGCCACAAAGACATCATCATCATAATGTAAGTTGAATCAATGTGATCGAGCATTGGATGCTTATAGAACGTCAAAATAGAAAAAAGGGCAAATTACAAACCAAAATGCAATCTCATTCATGTTTGACCTCCATAACCGCCATAATGCAAAGAACACATGGAATCTGATGATTGAAAATAACTACACCCTATAGATCAAAGGCCAAAAGCTAAGATTATACCTCTTGAAGTAGAATATGAAAATTCTTAGGAATGCACTAAAGAAGATTAGATCTATTACCATGTCATCGATAGAGAGTTACTCATTGGATCACACCAGAGCAATCTTGCAGAATGTCTATTTCTATGGGTGAAGCTCACTATAGAATGACGTGTTCCATAAGATCAATTTGCAACCAACTGCAATTGCAACCTTAGTTCAATCAAGATCAAGGCCCTTACGTCGTCGTCACTTGTAGAAGTTAGGAAATGAGGGTGATGCATGGAATCCTCTCGTTCTCTTGTTAAAATAAAAATAGAAAATATTGCAAATAGGTCCCTAGATTTTCCCTATAATTTCAAAACCTAAAAATCACATAAACTTCAAAAATGGGAAATAAATAACATTTTTTTTGTAGAATTTGAACATCTCAAATCTTTCCTCAATAAAATAAAAGTTTCATTCTTAGAAGAAGATAAACTAATTTATTTCCTTAATGGCCTAATCATCTTTTCAGATCATGAATCTTGGACCATGTTCACACTACTCAATTTCAATCTATCGATCTCATCCATGTTTTAGACCCTGATCTTTTCAAATCTCATAATTAGATATGACTCTAAGTCATATAAAATGTAAATCCCTATCATAGGTAGGTATCACCATCTCTCTTACATGGGCCTTGACCATACCTTAAACTAGACAACCAATCCTATCATAAATAGCACCCCATCTTTCGAAACCCTATAACTGGTAGGTACCTTCTAGAGGGTTTCAGATCATGGCTTAAAATTGAACCACTTGCATGAATAAATTCCTATCATGTATAGGCACCTCATTGGCATATAGCCTTATCATGTAGAAGCACCTCATTTGCATAAAGCCCGATCCCAAGTTGGTATTTCTACTTTAGCATTCAATCCCTGTCCTGAGTAAGAAAACATCACATCTACACTTAGTGTTCAAACCCTACCATGATTAGACAAAACCTTGTGTTTTTTTTCATCTTTAAATCTAAATAATGTATATGCAAATATTTTGCATAAAGCCTATCTTGCATATAGCAAATCATTTTGCATTAAAACCGTACCTCTGATAAGTACTTCATTTCCGTTTAAAGCCCTAACTTTGATAGGCATCCTACGCTTCATTTCAAGCTCTGACTTGAGTGGAAATTTTGCATTTTAGAAGCCTCATTTTGTACAGACGACTCTCAGATTTCACCATTTTAGTGTTATGACGCCAACTCTAATTTGGTCCATCTATGAGATCTCCACGATTGACCTAATTCAGTAATAGGACTATAGAGAGAAACGATAATCTTTTCAAAAGGAAGTACTTCAATGATCTTTCACATTTTCACACTCATGATTACGGAAAAGTGAAGCTTTATATAGCATGTGCTAACCTAACTAGGAGGCCACAACCAGTTCACCGCCGCCTCATGATTCCGGCCTGCCAGCCATCGCCTATGCCGCAGCCGCCCACCTTAGCAACTGGTGACGTCTGTCTTATCACCCGTTTTTGTTTCCAGTGGGAGGGGAAACGTAGCCGCCCACATTTGCGCCTCGCCGTCGGATACAGCCAGACCAACCAAGACCGGTATGGTAGTTGTTGCTGATTTTATATTGTATATGAAGTATTAAGGACAAACCCTTATCCCGGCCAGCGAGACACGTCGACTTCACTCAACGAGTTGGTTGTAGCCGCCACACCATCGTCGTCTTATTAGAGGGGTGCATTGCTTGCTTCCCTTTCTCCCCAACCCGACCCGCCGTCGGGAAGCCCCAGTCGTAGACGATGCCAACGAGGCTTGCCAGCTAAATCTTCAGTTATGATAGATTACATAAGCCCTCCCCCAACCATATAGTTTTCCACATTAACCGGTAGCAGCTGCACCGGGCTTTGAGTGAAAAAAAAATACTTGAGACAATTCTAGTATAGATAATCAAGACAAGGAAGAAAGAAACTACCATCACAAACGGACGTCTTAACGGCGGCAACTCAACAGGACATTTTCGGCTTCGGCCGGCGGGAACGAGTCCCAACTGGACCTGTGTCTGTTCTTGTTGAGCCAGGCCGTTTGTTAATTTTTCTTTTGTTTTTTTCACTCTTTTTCCTCGGCAGTTTGCAGTTTGAGTCGTCTGCGGCTCGCCTCATTGTTCGTATAAAAGTGTCGTGCTCTGTTTATCCATGATGAGTTATGTGGAGGTTTTTGATAAATTCGACACAGGTCGCAATGCCCAACGAAGGCATCACTGGTCAACTGATCCGGCGACATAAGGGGATGTCTTAAAATACTAATAAACACACACGTACCATACCATGAACATTAAAATATTATTATATATATTTACAATATACATAATTTAGAAAATACATATTAGTTTTTACTTCAAAAAGTTGAAGAAGTTGTAATATTTTTAAAAACGTTATATAGAATCTAATATCTTTGTTATTTTGACTATGGAAAGTAGTTTAATATATATATATATATATATATATATATATATATATATATATATATATATATATATATATATATATATATATATATATATAGTCAGGCTAGTGTACACTGGAGTGTACCGGAGGCACCGTACACCTCAGTCATTTTTGAAGATGCGGTAAATTTTTGAAAAATCTAAACCGTTGATCTTCTTAATTATCATAAGAACATACTATATAATGAATTTCAGCTCATTTGGACACTTATAGGTTGTGCATCTAAAGGAGGTAAAAATCATGCATTTCAAATTAGTTTTGTGCGTCGATTTTGTTGTCCTTGGATGAGTGACTTACATTCATCCAAATGAGCTCAAATTTTGTATGTGGTCTATTATTATTGTAACAATGAAGATCAATGGATTAGACCTTAGAAAAACATGGTCTAGATAGGCAAACACCATTGGGGTGTACAACGTGATCTGTACACTCGAGTGTATTCTAGCCTGACTATATATATATATATATATATATATATATATATATAGGAGAAGGATCATTATGGTGTAGTATATGGATGCATGTTTGGATAAAACTAAAAAAAATCAAAACAATAATCCAATCACGGGCCTTAACAAAATTAATCTATTTTAAATGACAAAAAAGGTTACTACAAAATATAGAAATTTTATTTTGGTTGTATTAAAATCACAACAAGAAAAGAAGTAAACATAATAAGAAGATGAGATATTTGACCAAAAGATCCTTTCCTTTTAAGATTGCAATCATGGCCCTCCATAATACATAGATCAGACACCATATTGGTTTTATGCCAGGATGATCAATAACATATGCTATTTTCCTGATAAAGAGGCTTATGGAGAAGTTTAGAGAAAAGAAAAGAGATCTTCATATGATTTTATTGATATGAAAAATGTCTATGATCAATTACCAAGGAAAATATTATGGTGTATTTTGCATAAAAGGATGTGCCAACCAATACATTAATATGATTAGAGACATGTATGATAACTCAACTACAAGTACTAGGACTCTTGGAGGAGATATATCAACTTGTGTTGATTGATGAAAGAAAAGATATATTCAATGATAAAGTTGAACTTTGATGAAATGTATTGGAATCTAATAGATTTGTGATTAGTAGAGGCAAAACTGAATATATGCATTACAATTTTAGCTAATCTAGAATTGTGAATGATGGGGTCAAGTTGGATGGAATGGATGTATCACAATGTGATAAGTTTCGTTACTTGGGGTCTATTATTGAAAGGGAGGGTGATGTTTAAGATGATGTTTGTCAAAGCATCACATCATGATGGTTGAAGTGGAGTGCAAATGGAGTACTATGTGTTAGAAGACCCCTCTCAGGTTAAAAAAACAACTTTTTTAGAATAACTATATGACCAACTATGCCATATAGGAGTGAATGTTGGATGGTGCAAAAACAAGGTATTAGTAAGATGAATGTGGTCAAAATGTATATGTTGAGATGGATGCATGGGAAGTCAAAAAAAGATCATTTGAGCAATTATTATATCAAAACATAAAGTTGGAGTGGTGACATTGAGGACAAGTTACGTGAGGACTGTTTAAGATGGTATTGACATGTGCAACACAGATCGATAAACACACCTATTCGAAACAAGGTTCTTGAGTCAAACACAACTAAAAGAAGTAGAGGCATACCAAAACTAATTTGGGAAGAGCTCATAAAGAGAGATTTTGAATCTTTACATCTTGGTCAGAGTATGATCCATAACAAGGTTGATTTGAAAAGAAGGATACATGTAGCCGATCCCAACATAATTGGGATTGAGGCTTAGATGATGGTAATAATGATGTTGGAAATGCCTGGTTTCATCAAACGATAACATAGGATGTTTTGATATAATATCTAAATCATGAAACATAAATAGGAATTGTGGTTAGTTTAAATACCAAGAATCCAACATGAACACATATTTAGTAATTAAAATAAGATGTTACCATAATGTTAACATGTACTTGAATTCAAAATATAAAGTATTGTTTGGTGTTTTGTGTTAGAAATTTTAGTGTAAAAGTGACATGTTCTGCAAAATGAAAAATTCAAGATTTAATGTGGAAAACTCTCCCCAAGACGAGAAGAGAAAAACCACGGGGCAATACCGGCCAACAAGCACTATGTAATCATAATTACAACTCATGCCATCCATATTTAGTTACCCCTAAATTGGGATAGCTCCCCCACACGAGAATAAAGATAGAGAAGAATAGAATTACACCCAATGTGTACAAAATATCCCACTTATCCTTTTCTCCTCATGACACCTCTGTCGTTGTAGGGGATCAGACACACGGTTGTGCCTTTGCCTGTTGCCACTACAATCGTTGACCAGGACACCTCTGCTCTTGACAAGGTCACCTACCTTGCCGCCAACCAAAATCTCTCTCCACCTGAGAGAGCAGATGCACGTCCTCCGTTGAAAAGATGGATTACTGTCGTAGTTGCTGTCGCAACACCAACGTAGTGCCACAAAATGATGTGCGTCCTCTGCTGACTGGATACACTACCATTTTTGATGCACCACCAATGTGTCACTGGCCGTCAGCCGCTACTTCACTTCAAGGAAAAGTCACTGACCCTCTCTTACCACAAGAGAGAACCACCAGTTGTTCTTGTTTTTTGTCTCTTCTACCACAGAAGGCACCAACAACAAACAACTAATGGGATGATCTCAATGGCCTCCCCAAAGGTATCTATTTATAGGCCTCCATGACATGTGGTAGCAATCAGGAATTCCACACCAACATAATCCAATTTCTAATCCAATTCCAATATTGCAAATAGAGAGCCATCTTCTCTCCTATTGGATTTAACTCCTATTAGGATTGGCAACACAAGCCAACTCCTACTCACTCCCAAATCCGATTAGGACATGGGCCGAAACAATCCTTTTCCAACAATCTCCCCCTCTGGCCCATAATGGAGATGTTGTCTTCATCAATCATCTAGAGTAACTTTGGATTTCATCACCACTTGTGATGGATTCCGATAGGTGGTCATTCTCCTCAAGTATGTCAGCATCCTGTCATTTTAATCCCTTTACTTGAAGTTCCACCCTGACTTCACTTTGTTCCCAAGCAATTGAGAAAAGTATCCTGACAACGCCGCTTCTCTCTCCATGCCCACACTTAGAACTTTATTTACTCCCCTTGACCGGTCTGTCGAGCCATCCTAGATGAAGATTGTGTTTCTCACCTTCTGCAGTAAGACTCATAAACCTTCTTTTGACGCTCCCCCCGTCAATGTAACCCCACATGAAGAGCGTGATCCTCCATTATACATGCATCAACTACATGTCCATTGTATTGTACTTCTTCCTCATGTGCGCACTGTCTAGAAGAAGTCTTTGGAGCGACCTTCTCTAACTGGGAGTCGTCTTGATGCTTGTAGAAACTTACCTTTCCACCCTTACTAACATCATTGAGATAATCCCACAGCTCATACCTGTGCCTATCTGTAGGAGTACTTCCAAGTCCTCCTCGTCTCCTTTGAACTGGCGTTGACTTCTTGACTTCCTAAACCTTCTCTTTGTGCACTCTCAATGTGGTTTTATATAGATTGCAACATAGTCTACCTTGAGCTATCACCAAACACCCTTTTGTTACCTTGCACATGCCACCACCGAACCTGAGATCATATCTGCTCCTATCCAACAAGGAACCAAAAATTACACTAAGCCTCAAGTATGGAACAAGACGGACATCATTGAGCATGATAGTACACCCAACATCTATTTTGACACAGACATCACCAATCTTGATGATCTTTGAGTAGCTAGCATTCCCCATCCTCACATTGCTAAAGTTCCCTTTTTATATTTTGTGAAGAATTTCCTGTGAGTTGTAGCATGACACATCGCTCCTGTGTCTACATCCCACTCAAAACCATCCTCTATGTTCAAACCCTGCTCTTGGACTGTCAATATTAGATTTTCTGCAATGGCGGTTGTATTTCTCTGGTCATTATCCTCGTGTTCTTTGGCAAGTTCTTATGACACCTTCTTCCAGATCTTGCAATCTTTCTTGAAGTGTCCAACTTTTCCACAATAGTAACATTCTTTACTCTTTGTCTTTGACTTCCCACGATTAGAATCATGATTGTAATTCTGATTTCTTCCTCTACCTTCAACGTATAGAGATGAACATGAAGAATCAAAATTTTCACATTCCCTTCTGCGAATGTATTCACTCAGAATCAAATCCTGAATATCGTCAAGCTTCATCTTCATGCTTCATGATAAAGTTTGACTACTGTCACCGTAGTAGAACAACTCTGGGGCAAAGAGGGAAGTAAGATAAGGGATTTGACTTCATCATCAAACACTACCTCCAATGAGTTCAGTTAAGTAATTATGACGTTGAATTCATTGACGTGATCTGCTACCAAGGCTCCTTCGCTCATCTTTAGGTTGAACAAATGACACATCAAATATACCTTATTTGCAACAGTTAGCTTCTCATACATATTTGATAACATCTTTAGGAGTTCCGCCATCGTCTTCTCATTGAAAATGTTGAATGCAATATTTCATGCCAATGTCAACCTAACCACCCAAAGTGCCTGACGATCAAGGAGATCCCAATCCTCCTGCTTCATCTATTTAGGCTTAGTCCCCGCCAGAGGTTGATGCAATTTCATCTGGTACAAATAATCTTAAATTTGCATCTTCCATAAGTCAAAATTTTTGTCATCAAACTTGTCAATGTGCACTTTTCCCTCTTCAGACACCATTGTCGCTTCAACTTCAACCTTCCAAACTAGCTTTGATACCACATGTTAGGAATTTTAGTGGGAAAATGACGTGTTCTGCAAATCTGAAAGCCCAAGATTTAGCGTGGAAAACTCTCCCCAAGATGAGAAGAGAAAAACCATGGGGCAATACCGGCCAACAAGCACTATGTAATTAAGATTACAACTCACATCGTCCAAATTTAATTATCCCAAAATCTGGATAGCTCCCCCCACACGAGAACAAAGATAGAGAAGAGCAGAATTACACCCAACGTGTATAAAATATCCCACTTATCTTTTTCTCCTCACGACACCTCTATCGTTGTAGAGGATCAGACACACGGTTGTGCCTTTGCCTGTTGCCACTGCAACCACTGACCAAGCCGCCTCTGCTCCTAACTAGGTCGCCTACCTCACTACCTACCAGAAGCTCTCTCTGCCTGAGAGAGAAGATGCGCGTCCTCCGCTGAACGGATGGACTGTTGTCGTAGTCGCAGCCGCAACACCAACATAGCGCCACCAACTGATGTGTGTCCTCCACTGACTGGATACACCACCGTTGTTGATGCACCACCAATGTGTCACTGACTATCAACTACTACTTCTCTTCAAGGAAAAATCACTGATCCTCTATAACCACAAGAGAACAGCACCAGTTGTTCTTGTTTTCTGGCTCTTCTACCACAGAAGGCACCAACAACAAACAAATGATGGGATGATCTAATGGCCTCTATTTATAGGCCTTCATGACATGTGGTAGCAATTAGGAATGCCACTCCAACATAATCCAATTCCTAATCCAATTCCAATATTTCAAATAGAGAGCCATCTTCTCTCCTATTGGATTTAAGTCCTATTAAGATTAGCAACACAAGCCAACTCCCACTAAAGCCCAAATCCAATTAGGACATGGGCCGGAACAATCCTTTTCCAACATTATGATGTGCGCCTTTTGAATAAATTATTTCAATTGCTTAGGCTTTTACAAGTAAAGACCTTTTTCTTAATTTATAAACATTAAAACTAGTTTCAAGTGAATGCCCAAAAATTAAACTTCTGCTTAAGTGATATTGAAGGCGTCGATGTTATTATTGGTTTGGTCATTTCACGTGGCATCAATAGAGCTCTTACAATGCATCTATTATACCTTTGTTTTGCACATATTTCTATATTTTACTTAAAATATAAAAAAATGCCCTCTTTTACATGAGCCGAAGCAGGTAGTTAAGAGAAAGGAAAAAATAAAACGTGCGCTGAATGAGCATGATGAACAAATATATATCCAAGTTTTATTAAAAAACCCACAAAGGATTAAAGTAAGAAGACATGAATGCCAATTAATTTCTAGATCCTAGAATTTCTATACTCCAATGTTAATACAAATGGATACAATCTATATGTTATCAATTTCCAATAAAAGTTGAATACATTTTCTGTGATTGATATAGATGGCATAACCAGCTTCTGTAAACAGAATCAAAGTTATCATTATATAGAACGATGGCCAAATATTTGATCCCTTGGATTTTTGCACTATGTTTGGGTACCCATCTCACTACATTGTAAGGACACAATTGTTCAGTAAGAAACATAAGGACGCCCTTCAATTTTCAAAACTACTTGTACCACTTCCACCTCCACATTTGCCTCCCTCCTTCACACCTTTCATCACCCAAATTGCTCTTCATTGTCTGAATTTCACCTGATCGCAAATGCCTAATGCACCTCATGACATCCACGAAATTGAATCAATATTATCATGGGATTCAAAATAGATCCCACTCCATGAACACATGGATATAGGCGGTGAAAGACACTCTTCCAATCCCCAACATCTATGGTGGATATGGTGAATATGTGGCAACAAGTTCCTTGGCAACTTTGTGCGCGAGAAGATAATTATCTAGGTGTACTTGTTTGTTTCAAACTTCACACAACAACTAGGAAAGATATGATTATATCAACCAAAAAATGGAGGGGCCATGATTTAGGATACTTATTCGGTATGTTCAAAAGGATATTAACATTTTTGGCATAAACATGTTGCAACAAGTTATCCCGATGTCCAATTATGGATGGAGTGAACATGTGGTAACAAGTTCCTAGGGAACTCTATGCATGAAAAGACAATTGTCTATGTGTACATATTTGTTCCAAAGTTCACACTACAACAAATGAACACATGGCTGTATCAACCTGTCATGATGTAGGATACATATGCAAGATATTCAAAAGGAAATTAACACTGTTGGCACACACACATGTTAGTGTACTGACTTTCTTCCATGCACACCCAAAATATTTCTCAATGTAGTGTTTCTATAAAGAAAACATACATGTCAAAAATATGTAAATGACTATGATTCATTTGGGCTAAGCCCATAGAGAAAGTTGAATTATAAATAGAAAGATTATAAGTGTGAGGGTCATTATCACGGAAATGCTTGTTACCCTAAGTCCACACTCCTAATGGCTCCACATCCAAAGGCAAGTGGACCAGGGCATCCATCCCTAGAATGAATCTCATCACATGTACACACAAGCAGTATATATATAGAAATAATAACAACAAGATATAACAAGATACTAGAAGGGGGATATAGAAACATGTACCCAAATCTACATTCAGGATACCCCATTGGTGTTTCATTTGAGATCTTAGAGTCTTGATCACATCATATTCATTTAGCAACTATAAATTTGATAAAAAACATATTAATTCTAAAGCATTAAGGATGCTATGAAAAGGCAAGTAAACAATTTAAGAATACTATAAAAGTTTCTTGTCTAGAAACATCATATAAGAAAGATTTAGAAACAAGGCGTGGACAACTTAATGACATTTTTTTATACAAAGTGTGTTTTAAGTGTATTTCCAATATACTCAACAACATAATATGGCCATTGACCAACTTCCCATTGGAAGGGTCCGTAAGGGTGCTCAAGATTAACCAACCCTTTTTATCAACATGGTCTGCCTTATCTTGACATCTCAAGTAATACACCCAACCTTGTGCCCTTACCTCAAGAATATAGGAAGATACACAAGGTTTGTATAATGGACAACTTCAATTATGTTTGAGGTTTGTTCAACGTATATCAAGCAAAACGAACGTACTAGTCATAGGGAACAAGTAGCTCAAACAAGTAATTAACTAGACAAACATTCATACAAGCATACATACAGACAAGCCAATACCATAATAGGGTCAAGAGAGTAAGCGTACATTGCGAGTAATGAATAAGGTATGATTCATGAGTAAGACTCCTAGAGGTGGTCCAAATCAACATAGACCTAGGATATAAATATAAACAACATAGAGTCTTAGATCACTAGGTTTGATTAAGATAAACATGATATAAGTCATGTGGATGTTCCCCTAGAACTAGGTTCCAAATAGATCAACATAGGTCCAAAGTTCCACACATGCATGCAATCAATCAACCATAGTTCAAAGGTCACATCAACATCTTAGGTCTAGGTGATACATCCACATCATGAGTAATATTAGATAAGGATAAAGTCTAATTTAGGAGTAAGGGAAGCATGGCATTTAGATTATCATCTTTGTTTTAACATGCAAGATCATGATTAAGTCGTATTAGATCATTTCATGAAATCAAGTCATATTTCCAAGTCATATAAGCATAAAAGAGATTAGGATAGATAAATTGTCTTATCGTGCTACGAGTAGGGTAAAACTACTAATTTGGAGTCTTTAAGAGATCATGTGCATTATTAGAGCATGTTCTTAGCAAGGTTAGATTCCAAACAAGCCACATGTGCATATAGATCACACTAGGCATCACATGTTATCAAAGAGTACACGAGTAACCTACATGGTATTTCATGAAACAAGTCTTCTAAGGGTTAAGTAAGAAGTGGATAGAGATATTTGAGTAATTAATGATCCTTTTTAGCATAAGTATCAAGGATACAACCACATAAGTACACAAACAACACATTTAGGGCACATTAGTTCATCAAGTTGTCATATGAGTCCCACACAGGAGAAAGGGCCTACCCTTGGTTAAAGGAGATACCAGACACCAGGAAGGTTACTATTTTTGAAATACCACCATATCAAAAGGCTAAATAGGTCCAAGACTTTACATAAGATCAAATTACTTAAATTAAGTACACATATGAATCACTTTTGGGTCATGGTAGGCCAACATGGAATTAGGGTGCATGTAGATGGTCCAAGACCTAAATCATATAAAGAGTGACTAAAGTTACTAATTTAGGGGATTAGAGTAACTAGGGATCATAAAGGTGTAAGGTAAATCTTATTTGAGCATTTAAATCATCCAAAGGATATACATGAATCATTTTCATTAACATAAGGAAAATCCAAGCACAACTAGCAGTAGGTGTTAATTCCATTGCAAAGAGGACATTTTTATGATAAAAACCATATCTAACATCATAAGATTTGCATTATGAGCTAGGGGATATGGCAATTTGAAATTAAACATCTTTAAGAGGGGGAATTAGAGGTGATAACCCCTGATGGGCCGAATCGGGTTGCAGATCCCTTCCTACTACTGCGTTAGGGTGTTGGGGCTCCCTGCTCATAGTTGGGCCTGGTTGCGAGAGGCAAGTGGTGAGCTGGCACGTCTGTGGGCATTAACAGGAGAATGGGAGCAACTAGGGGAAGTCCAACACAGGTGAGGAAGCCTCTACATTGCGGATGGGAGTATGTGGGCATGAGGGCTGCTTAGTGTGCTGTTGTTGGCTGCTTGGTGTCTGTGTGGAAGAGCGGGAGGATGAGGGGGATAGAGAGAGAGAGTGAGAGAGATAGAGAGAGAGAGAGGGAGTCGGGGCATATGAAGGGTGGGGGCGATTGATCGGGGCCGTCTGTGTAATATCCTCAATTTTGGTAAAATTAAAACATATAATATAAGGCGTGTTTTGCTGAATAATATTCCCAACGATATTATTAGTGGAATAATAATGGTGATTAACCTTGTGGCATGGGTGCTTATGACACAAGTTAAATAAAAGGAATTTATACATGGATAAATAATAATGACTTGTGATATGACTTTTCATGTACCAGAAAATAATAAATAAAAGGATATTCCATGGATAATAATATTGTCTTAAATAATGATTAAAAGGGGCAAGTTTTATGTGGGAAATATATTCCATTAGATCACCTACATTGAATATATCTTTGGGAATTTCCTTGAAATAAGATAATTATAAATGAAGATGGAGAGAGAGGGAAATCTAGAAGGTTTCCTTAAAAGATTAATGACTAATTGGTTCCATACGTTTATATGCTCTCCCTAATGACTTTTGATATAGCAAAAACCAAGTTTTAATAAGAGAGTGGGGGTTTTGTGACCTTTGCATTATAGAATAAAAGCTGAGAATGTCTATATAAGGATGAGAGGAATGAATTTATCATATTATCTAAAGGAGATGTAATGCCAAATAGGAACAAGCATAATCCAAGATGGAAAGGAGATGCCTTAAGGTTCAAGAAAAGGCATTAATAGGATTCCTTAATTACGTATCTTACCTTTAGACCCTTCCATACAAGGAAGTATAGGAAAGAGTCTTCTAGTTGGAAAACTTAATCTTTATTCATAGAGTCTAATCGTTTCTGGTCTCTCCCAGTGTGTTGGATAAGTATATAAAGATAGACCTCATATTATTTTCCACACTCACATCCATGGAGTATATTGATAAGAAGATGAGAGAAGAATAGGAAGATGTCAAGAAAGGATAGGGTCGGTTCCCTCAAGGGTAACCAACGATCCACGTCTCGAGATAGGCACCAGGGAGGGTGTGGTTAGCGATGCCACATAGGATGTGTTGCATCTGTGCGGAAGTAGCAACCTACATGCAGAGATGAAGGAGGAAGCAATAGTCATAAGTGTTGCTGGAGAGGAGGATGGCCAACGTTGGCGTTGAGGGCATCGCGTTAGGGGTGCGGCGTCAAAGACACTGCATCGGGCAGAGACACTGCGTCGTGTGAGGATGCTGCATTAGGGACACGGTGTCAAGGATAGGGCGTCGTAGGCATTGCATCGATGCTGAGTCGTAGATGCTGTGTTGTGGGTGTTGTGTGTGGACGTTGGGTTGGCGACGCTACATTAGAACAAAATATCAATGAGGTATGTTATGCTGATAGGGTGTTACATGATTAATCGAAAATATTTGATCTTATAAATAATGTAGTTAATTATTGGTAGGTTGGATGGCAATGAAACTATATATGAAATCGCTTAGAAAAATATGTAATATGAATAAAATAGTTTCATGGACTAATTATGCATCCTATTCCAAAAGTGTATGCAATACATGTTTTGATGTGAATAATATAAGGGAAAGACCTAGATTCCTTTAATATTATGCTTAATCAAGTAGATCTGTTTATGTTGAGATAATACCTGATCTTTTCATGTCTAATGAGGAAATCCTTGATATTGATGAACAATTGATGTTTCTAGATTAATAATCATGCACATGTATATTTAGGGTTCTGAAACCAATGTGAGTCTCTTTCTATGATCTTAATGCTAGTAATATGGTCTAGGTATCACGGATAACCTAATATTCTTAAGATGATGAATAGGGTTTCACCTAATATACATAACTAAAGGTTGTAATCTTAGAAACCATGATATGATGGAATTAGGGTTTGTGTAACACCCTCCCTAGGGTTTCTTACGTAACCAGCGGAAGCACAACCTAATCCCCAACATTATCCATAATGTGGGGTACTTGGCATATCGGGGAGGGAATGTCACATACATGATCTCATATCAAGGAACAAATAACACTTGGCATTATTGAAACATAGATTCATACATAAGTTCTTGGAATAAAAGCAACATCAGTTTTCCAAAGATATACTAAACATAAACTAGATAATGATAGGATCTCCATAGATGGACGTCCCACTAGGCAACAACTCCTTGGATCTCTGGGTCCTTGGGACTCTCAAGATTGTTCCTTCTCCTTGGCTCCAACTCCTGCGGACATCTCGTCCCCAGCCATGCAAAGGAAAACAAACATAGTAAGTAAGCGGCATTGGCATGTTATAAGACATAAAATATAAATATACATGTGACTTAACATAATCATGAACATGCATTTAACATGAATCATTTCTTAATGTCTTTTACATAAAGAAATTTACTAGAAGAATATGCTCCTCTCTTAATGCCCCATAAGGAGCCCATAATGCTCGGAAAGCCCATAATGCTCGGAAAGCCCATAACAAGGTGCATATAAATCTAAATAAATTTCTATTATTCATGAACTTTTTTAAACTTAACTTATCTTCTTAATATCCTAAACTTGATCTTAATTGGGATTTCTCCCTCTTAAACATGATTGGGATTTCTCCCCATGACCATAATGGGATTTCTCCCTCTTAAGCATGAATGGGAAACTTATTCCCTCTTAATCTTGATTTCTTGTTCCTTAACCATAATTCATAGTATAAATGTGGTTTCTATACTTAGACTTATATCATAGAAAACAATCATTCAATAATCATGTACTTGAAGGAAAACATGCATTTGTCATGACTTAAACATTAAGTGCATAAACATATCATAAACATCCAATAAATCAAATTTACTATGCCAAGGGCATGGCCCGCTTACCTTGAACTAAATCACCTTAAGTCAAACTTGGTTTGACTGATTGGATTCCCTAAAACACCTGAAATTAACATAATTATCATTTGTCATATGTCATTAAACCCTAATTTTCTCATATAAATATTGAGGTGTTAAAAAAGAAAAATCAGTCGATAAAAACCAGAAAATCGGATTCCTCATCGAAAATCCTTTCCAAAATGTATTTTTGTGTATTTTTCTGATAATCAGGCGATTTACTACTAATTTTCGAAGAACAGATCAATAGAAAATCCAGAAAAAGCCACGTGTAAATCTATATATCTAAATCCGGAAAAAGGGGCCCGCATCTGACTTGGCCCAATCGGGCTTGGCCAATAAGGCCGCGAGGCTCGCCTGAGCGATCAAAGAAATAGGGTGTGAAAACCCAAAAATGCCCTCGCGGGTGAAAAACACAAAAAAGAAGAGAGGGTACTTAGGTCATTGCACGACCTCGATTGCTCTTCATCTTCAACACGCGAGCCATGGCTCCAGCAGCTAGCAGGGCAACTGGGTGCCGATCCAGGATCATGGCACACCACCCCCTCAAGGGGAAACTGAGGTTTCCATTAACCTCCTGCCTCACAGCCGAAGCCGACGATCTGCGGTACAGGTCCGGAGGTAGCCAGAGTGCTCTCGTGCCCAGGGAACAGAGAAACCGAGCAAGAAACAGGGGCGACGGTCGGAGGGGAAAAACCATAGGCAGAAGCCCGAAAAATACTAACTGGAGGTCGGAATTCAATCGTCGTGCTCCCACGAAGATCGGGACATGCTTCCCTTGGCCGAAGGGGCCCTGGAGGTGCCATGGCATCAACACACCGGTGAGCACTCCTACAGGTCCTATAGGACACGGCAACTGGGAGCTCGACGGGTTAAAGTGATGGCATAGAAATGAAGGACGGAGGTCAGAGAAACTCACAGCGCTCGTGATTGAGCCGAGGTGGCTGGAGGAGGCCGGGCGAACTCAAGGTCGCCGGAAACTAAGACTGAGTAGGTCAGGGTTGCTGGGAGAGCCGGGGGAGAAATTGGGCGAGGAGGAAGAAAGCTTGCAGGCCGGGGATGCTTTCGGGGGCTTAAATAGAGGCGGGGAGGTGCCTGTGCTTCAAAGGCAGAGGGAAGGTGATGCCCTAAATTGGGCATTTCGTCAAATGGGAGAGATGGAGGGTGAGTAAGGGATTGCTGGGTTCGATTTGACCTTGCGGTCTCGCTGGGGAAGGAATCAAGAGGAACGGATGTGAGGGGAGGGAGATCGGGATCAAAGATCATCCAGCCAGTGAAACGGCTTTGCTCGCAAACAAAACGGAGGTAGAAGAGGATCTCGGCGCCGTTGGATCCTGATCTGACAGTGGTCGTGTGCCCGCGCGAGAATGTAACGTGTGACATTTAATTTAAAACGAACCATGCTTTAAATCGGCTGTATAAATGGCATTTTCATTCAAACCTTAGCCAATTAATATTCAAACATTTATTAAATCAATTGAAGGGTCAAACAAGGTCAAAATGGGTTCAAATTTGAACCATAGGTACATTAAAGGGTCTAGAACATTACAATAAGGTTGGATTTTATGCTTGTACTTATTTTAGGCCTAAAATAACAAAAATCCTTATGACCATGATAAATGCAAATAAAGCCATTAATTCTTCAAATAAGAATTACAAAATATGAAAATGTGCACTCAACATTATTTATTTTCAACTAACAATATGGAGGCCATTAATCAATAAATTAAACATGTAAATCACTAATAATCATATGAGAGAGAAATTTGGACATAAAACATTTATTCTCATTTTTCTTTAACAAAAGGGTATAGATATACATGAAGACATTTTCTTTAAATAAAACAAGTATAATAGAGCAATTGAACACAATAAGTGATTTTGCAAAACTAATTATGGGAAAATTGCATTTAAGTCCTCAACAATTATCTAAATTAGGAAAGAGCATGCAAGGACTAAAATAAATTTGGAAATTTTGCATAATTAAGATTGGGGTGTTACAATACTACCCACCTTAAATAAATTTCGTCCTCGAAATTTCCTAGAGTTCCTACCCACCTTAAGGGTTTCACATAAGCATACAAATCTTTCCATACAATTTTTATTATAAAAGGAGAATACATAAACAAAGCATTATGATTAAACATAAATTACTCAACTACCCTTACCTTGATCATTTTCCTCTTCTCCATAAGACATTTGCATGGTGAAGAGTCTTGGTTTGACCTTGGGTGGAGGATTAGGGTTCTTAGCTTGGTTATGGTTGGGATCCTTCTTTGCAAGCTTAGGGCAATTAGGCTTGATATGCCCTTCCTCACCACAATAGTAGCAAACAGAAGTCCCAAACCTACAAGGACCACCATGGTTTCTCTTACACTTGGGGCATGGGGTTCTCCCATTCTCAGGGGAAGGCTCAGGGGCTTTTCTCTTATTGTTGGAGGGTGGAGGTGGTTGATGGGGCTGATGGTGACGATTGTTTTGGGGTACCTCCTTCTTATGATTCCTTCCAGGATGCTCCTCCAATTCTAGGGCTGCATCCAAGGCTGATTGCATGGTCCGGTGTCCTCTACCAGACAAGGCAAAACTTAGGTCGGATTTAAGCCCTCTAATGAACTTCTTAGCTCTCTTTTGCTCAGTGTACTCAGGACCATACTTTTGGAGCTTACGGAACTTCATGGCATACTCAATGACAGTCATGTCACCCACTTGCTTAAGGTTAACAAACTCATCCTCCTTCCTTTCTAACATGGCCTCGGATACATAATGGTCATTGAAAACTTCTACAAACTCATCCCAAGAAAAAGGAGGGTCATCGTCTTCCCTAGAGGCTAAGAGGTTTTCCCACCAAGTACGGGCTGCACCCTTGAGCATGTGGGTGGCAAATCTAACCCTACTACGTGGGGGACACTCTAGGTCTCTAAAGCAATGTTCCATGTTGCTCAGCCACTCCTCAGCCTTGGTTACTACATCAACCTCATCTTCACCATGGAAAGCATCGGGTTTAATCTTCAAGAAGTCTACGAGGGAGATCTCATGTGCTCGAGGTGGAGCTCTAGGTTGGAGGGCATTGGTCAAGGCTGCTACTAGGGCATCTAGGGTGACTGGTGGAGGGACGTGGTTCATGTCTTCAGTCTTATCACCACTAGAGGATCCGTGTGAGTGCCTTGACTCACCAACCTTCTCCTTCCTCTTAGGGGCCATCTGAAAGGGTAAACATAACATGATATTAGAACATAATATGAATCTCTAATGTTGCCTTAGTGGCCATCTATTCCTTGCTCTGATACCATTAATGTAATACCCCTCCCTAGGGTTTCTTACGTAACCAGCGGAAGCACAGCCTAATCCCCAACATTATCCATAATGTGGGGTACTTGGCATATCGAGGAGGGAATGTCACATACATGATCTCATATCAAGGAACAAATAACACTTGGCATTATTGAAACATAGATTCATACATAAGTTCTTGGAATAAAAGCTACATCAGTTTTCCAAAGATATACTAAACATAAACTAGATAATGATAGGATCTCCATAGATGGACGTCCCACCAGGCAACAACTCCTTGGATCTCTGGGTCCTTGGTACTCTCAAGATTGTTCCTTCTCCTTGGCTCCAACTCCTGCGGACATCTCGTCCCCAGCCATGTAAAGGAAAACAAACATAGTAAGTAAGTGACATTGGCATGTTATAAGACATAAAATATAAATATACATGTGACTTAACATAATCATGAACATGCATTTAACATGAATCATTTCTTAATGTCTTTTACATAAAGAAATTTACTAGAAGAATATGCTCCTCTCTAAATGCCCCATAAGGAGCCCATAATGCTCGGAAAGCCCATAATTGCTCGGAAAGCCCATAATGCTCGGAAAGCCCATAACAAGGTGCATATAAATCTAAATAAATTTCTATTATTCATGAACTTTCTTAAACTTAACTTATCTTCTTAATATCCTAAACTTGATCTTAATTGGGATTTCTCCCTCTTAAACATGATTGGGATTTCTCCCCATGACCATAATGGGATTTCTCCCTCTTAAGCATGAATGGGAAACTTATTCCCTCTTAATCTTGATTTCTGGTTCCTTAACCATAATTCATAGTATAAATGTGGTTTCTATACTTAGACTTATATCATAGCAAACAATCATTCAATAATCATGTACTTGAAGGAAAACATGCATTTGTCATGACTTAAACATTAAGTGCATAAACATATCATAAACATCCAATAAATCAAATTTACTATGCCAAGGGCATGGCCCGCTTACCTTGAACTAAATCACCTTAAGTCAAACTTGGTTTGACGATTGGATTCCCTAAAACACCTGAAATTAACATAATTATCATTTGTCATATGTCATTAAACCCTAATTTGCTCATATAAATATTGAGGTGTTAAAACAGCAAAATCAGTCGATAAAAACCAGAAAATCGGATTCCTCATCGAAAATCCTTTCCAAAATGTATTTTTGCGTATTTTTCTGATAATCAGGCGATTTACTACTAATTTTCGAAGAACAGACCAATAGAAAATCCAGAAAAAGCCAAGTGTAAATCTATATATCTAAATCCGAAAAAAGGGGCCCGCATATGACTTGGCCCAATCGGGCTTGGCCAACAAGGCCACGAGGCTCGCCTGAGCGATCAAAGAAATAGGGTGTGAAAACCCAAAAATGCCCTCGCGGGTGAAAAAAAAAAAAAAAGAAGAGAGGGTACTTAGGTCATTGCACGACCTCGATTGCTCTTCATCTTCAACACGCGAGCCATGGCTCCAGCAGCTAGCAGGGCAACTGGGTGCCGATCCAGGATCATGGCACACCACCCCCTCAAGGGGAAACTGAGGTTTCCATTAACCTCCTGCCTCACAGCCGAAGCCGACGATCTGCGGTACAGGTCCGGAGGTAGCCAGAGTGCTCTCGTGCCCAGGGAATAGAGAAACTGAGCGAGAAACAGGGGCGACGGTCGGAGGGGAAAAACCATAGGCAGAAGCCCAAAAAATACTAACTGGAGGTCGGAATTCAATCGTCGTGCTCCCACGAAGATCGGGACATGCTTCCCTTGGCCGAAGGGGCCCTAGAGGTGCCATGGTGTCAACACGCCGGTGAGCACTCCTACAGGTCCTATAGGACACGGCAACTGGGAGCTCGACGGGTTAAAGTGATGGCATAGAAATGAAGGACGGAGGTCAGAGAAACTCACAGCGCTCGTGATTGAGCCGAGGTGGCTGGAGGAGGCCGGGCGAACTCAAGGTCGCCGGAAACTAAGACTGAGTAGGTCGGGGTTGCTGGGAGAGCCAGGGGAGAAATTGGGCGAGGAGGAAGAAAGCTTGCAGGCCGGGGATGCTTTCGGGGGCTTAAATAGAGGCGGGGAGGTGCCTGTGCTTCAAAGGCAGAGGGAAGGTGATGCCCTAAATTGGGCGTTTTGTCAAATGGGAGAGATGGAGGGCGAGTAAGGGATTGCTGGGTTCGATTTGACCTTGCGGTCTCGCTGGGGAAGGAATCAAGAGGAACGGATGTGAGGGGAGGGAGATCGGGATCAAAGATCATCCAGCCTGTGAAACGGCTTTGCTCGCAAACGAAACGGAGGTAGAAGAGGATCTCGGCGCCGTTGGATCCTGATCTGATAGTGGCCGTGTGCCCACGCGAGAATGTAACGCGTGACATTTAATTTAAAACGAACCATGCCTTAAATCGGCTGTATAAATGGCATTTTCATTCAAATCTTAGCCAATTAATATTCAAACCTTTATTTAATCAATTGAAGGGTCAAACAAGGTCAAAATGGGTTCAAATTTGAACCATAGGTACATTAGAGGGTCTAGAACATTACAATAAGGTTGGATTTTATGCTTGTACTTATTTTAGGCCTAAAATAACAAAAATCCTTATGACCATGATAAATGCAAATAAAGCCATTAATTCTTCAAATAAGAATTACAAAATATGAAAATGTGCACTCAACATTATTTATTTTCAACTAACAATATGGAGGCCATTAATCAATAAATTAAACATGTAAATCACTAATAATCATATGAGAGAGAAATTTGGACATAAAACATTTATTCTCATTTTTCTTTAACAAAAGGGTATAGATATACATGAAGACATTTTCTTTAAATAAAACAAGTATAATAGAGCAATTGAACACAATAAGTGATTTTACAAAACTAATTATGGGAAAATTGCATTTAAGTCCTCAACAATTATCTAAATTAGGAAAGAGCATGCAAGGACTAAAATAAATTTGGAAATTTTGCATAATTAAGATTGGGGTGTTACAGTTTGTGACCCTTATTCCTAGTCCAAACATAAGATAAAACTAAACCCTATTTTAGGGGTGAATCTAGATCTGATTCATATAATGCGAATACATGGTGACACATACATAGTATGTGTGTTTCACATATTGTTAATTGCATGCTTTGTTGCTTGGATGTTTGGATGCACTCTAAAAGTAATGATATATTCTACATGGTTTCTGCAATGACATAAGGTATGTGGTTACACTTATGAATACATGTATCGAATTTTGAGTTTGCCGAGGTTTCTCTATGAGATTGAACAAATGATAAATTGCTTGATTGTTTATTTAATGCTTGCAAATTATAAAGTTCCTATGAGTATCATGTAAAGTAAATAAAAATATTCTGAACCCTGGGTTAGACTGATATTAAGGGTAATGCACACGAGCCTAGGAGGGACAGTGATTACACCTAAGGTAGTAGACCTGATATGGATTAGAATATGAAAGCAAGTTTATGTTCTTATGTGCAAGTATAGGATGTGTGATTATATATATACTTGTGATTATTGGTTGAACCCATGTACCAGTATAGAAATATACTGACCACATATTTGTTTGTTGGTATTATATGTACTTAGCATACTTGATTCGTGGACATGAGGTTACAAAATAAAGACGTTGAAGACACTAAAGTAATTCATGAAGGTTTGGATATAGTGGTATATCATCACACATGTACTAGTAAATTCTTTATAAAATTTATGTAACTCCTTAGAGGAGCTTTTTATTCAAACATGTAAGTAGTTGTTCATTAATGGAAATTGTTTACTATTATGTATTATTTCTTGAATCTGATCCTTGAATTTATAAGTAATGATCTGTGACTTTAAGGACTTTTAGACACTTAAAAGTGCGGGTCATTACATTTGGTATCAGTGCCCAGATTCATCAACTAATACCTAATAGTTTATTTTTTCAAATCATCCTTAGAAATTTAAGAGAAAAAAAATAGTAAATCATAATGTATCTTTTAGGTTTATAATCTCTTTGCTTAATAAGCTTTGAGAAGAAATTGTTAATTAGAGAAGTAAATGTGAAAATATATAACCTTTTATGTAGGTCCCTCTAGAGAGGGTAAACACTAGAAATATACAAGCTAGAAAGATACAAGTATGGGTAAGCCCTTTCATAGAGTAAGGACTTGGGTTGAGATAACCCATTAGGGTATGAAAACTCTAGAGAGTCTAGGGATAGGGAAGCTTTCAGAGGTAGATTATTGTAACACCCCTGACCTGGGTTAAGCCTCCACCCTAGATGTTTTTCTTAATAAAGTTCATTATATTCTTGATATTATCTTTTGAAAAGTAATTAAGGCTGAAGAGGAACTTATGTTTCAAATTTAGTCCTTTTTGAATAATGTTGAAACAATGTTTTGTTAGTTTTGGACTAAAGTGCAAATTACCCAAGTTGAGGGGTTAACTTGCAAATTGTACATAATAAAATGTTCCTCAGATGTTTAAGCATCATAGGAATGAGTATGATGTAGTGGTATGGCTTCCACAAGCTTGAGCTCCAAGATAGAGCTTGCTGAGCAATCTTTGTGCATTAAAACCTAATTTTGGTGTAATGTGCAATTTACCCAAAACCTAGGGTTCAATATGCAAAATACCACTTCAAGAGGGGCCCTCATGATTCTTGTCATCATGTAGAGAAAATAATTTGAGAGGGGTGCCTCATTTGAATCATTTTGGAAGAGAGAGAATCTTGACATTAAAATAATCAAGATTTAAGCATAAATGGAACTTTACTTCAAATTAATGCAAAAATAAATATGTTAATTGAAGTGCCCTTCAACCAAAAATGATATGGTTGAAATTAGATAAGTGTGTACGTCCTTGTTCCTTGCAAAGGCCATGAAAATATCTAAGTGAGTGGAGAGCCCACTCACATTAGTTAATCAAAAGTAATATCCACTCAATTATGGATATTATTATTATATGAATTAAGGTGCTTAATTGCTTTTCCTTTAAGTTGTGGATAATGAAGAAGAAGTAAAGGGAAAGGTGGATTCCTTAGTATGCAAGGAGTAGAGGGGGTTAAGTGGCACCATTTTGGGGAGTTGAAGGATTGTTTTTCAACTTTCTCTCTCCTTGAAAATCCTTATATACACTTCATTTCCCACTCAACCAAGGACTCTTTTTCGGACTTTATTTCACTCTTTGTTTGCAAAACGACCAAGGGAGTTTAGGAGCAACAGGATGACGACCCCCAACCTGTAGGTAAGCTCCATGATCTCCTTTCACCTTGATTTCATGGTGGAAATCGAAAATCAATGCTTGATTTCTTCTTTTCTCCATTCAATCTTCAACCTTAGCCATTCTTTTCATCCAAAGAGTTGAGCACGAGCTTGGGATAGTTGAGAAATCTTCTTCCACCATTAAATACGTGGAGTTGGAGCTTTGAAGCATTCTTTGAAGGCGGGTTATATAACTTGAACCCTTGAATGTTATTATTGATTTCATATCCTTATCAATTGTTGATTCTTTCTTTATTCTTGAAAATCTATTTGGTTGATTGATGAAATCACCATGAAAATCACAACAAGTTTTGAAGAAACGTAGCTTGATGATGATGACATAATCCTAAGCACACACCTTAACAAAGATCTAGTGCAAACATTTTCAAAGACTTGAGACCAAACAGTCTCAAGACCGTTTGGGATCAAACGATCTTAGAACATTTGGAAGTTAAGTGTTGATGTTGTTGAACATTAATCCATTGGCTTCAATTGAATTGATGATAATGGTTCCAAGTTTGGATGATCCACCAATTGCAAAACCCTAATCGATTGAATGGGTTGAAACCCTAATTGATTGAGTCAATTTTATAGTTGTTTGACTCAAACGGTCTCAAAACCATTTGGAGGTCAATGGTTTATCGTGGTGGATGGTTGGAGATCCAAGGGCTACAATTTGATGTACCTTCAATAGTTCAATCGATTGATGATTCAATGAGTACAAATCCTAAATCAATTTGATTGGAAGAAACCCTAAGTGGTCCAATCAGTTTCATGATGGTTTGGACCAAACGGTCTTGAGACCATTTGGAACCAAACGGTCCTCAGACCGTTTGAAGGGCAATTGTTCTCAAACTATTTAGGGTTCATTCGGTTTCAATATTAAATTGTTCAAACGGTTTCAATGTATATTTGTTCAAACGGTTTCAAACCGTTTAAGACCAAATGGTCTCAGACCTAGGATACCCAAACGGTTTCAAAACCATTTGGAGGGCAAATGGTCTTAACCTTAGATGCCCAAACGGTTTCAAAACTGTTTGGAGGGCAATTGACTTCAAACCGTTTGGAGATTCAAAGGTCAAAACCGAATGGAGGTTCAACATATACAAAATTGATTGAAGACTTACAGTGATGAAAGATCAGTTGATACCATGATTGATAATGATGATTATCAAAGATAAGTACAATGGTTGAATCCCTAATGTACTTAGATGATTCGTACCCTTAGAAGGGTTAACCTTTGATGCTTATGGAAGCAATGACTCAATACACTATGCTAACCCTAAATGTATGTAATTGAATAAAGGATTGACTCAATCTAATCAAGATTGGAGTAATGAATATCCTAGAGAGGATGAGAGAGAGAAATTCATACATGTATAATAATCATGTAGCAATATAGCCTCAACACATTTAAAATAAATAGAATATGTAATTAGGGTTTGATCCTTGATAAAGAGATCATGAAACCCTAATTGAAAAGGTTGATGAACCTCAATCCTAATTTAGGGCAATGCTTGGTGAAACTCTAAGTGAGGGTGATGTCATGTGGAATCCTAATCAAGGGTCATGTTAAGTAAAACCCTAATGCAATGATGTGATATGAATCTCTAACCTAAGGTGATGCTATGTAATGTTATATGAAACCTGAGCATAAAATCCTAACCCTAATATAGGGTGAAGGTATGTGAAACCCTAATTTTGGGTTATAGTGCATGAACCCTAATCTTGGGCAATATGATGGTAAACCATAACTCTAATTTTGGGCTATGGGTTTAGAAACCCTAATCTCAGGTAATGCTATGTGAATCTCTAATATAAGGATGAAGTTATGAGAAATCATAATGTAGGGTGACATTATGTGAAACCCTAATATAGGGTGATGCTATGTAAACCCTAATTGATAAAGATGGGAAACCCTATTCCTAATAATGGAATAGTGACTAAATATTGATAACTGAAATACCTAAAGGGATTGGTAATGAATGACCTTATATCAATAATGCCTTAACTTGGGAGAGACCATCCCAAACGGTCTTGAGACCGTTTGGTTTCAAACGATCTTGAGACCGTTTGGTCTCAAGTCTTTGAAACCGTTTGCACTAGATATTTGTTAAGGTGTGTGCTTAGGATTATGTCATCATCATCAATCTATGTTTCTTCAAAACCTTCTGTGATTTTCATGGTGATTTCATCAATCAACCAAATAGATTTTTGAGAATAAAGAAAGAATCAATAATTGATAAGGATATGAAATCAATAATAACATTCAAGGGTTCAAGTTATATAACCCACCTTCAAAGAGTGCTTCAAAGCTCCAAATCCATGTTTTTAATTGTGGAAGAAGCTTTCTCAACTATCCCTAGCTCGTGGTCAACTCTTTGGATGAAAAGAATGGCTAAGGTTGAAGATTGAATGGAGAAAAGAAGAAATCAAGCATTGATTTGTGATTTCCACCATGAATTCGAGATTGAAGGTGATCAAGGAGATTACCTACAGGTTAGAGTTCATTACCCTACTGCTCCTAAGTTCCCTTGTGCTCATCCAAAGCAAGGAAGAAAGAAAATCTGAAAAAGAGTCTTTGGTTGAATGGGAAATGAAGTGTATATAAGGATTTCCAAGGAGAGAGAAAGTTGAAAAACAATCCTTCAAATCCCCATAATGGTGCCACTTAACCCCCTTTACTCCTTGCATACGAATGCATCCTACTTTAGCTTTAATTCTCATTCAATATCCACAATTTAAAGGAAAAGCAATTAAGCACCTTAATTCATATAATAATAATATCCATAATTGAGTGGATATTACTTTTGATTAACTAATGTGAGTGGGCTCTCCACTCACTTAGATGTTTTCATGGAATTTGCAAGGAACAAGGACGTACCCACTTATCTAATTTCAACCATCTCATTTTTGGTTGAAGGGCACTTCAATTAACATATTTATTTTTGCATTAATTTGAAGTAAAGTTCCATTTATGCTTAAATCTTGATTATTTTAATATCAATATTCTCTCTTACAAAATGATTCAAATGAGGCGCCCCTCTCAAATTATTTTCTCTACATGATGCCAAGAATCATGAGGGACCCTCTTGAAGTGGTATTTTGCATATTGAACCCTAGGTTTGGGTAAATTGCACATTACACCAAAACTAGGTTTTAATGCATGAAGATTGCTTAGCATGCTCTATCTTGGTGCTCAAGCTTGTGGATGTCATACCACTGCATCATACTCATTCCTATGATGCTTAAACATCTGAGGAACATTTTATTATGTACAATTTTCGAGTTAACCCCTCAACTTGGGTAATTTGTACTTTAGTCCAAAACTAACAAAACATTGTTTCAACATTATTCAAAAAGGACTAAATTTGAAACATAAGTTCCTCTTGAGCCTTAATTACTTTTCAAAAGATAAGAGAAAGCATATAATCAACTTTATTAAGAAAAACATCTAGGGTGGAGGCTTAACCCAGGTCAGGGGTGTTACATTAATATACCCTGGCAAGCTAATTGTAGTTTGACACATGATGTCTCTAACATATAATCTCGTACTGACCGTGACAGGCAGTATGAAATCTCGAGGCACTAAGACAAAATCTCAAAAGCACTAACTATTACTCCGAGGACCTGAGAGGATAGAGACGACACATAGGACTTTCTATTCATATATACAAGATGCGACAACCAGTGTTTCCACCTGAGAAATCATTATCGTTCTCTTCTACTGTTGTTGTTGCTATCTTTCAGCTATTAAAGGATTCCTGCCTCCTCGTCTGCATCCACCTAAAAATGTAGATCCCACGGGGGTGAGACAATTGTAAATTTCCCCAGCGAGAGATATAACTCTCCGCCAAAACATTATTATTGCAGTTTAATTGAATAAAATTGTGCAGAAGAATTATATATTCAACATCAGATAGATCAGTATATAAATAGATTAGATCAGTATTCTTATTCAAAGCATTTCAACTAATACTTGATAAAGCAACATGATACTGATTTAATGAGGATTTAAAGTACATGTATAAAATTTATCCTTCTAGGATATGCCGGTTGGTTCATAACTGAACCGATCATTTGGGTAGGTGAGCCGATCAGTTCACCTAGTGAACCAATCATTTCACTTCCCAGACATGCCTACAATTGACTTTCCTTATTCATTTCTAATTAATGCAAAGATTAATTCTTGTCCCAATCGAATTGAAAAAGTGAAACGAGGATCTTTTCTCACGAACCAGGAAACCCAACACATTCTCGTTTGGTCCAAGTGAACTAATCGGTTCACCACTGTGAACCGGTCATCTCAGTGACCATGAGCCATTTGGTTCACCTAGTGAACCGGTGGGTTGGTGGTCCAAGTTGTACAAAATTTAGTCAATGCAGTTCTCAATTAATCTGACACTGTAATTAGTTAGTTCAATACTTGAACTTGGTGATTCTAAGTCAAGTCAATTGATTGAATGTTTAATTGAGTACGTGAACACTTCAATAATAAATCTAAACAACATTCATGGATAAACTCCTCTTCCAGGCTAATCCTATGTGTGTGACCCTATAGGTTCCATTTCACGTTGGCAGTGAATGTCCATAACTAAATTATGACATCACAAGAAAAGAGTGGTGCCTAGTCGCACATCAGTGCTACACAAGTGAAAAAGAAAGTTGGAGAACAACTTTCAACCTACAATCTATTATTGGTGTTATAGTGAATGTTTAGTCCCTTTGTCACTGATACCTGAATTGAACTTGATGCATGGACTTGTCATCCTCTACTAATGTTCAATTCATGTTTCTTGATTCAGAGTAGACTGTCGAGATATATGTAAGCTCAATACCATATATTGACTTACATGCGCATGGCCATGAATTTCTCAGTCTCACTCCCCAAGTGGCTAGGATATCACACTCCCTTAGGAGGGACAAATTCCATATCTATCATTCACAATCAAGTCCCCATGTGTCAAAGTCATCCAATCATCACCGTTATAACAACCCATGTTTTAGGACTACGTTTGATGATATCAAAGTGTACCCAACCACATGTGATGAGTGCAGTGATTTCAAGTCTAAGAACCACAGTCACCACCAATACTATAAGAGATGATCCTGACTAACCAAGTGTGACTTCCATGCATCACTCTTATGGTGGGTCTATCTAATACACTATTATCTAACATGTATCTATGTGCTTGGTTTGATATCATATATCATGAATAATGAGATTCTATCATCAACCAACACACACTCTAGTCTTTTGTGCTATTGATGTCTGCGGTTATTTCCACAATAACAACAGACTAGGGACATTAGTGAGAATGTACATACTATTAACATCCATATGATCTCATTTTTCAAGACACGTACTTGAAGACATACGTCATTGAGTTTTGTCACTAGACATCTATCATGTAATACTATTATCACAAAAACAATTATAACGTATGATGGAAATTTCCTTTATTAATATTTCAAATCATTTACAAAGTATGCCATTACAATCATCATATGACTGGTTTGTGGGCATACAAACAAACATCAAAACCCTGAGTGCAGGTGGCGGCATTGAAGCTAGGAGAAGCAACAAACAATGGCAAGGCTCGGGCATAAAAGAGAAAAGGGAAGGTAAAGCTGAGGCAAGGAGAATGGGGGGTTTTATGGGTGTCGAGGGGCACTGCTGTTTGATCTAGGGTTCCCTAGAGCTAACGAGTGTGGAGTGGGTAAAAGAGAGGTGTTGCTAGTGCCTCCCTACTCTCGCTAGTGCCCCATAGGCTATGGGCACAGGCCATGCAGCCGAAAGGCGTGGGTAGGTAGAGAGGACGAGAGGTGAGGAGGGGAAAAAGTATGTCGAGTACCTATCGGACCTGTTGTAAGTGCAACACCGACTGACAGGGAGGGAGAAGACCCTGAGGAACTAGATCATTCCCTAATCTGTGGCTCATGAGGATCTAAGGGTCCATGATTCAAGTTGAGGTGTAGAGAGGAGAGAAAGAAAAAGGAAGAAAAGAGAGGAAAAGAAAAGAGGAGGTGGATGGGCCTCGACTTCTCCTGGGCACATATGGACCAACCCAACAGCGAGGCAAGAGGGGTTAGATGGGTAGGTAAAACATAGGTAAAGGGGTTAGAAATAGGGTATTCAAAAGGTCACAATTCCTTCATATGAGCTCAAATTTTGATAAAATAACATGCATTGAAAATGTGAGGAAAAACTCTACAATAGGGGTGCAAGAGTGGGGTAATAGCGGGCACACTATAAGATCAATAATTTAAGTAGTAGTGATAAGGTGTGATATGACTCTAGAACATGATTTTTTGTCAATTGAATATCACCAATGTGATATGTGCATACTAAAGGTCCTAATAGTTCACCCAAACTCATCCAAACACAAAAAGGTGAGGACAAGAGAGGGGACCAAAATAGAAGTCGTATCCAAAAGTGAAAATTCTAGGTTATCACAATCATCCAGCTGATCAAAGCCCAAATGATCATTATGGAAAATCTTAAAACAAAATCTGACTTAGACTAGCAAGCAACATAAATTGAATTGAGAAATCTGAATAAAGAAAACTACAAAAATCACTTAGTACGACTGATCCACATAAAACTCCATGTAGCATCATTTTTAAGCTCATGAATTATCACAAATTTTGTTCTCAAGTGAAGCCATATTTAGAGAAATGAAACAAAATCTTCTTTATTGATCTCAACATATACTCTACAAGATGATCTGTAGGCATGAAGATACAACAATATATATATATATATATATTCTGTTCTAGTTAATTACTTATAATCATAGGAAAATTCCAAGGAAAACAATATGCAACATGTAGTAATGATGACCCAACCAAAATTTCAAGAAATTGAGAGTACATGGACACTCTTGACCAGACTTCCCCCTAATGAAACAAACATTTCACAATCTCAGTACATACGTCAGGGATGGTTCACGGTATTCATGAAACATTGTTACATTTCTTCAGTTTCTCTTTCATTATTATATGTTTTTCACACCATACTGAGCTCACTATAGAATTTAAAAATGTATTTATGCAGAATCTATATAACTATGATTGAACCCCACTTATGAATAACCATAATGAATCATATAAAATATAAGATAACACAAAATTTAACTTAATAGTCTTTGAACATGACTATTATATCATATAGTACCTTACAAGGCTTATAATAGAACACAACCTTCTCAATGAAGGCTAAAAAATTTACTTCTTGTTTCCTACAATAAATCATGAAGCTCATGTATATCCATCCGAGCCCAATACCCACATCATCTTGACCTTCTATAATACAATATGGGCTTTGCGGATTGTTATACAATTAAATGTGTTTTTACAACCTATGTTTCTCAAAAAGAATTTCCTTTATCATGCATGGATAAGAAACAAGAATAACCACAATATCTAAATATTTTCATCACGTTTTAAGGTATACATAAAGCTAAAAGAGTCACCTTTAGTTCTGATTTCACATGAAAAGAGCATGACTCAACCTTTTGATGTACTTGGATTAAATATATCAGACTTCATGCATAATTATTAAGACAAGTAGCAAGATTGGATATTCCATACAACAATGAGGACATGAATGTAACAAGTGGGGTTCAAGAGGGGATCCACTACCTACTAAATCAAATAAGAGTCATCATCCATAACAAACACATATCACATTTTTGCAATAGATATATAACTTTTATTTAATTTTTCAGAATTGGATATCATATAGAACAAACTATAGTGTTGGAATAAAGAATCATGCATATTTATAATTCTTAGGATTTTATAATAATATCCCACAAAGGCTTACGTGAAAGTAGCAACTTCAAGATATAAGTAGAGGGATATCCAAGCAATTTCAGGTTTATCTCCCAAGGATCGACTCTGCTAGTCATGTCGGTGTCATCATGTCAAATCCTCAATGTTCTACACATAAGGGGTTGGACGCATACTCCATATAGAAGACATGTGGATGTTCTTAGCATAAAAATGTCAATATGTGCATATACATAGGGATTGAACAATATTATATAAAATGATAACAATTATTTATTCAACGCTTCCAACAAGGAGGGAAAGCGAACATCCAAATGGATATCAAAGAGGAACAATAAAAAATATACAAAAGATGCACTTTTCATATATCAAAATACCAACACGTGCTCATAAGCATAATTAAATAAATTAGGACACATAATCCAAATGGATATCAAAGAGAAACAATAAATAGTATACAAAAGATGCACTTGCCGTATGTCAAAATACCAACATGTGCCCATAACCACAATCAAATACATTATTACACATAACCCATCATCAATAAGAATCAATATGCATGCAGGTGAGATAAGCACAACACTAGTGAAATGTAAATAAACAATAGCGGTTAGGGCCACATAACCTAAAACTTTATAGAGAATGACACATAACTAAACTTCTCAATAAATAAAAGTGAGCACATAACTAGAGTATGGGGCACGTAACCTAACATGGGCACGTAAGCCAAATACCAAAGCACTTATATCTCTCTAGGGCTATTGAATCAACAAGCATGTAATAATGTAGAGCCAAGTGAAAGTTTAGTCATAATAAAGTTTCAATGAAATTTCCATCACAAAAATAGATCATTTAAGACATCCACCAAAAAAGTGGGTGATTCCATTTATTTTAAATCTAGAATTACAGTTTTATCATGAAATAAGATAAATAAAGTATCACTTTAGAGTTTAATGTGATATATAGACAGTTTGAGAATGTGAGGGACTCAAATGCACAAGATTATACTCAAATAGGTCATCACAACATCAAAGACAAAATTCAATGTACTAATATCCTGTACAGGTTCAAGATATAGAAAAACCATATTGATTTATCAATATGATTAAGTCAATGCAACATACCTTAAAGATGTGTGTTGATTGTCAAGGCCTAAACCCTATATCTCAATAAAGTATTCTTCACATATAATCACATTTGAATTAGATATCATCTATTAATATATATATAAAACCGTATATTATAGACTCATACTATAGTTGGATATAGGTTATAAATTAGATTTATTTAGGCGAATAATCTTTTTTTGATCCCAATGAATATTTAATTGTAATTTTATGATAACCATAGAATTAATTATGAATTATTGATCTTAATACTACATAGTGATATTTTAATTTGAAAGGCTGAGCAAAAGATCAAAAAGCCCTTCCTTTAGAAAACTAAACATAAGTATTATGACATGACATATTAGTAGAAAACAAGCACAACTTGAGCGGTAATCAAAATCAAAAGCAATGAAAAGATGATTTTAACCCCACCATGAAAATAATAAGTGAGGAGAAATAAGGAGGGTAGAGAAGTAAAAATTTTCTTTGAAATTTTTTAACCCCATCAAGATCTGACATTTTTAGATTTTTAGATTTTTTGCTAATTTATTTGTATTTTTCCAAATTTTCTATGATTTTCTATGATTTTTATAAGGTTTGGGAAATAATACTGATAATCAGGGACCTATTTACAATTTTTGTAAAAGTTTTTGTTTTGAAAAGAGGGGAAATGGGAGGAGGGTCGTGCACCCTTCCTATTTCTTCTCTATTCAAGTTGCAATGTTGTCACTAGTACAAAAACTATCTCTAGTGTCAATTAAAACAACTCTATAACATCAGTTATAGACCGACACTTGAGTGGGTGACACTATAGCCACATGTCTAAGATGTTGGTTATTTTGGGACGACAAAATCAATGCCAGAGATCCATCCTTATTTGTGTGGATAAAAGAAACTGACACAAATAAAAGTCTGAGGCATTGGTTGTCTCACAAAAATTGACATCGTAAGAGCCATATCGGGTCATATTTGTAACTGGTATAGGACCCTACATCGTCAGTTTGGTGACAAACGAGACATATAATGATGCACATTGTTAGTTGTAGCCCAAATAACTGACAATTATGATGTATAGTGATTTTTAAATATATTAAACTGATGACTATGACATGCTACCCAGCACGACCATGCTATCCAACATGACCGTTTTGATTTTGTCCTTTAATGTCGGACATTTTACTGAAACCAACGAATCATGCCTATTGTGTTGGTGTTTTTGTTACAAACGACGACTAAGTTTTTTTAAATAACAAGCTTGTAGACCTGCTGCCTGACTGGTTAGTAGGATGCAAAATATGCAGTTCAAAATTGGAGTTCTCAACTATAGGTTAGCAACATCCTGTGAGTTCAGCTTAACAATAGGAAACCATACCTGCAATAACAAACATAATATGTATATAATTCTATTCATTCTACAATTCCATTTCATTACATGTGCAAACATAAATCTTCACATTTGTTCATGCACATGATACTTCATTTACATATACACCAATTCCATTCTCATGACATGTAGAAACACAATTCATTCATTTTTACACAATTCATTCATTCATCTTCACATTCACACACATGTATATAGATCATCATTCACATATGCACAAATAATTTACTTGCATGAAATTTAAAGTTACATGTACATAGAAATAATAACACCAAAATAAACAAAAGTCATTCCTTATCCCAATAAAATTCAATGTTCACCTCCTTCTCAAAGGATTGTGCCCATTGTTCTTGTATCTCATCTAGTTATTTTGTTGTATAGGGCATTTGTATGTCTTCTAACTTTTTAGCGCATTGAAGTATTTCATTTTAAACACCTATAAAAATAATGAGGTATATAATTAACAAGTTTGATATTTTCATATTATCTAATGAGATTATATAGTTATGATGATCAAGACTATATATATATATATATATATTATATTTTATATCTTGCCGATGTCTAGTGCCCCATATCTGTCAATCATGTTCATATACCGCATCATGTAGTATCTGCATGCCCAATCGTTGTCTTGTACATAACACTATAAATTTCAACACACAAAACATTAATAAATAAAAGTAAGAATAGTTGACATAAATATTCATTGGGGTCAGAAAACTACCTTAACACTCTTCTAACCTATCACTTTCTTTTTCTTGTCCACCTTTCCTCTAGCGTATACATTAATATAACACATTGAATTGCATTAGTAAATAGTCATGTAATATATATGTTAACATATATAAATATAAAAATGTAATCAAATGAATAATGCCTTTCAAATCGTATCCCCCACTGTCTATTTTGTCACTCTTAGGATCTAGATAATACACAATTAGTGTCACATGGACGATAACCTATAAAACCCAACATTTATTACTGAGTGATAAGAAGGCAAACTGAATATAACTCAAAATCCACAATGAAATCTAATTAATTAAGTCAAAATTATAAGGAGAGTAAGTAAACTTACTCAACATTGTATGGAGCTTACATCACTCTCCTTTTCTTTTTACTGAAATATTTAAATGCGGTACAATAGTATTGGGTAACAGATTCAGAGTCTCTAATTACACGGCTAATCAAGGATGGAACTAGAAATACCACATGGGGTAGTGAAAACTTTGTACATACCATATGTAAGTGGTTGCAAAACATATATCATGTATGCATTAATACATAAGAAAACATATCAACATATATAAAGTTAGGTATATATCTATATAAAATCTCACCATATCCAAAGTTCTATCACAAGTGCATTCAACCAAGCATAACCAAACAACTCCAGATGTATTCAACCAAGCATAACCAAACAACTCCAAAACATCTTGCAAAAATATACTAGTATCACGAGGTTGACCTACATCATCCTCCTTAATAGAGACCATCATAGGCAACCCTTCTTCATGTTCACCTATCCATAGTTCCATACCCCTCCATTGAGGACCTATCAAGTCAAATAGGTCCTTTACAAGCCAACCAGGTAGGGGTGTAAACGGTGCAGGTACAGTGCGGGTCTGACCATACCCATACCTATATCCATCTAATTTAGCAGGTCCAGTTTCGGTTCTAGACCCGCATAATACAAAACCTAGACCCACACCATACTCGCACCCACAATAATAGCGGGTATGTGGTTCGACAAAACATCATATTGTTTATGTAAGAAAAATGACTATGTTCTATATATTTTAATACAACAAGATATTGTTATTATATAGTATATTAACATGCAATAGTTATATTAGATTATGCTATAATTTATACATTAAAATTAATTGAGTTAATTGTTTACATATTTTTAGTCCTCATTATAACATTAAACTTATGTAGAAAGCAATGTAAATTAGTAGTTATTTTGATTTTAAGTTTACATATGATGTTCATTATTGTAACTAGAATAGTTAATTCTTAATTATATGACTAGTCTCAACCTTATTGCGATTAGAGTAGGATACAATCTCAAGAATTATATTAGTTAGAGTAGTTAATTATGATATATATAACATATTTTTAAGTAGTTACTTATGTATAGTGGGTACACAGGTCTAGCGGGTCTAGATCCAAGCATACCCATTATTGGACCCGCTTATATGTGGGTCCAAGGGTATACATGTCCAAGGGTATGCGGGTATATAAAATTAGACCCTTGACGGTTTAGTTAAGGGTCCATATTTGCGGGTCTGTGGGTCTACTTGTACCCATTTACAACCTTACAACCAGGTAATTGAGGTGGAGGAGGAGGTGGTGGAGGTGAAGGACGAATTATAAGGGGTTTCTTAGGCACTTTGTCTTGCAAATATATAGTCTTATATCAATGGTGTCATGTACATAAAGATACAAACACAACGCAAATTTACCATATGTCAGTACTGATAACTCCAACTTTAGGCCACATGACCACACCGTCTTCTGCATCACCTATCATGTCATGCTCGGGGTTCTCATATGGTAGTAAAGTCTGCTTTGAAGGGTCATAGACAAGGTTCGGTGTCTCACAAACCACATCAAAGGGTAATAGTGCACCATGAATCCTATCACCTTCAAGGCGTAGGTAAGTCATGCCCACAACAATGACATACTCTTATAATTTAAGATGGCATGGACTCAACCCCTACAAATTTGCATAGAGTGTAATATATATACATACATACATACATACATATATATATATATATATATATATATATACAAATCATTCTGAAAGACTACTATGTCACAAAAATACTTACAACAGACATGCTAGGTGGCGGGACTATAGGATTACTCCCAACCAACTCAGTTGTAGGAGGCTCCACCTCATATTAAAAGCAGGGAAACACAAGTACTATCTAAGGAGCTAATTGAGAAGCATGATACTGGCTCATTGCTTCCTAAATGCCCTTTGCAATTAACTCTAGTACCCCCACTTTTGAGAATGCTCCTTTCTGGACAAATTTGCACTTATGCTCTGATGGCCCAAAGAACAATCTTATACCAACACCAGCGTCTGCAACCCTAACACGCCCAAGATGCTTTGGGTTACCTAGAGAAACTAGGAATTCATCCCTTGTGCCCTCAAGGATAAACATATCTTGTTTCCTTTGCTCATAGAGCTCCCGCTAATCAATGGATGCACCAGGAGTTAGCAGTCTGGGGGCCAAAAAAATTAAATACTTAATATAGGATTTCAACTCATGACCTCAACTATACCAATAAATATTTTTACCACTACACCAAGTCTAGATATGTGTTTTGTTGTGTCAAACAACATATATATATATATATATATATATATATATATATATATATATATATATATATATATATATATATATATAACATCTGTGTTTTGTATGTATTACAAAAAATGAATAATGCATACACAAAGGATTGAACTTGAGGCCTATTAGATATGAGTGCAACTTTAAACCATGACACCAAGTCCATGTCTGTGATGAATATGTGGTAAATATAATATATTATCAATATACCATTACAAACATATCTATACATACATATATATATATATATATATATATTACTTTTGGGGGGGGGGGCGTGGCCCCTGCTCACCACCCGTGGGTCCTCCCTTGCTGCTAATCATCATCAATAGTAATTTAGAAAGTAAAACATAATAATAATCAATACTAATTGCTCTAAGAGTTGAATTTTATCAATTTTGCAGCCGCCTCAACAGTTGCGGGGTTGGGTATATCTCCAGATTTGTTTTTCCTTCCAACTATCCATAGATCATGGTGAAGTATAGGTTCATTAGTAGTATATAACTCAACAGTCCTAGGAGTAGGCTGTTGAGAAGAAGACGCCTACAATAGCTTTTAGAGAAGATGTGAATAACTAGCTAGACCCATCGTGTAGTTATGCACATTCTTTGCACACCTTTCTCTTTGAGAATCACTTGAATCCTGGTTAGTTACAATCATCAATTGTAATTGGTAAGTAAAACATAATAATTAAGGTCAAGTCAAAACAATGAATTCATAAGAATGTATTAAAAAAGGAGAGTGAGGCTTAATACCTTGAATTCATCGATATTTTTAATAGCAACAAACACCTCCTACATCACCAGGTTAAGATAGCTCAATTGCTCAGTGGATGACTTATTCCTATGATCATCGTCTCGTATGTATAGTCTTGTCAGAATTGTCCTATAATTCCTAAGTATCCTCCCAGAACGTTGCATCACTTTTTATGATATAGTTTTTCATCTAGGTCATATGTGCTCGGCAATAGTTCATATACTTAATGGAATCTTCTTAAAAATAGAATTGTACATAGCTTTAAAAATAGAATTGCAAATGATAATATCTCACACATAGTTCTTTTCATATGAAGTATTTCTTGCTTTTATCAATTTTATGCCAAGATTCTACTGCTACACTATAATGTCTATGAGTAAGAACCCCTAGATATGCCACAAAAGAGTTGCTTTTATCAACTCCGCTTCGTTATCCCTTTAATGTATCAGCTTGTTCATCATGGTGATGCCCCTTATTTTTGCACACTGATGCTGCTGCTCATCAAGCTAAACAAGATCCTCGGGGCGTACATCCTCAACCTAAAATTGAAAAGAAAAATACATTTAGGTCATAACAAATTATAACTTATAAATACAATAAAACAATACAAAAATACAACAAGATAGACATATTGTAAAATGCACATCTCTATAATAAAATAATACACAACTCACACCAGTATCAAGGTGCACAATATGATGCTGCTCATCCTCATGGTAAACATCATTACGGTCATCATACTCATGGTCAGACACCATATGAAAAAATGTCATATAAAAAATAGTCAAACAATGAAATATAAGATTGTAAAATGCACATGTAACATTTAAAAAATTAAAAGCATGCCTCTAATGTTAAGATCTTTTATCAATTAACATTCCCTCAGTGTGATCTCCATGCTCATATAAGTCAGTGTTAGTTTCAATATTTGGTGTTGGCAAGCCAACTGAGAATGGACTGGAGTCATCATACTTGTCATAGTACTCTTCTTCATCTATAGGATCTTCAATGAAATGTCTTTTACCATGAAGAACAACTGACCATTTTTCTTTTTTTAGGATCATCTATATAAAATACTTGCTTCTCCTATGATGACATTATGAATGGTTCACCATTCTCGCCAATATTTTCAAAATTCACTAATGTGAAACCTAATTCATCCACTACAACTCCTTTGATGTTATCAACCCAATTACACTTAAAGACCAGAATTCTGAAATCTACATAGTCAAACTCCCATATGTCTTCAATGACACTGTAATATGATAGTTTAGCTTCAAGTGGATTCTTATCCTTCTCACTAGAAAAAAACAATGAAGATGCTTGAAGGGTGAGCCCACTATTTTGGACGGCACTCTTATCATCTTGACACTTTGTGTAATATGAAAACCCATTTATGTCAAACCCTTCATAAGACATAACATCCATTTTTAGTTTAAAGGCAAGGAGTTGATATTTTCAGCAACATTATTTGGTGTTTGAGATGGTTGACATAAGACTTTATCTTCAAACCACCTAATAAATGTCTTGTTATGCTCTCTAGCAAGCCACATTGAATTGGATCGAGGATATTTTGTCTTGATGAAATTGGTATGTCTGGTGATATAAACACAACTTCGTTGATATTGTGTAAAATACACAAGTGAGCTTGTTCCCATAGCTCATGACTAATTACTTTCACTCATTCTCCTAAAGTCTCTTTTTTGAAATATTCCTCAATATTATTGCCATTTACAAGAGCTTCATTACAACTCAAAAAGTCATTTCAAAAATTCATTACCTCCCTGACCACATAACCCTCAATAATACTCTCTTCAGGTCGATAATGGGTTTGAGCATCACCTTAAAAACACTCATGTACCGTTCAAAAGGATACATCCAATGCAAGAAAACTGGTCCCAACATTTTCACTTCCCTAGTCAAATGGACAACAAGATGTACCATGATATCAAAAAATGAAGGAGGAAAATACATCTCAAACTGGCATAGGGTAACAATCACTTCTCTTTGAAACTTATTGAGATTCTCAGGATCAATAACTTTGCTGCATAGAGTGTTGAATAAAAAACAAAGTATGGTGATTGCAAACTTTACACACTTCAACAGTATAGATTGAATTTCCACAGGTAATATTTGTTGCATTAGAGTGTGAAAATCATGATATTTAAAACCTATCAGCTTCAGATCTTTCATTGATACTAGTCTATGAATATTAGAAGAGTATCCTTGTGGTATCTTAATATTAAGCAAGCACTTGCAATAAGTTTTCTTCTCCTTTCTAGACAATGTGTAGTAAGAAGGAGGTAAATATGTTTTCTAATCGCTCCTAACTACTTATGTTAATTTTTTTCTTATTCCCATTTCACATAGGTCCATTGTGGATTTGATTCTATCTTTAGTCTTACCTAGTATACTCAATAGAGTACCAATGACACTATCACATACATTTTTCTCAACATGCATGGCATCATACAATGGCTAACTTCCAAACAACTCTAATAAGGAAGATCCCAAAATATTGACCTCTTCTTGTATAAAGATTTTTCACTCTATGTGGGAATGATACATTGTGATCTCTTACCAAATGCATTGACAAAGTCTTTTACTCTTTCATAAACAACCTCCCCTCATTCGATCCATTGAACGCTTTGCGCAAGCTTCAATAAGGACGAACTTTTGGAAGAAACCTTCAATGAACAAGATATACAATATTGCCACCATATTTTAATTGTATTGAATCAATGTTCTCTTCACATATAGGTAATGCTTTGGATCCTTTTACACTATATCCAAACAAATTTCCATATGCTGGAAATTCATTATTAATGTGAAACAACATAGCATGCAAACGAAATGTCTCTCTACACAAAGCATCATAGGTCATCACACCTTCTCCCCAGAGTTTCTTTAAGTCATCAAATAGAGGTTCAAGATAAACATCAATATCATTGACATGTTGTTTAGGGCCCGATATCAACAATGACAACAGGACATACTTATTTTTCATACACAACTAGGGAGGAAGATTGTATATAATAATCATAACATGCCAAGTGCTATGTTGGCTTCTTAATGTGCCGTGTGGATTCATCCCATCTATACAAAGCCCAAGTCTTAGATTCTGGACTTCTTCACCAAATTCAGGGTACAATAAATCAATTTTCTTCCACTGTGGGGAATCAAATGCATGTCGTAGGATCCCATCATTATTTTTCTTTACCTCTAAATGCCACCTTAACTTCTTCTCATCCATGGGATTGGCAAACAATTGTTGAAACCGTATTATCATAGGTAGATACCACATCACCTTTCCAGGAGAGCTAGTTTTGGACTTCCCTGAAGTTGTCATTTTGTACCTCAACGCCCCACATTTAGGCAATCTTTCAAATCGACATAGTCCTTTTTAAATAACACAGTCATTTGGGCATGCATGTGTCTTCTTATCCTTCATTCCCATTAGTCACAACATTTTCTTTAATTTGTATGTTGAGATTGGAAGCCTGTTGCCTTTAGGAAGAATTTCTTTCTACAAAGACAACAACGAGGTGAAGCTTTTGTTGCTCCATCTATTGTTAGCTTTCAGAGTATAAAATCTCAACAACGCTCAACTTCATAAACTTAGTACAACCTAAGTATAATGGTCTCTCAACATCATGCACAATGTTTATAAATAAGGAAGGTGGATTGGTGTGCTCTACCCCACAACTATCTAGCATCACATCAACCATGTCTATTGGAATCAGTTCATTCACATCTACATCATTTGCGGAAATTTCTGCTTCAACACAAGTACTGTTATCGACATCTACTGATCTCACCATTGGATTCTCTCCATGCCAGTACCATTATGTATATCCCGATATAATCCTGTTGCACATGACATGAATTTTGATTTCATCAACAATGTTGACTTTCAAGTTGTTACCGCAATCCCTACATGGATAGTAGAACCTATCTCCAACTTGTTTCCTATGTTCCTCCGCAAATCTTATAAACTGATCAAGACCATCAATAAACTCTAGGGTGAAACAATTTGAAATGGACATCCATGATTTATCCATTCTATGACCAAAGAAAAAACAAGTATTTGGATTTAGGGTTTACATGATAAGGGTTTAGGGATTACAAATTAGGGTTTATCATTTAGGATATAGGGATAAGGGTTTGGGTTTGAGTTCGATAATGAATGTTTGTGTACCACCTATCCCATTCTTGAACAGCTAATCTCACTAGTAAGTGAATAATGTGCATTCAGATTTCAAAAAAAAAATTTAGCAATACTTCCCCACAGTTCTCCAGGTATATCGAGGTAGATGGGAAAATGTCCACCAACATATGTACTTAGAGAACAAACAAGGAAGTGCTGAAAAAACATCTTGAAAAATGAATATACATTATATACTTACATCTTAAGTAAGATTAAGTGCGCAAGAACAGTCCCAAACCAAATACTATCCAATATTTACCCCTAATGAGTAAATCTTGGAGGGGTTTCTAGGCCAACTGATAATAGGGAAAGCAAGGTTAAGGTTCATCAAGACATGGTCGACCTTAGAAACATCACATATTTAAGGTTCATCAAGACGTGGTAGATCTGAGAAACATCACATATTCAAATTTATCAACGCACCCAAATATACAAGCACTTATACCCAAATTAAACAATGCACCCAAACAGTTATTTCCATTCCAAATTAAAACCCTAGTTACATTTCATCATTCAACTTGAGAAGTTTTTTGACCTCATTTAATTTAAGAAGTGTTTTGAGTCAACATGTCATCAAGATTTAATTGATTTATCATTAGGAATTTTTATCATCAATCAAATGTGAAATACCATTAATCATTTATTTCTTCTAAACATAATTGTAAAATCTAATTAGATATACAACTAGAATTTAGTGACCTAACATAATACTAATAGATGCACTTATACCCAAATTAAACATTACACCCAAATAGTTTCTTTAATTCCAAATTATTTCAGTGACCTAAAATAATACATAATAATGCATTTTGATAGAAAATCATAAATAACCTAGAATTTAATAACAAATAATACATGCATAATAACAAGTCAACAATTACATGTAAAAAATAAAAAAATACCTAGAAGGTGAGACACATGTCAGGTGGTTGCTGGAGATGCGAGGTGGTTGCTGGAGATGGTTGCTTGTTACAGTGATTTTTGATGGCTCTATGAAGACGGCGATGGTGGCTCTATGAAGGAGAAAGTCATCATGCTGTGAAGGAGACAACGACAACTCTATGAAGGAGGACAAGCAGCAGAGGCTGTGACTTTGTGAAGGAGAAGTGACGACAGTAATGGTGGAAACGATGACGTCTTGATCAACATGCGGCGATGACAGTGACAACCTCACCAGCGACAGTGAGCAGAGAATGAGCAGTGCCGGAAGGCAGCGACAGAGTCAGTAGAAAAATTGTGGGTGCTAGGTATCGCGGGTGATGAAATAGAGAAATGGGGTGAAGAAATGTCACATGTGCTATTAATTGAATCTTAGTCATCAGTTGCAAGACCAAAACTGATGACTAAGCACCAAGTCACCTATTAGAAAGAGAAAAATGATGACTAACTCCATATCCAAACAAAAAAAGACCTTGGGTTAGGCCCCTAGTTGTCAGTTCACAGGACAACCCGACGATACAGTTATAACATAGTCATCGAGTGCGGTTGAAAAAATTGATGACTAACTCCTTATCCAAACAAAAAATTAGATCTCGGGTAAGTCCATAGTCGTTAGTTTTGAAATAATAATTGACGACGGTAAATCAATTGGGGGAATTTTTTTTTGTGGGGACATGGCGTGAATCCACTTAGACATCAGTTTCTTATCTAAAGCCGATGACATGGACCCTTCTCCCAATAAAAAGTGGTCTCATCAAGGTGAGTTAATCATCAGTTACTTAGCAGACCCGATGACTAAGAAGTAATTTGAGGGGATAATGTTTTTCTGTGGGGACATGGGATGAACTCTTTGTTGTTAGTTTCTTGAAAAACTAACACCAATCTAAAAATTTTAGAGGCACATTTCCCCTGAAAAATTGTCTTTCATGGGTTATCTAAGGTAACAAAATTGACATTATAGTGAAGGCGGTACCCGTGTCTTGTATAATTTGGTAGGATTTGATCTATGGTGATGATTTTAGTGTACTACCGACGTTATTTATAGTGTGGTGTCGGTTTTTCTTTAGAACTGACGTTAGAAAAAGTGACATTAGATGTTAGATATGTAGTAGAGTGTGAGAGGATTAAATATGAGAAAATGAGAGCGGTAGTTGCAGAGAGGAGAGAGAAACTAGGCCACTAAATTGTGAATATATCACACCTTGCCTAGAAAAGGGGGATATAGAGATATATAGAGAAAATTTTACTCTTTTAGTAGTGAAACGTCACAAAAATAAGATGAGTGTTTGGAGTTGCCACCTCATTTATATGAAAAATGAGGAAAAAAAGATAAATTGTTGATTCCAGTGTGTAAATATGAGTTTATATCTTTGTATTAATAAAAGAGATATAAATAACAAATCAAAAGATTAGATTTTGTGGTCTTGTTATGAATGGGGAAGGATTAACACCCACATCCCACCCGATGAAGTGGTATCAAGGCTCGGTCTTGTGGTGAAGAAAAGAGCAACTCAAGATGGTTAAAGTAGAAGTCAAAGACAAACATAAAAAATGAATTCTATTTGTAAGCTAGCTTTTAGGGATGGAGATGGCAGAGTCCTTCCTATCATTCCATGAAAGTCCTAATGTTTTGGTACATTGGGGTCCTAATCACCCAAGGACCTCCCACGACAGAGATCCCTTGTGGGTGACTAGGACCGATGTGTTGGATTTAACATGTAATTAGCAGATGTATGCTGATAAAAATGATCTAATTTATCAGATGATATTAATAACAATAGTTATAACATCATCAAAGCACTTGTAGTGGTTTGAATAGATCGAATGCCACGAAAAGAGATCAATTGGAGAAATTATGTAAGGAGTGAGACCATATAGGGGATCCATTCCCTACTAAATAAAATAAAAGGAAAAATCCCATATGTCAAACATTCAACCAAATTTCACAAAGGGATGATAATCCAATTGATTGGAAAGTATGTTTCAAGATACCAAAATGTTGTAACAGAATATAAAATATATAACTATTACAATGCTTGATTATATCATCATCCTTCACCATGTACAGTGATGCAAAGAAACTAATTCATAGCATAGGACCAATAGAGGGTTATCTAACCACCTCAAATCTATCTCCCAAGAAGGATCAACTACACTTAAAGTTGTCCTGGTCAACCTTGGTTCTCTCCTCCTTGCTCTCTATCTAAGAGGTTGGAAGTATACCCCACAAGAGAAGACGTGGAAATAGCATAAAAGCTGGTATGAGTATATTAGTAGGCATTGAGAAACATGAGGAAAAAGGACATCGAATATGCCAAGACTTTCCATCCAAGAGGAAAGTACCATCCAAGTGGATATGAAAAGGATATGAATTTAATAAGATGATGATCAATAGTCACACTTTCCATTAAACAAAAGTAAGATGTGCCACAAAAGTGCATATAAAGATTTTAGGACACATAACCTATCATTAACAATGATCAACCTGCACACACATGAGATAAACATAACACTAGTGAAATATAAGTAAACAATGGTGGCCAAGTCACACAAATCTAAATACTGATAGAGTAAGGAACATAACCAAACTACCTAATATATAAGGTGGGCACGAAGCCCATATTTAACCTCCATCGACATAAAGGGCCCATAACCCTGTAAAACCAAAGTACTTATAAAATTATATGGATACTGAATCACAAAGAATGTAAAATGTAGATACAAGTGAAAGTATAACCACAAAAATAGAATTAATGAGATTTCCATCACATAAATGGACAATATGAAACATCCACCACAAAAGTGGGCAAAATTAGGGTTCCATCTTACATAAGGAACATTTTAGTTATCCAAATCATAAATCAGAGTACAATTTTAGAGTCCAACATGAAATATAGATATTTGAAGAATATTGAGACTCAAAATCATTAAGAATATCCCCAAATAGGTCACCAAGTCAAGTAACAAAAAACATATTACCGAAATACCTAAAAGAGGATCGAGAGAGAGAGAGTAAAGAAAGTAATTTCTCAATATGACTCATTGATGAATGCAACATACATTTAGAGAGAGAAATTAGTTCAACATCTCAATATAAAACTTAGGTGATGCAACATGCCTCAAAACCTATGTCAACTTTTGAAAGTCCAAAAACCTAGATCCAAGTCAGGGTTCTTCTCACCTATTATTACATCCAAATATCAATATCATTAATTAATATGTGTTTATTTCAAGCCCTAAATTATAGTCTCTTATTATTGTTAGATTATGGCTAAGAATTATCTCTAGTTAGGTAGAAAATCCTTTTTCGATTCCAATGAGTATTTTTATGTAATGTTTCAATAACCACAAAATTAGTTATGAATGTCTAAAGATTTAACTATTTACTGATTTATTTGAAAACAAATCATATTTGCAAAATACAAAGCTTTTATGCCATGGGAAGGCTGCAATTTTGAGGATGATCCAAGAAAGAAGTTCTGTAAAAGCAACAGGAAGAATTGAGAAATCAATGTCTTACTCTATGGATTCGAAAGAACAGGAGAACAAAATGCCCTTGCATCAAATCCAAACATTGGAGCGTAACAAGTCATATTTATAAACTGATTCGACCAAGGTCCATGCGATTAAATCAAAAATAGAGGAGGAAAAGAAAAAAATACCCATGTTCATGTGATAGAAATTAGGTATACTGAAGGTGGTGATGTGTTGTCGCTAACACACAAAATTCACCAGAGAAAATTGTCTGTGGAGTTTAACCTTTTATGGCTACTCAATCCACTTGTAAACAAATTAATTGATGTATTACAGAAGGTATAGATCCCTACATATGACATGTCAAGAGTTAATTGAATAAAATGCAATGAACAATATTTAATCCAAGTTGTGAAGAATTATTAATCTAAAACAAGAAAGTAAAATTATTGAAAGAAGTGCTGAATCAAAATCTAGAATTGAAAGGGAAAAAATAAAATTGCAAGAATTGAAACTAAGTTATCAATAAGACCAAAAGTGAATAGATGAAAGAATATAAAGGATCCACCAATTGAGATTAATTTACATTTTATGGAATTGTCAGATGTCTGATTTTCACCACCATGAACTCCATAGTTAACTTAGCCACTTGTAAATTTCCCTTTTTAGATATTTTTAGATTAGGACCATAGAAATGTGTCATATTTGGAATCATATCATAGGGATTAAACTATCCACAAACCTATGGTCATTAGTGTTCTATAGGTCCTGGTTCAATCGTCTGATGTATTCCCATCATTGGTCTCTAAGGAACACTAAGTTCTATCTGATGCTCTGATCCACAACTCTAAGGTTATATCGTCATAGATTATAAATGTCATAAATCACAATTGATCATATCAAATTCCATGTTATTAAACTGATAAAAACATATCTTTTATATCGTAAGGGAGTTTATAGTTTGCTAAGATAAGATATGGATATCATGGGGCTACTCCCCAAGTCTCGACAAAGGGGGGAGCTACTAAGACATAATGAAAGTGGAACAAGGCCATAGTATGAAAAGTTGGATCCTTTTGTCTTTGGAGTCCCCTTCCTTTTATAGGGGAAAAACCCTGGAGATATGGCTATGGGAGGTGGTGGCCTGCTTAATCCGAGGTATCAGTCGATCGACTAGAAAATCCCATTCAGTGGACTGACTTCAATGTATTGCTTCATCCCAAAGTAACCTCGGTTAAAGTTTGACTACATTGATGACTTTCTTGATTTGAGACTTTGACTGGGTCTTGGACGCAGGTTGTTGAGCCAATGAATGTGAGTTGTTCAACTAGCTTCAATTGCGTGCCTTGAACCGATCAGTACACCCGAAGGAATAAGCTTTCCCGATATAAAATTTTCTACTCAATATTGGTAAGTAGATCGACCAGGAATGTGGGTCAATCCACTGGAGTTTTAGGAAGCAAGATTTGATGCAATTGAGTCAGCCGATTGGATGAATGAAGTTGAGAGTAGAGGCCTCTGAGTCTTGGGCCTTTGGTAAGCTGAATTAGCCTTTTATTCTTTTGGATTCTCAAGAAAATGAAGTAGTCTTGGACTTGAGTTGAAGGGATGACAAAGTGCATGAAAACCTACACAATAAGACAAAATAATGAGAATTCTAATAAAAGGAGAAAATCAAGGAATTTACAATTAAGTCCTAAAAATGAAAGAAAAGAGATAGAAATTCCTAACCAAATGACCTAAACAATGCGATAAAATGAGATGAATATGCATTCATTAGGTGGTCCGATAACTTTCCTCACTCGATTCTCCTTCAATTGGCAAATGCTCGCAAAGAAATCTTGATGACCACAAGGAACTCAAGCACTACTCAACAACGATGATATAGAAGTCAACGAATAGAGGGAGAATCCATGCAAAAATCATCAAGGATGGTTTGATGGTTCCTATAAGAAGTTAGAGAGACAAAAGAAATAAGAAACCATAGATATATGGCATTGAACAAGGCGTCACTCAAAGGCAATATGTCTAACTATGATTAGATGATTTATTAAGCATAAGGGGGATCTTCTTGATAAAAAAGCTCCACAATACATGTTTGCAACTTCCGCGACACTATTCGTCAAAGATGTGGTTAGAGACTCCCTTTTGGGTGAAGCTCCAGCCATAGAGACCGCCCGACATCGAGGAGGGACAATAGAGGGATCCCAAAGAAGAATGAAGGTGAGGAGGGGTTCCTCAAATACTCACAATGGTTCCATGATGAGTAATTGTAACCCCATAGTGCGAATCAACAATACATACCCAGGGATGTACACTGGAAAATAAGATTTGGTCGTGGAGAAAAGGTGAATCTTTGAAGAAATTGAGAGGAGGGCTAGGTATATGTATACTCATTTATTCCCTAGAGGAACACCCAATAATGTGGGATTCTGTTTATCGCTCTCTGTGAATTGGGGGCAAGGAAGGCAAGTTGAGGGTTTTGACACATGGTGTTACAACCCCAACTTTTGGGTTCGTTTGGTGAGAAATATAATTTCTCATATAAAAGATATTGGAACAAATAATGATATAATTTGTTTTGAATAGATGAGTTTTGTTTAAAATATCCTTGTTGGTTGTTTTGTGGGCTTTATTGGCCATTGAGCCCAATTGAAAAGAAAAGAGAAATAAAAAGGAAAAGGATTTAATTAATAAAAGGGAAATATGAGAAGTAGACATTTAAAAGAGGATAAAGGCAAATAGATATTCCCCAATATGGGAATCCATGCCTTTAGTATTTCTTGAGGTCCAAGGGACCCAAAATAACAAGATAATGGCAAAGGGAAAAGAATTCCTAATTAATTTTGAATTAATTAATGGATATCTTGGGAGAGAAGGAAATCTTCTCATCCATTGTAATTTATTTCCCAAATTTCATACATAGCTAGATAATGTAAAGATAAACGTTCCCTTAAAATTTGAGACAAAAAGGAGTTATGTTTGGGAGATATAAATTTCTCAAGTTATCTCCAAAATAAGGCATTAATTTGGCAATTGAAAAAGGTATTTCCCTTTTGGATGATCGCGTGCAATGAGAACCGTTGGATCTCGATCCAACGCTGATCGCTTATCATCTAAGTCCCACATGGATTGGGACTCTGCGAGTTACAGGAGGAATTTTCCATCTTGGATTCCTCGTGATCTAGAGAGTATGCCAGCCTGTTGATAGCTTCTTTGGACTCAGGAGAGGAAACCGCAGAGGATCATCCCTAGTTTGTCGAGGGTTGGCCGCCTATCGGGGAAATACCCAATCCTCGCAGCACTGCCTCCGACCCTAAATATAGGGGTGGGTGAAGGGGGATACCAGCATATCCTTTTGCTGCCCCAAACGTTGCGGAAGAGCGAGGGGAGTGTTCCTGTGCGATCAATTTGGAGATCCAACCTGACCTGCACCCCTGTACTCTTGGCAAACCTCACCAGAGTCCGACGAGTAGGGGGCGGTCTTGGCGAGTCCCGGGCAAGCAATTGAGGCCGTAGGCAGGTTCAACGGAGGGAGGCGGAGCTCCCTGGAAGTTTGGCGCGCTCACACGATGACTGGATCGAGAAGTCAACCACACAGTTGACCATCGCAGCAGCTGCGAGATCGCAAGGTTGAAGACGAAGGAGATCCAGTGAAATTACCCGGCTACCCCTCCGCGCCTTCAGTCAAGGTAAGGGCAATCTCTTCCTTTACAACTTAAAACAAAAATTAGGCACACGTGTCCCTAGTCGTTGGATCCTGAGTGGACCAACAGACCATTGATCTAACGATCTGTGTTTTTCTAGAAATTGCTAATAAATCAATAAAAATGGTTTTTCTTACAAAAATCATATCTTGAGCTAGAAAACTCGGATGAGGAAAGTTTATACATGGAAATTGATCAAAAAAAGATGAGGAGTAAATTAAAAATGGTTTGGAAGCCTAAATCAGTATAGTTTTGTAAAAGTGTACAATTTGGATGAGAAAAGTATTAAATTATGGTAAGAAACCCTAAATTGTTGATAAAGGATGTATTTAATCTTGCAAGTGAATAAATTTGAGAATTATTAACTTGTTTAATGATATAGATGGATATTAACCTATTTTGAAAAGGAAATTGCAAAAATTAGGGTTTTAAACCTAATATTGTAATTAATACCCTTAGAAACCCTAAGTGAGGAAAAAGGGGAAGAAAAGATATAGTTAATCCGAAAATTAGGGTTTTGTGGTCCAAACTTGATATTAGGATCTTAATGGAAAATATGATGAGATAATTAGGGTTTGATGGATATTTTAATAAAAGTAAAGTAAAAGTGGTAAAAAGGAAGTGAAACCCTAATTATGGTCAAAACCCTAAAAAGGGCTAGTAACCCTAGGGCACGATTAGGCCTATTAGATTTGGATACCATGATCCAGGATAGAGAATATTGGATGTATATTTCATGGCCAAATTATGTGCTTGCTTGCTTGATTCTGGATTACTTGCTTGTTTGGATTAATTCTGCATTCAAGACAGCTTGACATGTATGTGGTTAATTATGATTAATCACATTAGTTTTCATGAAGGTTTCCCGGATGGTTGATCGCATTGATTGAAACTAAACAATTTTGATGTTCATACTGCAATTATAAAGTCACTATGGTTATCAAAATTATAAATACATGTGTATTCTCACACCTACATGCCACCCTGATGGATGATGCCATAAAGGTCAGGCCCAGGAGGGTAGACCAATGGGCACCACGAGAGGTGACTCCAGACACCAAGCTCGGGAATGAGAAGGTGGTCCATGTTGCATGACTATGAGGCACAATGAGAGGTGACCCCCAGGCACCAAGCTCGGGATTGAGAAGGTGGCCTTAATTCAATGGCAAAAGAGAAACCCTAGAAGGATATTCTAGTGTTAGGGCAAAAGCGGTGGAGAATGACACATTGAAAATGTAAACTGGTTTGCTAAATTACCCTGATTATGATAATTAAACTATTAGCCATAATTGTGAAATTTTGGTTGTTCCCACATACCAGCATATTCTCGTATGCTGATCGTGTATTTGTTTGTCGACATTTTAGGTATAACCCTCAAAATCACAAACAATAAAGTGACACATTTTGAAAATAAGAAATAAAGTGCAAGGAGGATTAGATAGAATATTTCAAGTTGTGGATAGATAGATTCCCAAAGTTTTAAAGGGTATGCAAAGTTTAATTTTAATACCATATTTCACTTTAGATAGTAGAATTTCATAATTATTATTGATTATTTTTCGAACCTTTGATCCGGTTTATTGGGATAACGGCTCTGACCTCTTAGTCTCCCTTAAGTGGGGGTTACCGGGAGGCATGGTCATTACACATGGTTTAGAAATATGGAAAACTACGACATGCATGTGCAAATTTGAACAATGAATTCAATGACAAAGAAAACTCAAAGAATCATCGAGAGATGAGGGATAAATCCACAAAGGAAAGTCACGACAAACTGATGTTACTATTCATGACAACAACTGTCTCTAGCCTGAGGTAGGAGTTGAGATGAAAGCCTTTAGATATGTATCCAATAGTCAAGACCCGATTGGAAACCAAAGAAGGAAAATCTAGGTGAAAAATCATTAACTGAATAGAAATGTTTAAATATATTAAATTATTTCCTTGTGAAATTGATTTTGCAAACATTTTCCAACTTATATAGGATTTGATACGTAGGCTAACTAGGCACGTAGAAACCAATTTTGTCAATAATTTTCACTTTTGGGGTTGTTTACTATTTGATTTAATAATTTTTAGATATTATCTTATATTTCCTTTCCTTAATGAATTTAAGGCATCTAGGATAGTTCAAATAATGTGAAACTTCTCATATAGACTAGTTTTAGTGTATAGAATCTAAACTTTTGACTAGTTTCCACTTTTGATGTCATTAACCATATTATTTAATATTTTATAGTAAAACTCATATTATCTTTCCTAAATAAAATTAAGATATCTAGGATTATTCCACTAATATTAAACTTGGCACCCAAGTTAATAGGGACTTGAAGAACATGATTTTGCCATTAGAATTTTGGGTTTTTAATTTTCCTTTTATGGGTTCTAATCAGGATTTTGGCTCATTACCATAATATTTATCAAAATACTACATCATTATTATAAATAATTTTATTGTGTCACATTATCTTCAATTTGACTCTAGTAGCGTTTCCTCATATTATCATGTACAAATTTCAATATTTTACTTATTTATCTTATCACATTACTGTAATCGTTAGTGTAGCCAACGACTACATAAATGTATAACTCCATCCTTTTTGGTCAAATCTAAGGTACCAAGCTTACTAACCTTCTAATCATGGAATAGGGTAAGATCCTAGATTTCATATGCTACACGTTATAGATCAGATATAGCAACAATTAGAGTAGATATAGCAATTATAGAAGTTAGGTGTAGCAGTTAGAGTAGTTTACCATTATATAGATGCTAACAAGGGATGGTGAGCCAAAGGAAGATTCCTCTAATCATGAATTGACCGAAATTCCCATCAAGTATATGCGAATTCAAATAACAAAAGGAGGGCAATCATGTATTTACCCATATATACCCCCTCAATAATGAAAAATGGATTCACATGGGTTCATGTGTAATGATTGGTCCACATGTCCTTAACTTAAAATAATTGTAGTAATTGATTTGTATCTCAGATACTGGTTATGTTGCATGCATATCAAACTGATCATAAAATATGTAGAGTTCATATAAAATAGTTCCAATGTATTATTATGTCTTAACTTTAAAAAGTATATCATATACTTAGAATTAAGTAATTTGAGATGGAGAATCCTAACCTATCTCAATTAGAGGATCATATTGTTTCAGTTGAGGAGGGACAACAAAGGAATCCCGAAGAAGAACGAAGGTGAGGAGGGGTTCCTCAAATCCTCACGACGGTTCCATGCTGAGTAATTGTAACCCCATAGTGCGAATTGATAATACATACCCAGGGATGAGCACGGGAAAATAAGATTAGGTCATGGAGAAAAGGGGAATCTTTGAAGAAATTGAGAGGAGGGCTAGGTGTATGTATACTCATTTATGCCCTAGAGGAACACCCGATAATGTGGGATTCTATTTCCTGCTCTTTGTGAATTGGGGGCAAGGAAGGCAAGTTGAGGGTTTTGACGGATGGTTTAGAATATGGAAAACTACCACATGCATGTGCAAATTTGAACAATGAATTTAATGACAAAGAAAACTCAAAGAATCATCGAAAGATGAGGGAGAAATCCACAAAGGAAAGTCATGACAAACCGATGTTATTATTCATGACAACCTCCATCTCCAACCTAAGGTAGGAGTTGAGATGAAAGCCTTTAGATATGTATCTAACAGTCAAGACCCGATTGGAAACTAGATAAGGAAAATCTAGGTGAAAAATCATTAACTGAATAGAAATGTTTAAATATATTAAATTATTTCCTTGTCAAATTAACTGTGCAAACATTGTCCAAATAATATAGGATTTGACATGTAGGCTAACTAGGCATGTAGAAATCAATTTTGCAAATGATTTTCACTTTTGGGGTTGTTTACTATTTTATTTAATATTTTTAGATATTATCTTATATTTCCTTTACTCAATGAATTTAAGGCATCTAGGATAGTTCAAATAATGTTGAACTTCACATATAGAGTAATTTTAGTGTATACAATCTAAACTTTTGAGGTCATTAACTATATTATTTAATATTTTAGAGTAAAACTCATATTATCTTTCCTAAATAAAATTAAGATATCTAGGATTATTCTACTAATATTAAACTTGTCACCCATTAATAGGGACCTGAGGAACATGATTTTACCATTAGAATTTTGGGTTTTTAATTTTCCTTTTATGATTTCTAATCAGGATTTTGTCTCATTACCATTATATTTATCAAAATATTATATAATTATTATAAATTATTTAATTGAGTCATATTATCTTCAATTTGACTCTAGTAGAGTTTCCTCATATTATTATGTACACATTTCAATATTTTACTTATTTATCTTATCACATTACTGTAATCTTTAGTGTAGCCAACAACTACATACAATTATAACTCCATCCTTGTTTTGTCAAATCTAAGGCACCAAGATTACTAACCTTCTAATCATGGAATAGGGTAAGATCCTAGATTTCATATTTTACAAGTTATAGATCATATATAGCAATAATTAGAGTAGATATAGCAGTTATAGTAGTTAGGTGTAGCAGTTAGAGTAGTTTACCAGTCGACAGATGCTAACAAGGGATGGTGTGCCAAAGGAAGATTCCTCTAATCATGAATTGACTGAACTTCCCCTCGAGTGTATGAGAATTCAACTCACAAAAGGAGGGCAATCATGTATTTACCCATATATACCCCCTCTTTAATGAAAAATGGATTCACATGGGTTCATGTGTAATGATTGGTCCAAATGTTCTTAACTTAAAATAATTGTACTAATTGATTTGTATCTCAGATACTGGTGATGTTGCATATCAAACCGATCATAAAAATATGTAGAGTTCATATAAAATAGTTCAAATGTCTTATTATATCTTAAATTTCAAAAGTATATCATATCCTTAGAATTAAGTAATTTGAGATGGAGAATCCTAACCTAGCTGAATTAGAGGATTATATTGTTTCAAGATGATTACTCTGTTATTATCTAGAATAAGAGGTATTTATAAGAGATTTCATGATTAAAGGTTACTTGGGTGTATATGTTCATACAAACACTAGATTTAATGACTAACATATTGATTATATACAATACATTTATTTTGTGGTAATACATAATATTGTTGAATATAATGACATCCCAAGACAATGATGATGATGATGTATATTTATGGTTTCTAAATTTGATAATCATATACGTATGGAATTTAGGGTTTTAAACCAGTGTTTATAACTTGCTATAATCTTAAAAGGCATAATATGATCTAGGCGTTGATAATAACATGATATGTACAATCTAATAGATAGGGTTACACCTGATATGTAATTAGGTATCATAACCATTAAAAATAATGATAGGGTTTGATATCCTTATTTCTAATCCAAACACAAGATGACAATAATCCCTATTTTGGGACCTAAGTTAAGCCTCAATAGTGTCATATGAATATATCGTGATACCCTTTTATTATACATACACACATGTTGAATGATTGATTTCTTGGATCTATTGATTGGATTATATATGTGTGAAGTACGAATACATGTGATATACATGAAAAATATAAGTGATCATTTATAAGTAATCATATATATCAAATTTCGGAGCTTGTCAATGATTTATCGATGTTTAACGAACAAAACTATATGATTCTTGTTTATTTCATCTTTATTATATTGCAAATATGAGTATTCATTTAATGAAATCAATGATACAAAGAACCCATGGTTAGACCTACCACGAGATAGTTCACCTAAGTCTAGTGACAAATAGAGAAAGGTGATTACACCCAAGGTGGTATGACAAACATGGGTTATTTTATCTAAGTGAAAATACGAGTTCATATGTTTGTTTGTTGAACACTGTATGTTGTTATTATACATGCACACTTTTTATGCATCCACATACACAATATAATAATATACTGATCCATGCTTCTATCCGTTGGCATTTTAGGTAACTATCATATAGAAAGATATGAAGATATGGAAATTTTGAAAGATACATTGAAGATCTTGAAGTAATGTCACAAGGATAAAAACTTAGATAGTCTTAGTACTTCTCATGTATATGTCAGTTTTCTTGGAAAATTCATGTAACTACTTATAGAAATATGGTTTAAACATTTTAACCATTTAAAATTCAATTATTAGAAACTTTGATTATTATTTGTTATTTGTTAAATCTGGATCCTAAAGATTTCAGTATCAACTCTTGACTTTATGGTCTCTCTTAATTGGAGGATACTCAAAAGTTGGGGTCGTTACACTATTATTATCCAATTTTAGTGGTGTATTCTAGGTGGATGTTCCTGGTACACACCCATATATTATTGGGTTCACTTATTGATGACTAGTGTTTTGTATTTGAGTGTTGGTGCTCTTTCTTGCTTTATAAAGGATTGTAGTGTTGATATCTCTCTCTCAAGTATAAGAGTGTGACAGTTATCTGACCTGTACTTTAATTTTCCTAGTAAAAAAATTGATGTGCATGCAAAACTTACTTTAGATAATTATTTTGAGGGGAAGAATCTCTTTTACTAACTTCATGCTTTTCTACAATGCCTCATCACTCATTGGTTGACTTTCTCCTTTTATACTACCCTTTGATATGCTTTACCTTATCTACAAAGGAAACAATTTCTTTTCTTAACTTGACCTTATATTTCCCAATAAATGACTAATTAAGCACATATGAGTATTTTTCTACTGCATATTTTGTATTTTCTCTCTATGTGTAGGTGCTATTTTAATCAAACATCCCAAAACCACCCAAGTTTAGAGAATCCCGAGAGTAACTTCAACATAAGCATGCTCTAGTTCACTTCACTAGACTTTGAGAATACCTTGAAATGGATAGGTTTCCATCTATGACGGGTGAATTATGTCTAGTTAGATTATGATTCCTTTATGTTATGTCACCCATGTGGGGTAGGAACAATGTTTGACTTTAACCTTCAAAACAATTAATTTTACTTTCTACACTTGTTATGTGATTACATGATATTCCATATTTGAGAAATAAAACTACCTCTTATATCTTATTCAAGTTTGGTATGTTTGGATTGGTCTGCATATTTTTTAGAGACCCAACCCCAGGGTTCACATAAACCTTGGGCTAAGGGACATTGAATATGGTTATGAAGACCAATTAGTTTGGGTCTTCATCTTGTGTCTTCTTTCTCATTTATCATATTAAGATTTTAATAATGTATGCAATATGCCGAATAAATCATATCTCATGTCAATTGCACTTATGGATGATTCTGCATGTTTCATTGGTATATGAATAATAATTTATGGAAGTGAGAGAAGGAGGCAGATCCAAGCACTTCCCCTATATTGAAGGAGTTAAAAAATGCTAATATCACCCCAACCCACCCCAGGTCTCAAGAGTGGAAATTGGGAAAAATAATCTGTTAATGATGAAGTTAAGAACAAGAGTACATGCCAAAACACTCAAAATGGCTATTATAGAAATGAACGGATGTGCTACTAAGCTCAAGTTCAAGGAGTTTTCTAGGTATGGCTCTCAAAATGGCCATATCTAGATGAGGAACAACAACAGTGAGTGGTGGTGAAAATGACCATTCCACATTGCCACGATCATTTTGGAAAGCCTCCAATTCTTCTATCTCCCTATGAAAACCAATCATTTTCCACGACCATTATTCCATAGAACAATGGCTATACACTCAAACCATGATGACTACTCTGCTCGTAATAGTCATGATACCCCTAACCACCATAGTTTTTCACCTAACCCTCACCATGGTCGTTATACATACACCCGTTTCCCCTACAAACCACGACCTATTCTACCCATCCACCACGACCTTTCCAATCACCATGCTCATTCCACCCTACCCAAACCACAAATGTGTTAGGGAAAAGTAGATGTTCTACCTCGAGACCCTAGTGCTTCCATGCATTTCATTTACCAAAATACCCCATGTTAACCCTAGCCACCCTACATACTATATAAATAGTAGTGCCAACTAGGGTGCATGGGTTGGTTGCTCCTAGCACTTAGTTCCTCCACCTACTCCCACATATCCTCATTTCCATGTTTCTCCTCATCCAATCCAAGTTTTCTAGGGTGTTGATCCCAATCTACCATAACAGTCATGGTACATCACCGTGGAGGAAGGATATCACCCATGTTCCAATTAGAGGTGAATAAGGAAGCTCTCCATCAACCATTCATGGATTCTCTCTATATTATCCTTTCTTTTTTTTTCCTATTTGTTATGAGTAGCTAATCCCTAGTTTTAGGCTATTTGGTGGTATATATGTGACTTTTATACCATGTAAAGGGGAATATACATGTAAAAAAATTGTTTTTTTGGTTGATGATATATACATGCTTGTCCTCTATCATTATCCCTTTTTCTTTGGTTTTTGTTGTATGGAAACCACTTGAGATATAGCAAAAAGAAGGATTTTGGTGGCTTAGAATAGAGACAGTCCTAAGGACACATGTGTACCCTTATCTATTTCTCTCCACTATCCTTCTAACCCTCTATTCCACTAGCCATAGGTGTGAGATATATGTATCTAGGTGTGTCTCCCCTTTTACACTTGTAAAGAAGCACATTAGAGGATGGATAGTGGGTAATTGAAGGTAAAACCCTTCTCCCACATCTTATATCACCCCTTACAACCAAGTGAACTAGGATAACTACACCTAGAATCCTAGACTATGGTTGGTCTATGATTATGTTCTTACATACCCTAGTCAATTGAGCCTCATATTATTAGATGGGTGTGGTTTAGGGACTAGTTCCCCTAAACACTATCTATGCCACACATGGACAACTAGTAGGATAAAACTCCTAATTTCACATCCCTTGTTTGTTTAGTTTGATAGAACCATTATGGGATTCATTGCTAGATATGACCCTAATGCATGGCTAATGGTCTCATATCCCTAAAATGGCCCACTGACCAATGGATTGCTTAAACCCTTAGTTTCTTACTTGCTAGCTAGATTGGTTTACTCTCTTGTTTATACTTGTAGTAGTTTACTTAATGATGAATAGATTTATTTAGGATTAATTAGTTTTTAATCATTGTTACTTTCATTGGTTATCTAGCGAATTTTTCAACTTAGACTAGTTTTCCTTTTTTAGCCAATTGCCTTTCTAGTTCTAGTTTAATGTATTTTATTGCCTACCTTAGTGTTGATTACACTTAATATTAATTAAATAGTTCTAATTTATAGGGCTAATTTAGGTTTTACTTTTTCCATCTTTAATATAGTGCTACCTTATCTAGTTCAATCAAACCAACTTTAAACCACTGAAACCCTAATCTCCACACTAAGAACCTAAAGAAATCCACTAGCTTTAGTGTCCACTCCATTCCTATGGATTTGATCCTAGATTGCTGCTTCTATACTATATTTAAAGCCCATGTGCTTGTGGATCCATGTATTGAGAGTGTTATAATTAGGGTATTACATATTGTGAAAGCCATCAATTTTTCTGGTGGGGTTTCTGGAAATGATGTTTTAAACCTATCTAATTATTCCTTTTTAACCTTTCCTAGTTGTCCTTACTATTGTTATTATTTATTCTTTATGTTTATGTTACATTTGTGATGGTTAAATTTTCTCCTCTTACTTGGTTTTTAAACATGCAAGTGACAATGTATGTTTCATTGCCGTCCTCTATCAATCAAGTCTCTCCTTCAAGAACCAGAGATAGGCAGATGAAGGCAAAGAAATTGACACAAACGAGCAAGAGAATATCAAGAAATGTCTAGTAAATATGGAGACCACCACCACATGATAAACATCATGAGAAAAACCCTCATGTTGATGACCTAACCTACAAAAGGTCATTGCGTGACCACTTCACTCTGAGATAGTACACATCCCCCATTCACACTCAAGTTGGGAAACTTCTAGGACAAGCATTCTCAATGTTGCCCACCTCTTGTTCAAATGAAGGCAACTTTCTATATCCTTGACAACGAAAATCCATACCAGCATGTGAATTCCTTATTGTAAGTCTGCTTTACTTTTTACACTCTGTCTACAATAGATGATGCTAATATCTTGACCATGTTCCCTTCCTCCCTCAAAGATAAATCAAAGGAATGACATTCCTCCATGACCAAGATTATGAATTGGGAAAGGATGAAGAAAAAATTTCTCAATAATTCTACCCTTTTGCTATTCTCACTCAGATTCTTTGGTATATCACTTATTTTACTCAATGAGACATAAACATTTTCATGATAGTAGGAAAGTTATGAAGATATTGGGAATCTACCCTCACCATGAAGTACCGTTGTGACAACTTGCATAATCATTCTATGCAAGGTTATATCTATTGAAGAAAACTGTGCTAGACTCTTCTTGTGGTGGAACCTTCACAGAAAATCCTTATAAAGGGCATGACATTTGTTTGATCATCTATCTAGAAACTCAAGGCATCATGCCTCTAGTGCATTCCATGATTATGATAGAAATGTGGACGTATCTCCCTCTAAATCATCTTCTCCCCTATCAAATGATGCTGGCCCACAACTCATGAAGATTCTTGCTGATATGATGAGTATGAAGAAGAAAAATAAAGAGGTAATTCTATCATTTATGTGTAATCTAAGAATGCCTTAGCTGAGGAAGTGAAATCCCTTCTATATTTTGGAACCAAAATTATAATTTCCACATATTCCAGTTCTACACTTCCAAGTGAAAAAATAAGGCTAATTTCTCATGGAAAAAACAAAATGGTGATGTGCATGGGTAGCCTTGCCAACAACAAGCATAGAAATAAAGTTTGAAGATGATGTCCTATTAGGATTGATAAATCTTGATGAAGAAAAGAAGAATGTTTCTATTCAAGGGAAATTTTTTGATAGTTTGGAGCAAAGATTGAATCAATTATCTTTCACACTTGCTCAATGTGAATAAGGGATACTTCTTTGACAAAATATTGTGAATCCAAACAATACAGGTGGAAAAATGGGTGTTCTTAAAAACTCCATTTGCCTACCCCAAATGCAAGTGCAACCCTTTCAACACGCTCAAGGCCCACCTCAATCTCAAATTCATATGCAAATGCACTATTTCCCATTGCCGCAACAACCCTATAATTTCCATTTCACACCTCCACCTCAACAAGGTTCATTTCCACCTCACCATGGAAAGATGCAAGGATATCGGCCCCATGTTTTCCAAAATTCATCTCATGACCAATAATCCATACATCAAGGACCTTCTCCTCAACATCAACCACAAGATCCTTCTTATTCTCATGGGAAAGTGAAGGATGTTATGGTTCTAAGGAGTTGTAAGACACTTGAGAGGGAAAAAGTCTTGATAGGTAGTGATCATGGATAAGATGACAATGATTATGTGAAACTAAATATTGATATTGTAGATTTAGGACATGATATACTTTATGATAATGTGACACGAAGGGTAAATGATATTGGGAATAGTGTTATCGTGATAATGACTATTCCCATCACGATAATTTAGTGAAGAAAATGCATGAGAATTCACTTTTCCCAATTCCTTAGATGAGTTGTTGGCTTCCAAGAAACAACCAAAATGCATTGGACATATTTTTAGGACTTTTGAGCAAGTTTGAATCAACATTTCTTGATTTTATTTTATAAAGAAAATTCTATATTATGCCAAATTTATCAGAGGCATGTGTACTTCTAGTTGAAAGTCAGATGAGAAGATGCCCAAGAATGTGAACCTCATACATCAAGTCAGATCTATTTTATATCATGCTACTTCCACTAAGAGAAAAAATCTGGGTGCACTAGTTATTCCTTTCTACATTGGTGGGAACCACATTGAGCAAGCCCTTCTACACTTGGGTTCGATTGTGAATTATATGTCATATGGCATGTATGTTGATTTGGGCCTTGGCCAACTAGAACTACCCAATCAAGCTATTCATTTAGTTGATCATCCTATAAAGTTCCTAGAGGCTGAATGGATTATTTACTAGTAAAACTTGATCATGAAACATCAACTATCTTTCCTACCTATTTTATTATGCTAGATATATTTAAAGATAGTTGAAGAGTTCCCATTATCTTGGGAAGTCCGTTCCTAACCACAAGTAATGAGGTAATCCATGAGAGGACTAGTACCATGTACATGCCATTCATGTACATGAAGATTAGATTGAAAATTCTAAGAGCGTCCTTCAAATCTAAAGTAATAGGTGACACTAAAGAGGATTGCTATTTTCTTGACTACCTTGATGAGATAGTTGAATCGTTTCTCCGATATGGATTGACATAGCCACAAAGGGAATATATCTTGATCGAATCATTGAGTTTCATGAAGAGATACACAAATAGATCCAAGAGCTGAGGTGGTAGGTACTAGTGATATTCTCACATTTGTAACTGTCAAACAACCCAAAACACATATTGAAGAACCTCCCATTCTTGAGATGATAACCCTTTGTGAAGGTTTAAAATATACATTTATTGGTCCAAATGACACCCTCCATGTGATCGTTATTTCCCTTCTTTCTCTGGATGAATAATATGGATCCTTTTCTATTTTGAAGAAAAATATATAGGCCATTGGATGGTCCATAACTAAATTGAGGGGAGTTGACCCCTCCATATGCGTTCACCACACATATTTAGAATATAATGCCTGCTCTAGTTGAGAAATGTAGTCAAGAGTGAACCCACAATTGAGCGAGGCAGTGACTTGGGATATAGTCAAGTTACTCATTGCAGACATCAACTATCCTATTTGTTATCGCTCATGGGTGAGTCTAATCCAAGTAGTACCCAAGAAGGGTGGGATCATCATAATCTCCAATGAAGAAGGTGAAAAATTCTCATGAGAGAACAATCCTAGTGGTGAATGTGCTCTGATTACATGAGGTCGAATGCTATGACAAAGAAGGATCATTTTCCACTTTCATTTCTTGATAAAATTCTTGAAAGATTGATTGGATAAAGTTTCTATTGCTTCCTTAATGGGTATTATAGATATTTTGAAGTGGCAGTCCATCCGACATATTAGGAGAAAACTACATTCACTTGTCTATCTAGAAGATTTGCAAATATGAGGATGCATTTAGTTTTACAATTCACCTTCTACATTCCAAAGATGCACGAGATAAATATTTGTTGACACACTTGATTACTCACTTGAAGTCTTCATGGATGATTTTTTGTCTTTAGAAAAACATCCATTGATTTTTCAGATCACCTCACTATATTCCTTGAAAAATTTGTAATCAATTTGAAATCTTGGGAGAAAAGACATTTCATGGTCCCTGAAGGAATATTATTAGGGAATAGTGTTTCTAGAATTGAAGTCTACAAGTTGAAAGTGGGATTAATTTCTTATTTGATTATTCTTTTTTCTGTGAGACATGTATGCTTTTTCTTTTGTCATGTCAGGTTCTACTTACACTATATAAAAAATTCAACAAGATATCAAAACAATTGTGCCTATTGCTTGAGATACTTGTCGATTTCCATTTTCATGACAAGTGTGTATAATATTTCAACAACTTGAATTTAAGGTTGATTCCTACACCTATCAAGCAACCCCCAACTTATTAAGGCCGTTTGAGATCATGATAGATGCGTTAGTCATGACAGTGAGGGATGTGCTTGGCCAAAGAAATGGGTGTATTCCTCATGCTATCCACTATGCCAACAACAATCTAGATGATGCTCAAGAAAACTACACTGCAACTTAGAAAGAGTTGCTTGCTAGTGTCTTTTCCTTTGAAAAGTTCCACTCATATTTGATCAAAATATGAAGTTGTTATTTTTACAAATAATTCCTCTCTTAAATATCTAACGTTAAAGAAAGATTTAAAGCCATGGTTGATATGGTGAATTTTTTAACTATAAGAATTTGAAGATAGTTGATAATAAAGGATGTAGGAAATACACAATGGACCATCTCTCACACAATGAGGAACCCTGTGAAGAGGTGATGAGAATCGAAGAGACTATGCCTCATGAGCAACTCATGCTTTTTATATCAACCCATAGACCATGGTACAAGTACATAGACAACTTCTTGGCTAGTGGAGGATACCAGATATATGTTCAAGTGAAGAGAAAAAAAGACTTGATGCATCCATTAAGAACTATGTTTGGGATTAGCCACATATTTTCAAATATTGCTCCTACCAACATGTTAGAAGGTGTACCCTCAAAAGTGAGAAAACTGATATCATTAAATTGTTCCACTCTAGTCAACTCTCCTCCTTACTTTGCCCAAGCTCCTCCCTTTGACCAGAAACACAAAGTTGTATTAGAGAAAGAAAGATGTTGCTCTCATACTAGATCTGTTGAGCAAACTCACCTCTCTCTTGGCAGTATGGTGTGTCCAAATTTTCATGTGAATTCATTCTATAGATCAACCAAAAGTTTGTACAGTTTAAATTCTATTGACCATCTCACTTCAAGGACTTTTATAATTTTGTGCAAAGAATGCATAAAGTTCCAAAAGGTGGATACAATTTCCAAAAAGGGACATGATGCCTCTATCCCCAATGTTGGTGGTGGAAGTATCTGATGTTTGGCATTGACGTCATGGGTCCTTTTCCACCTTCCTTTAGATTTGTGTATATCTTGGTTGCACTAGATTATGTGTCCATGTTTGTTTAAGCTATTTTGATAAGTACAAATGATCACATGATGCTTTGTGAGTGTGTGAAATGAAACACTTTTAGCTGATTTAGAGCTTCTAGGGAAATGACTAATGATGGGGGTAGACATTTCATTCATAGAGTTTTTGAGAGTCTATTGAAGAGACACGACGTAATCACCAATTGTCTACTCCATACCATCCTACAACAAGTGATAAAGTTGACCTTTCCAATCAGTAGGCAAACCTCAACCTTGAGAAAATAGTGAGATGAAACAACAAGGATTTGTTACTTCCTTTGAATGATGTTTTATTGGGAATATACAACCACATCTAAAACCTTGATTGGCACTTCTTCCATTCAAGTTGGTTTATTTGAAGAGCTACCACTTATTAGTTGATCTACGACACAAGTCTCTGTGGGTGCTGATGCAACCCTATTTTAGGGCTTCATCTTGTCTTTTTGCATTCTTATCACATCTAAACATGTTAGATTACAAGATAATTCCCCTAATGTGTGATTTCGTGTCAAGTGCACATATGGCTATTTTTTGTGTTTTTCAGGCATTTGCACATACATTGGATGAAAAGGAGAGAGAAGGTGAGGATCCTTGGGTTTCTACACCACAAGATTGGACCTAGATCATCTCCAAGCATCCCATGGATGGAAAAAATATGTTCAAAGTAAGGAGGAGATGACTGAAGGACTTAGGAGTAAAAACATGCAGCTATGCCCTCAAAATGGGTCGCGGTACCTTGCCATGATCGTGGCCAAAATGCCCAACATCAAAGGAAGTTTGTCAAAAAAATCAAGAAATCACCACAATCGAGGTCTTAAGAATGGTCATGGCACCGAAGACCCAACATGGATGTTGTGCCCTCCACGCATGTGGTGAGAAGCATCGATAATGACTATCACCAATAGAATGGTCATTGCCATTCCCTCCACCACGCCCTTACTCCATGGCATGACCATGCCACAACTCACTCACCCCGGTTGTGGCCACTGCCCCCCCCCCCCACAGTCTCACTTTCATTTGAACCTTTAACCACTCCCACCTCACCCATTCCATTACATCATGACCAGTTTGACCTCCATCCACCACGGCCGTGGTGACTACTCAAACCCTACTAAATTTTCCACTGCATTTCCATCAATGCCCCTACTTATCCTAATGCTTCCCCACCACCTATACATACATAGGTGATGGATTTAGCATGGGGTAACAACCCCTAGCATTAATTTCTACCTCCCTTAGCATTGAAGGGGTTCTCACCTACCCCATCTACCACCCACTCAATTTCCACTTTCTTCCACCTCAAAATCCTAGTTTTCTTGGGTTTCCACCACAAAAACTCACATTTCCATGCCACTTACATACCTTGGAGGGAGGTTCTTAAGATACATCAGATATGAGGTGAAGAAGGAGGAAATTACACAAAATTCTATGACAATATTCTTCTTTGTCCTTTCTCTTTTGCTATTTTGTTTGATCATGTGTAGGTAAACCCCTAATGGTGGGCTATCTGTGGTTAAAATGTTACTTTGATACCTTGTCGGAAGAATATATCTTATAAACTCTATATTTTCATTCTATGATGATTGATTTCTACTTATATCTCATTTCCCATGTTACTTCTTGTGGTTTGTTCTTGAAAATATGAATTACTTATTGTTTTATGCTTGAAACCACCTAAGTTTAGGAGAAGATGACATATGTGATGCTATCTTGGGATTTTCTCCTAGGTCCAACTAGAAAATCCCTATCTAGAACCCCATATTCCCACACATATATCCCTTCTCTTACTCCTAGGTGTGAGATCTAAGTAGATAGTATAGGAGTGTTTAGTGTAATTGCCTAGGAGTTTTCTAAAATCTAGATGGTGAGTAATGTTGGGTGAAACACCCTAACCTCTACTCCCCACCCCTACCTTTGGATCCCAATTACACTAAACATCCCCATTCTAGAAACATAGATTAGTCAAATCCCATATAAACCCCACCTATACCTTAGTCCAAGTGAGCATCGTAAGGCTAGACAATGTGATAGGGTGTAGTTCCCCTTCTCACACTCTTTCTATCCATGTCCAACTAATAATCTAGGGTGATTTCATAGCATTTGACTAGTTGTTTGGTTTATCAATATAGAATGAATGGTTAAGTTTTGTATGGTATGTTCCCCCACCTAATATCTTAATAACATTACCCCAAATGGCCCACCTCCCTTTATCTTGCATTAAAACCCCAATTTCTCACTTAGCTTGTTCATGCTAGTTAAGTAGATCACTTTGATTGCTTTGTTACTTAATTACTTCATTTTGGATAGTTAGGATTTTCTAGATTAGTTACTGCTCTTTGGAGCTTGCTATTTTAATGTTGCTAGTCAGTGATAATCTATGTCATTAATTGTTTTAGTGTCTAACTTGCTTAGATAGTTTGACTTAGTCTTAGTCTCTTGCTCTTGTTCACTTAGTTGCCTTTATTTGTTAGCTAGAATTAATTTGTTTAAGTTTAAATTAGGATTTTGCTTGTTTTTTTTTGCTTTCTAGCTTTCTTGTATGAACCTCAGTGTAATCAAACCAAACCCATATTCAAACCCTAAAAACCCTAATCTCCTCTTTAGGAACATAGCTTAATCTAACTTAGATATCGTGCCCTCTCTTTCCCTATAGATCAACACCTCACTTGCCACTCACCTTTAGGGTTGCTCTAGTCACCATTCAGTTGATCAGTGTGTGGCGCTAGGTAGAGATGCATCAAGCTTCTAGAACCTTTACCGGGGATAGAGGCACTCAACCCAGCTAGTTAGTGTAGCTTTGCTTTTCCGAATGCCCTCATCAATTCTATTCTTTATTCTTTATTTACTTTTACATACTTTTATTATAACTTAGCTCATGTTTCTTGTTTGTGCCTTGTGTAGGTGACATCTGTGCATGCTTGGGAAACACTCATCCTCTATAGAATTGGTTCCATTTGATCCCAAGATAGGTAGAAGGAGACGTCAACATTGGCGTAGACAACATCAAGAGACTGGGATGGAAGGTTAACACCATGAGGGAGGGGGAGAAGATCCTCCACCACCACCCAAGACACTCCATGAGTACTTCACTCCAGGAAACTACACATCTCCCATTGCCACCCTAGTTGACCAAATTCTAGGTCAATAATTCTCCATTCCACCATCCCTTCTTGGACTCCTACCCAACTTCTATGGGTTGGAGAATGAGAACCCATATCACCACGTCGATGCATTTCTAGAGATGCGCTCTGCCTTTCGCACTCCTACGACAACTGATGATTCTATTAGAACAACCCTATTCCCCTTTTCACTCAAGGAGAAAGCTAAGGAATGGTACATGTCAAAACCATAATTGGTTACTTGGGTGGCTGTGAAAAATGAGTTTTGAAGAGATTTTATCCTATCTTCAAGTTGACGCAAATGAGGAGGTACATCACTTCATTCACTCAAAAGAAAAATGAGCTGTTTCATGAGATGTGGGAGACATTCCAAAATCTGCTTCTAGATTACCCTCACCATGAGGTTCCCATCTAGTAACTTGTGCAATCCTTTTACAATGAACTATTTGAATTGGGTCAAATTGTGGTTGAATCCTCATGTGGTGGAACCTTCATTGCTAAGCCCCCGGAAGAGTCATGGACCCTCTTTGAGAAACTAGCGGAAAATCCATGTCACCAAGCTTCTAGCATGGGGGTACATTGTGATAGGAACTGGACTCCTTTACCACCTCCTCCTACTTAGCTAGGAATGATACAACCCCCAAATGATGAAGATTATCACCTATATGATGAATCTGATGAAGAATCAAGTTGGGATCTCTACTAACCAATCTACAATGACCATTGATTCCATTGATAGGGAGGTTCAAGCTCTTCAATCTTTTAGCAACTGCAAAAACCAAGGGCCAATGTCCAACACCTGTTCTCTAGAGTGGAGGAATCACCCAAACTTCTCTTAGAAGTAAGAACATGAAGGGAAAAGACAACCAAGGCAGAACCAAGGGACGAGGAACAACTCCAAGTTTGAAAAAGAGGTTCTTGGGAGGTTAAGAGGCCTTGATCAAGTGAAGAGAGATGCATCCTTGACCTGACTAAATCACACATCCAAAAAGGAGCAAATCTAGAGTAGTCCAACTCTTATATTTGTAACATCACACTCAAGCCCCCACAACTATTATACATGATCCAATATAGTAAATTAGGGTCGATCCACAGGGACAAGGGGTGGTAAGTTCTAAGAACATAGAACCTTGATTTAGTTACACTAATCAAATTGGTAGATTAAGTTTGTTGTTCCTTAGGGATCATTGTTACTTCAACAAACCAAATAGAGAAAAACAAGTAAAATAAAGTAAGAAGTAGAACAAGACAACAAAGAGAAACAAATAGTGATATAACAAGTATGGATGGGAACTTGGGTTGGGTTTCACCATCTAAGGTCTCTCACCAACATGCCATACTTACACCCATCATATACCCTTAGCAAGATTATAATAAATCATCATAAATCTATATTCTCTCCTCTCTCAAGCTTATGATAGATCTAGATTATAAGTTTGTCTCTCTCTCAAGATGGCAAACAAAAAATCACAAAGATAACCATATGACCATTAGCTTAAGCATTCCAATATTCTCATGCATTCATGCAACTCCGTAACACTTATATAAGGTTAGTACTACTCTTTTGAGGCTATAATGGTCAAAAATCACAAAATGGTAGCTAAACATACAAGTAAAGAAGTAAGAACAAGTGTATGGAGACAATCATTGATAAGAGTATGTATTCAAATGGATGTAAATATTTACATGTTGGGAGATCCTTAGTAGTTGGTGAGTAGAGTTATAGATTTACAAGTGTAATGAGACTCGAGAGAGAAAGGAGAAATGGATGAAGTAGATGGAGATGGATGAACAGAGATAGATAAGAAGAAGGAAGATACACCAACTATGACTACAAAGGACCAAGGCTAATTCACGTCTCCTTCAGATATGGATCTGGAGTAGATGTGGGCGTAGGTGCGCTTTCTTATCCAGACTCTCATCTTTAGAGATGATGAATTGATGACAAGATGGCTCTGTGTGCGGTAGCACTTTGTCGTCTCTCACATGTTGCCCTCGCCCTTTCATGGATGAAGTGGTTGACTCTTTATAGGTAGGACCCTTGAGGCAATTGAGTTAAGCTCAGTGGTCAATGAGACTTCTACGGGTTAGTCGCTTGCAGAGATGCATTTGTCACTGATCTTATCCTTTCCATCAGTCTCCAGAGGATATTAGATTCAACAGTCACTGAAGCATTGGGATGCTTGGTTTAGCGATCATTGATGAGATGAAGGGTTGTTGGTCACCGATAATTAGAGTGACATCAACCGTTGAATTCTTGGGGTTTATCTGCTACTGATGGCATAGGTCTGGAGACTACCTAGGTTTGGCATTATCAGTGGTCTCCTAGATTCAAGTTTGCCTCTGGTGATATTTTGTGCAAATGAAAGACAATGAGATGAAATTAGGTGGTAATATCGTATCTTTCCAAAAATAGTTAGATTTATCTAAGTAGAATATAGTGAAAACAATACTATTGGGGGTAAAACAAACACTCAAATATCCACAAAATTGGAGGTTATCAGTCCTCTCATGGACAGATCATTGATCATCTTGAGCAAAGGCTAGACCAGATTTCCATGTCACTTGCCTGCCGTGAGGAAGACTCCCTTCTTAAACCATGGCCAACCCAAACAATGATAGTGGTTCTGTGAGCACTCCTCAAGGTGCTTGTGTCCCACCACAAGGGCAAGTCACAACTTTGTAATAATGCCAAGGACCTCCTCATCCATATACTCACCCACTCCCACAATCCAACTACAAATACCAATATCCTCCACCTCCACCACCTTCTACCAACAACCCCCTACTCAATATCAACCCCCTCCACATTAGCCAAAACAATCACCACCTCAACCACATTCATTCTTCAAAATCCTAATCATCCTCACCAAAGACCACCAACACCACCACTATCACACTCATGAGATCCCCCTCCTCCTAATGATAAAGTGAGCATGGTATCAGTCACATGGGAGAAGAAGGCGGTTGATTAGTTCTTGGAGAGGGAGAAGAAATTGATCAAGGGTTCATGATGAAGTATCATTACTGAAAAACTCTTGTGGAGATGCTAAGATCATCAAGGATTCTATTGTTCCATTTTTGTTTGAGAGTGCCAAGAGCACCGAGGTTCTTGCTACACCATCTTAATGTAAGAAAATGTCAATAAATCCCCCACATTATGTTGTGATGATGATTCCTGCTATCTTGCCTTTTCCTGGGGATACATCCCCATGTGTCCCACCAATGTTTGTAAAGGAAGAATTTTTTGTGCCACCTTTGTTGAAGGATATAACACTTGCTTTACCACCCTCATAGAGTTGGTAACAACACATTCTCCACCTTTTGAGTTAAAGAATACTCTCATTCTATTCTAAGGTCCACAACTTACTGTAGAAGACATTGATGTAACTGATCAATTTTTCTTTGATGCTTTAGAACATCCCTTCCTCCCATAAAAACATGGCCATGCCATGAAGTTTCTTAATGTCATAAATAAAGGAAAGGCAAGCATCACAATCCTCATGTCTTTCTTTAAAGCTGCTCGCATCGGAAAAGCAAAGATGATGATGTTGCAACCCACGTGGATTGTAGTAATGGAGCAAGTCAACTTCATTCTTGACTACCCCTTCCCCAGACAGAGGAAAGATCATGGTGTCCCTCTCACTCCTTGTTACATCAACTTTTAGTTTATGGAGCATGCACTCTAGTGTGAGTATCATTCTATATAGTTTGTTTGTCAAGCTCTGCCTAGAAAGAATGAAACCTACAAATTGTATTCTATTGCTAGCTGATGGATCCAACAAGATGCCTATGGGTATGGTAGAAAACCTAAGAGTGGATGTGGACAAGAAATGGATTGCCAGTTACCCAATTTTTTTTTCTTGTAATGGACATAAAGCCAAAGGATGGGAAGAACTACATCATCTTAGGGATGCCATTCTTATGCACATCAGATGCGGAGATGAAAATATGAGATGACATCTTGACAGTCTCTTATATGAGGAAAAATCTAGATATATTCATGTTCACCTATGAAGAGAGGTAGAACATAATGGATGAGGACCTTTGTGACAACCTGCACTATATTGACTTTCATGAGAGTTGGTTGACAAGCAACAACTAGTAGATCCCTAGATAGCACCGCATATTCCCACACATATATCCCTTCTCTTACTCCTAGGGGTGAGATCTAAGTGTCTAGTATAGGAGTGTATAATGTAATCACCTAGGAGTTTTCTAAAATCTAGATGGTAAGTAATGTGGAATGAAACACCCTCACCTGTACTCCTCGCCCCTACCTTTGGCTCCCAATTACACTAGACACCCCCATCCTAAAAAACCTAGATGAGTTAAATCCCAATTAAATCCAACATATAACTTATTCCAGTTGAGCCTCATAAGGCTAGATAGAGTGTGCAAGGGTGTAGTTCCCCTTCACACACTCTATTCTATCCATGGACAACTAATAGTGTAGGGTGATTTCATAGCATTTGACTAGTTGTTTGGTTTAGAAATCTAGAATGAATGGTTAGGTTTTTCATGGTATGTTCCCCTAAACTAATATCTAAATAAAATTACCGAAACAACCCACCTACCTTTATCTCACGTTAATACCCCAATTTCTATCTTAGCTTGTTCATGCTAGTTTAGTTAATCACTTTGATTTCTTTGTTAGTTAATTGCTTAGTTTGGATAGTTAGGCTTTTCTAGAGTAGGTAGTGCTCTTTTGAGCATGCTAGTGTTAATTTTTTTAGTTAGTGATAATATAGGTCATTAATTGCTTTAGTGTCTAACTTTCTTAGATAGTGTAACTTAGCCTTAGTATCTTGCTCTTTTTCACTTATTTGCCTTTCTTTGTTAGCTTCAATTAACTTGAATAAGGTTAAATTAGGGTTTCATTTGTTTTGTTTCCTTTCTTGCTTTCCTACATGAACCTTAGTGTAATCAAACCAAACCCAACTTCAAACCCTAAAAACCCTAATCTCTACCTTAGGAACATAAATTAATCTAACTTAGCTCTAGTGCCCCCTCTTTCCTTGTGGATCGACCCCTCACTCACTAATCACCTATACTATAATATGACCCCGTGCACTTATGAGTGATATATTATATTCTATGTGAATGTGTTAGTATAGGATCCATTATAAATTCAAAAGATCCAAAGTGTGTCTCGACTACCCCTAGGGTTGCAATTACTCACCATTCAATTCGTTAGTGTGTTGCCCTACAAGGTTGAACATGCGTATACATACAAAGTAGTAGTCGTTCAAGAAGTTCAAAACAAATAAGAGTTTGTTGTGAATGAAAAAAAATAAAGCCTATTGTGGAAGTTGGCCCCAATAAATCAAACCAAACTTTTGACACCGTGATTCTAGTAGAGATGATCAAGGAGTGAATGAGAAACATGTTCGTCTAAATATAGAAAACTTAGTGCTAGTGGGAGGTAACCTACATGGTTTGTGAGATTTTGAACCCTACACCTGGCACATTGTTATCATTTATTTGTATACTTACCAAGAAACACATACACATTATTACTTAATTGTTTTTCTTATTTTTTGAATTTTGAACAAGAACATGAACTTTGTTTGAAGAAGGATACCCAAGCAGATCAATGTGGCTCAAATGTCAACTGAAATGATGATATTATAAAGATTGAATTGAACGCTATAGAAAAACATCATAATGGCCGATCTGGCAAGGCACAACCGTGGTGATCAACCCAAGGACTTATGAAATTATAATGTGATTCAGAGATGAATAAGTATGATTCTTCCCTATCATAATGGCCATGATACAACACAATAAAAAACCATTCTATGATAGAACAAGTGTGCTATCAAATACTCAAATTTTGTAGATTTTAGTAAAAGAAGTGGTTGAGAACAGTCATTCTACCCATAATAGTTGTGGCACCTCCAAGCCAACATGACTGTTCTAGGGAAGAACAATGGTGGCAGTATGAAGAAGTCCACTATTATAAAAGGAAAACAAGAGGGCCTTAGAATAGCTATTTCACCTTGGAACGACCGTGGTGCATGACCAAAGAACGACCATTTTCTCCCTGAATAGTTGTTATAGCATCAATCCAATCACTTAAGTGAAGATAAATGGGTAGGGATCGACCCCCTCACTTCTCTTTCTAGAAAATGACCTTTTGACAATAGGAAGCCATCCGTATTGACCTCTTTTCATATCCAAGAATCAATCAAGATTCTCTGAGCCCCAGTGACACTTCGTCAATATTTAGAGAGTCTTCCACAACCTATTACAAGCTTCCGCAATGTCTGAAGAGTCTTTCCCAAACTCTAACAAGATTCCTCCAATACACTTCACCTTTATTTCACCCTCTCAATTATAAAATTGCCCAACCACTGCAACCTTGAAATCTCCTCCCTTCTCCACCAAAACTCTCAATTTCTTGAGGAAAATGACGAATATTGGGGAGATAATATCTGACAGTGTGAGCAACATCATTTTGAAGAAGAATTTCATAAACAATACATCAAAATGTGCAACACCATCTCATTAATCATCGTTGACTCTTTCTCACACTCTCACCACTCAACCAAGCAGCTCCACCCACGTTCCTCTTCCCATGAAAATGACGACTCTATCTCTGATCCCAACTACTGGGAGGATGAGGAAGGGAGTCAATCTAAAGAAGACTTGGAGCACTTGGTGGGCTATGTGGAGGGCCCCAAGGTGCCAGCCACAAGGAAAGAGACAAGCTTCTCCATTTTCATCACGTACAACACCATAGCCACCACATCAATCTACGCTGACTCAATCAAATAGGAGGCAAGTGGTGGCTTAAGATGAAAAAGAGGTTGAAATTTAGTAAGGAGAGTGCTTTGTAACATCTCCACTAGATATGGATTTGATAAATATGAGGAGGAGGAATCATATGAATATGAGTAGGAGGAAGTAGAGAGCAAAGTAGAAAACATGGTATATGAATTGAAAACTTGTAGGATGCAGTATAAGGGAAAGGAGCCCAAAGGTAAACCCGATGAGTGATAATCAATGATAAAAAACTTGGGGTATACAAAGAAATATTTGAGGATCATTCATCCTCAAACATGGTAATGAGAGTCAACCCTACTTGTTGTACTTGCGCTTCTACTATGCAAGGCATAGGGTTCAATTTCTACTTTAACCATTTCATCAAGGATGTTGTACTACACAAAATAAAACCAGAGGAACAAGAAGCTTATGAAATGTTTACCAAGGAGTATTTTTATCTCTTTAGAAAAGATTGTCTATATGAATGAAGATACTTTGAGGTTCAAATTGTTTGGTAACACCCAAATCATGACAGTCACATAGTTAAACGACATTTTAACCCCAACTCTAGTGTTTGTGAGAAGTTTGGTGAGGGAATAACTGGAAAGGGACATGAGTTTTAAAAACACATATGAATGTAAAGAACTCATAGGCTAGGAAAAGTTTGTTTCCAATAAGTTAACGACTAAGAAGATAGGCAATCACATTATAAGATATATATAGAAAGTTTAAGCCCATACAATTTTTGGCCTAAATGACAACCAAGGATTCTCCTTACCAAAATACTATTTGTGAAGAGCTTGATGACTTGGGACAAGTATGTGAACTTGGGAGAGATAATAACCGATCATATGAAATTCATTACCACCAAGAGAACCACACCTTTTTTAATGGGAGGCATTACGACCTGCATTGATTTGTCTCTTCATTATGACTTATAATCCTCAACAAAGCTCAAGGATCAAAGTATATTGATGTGAAATATAGGAACACATGTTTTCATTGACTAACAAGAAGATATACTACCATTTTAGTCCTATTTATTCCACCATAAACCTGGAGATGCCCTACCACAAAAAAATACTCTTGATTGATTTGGGTCCCTTACCTGACATATTGGAGGTCACTGAGACACTTCTCAGAGGGATAAACTAAGAGAGACATTTAGGAACCAATGATGAATCTACACAGAAATGAAGGTCAGACAAGTGTGACCCAACAACAACAATAGGGTAGTGTAATTCATGTAAGAGGATGGAAAAAGACAAAGTAAACACATACAAAACCTCCAAAAAATTGCGATGACATGTCTACTATCATGGAATAATATGAGGGGATGCAAAACACTCAAAAATAGATGTGGCTAGATCAACAACATATACTTTACCTGATCAATCACTTGAACTCATATATGCATGTGCAGGCACTAAGGAACCTACATTGGGAGGAGGAATACTAGAGCACTCCATAAGAGTATCCTGGTACATATCTACCTCCACATATATGCTATTGGGAACATTACTACCAGTATCCACCACCTCACTCGCACAAAGGTATCATGGAAGACTGCCCACCACCATATTAACCCAACACCCTTTTATCCTAAGTTTTGTGTCATGCCAATAAAACATGATTTAAAATCTTAGGGGTGGTATGGAAATATACACTTATAGATTCTTGATTCCATTGCTCTATTTCCACCACTTTTTGCTGATTGATTGACTCATACATATTTTTTTGTTCAATATGTCCATTTACATGACACATAGTTAAATTACTTAAATTAAATCAAATGTTTTGTAAATTTCTATCCATTCTATTCCATTTTGGATTGCATGCAGATTTACGAGTAATTTTTTGTCTATGTTTATTTGGGTTTACTGTTCATGTTTTTTTTAATGTTAGTCAGTAGATCTTGATGTGATTATTAGCTCTTTGATACAATTATGCCAAAACTGCCCAAACTTGGAAAGAATTGCCCGAAAACTATTTTGACTCTATCCCTATTTGATTGAAGTGAAAATTTTCCTTTGACAAGTGCATCCACAATATGACGTGTTTATTTATTCCAAAGCTCATTCTTTGACTCTGTACATGATTTCCACCTCTCTTTTCAAAAGTTGAACTATAGATTTCAATTCAATCATGGCAAGCCATAAAATTTTATGGTCATACTCAAAGCTTATGAGAAAAGTGTGATTTACTATATTTCATAACTCATAATGATTTTTTTAGTGCTTAGGAAGAATGTTGGATTAATTCGCATGCATGGCACATGATGTGGAGACCCATACTACTTGAACCCTCTCTTCATGCACCTAGTTCTATCATTTCTTATCCCTCAACCTCATGAAAAGATGCAAAAAAAGAGAGTAAGCCTTGGCTACACTCCAAAATCTTGGGGTGGCCAAGCGTTCTCCCCCCACTTCCTATTACCACCCTACATCCCTAGATACAAAATATCAAAAAATGAACAAAATTAAACGAAAAAAATAAAGGTTATCCTATGTAATAGCGTTAGAGAAGAAGAGTGTTGCTATATATTAGCACTCCAAAATTCCTCTAACAATCTCCTTATTGTCTTTGCACATCTATTGAGCCAGGGAAAATCATCCCTAGTTCCCCATACCCTTCCACATATCCTAGTGGGACAAGTAGGATGGATTGATACATAAGTCTGATTGATCATAAGAAATGACGTTCCTAACTGCTTTAGATGATCCTAGATGAAAAATCTTTACCTGGAGCTTTATGAATGTCACATTTCTTGAATTAGTGTGATGCCCTATATGGAATTTATGTATTTTATTCTATGATTGCATTAGGATTGTGTAATTGAAGGGAGTAGAAATGGATTTTATGTACAAAGTCATGTGTGGGATTATCTAGTTAACTAACATTTTCTTAGATGAATTTTTCATTTCTTATTTATTCAAACTAAAAATACAGATTTACTCAGATCGTACTTGAGGAAAAGTATGTTTCAATCTTGTGGTGGTGATGAAGCCCTAGTTTGGATCTAATCTTGTGTCTTTTTTCTTATTTCTCATATTAGGATACTTCGAATACATGCAATATCCTTAGTAAACCATATTTTATGTCAAATGCACTTATGGATGTTTTTCATGCTTTAAATGTACTTTAACACTAATTAATGTAAGAGGAGAGAAAGAGGTAGATCCAAGGGCTTCACTAGGCTTGGAGGAGTCTAAAGATATGCCAAGATAACCCCCAACCTTTTGTAAGATCTCAACAATCAAAGTTAGGCAGAAAGCTCCATTGATCAAGTAAAGAACAGAAGTGCAAGCCAAGACCTTATAAAGACATTGTGGGAAAGGAACAACCTTTCTACTAGGCTCAAGTTCACAAAGTTTTCTGGGGAAAGAAATGGCCCTCAGAACAAAAATATCTAGAACAATCATTGTGAGTGGTGGGCAAAACGACCATTCCACACCACCACGACTGTTATGGTGAGCCTCCCATTCCTCCAACTCTATCTCTAAAAACCATCCATTTTGTGATGACTTTTCCCGCCACCACGGTCATTCCACCCTACCCACACCACATCCTTGGTGGGGCAGAATGGGCATTCTGCCCCAAACCTTGGTGCCTCCCTGCACTTAATTTACCAAAATACCCACACTTACCTAACCACCCTAGACCGATGTATAAAAAGAAGTGGTAGATAGGGGTGGGGTGGGCTGCTCCTAGTACTTACTGCCACCATCTTCTTGCATCTATCCTAATTTCCACCTTCCACCTCAAAACTCTAGTTATGTTGGGTTTTGACCCCAATTCCATATAACCTTGGAAAGCTCACCCTTGTTCCATTAGAGGTGAAAAAGGAAGATAACCATCGACCAGCCATTGCTTCTTTCTCTATCTTCTCTTTTTTTCCCTTTTTGTCATGAGTAGATAAGCTCCTCTTATGGAATTTTTGGGGGTAAATATGTGATTTTAATATCTTGTAAGGGGAATATTCATGTAAAAAATTTAATATTTCTCATTGATGCTATATTCATTCTTTGTTCTCTCTCCCTACCTCTTGCTTTGATGTTTGAGCTAAAGAACCATCTAAAGTATAGGGAAAAGAGAGATTTCAGAGGCTCATAAGAGAGATAATCCTAAGGCAACTTGTAAACCCTAAGCCAGTTCTCCCCTCTACTCTTATTACCCTCTATTACACTAGCCCTAGGCATGAGATCTACATATCTATGTGTCCCTCCCCTTATACACTTAGCAAAGAGCATGTTAGAGGTTGGATAGAGGGTAAATAAGGTTAAAATCCATCTACTATACCTTATACGACACCTTTCCACCAAGTGCACTAGGAGAATTACACGAAGAAACCTAGACTAGGGTTGGTATATGATTAGCTTCACCTATCCCCTAGTCAATTGAGACTCAAAAGGTTAGATAGAGTGTGGATTAGACAATAGTTCCCCTAAACACCCTCTATACCATCCATTTCCAAGTAGTAGGATAAAGATCATAGCTTCACCTATCTTACTTGTTTGGTTTGGTAGAATTATTATAGGATGTGTTGTTAAATATGCCTCTAATATATGGTTGATAGTCTCAGATCCCCTACACGACCCACTTCCTATTATCAATTGCTTAAACCCTTAATTGCTTATTTTCTTGCTAAATAAGTTTACTATCCTGCTTGTAGTGGTAATATTTTAGTTATTGGTGAATTTTACTTGTTAGGGTTAATCAATTCTTAATTATGACTACTTGTTGGTTATCTAGTTCTTTGCTTATATTAATCTAGTTTACCTCTATTAGCCAATTTACTTACCAATGCTAGTTTAGTGTAGATTAATTTTCTGACTTAGTGTTAATTTTCTTCTAGTTAGTTAGTTAGTTAGTTAGTTATAATTTCTAGGGTTAACTTAGGCTATCATCTTGCACTCTTTGATTTCATGCTCCATAAGTCTAGTTCAATCGAATTAACTTTAAACCATTAAAATTCTAATCTGCACACTAGTAAGCTAAAGAGATACACCAACTATGTTGTCCACTTTTGTCCTACTATCTTCTTATATACTATATCCCAAGCCTGTTGCATATCAATGTACTAAGCCTGTTCTAATTAGGGTTCTAAATATTGTGAAAGCCCTTGTGCCTGAGTTACATCACTAGACTAATCCAAACTACTGAACATCATAGATAAAATTTTCATTTTAAAGATTCAACATAACAATATACAAGATAAATTTAAAACCAATATCATATATCAAAATTTATCTTACAAGTTCTTTTTTAAATAAAACATTATACACATTTGCAGTGAAAATAAGATCCTTCAAGCAAATACTACAAGAAAGCACGAACTAATCTACTTATTATTACAAATTTGTATGATTACAAAACATTACATAATTATCACATAGCCTTTCACTAAGAAAATGAATCCAAACTACTAACTACAACTACTTCTCAAACACCTATAAAAATTGATCTACTTCTCCTTCAAAGGGTGTTTCACTTTGTTGCCATGACCATCAATCATTTTATATATATTTATGAGTTACATACTTTGTGATTGGATATTTCAATGAACCAACTAAATGCACTAAATTAGGTACTATACAAAGTAGAAAGTTTAGGAACATATTTTACTTAGATAAGCATGATAGTGGACTTAACAAAATCACCAATGTGTATTGTTAGCAATCTTATAAATAAAAGAATTAATAGTGACAAATGCCCAACTTAGGTTCTCATTATTATGCGTACAAAATCTAACATGTACTTATCTAGAACTAATCACGGAATTTAAGTACAAATTGTTTTGGCATTGTTCAACTTTTTCCTCTGATTTCACTTGGATCATACCATCCAAGAGATAGACACTACCACATAGTTAGCATACAAGTCTTAAGGTGAAACCTGGGACCTTAGGAATAATAACTAAATAACCTAAGGCTACAGTGAAGTTGCCATGTCAGGGTCTAATAATGGCTAAAGAAAGTCTATAAAGTGTGGCTTGTCCTAGGTACTCTAGGGTAAAAGCATCTAACTCCACAACCACTAAGATTGACACACAAAAATGAGAAAGGGTAAAGTACTAAATTGAGATGAACTAGTACCACTAATACCTAGAAAGCTAGTGTTGGGCACATTAGGACTCTAGCTTCCCGTGAGTAGGTCATACTCTAGTTGATACTCTTCTAGCCTGCACTAATTATTTATATATATTTCACATCCTGGTATAAACCTTTGTGAAGATCACTATGGCGGTTAGGACACTAATTACCACTAATTACAATTTTTTATACATGCATGTCAACTGACTATTATATCATTGAACAACTTCATCTTCCTTTACATTATTCTGACCTACTGACTAAAATTATGTATAAGGCTAAACTCGGGTTTCATCATCATGTATTGATGTTTTACTTAATTAAATTTCAATAAATGAGTATTCCCTAACTTGACATATAACAACTTTTCATTGATTGAATATAGTCAAACCAGTTGATATATGCATAAGAGCATCTATATTAACATTTATCATCATTTCAAAGATACAACAGTTCAAACACCCGAAGACTGTCAATTTTAAGATATCCATATAATTATCAAATACATTCCTAAATTATGAGATGCATTAACTCAAAAATTTATTTCATCATCCAATCACCACTATACCAGCTTTTAAGTAATTCCCAACATGTCATGTATTTCTAGGCATATGAGAAATTTCTCAAAACTTATCATTGTGATAAGAGAAATAAATAATAGGAAAAGAATTCTTTTAGTTAAGTGTAATTAATTGAGAAAATCGATTATTCACTCCCCTTATTCACTTAACTTATATCTTAGATTCCATGAGAAAGCAGTTTGCCCTCCAATTTAGTCTATATCCATATAGCATAGTCTAAACGTTTAGGAAGAGGGCTCCAAATAGCCCCTTGGTTCCAACCTTGAAGAAAAACCAAAGTAGACAAGAGAAACAGAGAAAAAGTAAGTGATTAAATATAGATATATAGCTACAACAAGAAGAAATAAATCTTGTAACCAAACTTAGCCACTTTGATTTTAAAATTGAAGTAGGAGCTAAGTTCTTCCTCATCTGGGGTGATTTCTCCCAAAACTGCACAAATTATGACTCACTCACGACAAACGAGCCATACCCTTAGTGCAAGGGAGGGAGCAAAGGTTGGGATGATTGAAAAACAATCCACCAAATTTGTTTTCCTGGGACTTTATTTGATCAACCCTGTCACAATGAAAATGTACGATACAATTAGGTGTAGTTAAAGTTTAATGAGAATAAGAGGATGTCCCCAATAAATATTGCAAATATATATGGTGTGAAGTAGTTCTAAATCGGTTCCTTTCCTAACCATGTGATGTGGGTTTTTATCCAAACTCCATTGAAACAACATATTTAAAGAGCTCTCTTCCCTCAATAATTGAATAGTATGATTTGAGATTTGCATATGGTATAATCGTAGTTTAGGTTCAAAGTGTCTTATTAACAATGTAACGCATGGCCTGAACCCACGATAAGTGAAACGAAGAGCCTCTTTTTTCTCTCTCATGTAGGTGAAGTTGTCAACTTCTCTCCACACATGTGGAGCGACGTCCAAATCCACTTGTATCTTACTAGGAGAGCTAATAGTAACCTTTTCATATGAGTAAGTCAACCTTCTACAATGGAACGCGTCGACCCCTATCTCCTGGATCCGGGAAAAACGTTCAATCCCAGCATGGACAAGGAGACACTGTCCTTGCTGGGCAATAAGACCCAAACTGTCCTCATGTTGTCCTCATGGCGGCCTCCGTGTTTAGATCTTAATGAGGGGGCGGTGGTGGCGTTGTTGTTGGTGGTTGCAATTGGAGGAATAAATCGAGTTTGTTAGTTGCTGTTTGGTATGTTGGTACATCTATATACATAAAAATAATCCAACAACTACATTATTGCTTCGCGTAGGTTTGTCCCCTAATTAAAATAACAAAAAGAAGAAGCTACAGGTTGGATTTGATTTAGGTGGCAGGGACCATTGATGAGGCAAAAAGCTGGGTTGCGGTGTCTGCTAATCCAAATCATTGTTGCAGGAGTTAAAGCATATATATTGCATAAACAAATACTATACGAAGAGGTTTATTGTCTTTTTCGCGTGTGAATCGTGAGCGAACTGGCATAGAAAATATAACGAACGTTCTTTACAGAAATCACATGGAGTGTAATGAAAGAGAATGAGAAAGAGCAAACGCCAGGCTGCTACATGAAACTCAATAAATAAAGAGTAGGCCACACTTCCTCAAAATTTAGGTATATTTCCGTCGTCTTTCTTATTCTAAACGGGTGCTCGGTCGGCGGCGTGCAGGGCTATAAAAGATAAAACACAAGTGACCCCCTCGGTCCTCCCCTCCGCGTAGGGGTGTCCAATAGAATTAGGTAAGGATCGATATGTTGAACACTTATCCAAACTAATGTAAACTATCCAATTTGAAACTAATATGTGATGAAAGGAAATATTCACTCTATTTATACACATAAGAGTCTTTATACTACTGAAACAGGATCCAAAATCAACTAATTGATTAGGAGTAAAGAGAACTAAAGCACATATACGTGTGAACGGTAATTAATCATCTCTAATTCTCGAATTAGACTGAGTTCTTGAATTTGAGACCCGAGCTAGAGGATCCATAGGTCAAGCTAGGGTTAAATTTCTCATCATTTAGATTATCCAATGACTAACTGTTTTTTGAAGTTTAAATAAGAATTTGGAACAATTGAATGAGAACCATATCACTATAAATAGAAACATGATCGTGACACAATTATGTGTCACATACATAAGCTAATGTACGTTTACTAGCCATACCTTCTATTTTAAAAAATTTAAGTTATCCTCACTGAATCACCCAAGCCCAGCCATATATAGTACTCTTGTGGATCAAGCTCGACCCCTAGATGACCACATCCAACCAAGAACCCATCATCTACCTCTTGTCCACGTCATGACGTTGAGTATTCAAACCATGATTGTCATTCACCTAGTCCACACTCTATCACACAAACTACTCAGACCATCTCCTCTAGCATGTCATGGTGGCCCCTCATCACCAAATTTGATGTCAATAACCACCGATGACTACTACATGAAAATTCCCATGCCATCTCTCTTTTTGGACATATTACTTGGGGTTTCACATTGACTAGATCCCATCATTATGTAATGTCATTCTCCACTTATAAAGATTCTCCTTTAGTCCCACTACCTCCAATGTGCCAAACTAAATCTAGAGGATATTCTCTATATCGAGCTTTTTCTTCCTCAACTTTGATCTCAACCAAATCCTATACAATCACACCATTTTCACCTTGCCCTTAAGCTTCCGAATATCTTAGGGAAGCTCTGCAACATCTCCTCTAATAAAAAGTATGTCATCTCATCCATCTCCCTTCTTCCTTGGTGTCAAGTGCATTCACTGTGGTTGCGTAGTAGTTCTTGTGGGAGCCACAACCCTAACCATGCATAAAGATTAAAGATAGAGCAATTACGTGAAGGTGAACTCACTTTTAGTTGTCATAAGCCTGTAAGTGAGTGTCCGACCTTGTCTAACATCTTGTCCCATAATGCTAGTGCAAGAGGGATGATGGCAATTGGGGAGAACATGGTCCATGGTAGTCCAATAGAAAATGGTTAAAGTCAACAAAATTTTCACTTATTTGATTAACCCCTAGATCAAACCATCTAATCAAATGAACATGTCAATATTCCTTTTTCTCATTAGTTAATCTTGAAGATGGGATTTTCTCAGAAATTAAGTAGTAATCAAATGGCTATGTAGAAGATTATGATAGCTTAACTTTTTGATGAGTAAATGTAAGGAATACAAATATGACCTTAGTTTACCCTATTTCATTAAGGAAAATAGATACCAACCACGTTAGCAATGACATAAAGAACTTACAAAAATATTAAAGTAGAGCAAATATGGGAGAATTTTAGGTTCTTGTTTACTCTAGATCTACTTTATTATCATATATGCAAGATTTTGTTTAAATCTTAGATCAATAAAGTAGAATTTGGTTCATAAAGCCTAATTTTGGGCTCTATTCATGGTTAAATATCTCCTATTTCTAAAGAAATGAAAATTGCTTAGAATCTCTATTTGGTTATGATAACAAATTGATAACTTCAATCTATTGTCTATGACTCCAATATGCCAAAATCCTAACGAGCCCAAAAAAACGTGCATTTTGATACTCATTATGAAAATGAGAGAAACATTACAATATTTGCATCATTTTTTTGAAGATCATAATGAAAAATAAATTCATACCTCACTGACCCCAATGATCAGACCTTGATACCTATCAACATTATGATTAAATCCAATTATATCAGATATTCCATGTTTGTATCTATTGAAAATTGTTTAAGTGTCCTCAAGTACCTAATTGTGAAAAATTCTTGTAACTTTAGGATTACCTAGTTACAATTTAGGAGCATATTTGGACTTTTAATGTAACAACCTCACTTTTCCGTAACCCCCAATTAAGGAAAGACAAAAAGATGAGAGCCATTACCTAAACATTTTCCAAGGATCCAGATTTTACCAAACAATATAAAATAACAAATAATTTCCATTATTATAAAACTTATTTACAAAATGCTCCTTTAAGGAGCTACATGAATTTATATCATCAAAACTGTACATATGAGAATTATATGAGAATAAGTATCTATCTAATCCTCTTTACAAGTTAACTTTAATGTCTTCACGTAATTTCACTTGTCCATCACATCTAGATATCATCTTATATAGCATGTACCTAAAACACCGTGAAACAAAACACGACCAATATAAACAAGTTATACTGTTATGTGGTGGAAACAAAATATTCACATGTAGGTGTAACAATATAATCATCCATAGCAACACTTACAATTACAAAATTGAACTTACATTTTCTTTCTCACTTTTCAACTTAATGTCTGTGGGACACTCCCTCTATAGAGTATTCATGTGAGGAACTCTCTCTCCAGGGTTTAGTCCCTAATGTGAACACATCATACATAGGACTTGCCCCGATCACCGGTCACCATGGTGACAATTCATACATAGGCTCTCTTATCCTGTGGGGATCTTCTTTTCTGGGCAAGATCACCAGTCACCATAGTGACAATTCATACATAGGCCATGTTGGCCCGAAGTGATCATCTCATATAGGCCTGATCATTCATCACCATAGTGACATTTCTTACATCCCACATGTATCACTTACATCCATAAGATATAATTAAGAAAGTTATACTTATATAATGTGATAAATATAGTGGCATTAAAGATTGTATGAATTAAATAAACAACCAACAATCTATCTGCAATCAATGTAGAAAATCCTCAAAAACCACAGAAGTCGGTTAAGTTGAGTAGTCATAGTCATAACCAAATACCTATTGTGGAACCATGTAAATCTTGTAGTCATTAAGCATACTATCCAATCAAGCAAGCAAATCAAACAATTCACTTTAATCTGCATGTAAGTAAATCCTAAAGTGTCATCATCACATTGAATAAATTGAACCCTAATCGGTTCCTACTCTAGGGTATTAGGGTTTGGATGATGAATAAGGGTGTAAACTCTATTTCCATTGCATGTTAATCATAGAGTGAAACTCTAATTACTATATCCAACATATCCTTCTATGTCATCACTTAGAATCAATTATGTCCATTAACAACATAGTAAGTTAGAATCTTTAACCCTAGTTCTTCATATGCATGATTATACATATTCGCAAACCTAATTATCATCAGTAAGGTCAATAATATAAGATTACATCCTAGTGAAGTGTATTTAACGTGATTATTAAAACTAGGGTTGTTATGTTTTAAACACCACTTTAACACATATTATTGATAATCCACTTTAGAAATCCTAATTTTAGCAATCATATAAAACTTTAACCAAACATTGATCCAAGATGATCTTTTCATCCAAAAAGGTTAAGCTTTATCCATTTATATCATTTAAACAAGTGATGACCATTAACATCATGAAACTAGGGTTTCTATGCATATTTTACAAGAATGATTGTATTTTTATGTACTTTTGTAAAAGGAAGCTTTATCAAGACTTAATTATATTTTCTTTGTGTTCTTCTCATTTTCTGATCAACATTCATATATAACATGTATGAAACTAAGTTACTGATGATTTTATACATTTTTCATGAATAAAATAGTATTGGACCAATAGGATAGTGCCATGTAGGCAACTCATCCATTAAACATGCCTCTCAGTGCCCATCATAAGTTATAACGAAATGACTATGATGCCCTTGAGTTGTGGGTCAGATCTTCTGCGCTGGAGGGACTTTTTGGTCAAATTGATCCGACCCATCCTCCTCCTTGCGTTCTGCCTCACCCTGATGGCACAACGACCCCCATCTTTACTTTGAAGATTCATGATTGTCCTCTTCGTGCACCCCTCAGGCATGTTGCACTCTGCCGCTCATGCTTGTTGCAACTGTAGACACTGTCATAGGGCCGATCCATCTCATATGTTGGATAACTGTCCATCTATGCCTCATCGATCACTCAACACCCGTAATGTCTCCTTTGAAGGGTTGCTAGAAGGCGAGAAGTGCCAAGGTTGAGTAAGATTGGTGGGTTTTTGCTCGATGGCCTATGGATGCAGGCTGTCCGATTCATATACAACCTTCTCCTCACCATGCGCATGCCCTAACCCAACTGCTTTCTGCAGATCCTAGACCACTAAAGCTAAGGAAGAAAGAATAGGAGAGGCATCTAGCCTTACCTGCTATGTTTGAAGACCCCTGATGACGATCAGTAGGATAGGAGAGGGTACACCGTGAAGAGCAAGAATTTCCACCTATATATATAGATATATACTTTGTTCATGGAGAAACCATATGCCAATCTTGCCTCTTCTAGGATTCCCATCCATTGACACCTCCAATTCCATTATCCCTTATTTTTTTATACATGTTCATATATTCATGACTTGCCAAAAAGATATTGTATTTACTTTCTTTCTATAGGCTCTCTCTCATGGTTATGGCAATCCATTAGTGGTAAGGCATGCATACTTGTCCAAAGGAAGACATTAATAGACTCCCAATTTGGAGACACATTTGTCCACAATTAATTGCCAACTTTTACATCAACAATCCATAAAGGGAAGCATACCACAATATGGCATATATTAGACAACTTGATTCTTAGATCTTTGGAAAATATTTATGATTTGGGACCTATATCATTCTTTGTCTCTTCTTAAATCCATTATTCCTATTTTTTGGAAACTCACTAATGCCTTTACAAGTTATATTCATTTATTGAGACTTGTTGGGATTTCTTTCCCTTACAAAACTTGCTCCTTCCTGTCATTTATTGCCTCTTTTTTGTTTCTCTTCCAGGATTCTGGCGTAGTGGGCGCAATACTAGATGTTCCACAATCAGATGATGAGGGACATCACACCAATCTTGATTGGCCACAAATCGATCATTCTTGCAGATTACCTTTAAAATTATTGAAAATAATAATTATCCCATGGAGTATCCTTTTCCTCCCATTCTCTAGAATTCTCTTCTTTTTATTATTATTTTCAAGTATCCTAAAAGTCAGACCGATATAACCCTATTTGTTGCCCCAAACGTTGTGTTTCCAATAATGATAAGATAATTACTCTTCTAGTTATCTAAAACACCATGTATTTTATTTCCATTTGGAATCTTACATACTATCTTGTAATTTAGTTATCTAATAATTAACAAAACCACCATCTTTTATTTATGCATAAAAACTCTCTTTTTTAGAGTATTCCAAAAAATTCCATATTAATTACCCATTACCTTTACTAATTCATTTATTTTGGGATTTTCTCTTTTTCTTTTCCCCATACCCATTATTAGATTATTGAAAATAGTAAAACCACAAAAATCATTGCAAAGAAAGATTTGCAAATTTAATCCATACTTTAAAACAAAGCACTCTGAGCTTTCTAGTGTATTCTTAATAATCCATTATTTGCATTAAACTAAATATGCATAAGTACCTATGAAAAACCAGGTTATAATATCATTTACCTCTTATAGGAATTTTGTCCTTAAAATTCAACTAGTCGTACGAAGTTCAAGGTGAGACTTTTCAACATTTGTCTTTAGCTCCCATGTGTCTTCATCCTCACCATGGTGTTTTGAAAGAACCTTTCAAAATTTAAAATTACTTTATTATCATCTTCACCGTATGTCTTAATACTTGTATTGTTCTTCAAATTAAATCTCATATTCATAGAATTTGAACTTACCAATTTGATGATCTAGCATTCACCCCTCCTTTAAGGGATTTTGTCCCAAATTAAGGCCATACTAGATTAGAGTGAATGATAACTTCACATTAATTTCAAAACATAGAGTTAAAAAACTTTATCTAGATCATTCTTAACAACCTTTATTGATCTATACAATTATCACCTTAATAAAGTTATTATTCAATTTCAATTTTAGGGTAATCCACAATCCTATCCATTTTGTGCTTTTATTACTCAGTAATTACTTCATGATTCCATTTCTGCATTGTAATTTTCATTTTCATTTCTGATTCTTATTTCACTTGGTGACTACCTTTACACCAAAGTTTCCAAATCTATTATACATTGTTTCCACATAAGGGTGAGGTAACACCTCAAGCCCTATGCTATGCCATTACATTTAGGTATCCATTCTATATATCTTTTTTTAATATATTACCATAACATGTGTCTATCCGATATCTCACACTCATATCAAGATGAAATGAATATTTGGGTGCAGCCCAAATACAAAGTTCATCCCATTCCAAGGGCAGAGACGATGTATTCACACATTATCTTTTAATATCTACATTTTTGTTGTGTCACTTTCAACAACGTCCGCATACCATGAATACCTTTTGGTGTCACAAATCTCTTTCTATTTCATGCACTCACAATTTTTTTTGAGTCTAAGAACACTCCTTTTAAGATTCTTATTCAAATATCATCTCACGAATTCCAATATTCTTTCATCTACATCTCATGTCTCATTAGCCTCAGTCCTTCCCTTAAGATATGTAGGGCATAGGTACCTTTGGAATGATCTCCTCTTAACCCCCAAGGGCCTTATGCACTTCACTCATGATCATTCCCCATCCTCATAAATCTTATGTACCTTTAATCATCCATGATCTTAGGTTTTACTTGTGGCCCTACCCTTTCCAAGGATTTTATTGAGATGTCATAATCCTTTATTTAATGTTATAACTTTATTTTTCTTCATCACATATTTTTCTTAAGGTTTCTATGATAATATCCAAGCACATTATATCCTTTATAATTCTTTCACCTGAATTTCCTTCATCCTTAGGGAATCCATAGTTTTATGTATGTCCCTTCATTGGGGTCATGTTGACCATCCCATATGGATCTAGTCCCATTCTATCAGTCACTTTCATAGTAACTTTTCCTCATGTCTCTTACAAATGATCATACGTGGGTCCAAATAATCATACTCCATATGTGTGCTTTTGTGCTTCATGCTCTTAATCTCTCAAGTTTTAAGTGGCATTTAATGTTACATCAATTCTTAAATGGATTTGTGATTTCTCTCTTTAAGGGAATGTCATAAAAAAAGCATTCTTTAGAATCAATCAAGATTTATATTACCATAAGGGACTTGTTCTTCAGGCATATTATACCATTATATCATCCATACACTTTCTACCTGAGAGTTATATTATTGTATCTCGTGATCTACCACTAACGAGTTAGATCATTGTTGGTACTATAGTACCACAAATTGAAGCGTTGAGATATAATGGGGCAATGTATTATGTCTCATGTGTCCAGGACTATAGGAACGGCTATTTCTCCTAAGCCACTTGCCAAGTACGTTATCCAATCTATATTGTATGGTAGTTCAAAAAAGGTAAAATGTCCTCTAAAGAAGGCCAATTTATTCCTCACATATCCCTCATGTCAACTGCAACCATGTTCAATATTGTCATGAATGTTATCCTATTTTCATTTTCTCATATAAGATTTGCATTTTTATTAAAGATTTATCCTCAGGTTAGCTAGTTTCTTCATATTATCATTTTTCATGCATATTGTTAACTGATTTTAGGTAGAGAACTTATAAAACCATGTCTAAGTTTGCCATTGTATCATACCCATTCCTCACTTATCTAGGTTAGTTTACGAAATTATGGTGGTGCTAAACCAACTTGCAAGAGTGGCTCATCAAACATATATCAATGTCCAACTGGTGTTTCCCCTAACTTGTCACTTGAGGTGGGTGCCCTACTCAATCTCCATGATCTCACTCAACTTTATGAGAATTCTAGGCTCTAGACCCACTTTTCTTCTTTGGTTAAGGGTCCTCGGCTTTACCTCCTTAGCATTGGTCAATAATGCATGATCTAGCCACTCAAACACTTACCAAACCAAAACATGATATGGTATTCAATTTTTACTCATGAAGTATCTCCAACCCCTCTTTCTCTTGCACAAAAACAACCCGATAGTCTTACATAAGGGACCACCAACCCGAGTATGTGGATTCACAATAGATTTGCATTCCTTACCCCTCCAAGATCTTGGGACTTTCTCTCCCTCACCTAGATCGACGGTGTTCACGTTATACACATATATTTACAAGCTTCCTCCTTCTCTATCTTTAGGGTTTGGTCCTTTCAAGGACATCTAGGGTGCAACAAGTATGTAAGGGTCATGCATATATCAAATCAACTCATTCACTCATGGGTAGTCTAGTTTAAAACATGTCTCAAAAATTTTCCTCAAAATTTCTCATGTCTTATAGTTTAGGCTCCCGACTCCCTTTAGGTCTCACTCTCCCATGGAGTTAAATCTATAACTGGTCCTAATCACTAGAGGTCCCCTTTTATAGAAGAGGTTGAGGCTCCTATAGGTTCACATCTTATCTTCACCTAGCTTATCTTATCTAGAGAAGCATGCACACTTGTGTTATCAACTCTTATGCCCAACTTCTAAACTGAAGTCAAATTCTCAAATCCAAATCAGGTCACCATAAATCATATTATTTCATCACGTAGAACTAAACTCATTTCATTCATTTGATTTATTATGTATTCCCACAAGTCTTTAGGCATTTGGTCTACAACCAATTCCTCTTTTATCCTTGTTGTCACCCACTTTAATGTAGGTGCATGCCTACCTTCTACTCCTATCTGTGTGGGAACACATTTCCTACTAGGGTGCCTAACATAAGGAGTTTAGACTTTCTAGGGTTTTACCTCTCTCCTGATATTCTCTTCATTCTTGGGCCGACCCACCCAGGGTGAGACATCAATCCTAAAATTCATACTAAGGATTTTCATACTCTCCCTGTTACGTAACCACTTATCACCCATGTTTCATATGTAAAAACAATCCTGTCTCATGTATCATGCATGCCTTACCCTACATATTTGTGTTCATGGGTATGATAGGGTATTCCAACTCATGGGTTTTCTCTCTTTTCTCTATCCATTTCTTAGATTAGGATGTAAGGTTAGGGTTAGGAACCATACCCCAACATCTTAGTATTTTCTATATCCCTTGACCCTCTTAGTTTTTTTAAACTAACCCGTGGTCCATCTAAGGTTTATTCTTGTAAGGAAAAACTCATGAAACAATTTTTCTTACTTTATTATTACTTTCACATTATGTGTTTGTTAATTGGGGGAAGATGTCTTAATCCTACTTCTAAAAAACCATAACTTCTAAATAAGAAGAGAAGTTCCTTTTTGGGTTTATTAAGAAAAGAGGATAAGAAGTGGATGAATCAAGATGAGAAGAAATCCTATATGAATTTTACTTTGGGAAAAATCATCCGACTTTGGCTAGGTAGGATGCAAGGACTCGAGAGTCCTTGTAAATTGACTAGTAGTGCGCAGGTAAATTCTGCCAGCCCCTGAGTCGTGGTCCCTTCTAAACACCATTGTCTTTAGAAAGTTCCCTAATAATTCCCTCATATTTCTACATATTACTTTGAAATTTTAAACAACTAAATATTATTTGAGAAATATGGGGCTCTGATACCAAATATAATGGCCTCACTTTTCCATTACCTAAAATTTTTCGGGCATCCATATTTTACCAAACAATATAAAATAACAAATAATTTCCATTATGTCAAAAGTTGTTTACAAAATGCTCCTCTAAGGAGTTACATGAATTTATATCATCAAAATTGTACATATGATGACTATATGAGAAGAAGCATCTATCTAATCCTCCTTACAAGTTAACTTTAATGTCTTTGAGTAATTTCACAAGTCCATCATATTTGGATATCATCTTATCTCGCATGTACCTAAAATGCAATGAAACAAAACACAATCACTATAAAAAGTTGTACTGGGTTTGGGGGAAACAAAATATTTGCATGTAGGTGTAACAATATAATCAACCATAACAACAATTATGGTTACAAAATTAAACTTGCATTTTATTTCTAACTTCACAACTTAATCTCTATGGGACACTGCCTCTCTAGAGTATTCATGTGTGGAATCCTCTCTCCAGGGTTTAGTCCCTGCAGTGGACACATCATACATAGGCCTCATCCCGATCACCAGTCACCATAGTGATAATTCATACATAAGCTTTCTTAGCCTGAGGTGATCTTATTTTCTGAGCCAGATCACCAATCACCATAGCGAGAATTCATACATAGGCCCTCTCGACCTGAGGTGATCTTATCATCTAGGCCTGATCGTTCATCACCATAGTGACATTTCTTACATCCCATATGTATCACTTACATCCATCAGAGATAGTTGAGCAAGTTATCCTTATATAATGTGATAATCACAGTGACATTAAAGATTGTAGGAATTAAATAAACAACTAATAGTCTATCTGCAATCAATGCGGAAAAACCTCAAAAACCACAAAATTTGGTTAATTTGAGTAGTCATAGGCGTAATCACATACCTTTTATAGAACCATGCAGATCTTGTAGTCATTAACATACTATCCAATCAAGCAAGCAAATCAAACAATCAACTTTAATATGCATGCAAGTAAATCCTAAAGTATCACCATCACATTGAATAGATTAAACCTTACTCAGTCCTCATCTAGGGTCTTAGGGTTTGGATGAGGAATAAGGGTATAAACTCTATTTCCATCACATGTTAATCATTGAGTGAAACCCTAATTACTATATCCAATATGTCCTTCTATGTGATCACTTAGAATCAATTATGTCCATTAACAACATAGTAAGTTAGAATCTTTAACCCTAGCTCTTCATATGCATGATTATACACATTAGCAACCCTAATTATCATCATTAAGGTCAAAAATATCAGATTACATCTCAATGAAGTGTATTTAACATGATTACCAAAACTAGGGTTGTTATGTTTTAAATACCACTTTAACTCATATTACCAAAAATCCACTTTATAAAACTTAATTTTAGCAATCATATAAACTTTTAACTCGAGATAGATCCAAGATGTTCTTTTTATCCAAAAATGTTAAGCTTTATACATTTATATCATTTAAATAAGTGATGTACATTAACATCATGAAACTAGGGTTTCTATTCATATTTTACATTAAAGATTGTATACATATGTAATTTTTGAAAAGGAAGCTTCAACAAGATCTGATTTTATTTTATTTGTGTTTCTCTCATTTTTCTAATCAACATTCATATATAACTTGTCTTAAACTGAGTTAGTGATTATTTTCTACAATTTTTGCAAATAAAATAGTATTGGACTAATAAGATAGTGCCAAGTAGGCAAGTTATCCACTATACGTACCTCTCAACGCCCAACATAAGTTATGCCAAAATGACTATAATTCCCTTGGGCCGTGGGTTGGATTTTCACACGTTGGAGGGGCTTTTTTGTCAAATTGATCCCACACATCGTCCTCCTCACGTTCTGCCCTACGTGTGCCTTCCGGTTGCACTATAGAGCACGACTCCACGTGCTTTGATGAAGATGGCAGGGCACCGATGCTTCCTACTATTTTGGAAAGGCCTCATCACCCTGATGGCACAATGACCCCCCACCTTTACGTCCCAGACTCGCAGTCGTCCTCCTCACACACCCCTTAGGCATGCTGCGCTCTGCCGCTCATGCTAGTAAAAAATGCAGACGTTGTCACCGGAATGATCCACCTCATATGTTGGGTAGCCGCCCATCTCTGCTTCAACCACCACTCAGCATCCCCAAAATCACCCTTGAAGGGTTGCTGGAAGGCGAGTAGCGCCAGGGTTGAGTAGGATTGGTGGGTTGTTGCTCGATGGCCTATGGATTCAGACCGTCTGGGTCATCCACAACCTCCTCCTCACTGCATGCATACCCTAAACCAACTGTTGTTCATAGATCCCAGACCACTAAGGCTAAAGAATAAAGAATAGGAGGGGCATCTAGCCTTCCTTCTCTATTTGCAGAACCTTGATGGCGATCAGAAGAATAGGAGAGGGTACATTGTGAAGGGTAGGAACTACCACCTATATATATACTTTTCTCATGGAGAAACCATCCGTCAATCTCGCCTCTTTCAAGATTCCACTCCATTAACACCTCCCAATTATGTTATTCCATAATATGATATACATGTGCATATATTCATGACTTGCCAAAAAGATAGTGTCTTTACTTTCTTGTCATAGGTCACTCTCTTTCTCATGGTTATGACAATCCATTTGTGAAAAGGCATGTATACTTGTCAAAAGGAACACATAAACTGACTCCCAATATGGAGACACATTTGTCCACAATAAAATGCCAACTTTTACACCAAAAATCCATAAAAGGAAGCATACAATTGACGACACATATTAGACAATTTGATTCTTAAATCTTTGGAAACTCTTTATGATTTGGGACCTAGATCATTCTTTGTCTCTTTTTAAATCTATTATTCTATTTCTTGGAAACTCACTAATGCATTTTCAAGTTATTTTTATTAATTGAGAGTTATTGAGATGTCTTTCCCTTACAAAACTTGTTCCTTTTAAACATTGTTGAAAATAATACATTTATCCCATGGAGTATCTTTTTCCTCCCATTTTTTAGATTTCTCACATTTTCATTATTATTTCAAGTATCCCAAAAGTCAGGTCGATATAACACTATTTATTGTCCTAAACATTATGTTGCCAATAATGACTAGATAATTACTTTTTTAATTATCAAAAATACCATGTTTTTTGTTTCCCCTAGGAAACTTGCATATTATATTGTAATTCAATTACCTAATAATTAACGAAGTCATCATCCTTTATTTATGCAGGAAAACTCTATTTTTAGAGTATTCCACATAATTCCATATTAATTACCCATTACCTTTTGTAATTCATTTATTTTGAGTTTTTCTCCCTTTCTTTTCCCCTTGTACATTATTGGATTATTGAAAACAGTAAAACCACAAAAATCATTGCAAAGGAATATTTGTAGATTAAATTCATATTTTTAAAACAAATCACTCCAAGCTTTCTAGTGTATACTTAAGAAATCCATTATTTGCATTCAACTAAATATGCATAAATACATGTGAAAAACTAGGTTACAACACTTAATGTTTCCTTTTAAAGGTAAGGATACCTCTTATTGGCCTACTATATTACATGGTTGTAGACTAGATCTAACCTATATCTTGGAATATCTATTAGATAAAATAAGAATTCATGTATGTTGATCTTTTGGTTTTCCTATATATAGTTTGAAATATTTTAAATTTACATTATTCATGGCACATTTATAGAAATAATGATGATAGTTGCACCAAATAAGAATAAAAAAATTATTCTTTTGTGGAGATTACAGGTAACATAGCTCTTGGAATATCTACTAAATACAATATGATTTCATGTAAGATGATTTAAATATCTTCATATATATTGTATGATAAGTTTAAATATACAATATTTCTGGTCTATTATAGAGATTATGATGGTGATTGCACTAAATATTAATAAATACATAGTCTTTGTTTTAAATTTAACTAATTACTGGGATATAACTTATAATATGTCCACCTATGATCTTGAGTCATAAAGTGGACTCAATTATGATATTACATTTACCCTAAAAAGTGGAAGGTGCACAAAGAATGACGATTTATGATAAAAAAATTGCATCTAAAATATGTTCTTGGAATTCATATTTTAAAGTGTTCTATCATTGTCTATTGTCACATAAATTAGATAAATATGTTCAAGAAAACTTTGATGTGTGCTTATCACAACTATTTTGGCATTAATTGGCTTAAATATATTTAGATGATACAAATATACAATGTTGTTTTTTTCCATTATGATTATGACGATTACTCAACGAAACAATAATTCATGAAGAAGTTTTGATTTAAGTCTCTGAGTTCATGATTTACTATTTTGCAATTTAGTTTCCCATGTAATTGTGCATCTTCTTTAGGGCTCCTACCTACAGGACTTAGTATATATAACTTAGATTATTATTGAAATATGATTGTTACATACATTTATGTATATGTGTGTGATTCAATCACAAACGGGAATATTGAAAATTTCCTTTCCTATAAATCCCTTTTGAGTCTAACAAAAGATTTGGGATTGACACGTTTGCACCAGGTACAAGGTGGATTTTTTTTAAAAATTCTACCCGTCTTATAATGTCTCAGATGGTCCAAAATATTTACATATCTGCTTCTTCAAATGGTTATAGACACATATTCCATTAAAGCACACATTTTTATGTTTGTTGGATAATATTAGATAGTTTTATAATATATACAACTACAATTGAAGTGTTATATAATATTTAGTTTATCTTGACATATTACAATTTATAATATATACATGGTTCTGCACTCTTATCCAAACCTAAAATATTTCAATCAGTCGATTAGAAGCTAGATCGTTTACGTTGAACACAATTTTTGGCTAGAGTTGATCGAGATTGATGTAGTTGAAACCCATAATTAGTTTTCTCTAGGTTGGACTCGATTGGGTTCATGAGTTAATAAGTAAATTTGACAACTCTTCCTTCCCTAATGAAAAATTTGCCAATTTTTATACCTTTTGTTACTAGACCTAGTTATCTCATCACTTCATCTTTGCAAATCCATCAACATTGTTTTTTCTAATTGATTGTACTGGGAAATAACAACTTGGATTATTCGATTGGCCATTATAAAACTATTGTAAATCCCTGCTAGTTGTAGATGGAGTATATGTGTGACAATGAGATTGGGTCAATCACATATCAATGACAACTTGATTTCTCAAGAAAAGGCTAGATCGACCATACAAGACGACCACCTTGGAGTTCTACAAAAAAATATATGCAACATCCATTTTAGACCTAACCAAAGCTAGTTTACAACAAATGGCTCCCCATCAACACATTATTGATGTGAACAATTTTTTAGATAATTATAAAATGCTACCAGTGACATTGTATGTTGTTGACTTCATCCTTATGTATTTTGTAATGCACATATTTTATCAATGAACCACGTACTTATGTTTATCTTTATGTATGCCATGAATATTGATCTTGTATATATTATTTACTATTATTTGTATCCATGTGTAAATAGATTTTCTAGAAGCCAACATCACTATAATCATTCCAAGGGTACACATTTTTATTTTTTATACCTTATATTTCATATAACTTCATATGAATAATAAAAAATAAGAGATATGCGCACATTATGAAATAATCAAAGAAAAAGTACATATTAGAACATATGATTGTAGAAGTCGTTAACATGCATGTTTATCTTGTAATGGACATATTTATAAATTGTATATATATAATGGTTCTTGAATTTTTTTTGACTAATCTATTTGGCATGGAAATTGCAATGGATGCTGTGTTTCAGACCCAAACATTCCCATGATATGAAAATTTCAGTACATAACAAACAAAATAGGTCAAATTATTTAGGAGATCATTATAGACGATCACGAATAAGATTTAAATCCTCATTAAGAGTGGATGTCGTATATAACTATCCTGGAAAATACACCATAGTAAAAATTAGATGCATGTCTGGGCCATGTGAGGTCATGGCTTTACCTAAGCATCCACAAAAACATCTTTTCTCTTATCACCAATTAGTTCTCTTTATGGAAGGAATGAAACACGATTAGCTCATGGAATGACCATGAAATAGACCGTGCAAAGTTGTATTCTATATAACTAACTAGTTGAGTGAACACTGATCCATGAGAACCACATACTCCACAATGCCACATGAGTTATAGTAAGTACAAGATTCAAAAAGTAGTTACATGTGGGAAATGGGGTTGTAAATTAATAAAGGATAAATATGTTATGTAGGAATAAATAATTATCAAAAGAACAACAATATGTATCCTAGAAAAGACTATCATTTTCCAAATCTGCTTTCTAGGTTTTTCTAATCCAAGTAAATGTGACCAAATTTTCTAGTAGAATAACCCAAAATGAACTTGGATTTTGTTTCAATCAGTCTATCCGGTATGGCTTGTCAAAACTAGAACATGCAACTAACTCAACCTTGAATTTTAGTCAGCTTGTTAAAACCAAAATCCATCTAAAATTTTCAAAATTAGAACCTAGAATCTGTGGGATCAAAATTTTACTCTGGGTTAACATCAATTATCTCCAATTTGATTGAGGCATAGATTGTTCCAAACTTAAGACTGACCCACGTTGTCACTATAGAACTCAAGAACTTATCCATCTTTAAATTTTAGTTAGTTAGTTTGATCTAGGAAGTGACATGAAATCTTACAACCTATTTCTAGATTAACTTGTAATACTAGGGTTTAAATGAAAAATAATCTTATTTTACAATCTTAACAGTTTTCATGATTTCTTTTTATTTAATGATTACTAAGTTGATCAACTATAATTCTGATAAGTATAACCTAATTAAAGTATTTAAATATTTCATTCAACCAAAAAATCATAATAGGTATAATGTGTTTGAGTCTCGATTTTCTTGAGTTAATACAAGTATTTGAGATACATTTGAATGCAAGTACTTATTGATGATTCAAAATGACTAACTTGAGTCAAAAGAAAAACTAATAGATGAAGTTCATAAGATTATTAAACAACAAAGAGTATATAGAACAATTCATACAACTATAGTTTTGAACCTCTAGTTGGGTTTAATTGGGTCAAGTATATGATTTAAGATCATAGCATGAATGTTCGTAGTTTGACTCCATGCATCAAGTGACTAATCAATGGTGGGGTGCCAATTTTAGTTGCTTATATGAGGGTGCTTCTTAATATCATTCTTGAGGGTCACTACTGTAGAGGAGTATAGTTGGACAAACGTTAGGTAGTCGTATCAACTAATAAGTTGCAAAGTTATGTCACTTTTGGTTAGGGATTATTTGGCTAAGTATTGACTAGTCAAACCAACTAGTGTTTGCATGTAAGACAATTAGCAACAAAAATAGTGAGGGTTGGTAGTGACAAAGTGACTTATTTGTTTGGCTGTTGGCAACCATTCATAGGTCGACAATAGAAATTATCTTTACAACCAAAAGAATTTGTATATTATATATATATATATATATAGTGAGAGAGAGAGAGTAAAACTAGAATATAATCATTTTTTTCAAAGTCTATAAATATCAAAATAAATTTTTATTGAGAAAAGTAAATCTTTAGTGTTGATCTATACTAGTGAGATAAATGTTCCAAAATGTTTTAGCTCATTCAGATAAGTATACCCCTTGCATCTTAAGATATGAAAAAATGAATTCCTGAAACTAATTAAAACATTTTTGGTACACATTTAGTGGATGAACTAAAAGTATCCAAACGAGTTGAAAATTAGATTATAATTAACTCATGAGGTGAAGAATAAGATCCTATGGTTGGATTTTGTATATAGTAGATCCAAGGTGATAAATTATTGAGTTCTATTTGTGATCTAATAGAACTAATTCTAGCCTAGTCTAACATATATATATATATATATAAAAGTTATTCATTCACTACCTGTGCGGGTTACTAAAGTTAGTTAGTCATGCAACTATTTTTTAATAGGAAGACACATATTTATAATGAGACAACCAACATTGTAATAAGATGAACAAGTAGTACAAAGACTCGATTTGTATTACTGCCATCGTAAATATCATTTTTACTATTTTCAGAGAGAAAATAAAAATTTCGCAATGTATTTATAAATCGAGTCTTTGTATTACAAGTTTGGTTGTCTCATTACTGTCAGATGCCTTCCTATTACAAAACATATCCATGGGTAACAAAAGTTAGCTACCTGCATCGGTAGTGAATATGGGATTAAGAGAAAAAGATTTCTCCCCCCTTTGTCATGCCCGTGGCGGAGGCTGAACACCCGGGAGGGTGGTAAATCAAGGTGGTGACTAGAAATCAATGTGGTTCTCTTTGTTAGGGGGCACTGTGCTTGACCAGTTGAGCCAATCCTTGTCGGAAATATATATGTATATATGTATGCATGCATACATGTATGTATGTATATATGTATGCATGTAAGTATCAGAATCAGGTAAATATATTCCGACTTCCCTCTAAAATTATAGAGGGTCAAGAGTTACATACAGCCGAACGTCATACATAAAAAAGAGTAATGTTTCGCACATTTACAAATTTTTACAGCAATTGTGATTGGGTTTGTGGCTAAACCTCTGTGTCTCTATGTATTCCTTTTCTTCCATATGTGGTAGTATAGAGCAGCAAAAAATATCCTCTTTCTATCACTTTTCCCATAGCTAGACAACGTTCTTCGTGGCTCTCAACTGCATGTACAGGCTGATTTTTTTACATATAATCTCCCAAACCTCCCTCGTGAATGCGCAACAACTAAAAAGATGCATATGGGATTTATCCTCCTCTTTATAGAGTAGACAAACAACAACAATGTCTTGATACCATTCATGTATTTTTTCTGGCATAGCCAATGTGCTGTGCAAAATTTTATTGACACACATGCTCCACTTTGGAACCTGAATACCAGTCGATACCTTCTCCATGTGTTTATCCTTTGCTGCTCTAGATCGTTTTGCTTCCCATAAGTTGATCTTTGTATCCTTGAGTTTCCATTCTCCTGCCTCATGTGGATCAAACAAATATATGTATATATGTATGTATTCCCACCTCATGTGGATCAATATATATATATATATATATATATATATATGTACATGAATGTATGTATGAGATTAAGAGAGAGAAAGATTCTCCACCCCTCTCCCATGTCTGTGGCAGAGGCCGAACACCCGGAAGGGTGATAAATCAAGACGACAACTGGGATTCGAATCCAGTTCCTTTGTTAGGGGACACCATGTTTGACTACTTGAGCCACTACTTGTCGGTGTATGTATGTATCTATGTGTGTATGGGGGGTGGAACGTAACTCGATTTATCCTAAAAATCATTTACCAAACTCTAGTTGTGAATTATGCGAGACCGATTTTGAGGATAACTAGGATACCACTAAGAAAAGATTTAAGAATAGGAAAACCCTAGTTTGGTCAATGTAACTATATATAATACCATTTTTTCTATATCTTTTTGGTACTCAACCAAAGATCAAATTAGTAAGTAACTCTGGTTTGGAAATATCTTCCTCTTCCTCATATTCTGTTCTCTATGGGAGGAAAATGTCAATTACACATGGAGGTGGATTTAGAGCTTATTTTTCAAATCTGACTTTTGTGAGTCTAGATTAAAAGTTAGTAGTGGTAATCAAATTATGGTAGGAGGATGTTATGCAATTAACCAAGTTTCTCCTAAATTAACCATAATGTGAAGATACTAAATTTTCCCAACTCTATTTTATTAAGACCTTAATTCTTAAGTTGTGATTCGAATGTATATGATTGGTCTAAATGGTAGAATAGAGATGTCTATTATTATATTTAACTTAATAATGATTGTGTATGAATTTCATAATTACATCGACATAATTAATAAATAAGATTCGATGTACTCATATTTTATTGAACTTCATATAAGCATAATTATTCCAGAATATGAGTATGTTTATTTTTTGCTTTTAGTTACGTTTTCAAGTTGATAATGTGTAGATATTTATGATATATCACTGTCAAGTTTATAAATTTTGAACAACATACAATATGATACCCTGGTAGGTAATCCTATAGTAATGAATGCAAAATAATACTTGAATATGTGAAGTACACAACTAAGTTAAGAATAGAATTTGATCAATAATTAGTGAAACAAAATAACTAATTAAATTATAAAGGACATAAACCCAGTAAAACCATCATGAAGATTTGCACCACGAAGGAGTAAATGTGCATACAAATTGGTAGAGTCTAGGATGATTTAACTAAAAAGCGTACTAGTAGGATACATGGGGATTAATCTCAATGAGATTGATATCCTTACTATTGTTTTATACCAAAATATGATCAAAGATCTTAGTGGTGCCTAATTTATAACTATTTCAATTAGTTTTGTTTTTAATAAATAGTCGGTCATTGTACAACCACTAATATGACCAATATAAGCATAATGCTTAGACTTTGAGCCTAAAACTTTATGTTAAAAGGAGGAGCCTAGACATCCATTTAGATGGTATAAACAGCCAAGTCAAGCATGGCTGGTCAAGTTGTAGGCCATGGAGCTAGTTCTAGTTCAATAGTGTTACAATTGCGTGTTTACAAAAGTCTTGTATCTTGAGATTGTAGGTTGCTATGATACATTCACATGTTATGATACACTTCATGTTGTCAAAATAAAAAAAATTAAGATATTTATTGATTTTGAATGGCTGTATGGTACCCCAATCCCATGATTAGTGTATATGTACACCCTAAGGTTGGTTTGGCCATAAGTGAGAAAACCCAAAATATAACTCTGATCCAAACATACTTAAAACCACAAACTAGGAGAGAAACAAAAAGATAAAATACATATTCTAAGAACACTCATAGTTAAGATCGCATAAAAGGCACATTATATTCATTTATCTTCTGGTTTCTATAGAAAATTTATCATAACTCACTAAGGTCACCATCTATTTCTTCAAAGGTATTCCTTTTCATACCAATGATATAAGCATCATAGACATGTCATACAAGATAAAACCTAAATTACAACTGATATAAAACATCCTTATTGAACCGAAGTGTACATGTATAAATCTAGACTGCAATTGACAATAGATCCCCACCTTTTACTCATTATTGCATGGAGGAAGGTTACTCCTCACTACTTAAGCCCTCAGATGGGTGGTGATAACTTAAAATTATGGAAATCAATGAGAGTGAAATAAATGTTTGATTAAGAGGTAACTTATGTACATAGAACTCTAAGCATAATTTTTTATCATCTATGTTTAGTTAGAAATTTCTATGATAAGCAATGATGTTTAGAAAATACCTATATGGGAAGTAAAGGTAGTATACTTTTAAAACAAGTTATATTTCCTAGGAAAACCCGACAAAGAAATTTGTCATAATTTGGAAGAAGCAAGAAAAATAAACATAAAGCTACATGAAGTGATGAAATTATTTATTATTCAGATACTAGTAGTTGGAATGAACCACCTACACTACTAGACATCATCTACAAAGTCCCCTAACCCAACAATGAGGATCTAAAGATTATCCATTCTCTATATGGCCCTACCACGCCTCAATAAATGTGAGTATACAAAGTAGGGGTTCATAATATTGTGACCTTAAAACTTCAGGTCAGTACTGGGTATCGACGCTAGGACACACATCATATCACATATAAAGTACTAACTTCAAACTGCATATCACATATCTCTTAGTTATATTGGTAGAAATGCCATTCAAAACAGGAGATACGATCTTGAACACACTCCCATAAATCAGATATTTTTGGGCACCAGTGGGACCATACCTTATATGAATTATTATTAACCTATATATATTCAATAATATATGACTTCAATTATCTTGTAATATTCTTAATATTTCTATAAGGAAACATGGTCTGCTTCCCCAAATTCAAAATAGTGGAGAAATTACACAATCCTATGACAACGACATGAATCAAGAGTTTACTAATTAGTTAGTTTGTTTTTATCATATTTCATGAAGAAAAAAGGTAGAAACCATATCATCATACTAAGAAATCATAATAATAGAATCAAAGGCAACACAACCCCAATTCATGCACAACATGGATCTACATAGACAAATATTAACACTTCGACCCTACAAAGACCACATCATAAAGGTGGTTCAAAAAAAACTTTTAGTTAATGGAATATCATATTATAACATTGAAAAAACATTTTTAAAAGTTTCATCACATTATTCCATCAAATGTGCCCAAAATGCCAAAATTTGCATAAGGTCCTAAATTTGGAAGTCAAGATAATTTGCATGTAAAGCTAGTAGATATCAGAAAAAGGAAGTGAAAGGAATCAATTTCTTCATTCTAAAACATCAAGTCAAATTATATATAGTGATAATCCCAATGATCGGGTCAAAAGAACCCTATAACAATGTCATCTTTATGTCATTTAACATGTACCTTATGAGGTTTAGTTGTTGCATGTAGGAATCACATATCAAACAATACTAAATACATACTAGACCACTCAACATAGGTTATGAAAATATTCACATAGGTGAATTAATGAAAACCTACTCCAAACTTCCTCCTTTAAGCTCTAGATGTCCAGTTTTGCATGTACCAACTCCAAATAGGAAAAAAAGAGAGGATTTTAGGAGAAAAGAAATTAGTTTCACCATAGATAGCCAATATATTCAGCCAATATGGTGAATTGTGAGACAAAAAACAACATAAAAGATGATAAGAAAGGAAAGATCTTACATGGATTGAGCTAAAGAAGCTTAAGAAGATGAGTCTAGATTTTGATCTTTAAGAATTTAGCTAAAACACCAACGTACATGAGTTTCCCCTCCATGATTGGGTTCCTCTAGTTCCATCATTATTCTACAACATCAAAGTAATCTAAAATATCCCTAGAGTTGAAGTGATATCATATGTATATTCTTAGATGAGAGAAATATGCATTTCATCCCAAAAAATAGTCCACTTTGACTCCTATCAATCACATCATCCCCAAAAGCATGTTCGGGACACACGCCTTAGACTAAAAAACATGCGTAGGTAGGTATCTAGCTTCTTTGACCCAAATAATTGGGTCACAATGGCCCAAAATGGTGACATCAACCCCAATAGCATGTTGCTTTGCTAGGCTCACATCAACCACATAGAGCGGTTGAAGTGGCCTGCCCAATCTGGACATGCATCGATCACATGGAGGAGTGGGTGTGGTTCGATCTAGACAAAGCCTTCAAATAGACCCACTTGAATCCCTTAGGCTAATACACCTTGGATTGTTCACGTAACTATATTTTAAAGCCTAGATAATAACATATTTTTATCAAACCAAAATCAAAGAATAGCTTCACTTATTAATTCGAAACATATGTATGCATTATCATTAAACACATGTTTAATTATAGATTTCTTTAGAGAATCCATAATAAATCAAATAATATTGCAATTAAACAAAAGTAAGAATGATTAAAATAAGGAAAGGTTTGGAATCTTACAACTTACCCCTGAAAATATGATTTTGTCCCCAAATTCCTAATACAACACTAGATACAACTGACACGTATCCTCCTAAAAATTTTAGGCGGCCTCTTCAACACCATGGTGATTCGATGGGACTTCCAATAAGGGTGTATCCTTTCTCCTCACTTTACATGTCTATACATGATTTTAATTTGCCTCTCTTCATACAAAGCGTCATCAGGTACTTGGAATTCAATTGGATGTATCTTTTTCTTTAAATATAATGTAACTTCTTGAGCAGAGAGACATGAAAATGTTGTGAAATATTTTCAACTCAAACAATCACTCCACCATCTACGCTACCTTTCACTGTATGACAACCTCATATAACTTGGCCAAATCTCACCCTTCAAATCAAACCTATAGATTCCCTTACAAGGTAAGATCTTCATCTACCAAAGTGAAAGTAACATATCCCTCTTTCTGTGGGTCATGAAATACAACTACACACTATCTATAGAAGAAGTCAAAGACAACTTCTTGAATAAAGCATCATTCATATATTTGTCTTTTCCAAGATGGAAATTTATAGTGCAATCATTTTCCTTAACTAGATCCAACCAATTTTATCTACCTCATTTTCATCTCCTTTTGCATAAAGATACACTTGACTCTTTTTTATCTAGGAAGACGTGGTAGTTCTCCATAAAGATAGTGCCTCCAGACCTGCAAAGTAAGAACAACATCTGCCAACTCCAAATCATGTTTTAGATAACACTGATCATGCTTCTTGAGATGTCTAGAAGTGTAATCCGATTCCTATTGTTCATTAACAAAACGCCAAGTATTTTATTGGAAGCATAACAAAAGATGATGTATCTCTTCCATATCTCAGCAAAAAAAAATTGCAAGTGTTGAGGTCAATTTCTCATTCAACATTGACACTCCTCATCCTAAGAAAAGGTAAACTCTTCTTAGCTAGCATTGTCAATGTGAAGATGTAGACTAAAGTTCATAATTAAACGTCTATGGCAACAGATAAACTAACAAAATGAAAAACACTAGAGGGGGTGAATAGAGTTTTATGATTATTTTAGAAATAATTCAAGCAAACAACCACAATTGAAATTTGGAGAAGGAGACATGACGTTTAGAGTGGTTCCACCCTTAAGAAAAACTAAGGGAGTCAGTCCACTACCCGGTTGTTCCCAACTGGGATTTTGAAAGTATTTGAATTTTATTACCTCACAAGGATGTTACATAAAATTATAAACACCTTCACCACCCTTTGGACATCCTTCACCCCGAAGTCATCTCACCAACCTTGAAACAGCCTTCACTTGAAGTAACTTCAAGCTCCCCCTTGAAGTATCCTTCCTCCTTGAAGTTGCTTCCCATTGAGACCTTCTAGAAGTAGTCCAAAGTCCGCTGAGCTACCTTCATCACATGAAGAAGCTCCAACAACCTCCTTTCCACAGCCTTCAACCTAGGAGTAGCAAAGGAGAACAAAATACAATAAAAGGGAACAAGATTGGAAGAAAGAAACAATGTTACCAATTAAGTACAACACTTTGATCCTATATCAAGTGTTTGATATCCTAACCAAAGTGGATGGATGTGAATGTATAGTGGATAGGAGATATCAGCCTATAGGACATGAATTCATAGCTTGTGGAAATGTTTTGCAAGTGAAAGCTTTGCTAATGGCTTGCTACAATGTGATCTCAAGTGAATTGTATATGCAAGTGATTCTTTGAGGTGTCCTATAGCTGTCCTATTTGTAGGAGTGGTTTGATAATACTTGGGGATGTTCTAGACACCTTCTAGAGTATTCTTAGTGCTCAACTATCCATTAAGTGTCCACTAATTGCATTTGTAACAACTAGTTAATTAATTCTAAAAAGTGCAGACAGAACCATTTTCAGTCGAAGTATTTGTCGACCGAGAGTTTCTCGATCGAGGAATTTGTCGAACGAGTGGGAGTCTGAGTCAATATGTTGTAACATTCGATTCCAACTCCCAACCACTTTTCTAACTCAGTATAATGGCTAGGAGGGTCTATTCTCGGTCGAGGAGTTTGTCGGCTGAGAGTGTCTCGGTCAAAGGTTTTGTCGACCGAGAATATCACTGATTCAATGTATTCATTTAGTAAGTGTGTGTATAAATGTGAAATTGTGATACTATCTTGGGGGATGACCTATCGATGTGTTGTGAGTGGATAGGGAAGATCTAAATGCTTTATTTACATGATATCTAAGTACTTGTACATTATAAAGTTGTACAAGTTTTTACATTGATTACAATCATGAAAATAAAGCAATTTTAGCAAATTGATCTTCCAAGTCTTCTCTATCCACCACCTTATATGCTTGTCCCTGAAACACTCAAATAGCAAGTTAAAACCACAAGAAAGAAATGTTTGTCATCATCAAAACAAAGAGATTATAATAATGTCCAATTTAGCCAACAATCTCCCCCTTTTTGAAGATGACAAAACATTTCAAAAATATAAATCAAGGCAATATAAATCATATGAGTTTCATACCTGAATTTTACCTTTTGCAGTCATTCTCTTGTTTGTGAATGCAAGTGTGTGCTATCTGAGAGATTATGAAACTCATTTTACTTTATGTTATTTATTTTATATTATTTCTCCCCCTTTGTCATTTAAAAAAGATAACCAAGCTAAACATTAAGTGACTTGTTAATTCTCCCCATTAATTTGATAATTGGATATTCAATTTTTAAAGCAAGGGTAATCAACACAATTTAATTCAAACCACTAATTTTTATGTCAAATTTTGCCACAATTTATTTCTCAATCATTTGCAAAGGATGTTAAGCCTTGAAATGATATGAGATCCTTTTAGATTCATGGCATATGTGTTTTGATTTCTCATCCATTTTACAAGGGATGTTAAGCCCCGAAAATGATATGAGATCCATTTAGGCTCATGATGGATACATATATTGATTTCTCATCTATTTTACAAGGGATGTTAATCCCCAAAAATGATATGAGATCCATTTAGGATCAAGATAATTTAATAATCCTAAGGTCATAGCTAGTTTTTAAAGTTTAATTTGATCAAGATTGTCATAATTTTTACAAAGTTTTGTGAGCACCCCTTAATCTTATAATCAAGACAATTTAAGAATTCTAAGGTCATAATAAGCATTTGATCATAATAAGTTAACCTTTAATGAGAGATATGTACTAAAATCTTGTTTTCAATATACTAAGATTGAGTGCAAGGAAATGATTTACAATTAAGCATTTTGTCAATCTTATTTTAGGTCGACCTTGACTTCGACTTGGGTGCCCCTCAGTTGATTTTTATTTCGACCGACAAGAAATTTTTGCAGATTTCCAATTTAAGCATTCACAATGATCCACTTGATTGAATATTTGAAACATAGCTTACAGAGTATCATATAAAAAGTATTCATGTATAACAAGGATGATATCATTTTTCATAAAATAAGCATAGGATAATCATTTAACTAATATATCAAGATGAATTTGTGCCATAGAGATTTACCTTAATGCAAAAATGGCATTTTCAATGATAACATCATCTTTATGTGTAATTAGCTGAATCACTATATTCATTTTGAAAACAATATCCATTCATGGTTTATATATTCAAAGATTATTTTACGTAAACCAAGTAAAAGATGAAACACAATGATCATGGTGAAACAGTAAAGGCATATCCATAACACAATGATCATGATAGAGCAACAAAAGCATATCCATAATTTCTTGATTAAACTTACTCAAATCATCACATTTTTCAGTTTTAAGATACAAAATGTAGAGAATGATACCTTTTAAGGAAGATTTATCAAGGCAATATCTTTTTCTTGATCAATCATGGTTCATCAATTTTCAAATATAAGACACCATGTAAATGAACATGCTTAATCATTTCAAGAGAAATAGCAATTGAAAGCTTTATAATGTGTGCATTGATTTTAAGAAAACATTTCTGATTTCTATTTGCATATAGTTTTTGGTCACATAATTAGTAAATTTACAACATGTTTCATCAAGAATCAACATATAGATCATGATGCAAATTATCAATATGTGATTTGAGAGTTGTCTCCAAGATTTATGATTCATTCATAATTTCCAATCAATTTTCATTTATTACAAATTTATAGCAAGTTTATAGCAAAATGAACCAGTTAAATAGGTTTTCCAGAACCTTATTCGGTCAAACTCTTTCTCGACTGACTTCTTTTTGGTTGACATGCCTTTCGACCGAGAAGGTTGTTGTATCTCCAGTTTTATCAGTTAAAATTCGGTCCAATAAATGTTCGATCGATTTATCTCGGTCAAAGTCTTTTTCGACCGACATGGTTACTGTTTTTCCAGATTTTATACAGGTTAGAGATAGAAACTACTTCGGTAGACAATTTTCTCGATTGACATTGTCTCGGTCAAAGATTTTGTTGACCGAGATTATTTCTGTACTATTTTTAGTAGTTATAAAAACATAGATCACTTCCAATACAGTTTTACAGAAATATGCAATTTAAAGCTCAATTTAGTTGAGATAAGACATTTGAATATCAAAGTAACATTTTAGGTCAAATCTCAACTAATCATATTCAAATCTCTAGGTTTTGGGAACCCAAACTAGATCAACATCCTTTTTCCTTGTATGGGCGGGAGAATGAATAATGTCCAAGACATAAATAGTAATGGTAACATATAGAATCAATTTCATTTCTCTTCTTAACAAGATTGTCTTTAGGCACAAACTTAACTTTAGTCTTGGACACTTGTGTCCTTATTCTAGGTTTTTGATGGGATTTACTTTTGGGCTTATAACCTAGTCCTCTTCTTCCAATCTGACCAGAAGAATCTTTTAGGATCTTATCAAGAATAACATTATTTTTCAAGCTACTAACTTCTTTTTGTAACTTTGCAATCTCATCCATTTTCTTTTTGATATCTAACTTTGCTTAATCTAGATCAGATGATAAAGTATCTCTTTCTTTAACAATAGCATCATAATCTAGATGAGTACACAAGATAGGTTGTGATTGAAGATCATTCAATTTTGCAAACAATTCAACCTTTTCTTGACAAAGCAAATTATGATTTGTCTCAAGAGTAAGCAATTTTGTATTGCAATAATTAGAAGATGATTTCAAGGAAGAATTTTCATAAATAATACTTTCCTTTTCAGAAGCAAGGTCATCTAATTGTGCATACAAATCCTCATTAGTTTTAGTAACTCTTTTTAGTTTCTTTTTACAATCAATATATTTATCATGTAATTCCTCAATGCTAGCAACTAAATCTTCTTTAGATAAATAAAAAAGGTTTACCTCTTCTTCTTCTTCATTTGTTGTAGCAATAAGGCACTCTACTTCTATTTCTCCATCCTCACTATCATCACTTGAATCATCCCATGCAGCTATGTAGGCTTTCTCTTTCTTCTTGTGAGATGATTTCTTTCCCTTCTTAAGTTTGGGACAATCTCCTTTTAAGTGTCCCTTTTTGCCACATTCAAGGCACTTGAAGGAGGAAACACTAGAAGTTTTGTTAGTTTTAAAAATTCTATACTGCTTACCGTTTACAATGAGAGTTTCTTCTTCACTATCTTCTTCACTTGTGTCATGACTAGTCTTTGTTGATGCTTTGAATGCAACGTCTTTTCTTTTCTCCTTCTTGTGTTCATCTACCAGTCTTTCTTCTTCTTCAAGGGTAGCTTCATGAGCCTCCAAGTTGCCAATGAGTTGTTCCATCCTTAATGTAGTGAGATCATTGGCTTCTTCAATGGCCGTCACCTTTGGTTTGTACTTTAGAGGAAAGCACCTAAGAATATTTGATACTTGATCCTCTTCACTAATGGCTTTACCTAATGCATTCAACCCATTAACAATAGAAGAAAACTTTACATACATTTCACTAATAGACTCATTTGGTTCCATATGAAACTATTCAAACTTTTGTTTAAGCATACCAATTTTGGAATTTTTTACTTGAACAGTTCCTTCATAAGTAATAGAGAGTCTATGCCATATCTCATATGCAGTTTCGCAATTTGAAATTCTATTGAACTCACCTACAGAAATTGAACAATAAAGGATACTTACATCTTTTGCATTTAATTGAGCTAATCTCACTGTGTTTGCATCCCATGTAGCATATTCAGTGTGAGGAGGATCAAAGGCATTTGAAACCATTCTCCAAAGATCCCAGCTGATTCCTTGGAAATAGAATTTCATCCTCCTCTTCCAATAGGTATAGTTGGTGCCATCAAATGGTGGAGGCCGAGCCATAAGTGTTCCTTCCAAGTTGAGGTTGTTTAGTACCCCATCACCCATTTTCTTCAAGACTTGATTAGAGATCCTTGAAGCCTGATCTGATACCAATTGAAAAACACTAGAGAGGGGGTGAATAGGATTTTATAATGATTATAAAATTAATTCAACCAAGCAACCACAATTGAAATTTGGAGAAGGAGACACGACGTTTAGAGTAGTTCCACCCGTAGCAAAAACTAAGGGAGTCAGTCCACTACCCTGTTGTTCCCAACCAGGATTTTGAAAGTATTTGAATTTTATTATATCGCAAGGATGTTACATAAAATTACAAACACCTTCACCACCCTTTAGACAACCTTCACCCTAAAGTCGTCTCACCAACCTTGAAGCAGCCTTCACTTGAAGTAACTTCAAGCTCCCCCTTGAAGTATCCTTCCTCCTTGAATAGCTTCCCGTTGAGACCTTCTAGAAGTAGTCCAAAGTACACCGAGCTACCTTCACCACCTGAAGAAGCTCCAACAACCTCCTTTCCGCAGCCTCCAACCTAGGAGTAGCAAAGGAGAATAAAATACAATAAAAGGAACACGATTGGAAGAAAGAAACATTGTTACCAATTGAGTACATCACTTTGATCCTATATCAAGTGTTTGATCTCCTAACCAAAGTGGATGGACGTGGATGTATAGTGGATAGGAGATATCAGCCTATTGAACACTAATGTAGAGCTCAAAGAAAACAGATTGCAATTGTAGCTCAGCTTGTTTGCTCACAAGGATTGAATCTCAAGTGTAATTGTGTATGCAAGTTGTGCTTTGAGGTTTCCTATGGCTGTCCTATTTATAGGAGTGGTTTGCTAATGATTGGGGATGTTCTAGAAACCTTCTAGGGTGTTCTTAGTGCTCAACTAGCCATTAAGTGTCCACTAACTGCATTTGTAATAGCTAGTTAATTAATTCTAAAAAGTGCAGACAGAACCATTTTCGGTCGAAGTATTTGTCGACTGAGAGTTTCTCGGTCGAGGAATTTGTCGACCGACTGGGAGTCTGAGTCAATATGTTGTAACGTTCGATTCCAACTCCCAACCACTTTTCTAACTCAGTCTAACGGCTAGGAGGGTCTATTCTCAGTCAAGGAGTTTGTCGGCTGAGAGTTTATCAGTTGAAGTTTTTGTCGACCGAGAATATCACTGATTCAATGTATTCATTTACTAAGTGTGTGTATCAATGTGCAATTGTGATACTATCTTGGGGGATGACCTATCTATGTGTTGTGAGTGGATAGGGAAGATCTAAATGCTTGATTTACATGATATCTAAGTACTTGTACATTATAAACTTGTACAAGTTGTTACATTGATTACAATCATGAAAATAAAGAAATTTTAGCAAATTGATCTTCCAAGTCTTCGTTATCCACCACCTTATATGCTTGTCCCTGAAACACTCAAATAGCAAGTTAAAACCACAAGAAAGAAATGTTTGTCATCATCAAAACAAAGGGATTATAATAATGTCCAATTTAGCCAACACAAAACTCAAAACTTCATTTGGCATCTTTAGCTTCTCCCAGTACAACATAGACTCTATCTTTGTAAAAATATACAAATCCTTTTCCTATATATGACATGAAAAATGAATGCTATTATAATCAATAAAAATTACATTCACTACACTTCATATAAAATATTTATACCTTAAAAAATTCAAAGGAAAAATAATATGTTTCTCATGTTGATCTCTATTATTGGAGTAGATCACAATATCAATTGTAAATACCAATACAATATGATCTATGTAGTTATTGAACACTTTGTTCATCAGATTCATGAAAACTATGGGCACATTTCTTATCCAAAATGGCATATTCAGCAACTCATAGTGGCCATACATAGATCTAAATACTATGTCATGTATGCTATATGCCTTAATTGTTGATGGATGATAATTGAATCTAGATATATATTAGGAAATATGATAGCTCCATTCATTTGGTTAAATAGATCATCTATCCTCAAAGAAGGATACATTTTATTCTTTTTCACTCTTTTCAACTTCTTGCAATCTATGCAAAACCTCAAAAATACCTAATTCTCACTAACTACATAGGGGAACCTCAAGATGAAGTAGTTCACTGTACAGTCCCCTTGTCCAAAAAATCCTAAGGCTACATCTTTAAGTCCCTCATCTTAGTTGATGCAATCCTATTTAGTGCTTGACATATGGGTTAAGTATTGGGCACTAGATCGATCTCAAAATCAAATATATATCTAGGTGGTGGAAGAGCTAGAACTCCTTAATAACACATCCTCTAACTCATGCACCACATAAGAATCCTCTATCTTAGATCTTTTTGACTTGGTATCCATAAGATCTACTATAATTTTTGCACATATCTGCCTCAACATCTTTTCAACTGTGGCTGAAATATCCAGACATGTAGGAAGGATCTTACTATATACTTTGAAAGATCATAAGATATCACAATCTTGAAACTCAACTACATTGACCCAAATTCTACATCACCTTACGCTTATTTAGGATATCGAGCATAGGTTCACATTAAATCCATGCATATGAAGCTATAACGTATTTGCTTGAATGTTGTCTCTTGAGAAATGAAAGAAATACGATGGACACACATCCATAAAAAATGTTGAAACCACTAATTGAGCTTACAAAAAAACCTCAAATGACAAATTACTTACTAAAAATGATATGAAAGATGATTTAGGTTAAGACATGATGCAAAAGTTTGATCTGACTTGCTATGAGCAATGGAGTGATGGCTCCTTATGGATGAGTGATAGCATAGACTTGAGTAGTTACCTATGATATCTAGATCACTAACTTTTTGCAAATACTCTAGATGTCCTTTCCTAAGATGTCTGGCCTTTCCTTCTACCAAAACCTTCCTATTGACTTTGAATATTGTAACCTCCTGACCATGTTAAAACCATACGAAGAACTTTTTATACAACTCATAATGATGTCATTAGTTCTTATCAAAATGACATGGCCTCGTCTAATGGCTATTGTAGACTTTGCATTATTCCAAATGAATCCTAGATGACCCTATCACATATATTGATCCCATATCTATAACTATGGAGAGAGGCAAACATTTACTTCAACCCTTGCTTGACACCATTATAACTAAATCCTGAGAGCTGATTTTGCATGCCTATTTTTAGAGTTCTACTCTTGTTGTTGTAGTTTTGAATACTATAGGCTAGTAAAACTAGTAGACTATCAATTATTAAGAATCCACATACCTATTTCTCAACCTAAAGTCATAGTGCACCAATGTATCCCTCTAAATTCTTGTGCTAAAATGCAAGAATTGCAAAACTTCTCCCTCATCTCCATTATTAATGTGAACTATTGCAACTTGACATTCAACCCTTCCTCTAAACATCAAGTCATCTGTCATATGTAGCTTCTAACTAGGGGATGTGTAACATCTAAAAAATCCATTTGAGTTATATTAGGGTTTAATAGAAATTTCCACTAATTAATTACAAATATTATACCTTGATGTAATTTACCAAAATAAGAAAATTAGACCATAAAGATAATTATTGAGTGGAAAAATGCTCCCAATCTTGAATTTAACCAAAGTTAACTAGATAAGGAGAGATTAATTCAACCAATCCTTTCTTTTATATTAAGATAATGACCTATATGATTTTTTTGAAAAAAAGTTTACATAAACCTAAATCTAATTAGATAGGAATAAACTAGACTCCTTTATCTACATATGGTTCAAATTTGAGGTCATTTAGACTTTGTTTGATCGCTTAATTTAAATATAAAAGAATCTATATAGTTTGAAATAAAAAAACTTTGGCTTTAATCAAATGACCTAGATACTGACTTATCTCTATTTAATTTCATGTAGATCTTAGTCTGCTCTAGGTTGGAATCTTGAATCTACGATTATCACCTCTTTCACCTAAAGTCTAGTCCTCCATGGACTCTGCTATTGTCACAGTCTCATCCGTCCCAATTTGTCTCTCGCTACCTCTCTTGAGATTGAACTAACTACTTCCTTGCAATCTCTACATCCTACAGAAGCATCCGACCCCAAACATGATTGGTTCTCATGATCTAGAGTTCCTTGTTGACAAGATTTCCTGAAGTGTCCCCTATTTTGTTTCCCTATAAACTCCGACCCTACCAAGACCTCAAATTATATAATACCCTTCTCAAAGTTTTCTAGAAACACCAAATCCACAAGGAAACCCTACAACGACCCTTATTTCTCTAGAAACCCTAATTCTATAAGATCTACCCTCATAATGTGGACTAGAGCTTCACCTCTGATCTTGAGACCTTCATGATGGGATCTAAAGCTTCGACATGCTCCACCATCATCTTGCAAATGTTTTAAGGCCACCAAACTAGAAAGACATGGTAATCTTATTTCCCTCTTTTCATAGTGTCTAGTTACGTTGTGAGGTCACTAGTTTCCCTTCCCCCATTCAACCTCTGCTCCACTATGGTGGCATGATTTTCTCGACTTCATGATCACTATAGAAGTTTGGACTTGGTCCTTTGAGTTTTTGGGTGGGTATAGAATCAACAAGGATGGGTCCTTGGTTGTAGTGGTTTATCTGGCTCAAGCTTCCATCTAAATATCATGTTCCGGTTAGATCTCCTAGAGCGGGATCATGAAGAGGAAACCAAGGGAGGAAATCCTCAGGTTTCCCTTGCTGGATGATTTCATCATTTTGGTTTTCATGGGTGTTCTTGGAATTTAAACACACTTTGTTTGTTTTCAGTCACACAAGATTTCAATAACATGATTTCACTTTTACCCTTTGTCATGCCTATAGTAAAAAATGAACATGAGGGCATATCAGTCATTTTGCGACACATTAGATGGATTTTTTTTAAAATGAGATTAATGACGTATATTGTTCTTGATTGGTTGAAAGACAATTTATCTTTAAAAATGATAGCAACTAAAATATAACCTTGTTTGGGTCGAACCATATATGGATTTTGTTCAGTTTTTTAAGACCTAGCTAATGGTCTAGGTTTTAGATCCTAATTTGACTTGGAGTGTACATGATTTAGACAAGAACCACAAAACCCTAGAAACTAAGGTGAATATAATTATTAATAGATGGTTATTGAATGGATAGGGTAATTAGGGTTCATCAATCCAAAGAACGTGACTAGGGTTACTTCAACCTAAGAAGAGAAATTTAGTTTTTCTTCAAGAGAGGTAAGTGGTCCATGCCTATGAGTATTCATGTTTAAATATTTGTACATTTACATGTATCTTAAACAAGACTTTCATGATCCAATGTTCTAAGATTTTAAAGTTAAGATATGCAAGCAAGATTTCATACTTATATCATACAATGATTAAAGTTACTGAATTAAGTTCATAAATAGAATAAAAGAATACAATTTTATTAGATTTATTAGTAATCATTCATATTAATGAAATAGATATGTGAGTAAGATTGTCATACTTCCATGAGTATGTGATATAACAATACACTTAAGATTTCAAGTAGAAACATGCTATTGAGATTTCCTATATAGATAGAGATCTAGGAACTAAGAAGTTATTTAAATTTCATAGAGTGACTAATATTTAAGAGTTAAATACAATATAAGAATATATGTTTTGAACATATTAATACATGATCGAGCTTCCAAGATTAATATTCTATTAAAATTGCGATGTGCTAAGTCATGATTAAGTTCCAAGATAAGATTTTATAAAGATTCATGATTTGAGTCATGATAAGAATATGAGAACAGAATTCCTTAAGATTTATGATATAAGTCCATTAAGATGTATGCTTCATATTTCATACTAAGATTCTATTAAGATTCATGCATTAAGATTCAAATATTAGTTCCTGATAAAACTATAAGATCAACATGTAAAAACCATTCATGTTAAGATTAAAATTAACAAGATCAAATCAGATTATGGAGTTAGACCCAGGCCCTAGTGTAGGTCAACTCAAGAAAGACATGATCTAGGCCTTTGGTACAAGTCGTGTGGCCCAAGAACCCTAGTGCATGCCAAAGTAAGAGAGTCATGAGGTCGAGGCCCTTAGAGTAGGCCGATTCAAACACATAACCTAGGCCCAGAGTGTAGGTTATGTGACATAGTCCCCTTAGTGCAGGTCATGATACCCAAGTACTAGAGGACATGTATCCGGAGAAAGATAAGTAAAAAGATAAGAGATAATCTAAGAAAGAAGAGTTATTTACATCTCAGAATTTGTACATATTTTGTGTTAATATCATACTTAAAATGTTTAAGAGTATCTTGTAGTATATTATTACTTGAGTTTAATATGTTAGAATAGACATGCCACTTACACTAACAATCACTTTCCAATGCATGGCTGGGGATAAAATGTTTGTAGGTGAGGAGCAGGAGCAGAGTAGATCCCAGAGACTCAAGCACAAGGATATAGAAAGATAAGATCTAGTGGGGTGCCAACTACTAGATGATCCTCAGATTTATAGCCTTAGCTATATGTCTTAATGTTTACAACTTTAGATTAAAGACTATGTCTCAAGTATTTAAGTTAGTTTTCATGTGATAGTCATTATGTCCTTTCATAAGAACAATTATGAGAATGTTTAATATTTTCATCTTTTGTGATTGATTATATTGTTGTTATCAATTCCAACTTTATGTAATGCCCCCTTGAGCACACGAGTCATGGATAACTCAGTGTTGCTTCACTATGTGCATGTTTATACTTAAGGAGGGTTGATGAGTATATTTATACCATCTTTGCATACTATTTTACTTTTGTTGTAGAGGTTTTTGTGTTTATATTTCCTAGTTTTAGCTTTTGATTTTCTTAAATACAATTATCCTCTCTTTTCTAGACTTTAATGGACTTTATATACTTCTTATGCAGAACAAGCCAAGAATGTACTTCATTGCCCAGATGGATGATCAAGCCCTCATGATGCCACACCTCAAGGGAAGGAATGTCCTAAAAGCTTTCCATTGTCCACCTTCCAAACACCCAATCAAGTGATCAACTTTCTCAGCCACCCTACTTGAGCCGCTCTTTACCCAGAGTCTGCCTGATTTTTCACTTCTAACATGCACTCGTAGCATCCCAAATCGAGACATTTTTTACCCAGAGTCTTCCAGATTCTTCAGTTCTGACATGTGCTCATACCACCCAAACTACTCCAATTCATCCACGTTAGTCCTCCAGAGTATCAGATGTGAGGTCCTAATTGAGTAACCGACATGTGTTTCCTTTTGGACTGAGCAAGGGCCATGCAAAATAGTTGTATTTGATTGTAAGTATTCAACATTAGGGTTCTGGAAGCAAGGAATGCATCTATAAGGGGAACCGTTATCATCCATTTTAAGGAGTCTCTGATCAGTGATTATAATCTACATTGTGCAACACAAACCCTAGCGATGAGTAAGGAGGCGACAACCACACTGGAGAGATTATTCTTCCTACACCATGTGTCATGTCCCCCTTCTTTATTCTTTCTATCTTTTTGATTTTGTCTCTCATCATGAGAGAGTAGACATTTTTGTTGGGGCATGGGGACTAGCCCCAACAACCCATATTAAGTTCTAGTCTATATCTAAACTCAACAATACTATTGTTAAATAAAGTTTCATTCTACTTACTTCCTTGCTTTTCCAATTAACAACTTGCTTCACATATTTGTTATAATCCCAGATGTGCTGGTTGTTGTGAGCATGATTATAACCTTAGAACAATCTTATTATCCACGTGAAGTGTTAGAAAGGGATAGTGAGGTGATTGGGTTATGATATGATAACATGCCAAGAATAGTTGACCGTAGTGAGGGATCCCAGTTGGAATAAACTATGAACTTGGGTTCTGATTTTGGTGAGTTCTGAGGGATTTTTATCCAAGCGACAATCTACATCATGTGAGGGTGCAATAGCCAATCTTATATTTAGTAAACTAATATTAAGGAGTTATATCTTTCTGGGATAATTACACATGCTTTGGAAAGCAAAACCCCATGCCCTGGTCTTTATTATGATCATTTATTTATCTCTTTAATCTTTGTTTCTACTGGAAATAATTTAGTTTAATCAACCATCCAACTTCTCGATGTTAAATATTAATCTTAATACTTCTGAATATATGATTTCTTAAAAAGATTGTCCTTTGGGTTCAATCTTAAAGTAAACTACAATAAGGCTTCCACTCATGGGGAGTGGGGAATCAGTGCACTACTTTCAGTTAAACCTAAGAGTTATTCCTTTAGGGTTTTTATTGGTGTGACATTTGGATCACCATCAAGGGTGTTACAGGATGAACTTTAACAAGTTCATAAACTATGCTTCATGTTCATTCACTAACATGGAAATATGATGCAAATTCTTAAAGTAAGACATCTTGTCTCATAAGCATGACTGGTGAAGAAACTTACCCTCAAATTCCTTCCCAAACTCTACCCATTTCATCAGTAATCCTATCCTCATTTATTCCTCCACAGTCCACTAATGACTACTGTAATGTCCCATGATTTGAGAGGCCTCAAATAATATGATCTTAAAAGAAATGATTGTACTACCCACATCACCAAGGCACACCTTCTTTTAAGAGAGCCCATCTCTAAGAATTCTATGGTTAAGCGTGCACATCCTAGAGTAGTATTTGGATGCGTGACCAGTTGGGAAGCTTATGCTGGCTTGTGTATGAGTGAGAAAAAGCATACAATTAAGGATAATGGTGGGTTGTGGAGCCAATTATCATTCCTAAAACTCTAGTAAAGCTTTGAGCATTGGGCCCAAACATTAAAAATGGTATCGAAGCCATAACCCCTCTAGTAGGTGGGGCCCACATGGGCATGTGGCATGCCAATCTTCAGTCGTGCGGTCCAGACACATTGGAAAGGTATATCCATAGTGATGTAGCCACATTTGCACAAATATTTTGTGATCGGGAGCTGGGTGTCCATGGGCCATTCTGGGTTTGCACTGAAATGGGGAAATATTATGAGACCATATAGTTGAGCCTTGGCAAGGACGTTAAGAGTCTAAGTGGCAGAGATTGTAACATATTAGGATTTGAGGCCTCATATAATATGATCTTAATAGAATATTGGGATACCCATATCACCAAGGTGCACCTACTTTTCAGTGAGCCATATCTAAAGAACTCTATGGTTAAGCGTGCTTAACCAAGATTAGTACTAGTATGGGTGACCAATCAGAAAGTTTATCCTGGCTAGTGTGTGAGTGAGGAAAAAGTGCACAGTTAAGGCTAGTGATGGTTTGTGGGGCCCGTCGTCATTCTTGAAACACTACTAGAGGTTTGGGCAGTGGGCCTGAGTGTTACATCTACTATTTCCCTTCATGTGATATATTGCATTCTTGAAGGACCTCTCAAAATAGGTCAACTATATATCTACATCTACTAAAATAGTTGTCCCCATGTATTCCATTACATCAACTCTCCTCAACAACTAAAACTTCTTTCTTGAACCACTTGAAGACTCAATACATGGTGCTGGTTCATGTTGTGTAGGGATTGTCATAATCTTCATCAAGTGTACAAAGATAGACATAAATTTCTTGATCATATCCTATATTATTATGTAAACATGTTTTGAATGGTTTAGGGGAGGTGGTAAATGTTGTATAGGATGTCCTTAGACACTCTACTTTGGCATCCTCCACCATTGTTCATCTATAGGTGGCACAAAATACTCTTTGCATACTCCTCACATTACTCTAACATATCTACATCATCGTGATGATAATTAAATATTGAGAACATGTAAGAATGAGAACAAAAAGCCTATGATCTTGTAACTCTAGGAAATCTTGGCTATGATACCACCAAATGTGGAACCCCAACCCGAGGATCTATACACAAGCATGCCTAAAGGATGGGTAATGGACATCTGAGGAATCCCAAACCAAAAGTCTGATTTGATATTAATTAATATCATAACCAAAAAGGAAAGGGAAAGTCTAGATAAAAGTTCGAACTACATCCATGGATAACATTGCATAAAAGGCCCATCTACGAAATTACCATAAACTAATTATAAAAGTTATTCACAAGTGGCCAAGTTCATCTCTTATTTATACAAAAGATATCCATGTTCCAATTTACAATAAAAGCATTATATACATGGCGTACAATCGAAAACTAAGTTAAAGATATAAGTCATCTAAAACAATCTTCCCAAACTTAAATGTACATGGATGAATCTATAAAACACTAGATAAAAGACCCCACCTTCCTCTCATAGTGTGGGTAACAACAATGGGGAGATAAAGTATTATAAAGAGATAATGATCTGCCCATTCTATCGTATATGCTATTTTATACAGTTCTACAATAAGCAAAAACTTTTATTAAGAAAATGTAAGAATAAATGATAGCATATTAGATAAGTCATATTTACTAGGCACATTATAAAAACAAATCCAGAACAATGTGAAGTGGTCTATAACATAACATACCTCGAACCTAGTTAGTATATATTAGCCCTCCCTTTTTGTAGGCCCCATTCTCATTATGACTAATGCTAAGTTTCCCTCACTTAATTTTGATTTAATTACAACAATTCATAATAACACGATATATGTCCTTTTACTTGAGTTTTTATGATCAATTTTGTAATTATATCTATAATTGTGGTTATATATATATATATATGTTCAGCAATAAATAATTTTTTACTCTGGGACTCTAAAGCTTTCATAGGATAATAGTATGAAGAGAAATTACGATATATGAATTATTATATATATTGATTAACAAAAGTAACAAATGTAATCTGTGAGCATTCAAGATATAAGTAAAAGTGTGATACCAAATATTCTCAAAAGAAACATTGGTGTTAAAATTGAACTGCTCACACCTTAAATAGTCTACCTATCAAATTTCATATAACAAGTTCTCTCCCTCTATCCTCCATATTTCTTCCATCACCTTCATCACCATGCCTCCATAACCCCAGTAGTGGCAACTCCATCCAATTTGCACCCAGTGGCAATGGGATCATAGGAACCACCACTAGTAATTGCTAAGGCCTATGGAGTCCATTATGATGATCATAGGTCACCTCATCACCTCCATGACCAGACCCCTAGACATAGTGATTCTTCCCTATGCCTCCAACCATTATTGCGGTGGAAAAACACCACCATCATCACGATCACCTCCATGACCATGACATTTGTTGCCCTATGAAAAACACAACATGACAACATCCTTTTCTCCAAATCCATCCCCATCCTCCAATTTCTTCCCATCGCTCTTCTCTTCTTATCTAGTCATCATCCTAGTATTCAATCTTCTACCTTACGCCTTCTAGACATCACACTAGAGAGCCACCACCTACTTTTGATCTATAACTAACCATATGACCACCACTGTATATGGATCTACTATACCATCCCCTCACCTCATTAACATTCAAGAATAGAACTTCTCTTCTTGATATGTATATCTTCCTTCCTTACACTGATAGATTTGAAGCTTTCGGCCATGGCCTCTAGATCATTTTCTTTCCACTGACAATTGTTGTTCCATCCTCTTTCTAGGAACCAACCTAATGCGTACGAGGAAGCTCTACAACTATATAGTAGTTGTAGTGGTTGGTTTTAACCTTGTGCCAACATACTTGACCTCCAATCGAATCGTGGTTATCGCCACTATTGGGACCAAAAGCAGCCATGCTATTCTTTCAACTCCATCACTTCAGGTCACGAAACCTATAGTTTCTCCCTCAAAGAAATGATCTAATGGGGTGAATCTAGTTTTGTTCCAAGGAGCATAGCAATAAGGCACAAATGAGATTGTTCTAAGGGTTATGAACATGAGAATCCCCACTCCACCAAGGTTCGATCAAGAGGTGTACATGTCTTACCAAAAATTTCTAGGTTCACATCTGATTGATAGGTAATCACTTATACCATCTCTTTATTTAAGACCATCATGAAAGTGGTTAATAAGTTATTATCATAAAAGATAAAGATGATATTGGAAACTTTTGGGATAGTATGGATGATGATGTTGATATGTAATTGTTTCAAACCACAATATGTTGTATATCAGAACAAAGTCATGAACCTAACCCATAATAAGTTAACTTTTCTTTAGTATTGGTCATACTTATATATGCAATAAAATAAATGTATACATGTTAGCTTGTTATATAAAGGCATGTAAGTCAATATGTTAATCCACTATATACTATAATTGCAGATGATGAGTTAATACATATGTGATAGGAATTAGAGATAATACTAATCAGATTTGCAATAAGTAAAAGTGAAAATAATCTATATTGTTAATTATTACCAATTAATGATTATATATGTATACACAATAACATATTCATATTCGTTAATAGAAAATGCTTAGAAGTTTGTATTTATCATGATTCATACTATATATATCAATGCTATAATTGTCATGGAGTTTAAAAAGAAAAATGCATCTAGGGATTATGTCTACCCCTATTGATCTTTTCCAAATAAATGGAAAATGAGAAAAGATACATATAAGAAGGTTTATTTTTAGGAATATAATAATTTATGTCCTTAATGTACGTACACTTATGTAGTGTAGAATAATATTAGAAAGAAAATAAGATCCATTGCAATAAGAATGGTTATTGGGAAAAGGACCTTAGTTATAAATATTGACAAAATATAAATTAAATCATCAATATGTATAACTTTATGTAACAATGCAACACATATGTTGGTGTCCCCAACCCTATCTTAATACTAGGTGACAGACTAGGATTAGATACACTTTCAATCATAAATGGGTAATTATGGACTAATGTGTGTATAAAAACCTTTAGATAAAGAAGAATGAATTTTGAAGTTCACCTGTAGAGATAGGGTTAGTCTTGAAGATTAGGTATGTGCAATGCTATCTAAATTTGAGCATTAGATTAATTAGAAACCCATTTTCCCAAAATGAGGCATCTTTGAACATTTCTCTCTTTTGACACCATTTCTATACTACATTACTTATATTTCTTTTATTGCTTATAAAATGTGGAACTACCCATGGATGTTGGGTCTATTACCCATTTAACCATTTTTACACTATTGAATATGTTGTTGATAGAATCATTTCATCTTGCCATGTTATATTGCATGCTTATTAGACTAGTAATCTAGAGTAGCATTACTTATGTACAACCATATACTTTTCGTATATTGGGTATTGGGATTTCAGCCCCCCTTTCCCTTGGTGTATTTGAGTTTAACTCCCCCAAATTCTAGGAGATCGGGGTTTTACTCCCCCTAAATTTTTGGCTCAAGATCTTATTGTGGCTTGGCCTTAGAATTGAGTAACTTAGTCTAACCTGCATGCATATTTTATTATTGTTGTGATTTATCAGGCAAGATCTTTGAAATTATTATATTGTTCTCATTATTTTATTACTTCATCCTTTTGTTATATACTTCTGAATTGTATCCTAGGGAACTTACCTACTTGATGTACCCCTTATTGTTTTGAGAATTTCCCTCTTTCTTCTTACATACCTAATAATGCTCACATATGTTATTGTGCACATACTCAATATTACAGACCCATACTTTATTTATCTCTTTCTGGGTGTTATTGCCTAACTACCTAGGTGTAGGTACCTAGAGAACCAGGACTATCAATTCCATGTAAAAATTTTATGAGCATGAGTTAGCTTTCATTTGTTTGGTTCCCCTATGCAACTAGGATAGTGTACTAGTAGTTGTCCCCATTTTTTCTATAGTGTTACCTTTTATGGGTGAAGAAATGTTGTACATGAAATAAGATGTAACTTTGTAATAGTTTTTTTCTACTTCTTATAAACTTTATTTATGTAACATATATACCATTCAAGATATAATGAAATTCCTCCTTTCCTCCATTTTTAGAATAGGATGGTTTTATATCTTTTTTTAATGAAGAGTGGATCCCGAATCGGGTCCCACTCTTTACCCAGTCTAATAAGTACTCTAGTAAAGAAGCACAACTTGATTACATATTGTATTGTTGAGCCATGGGTAGTTGGCATGTACCTCCCACACCACTGATTAGTGACTGTGAGGTCCCCTGTCCCCCACCATAGAGTATCTTAGGATTACCCATTCCTATATGATCCCAACATGCTCACCTTGCATGCGTATATAAAGTATGGGCTCATCATCCTACAACCTATATCATACGTTCACATGTTTTTTATACTTGGGTCATGAAATCTATCATATCACCTAGGGAGTACCACCTTATAATCATCATTTCACACAATTCTCAATCATAATGTCATATGTTCAATTCACAATATGATATATGGCCTCCACCACTCTCACATAAACATTTTATTTCAGGGTGTCGAGCAGATCATACCTCATATGGATTCTTAGTAACCTACATTTTTTATTACCTTCCCTGATTTCTAATATTTATACTAGGATATCCATTCCACTTCTTTAACTTCTAAACACTAGGTAAGATCTATAGTCACATGGCACTATGTGAATTAGAGTTTCACTGATTAATTACTAATTTTACTCATCCATGATGAAACAATAAAGGGATAAATTAGATCATCCTACTAAGGATTACACAATTATATAATTATACGCAATAAAACCCTCACAACATGCATATACACAACCAAATTGTACCATTCAACCAATGAAAAGAAATATCACAAATATAGATCCAAATCCACTTTATCTACTACAGTATCATATATTGATAGTAATAAATCATTGCCAAGATTTTTCATCGTGAAATTCCATCTTATGTGTTCAATATGCGAAAAGTTGTATAAAGAATTAAATTGGAAATTCAAGGTAATTTTCATGTAAAGCTTATAATTTTAGAAACACACTAGTAAATGAGTTCATCATTTTCTTCATAGAGCACCAAGTAACACTATGTCATGTGATAACCCCAAGTTCCTAGAGGATAAGACAAAACCCCATAAAAATTCCATCCTTATTTCATTTAATATGTAGCTAGTGATATTAAGTAATTGCATGACCATATGGTTTCTCAAATAATAACAAAAACAAGAGAAATAACTTACATTAGGTAACGAAACATTTATATCAGGTGAAACATTGAAGACCTAGCCTAAAAGCTTCTTCTTAAAACCAAAGGTCCATTTTTTCATGCACTAGCATCAACTAGGCTAAAGATGAGAAGAAGAGAGGATTTTTGGAGAAAAGAACCTAGTTTCACCATAGATAGCTAAATATTTTTTCCATGATGTTAAAAGGAGAGAGGGAACAATCAAAAAGATGAAAAACAAGGTAGGAACTTACATGGATTCAAGATAAAAAAACTTAGTATGGTTATTCTAGGCTTTCATTATTATGCATCTACCTATGACACCAACATGCACACACTTCTTATCCAAGATTGCCCTTGTGACACCATGATATTTTGAGATTTTGGTAAGCTTTAATGTGTGACTTGCTAGAATATCAATGCCTTGCCTTATTGAAGAATCATAAAATCTAATCTTATATATTAATGTAATGAAGTCCTTGAAGTGAAATTTATAAATTGGTATGTCAATCATAATTTGCTAATAGATGAGAATTTTACTTGGATGATAAATGCATTTTGAGTAAATGAACAAAAATTCAGAATATTCTTAATTTTTTAGTGACCTATGTAATTAATAAATGAATTTTCTAATTTTTTGGAATCCACATTTGAGAGGGATAACCTATTTATTGACTTGATGTTTTTTCAAACTTCAAAAAATGGTTAGGTGGATCTAATCCTAAGACTATGATTGAAATGGAGCTTTTACAAGGACTAAATGAATAATAATAGGTTTTCAGGTTAAGTTCATATAGAAAATTAAGGTTTTAGTTGAAAGGAGTTCCTTCAGAGCCAGAATCATGGATTTGGAAGATCCTCAAGTGGATACATATCCTCCTTTTCTCAAACACTTTTCATCCTAACAAATGTAGGGTCCCTTTTTCCTCTCCAGTCTCTCTCTCTCCCCCTAGCACATATCACCCTATGAATTTTGCACTATCAATTTTGATAGGTTGATCCTAATTATGCTGACCTTAAATTTCCATTATCATCAAGGTTATATAAAATACCCTATCCCAGATAATCATATATATCACTTATGCCACTCCCTATGTCCTAGTTCATATGTAAGTGCATATGGAAATCCACCATGATACCAACACTATTTCCTATCTTTCAACTACAAATAAGAAATCTTGAAACCACCCCTCCAAACTTTCCTTCCCCTCTACAACCAAAAGCTAATTCACTTGAATCGTGGCATCTACGGCCACTTCCTTTTTCCTCGAGCACTAGAAGCATCATGAAAGTGCCCCAGTCATTGATTACATGTGAGGAAGGCCCTAAAACATCATACTCTATTTAAATTTCACAACCTGGAGGTCAAACATCTAAACACCACTTCCAACCATCTTTGATGCTCCTCCTCTGTGAGAGACCTTCCCTCACCTTCTAGGAACTCCACTTGATCCTCGACCCACTAGCAACCAAGGTAATTCATCTATCCCAATCTCTAGTTTTTTCCCTACAAACCCAACACCTAGTTACCTCCATTGAAAACCTCATGGTGAGCCAAGGGGATCAATGACTTCATGGAGTTAGAACAAAGACAAGCCCACCCATAGAGACAACTCCAACAAACAAATACCAGAGTCAACTCCCTAGATGAATTCGGGATTGTTGCTTGAGTAAGCTACCATAGGAGGAAAATAGTTCCCATGGGGATTTTACCTTGGTGCCGCAAAGCAGCGTGACCAAATAGGTCACTACATAATGTTTAAAGGGGTCTTCCACCCCAATTGAAAGAAGGCCTATGGTCACCCATTGTATATGTATATTGAATTACGTGATAGGATATGATTAAAAATGCTTGAATTATAAATTTTTTAAAATTTATACATATGTTCAAACATAATCAATATATAAGTTAAATTCATCATAAATTTATACCATAATCCAAATAAGATGGTTTCAAGGTCTGATATTGCCTCTAGTTCAAAGAATGTATTTTGATGCCTTTATATAAGAAGATTGAAAATGAAAACCCTAATAATGATTCTATATCTTAGCAAAATCATATTATTATCATTAATCATATACATGATGACAAAGTCATGTCCATTCAAATGATAATAAAAGAATAGTAGAAATATGATAGGTCAAAGAATAAACATCTAACAACATCTGAAGCGATGAGACATTAGTCTTTCAAATCAATATGTTGACCATTAAAGTAACAAGTAACAAAGTAAGATAAACGCCAGATGTTGAAAGAGTCAAAATTCACCCATGGGGTGATTACACAGTAAATAATAATTACATGTTTCTGTGTCTTTACTTGACCAAGTTATAAAATAGAGACATGAAACATGTCTCTCTTTCTATTGATCATTATACTACTAATAATAAAAATAGTTATTATTACATTATTTTTTCTTAGTATTGTGGATGTTTATAGTTCAAATAAGAGTAACTATCATTTCTTCTAAACGTGGGACTAAATCTGAGGAAACGCTAGAGTCAATCCCAGAAATCATAGATTTAACAAATCAAGACTATTTGACTCATATTTGACCCAAACAATGTATAATATTTTGATACATCAAGTTTGTAACATGGTGAGTATATTGTTTGAGTAACTATGATATACTGGATTGTATTTGGGATTTTATTTGCCCAAACACTTTTGGAATTCCAAGCTTGAAGAATTAATTGATTTTACTTCCTACCTAATTTCATGCCTAAATTTTATCATTCAAACAAGAAAATTATAATAACCCCAGGGTCTTATCACGGTGTTTAGGGAGCAATTTTATCCTCATTTAGTGTATAAATGCACTCCATACTATATAAAATTTTGATAAAATGAAAGGAACAAAAATGAGCGTGTCCCTAGAAAAGCACCAAGAAACGAGATTGGGAAATTTTGTGGTTTTAGTTTAGGAACAATTAGTACACTAGATTTTAGTTATAGTCTAGAAAGTTAGGTTTATTTACTTGAGGTATTCTTTTTTTTTCTAATTGCTTTAGGAGATTTTCTTGTCCATGACTTTTTAATGCTTCAAATATACAAGTTGTGTTGTGTTCTAAATTGTGAAAATATGGTCCCAAAAATGTGTTTAATTTTCTCCTTCCACATTGTTCTCATTTCTTGTGTATTATTAGGATAGTAGTTGTTAAAGTTGGTATAAAACTTTGATTTTTATAATTTTACAATATTAATTCATTAATAAAACCTTTCTAGAGGCCTATGTAGTTATTAGGGTGTCCCTAAAGGTAATAGTGTCTAAGGTTGGATCACAACCCAAGGACTAGAAATATTACCCTCCATTCCACTAGTTGGTTTGTGAGGAATCTCATGCCACTTTGATTCCTACCTGACCAAAATACTAAGGGCTGCCCTAAATAACACACCTCTAAGGTTATATTATGTAAAATATGTGTCATCCTCTCAACTCTTTCTTTTCTAGCCATAAATCCTCTTCATACCTTAGAATTCTTTTCTATGATATTTTCAACTCTACAAAAATAGGGTTAAGACATCTCTGTAAATTAAAGTACATGCTTCACCAATTAGGTTATAAAAATAAAAAACATGTTTTAAATAAATAATGTTTGCTTAATAATTATATACAAAAGTATTTATTAGTTTACATCGTGGACCACATTAGAAAAGTTATGATCAGGGATTCTGAGGGTCTTCTCAAGGAGAAGTCCAATGTCCCACCCAATAATAAATACACAACTAAAGAAAATGTCAAATCCAAAGAGGGAAATTTATCCAATACCAACAAGTGAAATAGATCCAAAGTCGAAAGATACCCTGACCTTGAATATAACCTTAAAATTGTGGGACATTGTGAGTATCAATGTGTAATGGTAATAAATTTCATGCACACCTTATCTCTACATAATACCACCCCTTATGAGGACAATGGTCGTAGGAATGATTCCACGATCCTACATTTTATCAAACTCAATATATGGAAATTCTGTCAAACTCAATATATGGAAGTTCAATGTAGACAACATGAAGCTTGGATTATGGATTTGGAGAATGGGTTTCATAGCTTACATGTTCCCAATGTTAATAAGGTGATCTTTTCCACTTGCCTATTTGGGGGAGAAGACAAGTTATTGTGGGAAAAGTGGCATGTAGTTATATACCTTGAGAAGAACCCCGTGTTTTGAGAAGTTTTCCAAGCCATTTTCACTTCCCAAATCATTTCTCTCTTATATACAAAGATGAAAGAAAAATAATATTTTTATATTAGTTTGAGGGAGGGTTGAGGTCATGCCGTCTAAGATTCAAAGAATTTGTCTTACAAAGGCCGAGGCCTACCCACGCCTTCCCGGACACGCGATTCATAGAACTCCAGTACCCAATGGTGCGGTTCGTGTGAGCCTGAGGCTTGTGTTCCCTCATTAGAGGTAGCATCCATTGCCATATGCCCACCCAGATGCTGACACGTTTGGTGAAGTAGAAGGTAGAGTGATATTGTGGCCTGAAACGGATGCCGTCTATACTGATCTTGTATGGTAAATTTACATTACATTAATTTGTTAGCATGTATTTACAAGTCAATTAAGATGAAATTATATATACATGAGAAAAGGAAGAAACCTGCTACAGCTCTACCTCCACCTCCACCTCCTCTGGACAAATCAGACTCCTTGAACATTTTTCATTTATGCTCATTTAGTAACAAGAGTAAAGAACTATATTCATCATTTAATCCCTTATCACAAATCACCTATTCTAGATAGCAAACTCCACACTTTCAAAGCTACACTTTATTTTTCTCTTTAGCTTGAGAGAATCATGGTAGTGTTTAAAACTGAACACTTGGAGTATATAGGTGATACAAAGGGAACCACCCCCCTTGAATATCAAGTAAGGAAGTCCCATGGAATAGCCACAAAAATGGTCAGGGTAAGGGAAAGACCAAGGCTCAGAATGAAGTCTATAACAAGGATTTTCCACCAAGATTCAAGGATTGTGGAAGATGACATGTTGACAAGTGCAAATATGAGAATCCAATATGATATTGTTGCAAGCATGAGGGACACTTATGGTCAAACTTTCCTCAATCACTCACACAGGGGGATGGTTCCATACAAGCACAACTAGTTGTGGCTCAACCTACTACTCATAATAGATATGTGAGGATGTATGCCATAAAAAGTTAGGAATATCAAGACAATGTGAATGGTCTACGTGAAGGTACCCCTCTCATCAAAATACAAACATACATATTTGTATTTTCTCATAATACAAAAAAATAATGGTTTAAATCTGATGTATATACATGTAGCAATACTTGATATTATGGGACAATATGTTATGTCCTTTTTGAATTTTCTATACAAGCACATTTATTTTCTAATACCTTGCATGTATGCTTGATTTTTAATTGAAGGACTTAGGGTACATCCCCATGTCAGGGTCATGTCTTTTCTTTCCTATGAAAACTCCTATCATAGAAGTTAGATAATAGAACTTGAAACTTCCAACTGAGTTCATCCTTCTTAATATGATTAATTTTGAAGCCGTCATAGGAATGGACTACATTTATAAGTATCATGCCTAAATAGATGGTTGAGAGAAAAGATCTGAACTGAAAAATCCAATTGTTTACCTTTTACTATTCATTTTAGGAAGGATACATCCACTGGTATATTCATCTCAATTTAAAAGATGAAGAAATATAGCCAAAGGTTTTTATATATTCCTAGATTTAGTAACTAAGAAAAAGTCTATGTGCTCTCATCTAGGAAGAGAAATGTGGTACAGGATCGCACTAATGTGTTCTTGGGGGATTTCTCAAGCATCCTTATAGAAAGATAAGGGGAATTGTCAACTGAGTTAATTCCCACAACCTATTTGTAGGGCACACTATAGGATGACTTCTGATATGCCTATGTTGTCAATAAAGCGGGAAGGAAGATTGAGGCCTCTATTGGTGGTGGGACCTAACATGCATTACATTACTTTTCAATCACAACATACATAGTGGGTATTGAAAAGTTGTAATTGGATAAAGATAACTATCCCAAACAAACTAGGATAGAATTTATAAAGATTTAAAACCTTAAATGTATTCATTTCCTTTATTTGGATGGCTCAACCTATTCTACATGTTGTTTGCATCATGCTCCTATATTTTCTTGATTTTTTTGCGCTAGCTTAGAGGTCGGATGAGTGACATCTTGTATGAATTTTTTTTACTTTTGCAGCCCAATCAAATGGTGGTTGAGTCATCATTCTCGTCTACCTTGTTTCTTTTTTTTTAGGGTTACTTTTATGATTATAGAGATTTTCCTTGGTCTCCCTTTCCTTAATAACCTTTCATAACTTTAATACATATATATGGTTATCCAACAAGCAATAAATGTAGGTACATAAAGAGGGTTCTACATATACAAGTGTCCAATACCATACAACCATGTAATGCTAACCCACAACAATTGTTGTAAGATTTTCCGAAAGGACCAAAGGGATTTGGGGTGTATGGATAGGCATCCTTTTTAGATTGCCTATAAACTATTTTGCATGTCACTTGCACCATTGTAGTGTTGGATAAATTGGATATTAGCATACCCTTTGTTTTGATGATAACAAACATTTCATTCTTGTGGATCTAACGTGTTAATTGATTATTTCAAGGTTCAATGAAATAAGGAGATCATACTAAGTGGATAATTGAATATCAACACGAAATGAAGATCAAATACACTCAATTGTTACTCAAATGTAAATACTTGTACAATGATATAATGTACAAGTACTTAGATATAATGTAAGTCAAGTGTTAGATCTTCCACATCCATTTATAACCCTTAGCTACGATCCCCCCTAGAGCTAGTCACTATTATCCGTTCAAACACACACTGAATAGGTGGTTCAAAAGACTGAAATAGGGACATCCTCGACCGAGAAACTAGTCGACTAACACACTCAGTTGAAGTTTTTGTCGACCGAGAACAACCTATATTGAACATATGAGCACTGTTCAAAACCTTACATATTTGTGCGCTAAATTGGGTTTCGGTCAAAAATATTATCGAAAGATCAAAACTTGATCCAAAGCTTATGACCGTTAGACCAAGTGGTTAGTAGTTGGGAGTTGAAAATAGATGTTACTACACATTAGAAGAGTTTGACCAAGCTCGAACAAATTAGCCATTTCTAGCCAACTACCCTCTACCTAATGGCTAGTTAAGCACTAAGAACACTCTAGAGACACCCTAGAACATCCATAAACACTTACAAACCATCCCTATAAATAGGAGAGGCCTTAGGACACCTAAAGTATCGAAGCTACACTTGAGCATTCACTATTGAGAGAAACAAAGCTAAGATTCACTTGTTATCTTCTTCCTTGTGCTCTAAAGTTGTGTCCTTTAGATACAATCTCCTAGCCACCACATATATCCACGTCCATCTTAAGTGGATAGTATATCTATATGCTTGATATAGGATCAAAGTGATGTACTTCATTGGTTAAGCATTTCTTTCTTCCAATATATTTCTTTTATATTGTACTTTATTCTCCTTGACTACTCCTAGGGTTGGAGGTTGTTGAAAGGAGGTTGTTTGGTGCTACTTCAACAAATTGAAGGCTGCTCCAAGGTGTGCTTGAGGTTACTTCAAGATGGTTTCTTCAAAGGAGGTTGGAGCTACTTCTAGGTGAAGGCTATCTCAAGGTGGTGGAGCTACTTCAAGGAAGTGAAGGTTGCTCCAAGGTTTCTCGAGGTTACTTCAAGAAGGTTGCTTCAAAAGAGGTTGGAGATACTTCTAGGTGAAGGCTATCTCAAGGTGGTGAAGGATGCTCCAAGGTTGCTTGAGGTTACTTCAAGAAGGCTTCTTTAAGGAGGTTGAGGCTACTTCAAGGTGAAGGCTACTTCAAGAGGAAGGTGATTGTATTTTGTTGTAACATCCTTGCGAGGTAAATAAAATAAATCACTTTCTAAATCCCAATTAGAAACAATTGGGTAGTGGACTGAAAACCATTGATTCAAAGGTTGGAATCACTCTAAATTGAAGTGTCTTCCTTGTTTCCTCCTCCTTCTTTGCTTTAATTTTTTAATTAAATTTTAAAGTACCAACAACTCTATTCACCCCCTCTAGATCTTTCATGTAGTACATTTTAAAGCTACTTACAACATTAATGGAAGTCACTTGCAATACTTGTGACCATTTCTTGCAGGACTAAGGCAACACTTGAGACAATTATGAAACATATTTGTAGCACTTGCGACAACTGTGACACCCACTTGTGATACTTGCTACAATTGTGGTACTTGCTATAATTGTAGTACTGGATTGTGCCACTTACGACACCCACTTGTTCTACTTGTAAAACGTTTAGCACACTTGTGATAGTAACTTGGTGCACTTGTGACATTTTCTTGGGGGTTGCGACAACACCCGTATCAATTGTGGCACCCACTTATGTTACTTGCAATAATTACAACACCCGCTTGTTGTATGGCTGCAATTGATGAAGTTGTGGTACCCAGTTGTAGTACTTGTGGCACCTTCTTGCACTACTTGTGGCAACTGGGACACACACTTTGAGTACTTGCAACACCCATTTTCCAAACTTGCTGCAATTGTGATACCCATTTTTTGTTCTTGCAAAAAGTGAAGCACACGCTTGTGATACTTGAAACAATTGAAAGAATTATAGCACACACTTGTGGTACATTATGCAATTGCGATACCCACTTGTGGAACTCTCTTGGAGTACTTGCAACAAATGTAAAACTCATTTGTGGTACGTGCAAAACCTATTGCAGTATTTATTGTAATTGTGGATTTAATATAATGAATTCTAATCCGTAATTTTTGACTTACTAATATGTATTGCAAGTGTTGGCAAGGTATTCCTTCCTCCATGTACATATATTACATCAATTTACATATTTTAAATATATATAACTTCTTTCTTAATTTGTTTGGGGTAGTTATGGTTATCTAATTACAACTTTTCAATACCCTTAATGTATGTTGAGATTAAAAAGTAATATATTGTATGTCAGGACTTGTCATTTATAGAATTCTCAAGATTTCATGATATTTTATTTAAAAAGTGGTGCAATATTAGAGTTATTGTTTCTTTTTTGAGATATTGGATGTTTACACTTTTATTAATATGCTGCTAAAAGAAGACAACCATGCCATTTTTCATATGACCCTATGCTACTTGACTAACAAATTCTCAAAATACATATTTACCTAGATCAAGGAATGGGGGATGGGTAAAAAGGGCATATACATTTTTTTAGGTTCCTAAAAGGCAAAAAGGGTTTGGCCTAGGTGTGTATGGTGTGACTTATGCTCGCTCCCAAATCGCCAGGTGACCCAACTTGGCCTATAGATTTATATGGAACCTACAGATAGTTGAAAGTTCCAATCCATGAGATCTTAGATGAGGAATTTATATAACATATAGCCTCACCATGGGGATCCCACATCCTTTTATAAAAAATAAACATGGTTCACTTGCATGTGTATAGAATAGTGAATGAGGAACCAAGCCATTGAAAATAACATTTACCCATTAACTAGGATTGTAGACCTTTTTGATGAATTGAAAATTGGCCAATCTTTGCAAATATTAATTTATGATCCAAATATCATCAATTGAGGGTTAGTCACACGACCCAAACCCACTAACTAGGGTTAAGAGTGCCAAAGAGGGATTAGACTAACTGTCAACTTTCAATTATTATTGAAAACCAACCTTAATTTGTTTTTTTTCTATAAACTAGTAGAGCTAAATGAAACATCATGATAAGTAGAAAGATAACATATCATTTATGCAAAACATTGAAGTTAACAAATATTTCAACTTTTACATGAAAATTATAAGAGTTCTCTGTTAATATACACTAAGTACAACTTATTACAAACTTCTCTCATTTCTTACTTTGTCTTTTACAAGATATAAAATAAGGATAAGAGACCATCTAATTGAACTAACAATTCTTCTCAAGACCTAATTGATATAGGCTGATGAAAATTAGCTTTCGGATCTTGCAGAGTTGGACCATTACCTAAAAATTATCTCAGTAGATAATATGAGACAATGGTTCATTGCATAGGAAATCAACAATAAACAAAGATAGTTCAGATGTATATTGTTAGGAGTTTAAATATAGAAGAATACAAAGATGAAAAGTAAAATCTATAAATCATTAACATCATAGTTGATTTGATAATGATTTTAGCAAATAAATAAAGTAAACCCATTCACCAATTTTTTAGTGCACTTATTATGTTGTGGACCGTCATGAAGTGTAAAACATCATGTGGAAGTATCACAACAAGCTATGATCTTAGTGTATAAGGCTTAGCATAGAATCTGTAAGTCTACTAAACCTACTTCCCATTATTCAATGGGATTCACCACATGTGGCCTCAACGGATAAATACCTGGCTGGATAAACTAGAATGTTCATCTAAACTTGGGTACTTAGGTGGAGAGTCAAAGCACTTGGCTTAACTATCTGCATCATTGGTTCCACAAGGACTAACACATTGACCAACATCTGAAGCAACTGAACTACAAATGCTTACTCATTTAAGGAGACCATCTTCACTTGTCTTAGTCCCCTATACCTCTATGTTACCCCCCGCTACCTCATCCTAGACTCTTACAGTTAGTAGGCATGTTTCCTCCTTCATAGTGCAGACCTCCGTGATGGATTTGACAATGTTCAAAGAATCTAGTGTTTAATGATTCTTTATTTCCTAGAGGTTATATTTCCTTCTTGCTAATCTTATCTTTTATTTTTACTTAGGGTTTCTATTTTCACTTATTGAATTATGATGAATAATAATTCATCTATTTCAATAAAGAATATACTTCAGTGGATAATTGAGCATATTAATCACCACAGTTTAAATAGTTCATTGAACTACATATGCACGACTATAAACATCTACCAATCAAGGCACATAGTTGTAAAACATAGAATTAACAAAGAAATTAGGGAAAACCTAAAAGAATAGTGCATCTAGTTCCACTATAGTAAATCATGACAACCTTGTTGTAGCTTAATTTAGGTCTAAAAACATCAATATTGCATCACAAATATACTAAATCATTTAATGGTATCACTAAAATCACAAATCTAAACTTATCAAATTTGAAATCATTCATTAAAAGACAAATTAGTACATACTAATAATCATATTAAGCTTGATTAACATCCCAATATTTGAGGCCTCAGATAAAATGATGTTAAAAGGAATGATTTGACTACCCATATCACCAAGGTGCACCTCCTTTTCCGAGAGCCCATCGTTAAAAGAACTCTAGATTTAAGCGTGCTCAACTTGGAGTAGTATTAAGATGGGTGACCAGTCGAGAAGTTGATCATGGCTTGCACATGTGTGAGAAAAAAGCACATAGTTAAGTCTAGTGGTGGTCTATGGGGTCCCTCGTCATTCCTGAAACTCTACTAGAGCCTTGGGTGGTGGGTTCAAATGTTACAAATGGTATTAGAGTCAATTTCCCTCCAGTAGGTGGGGCCCACTTGGGGTCTGTGGCATGCCATTCTTTGAGTCGTGCGGTCCAGGCATATTGGAAAGGGCTATCCTAGTTGATGGAGCCATCCTTGCACTAGTAGTCATGGTCAAGAGCTGGGTGTACATGGGCCGTTTGGGTCTGCACTGAAATGGGGATAGATTTTGAGGCCATATATTTGAGACTTGATGAGGACATCAAGAGTCTAAGTGGGGGATATTGTAACATTCTAGGATTTGAGACCTCAGATAAAATGATCTTAAAAGGAATAATTTGACTACCTATATCACCAAGGTGCACCTCCTTTTTCGGGAGCCCATCACTAAAAGAACTCCAGAGTTAAGCATGCTCAACTTGGAGAAGTACTAGGATGGATGACCAGTCAGGAAGTTGATCCTAGCTTATGCATGAGTGAGGACAAAGCGCGCAGTTAAGGCTAGTGGTGGTCTGTGGGGCCAATCATCATTCCTGAAACTCTACTAGAGCCTTGGGCAGTGGGCTCCAGTGTTACACTTGGTTACTGTAAAAATCAAGGTTTAAAGGGGATTTCCACTCACTATATATGATTCTCGCATGATGAACCCAGAGATGAGCTTGAACAAATCATATTCCACCTTATTGAGCTCGATCTCAAGTTTAGAACTCCAAGGAAAGACTCCAGTTAGCCTAACATTGACTCAACAAACCTAAAAGGGTTCCATTTGGAGGTATAAGACAAAGAAGGGAAGTCACATAAAGCCATTGGTTAAAGAATCAAACATCTTGACGCACTAGGGAATGAAGAAAAGAAGAGATCTATGGTCAAAACCTTGTCACTCAACTATGTTTCCACCCTAGCCATCAGTCTCCATAGTTCATCCTTCTTTTCCTTCATAGTCATTGATGATCACCTCTGTGATTTCTCCCTATTCGTCGCTTGAAGCTTTATATGATAGAAGAGAAACTAAAATGAAGCTAATGAATCATGTTTTTGTTGGTTTTCATCTAGTATGTATATAGATTGATTGTTACTATCTCAATGCATCATACCAAGGATGGAATTATGTATGTTGAGGAAAGGAAAATCCTCCTTTTGTCATTAGGATTAAACTAGGACAAATATCACTCTAATATTGTTGTCGCATTACCTAGACATCATACATATATCGCCTCATAAAACACCTATCTAAAGTTCTCATCAAGGATTTAACAAGAAACAATCAATATCCTATATCTTGGGTTCAACATTGCTTATATCCATGATCATATAAAATGTAAACTTGATGATCAAACAATCATACAAGCATAAAATAATTTATTCTAAACATATGACATTTCATAAAAAAATAGATGGAATAAAGAGAATAAAATCGAGTAGAAGGGATACTCTCTGAACCTGGTGAGAGAAGAAAAAGGAGCCACGACCATGGTGTCCATAAAGGGTTCTTCAGACTCTAAGACAAAGGCTTCAACGAACAGGCAAGGACAACCCTAAACATTTGTTAGGGACGAATTGGAAGTAGAATTCCTTCTTCCTTGTGTAAGAGAATTGCTAATGTGTAGAGGAAGTAGTGGGTTGACCCAGGAAGAGGTTGTCTACCTACGGATGAAGGTTCTGCAGGATTCACCTCCTTTGAGGTCAGAACCTTGGTACCTTGATGGTGGTGGAGGAGGAAGAACCTTCGATTGATGTTCATCGACTGATGGAAATGGTCAAACGTTTATAAAGTGGAAGATGAGTGTGGATAGCACAAGCTTGATGGAATCAATGGTGGGTCCCTTTTCTTGAGAAAAAGGCCTTGTATTTGTATGTAGAGTATGGTTTTTAACCCTCCCAACTGCCTTAGAGTTAAGTTTTGACACGTTGTGAAGATGAAGAGGCAGTGACAATGTGGGGAAGATGATGGGTCATAGATCCACATGATTTGTGTTGGTAGGTGAAAAGCCTAGATAGCCATTAGCAGGAAAGGTTAGGGTGGACCATCAGAAGAGAATGCAAAAGGTCCATTAGGGGGCTGAGCTGACATCCCTCTGACATAGGGGAACCATCAAAAGGTTCTTAAAGAACTTTATTTGGGAGATGGATTTTGGAGAACCATTGAAAGGCATACCAGGAGTACCATTGGAAGGCGGGCCTTGGATGTCCATTAGATGGGAATAAATAACTTCTTTCAGAAGGATAGGAGTGGAGTTCCCATTGGTCTATTAGCATGAGCCGGTATTCATAAGGCTGAGACTGGGCTTCCTTTGATTGTCAACCAAAGGAAGGGTAGAATGATGTAGATTGAAGGTTTGGTAGATGCAAGCCCACCCAGGGGAGGTATTGTCATGTGGGTGATGGTTTGCATTGATGGGGATTTTTATTGATGGTAATGACAATTGATGATGGGGTAGATCAATGAAAATTGATAGCCTTCCAGGTTTGGTGCAAACAAATGGAACTGATGAAGGAACGAATAATAAAAAATATGGTTTATATAACCAAACGTTTCTAGGGCTTGCTGGCTGGATTAGTGGGACCACTTCCACCTAGACTCCTACTATGAAATAAATCTAAATCCTTCTATGAAAACTAAGAATTTGGATGAAAACCTTAAAATTATAAAAGAAATGCCACCTAGTTCTTAGATAAAATGATGGAAATGAATGCAAAACTAGACTAAAAATACAACTAAAAATAGGATGAATATGCATTTATCAATATTGCATCTTGTTTAGATATACTAAACCACATGCATGACAAAAAAGTTTTATCCAATCTTATCTTGAAAAATAATAACAACTACAAGAATAAGTTTGCTGTAAAAATAAAGACATAAGTAGTATTAGCAAAGATTAGGGTTAGAATAGGAATAATAAAGGTTTTCCCCAAAAAATGAGATTACATATGAGAAAATCCAAGGATTAATTTTGTAAACCATACAAGTATTACCCAAATATAGACCTTTAGACCCATGCTTGAACCAAACTCTAATATGAATGTTAATTAAAGTAACTAATGCAATTTTTTTATTTGTTAAATGGAGATCAAAACAATTGTTTTCTTAGTGTGGACATTCTTGCATCATGAACAAGGTATGGGAGTTAAGTATGAAATAGACTCATGTATATGAGCTTTTGTTTCTCCAAGTATTCTAAAATTGGTTTCTTTTAATCCTTATTCAAATTTAATGCTATTGAGCATCACCTACACATAAACTGATAATAACACCAACCACGTCCCTTTAAGATGTTTAGGGAGAAACTCATTCCCAATGTAGTGGAGATATTCACTCCAAACAATGAATAATATGATAACTAAAGAAGGAGTAAAAACCAACATGTACCTAGAAATACACCAATCAAATAGACATGGAAATATTTGCTTTTAGTAGATGAACATTTAGTTTAGTTATCTTTTAGAATTTTTTTGGTTCACCAAGTGAAACTTTGACCATATGTCAAAAAGATTAAAGTAATGGTATATCATTTCTCATTTTTTGTCTAAGTATCTTGTACATCTATTGCATGAGTGTGGCAATTTATGGCTACACCCACACACCAACATATATGTCAGTTTACTAGAATTTTAAAATACATGTAGAAACCATGAAAAAAGGATGTATAAAGATGAATAAATATGGATCATAATTTGTTGTGGAGTATCTAGATGATTCTTTTTCCTTTATCTACTTCTACTCTAGAAAATTTATATTTACTTTGTTGCACCAATTCTCTTTTTGTAACTCCTTCAGAGACTTCTTTGCCATGAATTTTTCAAAGGTTATCTTTTCTATAGAATATATGAGTTTTAATTGGCTTAAATTTTAAAAAATGTGTACCAAATATGTGAGTAATTATCCCTATCCCTTATCCTTATTCTATGGGGATTGTAGGGTTAGGGCCCGGTAAAGCCCTCCTCGAGCTATAGGAACATTACAAACCCTAAATGAGCTAATAGAGATCTAAGTAGAATTGATCTCATGTATACTTGAAGTGATCTCATGTATATAATCCTATGAAAAAAAACTGCATTTTATCCCGAAACATGCTACTTCGACACATCCCATTGATGATATCAACCGTAAAAGAATAGTCACTGTAACATCCCTAACCTGGGTTATGCCATAACCCTAGAAGTTTTGCTTAAGTAATTTATTTATAAACTTTTTTTATTCTTTTGAAAAGTAATTAAGACTCAAGGAGAGTTTAATTTTCAAGTTTGAGTTTATTGCAAACTGTTTGTGCATTATATGATAGTTTGGGTATAAATTGCAATTTACCCAAGATGAGGGATTATATTGCAATATGTCACATGTTTAACGTTCCTCAAGTGATTTAGAATCATAATAGAGAGAATAATGCTAAGGGGTGGTTTGTGGAAAGCCTAAGTTCAAAGTTGGAGCTTGTTTGAATAATGCTTGTGCCTTGTGTACCAATTTTGGTGCAAATTGCAATTTACCCAAAATGTAGGGATGATATTCAAATTACACCTCTAGAGTGTCCCTACTCTCTCTTAGAATCATAGGAACCATGTTTGAATAATATTTGAGTGATGATATTCTTGGTGATGAAAAGACCAAGAAGAGTTGTATAGTTGAAACCCTAAAATGAGTTATATTGAGTTGTAGAGCTTATATGGGAGTGCCTATCAGCCAAGAAGCCATAGAGGACGTACCATATCGTTTTATCAACTCTTGGAAATGGCCATGACGAGTTATGCACCTCAAGAAGGTGATGGATATCGGTTTACAACTTTCCTTGGAAAAGTTGTATCGGTTTGTGAATAAAGTGATGTTGGATTGAAATATCTTGTTCAACAAGATAACTAATGGCTGAAATCGTATCCCTAGATTATCCCCAAGAGTTTTTCTGGTCAAGATAAATATGTGTGCATGCATGGAAACTTATCAACCCATGCATGGACATGTGTCACCTAGTAGTATAAGGTGATGACACCTCTTATACACTCTCTCTCATGAGACTTAATTATATATACTACTCCTTTCACCTACTAGTGAAATTTTTCGAATCCTACAACTCTCTTTCTCTTAGATATCATGCATAGTAGTTTAGGAGCAAGGAGGAGCTCGATCCTTAAGCTTAAGGTGAAGCCATGGTCATCTTCAACCTTGGTTGAAGCATGAATCTCGGGTTGTGATTCTTCTTTTCTTTTCTTCTTCACCAAGTTCTTATCTGTGGTGATTCTTTGCATATAGAGGAGTTGTGAACAAGTCTTGGATCTTTGATAAGTTCATCTTCAACCTTTGGAATGTGAAGCTTTGGAGCTTGTAGCTTTGAAGTTGTTCTTGGGGTGGGTTATGTAACTTGAACCCAATCATGTTATTATTCACCTTCAATCTTGCTATACTTGTTGATCTACTTTCAATTTCAATTTTTCTTTAATGATTGATGATTATATGAGTTCTAATAGTTGCATAGGACTGGTGTCCATGATCTATAACAGTAAGGACCGAAAGTCTAGAGCTTGATGATGATGACATCATCATGGCACAAACTGATATTGGGTTGAAGCATCTCTATCCCAATATGGTAATATAACCCAATATGGTGATATGAAATCCGTTGTACCTTGGAACCCCACACCCCTATCATTTTGTACATTTTGGTTGGTTACAAAAGGACTAACCTGTTGTCTAGGATGTCATTCAACACATGGTAGATTGCTACTTTGAAGGTTTGAAAAGGTATGAGCATAAGGGTCTAACCCGATATGCAAAACCCAACACTTGAGTAACCCAATATAAGTGACACACACACACACCTCTTATATGATATGGTGATAAGTACACACCTCTTGGATGATATAGTGATAAGCACACACCTCTTGGACGATATGGTGATAAGAACACACCTCTTTGACGATATGGCAATAAGCACACACCTATTGGATGATATGGTGGTATGCACACACCTCTTGGACGATATGGTGGTAAGTACACACCTCTAGCCCAATATGGTAGTAAGCATACACCTCTAGACCGATACGGTAGTAAGCATACACCTCTAGCCCGATACGGTAGTAAGCATACACCTCTATCCCAATATGGTAGTAAGCATACACCTCTAGCCCGATATGGTGGAAGCACCTCAAAACCAATATGGAGGTAAGCACCTCAAATCTGATATACTTGATTGAGTAGCACATGAAGTGTGTTATGTCAAATTATACATTAAGATTTAAAGAGTTTAATGCATTTTGATAAATGTAGGACAATGTACCTTGAGAAAAGGGTTGAGCCAACTTAATAAAGTATGATGTTATCAATATCCTAGTGCGGATGAGAGAGAAACTCATACTTTGTGTGATAATCATTTAATGATAAATGATGAGAATAAACAAGTATGATTGAATACTTATGATATCAATGTATGCTCCTAATATGTGTGGAACTATGAATTAGGGTTTTGATTCTTTATAATATGAACTTGAAACCCTAATCAGATAAAAAGGGAAACCCTAACCCTAATAATGGGAAGGTTGTATTTCTCTTGTATTACATGGTGATGATATGTACTTGATAATATTTTTATCATGAAATACTAACCATGCAGATATCATGAGATGATGAGAATAGCCAGGTATGAGCTATGATGTTTCATACGATACAGATTAAATGGGCCTGTGAGCCATGTGAAATACTTGTGCAACAAGTATAATGTATACATGGGTCTGAGGACCTAGAGGTAATAGTAACCTGATAAGAGGTAGCAATGTGTGGTGATAAAATAAGGGTTTGAATACCCAAATCTAGCAATCATGATGATGATAATGTTAAGGGATGAAAATCCTCAGTAATGTGATACGGGACTGAGATCCCGAGTGTTATTCATTCAATGTGTTCCAAAGATCATGAAAGTACTTAATAAATGTATTACACCTTTCTTTGTAGCATCTATTATAATTCATGCTTGTAACTTGGTTGATGCTAAAAGATATTGTAATGCACCTAATTAATCAAGTGGAACCTTATCATGTAGTTTCCCTGGCCATAGATCCATTCAGTGCCAGAATTTGCTGAATGGTGAAACGAGTTTAACTCAGAGAGCATATTTTTTAATATGTGGGGGTAATGGGTAAAAATATTTGCACGTCCAAATAGGGATTTTGTGTGGTCTCCCTCATCATGAGAAGAGTATGGCTATATGCCATGACTAAATATTAATATACCAGGGATTGCTGTGTGATCTCCCTGAAGAGAGTGCATGTTGCGACTGTAACTCTATAGCGAAAATACCACTATACCCAGGCAAGCTTATTGCAGTTTGACATGTGATGTCACTGCTAGTGGTCTCTTACTGATCGAGACAGGTGAAGTCTTGGAAGTCGACTCTTCCTTTGACCTTGTATGGTATCGATGCTTTATGTAGGCATGGTCGGTTGGAGCATGAGTAGTATATCTCATCTCCTTAGGGCATAAGTGTGATTGTAAATATATAATCAGTCGTGTAGTGTATTTGCTTAAGGATTGAATACGGAAACATTGATTGATGTTACACTACTTTTATACATCTTAAATGGATAGATGTTATATGTGTTCTTCGTATTCCTTATAAAGTGAATAGATGATTTATTTCTCTGTCATAGATAGTTGCATTGCTTTGAAAGATGATATTGCTCTGTTATGCTTATAAACAATGATTAATCTTGATTATTAATATAAAAGATCCTCTACTCAGTTTTATACTATTTACCTGTGATAATAATATTGTTGGCAAAGAGTTATATCTCTCCCTGGGACTTTTTTCTCACCCCATTGGTCCCAACATTTTTAGGTGGATGCGGACAAGGAGGTAGAGACCGTACTATAGATGGAGGACAACAATAATAGGGACAACAGTAACAGCTCAGGTTGAGTGTGCTTTCTTTCGCTTCTTATAGATTGAATTCCTATGTGTCGTCTCTATACTCTCAGGTCCTTGAGAGTTAGTACGTAATGGTTTTATAAATGATTTGAGATTTTGTCTTGTATGGCTCGAGGTTTTATGTTACTTATGTATATGTTTGGACAAAGCAACTGATATATGATACCTCGAAATGAGATGGTACAATGTGTGTACAATGTGAACCATGATGTATATATTGCTTTGGTTCTTTCTTTAAAAATTTCCTGGCAATGGATCTCTTTGCAAAATGGTTTTAATTTTTAGTGATTTTAATTTCCTGGAAATGGATCTCTTTAAGTCTATTCTAGTGTTATCTAGTTTATCTTATAGTGACTTCTGCTCATATAGGAGAAGAAGTAAAGCTGAAAGATGGATGAAGCACACGAAGAACATGCTGCTGAGAGCAGTATTGCTACACTAGGAGGAGGTGCAAGGGATCAGGCAAGAGAGGAATCAGTGCCTGAGAATCCCCATCTTGATGAAGCCATGCTAGAAAACCCAGTCTTTCATGCTCTTTTGGGGGAGTTCATGACCACAATAATGCATATGGAAGACTGGATGCCAGCACCAACACCTTGGGCACCAGTTCCCAATGAGGGACATGGGTATGGTAAGACCTTTGAGTGGTTACGCCAGGTAGGAGCCATCGAATATGCCGGTACAGCTGACCCAGTAGACGTAGATTTATGGCTCACTGAGCTAGAAAAAGCCTTTAGAATCCTTAGCATCCCAAAAACTGATAAAGTTAGGCATGCTATGTATCTTTTAAAAGGAAGTGTTGACCATTGGTGGGCCATTGAAGAAGAGAAAAGACCGGGTGTTGAGGTCGGATGGGAGGAGTTTTGACATAAGTTTGACAGTAGATACTTTCCCAGGACTTATCTGAATGAGAAAATCTCACAATATGAGTGTATTAAGCAAGGACCAATGAAGATTAGTGAGTATGAAACTAAGTGCATGGAGCTTCTATGATTTTGTCCACACATGGCTACTACGGAGGAGGAGAGGATTCGACATTTTAAGAAGGGTCTGAACACTGAGTTATCCACAACTATAGTTGCTTTAGAGAATAGAGAGAGGTTTGCCACCTTTGTGGAGTCCGTTAGGAGGATAGAGAGGTCTGTGACTGAGAAACATGAGGCTAATAGTGGGACCAGTTCCAGGGACACATGTTTGGAAGTTTCAAGAAACCAAGGTTTCCTACACCATTAGCAACACAGAGGTTCAATGCACAGACGCAGTGGACGTCAAGAAAGGGTATATGTCATAGTTTTCTACCAAGTGGAGCCCATAGTATGGCATCAATGTCAGTAATATGACCATCTAGACCACAACAGGATAGAAACTGTTTCAAGTGTGGGTAGCCATGACATATGATAAGGGATTGTCCAGTTAGAGACATGGAGGTAACCCAACCACCAAGGCAGAGTCAACAAGGCTCTCAAAGGCAACAGTTTAGTAGTGGCACATGAGGATGTGGACATGTGTCCCAAGTAGGTTCATCAACACCAAACAATAGAGTACGAAGTCAGCAACATGCAACAGTGAGATTCTATGCAATGAATCAGCCGTAGGCAGTAGTCAATCCACAAGTTGTGACAGGTCAGATGGAATTGTTTCATTCTGATATGTCTTCATCCTGTTTCGTATCTATTTTGATTGATTCGGGTGCTACACATTACTTTATCACTCAAGAAGTGATTCATATCTGCAATATGACTGTCAGTCATAGAGAAGATAATCTATTATTAGAAACTCTAATAGTCGAATCTACAGTGTTGTGGGAGGTACGTTCTCCCTGTGTTCTTTCTTTTTCAGAACACAACATTCAGGTAGATCTTTTACCACTTGAGATGTACGGGTTTGATGTAATTCTTGGGATGGATACCCTAGAAAAGTATAAGGTTGTCTTGGATTGTGGTTCCAAGAAAGCTATGTTCACAGACAGTGATGAGACATGGGTCTTTCATGGGATAGAAAGACTCTACCAACCTATCTAGTATCAATAATGGTAGCTGAGAGACTGATGCGACAAGTATGTGAAGCATTTTTGGCATGTGTGGTAGATACCAAAGCAGAAAGTCCTAGTCTTCCTGAAGTTCCTGTTGTCAGGGAATTCAAGGATGTGTGTCTTAAAGAATTTCCAGATATTTCTCCACCTTGAGAGATTGATTTCGAGATTAATCTAATTCCAGGTAAGCAACCCATATCCCAAACACCTTATAGTATGGCACCTACTGAGATGGCAGAACTCAAGAAATAGTTACAGGAGTTGCTTGAGAAAGGTTTCATTCGACCAAGTACTTCGTCATGGGGTGCTCTATTTCTTTTTGTTTAAATGAAGGATGGGTCTATGAGGTTATGCATAGACCATAGATAGCTTAACTAGGTGACTATAAAGAACAAATATCCTCTACCAAGGATAGATGATCTGTTTGACCAGTTACGTGGTGCAACAATGCTCTCTAAGATAGATCTAAGGTTAGGATATCATCAGTTACATATCAAGTAGAGTGAGATACCTAAGTCAGCCTTTAGGACAAGGTACGGTCATTATGAGTTTGTAGTTATGTCGTTTGGACTAAATAATGCACTAGATACATTCATCGAGCTTATGAATAGAATCTTCCGTCCATTCCTTGACCAGTTCATAGTTGTCCTCATAGATGACATCTTGATATATAGTAGAGATGGTCAAAAACATGAACAACACCTTCATCAATCCTTGACTTTGTTGAGACAGCACAAGCTATATGCTAAGTTTAGCAAGTGGTTGTCAGAAGTGTCTTTTCTAGGACACATTATATCTGCTTTAGGTATTCGTGTTGATCCCAAGAAAGTGAAGTATGTTGTAGAGTGGGAACAACCCAAGACACCAACTGAGATTCGTAGTTTCTTAGGTCTGGTAGGTTACTACATAAGGTTTATTAAATACTTTAGTTCTGTAGCATTACCCCTATGAGAACCCGTTACACTAAATGAGATTACTCAAAACATAAAGCAAAATCGATCACTAATTAATCACATACCCAAAAATATGGGTAAATTAAAATTGATTTTAGCGTCAGCACCTGCTCAAAAACATTTGCATAAGAGCTCAACATCTTTCTTATATCCATACTATGCCAATAATTTGATACAAAATGTTCTATCGCCTTAGCCACAACATATATACACATGAGAACAATATCTGTATATGCCACACAAATAAGCATTAACATGCTAACAACATTTTGATTCGTTTGAAACACCATATACAAACTTTTCTTACCCAGACCTGAGAGTAAATGGATGACTCTAGGACACACTAGACATCTAATCAACTTTCTCAGAGATTCATTACTATAGCTCTTCTTTGTGGTCACATATTTATTTTTGTCACTTTCGATTACATAAAAAAATGTGGCGAACCACAAGTGTGAGACCCATGTCCCGGCAAGAGATATAACCTCCAACAACGCTTATTGATGACAACATTTTAAATAGTAGATAATGGAGCAGTTGGAGTATTTAATAATCAATTTAACAGATTGAACAATTTAAGTATGCTAAACAAATTAAGCAAATAATCTTAGCAACAAGTATGATCATCAATGCGTATATAGATAACAAATAAATCCATTTCTCTGGATGGATATCCACTCAAATATCATCAAATTGCATATAATAACAATCATTATCATTAATCTGACTATCATCATATTTCATGCTAACAATACAAGCAATCTAGTAGCATGAGCATCCCTGACATCATGAATATGTCTAGTAACATACATGTCTATCAATATTGGCATCTCAAATAAAGGGAATGTAACGCCTGGGCCCACTGCCCAGGGCTCTAGTAGAGTTTCAGGAATGACGACTGGCCCCACAGACCACCACTAGCCTTAACTGCGTGCTTTGTCCACACTGACGTGCAAGCCAGGATCAACTTCCTGACTGGTCACCCATCCTAGTACTACTCCAAGCTGAGCATGCTTAACTATGGAGTTCTTTAGAGATGGGCTCCCGGAAAAGGAGGCGCACCTTGGTGATATGGGTAGTCCAATCATTCCTTATAAGATCTTTTTATCCGAGGCCTCAAATCCTGGGATGTTACGATCTCCCCCACTTAGACTCTTGACGTCCTCATCAAGGCTCAACTATAAGGCCTCATAATCTCTTCCCCATTTCAGTGCAGACCCACAATGACCCATGGACACCCGGCTCTCGATCACGGAACACCAGCGCAAGGGTGGCTACGTCAACCATGGACAACCCTTTCCTACATGCCTGGACCGCACGACTCGGCATGCCATGCCCATGTGGGCCCCACCTACTGGAGGGGAATTGGCTCTGATACCATTTGTAACTCCTGGGCCCACTGCCCAGGGCTCTAGTAGAGTTTTTGGAATGACGACTGGCCCCACAGACCACCACTTGCCTTAACTGCGTGCTTTATCCACACTGACGTGCAAGCCAGGATCAAATTCCCGACTGGTCACCCATCCTAGTACTACTCCAAACTGAGCACGCTTAACTATGGAGTTCTTTAGAGATGGGATCCCGGAAAAGGAGGTGCACCTTGTTGATATGGGTAGTCCAATCATTCCTTATAAGATCTTTTTAACCGAGGCCTCAAATCCTGGGATGTTACAGGGAACATATCTATATCATAAGTAGAACTAATATCATAGCACAATTAACTGCATAGGTATGATTAGTAGTTTAAGCATCTATAATTACATAGGCATGGATACCGATATTAAAAATAGCTAGCGGCATCATCTTAACCATCAGTATTAGTATATTTGACAACATAAGCATGTTGACAACATGAGCATAACCGCAACATAACCATATATATTATCTCTTATTGTACTAAACATGATCTCAATGAAAAGAAAGTAAACAAGGGTTATCATCCAATATGAAGTGCTGTGTATAACCCTAAACAGATATGCTACACATATGTCTTACATCTTTTATTATACCCTGGGGAATTTGAATCGTACCATACAAAGTCCAACCAACCCCTGTGAATGGCTATTCGGTTCTGTATAAGATCTAGGAGTTCCAGTATCCTAAAATCTCTTCTCCTCATTCAGTACGAGTAAAAAGGTAGTGACATATCAGTCAAAGTTGCCACCACAGTGACATATAGTCAAGCTGCTAACCACTAGTCCACCCTTGGTACAGGTCACGACACTAGAAACCAGGGTATACCAAACCCTCTAATCTGAGGTACAACTGCATTTGTCCTCAACACATCATATGTATGAGGCATGACCATAGCCAACCTCCACAGCTTGCATTGTGGATGACAAGGATATATCCTCAACTTTCCACCCCCACATACTCAACAATATGCGCTCCGAGTTTCCCTTAGGAATACTCGTTTCAGCATCCAACAAGTTCTAACACTGAAGATGGCTCTACGGAATAGGCACTACATGATTAGAGTTTCACTTGATTAGTTATGCCAATTGGGTGAATTAAGGCTGCATCAAACAAGTGGGCATACAAACCCTATTCACTTCTAGAAAGCATATAAATATCACAACTTTTAAATGATATAAAATGTGTGGAACATAATTTCTCATCTCATTATCACATGGTACTATTCACTTGTCATTCATGAGACCATACTACTCATCATACTATCACAAGATATAAATCCTTTTCACAATATCACAGGGTATCAACCCTTATCAACATAAGAGGATTACACCTCATTCAGGGCTCAACCATGCCAAAAGGTCATTAAGACCATCATAATATCACATGATATATATCCTTTTCACAATATCACAGGGTATTGACCCTTATCAGCATAAGAGGATTACACCTCATTCAGGGCTCAACCAAGCCCAAAGGTCATTAAGACCATCATACTATTCCATGCAAGATTATCATTATCTTTGCATGCCTTATAACAAGGCTCAACAACATCACTTACATATAATAAACCAGATCAACACAATATTGCATTAATGAGCTAGGGGATATTCATAAACAATCATATCAGGGCTATATTAACATTATGAACATTTCTTTATTACATCAACATACAAGGAATCTAGATATGATGAACCCTCATCATATTCATAATGCACATGTTTAGCATATGAAACTATCAACCATGTGGCTATGATAACCACCAATTAACATATTAAGGTTATGATTATATTAAGGAGGTTATTCCACCATCATTCCATCATATAAGAATGTTAAACATGAATACTCATCTTTTTCTAATTGCATTAGAGTTAGGTTCAACAAGATAAATTATATTAATGTGACTAATTAGCACTTATACCCAAATCTATCACACAACATCCCCATTGGATCATGGAGGAATAAGGTGAATCATCACCATCACATTTGATACTATTATCAAGTATGAACCCACACATAAATCAAGGTATAACCATCGGGTTATAGCATACTAGGGTTTCAACAACAATAAAAGAGTAATCCATGATTGTATTAATCATTCAAGGACTATTCATACATAATTACCATCATTTATTTATATTAGAGCTAGGTATAAAAAGCTATACCTCATTAGGGTTACATATCAACACAATATGGTTATCATCCCTTCTATTCATATGAGTGAATAGGTAAGACTACCTTATTAAGGGCAACCCTCCATTTGTTCCACCATCATTAAACCCATATCACCATACCACAATGTCACCCAAAACCATTGGATGTTTAAGAGGTAAGACCATTGGTTGTTTACATAATTAAACACCTTGAATGAATCATCTATGATATTATTGAGTTGTGATTTATAAAAGTCACTGTTTAACCCTAGACATCCATTGGTTAACAATAATAAGGGTTCTGTTGAGAGTAGGGTAAAACCCACAATCGACTATTCATTTAAAACAAGCCATCCATTGTCAACAAGTAAGCTCCTTAAGTTGATCATATAAAGGAAACCATATAAATCACATTATTAGGATCAACATATTACATTATCCATCATTTCACCTTATTGGAGGAATAAAAATTAGATCTTGACCATTGGGTCAAGTTCATATGTTAAAACCATCAATTACAATATAGGTCTGACCATTGCATCAAGTGACCCTAGAAACCATTGGTTTAAGGCTTAATTGATGCTACCACTATATGATTAACTCATCATAGGTTTTGGAGATCTGATCCACCATCATTACTGACCACTAAGTCACCATAGGTTGTTAGATCGGCACTATATTCATTAATCAGCTACAATTCTTAAGCTAATGTCATCATTGATTGATAACATAAGTAGGGTACTTAATGGTTGATCATTAAACTTCTAATTGATCCAAAACCTGACCTAAGGGGGTGACCATAGGTTGTCACCATCATCTGACACCTTTGATCCCGACCATCAGTTGTCATGAAGACAACACCATAGGGTTGTTGCAATGGTACCATCATTCGGTCATGGGTTTATAGAAGAAATCAGCTTAAAACCCTAAAATTGACCATTGGTTGATAGGTGCTTAGCACCATATGTTGTCAAACCAACCCTATACAAGTCATATTATACCTTAGTAATAATGTACACATGATCAAAGGTTCATCTAGAACTGAAATCAGAATAGGGAACATTATAAAAAATCGAAATCCAAGTCAAGCATAGCTTTTTAGTGCATGGATCATCATTTTCAAGCAAGAACATGAGCTAGCAAGCTTATGGTAAGCAATAAACGTGGATCAAGTTATAAAACTTACCTATAATTAGAAGATAAACTCCCAAATAGAAGAAAACACAAGAAGGTAGGGTAAAAAATCCAAGCATAAGATGTGAACTCATCCATCTAGCACCTTTCTTTATCAAATGAGCAAACCCTAAGCATAAGGAGTAAGAAAGGTAGGGTTTTAGAGCTTTAGAGCAATTTATACCATGGAACAACAAGGTTCCGACCTAGAGAAAGGTAGGAACAAGAAAAAAAAAGAAATAAATGGAGGAAATAAGGGGATTCTTACTCTTTTAGGTCAAGATCACTAGAAGGAAGCTTTTCAAACCCTAAAAGGACGTCAATTGCAACCCTAGATTCTTTTTCCAAGAAGACCTCCTCTTTCTTATTCATTGGATAGGAAGTTTGCAGAGTCACAGAGGGAGAATGAGGTTCATAGAAGGAGGGAATTTGTGGAGAGAAAATGTCTCGTTTTGGTGCTTAGGGATAAGTATATGAAACTTTAAGATAAAGAAAAAGAAAAAGTTGAAGTTCTAGTATCTTCCAAGTGTCCATGGCCTTAAACTATTAAGAATATACAAGCAAACACACAAGAAGGTCCCCCACCATCCATAGAGACTTGATTTTACCTCTTTTCTTGAATTTACAAGCAAAACAAATAATTCATTAGTTGATAGCTACTAAAGGTAGCTCATCCATGAAGGGGTAAACCCTAAAATACCCTTGGAGAAAACACCTTCAAACCAAGGATTAAATAGGTGCCCCATGGATCAATAAGCTCAATAATGATGAGAGAATATCCAAGGAACATAATGAAAGTGATAAATTGCAAATAAAACCTCTCAATTGGGTAAATTGCATATTAGTCCAAAATGTGCATAAAATTGCATAACTTGCTCAAACAATGTCCAAATTGGACCAAATTTGAAACTTAATCTTGTATTATAATTTCAAAGAATATAACAAGGTTAGATTGGGGTTATAATAATTCAATTATGATAATTAATCTTATTCAACTCATTAAGCAAGTTTAGGGGCCTTACAACCCCAAACTAGATTGACCAGGAAGGAGGTTCCTTTTGTCTAGAATGACAAGAGTCAGTGTTCTCTCCAGTTGTTGAAAGAAAGGTTGACTACTGTACCTATGTTGGTTTTAGATGAATAGGGAAAGGGATAAATTATTTTCTGTGATGCCTCTAAGAATGGTCTAGGATGTGTGCTGATGTAGAGTGATCATGTAGTTTCTTTTGCTTCCCGACAACTTAAGAAACACAAGGAGAATTATCTGACGCATGATCTAGAGTTAGCTGTAGTGGTCCAAACATTGAAGATTTGGAGTCATTATCTTTTTGGAGAAATGTGTCAGATTTTCACAGACCATAAAAACTTAAAGTACATCTTCTCACAGCACGAATTGAACATGAGACAATGTTTTTGAATGGAATTAATCAAGGACTACGATTGTATAATTGATTATCATCCAAGAAAAGCTAATGTGGTGGCAGATGTACTAATTAGAAAATCTTCATATCCACCCATAGATAAAGCACAGTTGAATTCTTTAATGTGCTTTAAACGAGACATGTTTGTCTCTTTGAGACAAATAAATGTACAGTTAAAAGTATCTTTGTTAGATGGATTACTGGCCGAGATGCATGTGAAACCTACTATGAGACAACAGATTAAGGAGGCACAACAGGTTGATACCGTGATTCAGCAGATCATGTTAGAGTATGATAGTGAGAAACGAGATGGTTTCCATGAGTCAGAGGATGAGGTAGTCTGTTACCATGGTAGGATGATAGTACCTGATGCCAATGACTTAAGAAAGATAGTTATAGAGGAAGCTCAATCATTCATGTATGCAATGCATCCAGGGAGTACTAAAATGTATCATAACTTAAAAGATATGTATTGGTGGTTTGGTTTGAAGTCAGCAAGTTAAAGCAGAACACCAGAAGCCTATAGGAATATTGCAACCCTTACATATACCACAGTGGAAATCAGATCACGTGACAATGGACTTTGTGGTTGGTCTACCAAGAATAGCCAAAAGTCATGATTCCATTTGGTTGGTAGTTGATAGGTTAACTAAGTTAGCACATTTTCTTCCTGTTAAAACAACCTATACTACTGAAAAACTTGCACAGATCTACATAGATGAGATAGTGCAGTTACACGGAGTTCCAGCCAAAATTGTGTCTGATAAAGGTCCCTAGTTTACATGACATTTTTGGGAACGACTACATAAAGCCTTGGGTACGCAGTTAAAGTTTAGTACAAATTTTCACCCTCAGATAGATGGACAATCTGAAAGGACTATACAAACTTTGGAGGACTTGCTTAGGGCATGTGTTCTTCATTTTGTACAAAGTTGGGACTTACACTTGAGCTTAATAGAGTTTGCCTATAACAATATTTATAAGAAAAGTATGGATATGGCACCATATTAAGCATTATATGGTAGAAATTGTAGATCTCCATTATGCTGGTATGAGATAGGAGAATACCAACTTTTGGGTCCTGAATTAGTGCAACAGACAACTGAAAAGATTAAAGTAATACAACAACAGTTGTAGGCTGCACATGATAGATAGAAGTCATATGTCGATAAATGTGGTAGACCTTTAGAATTCCAAGTTGGAGATAGGGTGTATCTCAAGGTCTCTCCTTTAAAAGGTGTTCTCAGATTTGGGAAAAAGGGTAAGTTAGCTCCTAGATTTATGGGACCTTACCCAGTAATAGCATAGATTGGAAAGGTAGCCTATAGGTTGGAGATGCCACCCGAGCTACATAGACTACATCCAATGTTTCATATATCTATGCTGAGAAAGTGTCATCCTGATACAAAGTTGGTGTTTCAACTTGTAGAGGTAGAATTGAATGAAGATATATCCTATGTGGAAGGTATAATGATGATTCTTGACAGAAGAATAAAGAAGTTAAAAAAGAAAGACATTGTTCTTGTGAAAGTTCTATGGCATCACTGTGGCATTAAAGAAGCCACATGGGAGTTGGAGGAAGAAATGAGGAGGAAGAACCCTTCTCTTTTCTCTTGAGATTCGGGGATGAAATCCCTGTTAGGGGTTGATAATTGTAACATCCCTGACCTGGGTTATGCCATAACCCTGGAAGTTTTGCTTAAGTAAGTTATTTATAAACTTGGTTTAACCTTTTGAAAAGTAATTAAGACTCAAGGAGAGTTTAATTTTCAAGTTTGAGTTTCTTTGCAAATTATTTGTGCATTATATGATAGTTTGGGTGTAAATTGCAATTTACCCAAGGTGAGAGTTATATTGCAATATGTCACATGATGAAAGTGTTTCAAGTGATTTAGCATCATAAGAGAGATAATTATGCTAAGGGGTGTCTTGTGGAAAGCCGAAGTTCCAAGTTGGAGCTTGTTTGAATAATGTTTGTGCCTTGTGTACCAATTTTGGTGCAAATTGCAATTTACCCAAAATGTAGGGTTGATATGCAAATTACCACCTCTAGAGTGTCCCTATTCTCTCTTAGAATCATCTAAAGGAGAGATAAATAAAGAGGCACCATGTTTGAATCATATTTGAGTGATGGTATTCTTGGTGATGAAAAGACCAAGAAGGGTTGTATAGTTGAAATCCTAAAATGAGTTATATTGAGTTGTATTGAGTTGTAGAGCTTATATGGGAGTGACTATCAGCCAAGAAGCCATATAGGAGGTCCCATATTGTTTTTTAAACTCTTTGCAAAGGCCATGATGAGTTAATCACCTCAAGAAGGTGATGGATATTGATTTACAACTTTCCTTGGAAAAGTTGTATCGGTTTGTGAATAAAGTGATGTTGGACTGAAATATCTTGTTCAACAAGATAACTAATGGACGAAATCTTATCCCTAGATTATCCCCAAGAGTTTTTCATGTCAATATAAATATGTGTGCATGCATGGACCCGTGTCAACCCATGCATGGACATGTGTCACCTAGTAGTATAAGGTGATGACACCTCTTATACACTCTCTCTCATGAGCCTCAATTATATATACCACTCCTTTCACCTACTAGTGAAACTTTTCGAATCCTACAACTCTCTTTCTCTTATATATCATGCATAGTAGTTGAGGAGAAAGGAAGAGATCGAGCCTTAAGCTTAAGGTAAAGCCATGGTCATCTTCAACCTTGGTTGAAGCATGAATCTCGGGTTGTGATTCTTCCTTTTTTTCTTCTTCACCAAGTTCTTATCTATGGTGATTATTTGCATATAGAGGAGTTGTGAACAGGTCTTGGATCTTTGATAAGTTCATATTCAACCTTGGGAAAGTGAAGCTTTGGAGCTTGGAGCTTTGAAGTTGTTCTTGAGGTGGGTTATATAACTTGAACCCAATCAATGTATTATTCACCTTCAATCTTGCTAGACTTGTTGATCTACTTTCAATTTCGATTTTTCTTGAATGATTGATGATTCTATGAGTTATAGTAGTTTCATAGGACTATTGTCCATGAACTAGAATAGTAAGGAATGAAATTCTAGAGCTTTATGATGATGACATCATCATGGCACAAATCGATATCGGGTTGAAGCACCTCTAACCCGATATGGTAATGAAACCCAATATGGTGATATGAAATCCATTATTCCTTGGTACCCCAAACCCATATCATTTTTTACATTTTGGTTGGTTGAAAAAGGACTAACCAGTTGTCTAGGTTGTCACTCAACACATGGTAGGTTGATACTTTGAAGGTTTGAGAAGGTATGAGCATAAGGGTCTAACCCGATATGCAAAATCCTACACTTGAGTAACCCAATATAAGTGACACAAACACACCTCTTAGATGATTTGGTGATAATTACACACCTCTTGGATGATATGGTGGTATGCACACACCTCTTGGACGATATGGTGATAAGCACACACCTCTAGCCCGATATGGTAGTAAGCATACACCTCTAGCCTGATATGGTAGTAAGCATACACCTCTAGCCCGATATGGTGCAAGCACCTCAAAAACAATATGGAGATAAGCACCTCAAATCTGATATACATGATTGAGTAACACATGAAGTGTGTTATGTCAAATGATACATTAAGATGTAAAGAGTTTAATGCATTTTGATAAATGTAGGCCAATGTACCTTGAGAAAAGGGTTGAGAGAACTTAATAAAGTATGATGTAATCAATATCCTAGTGAGGATGAGAGAGAAACTCATACTTTGTGTGATAATCATTTAATGATAAATGATGAGAATAAACAAGTATGATTGAATACTTATGATATCAATGTATGTTCCTAATATGTGTGGAGATATGCATTAGGGTTTTGATTCTTGATAATATGAACTTGAAACCCTAATCGGCTAAAAAGGGATACCCTAACCCTAATAATGGGAAGGTTGTATTTCTCTTGTATTGCATGGTGATGATATGTATTTGATATTGTTTTTATCATGAAATACTAACCATGTAGGTATCATGAGATGATGAGCATAGCCAGGTATGAGCTATGATGTTTCATATGAGACAGATTAAATGGGCCTTGTGATCCATGTGAAATACTTGTACAACAAGTATAATGTATACCTAGATCTGAGGACCTAGAGGTAATAGTTACCTGATAAGAGGCAACAATGTTTAGTGATAAACTAAGGGTTTGAATACCCATATCTAGAAATCATGATGATGATAATGTTAAGGGGTGAGAATCATCGACAATGTGATAAGGGACTGAGATCCTGAGTGTTATTCATTCAATGTGTTCCAAAGATCATGAAAGTACTTGATAAATGTATTACACCTTTCTTTGCAGCATCTGTTATATAATTCATGCTTTTAACTTGGTTGATTCTAAAAGATATTGTAATGCACATAATTAATCAAGTGGTACCTTATCATGTAGTTTCCCTGGCCATAGATCCATTCAATGTCAAAATTTGCTGAATGGTGAAACGAGTTCAACTCAGAGAGCATATTTTTGAATATGAGGGGGTAATAGGTGAAAATATCCTTATGTCCAAACAGGGATTGTTGTGTGGTCTCCCTCATCATCATAAGAGTATGGCTATATGTCATGACTCAATATTAATATACCAAGGATTGATGTGTGATCTCCCTGAAGAGAGTGCATGTTGTGGTTGTAACTCTATAGTGAAGATGCCACTATACCCTGGCAAGCTAATTGCAGTTTGACACGTGATGTCTCTACTCGTGGTCTCGTACTGATTGAGACATGTGAGGTCTTGGAATATGGCTCTTTATTTGACATTATCTGGTACCGATGCTTTACATATCCATGGTTAGTTGGAGCATGAGTTGTATACCTCATCTCCTCAGGGCATTAATGTGATTGTAAATATATAATCAGCCGTGTAGCGTATTTGCTAAAGGATTGAATACAGAAACATTGGTTGAAGTTACACTACTTTATACATCTTAAATGGATACATGTTATATGTGTTCTTCATATTCCTTATAAAGTGAATAGATGATTTATTTCTCTATCATAGATAGTTGCATTTCTTTAAAAGATGATATTGCTCTATTCTGCTTATAAACAATGATTAATCTTGATTATTAATATAAAAGATCCTCTGCTCAGTTTTATATTTTTAACATGTGATAATAATATTGTTGGCAGAGAGTTATATCTCTCTCTGGGACTTTTGTCTCACCCCATTGGTCCCAACATTTTTAGGTGGACGCGGATAAGGATGTAGATACCGTACTATAGAGGGAGGACAACAACAACATGGACAATTGTAATAGCTCAGGTTGAGTGTGCTACCTATCGTGTCTTGTAGATAGAAGTCTTATGTGTCATCTCTGTACACTTAGGTCCTTCGGAGTTAGTACGTAATGGTTTTATAAATGATCTAAGATTTTGGCTTGTATGCCTCGAGGTTTTATGTTTCTTATGTGTATGTTTGGACAAAGCAACCGGTATATGATATCTTCGAGATGAGATGGTACAATGTGTGTACAATGTGAACTATGATGTATATATTGCTTTGGTTCTTTCTTTAAGAGTTTCCTGGCAATGGATCTCTTTGGAAAATGGTTTTAATTTTTAGTGATTTTCATTAATCTGCTTCTAATGGTTATTCTGCGTAATTACTGTGCCAATTAGGATGTCGGTTTGATAGCGGTCGTCACAATCACAAAACCCAGTTTGTCCACTAAAATGCATATCGACATGTCTTCTTCATGCTTCAAACCTTCAACTCGGGTCACAACAATCCAAAGAGGCAGCACTGACCTTTTTTTTGCACCAGCCTGCATGGGCTTGTATCGACCACACTAGGCGGTTGAAGAATCCCAAATGCGTATTTATTACATGGATCACTCAATTCACTCTAACCTAACCTGCATCAACCCATTGAAATTTTTCTAAACGTCCCACTAGTAGATGTTATAATTGTATACTTTGCATCAATATATGCAAGAAGTAAGTCACAATTTCTTAAGTTTGAAAAGATCCAAAGTTTTTCTTCAACAAAATTTGAACAGATATTCTTGTCATCATCTATATTGTATGTTTATATTATCTTACAACATGGTTTGCAATATTTAAGTTGATTCAAAATATGTCCATAAAAATGGCATAATCCATACAATTAAGTAACAAAGCAAGATTAAACATTGTAAGGTTTGGGGTCTCACATGTTCATTTGCTTATTTCATCTCTTCTAAAAATGTGTTGTGTTGCATTGTAGGTTGTCTATTTTTTATTTTTAATTAGACATCATCATGCTTATATATGTATTCATATGACTAGCTAGTGATCTTTTTTCATGCTCATCATGAGCACAAACTCTACTAAAATGGTATATTAGTTACAATGACACAACTACATGAAAAATCCAAATGCAAGATACTTGTATGATCGAGAGAGTAGAGACGTCTACAAGAGTAGTAATTTAGTTACATAGATGGTCTCATATTCTTCTTTTAGGAGTGGTTTCCTTATATAAATGGTCTGTCATTCTTCTTATAATCTTGGTTATATGTTAGAGTGAGAATGTGGGAAGTCATCTAATACAATGTACATGATGTGAAGTTATGATAAGGCCAGCTAAGTTATAAGAACTAAGTTTAGTTATTGAAGATTAATTTCATGTACTAGGTTTCTTTCTATATGTAGTTAATTTATAAGATATAAGTTTAGGTATTGAAGATTCATTTCTAAATAATATGAATGTCTCCTTATAGAACAATCACATGATTATTTTGCTAAACCCTTATGTAAAATATAAGAAAAATTTAATATTGATTTTAGTTAGAGTTCAAAAGGATGTTTAGTTTAATATCGGCCTTGACTCATGCCTAATCCGTCTATTGGTTCAGACCATGTAATTGATCGCCAATATCAAAACCTAAAACCATATTTCTTTTAATAGGATTGAGTCAAGTTTAAAGGTATGGATACATTATTGACAACCTGAAATACGGTGGAACACACAAAATCTTATAGATAATGTGCATCGTTGAGGTTTTCTTTTAATTTCTTCATGGTTGTTAGAATAAAATATAAAATTTAAGAAAAAATTAAGATGTCGATGTAGTTTGTTTGCATCTTGGTTTTTCATATTAAACAAAGAATTATTTTTCCGATCGGCTAAATTATCTTCTTTTTTGTATTTTTTGTCAGGACAAGATTAGAAAAATAGGCCAACTATACATATGAGGGAGAAGAAGTGTATGAACTATCTATACATCACAAAAGAGACAAAGAGGAAGACAAAAACTATAATAAAATGCTATCTTCAAAAATAAAATCTTATTCACTATACCTCATAACATAATGATCTGAATGATATCAAGAACTCTTAATCAAAATCAACGAATAGAGCAGTGAGATCCACAAGGCATGAATTTGAATTTGGAATGACAGCACCAAGTATTATCATTAGACAAATGAGAGTAGGAATAATATTAGTACACCATAAAATGGATATATCATGAAAACAACAACAGAAAGGGTCACAATCATGTTTAGGACCATGATCATGCATAGCAGAAAAACTAGGGAACTATAAAATCCACACTCATCAACAACATCAAACTGGATAGAGTATTTCTCTATCAAACTTGATGGACTTCCACACATCTTCAAGAAATCTAGCACAATTTGTGTGGACCCTTATATTTCTTTCCATCCATCAATGACTGAATTCAAGGATGCAAGTACTTCTAAGATTCTTTTTACTAAAAGAAATGACATCTTTCTAGTCCCTTAACATTGAGTTTCCTTGATTTAAGGACTTATACAACATCCATACCTCAATAGAAAAGGAGCATTCAAACAAGATGTGATCTTTCATATGCAGTTTCACATAAGTAACATATGTAATCTAACTATAAGCCTCTGCTTCTAGCATAGTCTGCGGTAGGTAATTTTTTATGAACAACCTTCTAGACATGTAAGTATAATCTCCTGGGTCCCTTGAAGCTCCAAATCCATATAAATAGGGGGACCCCTATTTCTCTCTCTAATCTCATTCCAAACTAGGGATAACGTCTCATAGTTCTTTCAAATTTCTTAAAGAATGCAAACTCCACTTCTCACTGTAGGTAATGCTGCTCAGTTTACAATCTTGAGGAAGACCTGATTTAAGACCATTCATTTCACCAAAGAAATATTTAAGCCTTTTCCGCTTAATCCAAGGTTCAAGCAATAGCTTAATACTTTTTGCATCCATAATATGAAATTCATTGAGCTAGAGAATATCTTGCCTTATCTTGAGAATATTGTTAAATAGACAAAAAGATTAATCTTTTTTTTAGGTTTTTTCTGCACTAATCCACCTACCCAAAGGGAGTTTTTTTCTTGTCTATGTCCTAGAATTAATAATGCAACGTGATTGAGAAACATCTCTACTTCTTCTAAAGCCCAAAACCCCTCCTTCTTGGTGAAGACAACATAATCCTATTTATTGAGATGGAGGTTTTTCTTCAATTCAGATGGATCCCATAGAAAATCACTACAATTTCAATCAATATAATCTAAAATAGAGCATGGAAGGGAAAAAACCAATACAAGTACATGCTAAAGAGGGCATACATGATAAGCTCAAGTCTAGCTTCCACCCATAGGAGATTTTACTTCCAACTCTCTAGCCTATTTTAGTCTTGTCCACCAAGCTTGCAAAGTAAAATCTAGACAATTTATCCATAAATAGAGGAACACCCGTGTATTTTGAAGGAAGGGTCCCCTCATCAATAAGAAAATATTTAGAGATAACCTATTTATCAAAACCTTTACTGAAGAAGGAATTTGTTTTGGAAAAATTAAACAAAGATCTAAGATACTTCAAACAGTTCAAGCATCTTCCTGATATGTGAGGCACTTTAGAAATTTGCATTTGACAATATCTTTGATCATTAGCAAAAATAAGGTGGGAAAATGAATTTTCCTTTGAAGCAGATAGAGGAAAGATATCTTTATTTAGCATTGAATTCTTCAGAAGATTGGTAAAACCCTACATAGATATCACAAATAAATAGGATGCAATTGGATCACCATGACATATCCTATTAGATGGATAAAAGGAAGTAGAGGGTTCTCCATTAACACGCACCTGATAGGAAGGTGAATGAAATATTTCCTCGAGCAATCTTATCGATGTAATTGGAAAGCCCATTTTGTACAATAAGGGAATTAAGCATTTCTAGCTCACAAAATCATATTCTTTTGAGATACAAATCTTATTAATTGATCTATTAAAATCATGCAGTATCTCATTTGTTAGAAGTACATCATATTTACTGTGTCCTCCATTCACAAAGGCGCATTGGGTAATACCAATTATAGAAGGCATGATAATTTGTAAACAATTTGCCATAAGCTATGAAATAATTTTGTACAGATCATTGCAAAGAGAAATAGGGCACCACATCTTGATATTAAAGGTGTCATCACCTGTAGGAATCATAGAGATAAACATAAAAGTTGATTGTGAGAACCTGTTACACTAAATGAGATTACTCAAAACATAAAACACAAATAATCACTAATTAATCACATACCCAAAAATATGGGTAAAATAAAACCGATTTCAACATTAACACCCACTTAAAAACATTTTAATAAGAGCCCAACATCTTTCTTGTATCCATATTATGCCAAGAATTTGATACAAATTGTTCTATCGTCTTAGCCACAACATATATATAAAGGAGAACAATAATCGTATATGCCACACAAATAAGCATTAATATGCTAACAAAAGTCTAATTTATTTGAAAAACCATATACAAACTTTTCCTGCCTGGGCCTGGGAGTACAAGGACGACTCTAGGACACACTAGACATCTAATCAACTTTATCAAAGATTCATTATTATAGCTCCTCTTTCTTCCACATGTTTGCATTCGTCGTTTCCGATTACCTTAAAAAAATGTGGCAAACCACAAGGGTGAGACCCATGTCCCAGCAAGAGATATAACCTCCAATAACATTTATTGCTTTCAACATTTTTAAGTAATTAAACAGTTAAGCAGTTTAATCAAATATAACAAATAAGATCAGCAGCAATGAGGATTAAGAAAATACATAAAGGAGCAGATAATAACTATCATCATTTATCTTGTTGACAATATAAGCAATTCAGTAGCATATGCATATCTAGCATCATGAGCAAGTCTAGTAACATAGAATATCTATCATTATGAATAAGTCTAGCCACATAAGCATAGCTAACAACATTAGCATGTCTAATAGGTTGAAAATATCAACATCCTAAAAAGAGCTAACAACAGAAGCACAACTATCTGGATAAGCATGATTAGCAGTATATGCATATCTAGTTACAAAGGCATGGCTAGCATGCTAAACATAACTAACAACATGAGATAGCTAGCATCATGATTATAATCAACAGTAGCAGTATAGTTATCAACATAATCATGGCTATTGTATGTACGCATCTACAATCTTAAGCATATCCACAACCTAAGTATATCTACTATCTCTTAATTGCACTAAGAATCATCTTTATGTAAAGATAACAAACAAGGGTTATCATCCAATGTGAAATATTGTGTATAACCCTAAACAAATATGCTACTCATTTGTATTACATCTTTTATTAAGACTTGGGGAATTTGAATCGTACCATTCAAAGTCCAACCGACCCATGCGAAGGGCTATTTGGTTCTGTACAAGATCTAGGAGTGCTGATATCCTAAGATCTCTTCCCCTCGGTCAGTATGCGTAAAAGGCAGTGACATATCAGTCAAAGCTGCCACCACAGCGAAATACTAGCCCACCTAGGTACATGTCACAATTTTAGAATCAAGGGTATTCAAACCCAATCACTGAGGTACAACTGTAGTTGTCCTCTAATCACATCATGTTATAATCACCAAGACATGACTGCAACGTTCTCAATCACATCAGATGTATGAGGCATGACCATAGCCAACCTCCACAATCTTCATTATGGATGACAAGGATATATCCTCAACCTGCCACCCCCACATACTCAATAGTATGTGCTCCAAGTTTCCCTTAGGAATACTCGTTTCACCATCCAACAAGTTCTGACACTGAAGATGGTTCTACGGCACAAGGCACTACATGATTAGAGTTGCACTTGATTAGTTATGCCAATTGAGTGAATTAAGGCTGCATCAAACAAGTGGACATACAAACCCTAATTCACTTCTAGCAAGCATATAAATATCACAACTTTGAAAAGATATAAAATGTGTGAAACATAATTTCTCATCTCATCATCACATGGTACTATTCACTTGTCATTCATGAGACCACACTAGTCATCATACTATCACAAGATATAAATCCTTTTCACAAAATCACATGGTAGCAACCCTTATCAACATAAGAGTATTACACCTCATTCATGGCTCAACTATGCCCAAAGGTCATTAAGACCATCATACTATTCCCTGGAAGATCATCATTATCTTTGCATGCCTTATAATAAGGCTCAACAACATCACTTACATATAATACACCAAATCAGCACAATATTGCATTAATGAGCTAGGAGATATTCATAAACAATCATAGAAGGGTTATATTAACATTAAGAACATTCCTTTATTACATTAACATGCATGGAATCTAGATATAATTAACCCTCATCATATTCATAATGCACATGTTTCACATAAGCAAGTATCAACCATGTGGCTATGACAACCACCAATTAACACATTAAGGTTATGATCATGTTAAGTAGGTTATTTCACCATCATTCCATCATGTAAGAATGTTAAACATGAATACTCATCTTTATCTATTTGCATTAGAGTTGGGTTCAACAAGATAAATTATATTAATGTTACTAATCATCACTTATACCCAAACCCTAACTCACGACATCCCCATTGGATCATAGATGCATAAGGTGAAACATCACCATCACATTACATACTATTATCAAGTATGAACCCACACATAAATCAAGGTGTAACCATTGGGTTATAGCATACTAGGGTTTCAACAACATTAACATAGTACTTCATGATTGCATTAGTCATTCAAGGACTATTCATATCCAATTACCATCATTTAGTTATATTAAAGCTAGGTATAACAAGATATACCTCATTAGGGTTACATATCAACACAATATGATTATCATCCCTTATATTCATTTGAGTGAATAGGTAAGACTACCTTATTAAGGGTAACCCTATATTTGTTCCATCATTATTCAACCCATATCACCATACCACAATGTCACCCAGAACCATTGAATGTTTAAAAGGTAAGACCATTGGTTGTTTACATAAGTAAACACCTTGGATAAACCACCTATGAAATCCTTGATTTCTTCTCCATAAAGAGTCACCATCTAACCCTAGACATCCCTTTATTAACAACACAAAAAGTTTCATTGAAGGTAGGGTAAAACCCACAATCGACTGTTCATTTAAAACAAGTTATCCATTGTCAACAAGTAAGCTCCTTAAGTTGATCATATAAAGGAAACCATATAAATCACATTATTAGGACCAACATATTACATTAGACATCATTCCACTTTATTGTAGGAATACATATTATATCTTGACCATTGGGTCAAGTTCATATATTAAAACCATCAATTATAGTATAGGTCTGACCATTGCATCAAGTTACCCAAGAAACCATTGGTCTAAGGCTTAATTGATGCTACAACTATTTGATTAACTCACAATAGGTTTTGTAGACCTGATCCACAATCATTAGTGACCATTAAGTCACCATAGGTTTTTAGATCAACACTATATTCATTAATCAACATCAAATATCAAACTAATATCACCATTGATTGATAGCATCATTAGGGTACTTTGTTGTTAATCACTAGGCTTCTAATTAGGCTAAAACATGACCTAAGGGGTGAACATCAGTTGAAACCTTTGGTTACCACCATCAATTGTCATGAATACAACACCATATGGTTGTTGCAATGGTACCATCATCGGGTCATGGGTTTATAGAAGAAATCAGCTTAAAACCCTAAAATTGACCATTGGTTGATAGGTGCTTAGCACCATAGGTTGTCAAACCAACCTGATCCAAGTCATATTATACCTTAGGAATAATTTACTCATCATCACATGATCATATATAACTGAAATCAGAACAGGGAACACTATAAAAATTGAAATCCAAGTCAAGCATTGCTTTTTAGTGCATGGATCATCATTTTCAAGCAAGAACATGATCTAGAAAGCTTATGGTAAGCAATAAACGTGGAGCAAGTTATAAAAATTGCTTATAATGAGAAAATTAAACCCCAAAATGAATAAATATTTATCAGGTAGGGTAGAAAATCCAAGCATAAGCTATGAACTCGTCCATCTAGCACCTTTCTTCATCAAATGAGCAAACCCTAAGCATAAGGAGCAAGAAAGGTAGGGTTTTAGAGCTTTAGAGAAATTTCTACCATGGAACAGAAAGGTTCCGACCTGGAGGAAGGTCAAAGGAAGGATAAGAGCAAGGGAAATGGAGAAGGAAGGAATAAAATAACTTGCCTTGGTCAAAATCCCTAGATGATGACCTTGGAAACCCTAGGTAGGGCTAAATGGAGCTCTAGGAGACCTTCTTCTCCAAAAAAAGGTTGTCTTCTAACATTGAGAACTTAGTTCCGTAGAAAAACAGAGTGGAGTCGTTGATCCATTTTATAGGAAAGAGAAAGCAAGCATAGATTTGTACTTGGGCAAGGAAGAGGTAAATATGCCCATGGATAAGGATGGAAGCAAGCATGAGGTGTAAAAGTAGCTTCCCCATGTTTCTATGGCCTCAAACTATTTAGAATATACAATCACACACACAAGAATCTTTTCCACCATCCTTATAGACCTGCTTAGCTTTCCTTTGTATAATTTTCTAGCCAATCACATAATTCATTAGTTGATAGCTACTAAAGGTTGCTCATCCGTGAAGGGGTAAACCCTAAAATACCCTTAGAGAAAACACCTTCAAACGAAGGATTAAATAGGTGCCCCATGGCTCAAAAAGAACAATAATGATGAGATAATATACAAGGAACATAATGCAAGTGATAAATTGCAAAGAAAACCTCTCAATTGGGTAAATTGCAGAAAAGTCCAAAATGTGCATAAAATTGCATAACTTGCTCAAATAGTGTCCAAATTGGAACAAATTTGAAACTTCAGATTGTCTTATGATTTCAAAGCATATCACAAGGTTATATTAGGGTTATAAGAATTCAATTATGATAATTAATCTTATTCAACTCATTAAGTAAGTTTAGGGGCCTTACAACTATAAACCCCTAACATGGATTTCACCCCCGAAATCTAAGGTACACAAATATGGGTACTTCCTTTGCAGCTCATCCTATTACCTTCACAAGATTACTTGCATATAATGGTGATGTCACATCATTCATACATATCTCATCTTGGGTTAGTATAAAACCCCCACCTAAGACGACATTTTCAATACGGAATGTAGAAACTTGTTGTGTCATCTGTACAACTCTAGTAGTAATGTTCAACTTTAAATTCTAGATATCATCCTAAAATTATATCTATTGTATCAACACATTACTCAAAATTCATACTTGCTAGCTTTTTACCAATCATGACATGTGTCCCATGCCATTCCTTGAAGCATATAAAAAAAGGCGATGTGTCCATCCTCCTTTTTTTTCTAGTTACACTAACACTGGAACACTTTTTAGTTCTTTTTCAACATCAAAAGAAATGCTGACGCTGGCACCTATCATTCCATACAAGGAAACATCTTTCCTATTCAACCTTGTTAGGGGTGAAACAACAACACTATCTTCACCTTACTAGGATTTACACAACCTACTTAGAAGACATATCATGATTCCATAAAGAAATTTTATCAACCCCATATCACTCTTGTTCAACTTATCTCATAGCTATTGGTGCTTCGGTAACCCTAAGGTTTTTGAAGAAATATTGATCATATTTGAAATACTTTGACATGTCATCATTCAAAGCTTGAAATAACTTGTATGACATGACTGGAACACTCTATTCCTCCTATTAATAAATTCTATTTGTACATTGGTTAGTCTAAAGGACATAACTCTAAACTCATCATGTATTTCATCCAATCTAACTCTTATGCATTGATATTTGATCATAGTTTTATCTTAAAGGAACACATTATCACATATCTATTAACCAACAAACCATCTATCCTTGATAGTGGTCTTACCCAGCTATCACTGAACCATACACAACATTATAGAATCATTTTTGTTTTTCCTTCCAAACAACATTTAGAGGGTCATCATCAACTCTCTCTCCCTCTCTCTCAATGGAAGAGGAATACTTGGAATGTTCATTTAATAAACATCTCCAACCTTCACATATTTCTCATATTATTAATACATCTTGGATACTAGGATTCATTACCTTATTATCCACCTCATGTGCTATAAGAAACTCACATCCTTATATCAGCTACTTTTACCAACGTAACAAATATAAAGACATATAAGAGGAGTCTTCCTAATTATTGGAAGGCTCAAAAGAAAAATCATCACAAACTTTATGAACTTGGAACCATATTCCAAACAACCTTATGCTATAATAAGCTATCCACCCTCATGTTTACAACAAATCCACACATACCAAGTGGAAATGATCCACTTGAAAGTTGTGCCCTGAAAAGAAAAGACACAAAGGGAAACACACTTTCCACATCATAGCAACATTGTTCAAGGTCACTAGCAAAAAGGTAACCAATTCTATTTTCATTGTGCAAGTTACAGCTTCTTATGTATCATTTTACCTTTTTCATTTCAGGTTCCTTGCCATTAGCATAGGAATCATCATGATTAACATATCTCATTACTCCTTCCTTGACAACTATTTATCACACTTGGTATGTTCTCTTATTTTATTATGTTTTTCAACCACTTATTGACAAGTAAATCATCATATTCCACATTTTCTTCATTAAATCGGGATCATCTCCCTTAATTTCTTTCACATGCCATGCTAATTTTTCATTAACACTTTCTTACACACATAGGTTGGTTTGATATTAACTCAGGTTCCACCTTATTTCTTTGTCATTGTTCCCATTCATCTTCTCATTTTGTACTTGTTATAGGAGTTCTCTCTATCTTATGTGGATTTCATACCTTTATTCACTTTATAAGCATAGACTTGTTTGTCTTTTACTTTATTATCTTCTTGAATCACATCTTCAAGAACTCCTCTTTTCCTTATTTGTATTCAGATTTAGATTTCATGGTGTTGTATCTTTCTTTTATATTTACCAGACATTCAAGTTTTGATAGATAATGATGCAATTCTCATCTTCTTTAAGGTAGGATTGAGATATTCACACCATGATTTCTTATTCATTATGCTCTTTAGATTGTCTCAAAATAACTACTTGATCAGATTAATCAGAAAGATAACAATCTAAGAGTTCCATACTTACTTATTCTTCAATAATTGAATACCTGGCTAGAGCACCCAAATAATGAGATTAGGCAGTATGCACCATATTTTTATGTCATATTCCTAACTTAGACATCATCCTAGCCCTAAGTACTAGTGTCCCTGTAGACTCAGTGAACCTAAAGCTCTGATACCAACTTGTGAGAACTCGTTACACTAAATGAGATTACTCAAAACATAAAACACAATCAATCACTAATTGATCACATACCCAAAAATATGGGTAAATTAAAATTGATTTCAACATCAACACCCTCTAAAAAACATTTGCATAAGAGCCCAACATCTCTCTTGTATCCATATTATGCCAAGAATTTGATATAAAATATTCTATTGTCTTAGCCACAACATATATATACAGGAGAACAATAATCGTTTATGCCACACAAATAAGAATTAATATGCTAACAAAAGTCCTATTTATTTGAAACACCATATACAAACTTTTCTTGCCTGGATCTGAGAGTAAAAGGACGGCCCTAGGACACACTAGACATCTAATCAACTTTATCAAAGATTCATTACGATAGCTCCTCTTTGCTGCCACATGTTTGTTTTTGTCACTTCCGATTACCTAAACAAATGTGGCGAACCACAAGGGTGAGACCCATGTCCTAGCAAGAGATATAACCTCCAACAACGTTTATTTATTACAACATTTTTAAGTAATTAAATAGTTAAGTAGTTTAATCATATATACCAAATAAGATCAACAATACTGATGATTAACAAAATACATAAAGGAGCAGATAATAACTGTAACACCCCTAACCTGGGTTAAGGCTTAACCTTAGGATTTTTTCTTAAGTAAGATACTTAAAAGATAATTATAATATTTTGAAAAGTAATTAAGGCTTCATGTGAACTTTATTGTCAAAATTGAACTTAATTGCAAACTATGTGTGCATTATATGAAAGTCTGAATGAATAGTGAATTTACCCAAGATGAGGGGTTACATTGCAAATGACACATGTGGAATGTGTTATGAGTGTTTTTGTATCATAATAAAGAGAGTGATGCTAAGTGGTGGCTTGTGGAAAGCCTAAATCCCAAGTTATAACTTGTTTGAACAATGCTAGTACCTTATACACCAATTTTGGTACAATTTGTAATTTACCCAATATGTGGGGTTAAAATGTAAATTACCACTTCTAGAGTGTCCCAACTCTCTCTATGTATCTTTTAGAGTAAAGAGAAATAAGGAGACACTATGTTTGAATATCCTTTGAGTGCCGATACTCTTGGTAATGAAGGACCAAGAATGAGTTGAAGGCAAGAGCCTTATATGTGTTGTATTGAGTTGTAGACTTGATATAAGGAGCCCTATCAACCAAGGAGCCAAAGTATGAGCCTCCTATCGATTTTTTGAGCCTTAGAAAAGGCCATGAAGGGCAGAGAACCTCAAGGAGGTGGCCCATGATGAGTTGCAAAGTTCCTTTTAAAAAGTGTATCAGGTTGCTTATTTAATGAGATAAAGATGAGATAACTTGCCCAACAAGATAAGTAAGGGCTGAGATATTATCTCTAGGTTATCCCCAAGACTCTTGCATGACAATATATACATGTGTACATGCATGGCCACATGTCAACCATGCATCTCCACGTGTCATCTAGTAGCATGAGGGGAAGACACCTCATATATGCTTTATCTCATGAAATCAAGTATATATACTTCACCTTTCACCAACTTATGAAAGTTTATGATCCTCATAACCATTCCCCTTGGATATATCATGCAAAGACCCTTAGGTATCGTTCAAAGAACCTCAAGGAGCTAGGAGAGATCGAGCACCAAGCTTTAGGTAAGGCTTTGGTCACCTTCAACCTTGGTTGAAGTAGGATATCGGGTTATGGATATTCTTTTCTTTCCTTCTTCACCAAGTGCTTAGCTATGGTCGTCTCTTATCCATGGAGGAGATGTGAACGAGCCCTAGACCTTGAATAAGTTCTTCTTCAACCTTAGTACATGAAGCTCTGGAGATTGGAGCTTTGAAGCTATTCACAAGGTGGGTTATATAACTTGAACTCTATCATGTTATTATTCATCACCTAAATTTCTATACTCAATGAACTATTTTTAATTCTGAAAATCTTCTGAAATAGTTGATGACTTTATGAGTTCTAGTAGTTTCTTATACCTGTTTCCATAAACTAGAATAGATATAATGAAGGTCTAGAGCTTGAAGAAGATGGTATCACTTCATAAAGTGATTTCGGGTTCAAGCACCCAAGCAAGTATCTCTTACCTGATATGGTAATATACATGCACTGGTTGCACGATATGCTTGTGAGATTATATCTCCTTGCACGATATGGAATTAATTTCCTACCTTTAGACACGATATGGTGTTAACCATAAACCCTTGCACGATAGGAAGTCAGGTATAGACTCCTTGCACGATACAAGAACAAGTGTATACTTGTGAGAAAATATGACACCCTAGTTGGGTACCCGATATGAGTAAGTTAAAGCAAGTATTCCTTGCCCGATATGATTATGTAATATACCCCTGGTACACGATACCTTGAATCACACATTTGTTGCATGATATGAATAAAAAAGTAAACCCTTATGCACGATATAAGGCATGGATTCTAAGTGTAATCTGATATGGTTGAAACACCTCAACCCGATATGAAACTCAAGATAGGGTTAAACCGATATGGGGATAAAGGATATCTCATACAAGATATGAGCCATGCCCTTTGTATGATATGGGAGATACCCATTTACCCTTATATAAAATACAAATCTAAAACTACATCTCTTGCACAATAAGAGATAGTGAACACTCTAAACGATATAGAGTTGGGTAATTCCTAAGTGATGGGTAAGCCAATATAAGTGGTGAGTGATACCACATGGACGATATGAATGATGCCTCTTTAAGGATAGGGAAAGTACCTACTCCTACCTTGTGAATTATATGAGGTTCAACTCATACTTCATGCACGATATGGCATAATTTACCCAAGTTTATGGAAAACCCTAGATGAAGGATTGAACCCGACACACCTTACCCTTTGTGTAATGGATTGTGGTATAATAAGATACCTAGTTTGTCAAGTAATTATATGAAAAGGCTGATCCATGAAGGAATGAAGGGGTTATGAGACTAAGGGTCTACCTAATCGGGTAAAACGATATGTTACCCAATATGTTTCCTGATATGTTACCCGATATGGTACCCGATATGATGACCTTAAAGGGAAACTGATATGATATCTTGTATATATACCTCTCAAATGATATATGAGGAGGCACATGCTCTATGCCCGATATGGTGCATAGCTTATGCATGATATGTCACCAAGCACATAGCTTATATCCGATATGGGGTCAAGCATCTAGCTCATACCCGATACAAAGCTAATTTGAAATGATAAGATCTAAGTGATAGTCCATCCGATATGGGTACATGATATGTTAATTAGGGGATACACCCTAAAACATGACCTGGTGATGTGGTTACACCACATGCCTGATATGGATACATGACATGAAGTAAAGAATGTGGTTTAAAGTATAATATGATAATACACACATCTTGATACCCAATATGATAGAGACATTCGAATCGTGAGTAATTGACTGAGTGACATATGTTGAATGTGGTGTTAATCAAAAGATGATGTGAATTGTTAATGATGGACTAATATTCCTCAAGAGGAGGATTGAACCAAAAGTATGATGTAATCAATATCCTAGTAAAGATGAGAGAGAAACTCATACTTTGTGTTGATAATCATTTAATGATAAATAATGAAAATAGGTAAGTATGATTGCATACTTATGATATCGATATATGCTCCTAGATGTGTGGAGCAATGAATTAGGGTTGCACTGATAATATGTACTTGAAACCCTATTCGGATATAAAGGGAAACCCTAACCCTAATAATGTGAAGGTTGTATTTCTCTTATTGCATAATACTTGTGAGGCATGTTAAATACTTATATGACAAGTATAATGTTTAATGGCTACGTACCCTGGCATAGCTATATTGCAGCTGACACGAGATGTCCTACTAAGCCTAAGTGGTCTCGTACTGACTAAAACAAGGGAGGTCATGGAAACTGGCTCTTCCATTGACCTTATATGGTACCAACTTGTGAGAAGTTTGTGGTCGGTTGGAGATGAATGGGGTATGCTTCATCTCCTCAGGGCATAAGTGTGATTGTGAAATATGTTCAGCTGTATAACATATCTGCTTAAGGATCGAATATAAAAAACATTGTTTGATGTGCAATTCAGTTATACATCTCAGTTGATAGGTGTTATTTATGTTTCTTTACATTCCTTGCAAAGAAGATAGATGAATTATGACTCTACCATGGGTAGATGCAATGTTCTCCTTGAGGAAGGAGATTATCTTATTCTGTTCATATAATGATTAATCATGCATGTTAATATAAAAGAACCCTGCTCAGTTTTTATAATGTTTATCATCAATAATAATATGGTCGGCAGAGAGTTATATCTCTCACGAGGACAATTGTCTCACCCCGTGGGATCCATAATTTTTAGATGGACAAGCACGAAGCGGTGGAGATCTTTCTATATAGGAGGATAAATAGTTGTGGCAGCAGTGACAGCTCACATTGAGTGTACTATCTATCATGTCTTGTAGATAGAAGTCCTATGTGTCATCTCTGTACTCTCAGGCCCTTGGAGTTGGTTCATAATGGTTTCATGAATAATATGAGATTTTGGGTTGTATGCCTTGAGGTTTTATGTTGCTCCAGTATGTATTTTGATAGAGGAACTATTATATGTTGTCCTCAAGATGAGATGAAATAATGTTGTATAATGTAAATCAAGATATGTATGAGTTTTGGATCTTTCAATAAAAGTTTTCTGATCAAGGTTCTCTTTGCAAAATGGTTTAAAATTTTAGTGATTTTTGTTAATATGTTGATTAAGTTTATTCTGCTTAATTAGTAACAATTTGTTTGTCAGTTTGATGACTGTCGCTACAAGTTTGGTGATGGAGCTTCCACTCACGTGGAATTGTGTGCACCACTAAAAATCTTAAAGATAGTAAATCTTTAAGTTTAGCCTTGCTTATACTAGATTGAGAACTCTACCCATGTATGCTAAGATACATGGAAGCCTTATCGTAGTATAGTTAAGGGTCAAATCCATGGGACAACAGTCTTGTTGGAGGCAACAAGATGGAAAACGTTGGAATTTCACTTAACCTCTTAACAGTCGGTATTTAAATCAAAAGGTTGGTTTGATTGTTTTTAAACTAAGTGCAAGTAAAGTAAAGCAAGTAAGTAAATTTAAGGATGTTAACAATAATAAGGAGCCACTAGGATGTGATCGGCTTTCACCGTTACTACACATGGATCAAAACATGCAACATAAAACATAACCTGCAATAGGAGTCTAAACAGTTAGTATCTTTGTAGATTTAGTTTCCTTTCGGAGAACTAACTACGAGAAGTGTGGGAATGTTGCAATGCCAGCCATCCCCGAATGAATGGTCACTTACTTTACATCATTCCCTTCGCAAAGTGTGTTCCTCGACTTATCAAGGTTATACTTTCAGACGTCAACTGATTCCATTTCATAGTATGAAAGTACAACGATGGAAGTGAGTTTACTCTACTTCTTGAAAAACACTCCTAGATACCAAAATAGATGCATGGTGGATACATGAATCCATAACCAACATTCAACCGAGATTCGAATCTAATAGTACAAACGTAGACAATTCATACTAAAAGATAAAAGATAACACGAGTTGGTGATCAAGAAACAAGCATTCATTAAATGATTGATGTCGAACTGAAAAGAAGGTATATCTCTATTACAAACTATGGATTACATTGCATGAAATGAAAACATGGGTAGCGGGGCTACTCCCCGCACCCTAATAAATGAGACTACTCGCTCATAGCTAGGACAAAGAAGGAGGTGAGAAGAGAGAGAGAGAATGTCATCCCCACAAAGGAGAGAGGAAAGTCAACCCCTTGGACAGAGAGAGAATGATGATCTTCACACTTCACAAGTTGCTCGATGATGAGGTTTCCTCTTCCCACCTTCTTTGGTGAAGAGAGAGAAAGCAGCTTTAGGATGGAGTGTGGATCTCAGACCATCAACCTTTGGGCGGAGGATGGAGGTTGGAATAGCTCTGGAGTAGTAGAGGTAGCCTCTGGGTGTCTGAAACTTACCTGTCTTGGGGAGGACCCTTTGGTTCTTATTTATAGGCCTTAAGTGAAGTCCAAACGGTTTGGTCAGTTTTGGGTCCAAACGGTCTTGAAGACCGTTTGGACTCTGAGACCGTTTGGACCCCGAGACCGTTTGGACTCATGCGGTCTTGGGACCGTGTGACTCCATGCGGTCTTGGGACCGATTGGCTTCATGCGGTCTTGGGACCGTGTGACTCCATGCGGTCTTGGGACCGATTGGCTTCATGCGGTCTTGGGACCGGTTGGCTTCATGCGGTCTTGGGACCGTGTGAGTCCATGCGGTCTTGGGACCGGTTGGCTTAATGTGGTTTTGGGACCGTTTGAGTCCATGCGGTCTTGGGACCAGTTGGCTTCATGCGGTCTGGGGACCATTTGAGTCCATGCGGTCTTGGGACCGGTTGGCTTCAAGCGGTCTTGGGACCGTTTGAGTCCATGTGGTCTTGGGACCATTTGGCTTCATGCAGTCTTGGGACCGTTTGGCTTCATGCGGTCTTGGGACCGTGTGAGTCCATGCGGTCTCGTGACCGGTTGGCGTCATGCGGTCTTGGGATCGTGTGAGTCCATGCAGTCTTGAAACCATGTGAGGCTTTTGTGATTTTTTTGTGTCTTTTCTTGTAAGTAAAAAGAGAGAAAAGTTAATCTAACAATATATTTATAATAAGAGAGGAAAGTTAAGAATTTTATCTAATTTATCTGAGAAAGAGTGTGGAAAACTGAGGAAAATTACTAAGATATCATCACAGAATTGGAGGTTATCACCCCCCCAACTTAGAGTCTAGCTTGTCCTCAAGTTAGATAGAGCTGAGGCATGTAATGGTGAGGCGATTTTATTTAGTTAAGATTTCCATACTCTTGCTCCAATTCTAAACTCGAGATCTTCTAAGGTTGTATCTGAGCTTTTTGCCTTAACTCTTTCAGGTATTGAGAGTTGCTTGGATCTCAGGTTTCTTCCATATCTTGTGGCCTGCATTAGGACCACTTTTTTTATCATGTGCATGTCGTTGACTCTAATCAGTTTTATACTTCTGTGAAATTCTTACCGGAAGCTAGAGTGAGTATGAGGGTTGGCTAGAGGCTTGATGTGTAACTCCCCTTTCAAGTGGGGGAGGGGTTGTCTATGCTTTTAGGATATCACTACCGGGCACGATACATCTGCCTTTGTGAGGGCAGCTGAATCTACCGGCCAGGTGAGTCCTTTATCAACCTTTCATATATTTGGATACCTTAGGGTTTCACTACCGGGCATGACACATCTGCCTTCGTGAGGGCAGCTGAATGTACCGGCCGGGCGAGACCTTTATTAGTTCTTCATATAGGTCCTTATTCATGGCACAACTCTCATATTTTTATTCAATACTTTGGCTTTTATTCGTAAACTCACAGGCTTAGGATTTGGATTTCTAGGAATTTTGATTTGGGCGGCCAAGCCTCTTTTATTTGAAGAGAAGAAAGCTGTTCTTAGAGTTGTTTGACATGCACTTATTTGGTTTCTACTAGTGGTCCACTTGCAAGGCTTCATGATTTGGATGTCACCTGATGTCCCTCTCGTCCTTGAGATTGTTTTGGCTTATTTCGGCCTTGATGTTGACATGTGGGGAGTCAGATGTAGAAATGACGCAAAAGCATGAAAATCAAGAGTGGAGAGAAATTATTAATTCACCATTACATGACTAAGTGCTATTTTTGTTATTACTTTTGAGGACTAACTGGGTTCTAAGGTTAGCTGGGGATGACTTTATTCCAAGAGGGATGTTCTGCTTTATGTGCAAGGTTTATTTTAACAGGGAAATTATTTTAAAGCCAAAATTAAATGTGCAAAGGAAGTTATAAGATTTGTACAGAATTGAAAGAAAAGGTAGAGAGGGAAGTGTTTAGAAATGATACCTCGCCCTTGTCCAGTGTACTCCCCCCTAACTTATCACTCACTCTGTCCTCAGAGTGTCAAAGTGATAGGTTGAGAAGTACAAGGACAAGGGCATCAGGCATCTGTTAGTCCGTTATTAGCGCCATGTGTTCGAAGGAGATTAGCAGCAAACTTTCCTCGCAACGCATGGTAATCCACATGTAGCATGTCCTCTACTGGTCATCCAAGGACTATAATGGTGTACATCCAGTAGAGGACGTGGAAACCACAATCGTTTGACTCACAGATCTGTTGTGGACAGTTGTGGCTGAAGGCGGGGCGATGAAAGTGTTCTTTAACGTATGCCCGTGTGTGTGTGCTGAGAAGGTCATGTAGTTGGTCAGCACACTCCTTTGCCACCTCCTCCGTAGGCATTCTTCGTGTTGTAGTATATTGTTGCTGATTTGGATTTTACTAGCTGTCAGAACTGTTGTATATGATTGTTGTTCCATCATGAAGATTTGTTGCCAGCAACATCCAATGTTCTGCTTGAAGGAAAGGAAGCATGATGAACTTCAGAGTCGTGTGTTGGAGGTAAGAAATGAGGGCCTCAGTTGTTCCAAAGTTCTTTAGCTTTAAAAGATCGTCCTTCATGTATGCTGATGCCATATAGGTTGTAGGGTAGTTCTGACCGAGAAGATATTGATAGGCGGCCATTAGACTCACGGACAGAGACCCCTTTATCTGTACAGTTTCTCGTAGTGCATCTGCCATGACTAGGATATCATCGGCTATAAAAATGAGGTCATTTTTCTCAGCATAAAGCCTTGACATGATGAGGCAAAGTTCATTATCGGAGAGGCTGTTGCAGGCGCTGAGGACAAAGTTGGGGAAAGTTGGTGTAATGGCAGATAGGGGAATCATTTGTGAAGGTGATCTGTTGATGGTAGCCCCAGTTAGCAATTCGGTAACCCCTTCATCATCCGCCAGATCAAAAGAGTAAGGGTCCCATTTCTTCTTCTCGGGAACTTTGGCAGGATGTTGTTTCTCCAACTCCTTTATTGTTTGCCTGAATGGCTGTTTTGGAGGATGTTGGATGGCCGAAAAGAGATAGCGAGGAACGTCGTTAGGTTTCATAGTTGGGTCCTTGAAGAACCGTGTATAACAGATTAACTCCCTGGCATAGTGACCTCGCATAGAATGGAAATCGTCTGTGGCCAGTTCGGTAAAAGGGATTTGCTGGTTGAGCGCTTAGATATGACGTATGACGTAGAAAGCGCAATCCCTAGAACCTTCTTGAGTTTGGGCGTGGGGGTTGATGATTTGGAACCAAGGTTGGCTCCAATTATTGCAGAGGGATGGGCAAGCAACCCAGATCAATTTTAGGAGCCGGAATGGAATGCATCTGGCCTCCCCGTCCTCTGTTCCAGCGAAATTGATTATTCCGACTCGTAGTTCAGTGGTGCAAAAGTTGTACACCTTGGCATCCCGAACCACGGTGTCCACAATCATTAAAAGCCAGTGACCAGAGACTTGGAAGGGCACTTTAATATAGCGTGCCTTTCTGGCGATTCCCCTCTGCAACTGTTTGATTGATTTGCTTTGTAACTTTTTGTATATGAGACTCATAGCAAGAGCAGGTGATGCATTAAGGACGGGTTGCTGCCGCTTAGAGCTTCTATAAGTTTCGATAGAATTGGCAAGGAGGACCCGGAAGACTGCCATCTTTACCGTTGAATGTGGTCGAAGGATGGAGCGGAAGTCTTCACGTGTCAACTTGTGCTGAGTCTTCGTATTTTGGTAGATAATATCGCCCCCGTCTTTGGCATCATCTACTATAGGGTTAAGGATGAAGATGTCTTGAGCATCGAGAGTAGAGATTGCCGTCATGTCAAGATCATGCATTTTGTGCGGTAGAGGTGGCGGCGGGGGTAGCTCTTGCGGAGGGAGGGGAGAAGTCGGCTCTAGATTATCTATGTATTGTTGCAGATCTTCATCCTTGTCTGAGTCAGAAGCTGATTCCAGATCTTCGTCTATATCCAAGTTGACTCTTTCTAGATCGTCTTGCTCTGGGGGAAAGGGCACCGATAGGTCTGGTGCAGAAAGGTGTTGAGCTGATGTTGCTTGTTGTTGGCTTGTGCTGGTTCTGAGTAAACATTGTTGGAACTCAGCAAAAGCTGCTTCTTTAGCATATTCCCCCATGGATCCCATTGTTGAATAGTCGAGGAATTGATCCCCATAAGACATATTAACATTGTCATTGTGCATCGAGGATTTGGGATCTTTATCACCGTCGTGGTGATCTTTTTGTTTTGATGCGGCTCCTCGGCTTGTTCCCTCCCCAAAATTGCCTGGGTCATCAGATTGGTCATCTGAGGAGGTGCTATTATTGGAGTTAGCCGAGGAGTCAGAATCGTTGTCCTCATCTTCGTCTTCTTTGCCTTCTTCGTCGGCAGCCACCTCTTTTGTGTGCTATTGTGTAGTCTTTTTGCACTACCGATGGGTTGCTTGTAGCTCATCGAATGCCACTTGCACATGCACGTGGGATTCGAGTAGTGCATCGTGTGTTTCCATAAGATCTGAGTATCGTCCCTCGGAAGAGAGGAGTCGCATTGTAAGATCTTGTACATGAGCTCGTAGTTGGGTAAGCTCATTGTTTGCTGACTCCTCTTGGAGACTATGGAGCTGTGTGAGGGTGTTGTCGATGTCATCCAAGCGCGTTGTTAGAGCAGCTTGTTACTGCTTAAGGTCGCACATGGTCTCTGCATAGAGATCCTATCAATTTGCTTGGCCAGTGCTTCTTGCTGGCTTTTTGCTCCAAGGACCAGCTCAGGCAAGTTTTTGTAGTGGTCATCGATGTGATCGACTTGCTTGGCCACTACGTCCTATCGTTGTTGAATACTTTGGAGGATGCTGGGCAAGGCGTTGTTCTGCTCGTTGATCTTGGCGACCTATTGAGAAATACCCGACACACAGGAAAAAAATAGATTGCATTATGTTAGAGGGGTCGGTGAGGAGGTTTCGGATGGCGTCAAATTGACGTCAGAATTCCTCACCGACATTTGAAAAAGGGACCCCAGATGCAGAAGGGTGGTATGGTTGGGGTCGAGGTGGAAGGGTGGTAGTGCCTTGCGAAAGAGACACTGGTGATGGTCCCGCGAACTGCATGGTGACCGTAGATGGGTTCACCAGCGGTGTCGGGGTGGTGGCGGATGAAGGGAATGGTAAATGGCTGGGTGAGATATGAGGGAGTGAAAAAGTTGAGGAAAAGAGGGTGGAGATGGGAGCGGAGAATGTGAAGCCAGGTGTTGGAGCAGAAAAGGGGGTGCTCGGGGAGAAAGATGGGGAAGTGGAAGATGTGGGTGGAGGGATTGTTGTGGAGGGAGGTGGGATGGTGGTAGATGGTGGGAGGGTGGTGGATGGGAGTGTGGTGGGGGTGGGGGTGGTGATCTCATCATGTAGGCTCATGATGAAAGAATCCAAAGAAGTGGTAGTGATTGGTTCCTCCGGAGGGGGGCGTTCTGTCTCCGGTTGTAGCTTTGATGTTGGCGTCCCCGACAGCTATGGTGGTTGTAAACGTACCTTAGATGGTCATTTTACTGGTATTTTTGTTACCCTAGCTGTCGGGGCGGTTATGCTAAGCTCTGTTTGGCCCTCCGTGGTTGTCTTTTCTTGTATTTTGACGGAAGCTAGGAGTTTGATTATCTCTTCGTCAGTAAAGAGAAGTTTGTCCTTGTCGTAGTTCACTAGCTCCGGAAGCGGTAGCAAGGTCCTGGAGGATCTGACTGTTGGGCAGAAAATGTAGTGTAATTTCGCATCCTTTTCCTTGATAATATAGAAATTTTTCAAAGTTTGCTCATTGGTAAGGATGTCGCCCTTGATCTTCATGCATTGAGGGAGCAATCTATCCATTTTGAGGTATTTGATAATGGAAGTTATGTGCCCGCCCATGCAGATTTCTTTCCCTATGGCGTAGGCTGAAAATTTATGTATCATGTGCCGTCCAATGTTGACCGACATTCCATTCAGAATGGACCATAGAAGGAAAAGGTCGGTGGTGATAACATTTCCTCCCTCTGTTCTGGGGAACAGCGCACTGGTCAGAATTTTGTGGAGTGTGCGGACGAACCCAAAATGAATGTTGGAGGCCTTGCAGGTCTTTTCCTCGTAAGTTGGGATTCCTGTTAGTGTTTTCCAGAAGCTGTGTTTATTGAATTGGGAGTTGTCCGTGCCAACAACTTGGGGATTTTTGAGTTGGTCCGGGTTGTCTATGAAGATTTTGTTCAGAAGATTTTCTGTTATAACGACGGAGTTTCCAAAGAGTTTGGTGACCAGCCTGCGGTCACCTCCGTTGCTTGCTCTGTGCGTAATGTCCACCGCTTCTTTGGTGAGATGTGTGAAGAATTCAGTAGTCGTCTCGGCATATGAAACTTCGGGGGCAAAGCACAGTCTGGAGAGATTGGCGTTGTCTAGCATGGTGAGGATTCTGTCGTAGATCCCCATCTTGAGTAGTACGCTTGAGCAGACGTACTTTGTTGGTTTTAGTACTTTGTCGATGAGGGGAGGGTGTGGATGTAGAGGTTTTCTGGTGGTGGTGCGGTGGTGGTGAGTACTGAGAAGATGGGGATGGTAGGGGTGGTAGTGGCAGGTGTTGGGGCAGACTCTACAAGGGTTTGTTCCCTAGCGGTAACGGGGTGGACTTGCTTCCTTGCCTACTTTTTTGGGGGTTGTTCGGTCGCAGACTCTTGGACCTTTCGTTTCCCCTTGGACTTTTCAACTGGGGATCCGTCTTCAGAGTTATGCTCGTATTTAGAGCCTTCATCACTGGAAGAAATTTCTTCCACTTCTTCTTCAGGCTCCTCAGCTAGACATTTGTTGATGCGGTCAATTTCACATAAGACTGCTATGATGGTGACCTTTGGTGGGGCCTTTCCAGTCTTGTTGTAGTCATCGACGATCTTTTGGAGCTTTTTACAATTTTCTAGTAGTTGTTCCCTTGTCTAGAAGGGAGCGTCTTCATTTCTGGTGGGTTGCTTTGCTGTTGAAGCCATTTCTGAAAATGGAAGGTCATGTGTTAGAATAACGGGTTTATTATAAGGAAAAGAAATTGGATTTTGTATATGCTTATGTTTTAATGAAATAGAAGCAGTTTTGAAAGGCCAAACGGTTTTAGTACCGTTTTCCTTCAAACGGTTTGAAGACCGTTTGGCTCCAAATGGTTTGAAGACCGTTTGCCTCCAAACGATTTCTGGACCGTTTGCCTCCAAACGGTTTCAGGACCGTTTGCCTCCAAACGGTTTGAAGACCGTTTGGCTCCAAACGGTTTCAGGACTGTTTGGCTCCAAACAGTTTGAAGACCATTTGGTTCCAAACAGTTTCAGGACCGTTTGGATCCAAACGGTTTGAAGACCGTTTTGCTCCAAACGGTTTCAAGACCGTTTGGAAGGTGAAACGTCAGAGGAGCGGCAGGCGCAGGTAGAGGCGAAGCTGGCGGCGATAGCGAAGGCGGCGGTGATAAGGATGACGATGGTGGTAGAAAAGGAAGCCACGGAGGCATCGAAGAAGTCGGCGATGGTAAAGACGACAGTGGTGCACAGACGAAAGCGCCGATGATGCGGCGCTCAGGGCTACCTTGCAGCAACGGGCGGGGAAGACGATGGTGATGCGAGGAGAGGCGGTGACTGAGGTGCGATCACTGTGAGGACACACGGAACTGGGAATGATGGCAGTGAAGAGAACCGGCATTGCAGGTTGCGCGGGAACGAGAGCAGAGATGGAACAGTGCACCGAGGGTTTTAGAAAGCTCGAGAGTCGAAAGAAGGGAGAAGGAGGAGGGGGTTATATTTATAGGAATCGGGGGTTGACCTTACAAAATCCCGAGGTCAAATGGTTTGAAGATCGTTTGGCCCCAAATGGTTTCAAGAAAGTTTGGCTCCAAACGGTTTCAAGACTGTTTGGCTCCAAACGGTTTGAAGACCGTTTGGCTCCAAACGGTTTCAAGACCGTTTCGCTCCAAACGATTTCAAGGCCATTTGGGAAGGCAACGGTTATTTTGATTTTTATATTTTTATGTTTATTTTGGTTATGTGAATTTTTATATTTTTATATGATAAACCTAAGACGAACAAAGGAGACAGAAAACAAAGATAAAAAGGTGATACTCAGATCTTGGGTTTCCTCCCAAGTAGCGTCTGGGTTTTACATCGCTGGCTCGACGAGGTTTTGATTTTGTTATGGTGATGTTGTGGCGTTTCTGATCTCAATAGTCTGTCTCGGCATTTTTCCCATTGGAGTATAGTATTTTTTCAATCGATGGCCATTAACAGTCCTTTCTCCTCCATTGTCATTGACAATTATGATGGCTCCAGTCAGGTATATATGTTTTATGGTGAAAGGCCCGGACCAATTTGTGCGGAGTTTTCCGGGGAACATTTTGAGCCTGGAGTTGAAAAGAATGACTTTATCTCAATTGGTGATGTCTTTTCTTTTTAGATGACCGTCGTTCCACATCTTGGTTTGTTATTTATAAATCCTAGCACTTTGATAAGCGGTCATTCGAAGCTCCTCTAGTTCTTGTAGTTGGAGTTGTCTATTTTCTCCGGCACTTTTGAAATCAAAATTCAGTTGTTTAATGGCCCACCAAGCCTTATGTTCCAGTTCCACTGGAAGATGACATGATTTCCCGTATACCAAACGGAACGGGATTGTTCCAATTGGTGTTTTATAAGCTGTTCGGTAAGCCCAAAGGGCGTCGGGAAGCTTGGTGGACCAGTCAGTGCGGTGTTTATTGACTATTTTTTCTAAGATTGCCTTCAGTTGTCTATTTGAAACTTCAACCTGACCACTGGTTTGTGGATGGTAAGGCGTGGCAACTTTATGGTTAACTCCATATTTCTTTAAGAGGGATTCAAAGCTTCGTTCCAAAAAATGGGTCCCTCTGTCGGATATGACAGTTCGGGGGACTCCAAATCTAGGAAAAATGATGTCTTTAAACATCTTAATGACTGGTTTGGAATCGCAGGAAACTGTGGGTATAGCTTCTACCCATTTTGAGACATAATCTACTGCAACTAGTATGTAGGAGAAACCATATGAATAAGGAAAGGGGCCCATGTAGTCTATCCCCCACACGTTGAAAAGTTCGATCTCTTGCCACATGGTGAGGGGCATTTCATTCCTTTTAGATATGCTGCCAGAAAGTTGATATTTGTTTCATGATTTTACAAAATCATGGGAATCGCTTGCTATTGTTGGCCAAAAGAAACCTGCGTGCAAAACCTTCATGGCGGTCTTTTTTGCACTCATGTGTCCCCCAGTGGGGCCGGAATGACAATGTTCTAAAACAAGGGTAATCTCTTCTTCAGGTAAGCAGTGACAGAAAAGTCCGTCTGCGCATAGGCGAAAAAGGTAAGGTTCGTCCCAATAGTATTGCTTTACATCGTGGAGGAATTTCTTTTTGTCGTTATGAGAGGCGGAAGGGTGAATGATTCCTGTAGCCAGATAATTAACTATATCGGCATACCAGGGGAGTCCATTGGTAACTTTCATTAGCTGGTCATCTGGAAGGGGGTCTCGGATAGGTACTTTATCGTTATCCTTCACTTCAATGCGGCTGATGTGATCGGTGACGACATTTTCCACTCTTCTTTTGTCTTTGATTTCTAAATCAAATTCTTGAAGAATTAACACCCACCGGATAAGTCGGGGTTTTGCATCGTGCTTCTGAATTAGATATCTTATGGCGGAGTGGTCAGTGTAGACTATAACCTTGGCTCCAATTAGGTAGGAGCAGAATTTCTCGAATGCATAGATGACATCTAAGAACTCCTTTTCATTAGTGGTGTAGTTCTTCTACGCTTCATCTAGTGTTTTAGATGCGTAGTATATAGCATAAGGTTTCTTGTCGATTCTCTGCCCTAACACGACCCCTATGGCATAATCATTGGCGTCACACATGATTTCAAAAGGTTGTGACCAATCCGGGGCTCTTAGTATGGGTGCGGAGATTAAAGCATTTTTCAGAGTTGAGAAACTTTGTAAGCATTCTTGATTAAAATTGAACTCGATGTCTTTGGTTAGCAGTTGGGTCATGGGTTTTGCTATTTTTGAGAAATATTTAATAAATCTTCTATAAAACCCCACATGACCCAAGAATGCTCGTACTCCTTTTATGTCTTTTGGTGGTGACAATTTTGAGATAACATCAATTTTTGCCTTGTCCACCTCAATCCCTCTGTCACTCACTCTGTGTCCGAGGACGACACCTTCAGTTACCATAAAATGGCATTTTTCCCAATTCGGGATGAGGTTCGTTTCCTCGCATTGTTGTAAGACTTGTCCAAGGTTGAGTAGACAGTTATCAAAGGAATCTCTGTAAACTGAAAAATCATCCATGAATACCTCCATTATAGATTCCGTTAATCCTACAAAAATAGCAGACATGCATCTTTGGAAAGTAGCAGGTGCGTTGCACAGCCCGAATGGCATTCTTCTGAAAGCATAGGTCCCAAAGGGGCAGGTAAAAGTAGTTTTCTCTTGGTCTTCCAAGTGTATAGGGATTTGGTAGAACCCGGAATAACCATCTAGATAACATAAGAACTTTTGATGGGCTAAGCGTTCTAGGACTTCGTCAAGAAAGGGCAGAGGTTAGTGATCTTTTCACGTTGATTTGTTTAGTTTTTTGTAGTCGATACACATCCTCCACCCCGTCACAGTTCTTGTAGGTACTAACTCATTCTTGTCATTTAGCATGACAGTGGTTCCTCCCTTTTTGGGGACCACTTGGACAGGGCTGACCCATTGGGAATCTGAAATTGGGTAAATTATGCCAGCTTTCAGCAATTTGAGGACTTCAAGGTGAACCACTTCTTTAAGATTGGGGTTCAACTTCCTCTGGTGCTCTCTTGACGGCTTAAATTCTTCAACCATGGGCAGTCTATGCATGCATAAGGCTGGGTTTATACATGTCAGGTCAGTTATTTTGTACCCAATGGCTTTCTTGTGTTTCTTTAGTTCAACAAGAAGCCTTTCTTCCTGGTTTTCCGTCAGAGTGGAACTGATGATAACTGGACATAAGTTTTCTTTGTCCAAGAAGACATGTTTAAGTCCCGTTGGTAGAGTTTTCATCTCGGGAGCCTTGGGTGCTTCCATTATTTCTAAAATAGTGATAGTTTTGAGCTCCTCAAAGGTGGCTGTTGGCACTTCTTCAGCTTTCTCTAAGTGTTGCAAGCATTGTTGAACCAATTCATTGGCTGAGAATTTGACTTCTGGATTTGTTAGAACATTCTCTAACTCATCAGATGGCTTGGATATTTCCAATTGGGACATTTGATGTATTGCATCTAAGAGAAAGACCTCCTCTTGAATGCTGGGACCTTTCATGCTATTGAGAACTCGGAATTGAATTGCTTCTTTTCCCAGTCTTAGGATGATCGTGCCAGCTTCAACATCAATGAGCACCCTGGCTGTGGCAAGGAAAGGTCTGCCAAATATTATTGGGTACCTTAGATCCTCCTTGATATCCATAATGACAAAATCGCATGGGACATAGGCATCTTTTCCTATCCTGACTGGAATATCTTCAATAATTCCTAGGGGCATTGATAGTGGAATTAGCTAACTAAATTGTCATCATTGTGGGTAGCAAGTTAGTGAAACCTAATCTTTTACACATGGAGTAGGGCATAATTGATATGCTAGCCCCTAAGTCAGCTAATCCCTTTTTGCTCGAGACATTTCCAATACAACACTGAATACCGAAGGAACTGGGGTCCTTCTTTTTCTTTGGCATCTTATTAAGAATGATATCGGAGGTGGTTTGAGCTAGTTTGATGGTCTCTTGTTCTTCAGTAATGTATTTCCTTGATAGTAGAGTTTTTAGATATTTAGCCCAAGCTGGTACTTCAGAGAGAGCATCGAGGAGCGGGATGTTGATATAGAGTTTCTTCATCGCCTCCTTAAATATTTGTAACCTAGTGTCCATTTTTATCTCTCTCAATCTTCCCGGATATGGTATCCTAGGTTTATACTGTGGAATTTCTGGCTCTTTGGAAGCTTGTTCTTTTTCTTTGCCTTTCGCGTTCTCTGCGGACTTCTCAGTTCCTAGGTTTGGGCTTACATTTGGAATAAGGACAAGCGTATCATCATCATCATGAGCGATTCTCGTAGTTTTGTGGAGGGCACGTCCATATCTTGTAGTGATGGCATTCAATTACTCTGGCCTATTTTGGTAGTTTCTAGGGTTTGACTCAGGTTGTCCTACAAAAGTGCTTGCTGGTGGCTTCAATTGAGCAGCAATTTGTGCTAGTTGGGCTTCCACCGCCTTCTGCTGAGCTTGCTGATTGGTGAGCATAGTTTGTTGTGACTGTAGCATCTGCCTGATCATAGTCATCTCGTCTGTTGGCTGGGAGGAGGCATTTTTCTGAGTGAGTTTTTGTTGACCTTGATGTGGTTGTTGCGGAGGTGGTGCTAACTAGGGTTGTTGCGGTTGCTGCAACTGAGGATGCAATTGTGGGTGCAGAGGGGGATGGTTATATTGATAGTAGGTGGAGGGATTTATAGGGTAGTTGGATCTTGGGAAGTTTTTTCTGAGGTTCCCTTGATTTTGGTTAAAGTTACTTTGGAATCCAAGTGGCAACCTATTGGAGGATCCACCTTGTGTTTGGTGTTGCGGGTTGGCAGTCCCTGCAGGGTTCCCGTATTGAAAACTGGGGTGGTTTCTTGGTTGATTTGGATTATAGTAAACTTGTCCCAGTATGGAATGAATGGAATTAACATGTTCGGGCATCTTCTCTTCGGGGTGTTCGATGATTGGTTCCTACTGCTGTTGTGGTGGGTGCATATCCATCATCACATTGTAAAGCAGACCGCATGACAGAGTAGGGTGATCGGATGCATGACAGGCTTCACAAGTCCCTGTGGCAGCTTTAACCTGTTGGACTTGATGGTTTTTCTTCTTATCATATTCTCCAAGTGAAGTTTCAAGAGCCTGCTGTTTATGAGCTATGGTCTTTAGAGCTTCAGCAATAGTCTTCATTTCCATTGATTCCTCAGCTTTATAAACTTTGAGGGTTCCCTTGTCAGATGATCGCCCCCAATTGGATTGGTTCTCAGCTCCAAGTGTAATGATTTTCCAAGCATCTTCATAGTTCTTCCTCATAAAATTTCCTCCAGATGAGGAATCGAGAAATTGCTTGATGTCATCACTCACCCCCCTATAGAATGTTTCTATTAACTGATTTTGGGAGATGTCGTGATGAGGACACTTCCTTAGAAGCTCCTTGAATCTTTCCCATGCTTCTGCGAGTGATTCTCCAGGAAGTTGGGTGAAGTGGTTTATCTGCCCCCTAATTTCGTAAGTTAAAGAAAGGGGAAAACACTTCTCTAGGAACTTTTCTTCCAAGGGAGCCCAGGTGGTGATGATTGGCTCCCTATCAAGCGAATTGTACCAACTCAGAGCCCTTCCGGACAGAGTAAAATGGAAAAGATGTAGCATTATCGTATCGAGGGTGACTCCGGCTTGCGGGACAAGTCGACAAAGTGCCTTGAACCTCTTCAAATGATCCATACAGTCATCTCCAGAACCACCAAAGAAAGAGATACCCTGCATGATTTGAATCCATTGTGTCCGGATCTCGAAGTTGGGTATGTTGATGATCGGAGGCCGAACTGGATGATTGTTTTCATAGTTCTTGGGGATGACATAGTCCCTCAATTTCTTGTTTCTTAGCTCTAACTGTGCAGCTTGGTTAGCTGCTTCATTTTCAGCCCGGATGTGGGCCTATTCTTCAGCTCAAATCTCCGCTTGAATCTGAGAACGGGTGTCAGCAATGAGTTGTGCTCTCTGAGCGGCTATGGAGGCATTGACCCTTTCCAATACTAATGCAACTTGGCGTTGATCTTCAGCCATTTGCCTGGCTCTTTGGCGGTTAAGTCTGATGCGGCGGTGGAAGCTTCTCTCTACCTCAGAGTCGTACTCTGGATCAGGGGAGAATCCAAGGTTATGCGATGATTGCATACACGTCTTCTACATGAGTAGAAAGAAACACACCTTTTAGATGATGCAAGAGATATGATGAATTCAAGAATATATGGACTAATGGTTAAAGGAAAGTGTAAAACCCTAACCAACTAGCAAGATAGTAAATGAAATTAAAACATTCTGTTGTCCCCGACAACGACGCCAATTTTTGATGGAGCTTCCACTCACGTGGAATTGCGTGCACCACTAAAAATCCTAAAGATAGTAAATCTTTAAGTTTAGCCTTGCTTATACTAGATTGAGAACTCCACCCACGTATGCTAAGATACGTGGAAGCCTTATCATAGTATATTTAAGGGTCGAATCCACGGGACAACGGTCTTGTTGGGGGCAACAAGATGGAAAACGTTGGAATTTCACTTAACCTCTTAACAGTTGGTATTTAAATCAAAAGGTTGGTTTGATTGTTTTTAAACTAAGTGCAAGTAAAGTAAATCAAGTAAGTAAATTTAAGGATGTTAACAATGATAAGGAGCCACTAGGATGTGATCGGCTTTCACCGTTACTACACATGGATCAAAACATGCAACATAAAACATAACCTGCAATAGGAGTCTAAACAGTTAGTATCTTTGTAGATTTAGTTTCCTTTCGGAGAACTAACTACGAGAAGTATGGGAATGTTGCAATGCCAGCCATCCCCGAATGAATGGTCACTTACTTTACATCATTCCCTTCGCAAAGTGTGTTCCTCGACTTATCAAGGTTATACTTTCATACGTCAACTGATTCCATTTCATAGTATGACAGTACAATGATGGAAGTGAGTTTACTCTACTTCTTGAAAAACACTCCTAGATACCGAAATAGATGCATGGTGGATACATGCATCCATAACCAACATTCAACCGAGATTCGAATCTAATAGTACAAACGTAGACAATTCATACTAAAAGATAAAAGATAACGTGAGTTGGTGATCAAGCAACAAGAATTCATTAAACGATTGATGTCGAACTGAAAAGAAGGTATATCTCTATTACAAACTATGGATTACATTGCATGAAATGAAAACATGGGTAGCGGGGATACTCCCCACACCCTAGTGAATGAGACTACTTGCTCATGGCTAGGAAAAAGAAGGAGGCGAGAAGAGAGAGAGAGAACGTCATCCCCACAAAGGAGAGAGGAAAGTCAACCCCTTAGAAAGAGAGAGAATGACGATCTTCACACTTCACAGGTTGCTCAATGATGAGGTCTCCTCTTCCCACCTTCTTTGGTGAAGAGAGAGAAAGTGGCTTCAGAATGGAGTGTGGATCTCAGACCGGCAGCCTTTGGGCGGAGGATGGAGGTTGGAATATCTCTGAAGTAGTAGAGGTAGCCTCTGGGCATATGAAACTTCCCTATCTTGGGGATGACCCTTTGGGTCTTATTTATAGGCCTTAAGTGAAGTCCAAACGGTTTGGTCAATTTTGGGTGAAGACCATTTGGACTCTGAGACCGTTTGGACCCCGAGACCATTTGGACTCATGCGGTCTTGGGACCGTGTGACTCCATGCGGTCTTGGGACCGGTTGGCTTCATGCGGTCTTGGGACCCTGTGACTCCATGCGGTCTTGGGACTGGTTGGCTTCATGTGGTCTTGGGACCGGTTGGCTTCATGTGGTCTTGGGACCGTGTGAGTCCATGCGGTCTTGGGACCAGTTGGCTTCATGCGGTCTTGGGATCATTTGAGTCCATGCAGTCTTGGGACCGGTTGGCTTCATGCGGTCTTGGGACCGTTTGAGTCCATGCGGTCTTGGGATCGGTTGGCTTCATGCGGTCTTGGGACCGTTTGAGTCCATGCGGTCTTGGGACCGGTTGGCTTCAAGCGGTCTTCGGACCGTTTGAGTCCATGCGGTCTTGGGACCGGTTGGCTTCATGCGGTCTTGGGACTATTTGACTTCATGCGGTCTTGGGACCGTGTGAGTCCATGTGGTCTCGGGACCGGTTGGCTTCATGCGGTCTTGGGATCGTGTGAGTCCATGCGGTCTTGAAACCATATGAGGCTTTTTTGATTTTTTTGTGTCTTTTCCTGTAAGTAAAAAGAGAGAAAAGTTAATCTAACAATATATTTGTAATAAGAGAGGAAAGTTAAGAATTCTATCTAATTTATCTGAGAAAGAGTGTGGAAAACTGAGGAAAATTACTAAGATATCATCACAGAATTGGAGGTTATCATTTGGTATGAGAGTTTAAGGTTCACTGAGTCTACAAAGACATAGGACTAAGGTGTTGAGTCTATTCTAGTGTCCTCCAGTATTTCTTATAGTGACTTCTTCTTATGTAGAAGATAGAGTAAAGCTTAAAGATGTCTGGAGAACACAAGGAGTACATTGTTGAAAGAAATGTTGCTGCACTAGGAGAAGGTGCAAGGGAGCAGGCGAGAGAAGAACGACTTCCTAAGAATCCCCAAGATGATCCAACTATGATAAGGAATCTTTCTTTTGATACCACTTTTGGGCAGGTTAGGACATCAGTGATGCGTACAGTGGACTGGGTATAAGCAACACGACCCATATTACCAACCTCTAATGAAGAAGTGTTGGGCTCTGACAGAGTTTCATATCATCATAGTTATGTTGGGGCAGTTGAAAATGTAGAAAGAATTAGGTTACAACCTAAAATCAGGGTTTGCTATAGGTGTAGACAACCAGGACATATGATAAAAGATTTTCTAGAAGAGGATAATGAGGTGGGAATTAAGAAAAGACCTATCTAGACTCGGGAATGGATGCCTAGTAGTTATAAAAAGGGGAAGTTTTTAGTACCATCGATGCAACCAATGTCGAGTGCACCAGGGAAGTGGCTACCCAGAAAAGGTAAAAGACCTAATGTTCCACCAGTTAGAACTCTTGATTTGGCCTCTACATCGGTAATAAGGCCGACAAGGCCAGGGGATGCTTATAAGATGTGTTATAAGTGTAAACAGATTGGTTATATTAGATCCTCTTGTCCAAAAAGGAAGGAGGAAATGACCCAACCACTGAGGCACAGTCAGCAAGACTCTCAAAGGCAATGGTCTAGTGGTGGCATATGAGGACGTAAACAGATGTCCCGAGCAGGTCCATCAGCACCGAGCAATAGAGCTCGACGTTGGAATCATGCAACGATAAGATTCTATGAAAAGAATCAGCCTGAGGTAGTAAGCAAACCACGAAATGAGATAGGTCAGATGAAATAGAGTCATTCTGATATGACATTTCATGATTCTATGTGATAAATATACAAATGTAGTTGTTATTGAGCTTCCGTTGACTAGTCCTATGAGGACACAAGGAAGATGAGGACTTACATTTTGCTCAGTATTTTTTTAAATGATTTATAATTGCTCTTATCTGTGTGAAAGAGGATAAGGTATATATGTGATGCCTGGAGAAAATCTAGAGATGCTAAGTCCTATGTTTTGATGGTATGAAAAGTAAGGAATATGATAGTAAACAAAGTGCATACTACCTAATCTTAATACTTGTATACCCTGGCCAGGTATTCAACTATTGAAGATAAGGTGAGTATGGAACTCTTAGATTGTTATCTTTCTGACTAATCTGATCAAGTAGTCATTGTGAGACAATCTAGTGAGTATAATGAAATTGGAAATATGGTATGGACATTTGTATCACATCGTAAGTGCAATAAAGTGGAATTTGAGACGATCTCAGATCAATCTGTGTGTATGAGGAAGTAAAGAGTATAATCCTCATCAGATGAGAAAGAGAACAAGGGAGATGATCCCTGTCTGTGTGAATAGTGAGAATATTTTCCCCTGATGTGAAAATGGGAAATGTAATAAAACCATGAAATATTCATGAACATGGTAGGAAATAATAAAGAAAGGGATGATGATATGTAATCATCCACATAATTCCTATGAAGATGGAAATGGACCTGAGATGCAACAAGTGTAATTGACTTATGAGCGGTGAAAGTTCATGTAATAATCCTAGGAGATGATGAGGTCTCCTCTTTGATGAACAACACTGGGTAATGATAGGGTAATGAAAGGAATAATTTTCTTTATGTTCTTTCCTTTCTGGGACATGGCAATCAAGTGAGTCTGAGGACACCCAATGTGCATGAGTTAGAAGTGATCTATCGATGGATACTTAGAAAAGTATCAGTTTGTCTTGGACTTTGGTTCCGAAATAAAGATATGTGTAACATATTATGTCCCAAGATGAAAGAAAGCTCCTTTTATATGTTTGACTCTGGTATTAACAATACAGAAATGGATATGATGAGAATATGATGTGTTTTCGACACATGTGAAGGATACCAAGGTAAGAAATTTTGGTATCCAAGATGTGCCAAAAGGTATGGGAGAGTGAGAATATGACTCTCGATAAGATGAAAAATATTTGGTTACCTAGAAGGGACAACCTTGAGATAATTCTAGTAGGAAAATCATATGTTAGGGGTTTATGCTCTGCATAAACATAACCTTGATAAAGATGTATTAATTGAAGGAATAATCAAGTAATCATTTTGAGAAAAAGTTTATCAAGCTAAAGTTAATTCCTTAGAATACCCCTATCTAGATATATTGAGGCAATTTATACATAGCAACTAGAGACACCTCTGAGATAAGTTCTTCTTTGACAAGTAGCCTCTCCTTATGATAAGAAAATAAATAGCTAATGGGATAGTTTATACAAGTCATAAGGAAGTTTAGTGTAGAGATAACAGATTGGAGTGGTACTAAAGATGTATGGTATGACCTATAATCCCAAGTGGGTGACAAAATGTAATTCTGATCTCTCCTTGAAAGAAAAATGTTAAATTGAGTGAGGAGTATGGAAGACTCCCTAGAATCTTGTCACATATAAATATGTGAGTCAATAAGGTTTGACACCTACATTTTTCATTGTACTTTTCTGACTTGGAAAGTGTTACTTGACACAGAGTTGACTTCACAGTCAGTGATGGATAGAATAGCTGAGTATGTATCATATATGATAGATCTGATGATGATCTTTTATGAAAATGCTTTGTATTGGTCAAAGTTCTTTGGTATCTCCATGACATAAAGATGTTATGTGGAGACTTGATGATATGATGCATGAACTACAAGTGTCTTCCTTCATCTGGGATTTCGGGGACGAAATCCTTGTTAGGGGTTTATAAATGTAACACCCCTGACCTGGGTTAAGGCTTAACCCTAGGAGTTTTTCTTAAGTAAGATAGTTACAAGCTAATTATAATCTTTTGAAAAGTAATTAAGGATTCCTGTGAAGTTTATTGTCAAGATTGAACTTAATTGCAAACTATGTGTGCATTATATGAAAGTCTGAGTGAAAAGTGCAATTTACCCAAGATGAGGGGTTACATTGCAAATGACACATGTGGAATGTGTTATGAGTGTTTTGGTATCATAAGAAAGAGAATGATGCTAAGTGGTGGCTTGTGGAAAGCCTAAATCCCAAGTTATAACTTGTTTGAACAATGTCAGTACCTTGTACACCAATTTTGGTACAATTTATAATTCACCCAATATGTGGGGTTAAAATGTAAATTACCACCTCTAGAGTGTCCCTACTATCTCTATGTATCTTTTAGAGGAAATATAAAGAAGTATACACTATGTTTGAATCACCTTTGAGTGGTGATACTCTTGGTAATGAAGGACCAAGAATGAGTTGAAGGCAAGAGCCTTATATGTGTTGTATTGAGTTGTAGACTTGATATAAGGAGCCCTATCGGCCATGGAGCCAAAGTAAAAGCCTCCTATCGGTTTTTTGAGCCTTAGAAAAGGCCATGATAGGAAGATCACCTCAAGGAGGTGGCCCATGATGATTTGCAAAGTTCCTTACACAACGTGTATCAAGTTTCTTATTTAATGAGATAAAGATGAGATAACTTGCCCAACAAGATAAGTGAGGGCTGAGATATTGTCTCTAGGTTATCCCCAAGACTCTTGCATGAAAAGATATATATGTGTGCATGCATTGCCACATGTCAACCATGCATGTCCACGTGTCATCTAGTAGCATGAGGGGAAGACACCTCATATATGCTTTATCTCAAAATCAAGTATACATACTTCACCTTTCACCAACTTATGAAACTTTACGATCCTCATAACCATTCCCCTTGGAGATATCGTGCAAAGAACCTTAGGTATCATGAAAAGCAGCTCAAGGAGATAGGAGAGATCGAGCACCAAGCTTTAGGTAAGGCTTTGGTCACCTTCAACCTTGGTTGAAGTAGGATATCAGGTTATGGATATTCTTTTCTTTCCTTCTTCACCAAGTGCTTAACTATGGTGGTCTCTTGTCTATGGAGGAGCTGTGAACGAGCCCTGGACCTTGGAATAGTTCTTCAAAAACCTTAGGATGTGAAGCTTTGGAGATTGGAGCTTTGAAGTTGTTCACAAGGCGGGTTATATAACTTGAACTCTATCATGTTATTATTCATCGCCTAAATTGCTATACTTAATGAAGTATTTTTAATTCCGAAAATATTATGAAATAGTGGATGAATTTATGAGTTCTAGTAGTTGCTTAGACCTATTTACATAAACTAGAATAGATATAATGAAGGTATAGAGCTTGAAGAAGATGGTATCACTTCATAAAGTGATATCAAGTTCAAGCACCCAAACAAGTAGCTCTTACCCAATATGGTAATATACATGCACTGGTTGCACAATATGCTTGTGAGATTATATATCTTTGCATGATATGGAATGAAGTTCCTACCTTGGGACATGATATGGTGTTAACCATAAACCCTTATACGATAGGAAGTCAAGTATAGACTCCTTGCATGATACAGGAACAAGTGTATACTTTTGAGACAATATGAAACCCTAGTTGGGTACCTGATATGAGTAAGTTAAAGCAAGTATTCCTTGCCCGATATGATCATTTAATATACCCATGGTACATGATACCTTGAAGCACACATTTGGTGCATGATATGAATAAACAAGTAAACCCTTGTGCACGATATAAGGCATGGATTCTAAGTGTAATCTGATATGGTTGAAACACCTCAACCCGATATGAAACTCAAGATAGGGTTAACCCGATATGGGGATAAGGGATAGCTCATACACGATATGAGCCATGCCCTTTGTATGATATGGGAGATACCCATTTACCCTTATATACAATACAAATCTAAAACTACATCTCTTACACAATAAGAGATAGTGAACACTCTAAACGATATAGAGTTGGATAATTCCTAAGTGATGGGTAAGCCAATATAAGTGGTGAGTGATACCACATGGACGATATGAATGATACCCCTTGAAGGATAGGGAAAGTAACTACTCCTACCTTGTGAATGATATGAGGTTCAACCCATACTTCATGCACGATATGGCATAATTTACCCAAGTTGATGCAAAACCATAGATGAGGGATTGAACCCGATACACCTTACCTTTTGTGTAATGGATTGTGGTATAATAAGATACCTAGTTTGTCAAGTAACTATATGAATAGGTTGATCCTTGAAGGAATGAAGTGGTTATGAGCCTAAGGGTCTACCTAATAAGGTAACCTGATATGTTACCGATATGTTACCCGATATGATGACCTTGAAGGGAAACTGATATGATATCTTGTATATATACCTCTCAAATGATATATCAGGAGGCACATGATCTATGATCGATATGGTGCATAGCTTATGCATGATATGGCACCAAGCTCATAGCTTATGCCCAATATGGGGTCAAGCATCTAGCTCATATCCGATACAAAGCTAATTTGAAATGATAAGATCTAAGTGATAGTCCATCCGATATGGGTACATGATATGTTAATTAGGGGATACACCCTAAAACATGACATGGTGATGTGGTTACACCACATGCCCAATATGGATACATGACATGAAGTAAAGAATTTGGTTTAAAGTATAATATGATAGTACACACATCTTGATACCCAATATGATAGAGACACTCCAATCATGAGTACTTGACTGTGACATATGTTGAATGTGGTGTTAATCAAAAGATGATGTGAATTGTTAATGATGGACTAATATTCCTCAAGAGGAGGATTGAACCAAAAGTATGATGTAATCAATATCCTATTGAAGATGAGAGAGAAACTCATACTTTGTGTTGATAATCATTTAATGATAAATAATGAAAATAGATAAGTATGATTGCATACTTATGATATCAATATATGCTCCTAGATGTGTGGAGCAATGAATTAGGGTTGCACTGATAATATGAACTTGAAACCCTATTCGGCTATAAAGGAAAACCCTAACCCTAATAATGGGAAGGTTGTATTTCTCTTATTGCATAAGCCTTGTGAGGCATGTTAAATACTTATATGATAAGTATAATGTTTAATGGCCTTGTGAGCCATGTGTATAGTGGTTGCCTAGTAAGAGGTGACAAGATGTTTAATGGGCCTTGCGAGCCATGTGTATAGTTGTTGCCTAGTAAGAGGCGATGAAATGAATTTATCGTGCGTAAAATGCAAGTGCACGAGTCAGAGTAATATAGGCCTTTGTGAGGCCCGAGTCAAACTCAGGGAAACGTAATTATTGGTAGACTACTACTAACTACTTGCAATCAGCTAGACTGATTTAAAATGATTTGAGAGTTGATTGAAAAAGAAAAGAAAACCGAGCAATCGATTAAATGTTTGGTTTAATCAATTTGAATGGGAATCTTTAGGATTGCGGTTTCACTGTAGGTTCTCGTTGTATTAATTCCTACATAGTTATCCTAATTCGTCTCTCATTCCGGATAGTGGCTTGTATTCAGAATTGCTCACTTTCGTGATACAATTCACTACCTAAATCTAGGTCGGTTCTACGGTAGTAGTAACCTATACCCTAAACTAGGTGCATGAAGACCATACTCTGGGTTTCCACCATTAACAATACATCGCCTTGTTTAAAGGATTGATTAGTTAATGTGAATTTCGTCTCTTTTCAACCGTTAATTCTTCTTTCAAAGTAATTAAAGGCATTAGATTATCATTACGGTGATCAGTCATAATGATATAATGGAGAAAACAAAATTATACCACGTATTTAAGAGACAAATCATGAAATACTATGGTAAAAATGTCATACAACAATCACCCGGGCTACTCCCGGTCCTAAAGATAAAGGGGATTAGCCCCGCATGTTCATCTCCATGAAAGACATGATGAGAGAAAAGGAAAACATGGGGAAAACGTGGATAGAAGTGATGTAACCCCTGAACAGAGGAGATCCGGGTGTTCCTCGGCATAGAATGAGTGATCTACAACCTTTTAGTAGTGGAAAACTCCTTCTGCAGCTCTCGAAACGATCAGGGCATGGCTCTGGGCTCCGTTCTTCTCTCCTCTCCTCCTTGAGACTTGTGCAATGACTAATGACGTGATCCCCCACTTAGGGCCGCCATAATTAGGTATATGCACCACTTTAGATCGCCAAAAGATCACCACCATCCGATTAGCAATGATCTGTAACAAAACCTGATCTGACGGCGTCGATACCATCGACGCGGGTCAATGGTATCGACCCATCATAATATCGACGATTCTTCCTTTTCCTGACGTTTCGTGCTGATGCAGACTCGATACCATCGACTTCAGTGTCAATGGTATCGACACCTTTAGGCGTCACTTTTTCACCAATCCGACGTTGAAGCTGGGCGAGGTCGATAGTATCGACTTTATGTCGATAGTATCGACCAGTTGACTGTTGGCTCGCTGTAGGTATCTCGCTACCATCGACTTTTGTGTCGATGGTATCGACTCATCTTTGTTCCTTGCCGCTATCTCACTTTGGCTGAGTCGATACTATCGATAGTTATCGATGGTATCGACAGTTGCCTATATTCATTTTTCCTAAAATTTCAAAATAAATTCGAATCAGCCTTGCTAAAACACATCCATATGACCATTTATAACCAAAAAGATGAAATATAGTAGATTTGATGCAAAATAAGATTATAGACTAAATTTGTAAGGACCCCGACCTTTGTTTAGGGTTTACCCTATTTGTTTTGCTTAACCTTGGTGCTTTGGTTCTTGCTAATCACCTTTAGTGGTGATTAGGGTTTGGTTATGCTTTGTTGAGAGTTGGAGGGGCTACTTGCAAATAACCCAAGTTTAGGGTTTTGTGTGCAAGTTTGCCATCTTGTGAGGTGTTTCCCTCTCTTTACTTCCTCTAGGGTTAAGAGGAAGGCTTGGGCTTGTTGTTTGAGTTCTTTGGGCCTCAGTTGAGCTTGTTTGGGCCTTGGGGTGCCTTGTTTGAGCCTTGTGTCGGCCAAGACTTGTCTTGTGTCGGCCAAGACTAGCTTGTGTCGTCCAAGGAGGTTGTGTGTCGACCTGGGATGGTGTGTGTCGCCCAGGTGCCTTGGTGTGTCGCCTAGTAGAGATGTTGTTTGTGTCGCCCATGTTGCTTGGTCCAGCCTTGACCATGCTTGGTGGACACTTGGTGCACATCTTGGACAAGTGTTTTAGACCTTGCTAGAGTGTTGGCTTGATCCCTAGGACAAGTGTCCCTTGGGTGGATGACACTTAGCATGGATCTACCTTGTTTTCTCCTCCCTTTCCTTCTATATAGGTGGTCCTTTCCCTTGCCTTAGCTTCCTTTGATCCTTTGGTCTCTCCTCCACTTTGAGTGCACGACACTCCTTCCCTCTTTGCTTGTGTTGGCCGATACACTCTCCTGGAGTAGCTATGGTGGCCGATACACCCTCTTGGATCAGCTTTGGTGGACGATATCCCTTGGACCTTGGAGTGCTTCTTATTCCTTGGAGCTTGGAGCTTAAGGCGGGTTGCATAACTTCTAACCCTAACTTCTTAACCTCTTGTTATAATCTTGTTCATATGTTAGTAGTTTAGTTTCTTGCCTTAGTATCTTTGTGGCCGATCCTCCTTAAGGTTTAGGGTTTCCTTGTGGCTTAGTGTACCTTGCTATCTAGGGTTTGAGCTTCCTTGTGTTGGAGGTAGAAGATGATCTGTGTTGGGCGATACCCCCTTGTCTTGGTGTGTTGGGTGGCGGGATTGTCCTTGTGATGGGCAATATAGTGGTTGTTCTTGTGCTGAGCGACATCCTTGTCCTTGTATGGCAAGTTTTCTTGGGTTGGACGATAGGCTAGTGTGAGTGTTGGCCGATATGGTTGTGTTGGGCAAGAAGGTTTGGTAGCGGGCGATACATCTTGGGTTGTGACGGCCGATAGGCTGGGCTTGTGACACCCCTCTCTAGGGTGTGTATCGGCCGATAGGCCTTGGTTGGTGGTTGCACATTTTGAGGAAGTGTTCCTTCTCTCTCCCTCTCTCTCTTGGTTGTTGGAGATTGTGGTGACCTGGCCATTTTGATAGCTGTATCGAGCGTTGTGGTTGGGGTGCTATGACGGGCGTCACACCCCCATGAGTGTCGGCCGGCACCCCGTTTCTCTCTGACGCGCGATACCCCTTGTGACGCTGTGTCGCGTGCTGGTTGCTCTTGTAGCAACACAGCGTTGCTGCACTCCCTTGTACCAGCCGTTGTTGCTGTGTTTGGGTGAGGGTTTTGATGAGTTTTAGTGACGGTTCTTTGTACCATGGAATTGTTTAGTTGTGCTCATATAACCTTGTTTCTAAACGATAGTGATGCCTTGCAACAATAACAATGTTAATGGTAGTAATGATGCTGATAATAGTAGTGATGGTAATAATGGTAGTAGTGATGATGATAAGGAAGGTAGTGGTAATGATATACATGAAGTAATCCTTATGCTTATCTATTAATGATAAGGAGAATGGTGGTAGTTACACTAGTAGTTTGCATGATGATAGTAGTAATGATAATGTTAAATGGTTTACATAATAGTGGATGGTGACAGTAATGATAATGATAATAACAATGCTTGTTCTGTATTCTCAACATGACTGCTTGCATAAAGTGAACATCTTGATTATTCGTACAATTATGAGATGAGGATAAGTATAGGTATGGTTTGTTAATGATGTGCTTTATATACTTGATCATCAGATAATGTAAGAATGATAAGTATAGTATCATGAATGACATCTTATGATAGTAAGTATAGTCCTTATGTTGAAACTATGATCATCGTATATCCTAACCATACAGGTGATGATTAGCCATGAAAAGGCTATGAGGCATATGTGATGAGTAACATCACTTTGATAATTATTCTGATTGATGAGATTGTATGTATGATGTGTTGTCCTATGATGTTGATGTGAGCCTTGAAGAGGCATTGACAGCACATGATGAGGGATTGAGATCCCATGGTATGTGATGATCCTTGAGATGTATCTGGATGGTTGGCAAGAGGCCAAGTGGTAACATGTGATGTTGGATCCTTGATATGGATCAGGTTGATGTGTTTTCAATAATAATATAATGTTATTTACTTTCTGTTATATCTTGCATGTTATACAACTTGGTTGAATCTTGCAATCCATCTAAAAGATACTAAACAATTACAGTGGAACAATATCATGCAGTTTTCCCTGGCCATAGATCCATCATCGTCAGGACTTGGTGATGGTGAAACAGGTTCTCCTACGGGTTAACCTGGAAGCGCATATTGTTAAATATGTGTAGGTTGCTCCTAGCCTGAAAATGAGGAGGTAAGAGTGTAACTTCGGTTACAGACTCAGATATGTATATAGAGCATGGTGTACAGGCACATGGCTCAGGATATGTGATTTGTGGAGAATGAATGCGTTCATGGCTCAGAGCACGGTGAAAAGGCCCGTGGCTCAGTTATACTAGCGTCGAGACCTGTACCAAGGCGGGCTAGAGAGAGGGTAGCCTATGGAGCTGACCCTGTGGCTTAGACCACTTCAGCATGTGACTGCGGTCCTGCTTGTGTTGTACTCGTGTACTGACCACGAGGTGGGAGGTTGTGGAGTCCGGCTCTTCCATTGACCTTGTATGGCACCAGATTGGGTTTCGTAACTGAAGGTTGGGTTTGAACAGTATTGTTCAAATCCTCAGGGCATAATAATACGTAATACAGCCGTTTTGTATTTACTGCTTATATCAAACATGAAACATTAGTTGAGGCCTTGTTTTTGTAATATCTCTGTTATAGCTTGCAGGTTATGTGGCAATATATCTTGTTCTGATAATCATGTTACATAGTATATATGTTATATTGTCAATCATGTTCCATTGAGAGATATCTGGTTATATGCTTTTGTACAGCCGGTAAGCTTGTCGATAAGAATAGCCTTGCTTTATATATATAGACTGCTCTTGTTATATCTGTTAATAGTTATCTACTATTATAGTTTATCTTGCTGAGGTTCTGTAGTTGCAGTGGGGAGTTATGTTTCCCGCTGGGACAATGTTCAATTGTCTCACCCCGCTGGTTTACACCCTTTTTAGGTGGTCGAGGTAGACGTGGTCGTGGTCGTGGTGTTGCAGACAAGCAGCTTGATGAGCAGTAGAAGGCAAGCGATGGACATGCTGCTGTTTTGGATGTTTTGTAGTAGAGTCTAGAGCCATCCCTGTACTCTCAAGTCCTTGGCAGTGTTTTGACGTTGTTTCACGATGAACGATCGATGATGTTTGTATATCCTGTTGTTGGCCGGAGGTGGGCCTTTATGTATATGAACAGGTGGTGAACTCATGTGATGGATGAACAACTATTCCTGAGCTGTGGACACATATCAGATCTCATGTATGTATATATATATGACATGTTTCTGTGCAGGATGAGGACTGGAATGCAATAGTTTCACAGTTTATCTGGTTTCCAAAATTGGTTTTAATTAACCCGTGTTTTCATAATCTTTGGTTATGGTGATTTCCGCACGTTTTCGCGTAACACCTCGTTATCTGTATGATAATGGGATGTGTTGCCACAAAAGCGAGTGAATCATGTGATATGAACCACAAATGTGACTAATAAACACATAAAATGCATGTAAAACTAGTCTATAAAAGTGACTCAAAATCCTCACATCAAACTCCCCTAAGCTTAAACATTGCTCGTCCTCGAGCAACAAAATTATAAAATAAAATTGTGAGGGTCAACTAAAGAACATACTATCACAATAGACATTACCATATGATTCCCACCAGACATTCACATACCGGCCCTCACTAACCATAGAATGGTAACTACCCTACAGGTGACAATGATCATCCATAATAGATATCCAATCCAAGATTTGTGAACACTATCAAATAAGGCAGTTATTATAATAAAATCTTCCGGTTCAAGCTTGGTGCATCTTGTGATCTCCTATTTATGTTGCTCATAACCTAACTACCATCTACATGGAAGCAGATCACCTTAAATACAAAAGTGAGGAGATAATCATGGGTGACCTACCATTTTGAGTAACGGGTGGATGGGATAGGCGGTTTATGTAAGAAAAAGTAGCACAATATAGTTTGACATGCAATAGTACAAAAATTACCTATATGATGCTCATGCATATGGAAATGACCTAATGCTTACATTTTAGGTGGAATGATGCATGCACTATCATTCCATCCCAATGAGAGACATAAAATCAACAAAACTACACATGTGCTTGTTCTTCTTATTATGCATGTGAACAAGTTCCTTCCTCCTTCTGATCTTCACTTACTTATTATTTTTCTTCCTTTTTTTTCTTTTTTCATCCCTTATTTTTCTTCATGAACTAAGATGAAATTTGCACATCTTCGTTCTTGGGCTTATTCTCATAACTACTATTTTTTCATTGTATTTTATTTTTCAGAAAGTATGAAACAAATTCCTTATTCTCAATCAAGAAGCAAGGCACATCATGTAAAAAAATGATTAAAATTATGCAAAATGCAACTAAAATGACATTGACATGTATTTTTTTTCATATATGCAACAGATGTACAAATTAACTATAATGCAATCCTATCTACATGATATGCAATCAAAAGATGACAAACTACAAAGTGCTCCCAATACATGATATGCAATCATAAGATGACAAACTACAAAGTGCTCCCAATTCTTATGGTAGAGTGTAAATGAGATGAGGTGGATAGATCACAAGATTAATTGACAGAACCATTGGAAGATATTATATGTCCCTCCTTACTGACATGTGTAAAATCAAGGGGTTTCTCTCTCGTATTTCAGATTAAAGTCCCATTACTATTTGGTCAGTTTAGGCTCAACATCTAATTCTATCCACTTCCCTTGAATCATAGGCATGTACAGTTGTGGTCTTATGTTTTAAAGTTGACAGACTCAGTTATTTTCATAAGTTAAGTGCTCAAGTTCAAACATCGCGAGCTTGCAATTACATGAAAAAATTTCAAATTTACCCATAACTCCCATGTGAAAAACATAGAGATGACAAATTACATTAGACATCCACAGATACACTAGATAGCATGTGGATCCTAAAAGCTAAGAAAATTTCTAAAATAAAATAAAAGGCAATAAATGATTAAAAAAAGGAAAATAAAAGATAGAAACTGTTCCATCTCCCCCCCTAAGCTTGAATTCGACTATGGCCTCATAGTCAAAAATAATCTCAGCAGGTGGAACAAGAATACCATTTATTTCTCAGGTGGCGGGTATTGTGGTGGGTACTATGGGGCGCTGGGATCCCATGATGGATATTGCCCCTGGAAGTTTGGATCATATGGGGGAATGGGCGGAGGTTGAGGATATCCCCCGAAATAGTTTTGGCACCAGTAGTGATCATAGAATGGCTGCTGCTGTTGTTTGATCGTCCCCAACCGGTCGTAGACCTACTATTGATTGGCGAACAACTGATGTTCATTCTCTAAGATAGCTTGTTGATTAACATACAACTGATTCGTAGTATCCTGGATATCAGCAAATGACGCAGTGTGCTGTTGTTGTGTCTCCTAAATGCTCTATAGCATGGTGTACATGCCCTGCATAGAATAAACATCCTCTCCTTGTTGAAAGGGTTGTGGTGGCTGAGGTTGTGAGGATGATGACGCACCTGGGTAGAAGCGTGGCCGCTTCCTAAGTGCCACTCGTGAACGAAGAGGAGTAATAGTCTCCTCTTCCTCCTCCTACTCGTCACTGCCATCATTATCGATGTCGTTGTCGTCCTCATCTTCTCCACTGTCAGATTCGTCGATGGCAATTATGGGCCATCTGAAATGCTGGACCCCTGGATGTTGAATACAGGATCTGGAAGGGCGCACTCTTGATACTCTTTGTTTATGTGGCAATGTGCATATACCACGCCATCACAAAATGTCAACAAGTTAGACCGATGCAAATGATAAAGATTGACAGAGCTTTTACTTAGTAGGGGAGGCATTGAAGAAAGCTCTAGCCCGAGGTAAAGGGCTAAAGGAGTGATGAGTCCCCCAAAATGAATTAGGGCCCTCCGAGTACTTTTCTTCACCGCCATTACGCGTGTTAGGAAGAACGCGCCCCAGTTAAGCTTACCTCGTGTCAGTAGATTATATAGAAAGAAGAGGTTGGTCTCTTAGAATTTACTCAGCGAAAGCTCACCCCGAGCACATAAGGTAATACACAACATGCGGTGTAAGACCCGTACGAAGGGATGCTCAAAATCAGCCACCACGACATTGTGATAGATGATCATTTTGCCTTAAGGGGCTGTCACCAGCTTTGTGAACATGGCGTCGTAATCAGCTCGATTGTCTGGCCGCCAGTGCTGTTCGGGGGAGTGCCACCAGTTGTAGATGGAGTTGAATTGTTTTAGAGTAAGATTATAATTCCTGTTGAAAATCTGGAAAGACACTCGGCCTTTGACCCATTCCCTATCGGAGGCGTTGAGGTCATTTGGGACAACACAGATATCAAGCGATGGCATGAATTCCACCACCAATTATGTATAAGTCGACCACTCACCGAAAAAGGGGTGGCCCTCCACATGATGGGTAACCACATTGTCAAGCCTGCTCATGTTCCCTTCCTGACCATGGAGGATGTACATCAGGTTATCCTCAAATCAGAGATCTCGGATCAGTTGTGTGTCGCAATATCGAGTCGGCTCGATAGTTCTTTTCATCAACTCCTCATAAACTTTCTTCACATCCGTAGAAGGATGTGAAAGTCATGGATGAGAGATGGAGCCTGGCGGGGGCGGAATAAACATCTCAATCACCATCGGCGCAACACTTGAAGATGATGTAGTAGTGTTCCTCCTCATGATGAAAGAAAGAGGACAGAAGAATGGAGCTCGATGAAGATCAGAGTTACTCGGAGAAGGTGATCTCCAATGTCGATGAAGAGCTCAGTGAAGATCGTTCGATTTCTATATGCTCGGTGAAGATCTCTGGTTGCTCGGGATGCTTGGCGCAAGAGTTGAGAGGATTCACTCTGAAGGTTTGAATAGAAATGAGAAACTACCCCTCCTTTTATAACTAAACCCATCGCTACTGTCGCTCCGTCGATACCATCGATGGGGTGTCGATGGTATCAACACCTGGAGCACAATCCACTCTTCGCGACCATCGACGGTTGTCGATTGCTTGATGTGGGGAGCTGGATAGGTGACGTGTCACGTCGATACCATCGACGGGGTGTCAATGGTATCGACTCTTTATGGTTCGATTACCCTCGCGAGGCCCGAGCGCCGCTTCTTTGCTGACCCCGGGTCGATACCATCGACTGGGTTTTTGATGGTATTGACTTCACTAAGAAGAATTCGTCTATAAATCTTCAGGGATCTCACGAGCATCGACTTCATTGTCGATACTATTGACTGCTTCTTTTCTTGTTCGCTGAGAGCATGTCGATACCATTGATAAGGCCGTCGATAGTATCAACTCAGAAAGATTTTTGTAGCCGCTTCCCTGCACCCATGTCGCTACCATCGACATTGTAGTCGATGGTATCGACTTTGATTCGGTACTGCACACTGAGCAAAACAATTAGGGTGTCATTTTTACACTAAAAACGAAATTAAATAAAACTAACTTGCAAATGCGAAAGAAAATGAAGGAACTACAAATTAAAACTACCGATGGTTGAGTTGCCTCCCAACAAGCACCCTTGTTTATTGTCTTAGGCTAGACGCAATAAGGCTCTTCATTCTTCCTTAAGTGCCATGAGTTTAACCTCATGCACTTTTCTCGTGTAGTTCTCTCCAAAGTAAAGCTTCAACCTTTGACCATTAACTAGGAGCATGAGCTCTCCATCTCTCACCAAGCACCATGTGGGTGCACCTCCTCCACCACAAAAGGTCCACTCCACCTAGATTTCAATTTCCCAGGATGAAGCTTCACTCTCGAGTTGAACAGTAAAATGCGATCACCCTTTTTGAAAATGCGCATTTGAATGTGGCGGTCATGGATTTTCTTTGTCCTCTCTTTATAGATCCTTTGATTCTCATAGGCATTCATCCTAAGCTCATCTAACTCATTTTGCTCCAATAGTATCTTTTTCCCTACATCATCATAACTCACATTTAGCTTCCATAGCGCCCAATGCACCTTATGCTCTAACTCAACTGGCAAATGGCAAGCCCTCCCATAAGCCAACCTAAAAGGCATAGTGCCTATAGGTGTTTTAAACATGGTCCTATATGCCCATAAAGCATCCGGTAGGAGTGCACTCCAATTTTTCCTGAAAGATGCCACTGTGCATTCCAATATCTTTTTGATCGCGTGATTGGAAACCTCAACTTGACCTTGAGTCTGCGGGTGATACGGGGTACCGACATTGTGCTTGACCCCATATTTACTCATTAGTGTAGCAAATTTCTTGTTCGTGAAGTGGGTGCCTCCATCACTTATAATCATATGGGGCACACCAAACCTAAAATAAATATGTTCTTTCACAAACCTACACACTACCGCAACGTCATTAGTTCTTGTGGGTATTGCCCCTACCCACTTCGACACATAATCAACAGCCAACAAAATATATAAATTAGAATTCGAGGACACAAATGGTCCCATAAAATCGATGCCCCATAAGTCAAATACCTCAACTTCTTGAAACACATTGAGGGGCATCTCTTGCCGCTTTGAGATATTACCTACCCTTTGACACGCGTCACATCTTTTCACATAGTCATAGGCATCTTGAAAGAGTGTAGGCCAATAAAGACCACTCTCTAACACTTTGGCCGATGTCCTTGTGCTTGCATGATGGTCGTCGGTAGGTAATGTATGGCAGTGTGTAAGTACACTCTCATATTCATCCTCTGGTACACACCTGCATAAAATGCCATACCTGCATTGCCTCAACAAAATGGGGTCATCCCAAAAGTAATATCTTAAAGAATGGAAAAAACTCTTCTTTTCTTGAAAATTCCAATCGCCCGGTATTTCCTTGCATGCAAGATAATTTACAATGTGTGAAAACCACAGATCTTTGGAGTTTATGGAAAGGATTTGCTCATCGGGAAATGTCTTGGTAATGGGTATATTGATATCTCACTCATCTACCCACTCTAACCGAGACAAATGGTCTGCAACCACATTCTCAATACATGCCCTGTCTTTAATTTCAATGTCAAACTCTTATAAGAGAAAGATCCACCTAATTAATCTAGGCTTGGCATCTTTCTTTTCCATCAAATATTTAATAGTGGTGTGGTCTGTCCAAACTACAACTTTTGACCCCACTAAATATTGCCTAAAATTTTCAAATGCGAAAACCACAGCAAGAAGTTCTTTTTCAGTGGTAGTATAGTTAAGTTGTGCATCATGTAAGGTCTTTGATGCATAGAAAGTTATTGTAGGTTTGTTCTCAAAATGCTGCCCAAGAACAGCCCCAACAGCAAAATCTGATGCATCGCACATGAGCTCGAACGGTTTGGTCCAATCCGGCATTTGAACAACCGATGCCAAAATTAATTTTTCTTTAAGAACATTGAAGGAATGAATGCATTTATCATTAAAATCAAACACTGTGTCCTTCTCAAGCAATTTATACAATGGTTTAGCAATTTTGGAAAAATCTTTGATAAAACGGCGATAGAAGCCCGAATGTCCAAGGAAACTCCTCACTCCCTTCACCAAGTTCGGTGGAGGTAATTTGGCAATAACCTCAATTTTTACTACATCTACCTCCAGTCCTTTACTAGACACCTTGTGTCCAAGCACTATTCCTTCGCTAACCATCATATGACACTTTTCCCAATTTAAGACTAGATGTGTATCTTCACATCTTTGTAGCACTCTATCCAAATTTTACAAACACTCATCAAAGGATGCACCGTAGATAAAAAAGTCACCCATGAAAACCTCTAAGCAGCATTCTACCATGTCAGAAAATATAGCTAACATACAATGCTGAAAAGTAGTTGGTGTGTTGCATAACCCAAATGGTATTCGACGATATGCAAAAGTCCCATAAGGACAAGTGAAAGTGGACTTCTCCTGATCCTTAGGGTCTATAGAAATCTTATTATAGCCGGAATAACCATCCAAAAAGCAAAAATGAGAGCGGCCAGCCAGCCGCTCTAAAATCTGATCAATAAATGGGAGTGGAAAATGATCCTTTAGAGTTGCGAAATTCAAACGGTGATAGTCAATGCAAACACGCCACCTGGTTACCAATTGGGTAGTAACAGGTTCATTCATAAGATCCTGAGTCACGGTGATTCCCCCCATCTTTAGGGACTACCTGTGTGGGGCTTACCCACGTTGAGTCTGAAATAGCGTAGATGATGCCCGTAGAAAGGAGCTTGATCACCTCCTTCTTGACGACCTCCATCATGCTCGGGTTGAGTCGACGTTGTGGCTGAATCACAGGCTTGGCTCCTTCCTCGAGCCGGATCTTGTGTTGGCACAGCGTAGGAGAAATCCCCTTAATATCAACAATTGACCACCTGAATGCCCCTCGGTGGTTCTTCAGCATGGTCATCAACTGCTCTTCTTCACCGGTACTCAGATATTCTGAAATAATCACCGATAGTTTTTCACCATCAGCTAAGAATGCATACTTCAAGTGAGGGGGCAGTGGCTTCAGTTCTAATTCTGGTGGACAGATCAATGATGATTGAAGTGGTGGTGGGAGAGGTCCAAGATCCTCATAATGCTTGACATAATAGTACGGGAGCACTTTAAGCATCTTTATACATTCTTGTAACGATGTGCTTCTCATCCAATAATTCATGATGTTAAATAAGCAAGCTTCAAGGGGCAATTCTGGATATGAGTCAAGTGCAGAACTTGCTATTGCATCATCCTCAGTAGATATAGGAATTTCCTCCTCTTCATCATTTGGATAACCCACATCTTTACAAAGAGAAACAACTTTTGTTTGTTCCATAATATCTACTGTCAGTGTCCCCTTATCTACCTTGGTCATTACATGAGCCATATCCAGAAATGGCTTCCCTAAACAAAGAGAAATGTTTTGATCAAAATGCTTCACCATGCAACATTGCTCCTTTGCCTGTGATTGTTTTATACTTGGTGGCATGGCCATTTCAAATCGGTCATCTACTATTCCCAATGTCAATCGACCTCTACCCATCTCCAATATCATATCAACAGTAGACTGGAAGGGTCTTCCTAGGAGTAGCTCATTCTCTTGGTCATCTTGCATTTCTATTACCACAAAATCAGCTGGAAATACAAATCTATCAACCTTTACCAGGACATCCTCATAAATACCATATGGTCGTACCACAGAATTATCTGTGAGTTGAATCGTCATGTTGCTTTGTCTAGATTCCTTAAGACCCAGCTTCTTGAATGTCGAGAGGGGCATCAAGTTTATACTTGCCCTAGAATCACACAATGCTTCACCGAATTTCACCTTACCAATGTAACATGAAATATTGAAGCATCCCGGATCTTGTTGTTTTGGTGGTAATGTTCCCAAAATGAAGGCGCTAACCTGCTCTTTAAGAACCACCACCTCAGTATCAGGAATCTTCCTCTTCTTGGTAATTATATCCTTTAGAAACTTACCATACGAGGGTATCTTCTCAATAGCTTCTAACAGCGGGATGTTGACTGAAAGTTTCCTAAAACTATCTAGGAACTTTTTGAAATGGGCATCCACTTTCTTTGCCTTCAGACTGTTTGGATAGGGAACTGGAACGCTTTGTTCCCTCTGATGTGGCGGCACATATGGCGTCCTCTTTTCAGTCTCTTCCTCAGCAATGGGCTCTGTTGTGGCTTCCTCTACATCATTCTCTATTGGCTCTGTGATTATGACCTCCTCTATGGCCTCACCTGTGGTCTCTGGTTGGGGTGTACTTGGTTCATCGACCTTAGGGTTTAAAATCTTGTTTCCACTCCTTAATAGAATTGCTTTGGCTTGTTGATTTCCTCCTCGAACATTTGTATTTCCTGGAAAACCTTACTGTGTTGGTTTCTTCAAGCTTGAAATCTCTGCTGCCATCTGTGCTAAGGATGTCTCGAGTGTCCTCATCTGAGTCCCATGACTTTGTAAAGTTTTCCCAAACTGATTCATGAAATCTCCTTGTTGCTTGATTTGGTTACCAAACGTGCTCATGAGTTCTTGATTCTACTTGATTACTTGATTGAGCAACTCATTGCTCTTTTCTTCTGCAGTGGGTTGTGGCTTAGCTTCCGGATCCTGCAAGAAATTGTTGGGATTTTTCCAGGAAAGTTTCTTATCCTTCCTCCAGGAATAGTCGTTATTCCTATATCCTTGTTGCTGACGCATGAATTTCACCTGTGCTTCATCATCAGACTCTTCATTTTCTTTTTCCAGAAGTCTCTTTGCAATAAGATCCATCTTATCATTCAGTTCTTTAATGACTTTAGCATCCCCTACAGATATAACTTGTTCAGGTGCATCTCTGGTACCCCAGGACTACTTCTTTGCCATGTTTTTAAGAATCTCCCAACACCTTGTATTAGTATTGTTCATAAAGAATCTTGATCCTACTGAATCTAAATTGCTTCTGTCATGCTCATTAAGTGCGAAGTAGAAAATCTTCACCTGTTTTTCCTTGTCTAACCCATGATGAGGGCATCTTCTCAACATTATCTGAAATCTTTCCCAGGTCTTCGAATAAGTTTCCCTTGCATTCTGAGTGAAGTTGTGGATTTTCCTGATTAAATTATTGGTCTTCTCAGGTGGGAAGAAACGCTTGAAGAAAACCTCAATCATCTGATCCCAAGTCTCAACAATCTCATCATCCAGATTATGAAACCACTCCCTTGCATTTCCTACAAGAGAACTTGGGAATAGTTTCAAATATAGTGTCTCCTGCGGAAAATGATCAATCTTGATCATGTCACAATTCTCCATGAAAACGCTTATGTGGGACACTGGATCTTCGTTCTATAGTCCATGGAATGCTTGAGATTTGACTAGATTTATTAGTGCCGGATCAATTTTATAAGTCAGGATGTTGACTGTCTGCTTCTTGATCGGCCCTTTTAATGCGGAGGAAGAAGACGCCTTGATCTTTTCCCATATTGTCTTTTCTTCAGCCATCTCTTCTTGTTCACAATCTGAATTTACTCTCTCATATTGATTTTGAATGTAGTGCTCCTCGTCGTCTGATCCCGAAGATTGGACCTCTAGTAATGACTGCGTGTAGTCTATGCTACGCATGCTCACCATGCACTGGTACCTGCAAAATGATATATTTAGTTAAGTACAATGCTAGATGAATATAGATTTTTGAAAAATAGACAATCAATTTCAAGAATTAAAAATGTAATTAAAAGAAAAAGGTAGCCTAGAGTGGCCGCTTATAGCACTCGTAGTGCCAACAATTGTCGTTTCCCCGGCAATGGTGCCAAAAACTTGACATGAATTTACCGTGCGTAAAACGCAAGTGCACGCGTCAGAGTAATATAGGCCTTCGTGAGGCCCGAGTCGAACTCAGGTAAACATAATTATTGGTAGACTACTACTAACTACTTGCAATCAGCTAGACCGATTTAAAATGATTTGAGAGTTGATTGAAAAAGAAAAGAAAAATAAAAGAAAACCGAGCAATCAATTAAATGTTTGGTTTAATCAATTTGAATGGGAATCTTTAGGATTGCGGTTTTACCGCGGGTTCTCATTGTATTAATTCCTACATATTTATCCTAATTCGTATCTCATTCCGGATAGTGGTTTGTATTCAGAATTGCTCACTTTCGTGATACAATTCACTACCTAAATCTAGGTCGGTTCTACGGTAGTAGTAACCTATACCCTAAACTAGGTGCATGAAGACCATACTCTGGGTTTCCACCATTAACTGTACATCACCTTGTTCAAAGGATTTATTAGTTAATGTGAATTTTGTCTCTTTTCAACTGTTAATTCTTCTTTCAAAGTAATTAAAGGCATTAGATTATAATTAGGGTGATCAATCATAATGATATAATGGAGAAAAAGAAATCATACCACGGATTTAAGAGACAAATTATGAAATACTATGGTAAAAATATCATATAACAATCACCCGGTCTACTCCCGGTTCTAAAGATAAAGGGGATTAGCCCTACATGTTCATCTCCATGAAATACATGATGAGAGAAAGGGAAAACATGGGGAAAATGTGGATAGAAGTGATGTAACCCCTGAACGGAGGAGATTCGGGCATTCCTCGGCATAGAATGAGCGATCTACAATCTTTCGGTAGTGGAAAACTCCTTCTGCAGCTCTCGGAATGATCGAGGTGTGGCTCTAGGCTCTGTTCTTCTCTCCTCTCCTCCTTGAGACTTGTGCAATGACTAATGACGTGATCCCCCGCTTAGGGCCATCATAATTAGGTATATGCACCACTTCAGATCACCAAAAGATCACCACCATCCGATTAGTAACGATCTATAACAAAACCCGATCTGACGACGTCGATACCATTGACGCGGGTCGATGGTATCAACCCGTCATAATATCGACGATTCTTCCTTTTCCTGATGTTTCGTGCTGATGCAGACTCGATACCATCGACTTCAGTGTCGATGGTATGGACACCTTTAGGCGTCACTTTTATCACCAATCTGACGCTGAAGCTGGGCGAGGTCGATAGTATCGACTTTATGTCGATAATATCGACCAGTTGACTGCTGGCTCGCTGTAGGTATCTCGCTACCATCGACTTTAGTGTCGATGGTATCGACTCATATTTGTTCCTTGCGGCTATCTCACTGTGGCCGAGTCGATACTATCGACAGCTGTCGATGGTATCGAGAGTTGCCTATATTCATTTTTCCTGAAATTTCAAAATAAATTTGAATCAGCCTTGCTAAAACACATCCATATGACCATTTATAACCAAAAAGATGAAATATAATAGATTTGATGCAAAATGAGATTATAGACTAAAGTAAGTGAATCACGCAATACTAACCACAAATGTGACTAATAAACACATAAAATGCATGTAAAACTAGTCTATAAAAGCGACTCAAAATCCTCACATCAGGTGACAAGATGTTTAATGGGCCTTGTGAGCCATGTGTAAAGTTGTTTCCTAGTGAGAGGTAACAAGATGTTTAATGGGCCTTGTGAGCCATGTGTATAGGTCTTGCCTATTGACAGGTGACAAGATACTTAATCAAACCATGTGAACTATGTGATATACTTGTACAAAAAGTAAAATGAATACCTTAGTTTGAGGACCTAGAGGTAATTGTTACTTGTTACTGAGGTAACAATGCTATGTGATGATCTAGGGGTTTGAATACCCAGATCCAGTAATCATGATGATAATGATATGAAGGGATGAGGATCCCCAATAATGTGATAATGGGTTGATATCCCAAGTACCAAGTATCTAAATGTGTTTTAAAGACATGAATAGATGTATTACACCTTTCTTTGTAGCATTTGTTGTGATTAATACTGATGACTTGTTGATGCTAAAAGAATGTTATAATACATCATTAGGAACTATAAAATGTTGCCCTGACCATAGATCCATCAGTGTCAGAACTTGTTGAATGGTGAAACGGGTTTCCCACGGCATAACCCAAAATGCATATTTTTGAATATGTGGGGGTATGGAGCCTAAGTGTCCATGACTCCGTAATTTCATAAGAACGTCTCAACCGAGCATGGTGAACTGACCCGTGGCTCAGAGCATGGTGCCTATGTGACCATGGATCAGAGTATGGTGCCTAAGTGACAATAACTCAATAACTGGGAACAATTGTTGTAGATGTTCCCCTAAGACAGCACAGCTGACATTATAGCTCTCAGCGAGGATGCCTACATACCCTGGCACAACTATATTGCAGCTGACACAAGATGCCCTACTAAGCCTAAGTGGTCTTGTAGTGACTGAGACAAGGGAGGTCATGACAACCAATTCTTCCATTGACCTTGTATGGTACCGTCTTGTGAGAAGTTTGTGGTCGGTTGGAGATGAACGGGGTATGCTTCATCTCCTCAGGGCATAAGTGTGATTGTAAAATATGTTCAACCGTGTAGCACATCTGCTTAAGGATAGAATATGGAAAAAATTGTTTGATGCGCAATTTAGTAATACGTCTCAGTTGATAGGTGTTATTTATGTTTCTTTACATTCCTTGCAAAGCATATAGATGAATTATGGCTTTACCATGGGTAGATGCAGTGTTCTCCTTAATAAAGGAAATTATCTTATTCTATTCATATAATGATTAATCCTACCTATTAATATAAAAGAACCCTGCTCAGTTTTTATAGTGTTTATCATCAATAATAATATGGTCGGCAAAGAGTTATATCTCTCGATAGGACAATTGTCTCACCCCGTGGGATCCACAATTTTTATATGGACAAGCACGAAGCGGTGGAGATCTTTCTGCAGAGGAGGAACAACAGCTGTGGCAGCAGTGACAGCTCAGGTTGAGTGTACTGTCTGTCGTGTCTTGTAGATAGAAGTCCTATGTGCCGTCTCTGAACTCTCAAGTCCTTAGAGTTGGTTCGTAATGGTTTCATGAATAATCTAAGATTTTGACTTGTATGCCTCGAGGTTTTATGTTGCTCTAGTATGTACTTTGATAGAGAAATTATTATATGTTATCCTCAAGATGAGATGAAACAATGTTGTACAATGTAAATCAAGATATGTATGGGTTTTGGATCTTTTAGTAAAAGTTTTCTGATCAAGGATCTCCATGTAAAATGGTTTTAAATTTTAGTGATTTTTGTTAATCCGCTGATTTGTTTATTCCGCTTAATTAGTAATGATTTGTTTGTCGGTTTGATGATGGTCGCTACAATAACTATCATCATTAGCCAGACTATCATCCTTTATCTTGTTGACAATATAAGCAATTAAGTAGCATATGCATATCTAGCATCATGAGCAAGTCTAGTAACATAGAATCTCTATCATTATGAATAAGTCTAGCCACATAAGCATAGCTAACAAAATTAGCATGTCTAATAGGTTGAACATATCAACATCATAAAAAGAGCTAACAACATAAGCACAACTATATGGATAAGGATGATTAGCAGTATATTAATCTCTAGTTACAAAGGCATGGCTAGCATGCTAAACATAACTAACAACATGAGTTAGCTAGCATCATGATTATAATCAGCAGTAGTAGTATAGTTATCAACATAATCATGGCTATCGTATGTACACATCTACAATTTTAAGCATATCCACAACCTAAGTATATCCATTATCTCTTAATTGCACTAAGAATCATCTTTATATAAAGATAACAAATAAGGGTTATCATCCAATGTGAAATGTTGTGTATAACCCTAAACAAATATGCTACTCGGTTGTATTACATCTTTTATTAAGCCCTGGGGAATTTGAATCATACCATTCAAAGTCCAATCGACCCCTAAGAAGGGCTATTCGGTATCGTACAAGATCTAGGAGTGCTGGTATCCTAAGATCTCTTCCCCTCAGTTAGTACGAGTAAAAGGCAATGACATATCAGTCAAAGTTGCCACCACAGTGACATACTAGCCCACCTTGGTATAAGTCACTATGCTGAATCAAGGGTATTCAAACCCAATCACTGAGGTACAACTGCAATTATCCTCTAATCACATCATGTTATAATCACTGAGACACGACCGCAACCGTTCTCAATCACATCAGATGTATGAGGCATGACCATAGCCAACCTCCACAATCTGCATTGTGGATGACAAGGATGTATCCTCAACCTGCCACCCCCACATACTCAACAGTATGCGCTATGCGTTTCCCTTAGGAATACTCATTTCACCATCCAACAAGTTCTGACATTGAAGATGGTTCTACGGCACAGGGCACTACATGATTAGAGTTGCACTTGATCAGTTATGCAAATTGGGTGAATTAAGTCTGCATCAAACAAGTGGAAATACAAACCCTAATTCACTTCTAGCAAGCATATAAATATCAAAACTTTGAAAAGATATAAAATGTATGAAACATAATTGCTCATCTCATCATCACATGCCATTCATGAGACCACACTAGTCATCATACTATCACAAGATATAAATCATTTTCACAATATCACAGGGTATCAACCCTTATCAACATAAGAGGATTACACCTCATTCAGGGCTCAACCATGCCCAAAGGTCATTAAGACCATCATATTATTCCCTGTAAGATCATCATTATCTTCGCATGCCTTATAACAATACTCAACAACATCACTTATATAAAATACACCAGATCAGCATAATATTGCATTAATGAGCTAGGGGATATTCATAAACAATTATAAATGGGTTATATTAATGTGGCAACACATCCCATTATCATACAGATAATGAGATGTTACGCGAAAACGTGCGGAAATCACCATAACCACAGATTATGAAAACACGGGTTAATTAAAACCAATTTCGAAAACCAGATAAACTGTGAAACTATTGCATTCCAGTCCTCATCCTGCACAGAAACATGTCATATATATATATATACATACATGAGATCTGATACGTGTCCACAGCTCAGGAATAGTTGTTCATCCATCACATGAGTTCACCACCTGTTCATATACATAAAGGCCCACCTCTGGCCAACAGCAGGATATACAAACATCATCGATCGTTCATCGTGAAACAACGTCAAAACACTGCCAAGGACCTGAGAGTACAGGGATGACCCTAGACTCTACTACAAAACATCCAAAACAGCATCATGTCCATCACTTGTCTTCTACCACTACTACAAAAATGGCTTATAAAGTCACTTTTCAAGGTGTCGGTTGTATACATAAACCGACACCTAAACTTTACAGTGTCGGTTGATAACATAAACTGACATCCAATCTATGAAGGTTGACCAGACACGGGTACCGCTTTTATTAAGTGTCGGTTAATTAATAAAAAACCGACACCTAAAATCAACCGCCAAAACTAAAATTCCAGCGAAAAAATTACCTCCAAAATTTGACATATGGCGTCGGTTCATAAATAAATAACCGACGACTAAAGGTTATTCGCGGGACAGGAATAGTTGTCGGTTGTCTTTTAGTTAAAAACCGACGACTATAATCTAGTATAGGCGTCGGTTGTTGGAAAAGAACCGACACTGTTGGTTTAGTTGTTGGTTATTTTGAATAACCGACGCTTATTGTCAACTTAATAGCACCAGCGCGCGAGCGTCTCTTCCCCTTTCTCTGTTTCATTCCCGATTTCAGTTAGGCCCGGTGATTTCTTGCTCGTCACCGCTCGGTGCTGCCGCCGCGTTGCTGCTGTCCTCTCATCGCCGCCGCCAGTCGTTTCCTGTCCTCTCGTCACCGCCGCCGGTAGAAGCAGCTACGGTGCTCTCCTCGTCACCGCCGCCCTCGCCGGTAGAAGCAGCTTTTCTCCTCCGCCAGCTTCCTGCAAGGTAACCAACAAAAGCTTCACCTCCTTTTCTCCTCCGCCTTGCTTTTCTCTACTGCCGCCGACCTCGAACTCACCCAGGCAGCGCCTAAGCAGGTGCCAGGGCACACCTAGGGTCTCAAGCCCAGGTGCCCTGCCTAGCTAGGCCTTTGGGCGGATGCTTGGGCGGCGCCAGGGCACATCTAGGCTGCTGTTGGGGTTTGGATTCATCTACTGGATGCCCAAAACATGCACTGATTTCACCAAGTCACCCCAAAAGCCATGAAAAATATTCTGATTGTGTTTTTTTATTAACTGATTTCACCAAGCTAGTGGAATTTTTTTAAAGTTATTTAGTTATTGTGTATGAAAAATAAGTACGTAATGTTGTCGTTGTTGATATCGGGCCCTAAACAACCTGGAAATGACATCGATGTTTATCTTGAACCTCTGATTGATGACTTAAAGAAACTCTGGGGTGAAGGTGTGATGACCTATGATGCTTCACGAAGAGAGACATTTCATTTGCATGCTATGTTGTTTTGCACTATTAATGACTTTCCAGCATATGGGAATTTGTTTGGATATAGTGTCAAAGGAGATAAAGCGTGTCCTATATGTGAAGAGAACACTGATTCAATAAGACTAAAACATGGCGGTAAGACTGTATATCTCGGTCATCGAAGGTTTCTTCCAAAATTCCATCTGTATCGTAGGAAGCGCAAAGCATTCAATGGATTGAATGAGGAACGGAGTGCACCTAAACCTATACCAGAGGAGGTTGTTTATAAAAGAGTAAAAGACTTTGTCAATGAATTTGGTAAGAGATCACAATGTACTATGGCCACACAGAGTGACAAATCTTTATTCAAGAAGAAGTCAATATTTTGGGATCTTCCTTATTGGAGTTCTTTGACAGTCAGGCATTGTATTGATGTCATGCACGTTGAGAAAAATGTCTGTGATAGTGTCATTGGTACTTTGTTGAATATACCAGGTAAGACTAAAGATGGGATAAAATCCAGAATGGACCTATGTGAAATGGGAATAAGGTCAGAATTAACATAATTTTGTGAAATGGGAAATCGGAGAACATACTTACCTCCCGCTTGTTACACATTGTCTAGAAAGGAGAAGAAAGCTTTTTGTGAATGTTTGGTAAATGTTAAGGTGCCACAGGGTTACTCATCCAACATCCGTAGATTGGTATCAATGAAAGATCTGAAGTTGATAGGTCTTAAATCTCATGATTGTCACACTCTAATGCAACAAATATTTCCTGTGGAAATTAGATCTATATTGCCGAAGCATGTAAGGTTTGCAATCACCAGACTTTGTTTCTTTTTCAACTGTCTATGCAGCAAAGTTATTGACCCTGATACTCTCGATAAATTGCAAAGAGAACTGGTTGTTACCCTATGTCAGCTTGAGATGTATTTTCCTCCGTCGTTCTTTGATATCATGGTACATCTTGTTGTCTACTTGACTAGGGAAGTGAAAATGTTGGGACCAATTTTCTTGCATTGGATGTATCCCTTTGAACGATACATGAACGTTTTTAAAAGTGATGTTCGAAACCGTTATCGGCCTGAAGGGAGTATTATCGAGGGTTATGTGGCGAGAGAGGTTATGGATTTTTGCAATGACTTTTTCAGTGGTAATGACACTCCTGATAATGACAAGAATATTGATGAGTAATTTGGCAAAGGAATTTTGGGATCACGTGTGAAAGTAATCAGCCGTGAGTAGTTGGAACAAGGTCACTTGTATATTTTACACAAAATGGACGAAGTGAACGTTTATATCGAGGAACATACCAATTTCATCAAGAGACAATATCCTCGAGCCAATACAATGTGGCTTGCTAGAGAGCATAACAAGACATTTATTAAGTGGTTTGAAAATAAAGTCTTACATCAACTATCTCAAACACCAGATGATATTATTGAAACTATCAAATGCCTCATCATTAAACCAAAATTGACTGTTATGTCTTATGAAGGGTATGACATTATTGGATTCACATATTACACTAAGCGCCATGATGATAAGAGTGTCGTACAAAACAGTGGGGTCACCCTTCAAGCATCGACTATGTTTTTTGCAAGTGCAAAGGATAAGAGTCCACGTGAAGCTAAAATGTCATATTACGGTGTCATTGAAGACATATGGGAGTTTGACTACATAGATTTCAGAATTCCGCTCTTCAAATGTAATTGGGTTGATAACACCAAAGGAGTTATAGTGGATGAATTGGGTTTCACTTTAGTGAACTTTGAAAATATTGGCGAGAAGGATGAACCATTCATATTGGCATCACATGCGAAACAAGTATTTTATATCGATGATCCTGCAAATGATAAATGGTCGGTTGTTCTTCATGGTAAAAGACAGTTCATTGAAGATCCTATAGATGAAGAACAGTACTATGATAAGTATGATGACTCCAGTCCATTCTCAGTTGGGTTGCCAACACCAGCAAATATTGAAGCTAATGATGACTTGTATGTGCGCGGAGATCACAATGAAGGATTGTTAATTGATAAAAAATCACAATATTAGAGGCATGTTTATACAATGTTTTTTTATATGTTTTATTTTTCTGAATGTGAACTTTACAATGTGAATGTGAACTTTACAATGTGAATGTGAACTTTACAATGTGAATTTTACAATGTGAATTACTTTATAATGTGAACTTTACAATGTGAATGTGAACTTTACAATGTGAATTACTTTATAATGTGAACTTTACAATGTGAATTACTTTACAATGTGAATGTGAACTTTACAATGTGAGCTTTAACAATTTGAATTACTTTACAATGTAAACTTTACAATGTGAATGTGAATTTTCAGATGGCTGAGCATTCTCCTGATGACCGTGCTGATGATTACCGTGAGGGTGAGGACATCAATGCGCCGCCTCACAATGTAAGTTTTAAAAATATATCATATATTTATATCTATATGTCCATTTATAGTTATATCTTGTAAATGTGTTTATTTTGTCAAATTTTAGGTTGATGATGCACATGTACCATCTGAAGCACTTGAGGCACTTGATCAGCAACACCAAAAAGTTGACAGGAGAAGGGGCATCACTATGATGAAGAAGTTAATAGCGCAAAAGGGCAATGGACCCAAACTTGTTGTGGATTTTGATAATGTAGGAAATGCATCTGGTGTGAATCGCAATTCATTTGTTTCATATCTTGGGTATGTTACTCGCAGCCATTGCGGTTGTATGATAGATTCTTGGCATAAAGTTTCTAAGGATAAGAAAGACGTAATATGGAGGGATTTATGCGTGAGTTATTATTAATTTGCAATTATGTTTTGTAGATTACTAATTTTTTGGATACTAGTTAATAGCAATTCTAATTTGCAGAGTATATTTGAATTGGATGAAAAGCTGCATCGTAAATGCATCATGCAACGTTGTGGGAGAGTCCTAAGGAACTATAGGACAAATCTCACCTGAGAATACATAAAAGAAGCTGACAAGAGGAAGAAGACAGCCACTGAACAGTGGAACTTACTGGACAAAGAAGAATGGGACGCGTTTGTTGCATCAAGACAAACAGATGAATTCAAGGTATTAGGCGTCAGTCCCAATCTCATTAATTTATGTTGTATTCACCTATTCAAGATTAACATTTACTGTTACTAACCAAATCATTAATGTGCATACTAACTAGGCCCTCAGTGAGGCACAAAGATCAAGGCGTGCACTGAATGTGCATGACCACACAATGGGTCCAAAGGGGTATGCAGGCATTCGCCAAAGACTACAGTCTGAGGCTACTGCTCAGTCTGCTGCTACTCAGGAGTCCTCCACTATAGGTAGCACACCTCTGCCTCACCATGATATCTGGATAGCTGGGAGGCAAACTAAGAAGGGAGAAATAAGGAAGCCCGCAACTGCTGAGGCAGCTGCAAAAATGGTAAAATACAACTCTTATAGCAATCGTTCAAATATTGATTATTTGTGGTGTTTACTTAATTATAAAAAAAATTTTGGCGATTAGCGGGAGCTGCACGAGCTGAGGAAACAAGGCAAGTTCATCCCTGAGGGCACAAGGGATGAATTGACAGTTGCTCTGGGTAACCCAGAGCATCCTGGACGTGTTAGGGCTGCAGGTGCTGGTGTGGGCATCAAATCTTTTTTTGGGCCATCCCAGCGCAAACATGTCCCAAAAGTAGGACTTTCACAAGAAGAGGTAACATATTCTTTCTTTATAATGATACTGTAAAAAGAGAATTCAATAATTAGAAGCTAACATTTCTTTTATCCATGTATATATAGGTAGATAAGCTAGTTGATAGGAAACTGGAAGAAGCAATGAAAAAGTGGCAGACATCTCAGACTGCCACTCAGCAGACAGTACCTATCATAGCATCCTGCTCTACTCCTACTGCAGAGGTTGGGAGTAATCCTATAGACCCACCACCTAACACATCCACTGTAAGTATTTTTATGACATAGTAACTAGTTTTTTAATTCAAGATGATATGTATATATGTATATAACATTCTTTACACAAAAATTTGTAGGGGTTGAAGCCATGCCGTCTAAAAGTTAATGAATATGTCATTGCAGAGGCGTCGACTTACCCATCCCTACCAGGGGATATGTTTCACGGGTCTCCATTACCAGCTGGTTGGATTCGTGTGAGCCCGGTACATATATTCCCCAAGTGGATGGATCTTCCATTGCCATATGCCCACCCAGATTGTGAAACACTTGGTGAGGCACTAGGCAGAGTGATATTGTGGCTAAAAGCGGATGTCATCTTTACTGAAATTGTATGGTAAATTTACATTACGTTAAATTGTTAGTGTGTGTATATGATGTCAGTTGATCTGAAATTATTATATATATACATGTTAAAAAGAAGACACCCACAACATCTAGGCCTCCACTTCCACCTCCTACATTACCCAGTTGGGTTCCATAGGACCTACCTGTCCCGTTAGGTCCTAACTGTAGGGGTATGGCAATATGGTTAGGCGAACATGATATAAATTGCCCTATAACTGTTTCTATAGATTCAGATGTTGCAGGTCAATCATACAAAAGCAAACTATTTATACAAGATATTTTGGAGTTTTTTCGATATGATTGGCTAAATACATCTGTGATAGAACTATGGATAAGGTGAGATCTTCTTTATACATCCATATACCTTTGCTTATTCTGATGATCTGGTTTCTTATTTATTAATGCATGCGTAATTAATACATATTTTGCAGCTACTTAGATAAGATATGTGCAGATTTTGCATTCGAACATGTAGGATTTTTTATTCCATCTTTGATTAGTCTAGTAGTTAAAGACCCTCCGTCAGTTCAACAATACTGCAGTGAGGCTTTTTCAATTTTTTCTCAAAATAATAAGATGATGATAATGGCTCCATTCAATGTAGAGTAAGTTTACTTTGCTTATTATAATTTGGACTTAAGAAAATTACATTTTTATTGTGGATTTTGAGTTATTAATTTTTAACTTTTTTACCTCTAGTGGTATGCATTGGGAGTTACTGGTTATTGTCCCCGAGACGTTCACTGTCTATTATCTAGATCCTAAGGGGAGTATATTGAATACAAAATATGGACACATAATGAAAATGACATTATTCCGGTGACAAATATTTCATTTTCATATCCGTTAACATATGTTATTACATTACTATTTAATTATGCAATGTATTGTGTTACATTAACATGTAGGGGTTTTGATGAGTTCAAAAAGGCTGGAGGAAAGGTCCCCACGAAAAAGAACCAGCCAATAATTTGGAAGAACGTGAAAGTAAGTTTCCGACTGCAATATATGTATATATTATTTATGTGAACAGTGCTTAATTAGTTGTATTTTTTAAATATTTTGTATGTTTGAATTTATAGTGTCCTACACAAGACAACGGATGGGTATGTGGATACTATGTGATGCGATTTATGCGCATGATTATCAAATATGCCGCATTGGACATCGATTGTATTGTTGAGGTATTATATAGTCTCATTAGATAATATGAAATATATCAATCTTATTTATAGCTCATTAATTATATATATACATCATTCTCTTTACAGGTGTTTAAAACTGAACACACGACAGGAACGACCTTACCAGATGTACATGCTCCCTATACGACGGGAGAATTAAATGAAGTAAGAGAAGAATGGGCAACAGTCATACAAGTAGTGGGGGATTTAAGATATAATTGGGATGTTGATAGCGAATAATGACTAAAGAATGATATTTTGTAAATTAATTTCTGAATTATAATATATGTGTGAATGTTTCTACATATCTGGATGTTTCTACATGTGTCTGAGTGAAAATGAATGAAACTGTTGGTTGCTATATGAATGTTTCTAAATGTGTGAATGTGAAAATGAATGGAACTACAGATTGCTATCTACATGAATGATTCTAAATGTGAAAATCAAATGGAACTGCAGGTTGCATTGCTAAATGTGTGAATATTTTTATTGTTAATTTTGTAGGTTTGTGGCCTGTTGTTGGTTGATATCAATGGATGTCGTAAAACCTGCAGTTCATAACTGAACTATAGGTTTCTCATCCTGCGACCAGCCATACAGCAGGTCTGCAAACTGACAGAAAAAAAACAAAAAATAGGCGTCAGTTATTTGTATAAAACCGACGTCTATTTGTTACAGTGTCGGTTTGTAATAGAAACCGACGTCTATTTCCTTAACACCACGGCCGTGCTGGCCAGCACGGCCGTGGCAGCGGACCAGACACCACGGCTATGCTGGACAGCACGGCTGTGGCAGCGGACCAGACACCACAGCCGTGCTGGCCAGAACCGCCGTGCTGGCCAGCACGACCGTGGTAGCGGACCAGACACCACGGTCGTGCTATCCAGCACGGTCGTGTTGGGACTTATATGGCATCAGTTATTAGCTAATAACTGACGCCTATAGTGCCCAAGTTGGCGCCCTTCTGTGGCGCGAAGGTATATGGCGTCGGTTTCTTAGGTAATAATTGATGCCTATAGTGCCCTGCAGGCGCGCGAAGGGTTTTGGCGTCGGTTTTGGAACCAACGCGCAACGGCTGGGCTTTTAACGTCGCCCACATAGGTGTCGCTTAGAAACCGACACTAAAGGCCTTAAATAACCGACACTAAAGGTCGATTATGTACTAGTGTACTGCTCGTCAAGCTGCTCGTCTGCAACACCACGACCACGACCACGTCTACCTCGACCACCTAAAAAGGGTGTAAACCAGTGGGGTGAGACAATTGAACATTGTCCCAGTGGGAAACATAACTCCCCACCACAACTACATAACCTCAGCAAGATAAACTATAACAGTAGATAACTATTAACAGATATAACAAGAGCATTCTATATATATAAAGCAAGGCTATTCTTACCAACAAGCTTACCAGCTGTACAAAAGCATATAACCAGATTTCTCTCAATGGAACATGATTGACAATATAACATATATACTATGTAACATGATTATCAGAACAAGATATATTGCCACATAACCTGCAAGCTATAACAGAGATATTACACAAACAAGGCCTCAACCAATGTTTCGTGTTTGATATAAGCAATAAATACTAAACGGCTGTATTACGTATTATTATGCCCTGAGGATTTGAACCGTACCATTCAAACCCAACCTTCGGTTACAAAACTCAAGCCGGTGCCATACAAGGTCAATGGAAGATCCGGACTCCACGACCTCCCGCCTCGTGGTCAGTACACGAGTACAACACAAGCAGGACCGCAGTCACATGTTGAAGTGGTCTAAGCCATAGGGTCAGCTCCATAGGCTACCCTCTCTCTAGCCCGCCTTGGTACAGGTCTCGACGCTAGTATAACTGAGCCACGGGCCTGTTCACCGTGCTCTGAGCCATGAACGCATTCATGCTCCACACATCACATATCCTGAGCCATGGGCCTGTTCACCATGCTCTATATACATATCTGAGTCTGTAACCGAAGTTACACTCTTACCTCCTCATTTTTAGGCTAGGAGCAACCTACACATATTCAACAATATGCACTTCCAGGTTAACCCGTAGGAGAACCTGTTTCACCATCACCAAGTCCCGACGATGATGGATCTATGGCCAGGGCAAACTACATGATATGGTTCCACTATAATTATTTAGTATCTTTTAGATGGATTGCAAGATTCAACCAAGTTGTATAACATGCAAGATATAACAGAAAGTAAATAACATTATATTATTATTGAAAACACATCAACTTGATCCATCTCAAGGATCCAACATCACATGTTACCACTTGGCCTCTTGCCAACCATCCAGATCCATCTCAAGGATCATCACATACCATGGGATCTCAATCCCTCATCATGTGCTGCCAATGCCTCTTCAAGGCTCACATCAACATCATAGGAAAACACATCATACATACAATCTCATCAATCATAATAATTATCAAAGTGATGTTACTCATCACATATGCCTCATAGCCTTTTCATGGCTAATCATCACCTGCATGGTTAGGATATACGATGATCATAGTTTCAACATAAGGACTATACTTACTATCACAAGATGTCATTCATGATACTATACTTATCATTCTTACATTATCTGATGATCAAGTATATAAAGCACATCATTAACAAACCATACATATACTTATCCTCATCTCAGAATTATATGAATAATCAAGATGTTCACTTTATGCAAGCAGTCATGTTGAGAATACAGAACAAGCGTTGTTATTATCATTATCATTACTGTCACCATCCACTATTATGTAAACCATTTAACATTATCATTACTACTATCATCATGCAAACTACTAGTGTAACTACCACCATTCTCCTTATCATTAACAGATAAGCATAAGGATTACTTCATGTATATCATTACCACTACCTTCCTTATCATCATCACTACTACCATTATTACCATCACTACTATTATCAACATCATTACTATCATTAACATTGTTATTGTTGCAAGGCATCACTATCGTTTAGAAACAAGGTTATATGAGCACAACTAAACAATTCCATGGTACAAAGAACCATCACTAAAACTCATCACAACCCTCACCCAAACACAGCAACAATGGTTGGTACAAGGGAGTGCAGCAACGCTGTGTTGCTACAAGAGCAACCAGCACGCGACACAGCGTCACAAGGGGTATTGCGCGTCAGAGAGAAACGGGGTGTCGGGCATCCCATGCCTATCGGGAAATGCCCGTCACACATCCCTGTCGGCCGACACTCATGGGGGTGTGATGCCCGTCATAGCACCCCAACCACAACGCCCGATACAGCTATCAAAACGGCCAGGTCATCACCATCTCCAACAACCAAGAGAGAGAGGGAGAGAGAAGGAACACTTCCTCAAAACGTGCAACCACCAACCAAGGCCTATCGACCGATACACACCCTAGAGAGGGGCGTGACGCCCGTCACAAGCCCAGCCTATCGGCTGTCACAACCCAAGATGTATCGCCCGCTACCAAACCTTCTTGCCCAACACAACCATATCGGCCAACACTCACACTATCCTATCGTCCAACCCAAGCAAACTTGCCATACAAGGACAAGGATGTCGCTCAGCACAAGAACAACCACTATATCGCCGATCACAAGGACAACCCTACCGCCCAACTCACCAAGACAAGGGGGTATCGCCCAACACAGATCATCTTCTACCTCCAACACAAGGAAGCTCAAACCCTAGATAGCAAGGTACACTAAGCCACAAGGAAACCCTAAACCCTAAGGAGGATCGGCCACAAAGATACTAAGGCAAGGAACTAAACTACTAACATATGAACAAGATTATAACAAGAGGTTAAGAAGTTAGGGTTAGAAGTTATGCAACCCGCCTTAAGCTCCAAGCTCCAAGGAAGAAGAAGCACTCCAAGGTCCAAGGGATATCGTCCACCAAAGCTGATCCACGAGGGTGTATCGGCCACCACAGCTACTCCAGGAGAGTGTATCGGCCAACACAAGCAAAGAGGGAAGGAGTGTCGTGCACTCAAAGTGGAGGAGAGGCCAAAGGATCAAAGGAAGCTAAGGCAAGGGAAAGGACCGCCTATATAGAAGGAAAGGGAGGAGAAAACAAGGTAGATCCATGCTAAGTGTCGTCCACCCAAGGGACACTTGTCCTAGGGCTCAAGCCAACACTCTAGCAAGGTCTAAAACACTAGTCCAAGATGTGCACCAAGTGTCCACCAAACATGGTCAAGGCTGGACCAAGCAACATGGGCGACACAAATAGCAGCTCTACTGGGCGACACACCAAGGCACCTGGGTGACACACACCATCCCAGGTCGACACACAACCTCCTTGGATGACACAAGCTAGTCTTGGCCGACACAAGACAAGTCTTGGCCGACACAAGGCTCAAACAAGGCACCCCAAGGCCCAAACAAGCTCAACTAAGGCCCAAAGAACTCAAACAATAAGCCCAAGCCTTCCTCTCAACCCTAGAGGAAGCAAAGAGAGGGAAACACCTCACAAGATGGCAAACTTGCACACAAAACCCTAAACTTGGGTTATTTGCAAGTAGCCCCTCCAACTGTCAACAAAGCACAACCAAACCCTAATCACCACTAAAGGTGATTAGCAAGCACCAAAGCACCAAGATTAAGCAAAATAAACAAGGTAAACCCTAAATGAAGGTCAGGGTCCTTACAAGCTAACCCCCTTTAAGGGATTTCGTCCTCAAAATCTAAAGAGAAAAGCGAGGGATACTTCCTTCTCATCTCTTCCTCAAGCTCCCACGTGGCTTCCTCAACGCCACGATGCTGCCAAAGAACCTTCACAATAACCAAGTCCTTCCTCTTCAGCTTATTGATCCTTCTGTCAAGAATCGCCACATGACCTTCCTCATAGGTCACATCTTCATCAAGCTCAACCTCAACTGTGTCCCCAACGCTCTGTGAAACTGTTCCCAAAAATGACTCGTAAACTGAGGACCTCTGTCAGAAACTATTGTTGTTGGCACACCATGCAAATGTACTATCTCATCCACATACACTCGAGCTAGTTTCTCAGCTGTATATGTCGTCCTTACTAGTAGAAAATGGGTAGACTTAGTCAATCTGTCCACTATCACCCAAATGGAATCATGATTCCTAGTTGTCCTGGGTAGACCAACTACAAAATCCATGGTTATATGATCCCATTTCCACTGCGGTATCGGCAAAGGTTGTAACATACCTGCCGGCTTCTGATGCTCAGCCTTCACTTGCTGACAAACCGCACATCTGGCCACGAACTCAGCTACATCTTTCTTCAAACCGGGCCACCAATACAAGTCCTTCAGACTATGATACATCTTGGAGACACCTAGATGCATAGCATACATTGATGTGTGTGCTTCCTTGAGCACCAACTCCCTCAGATCATCAGCATCTGGAACCACCATCCTATCCCGATAGCAAACTAGTCCATCCTCAGACTCCTGAAACCCATCACGCTTGTCGCTGCCGAACTCTGATCTGATCAACTATACCGCATCATTTATCTGTTGTGCATCCTTGATCTGCTGTCTCAACATAGGCTTCACTTGCATCTGTGCAAAAAGACCAGATAACAAAGAAACTTCCATCTGCACATTCATCTGTCGCAGAGAAACAAACATGTCTCACCTATGGCATACCAAAGAACTCAACTGTGCCTTCTTTGAAGAAAGAGAAGAAGATTTTCTACTAAGCGCATCAGCTACCACGTTCGCCTTACCAGGATGATACTTGATAGTGCAGTCGTAATCATTGATCAACTCCATCCATCATCATTGTCGCATGTTCAACTCTTGATGCGTAAAGATATACTTCAGATTCTTATGATCCGTAAAGATCTGACACACTTCCCCATACAGATAGTGTCTCCAAATCTTTAACGCATGAACCACTGCTGCCAACTCCAAGTCATGAGTCGGATAGATCTCCTCATGCTTCTTGAGCTGTCGCGAGGCAAAAGAAACTACATGATCTTCCTGCATCAACACACAACCTAAACCTTTCTTGGAAGCATCACAGAAAAAAACATAGCCTTTCCCAAGCTCTGGAAAGATCAACATTGGAGCACTGGTTAGCTTCTCCTTCAAACTCTGGAAAGCTTGCTGACATTGATCATCCCAAACAAAAGGTACATCCTTCCTGGTCAACTTCGTCATCAGCAACGCGATCACACTGAAGTCCTTGATAAACCTCCAGTAGTATCCTGCCAAACCAAGGAAACTACGAACTTCTGTCGGCGTCTTCGGTTGTTCCCAATCCACAACGGATTCCACCTTCTTCGGATCTACTTTGACTCCTTCAGCAAATATCACATGACCCAAGAAAGTCACTTCCTCCAACCAGAACTCGCACTTACTAAACTTGGCATACAACTGATGTTGATGAAGAAGAGTCAACGCTTGACGAAGATGTTGCTCATGCTCTAGCCTGTCCCGACTATAGATCAAGATGTCATCTATAAAGACTACAACAAACTGATCTAAGAACGGACGGAACACTCTGTTCATCAGGTCCATGAAAGTAGCAGGTGCATTGGTTAATCCAAACGGCATAACCACGAACTCAAAATGGCCATACCTCATCCTGAAAGCTGACTTTGGTATGTCATCCGCCTTTATCCTCAACTGATGATATCCGGACCATAGATCGATCTTCGAAAATACTGTAGCACCACGCAATTGATCAAACAGATCATCTATCCTCGGCAATGGGTACTTGTTCTTGATCGTGACCTTGTTCAACTGCCGGTAGTCTATACACAACCGCATCGAACCATCCTTCTTCTTTACGAACTACACGGGAGCACCCCACGGCAATGTACTTGGTCGGATAAAACCTTTTTCCAACAACTCTTGCAACTGCTTCTTCAACTCTGCCATCTCTGTTGGAGCCATCCTATATGTTGACTGTGCAACTGGCTGTGTTCCAGGAACCAGATTGATCTCGAAATCAATCTCTCGGGGTGGAGGAACACCAGGAAACTCCTCAGGAAACACGTCTGCAAACTCTCGAACCACTGACACCTCCTCAAGATTGGGACCTTTTGCCTTGGTAACCACAATGGTATCCACCACGTGAGCTAAGAACGCCTCACATCCTTGTCGTAACAACTTATCTGCCACCATAGCTGATACCAAACACGTCGGAAGAATCTTCCTATCTCCCTGGAAGATCCACTTTTCTCCAGCACCATCGTACACTACCCGCTTGGAACCACAGTCCAAAACAACCTTATACTTCTCTAAGGTATCCATCCCAAGGATAACATCGAAACCATGCATATCAAGTGGTATAAGATCCACTTGGATGTGATGTCCCGAGAAAGACAAGACACAAGATGGACACTCTTCTCGAAGCATAGAGGAACCATCAAGAGGGGTTTCTAACAACAAACTATCCTTCTTACAGCTAACAGGTAAACGACGGTTTTCAAGCATACTATAAGCGATAAAAGAGTGTGTAGCACCCAGGTCAACCAGAACAGATATAAAGCAAGAAGAAGACATATCAGAATGAAATAACTCCATCTGACCTATCACTACTCGCAGGTTGACTATCGCCTCCGGCTGACTCATAGCATAGAATCGAGCCGTTGCTTGCTGTCCACGACCTCTGCTTCCTTGAGCAGACAATCCAGCTTGAGACGCTTGAACGCGTCCTCGTCCTCTGCTACCACTGGGTTATGGCCTCTCTGACCTCTGAAAACTCTGCCTCGGTTGCTGTGTCACTTCAACGTCTCTATTCGGGCAATTGAACTTCCAATGCCCGACCTGACCACATAGATGGCATGCTCTATCGTCAACCCATAGTCTAGCTGACCCTGTCACTGCCACAGAAGCTGTACTATGCGCCTTAGACGGCGAAGAAACATAACTTCTCCCCTTACTCAGAGACCACTAAGATGGTACACCAGAACTTTTCATTGCTGACGGTGCTGAAAACCTAGGTTTCTTAAAGCCACCAAACCTTCATCCTTGAAACTGAGTAGGTCTTTTAAGAGACATAGACTCTCTTTTCTCCCTTACTATTCTCTCAATCCTTCGAACTGATTCAACGAACGTAGCAAACTGCTCTCGGTTTTCCAACGCAGACACTGGAGTTGTCAACTCAGCACTTAAACCCTTCTCGAAACGTCTGATCTGTTCCTCATCTGTTGCCGCCATGTAAGGACAAAACCTCAATAGATCCATAAACTTAGCTTCATAATCGGTGATGTTCATTGTTCCTTGTCTCAAGTTCTCGAACTGACTGACCTTCTCATCCAGATACGTCTTGGGAAAGTATCTGGTGACGAACTCACGTCGAAACACTTCCAACAGATCACCTCACCGGACCGCTTCTCTTCTTCGATGGTCCACCAGTGACCAGCACTACCTTTCAGAAGGTAGAAAACATGCTTTACCTTGTCCACTTCGGGGAGGTCAAGGATCTGGAAAGCCTTCTCGAGACTTGTCAGCCACAGATATGCATCCTCTAGATCAGCCATTCCAGCATACTCCGAAGCTCCAACTCGGTGAAGCCGCTCGAAGGTCTTCCCAATACCCGATGCTTCTCCATGGGGAACATGTGCTCACGGATGAGGCACTGGTAATCGCTCAACCATGAGATTCATCGTAGCCATCAACTGCCCCATAAGCTGTTGGTAAGCAGGATGTTCAAGTATGGTTGGGTTAAATTGGGGAACCTCAGGCACCTGATCTTCATGTGCCTATCCATCTGCTCCATCAACCGATGCATCATCGTTGTACTCAGCAGAGTGTTCTTCATGGTTTCCAGACATCTTGACTTTTCTTCCGCTGAGGGCAGAAGATTTTGGTAAGAACACCTGGAAAACTCATAAGAACAGACTCAACCTAGTCCAAAATCCCTGTAGACTCAGCGAACCTATAGCTCTGATACCAAAACTTGTGGCAACACATCCCATTATCATACATATAACGAGGTGTTACGCGAAAACGTGCGGAAATCACCATAACCACAGATTATGAAAACACGGGTTAATTAAAACCAATTTCGGAAACCAGATAAACTGTGAAACTATTGCATTCCAGTCCTCATCCTGCACAGAAATATGTCATATATATACATACATGAGATCTGATACATGTCCACAACTCAGGAATAGCTATTCACCCATCACATGAGTTCACCACCTGTTCATATACATAAAGGCCCACCTCCGGCCAACAGCAGGATATACAAACATCATCGATCGTTCATCGTGAAACAACGTCAAAACACTGCCAAGGACCTAAGAGTACAGGGATGACTCTAGACTCTACTACAAAACATCCAAAACAGCAGCATGTCCATCGCTTGCCTTCTACTGCTCGTCAAGCTACTCGTCCGCAACACCACGACCACGACCACGTCTACCTCGACCACCTAAAAAGGGTGTAAACCAGCGGGGTGAGACAATTGAACATTGTCCCAGTGGGAAACATAACTCCCCACCGCAACTACAGAACCTCAGCAAGATAAACTATAATAGTAGATAACTATTAACAGATATACCAAGAGCAGTCTATATATATAAAGCAAGGCTATTCTTACCAACAAGCTTACCACCAGATATCTCTCAATGGAACATGATTGACAATATAACATATATACTATGTAACATGATTATCAGAACAAGATATATTGCCACAAAACCTGCAAGCTATAACAGAGATATTACACAAACAAGGCCTCAACCAATGTTTCGTGTTTGATATAAGCAGTAAATACTAAACGGCTGTATTACGTATTATTATACCCTGAGGATTTGAACCGTACCGTTCAAACCCAACCTTCGGTTACGAAACCCAAGTCGGTGCCATACAAGGTCAATGGAAGAGCCAGACTCCACGACCTCCTGCCTCGTGGTCAGTACACGAGTACAACACAAGCAGGACCGCAGTCACATGCTAAAGTGGTCTAATCCACAGGGTCAGCTCCATAGGCTACCCTCTCTCTAGCCCGCCTTGGTACAGGTCTCGGCACTAGTATAACTGAGCCATGGGCCTGTTCACCGTGCTCTGAGCCATGAACGCATTCATGCTCCACACATCACATATCCTGAGCCATGGGCCAGTTCACCATGCTCTATATACATATCTGAGTCTGTAACCGAAGTTACACTCTTACCTCCACATTTTTAGGCTAGGAGCAACCTACACATATTCAACAATATGCGCTTCCAGGTTAACCCGTAGGAGAACGTGTTTCACCATCACCAAGTCCTGACGATGATGGATCTATGGCCAGGGAAAACTACATGATATGGTTCCACTATAATTATTTAGTATTTTTAGATGGATTGCAAGATTCAACCAAGTTGTATAACATGCAAGATATAACAGAAAGTAAATAACATTATATTATTATTGAAAACACATCAACTTGATCCATCTCAAGGATCCAACATCACATGTTACCACTTGGCCTCTTGCCAACCATCCAGATCCATCTCAAGGATCATCACATACCATGGGATCTCAATCCCTCATCATGTGCTGCCAATGCCTCTTCAAGGCTCATATCAACATCATAGGACAACACATCATACATACAATCTCATCAATCAGAATAATTATCAAAGTGATGTTACTCATCACATATGCCTCATAGCCTTTTCATGGCTAATCATCACCTGCATGGTTAGGATATACGATGATCATAGTTTCAACATAAGGACTATACTTACTATCACAAGATGTCATTCATGATACTATACTTATCATTCTTACATTATCTGATGATCAAGTATATAAAGCACATCATTAACAAACCATACCTATACTTATCCTCATCTCAGAATTATACGAATAATCAAGATGTTCACTTTATGCAAGCAGTCATATTGAGAATACAGAACAAGCATTGTTATTATCATTATCATTACTGTCACCATCCACTATTATGTAAACCATTTAACATTATCATTACTACTATCATCATGCAAACTACTAGTGTAACTACCACCATTCTCCTTATCATTAACAAATAAGCATAAGGATTACTTCATGTATATCATTATCACTACCTTCCTTATCATCATCACTACTACCATTATTACCATCACTACTATTATCAGCATCATTACTATCATTAACATTGTTATTGTTGCAAGGCATCACTATCGTTTAGAAACAAGGTTATATGAGCACAACTAAACAATTCCATGGTACAAAGAACCGTCACTAAAACTCATCACAACCCTCACCCAAACACAGCAACAACGGCTGGTACAAGGGAGTGCAACAACGCTGTGTTGCTACAAGAGCAACCAGCACGCGACACAGCGTCACAAGGGGTATCGCGCGTCAGAGAGAAACGGGGTGTCAGACATCCCATGCCTATCGGGCAACGCCCGTCACACATCCCTGCCGGCCGACACTCATGGGGGTGTGACACCCGTCACAGCACCCCAACCACAACGCCCGATACAGCTATCAAAACGGCCAGGTCACCACCATCTCCAACAAACAAGAGATAGAAGGAGAGAGAAGGAACACTTCCTCAAAATGTGCAACCACCAACCAAGGCCTATCGGCCGATACACACCCTAGAGAGGGGCGTGACGCCCGTCACAAGCCCAGCCTATCGGCCGTCACAACCCAAGATGTATCGCCCGCTACCAAACCTTCTTGCCCAACACAACCATATCGGCCAACACTCACACTAGCCTATCGTCCAACCCAAGCAAACTTCCCATACAACAACCAAGAGTTGGGTTCAACAAGATTAATTATATTAATGTTACTAATCAACACTTATACCCAAACCCTAACTCACGACATCCCCATTGGATGATAGATGCATAAGGTGAAGCATCACCATCACATTCCATACTATTCTCAAGTATGAACCCACACATAAATCAAGGTGTAACCATTGGCTTATAGCATACTAGGGTTTCAACAACATTAACATAGTACTTCATGATTGTATTAGTCATTCAAGGACTATTCATACCCAATTACCATCATTTAGTTATATTAAAGCTAGGTATAACAAGCTATACCTCATTAGGGTTACATATCAACACCATATGATTATCATACCTTCTATTCATATGAGTGAATAGGTAAGACTACCTTATTAAGGGTAACCCTCCATTTGTTCCATCATTATTCAACCCATATCACCATACCACAATGTCACCCAGAGCCATTGGATGTTTAAAAGCTAAGACCATTAGTTGTTTACATAAGTAAACACCTTGGATAAAACACCTATGAAGTCCTTGATTTGTTCTCTATAAAGAGTCACCATCTAACATCCCTTGATTAACAATACAAACAGTTCCATTGAAAGTAGGGTAAAACCCACAATTGACTGTTCATTTAAACAAGCCATCCATTATCAACAAGTAAGCTCCTTAAGTTGATCATAAAAAGGAAACCATATAAATCAAATTATTAGGACCAACATATTACATTAGCCATCATTCCACTTTATTGGAGGAATAAACATTATATCTTGGCCATTGGGTCAAGTTCATATATTAAAACCATAAATTACAGTATAGGTTCGACCATTGCATCAAGTTACCCAAGATACCATTGGTCTAAGGCTTAATTGATGCTACAACTATATGATTAACTCACCATAGGTTTTGGAGACCTTATCCACCATCATTAGTGACCATTAAGTCACCATAGGTTGTTAGATCAACACTATATTCATTAATCAACATCAAATATCAAACTAATATCATCATTGATTGATAGCATCATTAGGGTACTTAGTTGTTAATCACTAGGCTTCTAATTAGGCCAAAACATGACCTAAGGTGTGAACGTCAGTTGACACCCTTGGTTACCACCATCAATTGTCATGAAGACAACACCATAGGGTTGTTGCAATGGTACCATCATCGGGTCATGGGTTTATAGAAGAAATCAGCTTAAAACCCTAAAATTGACCATTCGTTGATAGGTGCTTAGCACCATAGGTTGTCAAACCAACCTGATCCAAGTCATATTATACCTTAGTAATAATGTACACATGATCACAGGTTCATCTATAACTGAAATCAGAATAGGAAAGATTATAAAAATCAAAATCCAAGTCAAGCATAGATTTTTAGTGCATGGATCATCATTTTCAAGCAAGAACATGATCTAGAAAGCTTATGGTAAGCAATAAACGTAGAGAAAGTTATAAAACTTTCCTATAAGGAGAAGATGAAACCCCACACAGAAGAAATCTTGAGTAGGTAGGGTAAAAAATCCAATCATAAGCTATGAACTCATCCATATAGTACCATTCTTCATCAAATGGGCAAACCCTAAGCATAAGGAGCAAGAAAGGTAGGGTTTTAGAGCTTTAGAGCAATTTCTACCATGGAAAATAAAGGTTATGACCTGGAGGAAGGTCTAAGGAAGGATAAGATCAAGAGAAATAGATAAGGAAGAAAATAACTTGCCTTGGTCGAAATCCCTAGAAGATGACCTTGGAAACCCTATGTAGGGCTAAATGGAGCTGTAGGAGACCTTCTTGTCCAAAAAGAGGTTGTCTTCTACCTTAGAGAACTTAGTTCTGCAGAAAAATAGAGTGGAGTCATTTCTCCAGGTTATAGAAAAGAGAAATCAAGAATAGATTCGTACTTGGTAAAGGAAGAGGTAAATATTGCCCATGGATAAGGATGGAAGCAAGCATGAGGTGTAAAAGTAGCTTCCCCATGTTTCTATTGCCTTAAATTATGAAGAATATACAAGAACACACACAAGAAGCTCTCCCACCATCCTTATATACATGCTTAGATTTACTTTGTCGAATTTCCCAGCCAATCACATAATTCATTTGTTGATAGTTACTAAAGGTAGCTCATCCGTGAAGGGGTAAACCCTAAAATACCCTTAGAGAAAACACCTTCAAACCAAGGATTAAATAGGTGCCCCATGGATAAAAAAACTCAATAATGATGAGAGAATATCCAAGGAACATAATGCAAGTGATAAATTATGAAGAAAACCTCTCAATTGGGTAAATTACAGAAAAGTCTAAAAATGTGCATAAAATTGCATAACTTGCTCAAACAGTGTCCAAATTGGACCAAATTTGAAACTTAAGCTTGTATTATGATTTAAAAGCATATAAAAAGGTTATATTAGGATTATAAGAATTCAATTATGATAATTAAGCTTATTCAACGCATTAAGCAAGTTTAGGGGCCTTACATTGATTATTTGAGATAAATATGTCATCACCTGTAGGAATCATAGAGATAAACATACCAAATTTATATGTCTATAATCTCCTTCTATGTTAACTCTAGTATCAAACATTTGTTTTGAATATCATCAAGGATAGGACCAACCCATTTCATTGGCCAAACAATACATTTGAATTATTAAATAGGAAAGATTAAAAGTCAGTAACATGAATTTTTTGATATCATTGATATAATAATTGAGAGAACCCCAACATTAAGGCCCTTGATGTGATTTTGATGTCTTCTAATTTTCATAGATGCATAAAAAAACATAGTTTTTGAATCTCCCTCTTTGAACCAATGAACTCTTGATTTCTTCATGATAAAAAGGCTACTCAATTAAAGAAGCTTCTTAGCTATTTTTCTTTTATTATAAGCATAATCCCATAGAACTACATTCATAGGGTCCAAATCAGAAGAAACATCGACCTCATTATTTGTAACATTGGTTATATTAACTATCAATATAGTTACTAAAAGAAGTTGGATTTAGTTCCTTTAACTTGACCTTTAGATAGTAGAGATTCTTATATACCTTATACATAGAAAAACCAAGAATATATAAATCCCAGACATCCTTAACAATGCTAAGAAAATCATCATGAGAAGCTTAAGCATTGATGAATCTAAAAGGGGACCTGACGTGTATTTTACTACGCGCTAAAAACGCAAGTGTACGCGTCGGGTAATATAGGCCTTGTGAGGCCCGAGTCGAACTCAGGGATACATGAATTATTGGAGACTTCTACTAACTAATCGCAATCAGCTAGACCGATTAACAAAGTAGGGTTTTGTTGTTCAAATTAAAAGAAAATAAAAATCAAACAAAGAAAACAATCGATTAAAGGTTAATTTAATCAATTAAAAGGGATATCTTTAGGATGGCGGTTTCACCGCGGGTCAACATTGTATTAGATTTCATATAATTCCTCACACTTCTCTCTCTATCCGGGTAGTGGCCTGAAATGAGAATTACCCACTGTCGTGGTGTAATCCACTACTTAGATTTAGGTTGATTCCATCGTCATAGTAATCATTCCCCTAAACTAAGCGCATTAAGATCGGTCCCTCAGTTCCCACCATTAATTTTACAACTCCTTTGTCAAGGGTTTTATTAATTAATGTAGAATTCGTCTCTTTTCAACCGTTAATCCTTCTGTCGAAGTGATTAAGGGCATTAATTTATTATTATGGTGATCAAACATAACAATAGCAATAGAGAAAACGAATTTATACCACGGATATGAGAGAAAAATATGAATTATCAATATAAAATCATCATACAATGTATCCCCGGGCTACTCCCGGTCCTAAAGATTGAGGGTTTTAGCCTCTCATGTTCATCTTACACGAATACATGGTAGAAATTGGGGAATTCATAAGAAAAACGTGAAATAAATGGGAAAACCCCTGAACGGAGAAGAACCGGTGGATCCTTGGCGTAGAAAACAAGCTTTCCCCGCCTGTCGGTGGTGGAAATTGTCTTCGGCAGCGTCCGAATCACCCGGGATGAGCTTCTCGGCCTCCGTTCTCCTTTCTCTCCTCCTCGGCACTCATGCAAAACCAAAAACGAGATTCCACTCCTTCTGGGCGGCCGTCATTAGGTATAAGTCCCTAATTAGGTCGTCAAATAATGACAGCCGTCTGATTGATATCAAAACAGATCCAACGCATATCTGCCGGCGTCGATACCATCGACGCGGGTCGATGGTATCGACCCAGCGGATTAGCGGCAGCTTTCCTTTCTTTTATTCTGAGCGCCTGTGGTGATCTCGATACCATCGACTTGGGTGTCGATGGTATCGACTCCTTTAGCGTCGGTTGTTGTCGTTTAGCGACGCTGTAGCTCTCCTTGTGTCGATGGTATCGACTTGCGTCGATGGTATCGACTTCATCCTCGCCAGCAGCCTGGAGACATCTCGATGCCATCGACATGGGTGTCGATGGTATCGACTCTGTATTGCTCTTCTCGGCTGACAACCTGTGGCTTGGTCGATGGTATCGACATCCGTCGATGGTATCGACGGATGCAGATACTTGTTCTTCCTGAAATTTCACAACATGCCCAAGTAAATCCACACAATTTATAATAAGATGATAAATAATGCTCAAAATAGTAAAACGAAGGGGATTTGATATAAAATGATGGCAAAAGACCAAATAAAGTGAATTATGCAATAATATCCATGAAAATGAGTAATAAAGGCACAAAACACATATGAAATAGGTCACTAAATGCGACTCAAAATCATCGCATCAAACTCCCCTAAGCTTAAACATTGCTCGCCCTCGAGCAACTAATCCTGAGAATAGAATTGCAGATGTCAACTAACAATCAACACATCACCCCACATCCCACATGACTCCCACTGGACATTCTCAAACCGGCCTTTCCTAATCACAGAACAGTAATTACCCTACAGGCGACAATAATCATCAATAAAAGAAATTATCCTTCAAACCGATTAACACTATCACATAAGGCAGTTAACATAATAAAGTTCGCCGATTCAGCCATGGTGCATCTTGTGATCGCCTAAACTACGTTGCTCGCCCTAACTACCATCTACATGGAAGCAGTCCTCCTTATAATCATGAGTGAGGAGAAAATCACGGTGGCCTACCAATTCGAGCAACGGGTGGATGGAATGGGTGGTTCATGGGAGAATATGGAAGTATTACACAGTTTCAGTATGCATATAACAAAATGCCCTAAATGATGCAAATGCACATTAAGAATGCCCTAATGCCTAAAAGTGGGTGGAATGATGCATGCACTAACCTTCTACCTCAAAATGAGATAGAAATCTACTCAAGCCACATCATGTACTCAAGTCCCCTGTTATACAAGTGATATCATTCCTTTCTCCCTCTTATTCCATTTCCTTCTAAATTCTCTTCTCTTTTTTTTCATTTTTTTCTTTTAGATTTTCAGATTTTTTTTCTTTTAGCCCACATATCCATAATTGCTTAGAGCTACATGTGTTAGGCTATTTTCTTCATGATTGGAAATCTTTGTACTAATGCGAGGGTATGGAACAATTTAGATCACTTTTTAGGACAACTGAGGTACATGGTGTACTTATGCATGAAAATCATGAAAGTTATGAGTGCAACTACATGACATGCACCTAAAGGTAATGTGCATGTATCATCGTATATTTTTTTTCGTTGTATGCAAAATTATGAAAATAGGAATGCAAACCCTATCTACATGCTATGCATGCAAAAGAAATTGAAACTGCACTTTACTTCCAATTCTTGGGTGGATTATAGAAAATGGGGTGGAATGATCACAAGATTAAGTGACTGAACCTTAGAAGAAAATTATGTGTCCCTCCTTACTGACATGTGTAGTCGTTTAAAGGGTTCTTTCTCTTACATCTGATTAAGGTCTCATTACCATTTGATTAGGTTAGGCTCAAACAACCGTTACTATCCACTTTTCATGAGTCAATGGGGGTGTGAGTATGACATATTGCTTCAAAGTTGACATAATCAATCATTTTCATAGAACAAGTTCCCCAAGGACAACCAAGTAAAGCTATCCAAATGACACAGAAAAATTTTAAATTCCCTTAATTTCCCCATGAAAACAGCAAGATGACAATTTTTAAGACATCCACGATTACACTAGATAGATGTGGATCCTAAATAAAAACTTAAAATTGCAAAAACAAATAACAAAGCAGAAACTAAAAACAACTAAAGAAAAGATAAAAGATAGAGCTGTTCCAGCCACCCCCCTAAGCTTGAATCCGACTATGGCCTCATAGTCAAAGACTAACTTAAGGGCGGAACAATGATACCCTGATCAATCTTGCGGAGGCGGTGGTGGGTATTGTGGTGCCGTAGGATCCCAAGACAGGTACTCCCCCTGGAAGCTTGGATCATATTGGGTCCTCGGCGGAGGCTGTGGATAGCCTCCAAAGTAGTCTTGACTCCAGTAATGGTCAAAGAAGGGCTCCTGTTGCGTCTCTATCTGCTGCAACCGGGTGTGCATGTGCTCTTGGTTGGCAAGGATGAGTCGCTCGTTCTCGAACATAGCCCGTTGGTTGTCAAGTACCCGGCTCGTAGTGTCATGAATACCGGTATACATACCCATGTGCTGCAGCTGAGTCTGCTGTATGTCCTGCAGCATGGCGTACATCCCTTGCATGGAGTAGGGATCCGCAGCTGGCTGCTCTTGCTGTGGTGATGGCGGCGGGGGCTGAGATGATGAAGATGCACCTGGATGCATCCTAGGACGCTTCCGTGGTGCCACATGTGCTCGAAGAGGTGTGAAAGCCTCCTCTTCCTCTGCAGCCTCGCCCTCTTGCTCGTCACCACCGTCGTCTTCTTCGGAGGACTCGATGGCTATGATTGGCCACCAGAAGTGCTGCTTGCCCTCGATGTGGAAGACGTCGTCCGGCAGGGATGCCTCCTGGTAAGCTTGGTTGACGTGGCAATGAGCGTACGCCAACCCGTCTCGGATAAGAATGAGGTTTGAACGGTGCAAGTGTTGCACGTTCACCTTACTCCGCGTAGAAATCGGAGTCATGGACTGAAAGTTCAGCCCCAAGTAAAGTGCCAACTTGGTGACAAGACCACCAAAATGAATTGGAGCCCTCCTTGTGCTCCGCTTCACCGCCATGACGCGCTGTAACCAGAATGCTCCCCAGTTGCACTCTTGACGTTTCAGAAGTGCATAGAGAAAGAACAGGTCACTCTCCTGAAACTTGCTCAAAGCAAGATCACTCCGAGCGAAGAAAGTCAAGCTCAACATCCTGTGCAGGACCCGGACGAACGGGTGCTCAAAATCCGCTACCGCTGCATTATGGTAGCTCACAGTCTTCCCTGCCGGCACTGTAACTAGCTCGGCGAAGATTTTGTCATAGTCGGTGCGGGCGTCGGGGCGTCGGTGATCGTTGCGGCTGTGGTTCCAGTTGAAGATGTCGTTGAACTACTTCAACGTGATGTTTTAATTGTTGTTGAAGAGTCAGAAGGACACCCTTCCCTGGATCCACGTCTGGTCCGATGGTACCACGCCATTTGGTACGACGCAGATATCAAGAGACGCCATGAACTCGGCCACCAGTTCCTTGTATGTGGGCCATTCGCCGAAAAACGGCTGCCCATCCGCATGAAAGTCCATCTCATACAAGCGATTGGTGTGCCGCGCTTGCCCGGCCAACACATAGGCCAAGTTGGCCTCGAATCCCAGCTCCCTGATCATTCCCCGGTCCACATACCAGGTGGCCTCGAACTTCCGCTTCATTATCTCCTCGTATACCTTCCTTGCCTCCATGTTGGCGTGAATAAGGCGTGGACGAGAGATGGAAGCGGTTGGAGGAGGAACAAACTCCTCGATCTCCATGGGGTGCGCGCTTGATGAAGATGCTCCGCCCATATGCACCATGATTGTGAGAAGAATGAGATTGGGAGAAAAGAGCTCGGTGAAGATGGAGAGAAATTCTCCGCTCGGTGACGCTTCTCCGCAGGTGTAGAGGGCTTGGGGGAGTGCTCGGCGCAATGGGAGATACTTGCTCTGAGGGTGTGATGTCATATGACGTTGCAAGTCCCCTTAAATAGACTTGATCGGCGCCCCTGTTGACCCGTCGATACCATCGACGCGGGTCGATGGTATCGACACGTCTCGCGGGTAGCCGCATCTGTCGCTGGTATCGACGGCTGACGTTTGCTGGATCGAGAAACTCGGATCGCTGACGGGTCGATACCATCGACAGAAGTCGATGGTATCGACGCAGCACCCGGATCGCTGACGTGGCTGTTGCGATCGTCGTCGATGTCTTCATGCGGATCGGTGAAATGTCCGTCGATGCCATCGACGGGTGTCGATGGTATCGACTTGCTTTTATTGCGACACCTCCGTTTATTGCATTCAACCTGTGATGATGTCGATACCATCGACGAGGCCGTCGATGGTATCGAGTTGACTGAGCAAAATTCGTCTGAATATCTCCAGAGATTTCGATGGTATCGACGGGGATGTCGATACCATCGACACTTTTATTGCGACCTGCCTGTGACCATGTCGATACCATCGACGGGGTGTCGATAGTATCGACGCAGTGCGATTTCTGCTGGTGTCAACCTGAACTCATGTCGATACCATCGACGGATGTGTCGATGGTATCGACCCTGCCTGTGCCTACACATTCAACAAACGGATCAAGGTATCATTTTTAAACTAAAATTCAAATGAAATAAAAGCAATCTATGACTAAAATTAAACTATCCTAGTGTACCGATGGTTGGGTTGCCTCCCAACAAGCGCCCTTATTTAGCATCTTAGGCTAGACGGTGTGACAATCATCATCTTTTCACCTTGGGAACTGGGCTCAGAGGATCATTTGGTAATTTGAATTCGACTCGATCTCCTCCAATACCCAAGGACAAAGTCCCTCTGCCTAAGGCAGTCACGACATCCGCCGTTGCTTGAAACAGTCTTCCTAGGAGAATGTCACAACTTTGGAGTGGTGGCATATCCATGACGACAAAGTCCACAGGGAATATGAATTTATCCACTTTGACGAGAACATCTTCACATACTCCATAGGGTCTCACGGTAGACCCATCTGCCAATTCAATTGTTGCAGCCAACTTCTTTATCTCTTTTAACCCCAACTTTTGAAATGTAGCCAAAGGCATGAGATTTATACTAGCGCCGGAATCACATTGCGCTTTAGAAACATGTTGACCACCTATTGAACACGGAATGTAAAAACCTCCTGGGTCCTTTCTCTTCTGTGGTGAACTCCCGTGAATCATAGAGCTCACTGTCTCATTCATCCAATAAATTTCATCGTCTTTTATCCGCCTCTTCTTATTGATGATTTCTTTAATGAACCTCCCATAGGCGGGTACTTTCTCGATCATCTCCACTAACGGAATGTTGATGTGGAGTTTTCGGAATATCTCCAGGAATTTTTTAAAGTGACGATGCTCTTTCTTTGACTTAGGATTAACCACATTTGAAACATCTGCTGCCTCAACACGCCTATGAGGTGGCACATAAGAGCTTTTCGGGGCTACCTCCCCTAAGCTTGCTTCAATTATTCCCTCAGACGTGGGCTTTGGCGAGACATCATCAATAGTGGCAGCTTGTTGTGGTTCCTCTCTCGCCTCAGACGTCTCCACATGTGCACAAACAACATGCACCTGCTCCTCTTGCCTAGATGGAGAGACCATACTCACAACTCTCTCTGATTTTCTGAAGAAATGGTTTCCGCCCGACAATCTATAGTAAGTGCGTGGATACGGTATCACCGGTGTTGCATTCACATTGAAAGTCATTTTTCTTTCTTCTACAGCTTCTTGCACCCGAGATTCCTCATTTCTTACCACCGACATGTACTTAACCTGATGATGTGCTTGGGCCACGTTCGCATTCTCAGCTGGTTTCTGTTGATTGGCGTGCTTGATGGCCGCCACTTCACTTGAAATCTGAGCCACGGTGGTCTCTAATGCCCGCATTTGCGCTCCATGGCTTTGCAGCGTCTGCCCAAACTTGGTTAGAATATCACCTTGAGATTGCAATTGTTTTCCAAACATGGCCATCATCTCTTGGTTTTGCTGGACCATTTGAGTTAGTAATTCAGTGTTCTTATCCTCGGTTCTTTGCTGTGGTTTGGCATCCGTATCCTGCAAAAAATTATTCGGATCCTTCCATGAAAACTTTTTATCCTTTCTCCATGCATAGTCATTGTTTCTATAGCCCTGTTGTTGCATGAACTTCGCTTGGGCTTCCTCATCCTCAGATGCATCCTCCTTAGTTAGCACCTTCTTGGCTAGAAGATCTAACTTGGCATTCAGCTCCCTCACTATTCTGGATTCACCAGCAGCCTTGACATGTTCCACGGCACCTCTGTCACCCCATGACTGCTTCCTAGCCATGTTTTTCAGTATCTCCCAACATCTGGTATCAGTGTTATTTAAGAAAAATCCGGAACCAGCTGAGTCCAGGTTGCTTCTATCATGCTCGGAGAGAGCAAAGTAGAAGATCTTCACTTGGGTTTCCTTGTCTAGTCCATGGTGTGGACATCTCCTCAACATGACTTGGAATCGCTCCCAAGTCTCAGAATAAGTTTCACCCGCCTGTTGGGTGAAATTGTGAATCTTCCTGATCATATCATTGGTCTTCTCAGGAGGGAAGAACCTTTCGAAGAAAACCTCCACCATGTGATCCCATGATTCAACAAACTCGTCGTCGAGGTTATGAAGCCACTCTCTTGCCACTCCAGCCAAGGAACTCGGGAATAACTTGAGGTAGAGCACATCCTGTGGAAATCGATCTATCTTCACCATATCACAGTTCTCCACGAACTGGCTGATGTGGGCCACTGGATCTTCATTTTTCAATCCGTGAAATGCGTTTGATTTAACCAGGTTAATCAGTGCTGGATCGATCTTGTAGGTTGGAATGTTTAGCCCTTGTTTCTTTATAGGCCCCTTTGATGCCGAGGAAGAAGACGCCTTGATCTTCTCCCATATTGTCTGTGCTTTAGCCATTACTTCTTCTTGTTCTTGCTCAGATTCAGAATTTATATCACTGTGGTGTTCCTCCTCGCAGTAGTCCTCGTCCTCTGGTCCCGGATGTGGGATCTCAGGTGTGCGATTCGCGTAGTCGGTACTACGCGTATGCACCATGCAAAGTACCTGAAAAAAAATGGAAATAGGGGTTCAGTACAATGCTTTGAACGAGTCAACACAATTATAGAGAAATAAAGGAATTTTTTGAAATTGTTTTAAAATAAATAAATAAATAAATGTGGCCTAGAATGGCCGCTCTTAGCACTCAAAGTGCCAATAATTCGCCGTATCCCCGGCAACGGCGCCAAAAACTTGACGTGTATTTTACTACGCGCTAAAAACGCAAGTGTACGCGTCGGGTAATATAGGCCTTGTGAGGCCCGAGTCGAACTCAGGGATATGTGAATTATTGGAGACTTCTACTAACTAATCGCAATCAGCTAGACCGATTAACAAAGTAGGGTTTTGTTGTTCAAATTAAAAGAAAATAAAAATCAAACAAAGAAAACAATCGATTAAAGGTTAATTTAATCAATTAAAAGGGATATCTTTAGGATGGCGGTTTCACCACGGGTCAACATTGTATTAGATTTCATATAATTCCTCACACTTCTCTCTCTATCCGGGTAGTGGCCTGAAATGAGAATTACCCACTGTCGTGGTGTAATCCACTACTTAGATTTAGGTTGATTCCATCGTCATAGTAATCATTCCCCTAAACTAAGCGCATTAAGATCGGTCCCTCAGTTCCCACCATTAATTTTACAACTCCTTTGTCAAGGGTTTTATTAATTAATGTAGAATTCGTCTCTTTTCAACCGTTAATCCTTCTGTCGAAGTGATTAAGGGCATTAATTTATTATTATGGTGATCAAACATAACAATAGCAATAGAGAAAACGAATTTATACCACGGATATGAGAGAAAAATATGAATTATCAATATAAAATAATCATACAATGTATCCCCGGGCTACTCCCGGTCCTAAAGATTGAGGGTTTTAGCCTCTCATGTTCATCTTACACGAATACATGGTAGAAATTGGGGAATTCATAAGAAAAACATGAAATAAATGGGAAAACCCCTGAACGGAGAAGAACCGGTGGATCCTTGGCGTAGAACACAAGCTTTCCCCGCCTGTCGGTGGTGGAAATTGTCTTCGGCAGCGTCCGAATCACCCGGGATGAGCTTCTCGGCCTCCGTTCTCCTTTCTCTCCTCCTCGGCACTCGTGCAAAACCAAAAACGAGATTCCACTCCTTCTGGGCGGCCGTCATTAGGTATAAGTCCCTAATTAGGTCGTAAAATAATGACAGCCGTCCGATTGATATCAAAACAGATCCAACGCATATCTGCCGGCGTCGATACCATCGACGCGGGTCGATGGTATCGACCCAGCGGATTAGCGGCAGCTTTCCTTTCTTTTATTCTGAGCGCCTGTGGTGATCTCGATACCATCGACTTGGGTGTCGATGGTATCGACTCCTTTAGCGTCGGTTGTTGTCGTTTAGCGACGCTGTAGCTCTCCTTGTGTCGATGGTATCGACTTGCGTCGATGGTATCAACTTCATCCTCGCCAGCAGCCTGGAGACATCTCGATGCCATCGACATGGGTGTCGATGGTATCGACTCTGTATTGCTCTTCTCGGCTGACAACCTGTGGCTTGGTCGATGGTATCGACGGATGCAGATACTTGTTCTTCCTGAAATTTCACAACAGGCCCAAGTAAATCCACACAATTTATAATAAGATGATAAATAATGCTCAAAATAGTAAAACGAAGGGGATTTGATATAAAATGATGGCAAAAGACCAAATAAAGTGAATTATGCAATAATATCCATGAAAATGAGTAATAAAGGCACAAAACACATATGAATTAGGTCACTAAATGCGACTCAAAATCATCGCATCAGGACCTTACAACTCTAGGGTTACTGATCCAAAGTGATATGGTCTTATGGCTACTTACACTATTAGATTTCACATTGCCATTAATATTAGTGTTGATAGACAGGAATTTAGATTTATAGAGAGTCTTGTCAATCTTAGTCATAGAAAATCCACACCTTTTTGGTGACTATCCTAGGTAAAGAAGGGACCCTGTAAATGCAGTCCAAACAAACCACAGTTTAGAATGCAAGCACTAGAATCATCCATTGAATTTGTCATTGGAGGTTGCTTACCAATCTTCTCATTTTCCTTCGTAATAACATTAAAATCACCCATAGTGACCTAAGAATCAATAATGTTGTTATTTATCCCTTTAATAGATTTCCATAGTTGCATCATTTCACAATTAACATTATGGCCATACGTGGTAGTAAAAAGGAATATCGAGTCATTTATAGTACCTTCTGAATTCTTGAACTTGTCCGATCCACATTTTTTTTTTCTTCAGTATTACAAATATTAGAATTCCAGAGAATGGAGACTCTCCCAAGAATGTGGGAATCATGATTTGGTTCCCAGCTATATATAATTCATAAAATGCTTATTCATAAAACCATCTCTTCTAAGCTTTGTTTCATTAAGAGTTATAACATGACATATTAGCCTCTCAATCTCTAGTCTAACTGAGATCGTTTGGAAAGTGAGAAGACTATTTTGCAAATACAATTTGTTTCACTTGTACAAATTTGATTTGGACAAGGATTAATATTTGATTAATCGGTAAAAAATTTGAAAGTAAATTTGAGTTGGATCAGGACCACGAACCGATCGGCTCAGAAGTGAATCGATCGGCTCATAAGTGAACCGATCGGGTCAGGTGCCCCAACCGATCGGTTGAGGTGTGAACCGATCGGCTCAACTCCCCAACCGACCGTTTCATGTATGAAACAATCGGTTCAGGTGGCGCAGTTGGTTGTTTTGTGGAAAATCTTGAACCCTGCTACTCCTGCATTAATCCTGCATTACTCGGGATAGAGAACCATGTCCCATGACCCTCCTATATATAGGGGTAGTGGGGGCTTCTCAGGAACACAACTCAGTGCACCAGTTGCTCTACAAAGTTGTCATTCTCTCTGGTTTTGGTAACCGAGAGAGAGCTTGAGCAAGTGATATGGTCTTATGGCTACTTGCACTGTTAGATTTCACATTGCCATTAATATTAGTGTTGATAGATAGAAATTTAGATTATAGAGAATCTTGTCAATCTTAGTCATAGAAAAATCCACACCTTTCTAGTGACTATCGTAGGTAAAGAAGGGACCCTGCAAATGCAGTCCAAACAAACCACAGTTTAGAATGCAAGCACTAGAATCATCCGTTGAATTTGTCATTGGAGGTTGCTTACCAATCTTCTCATTTTCCTTCGTAATAACATTAAAATCACCTATAATGCCCCCAAGAATCAATAATGTTGTTATTTATCCCTTTAATAGACTTCCATAGTTGCATCATTTCACAATTAACATTATGGTCATACGTGGTAGTAAAAAGGAATATCAAGTCATTTATAGTACCTTATGAATTCTTGAACTTGTCCAGTCCACATATTTTTTTTCCAGTATTACAAATATTAGAATTCCAAAGAATGGGGACTCTCCCAAGAATGTGGGAATCGTGATTTGGTTCCCAACTATATAGAATTCATAAAATTATTATTCATAAAACCATCTCTTCTAAGCTTTGTTTCATTAAGAGTTATCACATCACATATTAGCCTCTCAATCTCTTCTTGGACACCCTACTAGGTTCCATATCAGCCGAAGCATAACGGGCACCAAGCCAACTATCTCAACTCCATATTAGATCGGCCAAAGATCAACACAAGGTAGGGGTATCGGGCAACCTTAGTTCAAGATGTATCATTCAGAGTACAAGATATAAGGTGTGTCACCCAAAACTCTATCTCAAGCCAAGAGAATCATATTGGGCATCAAACCAACCATCTCCACTAGGTGTGTCGCCCAAGGGTACAACCCAAGGAAAGGTTATCAGGCAGCACTACTCCATGGTCATATCGTGCAAGGTACAACCTAACATTGTCCTCTTCAACCTCAACCATAAGGGCACCAAACCCTAATTGATCAAGAAGATCGACTCACCTCTCAACAACCAAGAGAGAGGGGTTTTACACAACCTCTATCACAAATTGGGCAACCACAAGGACCAACCTCAACATAGGTCATCACATATCCAAGAGCTCACCTCTCTAATCCATGGTGAGAGGAGGGTGTTTCTCAAGTAACTAGGATGTAGACTCACCTCTCAACTTAAACGAGAGAGGGGTATTGCCCACATCACTAGAGCTCAAACTCACTTCTCAAGAACCAAGGAGAGAAAGGGGTGTTGCTCAACAAGAAAGCCCCAACTATGGTTCGGCCAACTAGATCCAAAGGCATATAAACCTCAACAACATCATGCTCACTATATCCATAAGATCAACAACATGTACTAGAGCAAGAAACATACATGTAATGGCCGATCATCAACATATATGAACATGCAACATAGAGAAGGTAATATAGATAGGGTTAGAAGTTATGTAACCTGCCTTAAGCAAACTCCTCAAGCTCCAAAGCTCCAAGCTTTAAGCTCCTAGCTCCAAGCACACCACTTCGGCCGCCAAAGAACAAGACCCACCTAGGGTTCGACCACCAAACTTAGAGGAAGAAGAAGAGAACTCCTTCAAAGGGGATTGGCCACCAACCTTAGCTCCTCCCAGGGTATCGGCCACCAAGGTTGCAAGGGAGAGGTGTATCGTGCACACAAGGAAGAGAGGAGTAACAAAGAGCTAAAGGGTTCCTAAGGAAGAGAAAGGCAAGGCATATATAGATGATGATCAAAGGGGAACCAAGGCACGGTGTCACCTTACCAAGGGACACTTGTCCACACATTTTACCACCTTGCAAAACACATGCACATGCCAAGCCACTACTCATCCAAGGTTCGGCCACATGTCCAAGCTAGGGTGACACAACCAAGGCAAGGAGGTCAAAAAAGGTCAAAGGCCGACACACCACCACCACCTTGGCCGACACACCCATGGGTGACACCCCCATGGGAGACACAAAACCCTCTTTCCTGATACAAGGTTCCACAAAGCAAGGCAGGACCCAACAAGGCTCAACCAAGCCCAACAGAGCTTCAACAAAGCCCAAGACAACTCAAGGCACGAGCCCAAACCTACCTCTCAACTCTAGAGGAAGCAAAGAGAGAGAAAGACATCTCTCTAGGTGACAAACTTGCTCGTCAACCCTAACTCAGGTTATTTTGCAAGTAGCACCTCCAACTCACAACAAAACACAAGCAAACCCTAATCACTACTAAAGATGATTAGCAAGCAACCAAGAACAAGGTTTAGGCAAAACAAACATGGTAAGCCTAAAATGAAGGTCAGGGTCCTTACACTGCAAATGCAGTCCAAACAAACCACAGTTTAGAATGCAAGCACTAGAATCATCCATTGAATTTGTCATTGGAGGTTGCTTACCAATCTTCTCATTTTCCTTCGTAATAACATTAAAATCACCCATAATGACCCAAGAATCAATAATGTTGTTATTTATCCCTTTAATAGACTTCCATAGTTGCATCATTTCACAATTAACATTATGACCATACGTGGTAGTAAAAAGGAATATCAAGTCATTTATAGTACCTTATGAATTCTTGAACTGGTCTGATCCACATATTTTTTTTTCTAGTATTACAAATATTAGAATTCCAGAGAATGGAGACTCTCCCAAGAATGCGGGAATCGTGATTTGGTTCCCAACTATATATAATTCATAAAATTCTTATTCATAAAACCATCTCTTCGAAGCTTTGTTTCATTAAGAGTTATAACATCACATATTAGCCTCTCAATCTCTTCTTGGACACCCTTCATTTCGTTACTTCTCTCCCTAACATTCCAAGAAGAGATGTGAAGATAATAGTTCATTTAATTCTCAAGGATGTTGAGTTGTGAGCCTCAACAAGTTTATCCTCATTTATAACCTCACGGTCTCCAAGGTTATTATGCATAGGCAAAAATATTGAATTCGACAATTTGTGGAAGATTCTTGGACTAATCTTCATGTTAAAATGGGAAGGGGATTTAGTATGCTCTCATCAAAATGTGATTTATCTTGTTCAACTTGCCCATCTAAGCCTCAATTGCTTTTCTTTATATTGATGATGACACCTTTTTATTATCATCTTTGTTAGTGTTAGTAAAATCTAAGTCATTGGCAACATTGGACAAACCATACTATGATAGAGGCAAACTACTTTGATTCTTTATGTCTGCCACATTGGTTTATGTTTGATAAAAGTGAAGCCCAAACAAAGAAACAAAGCAATTTTTTTACTAGTGTATTAACTGGTGAAGTTAGTGATGTTATTTTCCTATAACTGTCATGCCTAAAGAGGAATGACCACAAATATAAGACGCATGACGAATTCCAAACACTTTGTTTGGTTGCATATGAGAAAACGTGTACCGAGTGGTTTTCTTGTGATTCTTTTTCCGCTTGTGGCGCGTGCATTGATCGGGTGCGTGGATGATGTTGGATGCGAGAGCACCGCCACTCGACTCGCCAGGGTCCTGAAACACGTGATCCATAGTGACAGTGCAAAAAAGCAGCAGCCGCGTGCAGCTGATTATATTCCGGAATGAATGATAAAGCCAGAGTATTTGTTTGTGATCAGACTGCCGGGCCCCACGTGGCGAGGATTACAGCTTAGATGATTGGGATCTGGGATTAGGTTAGGCGGATAGGAGAGATTTGGATGCGTGACTTGTTGATGTTTTTTCACTAGTAAAAAGCTAAACAGATGATAAGGATGGGCATAGCTTAGTAGTAGCTTATTTGCGATATAAATATACAGCCCTAAGATTTATTTGCGATATCTTCAGTGGGGTCAGCGATCGAGTCACCGTCGGCGCCGGATCGATCCGCGGTGGGTGGGCGGCTGCCATATCGCAGAGCCGCCGCACAAGTGGGGTCTCACGCTTACTGCATGCAGACGCCACGCCAGGCCGGGAAGTGGAGTTGCGGGTCCGGCTTTCATCCGGTTTATAAATGAGCAAACAACCGATGCATCCCGGCCCACCACCGAAACCAGAGCGGCAGTACCAGAGGAGATCGCACGGATTTCAGCTGTCATAAAGCAAAGGGGGATTTTCCATTACTAACGTATGGGAAGCAAGCTTGTGCTTTGCAGGGAATGCCTCCGTCTTCCTCCGTTCCACTGGCTGTACGCAGTGGTACCACCGGGTTTAGGTTCTCAGCGGTGCGGTGGCTCATCAGAGGATAAGCTACTGGGCATTGGGGTCCGCTGTAGAGGATGTTTCCATGTTTTTATTATGGAATCTTCTTTCTTGTCCGAGTTTATTTTCTTCTTCTCAAAAAAAATAGAAAAGGAGGAGGGAAGTCATGATGGGAGACCAAAAGTGGGATTAGAAAGGGAGGAGACGAGGGGAGGGAGGAAGTAAAAAGAAGAGAGGAGGGAAGTGATGATGTGCCACTTATTCAATGATTACTTAAACAAAGTTGATTAAATTTATTAAATTTTGGACATCATTAACTTATTTTGAGTATCAATTACCCATGCTTGGGCGCACTTGTCCATTCACTGGGCGTCAGTTCATGTGTCACTAGGCGTTGATTAAATTCATTAAGTTGGACATCATTATCTTATTTTGGGTGTCAATTACTCATGTTTGGACACACTTATCTATTTGATGGACGTCATTTCATATGCCACTGGGCGTTGATTAAATTGTCCACATTTTAATACTTTATTTATAAACAAAACCAACCCACCCCACCACCATCACCAAAACCAGAAACCTGACTACATTGCCCAGATTTTAGCTGTACGCATTAAAGCAAAGTGGGATTTGCCATTAACAACGTATGGAAACAAGGTTGTGCTTTGCAAGGAATGCCTCCCTCAATTCCTCCACTCAACTAGCTGTACGCAGCGGTACCACCGGTTTTTGGGACCAGCAACTTGGCACCGCATGGGGTCCACTGTAGCGGATGTTCCATGTTTGTATATGGAATCTTCCTTCTATGTCCGAGCTCCTTTTTTTTCTTCCCAAAAAATAATAAAAGAAATTAAGGGTTTTGTAGTAGTAACAAACAGTCTCAGTCACCTGTTTTCCGCTTCGTGAGAAGAAATCATGATGTCGTGCTGAAATCTCCTGGCAATATCCATGACTAAACACAGCATAATACACGAATTACAGTTAAACAGTATACGGAAATACAAGCAACAACACAACATCAGAGTTCCACCACTACTGGGCACACAGTTGTATAGACACGTTTCTGGGTTTCTTAAAAGTGGAGGATAATTTGTGTATCGCTTGCCATCACATTTGTCTTACCATCTCGTGTTTCATTATTAATATCATCGTATCCGAATGCTACTGTCATCATTATGTGGTACAGAGAAGATCCACGCGTAGAGTGGTAAGACAAATCATTATCAGGAAAATGTTATTCTTTTTGTGAAGTGCAATCCATCGGTGTTTAATATATATATATATATCAAGAAAAGGTTTATCCCAAGGCGTTAGTGTAAGCTACTACTGTCCCACGTCCATCCTTCTATAATTTGTTGTGTCTATCTTAGACGGTTTTTTCTCCAGCTTCCTTTTTCTCTAACTATTCTTTTTTTATACTATAGGAAAGTGTGGGATATTATATCCAAAAACTATCGCTACAAATTAGTTTTTATTCTATAAGGGCAACTTTACAATATCGTAGAAGGATTTCAATATAGTTTTTTTTCTTTATTCTATAAAATTATAAATTGATCCTTTTGTATGCTAATAAGTAGATCTATAATGCCATAAGAGGGGATGGATTTTTTTGTTTGTCAATTAGTATTCAAAATTTACACATCGGACCTCGTTTTACCGTATAATATATATGAATACAAAACCATTATTGTATTCTAATTTATCTATGTAGAAAAGTGTGGGAGGCACCGTATGTTGAAAAGATAGTGGCAAATTAGTATTCGTTCTCATATGGCAACCCTGTAAGAGCATTGAAGGATTTCAATGCAATTTTCTTTTAATTTTAAAACTATTGATTGATCCTTGGATATTCTAATAAAGCTATATGAAGTGTCATAGGAGGGGTTAAATTTAACGGTGTCTAATTTTCAAACTACACATTGGACATTGTCTTATCTTATATGAAATGCAAGGGTTGCATGCAATTTTTGACGTGCAATTTTTGACATTTTTCTAGTGAACTAATGATTAGGTCGTGTGTACCATAATCATATTGTATGTAACACCACAGTGAGTGTTGACTCATACCAGTTTCTGCACTCCGATCGTCTCTTTGTGATGTTAAAGTTGGGAATGTGGCGGGCCAGAGGAGGTAGAGAATGTGATTATTATTAACATTGTCCCTTATTTCTCTTTTCAGTGATCTACTTTTAATTCCTTAACCCATAGAGTCTGGTACAATATTAACCAAACAATTTTTTGAACTGTCTTTTTCTTCCAAACTACCTTACTCGTAACATAATTTCTTACTAACTCCTACTTGATCTTATAATTTTGCTTTAGCTAAGTAAGATGACGAGGGATTAAGTTTACGATCATTAAACTAATTTAATTTTTTCAAACACGTGGAATGCATGAGATATGAATAATTTATTGTAAGAGGGAGTTGAGCAGCTTGTGTCACTGCTTTAATTAGCTTCTAGTCGGTTTTATTTAGTAGGATGCGTGTATGCTAATCATACAGACTTACAATAAGAGTTATATATATATATATATATATATATATATATATATATATATATATATATATATATATATATATATATATATATATATATATATATATGAAGTTGTGTTTGTTATCCAGATGGGTAACATAACTTAGTTTTCCAATAAGTCTGGTTACAATCTGAGCGATTTGGATACAACTTTGATATTTGGGTCAAAAAGCTTCACTCATGGTTACATTTTGGAGAGAATTTTTCCCATATAAATATCATTTGAATTATTTCCAGCATAGACAATAAAAAAAGAGTATTTGCATTACAAATTTAATCGTCTCATCATAGTTTTGTGCCTTTCTATAATAACATTAGATCCACGAATAATGAAAGTATATTACCCAACCCCAGTAATGAATATATATATATATATATATATATATATATATATATATATGTGTGTGTGTGTGTGTGTGTTTATATATATATATATATATATATATATATATATATATATATATATATATATATATATATCCATGTGTGTGTGTGTGTGGATGGATTAGGAAGTGTGTACCATAAGATATATGCAATATATGTGTACTGGCCATTAAAATGGAACATGTGGAGCATGTTAATAAAATCAAATCATATGGATCGATTCAACACTAATATATTAGATGCGTTTAAAAATTGAAGTAATATCTACTATAGATCATGAGATATATCAATTTATCATTCAACGATTTCTACAAATTTTGCAACATACTATTGTATAAAAAAATACACATATTCTTTCACTGCATGATTTGTAAATATTATATGGTGATAGTTTTAATAAACATGTCATCTAAGGAGTATTCATCACATCCCTATGGTTGGATTTTTGTATAATTTTTTAATCATAATAAATAAATATGGGTACATGTAAGCTATGTGTACTCAGGCACACAATTCCTTTAATGTTATAAAAATCTAACAATAGACATAAAGGAAGTAGGATTCTAAGATGCACACACGCAGACAAATACACACACACACACACACACACACACACACACACACACATATATATATATATATATATATATATATAGAGAGAGAGAGAGAGAGAGAGAGTCAGGCTAGAATACACTCGAGTGTATTCGGAGCAGAATGCACTCAAGTAGTTTTTCATGGTGTAATATTTTTTTCAAAAATCTAATCAGTTGATCTTCTTAAACATCTTGTGAATAGATCATACGCAAAATTTGAGCACATTTGGACATTTATACGTCATGTTATAAAGACCGCAAAAATTATGCATTTCAAATTAGTTTCACACGTTGATTTTGTTGCCCTTGGATGAGTGACTTATGGGCTCAAAATTTGTATGTAGCCTAGTTATAATATGACGGTGAAGATCAATGGTTTACATTTTACATAAAATAGTACTGATATGCAAACACACTTGAGTGTATTCGTACAATCTGTACACTCGAGTGTATTCTAGCCCGACTCTCTCTCTCTCTCTCTATATATATATATATAGAGAGAGAGAGAGAGAGAGTCAGGCTAGAATACACTTGAGTGTATCTGTAGCAGAATACACTCAAGTAGTTTTTCATGATGCAATATTTTTTTAAATCTAATCCATTGATCTTCTTAAACATCTCGTGAGCAGCTCATATATAAAATTTGAGACCATTTGGATATGTTTAGCTCATGTTATGAAGACCACACAAATTATACATTTCAAATTAGTTTTGTGCGTCGATTTTGTTTCCCTTGGATGAGTGACTTACACTCATCCAAATGGGCTCAAAATTTGTATGTAGCCTAGTTATAATATGACAATGAAGATCGATGGTTTACATTTTGCAAAAAAATAGTCTTGATATGAAAACACACTTGAGTGTATTTGTGTGATCCGTACACTCGAGTGTATTCTAGCCTGATTATATATATATATATATATATATATATATATATATATATAATCTCTATCTGTCAATCATACTTTCTATTTATTGTCTCTATTTTTGTTCATATATTTTCTAGCATAGTGTGTGTCTTGTAATCCTACATACATATGATAAGAAAAAATTGACGAGCCTCTTGAGTTAGACCCTTTTAGTAAATTCAATATTCTTCACGCTTTCTATGGAGAGTATATGCACAAGAAATCTAGAGAGCTTGGTTAGCCAGAGCATGCCCCCATTCCTATCAAGATCTAGGTGAGTGATAGAGTCCTAATTTATATTCCTTAACATGAATTTGAGGTTGTTAATAGTATCAGATTATAACTAGGAAATGATTGAGATGAGAAATTTTCCATTCTGTCTTGGTTTTTATGTAAAAATTATTTATAGAAACAACAGAAATTTTAAATTCATTTTCATGAATTTAGCTTAATTTTTACATATAGCGCATTATTGAGCTAGATGATGATTATGTGTCTAAATATAATATTTCTACATAATGTTTTTGTGGTAGTGGAACTTGAAGGCTAGAAAAATTTTCATTGGGTATTTTGTTATATATCTCTAAAGCCATTAATATAACCCATAATCAAGTTCATTGGGAAAAGAAGGATCAATGTATTTGGCTCCAACATGGTTGGGGTCAAGGCTTAGATGATGAAGATGATATTTAAAGCTATTCACTTAACATACCTAAATTCACATGTTTTGATCTTTGTTTGAATAATGATGGTTTTGAGGTTATAGACTAATAGGGTGGATATTCTTAAATGTATGTTATATTTTAGTTGACTTGCATTTTCCTTTTACCTAGCAAATGGTAAATGATCAATGAAAGAATCAAACTCATATGTTGAATTTTTACCAAGTGAAAAAAGAAATTTTACACTATAATGTTTTCCTAGTATACGAGGTTACATGAATGGTCATAACAAAGTTTGTTTCTAGATTTTTGAATATACATAGAGAATAGGAAAAAACATGATTGAATATAATTTGAAATGGGACTAATCAATAGAAATATAACCCCCAAAAAATCAAAACATTCATGTGGTTTAATATTATAGTAATTTTAGATCTTGAGCCACAAGGCATGCTTTAAGAGATGCAAATACATTGTTGAACTATATCTATATGTATGTATGTATGTATCAGATTAAGAGAGGAATCTCCCCCTTCTATCATGCTCGTGATGGAGGTTGAACATATAGGAGGATGGTAAATCATGGAGGAAGTTGGGATTCAAACCCAGGTCCCTTTGTTAGGAGACATCGTGCTTGACCACTTGAGCCACTCCTTGTCGGCATGTATGTATGTATGTATATATGCTCGCATGGAAAAGATGAGTAAATTTATTCTAATTGAAGGGAAAATGAGTTTGATAGTAAATTTAGGAGCCCTCATCACCATTGAAATTCACCATTAATTGTACAACGTGAGGGGAATGTGCTTGCCTTGTAGTGTATTTAGTGGATTGTGAGAGGGAACCCACATGTATCTTACCCTTAACCATTGGGAAATATGGGTCTTCACTTGGTAGATATAGATGGTTAAGAAACTAATTAACATCATAACTAGGGTTTCTTGAGTCAATATGACCATAATTTGTTCAATTAAACTGTAAAACTGAAAATGGCTTATTTGAGAATCTAGACAAGACAACTAATGTGAGTTTATTAAAGCTACGAGGAAAATTGAGTACTCATTGCAAAAAGAATATGCAAGTCTGGCTGAGGATGAGGTGGATATTAGTTTGCCTACCCTATTATGTAGATTTGAGATCATAGTTTGTGCTTGGAGTTTGGTGCATGTTGTGGCAGTGTAGATGTCAGCCTTGTGCACAAGTCTTAAAATTTATATCTCAAGCACTACCCCGCAAGTATACAGGTGCATGTAGTATGTTAGAGATTGTCCTAGGATAAAGGTAGAGTTAGGAACAAGCATGTTAATCTTCAACAATATAGATCAATTTAATAAGGTTGGGTTGGTTTAAGGTTGATTTACTTTGCAAATTAAATAAAATAGTAAACACTATTCACTTAAGAGAGATCTAGATCATATTTTAAAGATTTTAGTAATGAGATTTCACTTCCATATCACTACTCATAAGAAACCATGAAAATCATTATAATGATCAACATGCAAAGGACGTTTGTTGTCATCATACACCTCTTACTGATATGAGACGGTCCTAATCTCCACATAGCGCTCCCATGCTTATGCTTAAATTGGGGTCACAAACCTTGGATCATCAACATAATCCCAACCACTTCCTTGGTCAAAGATACGTTTCCAAGAATGATATTCCATACCTCTCAACATGTCTTCCCAGATCATAGAAAGAAGCATAAAATATGAAAGCAAGACGACCATTCATGCAATCAAGTAAGTAAACACCATAGCATAAATTAGAACAACAAATTATCTAGCATTAGTAAAGAAATCCAAGTTCAAATGAGTAATGACATGATAGCTACTCTCCCTTGCCCAAGAAAAGAAGTATATTTGTTCATAATGGTGAAACACAAGTACAAGGTACAAATTTTGAAGTAAACATGACTAGAGAAGCAAAAGTGTAAGGGAAACCCAAGGAATGAGGAAGAATAGGGAAGAAATCTGGCCTGGAGACAAAATTCTACCATTTATGATGCTTTTACTCAAACAATCTTCTCTCCCGAGGAGTCTAAATGGAGTGGATAATTTTCTTCTACAATCCTTGTAGAAGAATGGAGAAGAATAGAGGTTCTGTTTCGCGTAGCTTCTCCTTCCTCCCCAAAATTGCCTCTCCTTTTCTATGCTACATTCTTTGGTCAAAAAGTGTTTCAAAATGATGAGTTATAACATCCCATAAGTGTGTCTTTGTATTTAAATGAGGAACGATTGTTTTCAAAATCTACTGAAATCAGAGGTGACACGCTGTGTCTGAGAAGAGAAATGTCATATTGTCATGAGTAATTGAGGTCTGAACTACTCTGCTTGAAGAGTACATGACGTGTTGACTTAGAGACACATTGTGTTCCATGATTCAAGCAAGAACTGTGCAGATCTGATCGAGTTGGACATGACATGTGCTAATAAACCATAAAAAGATAGTTGGCTAATTGATAACTCTAGAGGTTCAAAAGATTACATAAATGCTCTCACAGAAGAACGAGCAACAAAATGGGCTACCGATCCTTTTTGGATGGCAAAACCCAAGGACCCAAAAATAAAATCATTACATGTAGATGAAGGCATCATAAGATTCCTATTTATTATACGTTGAAGGAGTCAAAGAAGAGCAACTGCATCGTCGGCAAGCACCCCAAAGGTGTCAAAGGTGAAAGGTAGAAAATGATGTTTATTGGCCTCACAAGTTGCTCCATATTTATGAACTTTTTGTACCGCTGCCTCGGATGTTGCCTACCCTGCTTTAAACTTTTTTGAAAGGATACTTGTCAAGGGAGAAACTCCTGTAAGGTCAACACAGGTGTAACATCCCTGACCTGGGTTATGCTTTAACCCTAGGTGTTTTGATTAAGAAAGATGATTATATGCTTAATCTTATCTTTTGAAAAGTGATTAGGTCTCAAGAGGAACCTATGTTTCAATTTTGGTCCTGTTTGAACAATGTTGAAGCAATGTTTGCTTATTTCGGACTAAAGTGCAAATTACCCAAGTTGAGGGGTTAACTTGAAAATTGCACATGATAAGATGTTCCTCTGATGTTGTTACATCATAAGAATGAATATGATGTAGTGGTATGGTTTCCACAAGCTTGGACACCAAGATTAAGCTTGTAAAGCAATCCTTGTGCATTAAAACCTAGTTTTGGAGTAAAGTGCAATTTACCCAAAATCCAGGGTTCTATATGCAAATTACCACTTCAATAAGGTCCTTAATGTTTCTTGGCATCATGTATAGAAAATAAAATGAGTGGGGCATCTCATTTGAATTAAGATGGAGGAGAGAGAATCTTGATATTAAAATAATCAAGATTTAATCCTAATTGAAACCCTAATTCAATTTAGGGCAAAAATGAATAAAAATAATTGAAGGGCTTTCAACCAAAATTTTTTGGGTTGATTTTGAATAAGGATGGACGTTCCTTTTCCAAGATAATGAACGAAAATATCTTAAGTAGGTGAAATTCCACTCACCTTTTTATAAAGAAAAGTAATATCCACTCACATGTGGGATATTATATTATAAGCATTAAGGTGCTTAATTTGCTTTTCTTTAAATTGAGGATAATGAAGAATAATTAAAGGCAAGGAAGGTGCCTCGTACCCAAGGTAGTGAGGGGGAAGAGGCGGCCACTTTATTGGGATTAATTGGATTTTTATAAGGCATTTTCTCTCTCATCAATTTCCTTATAAAAGTGCCATTTCCAAGCCCAAACCAAGGCCTTTTCGGATTTCTTTCTTCCCCTTGCTTTCAAAACCGACCAAGGAGCTAGGGAGGAGCAGGGAGCACGTCCCCAACCTGTGGGTAAGCCCTTGACCTTCGTTCTCCATGATTTCATGGTGGAAATCGAAAATAAATTATGGATTCCTTCTTATTTCGATCTCCTCTTCAACCCTAGCCAACTTTTACAATCAAAAGCTTGAGGACGAGCCTAGGGGGAGTTGCAAGAGCTTCATCCACCATTAATGGCGTGATCTTGGATCTTTGGATCTCAATTGGAGGCGGGTTTTATAACTCAAACCCTTAAACATTGCTATTGCATCAATTCTCTATGCTTTGTTGATTGATTTCTTCAATTTGATGCACTCTTGTTTCTTGCTGCAATTTCCATCAAGAACGGTTGCTGTTCTTGGTTGTTCGAAGGAAGGGGATGATGACATCATCCTAGATGCTTATCCAAAGAAAATTACCAAGCCAAATGGTTTTGATAGCTATTCCAAATTGTTTTAATTTGATTGGCTATGCAATTTCAGCAAACCGTTTAAGGGCAAACGGTTTGAAACCGTTTGGGAGAAAACGGTTTCAAGACCGTTTGAGATGGTTTACCAAGCGTTGACCGTTTGGGTTTCTTGTTCATAATTATGTAGACTAATGAAGCTGCAAATTTTAGGGGTTAAATCCAAAGGAATCGTGAGTTGAAGGCCAATCAATTAGGCAAATCAAATTGAATTAAATGCTGATTTTCAACCTGATTAACTTGACCTGTTTGGGAAAACGGTTTCAAAACCGTTTGAGATGGTTGACCAAGCGTTAACCGTTTGGGATTCCTGTTCCTAATGATGTTGTTTAATAACCCTCCAAAATTTAGGGGTTAACTCCAAAGGAATCGTGAGTTGAAGCCTAATCAATTAGGGAAACCTAATTGGATTAAGTGCTGATTTTTCAACCTGATTAACTTGACCTTTTTGGGAAAACGGTTTCAAGACCGTTTGGTGGAGTTGACCAAGCGTGGAACGTTTGATATTCCTGTTCCTAATGATGTTGGTTAATGACCCTCCAAAATTTAGGGGTTAACTCCAAAAGAATCATGATTTGAAGGCTAATCAATTAGGCAAACCCTAATTGAAAACAGTGCTGAAATTCCAATGAGTTAAGTTGAGATTTTGGGTTGATTAGCCCAAACGGTTTCAAGACCGTTTGGGGATCACCCAAACGGTCTCAAGACCGTTTGGGGATTACCCCAAGACCGTTTGGAGGTCTGGGGTCAGGTATAGTTGACCAATTAAAGGTCCAAAGGTACTAATCATATTGCAATGAAGTGCTGATTTGTTGATCAACTCGATAGACCAATCCTTGATGATTTTTCACTAGAATCCAAAGGATGGATGGGCCAAACGGTCTCAAGACCGTTTGGTGGTCACCCAAGACCGTTTGGAGGTCTAGGGTTGAGTATGGTTAGGTGTTTGAAGGCCTAAAGGTACCAAGTTGATCTGCAATAAATTGCTGAATTGGTGAGCACTTCAATGATCCAAACCCTACTTGGATGGCTTGATTTTGAGTGATATGATGGGAAAACGGTCTCAAGACAGTTTGAAGGTCATCCAAACGACCTCAAGACCGTTTGGGGTCAGGTCATACCCAATTTGGATGATGGTTCAATGGTTTCAAAGTAACTAGTCTTACATTGATTAGTGTTGTTGAATCATCGATTCTAAACCCTAATTCAATTGAATCAAACCCTAATTGATGACCAATTGAGGGTCAAATAAGTTGAAGGTTGACCTATTAAACTCAATTGAAGTATGAGGGTAGGTCCAATTGATGACTGGTTCCATGAATCCAATGATTGAAGGAATCAACATTGGAAACCCTAATTCAATTGGATGCTTTATGTAATGGAGGTCCAATGTGATTGAATCTCTTGAGAATTAAGATTATGAATGATCCATTGACCCAATGATGATTAGTAATGATAAACAAAGAAGGTACAAAGGTTGAAACCCTAACAGTACCTAAGGGACTAGTACCAATTAAGGAATGAATCCCTAATTCCTTATTGGACCAATGACTTGATACACTACGTTAATCATAGTGGTATGCTCTTGATTGAAGGGTTGATATGACCTAATCAATTTTAGATGATGTTAACATGAATGTATACATGAATATGATTCATGTGGTGATTAAGGGTATGATCCTTAAGAAGAGAGATCATGAAACCCTAATCATGAATATAAACCCTAATTGACAGGGCTTTTGGGTTCTAACCCTAATTGAGGGAAATTCTAAATGTAACCCTAATCCAGGGTGAGGATGTAACCCTAAGTCAGGGTAGTGATGTGTGAAACTCCAATTTAGGGAAATGAGATGTAAAACCCTAATTGGGATGAATAGTGAATCTCTAATTATGGACAATTGAATGAAATCCTAATGGAGATGCATAGTAAACCCAAATTGTGTGTAACATCCCTGACCTGGGTTATGAACTAACCCTAGGTGTTTTGCCTAAATATGTAATTAAATCCTTGTGATTAACTTTGGGCATGTAATTAAGTTCCTCAGAAACATATATTTCAATTTTTCTCCTTTATATATAAAGTTGTAGCATTGTTTTGTAATACAGGGATCTATGTGCAAATTACCCAATTAAGGGATTAACTTGCAAATTGCACATGTTGAGATGTTCCTCTGATGTTGAGACATCATGAGGATGTTTATGATGAAGTTTGAGGGATTTCCCAAGCTTGAGCACCAAGCTGCAGCTGTGGAAGCAACCCATGTACTTGAAAACCCTAAATTGGTGTAAAGTGTACCCAATTTGAGGGGTGCAACTTGTAAAATACATCATCTAAAATATCTTTTATGACTCTTGGCATCATTTAGAAGAGAAATTATGAAACTGTCACTTCATTTGAATAATCATATAATAAAAGAACACCTTTGTGATTGAATAATCAAGGTGTATGTATAATAGCCCTTTTATGTGTATGCTTTAGTGATGGGTTGATCCTCTTTGCCTTTAATTCTTGACCTTAGAAGGAGTTTTTCCTTAGAAATAAGGGGTAGGGACGAGCAAAGAAGAAAGGAAGGACTTAGATGAGAAATGGGATAAAGTAGAAGCTTTATGGAGAAATTTCACCCAAAATATATATATATATATATATATATATATATATATCACTTCCTTTGCAAGCAAAGGAACGTTTCTTTCATTCCCTCACTTATCCTCCTTTCTCAAACCGACTAAGGCAGAGCTCTGGAGCATAGGAGAACGACCAGGGAGTTCAAGGTAAGTTTGGATCATCCCTTTTGCTTGATTTCATGGAGGAAACTCGATTTCAAGGTTGAATTCATGGCTAGCTCACCTAGCTTTATTTTCTAGCCATTCCTTTCCAACTTTTCCTTGGAAGAATTCACCTTGGCCGACCTATGGAGCTCAAAGACACCATTAAAGACCTGAAGCTTGGAAGCTTGGAGCTCAAGGAACAACCTTTAGGCGGGTTTTATAACTCTAAACCTTATGCTTTGATTATACATCTTTTTCTATGCATATAGTTGCTAGTTCTTCTTCTTCCCTATCTTCCCTTGCATCCTTGCAAGCAAAATCGTGAAGAACTGCTACTGTTCTTGAGGTAGAAGATAAGGGCGTTAATTCCTATGCTTATCCATGGATTTCCACTTTACCAAACGACCTTCACCAATTGCCCATACGGTTTACACAACCGTTTGGTGGGCAAACGGTTTCAGGGTTGTATGAAGGAAAACGGTCTTCAAGACCATTTGGTCGCGTTGAACAAGCAACGACCGTATGGGAATCTTGTTTATAATTATGTAGGTTAATCACCCACAAAATTTGAGGGGTTAACTCCAAAGGAATCGTGAGATATAAGCAAATTAATTAGCAAATCCAATTGAATTAAGTTCTGATTTTCAATCTGTTTAATTTACCCCTTTTGGGCAAACGGTCTCATGACCGTTTAAGATGGTTGACCAAGCATTGACCGTTTGGGATTACTGTTCACAATGATGTTGATTAATGACTAACCAAATTTTATGGATTAATTCCAAACGAGTTATGAGTTGAAGGTTGATTAATAGGGAAAATCCTAATTAAAATCAGTGCTGAAATTCCAATAAGTTAATTAGTGATTTTGGGTTGATTAGCCCAAACGGTCTCAAGACCGTTTGGGGAATCATCCAAACGGTCTCAAGACCGTTTGGGGATCACCCAAGACCGTTTAGAGGTCTGGGGTCAAGTATAGTTGACCAATTGAAGGCCCAAAGGTACCAAATCATATTGCAATTAAGTATTGATGTGATGATCAACTCAATAGATCAAACCTTGATGAATTTTCACTAGAGTCCAAAGGATGGATGGGAAAACGCTCTCAAGACCGTTTGGAACTCATACAAACGGTCTCAAGACCGTTTGGTGTCAACCCAAGACCGTTTGGAGGTCTAGGGTTAAGGTAATTTGATCAATTGAGGGCCCAATTACAGTGGGTTATTGAAATAATCAAATTGCTGATTTGTGACTTAATTAAGGTTCAACCCCTATCAAATCAACTTAGATTTTGATGAATTCTTGGGAAAACGGTCTCAAGACCGTTTGGAGGTCATCCAAACGATCTAAAGACCGTTTGGGCTAAGTTTGGGCCCAATTGGAGGTCAATTGATAGGTTCAACCTTGAATTGATTCACATTGTTGAATATTGATGACCATCCAATTTGAAACTCTAATTGAGATGGACTAAACCCTAATTGGCTTTCAATTGAGGGTTAATTTGGTGTCCAATTGATTGAGGCTCATCCTAATTGACTCAATTTATAATTAGTTAACATGGATTTGGCCAATTGAGGGCTTCAACATACTTAATCATAAACATTTGTAACTTTTGAACCATGTTGGAGGTCCAAACGGTCTCAAGACCGTTTGAGGCCAAACGGTATCAAGACCATTTGGGTCCAAACGGTCTCAAGACCATTTGGGTCCAAACGGTCTCAAGACCGTTTGGGCTCAAACGATCTCCAGGTCGTTTGGACCAATCGATCTCAAGACAAGTTGATCAAACGGTTTCAAACCACATAAGCTCAAACGGTTTGGAAAGTCAACCTTTCCAAACGGTCAACGCACCCAAACGGTTTGGGCAAACGAACTTGAGGTCATGCGGTCTTGGAGTCAAACCTAGCAAACGGTCAACACACCCAAACGGTTTCAAACCGTTTGGTGGTTGAAGGTTGAAACCGTTTGGAGGTTTTCAAGGTTATTTATACATAATCACTTGAAGTTGTAATTCCTTCAATGGTGATCTAATCTAAACCCTAATGGTAACTTAGAACATTAAGGGACTAAGTTATTAATGAATTGACCCATGATGGTGATCATGAGGTAAATTACTAAAATACCCTTGAGGGGTTTAACTGAGTAATACCTTTTTCTAATAAAACCCTAATCACATGTTAATGATGTTTTGGCTTATGCTAGTCAATGAGGACTTAACTCAACCTGATCTCGAGTGGTGTTATCACCATCTACTAGTAAGAGGAGAGAGAAAGTATCATAAGAGAGAGAAAGTACCCTTTTATAGTGGAAACTTAAGTAAAGTACCTTCAATACACATGAATGTGCATGATTAGGGTATGATCCACCTATGTGAGATCATGGAAACCCTAATTATGATGTTTAGTGAATCTTAATCTTATCTAGGAACTTTAATGATGATGTTATGAGTTCAATTCGCCATGAGGTGAATGGTAAACCCTAATTCTAGGGTGAGGACATGTATTGTGAATAGTAAACCCTGATTGATGAATATTGGGGAACTTGACTCTTCTAAGAGTTTGAAAGTGTAACTTCTAAAATGAATTGTTTACTGTTATCAGTTGAATTAACCATGCAGGTTGTTATGAGATGATGATCATATCCAAGTATGGATTATGAAATTATATTCATTGAAAGCATGCTTTAGCTTTATGAATAGTGATATATCCTGATGCATTGTCAATGGCAACCTATGGATTAAAATGGGCTGTGAGAGCCATAATTACCATCAAGGTCATGCTTTAGAGATGACTTGTGATGAATGTATTGAGATATGATGATTGATGAGAGTTAGGATTGTTACATTTAGTATTCTCATTTCATAGCTCTTATGCTAATGTTATTGTTTGAAGAACAATGTATGATGTTAAAAGAATACTGAATGTACCTAACTAATCAAGTGTAATGTAGAGCCCTAATCATAGATCCATCATAGTCAGAGATCAAATGATGGTGAAACAGGTTTTCCTAAGGGAACTCCTGGATCACATACTTTTGAGTATGTGGGGTATATGGATGTGTAGAACCTTACATCCTAGTGTAGGTGTTTGATGTAGATGTGTAATCCATCAATCCTTCACTACAATCCTATACCGTATCAATGGATGGTAAACATGAAACCTCCTGATGACGAAGAAAGCACAGATATCCGTATCAGTGGAAGATAAACATGAAATCTCCTGATGACGAAGAGAGTACAGAACGCCACTGTAACTCTAAAATAGCGAAGGACCAGATTACCCTGGTAAGCTATTATAGTAGAGGCACGAGATGTCCTACAAGTAATCCTCTTACTGACTGAGGAAGTTGAAGGTCATGAGAATCCGGCTCTTTCAATGACCTAGTATGATACCGAGGCACTTAGTAGTGATTGGTTGGAGTATGAGTGATAAACCTCGTCTCCACAGGGCATAAAAGTAATGTTTGAAAAACATAATCAACAGCGTAGCATACCTGTTAGAGATAACTACGAGTTGATTGATTGATGTTACACTGTATAGTGCAAATGTCTTCATGTTTCAAAAGTGTTGAACTCATGCTTACTATTAAATTTGATGTTGAATACTTTGAAGCTTTTACTGCTTAAGTTATTCTTTGAGGTGCTATAATAAAGCTTCTGGTGGAGAGTTATAACTCTCGCTGGGACAATTATGTAAAATTGTATCACCCCGTAGTGTTCAACTTTTTAGGTGGACGTCGAGGATGGAGGAACAGGTCTACAGGTGACCAATCCCAGCAGCAGCAGCACCAGGGGCAGCAGTGAAATCTCAGGTGGAGATTTAGTCTGCCATGTGGTGTAGTTAGAGTCAGTCCTATGTGTCTTCTGTACTCTCAGGTCTTGGAGTCTTTTGGTCTGAGATTTTGGTTATGAGTTCTTGAGATTTTGTATCATGTTGTATATAATTACTCAAGAAGTAATTATCTGAGATGTAAACAGTTTATCTCCTTTTATGAAGTAAGTTTTATGGTTTCAATGCTTTATCTCAAAAAGTTTTAATTTCCGCTGATTTTTGGTATTCCGCTGCTAATCGAATCGCTTCCGCTAAGTTTAAATCGTGTTTATATCGTGGTTTGGAGATCAGAGCCCACAATTAAGTGGTATCAGAGCTCTAGGTTCGCTGAGTCTACAAAGGCATAGGACTTAGGATGTCGAGTCTATCCTTAGTATCTCTTCCTTATCTAATAGAATCTTCTGCTCCTCAGGAGAAGAAGATACATAAGGATGGCAGAGCCACATGATGAGTACGTGGCAGAGAGTAGTGCTAGTGCACCTCGAGGTGGTGCAAGGGTTCCAGAAATAGAACAGCCTGCACCTGAACCACCCCAGTTTGACCCAGCTGATATGGGTAACCCAGCAGTTCAGACGATGTTTGGGCAGTTTATGACTTCCATGACACACATAACTGACAAGATGCCCATGCCTGCACCTAGGGCACCTGCCCAGCCTGAAGGACAAGGTATCGGTAAGACGTTCGAGCGACTTCGTCGTGTCGGAGCTACCGAGTACTTTGGGACTGCCGACCCAACAGATGTTGATCTGTGGTTAACAGAGTTGGAGAAGGCTTTCAGGATTCTTAATATTCCGGAGGCTGAGAAGGTTAGACATGCTGTCTATCTTCTCAAAGGCAGTGCTGGTCACTGGTGGAACATGGAAGAGCAGAAGAGACCTGGGATAGAGTTCTCGTGGGAAGAGTTTCGTCAGGAATTTATCAATAGATATTTTCCAAAGACCTTCCTAGATGAGAAAATCTCTCAGTTTGAGAGATTGAGGCAGGGCATGATGAACATTAGTGAGTATGAAGCTAAGTTCATGGAGTTGTTGCGGTTCTGTCCGCACATGGCTGCCACAGAAGAGGAAAGAATTAGGAGATTCGAGAAGGGTTTGAATGCTAATATATCAACCCCTGTGTCTTCCTTAGAAAACCGAGAGAGATTCTCTACCTTCGTTGAGTCAGTCGGAAGGATAGAGAGATCTGTGGTTGAGAAGAGGCAAACCTAGAAAAGATATCCACAGTTCCAGGGTTCTTCATCTAGGGATTACAAGAAACCGAGATTCTCTGCACCTAACCCTCCACCACCCATATCAAGTTCCCAAACTCAGTGGTCACCAAGTAGAGGCAGGGGACGAAGTCTACCTCAACAAGAGACTCACAGTTCTGCATCAATGTCAGTTACTGGACCACCAAGACCACAACAACTGGAGAGGAGCTGTTACAACTGTGGGAAGGTGGGGCATTTAATGAAGGACTGCCGATCTAGGCCTGTCAGTGTGACACAACCTCAGAGGTAGAGTCAACAGGGATCTCAAAGAAGGCAATCTCAAGGAGCAACTCGAGGACGTGGACAAGCGTCTCAAGCTGGATCATCAGCACCACCTCAACACCAAGCGACAACAAGGTTCTATGCTATGAACCCACCTGATGCAGTGGTCAATCCACGGGTAGTGGCAGGTCAGATGGAACTTTTATATTCTTATATGTCTAAATCCTGTGTGGTATCTGTTCTGATTGACCCGGGTGCTACGCACTCCTTTGTCACTCGGAGAGTGATTTGTAACTGCAATATGACAGTTAGTCATAGGGCAGATAGTTTGTTGTTGGAGACTCCGTTGAGTGGGTCTGTCGTTTTGCAGGAGGTATGTTCTCCCTGTTGGTATGTATGCCCTGAGAGCCAATCATGTGATGATTGGTGGGATACATTAAGATTGATTTGATAAACATCAAAGGCGAGCTTCCAATTCTTTCTGGTTCAGTCATATGAGATAGTGATAGAATAGATTGAATGTCTAGAGAATGACAGTACTCAATGACGTATGCTTTCAGGTTGAGGACCTGAACGATGAGATCATACGGATGCTAAGAGTTTGTACATTCTTGTTATGTCCCTAGTCGGATGTCATTGTGGAAGGTAGATAGAAAACAATGACACACAAGACTAGATTGTGGTGTTGGTTGATGACAGCATCTCATTAGTCATGATATAGAGATATCAAACCAAACACATAGGTACTTGTTAGAGAACAAGTTACCGGACAGACCCACCGTGAGTTTGACACATGGAACCATGAGATGGTAGTCACAGTCAGTACTCACAGTGATGGTGGTGAGTGTGATTCTTAGACCTGAGATCACTGCACTCAACACATGTCGTTGGGCACACTTTGACATCATCAAACGCAGTCTTGAAACATGGTTGGGTAGCTTTGACACATGGGGCTTTTGAGGGGTGAGTGATAGATATGGGATTTGTCCCTCCTGAGGGAGTATGATATCCATGGCCACTTGATGAGTAGGATTGAGAAAGGCGTGCACGCATGTGTGAATCAGTATGTGATACTGATGTCATACATATCTCTTCCAGTCTACTCTGAGATCAAGGAAGTGAGTGAACGTTGACAGGATGACTGTTCCATGCCTCGAGTTCATTCGGGATATCAGTGACAAAGGAATTATACACTCGCTGTAACACCATTCACGGATTATAGGATGAAAGTTGTTCTCCAACTTTCTACTTTCACTTGGGTAGCACTGATGTGTGATTAGGCACCGCACTTTGCTTGTGAAGTCATAAGTGTTATGGACTTTTACTGCCAACGTGAAATGGACCTACAGGGTCACACACATAGGATTTACCCTGGAAGAGGAGTTTTGTCCACAAACAATGTTTAGATTGATTACTAAAGGAGTTTAGTAGTTCAATTAAACACTCAATCGGATGATGGCTCAATATCGTATGGTTCAAGGTGTTGGACGATTGATTAGAGTATCAGATTGATTGAAATCGCATTTGACTGATTTTGCACAACCTGCACTCCCAACCGGTCGGTTCATGTGATGAACCGGTCGGCTGAGGTTGCTGAACCGGTCGGCTCAATTGTTGAACCGATCGGCTCATGCACAGAGTGAAACGACCGATTCAAGTGTTGAACCGATCGGTTCAACTGGTGCAATCGAGCAACTTGGGAAAGTAGGATTGGTGAGAATTTTCCTTTCATTTCAATTGCCCAATTCGATTGGGAATAATATTGGTATTCGATACCAATTGGGAAAGAAACAAGGAAAGTCAATCGGGAACCAACCTGGAACCCCAACCGACCGGTTCATGAGTGAACCGATCGGTTCAAGGGTCCCAAATGATCGGTTCAATGGTGAACCGATCGGTTCAGGTTGCGAGGTGGTTGCTTTTTGTGGAAAATTCCGAACCCTTCTACTCCTACTTTTAGTCCCGCATTGCCCGGGATGGAGAACCCTGTCCCATGACTCTCCTATATATAGGGGGTATTGGGGGCTTCTCACAGTACAGCTCAGTGCAACCAGTTGCTCTGCAAGTTGTTGTTCTCTCTGGTTTTGGTAACTGTGAGAGAGCTCGAGCAAGTGCTTTCCGCAAAAAGGGAGGTGCAGCAAGGGAAGGACAACTGCAGTTGCAACAGGAGGCAGGAGAGCGTGTTGGTGACTAGTACGTCAACAGGAGGGTGGGACTCCTTCCACTTCCTTGTGGGACAAGGAGTGTGGAGTTCCAGGTGGTCCGTGTGGACTACTACAGAGGCGGGAGGACACTTCCGCTTAGGAGGACAACTGTCATCCGAAAGTCTGGTTCGAGTAGGAGTTGTCAGTCCTGGTGCGACCAGGAGCTGCACAGATGCCGTCGAAGTCCGGAGTAGAAGACCGCGCATTGCGCGAGGTATTGTCGCCGAGCAAGCCTCGGGACAAGGTATGATTCCACAAACCATCCTTTCCTATTATATAGATGTTGACTAGTTTCCTCGGTATGGGTTTGGGGAGAAATTTTTTTGTTTCCGCTGCCTTCTCTGTCTCCCCTAAAAACCCAACAGTGGTATCAGAGCCACGTCAACTGCTCTATATTTTAGGAATATCGATATGATCGATTTTGGTTTGTCGCCTTTATTTATTGCATACGATGCGAATAATATCGGCTTTATGCATGTCCAATCCTAAATCCACAAATCCCTAATTACATATATGATATGTATTATTAATGCACTCGATACGCGTCGCCCTTAAACGAGTTTTGTGGTGGATGTGTGTAGCATGATTATGGACTATAAACCCCTATCTGTGATTGGTTGTGTGTGGTTTCTTGCATCTCGGTCTGCGCACCGATCTTCCTTCTCCTATTCCTGATGTAACTCGAAATAATTCGAGATTCTTTCCTACCTTTGCTCCCCCCAAATGTAACTCGGGGTTTTCCTTTTTAAAGCAATGTAATAAATAGAATATGTTTTTTATTTCCTATTATGTCAAAGACCGGCAGACATCAAGACGATAGATGAAACGATCGGTTCAAGGAGTGAACCGATCGGTTGACGTTCCAGACGGTCGGTTCAAGGAGTGAACCGATTGGTTGATGACCAGTTCGAGGAGCGAGACGAGCGGGTGGCGGACATGACGAGATGCACGACGTCCAGGCGAACCGATCGGTTGGAGGAGCCAACCGATCGGCTGGTGGCACCCAGACGACCGGCTGGAGAGTACATATCATTCATGTGATGAGTTGATCAACTCGGATGGCAAGACACAGATGTTCATCTTGTACAGGTTGCATGTGATGTTGACCTAGATGACCGTGATTCCTCTTGGCTCGAGGAATCACATTAGGATGGCCATAATCATCGCTTTTTATCGTTTGTGCATGTTTTCTGTGGGATATAGCATGTATATGATACGTACTATGTATTGTGGTGATTGGATATGTATATGTATATAAAACCAAATCCCTCATTAAAATATTAAGTTTTAGATGCCTTCCAAATGCGACACACGTGAAAAGCTTGATCGACCAAGTGTGGGCACGCCCTAGCGTGGTGCACCGTCTATCTCGTGGAAGCGTGAAGGATGAATGTGTGGGTCTTCCCTAGTAGGGTGCATATTCATCGTGTTTTCTTTGGGTCGGACTTAACAAGGTGACCTAGATAGGATCTAGCGCCTTGAGGCATGGAGATGATCATTGCAAGGAGTTGTAGATGACATCTTATCAAGAGTTGCATATGATGCAATTGGCAAAAGTTGCCTACCTGAGAGATCTATGTTGTGGGTGACAGCCCTAGCTGGTCCATGGCTTAGAGGATTTCAGGATCTTGCCCACTAGAAGGTTGTACACTGCAATCTTCCGAATTGATGGTGAGGGCTATCAATTTGAAGTAAAATAGTGGGAGTGATAATTAATTAAAGGCCTAATTATATCGTCAAACTTTCAAATCAATCAAATAAGTCAAAAATGAGTTTTGGACTAAAATTGCATATTTTCCTTTTGTAGTTCAAATGGCAACAAACAACAACAACTTTTCTTTGCGATCGGTCCTTGACAAGGACAAGCTAAATGGGACAAACTTCCACGACTGGTATCGGACATTGAGAATTGTTCTCACTCAAGAGCGTAAGCTCTATGTCCTGGATACTCCAATTCCAGAGGAACCCGCTCCTAATGCACCAAAGACAGAAAGGGATGCTTACAAGAAGCATTCTGATGATGCCATTGATGCAAAGTGCTTGATGCTATGTTCAATGAACCATGAGTTGCAGAGGCAACATGAGAACATGGGTGTCATAGAGATGATTCTGCATCTCAGGAACATGTATGAAGATCAGGCACGGCAAGAGAGGTACAATGTTTCTAGGGCGCTGTTCAAGTGCGTCATGATAGAAGGAGATCCAGTTGGTCCTCACACACTCAAGATGATTGGGTATGTGGAGAACCTGCAGAGACTGGGATTTCCACTGAGCCAAGAGTTGGCTACTGACGTGATACTGCAATCGTTGCCAGAATCTTACAGTCAGTTTGTGACGAACTACAACATGAACAACTTTGATAGGCCACTGTCAGAGTTGTTGGGCATGTTGAGGACAGCCGAGTTACAGAAGAAGAAGGACAAGCCTAAGTCTGTGATGGTGATCAGGAGCAAGAAAGTCAAGTCCAAGCACAAGGGCAAGGGCAAAGCTAAGAAAGGTTCTGAAGCTAGCCAGGAGTCCAAGCCATCTTCAGCTCTCAAGGCCAAGGGAGGCGTGACCAAGAAAGGAAATTGCCACCATTGTCAAAAGCCAGGACATTGGAAAAGGAATTGTCCTCTCTACCTGGAAGAACAAAAGAAGAAGGAGGCGACTGAAGCCTCTACTTAAAGGTGTCATGAAAGTAAACTTGTAACACTTTTGAGATATATGATATCAAGATGTAAAGTGTAAAGCATTCTTACTTGGGGCAAGTGTTGCCTTTATAGATAGGAATACTTTAGTTTATTTTCAGCCAATAAGGCATGTAATACAATTATGAACTGCTATTTCATACTTGCCAATAGATAGAAACACTTTATTTTTGCATATTGTATGACAATGATAGCAATCAATAAAGTTGTGTTTTCAATCTTAAAGATGTGATCTTTGTGGCAATGCCTTATTTATCTTGTGATATTTGATATGCATAAGATAAGACGATACCTAAAAGTTATAGATAACTCAAACAATATAATTAGCATTAATCATGAGAAATTCATTTCTAGTTTCCATGTGATGGATAAAACTAGACTCTTTTGGTTAGAGAACCAGTAAGGGACATGAATATCTTGGACATGATTAATCAATCTTCACTAATGTAGTGGGAGAATGATTATCCTATTAGGTATAATACATGTGATGTATTTACATACCTATTGGAATAAATGCTAATACTTCAAATGGTGTTTAGAGAAATACCAATATGAATATCTTGAAGTGTTCAATATTATCATAAATGAAGTACAAATTTGGTAAAGTATTAATTCTTGATGAGATCAATGAATAAAATACTTGGACCAAATGTTTGAGATCCTTATGAGTGATTATGATAGTGTATCATATTGAACTCATGATTAAGGCATGGTGATGTCTAAATCAAGAAGGAATCATACTCTAAGGAATTAGAGAATGATTATCAAATAACTGAATTCTTCTTAATAAATGAATACCCCCACACTAATAAAAGAAATTAAGAATCACAAGGGTTGTGAGTTCTTATATCTTTAACAGATACACCTCAATTATCTATGTGATCAGTTGTTCATGTGATGAGTCAACTATCAAGATGAATATGAGGAACCGAATCTTGAGTTATGGTTTAAAATCATTACATCCTAAATGACTTCCATGTGAACCATAAGGTATGACCTTGATGGTAGCACTCATTGGATCATATCCATAAGTGCAAATGAGTCTTAAGTGTTAAGACACATGGATAACATTTTGAGAAGGATGATGCTTGTTGATTGCAACTTAATGACTAAGACATTTGGCATATGGATACTAAAACTGCATTCCTATGAGGAATAAAACCAGGGTGTGTACGTGACACAACCTATAAAGGTTTATGAATCCACTAATGCAAATGAAGTCTATAAGTTACAATGGACTAATCAATGTGATTGATTGAGTACAAGCAACTCAAAATTGGATCTTTACTTTGATGATATAGTCAAAGAGTTTGACTGATATGTCAAAGATAAAGAAGGGATCTGTGATTTAGTGGGAGCATATTCACATTCCACATATTGATGTGAAATGGAATTGTTCTAAAATGGAAATAAAAAATGGAAATTATCTTTAAGGAAGATAGAGATGTTTCCTATATGATAGGAATAGAGATCTATGTAGATAGTTCTCGGAAAATCTCTTGACCTGGAAAGAGAAAGCATACATTGGCAATCTGTACTGAAATGTTCAGTATGCACAGATTCAGTGGGAGAAAACTTGTCCATGTTACATGGATATTAGTATCCCAAGGCCAAGTGTCCAATTCTTATGAAGAATGGGAACACTAAGAATAGATATGGATCTATCATGTATGTAATCATCCCATTATCTTGCATGTATGACATGGCAAGAATAAAGTGCATTCATCATCTTGTATGTAGGACATGGCAATATGATGTGCTCATCCTGATAACTCATATGTGGGACATGACGAGTGGATGTCTGTCTGCTTCTAATAAGGGTTACTGGAATACCATGAGAACTTGATAAGTGCTTGTGAAGTACTAGTTCTATGGAGATAAGGAAGAGTTCGATGTAAAGAGTTACATTGATGCGAACTTCCGAAAAGACAGAAAATTAATCGCAAAATATACATAAGATGTATAAAAGTGAAAGTTTGTTGATAATTGGAAATGTTCCAATAAAGCCATTTTAAAAAAAAGTGGAAATGTCGAGTATCTATGTGTTAGAGAACAGTAGTAGATACAATATGGATCTGGAAGTTCATAAGATGAACTTATATTCCGCTCATTGATGACAAGTCTGGAATCCTTGATCATGCAATGTGGCTAAAGGTTAGCAAAGGAATACTAGATCGCATATTACGGCAACTCCATCTCATACGTGTGACGTACAGTGAAGAGATGTGAAACATGCAATTTGTACAGACTTTGGCAAGGTGTTGCCATTACTCACTATGATGGCACTAGAGCACAGTAACATGTGGGACATGTTTGAAGATCACTATGAATATGATTCATGGGTGATTGGCTCGCAGTGCAAGTGGGAGTCTGTTGGTATGTATGCCCTGAGAGCCAATCATGTGATGATTGGTGGGATACATTAAGATTGATTTGATAAACATCAAAGGCGAGCTTCCAATTCTTTCTGGTTCAGTCATATGAGATAGTGATAGAACAGATTGAATGTCTAGAGAATGACAGTACTCAATGACGTATGCTTTCAGGTTGAGGACCTGAACGATGAGATCATACAGATGCTAAGAGTTTGTACATTCTTGTTATGTCCCTAGTCGGATGTCATTGTGGAAGGTAGATAGACAACAATGACACACAAGACTAGATTGTGGTGTTGGTTGATGACAGAATCTCATTAGTCATGATATAGAGATATCAAACCAAACACATAGGTACTTGTTAGAGAACAAGTTACCGGATAGACCCACCGTGAGTTTGACACATGAGATGGTAGTCACATTCAGTACTCACAGTGATGGTGGTGAGTGTGATTCTTAGAACTGAGATCACTGCACTCAACACATGTCGTTGGGTACACTTTGACATCATCAAACGCAGTCCTGAAACATGGGTTGTTATAAAGGTGATGATTGGGTGGCTTTGACACATGGGGCTTTTGAGGGGTGAGTGATAGATATGGGATTTGTCCCTCCTGAGGGAGTATGATATCCATGGCCACTTGATGAGTAGGATTGAGAAAGGAGTGCACGCATGTGTGAATCAGTATGTGATACTGATGTCATACATATCTCTTCCAGTCTACTCTGATATCAAGGAAGTGAATGAACGTTGACAGGATGACTATTCCATGCCTCGAGTTCATTCGAGATATCAGTGACAAAGGAATTATACACTCGCTGTAACACCATTCACGGATTGTAGGATGAAAGTTGTTCTCCAACTTTCTACTTTCACTTGGGTAGCACTGATGTGTGACTAGGCACCGCTCTTTGCTTGTGAAGTCATAAGTGTTATGGACTTTTAATGCCAACGTGAAATGGACCTGTAGGGTCACACACATAGGATTTACCCTAGAAGAGGAGTTTTGTCCACAAGCAATGTTTAGATTGATTAGTAAAGGAGTTTAGTAGTTCAATTAAACACTCAATCAGTCGATGGCTCAATATCGTATGGTTCAAGGTGTTGGACGCATTGATTAGAGTATCAGATTGATTGAAATCGCATTTGAGTGATTTTGCACAACCTGCACTCCCAACCGGTCGGTTCATGTGATGAACCAGTCGGCTGAGGTTGCTGAACCGGTCGGCTCAATTGTTGAACCGATCGGCTCATGCACAGAGTGAAACGACCGGTTCAAGTGTTGAACCGATCGGTTCAACTGGTGCAATCGAGCAACTTGGGAAAGTAGGATTGGTGAGAATTTTCCTTTCGTTTCAATTGCCCAATTCGATTGGGAATAATATTGGTATTCGATACCAATTTGGAAAGAAACAAGGAAAGTCAACCGGGAACCAACCTGGAACCCCAACCGACCGGTTCATGAGTGAACCGATCGGTTCAAGGGTCCCAAACGATCGGTTCAATGGTGAACCTATCGGTTCAGGTCCCCAACCGACCGGTTCACTTGTGAACCGATCGGTTCAGGTTGCGAGGTGGTTGCTTTTTGTGGAAAATTCCGAACCCTTCTACTCCTGCTTTTAGTCCCACATTGCTCGGGATGGAGAACCCTGTCCCATGACTCTCCTATATATATAGGGGGTATTGGGGGCTTCTCACAGTACAGCTCAGTGCAACCAGTTGCTCTGCAAGTTGTCATTCTCTCTGGTTTTGGTAACCGTGAGAGAGCCCGAGCAAGTGCTTTCCGCAAAAAGGGAGGTGCAGCAAGGGAAGGACAACTACAGTTGCAACAGGAGGCAGGAGAGCGTGTTGGTGACTAGTACGTCAACAGGAGGGTGAGACTCCTTCCACTTCCTTGTGGGACAAGGAGTGTGGAGTTCCAGGTGGTCCGTGTGGACTACTACAGAGGCAGGAGGACACTGTCGCTTAGGAGGACAACTGTCATCCGACAGTCCGGTTCGAGTAGGAGTTGTCAGTCCCGGTGCGACCAGGAGCTGCACAGACGCCGTCGAAGTCCGGAGTTGAAGACCGCGCATTGCGCGAGGTATTGTCTCCGAGCAAGCCTCGGGACAATGTATGATTCCACAAACCATCCTTTCCTATTATATAGATGTTGACGCGTTTCCTCGGTATGGGTTTTGGGAGAAAATTTTTTGTTTCCGCTGCCTTCTCTATCTCCCCTAAAAACCCAACACTCCCTGCATCCTCTTCTTTTCTGATCATCGCATTCAAGTGGACCTTATACCACTTGATATGTAAGGATTTGATATAATCCTCAGGATGGATACCTTAGAAAGGTATAGAGTTGTCTTGGATTGTGAATCCAAGTTGGTTGTGTTTGCTGATGAAGGCAACACATGGATCTTTCAAGGTGAAAGAAAGATTCTGCCCACCTGTCTTGTATCAGCTATGGTTGCTGATAAGCTGTTGAGGCAAGGATGTTATGCATTCTTGGCCCAAGTGGTAGATGTTACCAAGGAAAGTTCCAATCCTGCTGAAGTTCCCATAGTCAGGGAATTCGAGGATGTGTTTCCTGAAGAACTTCCTGGTATACCACCACCTCGGGAGATTGTTTTTGAAATCAATTTGATCCCAGACACGAAACCTATAGCCCAGACACCGTATAGAATGGCGCCTGCTGAGATGGCAGAACTCAAGAAACAGCTTCAAGAGTTACTTGAGAAAGGTTTTATCCGACCGAGCACTTCACCTTGGGGTGCTCCGGTTTTGTTTGTTAGAAAGAAAGATGGGTCAATGCGGTTGTGCATTGATTATAGACAACTCAATAAAGTAACGATAAAGAATAAGTACCCTCTACCGAGGATTGATGATCTCTTTGACCGGTTGCGTGGTGCAACCGTCTTCTCAAAGATAGACCTGAGGTCTGGGTATCATCAACTCCATATTAAGGATAGTGACATATCCAAGTCTGCCTTTAGGACAATATATGGTCACTATGAGTTCACGGTTATGTCGTTTGGACTAAACAATGCACCAACTGCATTCATGGAACTCATGAATAGAGTTTTTCGACCCTTCCTTGATCAGTGTGTTGTCGTCTTCATAGATGACATTCTGATCTATAGTAAGGATGCTCAGCAGCATGAGCAGCATCTTCGCCAAGCTTTGACCTTGCTAAGAGAACACAAGCTGTATGCTAAGTTTAGTAAGTGTGAGTTCTGGCTGTCGGAGGTATCTTTTCTTGGACATGTGATATCTGCATCGGGAATTCGTGTTGACCCTACAAAGGTAGAATCTGTTCTACAGTGGGAACAACCGAAGACGCCGAAGGAGATTCGAAGCTTCTTGGGGTTAGCAGGCTATTATCGAAGGTTCATTAAGAATTTCAGTTCCATAGCCTTACCCTTGACTAAGTTGACTCGGAAAGATGTTCCTTTTGTTTGGAGTGATAAGTGTCAGCAATCTTTCCAACTGTTGAAGGAGAAGTTGACAAGTGCACCCATACTTGTGCTACCTGAGCAAGGCAAAGGATATATAGTTTTCTATGATGCTTCTAAGAATGGACTAGGGTGTGTGTTGATGCAGGATAAATAAGTAATTTCTTTTGCTTCTCGACAGCTTAAGAAACACGAAGAGAATTATCCGACACACGATCTAAAGTTAGCTGCTGTAGTTCATGCCCTGAAGATCTGGAGACACTATCTTTATGGAGAGACGTTTCAGATTTTCACTGACCATAAAAACCTTAAGTATATCTTCTCTCAGCATGAGCTTAACATGAGGCAACGTCGCTGGATGGAGTTAATCAAGGACTACGATTGTACAATTGATTACCATCCAGGAAAGGCCAATGTTGTTGCAGATGCCTTGAGTAGGAAATCAGCAACATCAACCATGGATAGAGCACAACTAAACTCTTTAGTATGCTCTAAGAGAGATATGCTTATCTCTTTAAGGCAAGACAATGTACAGTTGAAGGTATCATTGTTAGCCGGGTTGATGGCTGAGATGCATATTAAACCTACCCTAAGAGAGCAGATTAAGGAGGCACAACATGTTGATGTTGTAGTTCAGCAGATTAGATCGGAGTATGGTAGTGAGAAATGAGATGGTTTCCATGACTCAGATGATCAAATAGCCTGCTATCATGGGAGGATGATAGTGCCGGATTTGGACAACTTGAGGAAGTTAGTCCTGGAAGAAGCTCATTCTTCGATGTATGCCATGCATCCAGGGAGCACCAAGATGTATCGAAACTTGAAAGATATGTATTGGTGGCCTGGAATGAAGAAGGATGTTGCAGAATTTGTTCTGAGGTGTCCTATGTGTCAGCAAGTTAAAGCTGAGCACCAGAAGCCTGCAGGAACAATACAACCTTTACCCATACCACAGTGGAAGTGGGACCATGTGACCATGGACTTTGTTGTTGGCCTACCCAGGACAAGCAAAGGACATGATTCCATTTGGGTAGTTGTAGATAGGTTGACTAAGACAGCACATTTCTTACCTGTCAAAACAACCTAATCTGCTGAAAGGTTATCACAGTTGTATGTTCAAGAGATAGTGCGTTTGCACGGAGTGCCTGTCACTATAGTTTCTGACAGAGGTCCCCAGTTTACAAGTCATTTTTGGGAACGACTTCATAATTCTTTAGGCACCCAGTTAAGGTTTAGTACGGCCTTTCATCCACAGACTGATGGACAGTCGGAAAGGACCATATAGACCTTGGAAGACCTGTTGAGAACATGTGTTCTCCAGTTTACCGGAAGTTGGGATCTACACCTAAGCTTGATAGAGTTTGCCTATAACAATAGCTATCAGCATAGTATTGATATGGTACCTTACTAAGCCTTGTATGGTAGACGTTGTAGATCACCCTTGTGTTGGTATGAGACTGGTGAGCATCAGTTGTTAGGACCTGATCTTGTGCAGCAAACTACAGAAAAGATTAAGGTAATACAGCAACAGATTAAGACTGCACAGGATAGGCAAAAATCTTATGCTGACAAGCGTCGTAGACCCTTAGAGTTCCAGGTCGGAGACAGAGTGTATCTCAAAGTCTCGCCTTGGAAAGGAGTTCTTCGTTTTGGAAGAAAAGGGAAGTTAGCTCCTAGATTTATGGGGCCTTATCCAATCATTGAATGGATTGGAAAGGTAGCATATAAACTAGAGCTGCCACCAGAGTTGCAGAGGTTACATCCTATGTTTCACATTTCTATGCTAAAGAAATGTCACCCAGACACTGAGTCAGTTCTACAACCTATGGAGGTAGAATTGAATGATGATATAACTTATGAGGAAGGACCAGTGTCAATCCTTGATAGCAGAATTAAAAAGTTAAAGAAGACAGATTTAAGCCTTGTGAAAGTCCTCTGGAACCACCGTGGTGTTGAATAAGCCACTTGGGAACTAGAGGATGAGATGAGAAGGAAATACCCTGCCCTTTTCTCTTAATACGTTTTATCGATTTCGGGGACGAAATCCTTGTAAGGGGTGGATAATTTGTAACATCCCTGACCTGGGTTATGAACTAACCCTAGGTGTTTTGCCTAAATATGTAATTAAATCCTTGTGATTAACTTTGGGCATGTAATTAAGTTCCTCAGAAACATATATTTCAATTTTGCTCCTTTATATATAAAGTTGTAGCATTGTTTTGTAATACAGGGATCCATGTGCAAATTACCCAGTTAAGGGATTAACTTGCAAATTGCACATGTTGAGATGTTCCTCTGATGTTGAGACATCATGAGGATGTTTATGATGAAGTTTTAGGGATTTCCCAAGCTTGAGCACCAAGGTGCAGCTGCGGAAGCAACCCCTGTACTTGAAAACCCTAAATTGGTGTAAAGTGCAATTTACCCAATTTGAGGGGTGCAACTTGTAAAATACATCATCTAAAATATATTTTATGACTCTTGGCATCATTTAGAAGAGAAATGATGAAAAGGCCACTTCATTTGAATAATCATATAATAAAAGAACACCTTTGTGATTGAATAATCAAGGTGTATGTAAAATAGCCCTTTTATGTGTATGCTTTAGTGATGGGTTGATCCTCTTTGCCTTTGATTCTTGACCTTAGAAGGGGTTTGTCCTTAGAAATAAGGGGTAGGGACGAGCAAAGAAGAAAGGAAGGACTTAGATGAGAAATGGGATAAAGTAGAAGCTTTATGGAGAAATTTCACCCAAATATATATATATATATATATATATATATATATATATATATATATATATATATATATCACTTCCTTTGCAAGCAAAGGAACGTTTCTTTCATTCCCTCACTTATCCTCCTTGCTCAAACCGACTAAGGCAGAGCTCTGGAGCATAGGAGAACGACCAGGGAGTTCAAGGTAACTTTGGATCACCCCTTTTGCTTGAATTCATGGAGGAAACTCGATTTCAAGGTTGAATTCATGGCTAGCTCACCTAGCTTTATCTTTCTAACCATTCCTTTCCAACTTTTACTTGGAAGAATTCACCTTGGCCGACCTGTGGAGCTCAAAGACACCATTAAAGACCTGAAGCTTGGAAGCTTGGAGCTCAAGGAACAACCTTTAGGCGGGTTTTATAACTCTAAACCTTATGCTTTGATTATACATCTTTTTCTATGCATATAGTTGCTAGTTCTTCTTCTTCCCTATCTTCCCTTGCATCCTTGCAAGCAAAATCGTGAAGAACTGCTACTGTTCTTGAGGTAGAAGATAAGGGCATTAATTCCTATGCTTATCCACGGATTTCCACTTTACCAAACGACCTTCACCAATTGCCCATACGGTTTACACAACCGTTTGGTGGGCAAACGGTTTCAGGGTTGTATGAAGGCAAACGGTCTTCAAGACCATTTGGTCGCGTTGACCAAGCGACGAACGTATGGGAATCTTGTTTATAATTATGTAGGTTAATCACCCACAAAATTTGAGGGGTTAAATCCAAAGGAATCGTGAGATATAAGCAAATTAATTAGCAAATCCAATTGAATTAAGTTCTGATTTTCAATCTGTTTAATTTACCCCTTTTGGGCAAACGGTCTCATGACCGTTTAAGATGGTTGACCAAGCGTTGACCGTTTGGGATTACTGTTCATAATGATGTTGATTAATGACTCACCAAATTTGATGGATTAATTCCAAACGAGTTATGAGTTGAAGGTTGATTAATAGGGCAAATCCTAATTAAAATCAGTGCTGAAATTCCAATAAGTTAATTAGTGATTTTGGGTTGATTAGCCCAAACGGTCTCAAGACCGTTTGGGGAATCATCCAAACGGTGTCAAGACCGTTTGGGGATCACCCAAGACCGTTTAGAGGTCTGGGGTCAAGTATAGTTGACCAATTGAAGGCCCAAAGGTACCAAATCATATTGCAATTAAGTATTGATGTGATGATCAACTCAATAGATCAAACCTTGATGAATTTTCACTAGAGTCCAAAGGATGGATGGGAAAACGGTCTCAAGACCGTTTGGAACTCATCCAAACGGTCTCAAGACCGTTTGATGTCAACCCAAGACCGTTTGGAGGTCTAGGGTTAAGGTAATTTGATCAATTGAGGGCCCAATTACAGTGGGTTATTGAAATAATCAAATTTCTGATTTGTGACTTAATTAAGGTTCAACCCCTATCAAATCAACTTAGATTTTGATGAATTCTTGGGCAAACGGTCTCAAGACCGTTTGGAGGTCATCCAAACGATCTCAAGACCGTTTGGGCCAAGTTTGGGCCCAATGGGAGGTCAATTGATAGGTTCAACCTTGAATTGATTCACATTGTTGAATATTGATGACCATCCGATTTGAAACTCTAATTGAGATGGACTTAACCCTAATTGGCTTTCAATTGAGGGTTAATTTGGTGTCCAATTGATTGAGGCTCATCCTAATTGACTCAATTTATAAGTAGTTAACATAGCTTTGGCCAATTGAGGGCTTCAACATACTTAATCATAAACATTTGTAACTTTTGAACCATGTTGGAGGTCCAAACGGTCTCAAGACCGTTTGGGCTCAAACGATCTCAAGGTCGTTTGGACCAATCGATCTCAAGACAAGTTGATCAAACGGTTTCAAACCGCATAAGCTCAAATGCTTTGGAAAGTCAACCTTTCCAAACGGTCAACGCACCCAAACGGTTTGGGCAAACGACCTTGAGGTCATGCGGTCTTGGAGTCAAACCTAGCAAACAGTCAACGCACCCAAACGGTTTCAAACCGTTTGGTGGTTGAAGGTTGAAACCGTTTGGAGGTTTTCAAGGTTATTTATACATAATCACTTGAAGTTGTAATTGGTTCAATGGTGATCTAATCTAAACCCTAATGGTAACTTAGAACATTAAGGGACTAAGTGATTAATGAATTGACCCATGATGGTGATCATGAGGTAAATTACCAAAATACCCTTGAGGGGTTTAATTGAGTAATACCTTTTTCTAATAAAACCCTAATCACATGTTAATGATGTTTTGGCTTATGCTAGTCAATGAGGACTTAACTCAACCTGATCTAGAGTGGTGTTATCACCATCTACTAGTAAGAGGAGAGAGAAAGTATCATAAGAGAGAGAAAATACCCTTTTATAGTGGAAACTTAAGTAAAGTACCTTCAATACACATGAATGTGCATGATTAGGGTATGATCCACCTATGTGAGATCATGGAAACTCTAATTATGATGTATAGTGAATCTTAATCTTATCTAGGAACTTTAATGATGATGTTATGAGTTCAATTCGCCATGAGGTGAATGGTAAACCCTAATTCTAGGGTGAGGACATGTATTGTGAATAGTAAACCCTGATTGATGAATATTGGGGAACTTGACTCTTCTAAGAGTTTGAAAGTGTAACTTCTAAAATGAATTGTTTACTGTTATCAGTTGAATTAACCATGCAGGTTGTTATGAGATGATGATCATATCCAAGTATGGATTATGAAATTATATTCATTGAAAGCATGCTTTAGCTTTATGAATAGTGATATATCCTGATGCATTGTCAATGGAAACCTATGGATTAAAATGGGCTGTGAGAGCCATAATTACCATCAAGGTCATGCTTTAGAGATGACTTGTGATGAATGTATTGAGATATGATGATTGATGAGAGTTAGGATTGTTACATTTAGTATTCTCATTTCATAGCTGTTATGCTAATGTTATTGTTTGAAGAATAATGTATGATGTTAAAAGAATACTGAATGTACCTAACTAATCAAGTGTAATGTAGAGCCTTGTTTTCCTAAGGGAACTCCTGGATCACATACTTTTGAGTATGTGGGGTATATGGATGTGTAGAACCTTACATCCTAGTGTAGGTGTTTGATGTAGATGTGTAATCCATCAATCCTTCACTACAATCCTATATCGTATCAGTGGATGGTAAACATGAAACCTCCTGATGACAAAGAAAGCACAGATATCCGTATCAGTGGAAGATAAACATGAAATCTCCTGATGACGAAGAGAGTACAGAACGCCACTGTAACTCTAAAATAGCGAAGGACCAGATTACCCTGGTAAGCTATTATAGTAGAGGCACGAGATGTCCTACAAGTAATCCTCTTACTGACTGAGGAAGGTGAAGGTCATGAGAATCCGGCTCTTTCGATGACCTAGTATGATACTGAGGCACTTAGTAGTAATTGGTTGGAGTATGAGTGGTAAACCTCATCTCCACAGGGCATAAAAGTAATGTTTGAAAAACATAATCCACAACGTAGCATACCTGTTAGAGATAACTACGAGTTGATTGATTGATGTTACACTGTATAGTGCAAATGTCTTCATGTTTCATAACTGTTGAACTCATGCTTACTATTAAATCTGATGTTGAATACTTTGAAGCTTTTACTGCTTAAGTTATTCTTTGAGGTGCTATAATAAAGCTTCTGGCGGAGAGTTATAACTCTCGCTGGGACAATTATGTAAAATTGTCTCACCCCGTAGTCTTCAACTTTTTAGGTGGACGTCGAGGACGGAGGAACATGTCTACAGGTGACCAGTCCCAGCAGCAGCAGCACCAGGGGCAGTAGTGAAATCTCAGGTGGAGATTTAGCCTGCCATGTGGTGTAGTTAGAGTCAGTCCTATGTGTCTTCTGTACTCTCAGGTCTTGGAGTCTTTTGGTCTGAGATTTTGGTTATGAGTTCTTGAGATTTTGTATCATGTTGTATATAATTACTCAAGAAGTAATTATCTGAGATGTAAACAGTTTATCTCCTTTTATGAAGTAAGTTTTATGGTTTCAATGCTTTATCTCAAAAAGATTTAATTTCCGCTGATTTTTGGTATTCCGCTGCTAATCGAATCGCTTCCGCTAAGTTTAAATCGTGTTTATATCGTGGTTTGGAGATCAGAGCCCACATTGTGGGTGTCTAAGGTGGAAACCCTAGTTGAGGGTGATTCCATGAGAAACCCTAATTGAGGGTGATTCCATGAGAAACCCTAGTTGAGGGTGATTCCATGAGAAACCCTAGTTGAGGGTGATTCCATGAGAAACCCTAATTAAGAGTTAACATCACATGAAGCTCTAATGCTATGTTGTGATGAGAGGCCCTAAGAAGGGTGAAGGTATGTGAGATTCTAATGTGGAGTCATAATACACAAAGCCCTAATCTTGGGCAATATGACAATGAATTATAATCCTAATTTTAAATAAGGGTATAAGGAAACCCTAATGATGAGATAGAAGGAATGGCCTTATAAAGGTGAAAAATTTAATGTGGTTGATTATAGGCAAGCTTATTGTAAGCAATGCCTTAACCTGAGATGAGTCCATATCATTAAAGATAGTTGGACCATTCTTATGTGTAACCTATGCACTTTATGGTAAGAGTGATAGGTTAGTGGATGAAAGGATTAAGATGGGAAATACCTTAATCCAAGATAAGCTGGTAACTTAAGAAAGTAGTCTGTGATGATCAATGATGAGTTAAAGGAATTAAATTCCATGAACTGTGTAATCAGGATTGGTTACGGACCAATGCCTGGCGGTGTAATCAGGTTTGGTTAAAGTCCAATACCTGGCAGAGGCTTTATGCCTGTAATCAGGGTTGGTTAAAGTCCAATGCCTTACTATGTAATCAGGATTGGTTACGGACCAATGTCTGGCTGTGTAATCAGGTTTGGTTAAAGTCCAATACCTGGCAGAGGCTTAATGCCTGTAATCAGGGTTGGTTAAAGTCCAATGCCTGGCTGTGTAATCATGATTGGTTACGGACCAATGCCTGGCTGTGTAATCAGGTTTGGTTAAAGTCCAATACCTGGCAGAGGCTTAATGCCTGTAATCAGGGTTGGTTAAAGTCCAATGCTTGGCTGTGTAATCAGGATTGGTTAGAGTCCAATTCCTGGCTGTGTAATCAGGTTTGGTTAAAGTCCAATACCTGGCAGAGGCTTAATGCCTGTAATCAGGGTTGGTTAAAGTCCAATGCCTGGCTGTGTAATCAGGATTGGTTAGAGTCCAATGCCTGGCTGTGTAATCAGGATTGGTTAATGTCCAATGCCTGGCTGTGAAATCAGGATTGGTTAAAGTCCAATGCCTGGCTGTGAAATCAAGGTTGGTTAAAGTCCAATGCCTGGCTGTGAAATCAGGATTGGTTAAAGTTTAATGCCTGGCTGTGAAATTAGGGTTGGTTAGAGTCCAATGCCTGGTTGTGTAATCAGGTTTGGAGAAATCCAATACCTGGCAGAGGTGTAATGCCTGTAATCAGGGTTGGTTAAAGGCCAATGCCTGGCAGTGTAATCAGGTTTGGAAGAGTCCAATACCTGGCAGAGGCTCAATGCCTGTAATGATGACACAGGATTGGTAATAACCCAATTCCTGTATTAATGATATATGAGTACATAGTAGATGTAATTCCTTACCTGTTTAGCAGACTGACTAAGGCCAATAAGTTGAAACAAGAATGTCTCATGGGTGACATATCAAGATAATGAGTGTCACAAGAGAAGTTTGACATGATGGTATAATATGGAGGATAAATGATATACATGTTCTTCCTATTCCTTATTAAGAAAATGCTTTAAACTACTTATCATCTGCCTATATTTATCTTCTTAAGATGCAATAATAATGTTTCTGGCGGAGAGTTATATCTCTCACTGAGGCAATTTACAATTGTCTCACCCCCGTGGGATCCAACATTTTTAGGTGGACGCGGACAAAGAGACAGATACTCTTTTGCAGGAAAAGGAAAGCAACATCTTGGACAACAGTGAGATCTCAGGTGGAGGCACTGACTGTCAAGTCATATAGATAGTAGTCCTATGTGTCGTCTCTGTACTCTCAGGTCCTCGGATTTTTCAGTCAGTGTTTTTGATATATCAAACTGAGGTTTTGGCTTGATGCCTCGAGATTCATATGCTGTCTGTATATAATGTTCATACGGCAGCTGATGTTGTAGTCTCTGAAAAGAGATGGTACATGTTATATATGTTTGAACCAGAATGTAAATGTTATACAATGGTTCTTGTTGTAAAGGATTTCCTATGTGTGGATCTCTTTGCAAAAAGTTTTAATTTTTAGTGATTTTCGCTAATCCGCTACTTGATGAACGCTTCCGCATTAGTTAATCATGTTTTCGCGAGACGGTCGTTTCAATTGTGGTATCAGAGCTCTAGGTTCGCTGAGTGTACAGAGACATAGGACTAAGATGATTGAGTCTGTGTTAGTGTCCTCCAGTATACCCTATAATGATTTCTACTTGTGCAGATAAAGGGTAAAGTTTTAAAATGACTGGAAAGCATGAAGAACACATTGCTAAGGGCAATGTTGTTGCACCAAGAAGAGGTGCAAGGGATCATGCAAGAATAGAATGAGTGCCTGAGAATCCCCAATAAGACCTGATCAGGATAGAGAATCCTATGATCATGTTCTTGTTGGGCAGATTAGGGCAACTATAATGCATATAGTGGACTGGATGCTAGCCTTACAACCTAGGTAATCAGTCCTTAATACAGAAATCTTGAGCTTTAAAAGAGTTCCTGAATGAATTAGTCATGTGGGAACAAGGGAAAATGTGGAAAAGATTAACTTATGGCAAGAAAGTAGACTCTGCCATGATCTTAGACAGATAATAAATCTGTGATGGCAGTGCTCAAGAAGGGGCAATAAGCGAGAAGTAGGTTATGATCTCTATAATTTTAGAGACATTTGCCTAATGGTTCTAAAAAGCCAAGGTTTTTGGTACAAATAGTGCAATAAATGCCTAGTGTACTAGGGAAGTAGCCACTAAGTAAGTGCAAAGGTCTTAACCTTTCACCTGTAAGATTCTATGGCTTAGTTTTTTCTTCAGTAATAAGACTAGTAAGACCATGATATGAGTACAAGGTATGTTATAAATGTGTACATGTTGAGTACACTAAACCCTTTTTGTTATAAAAAAAGGATTGTTGATTTTGTTTTCCCTGTTGGTTGCTATATAGGGAAGAAATGATGAGAACTAGAATTTGAATTCTGTTCAATATTCTTTTAAATGCTCTATATTTATCTTACCTCTATGAAAGAGGAAGAGGTATAGAAGAGATGCCTGGATAAAATCCAGAGATGTTAAATCTTATGTTATGATAATATGAAAAGCAAGAAATATGATAGCATGTAAGTGCATACTACTCGATCTCAGTACTTGTAAACCCTGATCAGGTATACAACTATTGATGATAAAGTGAGTATGGAAACTCTTAGGTTGATATCTTTTTGATTGCCCTGATCAAGCAATCATTCTGATACAATCTAATGAGTATCATGAAATTGGAAATATGGTATGGATAAATGTATCATATCTTAAGTACAAGAAAGAGGGATCTGATATGAATTCAGATCAGTATGTGTATATGAGGAAGTAAAAGTATGACCCTCATATGATGAGAAAGAGAACAAGGGAGGTGATCCCTGTTCTATAAAGTTGTAAATATGATAAAAGAAAGATGAGAATATGATGTGTATTCAACACATGTGACTGATACCAGGGTAAGGGATTCTAGTATCTAAGAATTATCAGATGGTTTAGGTTGGCTACCTGAAATGGTCAACTATGAAATCAGTCTGATTATATAAAATGATATGAACATCATATGTTGGGGGTTTATGCTTTGCATAAACATAACAACTAAATATGTCTTTAAGATAAGATCTCAATTGACTCTATGAGAATATTGTGTGAAGAAACTTTGTGTTGATCAAAGTTTTATGATGTCTCCATAACAATGAGGTGTTATGAAGAGACCTAATAATATGATGAATGAATAACATCTGTTCCCTTTATCTGGGATTTCGGGGACGAAATCCTTGTTAGGGGTTTATAATTTGTAACATCCCTAACCTGGGTTATGCTTTAACCATAGGTGTTTTGATTAAGAAAGATGATTATATGCTTAATCTTATCTTTTGAAAAGTGATTAGGTCTCAAGAGGAACCTATGTTTCAATTTTGGTCCTGTTTGAACAATGTTGAAGCAATGTTTGCTTATTTCGGACTAAAGTGCAAATTACCCAAGTTGAGGGGTTAACTTGCAAATTGCACATGATAAGATGTTCCTCTGATGTTGTGACATCATAAGAATGAATATGATGTAGTGGTATGGTTTCCACAAGCTTGGACACCAAGATTAAGCTTGTAAAGCAATCCTTGTGCATTAAAACCTAGTTTTGTAGTAAAGTGCAATTTACCCAAAATCCAGGGTTCAATATGCAAATTACCACTTCAATAAGGTCCTTAATGTTTCTTGGCATCATGTAGAGAAAATAAAATGAGTAGGGCATCTCATTTGAATTAAGATGGAGGAGAGAGAATCTTGATATTAAAATAATCAAGATTTAATCCTAATTGAAACCCTAATTCAATTTAGGGCAAAAATGAATAAAAATAATTGAAGGGCTTTCAACCAAAATGTTTTGGGTTGATTTTGAATAAGGATGGACGTTTCTTTGCCAAGATAAGGAACGAAAATATCTTAAGTAGGTGAAATTCCACTCACCTTTTTATAAAGAAAAGTAATATCCACTCATATGTGGGATATTATATTATAAGCATTAAATTGAGGATAATGAAGGAGAATTAAAGGAAAGGAAGGTGCCTCGTACCCAAGGTAGTGAGGGGGAAGAGGCGGCCACTTTATTGGGATTAATTGGATTTTTATAAGCCATTTTCTCTCTCATCAATTTCCTTATAAAAGTGCCATTTCCAAGCCCAAACCAAGGCCTTTTCGGATTTCTTTCTTCCCCTTGCTTGCAAAACCGACCAAGGAGCTAGGGAGGAGCAGGGATCACGTCCCCAACCTGTGGGTAAGCCCTTGACCTTCGTTCTCCATGATTTCATGGTGGAAATCGAAAATAAATTATGGATTCCTTCTTATTTCGATCTCCTCTTCAACCCTAGCCAACTTTTACAATCAAAAGCTTGAGGACGAGCCTAGGGGGAGTTGCAAGAGCTTCATCCACCATTAATGGCGTGAGCTTGTAGCTTTGGAGCTCAATTGGAGGCGGGTTTTATAACTCAAACCCTTAAACATTGCTATTGCATCAATTCTCTATGCTTTGTTGATTGATTTTTTCAATTTGATGCACTCTTGTTTCTTGCTGCAATTTCCATCAAGAACGGTTGCTGTTCTTGGTTGTTCGAAGGAAAGGGATGATGACATCATCCTAGATGCTTATTTAAAGAAAATTACCAAGCCAAATGGTTTTTATAGCTATTCCAAATCATTTTAATTTGATTGGCTATGCGGTTTCAGCAAACCGTTTAAGGGCAAACGGTTTGAAACCGTTTGGGAGAAAACGGTTTCAAGACCATTTGCGATGGTTGACCAAGCATTAACCGTTTGGGAATCTTGTTCCTAATTATGTATACTAATGACCCTCCAAATTTTAGGGGTTAAATCCAAAGGAATCGTGAGTTGAAGGCCAATCAATTAGGCAAATCAAATTGAATTAAATGCTGATTTTGAACCGGATTAACTGGACCTGTTTGGGCAAACGGTTTCAAAACCGTTTGCGATGGTTGACCAAGTGTTGACCGTTTGGGATTCATGTTCCTAATGATGTTTTTTAATAACCCTCCAAATTGTAGGGGTTAACACCAAAGGAATCGTGAGTTGAAGCCTAATCAATTAGGGAAACCTAATTGGATTAAGTGCTGATTTTTCAACCTGATTAACTTGACCTTTTTTGGAAAACGGTTTCAAGACCGTTTGGTGGAGTTTACCAAGCGTGGAACGTTTCAGATTCCTATTCCTAATGATGTTGGTTAATGACCCTCCAAATTTTAGGGGTTAAATCCAAACGAATCATGAGTTTAAGGCTAATCAATTAGGCAAACCCTAATTGAAAACAGTGCTGAAATTCCAATGAGTTAAGTTGAGATATTGGTTTGATTAGCCCAAACGGTTTCAAGACCGTTTGGGGATCACCCAAACGGTCTCAAGACCGTTTGGGGATCACCCCAAGACCGTTTTGAGGTCTGGGGTCAAGTATAGTTGACCAATTAAAGGTCCAAAGGTACTAATCATATTGCAATGAAGTGCTGATTTGTTGATCAACTTGATAGACCAATCCTTGATGATTTTTCACTAGAATCCAAAGGATGGATGGGCCAAACGGTCTCAAGACCGTTTGGATCTCATCAAAACGGTCTAAAGACCGTTTGGTGGTCACCCAAGACCGTTTGGAGGTCTAGGGTTGAGTATGGTTAGGTGTTTGAAGGCCTAAAGGTACCAAGTTGATCTGCAATAAATTGCTGAATTGGTGAGCACTTCAATGATCCAAACCCTACTTGATTGGCTTGATTTTGAGTGATATGATGGGCAAACGGTCTCAAGACCGTTTTGAGGTCATCCAAACGACCTCAAGACCGTTTGGGGTCAGGTCATACCCAATTTGGATGATGGTTCAATGGTTTCAAAGTAACTAGTCTTACATTGATTAGTGTTGTTGAATCATCGATTCTAAACCCTAATTCAATTGAATCAAACCCTAATTGATGACCAATTGAGGGTCAAATGAGGGTCAAATAAGTTGAAGGTTGACCTATTAAACTCAATTGAAGTATGAGGGTAGGTCCAATTGATGACTGGTTCCATGAATCCAATGATTGAAGGAATCAACATTGGAAACCCTAATTCAATTGGATGCTTTATGTAATGGAGGTCCAATGTGATTGAATCTCTTGAGAATTAAGATGATGAATGATCCATTGACCCAATGATGATTAGTAATGATAAACAAAGAAGGTACAAAGGTTGAAACCCTAACAGTACCTAAGGGACTAGTACCAATTAAGGAATGAATCCCTAATTGCTTATTGGACCAATGACTTGATACACTACGTTAATCATAGTGGTATGCTCTTGATTGAAGGGTTGATATGACCTAATCAATTTGAGATGATTTTAACATGAATTCATACATGAATATGATTCATGTGGTGATTAAGGGTATGATCCTTAAGAAGAGAGATCATGAAACCCTAATCATGAATATAAACCCTAATTGACAGGGCTTTTGGGTTCTAACCCTAATTGAGGGCAATTCTAAATGTAACCCTAATCCAGGGTGAGGATGTAACCCTAAGTCAGGGTAGTGATGTGTGAAACTCCAATTTTGGGAAATGAGATGTAAAACCCTAATTGGGATGAATAGTGAATCTCTAATTATGGACAATTGAATGAAATCCTAATGGAGATGCATAGTAAACCCAAATTGTGGGTGTCTAAGGTGGAAACCCTAGTTGAGGGTGATTCCATGAGAAACCCTAGTTGAGGGTGATTCCGTGAGAAACCCTAATTAAGAGTTAACATCACATGAAGCTCTAATGCTATGTTGTGATGAGAGGCCCTAAGAAGGGTGAAGGTATGTGAAATTATAATGTGGAGTCATAATACACAAAGCCCTAATCTTGGGCAATATGACAATGAATTATAATCCTAATTTTAAATAAGGGTATAAGGAAACCCTAATGATGAGATAGAAGGAATGGCCTTATAAAGGTGAAACATTTAATGTGGTTGATTATAGGCAAGCTTATTGTAAGCAATGCCTTAATCTGAGATGAGTCCATATCTTTAAAGATAGTTGGACCATTCTTATGTGTAACCTATGCACTTTATGGTAAGAGTGATAGGTTAGTGGATGAAAGGATTAAGATGGGAAATACCTTAATCCAAGATAAGCTGGTAACTTAAGAAAGTAGTATGTGATGATCAATGATGAGTTAAAGGAATTAAATTCCATGAACTATGTAATCAGGATTGGTTACGGACCAATGCCTGGCGGTGTAATCAGGTTTGGTTAAAGTCCAATACCTGGCAGAGGCTTTATGCCTGTAATCAGGGTTGGTTAAAGTCCAATGCCTGGCTGTGTAATCGGGATTGGTTACAGACCAATGCCTGGCTGTGTAATCAGGTTTGGTTAAAGTCCAATACCTGGCAGAGGCTTAATGCCTGTAATCAGGGTTGGTTAAAGTCCAATGCCTGGCTGTGTAATCATGATTGGTTACGGACCAATGCCTGGATGTGTAATCAAGTTTGGTTAAAGTCCAATACCTGGCAGAGGCTTAATGCCTGTAATCAGGGTTGGTTAAAGTCCAATGCCTGGCTGTGTAATCAGGATTGGTTAGAGTCCAATGCCTGGCTGTGTAATCAGGTTTGGTTAAAGTCCAATACCTGGCAGAGGCTTAATGCCTGTAATCAGGGTTGGTTAAAGTCCAATGCCTGGCTGTGTAATCAGGATTGGTTAGAGTCCAATGCCTGGCTGTGTAATCAGGATTGGTTAAAGTCCAATGCCTGGCTGTGAAATCAGGATTGGTTAAAGTCCAATGCGTGGCTGTGAAATCAGGGTTGGTTAAAGTCCAATGCCTGGCTGTGAAATCAGGATTGGTTAAAGTCCAATGCCTGGCTGTGAAATCAGGGTTGGTTAGAGTCCAATGCCTGGCTGTGTAATCAGGTTTGGAGAAATCCAATACCTGGCAGAGGTGTAATGCCTGTAATCAGGGTTGGTTAAAGACCAATGCCTGGCAGTGTAATTAGGTTTGGAAGAGTCCAATACCTAGAAGAGGCTCAATGCCTGTAATGATGACACAGGATTGGTAATAACCCAATGCATGTATTAATGATATATGAGTACATGGTAGATGTAATTCCTTACCTGTTTAGAAGACTGACTAAGGCCAATAAGTTGAAACAAGAATGTCTCATGGGTGACATATCAAGATAATGAGTGTCACAAGAGAAGTTTGACATGATGGTATAATATGGAGGATAAATGATATACATGTTCTTCCTATTCCTTATTAAGAGAATGCTTTAAACTGCTTATCATCTGCCTATATTTATCTTATTAAGATGCAATAATAATGTTTCTGGCGGAGAGTTATATCTCTCGCTGGGGCAATTTACAATTGTCTCAGCCCCGTGGGATCCAACATTTTTAGGTGGACGCGGACAAAGAGGCAGATACTCTTTTGCAGGAAAAGGAAAGCAACAGCTTGGACAACAGTGAGATCTCAGGTGGAGGTACTGACTGTCAAGTCATATAGATAGTAGTCCTATGTGTTGTCTCTGTACTCTCAGGTCCTCGGAGTTTTCAGTCAGTGTTTTTGATATATCAAACTGAGGTTTTGGCTTCATGCCTCGAGATTCATATGTTGTCTGTATATAATGTTCATAAGGCAGCTGATGTTGTAGTCTCTGAAAAGAGATGGTACAGGTTATATATGTTTGAACCAGAATGTAAATGTTATACAATGGTTCTTGTTGTAAAAGATTTCCTATGTGTGGATCTCTTTGCAAAAAGTTTTAATTTTTAGTGATTTTTGCTAATCCGCTACTTGATGAACACTTCCGCATTAGTTAATCATGTTTTCGCGAGACGGTCGTTTCAACAGGCATGTTTTCCATTCATCCAGTCAAATAAAAGAATGTATGCAGGTTGTAATGAATGGACATCATCAGATTGAGTGCCAAAGAAGGCCAAAGTAGCTTCTTTCAGAACCTTTAACCCAGCTCAAGAGACAATGTTGAAGAGAGCATCCCAAACAACATCATGACGAAACTTATAACCATGCCATAAGCGGCATGATCACTAAAGGCATCAAGATTTGTGACGTTGCAAACCAGACACCATTCATCTCCTGGATACAAGGGAATCATAAGCCGATACCAACGGATAGCTTGACACTCAATGGGTGACATAGCCAGACCAAGGCCATCAATAGGAACAACCCTCTAGAAATATTGTGCATGGACATCTTGTAAAGAAGTGAGAATAGCCTGCTGCTGTAAGGATAGGTCTCTTGCCATTATTTTTTGGATGACCATTTTGTAGTAAGCGTCTGCCAAAATAGACTGGGTCTTTGGGGTGGCAGAAGGTGTACTTGTCAACATAGACCAACAAAAAGATGGCAAGATATTGTATATGCTAGCATGTGCTTAGACAAAGGGGAGCCCTATAGGCACACATCCAACCTCACGCAAGATATGGTCTTGGAGATCTTTAGTATGTATCTGAGAGGCAACAAAAACAAAATTATTGACATCATGAGAGGACTTGATCCCCAATCCCCCAAGATGCATAGGAAGTGTATCCAAACACCATTGTAAATCACCAAAACCTGGGTCGTCACCAACCACAATATGCTCCAAACAACGACAAAGACCGTGATAAAAAATGTCCAACATAGGTGTGATAGAAGAAGGAGGTGTTGTACGAAGATAAAACAATAGTTTGTGCATCCCAACATAAGACCTAAGAAGAAGAAGCTCACATTGTGGGTCCTGGAGTGAGGATATGCTAATAAACACATGGTGTGTCTTTTGATAGAAATTTTGGGAAGATCTTTTGATCTAATTAGGATGGCGTGTTGTTGTAGGGACACAATTTGTCTCTACTCTTCAGGGGAAATGGGATCCATCTATAATCTCATAAGCTGTGTGCTAATTCTCCTTGTCATCTTTCCTTCAAAATATTCAAGATAATCTCTATGAAATATGAAATTTCATAGGAATTCAACTAAGGTCGGATTTTGGTTGGATTGGCCCCATTTTCTCATTGTAATCATGTACTTATGGTCACAAACATGAAACGAGTAAAACAACTAAAAAGGTGGGAAATCAAGTATGATTAGAGATAAAATGAGGTACACCGTGGATTGAAAGTGCATGCAACATGCGTAAAAAGTGTATAAAAATATGCACATGAAATCCCCCTAAACTTGAACTATTGCTTGTGCTCAAGCAAAAAGAGCACAGAAATACAATTGAAGAAAGCTTCTAGTACATGCACTGTTACAACCCCAGATTTTGGGTTCATTTGGTGAGAAATGAAATTTCTCATATTATATATATTTGAACAAATGATGATATAATGTGCTTGAAATAAATGGTTTTCGTTTACAATAGCCTTGATGATTGTGTTGTGGGCTTTATTGGCTATTGGGCCCAACTAACAAGGAAATTCAATTAGTAAATGGATAATTCAGTTTTTAAGAAAAGAAATATGTACAAACCTCTAGAAGGCAAAACCAAAGAGGATTTCATGCCTCTTGGGTTCCTTGGGTACCAAGGAGTCCAAGGATTGCAAAAACGAAGCAATAAGAAAAGAAAAGATTAATTAAGTATTTCTTTATTAAGAAATAAATTGAAAATAATGATAAAATATGGAAAATGAGTGGAAAGAGGCATAAAAGAGTTTTCTTGGGGAAATTTCGTATCCATGAGTTTTCTAATGATAAAAGGAATGCCAATGAGGAAAATAAAAGAGAAATAAAGATAAATCCTCAAAAGAGATATTTTAAATGAGAAATAAACAACATAATGTGAAATAATACATAAAGATGCATCTAGAAGGATAATAAGTATCCAATAAAAAGAAAGAAAAATAATGGAGTTCCTTGGGATCCAAGGAGTCCCAATAAAAAGGAAAGAAAGAGAAAATACTAAAAAGGTAAAATAAGAGGATAATGTGTTGCATTATTAATGAATTATGACGTATTGTTAAAAAAAAAGTAAATTCGATTAAAGAAAATAGAATTTCGTGCCTAAGGATTGAAAAGCAAGAAATAAAGAGAATAATGGCAAGGATTTGTGAATTCCTATTTATAAAAATAATTGAGGAAATCCAAAGAACAAAGAGAGAGAGAAGGATTGCTTCTCCTTGAAGGAAAACTAATCCTTTTTAGGAAGGGACTCTTAGAGTCGTGTATAAGACCCCATATGGCTTCGTTTCTCTTCCCCATATAAGGGGATAGAGTCCAGGGTCTAGTTCAGAGGGAGTTTCACGCAGCCATCTGTCTCTTCTCCTTCTTCTACTTCATATTCTTCGTCAAAACCCTAAATAAGAGAAATAGCGAGAATAGGCTTTCACGAGGCAGCTAATGGGAGTTGCAATGATAGCTCGACGATCCGTGGTACAAGAAGAAGCTCCACCGACGTCACCATGCCCAAACCAAAGCCGTAGCCATCGCATCTTGGCTGCAAGACCTACAGACGGTCACAGACACGGCCAACACGATCTGCTCCCTTTGGACTCAAGCCGTCGACACCCTGATGTGCGGGGATGTCCGGCGGAGGTCTGGGACCCATCCCCGAAGGCTGTGGAGGGTCCAGGAGTGAAGGACAGGCCGCGCAAGACTGCACGGCGGCAGCTAGGGTGGCTGCGCACCATCTTCCCGAGGAAGAAGAAGGGTAAAAGGTACTTTGGACCGTTTTACCCCCCCCCCCATCATGAAGAGACAATCGTTTAAGTGAAGGGCAAAATCGACAATTGGTTATAAACTCAATCGGGCGCGTTGCATGGATATAGATGATGTGGCAGCCTCAGATTGACCGGAAAGGTATTTTCTTTATAAAATCATAACTCCTAATTGGTAGCTCCGATGAGAACATATAATACATGAATTTTGCTCAGAAAAACAAGAGGAATCCATTAAAAATATAATTGGAACCTGATTATGTTTGCAATTCGAAATGTAATAGAGGTTATTAACTTTAGTGTAATGATGATTAAGAAGCCCAATTTTGATATGATTAATGTGTTTAATAGGGTTTAATGGATTATTAGAGTTGATGTTAACCTGTTAAATGTAAAAAGGTACATAATGTTCAAAAAGGAAGAACTTTGCACATGATTAGTCTAATTTAGAGTTTATATGCTTGAAATTGGAAAAGTACATAAAGTTATCAACTTTAGTGTTTTAATTAAGGAAAAACCCTTAGATTTTATGATAGATGGTCTTAATGATATTATTTGGATTACTCAAGCCGATATTAACCTGTTGTTGATAAAAGAGAAAATAGGATCTAAAAATATGATATTTATATAATTGGCTTAATTTAGGGTTTCGTGCATGATTATGCATTAATGAGCATGAAAACCCTAATTTAAGAGAATACGTCTTTTAATTGGTTTAATTGTTCGAATCCATGAATAAATAGAGATGTGATGATCCTAAGTCAATTTGGATATAAAAGACTATTAAAATGAATAGTTGAGCAATTAAGGTTCATATAAATGGAAAAGAGTATTTTAGGGTTTGTTGACCTAACATGGATAAAGCTGGAGGAATTGATCTAAGAAACCCTAATGAATATCAATGAAACCTTAATGTGGATTAGAAACCCTAGAAAGAGAATCCAAGTCAATAAAGTAGATTCTTGTTAAAGTGTGTAATAAATAGAGTACATATTCTTTTCAGGAATTATGTGATGATTGAATTACTTGCTTGGATTTGTTGATTGGCTTGATTGTATATGCAAGAAGTATATGTTGAATAATCTGCATGACTCATCAAATCAGGTATGTGGTTAATTATGAATAACCGCTTTAGTTTTCTGATGGATTCCCGGATGTTTAATCGCATAGAATGCAACTAAACTGTTTGGATGTTCATATTGCAAACTATAATGTGGCTATGACTATCACAAAGGATATATGCCTACAAACTCAGATCCTGGTTCTCTCTGTGGCATTATAGCTAACCTAGTACATGGCTGCCTAGGGGTAGGTCCATCAGGTTAGAGAAAGGCCTAGTACATGGCTACCTATTGGATAGGTCCATCAGGTCTATGTATGACCTAGTACATGGCTACCTATTGGGTAGGTCCATCAGGTCTATGGATGACTTAGTACATGGCTACCCTTGAGGTAGGACCATCAAGTCACATTGAGTTAGATATTGGGCTATCTTCGGGTAGTGCCATGCGACTCTATTACCTAAAAGAGAGGTGGTATCCATGTCCACTGCAGGGACAACCCATAGTTCGAGAATATGTATGGATTGAGTTGTATGGCTTAAAATGTAATCTTGATTGTTAAATGATTAATTGAATGATGATGTTGTTATCATAGTTTCACGTTTATTGTTTCCCCCACATACCAACTTCGGATGACCGACGTTTTGTTTGTTGGCATTTTAGGTACAAGCCAAAAGGACAAACAGTAAATCGTCATACTGTGTAATACATGAAGTAAAGTACAAGGAGGATTAGTTAGAGTAGAATCCTTAAGTGGATAGAAGTTAGAGATCCAAGTTTTCAAAAAAGTATGCAAAAGTTTATTTTCTTACAGCTTTTCAGTATAGTCTGTTAAAATTTGATAATTATTCTTGGTTAATTTCTGAACCTTTGATCCGAAAGTGATGGGTGCGGCTTCGACCTCTTGGTCTCCCTTAATTGGGGGTTATTGGGAGGTGGGGTCTTAACATTTGGTATCAGATCCTGGGTTCCTCAGTTAACCATTAATAATTATTAAATTTTACAAACTCCATAGAACCCAAGGGAGTTATTAGAGGATTATCCGAAAGACAGAGGTGTCTAGAAAAGGATCACGACCGGGGGCTGGCAATATTTTCCTCTGCACCGCTAGTCAGAATATGAGGACTCCCAGATCCGTGTGACTGCCTGGCCAAAGTCTTAGGGTATGAATCGAAATAAGATACCTTTAGGACTTCTCATCTTATTCATCCCTTCTCATCACAAAAATTCTGATAAGGACCTAAAGGATTAGGGTTTTCTCTCTCCTCCTCACCCTCTTGAGGTATGGGTAAGGTTGATAAGGTTTAAGAGATCCTCCACCACATTAAAGGAAATGTATGTAAATAAGATGTCATGGACATAAGCTTAATAGAGTAAGCGCAAATTAAAGGATAGATACAAGCTTAGGTCGTATGACATAAGATGTCATGTCCTCAGAGGAGACCTGAGGCTAGACCTTCTTGTTAGGAGGATAAGTTAGTCTTGGAGATAGAGATCTCCATTGCAAGTAGAGACCTAGCACATCCTCTAAGGATGATGCTAACCCTAACCCTAAGTGATGGTTAGAGAGAGATGAGTTGGACCAGGTGGTTGAAGGGACATGCCTTTGGGATGCCATATGATCCATGGGTGACCTAGCACCTTTGACAACCCAACCCTGGGAAGGGTCGTGCATGTTAAGGTAAAGGATAGCTCCTTAGATGATGAGGTTAGTGAAGGACCTTAGAAACCCTATGGGCCTATGGGTGTAGGGCATTGCATGCACCCAAGGTACGTGAGTAGTGTGAGCAGTGTTGGAACCCTGACCATGAGGGTACGAAGGAAGGCTTATGATATAAGCATAAAGAACTATGGATAACCTTGAGCGAACATAAGTTGAACATAGGCTTCATGCTTTGGAGGTTGACCCTTCACGAAGATAGGACCTCTAATGGTGAGGTTAGGGTTAGCTCTAGAGAGAGAGTAGGAAACCCAGCAAGAAGGTTGGAATCCTAGACTCTGAGATATGAGGAGAAGTCGGGAGTTGAGGATGATGCGACCTAAATGGATGATAGTTTTCACCACACGCATGATCCCTAGAGGTTTTTTTTTAATGTCTTGGTTGCCATGGGAGGACCAAAACCTAGAGGGAGGATGAGGTTTCTGGCACCTATGTGCCTATGGTATAAGTGTTTACCTTCTGAGAAAGGAAGAAGATGTTCTTATACCCTGAAGTGGATTTGTAACAAGTTATGAGGCCTTGTACCTTATGGTTTGTCCTTAAGGATGATCCAACTCTAAGTGTTGCTCGATTTGAAGGATGACATGATGTGCACAGTATGCCTTTTGCAAGCTTGATTCATGGTTAAGAGATAGAGCATGCACTTGGATACCTAAAAGTGAACCTAGGGTTCCTAGGCCTAAGAGGGGGAGTGGAGTACCTAATGTTCATGACGAGAATTAAGTGGCTATAGTTTCGAACATGGTACTCCTCATGTATAGAGGAAAAGGGAAGTCCCTTAAGATTAAAGGTATGTTTGATGAATCCCTCACAGCTCAGTGATGACATGGGAAGATATGACCTTGATATAATGTTAACAAAGGAGAACCCAGATGACCTAACATGGTTCAGTAGGTGATCTGCTTATTCCTTCATAGCTTGCTAGGGTCAAGTAGGCTCACGTGGATGTAAACCCTATACCTAAGGATGTTTGTGACCTTGAGGTCAAGAGTTCTAGTTTCCTCCCATCCTGGGAGAGGGACCCTTTTGAAGGGTGTACACCAGTTTTTGTGAAAACCTAAAAGAGGTCTCATAGGATTTTGAGAAGCTAAGATAAAAGTACATGGTATGAGAATGAACATGTAGACCCATAGATATCCATCTCTAAGTGCATATGGATGTGTTACCATGGAGGTAACCGGTATGGGGCTTGACCAAGGTAGGCAGGTTGCCATGATCCCTATGAAAGGATGAAAGTCGGCCCATGAATGCAGAAAGAGAGAGATGATGAAGACTTGGGTAAGGTTCTAAGTGAACATGTACTATGATGAAGAATCCTAAGTCTATCCTAGGGTCAGGTAGGGATAAGACCGATGAAAGTAGGAGTTGCCTAATTCCCCAGTTGCACATGACCATAGGGTCGGGAGGTAACAACTATCATTGTCTGAGGGCCATGGGTTAGGAGATTGATCACCTTCATGAACTCATGGGACCCAAAGGGCAGATGAGTAGGGAAATCTCTTGATGCATGAGGGAAGAGGGATGACCCCAAAAGAGCCGGTACCCTATAGACCTAGAGGAGATGACCAAGGATATAAATCTCAGTAGGTTTAAGATTAGTTTGATATCATGATGTCTGTGACATAGAGACATATGTGGCATGTTGCAACTTAGATGTAAAGGTGTATTGGCAAGGTGGGATGTACCATCTCTACTCTTGGAATAGGAAGAACTCTGTATTTGGACTGCAGCCAAATGCTTATTTCCTCTTGTTATGGGGGTGAGAGATAGGACATTACGCATGCCACACACCAAGGAAAAGAGGTGATGTAGGTTGGAACGTTGCCACGAGAAATGGGGATAGAGAAGATAACCTACCCTGGTAAAGTGAATGATACATCGATGGTTTGCAAACACTAAGAGGAATGAGGTAGTCACCTTATGAGGATGTTTTTATCTTGAGCTATGTGGAACTTACAAGTTATACCAGGTTGAGTTTGATCACCATGATGATGAAATCAGAGAGTGTTCTTAATGAAAATAGACATAGAATTTGAGGTGAAATGGTAAGTGAAATACATGGAAGTGTATGGCTTCAACGTTACCTAATACCTAAGGATGTGAAGTGGTAATGAATGCTCTGGTTGAGATACATATGACTTGTAGGACTAGAAGCTAGAAGAGGTTGTTTGGCTAACCCTAAGTTCAAAAAGGAGAGGTGTTTGGATAACACTCAGATGTAACAAGATACATTGAAAAGTTAATGGTTGTTTGGTTAGACAGTCTAGTCTTGATGCAATGAAAGGATGGTGGTAGAACCGCATATGCACTTCTTTGGAGAAGAAGGTGATGAAACCCCGACTAGAGTGGTTTAGGGTTTCGGAGGAATCAATCTTGAGGAATCATGACATACAGGAAATCATGATTGAAGATCACCATACACCATGGAAAATGGCAATAGCACTTTGGATGCTTAAGATGAAGTTGCATGTGGTTTATGGCCATGCAAGCCAGGAGGTAAAGGATGAACCCCAGTAACCCAGTGTATCGATATAGAGGACAAAAGAGTCCCTGAGAGGGAATGGGAGCTCAACACTATGGATGTTGTGATAGGTCTTCCCTAGGCCAAGGAAGGTCGAGATGCAATATGGGTTATGGTAAGTCGCCTTACCTAACTGACATAAGAAAGAAAGAGTTATGTTAAGGGACAGATCTAGTTGAACTACCCATGAGAGAGATGGTTCATCTACACCATTATGCGAGTTCAAAAGTTCATGAGTATGACTTAAAGGTTCACTTCCATAAGGTGAAAGTAGGTACATGAAGAACTCGATGATAGTATAGTTTATCACCCCTAACTAATGGTTAGTATGATCCAGACTAAAGGGTATGATGAGAGCATGTGTGATCATACAGGGTGATATCTAGAGACAGTTCTTGTCCTATGAAAGATGTGATGATGACCACCATAGCCAGTATCGGGAGTCTAAGAAGCTTTGTAAAGGAGGTTGTGTCGGTTACCACTTCAGTAAGGTGATGTTGGTGAAAGGACCACATGATGAGTAGAAAAGGACCACAGTGCATGAAGACGAAAGTCACTTTAATCATGCAATAGCTGAAAGGAGCCTAGAGAGGACGAGAGTCGTGAGCAGATGCAAAGTAGACTAACATGCAGTGCATTGTGGGAGAATATAATGTGAGAATTCGACCCTTTGAGTTGTAGCTGAGAAAGCTGAGTCCCCGATACATGGGTCCATTAGAGATGGATGGGTGGAGATGGTTAGGTTTGACCCTACCCCTCAGGATATATTAATGGGATATGTTTTCCATGTGTCCAATTTAGAGCACTATGTGAGGTACCCCGACCATGTGTTGAGCAATGAACCTAGTGAGCCCCAAGGGAGGCTGAAATGGCCTGAGTCACCTGTGTAGTTTATAGACGCCAGGATGAAAGAACTCAGAGAAAAGAATATGTGATGATAAAGGTTCTTTGGATGCGCCATGAGTACGGTAAAGCCACATAGGGGCCAATGATGGACATGGAAAAGTCTTATCCTGAATTATTTGCTTGCTTGATAGAATTTTGGGGACAAAATTCCTATAAGAGGGGAAGGATGTTACAACCCCAAATTTTGGGTTCATTTGGTGAGAAATGAAATTTCTCATATTATAGATATTTGAACAAATGATGATATAATGTGCTTCAAATAAATGGTTTTCGTTTACAATAGCCTTGATGATTGTGTTGTGGGCTTTATTGGCTATTGGGCCCAAATAACAAGGAAATTCAATTAGTAAATGGATAATTGAGTTTTTAAGAAAAGAAATATGTACAAACCTCTAGAAGGCAAAACCAAAGAGGATTTCGTGCCTCTTGGGTTCCTTGGGTACCAAGGAGTCCAAGGATTGCAAAAAAGAAGCAATAAGAAAAGAAAAGATTAATTAAGTATTTCTTTATTAAGAAATAAATTGAAAATAATGATAAAATATGGAAAATGAGTGGAAAGAGGCATAAAAGAGTTTTCTTGGGGAAATTTCGTATCCATGAGTTTTCTAATGATAAAAGGAATGCCAATGAGGAAAATAAAAGAGAAATAAAGATAAATCCTCAAAAGAGATATTTTAAATGAGAAATAAATAACATAATGTGAAATAATGCATAAAGATGCATCTAGAAGGATAATAAGTATCCAATAAAAAGAAAGAAAAATAATGGAATTCCTTGGGATCCAAGGAGTCCCAATAAAAAGGAAAGAAAGAGAAAATACTAAAAAGGTAAAATAAGAGGATAATGTGTTGCATTATTAATGAATTATGAGGTATTGTTAAAAAGAAAGTAAGTTCAATTAAAGGAAATAGAATTTCGTGCCTAAGGATTGAAAAGCAAGAAATAAAGAGAATAATGGCAAGGATTTGTGAATTCCTATTTATAAAAATAATTGAGGAAATCCAAAGAACAAAGAGAGAGAGAAGGATTTCTTCTCCTTGAAGGAAAACTAATCCTTTTTAGGAAGGGACTCTTAGAGTCGTGTATAAGACCCCATATGGCTTCGTTTCTCTTCCCCATATAAGGGGGTAGAGTCCAGGGTCTAGTTTAGAGGGAGTTTCACACAGCCATCTGTCTCTTCTCCTTCTTCTACTTCATATTCTTCGTCAAAACCCTAACTAAGAGAAACAGTGAGAATAGGCTTTCACGAGGCAGCTAAAAGGAGTTGCAATGATAGCTCGACGATCCGTGGTACAAGGAAGAAGCTCCACCGATGTCACTATGCCCAAACCAAGGCGTAGCCATCACAACTTGGCTGTAAGACCTACAGATGGTCGCAGACACGGCCAGCGTGATCTGCTCCCTTTGGACTCAAGCCGACGACACCCTGATGTGCGGGGATGTCCGGCGGAGGTCTGGGACCCATCCTAGAAGGCTGTGGAGGGTCCAGGAGTGAAGGACAAGCCGCGCAAGACTGCATGACGGTGGCTAGGGCGGCTGCGCACCATCTGCCCGAGGAAGAAGAAGGGTAAAATGTACTTTGGACCGTTTTACCCCCCCCTATCATGAAGAGACAATCGTTTAAGTGAAGGGCAAAATCGACAATTTGTTATAAACTCAATCGGGCGCGTTGCATGGATATAGATGATGTGGCAGCCTCAAATTGGCCGGAAAGGTATTTTCTTTATAAAATCATAACTCCTAATTGGTAGCTCCGATGAGAACATATAATACATGAATTTTGCTTATAAAAACAAGAGGAATCCATTAAAAATATAATTGGAAGCTAATTATGTTTGCAATTCGAAAAGTAATAGAGGTTATTAACTTTAGTGTAATGATGATTAAGAAGCCCTATTTTGATATGAATAATGTGTTTAATAGGGTTTAATGGATTATTAGAGTTGATGTTAACCTGTTAAATGTAAAAAGGTACATAATGTTCAAAATGGAAGAACTTTGCACATGATTAGTCTAATTTAGAGTTTATATGCTTGAAATTGGAAAAGTACATAAAGTTATCATCTTTAGTGTTTTAATTAAGGAAAAACCCTTAGATTTGATGATAGATGGTCTTAATGATATTATTTGGATTACTCAAGGTGATATTAACCTGTTGTTAATAAAAGAGAAAATAGGATCTAAAAATATGATCTTTTTATAATTGGCTTAATTTAGGGTTTCGTGCATGATTATGCATTAATGAGCTTGAAAACCCTAATTTAAGAGAATACGTCTTTTAATTGGTTTAATTGTTCGAATCCATGAATAAATAGGGATGTGATGATCCTAAGTCAATTTGGATATAAAAGACTATTAAAATGAATAGTTGAGCAATTAAGGTTCATATAAATGGAAAAGAGTATTTTAGGGTTTGTTGACCTAAAATGGATAAAGTTGGAGAAATTGATCTAAGAAACCCTAATGAATATTAATGAAACCTTAATTTAGATTAGAAACCCTAGAAAGAGAATCCAAGTCAATAAAGTAGATTCTTGTTAAAGTGTCAAATAAATAGAGTACATATTATTTTCAGGAATTATGTGATGATTGAATTACTTGCTTGGATCTGTTGATTGGCTTGATTGTATATACATGAAGTATATGTTGAATAATCTGCATGACTCATCAAATCAGGTATGTGGTTAATTATGAATAACCGCTTTAGTTTTCCGATGGATTCCCAGATGTTTAATCGCATAGAATGCAACTAAACTGTTTGGATGTTCATATTGCAAACTATAACGTGGCTATGACTATCACAAAGGATATATGCCTACAAACTCAGATCATGGTTCTCTCTGTGGCATTATAGCTAACCTAGTACATGGCTGCCTAGGGGTAGGTCCATCAGGTTATAGAAAGGCCTAGTACATGGCTACCTATTGGGTAGGTCCATCAGGTCTATGTATGACCTAGTACATGGCTACCTATTGGGTAGGTCCATCAGGTCTATGGATGACTTAGTACATGGCTACCCTTGAGGTAGGACCATCAAGTCACATTGAGTTAGATATTGGGCTATCTTCGGGTAGTGCCATGCGACTCTATTACCTAAAAGAGAGGTGGTATCCATGTCCACTGCAGGGACAGCCCAGAGTTCGAGAATATGTATGGATTGAGTTGTATGGCTTAAAATGTAATCTTGATTGTTAAATGATTAATTGAATGATGATATTGTTATCATAGTTTCACGTTTATTGTTTCCCCCACATACCAGCTTTGGCTGACCGATGTTTTGTTTGTCGGCATTTTAGGTACAAGCCAAAAGGACAAACAGTAAATCATCATACTGTGTAATACATGAAGTAAAGTACAAGGAGGATTAGTTAGAGTAGAATTCTTAAGTGGATAGAAGTTAGAGATCCAAGTTTTCAAAAAGGTATTCAAAAGTTTATTTTCTTATAGCTTTTCAGTATAGTCTGTTAAAATTTGATAATTATTCTTGGTTAATTGCCGAACCTTTGATCTGGAAGTGATGGGTGCGGCTTCGACCTCTCGGTCTCCCTTAATTGGGGGTTATTGGGAGGTGGGGTCGTAACATGCACCCATCAAATGAAATGGAAAAATGAATGAAACCAATCTATCCACAACTAGAGAATATGTAACCTGACATTCTCAAATATTAAGGATTTAAAAGATGAAGTCAAAGTTAACATGAACAATCTAGCAATGCTCTCCTTGTTTTCAAAATGAATGCGATAAAGAGGTGTGGGTTCTGACATTCAACAACTAAAGTAGACGTATGCACTCGTAGATTGTCGGTTGAGGTATTTTACCCTCTTTTAAGAATTAACTCCTAACTATCATGGCCAGATTGGACTTACATTAGGTTAGCATCATATATGGGCAGTTTAGCCATCTTTTCATAGGGCATATATGTGAAGCTAGAAAAACTTGCAAGATAGTCACAATTGTGTTGGGTTTTGTTTAAGAACTATGCGGCCTTGAACTAAAGTTCTTTCCCAAAACATAGGGGAGTTAACTAGATTGCGCAATCAACTAGATTTCATGAATTTATTAAAAAAATCATTGAGAAGCTTGTTGAAAACACACTAAAAGCTTGGAAGGCATCTAGAATTCTACGTAATGTTGTAGTGTTGATTAATACAAAAATATTGAACTATTACATGTATTTGACAATCAAGAGTGTAAAAGGTGAGAATTCATGTTAGAAGCATAAACCAAAATTAAGTGCTTGTTGTTGGTCAAGGGTTTTATTTAATTGGTGCATGACTTGTACAATCCTCTTCAAATATTTCTTAAATCAAAATAGGACAAACAATTGAGCTTAAAGGAACATCAATCCAAACACAAAGAAGAAACCTCAAATTATATATGATTTTCCACAACCAAAATAGAAACTTGAACAAAAACATAGATAATTATGATGAAAAGAAACTACAACTACAATACCGACCGGTTGCTCCCCCTAAGCTTGAAAGTTGCATTGTCCTCACTATATCAATCAACCTAAGTGGATAGCAACCGAGTACCTGCCAGGATGAATTAAAAGGATGGGCTAGTTCCCTCATGTCTAGCTGAGAAGTGGTGGCTCAAAATATCATCTTCATCAAAAATAGGAGTGGATGTCGACTTCTGCGGTGGTGGTGGTGGTTGCATGGCATAGTGGCCCTGAGAGATGTGTCATATGTCCATTGTTTATAACATGTTATGCATATCTGAATACTGCTTTCTTAGATGATCAAGGAGGGTGTACTAGTGATCAAAGATCTATTGGACATACCCATAAAGATGTTGGATGTCAGGAATATCACAATTGTACTCCATCGTGCCAGTGGAGGAATGGTGAGGTGAAGCTACAACTTCATTAGAAGCCTCATGATGGTCTTTCGAATCAGTCCCATCATCAAAAGTGAATTTCTAGTTGTCTTTGTTTGTTAGGGTAACTCAGAGAAGATCAGGGAGTTCAATGAACTCTTCATGTTCAATAAAGTATTGCACAAATTTTGTATCATTGGAAGGATCCCTAACAATAAACCTGAGGATATAAGGAACTTGAGATCAATTATGTTCCTCTTAGGTACAAATTCTAAGTCTGTCAATTTAGCATTAACCTTGTGGGCAATGTGGGTGATCAATACTCTAATCATAGTGTCACTAGATTTTTTACATCTGAGCTCAAAGAAACGATAGAGGATACAGTACCCAACATTGATTTTAAAATTATATAGCATAGCCTATATGAAAAATAGATCTTGCTTTCCAAAAACACCTTATGTTTATTTTCTTCAAATACACAAGTGCTAAAGATCTTGTGTATATAATAGAAGATAGGGTTGTGGACATGTGTTTCCCTAGCTTTTGCAGCCTCATATATGTCATCCTCTGTGATTTCCCTCCAAAATTCATCACTTCTAAATTGAATTGGGTATGAAATTGCTCCACCATATTGGCACTTAAAATAATCAAAAAATTATCAGAATGTAAGCTTGAAACCATGCCAATAAGTTTAAATGTAATGATGCCAAAAGGCTCATGTGGTTTTCTTGAATCATCCTCAACATGCAAAGTAGTTAAGAATTTATAAGTGAGTCTTGGATAGGTAGGGCTTATAGTGAAACATGTATACTTGAGTGCTAGTTGTTCGAGCAATCCCAAGACCTCTTCTTTGAATCCTAGTTCTTCTAATGTCTATTTACATGTGAAGTGTGTAGGAAAGACCCTACAGGTGGTCATCATTTGGTATGTCTTTTATTCTTCTTCTGTGACATTGAATTACATTGGAAGAGATACAACTTGGTGCTGAAGAAGAACTCTCTCCTCTATGGTGCTTTGTCGCTTGCTTGATAGGAGCCATTTGTACCTTGAGTTTGTTGTAGGAGACTGGAACACGACATGTAGAATAAAATACATAACATCTCGGTTATGCATCGAGGAGGTGCTTCTGAATGGTGTGACATGGCGTGTATGCTGAGACACACGACGTGTATTCTACCGTTTGTGCATCTTGCAGGTTGAGCAAGACCTAGTTGTTAGGTTGTATCCATTTTGCTTATGGTGTGTCCTCTGGGTATTGCTGACTACAAAGGAGGTTCAAAAGATTTGGGTAATGAGAGGTCACTTGATTTTAGATCTCTTTCTCAATGATGACGGGGGAGTGCACAGTGGTGGCAAAGAAGATGATGGGTGGTAGTGTGTTGTTCGATTGTTGGAGGTTGAGCGCCCCCTTAGATCTGAGTATGAGCAAACTATTGTGCATCGACTAGCATTGATGGTGGTGGAGAATAGGCTCGGACAGTGATGTGTGAGCGACGAGGATAGGCATTTTCTGGTTGAACACAAATGTTGGAGCTTCCTCACACTCAAACATGATGGCTGGTGGCCAAAGGAAGTGAACATGATGTCGATTCCTAGGTTTTGAGTGAGGAGTAAGTTTGAAAAAGGGGTTTTCAACTGACGCAATTTTACCGTGCGCTAAAACGCAAGTGAACGCGTCGAGTAGTACATGCCTTTGTGAGGCCCGAGTCAAACACAGGGATACTCGGATTTGTTGGAGACTCCTACTAACTATTTGTGATTAGCTAAGCCAAATAACAAATTGAGGGTTGTTGTTAAAATTAAAATAAAATAAAAACAAAAACAAAACAAACGATCGATTAAATGTTAATGTAATCAATTCAAAAGGGTATCTTTAGGATTGCGGTTTCACCACGGGTTTTCATTGTATTAGATTTTATATAATGCCTCAATTTTATCTCTCTATCCGGGTAGTGGCCTGAAAACAGAATTACCCACTGTCGTGGTGCAATTCACTACCTAGGTTTAGGTCGGTTCCACCGTCGTAGTAACCTATACCCTAAACTAGGTGCATTATGAACGATCTCTCAGTATCCACCATTCATTTTACACCACCTTGGTCAAGGGATTTATCGATTAATGTAGATTTTGTCTCTTTTCAGCCGTTAATCCTTCTTTCACAGTGATTAAAGGCATTAGGTTATTATTATGGTGATCAAGCATAACAATATATGGAGAAAACGAAACTATACCACGGATTTAAGAGATAAAATATGAATTACTATTATAAAACTATCATACAATGAATTCCCGGGCTACTCCCGGTCCTAAAGACGAAGGGGATTAGCCCCGCATGTTCATCTCAAACAAGTACAAGGTAGAGATAGGGGAAATCATGTGGAAAACATGAATTGAGAGGTGAAACCCCTGAACGGAGAAGAACCGGTTGATCCTTTGCGTAGAACACATGCTCTCCCGCCTTTCAGTGGTGAAATCCATCTTCTACGGCGTCCGAATCAACTGGTATGAGCTTCTAGCCTCCGTTCTCCTCTCTCCTGCTCCTCGGTACTCGTGCAATGGCTAATGAGATGATCCCTGGCCTGGGCGGCCGTCATTAGGTTTAATTCTCTCATTAGGTTGCTAATTGACCACGGCCGTTCGATTGGGATCAATCTGAATCAAACGCATATATGACGGTGTCGATACCATCGACGCAGGTCGATGGTATCGACCCAGTGTGGTAGCGGCAACCCTTCTTTCTTTTCGTCCGAGTGCCTGATGTAGTCTCGATACCATCGACGCGGGTCGATGGTATCGACTACCCTGTAGCGACGGTTTTTTCGTTTTGTGTCACTGTATCCTCCATGCATCGATGGTATCGACTTGGGGTCGATACTATCGACTGCTTCTTCGCCAGCAACCTAAAGGTGACTCGATACCATCGACATCCCTGTCGATAGTATCGACACTTTGCTGCTCCTTTCAACTGGCAACCTGTGATCATGTCGATGGTATCGACTTCCATCGATGGTATCGACGGAAGAAAATACTCGTTTGTCCTGAAATTCAAACACAAGATCACATAAGTTCACACAAATAATAATATTTTGACAATTAATGCTCAAAATGATGAAATAAAGGGGATTTGACATAAAATAGTAGCAAAGACCAACGTGGATGAATTATGCAACATTAACCATAAAAATGACTAATAAAAGCATAAAACACATATCAAACAGGTCTATAAATGTGACTCAAAATCATCGCATCAAACTCCCCTAAGCTTGAACGTTGCTCGCCCTCGAGCAACTAATCCTTAGAATAGAATTGCCAATGTCAACTGAAAAACAACACACCACAACCAACGTCCCATATGACTCCTACCGGACGTTCACATACCGGCCCTCTCTAACCACAGAACGGTAATTACCCTGAAGGCGACAGTAATCATCCATAAAAGAAATTGATCTCAAAACTGATGAACACTATCACATAAGGCAGTTAACATAATAAAACTCGCCGGTTCAAACTTGGTGCATCTTGTGATCGCCTATACTACGTTGCTCGCCCTAACTACCATCTACATGGAAGCAGTTCTCCTGATATTCATTAGTGAGGAGAAATTCACGGTGGCCTACCAATCCGAGCAACGGGTGGATAAACATGGGTGGATCATGGAAGAAAGTGGAAGTATTGTACTGTTTCAACATGCATAATACAAAAATGTCCTACATGATGGAAATGCACATGAAAAATGCCCTAATGCCTAGAATTGAGTGGAATGATGCATGCACTAACCATCCATCTCAAAATGAGATGGATATCTAGTTAAGCTACATCATGTACTCAATTATCCTGAAATGCAGGTGATATTACGTTCCTTTCTCCTTCTTATTCTACTTTCTTCTAATTAACTCTCTTTTTTTCTTTTCATTGTGCAGATTTTTCAGATTTTTCTCTTTTTTTTCCAGCCCTTATATCCCTAATTGATAAAGAATATTTTATTGGGCTTATTTTTCTTCATACTCAGAAATTTGCACTAATTAGAGGGTATGGAACAATTTAATTCACCATTGGAGAAAATTTGAGATACATGATATACTTTATGCATGAAAATTATGAATGCAACTACATGGCATGCACCTAAGGGTAAAGTGGATGTATCACTATTCTAATTTTTTTCTTTCTTTTTATGCAGAACGTATAGACAATTGCAATGCAAGTCCTATCTAGATGCTATGCAATCAAAAAGAGTTAAACTGTACTCTACTTCCAATTCTTGGGTGGATTATGGAAACAATGAAGTGGAACAATCACAAGACTAGATGACTGAAACTTAGAAAGATATTATGCGTCCCTCCTTACTGACCTGTGTAGTAGTTTAGGGGTTTCTCTCTCTTACATCCAATTAGAGTCTCATTACCATTTGGTCAGTTTAGGCTCAAACAACCATTTCCGTCCACTTTCATGAATCATTAGGAGTCTAGTTGTGAAATTTTGTTTTAAAGTTGACAAAACCAATCATTTTCATAGGATATGTGCCCAAGGTTAAACAAGATAAGCTTTCCAAACACACAAAAACTTTAAACTCCCTTGATTTTCCCATGCACTATTGATGAGATGACACAACTTTATGACATCCACGATTACACTAGATAGCATGTGGATCCTACAAAAGCTAAAATTATAAGAAAAAAATAACAAGAACAAAAGCAATAATTATAAAAACTAAAAACAATAAAAGATAAAGTTGTTCCAACTACCCCCCTAAGCTTGAATTCGACTATGGCCTCATAGTCAAAAACAAACTTAAAGATTGGAACAGTGATACCGGATCACTCCTGTGGTGGTGGAGGCGGGTACTACGAAGTCGTAGTGTCCCAAGAAGGAATTTCCCCCTGGAAGCTTGGATCAAACTGGGCCCTACGTGGAGGTAGTGGATAGCCTCCAAAGTAACTCTGGCTCCAATAATGGTCGTAGAAGGGCTCCTGCTGCATCTCCATCCGTTACAACCGATTATGTATCTGTTGTTGGTTGTCGAGGAGAAGACGTTCATTCTCGAACATCGCCCTTTGGTTGTCCAGTATCCGGTTCGTAGTGTCTTGAATACCGGCATACATTGCCATATGTTGCTGCTGTGTCTGGTGGATATCTTGCAGCATAGTGTACATGCCTTGCATGGAATAGGCATCCTCACTTGGCTGCGAGGGCTGTGGTGGAGGCGGCATAGGCTGTGATGATGAAGATGTACCCGGATGCATCCAAGGACGCTTCCGGGGTGCCACTCGTGAACGAAGAGGTGTAAATGCCTCCTATTCCTCCTCAGCCTCGTCGTCATGTCCGTCGTCGCCGCCGTCATTGCCGCCTTCTTCTTCACCAGAGTCGATGGCTATGATTGGCCATCGGAAGTGTTGTGCCCCCTCGATGTTGAAGACAAGATCGGGCAACGTGCACTCCTGGTAGGCGTGGTTGACGTGGCAGTGTGCATACGCCAAACCATCCCGCAAAAGAATAAGGTTAGAACGGTGCAGATATTGCACGTTCACCTTGCTCTTTGTGGAAAGCGGGGTCATGGTAGAGAAGTTGAGCCCGAGGTAATGTGCCAACTTGGTGATGAGCCCGCTGAAATGAATCGGGGCCTTCCTCGTACTCCTCTTCACCGCTAGAACCCGATGCAGGAAGAAAGCACCCCAGTTGCATTCTTGGCGCTTCAGGAGCTGATATAAGAAGAAAAGATCCGTCTCCTAGAATTTGCTCAGTGCCAGATCGCCAGAGCAAAAAGTGTAGAACTCAACATCCGGTGTAGTACCCGGACGAATGGGTGCTCGAAATCCACTACCGCAGCATTGTGGTAGCTCACAGACTTTCCCACTGGCACCGTCACCAGCTCGGCGAAGATTTTGTCATAATTGGTGCGGTTGTCTGGTCGCCGGTGGTCGTACTGAGAATGGTGCGTTGAACTGCCGGAGAGTGATGTTGTAGTCGATGTTGAACAACCAAAAAGACACCCGACCCTTGATCCACTCACGATCGGTGGCGACGACATCATTTGGCACGACGCAGACGTCAAGTGACGCCATGAACTCCGCCAACAACTCTTTATAGGTTGGCCACTCACCAAAAAACGGCTGGCCATCAGCATGGTACTGCAACTCATCGGGCCTCTGGCTCGTGCGTTTCGCCTGCCTCTGAAGAACGTAGGCCAAATTGGCCTCAAATCCGAGATCCCGGATCATCTCCTGGTCCACATACCGGGTAGGCTCAATCTTCCTCTTCAAGATCTCATCGTAGATCTTATTCACCTCCAGAGATGGGTGGATCATGCGCGGGCATGATACCGACATGGTAGGAGGTGGCACAAACTCTGTGATATCCATCAGATTCGCGCGAGAGGATGACGCTCCAGCGACGTGCACCATGGTTGTGAGAGAAAAGTGATTAGAGAAAGAGCTCGGTGAAGATTGGAGAATTGAATCTCCGCTCGATGAAGATCTTCACTCGGTGCTGCTCTTCGTCGGCTTGGATGGCTCGGGGGGTTGCTCGACACAAGGGAGGGAGATCACTCTGAAGGTGTGACGTCAACTGACGTAATGAATCTCCTTAAATAGACTTGGTCGGCGCCACTGTTGACCCATCGATACCATCGACGCGAGTCGATGGTATCGACACGTTTCGATGCTATCCGCCCCCATCGCGAGTATCGACGGTCATCGATGGCTGGATCTTGAAACCCGGATCGCTGACGTGTTGATACCATCGACATGGGTCGATGGTATCGACACTGCACATGGATCGATGACGTGGAAGCCGCGACCGCCGTTGATTTGTTTGTGCGGATTGGTGATGTGGATGGTCGATACCATCGACGAGGGTCGATGGTATCGACTTGTCTTTATTGCAACACCTCCGCTTTGCGTCTCAACCTGTAGCCGTGTCGATACCATCGACCATGCCGTCGATGGTATCGACTTTCCTGAGTTGATTTTGTCTGTAAATCTTTAGAGATCTCGATGGTATTGACGGCTATCTCGATACCATCGACTCCACATTCGCGACCTGCCTATAGGTAGGTCGATACCATCGACGAGGCCGTCGATGGTATCGACGCAGAGCAAAATCTGCAGTCGTCAACCTGTAACCCGGTCGATACCATCGACGAGTGTGTCGATGGTATCGACTCTGCCTCAGCCTGCACAAATAACAAACCGATCACGGTATCTTTTTTTTTACACTAAAAATTGAACTAAAACAAATCAACCTACGATTGTACATGAACTATCCTAATGTACCAATGGTTGGGTTGCTTCCCAACAAGCGCCCTTATTTAACGTCTTAGGCTAGATGGCTTTCGGGCACCTCATTCATCCGAAAGTGAAATGAGTTTGACCGCATTCACCTTCCTCTTGTAATTTTCACCAACGTAGAGCTTCAATCTTTGTCCGTTCACTAAAAACGTGGTATCACCATCACACACTAAGATCGCGCCGTGTGGTTTGACCTCTTCTACCACGGACGGTCCACTCCACCAGGATTTGAGCTTCCCGGGATGCAACTTGAGTCGTGAATTGAACAACAAAACACTATATCCTTTCTTGAACGTGCGCAACTGGATGTGGCGATCGTGGATCAGCTTTGTGCGCTCTTTGTATATCCATGCGTTCTCATATGCCGTCATCCGCAGCTCATCCAACTCATTCACTTCAAGCATTCTCTTTCTCCCCGCTCCATCGTAACTCAAATTGAGCCTTCTAAGCGCCCAATGGGCCTTGTGCTCCAGCTCTACCGGTAGGTGACTAGCCCAACCGTACGCCAACCTAAAAGGCGTGGTGCCTATAGGTGTTTTGTAAGCCATCCTGTAAGCCCACAATGCATCCGGTAATAGGGCACTTCAGTTCTTCCTCGTGGACGCCACCGTACGCTCCAAAATCGTCTTAATTTCGTGATTGGAGAATTCCACCTGCCCTTGGGTCTGCGGGTGATATGGGGTACCTATGTTGTGCTTGACCCCATATTTCTTCAATAAAGCCAAGAACTTCTGATTCCTAAAATGCGTACCCCCATCACTGATTATCATTCGGGGTACCCCAAACCTGCAGAAAATGTTTTCTTTCACGAACCTGCACACTACAGTGGAATCGTTAGTCCTTGTGGGTATTTCTTCCACCCACTTCGACACATAATCGACTTCTAACAAAATATATAAATTGGAGTTTGAGGACACAAAGGGTCCCATGAAATATATGCCCCACAAATCAAATACCTCCACTTCCTGGAACACATTCAGGGGCATCTCCTATCGCTTTGAGATATTACCTGCTCGTTGGCAAGAATCACATTGCCTCACAAACTCGTAGGCATCTCGAAACAAAGTTGGCCAATAAAGGCCGCTTTCCAAAACCTTAGCTGTCGTGCGTGAGCTTGCATGGTGTCCTCCCGTAGGTGATGTGTGACAATGACGGAGAACGCTCTTGTACTCCACCTCAGACACACACCTGCGTAGGATATCGTCCCTGCATTGCTTAAGAAGAATTGGATCATCCCAAAAATAATATCTCAAAGAATGGAAAAATCTTTTCTTCTCCTGATATGACCAATCTTCCGGGATGATCCTGCAAGCTAAATAGTTTACAATCTCAGCAAACCAAAGATCCTTAGAAGTAATTTTCAAAATCTGTTCATCCGGAAACGTCTCGGTTATGGGTATATGTAAATCTTTTTCATCCACCCTTTCTAACCTAGACAAATGATCAGCGACAACGTTTTCAATCCCAAATTTATCCTTGATTTCGATGTCAAATTCTTGTAAGAGCAAAATCCACCTAATGAGTCTAGGCTTTGCATCTTTTTTCTCCATTAAGTATTTGATTGCGGCATGGTCAGTCCATACAACTACTTTAGATCCAACTAAGTACTGCCGGAATTTTTCAAAAGCGAATACAACGGCGAGTAATTCTTTTTCAGTAGTTGTATAATTCAATTGGGCGTCATTCAAAGTCTTTGAAGCGTAGAAAATCACGGCGGGCTTATTGTCCACCCGCTGCCCCAATACGGCTCCTACCGCAAAGTCTGAAGCGTCGCACATTAGTTCGAACGGTTTCATCCAATCCGGCATTTGAACAATCGGTGCAGAAATCAGTTTTTCTTTTAACACGTTGAACGCATGTAGACACTTATCATTGAAATCAAATATAGCGTCTTTCTCTAAAAGCTCGGATAGAGGTTTCGCGATTTTAGAAAAATCTTTTATAAATCGCCGATAGAACCCGGCATGTCCTAGGAAACTTCTTACCCCTTTAACAGAATTTGGTGGGGGAAACTTGGAAATGACCTCAATTTTGACCGGATCCACCTCTAAACCTTTGCTAGACACCTTGTGTCCTAGCACTATCCCCTCAGTCACCATCATGTGACATTTCTCCCAGTTGAGGACCAAATGTGTGTCCTCACAAAACTGTAAAACTTTGTCCATATTATAGTGACATTCATCAAACGATGCACCATACACTGAAAAGTCATCCATAAAAACCTCGAGACAGCGCTCTACCATGTCAGAAAATATGGTGAGCATACAGCGCTGAAACGTCACCGGTGCATTGCATAAACCAAACGACATTCGACGATAAGCAAAAGTCCCATAGGGACAAGTGAACGTAGATTTCTCTTGATCCAAAGGATCAATCGAGATCTGGTTGTACCCCAAGTATTCGTCTAGAAAATAGAAGTGTGATCGACTGGCAAGACGCTCTAGAATTTGATCAATGAAAGGTAAAGGAAAGTGATCCTTTAGCGTGGCGGCGTTCAAACGGCGGTAATCAATACAAACTCGCCACCTGGTTACCAATCGGGTGGTGACAGGTTCATTTAACATATTTTGGGTGACAGTAATTCCCCCCTTCTTAGGGACTACCTGTGTGGGACTCACCCATGTCGAGTCTGATATGGCGTAAATGATACCTACAACAAGAAGTTTAATGACCTCCTTCTTCACAACCTCCATCATGCTTGGATTGAGACGTTGTTGAGGTTGAATCACGGGCTTGGCTCCCTCCTCGAGCCGAATCTTGTGCTGACATAGAGTAGGGGAAATCCCCTTAATATCTGCAACGGACCACCCAAAAGCTCCCCGGTGGTTCTTAAGCACTATCAACAATTGTTCCTCCTCATCCACACTCAAATAAGCAGAGATGATCACTAGTAACTTATCTTACTCAGCTAGAAAGACATATTTGAGATGCGGGGGCAGCGACTTTAGTTCCAGATCCGGCGGGCTTATAAGAGATGATTGAAGCGGCGGGGGCAGTTCACCTAAATCTTCATAATGCCTCGCATAGAAGCATGGAAGCATCTGAAGCATTTTAGTGCACTCCTTGAGTGATTTGCTCCGCATCCAATCGTGTGTAATATTTAACAAGCAAGCCTCCAACGGTAATTCCGAGTATGCATCAGAAATAGAAATAGCAATCACATCATCCTCCATAGAAAGCGGAATGTCCTCATTCTCGTCATTAGGGAATCCCACAACTTTGCACAGAGAAACTACTTTGGTCTGCTCCATGATATCCACAGCCAAAGTTCCATTGTCTACCTTGCTCATCACATGAGCCATGTCCAGAAATGGCTTCCCAAGGCAGAGTGAAATATTACTATCCAGATGTTTTACCATATTGCATTGTTCCTTTGCTTTAGATGACGCAGTACTAGAAGGCATGACCATCTCAAAGCGGTCATCGGCTATGCCCAAGGTCAAGCGACCTCTCCCCATCTCTAAGATCATGTCGGCTGTAGCTTGGAAGGGACGTCCAAGTAACAGCTCGTTGCCATGTTCATCCTGCATCTCCATGACTACAAAATTTGCCGGAAAGACAAACCTATCCACCTTTACTAACACATCTTCACAGATTCCATAAGGCTTCACCACAGAGTTATCCGCCAATTGAATCGTCATATTGCTTGGCCGTGACTCCTTCAATCCCAGCTTTTTGAATGTCGAAAGGGGCATCAAGTTGATTCTTGCCCCTGAGTCACATAGCGCTTCACCGAATTTAACCTTCCCAATATAACAAGAAATGTTAAAGCACCCTCGATCTTGCCTCTTTGGCGGAAAAGTGCCCATGATGAAGGTACTCACTTGCTCCTTTAGCACGACAACCTCTGTATCCGGAATTTTCCTCTTCTTAGTAATAACGTCCTTTAGAAACTTCCCGTATGAATGAATTTGCTCAATGGCTTCCAGTAAAGGGATATTGACTAAAAGCTTCCTAAAACTGTCCAAGAACTTCTTGAACTGCGCATCTGCCTTCCTTGCCTTAGCACTGTTTGGATACGGGACCGGAACAGCTTGTGCCCTTTGATGAGGTGGCACATAAGGTGTCTTTTTCTGAGGTTCCTCCTCTGCAACCTGTTCTTCAGTATCATCCATGGATGTGTCCTCAACCTGCCCTGTGACTAGTGCGGGCTGCTCCTCATTGGTTTCAACTTCTACTTCAGCTTGTGGTGTGCTTGTTTCCTCAGATCTTGGATTCAACACTTTCTTGCCGCTTCTAAGCAGAATAGCCTTTTCCTGCTGGTTTCCCCCGGGAACATTTGTATTCCCCGGAAAATCTGGATGTGTCGGTTTCTTCAAACTGGCGATCTCGGCTGCCATCTGTGCCACGGATGTCTCAATGGTCCTCATTTGAGCCCCATGGCTCTGCAATGTTTGCCCGAATTGATTCATGTACTCTCCTTGCTGCTTGATTTGCTGGCCAAATGTATTCATTAGCTCTTGATTTTTCTTTATAACCTGATTGAGCAGCTCCGTGCTCTTGTCTTCTGCGACTGGCGATGGCTTGGCATCCAGATCCTGCAGAAAATTGTTTGGATCCTTCCACGAGAACTTTTTGTCTTTTCTCCATGAATAATCATTGTTCCTATAACCTTGCTGTTGTCTCATGTATTTGACTTGAGCCTCATCCCCGGACTCATTATCCTCCTTTTCCAGTAGCTTCTTTGTGAGAAGATCCATCTTCTCATTCAGCTCTTTCATTGCCTTGGACTCACCTGCTACTCGAACTTGCTCTACCGGGCCTCTTTCTCTCTCACCCCATGACTGCTTTCTAGCCATATTCTTTAGTATCTCCCAGCATCTGGTGTCTGTATTGTTCAGAAAAAATCCTGACCCAACGGAATCCAGATTACTCCTATTGTGCTCGGAGAGAGAAAAATAGAAGATCTTCACCTGCGTCTCTTTATCCAGCCCGTGATGCGGGCACCTCCTCAGCATGACCTGAAATCTCTCCCAAGTCTCAGAATATGTCTTACCGGCCTGTTGGGTAAAATTATGAATCTTCCGGATCATGTCGTTAGTCTTCTCAGGAGGGAAGAACCTCTCAAAGAAGACCTCCACCATATGGTCCCAAGACTCCACGAACTCATCATCTAAATTATGTAACCACTCTCGTGCCACTCCCGCCAATGAACTCGGGAAAAGCTTGAGATACAGTGCATCCTGTGGAAACCTATCAATTTTTACCATGTCACAGTTCTCAACAAACTGGCTGATGTGAGCGACGGGATCCTCATTCTTAAGCCCATGAAAAGCATTCGACTTCACCAGATTTATCAACGTCGGATCAATCTTATATGTAGGTATGTTGATTGCCTGCTTCTTTATAGGCCCTTTAGAAGCTGATGAGGAAGAAGCCTTGATCTTCTCCCATATAGTCTGTGGCTCGGCCATCTCTTCCTGTTCAAGTTCGGAATCTACGTCTTCTTGTTGCTCTTGCTCGTGATAATCCTCGTCCACAGGTTCCGGCAGCGGAACCTCGGTTGCGCGTTCCGCGTAGTCAGTACTACACGTTTGCACCATACACAATACCTGAAATAAGAAAATTCGAGTTTAGTACAACGTTTTGACGAGTATAAAAATTAACGAATAATAGAAAGAAAATATTTGAAGTTGTTTCAAAATAAAAAAAAATTTGTGGCCAAGAGTGGCCGCTCATAGCACTCAAAGTGCCAACAATTCGCCGTATCCCCGGCAACGGCGCCAAAAACTTGACGCAATTTTACCGTGCGCTAAAACGCAAGTGAACGCGTCGAGTAGTACAGGCTTTTGTGAGGCCCGAGTCAAACACAGGGATACTCGGAATTGTTGGAGACTCCTACTAACTATTTGCGATCAGCTAAGCCGAATAACAAATTGAGGGTTTTTGTTAAAATTAAAATAAAATAAATAAAAAAAACAAACGATTGATTAAATGTTAATTTAATCAATTCAAAAGGGTATCTTTAGGATTGCGGTTTCACCGTGGGTTTTCATTGTATTAGATTTTATATAATGCCTCAATTTTATCTCTCTATCCGGGTAGTGGCCTGAAAACAGAATTACCCACTGTCGTGGTGTAATTCACTACCTAGGTTTAGGTCAGTTCCATCGTCGTAGTAACCTATACCCTAAACTAGGTGCATTATGAACGATCTCTCAGTATCCACCATTAATTTTACACCACCTTGGTCAAGGGATTTATCGATTAATGTAGATTTCGTCTCTTTTCAACTGTTAATCCTTCTTTCAAAGTGATTAAAGGCATTAGGTTATTATTATCGTGATCAAGCATAACAATATATGGAGAAAACGAAACTATACCACAGATTTAAGAGATAAAATATGAATTACTATTATAAAACTGTCATACAATGAATTCCCGGGCTACTCCCGGTCCTAAAGACGAAGGGGATTAGCCCCGCATGTTCATCTCAAACAAGTACAAGGTAGAGATAGGAGAAATCATGTGGAAAACGTGAATTGAGAGGTGAAACCCCTGAACGGAGAAGAACCGGTTGATCCTTTGCGTAGAACACGTGCTCTCCCGCCTTTCGGTGGTGAAATTTGTCTTCTGCGGCGTCCGAATCAACTGGTATGAGCTTCTGGCCTCCGTTCTCCTCTCTCCTGCTCCTCGGTACTCGTGCAATGGCTAATGAGATGATCCCTGTCCTGGGCGGCCGTCATTAGGTTTAATTCCCTCATTAGGTTGCTAATTGACCACGGCCGTTTGATTGGGATCATCTGAATCAAACACATATCTGACGGTGTCGATACCATCGACGCGGGTCAATGGTATCGACCCAGTGTGGTAGCGGCAACCCTTCTTTCTTTTTGTCTGAGTGCCTGATGTAGTCTCGATACCATCGACGTGGGTCGATGGTATCGACTACCCTGTAGCGACGGTTTTGTCATTTTGTGTCACTGTATCCTCCATGCGTCGATGGTATCGACTTGGGGTTGATACTATCGACTGCTTCTTCGCCAGCAACCTGAAGGTGACTCGATACCATCGACATCCCTGTCGATAGTATCGACACTTTGCTGCTCCTTTCGGCTGGCAACCTGTGATCATGTCGATGGTATCAACTTCCGTCGATGGTATCGACGGAAGCAAATACTCGTTTGTCCTGAAATTCAAACACAAGATCACATAAGTTCACACAAATAATAATATTTTGGCAATTAATGCTCAAAACGATGAAATAAAGGGGATTTGACATAAAATAGTAGCAAAGACCAAAGTGGATGAATTATGCAACATTAACCATAAAAATGACTAATAAAAGCATAAAACACATATCAAACAGGTCTATAAATGCGACTCAAAATCATCGCATCAGCAACCATATTTCGGCATTTAGACACAACGTGTAAAAACTATCACATGACATGTTGCGATGTGTCTTTAGCTTCCTCTTTATTCTTGCTTTCCATAAATGTAGACATGTTGTGTGCAAATTTACACATGTCGTGTGAGTTTGCAGTGGATTTGTTGATTTGCTCAGTCTGATGAGGAAACAATGTGTGATAATAAATACACTCCTTGTAAGTTTCCAGTAGATTATCAGAAAATGAATGACCTTGCAGACACATCATGTTTAAATTCACACACGACATGTAAGTTTCCAACAACGTCCTGGATAACTTCTGGAACTATACACGTTGTGTACAAACACTGAGATGCCTTGTATCTAGACACTTTGCTCAAATTTCTTGTTGTCTGTAGGTGGCATGTCATGTCGCTTGTTAACTAGAGCATGTGTGACTTAAACTTTGCCAAAATGTAGAGTTCTATCTTGATTTTTCTCTAGCACCTACAATGATCATGACATGTAGGACATAAGGGTCTAGATTATTACATTCATCTATGGAATTTTTTTAGAAAGGGAATGTTTTTGAGCAAATGTAGCTAAATGAAATCTATCCTAAAGTGGTGTCAACTCCCACAAGATCCTCTATTTAGATTCCAGAGTGAGATTTGAGTTAGCAACATCAAGTGTATGAGAGGGAGTAGGAGGCTCCCTAGTCTATCTTCTCTCCTTTGGTATAGAGTTTACAATGTTGTTTGTTAACTTTGAATGTAGATTGTTTTCCTTGTAGGTCCACGGTTCCGTATGGATAGACCTTCAATACTAGGAATGGTCTGGACCATTTTGATTGCAACTTCCATAGAAAACGTATGAACTTGGAGTTGAAAAGCAACACTTGATCTTCTTCTTTCAAGTCTCTGCTCTGAATCCTCTTATCATGCCATATCTTTGACTTCTCCTTATAAATTTTGGCATTTTCATATTCATCTAATCTGAGCTCTCAAGTTCCTTGAGTTGAAGAAGTCTTCTTTCTCCTTATTTCTTCAAATCATAGTTGATAAATTTGATTGCCCAATGTGCTTTGTGCTCAAGTTCCATAGGTAGGTGATAAGATTTTCTATAGATCAGCTTGAATGGAGTCATACCAATTGGTGTTTTGTAAGATGTAATATAGGCCCATAGTGCATCATCTAATTTTAGTTCACAATCCTTTCTTGTGCTAGATATGGTCTTCTCTAATATTGCTTTCAATTGCCTATTGGATATTTCAACTTGTCTTGAAGTTTGTGCATGGTAAGGTGTAGAGATTTTGTGCATGACTACATACTTGCTCAACATATTATTAAAGTTTCTATCATTGAAATGACTACCTCGATCAAATATGACTGATTGCACTTGGAACGTCAAACCTAGGGAAGATAATATTTTGAAAGAGGTTGATGACTGATTTTGCATTAGGATTTTGGGTAGGAATATGCTCTGCCCATTTTGAAACATCATCACAAGAAACCAAGATGTAGTTGTAGCCATAGGAGGATGGGAAATGACCCATGTAGTCAACTCTACATATGTCAGATATCTCAATCTTGAGAATGGAGGTGAGAGGCTGTGAGAACCCATTACACTAAATGAGATTACTCAAAACATAAAACACAATCAATCACCAATTAACCACATACCCAAAAATATGGGTAAATTAAAATTGATTTCAACGTCACCACCCGCTCAAAAACATTTACATAAGAGCCCAACATCTTTCTTATATCCATACTATGCCAAGAATTTGATACAAATTGTTCTATTGCCTTATCCACAACATATATACAAAGGAGAACAATATTCATATATGCCACATAAACAAACATTAATATGGTAACAAAAGTCTGATTCATTTGAAACCCCATATACAAACATTTCCTGCCCGAACCTGAGAGTACAAGGACGACTCTAGGACACACTAGACATATAATCAACTTTCTCAAAGACTCATTACTATAGCTCCTCTTTTCTGCCACATGTTTGTTTTCATCACTTCCGATTACCTAAAAAAATGTGGCAAACCACAAGGGTGAGACCCATATCCCAACAAGAGATATAACCTCCAACAACATTTATTGATTACAATATTTTTAAGTAATTAAATAGTTAAGTAGTTTAATCAGATATAACAAATAAGATCAACATTATTGATGATTAACAAAATACATAAAGGAGTAGCTAATAACTATCATCATTAGCCAGACTATCATCCTTTATCTTTTTGCCAATATAAACAATTCAGTAGCATATGCATATCTAGCATCATGAGCAAGTCTAGTAACATAGCATATCTAACAACATGAACATGTCTAATTGGTTGAACATATCAACGTAATAAGAAGAGATAACGACATAAGCACAACTATCTGGATAAGCATGATTAGCACTATATGCATCTCTAGTTACAAAGGCATTGTGATGTCTGTTTCCAAACATCGATTAAGATTAATGCGGAAGCGATTGTTAACAACGAAATTACTAAAAATCACTAAAAATTAAAACTTTTTACAAAGAGATCCAATCATAGGAAAGCGCTTTCATCAGGAACCAATGTAATACATTTACAACCTGGTTCATAAGTACATGCCTTGTACCATCTCTTCTCGAGGATTACATACAACAATTACTTTGACAAACTATACATCAGTAACATAAAACCTCGAGGCGTTCAAGCCAAAATCTCAGATCGATGATAAAAGCACTATCTACTGACTCCGAGGACCTGAGAGTACAGAGACGACACATAAGAATTTCTATACAAAACTTGGTAGCCAGTGCCTCCACCTGAGTTATCACTATTGTCCCTATTGTTGATGCTACTTTTCCCTTGCTATAGGGTTCCTGCTTCTTCTTCTGTGTATACCTAAAACGTTGGATCCCACGTGTAACATCCCTGACCAGGGTTATGTTTTAACCCTAGGTGTTTTGCTTAATAAAAGTAATTACATGCTTGGTCTTATCTTTTGAAATATAATTAAGGCTCAAGAGGAACTTATATTGCAATTTTAGTCCTTTTTGAATATTGTTGAAATCAATGTTTTGCTTGTTTTGGACTAAAGTGCAAATTACCTAAGTTGAGGGGTTTATTTGCAAATTGTGCATGATAATATGTTCCTCATGTGTTTAAGCATCATTAGAGTGAAGATGATGTAGAGGTATGGCTTGTGATAGCCTGAATACTAAGAAAGAGCTGATAAAGCTATGTTTGTGCATTAAAACCTAGTTTTGGTGTAATGTGCAATTTACCCAAAATCTTGGGTGCAATATGCAAAATAGCACTTATATAGGTCCCCCATGTTTCTTGTCATCATGAAGAGTAAATAAAATGAGAGGGGCACCTCATTTGAATTATGTTGGAGGAGAGAGAATCTTGATATTAAAATAATCAAGATTTAAGCATAAATGGAACTTTAATCCTATTTAATACAAAAATAAATAAAATAATTAAAGGGCCTTCAACCAAAATTAAAATGGTTGGATTCAGATGTGTGTGGACGTCCTTGAGCTTTGCAAGGACCATGAAATATCCCAAGGAGGTGAAAACTCCACTCACCTTATTATAAGAAAAAGAATTTCCACTCAAGTATGGATATTACTATTATAAGGGTTAAGGTGCTTAATTTCTTTTCCCTTAATTCATGGATAATGGAAGGGAGCTCGGTGGGGATAGAGTTTCCTTTGCATTCAAGAAACCAAGAGGGAAGTGGTGGCAACAATTTTGGAGTTAAAAGATTTTTATAAAACATTTTGTCTCTCATTGATTTTCTTATAAAAGAACCTTTACCACTCAAACCAAGGACTTTTTTGGATCCTTTTCTAATCCTTTCTTGCAAAAAATGATCAAGGGAGCTATTAATAGAAGGAATACGACCCCCAACCTGTTGGTAAGCTTCTTGGCCTTCGTTCTTCTTGATTTCATGGTGGAAATCATAAAACAATGCATAATCACTACTACAGAAACAACCTTTGGCGTCGGTTGTTTAACCCCCTCTGACGTCGGTTTCTGACCGACGCCTATGTGGGCGCCACTAAAGGTCGAACACTTCGGCGTCGGTTTTTTAACCGACGCCAATAGTCCATATAGGCGTCGGTTTTTTAGTAGATAACCGACGCCAAAAGGGTGCGCGCCACAGAAAACGACATCATCTAGGACACATTCTGCGTCGGTTATCTACTAAAAGACCGATGCCTATATGGACTATAGCGTCGGTGTTTACTTGGTAACCGACACAGAAAGAGTCCTAGATGACGCCATTTTCTGTGGCGCAAACCCTTTTGGCGTCGGTTTTCTATAAAAAATCGACGACATACTTCAAGACGACACGGCCGTGCTTCCCTGCACGGCCGCATTTAGTACTATAGGTGTCGGTTTTATATGAATAACTGACGCCTTTTCCACCACGGCCATGCTATCCTGCACGGTCGGGTTGTTTGTACTATTAGGCGTTGGTTTTTGTCCAATAACCGACGCTGTAGGTCTTTGCTGACGGTTTTCTGTAACCCTATATCTTTTTTTTATATCAGTTTGCAGGCCTGCTGTGGTTGGTCAGCAGGATGAGAACCTGCAGTTCAGTTTTCTGAACTGCAGGTTTACGACATCCATTGATATCAGCCTACAAACAGGCCACAAACCTGCAAAAGTCCCAAGTAAAATTTCACACAAGTAGATACATTCAAACATCAATTCAATTCTCACATTCACACATATAGAAACATTCAAATACATGTATTAACATTCAGAAATATTCATTTACAAAGTATCATTCATTATCGCTATCAACATCCCAATTATATCTTACAGTTGCCACTGCTTGTATGGCTTTTGCCCATTCTTCTCTTATTTCATCTAATGCTTCCATCGTATATAGAGCATGTATATTTTTAAGCGTTTACCTATAGTGTGGTCAGTTTTAAACACCTGCAAAGAGAATGATGTATATATATATAAGTAATAATATAAAAATAAGATTGATATATTTCATACTAACTAATGAGACTATATATAATACCTCATGTATGTTATCGATGTCCAATGCGGCATGTCGGATAATCATCTGCATAAATCGCATAACATAGTATGCGCATGCCCAGCCGTTGTCTTGTGTAGCGCACTATAAATTGAAACATACAAAATAATACAACTAAGCACAATTCACATCAATAATATATACATTGGAGTCGGGAACTTACTTGTACGTTCTGCCAATTTATTGGCTGGTTCTTTTTCCTTGGGACCGTTCCTCCAGCCTTTTTGAATGCATCTAAACCCCTACATGTTAATATAACACAGTAAGTTGCATAAGTAAATAGTAATGTAATAACAGATGTTAACGGATACAAAAATGAAATATTTCTCACCAGAATAATGGCATTCTCATTACGTGTCCAATTTTAGTGTTTAATGTACTTCCCACGGGATCTAGATAATAAACAGTGAACATCCCGGGGACAATAACTAGTAACTCCCAATGTTTACCGCTAGAGGTAAAAAGTTAAAAATTAATAACTCAAAATGCACAATAAAAATGGAATTTTCTTAAGTCCAAATTATAAATAAAGTAAACTTACTTGACATTGAATGGAGCTATTATTATCGTCTTCTTTTGCTGACCAAAAATTGTAAAAGCATCTATACAGTATTGTTGAACACTATCGGGGTCTTTAGCTACCATAATAATCAATGATGGAATAAAAAATCCCACATGATCAAATGCAAATTGTTTGCATTGATCTTCGACTAAGTAGCTGCAAAATATGTATTACGTATGCATTAATATATAAGAAACCAGATCACCGGATCTTACACAAGGTATATAGATGTATAAACAAGATCTCACCTTATCCATGTCTCTATCATTGATGTATTCAGCCAAGCATACAGAAACATATCAATAATATATTGTATAAATAAAGAGCTATCGTATGATTGACCTGCATAATATGCATCTAAAGAAACAATTATAGGGCAATGTATATTATGTGCCCGTAGCCAACATGCCATTCCCCTACAAGCAGGACCTAACGGGTATGTTAGGTCAGTTGGAACCCAACTTGGTAATGCGGGAAGTGGAGGTGGAGGCCTAGGTGCTCCTGTAACGGTTTCAAACATCACCTTTAAAAATGCTCATGTATCATTCAAAGGGATACATCCAATGCAAGAAAACTGGTCCCAACATTTTCACTTCCCTAGTCAAGTGGACAACAAGATGTACCATGATATCAAAGAATGAAGGAGGGAAATACATCTCAAGCTAACATAGGGTAACAACCACTTCTCTTTGCAAATTATCGAGAGTATCAGGGTCAATAACTTTGCTGCATAGACTGTTGAAAAAGAAACAAAGTCTGGTAATTGCAAACCTTACATGCTTCGGCAATATAGATCGAATTGCCACATGCAATATTTGTTGCATTAGAGTGTGACAATTATGAGATTTAAGTCCTATCAACTTCAGATCTTTCATTGATACCAATCTACGGATGTTGGATGAGTAACCATGTGGCATCTTAACATTTACCAAGCATTCACAAAAAGTTTTCTTCTCCTTTCTAGACAACGTGTAACAAGCGGGAGGTAAGTATGTTCTTTTATTACCCATTTCACGTAATTCTGTTAATTCTGACCTTATTCCCATTTCACATAGGTCCAGTCTAGATTTTATCCCATCTTTAGTCTTACCTGGTATATTTAACAGAGTACCAATGATGCTATCACATACATTTTTCTCAACGTGCATTACATCGATACAATGTCTGACTGTCAAAGAACTCCAATAAGGAAGATCCCAAAATATTGACTTCTTCTTGAATGAAGAATTGTCACTCCGTGTGGCCATACTACATTGTGATTTCTTACCAAATTCATTGACAATGTCTTTTACTCTTGCATAAACAACATCCCCTGGTATAGGTTTAGGTGCACTCCGTTCATCATTCCATCCATTGAATGCTTTGCGCTTCCTACGATACGGATGGAATTTTGAAAGAAACTTTCGATGACCAAGATATACAGTCTTTCCGCCATGTTTTAGTCTTATTGAATCAGTGTTTTCTTCACATATAGGACACGCTTTAGCTCCTTTGACACTATATCCAGACAAATTCCCATATGTTGGAAAGTCATTAAAAGTGCAAAACAACATAGCGTGCAAACGAAATGTCTCTCTTGCTGAAGCATCATAGGTCATCACACCTTCAGCCCAAAGTTTCTTTAAGTCATCAATCAAAGGTTCAAGATAAACATCGATATCATTTCCGGGTTGTTTAGGGCCCGATATCAACAACGACAACATAACGTACTTATTTTTCATACACATCCAGGGAGGAAGATTGTATATAACAAGCATGACTGGCCAAGTGCTATGTTGGCTGCTCAATGTCCCGTACAGATTCATCCCATCTGTACAAAGCCCAAGTCTTAGATTCCTATCTTCTTCACCAAATTTGGGGTACAATAGATCAATCTTCTTCCACTGTGGGGAATCAGACGCATGTCGTAGGATCCCATCATTATTTTTCTTAACATCTGCATGCCACCTCAAATTCTTCGCATCTTTCGGATTTGCAAACAAGCGTTGAAACCGTGATATTATAGGTAGATACCACAACACCTTGGCAGGAGAACCAGTTTTGGACTCCCCCAAAGTCGTCAATTTATACCTTGACGCACCACATTTTGGACAATCTTACAAATCTACATAGTCCTTTTGAAATAATACACAATCATTTGGGCATGCGTGTATCTTCTTGGCCTCCATTCCCATTGGGCACAACATTTTCTTTACCTGGTATGTTGAGATTGGCAGCTCATTTCCTTCAGGAAGCATTTCTTTCAACAAAGTCAACAATGAAGTGAAGCTTTTGTCGCTCCATCTATTGTTAGCTTTCAACTTATACAATCTCAACACAGTGCTAAGCTTCGTAAACTTAGCACAGCCTGTGTATAACGGTATCTCAGCATCATGCATAATGTTTCTAAAGATAGGAGGTGGATCGGTGTGCTCTACCCTACAACTATCCAGCATCGCATCAACGATGTCTGCTGGAACTGGTTCGTTCACATTTACGTCATCGGAGGCAATTTCTTCTTCCACCCAAGCACTGCTATCAACATCTACTGGTTTCGATTTTGAAATCTCTCCATGCCAGTGCCATTCTGTATAGCCTTGTACAATCCCGTTGCACTTGACATGAGTTTTGATTTCCTCACCAGTGTTGATTTTCAAGTTGTTACCGCAATGCCTACATGGACAGTAGAACCTATCTGTAGGTTTTTTCCTATGTTCCTCGGCAAATCTAATAAATTGATCAAGACCAGATATAAACTCTGGGGTACAACGATTACGAATGGACATCCATGATCTATCCATTCTATGATCAGAGAAAACAAGTATATATTAGGAAACAAGTATATATTAGGAAAAGATTAGGGTATACACTTACATCCTAAGTGTATAATGTGATGTCATTCTTATATATAATAAATGTGTACCACCTATCCCATCCTTGAACACCTAATCTCACTAGTAAGTGTATAATGTGTATTGGGTTTTCCAGAAAATTTCGGCAGCATTTCCCCACTGTTCTCTAAGTACATATGTACTTAGAGAACAAACGGGGAAATGCTACCGAAATTTTCTTGAAAACCCAATACACATTATACACTTACATCCTAAGTGAGATTAGGTGTTCAAGAACAGTCCCAAACCGGGGACTATCTAAGATTTACTCCTAATGAGTCAATCTTGGACGGGTTTCTAGGCCAACAAACACATGTGATGTCATTCTTATATATAATAAATGTGTACCACCTATCCCATCCTTGAACACCTAATCTCACTAGTAAGTGTATAATGTGTATTGGGTTTTCAAGAAAATTTCGGCAGCATTTCCCCGCTGTTCTCTAAGTACATATGTACTTAGAGAACAAATGGGGAAATGCTACCGAAATTTTCTCGAAAACCCAATACACATTATACACTTACATCCTAAGTGAGATTAGGTGTTCAAGAACAGTCCCAAACCGGGGACTATCCAAGATTTACTCCTAATGAGTCAATCTTGGACGGGTTTCTAGGCCAACAAACACATTTGATGTCATTCTTATATATAATAAATGTGTACCACCTATCCCATCCTTGAACACCTAATCTCACTAGTAAGTGTATAATGTGTATTAGGTTTTCAAGAAAATTTCGGCAGCATTTCCCCACTGTTCTCTAAGTACATATGTACTTAGAGAACAAACGGGGAAATGCTACTGAAATTTTCTCGAAAACCCAATACACATTATACACTTACATCCTAAGTGAGATTAGGTGTTCAAGAACAGTCCCAAACCGGGGACTATCCAAGATTCACTCCTAATGAGTCAATCTTGGACGGGTTTCTAGGCCAACAAACACAATAATAGATATGTACATGTTAGGGTTTCATCACGATTAATGTTAGGGTTTCATCACAATTGATGTTAGGGTTTAATCAAATCAAATTAGGATGCTACAATTGACAAGTTTAAATCTTATTTCAACATGCATCAAAATTTACTGAATTAGGCCAAACATTACGATTAGAAGCACAAATATATGACAAATATATGCAAGAAACAAACCATTATATGGAACGAATCCTACATTATACACATACTTTTCCTGAGTAAGATAATGTGCACTTCATGGAATTATTAATATATGAATATATATAAGTTGTTTCTACCTACTTTGATGGGATTTTATAACATTCGAGTCTTCCATTTAAGGCATTAGATGCATATATTGCAGTCCATTGTGTTGAGATAAGAATCCCATGTGATACACACGATTGAAAATCTTTCACCAACTATGGGGTCCAACATGTGGATTATATGGGACATACACATCAAGGTGGTCATAAGGGAGGATATTTCCTTATTTATGAGTAAGCGATATAATATTAAGATCCATATAAAAATTAGGGCAGAAGGAAGAAATAAATCTTCTTTAGGATACAATAGACCTTTATGGGTGTATTTAGGGTCATAGGTACCATCATTGAACAAAAGGGGTACACTCTAGGATTTAAGATCACACTACATCATGTATTTTATACAAAATTACATGTATGTGTACATAAAAAATATATTTATAAGGAACTTCTATACATATTTAATCAACAAATCAGTAATTAACTAAGTATTCATCAATACTTACTATTAATCAGTATCTCTAATCATTAAAATCGGCAAGCAGATCAGTAATTGTAAATAACAAACTATGAATTGTTGAATTAAAGTAATCACTAAAGTAATACTAACCAGTAGTACCAATCATTAATCACTGAAAGAAGCAAGGAAATTAGTAAAACTAATCATGCATTACTAGTATAATAGAGCAATAGGATATTTACTTTGATGCATTACAACAGTACCCAATTATTTCAGCTTACATACCTTTCGTTAGCGGTGGCGGACAAGTAGACGAGCTCCTAGCAGTGGTGGCAGTGACCGGAAAGCTCCAGGCGGCAGGGCAGGCAGGTGCAGTGGTGGCCGGCGAGCTCCAGGCGGCAGCAGTGTCGGTGGGCGGCGGCGATCAAGGATGAAGAAGCGGGCGGCGCGGGCGACGCTGGACGAAGCAGGAAGAAGCTAGGGCGGCGACGCACAGCAGCAACACCGGCAGCGTCGGCGAGGCGAGGAGCACAGGCAGCGTCGGCGACGGTGAGAACCAGTAGGCGATCGAGCAGCAACGGCGCGGCGGGTGATGAAGACAATGAAACAGGTGTGGGCGAAGATTCGGACGATCGCGGGATATTAAGTTCCCAAATAGCGTTGGTTGTTTCCAACGACTGACGCCTAAAGATCTTTCACGTCAGTTGTTTGAAACAACCGACGTCCAATTGGACGATATTTTCACGAAATTATTTGGCGGGAACTACTTTCAGCGTCGGTTATAAAAGGATAACCGACGTTGAAAGTGACACTTTTCGCGCAAATTTCCATCGCACATAGGCGTCGGTTTCTATCTACATAACCGACGCTGAAAGTGACACTATTTTTTTCGCTCGAAAATTGGATTTTGCGGGCGACTTTAAGTGTCGGTTTGGTATTAAAAACCAACGCTGTATTCAAAGCGGTACCCGTGTCTGGCTGGTCTTCGAATATAGACGTCGGTTTTCTTAAATAACCGACGTCTAATATTTTAGGCGTCGGTTTTCCTAAAGAACCGACGCTCAGAAAAGCGACACTGAATGCTGTTTCTGTAGTAGTGAATTTCTTCTTTTCTTCACTCCATCTTCACTTCTAGCCGATCCTTTCACTCCAAAAGTTTGAGAATGGACCTTGGGAAGTTGCTAGAGCTTCATCCACCATTGGATCCGTGGAGCTTGGAATCAGATTAGAAGGTGGGTTATATAACTTGAACCCTTAATCATTGTTATTGAATTCAATTTCTCAAATTCAATTGATTCAATTGTTCTTCTTGCAACACCTTTGATTAATTGATGCAACTTCCATGGGTATGGCAGTAGATTTTGTAGGTTTGAAGGTTTATGATGATGACATCATCACAAGCACACATCTCAACAAAATTGGGTTGCAAACAGTTTTGGACTTTTGATCCAAACGGTTTCACCAAACCGTTTGGAGACCAAACGGTTTGCAAACCGTTTGGTGACTTGGACTCCAAACCGCATAAGAGGGTTGACCATTTGGTTAAGTTGACTATTTGAGGTCTGAACCTAATTATATGTTGGATGATGATCCAATGGATTCAATTGATTTATTCAATGTATGTGGTTGAGTAATTGAAGAGTTAGAGATATCAAATCGAAATGCAATCAACAGCTAATTTGATGATCAATCCAATGATCCAAACCCTAATTAAATTCCACAAATTTCAATGATGGGTGGGGCAAATGGTCTCAAGACCGTTTGAGGTCATCCAAATGACCTCAAGACCGTTTAGAGGTTCCCCAAATGACTTCAAGACCGTTTGAGGTCAGGTCATATCATAATTTGATGATGGTTCACTGATTTCAATTGAAATAGTTTCACAATGTTAACCATTGAAGGTTCCTCGATTTCAAAACCCTAGTTGATGGTTTCTTAATTATAAACCTTAGTTTAATTAGGTTCAAAACCCTAATTGATGGTCTAATTGAGGGTGATTCAATGTTTCAATTGATGAATGGATCAATGATTCAATTGAGAGGTGGTTCATTGATTGGAACCTTGATTTGGTTAAGTGTTGAAAGACCTTTTTGGTCCATTTGGTTTTGAGGAGGTTTGGACCAAACGGTCTTAAGAATGTTTGAGTCCAAATGGTCTCAATACCGTTTGGGTCCAAACGGTCTCAAGACCGTTTGATGGTTTCTTGATTATAAACCTTAGTTTAATTAGGTTCAAAACCCTAATTTATGGTCTAATTGAGGGGTGATTCAATGGTTCAATTAATGAATGGATCAATGATTCAATTGAGTGGCAGTTCATTGATTGGAACCTTGATTTGGTTAAGTGTTGAAAGACCTTTTTGGTCCATTCGGTTTTGAAGAGGTTTGGACCAAACAGTCTTAAGACCGTTTGAGTCCAAACGGTCTCAAGACCGTTTGGGTCCAAACGGTCCCAAACCGTTTGGAGACCCAAGCTCATTCGGTTTCAACACATTCCTAGCTTAAACGGTTTCAAGGGCAATATGCCCAAACAGTTTCAAAACGTTTGAACTCTGAAGTCCAAGACCATTTAGGGTCTAAGTAATCAAAACCGTTTGAGGTTCAACATGTTTAATCCTTTTGGATACCTAATGTAATTGAAGGCTCAATTGGTTAATCCACTTGGACACCTATTGTAATTGAAAATTCAATTGGTCATATCATTTGGAAACCTCATGTAAATAGAGGTTCAATATGATCAAATCTTTTGGAGAATTAAGATGATGATTGATCCATTGATCCAATGATGATTATTAATATTGGGTACAAAGGTTTAAACCCTAAAGTACCTAGATGATCAATACTTTTAGATTATTTAACACTAAAAGGTTATTAAAGTAATGTCTTGGTACACTATGTCAATCATAGTTGTATGTACTTGATTGAAGGGATGATATAACCTAGTCAAGTTGAGAGGATGATATAGAGGAATTCTTACATGATTATTAATCATGTAGTGATTAGGGTATGATCCTTAGTGAAGAGATCATGAAAACCCTATTTGAGAAAGTTAAATGAACCCTAACCCTATTTCAAGGCAATTCTGAGTAAAACCCTAATCTAGGGTAATAGTGAAACCCTAATTGAGGGTTATGACTTGAGTAATCCTAATATAAGGTTATGAAATGTAAAACCCTAAATTAGATGAATAGTAAACCCTAATTATGGATAATTAATTATGAAACCCTAATTGGGATGAATAGTAAACCCTGATTGTGGGTTATTGAATGTGAAACCCTAATCTAGGGTAATGTCATGAGAAACCCTAAATTAGAATAATGTTATGTGGAACCCTAATGCAGTGATGTGATGTGAGACTCAAATCTAGGGTGATGCCATGTAATGATAAATGAAACCCCAGTAATGGTATAATGGCCAATACACTAAAGTAGGGTGTGGCAAATATAATCAAGTAAGATGAGAATGTTACACCCAAAATGGGTGAAATTGATAAACCATATGAATGGTAATGTTGATACTCAAAGGTCTAAGTGTATAAGGGACAAGATAATGCCTAGATTATTATATATCTAACTTTATACATGTGTAACAACCCTACACACCTTACAAAGATGAGGACATGAAACTCTTAGGAATGATGTATGCAACACTAATTAATAATGTGGATAACATCCTAAGAGTTGAAATACCTAAAGTGGTTAATAATGGTTTATTCTTTATCAACAATGCCTAACCATTAGATAAGTCCATATCATTAATGATAGCTGGACAATTCTAATGTGTGACCTATGCACCACATGATAAAGGTGATAGGTTAGTGGTTGAAGTATTAAGAGGGAAATACCTTAATACATGGTTAGTTGATTAAGTTAAGTAAGATGTAAATGAGGAGAAAAGTGATAAATCAAGACATGATAGATATCACATTTAGCATTTCAGGGTTGATATACCTTGATGCACCTCAAATCCAATAGACTTGGAAAAAGAAATACAAGAAGTGTGTGTTATGTAAATTATTACCATGAAGATGTAATGAGTTCATTGCACTTTGATAAATGGTGACTAACTATGAGAAAGTGGTTAAGCCAAGATAATGGGTATGGTATAAACATACCATGGCAAAGTTGAGAGATGAACTCATACCTTAAATTGATAATCATTAATGTGATATGATGAGAGTAATGATCATGAATAAATATTTATGATATTATTGAATGCTCCTAGAGGAGTGGAGCAATATATTAGGGTTGGATAGATAATACAAACATGAAACCCTAATTAATGTGAAATGGGAAAACCTAACCCTAATTTTTGGGTAAAGGGATGAAAAGCATATTTGATAGTAAACCCTAATCCTGATAAAGGAATGGTGGTGATACTATTGTATCACATGATGTGATAAGTGACTTTTATGATTATTATCATGTCTATTAACCATGCAGATATCATGAGATGATGAACATAGCCGGATTTGAGCTATGACATTTATATAAATGTTGATTGGCCTTGTGTGCCTTAATGTTGTTGTTGCTTAGTAAAAGTAACAAAATGTGCATGGATTTTATGAGTCATATGAGTAAGTTGTTGCATAGTGAAAGGTGATAAGACACTTAATGCACCTTGTGAGCCATGTGAGATGCTTGTGTAACAAGTATCATGTATACCGAAGTTTGAGGACCTAGAGGTAATAGTTAACTAACAAGTGGTAACAGTGATTAGTGATGAACTGAGGGTATGAATACCCATTTTTTATATGTAAGATAATGATGTTGGTGTGAGATGTGAACTTTCAAGTAATGAGATAAGGGATTAAGATCCCAATGTATTATAAGTTCTGGTAAAGCTATAGAAAAGAGCTTACATGTTCCTTTGTAGCATTTGTCATAATAATTCCTATTTGAGAACTTGATTGATGCTAAAAGAATATGCTAATGTACTTAATTAATCAAGTGAAATCATATCATGTAGATCCCTGACCATAGATCCATCATTGTCAGTAATTTGGTGATGGAGAAACGGGTTGCTCCGTGGCTAAACCCGGAACACATATTTTGAATATGTGGGGGTTAATGGGTGAATATATCCTTACGTCCTAATGAGGGAATTGATGGAAGGTAAACATTGAACCTCTCAATCCTTCATTATTGTACTGGGATGGATGTATCACAAATCTCTCGATGATTGGGATAGATGCAGTACACATCTCCCAATAATAATAATGTTGGATTGATGGAGATAAACATGAAATCTCTTGATTGTGAAAAGAGTGCAGCACACCCTGGAAAGCTATCTAGTAGAGACATAAGATGTCCTGCATGTGGTCTCGCACTGATCGAGATGTGGGTGGTCTTTGAAGTCGGCTCTTCCATTGACCTTGTATGGTATCGATTTCGACTTTGTAATGGTCGGTTGGAGTATGAGCGGTATACCTCATCTCCTCAGGGCATAAGTGTGATTGTAAAATGTAATCAGCCGTATAGCATGTTTGCTTAAGGATTGAATACAGAAATCTATTGGCTGATGTTACATTTCTTTTATGCATCTCTAGCGATAAATGTTATTCATATCTCTATATATTCATTGCAAGTAGATGGATGAACTATGATTCTACCATGGGTAAATGCAATGTTCTCCTTAGGAAAGGAAATTACTTTACTCTGTACATACAATGATTAATATTGTTGTTAATATATAAGATTTCTCTGCTCAGTTATATTCTAATAAACTGCAATAATAAAGTTTTGGCTGAGAGTTATATCTCTCACTGGGGAAATTAACAATTGTATCACCCCCGTGGTGTGGCGTACAATTCACAAAACAAGATTAACTAATGCGGAAGCTATTACTAACATCGGATTACTGAAAATCACTAAAAATTTAAAACCTTTTACAAGGAGATCCATTCATAGGAAAACTCTTTCATTCAGAACCAAAGTAAATCATTACATCCTAGTTCATATATACATGCCATGTATCATTGCTTCTCGAGGCATACAAGCATTCACTACTCTGTCTCAATTGTACCCAGGTAGTATAAGGACCTTGAGGCTTGAAGCCAAAATCTCAGATCAAAGTATTAAAACACTAACTCCTAGGATCTGAGAGTACAAAGATGACTCATAGGACTAACTATACAAAACTAGACAGCCAAAATATCCACCTAATGGATCACTGTTGTCCCTGTGACTGTTGTTGCTCTTCCCCTATAGAAGAGTTTCTGCCTGCTTGTCTGCGTCTACCTAAAAACGTTGAATCCCACGGGGTGAGACAATTATAAATTGCCCCAGTGTGAGATATAACTCTCTGCCATAACATTATTATTGCAGTTTAATAGAAATAAACTGAGCAGTGGAATCATAAGCTTAATAGTAGATAATTCAACATCTACACAGATTATAGCAACATTTTTATGTAAGTATTTCAGATATGACTTGATAAGCAACATGTCTAATATTCAATTAAGAGTTGAAGAACATAAATAACTTTTATGTATGAAGGACATGCTAAGCAGTATAACATCAACCAATGACTCTCATATTTCAATCTTATGCAAATACACTACACGACTGATTACATTTTACAAACATATTTAAGCTCTTAGAAGATGAGGTACACCGCTCGTACTCCAACCGACCATTTCTAAAATCAAAATCGGTACCATAAATAGGTCAATGGAAGAGCCGGATTCCCATGACCTCCGACATCCCAGTCAGTATGGGACCACAAGCAGGACTTATGTTAACTACTCAAATAGCTTTCCAGGGTATACTAGAAACTTTGCTATAGATTTACAGTGTCAACTGCACTCTCATCGGCAATCGAGAGATTTAATGTTTATCTCCATCGACCCGACATTAAATATCATTTGGAGATTAATGATACATCCATCCCAACCATCAGGAGATTTGTGATACATCCATCCCGACACATGAAGGATTGAGGGGTTTGATGTTTACCTTTCATCTATCTCTTCACCAGGACGTAAGGATATTTTCACCCATTTACCCCCACATATTCAAAATATGCGAATTCTAGGAAATCCCATAGGAAAACCTATTTCACCATCACCAACTTCTGACAATGATGGATCTATGGTCAGAGCACTACATAACAGATTTCACTTGATTCATTAAGTACATTTTCATATTCTTTTAGCATCAGCCAAGTTCTCAAAACATAAATTATTTATGACAATGTTATAAAGAGACATGTACTAATTGCATCAATTACTTATCAGTCTTTAAAAGACATTGGGAACTCAGTCCCTCATTTCAATATTGGGAATTATCATCCCTTCACAATCTCATCACCATAATCATATGACTTTGGGTTTTTAAACCCTTGACTCACCATTGAGCATTGTTACCACTTTTCCAGGTAACTATCACCTTCAGGTCATCTGACCAAGGCAAACATGATACTTGCTATTACAAGCATCAATCATGGTACTTGAGGCCCATTAACTCTCTTGTTACCTCTTACCAGGAAGCAAGGTATATTATGGCACACAAGGCCCAATCACAATAGTGAATTAAACATCATAGTTCATACCTGACTATGATCATCATTTCAGAATACCTGCATGGTCAGCACAAATGATAACAGTAATATCAATTGCATATCAGTACCATGTAGAACAAATATAGATTCACTATTCAAGGGTAACACCACTATTCCCTTACCAGGGTTAGGGTTTCCCATTTCATGTCCTTTGAGGACATTCATCATATTAACCACATTAAGGTTATGGTTTATCACTATATTTCTCAGATTTGGGCTTCATAAAGCATTACATAGTATTACCCTGGATTTGAGCTTCACATTACATCAAACATCAGGGTTTCTCATGAAACCATTCTAGTTAGGGTTTCACATAAATTTCACCCCAGAATAGGGTCTACATACAATAAACCACCATTAGGGTTTACTACTCATTCCAATTAGGGTTTTCTATTTAAGTACCCATAATCAGGGTTTACTATTCATCCAAATTAGGGTTTTGCATCACATTATCTTAATTTAGGCTTACACATATCATTACCCTAGATTAGGGTTATATCCTCACCCTGGATTAGGGTTTCATTAGAATTACCCTGAATTAGGGTTAGGGTTTCAATAACCTTGTCAATTAGGGTTTATGCTCATGATTAGGGTTTCATGATCTCTTTACTTAAGGATTGTACCCTTAATCACCACATGAATCATACTCATGTATGAATTCCATTCTTTCATCCTCTCAACTTGATTAGGTTATACCAACCCTTCAATCAAGTACATACAACTATGATCGACATAGTGTACCAAATTATTGTTCTTATAAGTGATTAGGGTTTACCCCTTTAATAGTACTAATCATTTAGGTACTTTTTGGTCTTTAACCTTTGTACAATCTTTGATTACCATCACTATCAATCATTGGATCATTGGAACAATCATTACCTTCAATTTCCAAATGATTGAATCACAAATGAACTCCATTCAGTTTTGAAGTTTTATCACCAAACGGTTTTGAAACCATTTGACCCCAAATGGTTTCAAGACCATTTGGACTCAAACGATCTCAAGACCGTTTGGGCCAAATCAGTCCCAAAACCGCAAGGGTTCTTTAGGTAACTTCATTAATCAAATTGAATATAATTTGCACCATTGAATTGATTATTGATTAGGCAATTGAAGGAATCATCAATCAACATCATTAAATCTTTATCCAAGAATCAAGGATCAACCATTAACCATCCAAATAGTTTTGAAATCGTTTGGACCGTTTGGGATGAAACGGTTTCCAAACTGTTTGACCCAAATTATCTTGAAATCATTAGGATCAATCATGGATTCTTCAATCAACTTGATTAGGGTTTCACCCAAACGGTCTCAAGACTGCTTGGAGGTCAACCAAGACCGTTTGGGTTAATCAACCCAAAGATTTAACTCAATCAATTGCAAAATCAGCACTCAACCCGATTAGGGTTTCTAATTGGAGGATTGTTCATATATAGAATTAATCAATTAAAGACATTAGATTATTACTCAACAAGTACTAGGGTCCTGACCTCAAACGGTCAACCCATCCAAACGGTCAACTCATCTAAATGGTTTGGAATCCAAACCTCCAAACGGTTTGGTGAAACCGATTGGACCATATTGTTGAAACCGTTTGCAATAGATATTTAGGGAGGTATGTGCTTATGATGATTTCATCATCATCAAGCTCTAAACCCACGAAACTTTCTATGATTTTCATCGTGATTACATCGATCAACCAAATAAAATTTCAAGAATGAAGAAAAGATCAACAATTGATAAGGAATTGAATGCAATAACAATATTAAGGGTTGAAGTTATAAAACCTGCCACAAATTGAGCTCCAAAGCTTCAAGCTCACGTCAACAATGGTGGATGCAACTCCTTTCACTATCCCAAGGCTCGTCCTCAAGCTTTGAGTGAAAAGGAATGGTTAGAATTGAAGAGGGGATCGAGATAAGAAGAAATCATGCATTGATTTCTGATTTCCACCATGGATTCAAGGTGAAAGAAGGTCAAGAAGCTTATAAACAGGTTGGGGGTCGTCCTCCAGATCCTCCAAATCTTCCTTGGTCGTTTTGCAAACAAAGAGAAGAAGTGGATTCCGAAAACGTCTTTGGTTTGGGTTGTAAAGGGTGTTTTTATAGGAAAATCAATGAGAGAGAAAATGCCTTATAAAAATTCTTTTAATTCCAACATTAGTGCCGCCTCTTCCCCCTCAATTCCTTAGATACGAGGCTATCCTTCTTGACTCTTATTCCTCTCAATTATCATCAAATTAAAGAGCAAATTAAGCACCTTAACCCTTATAATATTAATATCCATAAGTGAGTGGATATTTCTTTTTCTTATTATAATGTGAGTGAGTTATCCACTTCCTTTGGATATTTTCGTGGCCTAGAAAAGGCACAAGGGTGTTCACACTTGAGAAAATTCATCCATCTCATTTTTGGGTTGAAGGCCCTTCAATTAATATATTTATTTTTGCATTAAATTGAATTAGGGTTTCAATTAGGCTTAAATCTTGATTATTTTAATATCAAGATTCTCTCTCCTTCAAAGGGATACAAATGAGATGCCCCTCTCATTTTATTTGCTCTACATGATGCCAAGAAACATTAGGGACTATTTTGAAGTGGTAAATTGCATATTAAACCCTGGGTTTTGGGTAAATTGCATATTGTACCAAAACTAGGTTTTAATGCACAAACATTGCTTTATCATCTCTTTCTTGGTACTCAGGCTTTCACAAGACATTCCTCTGCATCATCTTCATTCTAATGATTCCAAAATTCTTGAGGAACATTTATAAAGTAACATTTGCAAGTTAACTCCTTATATTGAGTAATTTGCACTTTAGTCCAAACTAAGCAAACATTGCTTCAACATTATTCAAACAGGACCAAAATTGAAACATAAGTCCCTCATGAGCCTTAATTACTTTCCACCAAATAAAATTAAGGATCTAATTAACTTGCTTAAGAAAAAATCCCAACATTAAGGCATACCCCAGGTCAGGGATGTTACAAATTATAAACCCCTAACAAGGATTTCGTCCCCAAAATCCCAGATAAAGGAAGACATATATTATTCATTCATCATGCTATCTAGTCTCCACATAACATTTCATTGTTATGGAGACACTATAAAGCTTTTATCAACACCAAGTTATTCCACACAAGTTTATCATGGAATGGTTCACACGGAACACATACTCCACTGTCCTTTTTATTATTAACTATTGAGTTAATACTGTGCCAGGTGACACTTTTTTTCTTAACTTATAGTTTCATGTGAAAGATTCTTGTTTCTGAGGAGTCTCCCATGCTCCTTATTTAATTTAGAATTTCACCTTCATGATCACAATTATATTTTGTCACCCTCTTAGGACTATAAGTCTTTTCATACCTCGGTTGTGCCATTTCCCTTGGTGACACAATACTAGATTTCCTTATTACTTGTACGAACTATCTTATTAGTTGTACATTTTCTCATCATAAAGAGAAGTTACTTATCAATTAAGAATTTATTTTAAATATACCTTTAATTATTATGTTTATGCAAAGCATAAACCCCTGACATACGATGTTCATATTATTTTATATATATTTATACCGATTTCATGGTTGACCATTCCAGGTAGTCAACATAAACCATCTGATATTTCTTTAGACACCATGATTTCTTACCTTGGTATCTATCACATGTGTTGAAAACACATCACATATTTATCTTCATTTCATCTTGGGACATTACTTATTACATGTATCTTCACCTTGGAACCAAAGTCCAAGATAAACTGATACTTTTCTAAGTATCCATCACATGAACATCTTTATCTTATGCACATCAGGTGTCCTAAGACCCACTTGATTGCCATATCCCCGAAAGGAAAGAAAACAAGGAATCATATTCTTCTTATTATTTCATGTATTTTCAACTATTCATGAATCATTTACTCTATATCTCATCCAAGGTTCCTTGCCCTCAGCATAGGTGTCACAACCCGTCACGCGAAACAAGATTACTCAAAACATAAAACATAATCAATCGCTAATTAATCACATACCCAAAAATATGGGTAAATTAAAACTGATTTCAACATCTACGCCCGCTCAGAAACGTTTGAAGGATCCCGACATCTTTCTTGAATCCATGCTATGCCACACAAACAAGCATTAATATGCTAACAAAAGTCTGATTCATTTGAAACATTATATACAAACTTTATCTCGCCCAGACCTGAGAGTACAGGGACGACTCTAGGATACACTAGACATCTAATAAACTTTCCCCAAGATTCATTATTGTAGTTACTCTTTACTTCCATGGTTCTGTTGTCGTCATTGCTGATTACCAAAAAAAAATTATGGCGAACCACAAGGGTGAGACACAGTCCCAACAAGAGATATAACCATCAACAACGTTTATTGATTACAACAATTTTATGTAATTAAACAGTTTAGAAGTTTAATAAGATATAACAAATAAGATTAATAGTACTGATGATTAACAAAATACATAAAGGAGCAGATAATAACTAGCGTTCTTAACCAGACTATCATCCTTTATCTTGTTGACAATATAAGCAGTTCAGTAGCATATGCAGTTCTAGCATCATGAGCAAGTCTAGTAACACAACATAGCTAACAACATGAGCATGTCTAATTGGTTGAACATATCAACATTATAAGAAGAGCGAACAACATAAGAACAACTACCTGGATAAGCATAATTAGCAGTATATGCATCTCTAGTTACAAAGGCATGGCTAGCATGCTAAACATAACTAACAACATGAGATATCTAGCATCATGATTATAATCAATCGTAGAAGTATAGTTATTAATATAAGCATGACTATTGTATGTACACATTTACAGTCTTATGCATATCCACAACATAAGTATAATTACTATCTCTTAATTGCACTAAGCACCATCTTTATGTAAAGAGAACAAACAAGGGTTATCATCCAATGTGAAGCGTCATGTATAACCCTAAATAGATATGATATACGACTGTATTACATCTTTTATTATTCCCTGGGGAATTTGAATCATACCATTCAAAGTCCAACCGACCCCTGCGAAGGGCTATTCGATTCCGTACAAGATCTTGGAATGTCGGTATCCTAAGATCTCTTCCCCCGAGTCAGTACGAGTAAAAAGGCAGTGACATATCAGTCAAAGTTGCCACCACAATGACATATAGTCAAGTTGAAAGCCACTAGTCTGACCTTGGTACAGGTCACGACACTAGAAACCAGGGTATTCAAACCCAATAACTGAGGTACAATTGCAGTTGTCCTCTAATCACATCATGTTATAATCACCGAGACACGACCGCAACCGTTCTCAAACTGAGGGCTAGGTATGACCGCAGTCATCCTCCCTAAACACTTGAATTCAGGATGAAAAGCACCCCGCATACTCAACAGTATGCGCTCTGAGTTTCCCTTAGGAATACTCATTTCACCATCCAGCAAGTTCTGACACTGAAAATGGCTCTACGACACAGGGTACTACATGATTAGAGTTGCACTTGATTAGTTATGCCAATTGGGTGAATTAAGGTTGCATCAAACAAGTGGACATACAAACCCTAATTCACTTCTAGAAATCATATAAATATCAAAACTTTGAAAAGATATAAAATGTGTGAAACATAATTTCTCATTTCATCATCACATGGTACTATTCACTTTCCATTCATGAGACCACACTAGTCATCATACTATCACAAGATATAAATCCTTTTCACAATATCATAGGATATCAACCCTTATCAACATAAGAAGATCACACCTCATTCAGGGCTCAACCATGCCCAAAGGGTCATTAAGACCATCCTATTATTCCCTGCAAGATCATCATTATCTTTGCATGCCTTATAACAAGGCTCAACAACATCAATTATATATAATACACCAGATCAGTATAATATTGCATTTATGAACTAGGTGGTATTCACAAACAATCATAGCATGGTTATATTAACATTAAGAACATTCCTTTATTACATCAACATGCAAGGAATCTAGATATGATTAACTCTCATCATATTCATTATACAAATGTTTAGCATAAGAAAGTATCAACCATGTGACTATAATAACCACCAATTAACATATCAAGGTTATGATCATAGTAAGGAGGTTATTCTACCATCATTCCATCATATAAGAATGTTAAACATGAATACTCATCTTTATCTAATTGCATTAGAGTTAGGTTCAACATGATAAATAATATCAATGTTACTAATCAACACTCATACCCAAACCCTAACTCACGACATCCCCATTGGATCATGGATGCATAAGGTGAAGAATTAACATCACATTCCATACTATTCTCAAGTATGAACCCACACATAAATCAAGGTGTAACCATCAGGTTATAGCATACTAGGATTTCAACAATAATAGAGTACTCCATGGTTGTATTAGTCATTCAAGGACTATTCATACCCAATTACCATTATTTAGTTATATTAAAGCTAGGTATAACAAGCTATACCTAATTAGGGTTACATATCAACACAATATGGTTATCAACCCTTCTATTCATATGAGTTAATAGGTAAGACTACCTTATTAAGGGTAATTTTCCATTTGTTTCATCATCATTCAACCCGTATAACTATACCACTAAGTCACCCAGAACCATTGGGTGTTTAAAAGGTAAGACATTTGGTTGTTTACATAAGTAAACACCTTAGATAAGCCACCTATGAAGTCCTTGATTTATGCTCTAGAAAGAGTCACCATATAACCCTAGACATCCCTTGATTAACAACACAAAAGTTCCATTGAGAGTAGGGTAAAACCCACAATCGACTGTTCAGTTAAAACTAGACATCCATTATCAACAAGTAAGCTCCTTAAGTTGATCATATAAAGGAAACCATACAAATTACATTATCAGGACCAACATATTAAATTATCCATCATTCTACCTTATTGGAGGAATACACATTAGATCTTGATCATTGACTCAAGTTCATATGTTAAAACCATCAATCACAGTATAGGTCTGACCATTGCATCAAATGACACAAGAAACCATTGGTCTAAGGCTTAATTGATGCTAAAACTATATGATTAACTCACTATAGATTGTAGAGACCTGATCCATCATCATTAGTGATCATTAAATCACTATAGGTTGTTAGATCAACAATATATTCATTAATCATCATCAAATATTAAGTTGATGTCATCATTGATTGATAACATTAGTAGTGTACTTAATGATTAATAATTAAACTTCTAATTGGTCCAAAACCTAACCTAAGGGGGTGAACATAGGTTGTCAAAACAACCTGATCCAAGTCACATTATACTTTAGTGCTAACACACACATGATCACATGTTCATATATAACTAAAATCAGAACAGGGAATATTATAAAAATTGAAATCTAAGTCAAACATATATTTTTAGTGCATGAATCATCATTTTCAAGCAAAAACATGATGTAGAAAGTTAATGGTAAGCAATAAATGTGGAGCAAGTTATAAATCTTGCCTCTAATGCGAAAATGAAACCCCACACAGAAGAAATATCAAGCATGTAGGGTATAAAATCCAAGAGTAAGCTAGGAATTCGTCCATCTAGCACCTTTCTTCATTAAATGAGCAAACCCTAAACATAAGGAGCAAGAAAGGTAGGGTTTTAGAGCTTTAGAGTAATTTCTACCATGGAACAGCCTGGGTTTATACCCAAACCATAACGTTATTGGTCATGTATTACTAATTTCTACATTCACACTGTGCAATTTAGGTTCTGATGAACCATGTAAATTCATTGGTCCAATCCACACTGATCATATACTAAACTAGATCATATAAAGGCGTAAAGAAGCAATTTATGAAATAAAAAGTCAAGTGACGCCAAATACCGCACAACGTCTGGTAACCGTTGTTATCAGCAAAAAACGCACAATTAAATAAAAATTTCCAAACACCAGAGTTAATTCATGATAGGTGAGTGAAGCCCTATTCACAGTGGTTTGGGGTGTCTGGATTCATCCGGAAATGTATCCAGAGCCTATTTCTGGGCAGATTTTGGTCATCTTCAACCTTTGGTTTAAGCCCAAAATTGGAACAGCTGCAAGCCAACAGTACCATACATCCACTTACAGGTCAAAAATGAGCTCAGTTAAGAGTTGAATCTAGGGCTAGGGCTTCAGATTTGAGCACAAACCTCATGGGCGGATTCAAGAGCAGCGTTCTGAAGTGTTAGCTGTGCCCAGGAGGGCTCCCAGCCGCTAGCCGCAAATCTATAAGTCAGTTTCCCCTACTAGATGGGTGGTGCTAGGGCATGGAGAAGGAGAGGTAAAGGAAAAGCAAGAAGAAGGAGATGACGGTGGAGGCTAGGCGCTACTTAACTGAAGTAAACGAGCCCAAAAAAAATCGGCCATCCTCCCTTCTTCTACTTGGTTGGTGAAGCTTTTGTGCAACACCACATCTGTAGGTAGGCTGGCGCCCTTGCTAGGGCTGCAGATAGGGGCAAGGTTGGAGGAGGGAAAGATGGTTGAGGAAGAAGGGAAGCAGGGTGTTGTTGGATCGTAGCCAAGGGCACCCAAGAAATCGCCCTTCAATCGCCCGCCTAGCTGCTGGTCGCATTGTTGTTGCAGGCACTGCTTAAACAGAGAAAGGAATTGGTCGATTGAAGAAGATGATAAGTGAGAAAAGGGAAAAATAAAGAGTTATAAACTAACATTTTGGAAATATTGCAAAAATTAGCCCAGGAAACTCAAAAGTGTCATAACTTTCGCTTCGTAGGTCCGATTTGGATAATTCTTCTTGCAACGTTTCAAGCACAAGATCCTATACACCCTTAATGCAAGAAAACATGCTAATTAGCTTGTCTCAGCTAATGAAAACTCTAATCACATCTTAAACACTTACTTAACTTTAATCAACATATCAAGCAAGTTTAGGGGCCTTACAACTATAAACCCCTAACAGGGATTTTGCCCCCGAAATCCAAGGTAAATAAATATGGGTACTTCTTTTGAACTTCATCCTATTACCTCCACATGGTTACCTACATATCACGGTGATGTCACATCATTCATACATATCTCATCTTGGGTCAGCACAAAAATTCCCACATAAGAAGACATATCATGATCCCATAAAAAAATTTAATCAACCACATCTCACTCTTATTCAAGTTGTTCTCATAGAAGTTACTGCTTCAGCAACCCTAAGGTTTTTGAATAAGTATTGATCATATTTTTGACCATATTAGAAATACTTTGACATGTCATCATTGAAAGATTGCTACAACTTGTAAGACATTACTTGAACATTCTCTTCCTCATATTCATAAATTCTATTTGTACATTGTTTAGTCTATAGGACATAACTCTAAACTCATCATGGTCATGTGCATTATGTCATCCAATCTAACTCTTATGCATTGATATTTTATCATAGGTTTATCTTAAAGGAACATGGTATCACATATCTATTGACCAACAAACTATCTATCATTGAAAGTGGTCTTTCCCAGCTATCACTGAACCATACACAACATTATAGAATCACTTTTTTTACAACATTTAGAGGGTCATCATCAGCTCTCTATCTCTCTCTCTACAGGAGAGGAATACTTATAATGTTCATTTAATAAACATCTTCAACCTTTACATATTTCTCATATTATTGATACATCTTGGATACTAGGATTCATTACCTTGGTATCCATCTCATGCGTTATAAGGAACTCACATCCTTATATCATCTACTTTTACCAACATAAAAAATTTCAAAACATATAAATGGAGTCTTCCTAATTATTGGAAGGCTAAAAAAAAAATCATCACAAACTTTATGATCGTGGAACCATAGTCCAAACAACCTTATTCTATAATAAGATATCCATCCTCATGTTTAGAATGAATCAAGACATACCAAGTGGCAATGGTCCACTTGAAAGTTGTGCCCTGGAAAGGAAAGGCACAAAGGGAAACATACTTCCCACATCATAGCAACATTGTTCAGGGTCACTAACAAAAAGGTAACCAATTCTATTTTCATTATGCATATTACAACTTCTTCTGTATCATTTTACCTTTTTCATTTCGGGATCCTTGCCATTAGCATAGGAATCATCATGATTAACATATCTGATTACTCCTTCCTTGATGACTATTTATCCCACTTGGGTATGTTTTCTTATTTTATTATGTTTTTCAACCACTTATCAATAGGTAAATCATCATATTTTGCATTTTCTTCATTAAACATGGATCATCTCTTAATTTCTTTCACATGCCATGTTGCTTTTTCATTAACACTTTCTTACACACACAAGTTGGTCTAAGATTAACTCCGGTTCCACCTTATTTCTTTGTCATTATTCCCATTCATCTGCTCATTATATACTTATCATTGGAGTTCTCTCCATCTTATGTGGATTTCATACCTTGAATCACTTTATAAGCATAGACTTCTCTGTCTTTTACTTTATTATATTCTTGAATCAGATCTTCAAGAACTCCTCTTTTCCTTATTTGTATTCAATTTAGATTTCATTGTGTTGTATCTTTCTCTTATGTTTACCAAACATTCAAGTTTTGATAGATTATGATCTAATTCTCATCTTCTTTAAGGTAGGATTGAGATATTCACACAATGATTTCTTATTCGTTATACTCTTTAGATTGTATCAAAATGACTACTTGATCAGAGTAATAAAAAAGATAACAATCTAAGAGTTCCATACTTACCTTTTTTCAGTAATTAAATACCTGGCCAAGGCACCCAAATATTGAGATTAGGCATTATGCACCATATTTTTGTGTCATGTTCCTGACTTAGGCATCATCCTAGTCTTATGTCCTAGTGTCCCTGTAGACTCAGTAAACCTAAAACTATGATACCAAACTGTCGTGACCCGTCACGCGAAATGAGATTACTCTAAACATAAAATACAATCAATCACTAATTAATCACATACCCAAAAATATGGGTAAATAAAATCGATTTTAACATCAACACCCGCTCAGAAATGTTTGAAGGATCCCGACATCTTTCTTGAATCCATGCTATGCCACACAAACACACATTAATATGCTAACAAAAGTACGATTCATTTGAAACATTATATATAAACTTTATCTCTCCCGAACCTGAGAGTACGAGGACGACTCTAGGACACACTAGAAATATAATTAACTTTCCCCAAGATTCATTATTGTAGTTACTCTTTACTTCCATGATTTTGTTGTCTTCATTGCCAATTACCTAAAAACAAATGTGGTGAACCACAAGGGTGAGACACAGTCCCAGTAAGAGATATAACCATCAACAACGTTTATTGATTACAACATTTTTATGTAATTAAACAGTTAAGAAGTTTAATCAGATATAACAAGTAAGATTAATAGTAATGATGATTAACAAAATACATAAAGGAGCAGATAATAACTATCATTATTAACCAGACTATCATCCTTTATCTTGTTGACAATATAAGCAATTTAGTAGCATATGCAGTTCTAGCATCATGAGCAAGTCTAGTAACACAATATAGCTAACAACATGAGCATGTCTAATTGGTTGAACATATCAGCATTATAAGAAGAGAGAACAACATAAGAACAACAACCTGGATAAGCATAATTAGCAGTATATGCATCTCTAGTTACAAAGGCATGGCTAGCATGCTAAACATAACTAACAACATGAGATATCTAGCATCATGATTATAATCACTCGTAGCAGTATAGTTATCAACATATGCATGACTATTGTATGTACACATTTATAGTCTTAAGCATATCCACAACATAAGTATAATTACTATCTCTTAATTGCACTAAGCATCATCTTTATGTAAAGAGAACAAACAAGGGTTATCATCCAATGTGAAGCGTCATGTATAACCCTAAACAGATATGATATACAGTTGTAGTACATCTTTTATTATGCCCTGGGGAATTTGAATCATACCATTCAAAGTCCAACCGACCCCTGTGAAGGGCTATTCAGTTCCATACAAGATCTAGGAATGTCAGTATCCTAAGATCTCTTCCCCCCGGTCAGTACGAGTAAAAAGGCAGTGACATATCAGTTAAAGTTGCCACCACAGCGACATATAGTCAATCTGAAAACCACTAGTCCAACCTTGGTACAGGTCACAGCACTAGAAACAAGGGTATTCAAACCCAATCACTGAGGTACAACCGCAGTTGTCCTCTAATCACATCATGTTATAATCACCAAGACACGACCGCAGCCGTTCTCAAACGGAGGGCTAGGTATGATCGCAATCATCCTCCCTAAACACTTGAATTCAGGATGACAAGCACCCCGCATACTCAATAGTATGCGCTCCAAGTTTCCCTTAGGAATACTCATTTCACCATCCAGCAAGTTATGACACTGAAAATGGCTCTACGACACAGGGCACTACATGATTAGAGTTGTACTTCATTAGTTATGCCAATTGGGTGAATTAAGGCTGCATCAAACAAGTGGACATACAAACCCTAATTCACTTCTAGAAAGCATATAAATATCAAAACTTTGAAAAGATATAAAATGTGTGAAACATAATTTCTCATCTCATCATCACATGGTACTATTCACTTTCCATTCATGAGACCACACTAGTCATCATACTATCACAAGATATAAATCCTTTTCACAATATCACATGGTATCAACCCTTATCAACATAAGAGGATCACACCTCATTCAGGGCTCAACCATGCCCAAAGGGTCATTAAGACTATCATATTATTCCCTGCAAAATCATCATTATCTTTGCATGCTTTATAACAAGGCTCAACAACATCAATTATATATAATACACCAGATCAGTATAATCACTAGTACATAACCGACCTTTAGTGTCGGTTATTTAAGGCCTTTAGTGTTGGTTTCTAAGCGACACCTATGTGGGCGACGCTAAAAGCCCAGCTGTTACGCGTCGGTTCAAAAACCGACGCCATAACCCTTTGCGCGCCACTGAAAACGTGCCAGCAGGGCACTATAGGTGTCGGTTATTAGATAAGAAACTGACGCCATATGCCTTCGCGCCATAGAAGGGCGCCAGCATGGAACTATAGGCGTTGGTTATTAGATAAGAAACCGACGCCATATGCCTTCAGGCCACAGAAGGGCGCCATCTTGAGCACTATTAGCATCGGTTATTAGATAAGCAACCGACGCCATATTCCTTATAGGCGTCGGTTATTAGATAACAAACCGACGCCATATGCCTTCGCGCCACACAGAAGGGCGCCATCTTGGGCACTATCAGCGTCGGCTATTAGATAAGCAACCGACGCCATATGCCTTCGCGCCACAGGAAATAGGCGTCAGTATTTATATAAAATCGACACTTTAACTATGTGGCGTCGATTTTATACAAATAACCGACGCCTATTTTTTGTTTTTTTTTCTGTCAGTCTGCAGACCTGCTGTATGGTTGGTCGCAGGATGAGAAACCTACAGTTCAGTTATGAACTGCATGTTTTATGACATCCATTGATATCAGCCAACAACAGGTCACAAACCTGCAAAATTAACAACAAAAATATTCACACATTTAGCAATGCAACCTACAGTTCCATTTGATTTTCACACATTTAGAAACATTCATGTAGCTAGCAATCTGTAGTTCCATTCATTTTCACATTCACACATGTAGAAACATTCATATAGCAACCAACAATTTCATTCATTTTCACTCAGACACATGTAGAAACATCCAGACATGTAGAAACATTCACACATATATTATAATTCAGAAATTCATTTACAAAATATCATTTTTTAGCCATTATTCGCTATCAACATCCCAATTATATCTTAAATCCCCCACTACTTGTATGGTTGTTGCCCATTCTTCTCTTACTTCATTTAATTCTCCCGTCGGATAGGGATCATGTACATCTGGTAAGGCATTTCCTGTAGTGTGGTCAGTTGTAAACACCTATAAAGAGAATGATGTATATATATAATTAATGAGCTATAAATAAGATTGATATATTTCATATTATCTAATGAGACTATATAATACCTCAGCAATACAATCGATGTCCATTGCGGCATATTTGATAATCATGTGCATAAATCACATCACGTAGTATCCACATGCCCATCCGTTGTCTTATGTGGCACACTATAAATTCAAACATACAAAATATTAAAAAATACAACTAATTAAGCATTGTTCACATAAATAATATATACATATATTGCAGTCGGGAACTTACTTTCACGTTCTTCCAAATTATTGGCTGGTTCTTTTTCGTGGGGACCTTTCCTCCAACCTTTTTGAACTCATCAAAACCCCTACATGTTAATGTAACACAGTACATTGCATAATTAAATAGTAATGTAATAACATATGTTAACGGATATGAAAATAAAATATTTCTCACCGGAATAATGCCATTTTCATTATGTGTCCATATTTTGTATTCAATTTACTCCCCTTAGGATCTAGATAATAGATAGTGAACGTCTCGAGGACAATAACCAGTAACTCCCAATGCATACCACTAGAGGTAAAAAAGTTAAAAATTAATAACTCAAAATCCACAATAAAAATGTAATTTTCTTAATAAGCAAAGTAAACTTACTCTACATTGAATGGAGCCATTATCATCGTCTTCTTTTTTTGAGAAAAAATTGAAAAAGCCTCACAGCAGTATTGTTGAACTGACAGAGGGTCTTTAGCTACTAGACTAATCAAAGATGGAATAAAAAATCCTACATGTTCGAATGCAAAATCTACACATATCTTGTCTAAGTAGTTGCAAAATATGTATTAATTACGCATGCATTAATAAATAAGAAACCAGATCACCAGATCCTACACAAGGTATATGGATGTATAAAGAAGATCTCACCTTATCCATAGCTCTATCACAGATGTATTTAGCCAATCATATCGAAACAACTCCAAAATATCTTGTATAAATAGTTTGCTTTCGTATGATTGACCTGCATCATCTGAATCTATGGAAACAGTTATAGGGCAGTTTATATCATGTTCGCCTAACCATATTGCCATACCCCTACAGTTAGGACCTAACGGGATAGTTAGGTCCTGTGGAACCCAACTGGGTAATGTAGGAGGAGGAAGTGGAGGCGTTAGATGTTGTGGGTGTCTTCTTTTTAACCTGTATATATATATATATAATTTCAAATCAACTGACATCATATACACACACTAAAAATTTAACGTAATGTAAATTTAGGGCAGTTTATATCATGTTCGCCTAACCATATTGCCATACCCCTACAGTTAGGACCTAATGGGACAGTTAGGTCCTGTGGAACCCAACTGGGTAATGTAGGAGGTGGAAGTGGAGGCCTAGATGTTGTGGGTGTCTTCTTTTTAACCTGTATATATATATATAATAATTTCAGATCAACTGACATCATATACACACACTAACAATTTAACGTAATGTAAATTTACCATACAAGTTCAGTAAAGATGACATCCGCTTTTAGCCACAATATCGCTCCGCCTAGTGCCTCACCAAGTGTTTCACAATCTGGGTGGGCATATGGCAATGGAAGATCCATCCACTTGGGGAATATATGTACCGAGCTCACACGAATCCAACCAGCTGGTAATGGAGACCCGTGAAACAATTCCCGTGGTAGGGATGGGTAAGCCGACGCCTCTGCAATGACGTTTTCATTAACTTTTAGACGGCATGGCTTCAACCCCTACAAATTTTTGTGTAAAGAATGTTATATACATATATACATATCATCTTGAAAACATATCATCTTGAATTAAAAAACTAGTTACTATGTCATAAAAATACTTACAGTGGATGTGCTAGGTGGTGGGTCTATAGGATTACTCCCAACCTCTGCAGTAGGAGTAGAGCGGGATGCTATGATAGGTACTGTCTGCTGAGTGGCAGTCTGAGATGCCTGCCACTTTTTCAGTGCTTCTTCCAGTTTCCTATCAACTAGCTTATCTACCTATACATGGATAAAAGAAACGTTAGCTTCTAATTGTTGAATTCTCTTTTTACAGTAACATTATAAAGAAAGAATATGTTACCTCTTCTTGTGAAAGTCCCACTTTCGGGACATGTTTGCGCTGGGATGGCCCAAAAAAAGATTTGATGCCCACACCAGCGCCTGCAGCCCTAACACGTCCAGGATGCTCTGGGTTACCCAGAGCAACTGTCAATTCATCCCTTGTGCCCTCAGGGATGAACTTGCCTTGTTTCCTCAGCTCGTGCAGCTCCCGCTAATCGCCAAAACAAAAATTTGTAATTAAGTAAACACCACAAATAATCAATATTTGAACGATTGTTGTAAGAGTTGTATTTTACCATTTTTACAGCCGCCTCAGTAGTTGTGGGCTTCCTTATTTCTCCCTTCTTATTTTGCCTCCCAGCTATCCAGATATCATGGCGAGGCAGAGGTGTGCTACTTACAGTGGAGGACTCCTGAGTAGCAGCAGACTGAGCAGTAGCCTCAGACTGTAGTCTTTGGCGAATGCCTGCATACCCCTTTGGACCCATTGTGTGGTCATGCACATTCAGTGCACGCCTTGATCTTTGTGCCTCACTGAGGGCCTAGTTAGTATGCACATTAATGATTTGGTTAGTAACAGTAAATGTTAATCTTGAATAGGTGAATACAACATATATTAATGAGATTGGGACTGACGCCTAATATCTTGAATTCATCCGTTTGTCTTGAAGCAAGAAACGCATCCCATTCTTCTTTGTCCAGGAAGTTCCACTGTTCAGTGGGTGTCTTCTTCCTCTTGTCAGCTTCTTTTATGTATTCTCAGGTAAGATTTGTCCTATAGTTCCTTAGGACTCTCCCACAGTGTTGCATCATGCATTTACGATGCAGCTTTTCATCCAATTCAAATATACTCTACAAATTAGAATTGCTATTAACTAGTATCCAAAAAATTAGTAATCTATAAAATATAATTGCAAATTAATAATAACTCATGCATAAATCCTTCCATATTACGTCTTTCTTCTCCTTAGAAACTTTATGCCAAGAATCTATCTTACAACCGCAATGGCTATGAGTAACATACCCAAGATATGAAACAAATGAATTGCGATTCACACCAGATGCATTTCCTGCATCATCAAAATCCACAACAATTTTGGGTCCATTGCCCTTTTGTGCTATTAACTTCTTCATCGTAGTGATGCCCCTTCTCCTGTCAACTTTTTGGTGTTGCAGATCAAGTGCCTCAAGTGCTTCAGATGGTACATGTGCATCATCAACCTAAAATTTGACAAAATAAACACATTTACAAGATATAACTATAAATGGACATATAGATATAAATATATGATATATTTTTAAAACTTACATTGTGAGGCGGCGCATTGATGTCCTCACCCTCACGGTAATCATCAACACGGTCATCAGGAGAATGCTCAGCCATCTGAAAATTCACATTCACATTGTAAAGTTTACATTGTAAAGTAATTCAAATTGTAAAGCTCACATTGTAAAGTTCACATTCACATTGTAAAGTAATTCACATTGTAAAGTTCACATTATAAAGTAATTCACATTGTAAAATTCACATTGTAAAGTTCACATTATAAAGTAATTCACATTGTGAAATTCACATTCACATTGTAAAGTTCACATTCAGAAAAATAAAACATATAAAAAAACATTGTATAAACATGCCTCTAATATTGTGATTTTTTATCAATTAACAATCCTTCATTGTGATCTCCGCGCACATACAAGTCATCATTAGCTTCAATATTTGTTGGTATTGGCAACCCAACTGAGAATGGACTGGAGTCATCATACTTATCATAGTACTGTTCTTCATCTATAGGATCTTCAATGAACTATCTTTTACCATGAAGAACAATCGACCATTTATCATTTGCAGGATCATCGATATAAAATACTTGTTTCGCATGTGATGCCAATATGAATGGTTCATCCTTCTCGCCAATCTTTTCAAAGTTCACTAAAGTGAAACCCAATTCATCCATTATAACTCCTTTGGTGTTATCAACCCAATTACATTTGAAGAGCGGAATTCTAAAATCTATGTAGTCAAACTCCCATATGTCTTCAATGACACCGTAATATGACATTTTAGCTTCACGTGGACTCTTATCCTTTACACTTGCAAAAAACATAGTCGATGCTTGAAGGGTGACCCCACTGTTTTGGACGACACTCTTATCATCTTGGCGCTTTGTGTAATATGTGAATCCATTAATGTCATACCCTTCATAAGACATAACAGTCAATTTTGGTTTAAAGGTGAGGCATTTGATAGTTTCAATAATATCATCTGGTGTTTGAGATAGTTGATGTAAGACTTTATTTTCAAACCACTTAATAAATGTCTTGTTATGCTCTCTAGCAAGCCACATTGTATTGGCTCGAGGATATTGTCTCTTGATGAAATTGGTATGTTCCTCGATATAAACGTTCACTTCATCCATGTTGTGTAAAATATACAAGTGACCTTGTTCCAACTGCTCACTGCTGATTACTTTCACACGTGATCCCAAAATTCCTTTGCCAAATTGCTCGTCAATATTCTTGTCATTATCAGGAGTGTCATTACCACTGAGAAAGTCATTGCAAAAATCCATAACCTCTCTCACCACATAACCCTCAATAATACTCCCTTCAGGCCGATAACGATTTCGAACATCACTTTTAAAAACACTCATGTATCGTTCAAAGGGATACATCCAATGCAAGAAAACGGGTCCCAACATTTTCACTTCCCTAGTCAAGTGGACAACAAGATGTACCATGATATCAAAGAACGACGGAGGAAAATACATCTCAAGATGACATAGGGTAACAACCACTTCTCTTTGCAATTTATCGAGAGTATCAGGGTCAATAACTTTGCTGCACAGACTGATGAAAAAGAAACAAAGTCTGGTGATTGCAAACCTTACATGCTTCGGCAATATAGATCTAATTGCCACAGGCAATATTTGTTGCATTAGAGTGTGACAATCATGAGATTTAAGACCTATCAACTTCAGATCTTTCATTGATACCAATCTACGGATGTTGGATGAGTAACCCTGTGGCACCTTAACATTTACCAAACATTCACAAAAAGTTTTCTTCTCCTTTCTAGACAATGTGTAACAAGCGGGAGGTAAGTATGTTCTCTGATTTCCCATTTCATGAAATTCTGTTAATTCTGAACTTATTCCCATTTCACGTAGGTCCAGTCTGGATTTTATCCCATCTTTAGTCTTACCTGGTATATTCAACAAAGTACCAATGACACTATCACGGACATTTTTCTCAACGTGCATGACATCGATACAATGCCTGACTGTCAAAGAACTCCAATAAGGAAGATCCCAAAATATTGACTTCTTCTTGAATAAAGATTTGTCACTCTGTGTGGCCATAGTACATTGTGATCTCTTACCAAATTCATTGACAAAGTCTTTTACTCTTTCATAAACAACCTCCCCTGGTATAGGTTTATGTGCACTCCGTTCCTCATTCAATCCATTGAATGATTTGCGCTTCCTACGATACGGATGGAATTTTGGAAGAAACCTTCGATGACCGAGATATACAGTCTTACCGCCATGTTTTAGTCTTGTTGAATCAGTGTTCTCTTCACATATAGGACACACTTTAGCTCCTTTGACGCTATATCCAGACAAATTCCCATATGCTGGAAAGTCATTAATAGTACAAAACAACATAGCATGCAAACGAAATGTCTCTCTTCGTGAAGCATCATAGGTCATCACACCTTCACCCCAAAGTTTCTTTAAGTCATCAATCAGAGGTTCAAGATAAACGTCGATGTCATTTCCAGGTTGTTTAGGGCCCGATATCAACAACGACAACATTACATACTTATTTTTCATACACTGCCAGGGAGGAAGATTGTATATAACAAGCATGACTGGCCAAGTGCTATGTTGGCTGCTCAATGTCCCGTACAGATTCATCTCGTCTGTACAAAGTCCAAGTCTTAGATTCCTGACTTCTTCACCAAATTCAGGGTACAATAGATCAATCTTCTTCCACTGTGGGGAATCAGACGCATGTCGTAGGATCCCATCATTATTTTTCTTAACATCTGCATGCTACCTCAAATTCTTCGCATCTATCGGATTGGCAAACAAGTGTTGAAACCGTGATATTATAGGTAGATACCACATCACCTTGGCAGGAGAACCAGTTTTGGACTCCCCCGAAGTCGTCAATTTATACCGTGACGCACCACATTTTGGACAATCTTTCAAATCCGCATAGTCATTTTGAAATAATACACAATCATTCGGGCATGCGTGTATCTTCTTGGCATCCATTCCCATTGGGCACAACAATTTCTTTACCTGGTATGTTGAGATTGGCAGCTCGTTTCCTTCAGGAAGCATTTCTTTCAACAAAGACAACAATGACGTGAAGCTTTTGTCGCTCCATCTATTGTTAGCTTTCAGCTTATACAATCTCAACATGGCGCTAAGCTTCGTAAACTTAGTACAACCTGTATATAACAGTATCTCAGCATCATGCACAATGTTTCTAAAAATGGGAGGTGGATCAGTGTGCTCTACCCCCACAACTATCCAGCATCGTATCAACGATGTCTAATGGAACTGGTTCATTCACATCTACGTCATCATAGGCAATTTCTTCTTCCACACAAGCACTGCTATTGACATCCACTGGTTTCGGGTTTGAAATCTCTCCATGCCAGTGCCATTCTGTATAGCCTTGTATAATCCCGTTGCACATGACATGACTTTTGATTTCGTCACCAGTGTTGACTTTCAAGTTGTTGCCGCAATGCCTACATGGACAGTAGAACCTATCTCCAGGTTGTTTCCTATGTTCCTCGGAAAATCTAATAAACTGGTCAAGACCAGAAATAAACTCTGGGGTGCAGCGATTGCAAATGGACATCCATGATCTATCCATTCTATGATCAAAGAGAAAACAAGTATATATTACAACAAGATTAGGGTCTAGGGTTAACAAATACATGTGATGTCATTATTATATATAATAAATGTGTACCACCTATCCCATTCTTGAACACCTAATCTCACTAGTAAGTGTATAATGTGTATTGGGTTTTCAAGATTACCCAGTTGGGTTCCACAGGACAGTTAGTAAGTGTATATATTTTTAGTGCATGAATCATCATTTTCAAGCAAAAACATGATGTAGAAAGTTAATGGTAAGCAATAAACGTGGAGCAAGTTATAAATATTGCCTCTAATGTGAAGATGAAACCCCGCAAAGAAGAAATCTCGAGCATGTAGGGTAGAAAATCCAAGAGTAAGCTAGAAATTCGTCCATCTAGCACCTTTCTTCATTAAATGAGCAAACCATAAACATAAGGAGCAAGAAAGGTAGGGTTTTAGAGCTTTAGAGTAATTTCTACCATGGAATAGCCTGGGTTTATACCCAAACCATAACATTATTGGTCATGTATTACTAATTTCTACATTCACACTGAGAAATTTAGGTTCTGATGAACCATGTAAATTCATTGGTCCAATCCACACTGATCAGATACTAAACTAGATCATATAAAGGCGTAAAGAAGCAATTTATGAAATAAAAATTTGGGTGACGCCAAATACCGCACAACGTCTGGTAACTGTTGTTATTAGTGAAAAACGCACAATTAAATAAAAATTTCCAAACACCAGAGTTAATTCATGATAGGTGAGTGAAACCCTACTCAGGGTGTCCGGATTCGTCCGGAAATGTATCCAGAGCCTATTTCGGGGCAGATTTTGGTCATCTTCAACCTTTGGTTTAAGCCCAAAATTGGAACAGTTGCAAGCCAACAGTACCATACATCCATGTACAAAACAAAAATGAGCTCAGTTAAGAGTTGAATCTAGGGCTAGGGCTTCAGATTTGAGCACAAAACTCATGGGCGGATTCAAGAGCAGTGTTCTGAAGTGTTAGCTGCACCCAAGAGGGCTCCCAGCCACTGGCCACAGCTGCTAGCCACAAATCTGTAAGTCAGCCACCCCTACTGGATGGGTGGTTCTAGGGCATGGAGAAGGAGAGGTAAAGGAAAAGCAAGAAGAAGGAGATGACGGCGGAGGCTAGGCGCTACTGAACTGAAGTAAACGAGCCCAAAAAAATCGGCCGTCCTCCCTTCTTCTACTTGGTTGGTGAAGCTGTTGTACAGCACCACATCTGTAGGTAGGCCGGTGCCCTTGCTAGGGCTGCAGATAGGGGTGAGGTTGGAGGAGGGAAAGATGGTTGAGGAAGACGGGAAGCAAGGTGTTGTTGGATCAAAGCCAAGGGCGCCCAAGAAATCGCCCTTCAATCGCCCGCCTAGCTGTTGGTCGCGCTGCTATTGTGGGCACCGCTTAAACAAAGAAAGGAATCGGTCAATTGAAGAAGTTGATAAGCGAGAAAAGGTAAAAATAAAGAGTTATAAGCTAACATTTTGGAAAAATTGCAAAAATTATCCCAAGAAATTCAAAAGTGTCATAACTTTCGGTGACGACCCCAATTTCTTCATACTTTCCTTAGTGACATATACAGATATGCGTGCACTCATATCTATAAATGTCAAAAGGGAAAATAATAGAAATCAAGATAGCCAACTAAAATCAGAGATAACCCAAAATCATGTTCACATCATAGTAAATAGCCACACAACACTTCATTCAATAATGAAAGATAAAGTCATACATATTAATACTTGAGAAAGAAGAAGAATAAGTCTATGAGAAAGAAAATATGATTATTACATAGGATCTCAATCATCCTCAACATAAGCTTGGGAAAGAAATAAACTAACATCTAGAAAGAAAGAGATAAGAGGAATAGGTCTATCTAATAAATCCTCCATGCTTATTATTTGTGCCTTCAGGTACTTTGAATATGCATTGTACTTTGATCATCAATTGTTCCTTGCACCTAGAAAATATGAGAAACAAATACATCAACAAAGTTGGTACGTGGAATTAAAAGCTATACTATGTTGGTATATAAAATACTCAAAATTGGAGAAAAGAATGAAAACATTATTTAGAGGCAGAAAATCAGGAAATCCCAAGTTATTATCCTTACTTAGAATGAAAATGCATTACTATGGTGGACTTAGCACAAACATAAATATTGGGCCCTATCCCTGTGTACCTTGTACCATTAGGGATCTCCCTGCGTACCTTGTACCATTAGGGAGGTGCTAGTCAACATTAATACTTTCTCTCTCTAATAGGGGGATTAATGAGCACCACTAGTAACTACATTTCACTTATATTCAATTATGTTCTTTCATGTTCAAGGCGGTAAATCATCAATTAATCATATATCCACATCCATCAATGTATATCAATTTCATGCAAACAATTACATATACTTAACATCCAGCAAAAACTAGTCATATAATTATATCCATGTACCTCTAATTATCAGATCTGGATTCCATAAGTCCTAGGTTATAAGAAAGATAGTAGATCACCCTAAAATATAAACAAAACCTAAAGTTACCATGGATTCTCATTATTCCACATTAGGGTTTCTTATTACGGTTTAGGTCATTTGGGATGTCACTTTAGGATACATAGGATTCCGAGTTGGGGTCTGAGATTAGGGTCGTCCATGTTATTAAAGGACATTTTAGTTATTAGGGTTTTTCATGAATTGTACATAATATTCATGATAAGGTGAGAAAAACTAGAAATTAGGGTTCTTCTCAATTATTGAATCAACTATCTTCCTTAGGTAGGATTTCGAGTAACATGATGACCAAGATCGTAATTAGGGTTTAATATGTCCCCAAGGTAGAATTAACATCATTTATAACTATTATTACACAAAAAAATGCATTAAAAGGTCATTAGTGATGGTAGGCCATATTTTCTGAAAAGGGTTCAGATCCAGGTCATGATTATATTTTATTTAGATAGCTTGAATTTTCCTAATGAAAATGGTATATTGGTTCGATATTTCTTGACATTCCTATCATTTTCTAAAATTTCTATAAAATCTGACCAATCAGGAAATTCTAAAAAAAAGGATTTGCGAGCTCTGGCTCGCGGATCATGCGAGGGATCCGACCAACCGGACCCTCTCACTGACCCACGAGCAAGCGCTCGTCCAAGCGGGGGTTAGGCTCACTACAATGTCAGGAATGCCCCTGACTCTTTCCTGTTGGGCTCGTGTCTGGGTGAGGGCGAGAAAGGAAAATCACCCATCCAAATGTTCCTGCTCGCGCCATGGATGCAGCGAGGAATCGAGGGTAAGCTAGATCGATTGAAGGTGATTTCTAGGATGAACTGGGCTACGCTGGTCATTAGGTTGAGTTCATAGACTCATGACGGTTGTGGGGAGGTCGAGCTCATCAGAAAAGATGGTTTGGGCATCATTTTGGATTGAAAGAGATTGAAAATAGGTCAAGGAGTGAAGTTGAGGTTTACCTACCCTCGGGTTGAATTGAGGGAGTCAGAAGCTTCGCGGCGGTCTAATGGTGCTGTTGCGATCTTCCCGCGACTCTGAGATGGTCCCAACCTCACCGGCGGTGAAGCTTTGGAGCTCAGCTGCGGCGGCTCGTCGACCTGAGGTCCTAAGCTTTCGCGGCTCCAACTGGGGGTGGCGTTGGACTCATCGGGGTCCTGAGATGGTGTGATTGCCCTCAATTGGATGGAGGAATCCACCAGAGTGAGAGGGAGGTCAGGGGTCAGGTGAGCAGGGGTGCTCGAGGTGAGGGAGGTTGGGGCGATCTCGGTTGCAATTGAGGTGTTTGTGCGACTAAAGGGAAGGTGGCGGAGCTACTGGGCTCCTTAAATAGGCGTGGGGGGTACTAGGAAGGGGAGCCCTAATTTTGGCTGTCGCCGCCCCAGAGAGGTGTGAGAACTCAAGAGGTCGTTCTCCCAGTTGCGTGGACAAGGGGAGGTGAGTAGAGGGTTGTTAGGTTCGTTTTTGAGAGTAGAAGGCTTCCTCTAAATATCTCAGGGAGAGGGGACGAGATTGGAGTGTTGTATCGCTCGGATGGTTCGTCGATCTGTTGGAGGCGAAGACCCAGTCTTTCGGGAGGTTAGGGATGACTCAGGTGTCGTTAGATCTCACGCGTCTCCTGATCCACTGATCGGGCGGCTGGGATTAACTCCTAGTGAGTGAGCCGCGCCCAAAGCAGCCCAATTGACTGTGTGACAGATTAAATGTCCAATTTAATCGTAAACCTTAGTCCTAGGCTAGATTAGGTGATATAATACACAAAATTTCAAATGTAAATAACTCTAAATTGGTAACTCCAATTGAAAAGAGATTTTAGGCATAGTTTTATAATACTATGATTTAGCTATGGTGCAAAATTAGAGTCCCAATTCGATTATTGACTATGTCAATTGACTAAATGTCATAATACTTGTATTATTGACTTTATATACCATTATGGATGGTCTTAGGTGAAATTGATGATCCATTTAATCAAATTAGTGAGAGGGAGATGATTGAGGGCATAATTGGAACAATTAAAATTGTAAGAGAGAGAGACTAAATAATATATATGTAAAAAAACTCACTCTGTCACATTCTCCCCTCTTTTTTAAGAATTTTGTCCCCAAAATTCAAGCAGTCTAAAAAATATATGGATACTTCTTCTCGACCTCGGTCTTTAGCTCCCAGGTGGCATCTGTTTCATCATGGTGGCTCTAGAGAACTTTCACCATTTCGATATGACGATTACTGCGAAGCTCCTTTGACTTGAAGTCGAGAATTCTGACTGGGGACTCAGCATATGACAGATCATCCTTCAACTCGAGAGGCTCATGATTCAGGATATGACTGGATTCCTTGACATAGGGCTTCAGATTAGATACATCAAACACATTATGCATGGCACTATACTGAGGTGGCAAAGCAAGACGATAGGCACATTCACCAACCCTTTCAAGAATCTCAAAGGGTCCAACATAACGAGGACTGAGCTTTCCTTTGTTCTTGGCCAAAGCTCGAATAGGTCGGATCTTCAAAAAGATATGATCGCCCTCCTTGAACTGACATTCCTGCCGGTGAGCATCTACATATGATTTTTTCATGTCCTGTGCTCGCTTCATCCTTTGCCTAATTAGAGCAACCTTATCAGTATACAACTGCATCTCCTCGGATTTCATCAGGGTACGCTCTCCGACATTGTCCCAATGTAAAGGTGATCTGCATGGTCGGCCATAAAGAGCTTCATAGGGAGGCATCTCAACGCTTGCCTGATAGCTATTATTATAGGAAAACTCAGCTAAAGGCAAGTAATAGTCCCATGAGCCTTCCCAATCGAGAACACAAGCTCGCAGAAGATCCTCCAGAATCTGCATTGTACGCTCTGACTACCCATCTGTTTGCGGATGGTAGGTTGTACTGAAGTTCAACTTGGTGCCCAATTCCTCTTGAACTTGCTTCCACAGCTTTGATGTGAACTTTGGGTCCCTGTCCGAGATAATAGATGCTGGGACTCCATGTAGACGTACAATCTCCCGTATGTAGAGGTCAGCCAACTCAGAAACCCTTGCAGTAGTCTTCACAGGAAGAAAATGAGATGATTTAGTGAGATGATCCACTATGACCCAAGCAGCGTCGTATCCTTTCCTGGTCCTGGGTAACCCTACCACGAAATCCATGGTGATGTGTTCCCATTTCCATTCTGGAATTTCAAGGGGTTGTAGTAGACTGCCTGGTCTCTGATGTTCGGCCTTGATCCTTTGACATGTCAAACATCTGGACACGAAATCAGCAATATCACGCTTCATGCCCCTCCACCAAAACTGACGTTGTAGGTCTTTGTACATTTTTGTCGTGCCTGGATGAACTGTGTACTTGGACCCATGTGCCTCATTTAGGATTGATGTCTTTACAGTTGACTGCTCAGGAACCCACATACAATTCTTGTAACGGAGACCACCATCAAGACCCACGGACAGATGCATTTGCGGCTTTGACGGGAGAGAAGATAGCTCTGCAATATCGGGACTAGCCTTTTGTGCCTCAAGAAGTTCGAAATGCAGGTTGGACATGATGGAAATGTTATTAACATGCACATGATCAGACAGAAACTACGGCTTCCATCCCACTAGATCCTCCATGTTCCTCCATTTAGGGACAGAAAGAGATGCACATACTGCCCTTTTCCTGCTAAGAGCATCAGCGACTACATTTGCCTTACTCGGATGATAGTCAATAGTGAAATCGTAGTCCTTTAGGTATTCGATCCATTGGCGTTGACGCAGATTCAAGTCCTTCTGAGTCAGGATGTACTTCAGGCTTTTGTGATCGGTGAAGATGTCGAACGTTGCCCCGTACAGGTAGTGCCTCCAGATTTTGAGGGCATGAATGATTGCAGCTAATTCTAAATCATGGGTGGGATAATTAAGTTCATTGGGTTTTAGCTGTCTAGATGGAAAGGCCACTACCTTGCCATTCTGCTGCAGGACACACCCTAATCCATTCCTTGAAGCATCAGTGAATATCACAAACCCTTCATTACCAGAGGGTAGAACAAGAACAGGAGCCGACGTCAATTTCTACTTTAACTACTGGAAACTGGACTCAAAAGTGGCTGACCAGATGAAGTACTCGTCCTTCCGAGTAAGCTTGGTTAGAGGAAGTGCAACTTTGGAGAAGTTTGGAATAAAATGATGATAGTATCCGGCCAGACCCAGGAAACTCCGAATTTCAGAAGGATTACAGGGAAGTTGCCAATCAAGTACAGGAGAGACTTTGGCAGGATCAACAGATATACTACCTCCAGAAATGACATGCCCAAGAAACATAACCTTATCTATCCAGAACTCACATTTTGAAAGTTTGCCATAAATCTTCTGGGTTCGAAGAATGTCGAGGACTGCTCGCAGGTGTTCCCGGTGTTTTTCCATAGAATCAGAATAGATCAAGATATCATCAATGAAGATGACCACAAACTCATCAAGATAAGGTTGGAAGACTTTGTTCATCAGATTCATAAATAGACCTAGTGCATTGGTTAACCCGAATGGCATCACCATAAATTCGTAATCCCCATAACGAGTTCGAAAAGAAGTTTTAGAAATATCAGAATCCTTGATTTTAAGCTGATGGTATCCAGAACGGAGATCAATCTTTGAGAAAACTTTAGCAGTACGAAGCTGGTCAAAAAGGTCATCAATACGAGGAAGGGGATACTTGTTTTTAATAGTAGCTTGGTTCAACATGCGGTAGTCAATACACATACACATAGAACCATCTTTCTTTTTAACAAAAAGAACAGGAGCTCCCCAGGGGGAAACACTAGGATGAATGAAACCTTTGTCGAGAAGTTCTTGCAACTGTTTCTTCAACTCCATAAGCTCAACAGGAGCCATCCTATACGGTGCCCTAGAAATCGGAGTGGTTCCAGGAAGAAGATCTATGGAGAACTCAATGTCTCTATTTGGAGACAGCCCAGGAAGCTCCTCCGGAAAAATGTCAGGGAAGTCACGTACCACCTCCAGGCTTTCTACAGGCCAGCTACTAGGATTGGTCTCTAAGACTAATGCGAGGAAGACTTTACATCCCTTAGAAATGAGATTTTTAGCTTTAAGAGAGGATATTGCAATATTATTACAGAATCCGCTTCCCCTAGGGATTTTCACATGATAAGAATGAGGTTGAGAGAGGACCACCATCTTGTTTCTACAATCAATGTGAGCATGGTATGTGTATAGCCAGTCCATACCAAGTATAACATCAAAGTCTTCCATAGTTAAGAGAATGAATTCAAAGGGCATATCATGATTTTCATATTTAAGAGAGAGTTCATTGGTTTTCTATAGAGTTGTGAGTATTTTGCCACTCAGAGTAGACACGTCTAGAATATATCCCAAATCCCTTATGTGAAGATTTAATATAGATGCCAGAGTTTGAGAAATAAATGTATTTGTAGATCCAGAGTCAAATAAATCCTTAACAGGATGACCATTTAATAATACAATGCCTACATAAGGTAATCAAATTATGAATAATTGTAGGCTTGAAAAAGATATTGAATTATAAAGAAATTAGGTTACCTTCACGGAGTTGGTTTGGGTTTGCCTTGGCCTCTTCTGCATTTACTGCGAATACCCTGCCATTGCGGTGTCCCTGAGGCTACGAAGCACCACCCACAGGATTGCCAAAGATGGAGGGAGTGGGGCACTTGGCGACGAAATGACCCTCCTTCTTGCAGTTATAGCAAACTGGCTTAGTGTGGTAGCATACCCCACCATGGAAACGTCCACAAGTCTTGCACTTGGGATGATTTGTCCTCAGCTGGTTGTGGTAGCCTTTCTGTCCTCCTTTTCCTGAACCTCCTCGTTTTCCTCATCCCTTATTGTTATGGCCAGGATGGAACTTTCTAGACTTGTCTTCTTCAGTTGTGGTTAACCCTAAGTATCCCATGCTAGAAGGTTTTTGCATGCCCTACTCTCTCTCCTACTTGAGGGCCATATCTAGGGCTTCATCTATGCTTCTGGGATGAGAGGCTATGACTAGGGTTTTTAGGTGGGCGGAAAGGCAGTCAACATAGTGTTCAGTAAGACGGTCTTCAGTCCTGATGGGTGCATAACGCTCCAGAAGCCTAAACTTCCGGGTGTAATCAGCTACTGAAAGACTACCCTGCCTTAACTCCATGTACATCTTCTCCTTCCTCTTCCTCTCAGCTATGGGCATAAAATGATCCGTGAAGAGGTTTTTGAAGGCTTCCCACTCCATGTTGTCTATTTCCTCACCCCTATTCCCGCCATAGTTTTCCCACCAGATTTTTGCCCCTCCCTTAAGCATATGGGTGGCGAACCTAACCTTGTTCTCATTGGGTACTTCTATGGTATGAAAACCATTCTCTATGGACAAAATCCAGGCTTCAGCCTTGTCCATGACCTCAGGCTGATCCTCTCCCCAAAAAGAATCAAGGTTTAGTTTAATAAAATCTATCATTGTCACTTCTTTCTTCCTAGATGAGCTAGGTTCAGGGGTTCCTTTTGTTGCGAGGGTTTCCATAAAATCTAGAAGGATTTTCTTCTGTTCCTCCCACCTTTCCTTGGCCTCAGCATCGGGATCATGTACTTCAAAGTTTTCACATTCTTTTCTTTTCTTAGAGGACGATTCCCCTGAGCTGCGAGTCTTAGGAGGCATCCTGAAATTAATTGGGATATATTAGATTTATTACTCAACAATTATATTTGTCATTATCATTATATCGTTTCATTATTCTCTTATATTATTTATTATTGTTCTTGATGTTACAATTTATGGAGGATACCTTAAAGTCCTTATTAGTCGGTCCTTAAGACTTTCTAAATAGAGAGACTCTTTCCTAATCTTATATCATAAAGATGAAGGGAAGAACAATTTTCAAAAAATTTTGAGATAAGAGGGAAAATATTCCTATAGAAAAGATGAGAGGGAATTTCTATAGATGAGAAGGATCCTAAATTAAGGTATGCCCAAGAAGTAAGGGACATTTAGGATATCGGCCAAGTAGACTCACACTGCCTTATAGGTAGCCTCATGATTGCCAAGCAAAGTGGCTCGGAGACTTTAGCCAGACCTTAGGCAGATGCTATCCTAGTCACCTCAACCCTTCACATCCCTAACTCAAGGACTACCCTAGACTCATAATAGGGTGAATGAAAGTCATGTAACTATGATGTGTGAACAATGGCTCTGATACCAACTGTGACGAATTTATACATACTTTCCTTAGTGACATATATAGATATGCGTGATCTCATATCTATAAATGTCAAAAAGGAAAATAATAGAAATCAAGCTAGCCAACTAAAATCAGAGATAAGCCAAGATCATGTTCACATCATAGTAAATAGCCACACAACACTTCATTCAATAATGAAAGAGAAAGTCATACATATTAATACTTGAGAAAGAAGAAGAATAAGTCTATGAGAAAGAAAATATGATTATTACATAAGATCTCAATCATCCTCAACATAAGCTAGGGAAAGAAATAAACTAACATCTAGCAAGAAAGAGATAAGAGGAATAGGTCTATCTAATAAATCCTCCATGCTTATTATTTGTGCCTTCAGGTACTTTGAATATGCATTGTACTTTGATCATCAATTGTTCCTTGCACCTAGAAAATACGAGAAACAAATACATCAACAAAGTTGGTACGTGGAATTAAAAGCTATACTATGCTGGTATATAAAATACTCAAAATTGGAGAAAAGAATGAAAACATTATTTAGAGGCAGAAAATCAGGAAATCCCAAGTTATTATCCTTACTTGGAATTAAAATGCATTACTATGGTGGACTTAACACAAACATAAATATTGGGCCCTATCCCTGCGTACCTTGTACCATTAGGGATCTCCCTGCGTACCTTGTACCATTAGGGAGGTGCTAGTCAAAATTAATACTTTCCCTCTCTAATAGGAAGATTAATGAGCACCACTAGTAACTACATTTCACTTATATTCAATTATGTTCTTTCATGTGCAAGGCGGTAAATCATCAATTAATCATATATCCACATCCATCAATGTATATCAATTTCATGCAGACAATTACATATACTTAACATCCAGCAAAAACTAGTCATATAATTATATCCACGTACCTCTAATTCTCAGATCTGGATTCCACAAGTCCTAGGTTATTAGAGAGATAGTAGATCACCCTGAAATATAAACAAAACCTAAAGTTACCATGGATTCTCATTATTCCACATTAGGGTTTCTTATTAGGGTTTAGGTCATTTCGGATGTCACTTTAGGATACATATGATTCCGAGTTGGGGTCTGAGATTAGGGTCGTCCAGGTTATTAAAGGACATTTCAGTTATTAGGGTTTTTCATGAATTGTACATAATATTCATGATAAGGTGAGAAAAACTAGAAATTAGGGTTCTTCTCAATTATTGAATCAACTATCTTCCTTAGGTAGGATTTCGAGTAACATGATGACCAAGATCGTAATTAGGGTTTAATATGTCCCCAAGGTAGAATTAACATCATTTATAACTATTATTACACAAAAATAATGCATTAAAAGGTCATTAGTGATGGTAGGCCATATTTTCTGAAAAGGGTTCAGATCCAGGTCATGATTATATTTTATTTAGATAGCTTGAATTTTCCTAATGAAAATGGTATATTGGTTCGATATTTCTTGACATTCCTATCATTTTCTAAAATTTCTCTAAAATCTTACCAATCAGGAAATTCTAAAAAAAAAGGATATGCGAGCTCTGGCTCGCGGATCATGCGAGGGATCCGACCAACCGGACCCTCTCACTGACCCGCGAGCAAGCGCTCGTCTAAGAGGGGGTCAGGCTCACTGCAATGTCAAGAATGCCCCTGACTCTTTCCTGTTGGGCTCATGTCTGGGTGAGGGTGAGAAAGGAAAATCACCCATCTGAATGTTCCTGTTCACGCCATGGCTACAGTGAGGAATCGGGGGTGAGCTAGATCGATCGGAGGTGATTTCTAGGATGAACTGGGCTACGTTGGTCATTAGATTGAGTTTGCAGACTCACGACGGTTGCGGGGAGGTCGAGCTCATCAGAAAAGATGGTCTGGGCGTCATTTTGGATCGAAAGAGATTGAAAACAGGTCAAGGAGTGAAGTTGAGGTTTACCTACCCTCGAGTTGAATTGAGGGAGTCAGAAGCTTCGCGGTGGTCTACTAGTGCTGTTGCGATCTTCCTGCAACTCCGAGATGGTCCCAACCTCACCGGCGGTGAAGCTTTGGAGCTCAGCTACGACGGCTCGTCGACCCGAGGTCCTAAGCTTTCGCGGCTCCAACTGGGGGTGGCGGTCGACTCGTCGGGGTCCTGAGATGGTGTGATCGCCCTCAATTGGATGGAGGAATCCACCAGAGTGAGAGGGAGGTCGGGGGTCAGGTGAGCAGGGGTGCTTGAGGTGAGCGAGGTAGGGGCGATCTCAGTTGCAATTGAGGTGTTTGTGCGACTAAGGGGAAGGTGGCGGAGCTACTGGGCTCCTTAAATAGGTGTGGGGGTACTAGGAAGGGGAGCCCTAATTTTGGCTGCCGCCGCCCCAGAGAGGTGCGAGAACTCAGGAGGTCGTTCTCCCAGTTGTGTGGATGAGGGGAGGTGAGTATAGGGTTGTTAGGTTCGTTTTTGAGAGTAGAAGGCTTCCTCTAAATATCTCGGGGAGATGGGACGAGATTGGAGTGCTGGATAGCTCGAATGGTTCGTTGATCTGTTGGAGGCGAAGACCCGGTCTTGCGGGAGGTTAGGGATGACTCGGGTTCCGTTAGATCTCGTGTGTCTCCTGATCCACTGATCGAGCGGCTGGGATTAACTCCCAGTGAGTGGGCCACGCCCAAAGCAGCCCAATTGACTGTGTGACATATTAAATGTCCAATTTAATCGTAAACCTTAGTCCTAGGCTAGATTAGGTGATATAATACACAAAATTTCAAATGTAAATAACTCTAAATTGGTAACTCCAATTGAAAATAGATTTTAGGCATAGTTTTATAATGCTATGATTTAGCTATGGTGCAAAATTAGAGTCCCAATTCGATTATTGACTATGTCAATTGACTAAATGTCATAATACTTGTATTATTGACTTTATGTACCATTATGGATGGTCTTAGGTGAAATTGATTATCCATTTAATCAAATTAGTGAGAGGGAGATGATTGAGGGCATAATTGGAACAATTAAAATTGTAAGAGAGAGACTAAATAATATATATGTAAAAAAATTCACTATGTCACACTTTCCCTTCGTAGGTCCGATTTGGACGATTCTTCTTGCAACGTTTCAAGCATGACATCCTATACACCCTTAAAGCAAGAAAACATGCTAATTAGCTTGTCTCAACTAATCAAAACTCTAATCGCATCTTAAGCATTTACTTAACTTTAATCAACATATCAAGCAAGTTTAGGGGCCTTACAATAGGAATCTATAAGGATGATCACATAACATTATTCCTTTCTTTATTATTATCTAACATGTTCATGAGCATCTTATGATCTCATCGCACTTCCCATTTCCACATTATGGGAAAAGATCTTTATTATACTTACAGACTTCATTGGGCAGGGATTATATCCCTTGTTCCCATTTTTATCCTATGAGGAATATACTTTTTACTTCCTCATACATACATACTCAACTGAGATTATCTCAGATTTCTCTTTCTTGTACTTAAGATATGACATATTTATCCATACCATATTTCTAATTTCATGATACTCATTAGATTGTCTCAGAATGACTACTTGATAAGAGCAATAAAAAAGATAACAATCTAAGAGTTTACATACTTACTTTATCACCAATAATTGTACACCTGGCCAGCGTATATAAATATTGAGACTAAGTAGTATGCATTTTGTGTACTATCATATTCCTTCCTTTTCATATTATCACAAGTATAAGATTTTGCATTCCTGGATTTTATCTAGGAATCTCATCTATACCTCATCCTTTTTCATAGAGGTAAGAACAATATAAAACATTTATAATGTTACTATGCAAAATGTAAGTCCTCATAGGACTAATTGAAGAAAGCTCAATCAATTACTTTCTCAATTTAACTCAGGAAACCATAAAAAGACATATTAGAATGACATTATTTTGCCTAACCTGTCATGATTCGTGGATTGTTCATTGCCTCAGGTTGATTCTTTTCATAGAATCTTGCCATTGCTGGTTGCCGACTACACTTTTTTTTATTATATACATATGAACCAGCTTGGAATGCCTATTTTCATCCTCATGTATTATCACTAGACCACTGCTTATGAGAGTCCTGCTGACTCTGCCTCAGGGGTTGATTCACCATAACATTTCTGGCTAAGCAATTTCTTGCCACATGTCCTACCTATATACATTGGTAGAAAATTCTGGGTGCTAGATGTGGTTTAGAAGGTTCTTTACCCTTTCTGGATAGCCATTTCCTTGGTGCACTAGGCCCTGGTTGTACCGATGGTACCAAAAATTTCTTCTTTTTGGAACTACTAGGCCTCTGTTCCTGAGTTTGGATAGGCCTTTTCTCAATTCTTCCTTTATATTCCTTTTCTAAAAAATTAGTTCTGATATGTCCAGGCTTCCTACACCTATGGCAAATCCTAGTTTCAGATTGTATCATATTCCTTTCATCATTATTCATTGCTCCAACATGCTGATGTTGAGCAGGAATCCTATTGGAGTTCAAAACTTCATCATTGGGGGCTGATAGTCTAGGTTGCATTGCTAATGCACGATCTACTATATGCATCATAGATGTCCTAAATTTCTCAAACAGAGCAGGGAAAGCTGGGCTCTCTATCATGGCTAGGTCAAACTGGGGATGTGCAGGTATATGTTCTTTTCTGCTCTGATCCCCTGTACCTCTTCCTGGTGCAGCAGTGCTACTCTCAACAACATGCTCTTTGTGTGATCCAGACATCATCAAGTTCTTCTTCTCCTATAGGAGCAGAAGACACTATCAGATACACTGGAAGACACTAAAACAAACTCTACTACCTTAGTCCTATGTCTCTGTAGACTCAGCGAACCAGGCTCTGATACCACTAAATTGTGACGTCTCTTGCCAAACATCGATTAAGATTAATGTGGAAGCGGTCGTTAACAGTGGAATTACTGAAAATCACTAAAACTTAAAACTTTTTACAAAGAGATCCAATCATAGGAAAAATCTTTCATCAGGAACCAATGTGATACATTTACAACCTAGTTCATAAGTACATGCCATGTACCATCTTTTCTCGAGGATGACATACAACAATTACTTTGACAAACTATACATCAGTAACATAAAACCTCGAGGCGTTCAAGCAAAATATCAGATCGATGATAAAAGCACTATCTACTTGTTGGGTTTATTGCGGAGGCAGAGAAGGCAGCGGAAACAAAAAATTTCCTCGCCAAACCCAGAACAAGGAAACACGTCAACGTCTATACAATAGGAAATGGATGGTTTGTGGAATCATACCTTGTCCCGAGGCTTGCTCGGTGACAATACCTCACGGCTTGCGTGGTCTTCACCTCCGGTCTTGGACGGTGTCTGTGCAGCTCCTGGTCGCACCGGGACTGACGACTCCTGGTCTCACCGGGACTGTTGGGATTGACAGCTGTCCTCTGAGCAGAAGAAATCTCCCGCCTCTAAAGTAGTCAACATGGACCACCTGGAACTCCAATCTCCTTGTCCCACAAGGAATTGGAAGGAGTCGCACCCTCCTATCAGTGTACTAGTCACTGACACACTCTCCTTCTACCGGTCGCTTTCTGTAGTTGTCTTTCCCTTGTTGTGCCTCCCTTATCGGGTAGCACTTGCTCGGGATATCTCGGTTACCAAAACCAAAGAGAACGACAACTTTACAGAGCAACTGGTAGCACTAAGTTGTACTTTGAGAAGCCCCCAATACCCCTATATATAGGAGGGTCATGGGATAGGGTTCTCTATCCCGAGAAATATGGGACTAAAGCAGGAGTAGAAGGGTTCGAGATTTTCCTCAAAAACAACCAACTGTGCAACCTGAACCGATCGTTTCATTTCTGAAACTGTCAGTTGGGGACCTGAGCCGGTCGGTTGACACCTCAGCTGATCAGTTGGGACCCATGAAATGGTCAATTCACTACTGAACCGGTCGGTTCGTGGTCCTGGTCAGTTCCCGATTGACTTTTCCTCTTTTGTTTCTAATTGGTATCAAATACCAATTCTTGTTCCAATCAAATTGGGCAAGTGAAACGAAAAGAAATTTCTCACCAATCCTACTTTCCCAACTTGCTCGGTAGGACCGGTTGAACCGATCGTTTCAACACTTGAAGCGATTGTTTCACCCTAGATGTCCATCAGCCGATCAACTCACCATCTGAGCCGATCGGTTCACCAAGCTCAGTCGATCAGTTCATCACATGAGCCGATCGGTTGGGAGTGCAAATTGTGCAGAAATAGTCAATTGCAGTTTCAATCAATCTGATACTCCAATCAATGTGTCCAACACCTTGAACATTATGACATTGAGCTATCAATTAATTGAGTGTTCAATTGAACTACTAAACTCCTTTAGTAATCAATCTAAACATTGTTTGTGGACAAAACTCCTTTTCCAAGTTAAATCCTATGTGTGTGACCCTGCAGGTCCATTTCACGTTGGCAGTGCAAGTCCATAACACTTATGACTTCACAAGCAAAGAGCGGTGCCTAGTCACACATTAGTGCTACCCAAGTGAAAAACAAAGTTGGAAAACAACTTTCAATCCTACAATCTGTGAATGGTGTTAAAGTGAATGTATAATTCCTTTGTCACTGATATCCCAAATGAACTCGAGGCATGGAACAATCATCCTGTCAACGTTCATTCACTTTCTTGATCTCAGAGTAGATTGGAAGAGATATGTGTGACATCAATATCACATACTGATTCACACATGCATGCACGCCTTTCTCAATCCTACTCATCAAGTGGCCATGGATATCAAACTCCCTCAGGAGTGACAAATCCCATATCTATCCCTCATCCCTCAAAAGCCCCATGTGTCAAAGCCACCCAATCATCACCTTTATAACAACCCATGTTTCAAGACTATGTTTGATGATGTCAAAGTGTGCCCAACGACATGTTTTGAGTGTAGTGATTTTAGGTCAAAGAATCACACTCACCACCATCACTGTGAGTACTGACTGTGACTACCATGTCATGGTTCCATGTGTCAAACTCACGGTGGGTCTGTCCGGTACACTTGTTATCTAACAAGTACCTATGTATTTGGTTTGATATCTCTATATCATGACTAATGATATTCTATCATCAACGAACACCACATTCTAGTCTTGTGTGTCATTGTTGTCTATCTACCTTCCACAATGACATCCGACTAGGGACATAATGAGAATGTACAAACTCTTAGCATCTGTTTGATCTCATCATTCAGGTCCTGAACCTGAAGGCATACGTCATTGAGTATTGTCATTCTCTAGACATTCAATCTATTCTATTACTATCTCATATGACTGAACCATAAAGAATTGGAAGCTTGCCTTTGATGTTTATCAAATCAATCTTAATGTATCCCACCAATCATCCCATGATTGGCTCTCAGGGCATACATACCAACAGACTCCCACTTGCACTGCGAGCCAATCACCCTTGAATCATATTCATAGTGATCTTCAAACATGTCCCACATGTTACTCTGCTCTAGTGCGATTCATAGTGAGTAATGGCAATACCTTGCCAAAGTCAGTATAAATTGCATGTCTCTCATCTCTTCATTGTACATCATACATATGAGATAGAGTTGTCGTAATATACGATCTAGTATTCCTTTGCTAACCTTTATCCACATTGCATGATCAAGGATTCCATACTTGTCATCAATGAGTGGAATATCTATAAGTTCATCTCATGAACTTCCAGATCCATATAGTATCCATTGATGTTCTCTAACACATAGATACTCAGAATTTCCTTTTAAATGGTTTTATTGGAACACTTCCAATTATCAACAAACTTTCACTTTTATATATCCTATATATATTTTGCGATTAATTTTCTATCCTTTCGGAAGTTCGCATCAATGTAACTCTTTACATTGAACTCTTCCTTATCTCCATAGAACTAGTACTTCTCAAGTACTTTTCATGGTATTCCAGTAACCCTTACTGGAAGTAGACAGACATCCACTCATCATGTCTCACATACGAGTTATCAGGATGAGCACATCATATTGCCATGTCATACATACAAGATGATGAATGCATTTTGTTCTTGCCATGCTAGATAATGGGATGATTACATACATGATAGATCCATATCTATTATTAGTGTTCCCATTCTTCATAAGAATTGGACACTTGGCCTTGGGATACTAACTCCATGTAACATGGACAAGCTTTCTCCTACTAAATATGTGCATACTGAACCCTTTAGTACAGATTGCCAATGTATGCTTTCTCTTTTCAGGTCAATAGGTTTTTCGAGAACTATCTCTATAGATCTCTATTCCTATCACATAGGAAACATCTCTATCTTCCTTTAAGATATTTTCCACTTTTGGATTTCCATTCTAGAACATTTCCATTTCATATCAACATGTGGAATGTGAACACACTCCCACTAAATCATAGATCCCTTCTTTATCTTTAACATATCAGTCAAACCTTTGACTATGTCATCAAAGTAAAGATCCAATTCTGAGTTGCTTGTACTCAATCAATCACATTGATTAGTCCATTGTAACTTATAGACTTCATTTTCATTAGTGGATTCATAAACCTTATAGGTTGTGTCACGTACACATCCTTGTTTTATTCCTCATAGGAATGTGGTTTTAGTATCCATATGCCAAATGTCTTAGTCATTAAGTTGCAATCAAAAAACATCATCCTTCTCAAAATGTTATCCAGGTGTCTTAACACTTAAGACTTATTTGCACTTACAGATTTTATTCCAATGGATGCTACCATCATGGTCATACCTTATGGTTCACATGGAAGTCATTAGGATGCAATGGTCATAAACCATAACTCAAGTTTCGGTTCCTCATATTCATCTGGATAGTTGACTCATCACATGAACAACTCATCACATAGATAATTGAGGTGTATCTATTAAGGATATAAGAACTCACAACTCCTTGTGATTCTTAATATCCTTTATTAGTGTGGGGTATTCTTTTATTAAGAAGAATTTAGTTATTTGATAATCATTCTCTAACTCCTTAGAGTATGATTCCTTCTTGATTTAGACATCACCATGCCTTAATCATGAGTTCACTATGATACACTATCATAATCACTCATAAGGATCTCAAACATTTGGTCCAAGTATTTCATTCATTGATCTCATCAAGAATTACCACTTTACCAAATTTGTACGTCATCTATGATAATCTTGAACACTTCAAGATATTCATATTAGTATTTCTCTAAACACCATTTGAAGTATTAGCATTTGTTCCAATAGGTATGTAAATACATCACATGTATCATACCTAATAGGATAATCATTCTCCCACTACCTTTAGTGAAGATTGATTAATCATGTCCAAGATATTCATGTCTCTTACTGGTTCTCTAACCAAAAGAGTCTAGATTTATCCATCACATGGAAACTAGAAATGAATTTCTCATGATTGATGCTACTTTGATTGTTTGAGTTATCTATAACTTTTAGGTATCATTTTATCTTATGCATATCAAATACCACAAGATAAACAAGGCATTGCCACAAAGATCATATCTTTAGAAATTGAAACATCTCTTTATTGATTGCCATCATTGTCATACAATATGCAAAAATAAAGTGTTTCTATCTATTGGCAAATATGAAATAGCAGTTCATAACTGTGTTACATGCCTTTAGGCTGAAAATAAACTAAAGTACTCCTATCTATGAAGGCAACACTTGCCCCATTTATTGAGTGCTTTACACTTTACATATTGGTATCATATACTTCAAAAGTGTTACAAGTTTACTTTCATGACACCTTTAAGTAGAGACGTTTGTCGCCTCCTTCTTCTTGTGTTCTTCTAGATAGAGAGGACAATTCCTTTTCCAATGTCCTGGCTTTTAACAATGGTGGCAATTGCCTTTCTTAGTCACGCCTCCCTTGGCCTTGAGAGCTGAAGACGACTTGGGCTCCTGGCTAGCATCAGAACCTTTCTTAGCTTTGCCCTTGCCCTTACGCTTGGACTTGCCTTTCTTGCTCGTTATCACCATCACAGACTTAGTCTTGTCCTTCTTCATCTGTGTCTCGGCTGTCCTCAACATGCCCAATAACTCTGACAGTGGCCTATCAAAGTTGTTCATGTTGTAGTTCATCACAAACTCACTGTAGGATTTTGGCAACGATTGCAGTATCACGTCAGTAGCCAACTCTTGGCTCAGTATAAATCCCAGTCTTGTCAGGTTCTCTATATACCCAATCATCTTGAGTATGTGAGAACCAACTGGATTTCCTTCTGTCATGATGCACTTGAACAGTGCCCTTGAGACATCATATCTCTCTTTCCGTGCTTGATCTTCATACATGTTCCTGAGATGCTGAATCATCTCAATGACACCCATGTTCTCATGTTGTCTCTACAACTCGTGGTTCATAGAGAACAACATCAATCACTTTGCATCAATGGCATCATCAGAATGCTTCTTGTAAGCATCCCTTTCTTTCTTTGGTGCATTAGGAGTAGGTTCCTCTGGAATTGGAGTATCCAGGACATAGAGCTTTCGCTCTTGAGTGAGAACAATTCTCAATGTCCTATACCAGTCGTGGAAGTTTGTCCCATTTAGCTTGTCCTTTTCAAGGACCGATCGCAAAGAAAAGTGATTGTTGTTTGTCTTCATCTGTACTACAAAAGGAAATATGCAATTTTAGTCCAAAAACTCATTTTTGACTTATTTGATTGATTTGAAAAGTTGATGATATAATTAGGCCTTTAATTAATTATCGCTCCCACTATTTTACTTCAAGTTGATAGCCCTCACCATCAATTCAGAAGATTGCAGCGTACAACCTTCTAGTGGGCAAGATCCATATTTCATCAAGTCATGAGTCAGCTTTGGCCGATCACCCACAATCTTGACTATTTAGGTAGGCCATCATGCCAATTGCATCATATGCAACTCTTGATGAATGAACATGCACAACACCTTGCCATGAACATTCCTTGCCTCTGGGCTTAGACGCTCTAAGAATCATCAGTTAAGTCTAACCTAAAAGCCGACACGTTAAACATGCACCCTGCTTTGGCAGAACCTACATTTATACCCTTCACACTTCCACAAGATAGACGACGCACCTCGCTTTGGCGTAACCTACTCTTGGTCAATCAAGTTTTTCATGTGTGCCGCTAATGGAAGGCATATAAGACTTAATATTTTAATGAGGGATTTGGTTTTTATATACATATACATATCCAATCACCACAATACATAGTACGTATCATATACATGCTATATCCCACTGAAAACATGAAAAATGATAAAAGTCATGATTATGGTCATCCTAATGTGATTCCTCGAGCCAAGAGGAATCACGGTCATCTAGGTCTACATCACATGCAACTTGTACAAGATGAACTTTGTGCTTTGCCTTTCTGAGTTTCATCAACTCATCACATGACTGACCGGCTCACCATCAGGCTGGTCGGCTGGGTGCCACCAGCCGATCGGTTAGCTCCTCCAACCGATCGGTTCGCCTGGTCGCCGTGCATCTCATCATGGCTGCCACCCGCTCATCTCGCTCCTCGAACCGGTCATCAACCGATCGGCTCACTCCTTGAACCGATCATCTCGAACATCAACCGATCGGTTCACACCTTGAACTAATCGTCTCAGCTGTCGTCAGGATGTCCTCCATTCTTTGACATAACAGGAAATACCATTCTATCCTATTTTACAATGTAAAAAGAGAAACCTCGAGTTACATTCGAGGGGAGCAAATGTAGGAAAGAAATCTCGAATTATTTCGAGTTACATCAGGAATAGGAGAAGGAAGATCGGTGCGTAGACCGAGATGCAAACAACCACATACAACCATACACAGATTGGGTTTATTGGCCATAACCATGCTATACATCCACCACAAAACTCATTTAAGGGTGACGCGTATCGAGTGCATTCATAATACATATCATATCTGTAAATTGAGATTTGTGGATTTAGGATTGGACATGCATAAAACCAATTTTATTCGCATCATATGCAATAAATAAAAGTGACAAACCAAAATTGATCATATCGATAATCCTAAAGTATAGAGCAGTTGATGTGGCTCTGATACCACTGTTGGGTTTATTGGGGAGGCAGAGAAGGCAGCAGAAACAAAAAATTTCCTCCCCAAACCTAGAATAAGGAAACGCGTCAACGTCTATACAATAGGAAAGGGATGGTTTGTGGAATCATACCTTGTCCCGAGGCTTGCTCGGTGACAATATCTCGCGGCTTGCACGGTATTCACCTCCAGTCTTGGACGGTGTTTTGCAGCTCCTGGTCGCACCGGGACTGACGACTCCTGGTCTCACCGGGACTATCGGGATTGACAGCTATCCTCCGAGCGGTAGAAATCTCCCGCCTCTGAAGTAGTCCACACGGACCACCTGGAACTCCAATCTCCTTGTCCCACAAGGAATTGGAAGGAGTCGCACCCTCCTATCACCGTACTAGTCACTGACACACTCTCCTGCTACCAGTCGCTTTCTGTAGTTGTCTTTCCCTTGTTGTGCCTCCCTTATCGGGTAGCACTTGCTCGGGCTCTCTCGGTGACCAAAACCAGAGAGAACAACAACTTTACAAAGCAACTGGTTGCACTAAGTTGTACTTTTAGAAGCCCCCAATACCCCTATATATAGGAGGGTCATGGGACAGGATTCTCTATCCCGGGCAATATGGGACTAAAGCAGGAGTAGAAGGGTTCGAGATTTTCCACAAAAACAACCAACTGCGCAACCTGAATCGATCATTTCATTTCTGAAGCAGTCAGTTGGGGGGCCTGAACCGGTCGGTTGACACCTCAACCGATCGGTTGGGACCCATGAAATGGTCGGTTCACTACTGAACCGGTCGGTTCGTGGTCCTGGTTAGTTCTCGATTGACTTTTCCTCTTTTGTTTCTAATTGGTATCAAATACCAATCCTTGTTCCAATCAAATTGGGCAAGTGAAATGAAAAGAAATTTCTCACTAATCCTACTTTCCCAACTTGCTCAGTTGGACCAGTTGAACTGATCGTTTCAACACTTGAAGCGATTGTTTCACCCTGTCCATCAGCCGATCGACTCACCATCTGAGCCGATCGGTTCACCAAGCTCAGTCGATCGGTTCATCACATGAGCTGATCAGTTGGGAGTGCAAATTGTGCAGAAATGGTCAATTGCAGTTTCAATCAATCCGATACTCCAATCAATGTGTCCAACACATTGAACATTATGACATTGAGCTATCAATTAATTGAGTGTTTAATTGAACTACTAAAATCCTTCAGTAATCAATATAAACATTGTTTGTGGACAAAACTCCTTTTCCAGGTTAAATCCTATGTGTGTGACCTTGCATGTCCATTTCACGTTGGCAGTGCAAGTCCATAACACTTATGACTTCACAAGTAAAGAGCGGTGCCTAGTCACACATCAGTGCTACCCAAGTGAAAAAGAAAGTTGGAGAACAACTTTCAATCCTACAATCTGTGAATGGTGTTACAGTGAATGTATAACTCCTTTGTCAGTGAGATCCCGAATGAACTCGAGGCATGGAACAGTCATCCTGTCAACGTTCATTCACTTTCTTGATCTCAGAGTAGATTGGAAGATATATGTATGACATCAATATCACATACTGATTCACACATACGTGCACGCCTTTCTCAATCCTACTCATCAAGTGGCCATGGATATCAAACTCCCTCAAGAGGGACAAATCCCATATCTATCACTCACCCCTCAAAAGCCCCATGTGTCAAAGCCACCCAATCATCACCTTTATAACAACCCATGTTTCAGGACTGCGTTTAATGATGTCAAAGTGTGCCCAACGACATGTGTTGAGTGTAGTGATTTCAAGTCAAAGAATCACACTCACCACCATCACTGTGAATACTGACTGTGACTACCATGTCATGGTTCCATGTGTCAAACTCACGGTGGGTTTGTCCAGTACACTTGTTCTCTAACTAGTACCTATGTGTTTGGTTTGATATCTCTATATCATGATTAATGAGATTTTGTCATCAACCAACACCACATTCTAGTCTTGTGTGTCATTGCTGTCTATATACCTTCCACAATGACATCTGACTAGGGACATAATGAGAATGTACAAACTCTTAGCATCCGTATGATCTCATCGTTCAGGTCTTGAACCTGAAGGCATACGTCATTGAGTATTGTCATTCTCTAGACATTCAATCTGTTCTATCACTGTCTCATATGACTGAACCAGAAAGAATTGGAAGCCTGCCTTTGATGTTTATCAAATCAATTTTAATGTATCCCATCAATCATCCCATGATTGGCTCTCAGGGCATACATACCAACACTACTGACTCCAAGGACCTGAGAGTACAGAGACGACACATAAGACTTTCTATACAAAACTTGGCAGCCAGTGCCTCCGCCTGAGTTATCACTGTTGTCCCTATTGCTGCTGCTGCTTTTCCCTTGCTATAGGGTTCCTACTTCTTCTTTTGCGTTTACCTAAAAAGTTGGATCCCACGGGGGTGAGACAATTGTAAATTGCCCCAGCGAGAGATATAACTCTCCGCCAAAACATTATTATTGCAATTTATTAGAATATAACTGAGCAGAGAAATCTTATATATTAACAACAGTATTAATCATTGTATGTACAGAGTAAAGTAATCTCCTTTCCTAAGGAGAACATTGCATTTACCCATGGTAGAATCATAGTTCATCCATCTACTTGCAATGAATATATAGAGATACAAATAACATTTATCACTAGAGATGCATAAAAGAAATGTAACATCAGCCAATAGATTTATGTATTCAATCCTTAAGCAAACATGCTATATGGTTGATTACATTTTACAATCACACTTATGCCCTGAGGAGATGAGGTATACCGCTCATACTCCAACCGACCATTGCGAAGTCAAAATCGGTACCATACAAGGTCAATGGAAGAGCCAACTTCCAAGACCTCCCACATCTCGGTCAGTGCGAGACCACATGCAGGACATCTTGTGTCTCTACTAGAAAGCTATCCAGGATATACTGGCAACTTCTCTATGGAGTTACAGTGGCGTGCTTCACTCTCTTCACAATTGAGAAATTTCATCTTTACCTCCATCGATCCGGCATTAATATTATTGGGAGATGTGTACTGCATCTATCCCAATCATCAGGAGCTTTGTGATACATCCATCCCAATACAATAATGAAGGATTGAGAGGTTTAATGTTTACCTTCCATCAATTCCCTCATTAGGACGTAAGGATATATTCGCCCATTAACCCCCACATATTCAAAATATGCATTTCGGGTTTAGCCACGGAGCAACCCGTTTCTCCATCACCAAATTACTGACGATGATGGATCTATGGTCAGGGCTCTACATGATACGATTTCACTTGATTAATTAAATACATTAGCATATTCTTTTAGCATCAGTCAAGTTCTCAAACATGAATTATTACGACAAATGCTATAAAGGAATATGTAAGCTCTTTTCTATAGCTTTACCAGAACTTATAATACATTGGGATCTTAATCCCTTATCTCATTACTTGAAAGTTCACATCTCACAGCAACATCATTATCTTACTTATCAAAACTGGGTATTCATACCCTCAGTTCATCACTAATCACTGTTACCACTTGTTAGGTAACTATTACCTCTAGGTCCTCAAACTGAGGTATACATGATACTTGTTACACAAGCATCTCACATGGCTCACAAGGCGCATTAAGTGTCTTGTCACCTTTCACTAGGAAACAACTTACTCATATGACTCATAAAATCCATGCACATTTTGTTACTTTTACTAAGCAACAACAACATTAAGGCACACAAGGCCAATCAACATTTATATAAATGTCATAGCTCAAATCTGCATATGTTCATCATATCATGATATCTGCATTGTTAATAGACATGATAATAATCATAAAATTCACTTATCACATCATGTGATACAATAGTATCACCACCATTCCTTTATTAGGATTAGGGTTTACTATCAAATACGCTTTTCATCCCTTTACCCAAAAATTAGGGTTAGGTTTTCCCATTTCACATTAATTAGGGTTTCATGTTTGTATTATCTATCCAACCCTAATATATTGCTCCACTCCTCTATGAGCATTCAATAATATCATACATATTTATTCATGATCATTACTCTCATCATATCACATTAATGATTATCAATTCAAGGTATGAGTTCATCTCTCAAATTTGCCATGGTATGTTTATACCATACCCATTATCTTGGCTTAACCACTTTCTCATAGCATGTTAGTCACCATTTATCAAACGGAAATGAACTAATTACATCTTCATGGTAATAATTTACATAACACACACTTCTTGTATTTCTTTTTCCAAGTTTATTGGATTTGAGGTGCATCACGGTATATCAATCCTAAAATGCTAAATGTGATATCTATCGTGTCTTGATGTATCACTTTTCTCCTCATTTCCATCTTACTTAAGTTAATCAACTGACCTTGTATTAAGGTATTTCCCTCTTAATACTTTAACCACTATCCTATCACCTTTATCATGTGGTGCATATGTCACACATTAGAATTGTCCAGCTATCATTAATGATATGGACTTATCTAATGGTTAGGCATTGTTGATATAGAATAAACCATTATTAACCACTTTAGGTATTTCAACTCTTAGGATGTTATCCACATTTTTAATTAGTGTTGCATACATCATTCCTAAGAGTTTCATGTCTTCATCTTTGTAAGGTGTGTAGGGTTGTTACTCATGTATAAAGTTAGATATATAATAATCTAGGCATCATCTTGTCCCTCATACCCTTACACATTTGAGTATCAGCATTACCATTCATATGGTTTATCAATTTCACCCATCTTGGGTGTAACATTCTCATCTTACTTGATTATATTAGCCACACCCTACTTTAGTGTATTGGCCATTATACCATTATTGGGGTTTCATTTATCATTACATGGCATCACCCTGGATTTGAGTCTCACATCACATCATTGCATCAGGGTTCCACATAACATTATTCTAATTTAGGGTTTCTCATGACATTACCCTAGATTAGGGTTTCACATTCAATAACCCACAATTAGGGTTTACTATTCATCCCAATTAGGGTTTCATAATTAATTATCCATAATTAGGGTTTACTATTCATATAATTTAGGGTTTTACATTTCATAACTTTAAATTAGGATTACTCAAGTCATCACCCTCAATTAGGGTTTCACTATTACCCTAGATTAGGGTTTTACTCAGAATTGCCATGAAATAGGGTTAGGGTTCATTTAACTTTCTCAGATAGGATTTTCATGATCTCTTCACTAAGGATCATACCCTAATCACTACATGATTAATAATCATGTAAGCATTCCTCTATATCATCCTCTCAACTTGACTAGGTTATATCATCCCTTCAATCAAGTACATACAACTATGATTGACATAGTGTACCAAGGCATTACTTTAATAACCTTTTAGTGTTAAATAATCTAAAAGTACTTATCATCTAGGTACTTTAGGGTTTAAACCTTTATACCCAATATTAATAATCATCATTGGATCAATGGATCAATCATCATCTTAATTCTCTAAAATATTTGATCATATTGAACCTCTATTTACATAAGGTTTCCAAATGATATGACCAATTGAATTTTCAATTACAATAGGTGTCCAAGTGGATTAACCAATTGAGTCTTCAATTACATTAGGTATCCAAAAGGATTAACCATGTTGAACCTCAAACGGTTTTGATTACTTAGACCCTAAACGGTCTTGTACTTCAGAGTTCAAACGTTTTGAAACCATTTGGGCATATTGCCCTTGAAACCGTTTAAGCAAGGAATATGTTGAAACTGAATGAGCCTGGGTCTCCAAATGGTTTGGGACCATTTGGACCCAAATGGTCTTGAGACCGTTTGGACTCAAATAGTCTTAAGACCGTTTGGTCCAAACCTCCTCAAAACCGAATGGACCAAAAAGGTCTTTCAACACTTAACCAAATCAAGGTTCCAATCAATGAACTGCCTCTCAATTGAATCATTGATCCATTCATCAATTGAACCATTGAATCACCCCTCAATTATACCATCAATTAGGGTTTTGAACCTAATTAAACTAAGGTTTATAATCAAGAAACCATCAACTAGGGTTTTGAAATGAGGAACCTTCAATGGTTAACATTGTGAAACTAATTAAATTGAAATCAGTGAACCATCATCAAATTATGATATGACCTGACCTCAAACGGTCTTGAGGTCATTTGAGGAACCTCTAAATGGTCTTGAGGTCATTTGGATGACCTCAAATGGTCTTGAGATCGTTTGCCCCACCCATCATTGAAATTTGTGGAATTTAATTAGGGTTTGGATCATTGGATTGATCATCAAATTAGCTATTGATTGCATTTTGATTTGATATCTCTAACTCTTCAATTACTCAACCATATTCAAACCTAGACCTCTAAATAGTCTTGGTTGACATCCAAACGGTCTTGAGACTATTTGGGTGATCTCCAAATGGTCTTGAGGCCTTTTGGGTTAATCAACCCAAAGATTTAACTCAATCAATTGCAAAATCAACACTCAACCCGATTAGGGTTTCTAATTAGAGGATTGTCCATATATATAAGTAATCAATTAAAGCCATTAGATCATTACTCAACAAGTACTAGGGTCCTGACCTCAAACGGTCAACCCATCCAAACGGTCAACTCATCTAAAAGGTTTGGAATCCAAACCTCCAAACGGTTTGTAAATGGTGAAACCGATTGGACCATATTGTTGAAACCGTTTGCAATAGATATTTAGGGAGTTATGTGCTTATGATGATGTCATCATCATCAAGCTCTAAACCCACGAAACTTTCTATGATTTTCATGGTGATTACATCGATCAACCAAATAAAATTTCAAGAATGAAGAAAGGATCAACAATTGATAAGGAATTGAATGCAATAACAATATTAAGGGTTGAAGTTTTAAAACCCGCCTCCAATTGAGATCCAAAGCTTCAATATCATGTAAAAAATGATGGATGAAACTCCTTTCACTATCCCAAGGCTCGTCCTCAAGCTTTGAGTGAAAAGGAATGGTTAGAATTGAAGAGGGGATCGAGAAAAGAAGAAATCATGCATTGATTTTCGATTTCCACCATGGATTCAAGGTGAAAGAAGGTCAAGAAGCTTACCAACAGGTTGGGGGTCGTCCTAATGATCCTCCAAAGCTCCCTTGGTCGTTTTGCAAACAAAGAGAAGAAGTGGATTCTGAATAAGTCTTTGGTTTGGGTTGTAAAGGGTGTTTTTATAAGAAAATCAATGAGAGAGAAAATGCCTTATTCAAATTCTTTTAATTCCAAAATTAGTGCAGCCTCTTCCCCCTCAATTTCTTAGATACGAGGATATCCTTCTTGACTATTATTCCTCTCAATTATCCTCAAATTAAAGAAAAGCAAATTAAGCACCTTAACCCTTATAATATTAATTTCCATAAGTGAGTGGATATTTCTTTTTCTTATTATAATGTGAGTGAGTTATCCACTTTCTTTGGATATTTTCATGGCCTAGAAAAGGCACACGGGTTTTCACACTTGAGAAAATTCATCCATCTCACTTTTGGGTTGAAGGCCCTTCAATTAATATATTTATTTTTACATTAAATTGAATTAGGGTTTCAATTAGGCTTAAATCTTGATTATTTTAATATCAAGCTTCTCTCTCCTTCAAAGGGATACAAATGAGATGCCCCTCTCATTTTATTTGCTCTACATGATGCCAAGAAACATTAGGGACTATTTTGAAGTGGTAAATTGCATATTAAACCCTGGTTTTTGGGTAAATTGCATATTGTACCAAAACTAGGTTTTAATGCACAAACATTGCTTTATCATCTCTTTCTTGGTACTCAGGCTTTCACAAGACATTCCTCTGAATCATCTTCATTCTCATGATTCCAAAATGCTTGAGGAACATTTATCAAGTAACATTTGCAAGTTAACCCCTTATATTGAGTAATTTGCACTTTAGTCCAAACTAAGCAAACATTGCTTCAACATTATTCAAATAGGACCAAAATTGAAACATAAGTCCCTCATGAGCCTTAATTACTTTCCACCAAATTAAATTAAGGATATAATCAACTTTCTTAAGCAAAACTCCCAGGGTTAAGGCATACCCCATGTCAGGGATGTTACAAGCATGGCTAGCAATATTAAACATAGCTAGCAACATCATCTTAACCATCTGTGTCAGTATATTTGACAACATAAGTATGTTAACAACATGATCATAACTACAACATAAGCATATCTATTATCTCTTGTTGTACTATACATGATCTCAGTGAAAAGAAAGCAAACAAGGGTTTTCATCCAATATGAAGCATTGTGTATAACCCTAAACAGATATGCTACACGGCTATCTTACATCTTTTATTTTGCCTTGAGGAAATTGAGGATACCACTCAAAATCCAACTAACCGCTGCTAAGTCAAAATCAGTGCCATACATGATTAGGAAGAGTCAGACTCCTAAGATCTTCTCTGACCCTGGTCAGTACAGTCTGCCACAGCGACACATAAGGTCAAGTCGCTAAAAGCCCAGTCCGTCCTTGGTATAGGTCATGATACTAGTGAAAGGAGGTGGGTACACATATCCTACCATACGAGGTACAACGACAGTTGTCCCCTAATCTCATCACATATATAATCACCGAGACATGACCACAACCGTTCTCAAACTAAGGGCTAGGTATGACCACAGTCATCCTCCCTAAACACTTGAATTTAGGATGACAAGCACCCTGTATACTCATTAGTATGTGCTCTGAGTTTCCCTTAGCAATACTCGTTTCACCATCTGGAAAGTTCTGACACTCTGATGGATATATGGCACATGGCACTACATGATTAGAGTTTCACTTGATTAGTTATGCCAATTGGGTGAATTAAGGCTGCATCAAATAAGTGGACATACAAACCCTAATTCACTTCTAGGAAGCATATAAATATCACAACTTCAAAATATATAAAACATGTGAAACATAATTTCTCATCTCATTATCACATGGTACTATTCACTTACTATTCATGAGGCTACACTAGTCATCATATTATCACAAGACATAAATTCTTTTCACAATATCACAGGGTATCAACCCTTATCAACACAAGAGGATTACGCCTCATTCAGGGCTCAACCATGCCCAAAGGTCATTAAGACCATCATACTATCACAAGATATAAATCATTTTCACAATATCACATGGTATCAACCCTTATCAATAGAAGAGGATTACACCTCATTCAGGGCTCAACCATGCCCAAAGGTCATTAAGACCATCATACTATTCCCCACAAGATCATCATTATCTTTTCATGCCTTATAACAAGGCTCAACAACATCACTTATATATAATACACTAGATCAACACAATATTGCATTAATGAGCTAAGAGATATCCATAAACAATCATTGTAGGGTTATATTAACATTAATAACATTCCTTTATCACATCAACATGCAAGGAATCTAGATATGATTATCCCTCATCATATTCATAATGCACATGTTTATCATAAGAAAGTATCAACCATGTGGCTATGATAACCACCAATTAACACATTAAGGTTATGATCATGTTAAGGAGGTTATTCCACCATCATTACATCATATAAGAATGTTAAACATGAATAATCATCTTTATCTATTTTCATTAGAGTTAATTTCATAAGATAAATTATATAAATGTTACTAATCAACACTCATACCCAAACCCTAACTCACGGCATCCCCATTGGATCATGTATGCATAAGGTGAAGCATCACCATTACATTCCATACCATTCTCAAGTATGAACCCACACATAAACCAAGGTGTAACCATTGGGCTATAGCATACTAAGATTTCAATAACTGTAACAGAGTACTCCATGATTGCATTAGTCATTCAAGGACTATTCATACCCAATTACCATCATTTAGTTATATTAAAGCTAGGTATAACAAGCTATACCTCTCTAGGGTTACATATCAATACAATATGATTATCATCCCTTCTATTCATATGAGTGAATAGGTAAGACTACCTTATTAAGTGTAAAGCTCCATTTTTTCCATCATCAACCCATATCACCATACCACAATGTCACCCAGAACCATTGGATGTTTAAAAGGTAAGACCATTGGTTGTTTACATAAGTAAACATCTTGGATAAACCACCTATAAAGTCCTTGATTTGTGCTCTAGAAAGAGTCTTTCACCATCTAACCCTAGACATCCCTTGATTAAAAACACAAAAAGTTCCATTGAGAGTAGGGTAAAACCCACAATCGACTGTTCATTTAAAACAAGCCATCCATTGTCAACAAGTAAGCTCCTTAAGTTGATCATATAAAGAAAACCATATAAATCAAATTATTAAGACCAACATATTACATTATCCATCATTCCACTTTATTGGAGGAATAAATAGTAGATCTTGACCATTGGGTCAAGTTCATATGTTAAAACCATCAATTACAGTATAGGTCAGACCATTGCATCAAGTGGCCCAAGAAACCATTGGTCTAAGGCTTAATTGATGCTACAACTACAATGATTAATTCAAAATAGGTTGTAGAGACCTGATCCACCATTATTAGTGACCATTAGATCACCATAGGTTGTTAGATCAACACTATATTCATTAACCAACATCAAATATTAAGCTAATGTCATCATTGATTGATAACATCAATAGGGTACTTAATGGTTGATCATTAAACTTCTAATTGATCCAAAAACTAACCTAAGGGGTGAACGTCATTTGACACCCTTGGTCACCATAATCAGTTGTCATGAAGACAACACCATCATTTGTTGCAATTGTACCACCAATGGGGTCATGTGTTTATAGAAGAAATCCTCTTAAAACCCTAAAATTGACCATTGGTTGATAGGTACTTAGCACCTTAGGTTGTCAAACCAACATGATCCAAGTCATATTATACCTTAGGAATAATGTACACATGATCACAGGTTCATCTGGAACTGAAATCAGAATAGGGAACATTATAAAAATCGAAATCCAAGTCAAGCATAGCTTTTTAGTGCATGGATCATCATTTTCAAGCAAGAACATGATCTAGAAAGATTATGATAAGCAATAAACGTGGAGAAAGTTATAAAGCTTGCCTCTAATGAGAATATAAACCCCACATAGAAGAAAACTCAAGAAGGTAGGGTAGAAATCCAAGAATAAGCTATGAACCCATCCATCCAGCACCTATCTTCATCAAATGAGCAAACCCTAAGCATAAGGAGCAAGAATGGTAGGTTTTTAGAGCTTTAGAGCAATTTCTACCATGGAACAACATGGTTCTAACCTGGAGAAAGGTAGGAGGAAGGATAAAAAAATAGATAAATGGAGTAAAGAAGAGGATTCTTACTCTTTTAGGTCAAGATCACTAGTAGGAAGCTTTTTAAACCCTAAAAGGAAGTCAATTGCAACCCTAGATTCTTTTTCCAAGAAGATCCCCTCTTTCTTATTCCTTGGATATGAAATTCACAGAAGAACAGGGGGAGGATGTGGTTTGTAGAAGGAGGGAAGTGGTGGAGAGAAAATTGCTCATTTTGGTGCTTAGGGATAAGTATATGAAACTTTAAGATAAAGAAAAAGAAAAAGTTGAAGTTCTAGTATCTTTCCAAGTGTCCATGGCCTTAAACCATTAATAATATACAAGAACACACACACAAGAATCTCCCCCACCATCCATAGATACATTCTTATCTCTAGTTTCTTGAATTTCTAAGCAAAACAAATAATTCATTAGTTGATGGCTACTAAAGGTAGCTCATCCATGAAGGAGTAAACCCTAAAATACCCTTAGAGAAAACACCTTCAAACCAAGGATTAAATAGGTTCTACATGGCTTAACAAGCTCAAGAATTATGATAGAATATCTAAGGAATATAATGCAAGTGATAAATTGCAAAGAAAACCTCTCAATTGGGTAGATTGTAGAAAAGTCCAAAATGTGCATAAAATTGCATAACTTGCTCAAACAAGGTCCAAATTGGACCAAGTTTGAAAATTAAGCTTGGATTATAATTTCAAATCATATCACAAGGTTATATTAGGGTTATGAGAATTCAATTATGATAATTAATCTTATTCAACTCATTAAGAAAGTTTAGGGGCCTTATAGAGGTATTTTGTCTCTCTTGGATATTCCACCTGTTCTTTGGCACTTACCACAAGCTTTGACATAAGCATATACATCTTTGAATAGGATTGGACCAATAGAATCCAACTTGAAAAATCTATTTAGCTATTTTCTCTCCTCCAAAATGACCACCATAGGAAGAAGAATGGCATTCAAAAATAATGTCTGGGATCTCTTCTTTAGCTACACATCATCATCTTAGTCTGTCGGTTCCTTGCTTGAACAATAGTGGATCATCCCAATAGTAGAATTTGACATCATGTTAGAATTTCTTCTTTTGTTGATAAGTTATGTAAGGGGGAAAAGGCCAGTAGCATGGAAATCAGCAATGTCTACAAACCATGGTGCCTGAAATGTACCAACGACTTAGAATCATTCAATAGGAAGTGTATCATTTTTCATATCTAGTCATGCTGGAAAGGTAGTAAGAAACATTACTCACAATTCCCTTACTGTCCTTGATCTCAAGATCAAAATTTTAAAGTAATAAAATCCAACAAATCAAGCATGGTTTTGCATCCTTCTTATTCATCAAGTATTTGATTGTTGCACGGTCAGTGTAAACCATAACTTTGGATCGCATTGGATATTGTCTAACATTATTGAAGGCATATACTATTGCTAGCATCTCCTTCTCTATGGAAGCATAATTGATTTTGGCTTCATCCCAGGTCAAGTTGGCATAGTGTATTGCATGTAGCCTATTGTCTTTTTGTTGACCTAGTACTGCGTCAATTGCGTAATCACTAGCATCATACATCAACTCAAAGGGTGCATTCCAGTCCGACAACTAAATTTTTGGGACTGTGATGAGAGAATCTTTTAGCTTCCTAAAAATATCTTGACATTCATCATCAAACGCAAAATCCACGTCTTTGATAAGCAATGAACATAATGTCTTTTCTATCTTGAAAAAATCCTTGATAAACCTCCTATAGAATCCTACATGACCAAGAAAACTTTGGACATCTTTGACTGAAGTCAAAGTGGATATCTTTTATATTACTTCTACCTTTTCCCTGTCAACTTCAATATCTTTTTTAGATATCACATGACCTAGTAATACTCTGTATTGTACCATGAAATGGTACTTTTCCCAGTTTAGTACTAGGTTAACCTTTTCACAACACTCAAGGACTTTAGAAAGATTCAACAAACAATTATCAAACAAATTTCCACAAACACTAAAATCATCCATGAATATTTCCATAATATGCTTGATGAAATCAGAGAAAATGGTTATCATCCAACACTAGAAAGTTGTAGGAATGTTACAAAGACCAAAAGGCATGCATCTATAAGCATAGACACCATATAGCATGTGAAAGTTGTCTTTTATTATTAGGTGAGTAAATTGGCATTTGAAAGAATCTAAAATAGCCATCTAAATAACAAAAGTATGAATGATTGGCTAATCTCTTAACCATCAAATCAATAAGTTAGGGGAAAGTGGTCTTTATCGGTTGCCTTATTCAAATTTCTATAATCAATACACATACATCAGTGTATGGATATATGTGTTTGTATCAATTCCTCATATCCCCTTTTATTATATTTGCACCCCCTTTCTTGGGTACTACATGAATATCACTCACCCAGGGGCTATCACTTACGGGGTAAATGATACCTACATCTTTCAACTTGAAAATTTCCTTTTTTAGAATTGCAAGAATGTTTTGATTTAAACACCTAGGAGGTTCTACGCAAGATATCACATCATCTTCTAAATTGATTTGGTGCATGCAAATGGAAGGATTCATGCCTTTCAAATCATCAATGGAAGAACTAATTACTTATTTATGCAAACATAATTCATTAAGCAATTTGATTTCTTGTTCATCAGTTAAATTAACATTTATGATGATAGGAGATGTAGAATCAGGTTCAAGAAAAGCATACCTTAATCTCGGTGAAAGGGGTTTGAGTTCTACCTTTTTCTCCATGGTTGACTTGCAAGAATCATGCTCCAATGGTTGAGTACCTTCATTGGGTGGTTGTGGATCAGAAATAGAAGATGCTTCTTGTACTTTTGTAGTCATGGTAGTGTTCAACTCATTTTCTTCACAATAGTCTATGACAAAATCAAAAGAAATCTTTGTCTTGTTCTAGGAATTTGTCAAGACAATCAACTAAGCAAATGTCTTCAGTTTTAATTGGAGATTTCATTGCATCTAGAATATAAAATTCCATTGTTTCTTCTCCTACTCTCAGAGTGAGTCTGCCTTCTCTTACATAGACTATATAATTACATGTGTGAAGTAACTTCCAAAACATATAGGATTATATGGGACTTCATTCATATCCAACACACAAAATAGTAGGAATATAGAATTTTCCAACTTGAATAGGTACATATTCAATAATACCTCTTGGATATTTGATGGTGTGATCCTCAAATTGAATGTCCATCTTGGTCAGTTTCATGTCTCCAAGGTCAAGTTGTTCCCATAGTGCGGAAGGAATAAGGCTTATGTTGACTCCAAGTTCAACTAGACCTCTGTCAATAGTGGTGTCACCAATTTTGCATGGCAACGTGAAAGCACCTTGATCATCAAGTTTCTCTAGCAGTCTATTCTGGATAATGGAACCCATCCTCTCGGATAGCATAATGGTCTCCACTTGGTTGATTCTTCTCTTCTTAGTCAAGATGTCCTTGAGAAACTTTGCATAAGAGGGCATTTCAGCAATAACTTTAGCTAAAGGAAGATTGACATAGAGTTTGTTGTGCATATCCATAAATTTATGAAATTTGACATCATTTTTATTATGAGATAACATTTGAGGGAAATGAGTATTAGGCTTGCTAGAATAACCTGCTTGTAAGGATTCCGAACAAATTTCTTCCTTTGATTTTCAACTATATTTTTTTCATTTGTGCCAACAACCTCCTCAGATTTTCTCTATGAAGATGATGAAGATCCACCAATTATATCTCCACTCCTTAATGTCAAAGATTTGCATATCTCCCTTGGATTCATCTCTAGTTGGCTAGGCAAGGAACTAGAAGATGTTTTTTTATTGGTAAGAGCTTGTTGTGCTATCTGGTTCTCCAACATCCTTGAATGTGTAGTGATGTCGTTCACCTTGGAGGAAAGTTGTTGAATGGGATCTTTCATGAGCTATCCATGCTACCTAAAATCCTCATTTTTCTTCATTTGAGATGAAACAAAACCTTCTAAGAGGGATTCCAAATTTGACTCTGGTTGTTGTTGTTCATTGAAATTTCTGCTAACATTGTTGTTTAACCCTGTCGGATTGTTCGACATTGGTGGTCTACTCCCCAAATGTAATGGTTTTTGACCTTGAGGTTGTTGAGGATTTTGAGATTATTATTGCAATAAGAAAATTTTGGAGGATCACGCCAACCTGGATTGTAAGTGTTTGAGTATGGATTGTAGGGTTTCTTGCCTCCAAAATTTCCTATTACATTGCATTGCTCCATGGCCTCATAAAAAGGAGTAAATGACAGGTAGCTTGAAGAAGCTACTTGTCCCAAGGCTTCATTTGAGCCACAAATCATATGTACTGGCTAGATTGTTGAGTATTTAACCTTTCAAACTTTTGCGTGAGGGCGTATAACTTGCTGCAAGAAGATCAACGACATCTACACAATGCATGATGACTTGTTTCTCAGAAGCAACATAGGTTAAGGATGATATATTGCTCCTCTCAGAACTCCATTGGCAATGGTTGGTTGTCATGTTTTTAATAATTACATAAGCTTCCCTGTATAATTTATTCATTTGAGCTCCATTGGTTGCAACATCTACATACATCTTGGTGTTGTAGAATAGCATGTTGTAGAAGTTTGAAGGAGTAGTAAGTTTCTAAGGCTATGGTGAGGAAGAAGAATTTGAAGGTCCTTGAATCTATACCATGTTTCATAGAGTCTCTCCTTCTATTTGAGATAAATTTTTAAGTTGACTCTTCAACTAGGATATCTTGCTTGGCAAAAAATATTTAGCAAGAAAAGCTTTCAATAGTTCCTCCCAGCTTAAGATCTATTCCATCTACTCCATTTTCTTCGTTTAAAGGGAATGAAATTCCTATAATGGTTCCTAAGGCTATCAATGGTTTATCACAAAGGCTTATCAATTCTATACTCTCCCCTACAAATAAAAAGGAATTATACCTAGAGGTCAAGGATTCAGATATTGAAACTGAGGCTGGTAGTTTACCAGCCCAAGGGTTAAGATGAGCTTTCATATTACCCCTTGGAACGTTAGAGGCCTAAGTAACAAGATTATGGTCGTCTAGGAGGAGTTGAGGAGAGTTTTAGGTCAGATAATCATTCTTCTTGAGACTAAGATTAGAAATGAAAAATTTAATACTTTCATGGCTAAATGCTTTCCCCACTTTCTCTTTATTTCTAACCATTACTCCCATCCTTTAGGGAGAGTTATTGTTATTTGGGATCCTAATCAATGTGATATTCAGAAAATCACTACTACAAACCAACTTGTTCACTATGAAGTTATTTTGGGTAACTTGATTTTTTTTCTCTCTATTGTGTACGGGCACAATGAGGATAATGAGATGTCCCAGCTATGGAATTCTATATCTTCTATTGCTACTTTGATTGATGCCCCCTGGTTTCTTATTGGAGATTACAATGCAGTAAGGTTTGATTTTGAAAAAATTGGTAAGCTTCCCCCTACAAAGAAAGTTATGGAGGAGTTTAATGAATTTGTTCTGAATAACTCTCTCTTTGAACTTAACTTGAGTGGTTCCCCTTTTACTTGGGATAACCATCAAGAAGGTAGTAGATTTGTTACTTCTAAAATTGATAAAGTGCTTTATAATGTTGATGCTCTTAAGGATTTGATAGAGTTCTTTGGGTGCATTAAGTCTAATGGGGTCAGTGATCATAGAATTATCACTCTACATGTGGGAAATCCTTGCATTATTAAGTCTATGTTTAGATTCATCAACAATTGGGCTAATGAACAAGACTTCCTAGATATTGTTAGAAATGCATGGTCAATCAATATTGTAGGTTATGCTATGTTCAGAGTCTATCATAAATTATAATTGGTTAAAAATAAGCTTATCATCTGGAATCAAACTTGTGTTCACAACTACTTCTCTGATGCTAAAATTAAAATAAATCAAGCCCTGAAAGCTCAAGAGAATGTTGAGGCTAACCCTCCTAATGAATCTCTGAATTCTATTGTGATTGGTTTGACAAAAATAGCTCAAGAAGCAACTTTGAAAGAGGAAAACTTGATGAGACAAAAGTCTCGTGTGCAGTGGCTCAGAGATGGGGACTCCAACACTAATTTTTTCTACTCCTCTCTCCATACAAAAAGGAAAAGAAATAATATCCGTTCTTAAATAATTGATGGTTCATCTAGTATTGATTTAAGTTCTATTAAAGTCTACGCTTCAGATTTCTACAAAAATATGTTTAACAACAGTCATGTTGGTGGTGTGGTTAATGGTGATTGTAAAGGACCTAAGATCACTGATGTACATAATAAAATTCTTATGAGTCTTGTTACTCAAGTTGAAACTGATGATATCATTGACAAGCTTAATATTGATAAGGCCCCAGGTCCTGACGGGTTTAATGCAATTTTCTTAAAGAAGTCATGGTCGATAATTAGAACTAATGTTAGTGAAGTTATCCTTGAGTTTTTTAGAAATGGAAGGATACTCCAAGAGGCTAACAACACCTACATCACTCTGATTCCTAAAGAGAGAGATAGTAGTGATTTAAAGAACTAGCAGCCAATTGCCCTCTGTAATGTCTTGTACAAAGTTATCTCGAAAATCATGGCTAATAGATTATAGTTAATTCTTCCTGACATTATCAGTCCCAATCAATTTGCTTTTATCAAAGGGCATAGTATCGAGGATGCTATCATGTTATCCAATGAAATTATTCATGATTTTAACAGAAGCAGTTCTAGGAACAATATGTGTCTTAAAATTGGTTTAACAAAAACATACGATTCTGTCTAATGGAGCTACTTGGTTTCTATTCTTTATAGTATGGGGTTTCCTCTTACTTGGATCAGCTAGATTTGTGAATTCTTTACCTCTACCTCATATCAATTTTTGATTAATGGAGAGCCACATGTCAAGTTTAAACCTTCTAATGGGATCCAACAGGGTGATCCCATAGCTCCTTATTTGTTTGTAATTATAATGCAAGGTTTATCTAAAATGTTGAGTGATGATGTCATAAATAAGAAGTTGAATCCTATTAAGGCCTCAGATAATCTTTCTATGTCTCACATCATCTTCACAGATGATCTTATGGTGTTATCTGAAGAGAATATTGAAAATGCAAATGATATCAACTCTATTCTCAAATCTTTTGGTGAAGTGTTCGGTCTCAAGTTGAACTCTAACAAAAGTTCTATCCTCTTTAGTAAAGGCTCCCCCAAAACTCAGATTTTAAATGTACTTAATATGAATGAGTGTGTGTTTCCTACAAAGTATCTGGGTATTCCTCTTTTCATATGGAAGCTCAGAAGTCATGACTGCACTCCTCTTATTGACAAAGTAAAGTCTAATCTAGATGGATGGAAGGGCAAAACTCTTTCTTTAGCAGGCAGATGTGAGTTGGTCAAATCTACTCTATCAACACTGCATATTTACTAGTTTTCTTCTTTCCCTCTACCAGATTCTATCTGCAATCAGATTGATAAGATTTTCCATGATTTTTATGGGGTAAATCTGAGAATCAAACGAATCTTGATCTTGTCTCCTGGGACAAAATTACACTCCCAAAAGCTGAAGGAGGCCAGGGTATTAGGAAAACAAAGGATATTTCTATTGCTTCTTCTTGCTTGAATGAATGGAATCTTACCTCAAAGAAAGATATTCTTTGGGTTAAATGGATCAGTGAGAAATACTTGAGGAAGCAGACTTTCTGGTCAGTCACTCCAAATTTCATTTGGTCGTGGGTGATTCAGAAAGCCCTTAAGTATAGGTCCACTATTCTATGTGATATAAACTTTATTATTGGCTATGGAGGTAATAATAAACTATGGTTGGATCCCTGGATCAAGGAAAAAGTTCTTATTGAAGATCTCATTGGTAAGGATTCTTATCTCAAATTTGGCTTAGCCCATGACTGCTTAGTCATCTCTATTATAATCAAATCTGCATGGACGATTGTGGATAATAGATTCAACTTGAAGCGAAGTAATCTCATTACTGATTATCCTCCTCCTCGTAGAGGTTCTGACTCAATTGTGTTCAAGGATGTTGATAAGCCTAAGCTAAAGGATTTCTAGAACAATAAACAATCCTCTACTGACGAAATTCCCTTCCTTAAATGGCTGTGGAAAGTCAACATGCCTCCCCATTGTATTGTTTATATCTCGGAAGCTTTTCTTAACAAGTTACCCACAAGGGATTATGTGAGAAGATACGATTTCCAAACTGGATCTATTTGTTTCCTCTATTTCAATGATTATGAAGACTCTAATCATCTCATCTTTGGGTGCAATTTTGTCAACGGTATCTACTCATTTGCTCTCAAAGAATTCAATTTTGATCTCTCTTACTCGAGCTGGTCTGATGTCAGTAGTTTTGATGAAGATAGGGCCAAAGCTTTTCTTTTGATACATTACAATACTTGGAAAGAAAGAAATTTAGGTGTGCATAATAATAGGTCAAATACTGCTGAGGTAGTTTGGAGCATAATCAAGGGTGATTTTTCCTATTTATCAGTGTTACCCCCGTGAATACCTCTATTTTAGTTTGTTATTTTCTTAAGAGGTCTGCTCCACTTTGGACTGATCCATTAGCTTCTAATGAGTGGATTTTTCTTCACTCCATTTTTTGTTGTTTTCAGTTTGAGCTCTTGTATAGATTCCCTTCATATAGATCTATATATTTCTTTTGCTACTCAACTCTTTGTTGAGTATATGCTTTGTACAACTCTTTAGAAAAAATACAAAAAAAGTACCATGTGTTTTGCTGACCAAAGAAAAAAAAGTTAGAAGAATGTACCTCTTCATGTTTAAAACACAGATGCAAAATTATGGGTAAAAACCATAAGTAAGATAAGACTGAATCAATTAAAGAATATGCCTCCTCATGTTTAAGATTGTTAATCTGATTATGGGTGAAAAACTCGATGTAAGATAAGATCATGTCAGATCAGATTCTGAATAAATAATTAGGCCCTACTCATGAACACTTTTATGGAATGTTGGTGCCTTATGAGCCCCTTTACTTTATGGGTTCGAGCCCAATCATGTTCACTTTCAATGTGTTCAGATGATTATTCACTTTCAGTGTGTTCGGTATGTTTATGTTCTTGTTCACTTTTAGTGTGTTCAAATGACTATTCACTTTTATTCTATTTGATATGTTTATGTTCCTATTCACTTTCAGTGTGTTCAGAAGACTGTTCACTTTTAGTGTGTTTGGTGTGTTTATGTTCATTGAGTAGGTTCCCTAATAAGCTATATTTAATTTTTATGCAAGTTTATATCAGTTTTAAAAGTCTTATGTTAAGTTATGTTTGTATATTTACTGAAACCCAACCACTTACAATCATTTTGTCGAATGCATGGTTGGGGGTGTGACACCCACAGGTTAGGAGCAAGCTTAGAGAATAAACCCATCGAACGTGCAAGGGCTATCTCAAGGACCTATGTATGAGTTCAAGACCATGGTGGGGTGCCATCTATACGATCCAAGGAGAATCAAATTATATTTTAATCTTATTATGTATCAAGTTCACTCGTTGTAAGCTTTATAAAAAGAATATGTATGAGAATCAATAAAAGCATATCATGTGTAAAGTTTTTTTTATTATTGCAATGAATGAAATATGGTGTTTGTGACGTTCCTCGAATGTGGTCTTTATGGTCCATGCTTCCACGATGTTGTTTTCTGGATTGCACTTGGGGGATGTTACAAGCATCATTTATTGAAGTCCTTTCAACTGTGGCAAGTCCATCATAAAAGGTGGTTACAAAAATCCTTTGGTGTATTTGTGATGAGGGTCTTCCTTTGATACTTTTGGTATTATTCTCATGCTTTCTGCAAATTCTCACTGTGCTTCTTCCTGAAACCATTGATCTTGTGTCTGTTGGTGCAAGATCATTTCTATCAGGTAGACCTTGGTGATGAAGGCATAAACAAGAGGTCCCCATCTATTAATACTTTTATTCTTCATGGAGAGATACCATGACAGGGCCTTCTCCCCCAGAGAAAAGTTGAACCCTTTACATTAGATCACCTCTTGTGGTACCCTATTCATGTTTAGGTTGTCAGAAATGTTCTTGTAAGTATCAAAATGGTGATAGGGATTTTTATCTAGAGGGTTGCCACCAAAAGTCTTTCCTTGTATCACATAAATGAGGGATGGATTTAACTCAAAGTTAGCAGCATTGAACCTCAATATGATAATGGGGTTCCTAGACTCATTGGCATGGATAGGAAACAAGGATCTAAGAGATGGACCCCCATCTTCTTCATCATTGTCTCATTATGTGGTCTTGGAGGAACATGAGGGTGAGGCCCTTCTGCTTCATCAAAATGTTGTTCATCTTCTTCTTCATGTTCCTGATCTTCATTGCAATCTTGAGCGTTCTCATCCAAGTTTTGAGAAATTCACTAAGGAGGAGGCATGCTTTTGTGAAAAGGGAAAAGTGATATGAGTCACTGTAAACTTCTTGAAATAAATCATACGGTCAAAGTTAGGAACCAGACACATGAAACAAGGTTTTCTAGATGAAAAGAGTTATTGGATCTAGGGTGTGTAGTTAAGTCTAGTACTAGACATAAGGCACGAGTGTATGCTAAGTAAACCTTGGGTTCTTAACAATGCTGGTTTGCCTTTTCCCTAAAATGATGCCAAAAATTGATCATCTTAAATCGCATGTCCAAAAAGGAGTAGACATAGAGTAATCAAACTTTACATTTGTAACCCAATACACAACAATGATAATGGGGCCTTGTGTAGTAATTAAGGTCAATATTAAGGACAAGGGTGGTAACTATAAAATATCCTAATCCTTGTTTTCGTCATTCCTAACCAAAAGCAAGATATATGTTCCTTATAGTACAAAGGCAACCAAAATATGACGTAACAAACAAAAAAAAGTAAACCTAAATGAAAAATCCAAAACTGGAACGAGAATCAGTAAGTGTGTTTTCAAATATATGGATGGATGAAAACTTGGATTGGGTTTAACCATCTAATATCTCTCACCAACATTCAATACCCATACCCAATGTATACCCTTAATGAACTTACAAGAAATCATCATAAGTGTTTATTCCCTCCTCTCATGAGTTTAGGACAAATCTAGATCATAATATTATATCTCTCTCAAGATGGGAAACAAATAATCAACATAAAACCATATGATCAATATATTTAGCATTCCAACATGTCATACATTCATACTACTCCTTAATTCTTAAATATAGGTTAATACAACTCTCTCAAGGTATTAACAATTAAACAAGACAAGATGGTGTCTAATCATGAAAGTGAATCATTAAGAAGAACAGTATAGAGATAAACATTCCCAAGAGTGCATACAACAATGGATAGAATTATTTACATGTTTGGAGAGCCATAGTGGCACACCCATCCAAGAATATCAACTAGACACTCATACTGGTGAGTGACATTGTAGATTGGAAAGAGTACAATGACATGGTGATGGGTGGAGGAAGGAAGATTAATGGACTAGAGGAGAAGGAAGAAGATACCTTAAACAAAAACCATATGAATGTAAAGTTGGTGAAGACCTCCTTCTTCACTAGACCCAATGATGGAGCAGCAACAATAAAGTCTAGTGGTTTTTCTCTCTCTTGAAGAAGTTAAGAATTTTGGGATGACAATGGATATTAATGGAAACTTGAATCTCATCTTTAATTTTGGTGGTTGATGGATCTGGATTGGAATTGCTAGCACTTTGTGGCGGAAGACTCCACTGCTCACAATGGAACAATTTTCTTTCTATTTATAGGTGTGTGCCTATACGCGAGGCACCTAAGTGTAAGATACTTGTTGTGCTTGTTGGTATATATGCCCATAGAGCCATCCAAAGTGATTGCATAGAGTCAGATATTAATTAATCAATTAATACGATTATTTGGTTAATTAATTAATTCCAAAATATTTTAATTAACCCACGAGCATTTTAATTAACGCAGTCTTTTTGTTTACCGATGGGTTTAGGAAACCCTACTTCCTTTCATCTCCTATTTAAAGGAGCTTGACGGCCGATATCTTTACAAGATATTGAGAGAGACTTTTTAGTTTATGCTCATGTACGTAAACCCTAGCCGTCACCATTCTTAGGAGAGAAAGGAGAGCATCGTGACGCTAGCACGTCATTACACAAAGACTACTCCTTCCTGTCGGCTTAGGAAGCATGACGTAGAGTTCCAGTCCATCTACGTGGATAAAGTAGAGACACAGACACAGAGACGCTTGTGTTCGGAGGATGTCAATGAACGTCCATACATGCTACAAACGGTGTACATCACCACACGAAAGGAGCACCGTCAGATCTTCCCGCGACGCATTCGGAAGATGAAAGAGAAGTATCATATGTGTAAGCTAGCAGTGTTGCACACCATCGTGCAGTGGAACGTTGTCGGACTTGCTCCGTGACAAGGTATATCCCACAAACACTCTTTTTGAATATGCTATTATCGACGAGATCCGGTTGCAGGTTGTGTGGATTTTTTTTATTGCTTCTACCACACAGGTTTCCTCCACAAAGCCCAACAGTGCTATCGACCTTAGAGCATGTGCCTTGAGTCTCATGTCATAACTAACTATGGTGGCAACATCATTTTTGTATAGGACTTGTAGGTCAATGGGCTCATGAAGTTATTAGTTAGTGGTTTATTTAGGTTGTTCTCTAATTGGATCCCTGTCGGTTGACAAGAATGCTAAGGAAAACCAATGAGTTGTGGTGTCATTGGACAACATTCCTGACTGATCATCATTTCTTATGGGTTGACGGGCTGCAAAACCATCGGGGTGATGTACTTTGTCCTCCTTCCAGCGATGGTTTTTGGGTTTGGTTAGTTTTAGGGTTGTCGGGATGCAACCTCATTAGGCAACCAAGTCATTGGTCCAGCATGCCATCGAGCTTACTTCTCCATCGGTAAGTGGCTAAAGCTCAACCTGAGACTTGAATGTAGGCCTTTGTTTGGGTAGTTGGTTGATTTCCCATCAGTCAAGATAAGCTCCATTTCCATCGATTGGAACCTAATGGCTTTTCTGGAGGATTACATTGGCCTATTTGCTTTTATATAAGAGGTCCATCAGGCTTTAACCGACAATGAGGTTGAGTTAAGTGATTACCTACAATCATAAAAAAAAGGTAAGTAGGGAAGTGATTATTCATCTATTTCTATAAAAGGGAGATTTATAGAGATAAAACCTAAAAGCTAAAAGAAATGAAGGTAAATAGGCATGTAACATCCACAAAATTGAATAATACCATTGATTCTAAGAATGATGAAACCTATGATTTTTCCATCTAAGATCTTGAAAACTATGTTGGACCATCTTGTACTATCAATAATTTAAATATAGATCTAGAAATCACAAGTTGATCCCTTTGATAATGAAGGGTTAGGTCATATTATGAACAAAGTGCGGAACCATTCATTGAACATGTTATTGAAAATGATCTTGTAACTTGATACTAGTCTTGAAACCTTGAAAAAATAAAATATTAATCATGGATGTAATAACATACATAAGTTAAATAATGAGACTTAAAAACCATCATCTGATTGTTGTGATCCCTAAATGATGATATACCTATTTTGATGCATGTGTATTGTTTTACATGGCATGATTTGATAATGTTTATTCGAATTTACCAAGATCTTAAATCTGAATCTCAAAGGCACACATTCTCCTCCTCTTCACATCAACTATGATATTTTCTATTGTGTATTATAAGAATGAGTCCACATGATTGGATATATTACTTGTTTGAGCTACATCATTTTCTACTGAATCAAATTTTGTATTATTTATATTTACTTTGATAGAACCTGAAACATAAGATATAATTACATCATAAAGGCTTTGTTCTCATGTGCACCTACTTGTATCTTGGGCTAAGGAGACAACCTTATTATACCTACCTATATGTTGGGGTAAGGGTGCAAGTCTCGGTGCACCTGCCCGTATTTTGGGGTAGGGGACGCACTTTTGGAGGGTACCTTGACATTTCTCAAGTAGTAATTAATCATTTGGGTATATCTTATGGTATTTTGGTGCTAACATTGGCCCTAGTGGTAATTTCCTCTAAAATGTAATTGAATTTGTAAATTAAGGATGTCTTTTATACAATTGAATATTCTTGACTTTTATTTCATCTCTTGTGTTTATATTAGTTTTTTCCAAGCATTATATTATTTAATCCTATAAGTTTATTTGATTATTACAACATACAAACATATTTACATTGATTGTGTCCTATTTTAATGATTTTGGGTTTATAATGACATTTTCCAAGATCATGCTCCCATCATTTTGGATATCTTTGAGAACTATGAACAAGCTCCACAAATAACAACTTTATGGGATATAGTAATGCTTTTAGAATGTATCAAGTTTCTAATTCTTGTATCTTTCATATAATGTTGGATTCAAACCCATTTTGTAAACCTTTTGGTTCAACATCAATACGAGAAAAGTTCTTTTTCAGTTATAACATATGCCATGTATAATCTATGGGTTGCTCAGAGAAAGACACTTCAATCCATTTAACACTGTCTATCTAGGTAGTTGGATTGGGAGTGGGGGGAAGGATCTTTGAGAAAATGGTTAGAGTTTTATGGGTCACACTAATGTCCTTGATTGGCCCATCTATATACAGTGTTGATGTCTCCGACATGAGGTGGTAAACGGTGTTATGGAGATGAAACTTGAACTAATTGACTTCCCACTCAGCCATGTTGGTTTGGTGCTCAAGGAAGCACACCTCAAGGGAGGAGAGAAACTTTAGGGTGATTTCCACATATGTTGCCCAACCACCAAAGAAGGGGTGGTTGATCATCATTCCTTGCCATGTACAAACTTTTTGCATATTTATAATGAAGGAGATCCTTTCAATGAAGGCCTAGTCAACATGCCTCGTGTCCTCAAATGTATGATTTTGAAGCTGAATGCAACACTCTATATACTCATTGCATCCATGGATGATGCGAGTTGCATTGGGGATGAGTTGATGTGAGAAAATTATAGAGGAGGATTCTTCTTGGTAGGGACACTTTCTTGCCATTAGAATAGATAGAAAGAGAACGATCTTGGTGTAGTCGTGCCACCCAATTGTCAAAGAAGCTTGCTAAGAGTTTTTTTAGGGGTATTTCTAGATAAGTATTTTCTCTGGTGTGGATATGATATAAGAATCACCCCTATTTACATATAGGATCCACAAGCTATCAGTAAGAATTCAGTGACACTGACTTGATAGTCAATGGGCTAACACTGACACCCATATAGTTGGTACTGAGACTCCTCAATGGTTGATGGAACTGGCCCACTGATAACCTAAGTTGGTGTTACCAACACATGTTAGTGGTACTGACATTATGTGAAAGTTGTGTATTGACACTTGAAACTACTTGATGCATGCATTTATTGAATGCTAGGCCATGAATTCCTCCTTCCGTCTCAGTAGAACCCATCGCAGGGACGATCCCATCAACATTTCCATGTAGCATGTTTGCACCATTGATATAGTCAGCCAAAGTTACTCTCTATGGTAGCGGCTAGCATGTCAGTGCCACCGAGATGTTACTATGAATTCCTAAATCAAATCTAGAAAAGTCTTGATGCCATCGATAGGGTTGTCGCTGCCACCGAGATTGTCTTGTCATTTCCGTGTACATAGATTAAATGAGTCATGGAATCTTTTGTACTTGCAGATAAACTAGATATTAACCATATATAAGATAAAATGGTTCAATAATGGTGAGAGCACATAAAACAAGATCTATAACAAATATAAATTAATTTACCAAAATAATGGGTTCATCCCACTAAGATTCCATGTTTTATATCCTAGGCTCAACATGATGCTTACCTCTATCCTAGGTTGTCTCAACATGATGAAGAATGACTCAACAATTTGAATTCTATCATACCATCATCAATTCCAAACATGAGGTATCCTCCTAAAGATATGATTACATTAGTCATAGCTTATAACTACCTTCTCAATAGTAGTTTATATCCACACATTTATTATATGTGCATAACCACTAAGTTATCTAGATACATAAATTTATCAACTTTTAGTAGGATATCTTAACATATACCAATGGTCTCACGATGAAATCATCTGCTCCTTCAATCCTAACTTCTTGATTTGGCAAGTGGCATAAGATTAATGCTTTCCATAGAATCCCATGCTACTTCTTTGAACTTACTACTGCCTATATAATTGGTGATATTGAAATGCCTGAGATATTTTTTCCTTGGTAACAATCTTTCTTTAATCATTGCACTCATCACCTCATCGAATTCTATGATGATCATGTACTTCTTGAAAATGTTTATACATTTTTAAAAAAAATTCCATTCTATATTTTTTTAATACATGCTATTTGGTGTGGAAACTGGTGTGGAGCCATGCCTATGTGAAGCTGTATACATCTTATTGGGGATCTCCTCCCCTAAGCTTAAACTAAAATATCCACCTATGGTGCACCCGAAATGGATCTCTCATCTTGAATTGGTAGAGTATGTGAAGTTGTACCATCCTATGACAACTCCTTCTCACTATATATGAAAATGAGTTTTTCTTGATGGTTATTGTGTGGAACATTAGTATCTTCCATGAACCTTGGATATCTAGATTTTTGTAGATATGCAATGTTAGTTGCTAGTTGATAAATTTTCATCTCTTGGATTTTTATTTGAGACCCCTGATTCTACCGCTTCCTTTGTGTTTAATGATAATATGTCTTGTTTTTATTCATGAATTCCTGAACATGTATTCTAGTCTAAGAAGATAGTTGGGCCCTCATTATTTTCGGTTTTGTTGAGAATTGTGCAATTTTTGCTATTGTGGAGGTCGTTTCACTTGTAATGGATCTTGTTGGAAATTGTTGGGATCCTCCCAAGAGAATTTCATATTAGTATGTCATGGGTACTGATCATTATGATGTTCTTGGCTTGCTGCATAAACACAAATTCCTCCTCATTATCCTTAGATTGGCGGGATTTCATTTCTCCTAATTGCAAGATTGATTCATGGTCATATTTTTCAATATTTCTTGACATTTCTTAGATTTATTGTTCTAGAAAAATCTGGACCCTACATTATCAAGTGTGATCCTCTCCCGTTGGTGTAGGACACAATAAAATACTTCACCTTGGTTAAAGAGATCAATGTCATGGTGTAGGACCTTCATGAGCATGTCATGGTAAGTTCCCATGCTTTAGAATATCATTCATTGGGATGTCACTTAAAGTCGTGAATCTTCCCTAAACAGATTCTACTCTAAACTCTAGAACCATCTGCTCATCCCTTCCACAAGAGAGAATAGATATGGTTTTAAATAAATCACATTTGGAGCCACCGTGGCAACCTTTAGAGTGTCACATCTTTCCAAAAATATGTTGATGTGTTACATCAGATCTTCATTGGTGTGATCATGGAATGCCTAAGACTTCACGAAAGCCAACAGGCTTGGATTCCTCTAGTAGCTTCCTATATTCGCAACCTATCACTTAGTTGGAACCAATTGTACAGTGGTGGAGGTTGGTTTAATTATTTTGTTGATTATCTATTCCTCATCTGCCCCTACATGGTCATCATCATCCCCATGATTAGACATTTCTAGTTCTACTAGTTGAATTACTAGTTCCTTTGGGTCAACCACCTATTCCTCTTAAGTCTCAAGTTGTACTACTTGTGTTGGAGGTGGTGGTGGTGCTGATGAGTCTGGACTTTCTTACTCAGTGGTATGATTGCAGGCCATAAACTAGTACATGGAGCAAAGAAGAGATGTTAGAATCACAATGTAGTAAAGTTTAGTGCCAAAACTTTTACACAAAATATTGAGTAAAAAACCCAAAACAAATGAGAAGTAATCTAGAGAGACCCGTCTTAACACTCATAGTTCTACTCTTTCCAATTTTCTGACAATGGTGACAAAAGGTTGACACATTTTCCATATGTGTAGACATAAGTGTATGTGTAGATGTAATACCAGAATTTGAGTTTCAAGTATCACACTTTGGTAATTAGAGGCTAGAGACTACTACTAACCAATACCAAGTCAGTTAGACCGATGAAAAAAATTGAGTTGATTCATTGCAAATAAAAAACTAAATTTTGAACATGATTAAGAAAGTTGTTTGAAATTAGATAGATGGATTCTCTAGGATAAAGTATTCACCATGATGCACCTTATACTTCATTTCTTCTACCAAAAAACGAATTATAGTTTCTTAAAAAATTAGGGATCTGTAATTTACATTACCCACTTTTGTAGTGTAATAAACCATTTAGTCTAGTCAAAAACTCACTTTTGCATTGTTCATAGAAAATAATAAATGATTAACTTTCTCTCTCTAGAGACTAAACCTCATATTAATTACATTGCATTTGTAATGCATTATTTATTGTATTATTTATCATTCTTTCGAGCACTTGTTCCCTCTTTTGAAGTGGAAAAGCATCTCAAGCATGCACATGGTGATCAGTCATGAATATGAAAAAATGAAGCACATTATCATCAAAATTCAAAGCAATGGCATTCAATTCTGAATAGAAATCATTGAGTGCAAATTAACTCCAGGTTACTCCCAGGTCCTAGAGAAGAGAAGACTATCATTGCATATTGAACATGGTACCACAACAAATTTAGAAGAAGGAAGATATGAAAAAAAAACTAGATAGAGTCATGCAACTGTGAATATTGATAGTCCCCTCTGAAGATGGGCACAAAGGAATAAAATTTTCAGCTACAAATCACTCCTCAAAGGTACAAGGATGATCTTTTCTCCATGATCCCACCTTTTCTCCTCTCCTCCTTTCAGTCTAGGGTTGACTATGCAATCATCTCTGATGTGCTATTGATGAGCTATCATGACTTGGGCTTTAATAACCCTGAGTCACCAATGAAAGATTTGCAATGTTAATTTCAACTTAAGAATCATGGACATCCAACTTTTACATTAGTGCCACTGATTTCCTTATATCCTTGTCTTATCAGAAGTGAATTGGTACCAACAATAGGGATGTAAGTGGAACCAAGTTATTACTGTAAGTCTTGAGATGCCTCTCAATGGCACCGAGATGAATCTCAATGCTCTTGACTTTTGTCTGAGCTTTCTAATTTCTAATGCATATTGGTGGTATCGAGATGGACCTTGGTAGTACCACCGTTCTGGATATATCCAAAAGACCTAAATTGTAGAGTACTTTAATTAAGTTAAGATATAAAATGATAATTTTGTGCAAAAAGAACGTATAAAGATGAAATTGATGCACACATGTTTTATAGACTATTTTTGCATAATATGTGTGACAACACATATCTTTAAGAACAAATACCGTGAAAAACATCATAATTTCTTATATAATAATGACAATTGTGTGTGCATCAATGTGGCTTGGCTGCTAGTCTAGACAAGTTGTAGGTTGAGACTTGTGAGAAACACTAAGAAAGGAGATGGGTCTCCATCATCCTCTTTCCTCACAAATAGCAGTGTGAATCCTAGGGTTTCCAATTGATTGTTAGAGTTTCTTTCTTATTTTTTCTTAATATAAACTCATAATGTTGGTCATTATGCATATCACACTCATATATAAGACTTAAACCTACACCACATCCTCACAAACAACATTTTTAAATGAATACCAAGGTCAATTCAGCACATTAGTAATGTTTAGCTGTGTTTTTCATCTCCACATAGACCATGACTAGGTGTGGCATCTATGACTTCAAAAATGAATGCTTGATTACTACAAAACAACATCTTATACTACATTGACTTACATTACAAGACAACTGAAAATAATTGTAACTTTATTTTGTTAGTAACAAAATTAGAGTTGAGAAACAACCAAGTGTTCCTCATGTTAAACTCATATACCATGTAAATATTCATGAAATGAGCAATTCATAGAAAATTTAGATTAAGCAGAAGATTTTATTACGATGGATCCTTTGAAATAGGAAGATATACATTACAACATGCACAAGGATATCGTAACAATACTTAAATGTCCACTCGACAACATGTATCTTATGTGGTGTTTGGACAATAATGAGGTCCAAAAAAGTCCTATCCTCCATAAATGGATTGGGATTATGAGATATGTTTTTGTTGTTAATTATGTTATGCATTTGGACAACAAGGTGTGCGAAGAAGTTTCATGGTGCAATGATGGTGGTTTGGTGGTCAGGAGGATTGTGTCGCATGAAATGATTTTGTATGGAAGAGGTGATCTTTGACATGACACCAAGATAGGGGGAGACAATTCTAAGGATGCAAAGATTTTCCTTTAGTGTGAGGACTTGGAGTGATACATTTGAGGTGGTTAACTAAATCACAGCTAGAAGGCAAGAGAGGAAGTTGAATGTTGAAAAAATATTCTAAAGAATGAGAGGAGTATGATAGGGGTAGTGTTGTTATATGAATGAGTAGAGATGTGGGCGGGCAGTTTGGATTTGGTCCTGACACCCCTTTTCTCAGGATGTCCTAATAGCGATATAGACCACATATACATAATCTTTTAACACTTTTTGCTTCTACAATTCATATCATGTAGGGGTACTTTTGTAACTCCATTTAGACATTTTTTATCTACGCTCGCTCAGTATTCGAGTACTATAATGAACCTCCCTTCCCTATTCATTTCCTCGCCCTCCCTACTCCTCATTCGTCTTCCTTTCCTCTACTCCTTCCTTCTCTCCCTTCCTTTCCTCCTCCTTCTCTTCCCATGTTTCTTCTCTCCTAATTCATGTTCTTTTCCTTGCCCTCCCTATTCTTCATTCATGTTCCTTTTCTCTACTTCTTCTTCCTTCTCTCCCTTCCTTTCCTCCTCCTTCTCTTCTCATGTTCCTTCTCTCCTCATTTGTGTTCCTTTCCTCGCCCTCCCTGCTCCTCATTCGTGTTCATTTCCTCTACTCCTTCCTCCTCTCCATTCCTTTCCTCCTCCTCCTTCCTTCTCTTCCCATGTTCATTCTCTCCTCCTTCCTTCTCTTCCCATGTTCCTTCTCTCCTCATTCGTGTTCCTTTTCTCTCCCTCCTTGCTCTTCATTCATGTTCCTTTCCTCTAGTCTGTCTTCCTTCTCTCCCTTCCTTTCCTCCTCCTCCTTCCTTCTCTTCCCCTATTCCTTCTCTCCTCATTCATGCTCCTTTCCTTGCCCTCCCTGCCCCTCATTCATGTTCCTTTACTCTACTCCTTCTTCCTTCTCTCCCTTCCTTTCCTCCTCCTTCCTTCTCTTCCCATGTTCCTTCTCTCCTCATTCATGTTCCTTTCCTCGCCCTCCCTATTCTTCATTCATGTTCCTTTCCTCTACTCCTTATTCCTTCTCTCCCTTCCTTTCCTTCTACTTCTTCCTTCTCTTCCCCTATTCCTTCTCTCTCCATTCGTTTTCCTTTCCTCGCCCTCCCTGCTCCTCATTCGTGTTCCTTTCCTCTACTCCTTCTTCCTTCTCTCCCTTCCTTTCCTCCTCTTTCTTCCTTCTCTTCCCCTGTTCCTTCTCTCCTCATTCATATTCCTTTACTCTACTCCTTCCTTCTCTCCCTTCCTATCCTCCCCCTTCTTTCTTCTCTTCCCATGTTCCTTCTCTCCTCATTCATATTCCTTTTCTTGCCCTCTTTGATCCTCATTCATGTTCCTTTACTATACTCTTTCCTTCTCTCCCTTCCTTCCCTCCTTCCTTCTCTTCCCCTATTCCTTCTCTCCTCATTCATGTTCCTTTCTTTACCCTCCCTGCTCCTCATTCGTGTTCCTTTACTTTACTCCTTCCTTCCCCCTCCTTCTCAATTGTGTTCCTTTCCTCACCCTCCATGCACCTCATTTGTATTCCTTTCCTCTACTCCTTCCTTCTCTCCCTTTCTTTCCTCCTCCTTCTTCTCTCTCTGACCCTATTCCTTCTCTCCTCATTCGTGTTCCTTTCCTTTACTTCTTCCTTCTCATCCAAGACCTCTCATTAGGGATTGAATAGTTTTACCGCTGAGCTACAAATACTTTCTTGTCTACTAGCGTGAGCATATATATATATATATATATATATATATATATATATATATATATATATATATATATATATATATATATATATATATATATATATATATATATATATATATATATATATATATATAGGCTAAAAGAATTGTGAACCCGAGTACATGTAGCTTGCATGTACCTACCTTCATTTATGATAATTGTAAAATTAAACTACACTATCCAACCTTATGGATGTGGTATATACCACTTAGATAAGATGTGTATCAAAAATCACCAACATATGATATTCATAGATCATCCAATGAAACAATTTGTGTCTTACCTAATCAAGGGTAAGTTGTAGAAATTACAGAAGTTATTCGATGATATATTGCTATATCTCATAATCTATGTGAGATATTGGTATAATTTTTTAAATACATGTAATCTATATAATTATGAGTCAATCCATATGGTTGGATTTTATTAACATGCTCCACATATGTCATTTTAATGGCTGGTACACATAACTTACATGTACCGGCCGGTACACACTTCCTAACCTCATATATATATATATATATATATATATATATATATATATATATATATATATATATATATATATATAGAGAGAGAGAGAGAGAGAGAGAGAGAGAGTCAGGCTAGAATACACTCGAGTGTACGGATCGCACGAATACAGTCAAGTGTGTTTGCATATCAAGACTATTTTTTGCAAAATGTAAACCGTTGATCTTCACCGTCATACTATAACTAGGCTACATATAAATTTTGAGCCCATTTGGATGAGTGTAAGTCACTCATCCAAGGGCAACAAAATCGACGCGCGAAACTAATTTAAAATGCATAATTTTTGCGGTCTTCATAACATGAGCTATACATATCCAAATGTGCTCAAATTTTGCGTATGAGTTGTTCACGATATGTTTAAGAAGATCAACGGTTTAGATTTTCAAAAAAAAATATTGCATCATGAAAACTACTTGAGTGTATTCCGCTCCGGATACACTCGAGTGTATTCTAGTCTGACTATATATATATATATATATATATATATATATATATATATATATAATGATACGTTGCAGCTATGTTGCCGCATCCAACTGGAACACACTATCTTGTAGTGCGCTCGCAAGAATATGCCTCAAAGATGCCCAAAAGATGCCATTTTTGGAGCTGAGATTTGTTCAGGACGTCCTGAGGAATACCCCTTAGGACTGGATCTTTTCGCGTGGGTGGGAAGGTTGTGGTTTCCTTTGCGGGACTTAGGAGGGGCACTGACAGGTTGGACAACTCTGTTGAGGCAAACTCAACTTATGCACTGTGAGTAGGCATCATAGAGTTTTAGTAAGTTTACCATTTGAGTTTGTTATACGAGCTCGTTGATAGGGTTGCCCAACCCTAGCACACCAACACCGTGGCGCTGGAAGAAGGAGGTGGAACACATAACCTTCTTCCTTAGAGACAACCATACTTGTTGCTCATTCATACACAAGGAAGCTAACAAGGCGGCCTCCTCGTTAGCTGAACAAGCACGACAAGACAGGCCGCAAACCTGGAGTGCGGCGAGACACCTACCGAGGAACGCCTTGGAGTTCTGCCTTGCAGACTCACGAAGAGCACGTTACTAGTTAATTTAGAATTAACATATTAGTGGGAACTTTCTAATCACATGTACATCTATACATTTTCTGTGACCTATAGCCTTTTTCTTTCTTCCCTTTGCCTTGTGTTGTCTTTCGATCTGGGTCACGGACCGTGTTAGCTCGCCGAGGGGACGACATGAATAGAGATCCCCTCATTAATCCCAAAATAGAAAAGCTTGGTTGGTCATGTAGATTATTCTAATGAGTTCCATGATCTTCCATAATTTCGGCTTGATAACACGTTTATAGAGAAAGAAACCGTGTGGCTATCAATCTTCTGGAGTATGATGCTACTTTTGAATCTGCATATATCTTCATCGCCTTCACGGAGGTGCCTTTCCTGGTGACCGACAAAGAGTTTGTAGAAACAGAGACAAATATCTAAGGGTGTAGAAACCTTTTTCAGAACCATGATCGTTTTGTAGTATCACGGGTCTTGTCTGTGCAATGATATCCCTTGTAGCCATTTGTTTCAGTGTTTTATGCAGTGGAGATTGGATGAATTAGTTTCACCTATTATCTTAAATATTGTCCAAAGAGAATACAGCTACCCAGGCCTCAATAAGGAGTCAACGGAAGATAGCCACATGTGGCATTGTTTTCACTACAGCTGACATAACATGGAGCAAGGACGGACGACAAGTGACAATCTAGTGCTAGAAGAAAAATGCGTATCCTACTAACACCGCGCCACAAAATGTGACAGTGGCGTTGGCAACAAGGACAACCAGATCATATACGTGGGTCAGGAGCAGATGCGGCGGGTCAAGATGATGAGGAGAGGAAGCAGCCGAGACGGCACCAGACGAAGCTGGAGCTAGAAGCTACGGCGCGGTCAAGTCCAGTCAAGTCAAGTTGAATTTCCACAGCTACTGTCCAAACTCCATTATATATCATGAGCAAAGCCTTTTCTTTGTTACGAGTAGAAGAGAATCTTTTCTGGTGACGTTCTCATTCTACCATCGTCGTTGCGGCGCGTCCCTGGCGATGCCTACTACTGACGACTTCGCCAAGGGTCACGCACGCCGACAAAGACGAAGTGCATGCCAAGACGAAGTATGGTCCGGTTGCTTTCAGTGGAAAACGGACGTTGCCATTTCTTCTCTTCCAGCCTGCAAGCCATATACGTACTGAAGCTTTGCTAGCTTCTTCTTCCTCTGGTCCTTGCTTTGCGACTATCAGTCGAGGGGCCAAGAGGTCCAAGACCGCCGGGTCTTGCAAAATGTCAGCCCTCGCCGGCGGAGAGGAAAACGAGACGATTAGGGAGAAGTAGCGTGTAGCTAGCTACGTTTGACTTGAGATGACGTCCACACTCAAATTTCTCGTAGCATGATTGATGATTGTGCTGTCTTGCTAAATCATTCCAGCCGTGCCAAACACGGGGTGTTTGACGGAGACACATGTGGGGTTGCCTTGTTCTGCTCCTAAAATATCACCGATGCTCTTCGATCGCCAAAAGATCTACGCCAGCAGCTTCGACCTTACTCTGCCCCTTACCTTTCAGTCCGTTGAAATATAAAACTGTCAACAGTGATAGACATAACTGGTCACACGTTGATATAAGCCCATTAATATAGTCTAATGAGCGGTCACAACGGAAGTAAAAGTTCTGCGGAAGTAGTTTGATAACAAGGGCAAAAGAGTCGCCATAGAAGAAGAAGACATTTCTGACAACTCAGGTTTAAACTCCACAACCAATAACTCTTTTGTTAACAAAGCATGCTTTAAACTGAGTTATTCTCCTTCTGACCTACCTCATTACAATATATCTAATGACTATAAACAAGACGATAATGTTTTCGGAAAAATCACAAAAAAAGCCTTCAGTTAAACCTGTGGCTTTCTTCTTTCGTTGCAAGAGTTTAGGACATAGAAGAAAAGGTTGTTTTCAACCTCATATTTGCAACTCTTGTCAGGGTCTAGGTCATTATGCTAATACTTATCCTTTTGTTCCTATAAAACAAAGGCTATGGTCCTAGACATGATAAAAGAGGAACAAAATGTTACACTCAAGAGGTAAATATGAGGGACGTCGCTGAGCATTTGAAGCATTACAATCTATCTCTAAAAAACAATAGGAATACTATAAAAAAATATAATCACTTCAAACTGAGGCGTCAACCGAGGGGCACACTAGATACAAACCAAGGATATAAAATCTAAAGTAGATTCTCTCTTCTGATATCTTACGGTGATGATAACTCTTGTTGGGACTCAGACAGAAGTAACAATATGAGAGAACAACAACATGCATGCATTAATAACAAAGAACGAGATCCTCAATACATGGTGCCACTGAGATAGCCGCCTCTAACATAGTTGTACATACTCCAAAATATAGTTTGATAAATAAGGTTGACAAGACAAAAAATATATTGCAAGATTATTGCCTTAAGCTTAGAGGCATGGGAACAATACATATGGAAGGATAGACTCCACACAAAACTACCTCAGCTTGATCCCTTATATAGATGGGTCAGGGTTAGGGTTAGGAAGAAGGCATCAATGAATATATCCTTGATGATTGTAATGGCATGACTTGTAAATGATTTGATGAATAATAAAGGCATGCTTCTAATTTATTCAGTTTCATTTAGTTATGAGATAATGTAGTAACATAATAAATGTTTATAGAATGATATTACTCAATGATGTATGTATTCAAGTACGTGAATTGAACAATGAGATCATATGGATACTAAGATTATATACATCCTCATTATGTCACTTGTTGGATGTTGTTGTGGAAGGTTGATAGACAACAATAACACATAAGATTAGAGTGTGTGTTGGTTGATGACAGAATCTCATCAGTCATGATATGTGGTATCAAAAAAAGCACATAGATACTTATTAGAGAATAGTGTATCAGACATACCCACTATGAGAGTGACACATGTAAACCATGACAATGGTTGTTACAACCCCAACTTTTGGGTTCATTTGGTGAGAAATGTAATTTCTCATATTAAAGATATTGGAACGAATAATGAAATAATTTGTTTTGACTAAATGAGTTTCATTTACAATAGCCTTGTTGGTTGTTTTGTGGGCTTTATTGGCTATTGGGCACAATAACAAGGAAAAGACAAAAGGAACTCCATTATTAATAAGAAATGGAGAAAAGAAAACTGTAGAAACCTCTAGAAGGCAAAAGTATTTAATCCAAAGATGGATTTCATGCCTCTTGGGTTCCTTGGGTACCAAGGAGTCCAAAGTTGCAAAGATAATGCAACAAGAAAAGAAAAGATCAATTAAGTATTTCTTTATTAAGAAAGAAATTGAAAATAATGATAAAATGTGGAAAATAAGTGGAAAAAGGTATGATTGAGTTATCTTTGATGGATTTTCATATCCATGAGGTTTCTTATGTTAAAAGGAATTCCAATAAGGAAAATAAAAAGAAATCCTCAAAAAGAGATATTTTAATAAGAAATAAACAAGATAATGAGAAATAATGGATATAGATGCATCTAAAAGGATAATGAGTATCCACTAAAAGGGATTTCGAAATCTTAGAGTTTCTTGGGGTCCAAGGAGCCCCAATGGAGAAGAAAGAAAAAGAAAATACCAATAATGCAAAATAAGAGGATAAGGTGATAATTTACTAATGAATTTTGTGGTATTGATAAAAAGGAAGTATTTTCTATTAAAAGAAAACATGATTTCGTGCCAATGGATTAAAGGGCAAGTACTAAGTGAATAAAAGAAGTGATTTTCGAAATTCTAATATCTAAGGAATAAAGATTATAAAAAAAATAAATAGGAGAGAGAGGAACTTTCTTCCTAATGAAGGAGTTGAATTCCTATTGGAAGAGGACTTGGTTGCTTCATGGGCAAGCAGTGTGGGGCGTAGATACCCTCCCCTATATAAGGGGTGGCAGCCTTGGCCAAATCCAAGAGGATTATGTACATCCTTCTCTCTTCTTCTTCCTTGTTTCATCTTCAGACCCTAACCATGAGTATCAGCGTGAGCACGAAGCAAGAAGGAGCCAATGAAAGGTTGTGATTGAGGCATGATGTGCCACGGTGCTAGGGAACAACTTGTCCATCATGGTTGTGTCCTAGAGCTTGCACAACAGCAGCAGTCAAGCTGCAGCGTCGGCCGCTATTTCATGGCCTAGAGAGCGAGAAACCAACCACGTTGGCTGTGACCAGGAGGTGCTCCATGTGCGGGGAGGAGCGTCGGAGGTGAGGGCGTCGTCCCTGGTGGTCGCCGGACCCTGGAGAAGAGGGGGCACGCTCGCATTTGCTGTAGATCGGTAGCTACGGTGGCAACCATCGAGCTGCATGAGGTTGACTAAGGGGTAGAGGCGCGTTGGACGGGTTTGCCCCTCCGTGGGCTAAAGAAGATAGCACTTAACTGAGGGCATTTTCGTTCTTTCGAAATGTTTTCAAACTAACCAGCAACGTTGCATGTATAGTGGCGCCCTCTGATTGGCTCTGGTAAGTTCTATCTTGCAAAAATCGTATTTAAATATCAATAGCTCAGATGGATACGCATAAAATATGAAAATTGCTCAGAAAAATGAGAGGATTTCATTAAAAATCATTTTAGAGGCTAATTCCTCTTGATATTCTAAAAGTAGTGTAATTTACCAACTTTTATGAATTAAAGATTAAGAAACCCTATTTGGAGATGATTAATATATTTAGTAGGGTTTAATGGATGATTAAAGTTTATATTTACATGTTAATTGTAAAAAGGTATATTGAGAACAAAAAGGATGAACTTTGTGCGTAATTGGTTTAATTTAGAAATTCATGTGCATAAATATGCTTTAATGGGCCTTGATACCCTAATATTAGTAAATGTGACTCATAATGGTTTTAATTATTCAAAATCGTGAATAAAGTTGAGATATGATTATTCCAAGCTATTTCAAGTATAAAAGTTCCTAATGGTGGATAAATACCCTTAATGTAGTAATTAGGGTTTTCTAATGGATAAAGGTAGAATTAATGACAAATAGAGTTCATATGTGAATTAGACCATAATGAACTATAAATTGATGATAAATGTGTATAATGATCTTGTCATGGATTAAAAGGATAAAATGGTATCTTTAATGTAAAAGAGGATTAATGGACTTAATTGATGGTTAATTATGCTTTTTCTAAAATCAGGGTTATATGTTGTTCAAAGATAACATTAATATCTTTCATGAAGAGTAAATGAGATCATTAGGGTTTAAAATAGTTAGAGATGAAGGGAAACCCTAATTGCAATGGAAACCCTAAAAGTGGATTAGAAACCCTAGGAAGCAAGCTAAGTTTAATAGATCTTGATGGTATGATTAATTATAGGAAATGGTATGCATATTTCAGGATCAACTTGGTGTGTGCTTGCTTGGTTTCATAATTGGTTGAATTATTTCTACAATCAAGTCAGCTTGACAGGTATGTGGTTAATTATGGTTAATCACATTAGTTTCCCGAAGAGTTTCTCAGATGATTCATCGCATTGAATGCAACTTAACAGTTTGGATGTTCATACTTGCAAATCATAAAGTCACTATGAATATCACAATAACAATAGAAGTGTGTATTCTCGCACCTACATGCCACCCTAATGGATGATGTAAAAAGGTCAAGCCTAGGAGGGAAGACCAATGAGCACCATGAGTGGTGACCCCAGGCACCAAACTCAGGATTGAGAAGGTGGCCTATGATATTTCATGACTAAAGGGCACCATGAAGGGTGACCCTAGGCACCAAGTTCGGGATTGAGAAGGTGGCCTTAAGTCAATGGCAAAAGAGAAACCCTAAGGTGGGTATGCCAGGGTTAGGGAAAAAGTGGTGGAGAATGTCACATTGAAAGTGTAATTTGGCTTGTTAATTAACTTGATTATGATATTTAGATTGTTAGCCATATTTGCAAATTTTGGTTGTCCCCACATACCAGCATATTTTGATATGCTAATTGACGTTTTGTTTGTCGACGTTTTAGGTACAAGATTGAAAAAGACAAACAGTAAAGTGGCATATGTGAAATTAAATAAGAGTTAAAGTACAAAGGAGGATTAGTTAGAATAGACTCCAGATATGGATAGAAGTAAATATCCAAGTTTTGAAAAAGGTATGCCAAGTTTATTTTATTACAGCCTTTTAGTTTAGCTGGTAGAATTTGATAATTGTTATTGATTATTTGTCAAACCTTTGATCCTATTAATTGGGATAATGTCTCTGACCTCTTGGTCTCCCTTAATTGGGGGTTACCGGGAGGCGGGGTCGTTACATTTGGTATCAGATCCTAGGTTCCTCATTTAATCTTTAATAATTATTAAATTTTACAAACTCTGTAGAACCCAAGGGAGTTATTAGAGGAATTTCCGAAAGATAGAGGTGTCTAGAAAAGGATCACGACCGGGGGATGGCAAGATTTTCCTCCACACCTCTAGTCGGAATACGAGGACTCCCGGATTAGTGTGACTGCCTGGCCAATGTCTCAGGATTGGACTCGAAATAAGATACCTTTAGGACTCTCTCATCTTGTTCATCCCTTCTCAACTCAAATGTTGTTAGGGATTATAAGGATTAGGGTTTTCTCTTTTTTTTCCTCACCCTCTTGAGGTATGGGTAATATTGATAAGGTTTAAGGAATCCTCCACCAAATTAATAAAAAGCATGTAAATAAGATGTCATGGACATAAGCTTAATAGATTAAGCGTAAAAGAATATATACATGCTTAGGTCGTATGACATGAGTTGGCATCGCCCTCAGGAGAGTCCTGACGTGAGACCTTCTTGTCAGGAGGATGAGTAGAGAGAGTTAGTCTTGGAGGTAGAGACCTCCATTATAAGTGGAGACCTGGCACATTCTTTGAGAATGATGTTAACCCTAACCCTAAGTGAAGGCTAGAGAGAGAGATGGCATGATGAGTTAGAAGTCATGGTAGACCAGGTGTTTGGATGGACATGCCTTGGATGCCATATGAGCCATGAGAGGTTGGATGACCTAGTACCTTTGGCAACCAAACCCTAGAAAGGGTCATGCATGTTAGAGTGAAGGATATCTCCTTCAATGATGAGGTTAGTGAGGGACCTATAGAAACCCTATGGGCTTATGCAAATAGGGCATAGCATGCACCCAGAGTACATCAGTGGTGTGAGTAGTAGGCTAAAACCCTGGCCAGAAAGGCATGTTGGATAGCTCATGAGGTAAGCATAAAGAGCTATGGTTAATTTTAAGTAAACATAAGTTGAACATAGGCTTCACCCAGGCAGGGGTATGCTTGTGAGCTTGACCCACCTTCATGAAGAGAGGACCTCTAATAGTTAGGTTGTTTGTAGGGTTAGCTCTAGAGAGAGAGAGAGCAGGAGCCCAAGCAAGAAGGTTGGAAGCCTAGACTCCGAGATATGAAGAAAAGTGTGGAGTTGAGGATGATGCGACCTAAGTGGATGTTTGTGGTAGCCTCATGCTTGATCCCTGGAGGTTGATGATGTCTTGGTTTCCATGAGAGGAACCAAACCCTAGAGAGAGGATGAGTCTGCTGGTACCTCTGTACCTATGGTATAGATGAGAAGAAGAGTTCCTTAGACCTGGAGAGGTTTAGTAATAGGTTGTGAGGCCTGGTACCTTGTTGATTGTCCTTGAGGAGGAATCAACTCTGAAGTGTTGCTCGAGTAGAAGGATGACAAGAAGTGCATGTCATACCTTGTACATGGTTGGTTCGTGGTTAAGAGGTTGAGCAGACAGTTGGACATCAGAAAAGTGAACCTAAGGTTCCTAGGCCTAAGAGGGGAAGTGGTGTACTTGATACTCATGACAAGATTTGAGTTTCTATAGATTCGAGCATTGTACTCCTCATGTTTAGAGGAAAAGGAAACCCCTTAAGTTTAAGGTATGTTTGATGAACCCCTCAGCTAAGTTGATGACATGGGAAGGTATGATCTTGATCCAATGTTGAGGATGAGAATAAGTATGACCTAGCATGGTTTAGTAGGTGGTCTGCTTATACCTTAGTAGCTTGCTAGGGTTAAGCATGCTCATGTGGATGTAAACCCTAGACATAAGGGTGTTGTGACCTTTTTTATCAAGGTGTAGTTTCCTCCCATCCTTGGAGAGGGGCCCTTTTGTATTGTGTATACCGGTTGTGTGGGTTTTGAGGAAACCTAAAGAGGTCTCATAGGATCTTGAGAAGCTAAGTGAAAAGTACATGGTATGAGAATGAACCTATAGACCCATAGATAACCATCTCTAAGTGCATGTGGATGTGTTACCAAGGAGGTAACCGGTATAGGGCCTGACCAGGGTAGGCAGGTTGCCATGACCCCTATGAAAGGATGAAAGTCATCCCATGAATGTAGAGAGAGAGATGATGAAGGCTTGGGTAAGGTTCTAAGCTGGACATGTACTATAATAGAATCCTAAGTCTATCCTAGGGTCAGGTAGGGATAAGACCGATGGAAGTGGGAGTTGCCTAATTCCCTAGTTGCACATGACCGTAGGGTCGGGAGGTAACAACTATCATTGTCTGAGGGCCATGGGTTAGGAGATTGATCACCTTCATGAACTCATGGGACCCAAAGGGCAGATGAGTAGGGCACTCTCTGGATCCATGAAAGAAGAGGGATGACCCCAAAAGTGTCGGCACCCTATATACCTAGAGGAGATGACCAAGGATTGTGTGTGGACCCAAGTAGGTTCGAGACCAGTTTTCCATAAAAGTAACTTTGATATCAAGATGATTGTGATATAGAGGCATAAGCGACATGTTTCAACATAGATTTAAAGGTGTACTGGCAAGGTGGGATGTACCATCTCTACTCTTGGAACAGGAAGAACTTTGTATTTGGACTGTAGCCAAATGCTTATTTCCTCTTGTTATGGGAGTGAGAGATAGGACAATATGCATGCCATACACCAAGAATAAAAGATTATGTGAGTTGGAATGTTTCTATGAGGTATGAGGACAGAGATGATAACATACCCTAGTGGAGTGAATGATACATGGATGGTTTACAAACATTAAGAAAAACAAGGTAGTCATCTTATGAGGATGTTTTTATCATGAGCTATGAGTTATACAAGATTGAGTTCAAAAAACCAAGATAATAAGCTTAGAGTTTTCTTGTTGAAGATAGACTTAGAGCTTAGATGAGATAATAAGTGGCAGTGTATGTCTTCAACTTTACCTAACACATAAGGATATGAGGTGATAATGGATGATCTAGTTGAGATGCAGCTGCCTAGTTTAGCTAGAGGCTAGAAGGGGTTGTTAGGTTAGCCTAAGTTTGAAAAAGGAGACATGTTTGGCTAACACTCACATGTAACGAGATCATTGATCGAGTTAGTGGTTGCTTAGTTAGCCAGCCTAGGGCTTATCATGATAAAAGGATGGTTGAAGAACATCATATGCACTTCTCTAGAAAAGAAGGTGTTGAAACCCTGATTAGAGTGGTTTAGGGTTTCCGAGGAATTAATCTCGAAGAATCATGACATATAGGAGATCATGATCACCATACACTGTACTACGAAGATAGTAAGTGACAGTAGTACTTTGGATGAAGTTGCATGTGGCTTGTCACCATGCAAGCCAGGAGGTGAAGGACGAACACTAGTAACCCAGTGTATTGACATAGAGGATAAAGATTCCCTGAGAGGGAATGGGAGTTCATCACTATGGATGTCGTGGTAAGTCTCCCATAGACCAAGGAAGGTCAAGATGTCATATGGGTTATGATAGATCGCCTTACCAAGATGACATATGAGAAAGAAAGAGTTCTATCAAGGGACAGATCCAGTTGAACTACATATGAGAAAGAGATGGTTCAACTACACCATGATGCGAGTTCAAAAGTTCTTGAGTATGACCTAAAGGTTCACTTCCATAAGTGGGAGTAGGTACATGAAGAAATCGATGTTAGTATAGTTTATCACCCTAGCTAATGGTTAGTACGATCCAGACTAGAGGGTCTGATGAGAGCATGTGTGCTTGTTTAGGGTGATACATGGAGACAGTTCTTGTCTTTGGTAAGATGTGATGTTAACCACCATAGCCAGTATCGGGATGTAAAGAAGCTCTGTAAGGGAGGTTGTGTCGGTCACCACTTCATTAAGATGATGTTAGTGAAGGGACCTTGTGAAGGTCAGAAAAGGACCACAGGGTGTGCAGATGAAGTCGCTTTGATCATGTGATGGTTGAGGAGGCCAGGGGCGACATGAGTCGCGAGCTGATGCAAAGTAGACTGACATGCAGTTCACTGTGGGAGAATATGTGATGTGAAAATTCGACCCCTCTGAGCTATGGCTGAGAAAGTTGAGTCCCCGATATATGGGTCCAATTGAGATGGATTGGTGGAGATGGTTATGTTTAGCCTTACCCCTTAGGATAATGTGATGAATGATGTGTTCCACGAGTCTGATCTAGAGCACTATGTGAGGTACCCAAGCCATATGCTGAACCATGAACCTATTTAGCTTTGTGAGAGGCTAAAATGTCCTGAGTCACCTAAGAGGGTACGATATATCAAGGTGAGAGAGAACTCAGATGAAAGAATACAAGATGATGAAGGCTCTTGGGGAGCATCATGGAGAGGGTAGAGCCACATAGGAGCCATGATGGAGATGAGGAAGTCTTATCCTGATTGTTTGTTTGCTTGCTTGATGGAATTTTGAGGACAAAATTCCTATAAGAGGGGAAGAATGTTACAACCCCAACTTTTGGGTTCATTTGGTGAGAAATGTAATTTCTCATATTAAAGATATTGGAACGAATAATGATATAATTTGTTTTGAATAAATGAGTTTCGTTTACAATAGCCTTGTTGGTTGTTTTGTGGGCTTTATTGGCTATTGGGCCCAATAATAAGGAAAAGACAAAAGGAACTCCATTATTAATAAGAAATGGAGAAAAGAAAAATGTAGAAACCTCTAGAAGGCAAAAGTATTTAATCCAAAGATTGATTTCGTGCCTCTTAGGTTCCTTGGGTACCAAGGAGTCCAAAGTTGCAAAGATAATGCAACAAGAAAATAAAAGATCAATTAAGTATTTCTTTATTAACAAAGAAATTGAAAACAATGATAAAATGTGGAAAATAAGTGGAAAAAGGTATGATTGAGTTATCTTTGATGGATTTTCATATCCATGAGGTTTCTTATATTAAAAGGAATTCCAATAAGGAAAATAAAAAGAAAAATAAAGAGAAATCCTCAAAAAGAGATATTCACTACTACAGAAACAGCCTTTGGCGTCGGTTGTTTAACCCCCTTTGGTGTCGGTTTCTGAGCGACGCCTATGTGGGCGCCGCTAAAGGTCGAACACTTCGGCGTCGGTTTTTTAACCGACGCCTATTTAACATATAGGCGTCGGTCTTTTAGTAGATAACCGACGCCAAAAGGGTTCGCGCCACAGAAAACGGCGTCATCTAGGACACATTCTGCGTCGGTTATCTACTAAAAGACCGACGCCATACTTCAAGACGACACGGCCGTGCTTCCCTGCACAGCCGTGTTTAGTACTATAGGCGTCAGTTTTATATGAATAAGCGATGCCTTTTCCACCACAGCCGTGCTTTTCTGCACGGTCGGGTTGTTTGTAATATTAGGCGTCGGTTTTTATCCAATAACCGATGCTGTAGGTCTTTGCTGACGGTTTTCTGTAAATAACCGACGCCTATATCTATTTTTTTTTTCATATCAGTTTGCAGGCCTACTGTGGCTGGTCAGCAGGATGAGAACATGCAGTTCAGTTTTCTGAACTGCAGGTTTACGACATCCATTGATATCAGCCTACAAACAGGCCACAAACCTGCAAAAGTCCCAAGGAAAATTTCACACAAGTAGATACATTCAGACATCAATTCAATTCTCATATTCACACATATAGAAACATTCAAATATATGTATTAACATTCAGAAATATTCATTTACAAAGTATCATTCATTATCGCTATCAACATCCCAATTATATCTTACAGTTGCCACTGCTTGTATGGCTTTTGCCCATTCTTCTCTTATTTCATTTAATGCTTCCATCGTATATGGAGCATGTATATTTTTTAAGTATTTACCTATAGTGTGGTCAGTTTTAAACACCTGCAAAGAGAATGATGTATATATAAGTAATAATATAAAAATAAGATTGATATATTTCATACTAACTAATGAGACTATATATAATACCTCATGTATGGTATCGATGTCCAATGCGGCATGTTTGATAATCATCTACATAAATCACATCACATAGTATGCGCATGCCCAGACATTGTCTTGTGTAGCGCACTATAAATTGAAACATACAAAATAATACAACTAAGAACAATTCACATCAATAATATATACATTGGAGTCGGGAACTTACTTGTACGTTCTGCCAATTTATTGGCTGGTTCTTTTTCCTTGGGACCGTTCCTCCAGCCTTTTTGAATGAATCTAAACCCCTACATGTTAATATAACACAGTAAATTACATAAGTAAATAGTAATGTAATAACAGATGTTAACAGATACAAAAATGAAATATTTCTCACCAGAATAATGGCATTCTCATTACGTGTCCAATTTTAGTGTTTAATGTACTTCCCGCGGGATCTAGATAATAAACAGTGAACGTCCCGGGGACAATAACTAGTAACTCCCTATGTTTACCGCTAGAGGTAAAAAGTTAACAATTAATAACTCAAAATGCACAATAAAAATGGAATTTTCTTAAGTCCAAATTATAAATAAAGTAAACTTACTTGACATTGAATGGAGCTATTATTATCGTCTTCTTTTTCTGACCAAAAATTGTAAAAGCATATATACAGTATTGTTGAACATTATCAGGGTCTTTAGCTACCATACTAATCAATGATGGAATCAAAAATCCCACATGATCAAATGCAAATTGTTTGCAATGATCTTCGACTAAGTAGCTGCAAAACATGTATTACGTATGCATTAATATATAAGAAACCAGATCACTGGATCTTACACAAGGTATATGGATGTATAAACAAGATCTCACCTTATCCATGTCTCTATCATTAATGTATTCAGCTAATCATACATAAACATCTCAATAATATCTTGTATAAATAAAGAGCTATCGTATGATTGACCTGCATAATCTGCATCTAAAGAAACAATTATCGGGCAATGTATATTATGTGCCCATAGCCAACATGCCATTCCCCTACAAGCAGGACCTAACGGGTATGTTAGGTCAGTTGGAACCCAAGTTGGTAATGCGGGAAGTGGAGGTGGAGGCCTAGGTGCTCGTGGTGTCTTCTTTTTAACCTGTATATATAATTTCAGATCAGTTGACATCATATATACACATTAACAGTCTAAATCAATGTAAATTTATCTTACAATTTCAGTAGTGTAGACGACATCTGCTTTGGGCCACAATATGACCCCGCCTTCTGCCTCAGCAAGTGTATCAATATCCGGGTGGGGTTATGGCAATGTAGCTTCCCTCCAATCGGGTAACACACGTAATGGGCCCACACGAATGTAGCCCTGTGGCATTGGAGTCCCGTGAAACCTTTCCCCAGGAAGGGACGGGTAAGCCTGCGCCTCTGCAACAACATAGTCGTGTATTCTTAAGCGGCATGGCTTCAATGCCTACAAATTTACGTAAAGAATGTTATACATATATACATATCATCTTGAAAACATATCATCTTGAAAAGACTAGCTACAATGTCATAAACAATACTTACAGCAGACGTGTTAGGCGATGGGTCTCTAGGATTACTCGCAGTCTGTGCATTAGGAGAAGAGTGGGTCGCCATAGGCTGATTGGAAGCCTGAGATGCCTGCCACCGCAGCAATTCTTCCTTGACCTTCTCAGCAACTACATCGTTGACCTTCTTAGTAACTATATCCTCGACTCTCTTATTCTCCTATACATGGATAAAAGAAACATTAGCTTCTTATTATTGAATTTCCTTTTGCAGTAAAATTCTAAAAAAAGAATAGGTTACCTCTTCTTGAGAAAGTCCCGCTCTGGGTTTGTGCTGGGATGGCCCAAAGAATGCTTTGATGCCCACACCAGTGTCTGCACCCCTAACACGTCCAGGATGCTCTGGGTTACCCAGAGCAACTGTCAATTCATCCCTTGTGCCCTGAGGGATGAACGTGCCTTGTTTCCTCTGCTCGTGCAGCTCCCGCTAATCACCATCAACAGAAATTGGTAAATTAACACCACAAATAATCAATATTCAAACGATTGCTCTAAGAGTTGTATTTTACTATTTTTGCAGCCGCCTCAGCAGTTACGGGCTTCTTTATTTCACCCTTCTTGTTTTTCCTCCCAGCTATCCAGATATCATGGCGAGGCATGGTTGTGGCAGACTCCTGAGTAGGAGCAGACTCCTGAGTAGCCGCAGACTCCGCATGTAGTCTTTGGCGAACGCTTGCATAGCCTTTTGGACCCATAGTGTGGTCATGCACATTCAGTGCACGCCTTGCTTTTTGTGCGTCACTGAGGGCCTAGTTAGTATGCACATTAATGATTTGGTTAGTATCACTAAATGTTAATCTTGAATAGGTGAATACAATGTATATTAATTAAATTGGGAGTGACACCTAATACCTTGAATTCTTCAGATTTTCTTGAAGCAAAAAAATTGTCCCAATCTTCTTTGTCCAAGAAGTTCCATTGTTTAAGGGCTGACTTCTTTTTCTTATCACCCTCTTTTATGTATTCTCTGTTCAGATTTGTCCTATAATTCCTAAGCATCTTTCCAGCGCGTTGCATCACACTTTTACGATGCAACTTCTCATCCAATGCAAACAGATTCTGTAAAATAGAAATGTTATTAACTAGTATCCAAAATAGAATTGCAAATAATAGAATTTGTAATCTACAAAATAGAATTGCAAATAATAATAACTCACGCATAAATCCTTCCATATCAAGTCTTTTTTCCCCTGAGGAACTTTATGCCAATTATCATACTTAACACCACAATGGCTCCGAGTGGTACACCCAAGATAGTTTACAAAATTATTGCGGTTCACTCCAATTGCATTTCCTCCATTATCAAACTCCACAACCAATTTGGATCCACTGCCACTAAGCGCTATTAACTTCTGCAACAGAGTGATGCCCCTTTTCTTGTTAAGTTTTTGGTGCTGCGCATCAAGTTGCTCCAGTGCTTCAGTGGGTACATGTGCATCATCAACCTAAAATTTGACAAAAATAAACACACTGAATTAGCCCAATATAGAAATATAAGATATATGACATAACTAGAAGATAATGAATTTTATAGAAATACAGGATATGTTTTTAGAACTTACATTGGTATCCTCGCCATGCTCGTCATGGACAGCATGCTCATCATGGACTTCATGCTCATCATGGACATCATGCTCATCATGGTCAGCCATCTGAAAATGTCATTAAAAAGGCAAACATTTAGCATTTGTATTAACTAGAAAAAGGCAAACATTTAGCATTTGTATTAACTAGAAAAAGGCAAACATTTAGCATTTGTATAAACATACATGTCTCTAAAATTGTGATCTTTTATCAATTAACAATCCTTCATTGTGATCTCCGCGCACATATAAGTCATCATTAGCTTCAATATTTTGTGGAGTTGGCAACCCAACTGAGAATGGACTGGAGTCATCATACTTATCATAGTACTCTTCTTCATCTATATGATCTTCAATGAACTGTCTTTTACCATGAAGAACAACCGACCATTTATCATTTGCGGGATCATCGATATAGAATATTTGTTTTGCCTGTGATGCCAATATGAATGGTTCACCCTTCTCGCCAATCTTTTCAAAGTTCACCAAAGTGAAACCCAATTCATCCACTATAACTCCTTTGGTGTTATCAACCCAATTACATTTAAAGAGTAGAATTTTGAAATCTATGTAGTCAAACTCCCAAATGTCTTCAATGACACCGTAATATGACATTTTAGCTTCACGTGGACTCTTATCCTTTGCACTTGCAAAGTACATAGTCGACGCTTGAAGAGTGACCCCACTATTTTGGACGACACTCTTATCATCTTGGCGCTTTGTGTAATATGTGAATCCATTAATGTCAAACCCTTCATAAGACATAACATTCGGTTTTGGTTTAAAGGCGAGGCATTTGATAGTTTCTGTAATATCATTTGGTGTTTGAGATAGTTGATGTAAGACTTTATCTTCAAACCACTTAGTAAAAGTCGTATTATGCTCTCTAGCAAGCCACATTGAACTTGCTCGAGGATGTTGTCTCTTTATGAAATTGGTATGTTCCTCGATATAAACACTCACTTTGTCCATATTGTGTAAAATATACAAGTGAGCTTGTTCCAACTGCTCACGGCTGATTACTTTCACCCGTGATCCCAAAATTCCTTTGCCCTCCTCAATATTCTTGTCATTATCAGGAGTGTCATTACCACTGAGAAAGTCATTGCAAAAATCCATAACCTCTCTCGCCACATAACCTTCAATAATACTCCCTTCAGGCCGATAACGGTTTCGAACATCACCTTTAAAAACGCTCATGTATCGTTCAAAGGGATACATCCAATGCAAGAAAACTGGTCCCAACATTTTCACTTCCCTAGTTAAGTGGACAACAAGATGTACCATGATATCAAAGAATGAAGGAGGGAAATACATCTCAAGCTGACATAGGGTAACAACCACTTCTCTTTGAAAATTATCGAGAGTATCAGGGTCAATAACTTTGCTACATAGACTGTTGAAAAAGAAACAAAGTCTGGTAATTGCAAACCTTACATGCTTCGGCAATATAGATCGAATTGCCACGGGCAATATTTGTTGCATTAGAGTGTGACAATCATGAGATTTAAGACCTATCAACTTCAGATCTTTCGTTGATACCAATCTACGGATGTTGGATGAGTAACCATGTGGCACCTTAACATTTACCAAGCATTCACAAAAAGTTTTCTTCTCCTTTCTAGACAACGTGTAACAAGCGGGAGGTAAGTATGTTCTTTTATTACCCATTTCACATAATTCTATTAATTCTGACCTTATTCCCATTTCACGTAGGTCCAGTCTAGATTTTATCCCATCTTTAGTCTTACCTGGTATATTTAACAGAGTACCAATGCTGCTATCACAGACATTTTTCTCAACGTGCATTACATCGATACAATGCCTGACTGTCAAAGAACTCCAATAAGGAAGATCCCAAAATATTGACTTCTTCTTGAATGAAGAATTGTCATTCCGTGTGGCCATACTACATTGTGATTTCTTACCAAATTCATTGACAATGTCTTTTACTCTTGCATAAACAACATCCCCTGGTATAGGTTTAGGTGCACTCCGTTCATCATTCCATCCATTGAATGCTTTGCGCTTCCTACGATACAGATGGAATTTTGAAAGAAACCTTCGATGACCAAGATATACAGTCTTGCCTCCATGTTTTAGTCTTATTGAATCAGTGTTTTCTTCACATATAGGACACGCCTTAGCTCCTTTGACACTATATCCAGACAAATTCCCATATGCTGGAAAGTCATTAACAGTGCAAAACAACATAGCGTGCAAACGAAATGTCTCTCTTGCTGAAGCATCATAGGTCATCACACCTTCAGCCCAAAGTTTCTTTAAGTCATCAATCAAAGGTTCAAGATAAACATCGATATCATTTCCGGGTTGTTTAGGGCCCGATATCAACAACGACAACATAATGTACTTATTTTTCATACACATCCAGGGAGGAAGATTGTATATAACAAGCATGACTGGCCAAGTGCTATGTTGGCTGCTCAATGTCCCGTACGGATTCATCCCATCTGTACAAAGCCCAAGTCTTAGATTCCTATCTTCTTCACCAAATTTGGGGTACAATAGATCAATCTTCTTCCACTGTGGGGAATCAGCCGCATGTCGTAGGATCCCATCATTATTTTTCTTAACATCTGCATGCCACCTCAAATTCTTCGCATCTTTCGGATTTGTAAACAAGCGTTGAAACCGTGATATTATAGGTAGATACCACAACACCTTGGCAGGAGAACCAGTTTTGGACTCCCCCGAAGTCGTCAATTTATACCTTGACGCACCACATTTTGGACAATCTTTCAAATCTACATAGTCCTTTTGAAATAATACACAATCATTCGGGCATGCGTGTATCTTCTTGGCCTCCATTCCCATTGGGCACAACATTTTCTTTACTTGGGATGTTGAGATTAGCAGCTTGTTTCCTTCAGGAAGCATTTCTTTCAACAAAGTCAACAATGAAGTGAAGCTTTTGTCGCTCCATCTATTGTTAGCTTTCAACTTATACAATCTCAACACAGCGCTAAGCTTCGTAAACTTAGCACAGCCTGTGTATAACGGTATCTCAGCATCATGCACAATGTTTCTAAAGATAGGAGGTGGATCGGTGTGCTCTACCCTACAACTATCCAGCATCGCATCAACGATGTCTGCTGGAACTGGTTCGTTCACATTTACGTCATCGGAGGCAATTTCTTCTTCCATCCAAGCACTGCTATCGACATTTACTGGTTTCAATTTTGAAATCTCTCCATGCCAGTGCCATTCTGTATAGCCTTGTACAATCCCGTTTCACATGACATGACTTTTGATTTCCTCACCAGTGTTGACTTTCAAGTTGTTACCGCAATGCCTACATAGACAGTAGAACCTATCTGTAGGTTTTTTCCTATGTTCCTCGGCAAATCTAATAAACTGATCAAGACCAGATATAAACTCTGGGGTGCAACGATTATGAATGGACATCCATGATCTATCTTCTATGATCAGAGAAAACAAGTATATATTAGGAAACAAGTATATATCAGGAAAAGATTAGGGTATACACTTACATCCTAAGTGTATAATGTGATGTCATTCTTATATATAATAAATGTGTACCACCTATCCCATCCTTGAACACCTAATCTCACTAGTAAGTGTATAATGTGTATTGGGTTTTCAAGAAAATTTCGACAGCATTTCCCCGCTATTCTCTAAGTACATATGTACTTAGAGAACAAACGGGGAAATGCTACCGAAATTTTCTCGAAAACCCAATACACATTATACACTTACATCCTAAGTGAGATTAGGTGTTCAAGAACAGTCCCAAACCGGGGACTATCCAAGATTTACTCCTAATGAGTCAATCTTGTACGGGTTTCTAGGCCAACAAACACAATAATAGATATCTACAATGAAGCCGGACTCCATACAAACAGTATATAATTTAGTGATTGTTCATTCTAATTTATACCAATGTACAAGTAATACAAAGAACAATGATTGTTCGCTTTCTTGGCCAACAAACACATGTGATGTCATTCTTATATATAATAAATGTGTACCACCTATCCCATCCTTGAACACCTAATCTCACTAGTAAGTGTATAATGTGTATTGGGTTTTCAAGAAAATTTCGGCAGCATTTCCCCGCTGTTCTCTAAGTACATATGTACTTAGAGAACAAATGGGGAAATGCTACTGAAATTTTCTCGAAAACCCAATACACATTATACACTTACATCCTAAGTGAGATTAGGTGTTCAAGAACAATCCCAAACCGGGGACTATCCAAGATTTACTCCTAATGAGTCAATCTTGGACGGGTTTCTAGGCCAACAAACACAATAATAGATATGTACATGTTAGGCTTTCATCACAATTGATGTTAGAGTTTCATCAATGTTAGTGTTTAATCAAATCAAATTAGGATGCTAGAATGGACAAGTTTAAATCAAATTAGGGTTCAAATCAAATCAAACACGACCGTGGCTGTGTTGGCCTACCACGGCCGTGCTGCCCAGCACGGCTGTGGTAGGCCATTCTTCTCAGTTCTCAGTGAAAGAAGTAGAACACTAACTAGTCTTAGGTTTTGAAGTCAGAGCAGCAAGCAGAGCAGAGCAGCGGGCAGCAAGGAAGAAGACAAGGAAGAAGGTGCTACGGCTAATACCTTGTGAGCAGTGGAGGCAAGCAAGAAGACAACGCCGCAGTAGGGCGTGAGCAGGGAGGAAGGAGCGGGCGGCGGCGGCGCAAGGAGGAAGGCGGCGGGCGGCGGCGGCGACGTAGAGCAGCAGTAGGGATCATCGGCGGCGAGTGAGAAGCAGCAGGCACCAGGCACCAGGCGGCGATTTTGGGAGAGCGCACAGGAGAATCGATGAAACAGGAAGAAAGGGGGAAGAGTCGGGTAATCGGGCCTCTATTAAGTTGGTCAACGGCGTCGGTTATCTAGGACAACCGACGCCTATTATCTTCAGCGTCGGTTGATCGTAATAACCGACGTCCATTTAGACAATCTTTACCCCAAATTAATTGGCAGGAACTATTATCAACGTCGGTTATCCAAGGTTAACCGACACCGAAAGTGGAACTTTTCACGCAAAATTTCATTTCACATAGGCGTCGGTGAATTGTTAAACAACCGACGTTGTATGTGACCTAGATTTTTTCGCTCGAAAATTGGATTTCGCGGGCACCTTTAGGCGTCGGTTGGTTACACTCAGCTGACGCTGAATACAAAGCGGTACCCATGTCTGGCTGGTCTTCGAATATAGACGTCAGTTTGTATAAATAACCGACGCCGAATATTATAGGCGTCGGTTGTCCGAAATAACCGACGCCCAGAAAAGCGACACTGAACGCTATTTCTATAGTAGTGATTTTAATAAGAAATAAGCAAGATAATGAGAAATAATGGACATAGATGCATCTAGAAGGATAATGAGTATCCACTAAAAGGGATTTCGAAATCTTAGAGTTTCTTGGGGTCCAAGGAGCCCCAATGGAGAAGAAAGAAAGAGAAAATACCAATAATGAAAAATAAGAGGATAAGGTGATACTTTATTAATGAATTTTGTGGTATTGATAAAAAGGAAGTATTTTCTATTAAAAGAAAATATGATTTTGTGTCAATGGATTAAAGGGAAAGTACTAAGTGAATAAAACAAGTGATTTTCGAAATTCTAATATCTAAGGAATAAAGATTATCAAAAAGATAAATAGGAGAGAGAGGAACTTGCTTCCTAATGAAGGAATTGAATTCCTATTGGAAGAGGACTTGGTTGCTTCATGGGCAAGCAGTCTGGGGTGTGGATATCCTCCCCTATATAAGGGGTAGCAGCCTTGGCTGAATCCAAGAGGATTATGTACATCCTTCTCTCTTCTTCTTCCTTGTTTCGTCTTCAAACCCTAACCATGAGTAGCAGTGTGAGCACGAAGCAAGGAGCCAATGAAAGGTTGCAATGGAGGCATGATGTAACACGGTGCCAGGGAACAACTTGGCCATCGTGGTCGTGTCCTAGAGCTTGCACAACAGCAGCAGTCAAGTTGCAGCATCGGCCGCAAGTTCATGGCCTAGAGAGCGAGAAACCAGCCACACTGGCTGTGACCAGGAGGTGATCCATGTATGGGGAGGAGCGTCAGAGGTGAGGGCGTCATCCTTGGTGGTCGCTAGACCCTGGAGAAGAGGGGGTGTGCTGGGGTTTACTGCAGATCGATGGCTAGGGTGGCAGCCTTCGAGCTGCATGAGGTTGAAGAAGGGGTAGAGGTGCATTGGACGGGTTGGCCCCTCCGCAGCTGAAGAAGCTAGAACTTAACTGAGGGTGTTTTCATCCTTTCAAAATGTTTTCAAACTAACCAGCAATGTTGCATGTATAGAGGAGATGTGGTACCCTCTGATTGGATCTGGTAAGTTCTATCTTGCAAAAATCGTATTTACATATCGGTAGCTCAGATGGATATGCATAAAATATGAAAATTTCTCATAAAAATGAGAGGAATTCATTAAAAATGGTTTTAGAGGTTAATTCCTATTGCTATTCGAAAAGTAGTGTAATTTACCAACTTTAATGAATTAAAGATTAAGAAACCCTATTTGGAGATGATTAATGTATTTAGTAGGGTTTAATGGATGATTAAAGTTGATATTTACCTATTAATTGTAAAAGGGTATATTGAGAACAAAAAGGATGAACTTTTCACATAATTGGTTTAATTTAGAAATTCATGTGCATAAATATGCTTTAATGGGCCTTGAAACCCTAATATTAGGAAATGTGACTCATAATGGTTTTAATTATTCAAAATCGTGAATAAAGTTGAGATATGATAATTCCAAGCTATTTCAAATATAAAAGTTCCTAATGGTGGATAAATACCCTTAATGTAGTAATTAGGGTTTTCTAATGGATAAAGGTAGAATTAATGACAAATAGAGTTCATATGTGAATTAGACCATAATGAACTATAAATTGATGATAAATGTGTATAATTATCTTGTCATGGATTAAAAGGATAAAAATGGTAGCTTTAATGTAAAAGAGGCTTAATGGACTTAATTGATGGTTAATTATGCTTTTTCTGAAATCAGGGTTATATGTTGTTAAAAGATAACCTTAATATCTTACATGAAGAGTAAATGAGATCATTAGGGTTTAAAATAGTAAGAGATGAAGGGAAACTCTAATTGCAATGGAAACCCTAAAAGTGGATTAGAAACCCTAGGAAGCGAGCTAAGTTTAATAGGTCTTGATGGTATGATTAATAATAGGAAATGGTATGCATATGTCAGGATCAACTTGGTGTGTGCTTGCTTAGTTTCTTAATTGGTTGAATTATTTCTGCAATCAAGTCAGCTTGACAGGTATGTGGTTAATTATGGTTAATCGCATTAGTTTCCCGATGAGTTCCTCGAATGATTCATCGCATTGAATGCAACTTAACAGTTTGGATGTTCATACTTGCAAATCATAAAGTCACTATGAATATCACAATAACAATAAAAGTGTGTATTCCCGCAACTACATGCCACCCTAATGGATGATGCAAAAATGTCAAGCCCAGGAGGGAAGACTGATGGGCACCATGAGTGGTGACCCCAGGCACTAAACCCGGGATTGAGAAGGTGGCATATGATATTGCATGACTAAAGGGCACAATGAAGGGTGACCCTAGGCACCAAGCTTGGGATTGAGAAGGTGGCCTTAAGTCAATGGCAAAAGAGAAACCCTAAGGTGGGTATGCCAGGGTTAGGGCAAAAGTGGTGGAGAATGTCACATTGAAAGCGTAATTTGGCTTGTTAATTAACTTGATTGTGATATTTAGATTGTTAGCCATATTTGCAAATTTTGGTTGTCCCCACATACCGACATATTTCAATATGCTAACCGACGTTTTGTTTGTCGGCATTTTAGGTACATGATTGAAAAGGACAAACAATAAAGTGGCATATGTGAAATGAAATAAGAGTTAAAGTACAAAGGAGGATTATTTAGAATAGACTCTAGATGTAGATATAAGTAGATATCCAAGTTTTAAAAAAGGTATGTCAAGTTTATTTTATTACAGCCTTTCAGTTTAGCTGGTAGAATTTGATAATTGTTATTGATTATTTGTCGAACCTTTGATCATGTAAATTGGGATAATGGTTCTGACCTCTTGGTCTCCCTTAATTGGGGGTTACCGGGAGGCAGGGTCGTTATAATGATAGTCATAGTTAGTTCTCATAGTGTTGGTGGTGATTGTGGTCCTTAGACCTGAAGTCACTACACTAATCACATGTTGTTCGGTATACTTTTACATCATCCACCGTGATCCTGAATATGGGTTTCCATAAAGGTGATGATTAGGTTCATTGTGACACATGGGGATGACTATGAGTGATGTAGATGGGATTTGACCCTCCTACTGAGGTATGATATCCTAACTACTTGATTAGTGAGACTAAGAAATGCATGGCCATGCACATGTGGGTCAATATGTGATATTGAGCTTGCATATATCTCAGACAATCTGCTATGGCAAGGAATAGAGATTGAATGTTGAAGAGGATGACTACTCCATTCCTTGAGTTCAATCTAGATATCAGTGATGGAGGAACTATACAAACATTATAACACTAATCACATATTGTAGGTTGAAGTTGTTCTCCAACTTTCTATTTACTTGGGAAGCAATGACATGCCACTAGGCACTGCTCTTTGCTTGAAATGGCATATTTGGTTATGGAAATTCACTACCAATGTAATATGAGACCTATAGGGTCACACACATAGGATACAACACCTAGAAGAGGAGTTTAATCATGAATGATAATTGAATTTATTGATAATATGTTTAGGTATCCAATTCAAGCAACCAATCAACTGATTGGACCCTCGACTGATCACTTAATGTGATGAAATGGCTGGTTGTGGTGTCAGGTTGGTTGGATATCATATTGGTTGAATTTTGGATGAATCAAGATCGAACTAATTGGTTCTTTGAGTGAATCAATCGGCTCATGGTCATGAGACAAACGTTTCAATAGCTGAACCTCCCAATTTAGATGTGCAATCCGATTGCATCAAGGATTAGTGTTGATGTCATGTTGTGCATTAATTGGATTAGAATTTCCAATCAGTGTTCAGAAAAGTGCTATTCGGTGTATGGGCGGACGGGGCACTGAATAGAGTATATGTGGTATGCAAGAGTATATGCAGTTTTGGATTTTTTTAATAAATTAATATATCTATGTATATTTATATATCAGTCATATATAATTATATATCACATTGAACAATTACATACAAGGACAACATAGAATGATTAATTAGAAGAAAGGGAGCAGCAATATCATATAAATATTTAATTAGAAACAACAAAAATATCATATAAATTTCATTTCTTCAATTCCATGTATGTGTGTTTGGAAAAGCGGTGATTAAGTGGCCGCATAAGCGGGTAATCGGCCGCATAATCGGCCCTGGACCGATTATTGGTCCACTTTGACATATGCGGTGCGGTCCCCTGTCTGAACCGCTTAAGCGGCCGCTTATGCGGTCGCACGGACCAATTTCCTGAACATTGTTTCCAATACAATTGTGATTGGGAAACATGTTGAAATGACTGGTTCATTGGGTGAACCACTCGACTCATGGTGCAATTCTTCTCAAGGACAGACACTATCCAACTAAAGGTGACGAGATGCAACCCTAAGGGTAAACACATGAATTTCTCAAATTTTGTATAAGGACCTAGTCCAACGCACAGGCTCAACTAATTACATGTACCTACAAGCGCACAGGGTTGTGTTGTAGTATAGGTTATTGGTAAGATTAGGATCAATCCTCAGGGATAGGGGGGCACTAGAGCTAGGTTTGTGTTGGCTACATTCCTAAAGTTGAGTCTAGAGTTTGAGTGTTTAAAGTTGATTTTGGTTTGATTATGCTACGACTACAAACAAGAAAGAGCGAGAAAGAAACTAAGTTAACAAAAACCCTAGATTACTGTAAGCAAGTTAAGTCTAAGAAATTAGATTAAGCAATCAACTAAACAAGAGCAAGATGTTCTACACTACTCTAGCAAGGCAATTAGTAACTACGAACTAAGCTAAACAATTAGACAAGCTAGAGCCTAAGCTATCACTAATTAGCCAAAGTAACACAAGCAAGCTCAAAGGATCCCTAACTACTTAAGCAATAACTAACTATCTAGAACAAGGAAATTAGCTACGAATTAACAAAGGCAATTGACTACACTAGCATTAACAAGTTAAGAAGGCTAAGGTGGGTTTCATGTAAAATGATGCATAGGTGGGCCGTTTGGGATGGCAACTTGATATTAGTTGGGGAAAAGTCAACATAGCATGCAAATCTCACATTTCAATCTAGATTACCAAACCAAACAACAAGGCAAGTGCTATTAGAATATACCCTATATTACTAGTTGAAGAACTAGGGCTAGATGTAATTCTAATAGAACTTAGCAAGTCTAGGTTTCTAGGGTAAGTGGTATTAGTAAAATTGAGAGCCAAGGGTAGAAATGGGAGTAGAGATGAGGGTATTTCACCTCATGTTACTTGCCATTTAGCCTTTAGGAAACTCTAGGCAATTGCACTAATCACACTTACACTAGCTACTTAGATCTCACACTCATTTGTAGAAGAAGGGAGATGTATGTAGGAATAAAGGGGGATATCTAGGGATCCACTAATTGGACCTAGGAGCCATTCCTAACATTGCCACATACATTCCAATTTCCCCTAGAAGTTGTGTCATCTAACATAACAAAACAAGCAATTTATGTTTAAAATCACAAGCCACATGCAAGATAATGGGAATTGAGATAGAAGAAAGAGGCAATCATCATAGAATGAAATTATATTCATTACAAGTTATTTCCCCCCAACATGGTACAAACTCACATTTTAACCCCAAACAGCCCACCACTAGGGGCTTAGCTAGACATGCTCAAAAAAAGGATAAAAGAAATGAGAAGAAGGGGATAGGACTCCATAGAGCTCGAAGTAGATCCTCTTCCTTAACCTCCTAGCTATTGTAGGGTGACCTCCCTCCTCTAAGGTGGATGATGGGCATGAAAATGAACGGGATTATGGTTGAAAACCTAGAAAACTAGGTTGTTATGATGGAAATGAGGTGGAAATGGTGGGTGGAGAGCATAAATGCAAGGGGAGTGAAATGAATGATCTAGAGTGGGTGGAGAGGATTACTGGAAGATAAGCTAGTGTTGTGGCCACCACCCATGTATATATAGGCGGTGGTGGAAGCACTAGGGTAACTAGGGGCATTGTTGGGGAAACAGTGCAGAAAATGCTAGGGTTTAGGTGGTAGCACGGCCATGCTGGGCAGCACGGCCGTGGTGCGTAAGGGTAAGAATGGTCATGGTGGTGTGGAACGGTTGTTCTAAGAAAGTGGAAAAACCACAGGTTGAGGTGGTAATATGGAGGTTGGTAGCATGGTTGTGCTAGGCAGCACGTCCATGGTGGAGGCTACATAAAACAGTCGTGCTGGGTGGCACGGCCATGGTGAGTGAGTTGGAGGTGAGGCCATTCCCTTCAGCACACCCATTTTGGCTTCTAGAAGCACAGTTGTTTTGGGGGTTTCATAGAATGGTTGTGTTGGGTAGCACGGTCGTGGTGGCAATGTTGTTGTAGCTTTGCAATTTTGGAATTTTCTCTATAACTTTGGTGTTGGTCAGCACGGGCATTCCTTGGCACCACGGATGTGTCGGGGTATTCGGTAGAAAATTCAACTTGAATATTCATGATCAATGGACTTCTTTTCTTGATGTCGACCCTTGGCCATTAGGGGTAGGTTGAGGGAGTTTGGGGTCTTCTTTGGACCCCTCCATGAGTGGAGGACTCCTAGAACTCCTTCCTTCTCTCTCATCCATCCAAAGCATGGTCCAAGTACTTGAAAAGTATACTAAGAACATCCAGAAGTGCATTTGAAAATAATATGCATATTAGGGAATTTAACTTGCATTCTACTATGTTTATATGTGATTGAGATACAAAAAGACACAATATGAAGCCCTAAAGTAGGGTTGCATCTGCTCACATACCAACTGATCAGTTCACTAGTGAACTAACTACTTTGCTTGTCACAGGATGCAAAAATCCCTGAAATTCAAGCTCCTTCTACTCCCACACAGACTGGGAACCCTGACCCTAACCCCTCATATAAATAAAGGGGTACCGAGGGCTTCCCAGAGACACAACTAAATTGCCTCTCACAATTGTTGTCCTCTCTAGTTGTGGTAATAAATAGAGATCCGGAGAAAGTCCCACCTGATAAAGGGAGGGACAACAAGGGAGAATAATTGTGGGAGAGAAAGTTGGTGACTAGTACACCAATGAAAGGGGCAAATCCTTTCTGTCTATTATAGAAGGACAAAATGAGTTCTAGGCGTTCTGTGTGGACTTCCATAGAGGCGTGGAGGACGTTGTCTGCCGCTAGGATGACAACATCAACTTGATGTCCCTGGTGAGACCAGGAGATAATGTAGACATCGTCCTAATACAACTAGACGTCAACTGCATGACTACTACAAAAAGGAGATTGTCGCTAGAATTTCTCCAGGACTAGGTATATCCTTGAAATCATCTTTGCATTATATAGTTATTTATGTAATCCGCTGGTTTAATGGGGAATATGGCAGTAATTTTTTTGGTTTTTTCAGCCTACCTGATGCCATATTTCCCTACACAACTCTAGGTAGACAAGACTATACAAAAATCAATTAAGTAATATCCAAAACATTAAAAAAATCACACTGCATAAGTATATTACCCTGCTGGCCTCTAGAATACTTAGTTCTCTAAAAGAATTCATTATTGATCATTATTCAACTTAGAAATATGTTGTAATCATTAAGAAATTATGCATGCCTCATCAAATCTTGAGCCCATCTTATGACTAGGACTCCACCTTTCCCGACAATTCATCATGCAAGTTCTTTAGTAATCCATCACACCAATCACATTATGGGAAATTCGTTTGGAACACTAGATGACCACCCAAAATACACATTCTTCTCTACCTCATAGACCACAACAAACTATTTATTGTGGATGTTTGAATGAAAAAAGGTTTCAAACTATCTTACAAATACTTTCCTTTCTCAAAATATTAATAGAGCACAAAACATTTAATTATGTTGTGCCATTTCTCTTGGATATATGGAACCATTTCTACCACCAACCTAGACACTCTCACCTAAAATATGACAAAGTTCTATACTTACTCAACAACATGGATCTCATTCATGATAAATTTTGTATTTTATAGAACATGTAGCCTATAATTTTTGGTATATCTACATAATGAAAAATAACAAAATCTACAATTATCTCTCCACTACGACAGATCTGACATCTAATGTCACTTTTGCTAACATCAGTTCCTAATAAAATTCGACACCACTCAACAAACAATATGGGTTGTATAGACAAAACGTCACCATAGGTCAAGTTCTGTCGATTTAAAAAATACAAGGGTACCGCTTTCACTATAACATCGATTTTGTTTCTAAAAAAATGACGTCTTAAATTGCCCATGAAATACAATTTTTTAGGGGAAAATTGACTAAAAAATACTCAATTCTGCGTCAGTTTTGCGTGTGACCGATGACAAAAGTTTGTACCATGTCCCCACGGAAAAAAATTATCCCCCTAAATTATTTCTTAGTCTTCGGTTATGCTATGTAAATGACAAATAAGTCCCCTACTGAGACCCACTTTTTTATTAGAGAAGGGTCTATGTTGTCAGTTTCATGTAATAAATAATGGCTAAGTGTTTTCACACCATGACCCTATGAACCCCCCCCCCAATTGCTTTTTTGTCGTCGATTTATTATCTAAAATCGATGCTTATGGCCCTACCCGAGGTCTATTGTTTTCTTAGATATGGATTTAGTCATCAATTTTAAATAATGTAACTGACAATTATGTTCAAATTGCATCGTTGGTCCGTCCTTGTAACTGACGACTATGGCCCTACTTGAGGTCTTTTTTTATTTGGATAAGAATTTAGTCATTGGTTTAGTCTACCAAAACTGATGACTATGTTCTAATTATAGTGTCGGTCTTTCCTACAAACTGACAATTATGGCCCTAACATGAGGTCTTTTTTTATTTGGGCATGGAGTTAGTCATCGATTTTTTTTGTTTAATCGACGACAAAGTATTTAGTCGTCGATTTTTGTATGAACTGATGACTAAGTTCAGTTAATAGCACCCGTGAAATGTTTCTTCTTCTCAATCTTCTTTCATCGCTCCCCCAATACCTAGCTTTCGATATTTGGGCTTCGGTACTCTTGTGCTCTAGTGCTCTGCCGCTCCTGTACCCCATTTCTGATCACTGCCATCCATGGTTTGTTGACTGTCGTAGCCACCACCTCTTGCTGTTGAGGTTTCTTTTGGATCTAGACATCAAGTTGGCTTGTTGCCGTTGTGACCTGAGGAGCTATTGTGCTCACCGCCACTACCGTTGTTGTTGTTGGCCATTGTTATTGCTGCTCTTCATCACTAGAGCTAGCCACCGTCGGAGCTTGGGCTACTGCTTGAGCTTCTACTTACTTGGACGTCGCTTGATCTCTCTGCCTCACTTCCCCTATTACTAGGTAAGAGAGTTGAATAGGTTTTAATTGCTTGATCTCATTGTACCCTACTAATTACTATTGTACCCTAACTTAATATGACAATGTTGATGCCTACATCATTAATCTTGCTCAAATCTTATGGTTTCTCCCTTTATATCACTATTGAAAATCCCTTATCTTGAGAGAATGCTTCACCCTAGGTCATGAATAATTTATGTGTAATAATTATCTTGATGATGAATATGCATGTACATTGGAGATGTTGAAATCAATGTTATAGAATATGGTACCTAGACTAGGGTATGATTAAGATTACAAGATGTTGTTATTGTAAATCAACTCATACATTATTTGTAATCCTAGGATATTAATGATGAAACTAGGGTCATAGGTATAGGAATGAAAACATACATGTATTTTATTGGCCTAGAAAACCGTCCAAATTTTACTCATTAGGAGTAAATATTGTATAGTCCCTGGTGTGGGACTATTCTTGAACACTTCATCTCGCTAGGATGTAAAGTGTATAATGTATATTTGGTTTTCAAGATGTTTCATCAGCACTTTCCCGTTTGTTCTCTAAGTACATATATTGGTGGACATTTTCCCATCTACATCAGTGTACTTGGAGAACTATAGGGAAAGGCTATCAAACTTTTCTTGAAAACTGAATACACATTCTACACTTACTAGTGAGATTAGGTGTTCAAGAATGGGATAGGTGGTACACACATTCATTACTGAACCCTAAACCCTAATTTGTAAACTATAAACCCTAATCTGTACCTATAAACCCTTATCCCTAAATCCAAAATAATAAACCCTAATCTATCTGTAAAACCTTAACCTAATTTGTAAACCTTAAACCTAATACTTGTTTTTTCTCCTTGATCATAGAATGGATAGATCATGGGTGTCCATTCCAAATCGTTGCACCCCAAAGTTTATTACTAGTCTTGACTAGTTTATAAGATTTGTGGAGGAACATAGGAAACAACATGAAGATAGGTTCTAGTATCCATATAGGCACTTAGGTAACAACTTCAAAGTCAACACTATTGATGAAATAAAAAATCATGTCATGTGCAATGGGATTATATCAGGATTTATAGAATGGTACTGGAATGGAGAGTATCAAATAGTGAGATCAGTAGATGTCAACAACAATACTTGTGTTGATGAAGAAATTTTCGATGATGATGTAGACGTGAACAAACCGATTTCGGTACGCATGGTTGATGTGATGCTTGATAGTTGTGGGGTAGAGCACATCGATGCACCTTCCTTATTTAGAAACATTGTGCATGATGCTAAGAGATCGTTATACTTATGCTGTACTAAGTTTACAAAGTTGAGCATTGTGTTGAGATTGTATACTCTGAAGGCTAATAATAGATGGAGCGACAAAAGCTTACGCCATTGTTGTCTTTATTGAAAAAAAATCTTCCTGAAGGTAATGAGCTTCCAATTTCAACATAAAAATTAAATAAATTTTTGTGAACAATGGGAATGAAGGCTAAGAAGATACATGCATGCCCGAATGACTTTGTGTTATATCAAAAGGACTATGTTGATTTGAAAGTTTGTTTGAAATGTGGTGCGTCAAGGTACAAAATGACGGCTTCAGGGAAGTCCAAAAATAGCTCTCCTACCAATGTGATGTGGTATCTACCTATAATACAATGATTTCAATGCATGTTTTCTTATCCCATGGATGCAAATAATATAAGGTGGCATGCAGAGGTAAAGAAAAATAATGATGGGATCCTACGATATGCGTCTGATTCCTCACAGTGGAAGTAGATTGATTTTTTGTTCCCTGAATTTGGTGAAGAAGTCAGGAATCTAAGACTTGGGCTTTGTACTGATGGGATGAATCCATACGACACATTGAGCAGCCAACATAGCACTTTACTTGTTATGCTTGTTATATACAATCTTCCTCCCTAGTTGTTTATGAAAAATAAGTATGCCATGTTGTCATTGTTGTTATTGGTCCCTAAACAACCTGGAAATGATATTGATGTTTATCTTGAACCTATGATTGATGACCTAAAGAAACTCTAGGGATAAGGTGTGATGACCTATGATGTTTCTCATAGATAGACATTTTGTTTGCAAGCTATGTTGTTTTGCACTATTAATGACTTTCCAACATATGGTATTTTTTCTGGATACAGTGTAAAAGGATCCAAAGCATGCCCTATATGTGAAGAGAACATTGATTAAATTTGACTAAATATGGAGGCAAGAGTGTATATCTTGGTCATCGAAGGTTGCTTCCAAAATTTCATCCTTACGGAAGGTTGCGCAAAGCGTTCAATGGATCAAATGAGGAGCAGATTGCCCCTAAATCTATATTTGGGGAGGTTGTTTATGAAAGCGCAAAAGACTTTGTCAATGTGTTCACTTAAGAGATCACAATGACCATTCCTACATAGAGTGATAAATCTTTATACAAGAAAACATCAATATTCTGGGATCTTCCTTATTAGAGTTCTTTGGCAGTTAGGCATTGTATCGATGTCATGCGTGTTGAGAAAAATGTCTGTGATATGGTCATTGATACTCTGTTGAATATACTAGGTAAGACTAAAGATGGTATCAAATCCAAAATGGACCTACATGAAATGGGAATGAGTAAAAAATTAAAAAAAGTAGTTAGCAGTGATCGGAAACCATATTTACCTCCTGCTTGTTACACGTTGTCTAGAAAGGAGAAGAAAACTATTTGTGAGTGATTGCTTTATGTTAAGGTACCACATGGATACTCTTCCAATATATGTAGATTGGTATTAATGAAAGCTCTAAAGCTGATAGGTCTTAAATCTCATGACTGCCACACTCTAATGCAACAAATATTTGCTCGTGGCTATTCGATCTATACTGCCAAAGCATGTGAGCTTTGTGATCACCATACTTTGTTTCTTCTTCACCACTCTATGAAACAAAGTTATTAATCATGAGAATCTCTATAAGTTGCAAAGAGAAGTGGTTGTTACCCTATGCCAGCTTGATATGTATTTCCTCCTTCATTCTTTGATAACATGGTACATCTTGTTGTCTATTTGACTTGGGAAGTGAAAATGTTGGGACCAATTTTCTTGCATTAGATGTATACTTTTGAATGGTACATGAGTATTTTTAAAGGTGATATTCAAAATCATTGTCGGCTTGAAGGGGGTATTATTGAGGGTTATGTGTCAAAGGAGGTTATGGACTTTTGAATCACTTTCTAAGTTGTAATGAAGCTCCTGTAAATGACAAGAATATTGAGGACTATTCTGACAATGGGACTTTAGGAGCACGAGTGGAAGTAATCAATCATGAGTTATGGGAACAAGCACACTTGTATATATTACACAACATCGATGAATTGAGTAGTTATATCACCAATCATACCAATTTCATCAAGTAACTATATCCTCGAGCCAATTCAACGGGGCTTGCTAGAGAGCATAACAAGACATTTATTAGGTGGTTTGAAGATAAAATTTTACTTCAACTATGTCAAACACCAAACAATGTTGTTGAAAGTATCAAATGTCTTGCCTTTAAACCAAAAAATGAATGTTATGTCTTATGAAGGGTTTGACATAAATGGGTTTTCATATTACACAAAGAGTCAAGTTGATAAGAGCATCGTCCAAAATAGTGGTGTCACCCTTCAAGCTTCTTCATTATTTTTTTCTAGTGGGAAGGATAAGAATCCACATGAAGCTCAAATGTCATATTACAATGTCATTGAAAACATATGTGAGTTTGACTATGTATATTTCAAATCTGGTCTTTAAGTGTAATTGGGTTGATAACACCAAAGGAGTTGTCATCGGTGAATTGGGTTTTACATCAGTGAATTTTGAAAAGATAGGCGAGAAGGGTGAACCATTCATAATGGAATCATAGGTGAAGTAAGTATTTTATATCGGTGATCTTGTGAATGAAAAATGGTTGGTAGTTCTTCATGGTAAAAGATAGTTCATTGAAGATCCTATAGATGAAGAAGAGAGCTATGACAAGTATGATGACTCGAGTCCATTCTCAGTTGGCTTGCCAACACCAAATATGAAGATGACATTGACTTGTATGTGTGTGGATATCACACTGAGGGAAAGTTAATTGATAAAGGATATCAATATTAGAGGCATGCTTTTATTTTCTTTAAATGTTAGATTTGCATTTTACAATCTTATATTTCATTGTTTGATAATTTTTATATGATATTTTTTCAGATGGAGTTTGACCATGAGGATGAGCTGCATCACATGTGCCCTTGACACTGGTGTAAGTTGTATAATTTTATTATATAGATGTGCTTTTTACAATATGTCTATCTTGTTGTATTATTTTATTGCATTTATAAGTTATATCATTTTATGACCTACATGTTTTTTTGTCAATTTTAGGTTGAGGATGTACGCCCTGAGGATCTTGTTCATCTTGATGAGTAGCATCACCAATGTGCAAAAATAAGGGGCATCACAATGATGAACAAGTTAATATTACAAAGGGGTAATAGACTGAAGTTGGTCGTTAAGTTTGATGATGCAGGAAATCCTTTTGGAAAGAACTGCAACTCTTTTTTGGCATATCTAGGGGTTCTTACTCGTAGCCATTATAGTGTAGCAGTAGAATCTTGGCATAAAATTGATAAAATCAAGAAAGACTTCATTTGGAAAGAACTATGTGTGAGATTATCATTTGCAATTTTATTTTTAAAGCTATATACAATTCTATTTTTAAGAATATTCCATTAATTTTATGAACTTTTGTAGAGCATATATGACCAGGATGAAAAATTGCATCATAAAAAGGTGATGCAACACGGTGGGAGGGTACAAAGGAATTATAGGACAACTCTGACAAGACTATACATACTAGAGGCTGAGAAGAGCTAGAAGTCAGTCATTGAGCAATGTAGCTATCTTAACCCGGTGACATGGAAGATGTTTGTTTCTATGAAAAACACTGATGAATTCAAGGTATTAAGCTTCACTCCACATTTTGAAAACATTCTTATGAATTCATTATTTACCTTGACATAGTAGGTTATGTTTTACTTACCAATTACTATTGATTATTATTACTAACCAAACTGCAAGAGATGCTCATAAAGAAAGGTGTGCAAACAGTGTGCACAACCACACAATTGGTCTAGGTGGCTATGAAATCTTCTTCAAAAGCTACTACAAGCATCTTCTTCTCAACAACCTACTCCTGGGACTACTGAGTCCTCTGCTACTACTACTGAACCTCTACTTTATCATAATATATGGATGGATGGGAGGCAATCCAAATATGGATAAATAACCAACCCCGCAACTATTGAGGCGACTGAAAAAATGGTAAAATTCAACTCTCAGAGCAATTAGTATTGATGATTGTTATGTTTTACTTACAAATTACTAATGATGATGAATAGCAGGAGCTCCACGAGCAAAGGAAACAAGGTAAGTTCATCCTTAGGGAACAAGGGATTATTTGACAGTTGGTCTAGGTATCCTAGAGCAGCCTGGGTGTGTTAGGGTTGTAGGTGTTGGTGTCAGTATAAGAGTGTCCTTTGGGACATTAGAGCATAAGCACAAATCTGTCCAGAAAGGGGAGTTTTCAAAAGAGGATGTAATAGAGATGATTGCAAAGGGAATAAGGAAGAAATGAGCCACTATCATTCTTCTCAAACAGCTCCTCATACAGAACCTTTTCCTCCTTGCTCTTCATACAAGGTGGACCCCCTACGATTGAGGTGGTTGGGAGTAATCATGTGAACCTACCACCTAGCACGTCCGTTGTAAGTATTTTTTATGACATGGTAGTCTTTTAGAATTATTTTGTATAATATATATTAAATCTATGAAAATATGTAGGGGTTGAGTCCATGTCATCTTAAATTACAAGAATATGTCATTGCACTGGATGAGGCTTACCCACACCATGAAGGTGACATGATTCATGGTGTATCGTTTCCCGCTGATGTGGTTTGTGTGGCGTCAAGGCTTATCTTCCCCCTTGGAAGTAGACTACATTTCCATATAGCCACCCCGATCACAAGACAATAGGTGATGTAGTAGGAGGCATGGTGCATGGTCCAAAGCTGGATTTATCTATACTGATGTATGTTACATTTACATTGTGATTATATCTTTATATACATGACACCATTGATATAATATTATATATGTGCAAGACATACCGCCTAAGAATCCCCTTACAACTCATCCTCTGCCTCCACCTCCTCCTCAAATACCTAGTTGGATTACAAAAGACCTATTCGACTCGGTAGGTCCTTAGTGCAGGGGTATGCAGTATGGATAGGAAAACATGAAGAAGGGTCACCTATGGTGGTCCATCTTAAGGAGGATGATGTAGGTCAACCTCATGATACTAGTATATTTCTACAAAATGTTTTGGAGTTGTTTGGTTATGCTTGGTTGAATACATTTGTGATAAAACTTTGAGTATGGTGAGATCTTATATAGCTATATACCTCATTTTATATATGTTGATCTGTTTTCTTATACACTAATGCATACATGATAAATGTTTTTTAGTCACCTACATAGGGTCTGTATTGAGTTTTCACTGCCCCATGTGGCATTTCTAGTTCCATCCTTGATTAGCTGTTTAATTAAAGACCATGCATCTGTTACCCAATACTATTATAGCACATTTAAATAATTTGGTAAATAGAAAAGGAGTGTGATGCTAGCTCCGTATAATTTTGGGTAAGTTTACTTACTTTGCTTATAATTTTAACTTAAGAATTACATTTCATTGTTGATTTTGAGTTTTATTTTGTTTTCCTTCTTTTCAGTCAGGAATAACCATTGGGTGTTATTAGTTATTATCCCCGTGACACTAACTATGTATTATCTAGATCCTAGGGGTGAGAAATTAGATAGTGGGGGACACCAACTAAAATTGACATTATTCACGTGAGTAAATTTTTATATGTATATCCGTTAAAATACATATTACATGACTATTTACTAATGCAATTCAATGTGTTATGTTAACGTATAGGGATATAAAAGAATTCAAAAAAGTTGGAGGAAAAGTGGACAAGAAAAAGAAAGTGATAGTTTGGGAGAATGTTGAGGTAGTTTTCTAACTCCAATGCATATTTATGCCAACTATGCTTACTTTTATCTATTAACATTTTTGTAGGTTGAAATTTATAGTGTGCAATACAAGACAATGGTTGGGCATGTGGATACTATGTGATGCGGTATATGAACATGATTTCCAGATATGAGGAACTTGACATCAACTGCATACAAAATGTTATATATATATATATATATATATATATATATATATATATATATATATATATATATATAGTCTTGATCATCATAAGTATATAGTATCACTATATAATATGAAAATATCAAACTTATTAATTATATACCTCATTACCTTTGTAGGTATTTCAAATGAAAGACTTCAATACGCTAGAAAATCTAGAAGACATACAAATGCCCTATATGATAAAATAACTAGATGAGATACGAGAACAATGGGTAGAATCCTTTGAAAAAGATGTCAACTTTGGTTTTGATTGGGATAAAGAAGAATGATTTTCTAAAGTTGCAGGTCATTATTTCTATATACATTTGGTGCTTATAACTTCTTACAACTTAAAATTACATGCGAGTAAATTATTGGTGCATATGTGAATGATGATCTATATACATGTGTGTTAATGTGAAGATGAATAAATAAATTTTCCTTCTACATATCATGAGAATGGAACTAGTGTATATGTAAATGAAGTATCATGTGTATGAATGAATGTGAAGATTTATGTTTGCACCATGTGATTGAAATGGAATTGGAGAATGAGTAGAATTATATGCATATATTATGTTTGTCATTCTAGGTTTGGTGGCCTATTGTTAAACTAAACTCACAGGATGTTGTTAACCTACAGTTCTAAACTATAGGTTCTACATCATGCTGACAAGCCAGGCAGAAAGTTTGTAGGCTTGCTATATAGAAAAAAAACAAAAACGTATTCATCGATTGTAACAATAAAACTGACACTATAGGCCTAAGTCGTCAGTTTTGGTAAAATAACCGACATTAAAGGACAAAACCAAAATAGTTGTGATGGACAATTCAACATCAGGGGTTTATTGGATTTAATTGTCATAGTAAATCATAATCGTCAGTTATTTGGGTTGCAACTGACACTGTACATCATGATAGGTGTCAATTTTTACCAAATTGACGATGTAGGGTCCTTTAGCAGTTACAAATGTGACCTGGTATGGCTCTTTTGAATTCGTATTTTGGCATGCAACCTATGCCTAAGATTCCTATATGTGTCAATTTCTTTTATCCACACACCCGAGGCTGGATCTATGGTGTCAGTTTTTCTGTCCCCAAAGAACTGACGTCTTAGACCTGCGGATCACCCACTTAAGTGTCATTATATGACTGATATTATAGGATTGTTTTAACTGAACCTGGATATCATTTTTGTACTACAACTCCAACAAAATTTTCTCTGTCATGGCTAACATTTATATCATTTATAACTCTTGGATATGGGTTATGCCACAGGTGGCACTGGATTAACCCACAAGGTCATGTGAACTTCACGTACCTTCACATTCTTCCCCAAAAAAAGCCACATCACCGTAGATATCATAAACTTTGATGTCGACAGTATGATGCTCGTTTCACCCAAAGGCTCTTCTAATCCTTCACAAAGATGCCCATTTTGGTGATTTTCTCCCTCGACTGTCAATATAAAGCCCTTCTGAATTGATGTTGTTGATGATTCTCTTCCTATTGTATTGTTGATGATCATTTCTAGTATTTCCATAGTTACACCCTTTATAGTGGTGGAACTTCCCTTCTTACTCACTCCTCCCTTTTCTTTAAGTGTAGAAGATTTGGGTTTGTGTATGGCTTTAGAACTCTTCTTGACCTTGCCTTTGCCCTTGGGCTTTCCTTTTCCTTTTTTGATCATCATCACACATCTAGGGTTGTCCTTCTTAATTTGTTCTTTGATAGTTCTCAACATGCCAAGCAACTCAGACAATGGTTTATCAAAATTGTTCATTTTGTAGTTCATGACAACTGGACTATATGACTCAAGAAATTATTGCAGAATCACATATGTGGCCAACTCTTAGACTAAGGGAAATTTTAGTCATGCTAGATTCTACACATACCCAATCAACTTAACCACATGGGGCCCCACTAGATCTTTCTTTGCCATATTGCATTTGAACAAAGCCTTTGAGATATCATATATCTCTTTTCTTGCCTAACCTTGGTACATATTCTTAAAACATGATACCATCTCGAATACATCCATATTCTCATACTGTCACTGCAACTCATAGTTCACTGAACATAACATCAGGCACTTGACATCTACGTAATCTTAGTAATGCTTTGTGTAATCATCCATTTCAACCTTAGGCGTGGTGGGAGTGATTTCATTTGGTGCTGGTGTATCTAGGACATAGAGATTTCACTCTCGAGTTAGAATGGTTCTCAACATCCTGAAGTAGTTGTGGAAGTTATTCCTATTCAACTTGTCCTCCTCAAGGGATGATCGCTATGAAAAGGTTTTGGTTCTTTCCATTTTTTTTCTATAATAGAAAATTTTCATTTTATCAAAATACTTTTGATTTAATTTGAAAATATTGATGATATTAATTAGACCTTTAATTAGTTATCTCTCCCACTATCTACATGCCATCCACATGGAGAAGTAGAATACTGAACTCGTCATTCTAAAACCTCTTGATATAAACATATAGATATGCACTTATCTTGTAGTACTCGTGACTCTACACGAAAGAATTAAACTTCTTGTACCACTTCCTAAGAGTTGTCTCAAGCCATAAAAACTCTTCTTCAATCTACAGACTAAGTTCTCTTTCCCTTTGACCTAAAAACGTTTTGGTTGCGCATGTAGATCTACTCACATAGGTCACTGTGATACAATGTCGTCTTCACATCCATTTAATGAAGATCCAGATCTAGGCTAGCGACCAAGAGTAGAACTAATCTAATAGTTGTCATCCTCACATCTGGAGAAATTTTCTCATCAAAATCCACCCCTGGTCTTTGACTAAAGCCCTTGACAACTAGTTTGCTTTATATCTGATAGCCTTTCTATTGCCATCTCTTCATCTTGTAGAACCACTTGTTCTTTAGTGCTCTCCATCCCTTGGGAAGTACAACAAGCTCATTGGTATCATTCTTCTACAAAGAAGTCATATCTTCATACATTGCCTAATTCCGCTGTTCTCTGTCACTATGAGTCTGTGCTTCCAGAAAAGTCTCTGGATCCCCCTAATCACTAAGGATAATATATTGAGATGTTAGATATCTAGATGAAGGATGACAAACTCTGTTAGACCCCTCAATTGCTACTCTAAGGGCTCTACCTTGTGATGATCTTGCCCCCTGCCCAGAAGTATCTCACTATGAATCTGAATCACTCAATTGTGCTTCTATAATAGGAACACTCGATCTGCTATGATAGTGTTGCTCAATATGATCATGTTGATCCTATTTTTCATTTAAAGATTTCATATGTAAAGAAGTTGAAGCATCAAAATAAATGTGACCAAATCATACAACCTCTGCATCATCACTCTTAGGCTTTGTAACTGTCTGAATCTCACATAATGTCACATCTATGTGTTTGTTCATGGTCTTTTTTCACCTCATATCATAACGTGTAGCCAAACTACTGATCTCCATAGTCAAGAAATATGCATGATAGCACTTTATAATCTAGCTTTTACTGCTTTTTGTTTGTAACATGTGCATAAGACTTGCACCCAAATACTTGACTATATTGTCTTTTGTGATGCCTCAAGGAATGGTCTGGGATGTGTGCTCATGCAGGATAAGAATGTGATCTCTATTGTGTCTGCACAGTTGAAGAAGCACGAAGAGAACTATCCCACCCATGATCTGGAGCTTGTAGTATAGGTTCATGCCTTGAAGATCTAGAGGCACTACCTTTATGGTGAGAAGTGTCAGATCTTCACATATCACAAGAACTTGAAGTACATCTTCTTGTAGTAGGAGTTGAATATGAGGTAGAGAAGCTAGATGGAGCTAATCAAGGATTATGATTGCACTATAGATTACCATCTAGGAAAGGCAAATATCATGGAAGATGCATTGAGTAGGAAGTCTTCTATGTCATCTTCTATAGATAAGTCGTAGTTGTGCTCTTTGGTGTGCCATTAGAGAGATATGTTGGTCTCCTTGCGTCAGATGAAGGTGAAGCTAGAGGTGTCTCTGTTAGTAGGATTTTGGCACAACTATAGGTGAAGCCTACATTGAGGCAACAGATTAGAGACACACAATAGGGTGATACTATGATATAGGAGATCCTATCAGAGTTTGGTAGAGAGAAGAGTGATGGTTTCCATGAGTCATAGGATGGGATAGTGTGTTACATCAATAGAGTTGTGGTTCTTGATGGTGATAATCTGAGGAACATGGTTCTGGAAGAGGTTCACTCTTTGATGTATGCTATGTACCCAGGTATCACCAAGATGTATCATAACCTTAAGGATTTGTATTACTAGCCTGGCTTGAAGTGTGATGTAGTTGAGTTCGTGGCCAAGTGTGTAGTGTGTCAGTAGGTTAAGGTAGAGCATCAGAAGCCTGTAGGAACATTGCGACCATTATCTATACCACAGTGGAAATGGGATCATGTTATGATGGACTTTGTGGTTGGTCTTCTTAGGACAGCCAAAGGTCATGATTCCATTTGGGTGATTCTTGACAGGTTGACCAAGTCAACACACTTTTTTCTAGTGAAGACAACATACAAAGAAGAGAAGCTTGCATAGATATATGTTGACAAGATAGTGTGTTTTCATGGGATCCCATCCACCATAGTATTTGACAGAGGTCCTCGGTTCACGAGTTTCTTTTGGGTGAGCTTGCACACAACTTTAGGTACAAACTTAAGGTTCAGCACTGTGTTTCACCCATAGACATATGGACAATTTGAGAGGAAAATACTGACCTTGGAGGACTTTCTGAGAGCTTGTGTCTTGCATTTTTTGGGCAGTTGGGATGTGCACCTCAGTCTCATAGAGTTTTCCTACAATAACAATTATCAAAGGATTGTTGATATGGCACCTTATGAGGCATTGTACGGGAGATAGTGTAGGTCTCTATCGTGTTGTTATGACACTGGTGAGTGCCATCTCTTGGGTCCTGAGCTTGTACAATAGATAATAGAGAAGATAATGATGATTCAACAATATTTCAAATTAGCCTAGTACAGGCAGAAGTCATATATAGATAACTGGCATATACCCTTGGAGTTCCAAGTGTGATATAGGGTGTATCTCAAGGTCTCTCATTAGAAAGGTGTTTTGAGGTTTGGGAGGAAGGGTAAGTTGGCTCCCAAGTATGTGGGACCTTACCCTGTGGTGGCACGTGTTGGGAAGGTGGAATATAAGTTGGAGTTGCCACTTGAGTTACACAAGTTGCATCCAGTGTTCCATGTTGAGGAAGTTTCATCTTGACATAAAGTTGGTTTTATAGCCTATGGAGGTTGAGCTTGATGAGGATGAGTCGTATGTTGAATGACACATGTTGATCCTAGATAGAAGAGTGAAGAAGTTGAAGAAGAAGGACATCATTTTAGTCAAGGTTCTTTGGCATCGGTGTGGCATTGAGGAAGCCACATGGGAGCTTGAGGAAGAGATGTGTAGGAAGTACCTGTCTCTTTTCATGTAGGATTTTGGGGGTGAAATCCTTGTTAGGGGTTTATGGTTGTAAGTCCCCTAACCTAGCTTAGTGCTTGAGTATACTTTATTTTCTTAATAAGATGCTTAGAACCTTAATCTAATGCTTTGAGATGCTTTTTGAACATGTTGCAATCTTATGTTTCCAATTTGGTCATGTTCTGTTGATGTTTGAGCTTTGTATGCTTATTTTGGACCAAGTTACAATTTACCCATTTGAGAGAGTTATCTTGCAATTTTTCACATGTTGAGTGTGTGCTTAAGTTCTTTAGCATCATGAGATATATATTGATTCTATGTGGCATTGTGTTGGACCTTGGTTGATGAGGTGGCATCATGTGGTGATGCTAGGGTTTTCTTGGTGTCGACCAAGTTGAGATTAGTTGAAAGTTGCGACCTATGTCTGGACTATGTTGGTGTGTCTTCAGTGTGTCTTGACTAATACACCTTCCTTGGGTGATAATTTTTCAATGTCGATGCCTTGATGTGGTTGGGTCAAGATGGTTTGTCTTCTAGTGATGTGTCTCGATCGTGTGTATTTGGTGATCTTTTGTTTTGACCTAGATTAGTGCTTTGATTATTTTTTAACCCTTGATATGTCTCGACTGTAACCAATGTGTTGGTGACCTAAAGAGGTTGATACCCAACATTGGTAGTATCAACATCATGTGCATGCATGCATATAGTGGTTGCATGTTGGTTTATTTTGTGGCCAAGTGTTCCTTTGGTGCTCTCTCATGTTGACACCTCACTCCTATCTTCTCTCCTCCTTGAGTATATAACCCATTTCTCCTTCATGCAAGTATCTTTTTTCAGCCCTCCTTCTTCCTCCCTCTCTTGTGCTTGTCATTGGAGCTTGGTGGAGCAAAGAAAGGTTGACCTTGGAGCTTTGGTGGCCGAGCCATCTTGCATGTGGTGCATTGAAGCTCTATCACTTTCCTTGTGGTCATTCTTGGTGGTTTCTCTTCTTGGTAAGTGGTTATTTTCCCTTGACCAAGTTTTTCCTTTGGAACCCTACCTTTCTTCTCCCCCTTTTCTTGGCCATAGACTGTGGACTATTCACGGTGGTTGTTTTAAGAGAGAACTCCTTATCACTAATGGTCGGAGACCATGTTTTGACAAGGTGGTACCCAAGTGTGAGGAAGTTTTCTTCTCTTTCTCTCTTCATTCTTTCTCTTCAGCCTAGGGTTTTTCACCATTTTTTCTTAAGCTATCTTTTACCTTGGTGTCTTCTTCTTCTTGAGGTGATCTTATAGCCGAGAGTTGAGTGTTTTGTGGAGCTTCATCTTCTTCTTTGGTGATCGAGAGCTTGGATCGTGTTCCTTCTCTTAAGGCGGGTTATATAACTCTCTACCTTCTTCTATTACTAGCACCATAATGTTATTTTCATGCTACTATTTTGATCTCTAAACTTGATGTTAATTTTTTATATGAGGTAGCCATGATTTAAGGTTTAAGACTTTGTAGTATTCTCACGTAATTTGCTCTCTTTCTTAAACCCTAGATTCTTGTATCTATTTTTTCATGTGTTGGTTGAGGTGATTTTGTTACATGCAACTTGATTCTTGGTTTCATCACCTTACTTTGATTCGGCCATTATGTTTCTTGAGGTTTTTGAGTTGGTTTTCTTAAGGTTGAAGCTTGGTCTTCTTTGCTTTGGCTTGGTACTTGAAGGTTCATGTTGAAGTTTGGTTTCCAAGGTTTTTGATGTTCTTTTGCATGGAGTTTTCCACCTTGTGATGATGGTTTTTCCTTGATGATTATTTTCTATTTTGAATGAGGTTTATCTCTAATTTGATGTTGTCTAAGTGCGATTAGGGTGGCTTGACTTTGGTGGTTGCTACATGTTGATCTTGTCTAGTTCAAGACATATGTTTCGTTCATGGTCGATACCTAATCTTTGGTTTTGGTCGATTGCATGCTTTTGTTTCGGTCGTGAGTTTTGTTTTGTCTTGGTCAAGACATGCTCTTGTTTGGTTGAGACATATGGTTTAGTCTTGGTCGAGACATGTGCTTTTGGAGGTAGTCGAAACCCTAACCATAGGTTGGTTGCGACCCATGATGGTTAGTGGTCATAACAAGTGATCTTGATGACGGTCGAGACACCATGTTAGTTGGTAGTTGGGATGCCATGTTATTTGGTGGTCGAGACACCGTGTTAGTTGGTGGTTGAGACACCATGTTGGTATGATTGAGACACTTGGTTTTGTTGTGGTCGTGACCCTTGTTTTGAAGATGGTCAAGACACCTATCTTGAGCTTGGTCGTGATACATGTGGAACTTTGTAGGGTTGATGTATATGCACACACAAATGGTGATTGATACCTAATTCTGTTTGGATAGTTACTTAATCAAGTTAATAATGATGTTCCAATTCGAGTATGCTCCAAGAATGTGGGAGATGACATAATAGGGGTTTGGTGATTGAATTAAGATATGAAACCTTAATTGGGTATGTGTTTGAAACCCTAACCCTAATCCTAGGGTATGCTATGCTTATCGAGCTTACATGGATGGTTAGCATGTGATTACACTTTCTCTCTCCTACTTGTTTGATTCTAACCTTATAGGTTGAATGAATTTCATATATTGTGTATGCTATGATGGTGATCATATGATACAGGGTAATGGTTGTGAGCCTTGATGAGACATGTTGAGATCATATTGATGTGATGGGTCCTATTTCCTGGTGAAGGCTTAATTCCTTTTGTGAATTGACATCCTCTCGTGATGTGATTGAGGGATTGATATCCCACAATGAGGTGATATTGGTGGTATCCTTATATGTTTGTGTGGATTTGGCGATGGCCTTGTGAATGACAATGATATAAGTATCATGTGGTGATGTGACTAGTTCACAATGTATATGTTTTATATCTTCTAGAGTTGTACTATTTGTTGGATCTAGGGCTCTAGAGGGGGTGAGTAGAGATTCAAAATTCTCACAAGAATAGTTATACCCTCAAATTATATCAATTGAAACCAAATTCTTAAGATTAATTTGAAGTCCTGTCTAAGCAAGAATAGTAAGGATGAGAGAAATTGAAACATGCACTTGGACAAGGTGGCTAGAGTGGTTCCAATATCCAAACTAGGAGATAGTCAATCCACTACCTAGAGAGGTCAACCTCTAGGACTATGCAATCTGTGAATACTTATATTCCATCATATGAGATACAAGGAGACCGCCATACATCCAAGGACTTACCTATTCAAGACAAGAGTCTTTCACCTACACAAGGACTTACGCACTTGATCAAGTCTTCAGCCTTTAACAATGACTTACCCACACTTACATTAGGTCTTTGGCCTTGAAGGAATTACCCAGTCTTATTGAATCTTGGACTTACCCTTCTCCTTCACCTGGAGAAGATCTTCACCTCTTCTTCAACCTTGAAGAAGACTAGAAAAACCTCCACCTTTGCTCGAAGTAGCTTTCTTCAACCTTTTCTCATTGAGAAAGGGGATCGAGAAGATGGAAGGAATGAGAGCTTTACAAGAACATGGAGATAGCTCTCTTACAACATGCCTAACTCACTCATAATCACGAAATACTTTGTAAATGAGAGGATCTCAAAGGGTTGTATCACACTACACTATAGTAAGGACAAAGGATAGCATGAATGAGCAAACTTGGAATGAACTCCAAGGGGTCCTATTTATAGTTGGGGGTGTTCCTTTGAGTGTGGGATCACTTAAGAATGAAAAATAGCCATTTTTCATCTTGTAATAGATCTATTTTTATTTACAACAACTCTCCAACAGTTATAATCACTTTTTCTGCATTTTCTATACAGTACATTCGGTAGAGTTTCTATAAAGGTAACTTGAGCGATCCACTAATCAAAAATGCCAATTTTCAAACAATCGGTTGAGTTTGTTATGGTAAACTCGACCGATGAGTCAAAATCACATTTGCTTAGTTGATTGTTCATTCGAATTCTATGAGTGTGCAACTTGACCGATTGGTCATTTCAAAAAATCCATCACTGGATCGGTCGAGTTTGCAACTCGACCGATAAACAGCCTGTGATAAATTTTCCAAAATGATTTTTGAGTGACCGAACATCGGAATTAAGTATCCCTGATTTTTGCCATCTTAGTTACAAGTCATATCATCAATACAAGTGATTACAAAATTAATCTAAGGTGATTTGGTGTGATTTCCCAAAACACACACTTGCATTACTTTTAACTTGAACTTGGACAAGCTAGGGCTTGTGTAATTTGATCCTTTTCATGTACCTAAAGCCTTGAATCAATCTTGAACAAACACATTAGATACATAGGAATGGAATGGTTACGTCATCATTAAAATATGGATAATATATAACTCTCAAGTCAACATTCCCCCCCTTTTTGACAATGACAAACCATTCCTGTATCATATTGAAAAGGATATGTAAAGTTATACCTTAGCCTTGTGAACTGCAAGGGTATTCATGATTTTAACAATGTGAATTGCTCCCCCTCAATCTATGATCACTCTTACCTGCATAGTTAGTATTTCTACACAAAGAAATATAACATGTATACTATATGGTCCTTTAGCAAGTCACATGATAAAGCATATACTGAACAAGAAAAGGATCACATAGACAATAAAAACAATATGGTTGAGCTTCAAAACATTGAAATTCTCTCCCCTTTTAACATTATCAAAAAGGAAGGGGGTAGAAGAGCATGAAAACATGTCTTCTCCCAGCACAACAAAACATATGTTCACAAGATAAAACATGCAACCTCATAGCACACATCAAACAGAGACGAGAGGGACAACAAATCTAAGTCATAATCAAAATATGGGTAACATGGCACGAACTCATGAGATATAAGAAATCAAAGAGTAAGTGTACATATGATTACGACTACAACACTAAAAGCATGTCCTCAAAACAACCACAAACCAAAAGGATGAAACTAAATGATGATAGAAAATAGTACATCTCAAATAATGTGCCCAGATGTTTTAGTGCAAAAATAGTCTAGAAAGATATATATGATCAGCAGATACAAACTAAAAACTAAAACATCTAAACATCTAGGCTACCTATTTCCAAGGCATCATCATCAACATCATCATAGGAGGCTTTAGGCTCGTAGTTCTCATCATCATCTGAAGGTGCAGCAGAGGCAACAATGACACCTTCATCGCGGTCACTAGCAAAGCCATCAGAACCATCTAAACCATCCTTGCCATCATCTTCAAATGCCTCCTCATCAGTAGTAGAAGCTTCCTCATCATTCTGATCTGGCATCTCCTCATCAGCAGAAGGATCGAAGCCACGACCAGGCCACATAGAATTCTTCTCAGCCCAAGACATACCAAGGTCATGTAACTCTTGGGCTTGAGGAAAGGTAGGAGTAGAAGTGCCAAGTCCTGCAAGCAAGGTATCTATAGGACCAGTAAAGAGAGGTAGCACAGTAGGGGTAGGTCCACCAACAACAGAGGGTGTAATAGTGAAAGCAGCAGGTGGAGGGGCTGGGTAAAAGTGATTGTATACATATGATGCATAATCACCTCCTGGGAAGTGCTGGTAGGTAGGGTAAGGATGGGAACATGATAGATTCATGTTAGACATGATAGCACAAAGATCATGATGCATGTGCTCCTGAACCTGAAGGTTATATGCCTGTTGATGCATCATGTAGCCTATGAGGGTTTCATTTGATACATGGAATGAGGTGCGGGCACGTCGGGATGGATGAAGTGGAGGAGGTGCATGGGTGGAGGTATAGGCTCTAAGTGTGGACGAGGAAGGGGTAGGCACACTCTTCTGAAGTGTGATCTCACTGATGCAAACTCCTTTTCGGGTAGGTTTGTAATGAAGGTCATGAAAAAGATATTTTCCAGTGACAGCCTGAAAAAGACCACAAATCAAGGTTGGATAGGGTGGATGGGTGCCACGAGTGTTCTTACCAGAGTCAAACCGGTCATGTGATAGAGGAAATATCTGGCCCATTTGACTATGATGTTCTTCAAGATACAGAACATAATCTCCGTATTGTTCTCTACAATTTCAGTTTGGTTTTTATATGGGTGAATATTGTAGTTGACTACTAGGGCGAGTATGCGGTTCTTGAGGTCTAAGGTTGAGGAAGGAAGGGCAGACTTCTTCCTATAAAGAAACTGAGGCTTCTTCCAAAATTTATGAATGTCAAGAAGAATGATATCATATTGTTTGTAGAAGGCCTCATGGTCTAGGAGGTCAAAATACTCAGGGTAATCTTTCCTCCAAGTGTCAGTCACCTCTATACCATAGAAATAGATATTCAAGGTATCCTCAAAGACTTGGAATTTCTTCCCGGATATCATGGAAGTAAGGACTACTAGATCATTAAGTGGGGGTACGAGAGTTTCATAATTCCATTACAAATTTGCATACTGTTCGTGAACGGCTTTGGTGCTTGTGATGTCATTGTGATAGCACACATGTTCAACACTCAAGGCAGAGAGTGGTGGTCATAAAGCAACTCAGCTACTTGAGCGATAATCCTTTGTCTACTTGGCCTTGGCTCAAAAAGGGCATGAAATGGAAAGGGGTTCCTAGGAAGGAGATCCTTGTACCTATTTAGAGCATCATTGAAGGCAAAGAAGGTATCGTCAAAGGGTATAAGGCACGAGTTGGAGGAGTATGGTGATCTAAATGGGGAGGCTATCTTTCTCCTATTTGATGTCATGGAGACAAAATAAGAAGGATTGACAGAACAAAAATGAGGGAAACACCATCACAAATTGACCAAACACCTAGGATTAATGAGCTGGAGGTCAAGGGAGGTCAAGAAAGGTCAAACTAGGGATAGGGAGAGGATGATCGGGGCTAGGGTTGAGAGCTTGAGGGAGTTAGAGGGTGGATAGGTCGATTTTTCTCTAGTTGAGAGGGAGAAAATTCGGTCTAACCTAACTTAAGTTTCCTCCAGCTTGACCATTGGTCGAGTTCTGTGACAGGGAATCTCGACTAATTGTCTCTTTAAAAAATCCCTCAGACACGGATTGGTCGAGTTGGCAACTTGACCGGTGGTCAACCTGAACCAACATTAGAAATTTTAATTTCTAGCCATTAGAGTGCTAATTAAATTTATTTTTATATTCCATTTTGCATATTAAATATACCTAGGCACATATCACTCATCATTGTGTACTATTTTACGATAAAAGATGTGTTTGTGAAAAATACCCCAAACAAGTGAAAAACAAGGCAAAAGAACATGAAAATTTTAGCAGTTTAGCAAGCAAAGATGATTAAGACATAAGCAAAGCATATAGGATATATAACAACTAGCTAGAAGGCATATCATATTCCTCTAAAGTAGTTCTGAGTGGTATAGATCTAATAAAACTAAATTGCTCTCTAGCTAGAGGTTTAGTGAAAATGTCTGCCAACTGATTTTCTGTATCCACATGTGTGATATAGACATCCTTTTTGGTAATGTGATCATGAAGAAAATGATGACGAACACCTATATGCTTAGCTCTACTATGCAATATAGAATTGTAAGATAAATTTATTGCACTAGTATTATCATAATAAATAGGAGAAGCATCAAAATAAATGTTACTGTCTTGGAGCATTTGCTTCATCCATAGGACATGGGCACAACAACTCCCAGCTGTAATGTATTCAGCCTCGGTAGTTGATAATGCCACCGTGTTGTATCTTGGAGAACCAAGACACAAAACATGGGCCTAGGAGAAAGAAAGTGCCACTTGTGCACTTTCTATCAATCAAGCATCACACATAATCCACATCACTATAAGTCGTAAGAGTAAAGTCCCTTGACTTGGGATACCATAGTCCAAAATTTGGAGTTTTGGCTAAGTACCTTAAAATCCTCTAACGGCTATAAGATGTGATTTCTTAGGATTTGATTGAAAGAGAGCACACCAGCGAACACTAAACATTATATCAGGTCTAGAGGTAGTTAAATAAAATAAACTTACAATCATGCTCTATAGAGATTCTCATCCACTTTATCACCTTCTTCATCTTTATCAAGTTTGACAGTGTTTGACATGGGTGTGTCCATCGGTTGGGTATTCTCCATCCCAAAGTGCTTAAGTAGCTCACTTGTGTACTTGTCTTGGTTGATGAAGTTCCCATCTTTAGTTTGCTTGATTTGAAAGACGAGGAAGAATGTAAGCTCACCCATCATGCTCATCTCAAACTCACTCTGTATAAGATCACTAAACTCCTTGCAAAGATCAAGATTAGTTCTACCAAAAATGATATCATCAACATATATTTGAATGATAAGAAAATTGTTAGAAGTGTGTTTGAGAAACAAGGTAGAATCTACTTTACCCATAATATACCCATGATCTAACAAAAAGTTTTTTTATTTCTCATACTAAGCTCTAGGTGCTTGTTTGAGTCCATAGAGAGATTTTTGTATCAAATAAACATGGTTAGGTTAACTATCATGTTCAAAGCCTGGGGGTTGTGCAGCATACACTTCCTCCTCAGTTGTACCATTTAAAAATGCACTTTTAACATCCATTTGATAAAGAAGAAAGTTCTTATAACTAGCAAACGCAAGTAACATATGAATGGACTCAAGTCTAACTAGAGGTGCATATGTTTCATCAAAATATATACTTTCCTATTGATTGTAGCGTTGAGCCACTAACCTTGCTTTGTTTCATTGCCACTTTCATCTAGCTTGTTGCAGTACTCCCATTTGGTGCCAATGATCTTTCCGTCACTTGGTCTTGGCACTAGGGTCTAAACTTTGCTCTTCTCAAATTGTTCCAATACTTCTTGCATGGCTAGGATCCATTCATCATCCCCAAGAGATTCTTTGATGTTCTTTGGCTCGAGTTGTGAGATGAAGGCATTGTTGGCTTGTTATGTGTTGAAATCTGTCCACGTCTTCACTCTTTCAAATGGGTCACATGAGATCATCTCTTTTGTATGATTCTTTACAAAGCGGGGAGTTGGATCCTTCTTCTCTTCATCTTTCTTTTCTTCTTGAGTGACCACCTCTTTTCCCTTTTTGGTGATGCTGAGTTATTTTAAAATAGGAATCACCTCACTTGCAACATCATCATTTGGAACAATATCTTTGGGAATATAGGGGTTAGTCTCAATAAACTTAACATCAATGGATTCTTTTACTTTAGCAAGATCAACATCAAATACTCTGAAAGCCTTGCTAGTAGTGATGTAGACAAGGAAGAAAGTCTTGTATTTGTCTAGAGAATCTTTTGTATTCAAAACAAAACAAGGAAATTTGAAAACATGGAAATTCTTGAGAGAAGTCTTCCTTCACGTCATAGCTCATAGGGGTTTTTCTTCAAAGAAGGATGTGTAGAAACTCGGTTTTGCACAAAACATGAGGTACTAACGACTTTGACCCAAAACTTCTTTGAAGTGCCATACTCTAACAGCATGATCCTAGCCATGTCATGTAGTGACCTATTCTTCCTCTCTACAACCCCATTTTATTGAGGTGTTCGAGGTGAAGAGAAGTTATGTGCATATCCAGAATCTTCACAAAAGCATTCAAAAAGTTCATTTTCAAATTCTCCCCCATGATCACTATGGATGGAAACGATATGCAAGAAGCTTCATTCTCAAATTGTTTGCAAAAACTAGAGAAAACATCAAGTGCATCACTCTTGGAAACGAGAAAGGAGGGCCAAGTATATTGAGAGAAATCATCAACAATAATAAGACAATACATGGAACAAGGAAGCAATTCAGTTTTCATTGGTCCAAATAGATCAATATGAAGAAGTTTAAGATCTCTCTTGGTACTAAGGACTCCTTTAGATTTGAAGAAGGACTTGGTTTTCTTTCCTTGGGTACAAGGTTTGCATTCCTCATCCTTTTCAAAATCTAATTTGGGAAGTCCCTTGACTAAGTCCATTTTGCTCAACTTCTTCAATTGATGCATATGTACATGACCAAGCTGATGACCCCATAGAGAAAATATCATTCTACCACTAGGCATCTACCAACAATAGGCTTAATAGAGTCAAGAACAATTACATAAAGATTACCACTTCTAGTTCCCTTATATATAACTTGATAAGTGAGGGAATCTATAATCAAGCATTTAAAAGAAGTAAACATCTCAATGTAACCATTATCACATAATTGACTTACACATTAAATTGTGATGTCGGTCATCCACAAAAAGAACATTCTTGATATATAAGGATTCACCTACATCACCGTCACCTTTTACCTTTGCCTTTCTTCTTGGTGAAGTTATTGAAATGGCTTATATCACCTGTCATGTATTTAGTGAAGCCACTATCAACAATCCATCTACCTTTTTCCTGCAAGAAAGGAGAGTGTTGGTTCCCAACTCAAAATGTGGGATCCGGAATCAGCTTGGAGACCCATTTCATCTTTGGGTTAGTCCCCTTAGGCTTGTAAGGACAATAAGTAGAATAATGATCATCACATTTACAATGAGAACAAATCAGAGGGTTCTTAGTTCCAGAAGACTCTCTAATGAAAAAGGAGGCTTCCTTACTCTTTTTCTTACCTTTGACTTTGTTCTTTCCCTTAGGTTCTCCCCCTACAAATCCCAAACCAATAGTACCACTTTGTTTGGTAGTATGGTCAATGATTTCATTTAGGGAGTTTTTCCCTTTGAGGAATTTCTGCACCGGGGCTCTAAGTCTATGATTGTCATCAGTAGGAGATAAGATAGTAGAAGACAAACTAGCAATATCATTTCTAGCATGAACAAGGTCGGCATCTAAATAGAAGGCTTTAGTCAAATAAGAATCTTTTTCAAGAGGGATAGAGGCAACATCATTACTAGGAAAAATAGATCTAGAAGATAGATCATCTACTTGACTAAGTAACCTATCATTTTCATATTTTTTAGCAATTGAATTTCTTTAAGATAAACATCCCTCTAATCTCTACGAGTATCAACAATAAGCTTGAATTCAGCATTTTCAGTTTAAGAGTTTCAAGCTCATTTAGGCACTTTTGGTCATCTTCCTTAAGAGTTTCAATGTTCTTAAGGTAAACACCATTCTCTACCTCAACTCCATTGTATTAGTGCTCAAGATCAAGAAATTGTCCTTGCAAGTTATCAATGCTCTCAAGATGAATTTTCTCATTTTTCTCAAGAATCTCAAGTTTAGCATACAAATCATCAATAATTTTTCCTAACCTCTTTCTTTTAGATTTACATTTTGCAAAAGAATAATGGGTAGAAACAAGCATATCAATAAGAGTTTCTTTATCTAACTCATGCACGATAACCTCACTTACCTCACTTACCTCACCAATTTCTTCACTTGTAGAGACCATGAGTGCAATGTGGCACTCTCCATCTTCTTCGGAGCTTGATCTACTTGAGGATGATGCTTCCCAAGCTGCATTCTTGTGTCTTCTATCCTCCTTTTCCTTCCTCTTGTACTTGATCTCCTTATTGTACTCTTCCTCCTTCTTGGATCTGCTACATTGGTGGGACTTTCTAGACTTTGGGCATTCACTCTTGTAGTGCCCCTTTTGTCCATACTTGTAGCACCTTGGAGTAGAAGAAGAAGATTGATTTCCCTTGAAGTGCTTGACCTTGGTGAAGTTGTCTTCATGCTCACTAGGACCATATCTTCACTAGAGGAAGAAGGAGAAGTCCATGAAGCAAGTTGTTGTTGAATGATTATAGCCTCCACTTGAGCTTTGAAGGCACTATCTTTGATCTTCAAATCTTCCTTCTCTTCTTGCTTGGATTCTTCTTCTTGCTTGTCAGGCCTTGGATCATGAGCTTGTAGATTGCCGATGATCTCTTCAGTTGATATGTCACCAAGGCTTCTCACTTCTTCAATGAAGGTCACCTTAGACTCCCATCTCTTTGGTAGAGTCCTAAAGATCATGGAGGTGATTGTTCCTCTATCCAAAGTGTTTCCCACGGTAGCTAGGCCATTGATGATGATGTTAAGCCTAGAGTACATTTCAACAATTCCTTCTTTCTTGCCCATCTTGAAGTTCTCTACAAGGATGTTTAGCATGTAGATCTTGGCAACCTTCACTTGCTTTTTTCCCTCATAGGTGATGCACATCTTATCCCATGTCTCGTAGGCTTTATCCCATGAGGAGATGCGGTTGAACTCCATCATGGTTAAGGGCACCATAGATGATGCTATAGCTTTGGCATTGAGCTGGGATTCTTTTAGAGCAGCTTCATTCCATGTTGACATAGCTCTGATTGGATCCTTGTATGGTGTGACCATCACCTTCCACATATCAAAGTTCATCCCTTGAATTTAGAACTACATACGCCTCTCCCAATAGAGGAATTTGGTGTCGTCAAAGACTGGAGTATGTATGGAGAAGCCTCACTCTAGGTTGAGTAAACCAAGTAGGTTCTCACCCAACTTCTCATCTCATGGGAGATTGTTGGAGAAGATCCTTAGCTCTGATACCACTTGTTGGATCTAGGACTCTAGAGGCGGGTGAATAGAGCTTCTAAATTCTTACAAGAATAGTTAGACCTTCAAATTATATCAATTGAAATCCAATTCTTAAGATCAATTTGAAGTCCTATCTAAGCAAGCATAGAAAGAATGAGAGAAATCAAAACATGCACTTGGACAAGGTGGTTAGAGTGGTTCTAATCTCCAAACTAGGAGATAGTCAATCCACTACCTGAAGAGATCAACCTCGAGGACTTTGCAATCCGTGTATACTTATATTCCATCATAAGAGATACAAGGATACCACCATACATCCAAGGACTTACCTATTCAATACAAGAGTCTTTCACCTACATAAGGACTTACCCACTTGATCAAGATGTCTTCAGCCTTCAACAAAGACTTACCCACACTTGTATAAAATCTTTGGCCTTGAAGGAATTACCCACTCTTCTTGAATCTTGGCCTTTCCATTCTCCTTCACCTGGAGAAGATCTTCACCTTTTCTTCAACCTTGAAGAAGACCAGCAACATCACTCAGAGTAGCTTGCTTCAACCTTTTCTCTTTGAGAAAGATGATTGGAAAGATGGAAGGAATGAGATCTTTACAAGAACATGGAGATAGGTCTCTTACAAAATGCCTAACTCACTCATAATCATGAAATGCTTTGTAAATGAGAGAAAAAGGGGCTCAAAGGGTTGTATCACACTCAACTATAGAAAGGACCAAGGATACCATGAATGATCAAACTTGGAATGAACTCTAAGGGGTCCTATTTATATCTAGGGATGTTCCTTTGAGTGTGGGATCACTTAAGAAAGAAAAATAACTGTTTTACGACTTGCAATGGATCTATTTTCATTTACAACAACTCTTCACTGGTTATATTCACTTTTTCTGCATTTTCTGTACAGTACATTCGGTCGAGTTTCAATAAAGGTAACTCGACCGGTCCACTAATTGACAAAGCAAATTTTCAAACTATCGATCGAGTTTGTTCTGGTAAACTTGACCGATGAGTCAAAATTAGTTTTGCTTACTTGATCGATCGGTCGAGTTTTGTGAGTGTGCAACTCGAGCGATTGGTCATTTCAGAAAATCCATCACTGGATCAGTCGAGTTTGTAACTCAACCGATAAACAGCCTGTCACAAATTTTCCAAAATGATTTTTGAGTGACAAAACATTGGAATTAAGTGTCCCTGCTTTTTTTTCTCATCTTAGTTACATGTCATATCATCAATACAAGTGATTACAAAATTAATCTAAGGTGATATGGAGTGATTTCCCAATACACACACTTGCATTGCTTTTGACTTGAACTTGGACAAGCTAGGGCTTATGTAATTTATTCTTTTTCATGTACCTAAAGCCTGAAATCAATCTTGAACAAACATATTAGATACATAGGAATGGAAGGGTTAAGTTGTTTTCAAAATATGAACAATGTATAACTCTCAAGTCAACACTATGCCATTATTCTTGTAGAGTTTGTTTTGGCTTTGTACGTTGTAACTTGATTGATGCTAAAAGATACCCAATTGGATTAATTAATCAAGAAAAACCCTAATCATGAAGGTGCCCTACCATAGATCCATTCCAGTGTCAGTCTTAGTGTTGGATGGTGAAATGAGTCATTCCTATGGGAAACTCAGAGTGCATATTTTTCAATATGTGGGGGTGCACTCTTTGCATCCACAATTATAGGTTGTGTGAGATGGCCATGCATGAGATGTTATCCTTGTTATATGGATGGAGATGCATGAGCCAATCCTTTCTTTTTAGAACATAATGTGTGAGCCTATTCTTCTAGCACCATGACTTGTACCAAGGCGAGCTAGGTGTTTTATATGGATGGCCCTGCGTGAGCCCATCCTTCATCTTTACTATATGTCACTATTTACAGTTGATTGATATGTATGTGCAATGTTTCTCTTATACTGACCAAGAGGTGTTGGAGAGGTTGTGGATTCCAGATCTTTTGCTGACCTTGTATGGCACCAATTTTGACTTCGTAGTGGTCAGTTGGGTTTGAGTGGTATGACTCAAATCCTCAGGGAAATAACAAAATATGTAACATAGTCGTGTAGTATATTTTATTAGGATCAAATACAAATAACATTGGTTGAACCCTTTGCCTTATCTTTGAACTGATTTCTTGAATTATAATGTGGTAAGAGAAATCAATTACTATACATAATCTGCATATTCCTTCTTAAAATATTAATTTTTCTAATGTAAGTAGTAACTGCCTAATTTGTTTAATATGCATTATCTGTTGGATATATATCATTTAGTTGAATCTACTCAACCTATTAAGTATTTTTATCTACCTGTTTAGCTTCTTGTGCTTTTAATATATGTTGGCAGAGAGTTATATCTCTCACTGGGATGTTTGGTATCACCCTGTGGGTTTCCACATCTTTTAGGTGGACAAGCACGAGGACGTAGACATCATGTTGTTGAGACTGAGTAGTAAGAGGAGCAGTAGTTGTGTAAAGGTTGGATATCTATAGTGTTTTGGTAGTAGAGTACTACATGTCATCCCTGTACACTCAGGTCCTTGGGTGATTTTTGTATATGTTCTACATCAAGATGATATTTTGATTGTATGCCCCTATGGTATAGATATGGCATATATGTATGTGAACACGTTACCCCTTGTAACATGTTATGTCCAGTGAGTAAGTCAACATTGCTATGAATAATCTTTTGACATGTGTTATATATACATACATGTAGCTTATGTGGACTCTTATGTGATAAGTTCTGACTTTTGTGCTTATGTGCAAACAAATTTAATTTCCTATTTTTTTTCTGGTAACCTGGTTGTTTAGTAGTAATTCCACATTTGTTTTGAGTAATCTCGCTCAGTGGTGTGTCGGGGAGTCACAATTAAGGTTGGTATCAGAGCTTTAGTTTCCCTGAGTCTACAAGCACGTATGACTAGGGTTTGTGTCTATTCTAGTGTCCTCCAGTCTGTAAATGGTAACTTTTGCTTATGAAGAAGAAGAAGAAGAGAAGAGAATATGGCTGGAGAACATGAAGAACACATTGTAGAGGGTAGTGTTTCTGCACCTGGAGGTGGTGCAAGGAGGAAGTTTAGGGATGATGGAGTGCTTGAGGAGCCTCATTTTGACTCAACCATTATAGAAAAACCCTACCTTTCAGTCTTTGTTTGGGCAGTTCATGGAAACGATGATGCACATGGTAGACAGAATGCTAGCACTAGAGTCAAGGCTAGCTATTCCTAGTATTGAATCTTTGGGATCCCAAAACACCTTTGATAGGATGAGGCAAGTTGGGGATATGGGGTATGCTGGTATGGAGGATCATGTGGATACTGACCTTTGGTTGACAGAGTTGGAGAAGCCTTTAAGATCCTCAACATCCCCGAGACAGACAAGGTGAAGCATGTTGTGTGTCTTGAAGGGGAGTGTTTCCCGTTCATGGGCTATTGAGGACGAGAAGAGGCCAGGTGCTGCTATTAGTTGGGAGGAGTTCCACATGAGTTCATCAGTCGGTAGTTTCCTCAGACCTACCTGAATGAGAAGATCAACCACATTGAGAGGATTCGATAGGGATCCATGTGGATCAACGAGTATGAGTCAAAGTTTATGGAGCTCCTGAGGTCTTGTCCTCACATGCAATGATAGATCAAGAGAGGATCAGATGTTTTGAGAAGGGCTTGAGCACAGAGTTGACTACACCAGTATCAGCTTTAGAGAACCATGACTGGTTTTCCACATCCGTGGAGTCAGTCAAGAGGATAGAGATATCAGTTGTTAAGAAATGTGAGAAGAGTGCCAAGTAGAGACTGACACAATACCAGAGGCAGTCTTATGGAGGCTTTAAGAAGCCTATATTTTCTACACCACAGTCACAACAGTGGTCAAGTGTGCAGATGCAATGGTTACCTAGTAAGGAAGAGGTCATAGTTTTCCACCAGTAGGAGCCCACAACACATTTTTAATGTCAGTGACGGGGCCATCTAGGAAGTGGTATGAAAACAAGACTTGCTACAAGTGTGGAAGACCAGGCATACAACACTTTATTGCCCTGTAAAGGATGATGAGGTGACCTAGTAGCTGATACAGATTCAGTAGGGCTCACAATAGTACCAGTTTAGCAGTGATGGAGCTGAGGGTGTGGACAAGCCTCACAAGATGGTTCTTCTAGACAAGAGAGTATAGGACAGGGACGACAACATGTAATGGCTCAATTCTATGTCATGAGTCAGCTGAAAGGAGTGGTGAGATGGAGTTATTTCATTCTGATTTGCCTTCTTCTTGATTTATACCTATTTTGGTTGACCCAGGTGCGATGCACTCTTTTATCATTCGATAAGTGATTAATAGTTGTTCGTTGCATGTTAGTCAAACGTGATAGTCTATGATTAGAAACCCCATTGGTTGGTACTAACGAGTTGCGGGAGGTGTGCCCTTCTTATGTCTTTTCTTTCTTAGGACGTAGCATTCAAGTGGACCTTATATCAATTGACATGCATGGATTCAATGTGATCCTTGGAATGAATACTTTAGAAAAGTATCAGGTGGTCTTGGATTGTAGTTCCAAAGTGGCAACGTTTGTTGATGGTGGTGTGACGTGGATCTTATAAGGAGATAGGAAGATTCTTCCGATGTGTCTAATGTCAACAATGGTGGCTGAGAAGATGACGATGCAAGGCTGTGATGCACTCTTAGTTCATGTGGTGGATACCAAGGTGAGGACTCTGAGCATCCAGGAGGTGCCAGATGTCTATGAGTTTGAGAAAGTGTTTCCAAATGATTTTCCAGGTGTTCCTCCAATTCAAGAGATTGATTTTGAGATCAATTTAGTTCCATGCAAGCAACCGATAGCTCAGACAACATATAGGATGGAGCTAGTTGAGACGGAAAAGTTAAAGAAATAGTTGCAAGAGCTACTTGAGAATGGTTTATTTAGACCAAGCACATCTCCTTGGGGTGATCCCCTGTTGTTTGTCAATAAGAAGGATGAATCCATGAGTCTATGCATAGATTAAAAATAGTTGAATAAGGTGATGATAAAGAACAAGTATCATTTGCCATAGATTGATGACATGTTTGACTAGCTGTGGGTGTTGCAGTCTTCTCCAAGATAGACTTGAGATCAAGATACCACCAATCACAGATAAAGGTAGATGACATACCAAAGTCAACCTTTAAGATGAGGTATGGTCAGTGCGAGTTCGTGGTTATGCCACTTGGGCTAATCAATGCACCAATAACATTCACAGACTTGATGAACATGGTGTTTTGGTCATATCTAGACCAATTTGTGGTGGTGTTCATAGATGATATCTTGATATACTCAAGAGATAGCCAGCAACATGAGCAACATCTATGTCGGGCATTAACCTTGTTGAGACAACATCAACTTTATGTGAAGTTCAACAAGTGCGAGTTTTGGCTGAAGGAGGCATCCTTTCTAGTACATGTGATAGCTACTGAGGGTGTTCCTATGGACCCCAAGAAGTTGGAATATGTGGTAGAGTGGGAGCAGTCAAAGATGCCAACAGAGGTTCGTAGTTTTTTGGGTCTGACATGCTACCATAGGAGGTTCATCAAGAACTTCAGTGTAGTGGTATTACCCCTAACGAAGCTGACAAGAAAGGATGTACCTTTTGCTTGGGATGACAATTTCCAACGTTCTTTCCAGTTGTTAAAGGAGATGCTGACTAGTGCGCCGATGTTGATTCTTCTAGAGAAGGGAAAATGCTATATTGTCTTTTGTGATGCCTCGAGGAATGGTCTGGGATGTGTGCTCATACAGGATAAGAATGTAATCTCTTTTACATCATGATAGTTGAAGAAGCATGAAGAGAACTATCCACTCATGATCTAGAGCTTGTAGTAGTGGTTCATGCCTTGAAGATCTGGAGGCACTACCTTTATGGTGAGAAGTGTCAGATATTCATAGATCACAAGAGCTTGAAGTACATCTTCTCACAACAGGAGTTGAATATGCATCAAAGATGTTGGATGGAGTTAATCAAGGATTATGATTGCACTATAGATTACCATCTGAGACAGGCAAATATCATGGAAAATGTGTTGAGTAGGAAGTATTCTATGTCATATTCTATATATAAGGAACAACAGTGCTCCTTATTGTTTCATAAGAGAGACATGTCGCTCTCCTTGTGTCATATGAACATGAAGCTGGAGGTGTCTTTATTAGTAAGTCTGTTGGCACAACTATAGGTGAAGCCTACGTTAAGGCAATAGATTAGAGATGCACAATAGGGTGATATTGTGATGCACCAAATCCGATCAGAGTTCAGCAGCAAGATGTGTGATGGCTTCCATGAGTTAGAGGTTGGGACAGTGTGCTACCACAATAGAGTTTTGGTTCCTGATGTTGATAATTTGAGGAAGATGGATCTGGAAGAGGATCACTCTTATATGTACGCTATGCACCCAGGTAGCACCAAGATGTATCATAGTCTTAAGGATTTGTATTGGTGGCCTGGCTTGAAGCTTGATGTAGCTGAGTTCGTGGCCAAGTGCAAAGTGTGTCAGCAAGTTAAGGGAGAGAATCAGAAGACTACATGAATGTTGCAACCGTTGCCTATGCCACAGTGGAAATGGTATCATGTTACGATGGACTTTGTGGTGGGTCTACCTAGGACAGCCAAAGGTCATGATTCCTTTTGAGTGATTGGTGATAGGTTGACCAAGTCATCACACTTTTTTCCAGTGAAGACAACATACACAACAGAGAAACTTACATAAATATATGTTAATGAGATAGTACATTTGCATGGGATCCCATCTACCATAGTATCTGATAGAGGTCCTCAGTTCATGAGTCACTTTTATTAGTGCTTGCACACAACTTTGGGTACACAATTGAGGTAACACTGTGCTTCACCCACATATAGACAGATAGTCTGACAGGATGATACAAACCTTGGACGACATGTTGAGTGCTTGTGTCTTGTAGTTTTTGGGTAGTTGGGATGTACACCTCAATCTCGTAGGTGTCCATTGTGTTGGTATGATACTGGTGAGTACCATTTCTTGGGTCCTGAGCTTGTGTAACAAACAACAAGATAAAGATGATTTATCAATAGTTGAAAGCATCCCATGACTGGTAGAAGTCATATACAAATAACTGATGTAGACCTTGGAGTTCCAAGTGGGATACATGGAGGTTTGGGAAGAAGGTTAAGTTGGCTCCCAGGTATATGGAACTTACCATGTGGTGGCACATGTTGGGAAGGTGGTATTTAAGTTTGAGATTCCACCTGAGTTTTACAGGTTGCATCATGTGTTCCATGTGTCCATGTTGAGGATGTGTCATCCTGACACATAGTTGGTTTTGCATCCTGTGGAGGTTGAGATTGATGAGGATGTGTTGTCTATTGAAGTACCCATGTTGATCCATGATATAAGAGTGAAGAAGTTTAAGAAGGACATCATTTTACTCAAGGTTCTTTTGCATCATTGTGGAATTGTGGAAGCCATGTGGGAGCTTGAGGAAGAGATGTGTAGGAAGTACCTGCCTCTTTTCACATAGGATTTTGGGGGTGAAATCCTTGTTAGGGGTTTATGGTTATAATGTTCCTAACCTAGCTTAGTGCTTGATTATTCTTTATTTTCTTAATAAGATGCTTATAACCTTAATCTAATCCTTTTATATGCTTTGTTAACATGTGACAGTCATATGTTTCCTGTTTGGTCATGTTTCTGATGATGTTTGAGCTTTTATGCTTATTTTGGACCACATTGCAATTTACCCATTTAAGAGGGTTATCTTCCAATTTGTCACATGTTGAGTGTGCCCTTAAGTGATTTAGCATCATGATAGAGAGAGAGAGTGATGTTATGGGGCTCCTTGTTGGACCATGTTTGATGAGGTGACATCATGTGGTGATGCTAGAGTTCTAGGCTTTTGCTTGGTGTCGACCAATTTGAGATTAGTTGAGTGTTATGACCTATGTCTCAACCATGTTGGTGTGTCTTAGGTGTGTCTCTGTCGAGACACCTTCCTTAAGTGATGTTGTTTTGAACTTGGTGCCCTAGATGTGGTTGGGTCGAGATGGTTTGTCTCCTAGTGACATGTCTCGACCTTGTGTATTTGGTGATCTTTTGTTTTGACCTAGACGCATGCTTTGACGTTTGTTTCGACTCCTTAATGTGTCTCAACCATAAACAATGTGTTGGTGACCTAAAGATGGAAACACCCAACATTGGTAATATCACCATCTTTTGCATGCATGCATATAGTGGTTGCATGTTGGTTTATTTTGTGGAAAAGTGTTCCTTTAGTTCTCTCTCATTTTGACACCTCACCCCTACTTTCTCTCCTCCTTGAGTATATAACCCCTTTCTCCTTCATGCAAGTATCTTTTTCAACCCTCCTTCTTGCCTCTTTTGTGCTCTTCCTTGGAGCTTAGTGGAGCAAAGAAAGGCTGACCTTAGAGCTTTACTGGCCGATCCACCTTGCATGTGGTGCTTTGAAGCTTGATCACCTTCCTTATGGGGATTCTTGGTGGTTTCTCTTCTTGGCAAATGGTTCTTTTGCCTTGACCACGTTTTTCCTTTGGAACCCTATATTTCTTCTTCCCCTTTTCTCAGACATAGATTGTGGATTATCCATGGTGGTTGTTTTGAGAGAGAACTCCACATCACAAAGGGTCAGAGACCATGTTTTAACAAGGTGGCACCCAAGTATGAGTAAGTTCTCTTCTCTTTCTCTCTTATTTATTCTTGGTTCATCATAAGGTTTTTCACCCTCTTTTTTCTTAAGCTATCTTTGATCTTGGTGTCTTATTCTTCTTGAGGTGATCTTGTGGTTGAGAGTTGAGCTTTTGGTGGAGCTTCATCTTTTTCCTTGGTGATCGAGAGCTTGGAGATTATTCCTTTCTTTTAAGGCAGGTCATAAAACTCTCTACCTTCTTCTATTACTTGCACCATAATGTTACTTGCATGCTCCTATTTTGATCTCTAAACTTGATATTAATGATATAGATGAGGTAGCCATGATTTAAGGTTTAAGACTTTGTAGTATTCTCATGTAGATTGCTCTCTTTCTTAAACCCTAGATTCTTGTATTTGTTTTGTCATGTGTTGGTTGAGGTGATTTTGTTACATGCAAATTGATTCTTGGTTTCATCCCGTGATTTGGTTCAGCCTTTTTGTTTCTTGAGTTTTTGGGTTGGTTTTCTTGAGGTTGAAGCTTAGTCTTCTTTACCTTGGTTTGTTTCTTGAAGGTTCATGTTGAAGTTTGATTTCCAAGGTTTTTGATGTTCTTTTGCATGGAGTTTTCCACCTTGTGATAATGGTTTTTCCTTGATGATGATTTTCTATTTTGAATGAGGTTTATCTATATTTTTATGTTGTCTAAGTGCATTTAGGGTAGATTGACCTTGGTGGTTGCTATACCTCAATATTGTCTTGGTCGAAACATATATTTTATTCACAGTCGAGACCTATGCTTTGGTTTTGGTCGAGATGCATGGTTTTTGTTTCGATCGTGACTCTTGTTTTCTCTTGATCAAGACATGCTCTTGTTTGGTTGAGACATATAGTTTTCGGTCGAGACATGTACTTTTGATGGGGGTCAAAACCCTAACCATAGGTTGGTTGTGACCCATGATGGTTAGTGGTCATAACACATGGTCTTGATAGTGGTCGAGACACTATGTTAGTTGGTGGTCGAGACTCCATGTTAGTTGGTGGTCGAGACACCATGTTAGTTGGTGGTCGAGACACCATGTTAGTTGGTGGTCGAGAGACAATGTTAGTTGGTGGTTGATACACCATTGGTAATCATTGAGACATTTGGTTTTGTTGCGGTCATGACCCTTGTTTTGAAGGTGGTCGAGACATCTGTCTTGAGCTTGGTCGTGACACATGTGTAACTTTGTAGGGTTGATGCATATGTACACGTAGATGTTTATTGATACCTAATGTTGTTTGGATAGTTACTTAATCAAGTTAATAATGATGTTCGAATTCTAGTATGCTCCAATAAAATGGGAGAAGACATAATAAGGGTATGGTGATTGAATTAAGATATAAAACCCTAATCAACTATGTGTTTGAAACCCTAACCCTAATCCTAGGGTATGATATGCTTGTTGAGCTTACATGGATGGTTAGCATGTGATTATACTTTCTCTCTCCTACTTTTGTGATTCTAACCTTGTAGGTTGAATGAATGTCATAGCATGTGTATGGTATGATGGTGATCATATGACATAGGGTAATATCTATGAGCCTTGATGATACATGATGATGAGATCATATTGATGAGATGGGTCCTATGACCAAGTGAAGGCTTAATACCTATTGTGAGGTGACATCCTCTCATGATGTGATTGAGGGATTGTTGAGGTGATATTGGTTCTAACCTTATATGGTTGTGGCTTTGGTGATGGCCTTGTGAATGGAAATGCTATAAGTATCATGTGGTGATGTGACTAGTTCACACCTTATATGTTTTATATCTATTAGAGTTGTACTATGCACTTATTATTGTAGAGTTTGTTTTGTCTTTGTACGTGTAACTTGATTGATGCTTAAAGATACCTAATTGGCTTAATTAATCAAGTGAAACCCTAATCATGTAGATTCCATTTTCCATAGATCCATTCCAGTATCAGTCTTAGTGTTGGATGGTGAAACAATTCATTCCTATGGGAAACTCGGATCCCATATTTTTGAATATTTGAGGGTGCAACTCGAGTATATCTCCTTGAATCCACAATTACATGTTGTGTGAGTCAGCCATGTGTGATCTATTCTCCTTGTTATATGGATGGCCATGCATGAGCCAATCCTTTCTTTTTAGAACGGCCACACATGAGCATGTTCTTCTAGCGTTGTGACATGTACGGAGGCGTGCTAGGTGTTTTATTGGATGTTCATGTGTGAGCCAATCCTTTGGCTTGACTATATGTCATTGTTTACAATTTAGTAATATGTCTCTGTGGTATTTCTCTTGTACTGACTAAGAGATGTTGGAGAGGTCATGGATTCTGGTTCTTCCATTGACCTTGTATGGAATTGATTTTGACTTCGTAGTGGTCGGTTGGATTTGAGTGGTATGACTCAGATCCTCAGGGCAATAATAAAAGATGTAACACAATGGTGTAGTATATTTGATTACAGTCAAATAAGAATAACATTGGTTGAACCCTTTACCTTATCTCTACACTAATTTCTTAGATTGTAATGTGGTAAGAGAAATCAAGTGTTATACATGGTCTTCATATTCCTTCTTAAAATGTTAATTGTTCTACTGCTCAGTGGTAACTGTCTAATTTGTTTAATCTACATTATTTGTTGGATACATATCATTTAGATGAATCTTCTCAACCTGTTAAGTATGTTATCTACCTGCTTAGCTTCTTGTGATTTTAACATACGTTAGCGGAGAGTTATATCTCTCATTAGAATGTTTGGTCTCACCCCGTGGCTTTCCACATCTTTTAGGTGGTTGAGCACGAGGAGGTAGAGGTCGAGCTGTTAAGGATGAGAAGCAAGAGGAGTAGTAGCTATGTAAAGGTTGGATATATTGCTAAGTGTTTTGGTAGTAGAGTCCTATGTGTCATCCCTATACACTTAGGTCCTTGGGGGATTTTTTTTAGATGTTGTATATCGAGATGATGTTTTGGCTGTATGCCTCTGTTGTATAAATATGGCATATATGTATATGAATAGGTTACCCCTTGTAACATGTTATTGTAACACCCCTGACATGGGTTATGACCTAACTCTAGATGTTTTTCTTAAGTAAGTTTCTTACAATCTTGATCTCATCTTTGGAAAAGTAATTAAGGCCTTTGTGAAGTTATTTTCAAATTTGAGCTTATATGCAAAGCTATGTGTGCATTATATGAAAATCTAAGTGAGAAATGTAATTTACCCAAGATGAGGGGTTATGTTGTAAATGATACATGTTGAATGAATTCTAAGTGTTTTGTATATCATGAAAGAGAGTATGATGCTAAGTGGCGGCTTGTGCAAAGCCTAATTCTAAGTGAAAACTTGTGAGAATAATGCTAAGTGTTTGATGCACCAATTGTAGCACTATTTGCTATATATATATATATATATATATATATATATATAATAGGTTTAATGTGTAATATATCACCTCTAGGTTGTTTTTACTCTTACCTAGTATTACCTAGTGGAGAGAGAAAAAAAAAAGGAGACAATATGTTTGAAGTCTCTAGAAGTGTCAGTACTCTTAATAATGAATAAATCAAGAAAATGCATAAGTTGAATGCTATATACATAAGACATATCAAGTTGTGGAGTTGAAAGGGGGTCTCTATTGGCAATAAAGCCATAGGAGAGCCTCCTATCAGTTTGTTACTTACCCATGATGGTCAAGGCACATCAAGGAAGAAGTGGAGCATCGACTTGCATCTTGTCTTGGAAAAGATAGAGGAGAATATTATAATAAGATAGTGGGAGAGAAGCTTGCCTTAGATGACAACTCAAGATCCGATCCTTGTCTTCCTTTTTACCCTTGGACTTTTATTTTTTCATGGCTAAATAATAAGTGTAAAGCATGAAAGAGCATGTGTCGACCTTGCATGGCTAGGTGGCATGAAGCACCTTGATCAAATGGAACCTATTGCACTCTTTTCTATAAACCACAAGTATATATACCCTAACCTTCATTTGTTGGCAAAATTTTCAGATCTAGCAAGTACCTTCCCTCTTGTATCGTGCAACACCTCTCTTTGTGTCACCCATAGTGGAGAGAGTGAAGAAGTGAGGCTTGGTGTTGGCCAAAGAAGAGGAAGGATATCGGCCAGGGTAGGTTGAAGCAATCAAGCAAGGTGATAGCACCCAAGGAGACTTAAGATATCATGTTAGAGCTTGGAGAAGGCTTAGTTTCAACCTTGGGATGCATGGAGTGAAGCTTGATGCTTAAAATCTTTTCAAGAGGTGGGTTATATAACTCAAACCCTCTAATATTATTATTCTTTCTTCAATACTATTCAATTTGTTGAATATTTGCAAATTAGGGTTTCTTATGATCAATTGATATAATAATGAGTCCCAATATGTAATTAGGGTCATTATCCATAAATTTGAGTCAATTGATGATTTTGAGGATGATGATGATGACATCATCTTTGGATACCCGACATGGGTTTGACCACTCTCAGACAACCCGATATGGGTTGAAGACCTTACAACCGGATATGGGATAAAAGCTTGGGAAAATTATATGGGACCCGACATGGGGACTTGCCCGATATGGAGAAGGGTCATTATAGGATCTATGAATGACATGGATGATTTCTATCCACCATCTTGTACATGATACAAAGGTAAAGGAACACTCTTGCCCGATATAAGCAAAACCCTAGTAAAAGTATAGGGAACCCGATATGATATTTGAACTTTGAAACCCGATACACATGGCCGATATGATGCCCGACATGGTACCCAACACCATGCCCGATATGCTGCCTAATATGCTTACATGATATGGCAAAATCTATGAGATGAACTAGCATGGTGGAAACTGAAATGGTGCTCAACATGAGTGCACGATATGATCTCCAATATATAGCAAGTCCAATGGTATGCCCGGTATGGTAACCCTAGATACAGCCCGATATGGAAACCCTAGAGACAACTCGATATGTTGGTTGACTAATAGGGAAGTTTAAATTGAAATAAACATGGCTAGCTAAGGAGAAGAGCTAGTATTATATAGTTGCATGAAGTATGGCAAAGCCATAATGATATGCCTGATATGGAGATAAGGGATATGCCCTATATCCAATATGAGGATGTGGTTCCACCATGTGATTAGGTAAGTACATCCATTTTCAAATAATAACATTATCAATCATGTAATTTGATATGATAAACAAGCCTTTAATCACTAAGCTCCTCTAAAGTGATGCTTATGATTTATGCAATATTGAGCCACAATGAGTTTAACTTAATTGTTAATGATAAGGGTGTAAACCTTAAAGATGAGAACTAAGTAATTTACATCCTAGAGAGAATGAGAGAGAGACTAGGACTTGAAAGATAAGTATGTAATTACTATACACTAATACCCTTGAGATGAGTGGAGTATGAGTTAGGGTATGATTTATGTTAATGAAATCTTGAAACCCTAATCGGTTGAATATAACCATAATTCATTAGAAGGGTGTGTTCCTTAGTAATTGATGGTTAAATACATATGTTGAAATTGTTGATAACATGATATAATAACCATGCAAATATCCTAATGTATTAAGTATGGTCAAGTAAGATCTATGTGACTATGTGATAAAAATCCAATGAGCTATGTGGACTATGTTAATAAGTATCTGGGTCTTATGACCTTTAGGTAATAATCATCTGCTAAGTGGTGACAGTGCTCAGTGATGAAAGAAGGGTTGAATACCCAAGAAAGATAATGACAAGAGGTTGAGATTCTAAGTGAGCTATGTGACTCAATGAATATGAAAGTATCTGATGAATGCTTTTATGCTTTTCTTTATAGTAATTGTTGTTAATCTTGTTTGTCACTTGATTGATGGTAAAAATATATAGTAACACACTTAATTAAGCAAGATGAATATTATCATATAGTTGCCCAGACCATAGATCCATTCAATGTCAGCAATTGTTGAATAGTGAAACGAGTTTTACTCAGAATGCATATTTTTTAATATGTGATAATATAAGGGTACTCAGTGGACACCCAAACTAAAATAAGGGTGCTTAGTGGACTCCCCAAATACATCAGGTTGCTCAGTGTACTTCCTGATAAAATCAACACGGGATCGCTCAGTGGTCATCCTAATAATCCAGGAAAGCTAAGTGGTCTTCTCTCGAAGAGAGTACATGATATGGCAGTAACTCTATAGTGGAGATGTCGGTATACCATGACATAGATAATTACAGTAGACACAAGATGTCATGCTAAACCTAAGTGTTACTTAAGTATTCTCAAGCTGACCGAGAAAGGAGAGGTCTTGACAGCCGGCTCTGCCATTGACCTTGTATGGTACCAATTTCGACTTACTAGTGGTCCGTTGGAGCATGAGCGGTATATCTCATCTCCACTGGGCATAATGTAAATGTGAACATGTAATCATCTGTGTAGCTGGCTTGATTAAGGATAAAATACAAAAACATTGGTTGATGCCTTATTTCTTTTATATGTATGAGTAGATAAATGTTATGCATGTTATTCATATTCCTTTTCAAACAAAAGATGATTTATAGATTTGTTATTAATGTCTATACCTATACACTCAAAGATATACTTGTTAGTCAATGAAATACCTATAGTTCATTTTCATATTATTTTCTATGATAATAATATTGCTGGTAGAGAGTTATATCTCTCGCTGGGACAATAGTCTCACCCTGTGGGATCCACAAATTTTTTGGTGATCGCGGACAAGGGACTAGGAACTGAGTTGCAGAAGAAGGATCGTGTCAGCAAGAACAGTAGTAGTATTTCAGGTCAAGAACGTTGTCAGTCAGGGTTTTGTAGATGGATGTCTATGTTTCGTCTCTGTACTCTCATGTCCTTGGGAGATAGTCCTTAGTGATTTTCACGAACAACTTGAGATTTTGACTAGCTTGTCTCGAGGTTTTTATAATGATGTTGTATATAGTAAAGCGAAGCAACTGATACTTGTTGTTCTCGAGAAGAGTCGACATGCTGAGTGTTGACATGAACTGTGTGTATATAAAGCTTTGGTCCTTTGTGTAAAATCTTATTGAACATGGATCTATGTACAAATATGGTTTTAATTTTTAGTGATTTTCATTAACTCTATTATTTGCGATAATTTTGCATTTTTATTGGTGATGGCTTGATTTGAAATTGGGTCATCACAGTTATGGCCAGTGAGTCAATGAACAATGCTATGTAATAATCTTTTAGTATGTGTTATGTATACATACAAGTGGCTTATGTGGACTCTTATGTGATAAATTCTGACTTTTGTTCTTATGTGCAAATGATTTTCCTATGTTTTCTAGTAAGTCATTTGTTTAGTAGTAATTTCACATTTGTTTTGAGTAATCTTGCTCTATGGCACGTTGGGGCTTCACAACGTTACCATGATAGAGTAGTGGCACCTGATGTATGACCTGAGGAAGATGGTCCTGGAAGAAGCACACTCTTCGATGTACGCTATGCATCTAGGTAGAACCATATGAATCACAATCTGAAAGACTTGTATTGGTGGCCCAGTTTGAAGTGAGATGTAGTTGAGTTTGTGGCTAAGTGTGCAGAGTGTCAATAGGTTAAGACAAAGCATCAGAAACCTGCAATGACTTTACAACCGTCACCTATACCACATTGGAAATGGGATCATATCATGATGAACTTGGTTGTTGGACTTCCAATGAATGCCAAAAGACATTATTCCATTTGGTTGATCATTGATAGGTTGGCTAAGTCAGCGCACTTCCTTCCTTTGAAGGCAACATATACAACTGAGAAGTTAGCACAAGTTTATGTTGATGGAATAGTCTATTTTCATGGTATCCCTGCTACCATTATGTCAGATAGAGGTCCTCAGTTCACTAGTCACTTTTGGAGCATCTACACACATCCATGGGTACACAGTTGATGTTCAACACAATGTTTCACCCGCAAACATATGAACAGTTTGAGAGTACTATAAAACTTTGGAAGATCTTTTGAGAGCTTTTGTCTTGTAGTTTTTAGGCTATTGAGATATACGTCTCAGTTTGATAGAGTTTGCCTACAAAAACAACTACCATAGAAGTATCTATATGGCACCTTATGAGGCTTTTATGGGAGACATTGCAGATCTCCATTGTGTTGGTATGAGAACGATGAATATCACTTTTGGATCTTGAGCTTGTATAACAGACAATAGAAAAGATAAAGATGATTCAATAGTAGTTGAAGGCATCCCAAGACAGACATAAGTCATATGCTAATAAATGTCGTAGGTCGTTGGAGTTCCAAGTGGGAGACAAAGTGTACCTCAAGGTCTCTCCTTGGAAAGGTAGGTTGAGGTTTGCAAAGAAGGGTAACCTAGCTCCTAGGTTTATGGGACCCTACCCTATGGTGGCACGTGTTGGGAAGGTTGCTTATAGGTTGGAGTTGCTACACGAGTTGTACAGGTTGCATCCGGTATTCCATGTTTCGATGTTGAGGAAGTGTCATCTTGACACAGACTTAGTTTTACAGCCTATGGAGGTTGACCTAGAAGAGGACGTGTCTTATGTGGAAGGTCATGTGTTGATCCTTGATAAAAGGATCAAGAAGTTGAAGAAGAAGGATATCATTTTGGTTAAGTTTTTGTGGCATCACCGTGGTGTTGAGGAAGCCATGTGGGAGCTTGAGGATGAGATGCATAGGATGTATCCTTCTCTATTCGTGTAGGATTTCAGGGGAAAAATCCTTATTAGGGGTTTATGGTTGCAAGACCCCTGACCTAGATTAGTGCTTGATTGTGCTTGCTTTGCTTCGTAGGATGCTTAAACCTTAATCTTATCATGTGATAAGCTTTAATAACATGTGACATGGCTATGTTTTTAGTTTGGTCTTGTTTAGATGATGTTTGAACTAGCTTTGTTACATGCATGCTTGTTTTGGACCAAGTTACAATTTACCCATGTTGGGGGTTGATCTTGAAATTTGTCACATGTTGGATGTTCCTCACACATTTTAGCATCATGAGAGAGGGGATGGTTCTTTGCGGTACCTTTTTGTGCCTTGTTTGATGAGGAGATAAGTGGTGACATGTTGAGTGTTGTTTGTATGGTTTGCTTAGATGCCCTATGTTGATGTTGACCTTGCGCTGACCGAAGATGATCTTGGTCTTTTAGTGTCCACCCTTTTTGTTTCTCTATGTGTTATCTGTGGTCGAAGGTGGTTGGTGTGTTTAGAGGATTTCCCTTTGGTCGAAGAAGGTTGGAACCCTCTCTTGGGTCATAGATGACCTAGGGTTTTAGTTGGTCGCTTGAGTGTTTTCAACCATGAGTCTTGTGGACATGTTTTCCCTTTGACCAATGGTCATCTAGGACTAAGTGAGGTCTCTAGTTTTTCTTATTTTGCACGATCTATCTTGCATGCATGGTTTTAGTGGTTTCATGGTTGTTCTTTGGTGGACATGTAACACTTATGTACATGACACCTAACCCCTTTCATCTTTCTCCACCTTTGGGTATATGTACCTCTCCTTTCACATACATATGATCCTTTTGCACCCTTTTTCCCTCTCTCATCTTTGGAGATCAACCCTTAGAGCTTGGTGGTGAAGAGGAGCTCATCCTTAGAGCTTTGGTAGCCGATCATCTTGCATGTGGTGATCTTGAGTTGAAGCACCATCACTTGTTGTTTTTTTGGTGATCTTTGATCATTTGTAAGTTTTCCACCTTCTTGATCTCATTTCTTTGTAAAACCCTACCTCTTTCTCTTCTCTTTGTCTAACCCATGGTTCTCCATGGTGGTATTTTGAGAAACTTCTCTCTATAGAGGTCGAATCCATGGTTTTCCATGTTAGTACGTAAGTGGGATGAAGATCTTCTCCTTCTCCCTTTCTTTCAGCCCAGAAGTTTTGTGCTCCCTTTTCTTGCCCTTTTAACCTAGGGTTCTTCTTCTCTTTTGAGGTGGTGACTAGTGTGGTTGTGTAAGAGATCAAAGCCAGGGTTCTCTCTTGATTTTAGAGCTTCTTTCTTGGATATGGTTGCACCATAAACTAAGGTGGGTTATATAACTCTTTTTCATACTATTATGGTACTTTAATTCTGCATGCAAGACTCATTTCTAAAATGTTATTGTATGTTTTTGATAATGGTATCTTGTTTAGAGATTGTTAACCTATAATCATCTTGCATGTATTTGTTCCTTTACCTAAACTCTAATTCATGAGGTCGACATCTTATGGTGGTGATGGTGGTGATGGTTTTTGCGTGCATCTTGACCTTGGTTTTTCTATCTTAGTTTTGGTTTGGTTATCTTGCATAAGGTGGAAATATGGTTCTGTTTTTGTGTGCTTGATCTTGGGTTTTCATCTATTTCATTTTGAACTCGTATTCATGTATATCATTTCCTTGATGTTTCACCTTTTGGTAACATTTGAACTTTTAGTGGGTGTAGTTGTTTCAGTGGACATGCTCTCTTGGTGTTAATCATCTGGTTTGATCCTATCTTGCTAAGTGGTGGTGGTGTTCTTTGGATGCTCATTGAGGAGGTTTTGGGTTGCTAGTTTTGTTGTCTTGGTCGCTGACCTTATGCCTTATTTTAGTCGTTGAACTACACCTTTGTATTCAATCGATGAGGTGTGCTACGGTCTGCGGTCGTTGGTGTTTTGGATTCTCTTAGACAATTGAAGTATTGGTGCTCCTAGTCACTGAAGTGGTCTTTGACCAAGGTGTCTTCAATCTTGATCTTCTTCAACCGCTAGTGTGTTGTGGTGGTGCTTGATTGTTGGTTTTGATCATGGTCTTTGATCATGATGGTGTATGTTCTTTGACCATAAAGTTGGTAACCTTATACCTTCTTCGATCAATAGTATCTCTTGAGATTGTTCTTCCTTATGTCATGGAATAACAATGATAATGGTTGATCCACATGTTCCAAGAATGTGGGAAATAGTAATGTATCTAGGGTTTGATACGAAATTTTGTTTGGAAACCCTAATTGGTTACAATATCAAAACCCTAACCCTAATATGGTACTATGATATAATTGTCTACCTTGTTCAAGTGGTAGTATGCAATGATGATGCATTGTTTCTCTCCCCTACTTGTGTAATTCTAACCTTGCAGGTGGAATGAATGTCATAGCTATTGAATTCTATGGTGTGTTTGATATGATACAAGATAATTATTGTGAGACTTTACAAGGCATGATGAGATAATGATGATTGTACATAAATTTTGTGATTGGGTCTTATGACATGGTAGAGACTCAATGCCTAGTGTGAGGTGATATCCTACAATGATAAGATGAGGGATCGATATCCCCCTAGTGGTGTCATAATGTTGATGGCCTTATATGGCAATGATATCAAGAGATGATGTGATAAGTCCTTACTTCATACATTTTATATCTCCTGGACTAGTAGCATACCCGGATCTTCGTAGAGTTTGTTTAGGGTTTGCACGTTGTAATTTGATTGATGCAAAAAGATGTCCAAATGACTAAATTTATCAAGTGAAACTTTAATCGTGTAGTTGTACTGTGCCATAGATTCATCTTCAACATCAATACTTGTCGGATGGCGAAATGAGTTCTCTCTTAGTGCAAGCTCAGAGTTGTATACTATTGAGTGTATGCATTTCACAGGATTAGCTACGGCCAAACCCTGGTAGGAGAATGGTCGAGGCCGTATCTCAATGATGTGATTCAATATATGTATATAATATGTTTTGAGGATGGCTGCGTCCATACCTCGACAGGAGTGTGGCTGCGGTCATAACTCAGTTTTCTCTAGTATTGTGCCTATATACCATGGTAGACTAGTATGTCTTGCATTTGGACTTTATATGTCATGCGGCAGACTCAAACTGACCCAGGGTGTGGGAGATCATATGATTCTTACTCCTAGATCTTGTGTGGCATTGATTTCAACTTAGTTGTGGTCAGTTGGAGCTTGAGTGGTATACCTCATCTCCTCAAGGCATAATAAAATACGTAATACAACCATGTAGTATAATTTCTTAGGGTTAAACATGACTCACATTGGATGACCCTTTGCATTATCTCTTGTACTGATTAGTTGATTTATAATGTAGTAAGAGAAACCAACTATTATACATGTTCTTCATATTCCTTCTTAAAGTATAAGATGTTATACTTCTCACTTGTAGATGTCTAGACTGCTTACACTGTTATCTGCTTTATTCATATCATTTAGTTGAATCTGCTCAACCTAGTAATAATGTTGATTTCCTTCTTTAGATTATCTATGGTAATAATAGTTAGGACGGAGAGTTATATCCCTCGCTGGGATGTTGGTCTCACCCGTGGATTTCCACATCCTTTAGGTGGTTATGCATGACAAGGTAGAGATCGTATTTGTGGCGCACAAATCACAAAACATGATTTACTTAAGCGGAAGCGTTCGTTAGCAGCAGATTAACAAAAATCACTAAAAATTAATACCTTTTTGCAAGGAGATCAAATTCCAGGAAACTCTTAACAACAAGAACAAAAGTATTGCATATATACATTCTGGTCCACAAGTACATGCCATGTACCATATCCTCTCGAGGATTACATACATCGATTGCTCTGTTTAGTCTTCATATGAGCAACACAAAACCTCGAGGCATTCAAGCCAAAACCTCAGATTGAATATAAAAGCACTAACTACTGACTCCTAGGACCTGAGAGTGCAGAGACGACACATATGACTCATATCTACAAGACATGACAGTCAGTATCTCCACCTGAGATGTTATTGTTATCCCTAATGTTGTTGTCCTTTTTCCTGCTGTATGATTTCTACTTCTTCATCCACGTCCACCTAAAAATGTTGGATCCCACAGGGTGAGACAATTGAAAATTGTCCCAGCGAGATATATAACTCTCCGCCAGAAACATTATTATTTCATATAAATATTATGAAACTAAGCAGAGGATAAGCAGTTTAAAGTATTCTTATCTCTTAAAACATTGCAACTATCTATGATAGAGTAGTAAATCGTCTATTCTCTTTATAAGTAATAGAAAGAACAGGTATATCATTTATCCATCATACTATATCAACATCTCAAGCTTATCATGTGATACTCATTATCACGGTATGTCATCCATGAATCATTCTCATTTCTATTTGTTGGCCTCAGCCAGTCTGCTAACCAGATATTGAATTGTATCAATCGTGTCAGTATACATCATCATATTCCATTCAGGCATTGGACAATGCCAATCCTGTGCAACCATTCCAGGCATTGGTCTATGCCAATCTTGTGCAAACATTCCAGGCATTGGACTATGCCAATCCTGTGCAAACATTTCGGGCATTAGACTATGCCAATCCTGTGTCATTATTACAGGTATTGGGTTATTACCAATCCTGTGACATTATTCCAGGTATTGGGTTATTACCAATCTTGTGCAATTATTCCAGCTATTGGGTTATTACCAATCATGTGATATTATTCCAGGTATTGGGTTATTACCAATCATGTGATATTATTCCAGGTATTGGGTTATTACCAATCATGTGACATTATTCCAGGTATTGGGTTATTACCAATCTTGTGATATTATTCCATGTATTGGGTTACTACCAATCATGTGATATTATTCCAGGTATTGGGTTATTACCAATCCTGTGATATTATTCCAGGTATTGAGTTATTACCAATCCTATGATATTATCCCAGGTATTGGGTTATTACCAATCCTGTGATATTATTCCAGGTATTGAGTTATTACCAATCTTGTGATATTATTCCAGGTATTGGGTTATTACCAATCCTGTGATATTATTCCAGGTATTGGGTTACTACCAATCATGTGAAATTATTCCAAGTATTGGGTTATTACCAATCATGTGCATCATCACTGAATACCACATCACCTTTACTAGGTATTAAACCTTAATCAATCCATCATACTTATTCACATTCTTTATGTAATTCCATTATTCTTCATATCTCCCTTAAGATTGTTCAAAACACTATAGCCCTTATTTGGCTATAAACATGAAGCACGAATGATCAAGATTTCATTATTATTATTATTGTATCCATTAGTTATTATTATTATATTACTAAGTTTCCATAGTCTATTTTGGACATTATCATTTCTTACATGAGACTTTATAAACATCTTGTTACCTTTTACTAGGCAACAACTACTCTCATGGTTCACAAGGCCATTAAACATCTTGTCACCTCTCACTAGGAAACAACTATTCTCATCGCTCACAAGGCCATTAAACATCTTGTCACTTCTCACTAGGCAAAAACTACTCTCATGGCTCACAAGGCCATTAAACATCTTTTCACCTCTCACTAGGCAACAACTATTATCATCATTTACCATTAAATGATTATCAGCACAAGGTATGAGTTTCTCTCACATCCTTACCAGAATATAAATACATCATACTTTATTAACTTGGCTTAACCCTTTCTTAAGGTATGTTAGCCTACACTTATCAAAGTGCATTAGGCTTATTACATCTCAATGTAACAATTATCATGACACCCTTTATGTGTTACTCATCCAAGTATTTTGGATTTAGGGTACATCAAGGTGTATCAACTTTGAAGTACTGAATGTGATATCTATCATGTCTTGATGTATCATTTCCCTCTTCACTCTTGGCTTACTTAAGTTCATCATCTTATCTTGTATTAGGATATATCCCTTCCTAATACTTTATGCACCTACTCATCACATTATCATGTAATGTATTGGTCATAAGTCACTCATTTGATTTATTCAACCATTATTAATAATATGGACTCATCTCAGATTAAGACATTATTGATATAAGGTTATCCATCATCAACCACTTTAGGTGTTTCACCTACCAATACATTATTCATTACTCCATTATTAGGAATAGGGTTCCCCTCTTTATCAATTAGGGTTCACATGTCATCACCCTTAATTAGGGTTTCACATGTCATCACCCTGTATTAGGGTTTCACAAAGCACCCTCTTAAATTAGGGTTTTTCATTATATTACCCTGAATTGGGATTTTTCATATCATCACCCTAGATTAGGGTTACACAATTACCCTAGATTAGGGTTTCATCTAGCATTGTCCTAAATTAGGGTTAGGGCTCATCATCTTTCTCGGTTAAGGTTTCATGATCTCTTTATCAAGGATCATACCCTAATTACATATTCTATTCATGATGAGAGTATTGAGATTTAACTATTACTTGATTATCATACATGTATGGATTTCTCTCTCTCATCCTTTCTAGGATGTTTATTACTTCAAGCTCGATTATATTAGGTCAACCTTCCATTCAAGTACACACATTTAGGGTTAGCATAGTGTATTGAGACATTGCTTCCATAAGCATCAAAGGTTAACACTCAAAATATGCTAATCACCTAAGTACTTGAGAGGTACAACCATTGTAATTATCTTTAATAAACAACATTAATAATCAGGGGGTTAATTGTACTTGCATGGTTTAAATCAATTAGACCTTCAAATGGTCTTGGGGTATTAGACCCTCAAACGGTCTTGATGTATTTTGACTTTCAAACGGTCTTGACCTTCTTAAACCTCAAACGGTTTTGAGACCGTTTGAATTAAATATCAATTAACTCCAAATGGTTTGAAACGGAATGGCCCTCAAACGGTCTAAGACTGAATGGTCCTCAAATGGTCTAAGACCGTTTGGTCTCATTCATCTTGAAACTGTTTATCCTTAAATCAGGGTTTCTTAATCAATCGATTTAGGGTTTCCATTCATTGAACCATTCAATACTAAGACCATTGAAGGTAGATCAACTTGAAACCCTTGTATTTTCATCCCTTCATGACTCCTCTTGACCTCAAATGGTCTTGAGACCATTTGACCTCAAACGGTCTTGAGACCGTTTGAGCCATTCAACATTGAAATTGACTCAATCGATTTAGGGTTTCAACCATTCAATCCAATTAGGGTTAGTAATAAATGGATCACCCATCCATGAATCCATTAAATTTAAATCAATTTGAGTCATTGGATCTCCATCATTCACATCAGCAATTAACCCCAAACAGATTTGGAGTTCAATTTACCCAATCAATCTTGAGATCCATTACCCATTCGGTTTTGAACTCAATTATCCAATCGATCTTGAAGTCAATTACCCATTCGGTTTTGGGATAAATTACCCATTCGGTTTTGAAGTAAGTTACCCATTCGGTCTTGGGTTCAATTACCCATTCGGTCTTGAACTCAATCGCCCATTCAGTTTTGAGGTAAATTGCCCATTCAGTTTTGAAACCTAATCAACTCAATCAGTTTTGAAAACGGTTTGCCTATTCCTTTATTGAGGTGTGTGCTTAATATGAAATCATAATCTTCAAGCTTGAAACCTTCAAAATCAGTTGTGATTCATATGGTAATTTCAACAACTAATCAAAAGGAAATCGAGAAGGAAGAAAGGTTCAACATATAATGAATAAATTGCAAGCAATAATGACATTTAAGGGTTCAAGTTATATAACCCGCCTTCAAAATTGAATCCAAGCTTCAAGCTACACGTCTTAAATGGTGAATGAAGCTCTCTCAACCTCCCAAGGCTCGTTCTCAAGTCTTTGAGTGAAATGAATGGCCAAGGTTGAAGATTGAATGAAGAAAAGAAGAAATTCAGCATTGAATTTCGATTTCCACCATGAAATCAAGGTTGAAGATGACTATGGAGCTTACCTACGGGTTGGGGTATTTCCTAGTGTTTCTCCTAATCTCCCTTGTGCACAGACAAAGCAAAGAAAGAAAAAGGGATCGAAAAAGACTTTCATGTGGGTTGCAAATGGGATGTATAAAAGGGGATTTCAATGAGAGAGAAAGTGATAAACAATTCCTTCAACTCCCAAAATTGGTGCCACATATTCCCCTCCATCCCTTGCATACGAATCCATCTCCCCCACCTAGAAACTCCTCTTCATTATCCATGAATTAAAATAAAACAAATTATGCACCTTAACCAATATAATAATAATATCCAAAATTGAGTGGATATTACTTTTTAGTTAACTAATGTGAGTGGGCTCTCCACTCACTTTAGATATTCCGTGGCCTTTGCAAGGCACAAGGACGTCCACACTTATAAAAATCCAAACATATCATTTTTGGTTGAAGGACACCTCCATTAATATATTTATTTTTGCATTTATTTGAATTAGGGTTTCAATTATGCTTAAATCTTGATTATTTTAATATCAAGATTCTCTCTCCTCCAAAGAGATTCAAATGAGATGCCCCTATGATTTTATTGTCTCTAATTGATACCAATAAATATTAGGGATTCTCTAGAAGTGGTATTTTGCATATTGAACCCTAGGTTTTGGGTAAATTACATATTACACCAAAACTAGGTTTTAATGCACAAACATTGCTTTAAAAGCTCTTTCTTGGTGCTCAGGCTACCACAAGACATACCTCTGCATCATTCTTATTATTATTATGATTCAACACCTGAGGAACATTTATCATGTAACATTTTCAAGTTAACCCCTTAAATTGGATAAATTGCACTTTAGTCCAAAACCAGCAAATATTATTTCAACATTATTCAAACAAGTTTAAACTTGGAATTTGGGCTTTCCACAAGCCACCACCTTGCATAATTTTTCTATATAATGATTCTAAAACACAAGAGTCATATTCAATCATGTGACATATTGCAATATAACCCCTCAACTTGGGTAAATTGCACTTTGGTCCAAAATAAAGGAACATTGTTCAAATAGTATTTAATCAGGACCAAACTTGGAACATAAGTATGTCACATGGTAACAAAACACCTTAGAATATTATATTAAAGTCATAAGCAACTTATTTATCCAAAATAAATAGGGTTACCTCATAACCCAGGTCAGGGATGTTACAAGTTATAAACCCCTAACAAGGATTTCGTCCCCGAAATCCCAGATAAAGGAAGACAAATATTTTTCATTCATCATATCATCAAGTCTCCACATAACATCTTAATGTCATGGAGATGCTATAGAACTTTGATCAACACAAAGTCCTTTCATACAGGGTTATCATAAAACTTATCACTCAGGACACATACTTTATTGTTTCTTTTCATAAGGGAAGGTCACCTATCAATTAAGAACTTATCTTAGAGGTATCTTAAAGAATTATTTTTAGCTTAATAAGCTTTTCCCACAATAATTTTACAATTGTTCCTTAAACTCATACATCTTTGTTGATGTCATGTTTATGCGGGGCATAAACCCCTAACATATGGTATTCATACTACAGTGTGTAACTGGAAAATTTTCAAAGTTGGCCCTTCTAGGCAACCAAACATTACTTCTTATGAGTAGTCATGTTCCCATTTTCTCATATCATTAAAAGTTCTTGGATACTAGGATTCTTTACCTTGGTATCCATTATATGTGCCAAAACACATCAAATCATCATCATGATTACTAGATTTGGGTATTCAAACCCTCAGTCCATCATTGAACATTATTACCTCTCATCAGGTAATTGTTACCTCTAGGTCTGAGGACCAGGGTATACATTGTATTATACATCTTCTTTTATAATTTGATTTATGATTAACTCAGATTTCTCCATATATCAATTAGGATGTGGTAGAATTATCCATGCCACATCTTCTACCTCATTATGCTCTTTAGATTGTCTCAAAATGACTACTTGATCAGAGTAATCAAAAAGATAGCAATCTAAGAGTGGCATACTTACCTTATCTTTAATAGATGAATACCTGGCCAGGGTATTCAAGAACTGAAGTTAGGTAGTATGTATTAGTTTTTATATTATGTTTCATCTCTTTAAATTTTACTACTTAGTATCTTAAATTTTCTATGGGTGTTTCTATTACATCTCTTCCTTTTTCTATATGAAGAGAGAAATTTCAAAACATATAGGAGAATATTGGACTAAATATAAGTTCTCATCCTTCTTAACTCTTCCTCATGTCTTCATAAGATTAATTAAAGGAAACTCAACAATAGCTACCCTTCTTATAATTAGTAGGCAGAGAGTATGAAAAGAAATATGATTCAGAATGAAAAGTTCTATCTTGACATATTACCTCTTACGAGTTATCTAGTATCTTATCTGACTCAACACATGGAGTTAGTTGTCATCTGCTATTGCATTTGTCTTCAACTACCAGAAGTAGATGGACCAAGTTGTGACACTTGTCTTCGTCCTTGGCCTTCTGCTTCACTAAATTGGGGTCCTTGTGGGTTTTGTAGGTTATGCCTTGACTGTTGGGTCTTCACATTATTTCTTCTTAGACATTGCTGCCTAAAATGTCCTATCTGTCCACATTTATGGCAAGTTTGGCCCTCACTTGATGACCATTGCATTGATGTACTATACTGTTGAACCGATGTTTCTGAAAAATTTGGTTGTTTATTACCACCAATCCACTATTCATGTGACTGTGTAGACCTCCTTTTGAGGTTTGCCTCATGTTTCTTTGTCACAGACCTTTCTATCCTCCGAATTGACTCCACAAATGTGGCAAATTTCTCTCTACTTTCTAATGTAGCTGCCGAGATAGACACCTCATCATTTAGTCCTTTCTCAAAATGTTGAATCTTTTCCTGCTCAGTAGCAGCCATTTGAGGAAAAAACTATAAAAGTTCCATAAACCTAGCCTCATATTCATTTACTGACATGGTTCCCTGCCAAACCTTCTCAAACTGTGAGATCTTTTCATCTAAATATGTTCTTGGAAAATACGTATTGAAGAATTCTTGACAAAATTCCTCCCAACCAACCTATTCATCATTCCTTTTTACTTCTTCTATGGCCCACCAATGGCCAGCACTACCCTTTAAAAGATATACAGCATGTTTGACTTTATCAACATCTGGAATACTAAGGATCTTAAAAGCCTTTTCTAACTCAGTGAGCCATAGATCAGCATCTGGTGGGTCAGTTGTCCCAGTATATTCTATAGCTCCTACACGACGTAGTCATTCAAAAGTCTTGTCAGACCCATGTTCCTCATTGGGAGTTGGTGCCCTAGGTGCTGGTATGGGCATCCGGTATGCCATATACCTCATTGTGGTCATGAATTCCCTAAATAGAGCATGAATATTTGGGTTTTCTATCATAGCCTCATCAAAATTGGGATTCTCAGGCACTGGTTCCTCTCTTGCCTGATCCCTTACACCTCCTACTGGTGCAGCAACATTGCTTTCAGCAACGTGATCCTCGTGTTCTCCAGACATCTTTAAGTTGTCTCCTTTCTTCTGCATAGGCAGAAGTCACTATAAGATATACTGGAGGACACTAGAACAGACTCAACACCTTAGTCCTATGTCTTTGTAGACTCAGTGCACCTAGAGCTGTGATACCACTAAATTGTGGCATACAAATCACAAAACATGATTTACTTCAGCGGAAGCGTTCGTTAGCAGTGGATTAACAAAAATCACTAAAAATTAAAACCTTTTTGCAAGGAGATCAAATTCCAAGAAACTCTTAACAACAAGAACCAAAGTATTGCATATACATTCTGGTCCACAAGTACATGCCATGTACCATATCCTCTCGAGGATTACATACATCAATTGCTCTATTTAGTCTTCACATGAGCAACACAAAACCTCGAGGCATTCAAGCCAAAACCTCAGATCGATTATAAAAGCACTAACTACTGACTCCTAGGACCTGAGAGTACAGAGACGACACATAGGACTCATATCTACAAGACATGACAGTCAGTATCTTCACCTAAGATGTTACAGTTGTCCCTGATGCTGTTGTCCTTTTTTCTGCTGTATGATTTCTACTTCTTCGTCTGCGTCCACCTAAAAATATTGGATCCCATGGGGTGAGACAATTGAAAATTTCCCCAGTGAGAGATATAACTCTCCACCAGAAACATTATTATTGCATATAAATATTATGAAACTGAGTAGAGGATAAGAATTTTAGAGCATTCTCATCTCTTAAAGCATTGCAACTATCTATGATAGAGCAGTAAATCATCTATTCTCTTTATAAGGAATAGAAACAATAGGGATATCATTTATCCATCATACTATATCAACATCTCAAGCTTATCATGTGATACTCATTATCATGGTATGTCAACCATGAATCATTCTCATTTCTATCTGTTGGCCTCAGCCAATCTGCTAACCAGATATTGAATTGTATCAATCATGTGAGTATACATCATCATATTCCATTCCGGAATTGGATTATGCCAATCATGTGCAACCATTCTAAGCATTGGTCTATGTCGATCATGTGCAAACATTCCAAGCATTGGACTATGCCAATCATGTGCAAACATTCCAGGCATTGGACTATGCCAATCCTATGCCATTATTCTAGGTATTGGGTTATTACCAATCATGTGACATTATTCTAGGTATTGGGTTATTACAAATCATGTGCAATTATTCCGGGTATTGGGTTATTACCAATCTTGTGATATTATTCCAGGTATTGGGTTATTACCAATCATGTGATATTATTCCTGGTATTGGGTTATAACCAATCCTGTGACATTATTCCAGGTATTGAGTTATTACCAATCATGTGATATTATTCTAGGTATTGGGTTATTACCAATCTTGTGATATTATTCCAGGTTAGGGTTGAGCATCGGACCGGGCCGGCCCGACCCAACCCGCTACCCGGCCCGTCAAACCCGACCCAGACCCGGCCCGAGTATTCTAAATGGGCGGGCCGGGCCGGCGTTTTAGGCCCATTTTCTTACCGGGGCCGAGCTCGGGCCACCATAAACCCAGACCCGAAACCCAATACCCGGCCCACATAAATAATCTATACCATATAATATAAATACACAAATATGTATATCATTTTAAAACTTCTTTTTCCATAATAGGATCCGTCGTCTAATGATTGATATAATCAGCCAACTCCTCCTATACTAATAGTTGGTTATAATAACAAGTCTAATAACTGATCGGTACGAATCAACAACTAGCAACAACATTGTGGATTATTAATTTGTCTGCTCATTCATATTATGTTCAACCTTCACGCAAAGCACCGTCATTCCTAACACAATGACATTCTAAAATTTAATAAATATGTCTACAACAAATATATTTCTACGTATATACAAATTCAACATTGATGGTAAATCAAACACGTGATTTTTATGGAACCTATTGTTAGACGGGTTGGCCCGAGCCTGACCCGAAACCCAGATTTTTTATACGGGCCGGGTACGGGCTCAACTTTTTTAAAAAAATTCGGGCCAAAACCCAGCCCGTGGCCCGCATAATAATATGGATATGGATCTGGGCCTGCCAAAACCCGGGGTGACCCGGCCCGATGCTCATCCCTATTCTAAGTATTGGTTTATTACCAATCTTGTGATATTATTCCAGGTATTGCATTATTACCAATCATGTGATATTATTCTAGGTATTGGGTTATTACCAATCCTGTGATATTATTCCAGGTATTGGGTTATTACCAATCCTGTGATATTATTCCACATATTGGGTTATTACCAATCTTGTACAATTATTCCAGGTATTGGGTTATTACTAATCATGTGTATCATCACTGAATACCACATCACCTTTACTAGGTATTAAACCTTAATCAATCCATCATACTTATTTACATTATTTATGTAATTCCATTATTCCTCATATCTCCCTTAAGCTTGTTCAAAACACTATAGCCCTTATTTGGCTATAAACATGAAGCATGTATGATCAAGATTTCATTATTATTATTATTGTATCCATTAGTTATTATTATTATATTACTAAGTTTCCATAGTCTATTTTGGACATTATCATTTCTTGCATGAGACTTTATAAACATCTTGTTACCTTTTACTAGGCAATAACTACTCTCATGGCTCACAAGGCCAGTAAACATCTTGTCACCTCTCACTAGGCAACAACTATTCTCATGGCTCACAAGGCCATTAAACATCTTGTCACCACTCACTAGGCAACAACTACTCTCATGGCTCACAAGGCCATTAAACATATTGTCACCTCTCACTAGACAACAACTATTCTCATCATTTACCATTAAAGGATTATCAACACAAGGTATGAGTTTCTCTCTCATCCTTACTAGAATATAAATACATCATACTTTATTAACTTGGCTTAACCCTTTCTTAAGGTATGTTAGCCTACACTTATCAAAGTGCATTAGGCTTATTACATCTTAATGTAACAATTATCATGACACCCTTTATGTGTTACTCATCCAAGTATTTTAGATTTAGGGTACATCAAGGTGTATCAACTTTGAAGTACTGAATGTGATATCTATCATGTCTTGATGTATCACTTCCCTCTTCACTCTTGGCTTACTTAAGTTCATCAGCTTATCTTATATTAGGATATTTCCCTTCTTAATACTTTATGCACCTGTTCATCACATTATCATGTAATGTATTGGTCATAAGTCACTCATTTGACTTATTCAACCATTATCAATAATATGGACTCATCTCGGATTAAGACATTATTGATATAAGATTATCCATCATCAACCACTTTAGGTGTTTCACCTACCAATACATTATTCACTACTCCATTATTAGGAATAGGGTTCCCCTCTTTATCAATTAGGGTTTCACATGTCATCACCCTTAATTAGGGTTTCACATGTTATCACCTTGTATTAGGGTTTCACAAAGCACCCTCTTAAATTAGGGTTTTTCATTATATTACCCTGAATTGGGATTTTTCAGATCATCACCCTAGATTAGGGTTACACCATTACCCTAGATTAGGGTTTCATCTAGCATTGCCCTAAATTAGTGTTAGGGCTCATCATCTTTCTCGATTAGGGTTTCATGGTCTCTTTATCAAGGATCATACCCTAATTGCATATTCTATTCATGATGAGAGTATTGAGATTTAACTATTACTTGATTATCATACATGTATGGATTTCTCTGTCTCATCCTTTCTAGGATGTTGATTACTTCAAGCTTGATAATATTAGGTCAACCTTCCATTCAAGTACACACATTTAGGGTTAGCATAGTGTATTGAGACATTGCTTCCATAAGCGTCAAAGGTTAACACTCAAAAGATGCTAATCACCTAAGTACTTGAGAGGTACAACCATTGTAATTATATTTAATAAACATCATTAATAATCAAGGGGTTAATTGTACTTGCATGGTTTAAATCAATTAGACCTTCAAACGGTCTTGGGGTATTAGACCCTCAAACGGTCTTGATGTATTTTGACTTTCAAACGGTCTTGACCTTCTTAAACCTCAAACGGTTTTGAGACCGTTTGAATTAAATATCAATTAACTCCAAACGGTTTGAAACTGAATGGCCCTCAAACGGTCTAAGACCAAATGGTCTAAGACTGTTTGGTCTCATTCATCTTGAAATCATTTATCCTTAAATCAGAGTTTCTTAATCAATCGATTTAGGGTTTCCATTCATTGAACCATTCAATACTAAGACCATTGAAGGTAGATCAACTTGAAACCCTTGAATCTTCATCCCTTCATGACTCCTCTTGACCTCAAATGGTCTTGAGACTGTTTTCCCTCAAATGGTCTTGAGACCGTTTGAGCCATTCAACATTGAAATTGACTCAATCGATTTAGGATTTCAACCATTCAATCCAATTAGGGTTAGTAATCAATGGATCACCCATCCATGAATCCATTAAATTTAAATCAATTTGAGCCATTGGATCTCCATCATTCACATCAGCAATTAACCCCAAATGGTTTTGGAGTTCAATTTACCCAATCGATCTTGAGATCCATTACCCATTCAGTTTTGAACTCAATTATCCAATCGATCCTGAAGCAAATTACCCATTCGGTTTTGGGATAAATTACCCTTTCGGTTTTGAAGTAAGTTACCCATTCGGTCTTGGGTTCAATTACCCATTCAGTCTTTAGTTCATTTACCCATTCGGTCTTGAACTCAATCACCCATTCAGTTTTGAGGTAAATTGCCCATTCAGTTTTGAAACCTAATTAACTCAATCGGTTTTGAAAACTGTTTGCCTATTCCTTTATTGAGGTGTGTGCTTAAGATGAAATCATCATCTTCAAGCTTGAAAACTTCGAAATCAGTTGTGATTCATATGGTAATTTCAACAACTAATCAAAAGGAAATTGAGAAGGAAGAAAGGTTCAACATATAATGAATAAATTGCAAGCAATAATGACATTTAAGGATTCAAGTTATATAACCCACCTTAAAAATTGAATCCAAGCTTCAAGCTCCACGTCTTCAATGGTGAATGAAGCTCTCTCAACCTCCCAAGGCTTTTTCTCAAGTCTTTGAGTGAAATGAATGGCCAAGATTGAAGATTGAATGAAGAAAAGAAGAAATTCAGCATTGAATTTTGATTTCCACCATGAAATCAAGGTTGAAGATGACTATGGAGCTTACCTACAGGTTGGGGCACTTCCTCCTGTTGCTCCTAAGATCCCTTGTGCACAGCCAAAGCAAGGAAAGAAAAAGGGATCGAAAAAGTCTTTCATGTGGGTTGCAAATGGGATGTATATAAGGGGATTTCAATGAGAGAGAAAGTGATAAACAATTCCTTCAACTCCCAAAATTGATGGCACATATTCCCCTCCATCCCTTGCATACGATTCCATATCCCCCACATTGCAATTCTTCTTCAATATCCATGAATTAAAAGAAAACAAATTAAGCACATTAACCAATATAATAATAATATCCAAAATTGAGTGGATATTACTTTTTAGTTAACTAATGTGAGTGGGCTCTCCACTCACTTTAGATATTTCGTGGCCTTTGCAAGGCACAAGGACGTCCACACTTATACAAATCCAACCATCTCATTTTTAGTTGAAGGGCACCTCCATTAATATATTTATTTTTACATTAATTTGAATTAGGGTTTCAATTATGCTAAAATCTTGATTATTTTAATATCAAGATTCTCTCTCCTCCAAAGAGATTCAAATGAGACGCCCCTCTGATTTTCTTATCTCTAATTGATACCAAGAAATATTAGGGACTCTCTAGAAGTGGTATTTTGTATATTGAACCCTAGGTTTTGGGTAAATTACACATTACACCAAAACTAGGTTTTAATGCACAAACATTGCTTTAAAAGCTCTTTCTTGGTGCTCAGGCTACCACAAGCCATACCTCTACATCATTCTTATTCTTATGATGCTTCAACACCTTAGGAACATTTATCATGTAACATTTGCAAGTTAACCCCTTAAATTGGGTAAATTGCACTTTAGTCCAAAACCAGCAAATATTATTTCAACATTATTCAAACAAGTTTAAACTTGGAATTTGGGCTTTCCACCAGCCACCACCTTGCATCATTTTTCTCTATAATGATGCTAAAACACAAGAGGCATATTCAATCATGTGACATATTGCAATATAACCCCTCAACTTGGGTAAATTGCACTTTGGTCCAAAACAAAGGAACATTGTTCAAATAGTATTTAATCAAGACCAAACTTGGAACATAAGTATGTCACATGGTAACAAAACACCTTAGAAGATTATATTAAAGTATTAAGTAACTTATTTAGCCAAAACAAATAGGGTTACCTCATAACCCAGGTCTGGGATGTTACAGTATTGTTGAGGCTGAGTAGCAAGAGGAGCATTAGCTATTAAAGGTTGGATATGTTTTTAGTGTTTTGCGATAGAGTTTTATGTGTCGTCCCTGTACTCTCAGGTCCTTGAGGATGTTTTGTGAACGTTGTATATCACCATGACAGGTTATCATATATGACAGGATGTGACAGGTTGGCCAAATGTACAATGATATGTATCTTCTTGTGGCTTGGTATGTAATACATGTGGCCTCAAGTGGACCCAAATGTAATATGTTTCCGCTTTTGTGACATATGGAATCGGTTTCAATTTACCCTAATTTATGATAATCATGGATGTTTACAATTTGTTCCACGTTTTGTGTTGAGTAATCTCGCTTTGTGTGACGATGGGCGTCGCAACTAGGATGGGTGACCAGTCGGGAAGTTGATCTCAACTTCTGCGTGAGTAAAAATAAAGTGTGCATTTAAGTCAGTGGTGGTATGTGAGGTCAACCATCATTCCTAAAACTCTACTAGAGCCTTGGGTAGTGGGCTTGGGCATTACATCAACTTTCTTTCCTATACAGAATTGTCGACTGTTACAATGAGCATTTGCCAACTGTTAGGTATTGATCTCTGAAGAAGTATCATCTATAGTTTATCTTCAAAAATCATCTTCTTGAACCCCAACGAATTTATAAGGTAGAATTTATTCATGTGCACGGTGATGCTTGTACTGTCCTTGTACTACAGGTTCACCAACTTCCTAATCAAGAAAGATTTATTTGTGGCAGTGTTCTTCTCATACAATTTTTTGAGCTTTTCTCCAAGATCTTTGTCATCAGTCTCCTCTTAGACCTAATAGAACAAGGAAATATCGAGTCACTTTTGTATTGTTCCCACAGTCTTTGTGTTTAGTTTTCTCCAATCTGCATCAGACATATCCCTAACTTTTCTCCCTCTATCAGATCATACCAATCCTTACAATATCGAATATCCTCCATCTTGAATTTTCAAATCTATCAATTTATATTCGTCAACTTAACCATAGTTGCACCGTCATCTTTTCCCAACTAGATCTAAATTGTGCAATTGCACTCTTATATCAAGCCCAACATAAACAACGATGTGCAAATGACATATAGCAGAGTGATGTTCAATAGCAAAATCCCAACAAATTTTACGGAACAGGAAGGACGAAAAAGAGTCCATCTTTTGTACGTAACTTATACAGCGAGGACAAGAAGAATGGTATATTAGAAGAGTAGAATTGTCGATAATGACAGCTTGCATTTTATTAAATTAAATTTAGCAAGTGTGAAACTAACAACGGTGAAAAGATATAAAATTAAGGACAAATCCGAAGTCAGAGGTCCTGCGTTGTCTTTTTTTTAGCATATATTGATCGCATCTTTGTTTCATCGGTACAAAAGAACAAAACCGTGAAATTTCAGACAAACTGTATTCAGGGGGTCCTTAGCTGATCTTTTTTAAGTATATGACGTTGAATTTTGTTTTGACCTCAGGGCTTATTTGAAATGAAGTATTTAACGTTAATTACACTCGAGTGAATAAGCGTCCACGTTTGGGTTCTAAATTCTGTGTGGTTGTGTGTGTAACGGTGTGGTTGTTTTTTTTTTTTTTGTACTCCTAACATCGCAGCCATCTGAAAAATCGTAGATTTAAAGGTATTCCACTCTATTCTGATGCTGGCAGGGTGAATCTTCATCCGCATCTCAGTCGATAATTAGCTCGGCTTGCACTATGTACAGTTACAGAACAAAAGCTGCAGCTCTGTCACCAAATAATTACAAAATAAAACGCTGAATTAGTGTTCACTATACCAAACGAACCCAGGTGCTACAAAACCCACGGTTACATTTCATTGCTGACAGAATCATTAGCTACGTCCCACAACACCCCACCTATATAACGAACTATAAGCCACGATAGGTTATATAATTATTTTTTTGGTGTTAGATAGATGTTGTGACTGAGGACCGACTACTCACTATTTGTCGCGTCTGGGTCGCAAATATATAGTGTTAGGTACGACGTCTGTTTGATCTTTGCTTGTTTATTTGTCGAATGGAAATTAACATTTTAAAAGATATATGTACGACCACACCTGTGTCGGAAACCACCTGCGTGTTCGTTGATGACAGGAACCGCAGCAGCCAGTTTATTTGTTTGTTAATCCAGGCCTAGATACATGCAAGATTCGGACGCAGTAGTTTTTCGGGATACCGATCAGGTCCTGGTTCACTTGGGTTGGATTAGGATATATCCTGCAGCTACAGGAAGATGGCTGCATTTTCAGAGTCCAGTAACTTTACGTCTTTTGTTTGATTTAATGGAGTGATCATCTGGAACAGATAAGCATCAGTAGAGAGAGATTTGTTGTTAATATAATAATTAGATACAAATTTGGTACAGCCGTCGAAGAAAGGGAGAGGAGGTAGGCACCTGCGGCAGGCAAAACGCAGAAGACACCCGACGGGTGATAAGGAGGTGGGGATGGGCGGACAGAAGACATATCAGATGACAAATAGGCGATTCGTGAGCTGGATTCCGACGCACGGCAGTTTTAAAAAGGAAATCAAAATCCAATACTAACACTGTCGATTGAAGATGCAGGATTCCAAATTTTTCAAGCTTCGACAAACCAAACGTAGAATTATGTGTACCGGGTGCAAAAATACAATACAATACAGCCAGATTCAACAAAACAAACATGTCCTTGATGAATTGCATCTAGAATTCGAGCCAACCACTACTTTATCAACCCCAAAACAAAACATAGCATGTCCTGATAAGAGAGTAGAATCATCGTCACCCTCTTGGAACCTTGTCCCCTTTATATGATACAAAATGCATGATATTTCTAGAGCTTTGTTGCCATTATAATAATATGACTAATAGATGAGTTGTCCGAAGAAGAAGACGAAACACGTCTGTGATCCTATTATTAGTTTTGAATAAAAAGATCATCAAAACTCCCCACCTATGATTGTGGACACATGTCTTACCATTCAGTCCGTCGTCTTATCATCGGCTGGATACCTTGTCATTCACGCTTCTCTTGCGTATATAAATAGCACCTAATTAAATAGATAGTTGCAAAAGATATCATTTTCTTATTTCCTGGTGATAAGTGACCATGTATGTTAAATATGTACGTCAAGCCAATGGCATCCCAACAAACTCATCATTGATGGATCATGCAAACGCAACCACCACATTTAAAGAAATGATGGCCCTATTCCCACGTTGTCCCATTCCCACACCATATACAGAAGAGCATCGGGCCTCGTTTTGGTGGCCAGGTTCCAAAACCGAATAGTTAAATCGAATATGAATCTAGTTTACGCTGAAATAATAATTAAAAATGTGGGCTTGTATATAATCCGTTTTGCAAATCTGGATTTTTGCTTCTCTTCGAACTACGCGATTAACATTAGAAAACAACGCTTGTCCAACTAGATGTTTACATAATTCTAGGGTGTCAGTCAGATATATATTGTGCACTTCTGCAAAATTTGTAGACAACTTTATCTTATAATGGATCTTGACTATGCATGAAATAGTGATTTCATATACACACATATATAACAAATCTAGGAATATGGCTCTTGGTTTATGTTAGCTCGAATCTCAACCATGTATGAACCTGGGTCCTTTTTCAACTTAGCTTATCCGGGATCGTAACAGTCAAGTCATAGGTCGAACAAAGATGGCCTTGTCCAAATCTCATCCTTAGCGGCACCACTCTACTCATGTGTCAACCTTGTCAATTTACAATTAGTGTACGCTCAGTGGCACAATAGGAAAAGGCACAGGCAAGATGTATATTTGGATTCTTGTAATCAACTTGTCGGACACAAACACAAAGGTAACAGAAGCCACTTATCTTAATGTCAAGATCAATGGTATGGATAACCATGGCCAGCCTAAAACCTCGTAACAACACAAAATAACAGCAATTCTCTATTAATCCAAGAAAATACATTGAATAAGATCCAACCTGAACCACTCTATTTGTTGTCTATTCCCGCTCACACCATGATATACTCTCAATCCAAAGGCATTAAGTACATATATAAAGGAGAAACAAACTATAAATAAATCATATTGCATAAGCGGGGGACAAGCCACAAAGTAGAAGATGAAAAATTATTAAAGTTTACATTGTTTTATTGTATTCAAGTTAAAATATGCACATGGAAACATTTAAATCGACTGTTGCGTCACTTGCAAATTCCAACAAGTTACATCATATTTACAACGATGGATATAAAAATACCACAACATGTAGATATCACATCAAGAAAAATATGAAACAGAAAAACATTAATGACGTGACCCAAATGCACTAATCATGATTAGGGCCCATCAAGAGGGATTACAACTAACTATTTTTTTATCAAATGATGTAAATTATCATAACTTTTACCTCTCTTTAATTATAAAGAAACTTGCAGAAATATGAATTTATCTGAACTAACAACGTCAGATTACTACGAGCAATGACGAGTATGACAAAGTTTGACTTTTACGTAAAAGACTCATTACAATTTGTTCTTTTGACTCACTCTCCCATTCCTATGATTCAAAGGAGCGATAAGAGACCAACTAATTATTCTAACTACTTTTCTTCCGAGACATATGTTCTACTCTTGATAAAAATTGACTTCTACCTCTTCTGGAGGAGCTGGTCATTTACCTTAAAATATTTCAATAGGTTGATCAGCTACTGACTCAGTGAGTAGAGAATCAAAAGGTAACCAATATATTTTTTATGTTTATAGTTAATAGAACTTAAATGCAGAAGCATGTAAGTATAACAGTTTAAAAACTATAAATCAATCAACATGGTAGTTGATCGGATATTGACTATAGTAAAAGGATACATTAAATCCATTCACATGATTTTTAGTCTATTTACTATGTAACACTAGACCCCACATGAGGTGTACGACAACATGGGAAGTATTGCAATGAGCTATGATATCACTGTACAAGACTTAGAAGCATGTTCGAGTTCTTAGTCTTTAATCTCAATACCACATTTACAACTAGCATCCCCACGTTTGGCTCTCAGCGGCTAATAGGAGTGGCCAGATATATAGACTCCTCTAAACATGGGTAATCAGGTAGAGAGTTAAGGTATGTTGGCTTGTTGTGCAACAATGGTCCTACTGAAGATGAGCACTAATCAACACAACTCTCATCAATAGACCTACCAAAGATGTCCACTGACCAGTAACATAGGTACCACTAGCATCCCCAGTTGGTGTAGGGTACCACAAAAGTTTAAGGAATCAATCCTCACTGGCCAAGGCCCCCACACCATATCGATGTACTCTGGCTTATCTCGATCTGGAAAAAGTACATCCAATCAGGAAGCATGTTTTCTCCCCATAGAACCAACTTCCTATTAAGATTCTACAATGTCCAGGGCATCTATCCTCTAATGATATTTAATTGACCTAATAAAATTCATCATTGTTACTGATCATTACCATATTATCATAAGTTAAACATTTAGCAATAAACATAAAAATATTTTACTAAATTCTAACTTTTCTAACTCTCATAAACTATAAATCTATTTTTTAGATTTGAAATAGGGCAATCCCGACTTTTCCAGTGCCTCTAAATCCACCATTTCCTTTACCATATTGCGTAGATGCTTGAACAACAATTAAACATATAGAAACATGGTATAAAGTACACTGAATGACATATTTCCTCTATTGGATTCTACTGAGCATATTCAATAATTTTGGAAGAGCAATTTTTGAATAAGAACTAACACAGAAACAATAATATTTCCACTTTATCTATTGTAAATCCAAGTTAAAAGGTGATTTTCCACTCACTTGTATATATTCTAGCTTAATGGTCTCATGCATAAACTTGATATGCTTCAAATCTTAGTCTACAAGCTCGGCTTTGAACTCAAAACCTCAAAAACCAACTCTGAGCAAAATGTCAGAAGGTACACAAACTTAAAAGAAGTCTGCTAAATGTAGAATATGAGGAAAAAAGTTGAATAAAAGCCTTCGATAGCTGGAACTGAAATCTCTGTGGAAAAAAATAGAAAAGAATAAAAAACCCATGGTTAAAATTTACTTATCAAGATGAAACTACCAGGAAACCTTTAGTTTCCGCCAACCAAGTCATCTACCTCGTCGTCATCTGTTAGATCACCTCTCGTGTTGTCGCTCAATGTCTTTTGATGGATGGAAGACATAAATACAACCTAAGTATCTCGTCCCATCGATTTTCATCTGGTATTTATAAGGATATAAGTCTTTTATGATTCTTTGAGTTGGACGACGTCGTAGTCCAACCATCAAAAGGTTGAGACTTCGGTAGGCAATCCTTCAATCGTCAAGCCATCAGTTGTTGTCTGTTAGGATAGCCATCGGTTTCCAACCTTTGGTCCTCTCTCCCTTTGATTGGCACATAACAACCCAACCATCAATTGATGTATGTTTATTGAACCATCGATGGACATCATCATTCAATTTCTACCTCTTATTGTCTTTCATTAGTAAAACCATAGGAAGGCACTCACCAGACTAGCCTTGAGTTGGTGGAACTAAGGAAAACTTTCAGAGGACACCCCCATCAAAACCATCAATAGACAATTTCGAAGTTGAACCATCAATTTATGAGACCTCAACAAAACCAAAGATTTGTCTATTAAGGAAAACCTACAATCTAAAGGCATATAAACCTTCAATCTTGAACCATTGTTTGTCCAACCTGATAGAACCTTTGACCTACACTCATCGGTTGTCAATCGATAAAAACTCTATAGAAGAGATAAAAACATTATAACTTGCTCATTTCATCTCTGATTTGATCATTCTTGTTTCTTTAGATTCATAATTAAATTCTCTATAGATTTATATCAACTCATGATTTAAAATATTAAATCTAATTTTATATAAGAGGAAAGGACCACCAACAACACGTTGTAACTTGCTCATTAAGAAACATAATTAATATTAGGGTTACAATGTTGTTCTATATTAAAACTCTATAGAAGAGTTGAAAATGTTGTAACTTGCTCATTAACAAGCATAATTAATAATAGGGTTATCATTAACTCTTTGATTACTAGCTATTCTTGGTAGGATTTGTAACAAACTCCCCCTCTATAAAAAATTTGCCTCAAAATTTATAGAAGAGGAAAGGATAATTGTTAATAATATCTGACTCTAACTCCCATTTAGCTTCTTCTAAACCATGACTTCTCCAAAGAACTTTTAATAAGGTTACCTCCCTCTTTGTAAGCTTTCTAACCATTCCTTCTAAAATATGTATAGGACCTTCCATGTAGGAAACATCTTCCCTCAATTGTGACGTGTCGACGTGCCACAAACGAGATTACCGAAAACCAAACTACAAAAATAAAACTAAACATACAAGTTACCATAAAACATAGGAAATTAAAATTGATTTTTTGAAAGGTCACAACATATTGCACATGAGTCCACAAAATCCACCTGTATTGTGTATCACCTACCAAAAACATTATACAAGATACCATTCATTGGCTCTCAGGCCACATCCTGTTACACATGATAACCTATTCATATACATATATGTCATCTCAATACAACAATGGGCATAAAGACAAAAGCTTTTATCGATACATACAACAAAAACCTCCCAAGTACCTGAGTATACAGGGACAACACATAGGACTCTACTTCTATACACAAGCAGCATGTCCAACCTTTCAACAACTACTGGTCCTTTTACTGCTCAACACCAACAACACGATCTCTATTTCCTCATGCTCATCCACCTAAAAGATGTGGAAACCCGTGGGGTGAGACCAAACATCCCAGCAAGAGATATGACTCTTTGCCAACGTCTATTAAAAGTGCAGATAAGCTAAGAAGCAGGTAACATACTAAGTAGGTTGAGCAGATTCAATTAAATGATATGTAAGCAAAAAATAAAGCAAATTAAGCAAGACTAGATAGTTACCACTGAATAGCTAACCAAGTTATATTCTAAAAAGGAATATGAAGAACATGTATAGAAGTTGTCTTCTCTTACCATCTTATAATTCAATAAATCAGTAAAAGGATAAGACAAAGGGCTCCACTAATGTTATTCATATTTGACCCTAAACAAGATACACTACACAGCTGTGTTACATCATTTGTTATTTCCCCAAGTATTTGAGTCGTACCACCCAAATCGAACTGACCACTGCTAAGTTGAAATCAGTTCCATACAAGGTCTATGGAAGAATTAAAATCCACGACCTCTTCACACCTCTTGGTCAGCACAAGAAAAAATACCGTAGAGACATATCAGTCAACTGCAACAAAAAGTGACATATAGTCAACAAAAGGACCAGCTCACGTATGGTCGTCCTGTTGGTATGTATGCCCTAAGAACCAATCATAGGATGATTGGATTGGGATACATGAAGATTGATTTGATAAATATCAAAGGCAAGCTTCCAATTTATTCTAGTTCAATCAGTTATGAGATAATGATAGAACAGAATGAATGTCTAGAGAATGACAGTACTCAATGATATATGTCTTCATGTTGAGGACCTGAAGAATGAGATTATACAGATGCTAAGAGTTTGTACATTCTTGTTTTGTCCCTAGTCAGATGTCATTGTGAAATGTTGATAGACAACAATGACACAACAAGACTAGAGTGTGTGTTGGTTGATGACAGAGTCTCATCAGTCATGATATGTGATATCAAACCAAGCACATAGATACATGTTAGAGAACAGTGTATCATACAGACCCACCATGAGAGTGACACATGAAACCATGACATGGTAGTCACAGTCATCTCTCACATTGATGGTGGTAATTGTGATTCTTAGACCTAAAATCACTGCACTCATCACATGTCGTTGGGTACACTTTGACATCATCAAATGCAGTCCTGAAATATAGATTGTTATAAAGGTGATGATTGGGTGACTTTGACACATGGGGTTTTAGATGTGAGTGATAGATATGGGATTTGTCCCTCCTGAGGGAGTATGATGTCCATGGCCACTTGATAAGAAAGACTGAGAAAGGCATGTGCATGCACGTGTGAGTCGATATGTGATATTGATGGCACACATATCTCAGACAGTCTGCTTTGAATCAAGGAACGTGAATGAACGTTGAAAGGATGACAACTACATGCCTTAAGTTCATTCAGGGCATCTGAGACAAAGGAATTATACATTCACTAGAACACCTATCACAAACTGTAGGATTGAAAGTTGTTCTCCAACTTTCCTTTTCACTTGGGTAGCATTGATGTGCGACTAGACACCACTCTTTTCTTGTGATGTCATAGGCTAGTTATGGACATTCACTGCCAACGTGAAATGGGACCTATAGGGTCACACACAAAGGATTTACCTGGAAGAGGAGTTTATCCATGAATGATGTTTATATTGATTACTAAAGGTGTTTAGGTACTCAATCAAACATTCAATCAATTGACTTGACTCAAAATCATCAAGTTCAAGTGTTGAACTAACTTATTTGAGTTCAGATTGATTGAGAACTGCATTGACTATGTTCTACATAATCTGGACCACCAACCGACCGGTTCACAGGGTGAACCGATCGGCTCGACTGGACCAAATGAGCAAGGTTGTGTTGTCCTGATTTGTGAGAAAAGATTTTCATTTCACATGTACAATTTGATTGGGACAAGAATTGATCTTTGTATTAATTGGAAACGAAAGAGGAAAGTCAATTGGAGGTGATTTAGGAATGTGACATGACCGGTTCAACTAGTGAACCGATCTTCTCACACTCCCAACCAACCAGTTCGTTTGTGAAATGACCGGTTCGGCTTCTGCAGTGCAATCAGTTCATGGAAATTCCAGACCCTTCTACTCCCACTTTAGTCCTGCATTTCCTAGGGCTGAGAACCCTGACCCTGACCCCTCCTATATATAGAGGGGTATTGGGGGCTTCTCAGATATCACAACTCAAAACATCATTTGCTCTACAAAGTTGTTATCCTCTCTGGTTGTGGTAACTGAGAGAGCCCAAGCAAGTTCTACCCGTCCAGGGAGGAACAGCTAGGGAAAGACAACTGCAGAAAAACAACTGATTGTGGGAGAGTGTGTCGGTGACTAGGACATTGATAGAAGGGGACGAATCCTTCTAGTATCCTATGGGATAGGACAACTAGACTTCCCAGTGGTCCATGTGGACTATCTATAGAGGCAGAAGATTTCTGTCGCTCAGTAGGACGATGGTAAACCGCAGTCCAGGTCAAGACCAGGAGTTGCACAGACACCGTCGAAGACAATTTGGTTGAAGACCGCACTTGTTGTGAGGCATTGTCACTAAGCAATACTCAGGACCAGGTATGACTCGCTAAAACCATCCTTCCTATTTCATATTTGTTGATGTGATTCGTGGTTATGGTTTTGTGGTGAGAGAAATTTTTTATTTCTGGTGTCTTCTCCCTCACCTAAAACCCAACAGTGGTATCAGAGCCATGTCAACGTACTATGTTTTAGGATTAATCAATATTATCAATTTTTTGTTTTACCATCTTTATTTATTCCATACGATGCAAATATTTACAGGACTGATCTAAATATCTGATTAATGCCACATGATCCCAAACTAATATATGCATATATGATATTGTATATATATGCAAACGATACATGTTTCTCAAAATGGTTTTGATGGTGGATGTGTAGTGTGGATATGGCCTATAAACCCCTATGTGTGTGCTTGGTTGGTTGTGGTTGTTTGCTCTCGGTCTGCGCATTGAGCCCTCTTCTTCTTTTCCTGATGTAACTTGAGATAACTCGAGATTCTCTTCTACCTTTGCCCCCCCCAATGTAACTCGGGGTTTCCCAAAGTTTATGTAAAAAAATAGGATAGTTTTATTTCTTGTTACGTCAAAGACTGGCGGGCACCCAGACGAGTGGTTGGATATGTGAGATGATCGGTTGGAAGAGCCAACTAATCAGCTAGTGGACTGAGACAACCATCTGATGGTGCAGCTAGTGGCCTGACGAGGAGCGACATGACCTAACAAATCGACCGTCTGGAGGAGCCAAATGATCGATTGAAAATAACAAACTGACCAGCTAGGAGGCGAGTCGATCAACCGTGTGACGATCTGATCAAACCTAAAATAGCCTAAGCACAAGATCTTCATCAACAATAGGTTGCATGTAATGTAGACCTAGATGACCATAATTCCTTGTGGCTCAAGGAATTACTATAGGATGGACATAATCATTACTTTATCATTATTGCATGTTTTTGTTGTGGGATATAGCATGTATATGATACGTACTATATATGTGGTGATTGGATACTTATATGCATATATGAGCATATGAAAACCCCTCAACTAAATATTAAGTATAAGATTCCTTCCAAAAGCAGCACACATGAAAAGTTTGATCGACCAAGTGTGGGCATGCCCTAGTGTGGTGCAATGTCTATCTCGTGGAAGTGTGATGGTAAATATGTGGGTCTGCCCTAGCAGGGTGCATATTCATCATGTTGGCATTTGGGTCGGACTTAACAAGGTGGCCTTGATCGGATCAAGCACCTTGAGGCATAGAGATGAACATGGCAAGGAGTTGCACATGACATCTATCAAGAGTTGCATATGATGCAATTGGCAAAGGTTACCTACCTGAAAGATTCTAGTTGTGGGTGACAGCCCTAGCTGGTCCATGGCTGGGAGGAAATCAAGATCTTGCTCACTAGAAGGTTGTATGTTGAAATCTTCCGAATTTATAGTGAGGGCTATCAATTTGAACAAAATAGTGGGAGCGATAATTAATTAAAGACCTAATTATATCGTCAAAAATTTTCAAATCAATCAAATTAATTCAAAAGAGTTTTGGACTAAAATTGCATATTTCCTTTTTATAATACAAATGGTTGTCAACAATAATCAATTTTTGTTAAAAACTTCCATGAATGGTTTAGGACGTTGAGAATTATTCTCACTCAAGAGAAAAAGCTCTATGTCCTAGATACACCAGTGCCAGAGGAACCTGCTCCCACCGCACCAAAGACAGAAAAGGATGCTTACAAGAAGCATACTAAAGACACCATTGATGTGAAGTGCTTGATGTTGTGCTCAATGAACTATGAGTTGCAGAGACAACATGAGAACATGGACGTCATTGAGATGGTTCAGCACCTCAAGAACATGTATGAAGACCAAGCACGGCAAGAGAGATATGATGTCTCTAGGGTGTTGTTCAAGTGCATCATGATAGAAGGAGATCCAGTTGGTCCTCACACACTCAAGATGATTGGGTATGTGGAGAACCTAACAAGACTAGGATTCCCTCTGAGCCAAGAGTTGGTTGCTGATGTGATACTACAATCGTTGCCAAAATCTTACAGTTAGTTTGTGATGAACTACAAGATGAACAGCTTTGACAAGCCGTTGACAGAGTCGTTGGGCATGTTGAGGATAGCTGAGGCATAGATGAAGAAAGACAAACCCAAATATGTGATGTTGATCAACAAAAAGAAGGGTAAGTCTAAAGGAAAGGGCAAGGGCAAAGGAAAGAAGGATTCTGATGCTAGCCAGCAGCTCAAGTCATCTTCAGCTCTCTATATCAAAGGATGGGTGAATAAGGGAGGCAAATGTCACCATTGTTAAGATCCAGGACATTGGAGGAGAAATTTCCCTCTCTATATGAATGAATAAAAGAAGGAGGACGGGGTGGAAATCTCCACCTCAGGTATCTTGAAATAAACTTGAAACACTTCTTTATCTGAGGTATATGATACCAAGATATGGATCTGACATATATGATATGCATGATCTGAAAAGAAGTGATGGCCTTTATGAAAGGACCAAGAAGGAGCACTCATGATTGGAGCAAGTGTTGCTGCCATAGATAGTTGTACTTTTTAGTTTGTTTCAGCCCAAAGGACATGTATTAGAGTTATGAACTGCTATTTCATTTTACTAATAAATAGAAACACTTTATTTCTGCATCTTGTAATGACAAGGATGTCTATCAATAAAGTTGATGTTTCAATTTCAAAGATATGATCTTTTGTGGCAATGCCTTATTTATCTTGTAGTACTTGGTATGCATAAGATAAAATTATACCTAAAAGTTATTGATGAATCAAACAATTAATTAGCATTATCATGAGAAATTCATTTCTAGCTTCCATGTTGATGAATAGGCCAGACTCTTTTGGTTGTGAACCATTAAGAGATATGAATGTCTTGGGCATGATGACAAGTCAATCTTCACTAGATGCAGTGGGAGAATGACTATTCTATTAGATATAATACATATTGATGCATATACATGCCTATTGGAATAAATGTTAATGCTTCATATGGTTTTTAGTGGAATACCAATATGAATATCTTGAAGTGTTCAAGAGTATCATAAATGAAGTACAAACTTGGTAAAAGTATTAGCTCATTGATATGATCAATGAATGGGATACTTAAACCAAATGTTTGAGGACCTTGTGAGTAATTATGATAATGTATCATAGATAACTCATGATTAAGGCATAGTGATGTCTAAGAAGGAATCATACTCTAAATATTTAGAGCATGATCATCAAATAATAGACCTTCTAGAATTCTTGTGAAGAACATGTTTTACACTAAATAAAGGAGATTAAGAATTACAAGTGTTGTGGATTCTCAAATTCCTTATGTAACAAATACACCTCATATATCTAGGTGATGAATTGGTCATATGATGAGCCAATGAGCTAGATGATGTTGAGGGACCAAATTTTGAGTTATGTCTTGAAGCCATAAGATACAAAATGACTTCCATGTGAACCATAAGGTATGACCTTAGTGGTATCACTTGATTGGGATAAAACCCATAAGTACAATTGGGTCTTAAGAGTTAAGACTGACATGGATGACATTTAGAGATAGGATCATGCTTGATGTTGGAACTTGAAAGACTATGAAATTTGGCATATGGATATTAAAACTGCATTCCTGGAAGGAATAAGATAAGGTTGTGTACGTGACACAACCTGAAGGGTTTTATGAATCCATTAATGCAAATTCAGTCTATAAGTTACAAGGGATTAATCAATGTGATTGATTAATTACAAGCAACTCAGAATTGGAAGTCTTTACTTTGATTATATAGTCAAACGGTTTGACTGGTATATCAAAATAAAGAAGGGATCTGTGATTACAAAGATTTAATGGGAGTGTATTCACATTCCACATGATGATGAGGAATGAAATGTTCTAAAAATGGAAATTGGTGTGGAAATGCCTTCTTTAAGGGAAGATAGAGAAATGTCCTATGTGATAGGAATAGAGATCTATAGAGATAGTTCTCGAAAACCTCTTGACCTGGTAAAGAGAGAGCATACATTATCAATATGTACTGAAGAGTTTAGTATGCACAGATTCCATGGGAGAAAACTTGTCCATGTTACATGGAGTTAGTATCTCAGATGCCAAGTGTCCCAAATTCTTACAAAGAATAGGAACACATAGATAGATATGGATCTATCATGTATGTAATCATCTCATTATCTTGTATGTATTAGACATGACAAGAAAATATGCATTCATCATCTTGTATGTATTGGACATGACAATATGATATGCTCATCCTGTTAACTCATATGGCGAGTGGATGTATGTCTACATCTAGTGAGGGTCACTGGAATACCATGAAGAAATTGTTTGGTACTTATGAAGTACTAGTTATATGGTAATGAAAGGAAGAGTTGACTGTAAAGAGTTACACTGATGCAAGCTTCCAAAATGACAGAAAATGATCGCAAAATATAAAATAGAAAATTGAATATGAGTTGATAAATGGAAACATCCTGATTTAAAAGTTGTTTAATTCTAAAAGGGAATGTCGAGTATCCTTGTGTTATGAATGGCAGAGGATACTATATGTATCTAGAAGTTCATAGAGATGAACTTATAGATATTCCAACCATTGATAACAATTAGTAATACTGAGTCAAACAATGGAGCTAAGTGTTAGGCAAGGAATATCAGATCACATATTACAGCAACTCCATCTCATATGATATGCCGTACAGTGAAGAGATGTGAAACATGCAATATACCAACTAAAGCAAAGTGTTGCTAATTCACTGCGTTAGCACTGGAGTAGCAGAAACATGTGGGACATGTTTGGAGATCACTAAGAATATGATTCAAAGGTGATTGGCTCACAGTGCAAGTGGGAGTCTACTGGTATGTATGCCTTGAGAGACAATCATAGGATGATTGGATTGGGATACATTAAGATTGATTTGATAAATATCAAAGGCAAGCTTCCAATTTATTTTGGTTCAATCAGTTTTGAGATAATGATAGAACAAAATGAATGTCTAGAGAATGACAATACTCAATTATGTATGTCTTTAGGTTGAGGACATAAAGAATGAGATCATACGGATCCTAAGAGTTTGTACATTCTTATTTTGTCCCTAGTTGGATGTCATTGTGGAAGGTTGATAGAAAACAATGACACATCAAGACTAGAGTGTGTGTTGGTTGATGACAGAGTCTCATCAGTCATGATATGTGATATCGAACCAAGCACATAGATACATGTTAGAGAACAGTGTATCGGACAGACACACCATGAGAGTGACACATGGAACCATGACGTGGTAGTCACAGTCATCTCTCACAATGATGGTGGTGATTGTGATTCTTTGACCTGAAATCACTGCACTCATCACATGTCATTGGGTACACTTTGACATCATCAAACGCATTCTTAAAATATAGATTGTTATAAAGGTGATGATTGGGTGACTTTGACACATGGGGTTTTGGATGTGAGTGATAGATATGGGATTTGTCCCTCTTGAGGGAGTATGATGTCCACGGCCACTTAATAAGCAAGACTGAGAAAGGCATGTGCATGAACATGTGAGTCAATATGTGATATTGATGGCACACATATCTCAGACAGTCTACTTTGGATCAAGGAACATGAATGAACATTGAAAGGATGACATCTCCATGCCTTGAGTTCATTCAGGATATCTGAGACAAAGGAATTATACATTCACTGGAACACCAATCATAGACTATAGGATTGAAAGTTGTTCTCCAGCTTTCCTTTTCACTTGGGTAGCACTGATGTGTGTCTAGGCACTGCTATTTGCTTGTGATGTCATAAGCTAGTTATGGACATTCACTGCCAACGTGAAATGGGACCTATAGGGTCACACACAAAGGATTTTCCTGGAAGAGGAGTTTATCCATGAATGATGTTTGGATTGATTACTAAAGGTGTTTAGGTACTCAATCAAACATTCAATAAATTAACTTGACTCAGAATCATCAAATTCAAGTGTTGAACTAACGGATTTGAGTGTCAGATTGATTGAGAACTGCATTGACTGTGTTCTGCACAATCTGGACCACCAACCGCTAGTGAACCGATCAGATCATGGTCAGTGAGATGATAGATTCACTTGGTGAACTGATCGTCTTGAATGGACCAAATGAGCAAGGTTGGATTGTCCCGATTTGTGAGAAAAGATTTTCATTTCAATTGTACAATTCGATTGGGACAAGAATTGATCTTTGTATTAATTGGAAACCAAAGAGGAAAGTCAATTGGAGGCGAGTCAGGAATGTGAATTGACTGGTTCAATTGGTGAACCAATCGGATCACACTCCCAATCGACTAGTTCGTCTGTGAAACAATCAGTTCGGATGCCGCAGTGTAATCAATTCATGGAAATACCAGACCCTTCTACTCCCACTTTAGTTCTACATTGACCAGGGCTGAGAACCCTGACCCTGACCCCTCCTATATATAGAGGGGTATTGGGGGCTTCTCAGATAGCACAACTCAGAACATCAGTCACTCTGTAAAGTTTTTGTCCTCTCTGGTTGTGGTAACCGAGAGAGCCTAAGCAAGTTCTACCCGTCCAGGGAGGAATAGGGAGGAAAAGACAACTGCAGAAAAACAATTGATTGTGGGAGAGTGTGTCGGTGACTAGTACACCAACATAAGGGGATGACTCCTTCTAGTATCTTGTGGGACAGGACGATTAGAGTTCCTGGTGGTCCGTGTGGACTATCTATAGAGGTGGGATATTTCTTCTGCTCAGGAGGACAACGATCAACTACAGTCTGGGTCAAGACCAGGAGCTGCACAGACACCATCAAAGACAAGGTGGTTGAAGACCACACTTGTTGCGAGGCATTGTCATTGAGCAAGCCTCTCGACCAGGTATGACTCGCTAAAACCATCCTTCCTATTTCATAGTCATTATTGTGATCTGTGTTTATGGTTTTGTGGTGAGAGAAAAATTTTGTTTCCGCTACCTTCTCTCTCACCTAAAACCCAACACGTCCATATATAAACACCTAGCCCACCTTGGTACAAGTAACGACACTAGAAGAACATGCTCATGCATGGCCATTCTTAAAAGAAGGATTGGCTCATGCATGGCCATTCATATCACAAGGAGATCAGCTCATGCATGACCATCTCACGCAACCTATAATTGTAGACACAAGGAGATCCTCAACTTGCACCCTCGCATATTAAAAAATATGCGCTCTGAGTTATACACATTTCACCAATCCAACAATTAAAGCTGACACTCGAAAGGATCTATGGCACATGGACCTACATGATTAGGATTCCACTTGATTAGTTAGCCAACTAGGTGACTTTTAGCATCAATCAAGTTACAACATATAAAGCCAAAACAAACTCTACAAGAATAAGGACATGGTACAAGTTTAGAAGATATAAAATGTATAAGGTGTGAACTTGTCACACTATAAAACATGCTTCCTGCAACATTGCCATACACAAGGCAACCACCAAATGTCACATCACTGGGGAATATTAGTCCCTCCATCATATCACTGGAGGTTATCACCTCACAATGGGCATCATGCCATCACCAGGTCATCAAACCCAAACATATACACCCTGCATGTACATCACCAGATTATGCCTCAACAATGTGCATAATCACCATTCTGTATCACATGATTATCATCATAGCACACACAAGCCATGGCATACTTTTCACCTACAAGGTTAGAGTTTTATAAATAGGAGAGAGAAAGCATAATAACATAGTAATCACATTAAAGGAGTTTGGAAAGCACACCATAGCTTCCAACATTTGGTTTAGGGTTACAAGTGTAACCGATTAGGGTTTTATAGCCATATCCCATCACCAAACCCTAAGTACATTATCTTCCACATTCTTGGATCACACTAGGGTAAAGGAACATGATTAGGGTTGATAAAGTGACCACCCAAACAACACTATACATGGCCCATTCGTTACTCATATACCTATGTTGATTATGTATTCAAGTATATGTCTCAACGACCCATCATACATATGTCTCGATTATCCATCATCCATGTTGTCACGACCATCCACCATACATGGATTGTGACCACCCATTTTTCAAGGTGTCTCGACCATGACCAGCACAGATGGTGTCACGACCTCAAGAACAGAGGCATGTCTTGACCTCCAAAATCAAACCATGTCGCGACCTCAAGCACCAAGGAAATGTTGCGACCTTCAACCTATTAGGGTTAGGTCACAATTGTGACACTAGGTCATCCACCTCGACCCAAACCAAAGTAAAGGAAACCATTTAGACCAAACAACCAATGGTTCGCGACCATCAAGGAGGTAGATCTCTCGACCAAAATACAAGCACAAATTGCCGCGACCTCCACTAAAGCATGGTGTAGCAACCACATAGGTCAAGCTACCTCCAAAGCAAGAGAACAACACCAAAATTGCGATTAACCATGATCAAAATAGAAGATTTACAAGGCCAAAATAGAAAGTGAAACTAAGGAAAATCATCATGTCTATGGAGAAGAAACCTTAGACCAAATGGTCACCAAAAACCCTAGAGTATATATCATAAAACCACCATGAAAGCACCTCATGGAAGAGAGACAAAATCATGTTTAATGCATCCAAAATAGAACCTATACTCCATAGGACATCAAAGTACATGAGTATCATGCATGAAAACCAAACCAAGGTCAAAGGATAGGAGAACACCACCATTACACAACAATCACTAAAATCGGGTTCCATCAATTAGGGTTTCCGATTCTAAGCAAACCAAGCAAGTTAATCATCACCAAACAAAATCTAGAGCATGGTATCTTCTACTATCTCATTAGGGGTATGTTTTAGATAGGACAACAAAAACATGCAAATATGAAAAGTGCAATAATAGAGAGGGAGAAGTGTTATATAACCTGCCTATTTTAGAGAGAGAACAAACTCCAAGCTCAAGCTCTAAAAGAGGGAAGGAAGCTCCAACAAGGATCATCACTTCAGCCACAAGATCACCTCCAAAAATAAGAACACCTTGATCAAATGATAAACCAAGAAAATAGGAAAAGAAGCTCTAGGCCGAACTAAGAGGAGAAAGGAGAAGGAGAGAAGAAAACTTCCTCACACTTTGGTCCACCTTGTTAAAACATGGTCTACGACCCTTGTGATGAGGGTTTTACTTCTCAAAGACAACCACCATGGAGGATCCATTTTCTAGGGTCCAAAAAAGAGAAGAAGATGGGATAGGAGATAAAAAATAAATGCCATCAAGGAAAGGTAAACACTTACCAAGGTTGAAGATGACCAAGGATCCACATGAAGAGGATCCAATCACCAAAGCTCCAAGGATCAGCCCTTCTAGCTCCTCAAGGCTCCAAGGATGACCAAGTAAGGAAGGAGATAGAAGATGGCTGAATAGAGTTTCTTGTATGGAGAGAAGAGGGTTTGTAAAGTAAAGGAGGAGAGAAGTAGAGTGAGGGATGAGGTGTCAACAATATATGGCTCCATAGGGACATGTATCCACCCAAGAAACCAACATGCAACCACTTAAAACACACATGTATGAAATGGTGATAAAAACTATGTTGGGTCTTGACCACTTGGGTCTCCCAACACATGGTCACGGTCACGACCACCACATGGTCGAGACAAAGCACCAAAACACAACATGGTTGAGGCAAGAGGAGTCACCAACAAGCTAGGTCAAGACATCCCACAAGAAGACAACTGTCTCGACCCAAGACACCCCCAACCACCTTGGTCAAGACAAAACCATGCAAGGGAGGTATCTCAACCGTGACACCCCCTCAAGACACCCTCTCCAGGTTGAGACAAGGGTCACCACATTCAACAAGGTACACATAGACAAGGGACATCAAACCCTAGAAACCCTAATCACCCCTAGTGATGTCACCACTCAACCAAGGCGCCCCAAAGAACCACTCTATATCTCATGAAGACAAGAGAGAGAAAGAACACTCTAGAGGTGGTAAATTATAATATAACCCTCACATATGGGTAAATTGCAATTTATCCTAAAACAAGCACAAAAGCACAAACATCATCCAAACAAGCTCAAACTGGAAAAAGTTCTCCACAAGCTCTAAGATCATCTCAAAGGATTAGACCAAGGTTCTTAAGCACTTACTTAAGCAAAAAAAATAGGGTTAATACAAAACACAGGTCAGGAATCTTACAAGCCATAAAACCCTAACAAGGATTTTTTCCCCAAAATCCTAAGCGAAGAGAAACCAGTACATCCTCTGCATCTCTTCCTCGAGGTCCCATGTAGCTTCCTTAATGCCACGATGATGCCACAAAACCTTCACCAACACTATGTCCTTATTCTTTAGCTTCTTCCCTCTTCTATCAAGGATCAAAATGGGTCCTTCTACATAGGACATATCCTCATCAAGCTCAACCTCAACTGGATGCAAAGATAACTTTGTACTAGGGTGTCACTTCCTCAACATGGACACATGGAACAATGGATGAAACCTGTGCAACTCAGGTGGCAACTCTAACTTATATGTCGCCTTCCCCACATGTGCCACCACAAGGTAAGGTCCCATAAACCTGGGAGCCAACTCACCCTTCCTCCCAAACCTCAAAACACCCTTCCAAGGAGAAACCTTGAGATATACTTTGTCTCCCACCTGGAACTTCAACACTCTATGTTGGTTATCTGCATATGACTTCTGCATGTCATGTGCTGCCTTCAACTTTTGTTGAATCACTTTGATCTTCTCTGTCTCATACCAACACAATAGATATCTACAACATCTCCCATACAATGCTTCATAAGGTGTCATTTTGATGCTTTGTTGATAACTATTATTATAAGAAAACTCTATCAAACTGAGGCGGATGTCCCAACTACCCAGAAACTGCAAGACACAAGCTCTCAAAAAATCCTCCAAGGTCTGCATGGTCCTCTCAGACTCTGACCATCTATTTGTGGGTGGAAGGCAGAACTAAACCTCAACTGTGTACCTAAAGTTGTGTGTAAGTGCTCCTAAAAGCGACTCGTAAATTGAGGACCTCTATTTGATACTATGGTAGCTAGAACACCATGCAAACACACTATATCATCCACATATACCTAAGCAAACTTCTCTACAGTATACATTGTCTTCACAGGAAGGAAATGCACCGACTTGGTCAGCATGTTAATGATCACCCAAATGGAATCATGACCTTTGGTGGTCCTAGGGAAATCAACCACAAAGTTCATAGTCACGTGATCCCATTTCTATTATGGTATAGGAAACAGTTGCAACGTCCCTGTAGGTTTCTGATGTTTTACCTTAACTTGTTGACACACTACACACTTGGCCACAAACTTAGCCACATCACACTTCAAGCTAGGCCACCAATATAGATCTTTGAGGTTATGGTACATCTTGGTGCTACCTGGGTGCAGAGCATACATCAAAGAGTGAGCCTCTTCCAAAACCATCTTCCTCAATTTGTCAACACTAGGAACCACGACTCAATTTTGGTAACACATTGTCCCATCATGTGCCTCATGGAATCCATCATGCTTCTCACTGTTGAACTATAATCCTATATGTTGTATCACATGATCAACATGGTGTGCCTCTCTAATCTACTACCTCAACGTGGGCTTCACTTGCAACTGTGCCAACAAACCTACCAACAAGGAAACCTCTAGCTTCACGTTCATCTGATGCAAGGAGACCAACAATTCTCTCTTATGGAACACCAAGGAACACAACTGTGATTAATCAGTAGATGACGACAAAGAAGACTTTCTGCTCAAAGAATCTGCCATAACATTTGCTTTTCCTGAATGGTAATCAATGGTGCAATCATAGTCCTTGATTAGCTCCATCCATTGTTGATTCCTTGAGTTCAGCTCCTGTTGCAAAAAGATATACTTCAAGTTCTTGTGATCTGTGAAGATCTGACACTTTTCTCCATAAAGGTAGTGCCTCTACATCTTCAAGGAATGGACCATTGCAGCTAGATCCAAATCATGTGTTGGGTAGTTCTCCTTGTGTTTCTTAAGTTGTTGTGAAGCAAAAGAAATCATGTTCTTGTCTTGCATCAGCATGCAACCCAAACCATTCCTTGATGCATAATAGAAGGCTATGTATCCTTTCCCTTGCTCATGAAGAACTTACATTGTCACACTAGTCAGTATCTCCTTTAACAACTGGAAGGCACACTGACACTTGTCATCCCAGACAAAAGGCACATCTTTCCTTTTCAGCTTCGTCAGGGGTAACGCCACTGAACTAAAGTTCTTGATGACCCTATGGTATTATCCTACCAAACCCAAAAAACTATGAACTTCAGTTGGTGTCTTTGCATGCTCTCACTCTATCACAGATTCCACCTTCTCGGGGTCCACAAGAACTCCCTCAGTAGATATCACATGTCCTATAAAGGACACCTCCTTCATCCAAAACTCGCACTTGCTGAACTTGGCATACAATTGGTGTTGTCTAAACGTGGTCAACACCTGACGTAGATGCTTCTCGTGCTACTGACTGTCCTTGGAGTAGTTCAATATATCATCAAACACTACCAAGAATGGGTTCAAATAAGGTCAAAACACCCTATTCATCATATCCATAAATGTTGTCGGTGCATTGGTTAGCCCAAACGGCAAAGCACAAACTCATAATGACCATACCGAGTCCTAAATGCTGACTTAGGTATGTCATATACCTTGATCCGCAACTGGTGATATCCTGATCTCAGGTATATCTTAGAGAACACTATGGCTCCTCACAACTGGTCAACCAAGTCATCAATCTGCAATAAGGGATACTTGTTCTTTATCGTCACTTTATTCAACTGTCTGTAGTCTATGCACAACCTCATGGGTCTGTCTTTCTTCTTCAGAAACAACACTAGAGCACCCCATGGTGACGTACTTAGTCTGATGAAACTCTTCTCAAGCAGCTCTTGCAACTATTTCTTCAACTCTTCCATCTTAACTGGCACCATCCCATATGGTGTCTAAGCTATCAATTGGGTACTCGGGACTAGATTTATCTCAAAATCAATCTCTCGAGGGGGGCACCTGGAAACTCGTCTAGAAATACGTACTCAAACTCATAGACAACTGGTACCTCCTGAATACTAGGACTCCTCACGTTAGTATCCTTCACATGTTCAAAAAATGCATTACAACCTTGCATCATTAGCTTCTCAGCCACCATCGTTGACACCAGACACGTCAGACGGATCTTCCTATCTCCTTGGAAGATCCACGTCTCATTGCCATTCCAAAAATTTTCCACCTTAGCACTACAGTCCAAAACCACATGATACTTCTCCAAGGTATCCATTCCAAGGATCATATTAAATCCATTCATGTCAAGTGGTATGAGATCCACTTGAATGTTATGTCCTGAAAAAAAGGACATAGGAGGGACACACCTCCCGTAACTTTGCGGAACCAACCAATGGGGTTTCTAAATGAAGGCTATCACATCTACATCTAATAGGAAAATAGCTAATAGAAAATCACTTCACTGGTGATAAAAGAGTGGGTCGCACCCAGATCAACCAAAATAGATATAAAGCAAGAAGAAGACAAATCAGAATAAAATAACTCCATCTAACCTGTCACTACTTATGGGTTTACCACTCCTTCTAGCTGACTCATGGCATAGAATCTAGCCATCACCTACTGACATCCCAGTCCCCTACTGGCCTGTCCATAAGAACTAGCCTATGATGCATGTCCACATCCTCATCCTCCTCCACTATTGTATTATTGTCTCTGTAAGCCCTGCTGACTCTAACTTGACTGTTGGGTCACCTCATCATCATTCATGGAACAAAACTACTTGGTATGCCTGACCTGGCCACACTTGTATCATGTTCTTCTCTCATACCATGGCCTTGATGGCCCTGTCACTAATACTGGCACTGCATTGGGGCTCCTGTCGGTGGAAAACTACATCCTCTACCTTTACTGGGTGACCACTGAGTTTGTGCACTGGACCTTTGCTCGACTAGTGGTGCAAACCTAGGCTTCTTAAAGCCTCCTAATGACAGTCACGGGTATTATGTAGGTCCCTTCTTAACATTCTTCTCCCACTTATCAACCACAGACTGTTCAATCCTCCTGATGGATTCCATGAACGCTGCAAACTTCTCACGATTCTCAAGTGTTGTCACAGTTTCCGTCACCTCACTTTTCAAACCCTTCTCGAAATGTCTGATCCTCTCCTCATCTGTCGTCGAACCTTAACAAATCCATGAATCTTGCCTCATATTCATTGATCGTCATAGATCCTTGCCTGATCTTCTCAAACTGAGAGATCTTATCATCAAGATAGGTACACGGGAAGTACCTACTAACAAACTCCCTTCTAAAATCCTCCCAACTGATATCAACACCTGGTCATTTCTCTTCCTTAATGGCCCACCAATGGCCATCACTTCCCTTCAGAAGGTACACCGCGTGCTTCACCTTATCAGTATTGGACATGTTAAGGATCTTGAAATCCTTCTCCAACTCTGTCTACCAAAGATGAGCATCTGTTGGATCTGTTGTACCAGCATACTCCATAGCTCTGACATGCCTGAGCCTCTTAAAAGTCTTCCCAGTGCTCGAGGAATTCACCTTGAGGACTGCTGCTCTCGCTTGAGGAACAAGCATTTTGTCTGCCATATGTGTAATTGTGGCCATAAACTGCCCAAACAGAGACCGATAGGTAGGGTTTTTTAGCATGGATGGGTCAAACAGAGGCACTTTAGGCGCCCTCCCATCAACAACATGCATCCTTGCACCTCCACCTGGTGTAGAAACACCACTCTCAATAACATGTTCTTCATTTTAACCAACCATCTTTTCAACTCTTCTTCTTCTACATAAGCAGAAGTGACCATAAGATAAACTGGAGGACTCTAGAATAGACACAACCCTAGTCCTATTCCCCTATAGACTCAGCAAACCTAAAGCTTTGATACCAGCCAAACTATGAAGCCAGAACACATCACAAATGAGATCACTCAAAACCAAACTCCGAAAATAAAACTAAACATCCTGGTTACCATAAATCACATGAAATTAAAACTTATTCTTCAAAAGGTCACAACATATTGCACATGAGTCCACAAAAGCCACTTGTATTGCAAATCACCTGCCCAAAACATTATACAAGATACCATTCACTGGCTCTCATGCCACATCTTGTTACACATGATAACATGTTCATATACATATATGTCATTTCTATACAACAATGGGCATAAAGCCAAAACCTCATATCAATACATACAACAAAAACCTCCCCAAGGACCTGAGTGTACAGGGATGACAAATAGGACTCTACTTCTATTCACAAGCAGCATGTCCAACCTTTCAGCAACTACTGGTCCTCTTGCTACTTAGCACCAACAACACGATCTCTACTTCCTCATGCTCGACCACCTAAAAGATGTGGAAACCCACATGGTGAGACCAGACGTCCCAATGAGATATATAACTCTCCACTAAAGTATAGTAAAAGCACAGATAAGCTAAGCAGCAGGTAACATACTAAGCATGTTGAGTAGATTCAACTAAATGATATGTAATCAACAAATAAAGCAAATTAAGTAAGAGTAGATAGTCACTTAATATTAGATCAAGCAATATTCTAAAAAGGAATATGAAGAACATGTATAGAAGTTGACTTCTCTTATTGTCCTATAATTCAAGAAATCAGTAAAAGGATAAGACAAAGGGCTCAACAATTGTTATTCATATTTGACTTTAAGTAAGATACACTACACGACTGTGTTACATCTTTTATTATTACCCTAAGGATTTGGGTCGTACCACCCAAATCCAACCAACCACTTCTAAGTCAAAATTGGTGCTATACATGGTATATGGAAGAGCTAGAATCCATGACCTTTCCACACCATTTGGTTAGCACAAGAGAAAACACCACAGAGATAGATTACTCAAATACAACAAAAGGTGACATATAGTCAACAAAAGGATCGGCTCATGCATGGTCGCCCATATATAAACACTAGCCCACCTTGGTGCATGTAACGACGCTAGAAGAGCAGGCTCACACATGGTCGTTATTAAAAGAAGGATTGGCTCACGCATGGCCATCCATATCAAAAGGAGATTGACTCACACATGGTTGTCTCACACAACCTATAACTGTGGATGCAAGGAGATACTCAACTTGCACCCCCACATATTCAAAAATATGTGCTCTGATTTATAATCATTTCACCAATTTAGCAATTAAAGTTGACACTAGAAAGCATCTATGGCATATGAAACCAACACAATTCGGGCTCTACTTGATTAGTTAGCCAATTGGGTGACTTTTGGCATCAATCATGTTACAAGGTATAAAGCCAAAACAAACTCTACAAGAATAAGGGCATGGTACAACTTCAAAAGATATAAAACGTATAAGGTGTGAACTTGTCATACTATCACCACATGCTTCTTGTAGCATTGACATACACAAGGCAACCACCAAATGTCACATCACTAGGGAACATTAGTCCCTCCATCATATCACCAGAGATTATCACCTCACAACATGCATCATGCCATCACCAGGTTATCGGACCCAAACACGTAAACGATGCATGTACATCACAACATTATGTCTCAATAATGTGCATAATCACCATTCTGTATCACATGATCATCATCATACCATACACAAGCCATGTCATACTTTTCACCTTCAAGGTGAGAGTTTTATAAATAGAAGAGAGAAAGAATCACAACATAGTAATCACATCAAAGGAGTCAAGCAAGCACACCATAGTTTTCAACATTAGGTTTAGGGTTACAAGTGTATCTGATTAGGGTTTTATAGCCATATCCCATCACCGAACCCTAAGTACATTATCTCTCACATTCTTTGAGCACACTAGGGTAAACGAACATGATTAGGGTTGATAAAGCAACCACCCAAACAACACTATACATGGCTCATTCATTACTCATATACCTGTGTTGATTATGTATTCAAGTATATGTCTCAAACAACCATCATATATATGTCTTGACTATCATCCATGTGTCGTGACCATCCACCATACATGCGTCATGACCACCCACTCTTCAAGGTGCCTCAACCGTGACCAACACACATGGTGTCGCAACCTCAAGAACAAAGGCATGTCTCGACCTCAAAGATCAGGCCATGTCACAACCTCAAGCACCAAGAACATGTCGTGACCTTCAACCTATTAAGGTTATGTTGCAATCACTACATTAGGTCATCCATCTTGACTCAAACCAAAGCAAAGGAAACCATTTCGACCAAACAACCCATGAGTCACGACCATCATGGAGGTAGATGTCTCGACCAAAACACCAAGCCCAAAGTGTCATGACCTCCACTAAAACATGGTGTAGCTATCACATAGGTCAAGCTACCACCAAAGCAAGAGAACAACACCAAAACTAGGATTAACCATGATCAAAATAGAAGATTTCCATGGACAAAATAAAAAGTGAAACTAAGGAAAACCATCATGTGTATGGAGAAGAAACCTCATACCAAACGGTCACCAAAAACCCTAGAGTATATATCATACAACCACCATGAAAGCACCTCATGCAAGAGGGATAAAACTGCTTTTAACACCTCCTAAATAGAACCTATACTCCATAGGACATCAAAGTACACAAGTATCATGCATGAAACCAAAACCAAGGTTAAAGGATAGGAAAAAACCATCATTACACAACAATCACAAAAATTGGGGTCCATCAATTAGGGTTTTGGATTCTAAGCAAACCAAGCAAGTTAATCATCACCAAACAAAATCTAGAGCATGGTATCTTCTACTATCACATTAGGGGTACGTTTTAGAGAGAAGGACAACAATGTGCAAGTATGAAAAGTGCAATAATAGAGAGGGCAAGGTGTTATATAACCCACCTATTTTGGAGAGATAACATCCTCTAAGCTCAAGCTCCAAAAGAGGGAAGGAAGCTCCAACAAGGATCACCACTTCAGCCACAAGATCACCTCCAAAAAGAAGAAAACATTGTTTATAGGATAACTCAAGAAAAGAGGACAAGAAGCTCTAGGCCAAACTAAGAGGAGAAAGGAGAAGGATAGAAGAAAACTTCCTCACACTTGGGTCCACCTTGTCAAAACATGGTCTATGACCCTTGTAATTAGGGGTTCACTTCTCAAGGATGACCACCATGGATGATCCAGGGTGTAGGGCTGAGAAAAGAGAAGAAGATGGGGTAGGAGATCAAAAAGAAATGCCATTAAGGAAAGGTAAGCACTTACCATGGCTGACAATGACCAAGGTCACCACATGCATAGGATACAATCACCAAAGCTCCAAGGATCAACCCTTCTAGCTCCTCAAGGCTCCAAGGAAGACTAAGCAAGGTAGGAGAAAGAAGATGGCCAAAAAGAGTTGGTTGTCTAGAGAGAAGAGGGTTTATTAAGAAAATGAAGAGAGAAGTAGGGTGAGGGATGAGGTGTCAACAAGATAGAGATCCAAAGGGACACTTGTCCACCTAAGAAATTAACATGCAACCACGTAAAACTCACATGCATGAGATGGTGATAAAAACTATGTTGGGTCTCAACCACTTGGGTCTCTCAACACATGTCCATGGTTGCGACCACCACATGGTTGAGACAAAGCACCAAAACGCAACATGGTCGAGGCAAGAGGGGTCACCAAAAAGCTAGGTTGAGACATCCCACAAGAAGACATTTATCTCAACCCAAGATGCCCACAACCACCTTGGTTGAGATAAAACCCTTCAAGGGAGGTGTCTCGACCATGACACCCCCTCAAGACACCCTCTCAAGGTCAAAACAAGGGTCACCACCTTCAACACTCTACACATAGCCAACGGACATCAAACCCTAGAAATCCTAATCACCCCTAGTGATGTCACCACTCAACCAAGGCTCAACCATGGTTCCCCAAAGCACCACACTCTCCCTCATGAAGCCAGGATAGAGAAGGAACACTCTAGATGTGGTAAATTGCAAGATAACCCTCATAGATTGGTAAATTGCAATTTAGCTCAAAATAAGCACAAAAAATACAAACATCATCCAAACAAGCTCAAACTAGAAACTTAATCTCTCTACAAGCTCTAAGATCATCTCAAAGGATTAGAGCAAGGTTCTTAAGCACTTACTTAAACAAAACAAATAGGGTTAACCCAAAACACAGGTTAGAGATCTTACATTAACTGTATCAGTTTTGGATCTATGATATTGTCAAAATCTAGATGACACTTCTTTAACATAGATACATTAAATACATCATGAAGATTGGTTAGCTATAGAGATAGCTCAAGCTTGTATGCAAATGGTCCAACCCTATGGATGATTGGATAGGGACCCATATATCTAGGAGTTAATTTGCCTCTCTTTACAAACCTTAGTACATTTTTATTGTGGTGAAACTTTCAAATAAAACTCATCCCCAACCTCAAATTGAAGTGGTTTACGTATCTTCTTTTCATAGCTTTTCTGTCTGTCCTGTGCAATTTTCAATTGTTGTCTGATCACATTTATCTTTTATTGTTGTCACTTCCACAAACTCTAGACCTAGAATTTGCCTTTCTCCCACTTCATACCAATAGATAGATGATCTACACATTCTTTCATATATAGATTCATCAGGAGCTATGCTCAAATTGGAATGGTAACTATTATTATCGGAAAATTTCATAAGACTAACATGATCACCCCAACTACCACTAAGCTACAAAACACATGCTCTTAGCATGTCCTCTATGGTTTGAATAGTCCATTCAAACTTTCCATCCATTTAAGGGTGAAATTATGTGCTCAACTTCAATCTTGTTCCTAAAGAATGATGCAACTGATTCCAAAATCTAGATGTGAATTTGGGATCTTTGTCAGATATTATAGAAATTGGTAACCCATGCAATCTGACAATCTCATCTACATAGATTTTGCTAACTGTGATGTATCCCATGTTGTTTTAACTAGTAGAAAGTGAGACAACTTAGTTAGTCTATCAACTATTACCCCATACAGAGTTAAATCCACGTGGTGTACTAGGTAATCCAACCACAAAATCAATAGTAATATGATGTGACTTCCATTTTGGAATAGGAAAAGATTGCAGAGTTCCTGCTGGATTTTGATGTTTAGCCTTGACTTGCTGACACCCACCATAGTTAGCTACATATTGAGCAACATCTTTCTTAATATCTGACCATAATACAATTATTTAAGGTTTCAGTACGTCTTTGTGTTATCGAGATGCATTTCATACATACAAGAGTGTGCATCCTCCAGAATATGCTACCTTAATTTTAGATCACTCGATACACATTATATGTCATTTTGACACAATATCCCTTCACCAAAATATATGAATTATGTTCTCTTCCCTTCTGTCATATCATGCATGATCCATTGCAACTCATTGTCATTTTGTTGAAGCTTTGTGATCTTATCATAGAATGTATTTCTAGTCTCCACATGTGCAATCAGTCCACCTTGTTCAGACACATTCAAATCCAAATTCACTCTCTTATCTTAACCAATAAAATCTCCTTTTACACATGTCATGGAAAATATTATTATAGATGATGAGAACTTGCTACTCAGAGCATCTGCTATTACATTAGCCTTCCCAAGGTAAAAATCAATGGTAACATCATAATCCTTTATAAGCTCTAACCACCCATGTTATCTCAGGTTCAAATCCTTTTGTGTGAAAATGTACTTTAAACTGTAGGGTCACTAAAGACTTGGTATGACTCACCATAGAGACAATGATGCCATGTATTTAAGGCATGTATTACTATAGCCAAGTCAAGATCATGCATGGGATATTTATCTTCATTATTCTTAAGTTATCTAGAGGTGTAAGCTATCACTTTTCCTTCTTGCAAAAGGACACTTCCTAATCCTCTTCTGGATGCATCATAGAACACCTACATATCTTTTATCTGCCTCGGGTGAAATTATAACTAGTGTTGTGGTTAACTTCTTCTTTAGTGTTTGAAATCTTTTCTCACAAGAGACCAAATGGAAGTCACATCATTCCTTGTCAAACGTGTAAGAGTTCCTGCTAAAACACTGAAGTTCCTTATGAACCTCCTATAATATCAGGCTAATCCAAGATAACTTTTGACCTCAATAGGAGTCGTACATTGCTTCGATTGAAGAATAAATTCTATTTTATTAGGGTCTAGATTGACTCCTTCTCTTGATATGGTGTGGGACCCGAGAGGGGATCCACTCCCTACTAAAATTTTGAAGAATAAAACATCCATTCCGAACACACTCAAAGGTATGTTGGAATAGGTGTAAAATTTTCAAATTTTAATAAATGGTATTCAAAACAACCAAAGTGTAGTAGCAGAATTAAACAAATGACTATACTCAATTTTCTCAAAAGATTACAAAAGTAAATCATAATCTCCCATATGGGTTTACATATGTAATACAACATAAGGATCTAAGTAGAGGGAAGTATAAACTACTTCAAATTTGTCTCCAAGCAACATCTTCAATTTCTAGGTCCATGTTGGAAGCTATGTTCTTCTTGGTCATGTTCAACACCTCGATCTAAATCTGGGTGGTTATAAAATCACCCAGCAAGAGAGAGAGAAAAAGGTATGTGTCAAATAATAAACAAGAACAAAAGATAAGGAAATAACATGAAAGTAAAGGCTAAGATTTCATCAGAAGATGAAGAGAACAAGAGTATGAGGCATAATCAGATAGATGTTTGCCATATCAAGAAAAATAATAAAATATTTGCATGCATGATTAATATTAACTACATTAACTAAGTAGGCTTGAGGCACCTACCATACCTCAACCTATAGGTGAGGGGAGAATTAATACATTCCCAATCACCTACACATATTTTTATGGGGGGATAAGACATTCCCCATGGAAAATTAATATATTCCCTATCTATGGTTGGTTGTACATAAGTAACACTACTATAGCTAAATAGTCCATAAAATCAACATTCTAGAAAAGAAATCATGGCAAGTAAAAGCATCATATCCATTAAAACATGGTAGTAGGATACAAGTCCCAAGAAAAAGAATCACATTACCAATTTTGAGGCAGTTTAATAAAAGAATCATGAATAGAGGGAATATGGTTCATTAAAGCCTCATTAGGGAAATGTAGGGTTTGGTTTACAAATATCTTAACTTAAGGTGTAAAAATGCACATACCTCTCTTACTTATATCAATTACTAATTTTCACCACCTTAATTGAGTCCAACTTCCTCTTTGCCTATTTTCAATGTATTAACATGTATTAGAGTACATAATGCACATTAATGTATAGAAACCCTAATTTTAGACCTTTTAAGAAAAACTCAGATTTCGACCCTAAAAACCTCACCAATGAACTTATTTGGTTCTCCTGATCAAGAAAATATATTTTTATGTTGATTTTGGAGTAGTGATGATTAAGATGTAATTTTTATGAATTTTATGCATTAAATTCATTTCCAAAATCACCCTTTGTCAAACCTTGAAATCAGACATCAAAAGCATGTTTATTTGTCAAATTTGGATAAGCAGATTAAATATATGAATTTTTCAATTTGAACCAATCAGGAAATGACAAGTCAGAAATCTTCGAGAGAGAATGAGAGAGAGAGAGAGAGAAAACACCATTTGACCCAAGATCAGGATTTGAGATGCATAGGTAACCAAACTAGATCTTCTATAGAAGGTAAAACAGTAAGAAACCAAAACCCTAGAAGAACGTGATAAATAGAGATGGAGATCATTGATTTTAAACATAGAAGCATGAGTTTTAAGCATGTAGTAAGTAATATATGAGCAGGGGGTTATAAAACTCACCTATAGGAAAGGTGGATAGGTTCAAGAAGAAAGATTCCCAAGCTAGAGAGGCTAGTTTCTCCAACAAAGCCCCTATCTCGAGCAAGAAGTACCTTCTCCACTTTATAGGTGAAAAACCCTAGCAAAAGAACATGGAGATGAGGTGTTTAAGGGCTCTAGGTGGGGTTTCACCATGGAAGGTCATGGTTATGACCTATAAGAAGGTGGGAGGAAGACTTAAAACATGAAAATAGGGAACAAAAGGAAGAAATTTACTAGTTTTGTTCGAAATCATTAAGAAGGAGCTTTAGAAACCCTAAATAGAGCAAATTCAAAACCCTAGGAGTTTTCTTCACCAAAGTAAGCACCCTGTTTTACCTTGGGACAACACCTTTGTGAAAAAAATAGAGTAGGAACAATGCTCTAATCTGGAGTAAAGAGAAGGAGAGAAATCGTTTTCAAATTGGGAGGTGAGAAGGGGTAGATATGGGTTTATAAAGAAAGGGGGCAAGCATGAGGTGTATATGGGGCTTTCCATGTGTCCTTAGCCTAGGGCTTCATGGCCATGCGAGAGGACAGCTCATAGAGGCTTCTTGAATATCAAATGTCAGTTATAAAAGTCCATGGAGACTTCTAGTCCATCCCCACCGTCCTCCAATCAAATAAATAACCCCATTGGTTGATAGCTTTTAAAGATAAGCTCATTTATAAAGAGGGTAATCCCTAAAATACCCTTGGAGAGAAACACCTTCAAACTAAGGTGCAACTAGGTGCCCCATGGTTTAGAATATCAAGAATGGTAAGGGAACATCTAAGTATTATAAAGTAAGTCATAATTAGCAAAGAAAACCTCCCAATTGGGTAAATTATATAAAAGTCCTGAATGTACCTAAAATTGCATAACTTGCACAAACAACATCCAAATTGAACCAAATTTGAAACTTAGGCTCATTTTATGATATAAAAACACATAAAAAGTTAGATTAAGGTTTAGAACACCTAACTAAGGTCCTAAAATAGACTTTCACTGAGGTATTTGTGCATAAACGCTTTTATTGGTACAAATAGTGAATGAATGTTCATCAAGTCACTATAAATTCCACTAATTAAACATCAAGGCCAAAAAGGATAGAAAGGAAAGGAAAAGCTTGGAAAAGGGCTAAAAAGAGAATATGTCCAAGTTTCAGTATGTTACAACACCCCACCCCTTAAAGAATATTTCTTCCCTAAAATCTCACAAAAATAGAAGTGTGAGTATGCAACATCCCAACACAAAACTCCCAGGTTGTTTCCATAAAACTTCCACTTAAATTTTCACTAAATCAAACTCCTTGTTTTTCAACTACTTAACTAGGGTGTTCAAAATCTTCTCAAGCAATTGTACATAGGTCAGGTTCTCATGGATCACTAAGGGTTCTACGATTAAGATTTCTTTTTATTAGATATAACACAGTTAACATTTAATATTATATTCATTTTGATAATAAATCATCCTTATTATTCTTTTTGTTGTGTGATGCTATATTTACTTTGTCACCAAAAGAGTTATATTTTATTATTATACACAAAGTCTTATATATTTCTGATTTATCTCATTAAGAGTTTTAGCACAATTAGGGTTTAATCAATTATCTCAATGTCTATTAATATTCTAGATTATTATCCTTAATAATTTGGATTTAGTCTCCGTTATCAACATATTGTATTGTAACAGATTGTTTTGCATGAACAAAGACATTTTATCCATTTTTTTTGAATTACTCCAAATAATGTCACATTAATCACTTATATCTATAATAAACGTTGTCACATTATCACATTAACTTTCTTACTCATATTAATGTCATCATTAATCATTTTCTCATATTTATTCATTTCTTATGATTGATTATGCACTTTTATGTGAATCAATTACTTCTTATCCATATTGAAGTCGTTATATGTATTTTAGTGATCAAGGTGGGACATATTACATATTAATGATTTGATTCACATACTAAGTAATGATTAGATGATTAATTAGGTGTGTATTACAGAACAAGGTGATATGCATTTCAAATCAATGACTGTATTAATTTATGATTAGGTGATTATATATCCTTTATGTGTATTAAAGTATGTTATCTGATTATGACACCTAATGTCACTAATGTATGGAAAATGCCATTAAGGATGTATACGTTAAGGTTAGATGATTATAAGTTAGGGTTTAGGTCAATATGATCATTATTCTTCACCTATACATTCTTAGTATGAACTAAGTCCAAGATTAGGTTAATTATCTTGCTCATCATTTCGTTAGGATTTATTGGTCGAAGAAATGTTTAGCCTCATGTGTACCCACTATTAGTATTATATGTGAGTTACTCATATTATGTGCATTAGATATTCATTAGGGTTCAAACATGTGAACTATTCATTAGATGACCATTGCATGTTCATTAGTATATAAATAAGCATGCCAGGTTATAATTATGACTTGTTTGGTCAAAACTAAGGATCCAAGAAAACTATCCTCCTAATCATGGAGTTAGGGTTTCTAGAGACAGTACCGTAGCTAGATTTCAGTATGTTACATGACTCCATCCCCTTAAAAAGAATTTCGTCCTCAAAATCTAACTACCCAAACATCATCAAACAAACTACTCTCCACCCCTTAAAAGGTTTGACCTGCCAAGACAAATTAATTTTGAGGTAAAAGGGTGAGTCTAACTAAGCCATGTACAAGATCCATCACGCTTACATTGTGCACTCTGATTTCTTACTAAACACCAAACTTCAAAGTCTATGTTCTTAGCGATAGACTATCCAAACATGTGGTTTTAGGGGACATAAGAGAAGTATATTGGGTATCCATCCTCAAATATGTCATTACACCTGAAAGACAAGGTCAAAATATTAGGTTCTTCGGATTATCCAACTTAGGTGTATAAGGCTAATACTATCTATAGGCGTGCTATTTCATACAACCAATATCAGCTCAGGCCAAGCAGGTATCATATGGATCTGGGAGTCCTCATAAACCAAGCTAGTGGTGCGAAGGAAAATCTAGCCATCCCCTGAACCCCGATCCTTTCTATACACCTTTGTTTTCAACTTATGCTCAAGTAGCTACCTAACAGGTGCATCACATTATGGTAAAGTAAGCATGTTTATAATGTGTAACTCTTATTATCCTAAATCAATCTTTCATCATCTCAAGTGAAGCAAAGATCAATTCCAGGGCAAAATGTCACTTAAAGAGGAACTATATGAGGCAATGTTTCTAATTAGGGAGACAAAGTTGAAATAGTTAGATTCTGACTACCATGCGCTCTGATACCATTCTATAAGGAGTGGGACCTGAGGGGGGATCCACTCCCAACTAAAAATTTGAAAAAATAAAACATCCATTCTGAAAACACTCAAAGGTATGCTGGCTCTCCAAGGGTATTTTAGGGATTACCCTCTATAAATGAGCTCATCTTTAAAAGCTATCAACCAATGGGGTTATTTATTTGATTGGAGGATGGTGGGGATGGCCTAGAAGTATCCATGGGATTTTAGAACCGACATTTGATATTCAAGAAGCCTCTATGAGTTGTCCTCTTCCATGTCCATGAAGCCCTAGGCTAAGGACACATGGAAAGCCCCATAGACACCTCATGCTTGCCCCCCTTCTTTATAAAGCCATATCTACCCCTTCTCACCTCCCAATTCAAAAACTCTTGCTCTCCTTCTCTTTACTCCAGCTTAGATCATCATTCCTACTCTGTTTGGCCATAAAGGTGTTGTCCTTAGGTAAATAGGGTGCTTGCCTTGGTGAAGAAAACTCCTAGGGTTTCAAATTTGCTTTATTTATGGTTTCTAAAGCTCTTTCTTGGTGATTTAGACCAAAAATAGTAAGTTTCCTCATTTCCTTCCATGTTTTTATGTTGTTCGTCTTCCTCCCACCTTCTTCCAAGTTAGAACCACGACCTTCCATGGTGAAACCCCACCTAGAGTCCTTAAACACCTCATTTTCATGTTCTTTTTCTAGGGTTTTTCACCTCTAAAGTGGAGAAGGTACTTCTTGCTTGAGATAGGGGCTTTGTTGGAGAAACCAGCCTCTCTAGCTCGGGAATATTTCTACTTAAACATGTCCACATTTCTTAGAGGTGAGTTTGATAACCCCCTTCTCATATATTGTTTACTACATGCTTAAAACTCATGCTTCTGTGTTTTAATGACGATCTCCATCTCTATTTACCATGTTCTTCTAGGGTTTTGGTTTCTTGCTATTTTACCTTCTCTAGAAGATCTAGTTTGGTTACCTATGCATCTACAACCCTGATCTTGGGTCAAATGGTGTTTTCTCTCTCTTTCTCTCTTGCTCTCTCTCAAAGATTTCTGACTTGTCATTTCCTGATTGGATCAAATTGAAAAAAAATCAAATCTTTTAATCCACTTATCCAAATTTGACAAATAAACATGTTTTGGAATAATAAAATTAATCTCTATCTAATAGAAATGCTTTTGTTGCCTTTTCAAGGTTTGACGAAGGGTGATTTTGGAAATGAATTTAATGCATAAAATTCATAAAATTACATCTTAATCATCACAATTCCTAAATCAAAATAAAAATATATTTTCTTGATCAGGAGAACCTAATAAGTTCATTGGTGAGGTTTTTAGAGTCGAAATCTGAGTTTTTCTTAAAAGGTCTAAAATTAGGGTTCTATACGTTAATGTGTACTCTAATACATGTTAATACATTGAAAATAGGCAAAGAGGAACTTGGACTCAATTAAAGTGGTGAAAGCTAGTAATTGATATTAGTAATAGAGGTATGTGCATTCTTACATCGTAAGTTGGGATATTTGCAAACCAAACCCTATATTTCCCTAATGAGGCTTTAATGGACCCTATTCCATCTATTCATGCTTCTTTTGTTAAATTGCCTCAAAATTTACAATGATAATTTTTTCTTGGGTCTTGTACCCTACTTCCATGTTCTAATTGATATGATGATTTTACTTACCATGATTTATTTTCTAGCATGTTAATTTTATGGACTATTTAGCTATAATAGTGGTACTTATGTACAACCACCCATAGATAGGGCATGTATTAATTCACCCTGGGGAATATCTTATTCTCCCCCATAAAGATATGTGTAGGTGATTGGGAATGTATAAATTCTCCCCTCACCTATAGGTTGAGGTCTGGTAGGTGCCTCAACCCTACTTAGTTAATGCAGTCAATATTAATCATGCATGTAAATCTTTTATTGTTTTTCTTGATATGGCAAGTATCTATCTGATTATGCCTCATATTCTTGTTCTCTTCATCTTATGATGAAATCTTAGCCTTTACTTTCATGTTATTTCCTTATCTTTTGTTCTTGTTTTTATTTGACACATACCTTGTTTTTCTCTCTCTTACTGGGTGATTTCTTAACCACCTAGGTTTAGATTGAGGTGTTGAACATGACCAAGGAGAACATAGCTTCCAACATGGACCTAGAAATTGAAGAGGTTGCTTATAGATAGATTTGAAGTAGTTTAGACTTCCCTCTACTTAGATCATTATGTTGTATCACACATGTAAACCCATATGGGAGATTATGATGTAATTTTTGTAATCTTTTGTGAAAAATGGAATATAGTCATTTATTTAATTCTGCTACTACACTTTGGTTGTTTTGAATACCATTTATTGAAATTTGGAAATTTTACACCTATTATCGAAGTATATTAATACTTATACCAAGTTAGTTACGTACTTGATTTATGATCTCCATGAACACTTCAACAGATCCAAACTTTTATGTCATTAAATACAAATTATCATATCTACTAATAACATCAGTAAATATATATAATGAAGTCCTTGAAACTACCTTTAACATTTATTCGAAAAGGTCTTGTGTACATCAGTATGTACTAGCCCTAATACAATGCTCATTCTCCAACTGCATCTAGTGAAGATAATTTTTTCATATTGCACAACAAATAAGACTTGCATGCCTTTGTTGGTTCAATAACCAAAAGAATCTAGATAACCATCATATGGATTCTAGAGATGCATTTCTCATTTACACACTCTAGATGATATTGATATAGGTATTCATTGTTTGATTTATCAAGTAATTCAATATATGTGTCATACATATTTGTCTCTACAACTATTAGGTATAATTTTTTAGACATAGGGCATTGCCATAAGAGATCAAATCTTTAAAATGAAACATAATGTTCTTTTCACACAAGACATATGATGTTTTCATCAATGGCTGGTACATAATAGCAATTCACTAATTCTACTATGTGCCTATGAATGATAGCTCTTTAACTATAGTGGGAGCAACCCTTGCTCCATATAGTTCTAGATTACTTGTTATCAGATCATGAAGTAGAGATATCTATCTCCATCTTCTTCCTAAGATCCTCTATAAAGAGGATAGTTCTTTCTAATGTCCAGACATGTGGCAATGGTGGCACTTACTTTCCTTAATCCATTAAGTGAAAAGTACATATTCTTTTTCCACTTACTCTTCTCCATATATTGAGTGTAGAAGACTTGAACTTTATCTTAGCTTCAGAACACTTCTTCGCCTTGCTTTTGCCCTAGAACTCACTTCTGTTGACCATCATCACAGATTTGTCCTTCTTCTTGCTTGCTTTGGCATCAACATGCCAATCATTTGATAAACTAACTATATGATTCATGCAACGCTTGCATAATCATATTCATGGTCAATTCTTGACCTAAGAAAAACCCAATCATTTGGACATGTCCAATCATATTGAGCACATGGTGTTCTATTGAACCTCCCTTTGTTATTTTGCACTCAATTAGCGCTTTGGAGATAGTATACCTTGATTGCTTTACATGATTATTAAGATGTGTTACCATCTAGAGAATGTACATGTTATCATGTTGTTCATGCAACTCATAGTTCATACAGCATAGCATAAGGTGCTTAATGTCTGTGCCTTCTTTGGAATGCTTCAAGTAAGCATCCATTTTAGCCTTAGCCGCATTTGGAGTGTGTTCCTCTAGCTCTGGTTTTTAAGGACGTAGAGCTTTCACTCATGACTTAGAACACTTCTCAAGGTCAGAAACCAGATGTGGAAGTTTATTCTATCTTGTCCTTCTTAGGGATTGATTGCAATTTTAACGTGTTTGTGTTTGACATTTATTTCTACAAAGAAAATTTGCATTTTTCAAAAACCATTTTTTTACTTGATTTGAAAAGTTGATGTTAATTAGGTCTTCAATGTAAGGACGCTGGCCCATGTTTTGGGTTAACCCTATTTGTTTTGATTAAGAATGTTGCTTATCACCTTGCCCTAATCATTTGAGATGTAATTAGGACATGTTGGAAGCTTGAGTTTCTTATTTTGAGCTTGTTTGGTCGATGCTTGTGTTTTGTGGTGAGGTTTTGGTGCAAATTGCAATTTACCCAAAATAGGGGTTGATGTGTCAGTTTTCCACCTATAGTGTGTTACTTCTCTCTCTTGGCACCATCTTGAGGATAGAGATAGAGATGGACACCTTACTTGGGTCTTGGTTGTGTGGTGACATCATTGGAGATGTTTTGGGACACATGTTTGAGGTGTGCCTTGCACCTAGAAGTGTTGTCTCGGGCTTGAGAGCCTTAGAGGAGCTTTGTATCGGTTTTTGGGTGTCTTGAACTCCACCCTATCAGTTTATGGGTGTGTGTAATTGTGGTATCGAGCATGACCTTGGTAAGTGACCTAGTGGGCGAGACCTAATCTCCATGTTTTGCATGATGTTGTGCATGTGGCTCTTTCTTGTGGACAAGTGGCACCTAAGATTCTAAGGTGGTAACACCTCTTCCCATGATCCCTCTCTCATCCCTCTTGTATATGTACCCCTTTCTCTCCATGCAAGAGAATCCTTTTGGCCATCTTTGCTTTCTATCCTTGGAAGACGACCTCGAGCTAGAAGATCTCTCTTAGAAGCTTGGTCGACGAGTCCCAAGCTTGTAGTGTTCACTTCATCTTCTACCTTGGTAAGCTATGGTTTCTAGCTCTCTTTCTTTCTCTCTTTCTTTCTTCTTCTCATCCATGGATCTTGGTTATCTTCTTTCCATCCTGAACCCTCCTAATATTGGTTCCATATTTTTCCTTATAGGTGTTGTAGTGACCAAGCTCGGAAGATCATCTTTTGCCTTGAGCTTGTGAATCTTGGAGTTTGACCTTGGAGCTTGGATCTTAGTGGTGATCATTGAGGTGGGTTATATAACTCTAAACCTTATTTTTTATTATCACGCATTACATGATATATTTATCTCTTGAATGTTACATCTTGCATGTTAGTAGTTCTTCTTGATGGTTTTGAGTTCTATTTTCAGGAAGGAGATACATTTAGTTGCTACCCATGTGTTTCACCTTCTTGCTTTTCTAGAGACGAGTGACCTTATGTTGAAGATGATGAGGCTGACACGTAATGGCAGGTGGCCACCATGACTTGTGATGACACTGATTGTCACACCTTGTGATAGGTCATCACGAACTTGGTTAGGTTTAGGTTGACACGTTCTGATGTTGCTTAGATCGTCATGGCTTGTGTATGAATAGGCTGATATGAGACAAGAGTGTTAGTTTGTTTAGTTGTTTGAACCTATATGAGGAATAGGTTTTGGGTAGCCTAGTCATCATGAACAAAGAATGATACCTAACTGAGACATGTTGCATCTGAGACGCTTTGCTAGCCGATATGTTTGTGAAGTGTTAGCCTGTCATGGCTTTGGTCGTCACACCTTGAGAGGCATTGATGCCCAACGTACCCAACTCATGACACCCAGCTAACCATATATCCCGTCACAACATGAGATGTCGACATGCTGACACCCATCATGTCTTGGGTTGGCATTGCCCGACATACACATGGGTTTCCCGTCACTTTGTGACGCCCATCACACCTTGAGGAAGTGTCTCCCGACATGCTAGGTAGGCCGACACACTCCCCATAGGTGTTTCTTCCCGATACACTCTCCTTAGATGGTAAGCCAATGGACCTCCTAAGAGGTTAGCCTGACACCATGTTTGCTTATTAGATACATCATGTTGATCTAAAATCAATAAACAATCCTTGATGAGGTCCCAGCACTTAGGGTTAATCTGATACACTATATGATGGCCCTAACCGATATCTTGTGATGGTGTCTATGATACATCATGTTGATGATAGAACTACATAATCAGATGTAATACCCTATGAGAGGTTGTGTGAGCAATAATAAGAGTTATGTTTATATAACCTTTATCTCATGACACGCCTTATAATGATGATGAAAGTGATGATCTAAGGGTAGTTGTTGATCCAACCTTGTAAATTGTAATCGGGTAAAGAGAAACCCTAACCCTAAAATGTAATATGTATGGCGTGGATCTTATAAGATGATAGTTTTGATGATGTCTTGTCTTTCTTATTACAAGTTTCTAACCATGTAGGTGACATCAAATGATATGCACAGCTAGGTACGAGCTATGAATATTGTAGTATGTTTGAGTAAGCCTTGTGAGGCACATGTGATATGGTAACATAGAAATAGGATTAAATGGTCTTATGACCTGATAATGGCTTATTACCTCATTTGAGATGATAGTTTCCCTAATGATGAGAGGATAGGTTTTCACCCCAAGATATGTGGTCCTTGTGATGGACACAGGTTGAAAAACAGACATGAAGTGATGATGTGATGAGATAACACCTTATATGTTTCAGTATGTTCTGGTATTGTGTCATGCCCTTGTTTATGTAGAACTTGTTTTGAGTTTATACGTTGTAACTTGATTGATGTTAAAAGATACTTAAATAACCTAATTAATCAAGTGGAACCTAATATTGTAGTTTGTCGTGTGCCATAGATCCATTTAGTGCCAGTACTTGCTAATTGGTGAAATGAGTTTAACTCAAAATGCATATTGTTGAATGTGCAGGGTGCAAGTTGAGGTATCTCCTTGTGTCCTAAATGTATATGTATGCACAGGATTGGCTGTGAGCCATACTCTGGAAGAGTATGGATTTGGACTGTAGCTCCATGAAATGTAACATAGGATTGGCTGCAAGTCATACCCTGTAAGAGTACGATTGTGAGATGCAGCTCAATTTCACTAGCATCGTAATCTCTACCAATGTGGGCTAAATATGCACAACTAGACTATACATCGCTGGAAGTAATTGACTTATGATGTCACTACATGTTCACTCATAATAACCAAAGAAGGTGAGTTCGTGGATTCTGGCTCTTCCGTTAGACCTTGTATGGCACTAATTTTGACTTATCAAGTGGTCAATTGGATTTGGGTGGTAAGACTCAAATCCTCGGGGCATAATAAAATATGTAATCAGTTGTGTAGTATAATTGTATAGGATCAAAATACGAAAACATTAGATGAGGCCTTGCTTGATCTTTATACAATGTTGTTGATAGGAAATATACATGTTCTTCATATTCCTTTTAAATTGTTAAGATGGTTCATAATTCAACAGTAATTGCTCTTCCTGTTAATAATGAATACCTACTTCACATAGTTTTAATTATATTGATGATTAGTTTATCTTATCTGTGATAATAATAGAGTTGGTGGAGAGTTATATCTCCCGTTGAGATTTGGAATCTCACCCTGTGGGTTTCCCACACCCTTTTTAGGTGGACGAGCACAAAGAGGTAGAGATCGTGCAATTGAGGTTGAGCACAGTAGGAAGAGTAGTAGTCGATAGGTTGGAAGTGTTGTTGGATGTCTTTTGTTGATAGAGTCCTAGAGTTGTCCATGTACACTTGGGTCCTTGTGGATGTTTTGTAGACATTTTGTGGATGTGCTTTTGATACATGTTTGGCTTGTGTGCCCTCTTGTATATATCTTAATGGAGACATGTATATATTCTAGAATAGGTTCCCTAGTAATAGGTTGGTGGCACACTTAGTAAGTGATTTAAGGCATGAAAACACCTATATGTAAAGGTTCTTGTTGTTTAACAGTTTTATGAAAATGGTTTTAATTTTTTAGTGTTTTCCAGTAATCTATTTGTCAATCTCCGTTCGTGGTTTTGTTTTGAGTAATCTCGCTTTGTGTGACATGGGGCGTCACAAAAAGGTTGGTAACATAGTTTTAGGTTCGTTGAGTCTACATGGACCTAAGACTAGGTTTTGTGTATGTTCTAGTATCCTCCAGTCTATCTTATAGTGACTTCTGTTTATGTAAAAGAAGAAGAAAGCTTAAAGATGTCTGGAGAACACGAAGAACATGTTGTCGAGAGTAGTGTTGCTGCACCAATTGGTGGTGCAAGGAACTAGGCATGAGAAGATCGGGTGCCTGAAGTCCCCCAATTTGACCCAGCCATGGTTGAAAACCCTGCCTTTCAATCTCTTTTTGGGAAATTTATGGCTACTATGACTCATATGGAATACAGGATGCTTACACTTCATCCTAGGGCACCGGTTATCCATACTGAATCTTTGGGTACTGGGAAGACTTTTGAGCGGCTTCGTCATGTTGGAGCGGTGGAGTATGCTAGGATGACTGATCTAGTAGATGTAGATTTGTGGCTGACCGAGCTCGAGAAATCCTTCAAGATCCTGAGTATCCCCGAAGAGGATAAGGTGAACCACACGTGTACCTTATGAGGGGGAGTCTTGGCCATTGGTGGGCCATAGAGGACGAGAAGAGACCCGGTGTTGTGATCGGTTGGGAGGATTTCCGATGTGAGTTTGTTAGTTGGTACTTTCCTTGAACGTATCTTGATGAGAAGATCAGCCAGTTCGAGAGGATTTGACAGGGATCCATGACAATCAATGAGTATGAAGCAAGGTTTATGGAGTTGTTGAGGTTCTGTCTTCACATGGCTGCCACAGAGGATGAGCGGATTCATCATTTTAAGAAGGGGTTGAATGTTGAGTTGTCTACCCCAGGTGCTGCCTTGGAGAATCAAGAGAGGTTTGTTGTGTTTGTGGAGTCTGTTTGAAGGATAGAACGGTCTGTGAAGGAGAAGAGAGAGGCAAGTACCAAGAAGAGGGTTGAACAGTCTCAGGGGCAATCATCATGAGGCTTTAAGAAGATAGGGTTTTCTACACCACCAGCATTGTAGAGGTTCTGTGCTTCGACGCAGTGGTCACCAAGTAAGGGAAGAGGTTGTAGCTTTCCTCCTACATCACTATCGGTGATGGGGCCATCTAGGCCATAGTATGGGAATTGGTCTTGCAACAAGTGTGTGCAGATGGCACATCTGAGGCAAGAATGTCTAATGAGAGGTGATGAAGTGACCCAGCAACCGAGGTAGATTCAGCAGGGCTCGCAGATACAGCAGAACAATAGTGTAGGAGGGCGAGGACGTGGCCAAGTTTCATAGGCTGGATCGTCTACTCAGGGAAGCAGAGGATGGGGGTGACAAAAGGCAACGACTAGATTCTACACCATGAGTCAACCAGAAGTGGTGGTCAATCTATGAGTGGTGACAGGTCAGATGGAGTTGTTTCATTTTGATTTGTCTTCTTCTTGCTTTGTATCTATTTTGGTTGACCCAGGTGCAACGCACTCTTTTATCGCTTATGAAGTGCTTAGTAGTTTTCCTTTGCATGTTAGTTGTATGAAGAATAGTTTGCTGTTAGAAACCATGTTAGTCGGTTCTACAGTGTTGCAGGATGTGTGTCCTTCCTTTGTTCTCTCCTTTATGGGTTACAGCATTCAAGTGGATCTCATACCACTTGACATGCATGGATTTGATGTGATTCTTGGAATGGACACCTTGGAGAAGTATAGAGTGGTCTTGTATTGTAGTTCCAAGCAAGCAAAGTTTGTAGATAGTGGTGAGATGTGGATCTTCCAAGGAGATAGGAAGATTCTTCTGATGTCTTGTATCGGCCATGATAGCAAGGAAGCTTTTAAGATAAGGTTGTGAGGCGCTCTTGGCACATATGATGGATACTAAGGCAAGGAGTCCTAGTATTCATGAGTTTCCAGTTGTCATAGAGTTTGAGGACGTGTTCCCTGAGGAGTTTCTAGGAGTTCTCCAACCCCGAGAGATTGATTTTGAGATCAATCGGGTTCCCGGCATGCAAGTGATAGCTTAGACATCATATAGGATGGCACCGATAGAGATGGCAGAGTTGAAGAGACAGTTGTAAGAACTACTTGACAAAGTTTTCATTAGGTTGAGTACAACACCGTGGGGTGCTCTAGTGTTGTTCGTGAAGAAGAAGGATGGGTCTATGAGGTTGTGCATAGACTATAGATAGTTGAACAAGGTGACGATAAAGAATAAGTATCCATTGTCGAGGATAGATGACATGTTTGACCAGTTATATGTCACGACGGTGTTTTCAAAGATAGATCTAAGATTAGGATATCATCAGTTGAGGATCAAGGAGGATGACATACCCAAGTCTGCCTTTAGGATGAGGTCTGGTCACTATGAGTTTGTGGTTATGCTATTTGGGCTTATCAATGCACCAGCAGCGTTCATGGATTTTATGAACATAGTGTTTTGGTTGTTTCTTGATTAGTTTGTGGTGGTCTTCATAGATGACATCTTGATATACAGTCACGACAGTCAGCAGTATGAACAACGTCTTTATTAGGCATTGAACGTGATGAGACAGCACTAGCTTTATGCTAAGTTTAGAAAGTGTGAGTTCTGGTTGAAGGAGGTAGCTTTCTTAGGGCATGTTATATCTTCCAAATGAGTGCATTTGGATCCTAAGAAAGTGGAGTTTGTGACAGAGTGAGAGAAGCCTAAGACACTGATAGAAGTGCACAGTTTTCTAGGTTTGGTAGGATATTATAGGAGATTCATCAAGGACTTCAATGTTACCGCCTTAATTACCCCTAACTAAGTTAACAAGGAAGGTTGTGTCATTTGTTTGGGATGACAGATGTCAATGTGATTTTCAAACATTAAAGGAAAAGTTGACAAGTGCACCGGTTATGGTCTAGCCTGATCAAGGAAAAGGATACATCGTCTTTTGTGATGCACCCAAGAATGGTTTGGGATGCGTGTTGATGCAGTTAAGCAAGTGGTTTATTTTGCTTCTCGACAACTTGAGGAACACAAGGAGAATTACCCGACCCACGATCTAGAGTTAGCAGCGGTAGTCCATGCTTTGAAAATTGGAGGCACTACTTGTATGGGGAGAAGTGTCAGATCTTCACGGATCACAAGAACCAAAGTACATCTTTTCACAATAGGAGTTGAATATGAGACAGCATCATTGTATGGAGTTGATCAAAGACTATGATTGTACGATTGATTATCATTTGGGAAAGGTGAATGTCGTAGCAGATGCCTTGAGCAGGAAGTCTTCATCTTTGTCGATGGATAAAGCCCAGTTGAGTTCTTTGATGTGCCATAAGCGAGACATGTTGGTCTCCTTGTGTCAAATGAATGTTAAGTTGGAGGTTTCCTTGCTAGCTGGTTTGTTGGCACATCTACAGGTGAAGCCTATGCTGAGGTAGTAGATCATAGAGGTGCAATAGAAGGATATTGTAATTCAACATATTCGATCACAGTTCAATAGTGAGAAGAGTGATGATTTCCATGAATTAGATGATGGGACAGTTTGTTACCATGACAGGATAGTGGTTCCTGATGCTAATGACCTAAGGAGGATGGTGTTGGAGGAGGCTCATTCGTCCATGTATGTTATGCATCTAGGTAGCATCAAGATGTATCATAATCTGAAGGACATGTATTGGTGTCTAAGCTTGAAGAAGGATGTGGATGAGTTCATTACAAGATGTGTGGTATGTCAGCAAGTTAAAGATGAGCATCAGAAGCCTTCTAGAACATTGCAAATGTTACCTATACCTCAGTGGAAATGGGATCCGGTGACTATGGACTTTGTGGTTGGTCTGCCTAGGACAGCCAAAGGTTATGATTCCATTTGGGTGGTCGTTGATAGGTTGACCAAGTCAGCACATTTCCTTCTCGTAAAGACAACGTTCACAATAGAGAAACGTGTTCAAGTCTATGTGGATGAGATAGTGTTTTGCATAGTGTTCTATCAACTATAGTGTCTAATAGAGATCCTCAGTTCACGAGTCACATTTGGGAATGACTACATACAACTTTTGGTGCACAGTTAAAGTTTATCACTACTTTTCACCCACACACAGATGGTCAATCAGAAAGGACCATTCAGACCTTGGAGGATTTGTTGAGGGCTTGTGTTCTTTAGTTCTAAGGAAGTTGAGATGTACACCTCAGTTTGATAGAGTTCGCCTACAACAACAGCTATCAGAGTAGCATTAATATGAAACCATATGAGGCGTTGTATGGTAGGCATTGCAGGTGGTCATTGTGTTGGTACGAGATAGGTGAATATCAACTTCTTTGTCCTGAGCTTGTGCAGCAGATGACAGAAAAGATCAAAGTGATACAACAACAATTGAAGGCAGCACAGGATAGACAGAAGTTGTATGCAGACAATTGGCATAGACCTTTGGAGTTCTAAGTGGGAGACAAGGTATATTTGAATGTTTCTCCTTGGAAAGGTGTTCTGAGGTTTAAGAAGAAGGGTAAGTTGGCTCCCAAGTTTATGGGACCTTACCCAGTTGTGGCACATGTTGGGAATGTGGCTTACAAGTTGGAGTTACCACCTGAGTTACACAGGTTGCATCCAGTGTTCCATGTAAGTATGTTGAGGAAATGCCATCCAGATACAGAGTTAGTTTTGTAGCCTGAGGAGGTCGAGCTTGATGAGGATATGACCTATGTGGAAGGTCTAGTGTTGATCCTTGATTGGAGAGTGAAGAACTTGAAGAGGAAGGACCTTGTGCTTGTGAAGTTTCTTTGGCATCACAGTGGTGTTGAGGAAGCCACGTGGGAGCTCGAGGAAGAGATGAGGAGGAAGTATCCCTCCCTTTTATCTTAGTATTTTGGGGGCAAAATCCATGTTAGGGGTTTATGACTTGTAAGGACCATGACCCATGTTTTGTGATAACCATTTGTTTTGCTTAATCATGTTTCTTAGCACCTTTCTCTAATCATCTGGGATTGTAATTAGGGCATGTTGGAAGCTTGAGTTTCTTGTTTTGAGCTTGTTTGGTTGATGCTTGTGTTTTGTGTAGAGGTTTTGGTGCAAATTGCAATTTACTTAGGATAAAGGTTGATATGCAAGTTTTCCACCTCTAGTGTATTCCTTCTCTCTTGGCACCATCTTAAGGATATAGAGAGAGATGGACACCTTTCTTGGGTCTTAGTTGTTTGGTGACATCTTTGGAGATGTTTTGTGACACATGTTTGAGGTGTGCCTTGCACCTAAAAGTGTTGTCTCGGGCTTGAGAGCCTTGGAGGGGCCTTGTATCAGTTTGTGGATGTCTTGAGCTCCACCCTATCCATTTATGGGTGTGTGGAGATGTGGTATCGATCATGACCTTGGTAGGTGACCTAGTGGGCGATACCTTATCTCCATGTTTTGCATGATGTTGTGCATGTGGCTCTTTCTTGTGGACAAGTGGCATCTAAGCTCCTAAGGTGGTGACACTTCTGCCATGATCCCTCTCTCATCCCTCTTGTATGTTTACCCCTTTCTCTCTATGCAAGAGAATCCTTTTGGTCATCTTTGCTTTCTCTCCTTGGAGGATGACCTTGAGCTAGAAGATCTCTCTTGGAAGCTTGGTGGATGAATCCCAAGCTTGTGGTGTTCCCTTCATCTTCTACCTTGGTAATCCATGGTTTCTAGCTCTCTTTCTTTCTTCTTCTCAGACATGGATCTTGGTTATCTTATCGCCATCCCGAACCCTCCTAATCTTGGTTCCATCTTTTTCCTTGGAGTGTTGTGGTGACCAAGCTTGGAAGATCATTTTATGCCTTGAACTCATGAAGCTTGGAGTTTGACCTTGGAGCTAGGATTTTGGTAGTGATATTTGAGGTGGGTTATATAATTCTAAACCTTCTTTATTGTTAAAACTCCTTACATGATATCTTGTTCTTTATCTCTTTAACATTACCTCTTGCATGTTATTAGTTCTTCTTGATGGTTTTGAGTTCTATTTTGAAGGAAGGAGTTACATTTAGTTGTTGCTTATGTGTTTCACCTTCTTGCTTTGCTAGAGATGAGTGACCTTAGGTTGAATATGATGAGGCTGACATGTTATGGTGGGTGTCCGTCATGACTTGTGATGACATGGACCGTCACATCTTGTGATAGGTCATCACAACCTTGGTTAGGCTTAGGTTGACATGTTCTGTTGATGCTTAGATCATCATGCCTTGTGTATGAATAGGTCGATATGAGATGAGAGTGTTAGTTTGCTTAGTTTTTGTTGAATCGGTATGGGGAATAGGTTTTAGGTAGGCTAGCTGTCACGACCAGAGTATGATACCTAACTGAGACATGTTGCATTTGAGATGTGTTGCTAGCTGGTATATTTGTAAAGTGTTAGCCCGTCATAGCTTTGGCCATCACACCTTGAGAGGCGTTGATGCTCGACGTACCCAACTCGTGACGCCCAGCTAACCCTACAACCCGTAACAACATGAGACGCCGGCATGCTGACGCCCATCATGTCTTGGGATGGCATTGCCCGATATACACATGGGTTTACTGTCACTTTGTGACACTCGTCACACCTTGAGGAAGTGTCGCCCGACAGGCTAGGTAGGCCGACACACTCCCCATAGGTGTTGCTACTTGATACACTCTCCTTAGATGGTAAACGTATACACCTCCTAAGAGGGTAGCCTGACACCATGTGTGCTTATCTAATACATCATGCTGATCTAAAACCAATAAACAATCCTTGATGAGGTTGCCTGACACTTAGGGTTAATCTGATACACTATATGATGTTCGTAATGGATATCTTGTGATGGTGTCTATGATACATCATGTTGATGATACAACTACATAATAAGATGTAATACCCTATGGGTAGTTGTCTGAGAAATAAGAAGAGTTATGTTTCTATAACCTTTATCTCATGAAACACCTTATAATGATGATGAAACTGAAGATCTAAGGGTGATTGTTGATTCAACCTTGTAAACCCTAATCGTGTAAAGAGAAACCCTAACCCTAAAGTGTAATATGTATCTCATGGGTCTTATAAGATGATAGTGTTGATGATGTCTTGTCTTTCTTGTTACAAGTTTCTAACCATGTAGGTAACATCAGATGATATGCATAGCTAGGTATGAGCTATGATGATTGTAGTATGTTTGAGTAAGCCTTGTGAGGCACATGTGATATGGTAACACATAAAGAGGAGTAAATGGTCTAATGACCTGATAATGGCTTATTGCCTCATATGATTTGATAGTTTTGTCATTGATGAGAGGAGGGTTTTTCACCCCAAGATATGTGGTCCTTGTGATGGACACATGTTGAAAAATATACATGAAGTGATGATGTGATGAGATCACACCTTATATGTTTCAGTATGTTCTGGTGATGTGGCATACCCTTGTTTATGTAGAACTTGTTTTGAGTTTATACGTTGTAACTTGATTGATGTTAAAAGATACTTAAATAACTTAATTAATCAAGTGGAACCTAATCTTGTAGTTTGCCATGTGCCATAGATCCATTCAGTGTTAGTACTTGCTGAATGGTGAAATGAGTTTAACTCAGAATGCATATTGTTGAATATGCGTGGTGCAAGTTGAGGTATCTCCTTGTGTCTTGAATGTATATGTATATACAGGATTGGATGTGAGCCATACCCTGGAAGAGTACGGCTTTGGATCAGAGCTCCATGAAATGTAACACAGGATTGGTTGTGAGTCATACCCTGGAAGAGTACGGCTTTGGATCGGAGCTCCATGAAATGTAACATAGGATTGGCTGCAAGCCATACCCTGGAAGAGTACGGTTGTGAGCCATAGCTCAATTTTACTAGTGTTGTGATCTGTATCAAGGTGGGATAAATCTGCACAGCTAGACTATACGTTGTTGGAAGCAATTGACTTATGATGTCACTGCATGTTCACTCGTACTGACTGAGGAAGGTGAGGTCTTGGATTTTGACTCATCCATTAGACCTTATATGGAACCAATTTCAACTTATCAAGTGGTTGGTTGGATTTGGGTGGTATGACTCAAATCTGTGGGGCATAATAAAATATGTAATCAGTCGTGTAGTATAATTATATAGGATCAAAATACAGAAACATTGGATGAGGCCTTGATCTTTATACAATGTTGTTGATAGGAAATATACATGTTCTTCATATTCCTTTTAAATTTTTAAGATGTTTTATAATTCAACAGTAATTTCTCTTCCTGTTAATAATGAATACATGCTTCACATAGTTGTAATTATATTGTTGCTTAGTTTATATTATCTGTGATAATAATAGAGTTGATGGAGATTTATATCTCCCACTGGGATTTGGAATCTCACCATGTGGGTTTCCCACACCCTTTTTAGGTGGACGAGCACAAAGAGGTAGAGATCGTGCAGTTGAGGTTGAGCAGTAGTAACAAGAGCAGTAGCTGATAGGTTGTAAGTGCTACTGGATGTCTTTTGCTGATAGAGTCCTAGAGTTATCCATGTACACTCGGGTCCTTGGGGATGTTTTGTAGATGTTTTGTGGATGTGCTTTTGATACATATTTGGCTTGTGTGCCCTTTTGTATATAGCAGTAATGGATACGTGTATATATATTCTGGAACAGGTTCCATGGTAACATGTTGGTGGCACACTTAGTAAGTGATTTGAAGCATGAAAGCACATGTATGTAAAGGTTCTTGTTGTTTAAATGTTTTGTGAAAATGGTTCTAATTTTTAGTGTTTTCCAGTAATCTGTTCATCAATCTTCTTCCGTAATTTTGTTTTGAGCAATCTCATTTTGTGTGGCGCAGGGCGTCACATTTAATTAACTATCACTCCCACTATTTTCTATTCAAACTGATAGCCCTCAATATCAATTTGGAATATTGCAGCGTACAATACTCTAGTGGGACAAGATCCTAATTTCATCAAATTGTGAGCTAGTGAGGGTTGTCACCCACAACTTGATTCTATCAGGTAGGAAACTTTTTCCAATTGCATCATATGCAACTCCTTAATAGATGATATGAGAAACTCCTTGCCATTGACCATTTGTATGCTTCTAGGTGCTTAATCCAATTAAGATCACCTAGTTAAGCCTGACCCATATTCCAACACGATAGACTATGCACCCTACTAGTACAGACCCACATATCTACCATCACACTTCTATGAGATAGACGACGCACCATGCTAGGGTGAGCCCATGCTTAGTCGATCAAGCTTTTCATGTGTGTTGCTTATGGAAAGCATCTAAGTCTTAATATTTTAATGAGGGAGTTTGTAAAAATACATATATATTAACCAATCACCACATATATATAGTATGTATCGTATACATGCTATAACCCACAACAAAAAAATGCAATAAACAAAAAAAGTGATGGTTATGGCCAGACTAATGTAATTCCTTAGAGCCACAAGGAATTATCACAATCTAGGTCTACATCATATGTAGAAATAGGTTGTTGATGAAGATCTAATCCTTGCTAATTTGGGTTGATTGGTTCAACCTTTGAACCAGTTGACTCACCTCCTGGTCGGTCGGTTGGTCACCTCCAGCCAGTTGTCTAGCTCCTCCAAATGACCGGTTGGTCATCCTATACCCGATCATTTGGCTCCTCCAAACGGTCATCTCATCTTATCCTTTGGGCTCTTGGTCAGCTCGCCAGCCAATCGTCTTGACCCCGCCAGACGGTCGTCTCGGCTCCTTCATGTGGTCGGTTGGCGTATTTATTCTTCATCAAAACAAGAAAGTAAACTATCCTACTATTACATGATTATTGGATAACCTCAAGTTACATTCGAGGGGAGAAAAGGTATGAGAGAATAATACTTTTATTATGGGAAGATGAGAGAGAGGCTTGGTTCAAAGACCGAGATAAATCGGATTAACCAACCACACAACCATGCATGGTTAATTTTTGAATGAAAAAAATATTAAAGATGTATCTGTCAATTCTTGATGTAGTGAAATTACTACCCTTCTTCCTATTGTCCTAAGTGAACCAAGGGACATTCATCTTAACCTTGTATAATCCAGCATTAGCCATAAAGGTGTTGAAATCTAGCATAGATTGCTTACTTGAATTAGATCTCTGTAATCTTTCAACCGAGAGTCTAACATGGTTGAAGTCTCCACATATCATCTAAGAACTAACCATACTCACATAAATGTCATTCAGTTCTTTCCATAGATTAATTCTTCTTTTGTCGTCATTATGACCATACACCGTAGTAAAATAAATAAATAAAAGAGGAACTATCTTGCTTGTAGTAACAATGAATCGTCTGATCATATTGACTAAGAACCGAGATATCAACAGAACTAGGATCCCATTCAATTATCACTCTCCCCAGGGGATGAGATTCATGATTAGACAACCACTTATAATATGTCCATAGTCTCTGCATGATCTTACCATCTTTTTTCTTCTGATTTTAGACTCAAGAATACAAAATATATATGACTTAACCCTACCATACTCTTCCTGGACTTTATGTTGGTGGACAACTTTGTTTAATCCCCTAACATTACAAGAAGTAATTGATAAAGTGTCACCATTTGGAAGGGTGGGGGCTAGAGTCCTGCTAGCCTATAGTAACCAAACACTCATCATTATTAAGTTACTCCAACTATTGAAATTTATTTGGAGTAACATCAATCAATCTGGCCACAAAGGATACTTGGGACTTATTTGCCTTAGTAAGCTTAGGGGGAAACCTGGACTTTGATCTCACCAATTTGAATTCATCATTGTCAGTTAGGGTTGATACCAGATTGACACTCACAGGTGATACCTTTTCATTTTTCTAGAATCATTTACAAGTCACTGATCTTTCTTTCTTTTAAGTAGTCTCCAACAACACCTGATATCACTTCTTTTGAAACATTCCCAACTTCAAAGGAAGGGCAACCACAAATAGAATTTGGATCAACTTGGAAAGATAAACCTTCAACAATCTTATACTGGTCACTCGCAAAGTTGGATACAGGAGCAAGATCATCAAACACAATTGTCTCAGTTACCTTGGTCTTATCCACCTTAATATATTTCTACAAACAACCTTCCATCCCTAAAGAACCCTTCGGAATCCATTACTTCCTAGTGGCGACTTTCCTCATATGAATGATCCTTTCGTTATGTACTAGAATCATGCTTGGACAAGTAGTATATCTGGTCATGACCAAAGGAACCACATGAATTGCATTTCTTAGGGTACCACTCATACTTAACAAGAATATTATGCTCTATTCTAGAATTACTAATCAATTCAATAGTATCAGGAAAAGATGAACCAACAGACATAAGAAAAAAAACCCTAGCAAACTCAATCCCCATTCCCTCCTTTGTAGCCCTATCAAGATCTACAGGCTTACCAAGAAAACTTGTGATCCTACTAAACATCTTCTCCCCCCAGAGTTCTAAGGGGATGTTATGCAATCAAGTTGATATTGGAACCTCTGTAGGGGATGACTTCTCCAAAAGATCATTGAACTGTCATTGTTTAAGGATAGGGGGTTTCCCCTTGATAAACCAAGGACCGTCGTCCAGGGCATGTAACATGTCATTTGAATCTGAAAATTTTATGATAAAGAAATCTGTGGTTGAAAGAGAATGTGGATAATTCCATTTACCTTCCATAACCAGGAAATATGTCTTTCAAGAGTAGGAATATGAACCCTCAGATATATCACATATCCCGCCACCAAATTTTGCCATTGTTTTGCATTCTCCTCTGCTTTCTCTTACTGGTACAGTAGTTTCCCCTTTGAGAACTCTAATGGAATAGTGTATAGCTATATTCAATCTTTAGTTTTGTGCTTCTCCGGCTTGAAGAGATTGGCCCATGGGGATGAAGACGACGCCTTTTCCACCGTCAAAGACATTGATCTGACAACCCTAGGCTGCTCCGTCAGCGAATCGCCTAGCCAGTCACCTTGTGGCTCTCTCCGTGGCGCTCCCGCCATCAAGAATGAGTTCCCTGACCGCAAAAGTCAAACATGATACTACTAGGTTGTGTGTTCTTGTTTAGTTACAATATAATTATCCAAAAGCGCAATTTTATTGAAAATATTGGGATTCAATTATTTGTATGAATATGATAGGAGAGAACAATGTTGTAGTCCAAATATTCTCCAAATAACTTGTCATAATTTCAAAATATGAAAGTGAATAGAGAGAGTATTTACTTAAAATTGCACTTCATCACAACTAAAAACCCTAAATAGATAGAAAATGGTAAGTCAAGTCAAACCTTATTTATTATGTACTTATTTTTCAATCATTACCCTTTACTCAATCCTACATGTGAAGGGTTTGATCGAACTATTCATATGGTTCTTATGTATGTGGTTTTACTACCACTTCACACCATCACTAGGTGAATTCATATGAGAGATCACTAATAAAAGTCATGAAAATCTTATATTGTAAATATAGTAGGGTGGACAAATTGAAATATAAATTGTGTATTATACATCTAATTATTACATAGTTAAATAATAGAAGTAGAAATAAAAAAGTATAAGTAGAAACTAATCTGATTATTACATAGTTAAAAATCAAAATGATTTCATAAGTGAACGAACTGAAATATAAATTGCATATTAAATATCTAGATAAAAATAGCTACAAAGATCAACCTAGCTCTATATGCGATATACAACAACAATACTCTTGAACTAGTTCCTCAATTGTCTTTCTCTCCAACCGATAATTGAGTAACAATGTACGGTTGGTAGACAAAAGAATAGAGAGGATCATTATAAAGTGGTATATGCCTAACATAAAAAAACTATGGGATTTATGATGTCGGAATGAAAAAGTAACCTAAAATATCATCCTCTTTAATACCAGAGGGAAATATATATAGGGTATGGCAAGATACAATAAATCCTTGTATATAAATCAAATATAGAGTTATTATCACAGCAAAGATAAACATGTAGATCTACTTGTAAACTGAATAACATAAAAGTATGAATAGTGAACCAACACTTCAAACCAATGGGAACAGACACCAAAACATCTATTTGTGGTATATTTTAAGTATTTAAAATGGGTAAGGGAACCAAAATACAAATATATAGGAATCGAAACCAACATTTAAACCCAAACGTATGTATACTTTGTAAATTAGGCAACAATACCTAGATGTCAGAATACAACAACATTATGTTAGTCCACATAATTCACCATGCATTTATTATAAAGAAAAGATAGCTTTACTCATCAACTTTCAAGAAAATAAAATAATAAATCTAAGTAAATGACAATTTAGGAAAAATGCACAACTCCAGAGGACAATAGTATGTATAAGAACTTTAGTGAATTTATGGTTCATCAAAAAAGATAACTCAAAGAGATATGGAACATGTTGGTTATAGCCTCATCATTTATGAAAGGGTCAAAAGAGGGATTAACTCCTAGATAGAAAGTAAGAGTCTGCATACCTGATGTAATGTCCACCTAGTTTAGATGAACTCAATTTAGTAATTGTCCAAGATTGGGAGTTACATCATCATTATAAGTTAATTTCATGTATGTATAAAGCCTAGAAATCACCCTCTCTATTATGGTCAAATTATGTTACGAATCCTACATATTAAAATAGATCATAATTTTCTAATATCTAGATATATTTGTTTTTAAGTTTTTGAGCTATAGATACCTAGATATGCATATTGTAAGTTAATTTAGTTTATTTGTTTAAGAAACAAACATATGAGAGAAAAGACTTTGTAGCATCACTACAAAGTAAACAAAAAATGAGAACGTGTAACACGCGGCAACATTGCAATGAACTCTTTGTCCGTAGTCAACACATGTAGGTGGAGGGAGATTGGATATTGGCATGTATTGTGAACTTGAGCAAGTGGTGATTACAAAAGCTCCAGAGGGCTCCTAGCTAATTTCCAATATATTTTCTAGGTTGTAAGAAAGGATAGTATTCCATGTCAGAGTAGCTTTGAGGAATATTAGATCTTTGTGTTTGTAGAGCAATGGAGAACAACTCGAGCACAAGGGAGACTAGGTAGAGATATAGTGATGAGAGAATATCACATGTGCCTATTTAGCCTATGTAGTTGGTTCCTAAATTGAGGAACAAGGAAGAATGATTGAGTTATATGGCATGAACGGTAGACTTTCTGGGGAAATTGGAACAAGGAACTATTCTCCTGGTAGTCATTGGTTCTCGGTATGTAGGATCAATCTACCATCTTTAGGAAGTGAAGGTGAAGAAGGGAGTCCAGACTTTTGGGGTATCCATCATGTTGGGATTAGAGATCATGTTATGATTTGTTCGCTTCAAAAGGATAATGGAAACTTGGTGGGATTATAATGAGGCGAGGAGGCATATAGAGGAAGATGGTATGTCTTGAGGATGATCAATGCACAATTCTCACCTCAATATTGAATCATGTGTAAGTTAGGAGAACACCCAAGGTTGGTCAATCACCATTCAATGGTCTTGATTAAAGGCAACATTAAGGGCAACCACAAACCTAATGAGACACGTGGACCTTGGGGGTTTGTGGTTTAATAGACAAAACATGGTCCAATTAATGCCAGTGTCTTATGTATTTTGGTAAGGTGGGCTAACATTATCTAATTAAGTTGAAATTTGACATGTAAACTTATTTGAATATGTAACTCTATCATTATCTCTACATTTCGATATTATCTCTTTACTGTTTCAATAAAATAAGTTTTGATAATCATTACCATTATATTGATCATTGCATACCCCCACTATTTTCAATATTTTGGATATAAACTCAATTTGGATTTATCCTGTTATGAATAGAGTTAATCAATTTATTAGGCTCATCCTAATATTATTTCAATAAAAGCAACTAGGATTATTCATGCAATGTGAATATTTACTTGTTGCTTAATTATCCATTCTAGACTTATTTCAATTACTATGGTATATTCATGCATATCTATTTACATCCATGCATTATCAATCCTAACTAAGTCAACATATGTGTATTAATGAAGCATGTGGCTTTTGGTATATACTATAAGCATCTAGATCACATGTGGGTATAAGGTCCAATAAATTATGCACTTATCTAGGTTAATACAAGTTTTGCATAGACATCACAATGCCAAATATTGCTCCCCATGTGTAGGTTAGGCTTAGTTCACTAAGAACTAAGCGTCATTATAACTTAACAGCATGCATCGTATTATGCTCACTCATGTATAATATGACTGATATTACACTCTACTAATCCAATTACAATAGCTTACAACACATTGTGTTCAATGTAGGGTTATAGTCACGTGTACCTTGGGTTAGACCCTAGTTACAAACAAATGCATGTTTCTGGTACGCTGGTTGGTGGACAATTCAACATATTAGGATTTCCAAGAGTAGTGTAAGGAGATTTTGTATACCACAATGGTTTACAAAGTGGATACAAACAGACTAGTCCAAATTAATTGTCAGTCAACAGATTAGTCCATTTTAATTGTCAGTCTATTAATTGCTTCTCCTAAGGTGATACAAGGCCACTTATCTAATCCTGGTTATATCAAATTTCAAAACGTTAAGGGTTTCTGAAGTGACTCCAAAAGCAAACCAGATTTGGCTGTGGCACGCCGCTGATCCGCTAGTCCAACTTGGCACCGTCCAGCCAGCTAATCCAAGGTGGCACTGTCAAGCCAGAAAATCCAACGCCATATCATGCAGTAGGCAACTCGTCGGCATATGTAGGTCAAGTACTTTGCACAAGTTACAGGAGTCTGAAAAACTCGCATATATTTTGTCACAGACACTTGTTTCAATATTGACACAGTATTACAAATAAAGTGACAAGATCATGGCTATAGGATAGTAACCAGACTTCTACACCCAAAACACACAATACGCAGGAGGCGAGTACCGTGTTAGTATTTCCTCTCCTAAAGGACTTTAGTCAAAATTTAAACACATCTAGATCAGTAACCTCGAGATTTTAAGGATAATATTTGCAAAACGAGGCATTCATGAATTTTTTTGAGAACATATATGTAAAACGATAAGTGTTTTGCAATAATTTGATACTTTCAAGCTTACTGCGAAGTACCACTTATCCGCCCACTATATACAACGCGATATAAATCTAAACCCTTGATTTGCAGGTGATGTTAGAACAGATGGTTGTACGCATCTGGTTGCTAGTTCTATTCTATCTGAAATACAGCCGAAAAAGGCCTGATGTACATCGCAAAAGGTAAACCAAAACAAAGTCCGTCAGTAACAGAAGTACATGAGATTGTTTGGATCTTTTGGATGGAATGTTACATTCTTTCCAGTTGTTACAACTATTGTATCATACTAACTTTTATCACCAAACCTCCAGAAAATTCTAAAAAACATCCTAAGCTTTTGTTATTACATGAAGAATGTTAGAGAAAACTCTCCATGTGTGTCGATGTACAAACCTCCCACCACCTGTATTGTGAAGCCTCACCAAATTGAATTTCCATGTTCCTGTAATTTACCAAGTAACCCCATCAAGTAGAAGTTGCCGTTTATTTGTTGGCTCATCACCTGATGGAAGGCACCGGAAAGAATTGCAACGGAAGATTAGTTCAAGGGTGCCAATATGTAGGGCCAAGGATAAATAAGGTGGATAAAAAATAAGGCTTCCAGAATCTGTTGTCCATTTGGCAGAAACAGCGAGGGCAGCACGAGCTCAGATTTCTGAGTTCTGACCCACTTGAGCACCACATAGGGACTGCAGGTATTCTTTCTTCTTATCAACGAAACCCACAGCACAGCAACTGAAATATCTGAATCAATGAACCCATATTGTACTAGGTGGGTTTCCAATTAAATTGCATATTATTAAAGCTGTTTACTGTTGCAAGTCCAGGATTTAAAAGTCGGTTGCCAAAGTCCTGTTGCTGTTGCTGTTGCTGGTGGTTAAGAGTTGTGTCTTGAGTCATCGGACTCATGCCAATTCTCCCATTTAGTGTCATGGCATTCGGAATCGGAGATCGGATCCCAGTTGCACTAGAGGGCCCGATACCACCCAAGCCTCTATAACTAATGCCATTCATTGCAGACCTGTTGGCCATGACGCCGTTCCCAAGCATGCTGTTCCCTCCGCTGAGAGTTGATGTTATCCCGTTGATGCCTTTCATATCATTGCCCAGTGGATCAGAATTATCAACTTGGGAGGACATCATTTCCTGAAGTATATGATGCATAGAACTTTGTGAATCACTGAGATGTGCCTCGTTTATTTGGTTGACCGTTTGCTGCATTACAGGGATATTGGCAGGAGAACTTGTGGAGTTCAGATGAGGGGTTCCAAGAGAGTTCTGAGGTCCGTTATTCATGTTATTAGATGCCGAAGTTGTTGAAGGGAATGGAGAAGACGGGTTAGGTTGAGAGTTAGGGAGTAAGCTGGGAGAACTGGCAGGTGGAATTTGGAGTGTGTTTCCAACACCATAAGGGTCGTTAACATTACCAATATTGTTCTCATGGCGAGAATTCATAGAATTTTGGTGGAGAAGTCCAGCAATGGTACTTGATGGGGTGGACGAGGAAGCAGCATTGACAGCATGACCTGTGTTCATAGAACCATTCCCATTGTGGCCCAGCTGCATAGCTGACGGTTGGGAAGAACTTGGATCATTCTGACTGGTATTCTGAAGGATTGCAACTTGATCTTCTGTTTGTTGAGCTTGCTGCTGTTGTTGTGCGGTAATCCCTGCAGCTGAGTTTCTTCTTGGAAAGTGGATCAGGCTTTCTGAAAGAGAGAAAAAATATATAAAGAAAATGACAAGTTCAGCATCAACAGACAAAGATAAGCAGGCAGGTCTATATGCAAGAAAATAGCATACAACAGTCATCGTTAATAATACAAATTGAGTTATAAATAAAAATTAAACATGGACAAAATACATTACGCTCATGAATATAAATGTGCGGCCCCCAGAGTGCCTCGGGCTGTGTGCTTCACTGTCTCTACTCATTTCGGTGAGGCGTAAAAAAGGCATTGAGGTGCCTGAGGAGCAAGTCTCGGTTCAGACCGATACTTAAGGCACATATACAGGTGTAGGCGCGCTTGTGTTTGGGTTAACAAATTGAGTTATAAATAAAAACTAAACATGGACAAAATCAATTACGCTCATGAATATAAAAGTGCGGCCACCAGAGTGCCTCGGGCTGTGTGCATCACACTCTACTCGTTTTGGTGGGGCGTAAAAAAGGCATTGAGGTGCCTGAGGAGCAAGTCTCGGTTCATACCGATACTTAAGCCACATATACAGGAGTAGGCGCGCTTGTGTTTGTTGGTATATATATATATATATATATATATATATATATGAGTCCGGCTGGAATACACAAGTATACGGATCGCACGCTACACTCAAGTAGTGTTGGCATATCAAGACTATTTTTTTACAAAATGTAAACTATTGATCTTCAATGTCATACTATAATTATGCTGCATACCAATTTTGAGCTTATTTGGATGAGTATAAATAACTCATCCGAGGGCAACAAAATCGACGCACAAAACTAATTTGAAATGCATAATTTTTGTGATCTTCATAACATGACCTATAAATGTCCAAATGGGCTCAAATTTTATATATGAGTTACTCACAAGATGTTTAAGAAGATCAACGGATTAAATTTTAAAAAAAAATTGCATCATGGAAAACTACTCGAGTGTATTCTGCTCTAGATACACTCGAGTGTATTCCAGCCTGTCTCTCTCTCTCTCACTCACTCACTTTATACATATATATATAGAGTGTTAAAATTGTCCCACACCGCTGAGCTCTGGAAAAATCTTGGGCTTATAAAGTGTGTGGTCCCTTCACCCATTGTCAATTGGTTTTGGGTTGAATACCACACATTCTAATATGGTATCAGAGCGGACTCCATGAGACAAGTGTGAGGACCACACCCTACCTAAAAAATAACAAGTGCAAGCACACAAAAGTGGCTGCACTTGAGGGGGGATGTTAGAATTGTCCCACACCGCTGAGCTCTGGAAAAATCTTGGGCTTATAAAGTGTGTGGTCCCTTCACCCATTGTCAATTGGTTTTGGGTTGAATACCACACATTCTAATATAGAGAAAAAAAAATATAAAGAAAATCACAAGTTCAGCATCAACAGAGAAAGATAAGCAGGCAGGTCTATATGCAAGAAAATAGCATACAACGGTCATCGTTAATAATACAAATTGAGTTATAAATAAAAATACATTGAGCTCAAGAATATAAATGTGCGGCCCCCAGAGTGCCTAGGGCTGTGTGCTTCACTGTCTCTACTCATTTTGGTGAGGCGTAAAAAAGGCATCGAGGTGCCTAGGAGCAAGTCTAGGTTCAGACTGATACTTAAGGCACATATACAGGTGTAGGCGCGCTTGTGTTTGTTGGTCTCCAATGAAAAGACTCATGTTAACAAATTGAGTTATAAATAAAAAAACATTACGCTCATGAATATAAAAGTGCGGCCACCAGAGTGCCTCGGGCTGTGTGCATCACACACTACTCGTTTTGGTGGTGCGTAAAAAAGGCATTGAGGTGCAAGTCTCGGTTCAGACTGATACTTAAGCCACATATACAGGAGTAGGCGTGCTTGTGTTTGTTGGTATATATATATATATATATATATATATATATATATATATATATATATATATATGAGTCCGGCTGGAATCCACAAGTATACATATCACACGCTACCCTCAAGTAGTGTTTGCATATCAAGACTGTTTTTTTACAAAATGTAAACTATTGATTTTCAATGTCATACTATAATTAGGTTGCATACAAATTTTGAGTTCATTTGAATGAGTATAAGTAACTTGTAACGCCCGGGCCCACCACCCAAAGCTCTAGTAGAGTTTCAGGAATGACGACTGGCCCCACAGACCACCACTAGCCTTAACTGCGCACTTTGTCCACACTAACGCGCAAGCCAGGATCAACTTCCTGACTGATCACGCATCCTAGTACGCTTAACTATGGAGTTCTTTAGAGATGGGCTCCCTGAAAAGGAGGTGCACCTTGGTGATATGGGTAGTCCAATCATTCCTTATAAGATCATGCTATCTGAGGCATCAAATCCTGGGACGTTACAATCTCCCCCACTTAGACTCTTGACGTCCTCGCCAAGGCTCAACTATATGGCCTCATAATCTGACCCCATTTCAGTGCAGACCCACAATGGCCCATAGACACCCAGCTCCCGTCCACGACTACCAGCGCAAGGGTGGCTCCATCTCGTCTCTACGGATAGCCCTTTCCAACTTGCCTGGACCACACGGCTCAAGACTGGCATGCCACATGCCCATGTGGGCCCCACCTACTAGAGGGGTTATGGCTCTGATACTATTTGTAACGCCCGGGCCCACTACCCAAGGCTCTAGTAGTGTTTCAGGAATGACGACTGGCCCCACAGACCACCACTAGCCTTAACTGCGCACTTTGTCCACACTAACGCGCAAGTCAGGATCAACTTCCCGACTGGTCAACCATCCTAGTACTACTCCAAGCTGAGCACGCTTAACTATGGAGTTCTTTAGAGATGGGCTCCCTGAAAAGGAGGTGCACCTTGGTGATATGGGTAGTCCAATCATTCCTTATACGATCATGATATCCGAGGCGTCAAATCCTGGGACGTTACGTAACTCAGCCGAGGGCAACAAAATCGACGCACGAAAGTAATTTGAAATGCATAATTTTTGTGATAAGTGTCCAAAATGGGCTCAAATTTTATATATGAGTTATTCACAAGATGTTTAAGAAGATCAACGGATTAGATTTTAAAAAAAAATATTGCATCATGGAAAACTACTTGAGTGTATTCTGCTCTAGATACACTCGAGTGTATTCCAGCCTGACTCTCTCTCTGTCTCTCTCTTATATGGGATAGTGTGGTTATTGAATTTCGATGGTCCCCAAAGAAGAGACTCAGGTTTCAAACCACACCTAAAACTGTAGGCGCCTGGCATCTGGCGTCCCCCACGTTCTGTGTTGTGCAGGTGGGCGTGTGTATGTGTGTGTGTGTGTATACATATAGATGTATATAGTTACATATGTATACATGTATGTACGTATATATATAGCTCAAGGGAGTATTAGATCAAGAAATGCTAGCCAATCAAGCTCTCTTGGGGATTTCTTGGCCTGGCCACGAGTCGAACATATACCTAATCCTAAATAGACTCTAACCAGCTTACAAAGACGATACATTGGCAAGTCAAGTGATGTTTTCTATGAAAATTTCTATTTTTTTTGCTTTTAATATAATTACATACACCTTCAAAACTTCTCTATTCAGGTTTGTCGTAATTGATTTTCATTCTTTCAGTAGCAAAATTACATAGATTTTACTCTTCTAATTCAAAACTCAAATTTACTTGTGATATAGATTTATCAAACTTCATTGTAACAAAAAAAATCCCACATTTATATTTTGTATGTTAGTGGTTTTTAAATGTCATTTGTTTTTATCTTGATTCTACTTATTCCAATTTACGCATGCCCTAATCTTTCTTATCAAATCATAAATCGGACTCTAATCATGGTTGTATAGGCCTAGGGACGCCCAGGCGAAGGTCGGGCGTTTCCAGGCATTTTCTTATATATATTATTTTAGTGGATATATGTTCGATTTATGAATTAATAGGATCCCTAGATATATAGATATACATTATAAATACAAAATAGTGGATAAATAAAAACAAATCTGTAAATAAATACAAATCAGTAGATTAATAAATACAAATCGGTAGATAAATATACAAACCAGTACTCAATAGATAAATAAATACAAAACAGTAGATAAATAAATACAATTCTATAGAAAAATAAATATAAATCGGTAGATGAATAAATTATTTTAAAATCAGTAGATAAATAAATATTGAATACGAATCTCAAATTTCAAATAAATAGATGAGGCAGCAGCGATAGTTGATGAATAGTTGTTGAGGGTGTGTCAGATTAGGGATTTCATATATGAATAAACATTATAAATACAAAATAGTGGATAAATTAATACAAATCAGTAATTCAATAAATAGAAATCGATAGATAAATAATACAAACCAGTACTTAGTAGACAAATCTATACAAAATAGTAGATAAATAAATACAAATCAGTAAATAAATAAATACAAATCAGCAGATAAATAAATACAAATTGGTAGATAAATAAACACAAACCAGTACTCAGTAGATAAATAAATACAAAACAGTAGATAAATAAATACAAAATAGTATATAAATAAATACAAATCGGTAGACAAAAAAATATAAATCAGTAGATAAATAAATAATTTCAAAATCAATAGACAAATAAATATTAAATACAAATCGCAAATTTCACATCAATAGATGAGGCAGCAGCAATAGTTGATGAATAGTTGTTGGGGTGGGTTAAATTATGGATTTTATATAGAGGTTTAGAATTAATAGGATTCATATTTAGGTTTTAGAGTAGGATTTAGTATGATATTATACTAATAGGAATCCTATTTACTATTAGGAATTATGCAATTAATAGGAATCAATTAAAAAATATCTTAATGGGCCTGATTAAGTGGCCCAATCCGCCTAGGCGGGTCGCCCAGTCCACCTGGGCGGACGTCTAGACCGCCTAGCCTGCCTGGGTACACTGAATGTATTGGGCGCATGGCTTTGGAGGACCCAAGGGCCGCCTGGGCGCCCGCCCGTACAACACAAACTCTAATAATTCAAAACAATGATATCTCACTGTGATAGTATGGATTTTGGCTTCATTTCGAGGACGAAATCTCTTTTAAAGTGTATAGGAAGTGGAGTGAAATTTTGGTATTCTTGAATACTCAATCGGATAAAGAGTTTATGGATTTGAAATTCGAATATGCATATGTATGCTTTAATCACAGGAAGGCGCTTCCATCAGTTTGGAAGAAGTTGAAAGTTGCATGAGTAATACCCTTAAGTATGTGTTGTTTGGATTAAGTTGTTGACTGGTCAATTAGTGATAACCTGACACCAAAATGGAAGAGGATGTAGCTTGTGTTATTGTATATCTATCATTAAAGTTTCATAAAGTTTGGAAGATCCTAGAAGAAGTTGTTTAAGTTTCAATATTTGAAATAATGTGCATTATGATCATTGATGGACCTAAGTTTAAAATTATAGCCTAAGTTTTGCAAAGAGGTGTCACACATAGTTTTGGTTAGGTAGTTGTGACCTGTGGCATGAATGAGCCAAGGATTGATGAGTTGAGGCTTGATCTTGCGGTCCAAGAAATGAATCGGAGGGTACTGAAGCTCATACTAACATTCAACTGCTCAGAGAGCATGGAGGGGAAGAAAGCGAGCAACTGTCCACCCAGCCACTTTACACAGATCGTGGGGATTAATGCGATCTTTGCCTTGACGAGAACTGTTGTTTATGGCACGAGGCAACTGTCTCGCCCAGAAAACATGAAGGAGACGCATGAGGGAGAGAAACAAATAGACCAACTCTACTAGTCTCTGGTCCTCACCACGACTAGCGGCGGCGAGTTTGAAGGAGACACATTAGCAATAGTAGCCTGGCGCCAGGCACCGATCACAGACACATGAAGCGTTGTTGGCTGTGGAAGGTGCTGGCGAGAAAGAGAAGACCATGGCAAAGCTCTCGCCTATAATCTAGTCCAGCAAAGGTGCTAACACAAACAGATAACATCAACGGCACCCCACATACGCGTGCTTAATGCCGCAACAAACTCCACATGCGGCGGCTGCATCACAGGAAAAGAGAGTCCCACTGCGGAATGGCGCAAGGGAGAGAGAGTCAGAGACCGTGAGGAGGATGGACGACATGTTCAACCTTCTCAACCGGCTCTCGGTCCTGGCCATGGGGCGTAGAGCTCATAGATCTAGACCTATGGAAGATACCAACTAGGAGGAGCTAGGGAGGTCGATCGCTGTCGGGGATCGTTCCCACAACTGCGGCCGCGTCACGAGAGAACGCAGGCGTCAAACAGAGGACTAACCTAAGTCGTCGGAGCCTATGGTAGCCTAAGAAGCTGACGCGGAGCACCTTAGCTCAGTCGGCTACCCGTCGGGTTCTGACCTAGATGCGGCGCTCACTTGCCCTGCGTGGAGCAATGATCCGCAAGAACGCAAAGGGGAAGGGAGCCCTGAACCAGCTAAAATGAACCCGAACTGGATCCAGTCGCCGAACCAAGCCGAGAACCGGTCGGCTCAACACAAGCGGACCAAGCAGGTCCAGCATGAGCCACTCCCCCTTAGTGGACATGTGGCAGTCCCAGATAGGCTGAAAAGGGTAAATATACCCAGAAATGTTTAGATCTTGTTTATTTCATTGAAAATAGCTTGATTATCATAAAAATACAAATAATACACCAAAATTCTCAGAAAGATGTGTAGAATAACATGGAACCATAATATCAGCCTTTTGATGCACTAACGCCAGTAATATCATGTAAGATGTTATATGCTTGTTCTATGGATAAGAAATATCAAATGATGGCCTAAATTTATGAGAATGTGCCAGTAACTCCTAAATGGGATGTATAATCCACTTGATGTCAAATATTATAATGTTGATACACGAAATCATGTAATTTTCTTTATATGACTAATTAGGGCTAATAACCCTAATTAATGTGTAATAATTACAAATATGCTCACAAAATCCTGGAAGTTATAGAGTAAGCTCATATCATTATATGGAACCTTGGATTTAATTATGAGATCTTGATGACGCACAGAATTCATGTTATATGAAGATGACTCTTAATACATAAGATGTAACCCTAATTTGACTAATGAATGTGATATAATGTTAATAAGTTCACCTAATGATGGAAAACATGATTATTAGTTAATGAGGCAATAATATGGAATATGACATCAGTAAGATAACTTCAAGAAGATAAGATAAGTAAAAATGAGAATATCCTAATGAACCAAGCTAAACCCTTATGCATCAAGTAGGGTTGAGATGATGAGAACCTGATGGTGATATGTGATCTTGTCTTAACCAGGGGTTTGACCAAGGTGTAGTTGACATGAGGAATATGTGATGATTAGATTATCTCTTGATCAAGGTACGTCATTACCTCTTGGCTTATTATACAGTATGCTTGCATTATATGTGTAGTAAACACTTGGCATATGGTATTGGATGAAATGTTTGTTCTTGTATGATATGTTGCTCGATTTTCCATACATATATGGCTATGAACACATGAAACATAATATATATGTTCCATTATATGATAGCATTATATCTCTTTGGTAAGCATAGTGCTAGTGAGTGATCTATCTCTTTGGTAAGCAGATCACATATGTAATGATCTATCTCTTTAGTAAGCAAATCATAAGGCCTGAATGCATCTATCCCATTGGTGGGCAGATGCACAAGCATATAATGGAAAATGAGATTAAAATATGTGTTCTCTTTTGTTAATGAATATCTTTGTGCAAGTATACGCTTCTTCTTATATTTGTTTATGCGGCTAAGTATTAGTTTTATCTTATTGCCAAGCTTAGTAATGAGAGGTATATAAAAAGACACGTAGGCGTACTCAGTACAATATTCTTGAATATTGTGCTGACGTGTACCACATGTAATCTTTGTTTAGGTTTGTGGACATGTGATCTTAAAGAACCAAGATAGTTGAGAGTTGTATAGCGAGCTGATGTATAGGTGGACATGTTGTCTTAAGATCTTGTTTTAGAATGTAGTACATGTATATGTATAAGGTTTTATTCAATGTGTAATATCAAATGTTGTAACAATTCATGTTGTAATTATATGTTGAATGGTAAGCTTGTGTTGTTGTGGTTTGTTTATTGTTCATGTGCATGTGCTAGTGTTGTTTCCTTCTGACTTCCTCTGATTTTCTTCTTCTTAGCCTAGTGTGGGATGTTTAAATTGGGATTCTCGCTGAGGTGAGGGTTTCAATTTGGACATCACACATCGGATTAAGTTTTAAAAATTTTGAGGATGTCATAGGTGGTATCAGAGCATGAACAATAGCAAAGCCTGACATTTTCTCATTATGCAACTCAAAACTAAAGAACCTTGAACTTAATAATCTGTTAGGGTTAGATTAGTTGTCTTTTAGAGACTAGATCTAATCTAGCTTCTAGGTTAGCACCTAGATGACCGAGAACTAGGTCTAGACTAGTGTTTGTGGTATAGCAGGTCCTTAGATGTTGTTCTTTCCTTATAGTGCAGCGGTATGGGATGTTGCATTATTTGGAAATGACGTACATCAAGGGAAGAGAAACCCTAGACATATGGCGCTCGTTGTCTAGAGTAGCTACACTGGTCTACACCATGTTCTCACCCTTTTTACTAGTTTTCATAGCATTGTACTCTCTACTATGTGTGGGGCACTCATTTTCTGGATTTAGTTTTTTATTCCAATCGGATCGGACCTCGATAGTTTTCTCTGACGCTTGTTTTATTGGAGAAAAACTATATCATAGTTTATTATATATGTAAGTATTACAAAAATGTGTCCCCACACATGTATGAGTAGGAGGTGGTCATGCAACCTAAGTGAAAGTGAATGACATCAGTCTAGAAGAGAGATTAGTTCTAGATTAGATGTCTAGAGCCTTATTGGAATATGTGATAGATGGAATAGATGGAATAAAATTTGATGATTATGTAAATCTTATATAGATGACATAAGATGGTTTATGATGATCAATGTTGTCTTTTAAGGATTAAGGTTCAATTTTGAGGATTTAAGGTAGGCTTAGATGATGAAGGTATGTATGTTTTTGTAAGATAATATAAGATAAACTAAGACAAGGTTGTGAGTCAGTATGAGTCTCAATCTCTTTTACAAAGGAGGACCTCTAGTGTTGGGACTAGGTATAGGACTAACTCCAGAGAGAGAGTGAGACCCACAGGGAGAAGGTCAGAGAACCTAAACTCCAAGATATGAGAATGATGAGAAATATGTGTTATGATATGTCCTAACCTAGACTACTCGTAAGTGATTGAGTTGAGTTGCTTTATGCATGATTCCTATAGTCTTCTTGAACCCTAGATGTCCTTGGGATGACCAAACCCTAGAGTCAGAGGGAGGTTGGTTATATATGCATATGTGAATAAGGAAATATGAGAACTTATCATCTGGGTGAGGGAGAGAGTCCCAAGACCCTAGAGGACGTAAAATTATGTTAGTTTCTATGAAGCCTCATGCTAGGGTTGGTGGTTCCCATGTAGGACTCTAGTGGTGTACATGTAAGAGAGAGATGAGATATAATGTTTCATGTATAGAGATCTATGAAGGGTATGTCATAGCATGTTTTGGTTTGTGCTTATGTGGCTAGAACTTATAAGGCTATCACTAGTGCAAATGAGGTAATATGAGAACCTTATACTAAGAGAGCAAAGATAAAGTAGATGCATATGAGATACTCATGGAGTTGAGTTAGCTCGGAGAGACTGAGCAGGGAAATACCCTCATGATATGGGTTAGGATAACCTCAATTGGACTAGATGAAGTTTTGATATATGTTTAACAAGCCACTCACATAAGTTTGTTTAGCATCACTATGGTATAATATAAGTAAGAATGTGATCTTATCTTGAAATGGGATATAAGTCGATTTGGCATGACGTAACGAGTATAGTTTGATAGATCGCTATGTTTAAATGGTTAACCATATACATGAATAATGATGATACTATGAATAGTTGGCTAATCTCATGATGAATCTCTAATAGGGTTTATAACCTAATATGAGAAAGTACAATGAGATGACACTAGTGGTACATGTACATGAATAGTGATGACATAATATGGTTGGTGAATCTAGTGTTGAATTCGCTGATATACTTGTACCTTAATATTAAAGTGAAATGAGGTGATATAAATGATAAACATTGAATGTGGTGTTAATGTTAGCACAACATAATGATGACGGCATCATGAAATGATTAGAAGGATAAAATGGGATAACTATAATTAACTCCTTCATAAAGTGAATGAGTTAATGTTTGAATCTTTATTCTTGTGGAAAATGATGATGCAAATCCTAAAATATGAAACACATCATGACATATATAGAGTTTCAAAACCCATGCTTCAACCTATATGAAGTGATGGTGCACGCAAGATGCTCGCAAACCTCCTAGGAGTGGTACAAGTATGTACAACACATGATGTTTATGAGAATGTTGCACCTAGAGTGATGCCCTAGAAATGGATTAAGTTCCTTGAAGTAAGAGGATGGCTTAATTTCGAGGACGAAATTTTCTTTAACGTGTATATGATGTGATAGTACGGATTTTTGCTTCATTTTGAGGACGAAATCTCTTTTAAGGTGTGTAGCAAGTGCGGAAGTGAAATTTTGGTATTCTTGAATACTCAATCGGATAAGGAGTTTATGGATTTGAAATTTGAATATGTATATGGATGTTTTAATCACAGGAAGGCGCTTCCATCAGTTTGGAAGAAGTTGAAAGTTGCATGAGTAATACCCTTAAGTACGTGTTGTTTGGATTAAGTTGTTGAGTGGTCAATTAGTGATAACCTGACACCAAAATGGAAGAGGATGTAGCTTGTGTTATTATATATCTATCATTAAAGTTTCATAAAGTTTGGAAGATCCTAGAAGTTGTTTAATTTCAATATTGTAAATAATGTGCATTATGATCATTGATGGACCTAAGTTTAAAAATATAGCCTAAGTTTTGCAAAGAGGTGTCACACATAGTTTTGGTTAGGTAGTTGTGACCTGTGGCATGAATGAGCCAAGGATCGATGAGCTGAGGCGTGTTCGAGCGGTCCAAGAAATGAATCGGAGGGTACTAAAGCTCATACTAACATCCAACTGCTCGGAGAGCATGGAGGGGAAGAAAGCAAGCAACTGTCCACCCAACCACATTACACAGATCGTGGGGGTTAATGCGTTCTTTGCCTTGACGAGAATTGTTGTTTATGGCACGAGGCAACTATCTCGCCCAGAAAACATGAAGGAGACGCATGAAGGAGAGAAACAAATAGACCAACTCTGCTTGTCTCTAGTCCTCACCACGGCGAGCGGCGGCGAGTTTGAAGGAGACACATTAGCAGTAGTAGCCTGGCGCCATGCACCGATCGCAGACGCATGAAGCGTTGTTGGCTGTGGAAGGTGCTGGCGGGGAAGAGAAGACCATGGCAGAGCTCTCGCCTATAATCCGATCCAGCAAAGGTGCTAACACAAACAGATAACGTCAATGGCACCCCACAGACGTGTGCTTAATGCCGCAACAAACTCCCAGGCGGCGGCTGCGTCACGGGAGAAGAGAGTCCCACTGCGGAATGGCGCAAGGGAGAGCATTGTTGGCTGTGGAAGGTGCTGGCGGGGAAGAGAAGACCATGGCAGAGCTCTCGCCTATAATCCGATCCAACAAAGGTGCTAACACAAACAGATAACGTCAATGGCACCCCACATACGTGTGCTTAATGCCGCAACAAACTCCCAGGCGGCGGCTGCGTCACGGGAGAAGAGAGTCCCACTGCGGAATGGCGCAAGGGAGAGAGAGTCAGAGACCGTGAGGATGGACGACAGGTTCAACCTTCTCAACCGGCTCTTGGTCCTGGCCATGGGCGGAGAGCTCATAGATTTGGAGCTATGGAAGATACCGACTAGTAGGAGCTAGGGAGGTTGATCGCTGTCGGGGATCGTTCCCACAATTGAGGTCACGCCACGAGAGAACGCAGGCGTCGAACAGAGGACTAACCTAAGTCGTCAGAGCCTATGGTATTGGTAGCCTAAGAAGATGGCGCAGAGCACCTTAACTCAGTCGGCTACCCGTCGGGTTCTGACGTGGAGGTGGCGCTCACTTTCCCTGCACGAGCAATGATCCGCAAGAACGCGAAAGGGAAGGGAGCCCTGAACCAGCCAAAATGAACCCGAACTGGATCCAGTCACCGATCCAAGCCGAGAACCGACCGGCTCAGCACAAGCGGACCAAGCAAGTCCAGCATGAGCCACTCCCCCTTAGTTGACACGTTGCAATCCCAGATAGGCTGGAAAAGGTAAATATATCCGAAAATGTTTAGATCTTGTTTATTTCATAGAAAATAGCTTGATTATCAGACAAATACAAATAATATACCAAATTCTCAGAAAAATGTGTAGAATAACATGGAACCATAATATCAGCTTTTTGATGCACTAATGCCAATAATATCATGTAAGATGTTATATGCTTGTTCTATGGATAATAAATATCAAATGATTGCCTAAAATTATGAGAATGTGTCAGTAACTCCTAAATGGGATGTATAATCCACTTGATGTCAAATATTATAATGTTGATACACGAAATCATGTAATTTTCTTTATATGACTAATTAGGGCTAATAACCCTAATTAATATGTAATAATTACAAATATGCTCACAAAATCCTGGAAATTATAGAGTAAGCTCATATCATTATATGGAACCTTGAATTTAATTATGAGATCATGATGACGTACAGAATTCATGTTATATGAAGATGACTCTTAATCCATAAGATGTAACCCTAACTTGACTAATGAATGTGACATAATGTTAATAAGTTCACCTAATGATGGAAAACCTGATTATTAGTTAATGAAGCAATAATATGGAATATGACATCAGTAAGATAACTTCAAGAAGATAAGTAAAAATGAGAATATCCTAATGAACCAAGCTAAACCCTTATGCATCAACTAGGGTTGAGATGATGAGAACCTGATGGTGATATGTGACCTTATCTTAACCAGGGGTTTGACCAAGGTGTAGTTGACATGAGGAATATGTGATGATTAGATTATCTCTTGATCAAGGTACGCCATTACCTCTTACTTGGCTTATTATACAGTATGCTTGCATTATGTGTAGTAAACACTTGGCATATGATATTGGATGAAATGTTTGTTCTTGTATGATATGTTACTCGCTTTTCCATACATATATGGCTATGAATACATGAAACATAATATATATGTTCCATTATATGAAAGCATTATATCTCTTTGGTAAGCATAGTGCTAGTGAGTGATCTATCTCTTTGGTAAGCAGATCACATGTACAATGATCTATCTCTTTGGTAAGCAGATCAGAAGGCATGAATGCATCTATCCCATTGGTAGGCAGATGCACAAGCATATATAATGGAAAATGAGATTAAAATATGTGTTCTCTTTTGTTAATGAATATCTTTGTGCAAGTATACGCTTCTTCTTACATTTGTTTATGGTGTCAAGTATTAGTTTTATCTTATTGCCAAGCTTAGTAATGAGAGGTATATATAAAAAGACATGTAGGCGTACTCAGTACAATATTCTTGAATATTGTGTTGACGTGTACCACATGTAATCTTTGTTTAGGTTTGTGGACATGTGATCTTGAAGAACCAAGATAGTTGAGAGTTGTATAGCGAGCTGATGTATAGGTGGACATGTTGTCTTAAGATCCTATTTTAGAATGTAGTACATGTATATGTATAAGGTTGTTGTTCGATGTGTAATATCAAATGTTGTAACAATTCATGTTGTAATTATATGTTGAATGGTAAGCTTGTGTTGTGGTTTGCTTATTGTTCATGTGCATGTGCTAGTGTTGTTTCTTTCTGACTTTCTCTAATTTTCTTCTTCTTAGCCTAGTGTGGGATGTTTAAATCGGGATTCTCGCTAAGGTGAGGGTTTCAATTTGGACGTCACACATCGGATTAAGTTTTAGAAAATCCGGGGATGTCATACACACTATTTGCTATAGTTTCATTTTCCTAATTGCTATTATAAGAAAATATAAACCTAAATAAAAAGTTATTACCTAAGTCACACATTCACACAGACGCACGTACACGCCCAGTGACCAGTCACACACATTTTCTTGATTGCTATTATAAGAAAATATAAAACTAAATAGAAAATTATTACCTAAGTCACACATTCACAAACACATTCAAATTTACATTCACAGAGGCGTGCGCGCGCATGCACACGTCGACACACGCACGCACACGCAAACACACGCATACACAGACACATTACACACACACACACACACACATGGATGCCTTGTACATGTTTTGAAGCTTTGTTGCATTATGTTGTGCATTTTAAAACCTTGATCCCAGCTTGAGAGGGAGTTTTCTTTCAGCGTTAGATTCTGATTCCACTAGGACAGGATAGTTGGGCTTAAGACTTATCTCTTGTTTTGTTCTCATAATGTAATATCAACTATCCTAAATAGGTATGAACCTCACATATAGGAAGCAATACGTTCCTCTTCATTGTTTCTCAACACCAACGTGGAAAATTAGACAGAATTATATCTATTTTGCTGAGAATATGGTTCAGGAGTGTTGGCGATACTTTTATTAAAATATGCATATAATCATCTCAACAATAACGCTAACAGTCAAATCATCTACGAGTGCGGAACATCAAAATGAGCACCAGAAACATCAAGAAACTGTACATCAATGTCAGCTTGACAATAAGAAATATCAACTAGTTAGAAAATGGCAGGTTTTACACACACAAATGAGCCATATATATATATATATATATATATATATATGCATATAACCTCAACATGGTTGCTCTTAAGGATTTAGATAGATGAGGAAGAGGAAAAAACTAACATAAAGTGGGTGAACCTCAAGAAAGCAGTAGTCTTTTAGGTGACAATTAAGTTGTATCGTATGCATGATTAAGGCATTGAAATTGCTACATTCAAGAAAAGTAATACATAAGGAAAGTAACTAGATTCATCTTATTACCCATTGGGCCAGTCCTCATTTCTCTGCTGTAGTCAATTAAATCCTTCATGCTGTTAACTACCTCCGAAATCTGCAATAAGCAATTCCAATATTTTAATTTCAATCATGGAAAGCTAAAACATACGACATGTGTTTACGATTTCTATAATCTTAATATTATAGCAATCATCATTCTGAAAATATCTCATAGTTTATGGAACAAATCCTATTCACTATTCATATAGTTGATTTTCAATAAATGAGAATCAGTTGTAATATAACAATATAAATCCTATGTACACAGAAATCATGAATCACTAATCATATACAATCAGAAGTCAATGTTTCAGCACTAAAGCATAGTGCTGCAATGGGAATAGACACAAGAAATCCTGAAAATAGAATAGTCTATACCTGAAGGCAACGCACATATCTCTTTGTATACCCCAAATCATTTACCAACGGAACCTCTAACGCTTTCGCCAAATGGCGGGCAGATGCAACAAACCTACAAGAGATGGTCCATGTCAAACAAGACCTAGAACAAAAGGGTTCCTGAATCTCATATAAATCATTGAGCAATTGTAGAATCTAATTTACATGGTAACTCTTCAAATACTAACTAAAAAATTTCTAACTTGTTAAGAATATACAAACTTAAATGATAAAACACGAAAAGCATTCCAAGATAACCCATTAGGAAGTAACGTGAGCATACACAGACAGTTTTAATAAATCATGATCAAATATGTCCTCCTTATCCCTTGCATGCTTTTTATCTATTAATAGCCTCACACTACATTTATCGCCATTAAACCCCAAACAACTCAACACATTTTCAACTCAGCACCCCCTTGCCAGTATCGTTTCTTGTGATCAGACTCAGCCTCAGTGCATAGGCTGTCACTAATCCAATTAGTCAGTTGGGATGAAAATCATATGAGCAAGGATGAAAATCATATGAACAACGATGAAAATGTTTTCTTTTGACGCTGACGCTGTTTCCAATGATACGTACCTAAATACACTTATCTAAGCATTATTGTCACATAACGGATCTCACTTTTTTGTGTGTGGGTGGGGTGGGGAGTTCTTATGTTAGTGAAGGAAACAGAGTTTTGATGGAAATATCAATCACCATACACTACACTTATCGCTATTACATCCCAAACAAATCAACACATATTCAACTCAGCACCCCCTTGTCAGTATCGTTTCGTGCGATCAGACTCAGCCTCAGTGCATAGGCTGTCGCTAATCTTATCAGTCAGTTGGGATGAAAATCATATGAGCAAGGATTTCTTTTGACGCTGTTTCCAATGATACATACCTAAATACGCTTATCTAAGCAACATTGTCACATAGTGGATCTTACTTTTGTGTATGTGCTTTTTTTGGGTTGGGTTGGGTTGGGGGGGGGGGGGTCTTATGTGTGTTCATAGAATTAAATATCCGATTTCGATGTCGTGTCCGAAGGCCCAGAAACAGAAATTTTGCGAAATTTCGATATTTGCGGCCCTAACGATTTCGACGACCAAATAAGCGAATGAAATCCTGAAAATTTACCAGGACGATCAAATTGCCAAGATCTACTCAAATATGCAATAATATTTCATATTGGATATGTGAGGTGGGGGTTTCCCACATTTGTAAGTGAAGGAAGCTGAACAATTTTAATAGAATTTCGATGACAAAATGAAAGAATTAAGTTATGGAATTTTGCAAACACAATGTTTAAACATACACACTAGATTATATAATAAATTTATATGTTTAGAGGTTAGGGTGGGATCCAGAAATGTCAAGTCTGTTAGACAGTTAGACTGTTACTAACTTGCAAACCTCAAGTAAAAACAACTAGAGTACTAGACTTTATAACTTAGAGTTGCAACTTACAAGTTACAATATTATAGGTTAGTATATTTATTGTATAAGTCTACTATTATAATATATTTAGAGTTACATAAATGAATAATAAAAAAATTAGGGTTACAACTTACACAACATTTTGTACAACGCTACTTTTATTATATGTATAGGGTTACATAAGTGAAAATACAAAAATATAAGAACTTCCACTAAAAAAGCTTTTGTAGCCATTTTGTGTATAAATATGAAATATATTGATTAGATTTTCAAAATAAGTATAGATATACGTATTTCACACTATTGTTTCTTAGATTTACAAGTTCACTTCAAGACCTTGAGAATTTTAAGGGAAATGTCACTTAGAAATTTAGGATTTTTGGAGTATTTATTAAGATGTCAAAAAGAGAGTAGAAATAGAAGGAGTAGATGGGCTAGGGAGAGGTTTTACATACCTTAAAATCAAGTAAAGCAGCCTTCAAGAGCAAGATATCACAAAAAAAACGTTAACAAATCAAAGTCCCAGCAAATCCAGTCGATGGAACACAATTTCACAAAATAGGTATTGCATTTCACACTGATTTCGCAATATCAAGGCCCAAACTGGGCATTTTTGCACTAAAATACCCCCTATTTTTTGTGAAATTTCGACTGAAGTTGCAAAATTTTCGCAAAATTGTGGACCAGTTCCTGCGTACTGACGTTTCAATGTCCGATTGCAAAAAAACAAAATTTCGAGCGAAATTTCGCAATTTCGATCAAAATTTTGTTCCATGTGTTAGTGAAGGAAACTGAATTTTTATGGGAATATCGATCATCATGAAATCAGGCTTTTAACTTTATGACATTTTGCAAGTACAATACGTAGACATAACTACTTATTTGATCTATATTATCTTATATTGAATATGTGGGAAAGTTCTTAGCACGAGGGGGGAGATTGAGGGTACAAATACCAGTGTATTACTCCTGTGATTTTTATATCAAAAGGGGAGGTATTAATGTATCAGATTTTACGAACACGGTGTATAGAAATGCACTCATTTAAGCATAATTTTATACCGGATATTGAGGACGGGTTATTCACCCCCTTGTCAGTATCATTTCCTACGATCGGACTCGGTCTCAGTGCATAGGTTGTCACTAGTCTTATTAGTCAGTTGGGATGAAAATGTCTTCTTTTGACGATGTTTCCAATGATACGTACCTAAATACGCTTATCTAAGCAACATTGTCACATAATGGATCTTACTTTTGTGTGTGGGGGGGGGGGGTCCTTATGTGTATTAGTGAAGGAAACTGAATTTTTATGGAAATATCGATCATCATGAAATCAGGCTTTTAACTTTGACATTTTCCAAGTACAATATGTAGACATAACCACTTATTTGTGATATACTATCTTATATTGAATATGTGAGAAAGTTCTTAGCATGAGGGGGGAGAATGATGGTACAAATACCAGTGTATTAGTCCTGTGATTTTTGTATCAAAAGGGGAGGTATTGATGTATCAGATTTTAGAAACACAATGTATAGAAATGCACTCATTTAAGCATAATTTTATATCGAATATTGAGGAGGGGGTATTCACCCCCTTGTCAGTATTGTTTCCTGCGATCAGACTCGGCCTCAGTGCATAGGTTGTCGCTAATCTTATTAGTCAGTTAGGATGATGATCATATGAGCAAGGATGAAAATGTCTTCTTTTGACGTTGTTTCAAATGATATGTACCTAAATACGCTTATCTAAGTAACATTGTCACATAGTGGATCTTACTTTTGTGTTTTTTTTTTGGGGGGAGGGGGGTGTTCTTATGTGTGTTAGTGAAGGAAACCATACTTGTTAAGGCGGCAAGGCGACACGGCGTTGGGGCTGGACGCCTTGCGCCTAGGCGACCTTTAAAAAAATATATTTTATGTATATATACATGTGTCATGGTTTTTCCTCACTCATATACACACATTGCATAGTTATATATGTAGTTATCTACATATTTATAGTCGATCTCCCCATATATATATATATATATATATATATATATATATATTATTGTATGAAAAAGTAACCAATTACATTTCTAATAAATTATCATTGACAATAATGTCAAGAACACGAAAAGAATTATTGTAAAGAATGTAAGAGTGATCAACAAATAAATATATATTTATTGTCATGCATAGCTACAAGTATTAAGCATAGTAACAAGTTCGGGATTCGGCAACTTTTCGGCTGGCTAGAAAAAATCGGAATTCGGAAAAATCGAGAGAAAAGTCATGAAAAAGATCGATAAATTTCAGTCAAAGTTCGGTCAACTATTCAGAAATAATCGAGAATTAGTCGACTATATAAGTATATACATATATATGTATGTATATATATGTATGTGTATATATATAGATAAATGTATCTATATACATACATATATGATGCATGTAACTGTTACAGCCACAAGACATACAATCTTAGTGAGTGAAAAAGTAGGAAAAGAAGTAAAAAATAGTTGAGTAATAACATGAACCGTCCAAAGGAGTGGGGGGTTTGAGGTTTAGTTTGTATTAGGAATTTTGTTTACATGGTTTGGTAAAAAAAGAGCAAGTGACTTAAAAGAGAAAAATCGTGAAAAGTCATGAAGAATCGTAAAAAATCGTATAAATCGTGAAAAAGCGGGATTAATCGTGAAAAGTCGTGAAAAATCGGCGATTGGCGTATTAATCGTGATGAATATTCGGGAGCCTATAACATCGTGAAAAATCGCCGATTTTTCATAAAATTCGGAGACTTGTTACTATGGTATTAAGCAATGTAATCACTATCCTTCATAGCATATACAATCTGAATTGAAGATGCAACCTAAGAAAAATCAAATGTGCACTAAGAGTATTAGATCGAGTCAAACAAAAAAAAGAGTATTAGATCCAGTCAAACACAAAAAAGAGTATTAGAACCAACTAAAAGTGATATTTGGCACATAAAATAGGCAACACTATTAATTTTGAACATTGGTGTAGCCATATCAAACATTAAAATAAGTGAATATACAACCAGACCCACAAAACTAGGTCACTGTAGCATTATAAACAAAGTGTCATCGCCTAGGTGCAGCCCTGGGGCGCCTAGGCGAGCGCCTTGACAAGTATGAAGGAAACTAATTTTTTATGGGAATATCGATCATCATGAAATCAGGCTTTTAACTTTGTGACATTTTGCAAGTACAATACGTAGACATAACTACTTATTTGTGATATACTATCTTATATTGAATGTGGGAAAGTTCTTAGCATGAGGGGGGAGATTGAGGGCACAAGTACCAGTGTATTACTCCTGTGATTTTTATATCAAAAGGGGAGGTATTAACGTATCAGATTTTACAAACACGATGTATAGAAATGCACTCATTTAAGCATAATTTTATACCGGATATTGAGGACGGGGTATTCACCCCCTTGTCAGTATCGTTTCCTGCAATCGGACTCAGCCTCAGTGCATAGGCTGTCACTAGTCTTATTAGTCAGTTGGGATGAAAATGTCTTCTTTTGACGCTGTTTCCAATGATACGTACCTAAATACGCTTATCTAAGCAACATTGTCACATAATGGACCTTACTTTTGTGTGTTTTGGGGGGGAGGGGGGGGCTTATGTGTGTTAGTGAAGGAAACTGAATTTTTATGGAAATACCGATCATCATGAAATCAGGCTTTTAACTTTGTGACATTTTGCAAGTACAATATGTAGACATAACTGCTTATTTGTGATTTACTATCTTATATTGAATATGTGGTAAAGTTCTTAGCATGAGGGGGGAGATTGAGGGTACAAATACCAGTGTATTAGTCCTGTGATTTTTGTATCAAAAGGGGAGGTATTAATGTATCAGATTTTACAAACACAATGTATAGAAATGCACTCATATAAGCATAATTTTATATCGGATATTGAGGAGGCGGTATTCATCCCCTTGTCAGTATCGTTTCCTGCGATCAGACTCAGCCTCAGTGCATAGGCTGTCGCTAATCTTATTAGCCAGTTGGGATGAAGATCATATGAGCAAGGATGAAAATGTTTTCTTTTGACGATGTTTCCAATGATACATACCTAAATACGCTTATCTAAGCAACATTGTCGCATAATGGATCTTACTTTTGTGTGTTTTGGGGAGGGGGGAGGGCTCTTATGTGTGTTAGTGAAGGAAACTGAATTTTTATGGGAATATTGATCATCATGAAATCAGGCTTTTAATTTTGTGACATTTTGCAAGTACACTACGTAGACATAACTACTTATTTGTGATATACTATCTTATATTGAATATGTGGGAAAGTTCTTAGCATGAGGGGGGAGATTGAGGGTACAAATACCAGTGTATTACTCCTGTGAGTTTTTAATCAAAAGGGGAGGTATTAATGTATCAAATTTTATAAACACAATGTATAGAAATGCACTCATTTAAGCATAATTTTATATCAGATACTGAGGAGTGGTATTCACGCGAGCAAAGAAACAATCGATTCTGTAAAGGAATCAAAGATATTACTATACTGTTGTCTAATAATAGAGATACAAGACTGAGAACTCTTCTTGTACTCGATTTTTAGTTGTTACAAGCTACAACTTGAAGTATGTACCAGCTCATGAAATGAAAGAAGGAAGATGCCATTCCTTCTTGTAGTTTTTATTGTAAGTTTGCTTGTAGATATATGAAGTTGATAACATTGTGTGGCGCTTATAACTTAATTGTAATACTAATTGGTAGATGTAGATATTTAACTAATTCCAATTTCTAGATCTACAGCTAGAAAAGCACCTATTTCGGATGAATTGTTGCAATCATTGATGCTCATGGGGTAGAGGTGGAAGATGGTGGTAGAAAAAGGGAAGAGCTAGGAGTAACATGCCTCAGATCGTCACTTGAAGACCTTTCCAATCACCTAAAGACAACTATGTTTCTCAAATGGAACTCACCAAAATTGACAGAAGTATCACAAACTGCATACCCACATTAGTGAACTTTACTCTGAATTCGTCAAACTTTTAATCGGTGGTGGAAACCTCGCAAAATGCAGGAAAATCAATGGCGATATCAATTCTCTACCCAGTCCCCATTAATATCGGAACAGCAGTTGAAAATTTGCTATTTTGGTCGATATTTTGACCTGTACTACAGAGTGTGCATACTTGAAGGTCACGAGTGATCGCTCACAAAGATATATCGGGCATGATTGGTTCCACGGACCACGTCACAAAAACCATCAACTTTTGGAAGAAGTCACAAGAAACGCGATTTTTTCCCAGACCATTTGTTACAGCCGAATAAAGCACATATCCAGAATAATAAATGTTTTATTAGTAAATTATTCTTGTATTACATTTTATTCCCATTTAATAATTTGATTTCTGATTTTCCATTTTATATTTTTAAAACTCAGACTTCATTTTGTTATACATATACATGTATCCATATGTATAATTCACATATATGTATATATGTCGGTGTAATGTATCTCTGTATGTATGTGTGAAATATGCCAATATAGATGTATGTGTGCAATATTGATGCATATAAATGTGCAATATAAATGTGTATATATGTGCAATATGCATGTGTAAGCTAGTGTGTGTGTTTGTGCAATCAATGTGAGCGTGCAGTATTTGTATCAGATGTAAGCATAGATGTATCTATTTATGTGTGCGAATATGCATGTGCATAGATTATGTATGTATGTCAGGGTATATGTGTATATATATGTATATATCATATTTGTATGTCCTTTGATTTCTTGCCAAGTTTTTCCCAAATAGTTGACTTCTAATGTACTTCGACTGACTTTTTATGAATTCCCCTCAATATTCCCGAATTTCGAATTTTTCAGCTTTGCATATGGACTCAGTGACAATGCTCACGGAATAAGAAGTCGTCCAAGATGTGTGTCCAATTATTAGGTTAATTCAACTAGTACTTTTTTCGGGCTTCCAAGATGTGCGTCCAATTATTAGGTTAATTCAACTAGTACTTTTTTCGGGCTTCCTTAAGTCTGCATACTCAATATGGATTTGTTGAAGCTATCAAAATATTTATCTCAACACTGGTGGTAGATCAGTGAGCAAAATAACCACTGATCTAGTGTTCTCTCCCTGATCCAACAAAGGGACTCAGTGTACTGGAGAAAATACTCAAATTAAAACTATGTCCATCGTTCCATCAGGAAATTGGGACTACCACTGATCTCATTCAAATTATTCCTAAGCTAAGCAAGAATTACAAGTCTTAATCAAGGAGTAAGCGGAGTCCAATTATTAATGTTATTTGTTTGGCATGAAAAATAGCAATTACCATCTTTAAGAAAGAACAAAAGTAGCCATGCAATGGAAAATCCAATATTAGTTGTGACAGTGTCTTTTTATGTGTTTTGCAAACTCTAGTTTTCAAGTTTGACAGATGCATTTATTCATTTAAATGACAATTGCGTTCGTGATTCGGCCACTAGCTAGTACATGTACACATACTATGTGACCATTGTTATAAATTATTATCACGGTAGCTAATGGTGTCTGCCCTGGCGGGTGTTGCCCAGGTGGGCACCAAGGTTTTTATTAGGGTAGCCTAAGTTCACTTGTATTGTCTACTTTTGAGGTCGAAATGGTTTGTTTTAGAATAAAGTACAAAATCAAGGATTGTAGTTCAAATTAGGGTCATAAAGCAAATCTTGAAATCCTTACTAAGTCACAATCATGGATATGCTCATCACTTCATAAGGCACCCTCAATCACGTTGCTAACTAAGAGCCCACACTAAGCAATGAATTTGCCCACAAACGGCATGAAAATCCAACACTTATATGCAAGTCACTGCATAATTAGCCAATATCATGACTTTTGCCACATCCATTGGGAAAGCCAATATTCCCAAAAAAATCGTAATCACCTCAGACAGTCTTATGCATTCTAACTTACCCAAGATAGAGATAATGTGTCTTAGCCGTCCCATAAGTAATTGAATCTCCATAGGCTTCAGATTTGATTTCAAATCATGTTGAGGCAGTACAGATGGATCTAGCAATCTCCCTCATATTGCCTCTCAATGGCTTTCTTTCCCATCTCATTCACAAGCAAGGAAGAAAATGTTTGATTTTGATGTCATTTCAGTAGGCACAAAAAAGAAATTTCCACAAGAATTTTGATGGGTGCTTTCCTAGCATTTCGACGGCAAAATGAACAAATTATTTTACAAAATCTTACAAAAATTATTTTACAAAATCCGTCTACTAGTATAAATCTACTTATATATGCACTAAAATTTCTTATTTTGTATTTTCGGGGTGTCTTCTCATGTGTTATTGAAAGAAGTTAAACTGTTCCGCTGGGAATTTCGATGTAAAATTCAATGTGAAATCACAGTAACAAACATCAGCAAATTCTACGAAGAACCGGGCCCCTAATGTTGCGCCAGAAAAAATGAGGATCACCTATTTTTTAATTTTTTTGTGATTTTTCGCAGTTTCTACATAATTTTGTGATTTCTCGCGTTATTTTGTGTTTTTTCCCAAATTTTTGGATTGGGTTCGCCTGACCTAAGTGGCAATTGGCCCGGCTACTCCTCCTGACACACTGTCGCTCCCTCAACATCCTGCGACAGTCACCCACTCACGCAAGCCCCCCACCCAAGCCCAACTCTACCCTGGAGCTCCTATACGGCTGTTGTTCTCCCCACACATGATGTTGCTTCACTCAGTTTTCGAGCTTCCCGTGCTGTTGAAGCTTCAAGGTGGAGCTCAAGAGCATGCAAAGGAGACTCGAAAAAGTGTTGCTTACGACGACGCCGAAGCACCCGGTTGCTGCAGTTGTGTCGATAGCGAATTTTCCATCCACAGTGGCAGTTCGTGCTGCAGCTCACAACAGCAACGCTAATTTCCTCACATGGCGGCAGGCACTCTACAGAGAAGATATTATTGACGGCCTTCTTCACGCACTATGGCTTCTTCTTCACCCTTTTCAGTGTCCGTTCTTAGGAGTCCAGGTATGCGACCCTTCAGCTTCTTTTTTCCTTTTTTGTTTACTTTGCGTCCTCTCCTCTTTTTTCGCAAAAGTGTTTGCTTCATTTTTTTGCCAATGCCCATTGCCACATACCTTTTCTTGCCTCTTCCTTCTATTTCCCTTCCTCTTCCCATTTTGTTCCCTGTTCTTCCATTTGCTACAGTTGCAGTGCCTACAAAAACCTTCTCCACTCCCCCCATTTCCATCAAAGCAATGTTTCTTCTTCTTCCTCTTCCTCTTCTAATTACTCCACAAACTTCTCCCGTTTTCCTTCTTTTATTCTTATTCAACTTCTTCCTCAATTTCTTCCATTTTCGATCACCATCTCGAATTTTTAACAGACCAAGCAGTCCACAATAGATTTACACACTTTACACGTATTTTGGTATCCTGTTCCCTTACTCCTTACAGCAGCCACGTTTTTTCTTCTATCTCATACTCTTGACCTCCTGTCATTCTCTTCCTCCGATTTTCTCTTTGTTCGACCCTTTCCTCAACTCCACCCTTCTCTTTTACAGTCATGCAATTCTTAAGATCAGTACTCCATTTCAGTCATTTAAGTTAATTTAATTTGTTATTGCTATCATTATAATATATATACGTGGTAAATTTCATGTTCGTATAATTACTTGTTCGTGCATTCCTAAGTGCCTCTTGGTCTGATTGCTTGTTCATAGATGCCTTATTGTCTTCTCATGATCATATAATTGATATTCATCTAATTGCACGCTCATTTAATTAGTTTCATTTCCCTTTATTGCATTAACTGTAATGTTCAATTGTTCCGTATATAATTATATAGGCTCATCATCATCATAATTTATATATTGCATAATTATATAGAATTTGTGAAGTGTATTCGTTGCATATTGATACATACATCTGTCTTATATATATATAGGAGAGGTGACCATTACAAGGAAGCACAAGGAAGCGAACTAAACCCTAATGAGCCATGGGCTAACATGCTCATTTACATAATAGACTAATTAACCTATTAACTAAATCAGCTAATGCTTTCTAACACTCCCCCTCAGGCTGGAGCATGGATTAACACATGTCCAAGCTTGGGGCTACATGACTCGATTAAACGATAAATGATAAATGAAAGATAGATATGTCACTCCCTATATAAAAATTGTTACTCCCCCTTCAACAATACTTCTAAACTAATAACACATGACGACACCTCTTCGGGATGTGTTCTACATGATGCAAAGGCTTTAACTTTTGGAGAAGGTCATCCTTTCTAAGTGTGTCTGGAATGAATAATATCTAAAGCAGACAATCATAAATACCACGAGTACGCCGACTTCACTGGAGAGGAATGTGAGTGAAATAAGCGAACATCAACACATCCCACGCATACTTGTTGAGTCGGCCGACTAGTCGGCAAGTCGTTTTCCAAACCTCCGCCTAGCCGATCGACAAGAAATTGAGAGCAAATAGTCGCCCGACTAGTCGGCCAGTCGGCTGACTGGGCCGCCTGGGCGGGGCAAGTCAGGAAAAGTCGGCCGCCAAGTCAGGCCCGACAGTTTTTTTTGGTTTTTTTTAATTAAAATGTTTAATTAGTCCCCAAGTCAGAGAGGCCCGGCATGCACTCTGTTTCCCCCGACGCACGCGACTCCTCGACTCCCAAAAGCTCCGCGCGACAAAAGTCGCGTTCGTCGCTTCCAGCGGACGGCGGTGTGTGCCCCTCTCAGCCGTCGGCTTCCTTTCTCCGACAAAGACATCTCTCCGACGAGTCTCCATCACCTCTCTTCTCGGAGGATATCGATTGTGGTTCTCTCTTCTTCTCTGCCTCCGAAGGACTGTGCCTCTCTTCTCTGGCTAAGTCTACGTCTGTTGTGTTTAACTTTGGATTTAGCGTGTGAGGGGACAAACTCCGACTCTATTCTTCACCTCGGTAGCCATGGAAGGCGAGACAGATGTTCCTACACCAATAGGGGAGATCCTTCCTCAGTTTCGGGAGTTGGTAAATGACCCGTCTCGTAAGGCAAAGTCGAAGGATCCGGGCTGGAAATATGGTTTTTGGCCAAACTTGTCGGATAAAAACAAAGTGCAATGCGGTTTGTGTGGTCATGTGAGCAGTGGTGGGATCAACCGCTTGAAGCAACATCTCATAGGTGGCTTTTCCGATACTGTGAAATGTGCAAGATGTTCTCATACCATACGTGATGAGTTGAGGAACTATAGGGAACAACACAAGAAGCGCAGAGTTGAGACTGCCTTTGATGTTGACGAGACTAATGTTGTTGATGTTGACGATGATGTTGCAGCTGAAGGCCAGACTCAGAATGTTGTTGCACCGACTACTGCTGGGGGCGCTAGGAAGATTTCTTTTCCCGCAAGTTCTAAAGGGAAAGCTACTGTTGAAGGTTTTGCAAATATTAGTCCAGTTGAATATGTAGCGCAAAGGCGGGAAAAGTGCAAATGACCATTGACAAAGCCTATAAGAAAGACGCCTTACAGGTTGCACATGACAGTATTGCTTCTTTTTTTTATGATGCATGTATACCCTTCAATGCAGTCAACCGCACATCTTTTGAAGTGATGTTGGAAGCAATTGGACAATTTGGCAGAGGAATCCCTCCTTCATACCACCAGATGAGGCTACCACTATTAGAGAGGCAATATACAATGACCAAAGAGTTGGAGCGTGAGCATGAAAAGCATGGGAAGTTTTATGGGTGTACTTTGATGTCAGATGGTTGGTCTGATAGGAGACAAAGAAATTTAATTAATTTCCTTGTCAATACTCCTGAGGGCTCCTTTTATTTGTACTCTATTGATTCTTCTTCTGCTATACACACTTCTGAATATATGTTCACTTGTTCTTGATGAGGTGATTGAGAGGATAGGGGCTGAAAACGTTATGCAGATTGTGACAGACAATGCAACCAACTATGTCAGTGCAGGGAAGAAGTTGATTCAGAAGAGGAAGCATTTGTTCTGGACACCGTGTGCGGCGCATTGCGTTGATCTGATGCTAGAAGATATTGGAAAGATGAAAAAGTATGCTCTTGTTATAACCAAGGCAAAGAAGGTGACTGCATATATTTACCAGCATGTCCGGTTGCACGACGCATTTGTGAAGAAGAGTAAGAACAATACTGAGTTGATGCGCCCTGGTGTAACTAGATTTGCCACTGCCTTTCTCACTTTGCAGAGCATGCTAGGCCACAGAGACACTCTATTTGCCTAGTTCAATTCAACTGCTTGGGAGGAGAGCAGTTGGTCTAAGACAAATGCAGGAAAGAAGGTGTCTGCAACTTGTCATTCTAGAGCATTTTAGAATGCAGTCCAAGATTTACTCAGATCTTCACAGCCTTTCATGCAAGTTTTGAGACTTGTAGACGCAGATGAGAAGCCCTCCATGGGGTATATTGCAGCTGCAATTCAGAAAGCAAAGGAGGAAATCAAGCTGAATTTTGCTAACAAGGAGAGGGATTACAAGCCTATCATTGATATTGTTGAGAAAAGATGGGCTTTTCAGATGTCTCGGCCTCTATATGTTGCTGGTTTCTTACTCAACCCGTCACTTTATTATGAAGCTAGGCGGAATAATGATCCAAATCTTGGCGTATATGATTCTGAGTTTGTTGATTGCTTAACAAAGATGGTTGATGATGTGCCAACTCAGGATAAAATTTCAGAAGAGTTAGATTGCTACAAGGAGGCTCGTGGGATGTTTGGCAAAGACATTGCCACTCGACATTGGACTGTAAAGACCCCACGTAAGTATTATTATTTTTTTAATTAATATTTATTATTTGCCTTAGATTGTTGACCTTGGTTAGTACCTAAAAGGCTAACACTTTATAATTGTCTATTTGTCTCTTAGTTGCTTGGTGGGATGCATATGGAGGGCAGACTAGAAAGTTGCAGTGGATGGCCAAGCGTATTTTAGGATTGTGTTGCACATCATCTGCTGCAGAGAGAGCTTGGAGTACCTTTGACCTTGTTAGTGGATTGCTATTTCACTGTTTTTAAATTCTAAATATTAATAAGTACATATAGACATATTCATATACTTGCAATTTGAATTGTATAGGTTCATACAAAGAGGAGGAGCAAACTTGAGGTCAAAAGAATGGATAAATTGGTGTATATTCAATATAATCGCCAATTGAATGAACGATTTCAGAAGAGGCGATTAGAGAATTCACAAAAGAGTTATGATCCTATTGCCCTAGATGATCTTAACTGGGGTAGTGAGTGGATGACAGGTGTTCCCGATGATCCTGTAGTTGCACAAGGGGTTCGATTGACTCAAGTTGATGTTGCAATGGGGGCAAGTGAATATCAAGTTGGGCCTAATAGGCCAAGGAGAGGTGTTGCTGGAGTGGGGACCAGTAGAGTGATTGATATGACAAATGATGACACAGTAGAGGAAGATGTGGAAGAGGACATAATGGAAGAGGACACTGCTCTTGGAGATGAAGATGAAGATGAAGATGAAGAAGAAGATGATGAGCAAGAGCAACAACCATTTGACTTTTAGTTTATTTTCATTAGCAATTTAGCATTTTTAATTTTATTTGAAATTTTGAATTCTGAATTTAAACATTATGCATTTGTGTTTGAATGAAACTTAAGTTAGACATGTTTTTATGTCTTTTGGATATTTGTGTTAAGACGATATATTATTATTAAGTTACAGGACATCTTTGTGTTAATTATTTAGCATAATATCACATTTGAATGCATCTTGCAGCAATTCAAAATTTATACAAGTTCGAATCAACACATGGTATGTCACTCTACATTCTTATTATACATGTTATATTTGTTTAATCATCATTTTTGTTATTTATAGTGTCATATATCAATCAATACCATAATATATATTTGTATATATATAATTACATATTATATACATACATATATATATGAAATTATTAGCCTAAAAAAACATACGACTAGTCGGCCTGGTCGGCCAAGCCAGCCAGCCCACCGACTGGCCGACTTGACAAGTATGATCCCACATACATAACGCGACACGAACGCGGAGACAGCAATGTCGATGTGGCAGTATCGATGTCTTCAAATCGTCTAAGAAGTGTAACTAATTGGAATTGGCGCAAAAGACCACAAACATGCATAACGTGGCATGAACATGTTGGACGAGGTGTTGAAGGGTCGTCTCAACACGTAGAAGTAGCATATGCAACTCGGAGAAGACATAACAAAGTAGCTTGATGAAGATAACTCTGGATGAATCCTTGCAGATACAAAATGTGCAGGCTAGAAGATAACAAACTTCAGAGAAATCTGAAGAAGTAACAATATGTCTCACCATTAACACAAGAGAGAACAAGAGACTGAATTAGTCGCAACAGCTCTTGCCCTGTCTCATGAGAACGCAACGAGAATGATCAACCGAAACGTCATCAACACCAAAAGGAACAAGAGGTCGGAATTAGCCACAACAACTCTTGTCCGGACATACAGAATGCGGTGTGAACACAAAAGGCTTGGTGTCAATGTTGCAACTGTGAGATCCTCCAACAGCGTCTGAAAGTGGTGGCCAATCTGGAATAAGCGCAAACAGCCAACTCATCGGAAAGAGAAGATGTATTGAAGAATACGAAGCTCCATGATGATAGCCTGGAATATCATCTCTCTCATCTCTTTTGTGTCTCTTTATATGCTCTCTCTCATGTTCTCCTCATACCCTCCTCTCTCTCTCTCATCTATTCCCCCACACACACCAATAACGACAAGAGTGAGTAGGTATGGAAAAGGGACATGATCCCCCGCATGTGGAAGACGTACACATAATGGACAGGAGGGTGGGAAAGGAAAACGTAAATGAGAGATGTAGTATCTACAGAAGAACAAAACAAAAAAGACTACCGAATGGAAACTCAATAGAAAGAGAAGCACTCTAGGAATGGAACTAGGTAGGAAAAGGAGTGACACTACCAGAATGGATCTCGGTAGAAAACCGATAGTCGGAGTAAATATGCAAAACAACCGAATTATAAGATTCAGATAGAGAAATTAAATGGATCTTTTCTAGACCCGAAAAGATATTTGTCAGGCCCTTAGGTCAACAACGTGTAGGGGCGGAGCCCCAGCCAAAAAAATTTGGGCTAGGTCAAAAAATAACAAGATCTGATTATCATCAAGTATTGGAGGGGAGACAGGCCTTTGGAAGACGTCATAACTGGAATTGGAAGTACTTTGAGTGCTTCTGACACACCGTGTTTGTAACTTGACACGACGTGTAACTTGCGAGGGGAGAGATGCAGACTCCTAATGACATGTCGTGTAGCTCCTTACAACACGTTGTATGGAGATCCTACACGCCATGTAGGACGTCAGAGGCATAAACCTGATTTCTGTCGACACGTCGTGTTGGATGTCAACATGTCGTGTAACTTGCGATTTGGGCGAACTAAAGATGGCAGACTTCTGCCGACACACCGTGTTGGTTGTCAACACGTCGTGTGACTTGCAATCTGGACGAACTTTTGCGTCGTCGAGTGAATTCTGGACTACTACATGCCGTGTTAGTTGGCCAACACGCCATGTAGGATGTCATTGAAGCACGATCTGATGGGAAATTGTGTCGTCAAAGAGACAAAGTACCCCGGGAAATAGCACCATGGGTCGACAAGAATTAGGGTGTCTTTTGTACTCCTTTGATTATGAAAAGTGGTGACACCTTGCTTGACCACGACTCTAATCTGGACAGGAATTAGCGTCGTTTAAGGTCTCAAGAAGAGGTGTAGAGATGGAGTGATGGACGGATGTCACTGGGCAAAAGGCGGTACATGGTGGCGCTTGCTAGAGACGATTGTTGGAGCGTAAGGTAAATCTGAGTTGGCGTGGCTGCTTCAATGGAGACGGCTACATACGGAGTTGAGTGACAAACTCAGGGAAAGTGACAACTAACAAACAGATCTAAACGGGAATTCACCGTCCAGAGACTCGGCTAGATTGAAAAGGATAAATGGTCGGGAATGATGTCGTCGACGCATAAATAAAGATCTATGTGAAAGGGGAAGATGATCCAACCATGGAGGCCAGGATATGCCTGACGGGCGGCCAGCCTAATCCATAGAGATGGTCGAGCATTCTCTTTGTTGCTCTCTTTCGGAAGGAGAGGCGGCGGCTAGGGCAGCATTGAGCATAGAGAGAGGAGAGGGAAGCGGAAGCGACGGCTAGGGTAAAATCTCCAGAGCTTGCTCTGATACCATGTAAAGAAGTGTATTTGTTGCATATTGATATGTACACCCCTGTCCTATATACATAGGAGAGAAGGCAATTACAAGGAAGCACAAGGAAGCAGACTAAACCCTAATGGGCCATGGGCTAACAAGCCCGTGTACATAATAGATTGATTAACCTATTAACTAAATAGGCTAATACTTTCTAATAGGATCGATATATAATTTATGTATATACATAAATAACCAAAACCAACTATACTCCTGCTTATACTCTATTCTGGAACTCGTTTTCCCATACACCGATTACTGCTTTTCAAAACACTAGTTTCAAATGTCTATTTCGACGGCGATTATGATGGTCCAAAAGCATAAATGTACATAAATTTTGACTGAAATATTGATAATTTTGCTCTTTTTGTAAATATTAATCCACATTAGATATCAAGTGCAACTTTAATCACTATATGCAACATATCCTTTCATTATGATCACTTGGATTAGTCTGAGTTCATTAAAGTTATCATCTTTAACTTCAAAATACAACAAAGTCATGAAATTTTACCAGGATGATCTACTTACATTAATACACCTAATTCAAAAATAATATCATGTGTCGGTATTCGATGGGGTGCTCCTACATGCGAGTGAAAGATACAACACCGCTTCAATGTGGATTTTGATAATGCAATCTAGACGTGTATATATACATATATATATGCAATAACATGTCATATCTTACAATTTACATTCATTTTAAGTGAAGAGAACAACATTTGTAAGATTTTTTTCAATTTTTTAATGAAAATTGCATATGGAAAATTTTGGTGATTGGGAGATCAGTTTCAATGTCTGGTAGAAAAGGAAACCAAAATTTGATCAAAATTTCACGATTTTAACCAAAATTTTGATCCATGGCTAAAATCAAAGTTATAAGTTATTTTGGGTTTTTCTGAATATGGTTGTACAAAAAAGGGCAAAATGTTTTTAATTTCAAACATATTTGCGTAACAAAATTACAAAAAAAAGACAATTTTAGGTTTACCAAAATTCCAGGCTTTGATGTATTTCAGGCTTTTTGAAGAAGGGTGCACCAAAAGCTAGTTAAACCAAAAGTCAAAATTTTGACAATTTCTACATTACGATGGCTTCCGAAAATCAGGTTTACTAATGAATCGAAAATTCATCTATCTCAACATCATTTTGGGTTTTGACTTGAGGACTGAATGTGTTGTTTGAAAATAAGTTTTTCCCTATGTATTAGCCTTAATGAGTTTAACAGATATATCTCAACATCTCCACACGTGTACATGCAAAGGGTGAAAAATGGGGATCCTTATTTTTGCTAGGGATGTAGTTTGTTGCATCCTACTTACGTCTCTAGGTTCACCAAGTTAGGGCTTTGCCAACATACCTTTGGATCGGGGCTAAGGAATCAATAGTAGGTACAAGGGAGAGGTACACTTAGTGGCCAATATACCTATGTCAGTTTATGATTGACATTAAATTATAGTAATTTCATGTTGGTAATTATTGTTAGTTCCAAATTCTTTGGAATCTTTTGGTAACTTAATGTTAGTTCTAAATTCTTCTCAAACTCTTTGGCGCACAAATTTAAAAGTTGGAACTGTAATGAAATTAAGTGGAATGTTAATTATAAATTTATATATGCATTGCTTTAAAAAACTTATTTTTTATTAAAATAAGCACCTTTTTTAATATATATATCACGTGTATGGTAGTGGCCTATGAAGCACGGACACTTCAAAAAAGGTGTTTGTACACGTAGCTGATATGTATTGTATACAAATACTTCGTGGATATTGTGGGACACATATTGGATACTTCTGAGAGGTGTCCATGTTGTATCAAACTAGTAAAAACTGAAAAGAAAAAAAATATCACCAAAGACACCAATCCTCTCTCAACCATTTTACTAAGTAGCACCTAATTCTTCTCCATTGTTTCTAGCTCCTACTTTTTCTAGGATTTCTCTTTTCTAACAATTACCTTGGCTAATCATGGTTTTTGGCTCCTTATTGCAAACCAATTCATTCACTACTACATTGTACTTGGGGATTCTTTCCCTTGTTGAGGTGCATGATCGTCACACTCATTCACCATTACATGGTATTTTTGGGCAAATTCACTAGTATCACATAGTTCACACTCTGTCCTACTGACAACTCTTGTTTTAAATTTTTTGTGTTAGATCACACACCTTCCAAGATACGTAATGTTCCTATGAGTTTTTGTGGTTGCCTAACTATATCATTTTACTTCATGTTTGGGATTTCACAGCTTTTAGTTATGTGCGGACTCTACTCACAAGTTTACCCATTATTAAACCAAGTGTCATAAATTATCACAATATAATGCTCTTCGATTAAAAACATATGTCAATCAATCTCAAGACTTCAGTCCCCGTCATGGATGGAATCACCAACCATATCTCAGATTTCATCTTGTAACACACAAAATGTGGACACCCAATTTTTTATCATCTCGAGTACGAGAAGCCTTGCTATTTGGATGCTTTGACTAAACCTATAAATCAATAATCATTCAACTCGAGAGTTACTAATTAGATTTTGGTCCAACAAACGAGTTCTTTGAATATATTTAATCAAAGCAAACGCATTCAGTCTGGCCCGAGGCCCCCATATCAATATACAACGGCATATGTCGAGAGCTACCTTGGGTCTTTATTTGATCATTCTGAGGGATCAAGTCATGTCACGATTTTCCAAAGTACTAATTATGTTCATTTCATCTTAAAATGTTAAATTGATCATGGATCTTTTGGTTAAACACATGCTTGGACACTCATAGGCTTTGGATTGGTCTTACCAAATTAGGGAGCCTTCACCTTACTAATATAGTAATATGATCATACATGGACCCACCAGACTCATTCTACTATATCTAGGTGTGGATCATATCTACACCTTGAGCAGAATTTGGACCCACATTAGACTAGGCTAAACCCTAAATTTTGACCCTAATGGATCTAGAACCCTTATAGGCAAAATTTAGACATTATCTAGATTGTATATCAAATTTGGATCAACACCAATTGGACCCTACAAATTTGGGTTTGTTAGGCACAGGTCCAATGTGGGCCCACCCCAATGTAGGCCCACACACACTTTCTAACAAATTTCTAGGAGCAAATCAGATTGCACCCAATTTAGTTAAGAATTGGACTCACGTCAGACCTCATAGACCTAAACATTCAAATAATCTCAAACATTGTCAACAACAACTAGGCACCTGACCAAAGCACATCCCTTTTGTACTCTTCGAAGAACACCTCATCTAGGCGTCAACTGAATTTACACTTGTGAGCGCCAAGCTAGATCAAGCCTCTTCTGGAGTTTTCTGGAAAGGAACCAATCGTATGTGTTTGCTTGTGCCCGTTGAACCCATGCCTTCATGCGCCATCCGAGACCATGTCAGTCATGAGAAATGGACAGCCACATGGCACTCAATCTCAAGAGATTGGGTGTCAATTTCGAGACATGCAGAGAAACCTCCACCACCACTCCCTCCACTAGAGAAAAGAAGACAGAACTATATTACAAAGGGGGTGACTGAGGAGACCAGAACAATAGAGGAGATGAAGAGAGAGATAAAGACTACTAACACTAATTGATCCTCGCACGACTCTGAGTGATGCCTGGAGGCACAAATCACACTGGCGCCTGCTGCTAGCCTCTCTTATTGATTATGACTGTCAAAAATTAGATTTGCACAGTAAAAAAATCCATTTGAGCGAGTCCAATTGGTGCTTGGATAACAAGGTGACAGAAACATTCATATCATATTCTACCTCATGGTTTGCATGTCCACCTTTTAGAAAATCCATGCAATGTTGTATCGACAAGCTGATCTAAGTACCGATTTAGTACCCTGACATGATCCATGATAGAGTTTGTCGATTTCATAATTTTATTTGCATTCCTTCCTAATTTTTTGGGTTTTTTGTCCTGATTGTTTTGGGGTTTTTTTGACAAAAACTTGTGACGATTCCAAATCACCTTCATATTTTTTATTTCTCACAAAAACACAAGTGATATAGGATGAATGCATGCCATTAAATTCATTTTGTCACGTAGACATTAATTTCTTGTTTTATGCTTTTGAGCTATTTTAAGTCGTGTAGTTTGGCCCCAAAATAGATACCACTCAAGTTGGTTATTAGTTGTAAACACCTCTATATAGGCCTTATATGCCTCATCCAAAAGTCAGGCTTGATGGTTAGAATATGAATATATTTTATCAGCACCAATTAAGTAGATAATTTAGGTTCAATTCTTGTTTATTGGTTCCACATTAACAAGAGTCGCGGAAAATGCAAAATATAGGGATATCATTTTCATAGATAATTATATTTCTAAGAATTGTTTAGCTATCTTATCATTGAGTTGAATGATTACCTTATAAAGCACACTAAATTATAAATTATATGTAAGATTAGCTCATATAGAATTCCAAAATGGAAGCCATTTAACTAATATATAATATTTACATAGAATATTTCTTAATGTAGACAAGCGTCAAAAGATAAGTGCCTTCAACAAGGGTCCCAAATCCCAAAAGTTAAAAAGTGATAACGAGATTTATCAGTGTTATCAAAATCATGTTGGATCGGTGGGTCGAACCAAGAATTGGTCACAAAACTGATACGGCTAGCCTCTAGACCCAACATCAGCCAAATAGCCGGCAAGATCCAGCTGACCAGTTAGTCCAACCAATTAATCAGTAGAACCGGTCCATGCAGCTAGCTGCTCGAGCCATAAGGGTCTCTGTGACATGCGACTCGTGCCTTGCTAATGGCCATATTTGAGAACTCCTAACATCCTTCAACACCCTTGCCCCCAACTGATCTAATACTTGTCATTTGTTACTATTGTTTGAATTAGTTAGGTTAATTAACTTAATTACTTGTCTTGTTATATATATACTACTCTTGCTGCTACTCAAAATGTTTGAAATAAATTGTTACTCCCTAAACATCTACTATAATGTCATTTTGAAATTACTCTACAAAGTACCAATTAACATAGTTTTAAAAAGTGGTATGTGTTATGCGTGCGGAGAGGTCACCTTATAGAGTATATGCGGTATGCGGGAGTATATGCGGAAGTATATGTGGTTTTGAATTTTTTTAATAATTAATTAGTGTGTATAAAGTAATCGCGCAATTGCATATTTAATTAGTACATTACATATTCATACCTTAAAATTTGAGATAGATTCAAATATAAAGTTTCAATAAAAAGCAAAGCACCATTTTAAATGCATTCTAGAATCATTTAAACATAAACTTCAATGAAGCATGCACAAATTGGTTTAACACAAGTAGATAACAATCAATACTAACCAAATCATACAAAAAATTTATGCATGTCCAAGAGGTCCAAAATAACAAACTTTTAAATAAGCATGTGTCTCGTGTACACAATATACAACGAAATAGTACATCAGGAGAATGTTTAAATAAAAATATAATAATCTAGTTTGGGCCGAGATAAAAAATGTCTATCTAAAAGTCGGTGGCTAATCGGCCTTATAAGCGGGTAAGTATATGCGGGCCGCTTATGCGGTCCATGCGGCCTTTTTTTGAAACACCGCCAATTAATACTCCTAACTTCGTCGTCTTTATTTGATTTTGACAGCCTTGGTTTTGGAATACGATTTAGATTTTTAGAATCTGTTTTGTTAATTCATATTTTGTACTGAAATTGAATATACGGCTATAAGTTGTACAATCATTACAAAGACACTGTTGTGCTCTGTGATGTTGAGGTTAACACTTGTTATATGGTGATATGGCTTTTTGTTTTCATGTTAATCTGAAGCAGTTCATAATTTGCTAAGACCTAGTTTGGCCGCCGTATTTCCGAGTTCCGGTATTTAATGCACAATATACACAGGAGATTAATAGTAACGGCTGTCCTGTTGTATTTGTTGGGCACCGTTGTGTATATAATTTAGCAGAAAAGCAGCAGTTGCAATTTGCGCCTGAATCGGCGGGCTTCCGGAAAGCCTCTTCCGTGCCAGCTTTCTCCTCCCGTGTCTCCAGTTTTGTGTACATTTGCACATGATGTAGAGCTGTCTGCTTTCCCGTCCCTCTACCTCAGATTACCAGGAAATGTATAACTATGCACACGACTACCAGCATTTTAAAAGTGAGTACCCAAACTAGGCCTAATTGTTTTAGCATATTCATATATATTACTTCTCACTTTTATGTCACCTGTCTGACTACTGTTTGGATCGTCCAACTACCGATTGGAACAGTTAAATAAGAATCAATCGCCTACCAGTTCAATTACTGATCTGGCCCTGATAACATTGAGATTTATTCAAGAACCGTGCACTACTTTAATTAAGAAAGGTCAGAAATTGGTTGAATGATCAACCATAACAGAGTAGTCTCACTTTCACGTAATTATTTGCACTTGGTTTTCCAACTTCAAAGAGATATTCATTCTATGTTTGCAAAATCAAAAATTCCTAGAATATTACTAAAAACAACTATGATGCTAGGATGTCATATGTAATACTCTGACAGCCCTATGATGAAAATAATGTAGCATAAAATTGCAGAAGAAATTAATATCCACAAAAATCTACTCCATTTTGTACAATGGGTTAAGACTTTAATTTCCCACAGTTTACGACTTCTACAGTACATCAAAGAAATATTGACTTTGTGAGGAGCTTCCAAAAAATTTCTAAACCAGAGTAGCATGCTTAATAAAATGGCATGTCGCCAGCTTATTGGTTTGTGGCATTTACTGGGTAACTGAAAGAATAAAAAAAGGGATCGGACATCACAATTTGTATACTTTGCCATGAATTAGAGAAGATCGTCACATCTCTATCGAGTAACCGTGCAATCCTAATGAATGCATTACAATACTTTTTAATGAAAATTCTTATAAATAAATCGTATATCATGAATTGGCAAAAGAATGGCACAGGGGACCATTAGAAAGATAGAACGTCGAAATTGGTTCAGTAACAAAGAAACAGATAATTCTAAAGAGGCAGTGGACAAATGAGGGTACATTGAGTTTAAAAGTTAAAATCACTTACGAATTGCAGGTACTCTGCAAATCCTGAGAAGACAAACTAGAGTTTGATGTAGCATTTTGAGTGGAAGATTGATATTTCTGAGCCACAGCTCCTAGCTGACTAACCTGCAAAATAGGTAACCCTGTTAGAAGCTATCTGAAATTGTAAACCAAGGCAAATACAATTTAGAAAAATGGCATAGAAACAAAGTCTTCATAAGAAATAAGTTGGTGAAATTTCATTGTATAATCAGATTACCACCTGAGGTACAATAAGTCTGCGAGGTATAAGCTCTTCATGACGTCTAGCACAGAATTCCCAAGAGCATATCTGAAATATTATGGGTAAAAGGATGAGGACCTAGAGGTATCACACTGGGCAGAAATAATAAATAAAGACCTGAGTGCAACCTTAAGATCTGAAGAAAAAACAATTCTTAGCTGCCCTTCCCGCACTACGCGGAGCTGTTCAAAAACACTTTCCTGGACTGCTTTTGCATAGTCTAGCACAATCTGACCTGAAGCATTATGATACTCACGTGGCATGTCAACATAAAGTAGTTCTTCCTGGGTACCACTGTCATACTTGATTTTCAACAACCGGGGCAAAACTTCAACCGTGGTTTCTGAGACAAATATACGGGACATATTAGCAATGGCTGACGCGACATAAACACTTTTGAAGGGCAAAGAAGCATAGGAGGAAACTAGAAGAGATCAAGAATCATACCAAAGCCACGACCTGGCTTCCGACTGCATATTTCACAGTGCCATACATCCTATACAGAGATGGAAAATACGCATTAATAACTAGAAACAGCTCCATAAATCAATTTCTTTACAACACTCTATTGAGACTTTAGTATGGGGAAACAAGGCAAACAACAAATTCACATGTGAGATAAATAAACAGCACTAGCTTGCATTGGAACGGACCTGAGGGAAAACACCATTTGTTTGCCTACTACTCCCGTACAAAGAAACACACCATCTTTTCTTAGCGTGAGGAGCAAAAAAGTCACTAACAAACTTCCTCCAAAACTCTATATTGTTATCCTATAATGAAGAGAAAAAGCATGTCAATTACCAAAATGCATCGGCCTACTGATAAATTATATATAGGAAGAGACTTACAGCTGGCCTGTGCTGCTGCTGGTACATATATTTAGTTAGACGCCGTGCACAAACTCCAGGCTCGTAACCAGCAGGTTTCACTTGAGACCTCAACGGGAGTGCTTGCTGTTGGAGCTGCTGCTGTAGCTGCTGCTGGGACCTTTGCGGAGGCAATTGCCGGAGAAGTTGCTGTTGCTGCTGCTGCTGCTGCTGCTGCTGCAACTGCAATAGACGCTGCTGCTGCAAAAGATTCATTTGTGCGACGGCCTGAGAATTCTGTCTAGACAGCTGCAACAGTTGTTGTTGCTGGTGCTGTTGTTGTTGTTGCTGCTGTTGTTGTTGCTGCAGGAATAGGGCGGGATCGGAATTCTGGTTAGGTTCCAGTTTCACTGGACCAAGAGCCCTCATGGCGTGTAGCTGCTGAGGTTCCAGCTTGACGGAGGCCAGGTTGCGCAGTGATTGATACTGCTGCTGCAACTGTTGCTGCTGCGAGGGCCCGTTCGAATCAGATGAACCCAACTGCTGCTCCATCTTAATGTTAGGAACATTGCCCATTCCTGCTCTCATCTGCTGCTGGGCCTGTTGTTGTTGTTGCTGCTGCTGCTGCTGGGCGTTAGAGAATTGCTGCTGGAAACTCTGAGTCGCCTCCATCTGTTGAGCCTGCTGTTGGGCGTGCTCAGACGCCATGTTGTTCCCGGGATTCTGGACAATCTGCTGTCCCTGGGATTGACCAGAAGAGGAAGCGAAAAGGAGAGGATCAAGTACGCCCGAGCCAGCCATGTCCATCCCACTGCCGCCGCCGCCACCACGCTGCTGCTGCTGTTGGAGGTTCATCGCCTGAGCAGCAAGGCCAGACCCAGAAGAACCGGCCGGAACCCCATTGCCGAAAGAGTGGTTGAGAAGCGAGGAGGCGTTGCCCAAAAGACCCATGTTGTTGATATTGCCGGCGTTACCCATCCCGGCGATGCCATTCATGTTGCTCCCAAATTGGGTGCGAGGTGAGACGAGGGACGGGAACGACTGTTGAGACATATTCCCCGCCTGCCCACCTGGTGCCATAATGCCGGGGTTTCCTCGGAGTAGGGAGGGGTTGACCGGCTGCGGCCCTCCCCCAGGGCCCTGCGGGCCGTTGGGAACCATCTCTTCTCAACTGCAGCTACGCAGTAGGGCAGCGACTACGGCGCCTTTTGCCTCTTGTCCGGGAAGTAGCCACTGTTGACAAAGCAGAGGAGGAGAAGAAAGCGTCAAGTTCATGTTCGACTATGGCATGCCCACCAACGACTAGCTGACTACTCACGCTCACGAGAAAGGGAGGAGGGATGGAGAGAGGGAGAGAAAGAGCGACGAAATCGTGGAAGGGGGGAGAGTCAAATACACGAGGTTTCTGTCTAGGAGGAACATTCCCTAGATCCGGAACCGCGACTGGAACCCAGTCATGTAGAAGGGAAACAACGAACAGACTAGATCCGCGGCGAGAGAACAGAGAGACCCAGAGGTGTACTACCCCCAAGCCTGGCGGCTGTTCCACTGCCGATTGACGAAAGTCGGTGAAACAACAGCTCTAGAAAAGGAGACACATTTTGGAGAAGCCAGGAGAGACCAGAATCCTTATGGAGGATCCCGTAGTGAGAGGACCAGAATCCACAAGCTGCGCGCAGCAAGTGATCCGCCTTCATCAGGCCCAATCTCCGGGCTTTAACCAATCAACAGCGGAAAAGCAAAAATCGACAATACGACATCTTTGAAAGGAGAAAGGAGGAGAAAAAATACCACCTTTTGCACCCCGTCCCCGGCCCCGGAACAAAAACCGAAAACGGTCACTGGTGCGCTCGAGGGGAGCGCAATCCGAGCCGCGAGCTCTACCGCTGATCTTCAGCCCCGCCGCAATTCCAGAGAGACGCTCTAGCGCCCGCCGGGCCCGGCCCAAAGCCGCCTTTTGAGATACACTCGCCGCGAGCGAGCGCAAGAAGCGAAGTGAGCAAGAATAGATGCAGGGAGGAACTTGAGAGAACAAACGGAGGGTGGGGAAGTAGACACCGGGAGGGAATCCAACCGGGCAGAAGAACAGCACTAGCAGCTACTTACGTAAGCCGCCGTCGCCCGGCTCCTCCAGCAGAACAGCAATCCAGTTCGTCCAGGCTCTGAATCATACCCGGCAATTCAGCAGCGCGCCCGGCTCCGCCGCCAGTGGGAGCTGTCCCTCTCTCTCTCTCTCTCTCTTCCCCACTCCCTCGCTCTCACTCCTCCGCTCACCCTTATCGCTGCTGCAAGTCGCTGCTGCTGCGACCCCTCTGCTCCCTCCCTACCGCGATATTTTTTTCTACTAGTCCTACCACTATATCATTCCTTCCTCTTCTCAACCAGCGCAGCGCAAAGGGAGGGAAAGGGAGGAGAGAGAAAGAGAAGGGAGGCGGGGGCGAAGCGAAGCGGAGGAAGAGAGAGAAATCGGGGGTTGTGTGTCCTTGCGGACGCCAAAAATCTATTGGATTTGCTTGAATCGGCTCATTCTCTTCACCTCTCTCCTCTTTGCTTTTTCTCCCTTCTCTCTAGATCCCCTCTCTCCGATATCCTCTCGGCGACTCGCACCCGTCTGCTCCCTGGACCTGTCCCCACCGTCCCTTCTCTCTCTTCTCTCCTCTCTCCTCTCTCCTCTCTCTTGATAATAAGTCAAATGGTTTCGGGTCTCTGGCTCAACCCTCTTGTTTATGCTCATGCTTCATGATTGATGATGATGATCACGATGATGTCGGCGCCACATCCATGCGCATAGATCCATGTATTATCGAGTATAAAGAGGCGTATAAGAATGTTTGATGCAAAATTCCCTTTCATGTTTATCTTGAGTTTGCCCTTCCTAGATATATGTTTGCTGTTATTAGATAACGATATCCTGGAGTTTAATATCTAGAGATTACTTTGTGATAATGTTATCCTGTTAATTTGATTTCGTTATAAGGCTATCTTGCTCATTGAATTTTTGCCTAAACATATACATTATTTCGGATTCACTCTGCCGAAACAAATACATTTCTCCGATTCATATACGTCTTGAAAACGCAATTACCGTTAGATATGTGGTTGCTACCTGTATATATACTGCCACATTTTTCACTCCTAAAACTTTTGTATTCTTTATATGTAGGATCACATATGACTCTTGTATCTCGGGGTCCAAGGAGAGGGTATGTTCACTTCTTTGATGGATATGGTGACCACAACACACGAGCGCCAAGCCTCCCCTATCCTCGCCAGGCCGAGCTCGTAACTCGTGGAGTGTCTTCTTTTTGTACTATGATACAATTACATAATTAATTATTAATTTAAGCAATTAATTCTTTTCCAAACGTATTTATTAATCTTAACGGGAAAGTATCTCTTCACAGATTTTTTCGCAATATATACAAGAGCGACCGAGTGGTCGCGTCTTAATGGGAATAAGATTAAATGACAGGTAACGTTATAAATATGACTCTGGTCATTACGGTTAAACACATCTTTCGAGCATACTGCCGTCAACGTTCGAGTTCGTATTTGGCAAACTCTAAAGTCGGATTCTTCTGTCATCGTCGCTTCTGTGGTGCTACGTGGAGATTCTCTTGTGAGCGTGACGAGTTCGTCCATCCTCTCCTTTCTGAGACGCGAACTGTCAGGCGGTGGTTCCTGCAGTCGTTGGGCTATGTTGACTCAATGTCTAAATTGACTAAACCCTTATTTTGATGATGACAAAACCATTCCACTTATTTGTGTTTAATGCCTCTACTTGAGTGATTTCATATTAGGTAGACACACTCGAAATGCCCTAATTTGCGCATATCAAATTGGAAAGAAGACAAGTCAAAGTCAATACAAGTGCATGTTTTTGCAATATGATGTAAATCCATTAGAATCATGTTGTAAATCACTTGTAATGATTGTATGACTTGTAATTAAGTTTAGAAAAAACCAGGAGCACTTAGATCGAATATTTAAGCACTCAAAAGTCATTTTCCAAAATTCACATCAGGTTGTTCATCGGTCGAGTTGCAAATTTGACCGATCCTGAATGGATCTTGAAAATGACTTTTGATCAGTCAAGTTTACACTTCATAGAACTCGACCGATCCCTCTACTGATCAAAACTGATTTAAATAAATCAGTCGAGTTACCCCAGGACAAACTCGACCGATGACCTAAATTAGTCTTGTCTCTTAGTGGGATCGGTCGAGTTACCTTTATAGAAACTCGACCGATTGCACTGTACGGAAAAATGCAGAAAAATATTTCTAGTCGTTGTGGAGTTGCAACAAGTGGAAATATATTTGTTGCAAGTCACAAAGCGACTAGTTTTCGTTCTTAAGTGTTCCCAGAGGCTAAGGGGCATCCCCAGCTATAAATAGGACCCATTGGGCTTTATTCCAAGATTGAGCATTCAATGTAAAACTCTATGTGAGGTTCATATTCTATTGTTAAGTGCTTCCTACAGCCTCCTCTCTCTCTAAGCTTAATCACTTGCTACATTCGTTAGAGTGAGTAGGAAATCTGTAAGAGAGCTAGTTATATATGTATATTTTGTGAGGCTCTCACTTCCACCACCTCCTCATCTCTTTTTTCAACCATGAAGATGAAGGTTATCTCTCTTGACCAAGAGAGGTGAATAAGAACAAGGGAAGGAGTCCCTTGGTGAAGATCAAGGTTGAAGACTTGGAACAAGAGTGGGTAAACTCTTGGTGAAGGTAGAAGACTCCTTGCTCAAGTGGGTAAGTCCTTAGTAGAAGCTTCTCCGAGTGAAGGTGAAATCAAAGGTAGACTGGGTAATCCCTGCAAGGCTGAAGACTTGTGCAAGAGTGGGTAAGTCCTTGGTAAAGACTGAAGACTCATTGTAAAGTGGGTAAGTCATTGGTAAGGTTGAAGACTCTTTGTATTGGATAGGTAAGTCCTTTAGTGGTCATGTATTGTAAGTCTTATGAATAAATATAAGAGTGCAGCGGTTAAGAAATCCTAGAGGTTGACCTCTCTAGGTAGCAGACTGACTCACTTCTAGTTTGAAGTGTGGAACCACTCTACATAGTTTGTCATTTGGTGTATGTTCAATCTCTCTCCTTTGGTATGCATATTTTGGTTACACACAAATTTCGTATTTAACAACCTTATCTTGTGATATATCTTGAAGGTCTAATGAATTTTGTTTAAGTGCATTCAACTCTATTCACCCCCTTTTTAGAGCATCTAATCACCCATTTAGGATCCAACATGTTGTACTGGTAGTGTAAGTCGTTCGTCTGCATCGTTCGTCGTCAAAATGAGTGAGATAATTTCTTCTCCAGGTTCGTGACTAGGTCGACTAGGAGAACGGTGTCTATCTAGAAGAGTTGTACGAAACTGAATTCTTTAAGTATATCACATTCTTTTTTCAACGATCTAATTTGATTCTTAACTTTATTTATTTTTTTTCTTCATGTATTGGTTTATTCTACATTTTCTTATCTAGATCAATTTGAACTGTTAACCTAATTGCCATGTCGTGCATGTAACCACGTAATTAAAAATTAACAACAATAAGTGTCCGGTTCAGGTAGGTAAACGGTTTAACAGCCTTAGGCCTAGCTTGTAATTTATGATTTGCCACGGTTTTAAAATAACAACCGTTTAAAATGTTTTCTTAACTGATACAGAAGAAGAAAAAAGTAGCGAGCCGGTTCCAATTTGGTTCGCGTCTGTTTGAGTGGTGTCAACCGGGTTACGGAGGGGGTGCCAGATGTAATTCGTATTGCCATAATGAGAGTTAAGATTCGTAATAACGTTTTTATGTGTCGTGATGTGTTAAAGTAATTTCTATTCTGAACGATTTAAAAGGTATGTGTTCCAAAAACGACAACAGAATAGGATGACGTGGAGAATCTAGTGCAGGATCATGCCGGGCCACCTGGATGTTGGAGAGCGGGTGCATCGCTTCATGGGTCGGTGACCATGGTCAGATGGAAATGCGCTGGCCTAGCGGTATCTAATTTCAGCCGTGTGTTATTTATACAGGTGAACACACACATGCACATGTACGTGATATATAAAATTTATTAGAAATATGCGGGGAGGTGACTCGTCTGTAAAAAGGTCTCTACGGTAAAAAATATTTGTGTTGGTTGTTTTAAAGGAGATAATCAAAGAACCATTTCCGTGAAATGGAGAGAGAAATACAAAATTAAAGATAATAAAAGTTAATATGAGAGTGTGAAAATAAATATTTGTAGGAGCAAAATTCCTTGAAAAAATGAGAAAAGAGAGTGAATCAAGGAGAGTGCAGCATCAAACTCGTTCTTTTTATAGTAGTATAGATTTAGAAGCGGTTAATGGAAGGTGATTTACACTACGTTTGGTACACATTACAACAAGTTTAGTTGTCACGGGTAAAATAACCACTGGTATGTTAACTTTGTGTAGGATAATTGTTGTTTGGGACAACGGTAAATAAATTAGTCGGTAAAATGTCCATTGTTTGGTATACAAACAAGTAATATTTCTTTGTCTAGATAAAATCCATTATGCCCCACCGTTAGGTGTATTGAATACTCTGTTACGGGGGTCCAATTGGAAATGAATGTTCTCGGCATGTTAACTTTTTCTCTGCCGCAATGATTCTAAGCGGCAGATTATCTGATAAATTTCTGGTTAAGTAGTCCTCGCAGCATGCTATTTGTCTTGTAAACGACATTGCAGACAATGGGTAACATATCGCGCCTAATTTAATTCTCGTGCCGGTGCAATTCCGGTAAAACAAACGATGTCTTAGTGACTAGTGTTAACAGTCGGCGCCCACTTCCATGACCGGCTGACCCCCATCCCAACAAATCCCCATTAGATTGGGCATTGATATTGTTGTACGAAATCATTTCTCTCGAAAACATAGTAGGTTTCCTTTTCCCCTCTTCCCTCAACTCCCTCCCACCCCCATATCCAATCCACCACCATTTGCCTCTTCCTAGATAGCGAGGATTTGTTGCACCTAGTTTTAGAAGGGAGTAGGCTACTCCTTACCTAATATGTTTACGTGTATATGCAGATACACATTATCGGCTTTGATTGGTTTCAATATAGGTGTGTCACCGCTTGGAATAAGGAGCAGCGTACTCCGTCTTATACCGGGAACAACAAATCCCATGGCATTCCTACATCCTCCATCAACTACATGGCATCACATTTGAACAATGTTCATGGCTAATTTGGTTGGATGTAATCCCAGGTGCAGTTGTGTGAGTTCACAATGTAAAAATATACACCAAGCACACACATTATCATCTGAGTACTCTACCAAACATGCCCTCATCATTCTGGCATGGCCTAGTAAGTACACCCCTATTGCTTCTCTTTAGTACGCCCCTTGACATCGTCTTGCCTTGTCGGATGCTAGGGTAGCTATCTTTGATGTTGATCTACTTCTTCCCAAGCTCGTCTTACCCTTAGGGCAGTTATCACTCGCCATTTGAGACATATTTCGTCCTAGAGAAGTTCCAGAGCAAGAGGAGGGCGATTTTGGGGTGGAAGTAGAGGTTTCTTGGGAAAGAACCTCCACTCTCTACCATTTCTTCTCCAAAAGGTGCATCAGAACTTTTCTTCTCACTCAAGCTTCTCAGGAGGGAGGATTGTCCGAGTTGAAGCAGCTCCAAGGGTGGAATTTCATCCTCTAACTGGAGTTCTAGTTCCCCTTGACTTCACCTTTGGTTCCTTTAGCTTTTTCTTCTCTTTAGCTATGCAAAATTCTGAAAATTCTGCTATGTGTCTGTGTTTCTCCATTATGTGCGAGTAGAACCTTCTTCTTGGGCATGGGAGTACTCTCCCATGCCATTGCTCATGTGAACTCATAATTTATATTGAATGCTAGTTAATTTGCTTCTTCGTGGGTGCTTGCGATGTTTATTAGCTTGTATGCTTGGTTGGACACTATTTATACATGTTTTATGCTTTCTTGTGATTCATGAGAGAATGTATGAGAAAGTAGGGAGTAAGATCTATGGAAATATGCTCTTGACCATGGGAGTGGTTGAAGAATGTTGAGGGTTTATGGTTGTGTTTGAATCTAAGCATAGACACAGAAGTGTTATGCAAAGATGAGAACCATCTCATGTCGCCAGGAGGCACATTATGATGACAACCTCCTTGCAAGTTAATGGCATACCTTAATTTCGTAGTTAAACATGATGTGATGGTGTGGTGGTGAAATCTTATGTCCAAGACTTTGTAAAATCTGATTTCAGCCTTTAAAGTTTAGCCCCTTTGTTGCTTGCTTATTTTTTTCTAGTTTATTGAAACCAAACTCAACCTTTATAACTCGACTTAGGTTGATGAAAATTAGCAATCTTGTGCCTAGCTAACCTAGCTCCTTGTGTTCGACACTCGACTACAATGGATCCCATACACTTGCGGGTGATTGACGAGTTGAGACTTTCTTTTAAAATTCCAACACTCATGACCTGCCCAAACTTCATACCAAAACTTGTTGTTAGCAGAACTAAGGCACAATGCAAGCTTCCATTGTAGGAGGTTCCCCGACAAAGTTGAGACAATGTGAATAATGTTCATCATCTTTGTAGTAAAAAAGTCTCCAAGAACGGGGATACATCGATTACTACTAGTTCAACCTAGGCCAGGATCTAAACACGCCTATTGTACCTTTATTAACATGTTTTGGTTGATATGTAGTTGCTATGAGATTATTGTCATCTATCCTTTTATTGGAAAGCCAATTTTGTTTCACCAACCCCTTCATTATGTATACCTCGTCGGCCATCATGATAGTCCGATTCACACTGTCAAGCCTTGTCTAAGGAGCGGAAAATGAGAGGGGGTCCACTCGCTTACTCTAAGTGAATAATAGAGAACCATCCAATGTCAAATTTGATAATAATTTTTCAAAAAGGATGATAAACTAAATTCCAAGTATGTATCGTATCTATAAATAGAAAATTAGGGTGTTGCAATGTGCAACTTGTGAGAGGAGCAATGTGTCACCTCTCCTTTTATAATAACATAATTGGGAGAATTACATAAGAGTCAAACAGGAAAGAAAAATAGAATAATGAAATACTAGGAATATAAAATAACTATATTAGCACGCCCCCTCAAGTTAAAGACACTACTACAGAAATGACCTATAGCGTCACATACAAAACCGACACCAAATGATACAACGTCGGATTAAAATGACAACTGGCACCTATATGTGAAGGCTGACCGATTTACAAAAGATACGAGTATCATTTTTTCTATAACGTCGGTTTTTTGACAAAAAAACCGACGTCCATAATCACCTGTGAAATACAATTTTTCAGGGAAAAATATTTGCCTCCAAAAATTTCCAAATCATCGTCAGTTTTATAACCACTGATGAAAAATGTTCCGCGCCAAGACCCACAAAACTAATTGGTCGTCGAATGTTTCTCAAAGAACTGATGACTAAATATCCTTTACGAGGCAAAATTTATTCCTATATTTGTCGTCTGTGGCGTAAAATAACCGGCGCCAATATGTGTTGTAAGGCGTCAGTGTAGTTTAATAACCGACACCGATTGGTAACTTAATAGCACCCGCGCGGGCGAGAGCCAGATTGAGTCTTCACCTAGCTAGCCCTATTTAGGTCTGGCAATTTTTCTGCCGCCTCCCTTCTCTACTCACCGGCTGCCTACCGCTGTTTGTCACCGGCCTCACCTCTGCACGCGCCGTCAGTCGCTGCCACCACCTGCTCTCGTCGCCGCCACCACCGCCGGAGCAGCTGCTATCCAGTCGTCAGCCTCACCACCTGCTCCCGACTTCGCCACCACCTGCTCTAGGCAGAGCGAGACTCTAGTCACCTTCATCTGCTCCAGTCATCGGCCTCACCTCCGCATGCGCCGTCAGTCGCCGCCACCACCTGCTACCGTTTCCGCCACCACTGTCAGAGCAGATGCTATCCAGTCACCAGCCTCACCACCTTCTATCTTCATCTGCTCTAGTCGGCGGCCTTCATCTGCTAGCCACCACCGCCAGAGCAACTGCTATCCAGTCATCAGTTTCATCTGCTCCGGTCGCCGGCCACCTTCATCTCCTGCCCGACCACCTCCGGCCACTGCCACCACAGCCTGCTCGATCCACCAGTGTGGTGAGTGGTTAATTAATCTGTACTAGATTTGAACTTAGGATTAATAATGACACCATATAGTTGATTACTATTGAATAATTAGGGTTAATGATGCATTGATGAACTTAATTAATTATATTTGTGCTTAGTTTCTCTAAGATTGTGTAGTTGATTAATATTAATTAACCAGGGTTGGTTATGCATGAATGAATTTAATTAATTGATAGTGCTTTCTTTATTTCTTTTTTATGATGATGATGCTCCAGTCGCCGCCACTGGCCACCACCTGCACCTCCTCTCCTTCACCTCCAACGTCAACCACCTTCACCTCCAGCCCGACCACCTCCACCTCCGGCCACCGCCACCACAGCCTGCTCGATCCACCAGTGCGGTGAGGGGTTAACTAATCAGTACTAGATTTGAACTTAGGATTAATGATGCCACCATATAGTTGATTACTATTGAATAATAAGGGTTAATGATGCATTAATGAACTTAATTAATTAAATTTTTACTTAGTTTCTCTAAGATTGTGTAGTTGATTAATATTGATTAATCAAGGTTAATGATGCATGAATGAATTTAATTAATTGATAGTGCTTTCTTTCTTTTTGATGATGATGATGATGACGACGATGACGATGACGACGACGACGACGATGATGATGATGATGATGATGATGATGATGATGCTCTAGTCACCACCACTGGCCACCGCCTGCACCTCCTTTGCTTCACCTCCAGTGCCGACCACCTTCACCTCCAGCGCCGACCACCTTCACCTCCAGCCCGACCACCTCCACCTCCGGGCGTTGCCACCACAGCCTGCTCGATCCACCAGTGCGGTGAGTGGTTAATTAATCAGTACTAGATTTGAACTTAGGATTAATGATGACATCATATAGTTGATTACTATTGAATAATTAGGGTTAGTGATACATTAATGAACTTAATTAATTAGATTTGTACTTAGTTTCTCTAAAATTGTGTAGTTGATTAATATGGATTAATCAGCGTTAATGATGCATGAATGAATTTAATTAATTGATAGTGCTTTATTTATTTCTTTCTTTCTTTCTTTCTTTCTATCTTTCTAATGATGACGATGATGATGATGATGACGACGACGACGACGATGATGATGACGCTCCAGTCGCCGCCACTGGCCACCGCCTGCACCCCCCTGCTTCACCTCCAGCGTCGGCCACCTTCACCTCCAGCCCAGCCACCTCCACCTTCGGCCACCGCCACCACAGCCTACTGGATCCACTAGTGCGGTGAGTGTTTAATTAATCAGTACTAGATTTGAACTTAGGATTAATGATGCCACCATATAGTTGATTACTATTGAATAATTGGGTTAATGATGCATTAATGAACTTAATTAATTAGATTTGCACTTAGTTTCTCTAAGATTGTGTAGTTGATTAATATTGATTAATCATGGTCTATGATGCATGAATGAATTTAATTAATTGATAGTGCTTTCTTTATTTATTTCTTTCTTTCTGATGATGATGATGTCGATGATGATGATGATGATGATGATGATGATGATGACGACGACGATGATGATGATGATGATGATGACGATGATGATGATGATGATGATGATGATGATGATGATGATGATGATGATGATGATGATGATGATGATGACGACGACGACGACGACGATGATGATGATGCTCCAGTCGCCGCCACTGGCCACCGCCTGCACCTCCTCTGCTTCACCTCCAGCATCGGCCACCTTCACCTCCAGTTCGACCACCTCCACCTCCGACCGCCGCCACCACAGCCTGCTCGATCTACCAGTGCGGTGAGTGGTTAATTAATCAGTACTAGATTTGAACTTAGGATTAATGATGCCACCATATAGTTGATTACTATTGAATAATTAGGGTTAATGATGCATTAATGAACTTAATTAATTAGATTTGTACTTAGTTTCTCTAAGATTGTGTAGATGATTAATATTGATTAATCAAGGTTAATGATGCATGAATGAATTTAATTAATTGATAGTGCTTTATTTCTTTCTTTCTTTCTTTCTTTTTGATGGTGATGATGATGACGACGACGAAGACGATGACGACGACAATGACGACGATGACAACGACGATGATGACGATGACGACGATGACGACGACGACAATGACGACGACGATGATGATGCTCCAGTCGCCACCACTGGCCACCACCTAAACCTCCTCTGCTTCACCTCCAGCACCGACCACCTTCACCTCTAGCCCGGCCACCTCCACCTCCGACCACCGCCACCACATCCTGCTCAATCCACTAATGCGGTGAGTGGTTAATTAATCAGTACTAGATTTGAACTTAGGATTAATGATGCCACCATATAGTTGATTACTATTGAATATTTAGGGTTAATGATGCATTAATGAATTTAATTAATTATATTTGTACTTAGTTTCTCTAAGATTTTATAGTTGATTAATATTGATTAATCAGGATTAATGATGCATGAATGAATTTAATTACACTATTTTAGCAAAACAGTTAGCAACTAAGAACTAAGCTAAGCACTAAGGCAAGCAAAACCTAAATTAACCCTAACTAGCAAGACTAGGCAATTAAATTGAAGGAAGTAAAAGCAACTAAGCTATACTAGAATTAACTAAGAAACAAGGCAAATTCTATAAGAATATACCATATACTACTAGTTGGAGAACTAGGGTTAGGTGTTATTCTAATAGGATTTGTCAAGTCTAGGTCCCTAGGGTACTAACAGGAAACCCCGCATACACCCATAAGCTCTATTTTCGACATTCAAAACTGAAAGACGGAGTACTAAAAAGTAGTGTGGTAAAAGGAAAGAGCATACAGAACAAATTGTTATCGACTTATGAAACTAGACAACTCAGAGGAGAGGGGAGAGGCAACCCCACCTTCATTTTCTTACCGGTGGTTGAGGTCAAGAAATGGTAGCACAGAGAGAAGAGAGTGGAGCTTGAAGTAGGGAGAAGCGAAAAGGGCTAGAGAGATTGAGGATGTGACTGGGTGAAGGCTCGATGTGTAGGAGTGGGAAACATGAAGAATGTGTAGAGAGGTGAGAGAGAAATTTCGACGTTGGTACTTGTGCCCGCGTCGGTGGAGGTTGACTGTTGGAGGTTGCCAGACACAGAACGTATTACTCGAGTTCAAAGTTGGTGCATGCAAGCCAAAGCAACATACAAGCACAACTCTCACCTCTACCCATGACCACTGCTGAATACCAACCACCTCTCACGCCTCAAGCACCACTTAGGTATGGTGTAATTCTAATAGGACTTGTCAAGTCTAGGTCCCTAGGGTAAGTGGTATGGTGGGAGGAGGGTAGGGGTGGGGTAGGGTGGAGGGCCAGGGGAGGGTGAGGGGTGTGGTAGGGTGGGAGGAGGGCAGGGGTGGGGTAGGGTGGAGGGCCACAGGAGGGGGAGGGTGAGGAGGGAGGGTTGTGTGAGGAGGGTAGGGGTGGGATAGGTGGGAGTAGGGTAAGGGTGGGATAGGTGAGATGATGATGTTCACCTCATGCCCAAACATGGTATCAAAGTAATGGAAATATGTTCATTACAAATCATCCTCCCCCAACATGGTATCAAAGTCACATTTTAATCCCAAACAACCCACCAAGAGGGGCTTAGCTACACATGATCAAGGAAAACACAAAAGCAGAGGGAAGAAGGAGCTTTTATTAGTATCTCTTACACGGTGCCCTAGTTTGACATATATTGTAATGACCCCACCTCCCGGTAACCCCTAATTAAGGGAGACCAAAAGGTCAGAGTCGTTAGCCCAATTTTCCGGATCAATGGTTCGACAAGTAATCAATAATAATTACTAAATTCTACCAAAACTATAATGAAAAGTTGGAATAAAATAAAACTTTGCATATTTTTTTTAAAAATCTTGGATTTATAAACTACTATCCACAACACCAGTCTATTCTAACTAATCCTCCTTGCACTTTAATTCATTTCTTCACATTGTATCAATTTACTATTTGTCCTTTTTCATTTCGTATCTAAAACGCCGAAAAACAAAACGTCAGTCAGCATAAATGAATATGTTGGTACGTGGGGGAAACAATAATTGTTCAATTAACTGTAACAACATATTGCAAGCAATTATGGTTTAGCAAGAAAACTTTACACTTTAAACATAACTACTCCATCCATACATACCCTAACCTCTGCGTTGTCCCTGATGGGTAGCCCAATCCCTAACTCTTGATATGCTAAAGAGTCGCATGGCACTACCCATAGGTAGCCCAATCCCTAACTCATGATAACCTAATGGTCCTACCTAACAGGTAGACCATGTACTAGGTCATCCTTTTCATCATTAGCAAAGCCACAGAGGAGGACCAGGATCTGAGCTAGTTGTGTACACATATTTATGGTGATAGTCATAGTCACTTTATAGTTGCATGAAATAAAAGTCATCCAAGCAGTTATTTTCAGGAAACCAATAAAATATTTAGGAATTACTGTGAAACTAAAGCGATTTAACCATAAGCGTAACCACATACCTGATTCATAGCAACTTGATGTCCAAGCAAGAATAATCAAGAACATTCAATCAAGCAATCAACAATATCCTAAAATTAATGCATAACATCCATGTGTCATTGTTTTATTCAAAACATCCTCAAGATTGACTTGGATTCCACCTTAGGATTTCTAGGCCAACTTTAGGGTTTTATTAGGGTTTTAGCCTTCATAAAGCTTTTATCACTCTTAATGCCCCTTTTAGATCACAAACCCTAATTTCAACATCATAGGCACAATTGAATGTCAATTAAATCTAATATGTCTCTTTTATACTAAAACTACCATATTTATCCTTTTAAGTCATGTCAAGATCATTAAGCCCAATTATCATCTTCGGTTTCTTTCGAATTGACAACTCATATATCATTATGGTCTAATTCACATATAAGCTCTATTTATCACTAATTCCACATTTATCCTCTAGAAAACCCTAATTATCAAATTAAGGGTATTTATCCAAAATTAGGAACTTTTATACTTAAAATATCTTAGAATCATCAAATCTCAGTTCTATTCATGGATTTGAACAATTAAAGCCATTAAGAATCATAATTACTAACATTAGGATTTCAAGGCCCATTAAAGCTTATTTATGTACATGGAACCCTAAATTAATCAAACTATGCATAAAGATCATCCTTTTAGATCTAATTTGTCCTTTTTATAATCAACATGTTAATATCAACTTAAACCACCCATAATACCTTTATCAATCTCAGTAACATCAATATTAGGGTTTCTTAATCATAAATGCATTAAAGTTAACAACTTTAGTTACTTATCAAATTGTAAGAGGAATTAGGCTTCAATTATATTTTTATTGTATTCTACGCATTTTTTTATCAACTTTCATATATAATCTCTCATTATTGGATAATCCCCCTATTAGTTATGATTTTCACAAGATAATTACCTTTAAGCCAATGATAGCGCACCACGTCGGCACTATGGCCCGCTATTCTCTTTTCCACGTGGACCTGTTTCTGCAAGTAGAGCTTCGCCACAATAGCGGCACGCTCCATGCGAGTAGGGCACCAAGCCAGGCTGCAAAGATGCATCTGCCCCATGCGCTCTCACCTTGGGCCATGCACACTCGAAGGCAAGGAGGTCTTTTCCTCCTTTTCTTCTTCCTCCTTCCGTTCACTGCTCTGTTTCGCACACCAGTACCCCCACTCGGTCAACCGGTGAGTTGACTTCGAGTTTTCGGCCCTCCCAGCGCCAACGGAGGGCAGCCTCACCTTCGCAACCCTCCTCCGGACACACAGAGCACTTGAATTGCTCAAATGGCGACTGGAGCAGATGGGGCGGGGTCGAAGTCCCCTCGGTGAAGCGGAAGAAGGGATGGAGGTGAAAACAAGGGTCCATGGGAAAATTGAGAGAGGGAGATTGTTCGGGGTTCTCGACCGTAGGTCCGGGTTTTGTTTTTGCCTTTACAGAGGGTCTAAGGACCTCTATTTATACTTGCTCATGGCGGCAAGGTTTCTGGAGATTGGGCGAATCTCCTAGAAACCACAAACCTAGGTGAAATCTAGGGTGGATATGGTCGGCTCGATCTCCCAGAGCCAATGGAAGTGTTTCCATAAGTGCTCGTGCCTTGATCATCAAGGGAATTGCCTCCGAAAACCCTGGTCTCCTGATCATACTTTCCTAATTGGTCACAAGCTAGGAGCTAAAGGGATCATCATTGGATCTGAATCTAATGGCCCGCAATGCATGTGACATGTGCATGGGTTGGGCCCAAGATTCCTATTCCAAGTAAAATTGTGACATTTAATGCAAACCGATGATTATTCTTTCACTTTAAGCAAACTCATAAAATTAATAACTCTCTCCTCATTTATCCTTTTTCAATAAAATTTTAGGAGAAAGGCTATTATGACTTAATCTACCATTGTATGAAGTTTGAGATCAAAACTCGAAAGGAAAAACCCTTTTTCTTCATATGCAAGTCAAGTACCTATAAAGCACATATTATGTATTAAAAAACCTATTTTCTCTTTCCTCTTTTCCTATTTTCTTTATTTTGACTATTATTTCCCTTAGTAATCACATTTAAACGAAATCTAATCAATTGTGGTCATTAATGCCACTTTCTAGAGATTTCTATATATTTCTCATAAATACTTTGCTTAAAATTCATTATCTTGTATCTTTTTCTAATATTTAGACTTTTCTTCCTTTCTTCTCTTTTATATCCATTATTGGATTAATCTAATAATAGGAGCCACGAAATTCCTATCAAAAGGGAGGTTTGCAAAGAAATCCCTTCTTTGAAGCAAAGCATACAACCTTTTCAATTAAGTCCATATCCATAAAAATATTACATTTCAATTATGAAAACATATGCAAAATTAAGGTTGTAACATATATGGCTAATGTAAGGATTAGTGTAGATAGTTTAAAAGATACAATGAATAACTTAGTTATCATCATCATCATCAATTATTTCTCTGACATGAATATGAAATAACCCATCGTTGTTGTGTGTTGTTAGTACTTACATTTATATTACTTTTTGTCAACATTTTACATTGTTGTAGGCATAATGGCTTGGGCCTCTACCCCAATGTTACTATTCCCTATTGAAGAACAGTTGGACATCATTCTAGACGATCGTTCATTAGCACAACTCACTATACCTAAATATTGGTGTTATCTAAATGGAAGACGTTACACGGCTGGTGAAGCGACCCTAAATTTTGGAATTTCAACTTCTGTTATTGAGGTTAAGTACGATGTTGACGAGAATCTTATATCCACATCCAGTTGGTGTGAGTGGGTTTGGAAGATGCTATTGGGCCATAGTGACAAGATTTTTCTTCGTCCGGTTGGCCATAATACCATAAAGGTTTGGATAACCAACATTAACAATGAGACACCCGATCATCTGGTCCGATTTGAGTACTCCACAAAGGATAGAGATGATGATGATGATGATGATGATTGTTGATTTCAGACCATGTTGCTGTTGTTTAAGTTGTGTATCTAGTCTAGTGTCTCTCTCTTCTCAACTATTTTACTTATGCGCATGTTTAGGGGTACAACAATCCCCTTGTTTAGTTACTGTTTTGGACAACAACAACACTGCATGTTCATAACTATATTATTATTATTATTATTATTATTATTATTATGAAGATGATGATGGAACTACAAGTTTCTACATGTGTGTGATGAATCATGTAATTAAATGTGCTTATACATGTGTGTGATGAATCATATGATTAAATGTGCTTATACATGTGTGTGAATCACATGATCCATATATAATATTGTCCATCTTGTTAATATTGCAGGTTTGTGGCCTGTTGTTGGCCGAAATCAAAGGATGTTGTAAACTTGTAGTTCAAAACTGAACTGTAGGTTTTGCATCCTGCTGACCAGCCAGACAACAGGCCTGCAGCTAATAAGAAAAAAAAATCAGAACATAGGCGTCGGTTATTAGTATAAAGCTGACGTCTTTTAGCAGGGATATAGTGTCGGTTATCGATATAAATCGACGCCTATGGTGCCCTTGCTGGTGCATTTTATTGGTGATAGGAAGAGTTATGGCGTCAGATATGAAACTGACGCTGAAGGTGTCTACTTTTAACGGTGCCCACTTGGGTGTCTCTTGGAAACTGACGCCAAAAGGCTTATTTAACAAACACTAAAGGTCATTTATGTACTAGTGAGAGTACACACCATGTATGCCCAGCCTGTGACTCAGACTTTGAAACATTGTTGGACCTAGTGGCTTTATAAGAACATCAACAAGTTGGTCTTTAGATCTGACATGAGGAGTCATCGTTTTCCCATTCTTGACATGATCTCTGATAAAATGACAATCAACTTCTATATGTTTAGCGCATTCATGAACAACTGGATTTTTGGCAATGCAGATAACATCTTGATTATCGCATCTGAGCTCTACATGAGATATCACATGAATTAGCAATTCATAAAGCATGGATTGGACCCACTATAACTCGCAACAAGCATGAGTCATTGCTTTGTACTCAACTTCCATGCCAGAATGAGCCACAACATTTTGCTTCTTGCTTTTTTAGGTGATGAGATAATTTCCTAGAAAAGTGCAATACCAAGATGTATAGCTTTTGTCATTCATATTACCATCCCAGTCTGCATCTGCATAACCAGTAAGAACTAGAGTAGATGGAGGAGTTTTAGGACTGTACTATGTGATCCCTTTTCCAGGAGCTCCTTTCACATACCTCAGAATGCGACACACTGTTGTCCAATGAGAGTACTTTGGTGAGCTTATATGTTGACTCACCACTCCTACAGTAAAATAAATGTTAGGACGAGTCACTGTCAAATATATCATCTTCCCAACAATCTTCTTATAATACCCCAGAACTAAATAATCAGTCTCACTAGTATTTTCCTTCACATGATAGTCCATGGGAGTAGACACAAGTTTGGATGCACTCATTCCTATCTCATAAAGTAGATCCAATACAGATTTCCTTTGAGACAAATTAGTACATGTATGAGAGAGAAGTACTTCACTACCCAGAAAATATCTTAATTTTTCTAGATCCTTCGTATGAAAGTGCTTCTACAATCCATCCTTCACATTGCATATGCCTACAAAATCACTACTAGTGATAACAATTCATCAACATATACTGCAATAATAATAGATCTAGCAAAATAACTATAATAGACCAAGTAATGATCATTCACAGAGCGTGAGAAGCCCATTTGTAAAACAATAACACTGAACTTGTCAAACCATGCTCGAGGAGACCGCATCAAGCCATAAATGGCTTTCTTTCAACCTACACACCTTCTGACACTCCCCTTGAGCAACAAATCTAGGAGGTCCCTCCGTGTATACTTCTTCTTGGAGATCCCCATGTAGGAAGGTATTTTTGACATCGAGATGAAATAGTAGCCAGTCAAAGGTGGTAGCCAGAGAGATAAGGATCTTCACGGAATTAAGACGAGCCACATGTGATAAGGTTTCAAAGAAATCAACACCATATGTTTGAGTATATCCTTTTTCCACCAATTTAGCTTTCAAACTCTATATTGAACCATCTGGATTATGTTTGAAAGTGAATAGCCATCTATAGCCCACAACATTCTTATTTGTAGGCAAATCAGTATGCTCCTATGTTTCATGGTGAATAAGTGCAGACATTTCAGATTTAACAGATTATAACCAATCAATATCCTTCATAGCATCAACATGGCTCTTTGGAAGTGTCACATAATCAATTCCAAGAGCAAAAGAGTGAGCCTGTGTAGATAAATTGGACAAATAACAAACACCCGCGATAGGATGTCAAATAGTACAAGTGTGATCACGTTTGTGGATAGTAATGGGAACATTTAGATTAGATGGATATTCAGGAATCTCTTGAGCAAAGGAATATGGGAGAGGCTAGCGGACTAGAGTCTCTACATCATCATGGTTTGGTCTGCTTTGTCTGTGACACACATGCGAGTATTGCTAAATTAAAGGAACATCATATTCAGATGGCTCTTTGTCAGAAACTATAGGTGGCACTCTCTCACTGTATTGTGGTGGGAACACTCCCTCACTGATTGGTGATGGTGTCACTTCCTCACTTTCACACAATTGCTCCCCCTTACTGGGAACACTAGAGAAATATGGAGTGGTTCATGGAAAGTGACATCCCTGGACACAAACATGCAATGAAGACTAAGACAGTAACACTTGTAACCCATACTGGTGTTGGACTACCCAAGGAAGAGAGTCTTAATAGACTCAGGAGACAATTTTTCAGCTTTAGGATCAAAATTGTGAACAAATGAGGACAAAACACCAGGAACAAGAAATGTTTGATCATTAGGACATAAAAATGAAAAAGGAGTGTGTCCTTGAAGAACAAAAGAAGGTTTCCTATTAATAAGAAAACATGCAGTTAGTAAAGCATCCAACCAAAATCTCTTAGCAACAGTGGATTGGAACATGATCATCCTAGTAATACGGAGGAGATGATGATTTTCTCGCTCAGCCACCTCATTATATTGAGGGGTGTGAGGATAGGACGTGTGATGTACCATTTCAACTGAACTAAAAAAAACCATCCATAGCATGTTGAACATATTCTGAGGCATTATCCGACTGGAGAATTTTAATATTGCAACCAAACTAGACCTTTATTTCTTGACAAAAAGGTTTGATAATGGACAACATAGACTCCCGACTGTTCAACCAATAGATCCATGTCATACGAGAAAAATCATCTATAAAGGAAATAAAATATCGAAAACCATTATAATTGCTTTCTTTTACAGGACCCCAAACATCACTATGAACTAAATCAAAGGGGCGAAGAGCCTGCTTGTTGACACGACTAAGGTAAGACATCCTATGATGTTTCCCAAATTTATAGGACTGAAACTCTAAAGAGGACACATGTAAATTAGGTTCTAAGTTTCGGAAACTATCCAAAGAAGGGTGACCATATCTGTAGTGTCACAGTAAGGGAGAACCTCTCAAAAGGATAATAAGAGCTGGAGCAGTAGGAATTTGATGAGGCATACTTTCACCATGAAAGAAGTAGAGATCACCTTTCCTAGGATCCCCACCAACCATCCTCATACTCCTGGGATCCTATAATACAAAACAAGAAGGACCGAATGTCATTGTACATTTCACAATATCAATTAATTTAACAACAGACAAAAGATTGAATGAAAATTCAAGAACATAATGTACAATTCTAAGGTCAATCTTAGGGTAAGAGAAATAGATCCGTTGGATAATACTTTCTACACAGTTGATCCATAAGCTAATGTCACAAACTGATGTGGGATAACTCAAAGCAAAGTGTGTGATTAACCACTAAATGACCACATTACCAGAAAAACATGTAAACTAAAACTGATCTTGTATTACCATCATGTGCAGAAACATATTACATCAAGGTTCACAACTTGTGATATATCACATACCATACCAGGCATTCACATATGTACAATGTCCATCTGTCACACACATTTATACAAAAACATACGTTCCACATATACATGCCATATATATGTATATATACACATATATACACACACATACACACACAACAAAGGCATACTACCAAAACACGTATCGATATACAACATCATCCACAAAATTCATCCCTCCCAGACCTGAGAGTACAAGGACGACACCAGGACTCTACTAAACAACACTAGCAACTATCCAATCTTTGACGACTATTGATCTCCGAGTTGCTCTTCCTCAATAGCATGATCCTGCCCACGCCGTTGATGACCACTTAAAAAGATGTGGCGAACCACGAGGGTGAGACCCATGTCCCAACGAGAGATATAACTCTCTTCCAATGATTATTGAAATATAGCAGGATATAACATTATTAAGCAAGATGACTAGATTCAGCTAAATGAATAACTTAAACTTATTATACGAGATAAGCATGTTAAGTTGTTTCAACATATAAATATGGCATTTACATATTCAGAAGGAATATGAAGAACATGCATAACAATTGATTTCTATTACCGCATTATATTACCACTAAATAATAAGAAAAACAAGGCAAGGGTAAACATCCAATCTGAGTCATTTTCAACCTTAAGCAGATATACTACATGGTTGAATTACATCTTTTAAGCCCTGAGGAGATGAGGTATACCACTCATACTCCAACTATCCATTATGAAATAAAAAACAATGCCATACAAGATCTAGGAGAGCTAGACTCTTACGATCTCACCGACCCTCAATTAGTACCAATCTGTCACAGTGACATATAAAGTCCAACTACAAAATTGCCTAATTCACCTTGGTATATAGGTCATGGCACTAGTGAACAAGGTATACAAACCCAATCATCTTAGGTACAACCACAATTGTCCTCTATCACATCATATACACTGAGACATGACCATAGTCATTCTCCTATCGAGGCATGACCGCAACCATCTTCAAAACCTTGGGATCAAGGTGACAAGGACACTCAATCACTTGTACCTCACATACTCAACAATATGCACTCTGAGTTTCCCTTTGGAATACTCATTTCACCATCTGACAAGTTTTGACATTGGAATGGATCTATGGCACAAGGCAATACATGATTAGGGTCTCACTTGATTAGTTAATGCCAATTGGGTGTGTTTTAACTGCATCAATTGAATTACATACAAACCCTAGAGAGATTCTACAAAAGATAAGGTAGATTGCAACTTCAGAAGATATAAAAAGTATAATGCATGAACTTGTCACATCATCGCATGGTAATATTCACCATCATATACATGAACCCCCACTCATCATTGCATCATCGTGGGACATTAATTCCTTACCTCATTACCAGAGGATATCACCTCAATTAGGGCACGAAACCACTGCCAAGGTCATAAGACCATTCACATTGTTCCCTACAAGAAGATAATTATCTCTCCATGTCTCACCAAGGCTCATAATCATCACACATGTGTCTCATAAGAGATATCAAAATCAAACATTAACTATGATGTTTATTCAACAACAGATTAGGGTTACAACATTAGGAGAGAGAAAAATATTTTATCCTCGTGCTAATTACTCAAGCAACTAGGAAACGTCATTATGTAATTGCAATTTGAGTTAGGTTTCAACATTGTAACTAGATTAGGGTTTCAAATAAAAAATAGGTGTAAACACTAGTTATTACCATCTACCACATTATTAGAAAGAATCAAATCAGACACCATCACCGTAAGGTCAACCGCATAGACAAACATAGAGTTGAGGAATCATCATCGACCAAAGAGATTTTGAGCTCATCATCTTCACTGACCAAAGAGAAGGCATCTTCATTATGATCAAAGAAAACAAGTGTATGGAGACCAAAGAGAGCATCACAAATCTTCATCGATCGAAGAAGAATCTTGGCAACCAAAGAACATGGTGTAGACTCATCGACCGAAGAAGATAATCACTTCAACAACCATTCAAGGAGATCCATGCCTAGCGACCCAAAAACCCTCAAAATCCATCGACCACATGATCATAGAATGGTAAATATTAATAGAAAGAAAACCAAAACCAACACAAAATCAAATCAGGTTGGTCATCATCATGAAATTGAAACCACCAAGGAGAAAAACCGCACAAAGGAAAGCAACTCCAAAACCCGAAATCAACCATCATCATGAGAGAAAATCAAACTATGAAGCAAGAGATAAAACCAACGTTATTGCTATCATCCATGTATCTAAACTTCCATCATGAAGTAAGAAAACAAAACCACGATTATGAAGAAGGAACCCAATGTCTAGTCATATGCACATAAGGATCATCACCTCCATCACCAACAACATAAACGTGCGCTAGATTAGGGTTTAGTGAAAAGGGGGTTTATCTACTCAAGAATAACCAAGAAACTTAAACTCTATCTCAAGATATTATCATCATTATACTTGGCACCACATTTTAGAGATAGGTTATTTGCATGCAAGGTTAAGTGCAACAATAATCAAGGAGAAAGTTATATAACTTGCCTTGAATGTGAAGAAACAACTCTAAAATAAAGGATGCTCTAAGAAGAGAGAAAATCCTAGCTCAATCACCTCCACGTCCAAGCCAGCATCACCTAAAGGAGAGAAAAAAACCATAGGTTGAAGGAGCACAAAATGGAGAGCAAAAACCCTAGGTCAAAAAGATAAGAAAGAGAGGGTTATTCATCTCAAATAAAGCACTACCACGGAGAACCATGAATTTGGCCAAGAAGAGAGAAGTTCCTCAAGCTCAACTCAAGCACAAACATGGAGAACCATGGATTAAGCCAACAAGAGGGAGAAGGAAGGTAGGGTAGCAAGAAAATGAAGATCAAGAAGGGTTGATTTGTTGGTAAGGTATGCCCATAGAGCCAATCATGTGATGATTGACATGGCATATACCATAAAGGATTTAATTGATACTCATAAAAGCAAGCTTCCAATTCATTATGTTTTATTCAGTTTTGAGATAATGAGGAAACACTATGAATGTCTAGAGAATAATATTACTCAATGACGTATGTCTTCAAGAATTAACCTTGTGGAAATGATATCATATCGATGTTAAGAGTACATATACATATTATCATTATGTCCCTATTCAGTTGTTACTATGGAAGGTAGATACATACTAGTAATACATAAGACTGGAGTGTGAGTTGGCTGATGACTAAGTCACACTAAGTTATGATATGGAAATATCAAACTAAACACACACAAAAATGTTAGGGAACAATGTTTCAGACCGACCCACCTTGAGAGAGACACATGGAAACCATCATATGATAAGTCATAGTCAACTCTCATAGTGAAGGTTGTGATTGTGATTCTTAGACTTGAAATCACTACACTCGTCACATGTTGTTGGGTACGCTCTGACATCATCAAACGCAGTCTGAAATATGAGTTGTTATAACAGTAACAATTGGGTGACTTCAACACATGGGGATAGACTCTGAGTGATAGATATGGGATTTTTCCCTCCTACTGGAGTATGATATCCTAGCCACTTGATTAGCGAGAGTGAGAAATGCATGTGCATGCACATGTGAATCAATATATGATATTGAGGTCACATTATCTAAGACAGTCTGCTCTTCGTTCAAGAAACATGAGATGAACGTTGAGAGGATGATGAGTCCATGCCTTGAGTTCACTTTGGATATTAGAGACAAATGAATTGTACAATCACTACAACACCTTACACATATTGTAGGTTGGAGTTTTTCTCAAACTTTCCATTCATTTGGATAGCACTGATGTGCGACTAGGCACCACTCTTTGATTGTGATGTCATAAGTTAGTTATGGACATTCACTGCCAAGACATGGGACCTATATAGTCACACACACAGGAACTCATGTATAAGAGGAGTTTGATCTTGAATGATAATTGGATTGATTACTAAAGTGTTTAGGTATTCAATTCATGCAACAAATCGACTGATTGACTGACTGGTCTGCTAAATGACCATCTCACTGAGTGAGGCAGTCGTTTGGGCAGTTAGACGAGCATATCAAGTGTTGAGATGACCGTTTGGGCATCCAGACAGGAGTCTCAAGTGTTGAGACTGTCATTTGGGTTGTCAGGGTGATCAAAGTTTGAATTGGCTAAGTTTTATCCTTGAACCGACATGTTCAATGTGATTGAACTCACCGGCTCATCTCACCTCACCATACGGGCGTTTGGGTGAGCGAGATGGGCATCTCACATGGGTGAGATGGCTCGGTGGGTCCAAATAAAGGTTCAAGATATTTCTCAAATAGTTTCAATTGTACTTCACTTGGGGTACAAGGAAATTAATATATATTAATCGGAATTGAAATTTCTAAATTTGTATACAACTGGGAAACTGCCAAATGATCATTTGGCAGTGTGAGACGATTGTCTTGCACACCAAATGACCATCTGGGTTTTCCAAATGATTGTTTGGCATCTCACAGGTTGCAAAAGTTCAAGTTCTTCCAGTCCCTTCCACTCTTGCACAATCCCGTACAGACTGGGAACCCTGACCCTAACCTCGACTATAAAAGGAGGGGTATTGGGGGCTTCCCACAACACAATATATAAGAATAAGAATTAGTTCCTCTGACAACTATTGTCCTCTCTAGTTGTGGTAACCAAGAGAGCCCAGGCAACTCCTACCCGACATGGAGGGATAACCAATGGGAGAGAACAACTGAAAAGTTGTTGTTATGAGAGAGCAGGTTGATGACTAGTATTGTAAGGAGGCGACATCACCCCCTTACTATTTTTTTTTGAAGAATTAACATCCATTCCAAGCACACTCAAAGGTATGTTGGAATAGGTATAAATTTTCCAAATTTAATAAATGGTATTCAAAACAACCAAAGTGTAGCAACGGAACAAAAATAACTGACTATATTCAACTTTCATAAAAGATTACACACGTACATCCAAATCTCCCATTAGGGTTTACAACAAGATACAACAAAAAGGATCTAGATATAGGGAAGTCTAAACTACTTTAAATCTTGTCTCCAGAGCAACATCTCCAAGTTCTAGGTCCATGCCCAAATCTATGTTCTCCCGATTCAACTCAACAGCTTGTCCTAACCTGGGTGGTTGGGAAAAACACCCAACAAAAGGGAAAGGAAAACAAAGTATGTATCAACAAATATTAATAGGATATCAAGGTAAAGAAAACATGTAAATAAAGGCTAGTTTTCATCATAAGATGAAGATTTCAAGAGTATGAGGCTATTTTTAAATAGATGCTTGCCATAAACAAAATATAATAAAAGGTTACATGTATGATAATTATGACTACCTTAATTAAGTAGGGTTGAGGCACCTACCAGATCTCAACCTAGAGGTGAGGGGAGAATTAATACATTCCCAGTCACCTACACTTTTTTTTATGGGGGAGAATAAGACATTCCCCAGGGCGAATTAATACATGCCCTATCTATGGGTGGTTGTACATAAGTACCACTACTATAGCTAAATAGTCCATAAAATCAACATTATAGAAAATAATTCATGGAAATTAAAAGAATCATATCAATTAAAACATGGCAGTGGGGTACAAAACCCAAAAAAAGAATATCATTACTGATTTTGAGGCACTTTAACAAAATAATCTTGAATAGAGGAAATAGGGTTCATATAGTGCCTCATTATGGAATATAGGTTTTGGTTTGAAAATATCCCAACTTAGGTTGTAATAAATGCACATACCTCTCTTACTAATATCAATTACTAAGTTTCACCACTTTAATTGAGTCCAAGTTCCACTTTGCCTATTTTCAATGTATTAACATGTATTAGAGTACAAATTGAACATTAATGTATAGAAACCCTAATTTTAGAACTTTTTAGCAAAAAATAGATTTATATTTTGAAAATACCACCAATGAACTTATTAGGTTCTCCTGATCAAGAAAACATTTTTATGTTAATTTTGGAGTTATGATGATTAAGATGTACTTTTATGGATTTTATGCATTAAATTCATTTTACAAAAATCACCCTTCATAAAACAATGAAATCAGACCTTTAAAATATTTTTATTAGATATATATTAATTTTCCAATTCCAAAACATATTTATTTGTCAAATTTGGATAAGCGGATTAGAAGATACAAATTTTTCAATACTGGCCAATAGGAAATTGCCACATCATCAAACTAATCGAGATAATTAAAGAGAGAGGGAGAGGGAGAAAACACCATTTGAACCACGATCAGGTTTGAAGTTGCATAGGTAACCAAACTAGAGCTTCTAGAGAAGGTAAAATAGCAAGAAACCAAACCCTAGAAGAACATGGTAAAAAGATATGGAGATCATCGATTCTAAACATAGAAGCATGCGTTTTAAGCATGTAGTAAGCAATATATGAGAAGGGGGTTAACAAAACATGCCTTTAGGAAGGTAATAAGCTCCAAAAAACAAGGATCCCAAGATTAGAAGGTTTGTTTGCTCCAAGCCAAGCTCCTTTCTTGAGCAAAGATCACCTTCTCCACTTTAGAGGTGCAAACCCTAGCAAAAGAGCATGGAGATGAGATGTTTTAGGGCTCTAGGTGGAGTTTTACCATGGAATGTCATGGTTTCAACCTGGAAGAAGGTGGTAGGAATACTAACAACATGAAAATAGGGAAGTAAAGGAGGATACTTTCTAGTTTTGGTCAAAATCACCAAGGAGGAGCTTAAGAAATCATAAATAGAGAAATTTGGAACCCTAGGAGCCTTCTTCACCAAGGTAGGCACCCTCTTTTACCTTGGGACAAAAACTTCATGGCCAAACATAGAAGGGACGATGCTATAATCTGGGGGAAAGAGAAGGAGATGATTTCTTCTTAGATTGGGAGGTGGGAAGGGGTAGGCATGGCTTTATAAAGAAGGGAGTAAGCATGAGGTGTCTATGGGACTTTCCATGTGTCCTTAGGCTAAGGCTTCATGGCCATGCAAGAGGACAAATCATATACTCTTCTTGTATATCAAACTTCGGTCCTAAAAGCCCCTAGAGACTTCTAGGACATCCCCACTGTGACGACCCCGTCGCCAGACTGACAAAACAAATCGTCACAATTAAGCGGAAGAAAACATTAGCAACGGATTAACAAAAATCACTAAAAATTATAACCATTTGCAAAGAGATCCATTTCTATAAACTCTTATAACAAGAACCAAAATATTATATATACATTCTGGTTCACAAAGTACATACCATGTACCTTCTCTTCTCGAGGATTACATACAATAGTTGCTCTATTAAATCTACACATCAGCAACATAAAACCTCGAGGCATTCAATGCCAAAATCTCAGATCGATCGTAAAAGCACTAACTACTGACTCCAAGGACTTGAGAGTACAGAGACGACACATAAGACTCTTATCTACAAGACACGACAGACAATATCTCCACCTGAGATATCACTACTGTCCCTGATGCTGCTGTCCTTCCCCTATTGTATGGTTCCTGCCTCCTCGTCCGTGTCCACCTAAAAATGTTGGATCCCACGGGGGTAAGAAAATTGAAATTGTCCCAGTGAGAAATATAACTCTCTGCCAGAAATATTATTATTGTAGATAAATAGTGATAAACTTAGCAAAGGATTCTTGATTATTAATAAGCAGGATAAATCACTATTTAAGCAAAATAGAGCAATATCATTTTTGAAAGCATTACAACTATGTATGATAAAGCAGTAAATCATCTATTTACTAAGGAATATGAAGAACATGTATAACATCTATCCATTTAGGATACAATAAGCAATGCATCATCAACCAATGATTTTCATATTTCATCCTTAAGTAAATATGCTACATGGCCGATTACATTTTACAATAACACTTATGCCCTGAGGAGATGAAGTATACCGTTCATGCTCCAACCGACCACGATTTAGTAAGCATCGGTACCACACAAGGTTAATGGAAGAGCCGGACTCCATCACCTCATCTGTCTCGGTCAGTGCAAGACCACATGCGGGACATCTTGTGTCTCTTACTAAAATAACTTTTCAGGGTATACTGGCAACTTCACTATAGAGTTATAGCCCGTAGCATATACTCTCTTCAAGATATGGCCCATAGCCAATGCCTGATATTATGGAGTCATGGCCTATAGCCATACTCTTATTGGGATATGGTCCATAACCATTCCTGTGCATAGGATACGACCCATATTCATTCCTACGAGGTGTAAGGATATATTCACCCATTACCCCCATATATTCAAAAATATGCATTCCAGGAGTTCCCATAGGAAAACTTGTTTCACCATCACCAACTATTGACAATGATGGATCTATGGCCAAGGCTCTACATGATAAGATTCCACTTGATTATTTAAGTACATTACCATATTCTTTTAGCATCAGTCAAGTTTTCAAACAAGAATTATTATGACAAATGCTACAAAGAAACATGTAATACTTCTATCAAGTACTTTTCAAAACTTTATAAAACATTGGGATCTCAATCCCTTATCTCATTATTGGGAATTCACATCCCTCAACAATACCATCATCATGTTTACTGGATTTGGTTATTCAAACCCTTAGTCCATCACTGAACATGGTTACCACTACCAGGTAACTATTACCTCCAGGTCATCTGACCAAGGTATTCATGATACTTGTTACACAAGCATCTCACATAGCTCACCATACATATTCAAAATCTTGTCACCTCTCACTAGGCAACAAATAAAATAATGGCTCACAAGGCCCATGAATATCATAGCTTATACCTGGTTATGCTCATCATCTCATGATACCTGCATAGTTAGTATACTTGATAACAACCATATAAATTACATATCAACATTATGCAATACAAAGATAGCATCACTATTCCCTCATTAGGGTTAGGGTTTCCCATCTTTATCAATTATGGTTTCACACAACATCACCCTGTAATAGGGTTTCACATAACATCACCCTATATTAGGGTTTCACATAACATCACCCTATATTAGGGTTTCACATAACATCACCCTAAATTAGGGTTTCACATAAAATCACCTTGTATTAGGGTTTCACATATCATCACACTATAATAGGGTTTCACATAGCATCACCCTATATTAGGGTTACACATAACATCACCCTATATTAGGGTTTCACAACCCATTTCCCAAAATTAGGGTTAGGGTTTATCATTCCCCATTGATTAGGGTTTTATGATTACCTTATTAATCCAAACCCTAAGTCAGTGCTTCCACATATCTTGCAGCACATAGCATTATTTAAGTATTAAATCATACTTATCATTGCTCCATGTACTAGGAACACACATCACCATCATACCTTATTCAATTGACTTAACCTTTCACTAAGTACATGCATCTGTGCTTATCATAGTGTATTGAATTTATTACTTTCATAGGCATCAAGTGATAATCACTCTAACTGTACTAACCACCTAAGTACTTTAGAGGTACTTCCATTGAAATCAGCCTTAAGATACTCTTCAACCACTTATGGGGTTATTAGTGCTTGCATGGTTTGAATCAATTGGACCTTCAAACGATTTGAACCAATTGAACCTTCAAACGGTTTGAGACCGTTTAGACCTTCAAATAGTTTGGTCCTAAACCTTCAAACGGTTTGAGACCATTTAGACCTTCAAACGGTCTTGGTCTAAACCTTCAAATGGTTTGAGGTCGTTTAGACCTTCAAATGGTCTGGTTCTAAACCTTCAAACGGTTTGAGACCATTTAGACCTTCAAACGGTCTTGAAGTCACTTGACCTCAAAATGGTCTTGAGGTCATTTGCCCTTCAAACGGTCTTGAAGACCGTTAGACCTTAAACGGTCTTGGTCCTTATATCCTTAAACAGTTTTGAGACCATTGAATCTTCAAACAGTTTTGACCCCTTTTGATCTCCAATCGATTTTGAAACTGTTTGATCAAATTCACTTTGAAATCATTTTAATCCTAAACGGTTTGTTACCATTTAGTCCTCAAACGGTTTGAGACTAATTGGTACTCAAACAGTTTGAGACCGTTTGGTCAATTCAGAGATGAAACCGTTTGAACCTAAATTAGGATTTTGACATCAATTGATCTAGGGTTTTGATATCAATTGAGATAGGGTTCTGAAATCAATTAAGTTTGATTGTTTAAAGTTATTAGGTCATGAGACCAATTGATCCTTGAATCCATTGAAACCGTTTGGTCTCTAACAGTTTGAAATTGTTTGACCTCTAATGATTTTGAAACCGTTTGACCCACAAAATTGAAACCATTTGCTAAATATATTCTTGTGGAGTGTGCTAAGATGATGTCATCATCATCAAGCTTCAGACCTCCGAATTCTACTATCACATGTATGATAAATTCAACAATTATTCAAGAAGAAAATAAAAGATCAACATATGATGGGAAATTGAAATCAATAATAACATTGATGGATTCCAGTTATATAACCCGCCTTCAGAGTAGCTTTAAAGCTTCAAGCTTCTCGTATCTAATGGTGAAAGAAGCTCCTTCAACTATCCAAGGTTCGTTTCCAACTCTTTGGATGCAAAAGATAGCCAAAGTTGAATATTGGACGGAAGAGAGAAGAAAATGAGTGTTAAAATCCGATTTCAATCGTCAATCCAAGGTTTAAGATGATCATGGAGCTTACCTTAAGCTTGGGGAATGTTTTCCTCCTGCTCCTAAGCTCCTTGGTCATCGGCCAAAGCAAGGAAAGAAAGTGGTTTGCAAAATAGCCTTTTAAGTAAGGAGAAAATCAAGTACATATAATTGATTTTCTAGGAGAGAGAAAGTAGGAGAAAATTCATCCACTTTCTTGCCACATGCCCCCTACCTTCCTTGCCTTCGAAGCCATCTTCCTCTCCCCTCAAATACCTTTCATATATCCTTGAATTAAAAGCAACCACTTAAGCACCTTAATCATTATAATACTATTATCCATTTTTAGTGGACATTACTTTTTAATTAACAAATGTGAGTGGATTTCTTCACCTACTTAGGATAGTTCGGTGCTAATGAAGGCATTTGGACGTACTTGCACTATAGGATTTCAACCACAACCTTTTTAGTTGATGGACACTTCAATTAATATATTTATTTTTGCTACAAAATAAATTAGGGTTTCATTTATGCTTAAATCTTGATTATTTTATTATCAATATTATCTCTCCTCAAATGTGGTTCAAACAAGAAGCCCCTTTCTTTTCTTTTCTCTAAATGATACCAAGAAACAATAGGGACATAATAGAGATGGTATTTTACATATCCAACCCTAGCTTTTGGGTAAATTGCAAATTACACCAAAACTAGTTATTCAATGCACAAATATTATTCAAACAAGCTCCTTCTTAGAACTTAGGCTTGTGGAAGCCATACCTCAACATCATTCTCATTCTTATGATGCTATAATAGTTGAGGAACATTTATCATATAACATTTGCAAGGTAACCCCTTAAATTGGGTAAATTGCACTTTAGTCCAAAATAAGTAAAATATTGTTTCAACATTATTTAAATAGGACCAAAATTGAAACATAAGCTCTCATTTAGTCTTAATTACTTTTCAAAAGATAAAGACAAGAATATAAATGACTTACTTAAGCAAAACTTTTAGGGTTAAGCCTTAACCCATGTCAGGGATGTTACAATTATCCACCCCTAACAGGGATTTGATTTCATCCCTGAAATCATTAAGAGAAGAGAGAAGGGTACTTCCTCCTCATCTCTTCATCCAGCTCCCACATAGCCTCTTCAATGCCACGATGATGCCAGAGAACTTTCACAAGCATTATGTCTTTCTTTTTCAACTTTTTGATTCTTCTGTCAAGAATCAACACTGGTCCCTCTACATAGGATATATCTTCATTTAATTCTACCTCCACAGGTTGCAAAACTAACTCCGTGTCAGGGTGACACTTTCTCAACATGGATATATGGAATACTGGATGCAATCTATGTAGTTCAGGTGGCAACTCCAACTTATAGGCTACCTTTCCAATCCGTTCAGTGATTGGATAAGGCCCCATAAATCTAGGAGCTAACTTACCATTTTCCCAGATCTAAGAACACCTTTCCAGGGTGAGACTTTGAGATATACTCTGACTCCAACTTGGAATTCTAAAGGTCTCCACCGTTTATCAGCATATGACTTTTGTCTATCATGTGCAACTTTTAACTGTTGTTGTATTACTTTAATATTTTCAGTTGTCTGTTGCACTAATTCAGGACCCAAAAGTTGATATTCTCCTATTTCATACCAGAACAATGGAGATCTACAACGTCTATCATATAATGCTTCATATGGTGCCATATCAATAATGTACTGATAACTATTGTTGTAAGCGAATTCTATTAAGCTCAAGTGTATATCCCAACTTCCTACAAAATGAAGGACACATGCCCTAAGCAAATCCTCCAAAGTTTGTATAGTCCTCTCAGATTTTCCATTTGTCTGTGGGTGAAAAGCGATACTAAATCTTAACCGCATACCCAAAGATTTATGTAGTCATTCCCAAAAACGACTCGTGAACTGGGGACCTCTATCAGAAACAACTGTAGCTGGAACTCCGTGTAAACACACTATCTCATCTATATAGATCTGTGCAAGTTTCTCAACAGTATAGGTTGTTTTGACAGGAAGAAAATGTGCTGACTTAGTCAACCTATCAACTATCACCCAAATGGAATCATGACTTTTGGATGTTCTGGGTAAACCAACCACACAGTCCATGGTCACATGATCCCATTTCCACTGTGGTATAGGTAAAGGTTGCATTGTTCCTGCGGGCTTTTGATATTAAACTTTAACATGCTGACACACTGGACACTTCATAACAAACTCAGCTACATCTTTCTTCAATTCGGGCCACCAATACATATCTTTCAAGTTATGATACATTTTGGTGATCCCTGGATGCATTGCATACATGGATGAATGAGCTTCCTCCAATACTAACTTCCTTAAGTCATTGGCATCAGGTACTACCATCCTACCATGGTAACAAACTACCTCATCATCTGAATCATGAAACCCATCTCGTTTCTCACTACCATACTCTGATCTAACCTACTGAATCACGGTATCAGCTTGTTGTGCCTCTTTGATCTGTTGTTTCAGAGTAGGTTTTATGTGCATCTCAGCTAACATTCCAGCTAACAAGGATACTTTAAGTTGTACATTATTTTGCCTCAAAGAGACAAGCATGTCTTGTTTAAAGCATACTAAAGAGTTCAACTGTGCCTTGTCCATGGTTGGCGACGATGATTTTCTACTTAGTGCATCAACCACTACATTAGCCTTTCATGGATGATAATCAATTATACAATCATAGTCCTTGATTAACTCCATCCAGTGGCATTGTCTCATGTACAACTCATGTTGTGAAAAGATATATTTTAAATTCTTATGGTCCGTGAAAATCTGGAATGACTCTCCATAGAGATAATGTCTCCAGATCTTCAATGCATGAACCATAGCAGCTAATTCTAGATCATGTGTCAGATAATTTTCCTCATGTTTCTTAAGCTGTTGAGAAGCAAAAGAAATCACTTATTTATCCTGCATAAACACACATCCTAAACCGTTCTTAGAAGCATCACAGAAAACAATATACCCCTTCCCTTGCTCAGGTAACACTAACACATGTGCACTTGTTAACCTTTCTTTCAACAACTGGAAAGAATGCTGACACTTGTCATTCCAGACAAAAGGAACCTCCTTCCTGGTCAACCTGGTTAGGGGTAATGCTACAAAACTGAAGTTCTTAATGAACCTCCTATAGTAGCCTGTCAGTCCTAGAAAACTGTATATCTCCGTTGGTGTCTTTGGCTATTCTCACTCCAAGACAGATTCTACCTTTTTAGGATCAACACGAATACCTGAGGCAGATATTACATGTCCTAGGAAAGACACTTCTGATAACCAAAACTCACACTTACTGAATTTGGCATATAGTTTGTGCTTTCTCAGTAAAGTCAGAGCCTGACGAAGGTGTTGCTCATGTTGTCGAGCATCTCTACTGTAAATCAGGATGTCATCTATAACGACTACTAAGAATTGATTAAGAAATGGCCAAAAGATTTTGTTCATGAGTTCCATGAATGCAACTGGTGCATTAGTTAGTCCAAACGACATAACTATGAACTCATAGTGACCATATCTTGTCCTGAAGGCTGATTTAGGTATGTCATTCTCCTTGATGCATAACTGATGGTATCCTGACCTCAGATCTATTTTAGAAAAGATAGTTACACCACACAACTGGTCAAACAAGTCATCTATCCTTGGCATAGGATATTTGTTCTTTATGGTTACTTTGTTTAGATGTCTATAGTCGATGCATAATCGCATAGACCCATCTTTCATTTTAACAAAAAGAATCGGAGCACCCCGTGGTGAAGTACTTGGTCGAATAAAACCCTTTTCAAGCAATTTATGTAACTGTTTCTTGAGTTCTGACATCTCAGCAGGTGCCATTCTATAAGGTGTTTGAGCTATTAGTTGTGTACCTAGGATTAGATTAATCTCGAAATCAATCTCTCGGGGTGGAGGAACACCTGGAAGTTCCTCAGGAAACACATCCTCAAACTCCCTAACAATCAGAACTTCAGAAAGACTAGGACTCTCTGCTCTGGTATCTACCACATGTGCCAAGAATGTGAAGCATCCTTGTCTCATCAACTTCTCAGCTACAATAGCCGATACTAGACAGGTTGGAAGAATCTTCCTGTCCCCCTAAAAAACCCATGTATCACCGTTGTCTGTGAACATAGCCTGCTTGGAATCACAATCCAAGACAACCTTATATTTTTCTAGGGTGTCCATCCCAAGGATTATGTCGTACCCATGCATATCAAGTGGTATCAGATCCACCTGAATGCTATGTTCTGAAAAAGAAAGAACACAGGGAGAACATACCTCCCGCAACATTGCAGATCCAACTAATCGAGTTTCTAATAACAAATTATCTGCCCTATGACTGATAGTCATATTGCAGTCACGAATCACTTCTCGAGTGATAAAGGAATGCGTAGCACCCGGATCAATCAAAACAGATACAAAGCAGGATGAAGACATATCAGAATGAAATAATTCCATTTGACTTGTCACAACTCGTGGGTTGACTACTGCCTCAGGCTGATTCATTACATAGAACCTTGTCGTTGCTTGATGTTGACTTTGTGCTCTGTTATTTGATGCAGTTGATCCTGCCTGGGACGTCTGTCCACATCCTCGAGTGCCACTAGAAAATTGTTTCCTCTGCTGACCTTATTGACTCTGCCTCGGTGGTTGGGTTACCATTGTGTTTCCAACTGGACAATCCCTTGCTAGATGTCTTACCTGTCTACATTGGTGACAAATTCTATTCTCTTGATATGGTCTAAAAGGTCCAGTCACTGACGTTGATGCTATACTGGGGGCTCTATTTGGAGGAAAACTACGACCTCTACCCCTACTTGACGTCCACTACGTCTGGGTATTGAACCTTGGTCGTGCTGTTGGTGTAGAAAACCTTGGTTTCTTAAAACTTTTGGACCTATGTCCTTGGAACTGTGTATGTACTTTCTTACTATTGGCTTGATGTTTCTCAGTCATAGACCTTTCTATTTGCCTAACTGACTCCACAAAGGTGGCAAACCTCTCTCTATTCTCTAGAGCAGATACTGGTGTGGTTAAATTAGCGTTCAAACCCTTCTCAAAATGCCAAATCCTCTCCTCATCTGTAGCAGCCATGTGCAGACAGAATCGTAGAAGCTCCATAAACTTAGCTTCATACTCAGTAATGTTCATTGGTCCTTGCATTATCAGCTCAAACTGAGAGATTTTCTCATCCATGTAAGTCTTAGGAAAATATCTACTAACAAACTCCCGTCAGAACTCTTCCCATCCGACTTCAACACCTGGCCTTTTGCCTTCTTCTATGGCCCACCAATGGCCAGCACTCCCCTTCAATAGGTACATCACATGCCTAACCTTCTCAGCTTCTGGGATATTAAGAATTCTGAAGGCCTTTTCCAGTTTAGCTAGCCACAAATCCACATATGTTGGGTCATCTATACCAGCATATTCAGTGGCTCCTACCCGTCGAAGCCGTTCAAAAGTCTTTCCAGCTCCATGTCCCTCATTGTGAGCTGGTACCCTAGGTGCAGGTGGTGGCATCCTATCCACCATATGTGTCATAGTCGCCACGAACTGCCCAAACAGAGCATGGAAATCTGGATTTTCTAGTGTAGCTTGGTCAATTTGGGGATGTTTAGGTACTAGTTCTTCTTTAGCATGATCCCTTGCACCTCCTCCTGGTGCAACAACACAACTTTCAACAACATGTTCTTCATGTGATCCAGCCATCTTCAAGCTTTACTTCTTCTCCTGAGAGTAGAAGTCACTATCAGATAAACTGGAAGACACTAGAACAGACTCGAAGACCTTAAACCTATGTCTCTATAGACTCAGCGAACCTTAAGCTATGATACCAAAAACTTGTGACGACCCCATCACCAGACCGACAAAACAAATCGTCACAATTAAGCGGAAGAAAACATTAGCAGAGGATTAACAAAAATCACTAAAAATTAAAACCATTTTCAAAGAGATCCATTTCCAGGGAACTCTTGTAACAAGAACCAAAATATTATATATACATTCTGGTTCATAAAGTACATACCATGTACCTTCTCTTCTTGAGGATTACATACAATAGTTGCTCTATTAAATCTACACAGAAGCAACATAAAACCTTGAGGCATTCAATGCCAAAATCTTAGATCGATCATAAAAGCGCTAACTACTGACTCCAAGGACCTGAGAGTACAGAGACGACACATATGACTCTTATCTACAAGACACGACAGTCAATATCTCCACCTGAGATATCATTGCTATCCCTGATGCTGCTGTCCTTCCCCTACTGTATGGTTCTTCCCTCCTCATTCACGTCTCCCTAAAAATGTTGGATCTCACGGGGGTGAGACAATTGAAATTGTCCCAGCGAGAGATATAACTCTCCGCCAGAAATATTATTATTGCAGATAAATAGTGATAAATTGAGCAGAGGATTCTTGATTATTAATAAGCAGAATAAATCACTGTTTAATCAGAATAGAGCAATATCATTTTTGAAAGCATTACAACTATATATGATAAAGCAATAAATCATCTATTTACTAAGGAATATGAAGAACATGTATAACATCTATCCATTTAGGATACAATAAGCAATGTATCATCAACCAATGATTTCCGTATTTCATCCTTAAACAAATATGCTTCACTGCTGATTACATTTTACAATCACACTTATGCCTTGAGGAGATGAAGTATATCGTTCATGCTCCAACCGACCACGATTTCATAAGCATCGGTACCACACAAGGTTAATGGAAGAGCCGGACTCCATCACCTCATATGTCTCGTTCAGTGCGAGACCACATGTAGGACATCTCGTGTCTCTTGCTAAAATAACTTTTCAGGGTATACTGGCAACTTCGCTATAGAGTTATAGCCTGTAGCATATATTCTCTTCAGGATATGGCCCGTAGTCAATGGTTGGTATTATGGAGTCATAGCCTATAGCCATACTCTTATTGGGATATGGTCCATAACCATTCTTGTGCATAGGATATAGCCCACAGTCATTCCTATGAGTCCTAAGGATATATTCACCCATTACCCCCACATATTCAAAAATATGCATTCCAGGAGTTCCCATAGGAAAACTTGTTTCACCATCACCAACTACTGACGATGATGGATCTATGTCCATGGATCTACATGATAAGATTCCACTTGATTATTTAAGTACATTACCATATTCTTTTAGCGTCAGTCAAGTTTTCAAACAAGAATCATTACGACAAATGCTATAAAGAAACATGTAATACTTCTATCAAGTACTTTTCAAAACTTTATAAAACATTGGGATCTCAATCCCTTATCTCATTACTGGGAATTCACATCCCTCAACAATACCATCATCATGTTTACTGGATCTGGTTATTCAAACCCTTAGTTCATCACTGAACATGGTTACCACTATCAGGTAACTATTACCTCTAGGTCATCTGACCAAGGTATTCAGATACTTGTTACACAAGCATCTCACATATCTCACCAGGCATATTCAACTGCTTGTCACCTCTCACTAGACAACAAATAAAATAATGGCTCACAAGGCCCATTAACATCATAGCTTATACCTGGTTATGCTCATCATCTCATGATACATGCATGGTTAGTATACTTGATAACAGCCATATCAATTACCTATCAACATTATGCAATACAAAGATAACATCACTATTCCCTCATTAGGGTTAGGGTTTCCCATCTTTATCAATTATGGTTTCACATAACATCACCCTGTATTAGGGTTTCACATAACATCACCCTATATTAGGGTTTCACATAACATCACCATGTATTAGGGTTTCACATAACATCACCCTATATTAGGGTTTCACATAACATCACCTTGTATTAGGGTTTCACATATCATCACACTATAATAGGGATTCACATAGCATCACCCTATATTAGGATTACACATAAAATCACCCTATATTAGGGTTTCACAACCCATTTCCCAAAATTAGGGTTAGGGTTTCTCATTCCCCATTGATGAGGGTTTTATGATTACCTTATTAATCCAAACCCTAAGTCAGTGCTTCCACATATCTTGGAGCACATAGCATTATTTAAGTATTAAATCATACTTATCATTGCTCCATGTACTAGGAACACACATCACCATCATACCTTATTCAGTTGACTTAACCTTTCACTAAGTACATGCATCTATGCTTATCATAGTGGATTGAATTTATTACTTTCATAGGCATCAAGTGATAATCACTCTAACTGTACTAACTACCTGAGTACTTTAGAGGTACTTCCATTGAAATCAGCCTTAAGATACTCTTCAACCAATTATGGGGTTATTAGTACTTACATGGTTTGAATCAATTAGACCTTCAAACAGTTTGAACCAATTGAACCTTCAAACGGTTTGAGACCATTTAGACCTTCAAATGGTCTGGTCCTAAACCTTCAAATGGTTTGAGACCGTCTAGACCTTCAAACAGTCTTGGTCTAAACCTTCAAATGGTTTGAGACCGTTTAGACCTTCAAATAGTCTGGTCCTAAACCTTCAAACGGTTTGAGACCATTTAGACCTTCAAACGGTCTTGAGGTCACTTGACCTTCAAACGGTCTTGAAGACCGTTAGACCTTAAATGGTCTTGGTCCTTATACCCTTAAACGGTTTTGAGACAATTGAATCTTCAAACGGTTTTGACCCCTTTTGATCTCCAATCGGTTTTGAAACCGTTTGATCAAATTAACTTTGAAATCATTTTAATCCTAAATGGTTTGAGACCGTTTGGTCCTCAAATGGTTTGAGACCGATTGGTCCTCAAAGCGTTGAGACCGTTTGGTCAATTCAGAGATGAAACCGTTTGAACCTAAATTAGGATTTTGACATCAATTGATATAGGGTTTTGAAATCAATTGAGCTAGGTTTCTGAAATCAATTAAGTTTGATTTTTTAAAGTTATTAGGTCATGAGACCAATTGATCCTTGAATCCATTGAAACCGTTTGGTCTCTAACAGTTTGAAACCATTTGACCTCTAACGGTTTGAAACCGTTTGACCCACAAAATTGAAACCATTTGCTAAAGATATTCTTGTGGTGTGTGCTAAGATGATGTCATTATCATCAAGCTTCAGACCTGCAAATTCTATTGTCATATGTATGATAAATTCAACAATTATTCAAGAAGAAAATAAAAGATCAACATATGATGAGAAATTGAAATCAATAATAACATTGATGGGTTCAAGATATATAACCCACCTTCAAAGTAGCTTCAAAGCTTCAAGATTCTCGTCTCTAATGGTGAAAGAATCTCCTTCAAATATCCAAGGTTCATTTCCAACTCTTTGGATGCAAAAGATAGCCAAGGTTGAATATTGGATGGAAGAGAGAAGAAAATGAGTGTTGAAATCCGATTTCAATCATCAATCCAAGGTTGAAGATGATCATGGAGCTTACCTTCAGCTTGGGGAACGTTTTCATCCTGCTCCTAAGCTCCTTGGTCGCCGGCCAAAGAAAGGAAAGAAAGTGGTTTGCAAAATAGTCTTTCAAGTAAGGAGAAAATCGAGTACATATAATTGATTTTTTAGGAGAGAGAAAGTAGGAGAAAATTCATCCACTTTCTTGCCACATGCCCCCTCCCTTCCTTGCCTTCGAAGCCATCTTCATTTCCCCTCAAATACCTTTCATTTATCCTTGAATTAAAAGCAACAACTTAAGCACCTTAATCATTATAATACTATTATCCATTTTTAGTGGACATTACTTTTTAATTAACAAATGTGAGTGGATTTCTTCACCTACTTAGGATATTTCGGTGCTACTCAAGGCATTTGGACGTACTTGCAATATAGGATTTCAACCACAGACTTTTTAGTTGATGGGAAATTCAATTAATATATTTATTTTTGCTACAAAATAAATTAGGGTTTCATTTATGCTTAACTCTTGATTATTTTATTATCAAGATTGTCTCTCCTCAAATGTGGTTCAAACAAGACACCCCTTTCTTTTTCTTTTCTCTAAATGATACCAAGAAACAATAGGGACATAATAGAGATGGTATTTTACATATCCAACCCTAGGTTTTGGGTAAATTGCAAATTACACCAAAACTAGTTATTCAATGCACAAACATTATTCAAACAAGCTCCTTCTTGGAACTTAGGCTTGTGGAAGCCATACCTCAACATCATTCTCATTCTTATGATGCTATAACACTTGAGGAACATTTATCATATAACATTTGCAAGGTAACCCCTTAAATTGGGTAAATTACACTTTAGTCCAAAATAGGTAAAATATTATTTGATCATTATTTAAATAGGACCAAAATTGAAACATAAGCTCTCCTTTAGTCTTAATTACTTTTCAAAAGATAAAGACAAGAATCTAAATGACTTACTTAAGCAAAACTTTTAGGGTTAAGCCTTAACCCAGGTCAAGAATGTTACACCCACCGTCCTTCAAACAAAGAAATAACCCCATTGGTTGATAACTTTTAAAGATAAGTTCATTTATAAAGTGGGTAATCCCTATAATGCCCTTGGAAAGTACAACCTTCAAAACAAGGTGAAACTAGGTGCCTCATGGTTCAATGTATCAATAATGGTAAGGGAATATCTAAGGATTAAAATTTAGGTGATAATTTCAAAGAAAACCTCCCAATTGGGTAAATTGCATAAAAGTCCAGAATGTACCTAAAATTTCATAACTTGCATAAACAACATCCAAATCGAACCAAATTTGAAACTTAGGCTCATTTTATGTTTTCAAATCACATCAAAAAAATTATATTAAGGTTTAGAGCACTTAATTATGGTAATTAAGCTTGTTTAATACATCAATCAAGGTTTAGGGCCTTGCACTTCTAGCACAAATTAATAAACCATTGTTCTACTAAAGTGGTGAATTTACATTTTAGATCCTTAAATAAGATTTCACCTAGCTATCTGTGCATAAACCCTTCCATTGGTATAATTATTGAACAAATGTTCACCAAACAACTATAAATTCCACAATTTAAGCATCAAGGCCAAAAAGGATAGAAATGATACAAAAATATTGGGAAAGGGCCAAAAAGAGAATATGTCAAAGTTTCAGTATGTTACAACACTCCACCCCTTAAAGAGGATTTCATCCTCAAAATCTAAAGCAAAGTGAGAAGGGTGAGAATGCAACATCTCACCACTAAACTCCCAGGTTGAATCCGTTAAACTTCCACCAAAATTTTTACTAACTTAAACTCCTTATTTTTCAACTGATTAACTTGGGAGTTCAAAATCTTCTCAAGCAACTCCACATAGGTCAGGTTCTCATGGATCACCTAAAGGTTCTACTTTTACAATTTCTTTTAAAAAAAATTGGCTTATTAGAATTATATTCATTAGGATATTACATTATCATTATTATTCTTTTAATCGTGTCATGCCATATTTATATCAATTGTATCAGATTATTTTGTATGAAATAGGACACTTTATCCAATTTGTTACAATTAATCCAAATAGTGTCACATTAATTACTTATATGTATATTAGACATTGTTACTTCACCGTTATTACTCACATTAATGTCATAATTAATCATTCTCTCATATTTATTCAATTCTTATTATTGATTATGAACATTTGTGTGAATCAATTACTTCTTATCCATATTGAAGTCATTATATATATCTTAATGATCAAGGTGGGACATATTACATATTAATGATTCGATTCAAATACTAAGTCATTAGGTGATTAATTAGGTGTGTATTAGAGAACAAGGTGATATGCATTTCATATTGATGACGTCATTAATCTATGATTTATGTGTATTAAAGTATGTTATCTGATTATGACACCTAGTGACACTAATGTATCATGAATGTCATTAAGGATGTATAAGTTAAGGTTAGATGATTACAACTTAGGGTTTAGGTTAACATGATCATTATTCTTCACCTATACCTTCTTAGGATGCATTAAGTCCAAGGTTTAATTGCAATTATCTTGCCCATCATATCATCAGGGTTTATTGGTTTATGACATGGTCAACATCATGCTTATCCACTATTAATATTAAAATGTGAGTTACTCTTATTATATGCATTAGATATTCATTAGGGTTCAAACATATGAACTATTCATTAGATGATCGTTATATGTTCTTTTGGATACCAAGAAACATGTGGTTACAACTATAACTTGTTTGGTCAAAACTAAGGATTCAAGCACACTAAATTCTGAATTAGGGAGTTAGGGTTTCTAAAGTCAGAGCAGCTAGATTTTAGTATGTTACATGACTCTTGGAAAGTATTTCATCCTCGAAATCTAACTACCTAAACATCATCAAACCAACTACTCTCCACTCCTTAAAAGGTTTGGCCTACCAAGCCAAACTAATATAGAGGTAAAAGGATGAGTCTAACTAAACCATATACAAGATCTGTCATGCTTCACTGCACACTTTGATTGCTTACTAAAGACCAAACTTCAAAGTCTAGGTTCTAGGGATAACTATCCAAACATGTGATTTTATGGGTCATAAGGGAACTATCTTGGGTATCCATCCTCAAACAGGTCATTACATATGAAATACTAGTTCAACATATTAGGGTCCATAAAGATAAATCATATAGATGTCTAAGGCTACTATTTCCTAAAAGCATGCTATTTCGAACAATTCATATCAGCTCAGGCCAGGCCGGTATCATATGGATTCGGGAGTCCTCGTAAACCAAGCTAGTGGTGCAGAGGAAAATCTTGCCAACCCCCGAACCCTGATCCTTTCTAGACACATTTGCTTTCAACTTCATGTCCTAGTAGCTGTCTAAAGGCCAAGCTAAACAACCTCAAGTTACTATGGTTACTTATGCATCTTTTAGTTGTAAGTATTTTAGGGATCTATTCATCATAATTTTAATGTGAAACTATAGGATCCTAAATCAACCCTTCATCATCTATTGATCAATTCTATGGCAAACATGTCATTAAAGGTAAGGCAAGGATTCTAATTAGGGAGACAAAATTGAAATAGTCAGATTCTGACTACTATGGGCTCTGATATCATGTTGTAAGGAGACAAGATCACCCGCTTACTAATTTTTTTTTGAAGAATCAACATCCATTCCAAGCACACTCAAAGGTATGTTGGAATAGGTATAAATTTTCCAAATTTGAATAAACGGTATTCAAAACAACCAAAGTGTAGCATCGGAATAAAAATAACTAACTATATTCAACTTTCATAAAAAATTACACAAGTACATCAAAATCTCCCATTAGGTTTTACAACAAGATACAACAAAAAGGATCTAGATAGAGGGAAGTCTAAACTACTTCAAATCTTATCTCCAGAGTAACATCTCCAAGTGCTAGGTCCATGCCCAAATCTATGTTCTCCTGATTCAATTCAACAACTTGTCCTAACATGGGTGGTTGGGAAAAAACCCAGCAAAAGGGAAAGGAAAACAAAGTATGGGTCAACAAACATGAATAGGATATCAAGGTAAAGAAAACATGTAAATAAAGGCTAGTTTTCTTCATAAGATGAAGATTTCAAGAGTATGGGGCTATTTTTAAATAGATGCTTGCAATAAACAAAATATAATAAAAGGTTGCATGTATGATAATTATGACTACCTTAACTAAGTAGGGTTGAGGCACCTACCAGAACTCAACCTATAGGTGTGGGGAGAATTAATACATTCCCAGTCACCTACACATATTTTTATGGGAGAGAATAAGGCATTCCCCAAGGTGAATTTATACATGCCCTATCTATGGATGGTTGTACATAAGTACCACTACTATAGCTAAATAGTCCATAAAATTAATATGCTAGAAAATAATTCATGGCAATTAAAATCATCATAGCAATTCAAACATTCTAGTGGGGTACAAGACCTAAAAAAAGAATATCATTATTGATTTTGAGGCAATTTAACAAAAGAATCATGAATAGAGGAAATAGGGTTCATATAGTGCCTCATTAGGGAATATAGGTTTTGGTTTGCAAATATCCCAACTTAGGGTGTAAGAAATGCACATACCTCTCTTACTAATATCAATTACTAAGTTTTGCCACTTTAATTGAGTCCAAGTTCCACTTTGCCTATTTTCAATGTATTAACATGTATTAGAGTACAAAATGCACATTAATGTATAAAACCCCTAATTTCAGAACTTTTTAGCAAAACTCAGATTTAGATTTTGAAAATATCACCAATGAACTTATTAGGTTCTCCTGATCAAGAAAACATATTTTTATGTTAATTTTGGAGTTATGATGATTAAGATGTACTTTTATGGATTTTAAGCATTAAATTCATTTTACAAAAATCACCCTTCGTCAAACAATGAAATAAGACCTTGAAAATATTTTTATTAATATATATTAATTTTCCAATTCCAAAACATATTTATTTGTCAAATTTGGATAAGCATATTAGAAGATATGAATTTTTCAATACTGACCAATAGGAAATTGCCACATCATCAAATCGATCAAGATAATTGAAGAGAGAGGGAGAGGGAGAAAACACCATTTGACCCAAGATCAGGTTTGAAGTTGAATATGTAACCAAACTAGAGATTCTAGAGAAGGTAAAATAGTAAGAAACCAAAATCCTAGAAGAACATGGTAAAAAGAGATGGAGATCATCGATTTTAAACATAGAAGCATGAGTTTTAAGCATGTAGTAAGCAATATATGAGAATGTGGTTAACAAAACTTGCCTCTAGGAAGGTAAGAAGGTCCAAAAAGCAAGGATACCAAGATTAGAAGGTCTGGTTGATCCAAGCCAAGCTCCTTTCTTGAGCAAAGAACACCTTCTCCACTTTAGAGGTGCAAACCCTAGCAAAAGAGCATGGAGATGAGATGTTTTAGGGCTCTAGATGGAGTTTTACCATGGAAGGTCATGGTTACAACCAGGAATAAGGTAGGAGGAATACTAATAGCATGAAAACAAGGAATTAAAGGAGTATACTTACTAGTTTTGGTCAAAATCACCAAGGAGGAGCTTAAGAAATCCTAAATAGAGAAATTTGGAACCCTAGGAGCCTTCTTCACCAAGGTAGGCACCCTCTTTTACCTTGGGATAGTAACTTTGTGACCAAATATAGAAGGGACGATGATCTAAGATAGGGGAAAGATAAGGAGAGGATTGCTTCTTAGATTGGTAGGTGGGAAGGGGTAGGCATGGCTTTATAAAGAAGGGGGCAAGCATGAGGTGTCTATGGGACTTTCCATGTGTCCTTAGGCTAAGGCTTCATGGCCATGCAAGAGGACAGCTCATAGACTCTTCTTGTATATCAAAATTTGGTCCTAAAAGCCCCTGGAGACTTCTAGAACATCCCCACCATCCTTCAAATAAAGAAATAACCCCATTGGTTGATAGCTTTTAAAGATAAGCTCATTTATAAAGTGGGTAATCCCTATAATGCCCTTGGAAAGTAACACCTTCAAACCAAGGTGCAACTAGGTGTCACATGGTTCAAAATCTCTAGAGTGGTAAGGGAATATCTAAAGATTAAAATTCAGGTGATAATTTGCAAAGAAACACCCCAATTGGGTAAATTGCATAAAAGTCCATAATGTACCTAAAATTGCATAACTTGCACAAACATCATCCAAATCGAACCAAATTCGAAAATTCGGATCATTTTATGTTTTTAAATCACATAAAAAAGTTATATTAATATGTATAGCACTTAATTATGGTAATTAAGCTTGTTTAATACATTAATCAAGGTTTAGGGCCTTGCATTTCTAGCACAAATTAATAAACCATTGTTCTACTAAAGTGGTGATTTTACATTTTAGATCCTTAAATAAGATTTCACTGAGGTATTTGTGCATAAACCCTTAAATTGGTATAATTATTGAAAAAAAATTCACCAAACCACTATAAATTCCACAATTTAAGTATCAAGGCCAAAAAGGATAGAAATAATGTGAAAATATTGGGAAAGGGCCAAAAAGAGAATATGTCAAAGTTTTAGTATGTTACAAGTACACCAACAGGAGAGACAACTCCTTCTTGTTCATTCTTGGTGAATGATAGGAGTTTTAGTTGGTCCATGTGGACTACTTTAGAGGCAGGAGTCCTTTAGATGCTTCTTAAAAAGAAAAGTCAACCTGTAGTCGTGGCAAGACCACCGAAGTTGCTATAGAGGTTGAGTAGACAATTTTTCGTGGTGAAGACCAAGAGCTGCACAACCACCATCCAAGAACAACTTGTCAGCAGTTGCAAAGAATCTAGTTTTGTCACTGGACTTGCTCCAGGACCAAGTATAACTCACTAAAACTATTCTTCCTATTTCATAGTAGTTGACACGATCTTACTATTATGGGAATACAGATAGATAAAAAAAATTCCGCTGCTATACTCTGTGCCCGTATTTCCCAACACTGGTATCAGAGCCACGTCAATTTCATTTTAGGATAATCAATATGATCGAATTTTTGGTTTTATCATTTATTTATTACATACGATGCAAATATTTAAACCGCTCTCATATGCATATCCAATCAAAGACCACATAATCCCATATTAATATATATATATATATATGCCACATAATCCTATCCTATATATATATATATATATATATATATATATATATGCAATTTATAAGTGTCACCCAAAAGTGATTTTGGTGGTGGATGTGTAGTGTGGTTATGGCCAATACCCTTTATCTGTGTGTGGTTGGACAGTTTGGTTCATGTTAATCTCAGTCTACGTACCGAGCCTCTACCTCCCTCTTTTCAATGTAAAGTTAATGATTTCCTACCTTTTCTCCCCTCAAATGTAACTCGAGGTTTCTCTTATTCAATGTAATAAAGTAGCAATAGGATAGTTTCTTTTCATGCAACAACGTTGAAGATGTTCATCGCTGATTGAGATGACCAGTTTGGGAGACGAGCCGACCGTCTGGAGGACCATGGAGGATAGAGTGATAGAACCAGATGACTTCCTGGTGGACCCAACCGACTATTTGGAAGGAGTCTAAACATCAGTTGGATAGGAGGCATACAATCATCCCAGTAGGCCCAGTCGACCATTTGGAAGGAATCTAAACATCGGTTAGACAGGAGGACCAACTGACTGACCAAGAGGCGAGATGACCGATTCAAGGGTTGAATCGATCTACCCATATTGGAAAGAACATGTCTACACCAATAGTCGGTTCATACGTGACGTGATGATTACCCTAGGCGGTAGTAATTCCTTATGGCTCCAAGGAATTATAAGTATACATGGCCATAACTATCACATTTTGTCTTATATTGCATGTTCATGTTGCGAGATATATCATGCATATGATACATACTATATATGTGGTGATTGGATACAATATATGTATATATATGATATATATAAATCCCTCAATCAAACATATTAAGTCTAAGTTGCTTTCCAATAACAATACACATGAACAACTTGTTTGACTAAGCGTAGGTTACGCCTTCGTGTGGCGCGTCGCCTACCTTATGGAAGTGTGATGGTAAGGATGTAGGTTCCTCCTGTGCGAGATGCATTGTTATCATATTGGCTATTGGGCCAGGCTTAACTAGTGATTCTCATAGCGTTTGGGCCCAGAAGCATGCAGATGATTATACCAAGGAGTTGCACATATCATCTATTCAGAATTGCATATAATGCAATTGGAAAAAGTTGCCTACCTTGATGATTGATTGTATTTGTAGTGTTGATCAAACCACAATTGAATTATCTTGGGTCGCTCATTAGAAAGTTGTTTTTTTGTAGTTTTCCAAATTGATAATCGAGGGTTATCAATTTCAAAAAAATAATGAGAACGATAATGAATTAAAGACCTAAATATTATCACCTAAATTTAATCAAATCAAGTCAAAAACGAGTTTTTGACAAAATTACAAATTCATTTGTAGAATCAAATGGAAACAAACAACAATCACTTTTCTCTACGATCGGTCCTTGAGAAGGATAAACTGATGGGAAATAAATTCCATGGCTGGTTCTGGATGTTGAGACCATTGTCACACAAGAGTGCAAGATCTATGTCCTTAAAACACCTGAACCAGATGAACCACCTCAAAATGCACCAAAGGCTGACAAGGATGCTTAGAAGAAGCATATTGAAGATGGTGTGGATGTCAATTATCTGATGCTATGCTCTATGAACTATGAATTAAAGAGGCAACATGAGAACATGGATGTGATTGAGATGGTCACACATCTCAAGAACATGTTCCAAGATCAGGCAAGACAAGAGAGATACGATGTCTCCAAGGCGTTGTTCAAATGTAACATGGAAGAAGGAGATCCAATAGGTCCTCATGTGCTCAATATGATTGGGTATGTGGAGAACCTAGCTAGATTTGGATTCTTCTTGGGTCAAGAGTTAGCCACTGACGTGATTCTATAGTCCCTACCAGAGACATATAGTCAGATTGTCATGAACTACAACATGAACGACTTCACAAACTGTCGACAAAGTTGTTGGGCATGTTGAAAACAACTGAGACACAGATGAAGAAATACAAACCCAAGTCTATGATGATGATCAACAAGACAAAGGGGAAGTCTAAAGGCAAAGGCAAAGCTAAGAAGGGTTCTAAATCTAGCCATAAGCCCAAGTCTTCAGATCTCAAAGCAAATGGAGGGGTAAAGAAAACAAGAGGTAAATATCACCATTATCAGCAACCTGGACATTGGAAAAAGAATTGCCCACTCTAGTTAGAGGAATTAAAGAGGAATAAGGATGGTAGTGAGGCCTCCACTTCATGTATAAATGTTATGAGATAAATTTGATTACTTCTTAATTTTGGTATGTGATACCAAAAAGAGATATGATATATTGATGTGTAGAATCTGACAAGAAGTAAAGGCCTTCATGGAAAGACACAAAGATGGACAAGGCAGAACAAGAGTTGCAGAAGTTGTAGTCTAGATTTAAATTTATCTTAGCCCAATGGACATGTAATAGAGTTATTTGAACTTCTATTGCAATACACCATAAGAAACAATTTAGTTTAGAGCATCTTGTATGATAAGGATGATATATCGATAAAGTATGAGATTATTGTTTCTATTTCAAAAGATATGATATTGCATGGAAATGCCCAAACATCTAATGATCTTTGTAGAAAAGACTTTCAGATGAATGTTTGCAAACGCTAATACTAAAGGATTATAATTGATATCTCAAGACTATCATCATCATTAGTCATATATACATAAGAAATGCATGCCTAGAATACATATGTTAATCTTGACTCCCTTGGTTTTGAACATAAGGAAATATGCAATTCTTATTTATGCACAAAGTGACATAACATCCTTCACTAGATGTAGTGTGAGGATAAGTCTCCCACCAAACTTCATATATATGATGCATGGAGATCTTATGGAATGAATGCTATAGATAATTATTCATACTTCATTTCATTTACTTGTAAGATGATGATATGTACTCAGTAAAATAGAAACATAAATCTCCTGAAGTGTTCAAGGAGATTATAAATAAAGTATGACTTTGATACAACAATTAAGAAACTTTGATGAGATCAAATGTTGAAATACTTTGCATCAATAACTTGAGAATCTTCAGGAAGAAATGTCATAATGTATCACAAGTCAATCTGAGCATGATGATGTGCCAGACTGAAGGAATTATACCATGACGAGTCATGATGTAATTATCAAATAATCTAATATTCTTATATCCTCATAAATATAAAGCTATCACTAAATTATGTACCATCTGAATGGTTTATAAGACATCATATACAATATGAATAGGGAATGTCCCAATATGTATAGAGGATAAAAACCTACATTGAGATAGCAAATTATTGAACAAGGTCTGCCCACAAACCATGACTATTGAATGTTATTGTTAATCCCAATCCAATAACAAAAGTATTTTGTTGCTAGGATAACTGAGTTCCTAAAGAATCATTGGGAGTAATGTTAAAACTCAAAATGATTAAGGTCAATAAAGAGGTACAATGAGAACAAAGAGAATCACAAGTTGTTGTGGAATCTCAAGTACATCATGTAACACATAATAAAAGTTATAGTAGAACACATATGAGATTGGATGATTGTGAATCTAACAATTCAGATGGGTTGGTCATAATAGATGAGCCAACCAGTCAACTAGAAGCTATTTCTGAGTATTATGGGATCCATGTAAGCCAACAAGGTAGGACCTTGGTAGCACCACCTAATGAGTAATACCGAAAGGGTGCAAAAGGGTCTTATGGAAAAGACCTACATGGAAAACATAAAAGGACAAATTGGTTGGATAAGGTTTCAAACCAGTTGAAGTTGTTGAACGTGATATAAATTCCTTTACCAATAGTCAAAGTTGTTGTTGCAGTGAAAATAGACTAAGAGATTTAGCATATGAAGATAAAATCAGATTCCTTAATTGGAATACATCAAAGGATGTGTATGTGACACAACCTAAAAGGTTTAATAACTTCAAGAATGCAAATAAAGTCTATAACTACAAAGTTCAATCAAGGATTGAAACAAGCATATAAGAGATGGGATCTTTTGATTTTGACAAGATAGTCAAATAGTTTGACTTGAATCAAGATAAAAGATGAAATATATGATTAGAAAAGATTAAGTAGGAGAATATATGAATATTCCACATATGATGTGGAATGACATCTCAATATTGTGAAATGAGATCTGGCATGAAAAATACCTTCAACAATGAAGGATGAGGTGAAGCGTCTAATGAGATAAGGACTAAGACCTATGAGATAGTTCTTGAATGTTTCACAATGGAAGTTTGAGTACAATAGCAAAATTTTAAAAGAGTTCAACACGAATTGATTCAACAAGGGATAATCCAGATTAGTCTCTCACGAACCATATGTTGCGATTCTTGTGAAGAATGGAAATATCATGAATCAGATGCCATATGATGGATCTATCATGAATGCTATAAGTGTACTTACCCCATATAATCTTTTATGTAATAGACATGACAAGATGATGGTAATTTTCAATAAGGGTTATTGGAATGTCATTAACGACATCCATTAGTACTTATGAAGTACTTAAGGATAAATTTCTAGTCAATAAGGATAGCAATGAAAGGAAGAGTTAGACGTAGAGAGTTGCATCAATGCGGGCTTCCATAAATGACAAAGCTGATCACAAATTAAAATATGTTTGATTATAAAGAAGAAATGTTGTTAGTTGGAAGGGTTCCAAACTAATAGCCATTCTACAATAGAAGCTGAGTATACTTGTGTTGTGAACACATAACAATACTATATGGATCTAGAAGTTCACATGATGAACTTATAGATGTTCTAACCATTGATGACTTAGTGGAGATACTGTAACATCCCTGACCTGGGTTAAGCCTTAATCCTAGATGTTTTGCTTAATAAGGTTGATTATATGCTTGATCTTATCTCTTGAAAAGTAATTAAGGCTCAAGAGGGACTTATATCTCAATTTCAATCCTTTTTGAATAATTTTGAAACAATGTTTTACTTGTTTTGGACTAAAGTGCAAATTACCCAAGTTGAGGGGTTAAATTGCAAATTGTGCATGGAAAAATGTTCCTCTAGTATTGAAGCATCATAAGAGTAAGAATTATGCAGAGGTGTGACTTTCATAAGTCTGAATAACAAGAAAGAGCTTGTTAAACAACATTTGTGCATTAAAACCTAGTTTTGGTGTAATGTGCAATTTACCCAAAACCTAGGGTTGAATATGAAAAATATCACCTCTAGTGGATCCCTAACTATCCTTGGCATTATGTAGAGGCAATAAAATCAGAGGGGCTCCTCATTTGAATCACTTTGGAGGAGAGAGAATCTTGATATTAAAATAATCAAGATTTAAGCATAATTGGAACTTTACTTCAATTTAATGCAAAAATAAACATATTAATTGAAGAGCCCTTCAACCAAAAGGTGAGGGATGATTTCGCAAAAGAATGGAAGACCATGTGCCTTGCAAAGGCACGAAAATATCTTAAGTGAGTGGAGATCCCACTCACATTAAGTTAATGAAAAGTAATATCCACTAAAAATGGGATATTAGTATAATATGATTAAGGTGATTAATTTGCTTTTCTTTTAAATTGAGGATAATGAAGGGGAATTAAAGGCAAGGGAAGGTGCCTTCATACATTAGGGAGTGAGGGTAGTATGTGGCATGATTTGGAGAATTGAAGGATTTCTCTTATACTTTCTCTCTCCTAGAAATTCCTTTATATATACTTCCTTTTCCACTCAACCAAAGATCTTTTTTCGGATTTTCTTTCTTTCTTGCCTTGGACGAGCTCAAGGGGACTAAGGAGCAACAGGAGGAAGAGTTCCAATCTGTAGGTAAGCTTCTTGATCACTTTCAACCATGATTTCATGGTAGAAATCGAAAATCAATGATGGATTTCTTCTTTTCTTCCATCAATCTTCCTTTCTAGCCAATCCTTTTCACTCAAAAGATTGAGGAATGAACCTTGTGGAGTAAGAAAGCTTCTTTCACCATTAGGAACGTGAAGTTGGAGCTTTGAAGCTTCATTGAAGGCAGGTTATATAACTTGAAACCTTGAATATTGTTATTGATTTCATATCTTTAACTATTGTTGAAGTTTTCTCTATTCCCCAAATTTTATTTGATTGATTGATGAAATAACCATGAAAATCATAGCAAGATTCGTGGGTTTAGAGCTTGATGATGATGACATCATCATAAGCACACACCTCTACAAATATCCTTTGCAAACACTTTCATGAACTTGAGACCTAACGGTCTCAATATCGTTTGAAACCAATTGGTCTCAAGACCGTTTGGGATCAAATGGTATCAAGACTGTTTGGAGCTCAACTAATGATGTGATGAATGATGATCCAATGGATTGAATTGAATTAGTTTCAACAAGGTTCAACATTTGAAGGTCCATCAATTATCAACCCTATATCGGATCATTATTGAAAACCTAATTGAATTCCATGAGTTTTCCTTGTTTGGTTTGGGTCAAACGGTCTCAAGACCGTTTGAGGTCAGGTCATGCCCAATTTGAATGGTGGTCCAATGATTTCCAAGCAATTGGTTCCACAATGACCAATATTGAAGGTTCATCGATTTCAAACCCTAATCCAATTGGGTTCAAAACCCTAATTGATGATCAATTGAAGGTTGAATCAATTGAAGGATGACTCATTAGCTCAATTGAAGTATGGTGCATAGGTTCAATCGATGAGTGGTTTCATGGATTCAATTGATGAGGGAATCAATCTTAGAAACCATAAATCGAATTGAGAGATTGAGACCATTTTTGGTCCATTCGGTTTCGAGGAGGTTTGGACCAAATGGTCTCAAGACCGTTTGAGTCCAAACGGTCTCAAGACAATTTGGGACCAAATGATCCCAAACCAATTGAGACTCAATCGATCTCAAGAACGTTTTGGTTAAACGCTTTCAAGCATAAAATTTCTAAATGGTTTCAAACCGTTAGACCAAGACCGTTTGGAGGTCATTCAAGCAAGACCATTTGAGGTATGGTTGGTCAAGACCGTTTGGGGTCTAAGTGACTAAGACCGTTTGGAAAGGAATTAACCAAAACCGTTTGAACACTTAAGGTGATTAAAGGCCAATTGTTTAATTGATCATTAAATGATGTAAATCAAGGGTGATTACATTAATTGTACCCTTAATAAGACAGGGTGATTAGTACCTTTTGAATGATTAATCTTTAATGCTTATGGAAGTAATGACATAATACATTGTGTCAACCCTTCATTCAAGTTGAGTTGACCTAATCTAATCAAGTTTGAAGTAAGTATCATCCTATAGAGGATGAGAGAGAGATGATTCCTACATGAATGATAATCATGTAGTGGTTAAGCCTCAACACTTTCAACATGAATAAAATGTGTAATTAGGGTATGATCCTTGATAAAGAGATCATGAAACTCTAATTAAGAAGGTTGATGAGCCCTAACCCTAATTGAGGGCAATGATAGGTGAAACCCTAATCTAGGGTAACAACAAAACCCTAATTTGAGGAAAAACCATAATAAACCCTAATCAAGGGTAATGTCATATGAAACCCTAATATAGTAAGGTGATGAGAGATTCCAATCCAGGGTGATGCTATGAAATGCTATCTGAAGCCCTACCCTAATATAGAGTGAAGATATGTGAAATCCTAATGTTAGGTGATGTTATGTAAACCCTAATTGATAAAGATGGGAAACCCTATTCCTAATAATGGAATAATGACTAATTTACTAATAAGTGAAACATCTAAAGGGATTGGTAATGGATAACCTTATATCAATAATGCCTTAACTCAAAGATGAGTCCATATCATTGGTAATGGTTGCATATTCCAAATAAGTGACTTCTGCCCAATACATTACATGATAATATGATGAACTGGTGTATAAAGTATTAGGATGGGAAATACCCTAATACAATATGAACTCAAGTAAGATAAAGGTGATGAGGGAAGTGATACATCAACATATGATAGATATCACATCCATCACCTCAAGATTGATACACCTTGATGTATCCTAAATCCAATATACTTGGATGAGTAGCACATGAAGTGTGTCATGTCAATTGTTACATTATGAACTAATGCACTTTGATAAGTATAGACTAATATGCCATATGGAAAGGTTAATCCAAATCAATAAAGTATAATGTAATCATATTCTGGCAAAGTTAAGAGAGGAACTTATATCTTGTGATGATAGTTCATTTAATGATAAGTGATGAGAATACATAAGTATGATTAAATACTTATGTTATCAATGTTGGCTCCTAGCTGTATGGAGCAATGATTTAGGGCTTGATCATTAAAAATACGATCTTGAGAACCTAAATGGTTATTTATGAAAAACCCTAATGGAGGGTGATGATATGTAAGAGAAATCCTAAACCTAAAATAAGGGAATAGTGATACTACTCTTACATTGCATAGTGCTGATATGTAATTAATACAAATGTTATTATGTAATGATCATATAGGTGATCATGAGATGATGAGCATAGCCATGTATGAGCTATGATGTGTTAATTATTTAAATGCTTTATGGGCCTTGTGAGCCATTACATATATTGTTGCCTAGTAAAAGGTAACAAGAGATTAATGGGCTTTGACAACCATGTGGAATGCTTGTGCAACAAGTATCATGTTTACCTTGGTCAGATGACCTGAAGGTATTAGTCACCAGATAAGTGGTAACAAGTGTTCTTTGATGAACTGAGGGTTTGAATACCCATATTCCATAATCATGATGATGAGATATTAAGGGAGGAGAATGCTCATGATGTGACAAGGGATTAAGATTCCAATGTTCTATAAAGTTTTGAAAAATACTTGATAGATGAATTATACTTTTCTTTGTAGAATTTGTCATAATAATGTTTGAGAACTTGACTAATGCTAAAAGAATACAGTAATGCACATAATTAATCAAGTGGAATCTTATCATGTAGTGCCCTGGCCATATAACCATCAGTGTCAGAATTTGCTGGATGGTGAAATGGGTTGCTCCGTGGCATAACCCAAAATGCATATTTTTGAATATGCGGGGGTGATGGGCGAATACCTTACGCCCTAATGGAGGAATTGATGCGAGATAAACATTAAATCTCTCTTCCTTCATTATATATATGTCGGGGTGGATGTATCACTAATACCCCGATAATGGGATGGATGTATCATGAATCTCCCAATAATATTAATGTCGGATTGATGTGAGATTAATATCAAATCTCTCGATTGCGAAGAGAGTACAACACACCACTATAACTCTAATAGAAAAGTTGCCAGTATACCCTAGAAAGCTATTTAGTAGAGACATAAGATGTCCTGCATTTGGTCCTCATACTGACCGAGGAAGATGATGCCATGGAAATCCGGCTCCTCCTTTGACCTTGTATGGCACCGATTTCAACTTCACAATGGTCAGTTGGATTATGAGTGGTATACCTCATCTCCTCAGGGAATAAGTGTGGTTGTAAAATGTAATCAGCCGTATAGCATGTTTGCTTAAGGATTTAATACGAAAAAGCATTGGCTGATGTTACATTATTTTTATGCAACTTTAGCTGATAGATGATATATTTTATGTTTCCTGCCATTCCTTGCAAAGTAGATAGATGAATTATAATCTACCATGGGTAGATACAATGTCCTATTAAGAAAGAAGATTATCTTATCTTGTTCATATAGTGATTAACACTGCTAATAATATAAAAGAACTCCTACTCAGTTTTATTCTATTAAACTGTAATAATAATGTTTCTGGCGGAGAGTTATATCTCTCGATGGGACAATTTTCAAATGTCTCACCCCCGTGGGATCCAACTTTTTAGGTAAACATAGGAGAAGAAGCAGGAATCGTATAGCAAGGGAAGAGCAGCAACAACAATAGGGACAACAGTGATAAGTCAGGTGGAGGCACTGGCTGTCAAGTTTTGTATAAAAAGTCCTATGTGTCGTCTCTGTACTCTCAGGTCCTCGAAGTCAGTAGATAGTGCTTTTATCTTTGATCTGAGATTTTGGCTTGAATGCCTCGAGGATTTTATGTTGTTTATGTATAGTTTGGCAAAGCAACTGTTGTATGTAATCCTCGAGAAGGGATGGTACATGGAATGTACTTGTGAACTAGAATGCAATGGAATTACTTTGGTTCTTTTTGAAAGAGTTTTCCTTTATTGGATCTCTTGTAAACAAGTTTTAATTTTTAGTGATTTTCAGTAACTCCATTGATAATGATCGCTTATGCTTAAGTAAATCATGTTTTTTTTGTGAGTTGGATGCCACAATTTAGTGGTATCAGAGCTCTAGGTTCGCTGAGTCTACAGAGACATAGGATTACGGTTGTTGAGTCTGTTCTAGTGTCTTCCAGTGTATCTGATAGTGTCTTCTGCTCATATAGGAGAAGAAGAACTTAAAGATGTCTGGATCACACGAAGAACATGTTGCTGAAAGTAACATTGCTGCACCAGGAAGTGGTGCAAGGAACTGGACTAGGAAGGAACCAGTATTTGAATATCCTTAGTTGAACCAAGCAATGATAGAGAGCCCAAATTTCCAAGTTCTGTATGGGAAATTTAGGGCAGATGTGATGCACATAGTGGACCATGCATTAGCAATGCAACCCAAATTACCAACCCCTAATGATGAAGTTATGGGCTCCAATAGGATTCCTAATCAACATCAACATGATGAAGCAATAGAAAATGTGGGAAGGAATAGGTTACAACCCAAAAGAAGAATTTGCTATAGGTGTAGGAAGCCTGGACATATCATAAAGAATTATCCAACAAAGAATAAGGAAGAGAGAATCAAGAAGAGGCCTAACCAAATCCAGGAACAGAGGCCTAGTAGTTCCAAAAAGGGAAAGTTTTTGGTACTACCAGTACAACCAATGACTAATGCACCAAGGCAATGGCTATCCAGAAAGGGTAAAGAACCTTTTAGACCATATCAAGAGCTTATAACTTGTTACCAGTGTAGACAGGTAGGACATCTAGCAAGGGATTGTCTAGTTGGAAACATTATGGTAACCCAACCACCGAGGCAGGGACATCAAGGTCATCAAGGGAAATAGTTTTCTAGTAGCACTCGAGGACGTGAACAGATGTCCCAGGCAAGGTTCCATGAAAAGAATAAGCCTGAGGCAACAAATAAACTGTGAGATGAGACTAGTCAGATGAAATAGTATCATTCTGATATGTCATTTCATAATTTTATGTGCTAACTATAAGAAAGTAGTTGTTATTGAGGTTCTTTTGACTAGTCCTATAAGGACACAAAGAAGATGAGAATTTACATTTTGTTCAGTATTCTTTTAACTGCTTTATAATTTCTCTTATCTATGTAAAGAAGGAAGAGAAATATATATATGTAGTACATGGAGGAAGTCTAGGAATGTTAAATAATGTGATTATGATGATATGAAAAGTAAGGAACATAATAGTTCATAAAGTGCATACTACCTAATACCAGTACTTGTATACCTTGACCAGGTATATAATTATTGGGGATGAGGTGAGTATGAAACTCTTAGATTGTTATCTTTCTGATTACCCTGATCAAGTAGTCATTCTGAGACAATCTAATGAGTATAATGAAACTGGAAATATGAAATGAACATTTGTATTACATCCTAAGTACAATAAAATGGAATCTGAGATGATCTCAGATCAATCTGTGTATATGAGAAAATGAAGAATATAATCCTCATAAGGTGAGAATGAGAACAAGGGAGATGGTCCCTGTTTGATAAAGTATGTGTGAATAGTAAATATCTTTTTCCATGATGTGAAAATGGGAAATGTGATGAAATCACAAAATGTTCATGAACATGTTAGACAATAACTCATGAACAGCTGAAAGTTCATATGATAATGAAGAAGAATGTAATTCCTTGTGCCCTTTCCTTTTTGGGACATGGCAATCAAGTGAGTTTTATCACACTTGATATGCAAAAATATATATATTAAAAATGTTCAATTAATGAACACCCAGAAAAGCATCAGTTAGTCTTGTACTTTGGTTCCAAAATAAAGATATGTGTAATAAGTAAAGTCTCATGAAGAAAGAAAAATAGGGATGTGATGTGTTTTCAACATATATGTGATGGATACCGAGACAAGAAATTATGGTATCTAAGAAATATTAGGTGGTATGAGAAAGTAAAAGCATAACTCTTAATCAGATAATTTATGTTGGTTACCTAGAATGGCCAACTAAGAAATCAACTTTGTTACATAAAATAGTACAGACATCACATGTTAGGGGTTTACGCTTTGCATAAATATAACATTGACAAGGATGTACTAATTGAAGGAACAATTGTGAAATCATGGTGGAAAAAGCTTATTAAATTAAAAATAATTCTAAAGATACCTCTAAGGTAAGTTCTTATTTGGTAAGTGACCTCTCTTTATGACAAAAGTATGTATAATTAATAAGAAAGTTTTGTGTTGTGTCAACAGATTGGATGACACACCAGATGTATGAAAAGTTTTGTAGTCACAAAGTGGGTGACAAAAATATAACTCTGGTCTTTCCTTGGAAGTGAAATGCTAAATTAAGTAAGGAGTATGGGAACCTCCCTAGAACCAAGAATCATGTCACATAAAGTTATAGATTGAGAAAAGTGATAAATCAGTAAGGTTTGACACTTGAATTAAATAAGGCATGTATGATGTTTCTTTGACTAATAAAAGCATTATTTGACACAGAGTTAACTCTATTGTCAATAATGAAAAGAAACAGTAAAATATGTGTCTTGTGTGACAAGTTCTATAATAACATTGTATGGAAGGGATTTGTATTGATCAAAGTTCTATGGCATATACATGACATTAAGATGTTATGTGGAGACTTGATAATATAGTGAATGAATAATATTTGTCTCCCTTTTACCTGGGATTTTGGGGACGAAATCCTTGTTAGGGGTTTATGATTTGTAACATCCCTGACCTGGGTTAAGCCTTAACCCTAGATGTTTTGCTTAATAAGGTTGATTATATGCTTGCTATTATCTCTTAAATAGTAATTAAGGCTCAAGAGGGACTTATATCTCGATTTCAATCCTTTTGAATAATTTTGAAACAATGTTTTACTTGTTTTGGACTAAAGTGCAAATTACCCAAGTTGAGGGGTTAAATTGCAAATTGTGCATGGCAAAATGTTCCTATAGTATTGAAGCATCATAAGAGTAAGAATGATGTAGAGGTGTGACTTCCATAAGCCTGAATAACAAGAAAGAGCTTGTTAAACAACGTTTGTGCATTAAAACTTAGTTTTGGTGTAATGTGTAATTTACCCAAAACCTAGGGTTCAATATGCAAAATATCACTCTAGTGGATCCCTAAATATCCTTTTCATTATGTAGAGGCAATAAAATCAGAGGGGCACCTCATTTGAATCACTTTGGAGGAGAGAGAGTCTTGATATTAAAATAATCAAGATTTAAGCATAATTGGAACTTTACTTCAATTTAATGCAAAAATAAATATATTAATTGAAGAGCCCTTCAACCAAAATGTGAGGGATGATTTTGAAAAATAATGTACGACCATGTGCCTTGAAAAGGCAAGAAAATATCTTAAGTGAGTGGAGAGCCCACTCACATTAAGTTAATAAAAAGTAATATCCACTAAAAATGGGATATTAGTATAATATGATTAAGGTGCTTAATTTGCTTTTCTTTTAAATTGAGTATAATGAAGGGGAATTAAAGGCAAGGGAAGGTTCCTTAATATACAAGGGAGTGAGGGTAATATGTGGCATGATTTTGAGAATTGAAGGATTTCTCTTATACTTTCTCTCTCCTAGAAATTCCTTTATATATACTTCCTTTTCCACTCAACCAAAGATCTTTTTTCAGATTTTCTTTCTTTCTTGCCTTGGACAAGATCAAGGGGACTAAGGAGCAACAGGAGGACGAGTTCCAACCTGTAGTTGAGCTTTTTGATCACTTTCAACCATGATTTCATGGTAGAAATCGAAAATCAATGATGGATTTCTTCTTTTCTTCCATCAATCTTCCTTTCTAGCCAATCCTTTTCACTCAAAAGCTTGAGGAAAGAACCTTGTGGAGTGAGAAAGCTTCTTTCACCATTAGGAACATGAAGTACGTTGGAACTTTGAAGCTTCATTGAAGGCGGGTTATATAACTTGAAACCTTGAATATTGTTATTAATTTCATATCTTTAACTATTGTTGAAATTAATGTCTTTTCTAATGTCACCCCTGATAGTTCTAATATCGATAAAGTTCAGATTGGCCCAAATGATAGAAGGAGAAATATCTTCCCTCCTGAGCATCAGCTGAAACAAAGCACTGGCATCTATTATAGAATTACAGAGTCAACCCTCTCTCCTATTCTTACACAGATTGAGGAACTTAATGTACCAACTGAAGAAGCTGAGGCTGTCAGCCCAACAGCCCAGGTGGATAAATGATCCCTCCTTTATCTATTTCTTCTTGGAATGTTCGAGGTATAAGCAATAAAATTCAGGACATTCAAGAAGAAATTAGGAAGGCTAGTGATATTATTGTTATCTTGGTTGAAACTAAAGTTAGGCCTTGCAAAATTAAAGCTCTTATCAATAAGTATTTTCCTGGTTATAGTTGGCTTTCGAATCATGCTTCTCATGTCCTGGGTAGGATAGTTGTCCTCTGGAATCCAGCTGTTTGTGATGTTTCTAATATTGATGAGAATGATCAAGTTCTGCATATGAAAGTTATTTCTGATCAATCTTGGTTTTATCTTTCTGTTGTTTATGGTCATAATCCTGATAATCTCAGAGAAAGCCTTTGGTCTTCTATTTCCTCCTTTTGTTCCATTGTGGATAATCCTTGGCTCATCTTGGGGGATTTCAATTGTGTTCGGAAGAATGTGGAGAGGATCAGTAAGCAAATGCCCACTAAAAAATCCATGGATGATTTCAATGAATGTATCTTAAATTGTAATCTTTTTGAAATGAGCCTTCAAGGTTCTTTCTACACTTGGGATAACAGACAAGATGGTGATAGGTTTGTTATGTCGAAAATTGATAGAGTTTTCTATAATGGTGCTTTTCTCAATACTATTGATGAGTTTTCGGGTGAAGTCATTTCCAACATTGTCAGTGACCACAGGAAAATCCTTGTCAAGATTGGGAATCCGAGAAGAGTTAAATCGCCTTTCAGATTTATTAATGCTTGGGCTGATCACCAAGACTTTATGTCCATTGTGAAGGACTCGTGGGTTATGAATTTTCCTGGTTATGCCATGTTTAGGTTATACAGGAAGTTGGAGAAGCTTAAGAAAAACCTTATTAAATGGAATAAAGAGTGTTATGGGAACATCAATGATAATCTTAAGATTGCTAAATTCAAGGCTGTAAAAGCTCAAGAGCAAGCTGATCTGGACCCTTTTAATGAAGAACTAAGGATTATTGCTAAGAATTTGAGAAATGAAGTGAATCAATCTGCTGCTGCCCAAGAATCTCTTTATAAACAAAAGTCTAGGGTTAAATGGCTCAAAGAAGGTGATTCCAACACTGCTTATTTCTATGCCTCTATGAAGATTAGAAGACAAGCTAATTCTATTAAAAGCCTTAATATTGATGGTAATTTGTCGTATGACAATGCTGCTATTAAGGAGTCTATTACTGATTTTTACTCCAAGCTCTTTAATAATGCTAATGTTTCTTGTGGAGTATGGCAAGGAGAGTGGCCTGGAAGCACTTTAACTCTTCAGCAGAAAAATTGTCTTATCTCTAATGTTACGAGGGCTGAAATTGAGAATGTCATTAAGGACTTAAAAGTTGATAAGGCCCCGGGGCCTGATGGTTTTAATGGTTTTTTCTACAAGAAATGCTGGGATATTATTGGAGATGATGTGTGTGAGGCTGTCTTCGAGTTTTTTAGAAATGGCAGATTGCTCCAGAAGGCCAACAGAACCTTTCTCACCCTTGTTCCCAAAGGTGTTGATTCCTCTTTGATTAAAAACTGGAGGCCTATTGCTTTATGTAATACTTTCTATAAAGTTATTTCTAAGATTCTTGCTAATAGGCTTCAAAGTGTGTTACCTTCTATTATTGATGACTCTCAGTGTGCTTTTATCAAAGATAGAAGTATTAAGGAGGCTACTTTGCTCACTAATGAGATTTTGAGCGATTTCAAAAAACCCTATGCTGATCCTAGAATATGCATTCAAGCTGATATTACGAAAGCTTATGATTCTGTTAAGTGGTCCTTCCTTTTTTCTATTATGCACAAAATGGGTTTCCCTACTATATGGATAAATTGGATCAGAGAAATCTTTCACTCTTCCTCTTACCAGGTTCTTATTAATGGGGAGCCTTCCGATCCTTTTAAGCCCACTAATGGGGTGAGACAGGGTGACCCCATTGCCCCTTACTTGTTTGTCATCGGCATGCAGGGTATTTCTGAGCTGTTTAAAAGAATGGTTAGAAATGGTGGTCTTGAGCCCATTGGTATATCTAAGAAGGTGTATAGATCTCATCTTATGTTTGCGGATGATCTCATGATCTTTTCAAAAGCTAGCAGTACTAATGCTATTGCTATTAAGAATATTCTTGATTCCTTTGCTGATGCTTCTGGCCTTTGTGTTAATTATGAGAAGAGCTCTATTGTCTATAGTAGGAATGCTGATAAGCATGAAATTTCTGAAATCATTAATATCAATGAAGGTTGTTTTCCTTCCAAGTATCTTGGGTTGCCTTTGTTCTCTGGGAAATTATCTAAAAGATTTTGTGGGACTTTGGTTGATAAAATCAAATCTAGATTGGATTCTTGGAAATCGAAATTGCTCTCTATTGCTGCCAGAAGGGAGCTGATTAAGTCCACCCTCTCTAATATGCATCTTTACTGGCTTTTTTCTTTTCCCATCCCTAGTTCCATTATTGATCAAATTGATAAGCTTTGCCGTGATTTTCTTTGGGGAGAAACAGAGTCTAAGAAGAATCTCCATCTTGTAAAGTGGGATGATGTTACTGAACCTAAAGAAGATGGTGGTTTGAATATTAAAAAGTCCAAGAATGTGGCTAAAGCATGCTTGTTAATGAATGCTTGGGATGTAGCAAGTAAAAAAGACACCCTTTGGGTGAAGTGGATTTCTGAGAAATATTTAAAGAAACAATCTTTCTGTATTGCTAAGGAGTCTCCCAACTACTCCTGGATGTTTAACAACATTATTCGTATTAAAGAGGAGTTGCTTGGTTATATTAAATTTGAGGTGGGAGATGGCTCTTCTATTCACACTTGGCAGGATCCCTGGTGCAACAATACTTTCCTTGAAAGCTTTGTGGGCAAAGAGTGTATTATTAGAGCTGGTATCCCTTGGGATTCTACTCTGAATGTTATTATTGAGAATGGTGTTTGGAATATGCCTAGGGTTTTCAATCGTGGTCAAGCTGATATCCTTAAAGTTGTTAGCTATTTTCAGATTCATAAGGGTCATAAAGATTCTATTCTGTTTGATGGGAAGAAGAATATTAAGCTCCATGATGTTTGGGAGGCTATTAGAATTAAAAAGCATAGTCTTACTAACTTTGGATGAATTTGGAAGATTAATACTCACAATCGTGCTAGACTACATCTTTGGAAAGCAAAGCATAATAGGCTCCCCACTACTGACTATTCCAGGAGGAGAGGTCTATGTTTGGCTTCTATGTGTTATCTTTGTCAGAATAGTTATGAAGACACCAATCATATCCTGTTTGAGTGTAAATATGTTGATGATATTTGGGCTATGGCCAATATTCCTAAGATTAGTTCTTGGAGTCAAGCTGAAAATTTGAATGATCAGAGAGTAAAATGCATCATGAGCATCATTTTTTATCATTAATGGGTTGAGAGAAATCAAAGAGTCCATGAGGATAAGTATAGGGATCCTATGCAGTTATGGAAAGTTATTTATCTGGATATTCTTTGTTTCTTCACTGAGAATTAAGTGTGGCCTCTCTTGGTGTGCCTTCCTTTTGATGGTGTTGTCTTTGTGATGTTCTTGTTGATGGATGATTTTTTGAGTGCTATGTTTGGCTCATATGGTTTTTAGTTCTTGGTGGTTAATGGGGTGGTTGAGACTGTTTGACCTGTGGCTGAGCTTTTCTATTTTCTCTTGGGTGGATAAGTTTATCTGTTTTTGGAGTGGCAGAACTTTCCCAAGATTACTCTTTGTCCTCTTTTTACTTGGGTGGTAAAGATTATCCGTAGTGGAGTGGCAGATCTTTCCCAAGTTTAGTTTCTTTTCCCTTTGAGTGACAGAGGTTATCCTGGATGGAGTGGCAGACCTCGCTCAAGCTTGGTTTGGTTCGCCTGCTTTGCTTTTATTTTGAGATCTGTTTTTAGCTTGTTTATGCTTTGGGGCAGATGTGCCTGATCTCTGTTTGAGGTTTGTTGCTCTGAGCCTTTGGATGCTATGTGATTTGGCAGTTCTGTTATGGTCTGCAGACCACTTTTTTTCTTCTGTTGTGGGCTTCAAGTTGGTTTCTTCTCTTTTCGGCTGTGATGGTCATGGAGTGATAGGTGTTGGTTGACTGCAGTCATGCTTAAGCAAGCTGAAGTGCTGATTTCTCTGGAAAGCTGCTGCTGGTTTTGATGGTTTTCTTCTTTTGGAGTAGCTGTGGATGGCTCGGTGTTTGATGTGGAGCAGGCTGCTGGTTTTGATGGCTTTCTTTTTTCTGATCTGCTGATCCTTCTAGGCACATATCATCTTTTCTTTGGCCATTTTTTCTGATTGGTGATGCTGATGTTCGATGTTATAGAAGGCTGATGCTCTTTGTTGCTGCTGGTTCTCTGAGCTGCTGTTTGTTGGCTTTCTTGTCCGTTCATCTCTCTTGATCTAAGTGATGTCTTGAGCTCTTTTGAAGTCTCTATTTTTTGAAGTCGGGTTTAGGATTCTCTGAAGATGTTTCTTGGCTTTTTTTCCTGGGGCTACTGTTGTTTGCTGCTGTTCTTTGATGCTGGTGGGGCTCCGAGCTGCTGCTGATCTAAGTGATGATAGAGCCTTTGTTTTGTTCCCTGAAGCCGTTCTGAAGATGCTTCTTGGGTCTTTTTTGTTTGGACCATCTTGCTCAATCCTTGTGGATGTACAGATAGCTCATATCTCTTCTTTTGTGATGTAAAGATAGTTTTCTTTTTGGTTGGCTCTTCTTTTGAGACCAACGGGTTTTTTACTTACCAAAGAACAAAATACAAAAAAAGCAATAGAGTTTTGGCCGACAAAAAAAAAAACTATTGTTGAAGTTTTCTCTATTCCCCAAATTTTATTTGATTGATTGATGAAATAACCATGAAAATCACAGAAATATTCGTGGGTTTATAGCTTGATGATGATGACATCATCATAAGCACACACCTCTACAAATATCCTTTGCGAACGGTTTCATGAACTTGAGACCAAACAATCTCAAGATCGTTTGAAACCAAACGGTCTCAGACCATTTGGAGCTCAACTAATGATGTGATGAATGATGATCCAATGGATTGAATTGAATTGGTTTCAACAAGGTTCAACATTTGAAGGTCCATTAATTATCAACCCAAGATCGATCCATTATTGAAAACGTAATTGAATTCCATGAGTTTTCCTTGTTTGGTTTGGGTCAAACAGTCTCAAGACCGTTTGATACAAAACGGTCTCAAAACCGTTTGGGGACAAATGACCTCAAGACCGTTTGAGGTCAGGTCATGCCCAATTTGAATGGTGGTCCAATGATTTCCAAGCAATTGGTTCCACAATGACCAATATTGAAGGTTCATCGATTTCAAACCCTAATCCAATTGGGTTCAAAACCCTAATTGATGATCAATTGAAAGTTGAATCAATTGAAGGATGACTAATTAGCTCAATTGAAGTATGGTGCATAGGTTCAATCGATGAGTGGTTTCATGGATTCAATTGATGAGGGAATCAATCTTGGAAACCCTAAATCGAATTGAGAGATTGATACCATTTTTGGTCCATTCAGTTTTGAGGAGGTTTGGACCAAATGGTCTCAAGACCGTTTGAGTCCAAATGGTCTCAAGACTATTTGGGACCAAATGATCCTAAACCAATTGAGACTCAATCGATCTCAAGAACGTTTTGGTTAAATGGTTTCAAGCACAAAATTTCTAAACGGCTTCAAACCGTTAGACCAAGACCATTTGGAGGTCTAAACGGTCTTACACCGTTTGGAGGTCATTCAAGCAAGACCATTTGAGGTCTGGTTGGTCAAGACCGTTTGGTTTCTAAGTGACTAAGACCGTTTGGAAAGCAATTAACCAAAATTGTTTGAACACTTAAGGTGATTAAAGGTCAATTGTTTAATTGATCATTGAATGATGTAAATCAAGGGTGATTACATTAATTGTACCCTTAATAAGACAGGGTGATTAGTACCTTTTGAATGATTAATCTTTCATGCTTATGGAAGTAATGACATAATACATTGTGTCAACCCTTCATTCAAGTTGAGTTGACCTAATCTAATCAAGTTTGAAGTATCATCCTATAGAGGATGAGAGAGAGAGGATTCCTACATGAATGATAATCATGTAGTGGTTAAGCCTCAACACTTTCAACATGAATAAAATGTGTAATTAGGGTATGATCCTTGATAAAGAGATCATGAAATCCTAATTAAGAAGGTTGATGAGCCCTAAACCTAATTGAGGGCAATCATAGGTGAAACCCTAATCTAGGGTAACAACAAAACCCTAATTTAAGGAAAAGCCATAATAAACCCTAATCAAGGGTAATGCCATATGAAACCGTAATATAGTAAGGTGATGAGAGATTCCAATCCAGGGTGATGCTATGAAATGCTATCTGAAACCCTACCCTAATATAGAGTGAAGATATGTGAAATCCTAATGTTGGGTGATGTTATGTAAACCCTAATTGATAAAGATGCGAAACCCTATTCCTAATAATGGAATAGTGACTAATTTACTAATAAGTGAAACATCTAAAGGGATTGGTAATGGATAACCTTATATCAATAATTCCTTAACTCAAAGATGAGTCCATATCATTGGTAATGGTTGCATATTCCAAATAAGTGACTTATGCCCAATACATTACATGATAATATGATGAACTGGTGTATAAAGTATTAGGATGGGAAATACCCTAATACAAGATAAGTTGATGAACTCAAGTAAGATAAAGGTGATAAGGGAAGTGATGCATCAACATATGATAGATATCACATCCAACACCTCAAGATTGATACACCTTGATGTATCCTAAATCCAATATACTTGGATGAGTAGCACATGAAATGTGTCATGTCAATTGTTACATTATGAACTAATGCACTTTGATAAGTATAGGATAATATGCCTTATGGAAAGGTTAAGACAAATCAATAAAGTATAATGTAATCATATTTTGGCAAAGTTAAGAGAGGAACTTATATCTTGTGATGATAGTTCTTTTAATGATAAGTGATGAGAATAAATAAGTATGATTAAATACTTATGTTATCAATGTTGGCTCCTAGCTGTATGGAGCAATGATTTACGGCTTGATCATTAAAAATATGATCCTGAGAACCTAAATGGTTATTTATGAAAAACCCTAATGGAGGGTGATGATATGTAAGAGAAATCCTAACCCTAAAATAAGGTAATAGTGATACTACTCTTACATTGCATAATGCTGATATGTAATTAATACAACTGTTATTATGTAATGATCATATAGGTGATCATGAGATGATGAGCATAGTCAGGTATGAGCTATGATGTGTTAATTATTTAAATGCTTTATGGGCCTTGTGAGCCATTATATATATTGTTGCCTAGTAAGAGGTAACAAGAGATTAATGGGCATTGACAGCCATGTGGAATGCTTGTGCAACAAGTATCATGTTTACCTTGGTCAGATGACATGAAGGTATTAGTCATGAGATAAGTGGTAACAAGTGTTCTTTGATGAACTAAGGGTTTGAATGCCCATATTCCATAATCATGATGATGAGATATTAAGGGAGGAGAATGCTCATGATGTGACAAGGGATTAAGATCCCAATGTTCTATAAAGTTTTGAAAAGTACTTGATAGATGAATTATACTTTTCTTTGTAGCATTTGTCATAATAATGTTTGAGAACTTGATTGATGCTAAAAGAATACAGTAATGCACATAATTAATCAAGTGGAATCTTATCATGTAGTGCCCTGGCCATATAACCATCAGTGTTAGAATTTGCTGGATGGTGAAACAGGTTGCTCCGCGGCATAACCCGAAATGCATATTTTTTAATATGCGGGGGTGATGGGAGAATACCTTACGCCCCGATAAACATTGAATCTCCCAATAATATTAATGCCGGATCGATGTGAGATTAATATAAAATCTCTCGATTGTGAAGAGAGTACATCACGCCACTGTAACTCTGATAGAAAAGTTTCCAGTATACCCTGGAAAGCTATTTAGCAGAGACACAAGATGTCCTGCATTTGGTCCTCATACTGACTGAGGAAGATGAGGTCATGGAAATCCGACTCTTCCTTTGACCTTGTATGGCATCGATTTCGACTCCGCAATGGTCAGTTGGAGTATGAGTGGTATACCTCATCTCCTCAGGGCATAAGTGTGGTTATAAAATGTAATCAACCGTATAGCATGTTTTCTTAAGGATTTAATACGAAAAATCATTGGCTGATGTTGCATTCTTTTTATGCAACTTTAGCTCATAAATGATATATTTTATGTTTCCTGCCATTCCTTACAAAGCAGATAGATGAATTATAATCTACCATGGGTAGATACAATGTCCTCTTAAGAAAGAAGATTATCTTATCTTGTTCATATAGTGATTAACACTGCTGATAATATAAAAGAACTCCTGCTCAGTTTTATTCTATTAAACCACAATAATAATGTTTCTGGCGGAGAGTTATATCTCTCACTGGGACAATTTTCAATTGTCTCACCCTCGTGGGATCCAACTTTTTTGATAAACGCAGGAGAAGAAGCAGGAATCCTATAGTAAGGGAAGAGCAGCAACAACAATAGGGACAACAGTGATAAGTCAGGTGGAGGCACTGGCTCTCAAGTTTTGTATAAAAAGTCCTATGTGTCGTCTCTGTACTCTCAGGTCCTCGGAGTCAGTAGATAGTGCTTTTATCTTCAATTTGAGATTTTGGCTTGAATGCCTCGAGGATTTTATGTTGTTTATGTATAGTTTGGCAAAGCAACTGTTGTATGTAATCCTCGAGAAGGGATGGTACATGGAATGTACTTGTGAACTAGAATGCAATGGAATTACTTTGGTTCTTTTTGAAAGAGTTTTCCTTTGTTGGATCTCTTGTAAAAAGGCTTTAATTTTTAGTGATTTTCAGTAACTCCACTGATAATGATCGCTTCCGCTTAAGTAAATCATGTTTTTTTTTGTGAGTTGGATTCCACAGATACTATGACAACAATGGAGCTAATTGTTAGGCAAGAAATATCAGTTACCATATTACGGCAGTTCCGTCTCATACGAGAAATCATACAATGAAGAGATTAGGAACATGCAATATATACCGACTATGAGCAAAGTGTTGCTAACCCACTAAATCTTCATTAGCACAACAAAAGCATGTTGGACATGTTTAGGTCACTAAGGATGAGATCCTGTGGTGATTGGTTCTAATTGCAAATGGGAGTATATTGGTAAGGTATGCCCATAGAGCCAATCATGTGATTATTGACATGGCATATACCATAAAGGATTTGATTTATACTCATAGAGGCCAGCTTCCAATTCATTATGTTTCATTTAGTTATGAGATAATGAGGAAACAACATGAATTCCTAGAGAATAATATTACTCAATGATGTATGTCTTCAAGTATTAGCCTTGTGGAAATGAGATCATACATATGTTCAGAGTACATATACATATTCTCATTATGTCCCTAGTCGATTGTTACTATGGAAGGTAGATAGACACCAGTAACACAGAAGATTGGAGTGTGACTACTGGTTGATGGCTGAGTCTCACTAAGTCATTATATGACAATATCAAACCAAGCACATAGATACATGTTAGGGAACAGTGTAGTAGAAAGACCCACCTTGAGAGTGACACATGGAAACCATCATATGATAAGTCATACTTAACTCTCATAGTGAAGGTGGTGATTGTGATTCTTACACCTGAAATCACTACACTCATCACATGTTGCTGGGTATGCTTTGACATCATCAAACAGAGTCCTGAAACATGGGTTGTTATAACAGTGATGATTGGGTGACTTTGACACATGGGGATAGACTGTGAGTGATATATATGGGGTTTGTCCCTCCTACTGGAGTATGATATCATGTCCACTTGATTAGTGAGACTGAGAAACACATGTGCATGCACATGTGAATCAATATATGATATTAAGGTCATAGTATCTCAAACAGTCTACTCTTGGTTCAAGAAAAATGAGATGAATGTTGAGAGGATGATGAATCCATGCCTCGAGTTCACTCTGGATATCAGAGACAAAGGAATTATACAATCACTGCAACACCTTACACAATTTGTAGGTTGAAGTTGTTCTCCAATTTTCCATTCACTTGGGTAGCACTGATGTGCGACTAAGTACCACTCTTTGCTTATGATGTTCATAAGTTAGTTATGGAAATTTACTGCCAATACATGGGATCTATAGGGTCACATACATAGGAACTCATCAAGAAGAGGAGTTTGATCTTGAATGACAATTGGATTGATTACTAAACTGTTTAAGTATTCAATTCACGCAACAAATCAATTGATCGGATAACTGGTCCACCAAACGACCATCTCACTGAGTGAGAAGGCCATTTGGGAAGCCATATGGGCGTCTCAAGTTTTGAGATGGCCGTTTGGGTTGTCAGGGTGATCAAAATTTGAATGAGCTAAGTTCTACCCTTGAACTGACATGTTCAATGTGATTGAACTGACCGACTCATCTCGACTCACCAGACGGGCATCTCACATGGTTGAGATGGCTCAGTTGGTCCTGATAAAGGTTCGAGATGTTTCCTGAATAGTTTTGATTGTACTTTACTTGGGATATAAAGAAATTAATATGTGATATTAATTAGAATCAAAATTGCCAAATTCATATATGATTGGAAAACTACCAAATGACCGTTCAACAATGCGAGATGACTGTCTCACACACCAAGTGACCATCTGGGTGTGGCAGATGACTGTTTGGAGTCTTGTAGGTTGTGAAAGTTCAAGTTTTTCCGGTCCCTTCCACTCCCACACAATCACGTACAGACTGGGAACTCTGACCCTAACCTCACCTATAAAAAGAGGGGTACTGGGAGCTTCCCAGAACACACCACAGACAACTGAGAATCATTTCCTCTGACAATTGTTGTCCTCTCTGGTTGTGGTAACCAAGAGAGCCTAGGTAAGTCCTACCCGATAGGGAGGGATAGCCAATGGGAGAGAACAACTAAAATGTTGTAGTTGTGGGAGAGTAGGTTGGTGACTAATACACTAATGGGAGGGACAACTCCTTCCTATCCATTATTGGTGAACAACGAGATTTCTAGTTGATCCTTGTAGACTACTCTTGAGGCATGATTCCTTTAGCTACTGCTCGTAGAGCAAAGTCAACTTGCAGTCCGTGCCGAGACCACTGTAGTCGCCGCAAAGGTTGAGTAGATAACTGTTCGTAGTGAAGACTAGGAGCTGCATAGTCATCGTCCAAGAGAAACTTCTCAATAGTTGCTAACAAGTCAGTTTTATCAGTAAACTTGCTCTAGGACTAGGCATAACTCGCTAAAACCAACCTTCCTATTTTGTAGTAGTTGATGTGATCTTGCTGTTATGGCAATACAGGTAGATAAAAGTTTTTTAATTTCCGATGTTATACTTTGTTCCTATATTTCCCAACAGTGGTATCAGAGCCACATCATATTACTATGTTTTAGGATAATGGATATGATCGGATTTTTAGTTTTATCATTTATTTATTGCATACGATGCGGATATTAAAAATGCTCTCATATGTGTATCCGATTAAGGACCACATAATCCCAAACTAATATATATATATATATATATATATATATATATATATATATATATATATATATATATATATATATATATATATATATATATATATATATATATATATATATATATATATATATATATATATATATATATATATGGGTAGCGATCCAGTGAAAAATGTCCTACGGTGAGAGCATGAGAGGCATTTAAATAACTACAAATACAAAACTATTTTTTTAAATCCAACTATATAGATTGAAAAAGCATCATTTCATTTACCTTCTTACAAACAATTGTTGCAATAAAACATTTCTTACATGCCCATATGTAGAATATACACTTTTTACATCCAACGGTCAACCTAAAATTCAATATAGAGCGTCAAAAAGTATTGTGTTGTTGTGAATGATCTACAAATTGGATGGTGATGAAATTTTGTAGGAAGGTGAATATTAAGGTATACTTGTAATCTATACAGTTGGATTATGAAAAATTGATATGCGTAGAGGGTTATTCAAATGCCTCTCATGCTCTCACCAAGATATGTTTCTCACTGGATCGTTACCATATATATATATATATATATATATATATATATATATATATATATATATATATATATATATATATATATATATATATATATATATATATATATATATATATATATATATATATATATATATGCAATTTAGATGTGTCGGCCTAAAAGTGGTTTTGATGGTAGATGTGTAGCATGGTTATGGCCAATACCCTTTCTCTGTTTGTGGTTAGATGGTTTGGTTACTGTTAATTTCAGTCTACGTATCGATCCTCTACTTCCCTCTTCCCAATATAAAGTTAATGCTTTCCTACCTTTTCTCCCCTCAAATGTACCTTGAGGTTTCTGTTATTCAATGTAATAAAGTAGCAATAAGATAGTTTCATTTCATGCAACAACATTGAAGATGTTCATCGCCGGTTGAGATGACCAGTTTGTGAGACGAGCCGATCGTATGGCGGACCATGAAGAACATAGAAATGGAACCAGTCGACTACCCGGTGGACCTAACCAACCATTTGAAAGGAGTCCAAACATAGATTGGACAACAGGCCAAATAATCATCCCAGTAGGTCAAGCGGACCGTTTGGAAGGAGTCCAAAAATCAGTTGGACAAGATGCCAGATGATCATCCCAAAAGGCCCAACTGACCATTTGGAAGGAGTCCAAACATCAGTTGGACAGGAGGACCAATCGAACGGCCAAGAGGTGATACAACTGGTTCAAGGGTTGAACCGATCTACCTAGATTGGAAAGCATAGGTCTACACCAATAGCAGGTTCATATATGTGATGTGATGATTGACCTAGGTGGTAGTAATTTCTTGTGGCTCTAAGGAATTACAAGTAGACATGGCCATAACCGTCCCTCTTTTTATTTTATATTGTATGTTTACGTTGTGGGATATAACATGTATATGATATGTACTATATATGTGGTGATTGGATACAATATATATATATATCCCTCAATCAAACATATTAAGTCTAAGATGTTTCCAATAGCAGTACACATGAAAAACTTGTTCGACTAAGTGTAGGTTATGCCTCTGCGTGGTGTGCCATCTGCCTTGTAGAAGTGTGATGGTAATGATGTAGGTTCTACCTCCGCGGGGTGCATTGTTATCCTGTTGATATTAGGTCAGGCTTAACTGGTGATTCTTAGAGCGTTTGGGAACGGAAGCATGCAAATGATTATGGCAAGGAGTTTCACATATCATCTATCCAGAATTGCATATAATGCAATTGGCAAAAGTTGTCTACCTTGATTATTGACTGTGTTTGCGGTGTTGATCGAGCCACAATTGAATTATCTTGGGTCTGGCTCATTAGAAAATTGTTTGCAGTAATTTTTTGAATTGATACTTGAGGGTTATCAATTTGAACAAAATAATGAGAATGATAATGAATTAAAGACCTAATTATTATCACCTAAATTTAATCAAAACAAATTAAAAATGAGTTTTTGACAAATTTGCAAATTCCTTTGTAAAATCAAATGGCAACAAAGAACAATCACTTTTCTCTGTGATCGGTCCTTGAGAAGGACAAACTGATTGGGAACAACTTCCATGACTGGTTCAGGATGCCAAGAATCATTCTCACACAGGAGCGCAAGCAATATGTCCTGGAAATGCCAAAATTGGATGAACCACCTCAAAATGCACCAAAGGATGACAAGGATGCTTACAAGAAGCATACTGAAGATGCCATGGACGTCAAGTGTCTGATGCTATACTCCATGAACTATGAGTTTCAGAGGCAACATGAGAACATGTATGTGATTGTGATGGTCACACATCTCAAGAACATGTTCTAAGATCAGGCGAGACAAGAGAGATACCATGTCTCCAAGGTGTTGTTCAAATGTAACATGACAGAAGGAGATCCAGTAGGTCCTCATGTGCTCAAGATGATTGGGTATGCAGAGAACCTAGTTAGACTGGGATTTCCTTTGGGTCAAGAGTTGTCCACTACATGATTTTGCAGTCCCTGCTAGAGTCATATAGTCAGTTTTTCATGAACTATAACATGAATGACTTTGACAAACCGTTGACAGAGTTGTTGGGCATGTTGAGAACAACTGAGACACAAATGAAAAAAGACAAACCCAAGTATGTGATGATGATCAACAAGACAAAGGGGAAGTTTTAAGGCAAATGCAAAGCTAAGAAGGGTTCTAAAGCTAGCCAGAAGCCCAAGTCTTTAGATCTAAAAGCAAATGGAGGGGTAAAGAAAACAAGAGGAAATTATCACCATTTTCAGCAGCCTAGACATTGGAAAAGGAATTTCCCACTCTGGTTAGAGAAATTAAAGAAGAAGAAGGATGGTAGTGAAGCCTCCACTTTAGGTATAAACATTATATGATAAATTTGATTATTTATTAATTTTGGTATGTGATACCAAATAGAGATCTGACATACTGATGTGCAAAATTTAACAAGAAGTAAAGACCTTCATGGAAGGACACAAACATGGACAAGGCAGAGAAAGAGTTGTGGAATTTGTAGACTAGATCTAAATTTATCTTAGCCCAATGGACATGTAATAGAGTTATTTGAAGTGCTATCACAATACACCATAAGAAACAATTTACTTTAGAGAATATTGTATGACAAGGATGATATATCAATAAAGTATGAGATTATTATTTCTATTTCAAAAGATATGATCTTGCATGGAAATGCCCAAACATCTAATGATCTTTGTATGAAAGACTTTCATATGAATGTTTACAAACATTAATACCAAAGGATTATAATTGATAACTCAAGACTATCATTAGCATCAGTCACCTTGGATGTATACATACAAAATGCATGCCTAGAATACATATTGATGTTAATCTAGACTCCCTTGGTTTTGAACCTAAGGAAATATGCAATTTTTTATTTACACACAAAGTGACATAACATCCTTCACTAGATGTAGTGAGAGGATAAGTCTTCCACAAAACTTGATACATATGATGCATGGAGATCTTATGGAATAAATGCTATAGATAATTTCTCATACTTCACTTTATTTACTAGTAATACGATGATATGTACTTAGTAAAATAGAAACATAAATCTCTTGAAGTGTTCAAGGAGATTATATCTGAAGTATGACTTTGATGCAAGTATTAAGAAACTTTGATGAGATCAAATGTTGAAATACTTTGCATCAATACCTTAAGAACCTTCAGGAAGAAATGTCATAATGTATAACAAGTCAATCTATGCATGATGATGTGTCAGAATGAAGTAATTATATTGTAACATACCAGATCTTGAACCCTACCCTAGAAGTTCGATCTCTTAGAATTAGCCAAACAAGGTTGAGGGTTAGACATAAAAAGATGTTTAGTAAAATCCTAATGAACTAATGCATGAATATATCACCCTAATGTAACTTAATGTTTTCACATTAGTCTTAGAATGATAATGGATATATAAAATATGTCACATAACTCCTTTGGTGATAATTTGAAGATAAGGAACCTAATTGGATGAGTAATAAGGATAATAGTGATAGTATTGAAATTGTGTGACAATAATGACCACATACATTAATTGTGACACAACTCATTAAAGAAAACCCTAAAAGTGGAATCTAAGTTAAGGATTGTGCTCCTTGGGTCCCAATTTCCTTGGGAGTCAAGTTTCACATTATTCACCTAATAATAATTAATTTAATTCCATTAAGAAAGAGAAGATCTATGTTTTCCCCAAAATAAAAAATAAAATAATAAATGACTTCAAAAGAGGAAAATAATCTTGGATTCGTAATCTATATAATAAATATAGCCTTTGGGTGAATTTTCATCCAATTTGGAAGTTGTTTGATTAAAAGGTGAAATTAGGAGAGAGAAGGTGTGTAGAACCTTCAAAATATTAAATAATTGCACAAATAACTTCAACATGTGAAATTGATGTCAAATTCATATCCTACACATTAAATATGACTTGTGGGTGAAGTTTCATCAAATGTGTATAATCCTAATGTCATTAATGAAGGAAGAAAGAGAAAACAAGATTTGGTTTATTTAGCACATTAAAGGTTCTCAAAAGGAAAATCTAATTGGATAATCGAAATCTACATGTCTTATTTGGTCTGTGTGCAAAATTTCATTCAATTTGGATAATGTTTGCACCCTAAAGTTAGGAGAGATAAAAGGAGATATTAATATACACACACTTTATTCCAAATTTGTTTAGGAATCTAATTTATTTATCAGGCTGGTTATTTTCCAATTTGATTTTCTCACGTGAAATGTGAACCGTTGGATTTTAGAATCAATGACAGCCGCATCTTCCTTTTCCTCACTTCCCTTTCTGGTTTTCTGCTACAGTTTCCCCAATCTCTTCTCTTGATTCTCTCTCTCTGATTTCTTTCCCAACTTCCTTTCCTCACCCTCATATTCCTCTCATCTTTCCACATCTTCCTACCCTACATTTTGCCACCTTTAGAAGGAATTTTAGGATTTGCCCAACTGCCACCATGGGCGGTGCTCAACTTGTTAGACTTGGCTATAAGAGGAGGGATAACAGTTCCCTCGAAGATCCCAATTTCATTCGTGAGGTGCAAAATGACTCCAAAATTCTCTCCCTGCCTCCAATTTCTCTGCTAGCCCCTTCCTTTCTGCTCTTCTTCCTCTTTGAACCCACCGCTTTGCACCTCCATCGCCCTCTCTGCTCCGACCTTCTCTGGAGCAATTTCAGCCCTTGGCAACTTCGATTGGACGAGTCATTGGCGCTAGTGCTCTTAGTTGCCGCCTACAAAGCCAAAATCTCAAAGTCAACTCTTGTTTTAACCTACTCATAGTGCCTGCTCGCAAAATAGAAGGCAACCGGAGGTGGAAGATAACCTAGGGCGAAAAGACGACCATGTCCCATATCCTCTGCTTTACAATAAAGGGAATACTTGTCAATTAGTCTTATTTTTTCACCCTATCGATGACCCTACCACACGGGTGCAAGTGCTACTATGGCATGCTCCCATTGGCGTAACCGAGATTCCAGTTGGCCACCTATGTGGTGAGCTCTGGTTGGCCCAAAGGTATTTAATTTCAAAAAAAAAAGAAAATTATGGGATTATCAGAACATGGTAAATAGATAGTGTATTTTGATTAGAAAAATACTAGGAGTTCAATAAAATTAGTTTCATACCCTAATTTCCATCGCAATTACAAAAGTGTATAAAGATGTTATCTTTAATGTAATGCCATATGATAAAAACCCTAAAGTTAATGAAATCAATTACTATTTATTTATGGCTCAGAAAAATAAAATAAAATATGTTCTGAAAAAAAATAAGGAATATCCAATGGTACTAGTTTTGTTGCTCAAATCTAATCTTGAAAATATGTGATTTTAATGAATTTACCTAAATAGTTAATAACTTGTAAAATTCATAACTAAAGATATATGTCAGAATAATATAATAAAATATGTTTTGGACTCAGAAAAAAGGTAACCTAAAATATGGCATGGTTTTGATGACCTAAATTGCATATAAAGAAAAAGGTAATTTTTAGGGTTTATGAATTCAATATAAACCTAACCCTGATTTCACATGATTAATAGGTGCTTTGAAGACCTAGACTTGGATCTATATCTACCTTGGACTTGTATAGACTCTAAAGAAAGGTATGTTTGCATCCCCTATTATTCTATGTTGAGCAATTCACCTATATTTCTTCATTCTCTTGGTCCTATGGACAATAGCCTACACAATATGTCTTTTCTCTTGGATCTCATGGTTCATGTGAACTACCTTATTTGTTATTGATCTTGTGATCATGGATATTCTTTTGGACTCTTATATTATGCTTTGTTCATGTTGGAACTTTATATGATGACATGTGATGTCTTTTTCCCACTTATGAGGTGGATGTATATGTTGGTCACTTTTGTGGTGACTACTTTGGTATAATTTGACTATACTTTCTACTTGCCTCAACATTAAATATGCTATGTGATTCAATAGCACTAGAGTAGTGTAATTGCATTGGTTTTTGGGTTATGTGCCCTTATTCATTTTTGGGATGGAGGTTATGTTCCCCATACCCGGGTTTCAAATTTATGAGGTTTGGCCCACTTTATATATATATTTGGGAGTTTGGTTATGTGTCATTCTCTATCAGGATTCAAGTTTATGGGACTTGGCCGCCTTTGTCTTTATATTGTTCTAGGACTATGTTTATCTCACATGCATGCATGATGATGTTTATGGATTATGGGTTATGTGCCCTAATTTCATATGTGCTTATGTGGCACCACTTTTATATGTTGTTTTAATGGCAAGTATCTTCTTTTGTGATTCATGTATCTTGATACCCACTTGGGTGGTACTTTTCTTTTATATGGGAAGCTTCTATTTATTTGATGTCCTTATTTCTTTATATTGCTCAATTTTATTTTTAGTATGCACATACCAGCCTTTGCTGATGTTATCTATATTTTCTCTTCTTGCTGGGGTATGCTTCCAACCCTAGGTGAAGGACTTGGATGATTTGACATGAAGATATGGACATAGCTTAAGGAGTTAAAGCTTGGGGACAAAGTTTTTATGGTTTAGACTACCCTCTACTAGATCCGTATGTTGTATCATACATGTAAACCCTTTGTGGGAGATTATGATGTTCTATTGTGACCTTATGAGAAATTGATAATAGTCATGTTTTACACTCCGCTGCTATACTTTGGTTGTTTTGAATACCATTAATAAGATTTGAAAATTTTACACCCACTCCATCATACCATTTTGGGTGTATTTGGACTGGTGGTTTTATTTTTCAAATTTTTAGTAGAGAGGTGGTTTCACATCTTTACATATACCATGATGAGTCATGATATAATTACCAATTAATCTAATCTTTTTATATCCTCATACATATAAAGCTATCATTAAATGATGTACTATCTGAATGGTTTATAAGACATCATATATGATATGAATTGGAAATGTCCCAATATGTATAGAGGATAAAAACCTACATTGAGAAAGTAGTTTCTTGAAGAAGGTTTGTCCACAAACCATGACTATTGAATATTACTATTAATCCCAATCCAATAACAAAAGTGTTTTGCTGCTAGGATAACCGAGTTCCTAAAGAATCACTGGGAGTTATATTAAAACTCAAAATGATCGATGTCAACAAAGAGGTATAACAAGAACTAAGAGAATCACAAGTTGTTGTGGAATCTAAAGTACATCATGTAACACAGAATAAAAGTTCTAGTAGAACACATTTAATATTGGATGATTTTGAATCTAACAATTCAGATGGGTTGGTCATAATAGATGAGCCAACTAGTTAACTAGAATCTATATCTGAGTATTATGGGATCCATGTAAGCTAACAAGGTAGGACCTTGATAGCGCCACCTAAGGGGTAATACCTAAAAGGTGCAATATGGTCTTATGGAAAAGACCTACACGGATAACATAAAAGGACAAATTGGTTGGATAAGGTTTCTAATTAGTTCATGATATAAATTCCTTTACCAATAGTCAAACTTTTTGTAGTGAAAATAGACAAAGAGATTTAGCATATGAAGATAAAACCAGATTCCTTAAATGGAATACATCAAATGATGTGTATGTGCAACAACCTAAAAGGTTTTTAACTTCAAGAATGAAAATAAACTCTATAAACTACAAAGTTCAATCAATGATTGAAACAAACCTCTTAGAGATGGGATCTTTTAATTTTGATAGGATAGTGAAAGAGTTTGACATGAATCAAAATAAGAGATGAAATATGTGTTTATAAAAGATTTAATGGGAGCGTATACGAATCTTCCACATATGATGGGGAATGACATCTCAATATTGTGAAATTAGATATGGCATGAAAAAGACATATAGCAATGAAGGATAAGGTGAAACATCTTATGAGATAAGGACCATGACCTATGAGTTAGTTCTTGACTGTTTCACAATGGATTTTGAGTATAATAGCAAAATGTTGAAAAATTTCAACACGAATGGATTAAATAAGGGATAATCCTGATTAGTCTCTCATGAACCATATGTTCCAATTCTTGTGAAGAATGGAAATATCATGAATCAAATGCCATATGATGGATCTATCATGAATGCTATAAGTGTACTTACCCCATATAATCTTGTAAGTAATGGACATGACAAGATGATGGTAAATTCCAATAAGGGTTATTGGAATGTCATTAATGACATCCATTAGTACTTATGAAGCACTTAAGGATAAATTGCTATTCAATAAGGATAGCAATAAAAGGAAGAGTTGGATGTAAGGAGTTACATCAATGCAAGTTTCCATAAATGACAAAGTTGACCACAAATTAAAATATGTTTGATTATAAAGGAGAAATGTTGTTAGTTGGAAGGGTTCCAAACTAATAGCCATTCTACAATAGAAGCTGAGTATACTTGTGTTGTGAACACATAGTGATACTATATGGATCTAGAAGTTCATATGATGAACTTATAGATGTTCTGACCATTGATGACTCAGTTGAGATACCGTGACAACAATGGAGCTAATTGTTAGGTAAGGAATATCAAATACCATATTACAACAATTCTATCTCATATGAGAAATCGTACGATGAATAGGTTAGGAACATGCAATATATACCAACTATAAGAAAAGTGTTGCTAACCCACTAAATCAACACTAGCACAACATAAGCATGTTGGACATGTTTAGGTCACTAAGGATGAGATCCATTGGTGATTGGATCTAAGTACAAGTAGGAGTCTGTTGGTAAGGTATGCCCATAGATCCAATCATATGATGATTGACATGGCATATACCATAAAGGATTTGATTGATACTCATAAAGGCAAGCTTCCAATTCATTATGTTTCATTCACTTATGAGATAATGAGGAAACACTATGAATGTCTAGAGAATAATATTACTCAATGATGTATGTCTTCAAGTATTAGCCTTGTGGAAATGAGATCATATGAATTTTAAGAGTACATATACATATTCTCATTATGTCCCTAGTCCGTTGTTACTATAGAAAGTAGATGGACACTAGTAACACATAAGACTAAAGTGTGAGTTGGTTGATGACTGAGTCTCACTAAGTCATGAAATGGAAATATCAAACCAAGCACACAAATACATGTTAGGGAATAGTGTATAGGAAAGACCCACATTGAGAGTGACACATGGAAACCATCATATGGTAAGTCATAGTCAGCTCTCATATTGAAGGTGGTTATTGTGATTCTTAGACCTAAAATCACTACACTCATCACATATCATTGGGTACACTTTGACATCACAAAACACAGTCCTGAAACATGGGTTGTTGTAACGGTGATGATTGGGTGACTTTGACACATGGGAATAGACTGTGAGTGATAGATATGGGATTTGTCCCTCCTATTAGAGTTTGATATCCTGACCACTTGATTAGAGAAATTGAGAAATGCATGCATATGCACATGTGAATCAATATATGATATCGAGGTCACATTATCTCAAACAGACTGCTCTTGGTCAAGAAACATGAGATGAATGTTGCAAGGATGACGAGTTCATGCCTCAAGTTCACTCTGGATACCAGAGACAAAGGAATTATACAATCTCTACAACACTTTACACAAATTGTAGGTTTAAGTTGTTCTCCAACTTTCCATTCACTTGGGTAGCACTAATGTGTTACTAGGCACACTCTTTGCTTGTGATGTCATAAGCTAGTTATGGACATCCACTTCCAATGTAACATGGGACCTATGGGGTCACACACATAGGAACTCATCTAGAAGAGGAGTTTCTAAAGTGTTTAGGTATTCAATTCATGTAACAAATCGAGTGATTGGATAACTGGTCTACCAAACAACCAGCTCATCGAGTGAGATGGACGTTTGGGCAACCAGATGGGTGTCTCAAGTGTTGAGAGGGTTGTTTGGGTTGTCAGGGTGATCAAAGTTTGATTGGCTAAGTTCTTCCCTTGAACCGATAGGCTCATCTCGACTCACCAGACGGGAATCTCGCCTGGGTGAGAAGGCTCAGTTGGGCCAAGAAAAGGTTCATGATGTTTCCCAAATAGTTTTGATTGTACTTTACTTGGGGTACACGGAAATTAATATGTGATATTAATTGGAATCAAAATTGCCAAATTCATATACGATTAGGAAACTGCCAAATGGTCGTTTGGTAGTGAGAGACGACAGTCTGGGTGTGCCATACGATCATTTGGAATCTTGTAGGTTGCGAAAGTTTAAGTTCTTTCGGTCCCTTCCACTCCTGCACAACCCCGTACAGACTGGAAACCCTGACCCTAACCTCACCCATAAAAGGAGGGGTATTGGGGGTTTCCCAAAACACAACACAGACAACTGAGAATTAGTTCCTATGACAACTGTTGTCCTCTCTTGTTGTGGTAACCAAGAGATACCATGCAAGTCCAACCCGATAAGAGGGATAGCCAACCGCATAGAACAACTGAAAAGTTGTTGTTGTGGGAGAGCAGGTTGGTGACTAGTACACCAACGAGAGGGTCAAATCCTTCTCATTCATTTTTGGCGAACAACATGAATTCTAGTTGGTCCGTGTGGACTACTATAGAGGCAGGAGTCATTTGGCTGCTACTCATAGAGTAAAGTCAACCTGTAGTCCATGGTGAAACCACCAGAGTCACTATAAAGGTTGAGTAGACAGTTGTTCATGGTGAAGACCAGGAGCTGCCCAACCACCATCCAAGATCAACTTGTTAGTAGTTGCAAAGAAGCAAGTTTTGTTGCTAGACTTTTTCCAAGACCAGATATAACTCACTAAAACCGTCCTACCTATTTCATAGTACTTGAAGTGATCTTGTTGTTATGGGAATACAAATAGATAGCATTTTTTGTTTTTTTTGCTATACTATGTGCCCGTATTTCCCAACAAGATCACTTACCAAGATCAAGAAACACCAAACGACCACCAAAGAAGGATTGCTCCAAAACCTAGATCAACATGCAAAGGGGTTCGACCACCTTTTCCAAGGAAAATATCCTTCTTTCACCACCAACAAAACAAGGGGGATGAGCTCCAAATAGAAGAGAGAAAGAAAAGGGTTCAAAATGGATCACTTGTATGCAAAGAGAGGGGTATATATATCCAAAGGTTAGAGAGAGAGAGAAAGGGGGTTAGATGTCATGCAAACCTGTGCCACTTGTCCACTATAACTCACCCATGTAAGCACTAAGCTCATGCATGCATCAAGGGTGATAAAAACAAGGAAACTTAGTGATCTATCTGGTCTAATAAAGCTCAATCAATTAAAGAAAAACTTGGCCAAAAGCTCAACAGTCGAAGAGAAACAAAAGGCCATCGGTCACATAGAATTCAACCCAGGGTTTCTTGGATCATCGACCGCTAAGACCACTAGGTTCATCTCAAACATCATAAACCACAAAAACATGATCATAGGAAAATCCGGAGATCACTAAAACTAAGGGGATCATCGATCTACAGTTAAAGTCAACATCAAACTAGGGCATCCAAGAAAACCCTAGAACATCAACTCATGATGCCATCTCATCAAAATAAGGTGAAATAAAGCATCCTAAAGCACCACTATCTCCAACATACCCTTAACTTAAGGGGTTTCCTTTACCTCTATGCATGAGGAGTACCATGCTAGAAACTATAGAGACTCAAATCTCATCATTAGCATGGGGTACACTGCTTCCCCTCTTAGGCCTAGGAACCCTAGGTTCACCTTTGGGTGTCCAACTGCATGCTCATCCTCTTAACCACGAATCAAACATGTACAAGGTATGTCATGTACTCCCATGAACCTTTTATATGAGCAACACCTCAGAGTTGAGTCCTTCTCAAGGACAACCAACTAGGTATAAAGCCTCACAACTGGTTACTTAAACCTCCTCAGGGTCTAAGGCACTCTTTATCTCATCCAGTAGGTAGTCACTTATACCATAGGTACCAGAAGCATCATCCTCTCTCTAGGGTTTGGTTCCTCTAAAGGCAACCAATATATCATCAGCCTCCAGGTGTCAAGCATAAGGCAACCACTATCATCCACTTAGGTTGCATCATCCTCAATCCTCTGTCGTTCCTCATGTCTCGGAATCTAAGCTTCCAACCCTCTTACTCGAGTCCTGCTTTCTCTTTCTAGAGCTAATTCTACATCCAGCCTTACTACCAGAGGTCCTCTCTCCATGAAGGATCAAGCTCGCAAGCATACCTCTACTCGGGTGAAGCCTATGCTCAAACTTATGTTTGCTCATGATTATCCATAACCCCTTATGCTTATCTCATAAGCCATCCATCCTATCCTTCTGGCCTTAGTTTTAACTTACTACTCGTACTACTGATGTACTCTGGGTGCAAGCTATACCCTACTTGCACAAGCCCATAGGGTTCTATAGATTCTTCACTAACCTCATCAATGAAGGAGCTATCCTTCACTCTAACATGCATGACCCTTTCCAGGGTTGGGTCACCAAAGGTACTAGGTCATCTAATTTCTCATGGATCGTATGGCATCCCGGGCATGTCCATCCAAACACCTAGTCTACCATGACATCTAACTCATCATGTCATCTCTCCCTCTAACCTTCACTTATGGTTAGGGTTAACATCATCCTTAGAGGATGTGCTAGGTCTCTACTTTAATGGAGATCTCTACCTCTAAGACTAACTCTCTCGACTCATCCTCCAGACAAGAAGGTCTAGCCTCAGGTCTCTCCTGAGGGCAATGACAACTCATGTCATACGACCTAAGCATGTATCTATTCTTTTACGCTTACTCTATTAAGCTTATATCCATGACATCTTATTTACATGCTTTTTATTAATTTGGTGGAGGATTCCTTAATCCTTATCAACCCTACCCATACCTCAAGAGGGTGAGGAAAAGAGAGAAAACCCTAATCCTTAAGGTCCTTAACAGAATTTGAGTTGAGAAGGGATGAACAAGATGAGAGAGTCCTAAAGGTATCTTATTTCGATTCATACCCTAAGACTTTGTCCAGGCAATCACAAGGATCTGGGAGTCCTCGTATTCTGACTAGCGGTGTGGAGGAAAATATTGCCAGCCCCCGGTCGTGATCCTTTTATAGACACCTATGTCTTTCGGATAATCCTCTAATAACTCCCTTGGGTTCTACAAAATTTGTAAAATTTAATAATTATTAAAGATTAAGTGAGGAACCTTTGCTCTGATACCAAATGTAACGACCCCGCCTCCCGGTAACCCCCAATTAAGGGAGACCAGAAGGTCAGAGCCATTATCCCAATTAACTGGATCAAAGGTTCGACAAATAATCAATAACAATTACTAAATTCTACCAACTATACTAAAATATGGTAAAAATAAAAACTTTGCATACCTTTTGGAAACTTGGATTTCTAAACTTCCATCCATGAAGATACTAATCTAACTAATCCTCCTTTGCACGTTAATTCTCATTTAATTCCACATATGCCACTTTACTGTTTGTTTTTTTTCATATGTACCTAAAGCGTCGACAAACAAAACGTTAGTAAGAAAAAAGCTGGTATGTGGGGGAAACAATAATCATGCAATTATGATAACAACGTAATCATTCAATTAATCATTTAACAACCAAGATTACATTTTAAGCCATACTACTCAATCCTTACCTATCCCCTGACTCTATGTTGTCCCTGTAGTGGACTTGTATGCTACCTCTCTTTTAGGTAGATTCTTACCCCCATGGTCCTACCTTACAGGTAGCCAATACATAGGGTAATAGAGTCGCATGGCACTACCCGAAGGTATCCCAATATCTAACTCAATGTGACTTGATGGACCTACCCCATTGGTAGCCATGTACTAAGTCATCTAAAGACCTGATGGACCTACCCCATAGGTAGCCATGTACTTGGTCAACTATTAAGCCACAGAGGGGACCCAGATCTGAGCTAGTAGGCACATATCTTATGTGATAGTCATATCCACATTATAGTTTGCATGAATTAAATTCATCCAACAATTAATTCATGACATCGATGAAAACTTCAGAAAACCTCAGAAAACTAACTCGAGATATTCATAAGCGTAACCACATACCTTTGATTGCAAATTTCAAGACAGAATCAAATATGTAGGGAAACCCAATCAAGCAAGCAATGGTGAATAGAAATCCTGAAATAAAAGTACAAGTTTCCTTTTATTAATATTTATCCAATTTCATCACATTACTTAGGATTTCAATTCCAATTTTAGGGTTTCCTTGGGAATTAGGGTTTTTACCTCTTCTTTCAATATTATGATCCTTAATATATCAAAACTACATAAAACCCTTAATTTCTCATTTTAGCACCCTTAACAAGTTTAGGATCTTTATTAAGCATCTGATTTCCCTAATCTAGATAAATATGATTTTTCTCTCCTTTTATCCCAAATTAGGGTTTCCATATAGATTATCCTTCTTTTATGGATTACAACTCTAAATTAGGCAATATTGCATTAAAAATGGATGAACAAACCACCTTTATCATTAACAGGGTTAATCTTATTAATTTGACTTATTAATTAACCAAAATACACCCTTTATCTTCAATTAGGGTTTCTCATCAACTTTTAATACATTTTGCTAGAAAATTAAGGTACTTTTGCAAAACGGAGTAGAAATAGGTTCCCAAAGTATTTTTATTAGATTCCTTGTATTTTTCTACACAACTTTCATGTATAAAGTTTTTCCATTAGACAATCCTAATAATTTCTACGAATTTTGCAAATAAAACCCTTTTCTTGGATTATTCGATTAAAGAGGAATAATTACAAAAAATAATGGGCCGCTCGATCTGTGGTCCGGTGATCCGCTTCTTGGATTTAACGATCCCGGTTGCGTGCGCCTAACAATAGTCGCTCCCACTCTAGAGTGTAGGATTCAACTGAGATCACCGTGGACTCAGATTGTAGGGCGACAGATCGTCGTCTTCCTCAGTCTTAGCAACTTCACGAGGTCAACCTGGAGGTTGACTCTGAGCTATCAACTTCCTTTGCCCACATCGATCAGCTAGGGAGATCCGCCTCCCCTCGACGAAGTTGGTAGCTGGTTCAATTCCTTTCGCAAGCTTCTCCAACGTCGTCCCCTATTCGTTAGACTCCGACGAGGGTCACCGAGGTGTCGGGGTTGTAGATCAGGATGAAAAGATCAATTGACGCACAAAAACACTCCTTGCACTCCTCCGTAGAGGTTGGGCTAGTAAGAAAAGATGTTGGTTCCCTCCATAATCCTCCCCTATAAATAGGGTCAAGGTTAAGCTTGTGAGGTTTGGGCATTTCCCAGAAAAACCTCCAATCCTAGTCGAACCAGGGATGTTTCCCTGTGATTTTCCTTTCTGAGTTCAACAGAGCCATTAGTAATCGAGCACATTCAGTGGATTGTGGGGAATCTAAGAGGGAAAATCCCTCTTTTAATCACAGAATCATAGTCCCAGTGGGACTTAGGCGAAGATCATCCAACAAACCTTATTGCTCGCGCTCAAACACAAAGGAAAAAAATCTATTTCTTTAATTTAGAATAATTCCCAAATTGAAGATAACTTGGAAAATCGATATCTCCCAAACCATAACTCCTATTTAACTCAAAATTTAAGGGAAGGTTTGTCTTGGCATTATCTAGCTTTGTACGAAATTTGGGAAACAAATTGCAATGGATGAGAAGGCTTCCTTCTCTCCTAAGTTATTCATTAATTTATTCAAAATTAATTGTTATTTCTTTTCCCTTTGCCATTATCTTTTTATTTTGGGTCCCTTGGACCTCAAGAAATCCCAAAGGCACGGATTCCCATATTGGGGAAAATCAAATTGTCTTTATCTTCTTTTGAAAGTCAATTTCTCATATTTCCCTTTTATTAATCAATTTCTTTTCCTTTTTAATTCTCTTTTGAAGGATTTCTCTTTATCTCTCTTCTATTTTCCTATTGAAATTCCTTTTAACCTTAGGAATCCTTGGGATACGAAAATCCACCAAGTATAGCTCAATTATGCCTCTTTTCACATATTTTCCAAATTTTATCATTATTTTCAATTTCTTTCTTAACAAGGAAATACTTAATTGGTCTTTTCTTTTCTTATTGCATTCTCTATGCAACTTTGGACTCTTTGGGACCCAAGGAACCCAAGAGGCACGAAATCCAACTTTGGATTGTATTCTTTTGCCTTCTGGAGGTTTCCACACCTTTCTTTTCTCAAAAACTTAATTATTCATTTACTAATTGAATTTCCTTGTTATTGGGCCCAATAGCCAATAAAGCCCACAAAGCAATCATCAAGGCTATTGTAATGAAATTCATGCATTCAATCAATATTTGTTCATTTATCTTTAATATGAGAAATTACATTTCTCAGCAAATGAACCCAAAATTGGGGTTGTAACACATGACCCTCAACATACAACACATCCTCGTATAGCTCAACCTCCACTGGATGTAATGTGATCTCGATATCCGGGTAACACTTCCTTAGCATGGAATCATAGAAGATATAGTTCAACCTGTGTAATTCTGGTGGTAACTCCAACTTGTAAGCCACCTTCCCATAACAAGCCACAATAGGGTAAGGTCCCATAAACCTGGGAGCCAACTTACCCTTATTTCCAAACCTCAAAACACCTTTCCAAGGAGAGACCTTAAGATACACCTACTCTCCAAATTGGAACTCCAAAGGCCTATGATTATTATCAGCATACAACTTCTATCTGTACAAGGCTACATTCAGATGTTGATGTGTCACTTTGATGCTCTCTATAGTTTGTTGCACTAGCTCGGGATCCAAAAGCTGATACTCACATGTCTGATACCAACAAAGTAGTGATAGATACCCATACAAAGCCTCATAAGGTGCCATGTCTATGCTACTCTAATAGCTGTTGTTGTAAGAAAACTCTACCAGGCTCATGTCCACATCCCAACTGCCCAACAATTTCAAGACACAAGCTCTCAACAGATCTTCTAATGTTTGAATGGTCCTTTCAAACTGACCATCTGTCTATGGGTGGAAAGTTGTGTTGAACCTCAACTGTGTACGCATCGCTACATGCAGACATTTCCAAAAATTACTGGTAAACTGAGGACCTTTGCAAAGACTATGGTGGCTGGGATACCATGCAAATGGACTACCTCATCGACATATATCTATGCCAACTTCTCTACTATATATGTCGTCTTAACTGGCAAGAAGTGAGCTGACTTGGTCAACCTGTCTACTATCACTAAGATGGAATCACAACCTTTGGATGTCCTAGGAAGACCAACCACAAAGTCAATAGAGAGTTGATCCCATTTCCACTGTGGTATAGGCAATGGTTGCAACGTCCCTGTACGTTTCTGATGCTCGACCTTGACCTGTTGACACATTGGAAACCTTACCATAAACTCTGCCACGCCAGGCTTCAAGCTAGGATACCAATACATGCCCTTCAAGTTATGGTACATCTTGATACTTTCTGGATGCATCACATACATCAAGCAATAAGCTTCTTTGAGAACAACTTCCTTGGACCATCAACATCTAGAACCACTATCCTACTATGGAAGAAAACCATCCCATCTTCTATCTCATGAAAACTGTCATACTTCTTAGCGCTAAACTCTGACCAGATCTTTTGTACCACAATATCATCCCATTGTGCATCTATGATCCATTATATCAAGGTAGGCTTCACCTACAACTATGCCAGCAAGCCTGCTAATAAGGAGACTTCCAGCTAAACATTCATCTAGCACAATGGAACTAACATGTCTTGCTTATGGCATACCAAAGAAGACAATTGTGCCTTCTCTACAGACAATGAATAAGACTTCCTGTTCAATGCATCGACTACTACATTCACCTTTCCTGGATGATAGTGTATAATGCAATCATAGTCCTTGATAAACTCCATCCATCTTTATGATAGTCTATCGTGCAATCACAGTCCTTGATCAACTCCATCCATATCCTCTGCCACATGTTCATTTCCTACTTTGAGAATATATACTGAAGGTTCTTGTGGTTAGTGAAGATCTAACACTTCTCTCCATAAAGGTAGTGTCTCCAAATATTCAAGGCATGGTCCATAGTTGCAAGCTCACAGATCATGTGTCGAATAGTTCTCCTCATGTTTCTTAAGCTATCACGAAGCAAAAGAAATCACGTTCTTGTCTTGAATCAGCACACATCCTAGGTCATTCTTCGACGCATCACAAAAGACAATGTAGCCTTTCCCTTGATCTGGCAGCACTAACACAAGTGCACTAGTCAACTTATTATTTAAAAGCAGGACAGAACACTGACACTTGTCATCCCAGGCAAAAGGTATACCTTTCCTTGTCAACTTGGTGAAGGGTAATGCCACAACACTGAAGTTCTTGATGAACCTCATGTAGTAGCCCGCCAAGCTTAGGAAACTGCAAACCTCCATCGATGTCTTAGGCTGCTCCCATTCCACCACTGGCTCCATCTTCTTTGGGTCTACAAAAACACCTTTAAGAGATATCACGTACCCAAGAAAAGACACCTCCCTGAGCCAAAACTCACACTTGTTGAACTTGGCGTACAATTGGTGTTGTCTCAATGACCGACCTAAATCACACATCCAAAACAGAGTGGAAGTAGAGTAGTTAGACTCTTAGATTTATAACCTAACACTCAGGCCCCCACAACTATTATATGGGGTCCGATGTAGTAGATCGGGGTCAAACCACAGGGGCAAGTAACAGTAAGTGTTAAGAACCTAGAGCATTTGACTCAGATACACCACACAAAGGGGTAGATCAAGACGATGTTCTTTATGGAATGATGTTACTCCAAATAAAGCAGGATAAGCGAAGTTAAGAAAAAAAAAGAAAATATGATCAAACAAGAAAGATGTAACCAAAGTATGGATGGGAACTTGGATTGGGTTTCACCTACTATGATCTCTCACCAACATGCAATACTCACACCCCTTTGTATACCCTTAGTAAGATTACAAGCAATCATCATATATGTGTTGGATATAAGGGCTCTAGAGGGGGGTGAATAGAGCTACACAATTTCTCACAAAATAGATTAGACCTTCAAATTATATCAAATTGAAGCAATAGCTTAATGGTAATTTGAAGTCCTATTTAACAAGCATAGAAAGGATGACAGAGATTGATAGCAAGCACTTGAAAAAAGGATGTAGAGTGGTTCCACACTTCAAACTAGAAGTGAGTCAGTCCACTACCTAGAGAGGTCAACCTCTAGGACTTTTCAAGTGCTTTTCTCTATATTATCACCAATAAGAGTTACAACAATAGACCACCAAAGAACTTACCCATCCAACCACAAGGAGCTATCCACCTTACCAAGGAGCTTACCCACTTAGCTTGAGTCTTCAGCCTTCACTAAGGTCTTACCCACTCAAGTCTTCCGCCTTGAAGGACTTTGCTTCTCCTCTTGGATCTTTAGCCTTTGCCTTCTCCTTCACCTGGAGAACATCACCACCTCTTCAACAACCTTGAAAAGGACTAGCTACAACTCCTTCTTCACTCGATGGAGCTTGCTTCACCTTTTCTTCATGTAGGAAGGGGATAGGGAAGTAGTGGAAGATTGAGAGCTTTACATGCACAAGGGTGGATCTCTCTTACACCATGCCTACCTCACTCACAAATCACGAAATGAAGTATAAACTAGAGAGAGAAAGGGACTCAAGGAGTAGTAACACACTCAATTATAGCAAGGACCTTGAATGTAGTGAATGAACAAACTTGGAATGAATTCCAAGGGGTCCTATTTATAGCTAGGGGTGCTCCCTTGAGTTGGGGAACACGTAGGGCCAAAATATAGCCATTTTCCTCAAAGAAACAGATCTATTTTCACCCCAAATAAGTCACCAACAATCATAATCGCTTTTTCTGTGTTTTTCATACAGTGTATTTGGTCGAGTTTCAATAAAGGTAACTTGATCGATCGACTAAAAGACAAACCCAATTTTCAAACTATCAGACGAGTTTGTTCTGGGGAACTCGACCGATCAGACAAAATCACATTTGGTTAGTAATTCGGTCGGCCGAGTTCTATGAATGCACAACTCGACCGATTGCCATCTTCAAAAAATCAACCATAGGATTGGTCGAGATTAGAACTCGACCGATCAACAGCCTGTGATCGATTTTCTAATTTGGCTGTAAAGTGATTAAAACTTGGTATTAAGTGTCCCACATATTTTTCTCATCTTAGTTACAAGTCATATCATTAATACAAGTGATTATAAAATTCTTCTAAGGTCGTTTGAAGTGATTTCCTTATTAGCACACTTGGATTGCATTTAACTTGAACTTGGACAAGCTAGGGCTTGTGTAATTTGATCATTTTCATGTACCTAAAGACTGAAATCACCTTAAATACACATATTAGATACATATGAATGGAATGGTTAAGTTATTATCAAAATATGGACAATGTATAACCTCTAGGTCAACATTCTCCCCCTTTTTGACAATGACAAACCATTCCTCGAACATATTGAAAAAGGATATTGAGATTATACCTTTGCCTTATGAATTATAGGGGATTCAAGATTTGAACAATGTGAATTACCACCCCCTCGCAATCTATGCTTACTTTAACCTCCATAGTTAGTCTATCTACACAAAGCAATATAACATACATGTACTATATGGTCCTTTAGCAAGTCACATAATAAAGCATATAATGAACAAGAAAAGGATCACATAAGCAATATGATTGAGCTTCAAAACATTGAAATTTCTCTCTACCTTTTGACATTATCAAAAAGTAAGGAGGGGTAGAAGAGAATACAAACAAGTCTTCTCCAAGCACAACCAAGCAGATATCTAAATCTCAAAAACATACATCAAGCAGAGATGAGAGAGACAAACATGTGTAGTCATAATCAAAATATGGTGAAATATGGCACCAACTCATAAGATATAATAGATCAAAGAGTACAAGTGCACAGAACATATATTATAACTCAGAATGCAAGTTCTCATAAAAATGACTACAAGTCAAATGTGATGAAAGGTAAAGATAAAATAGTACAACTCAGATCATGTGCCCAGATGTTTGTAATACAAAATAGCCTAGAAAGATATATATGATCACCAAACTAAACTAAAAACTAATAACATCTAGATGTATAAGATATTTATATCCACATCATCATCATCCTTGACATTAGGCTCGTAGTCATCATCTCTGTTTGAAGGTGAATAAACATCACCTTCATCACTGGAGTCACCACCAGAACCACCAGAGCCATCACCATTTCCAGATGCAACACCATCATCCTCACCATCACCAGCATTAGTAGTCTTGTCATCAACCTGGTCATGCATCTCCTCAACAACAAAAGGACCGAAGTGACGACTGGGCCAACGAGCATTTTGCTCATCCCAATTCATACTAAGAGCATCAAGATCATTGGCTTCAAGGAAGGAAGGAGCAGAATCGCTAAGACTGGAAAGCAGAGTGGCCAAGGGGCTAGTAGGTAGAGGCAGGATGACTGGAGCAGGTCCACCAATAGGAGAGGGTGTGGGAGTAGTAGCGAAAGGTGTAGGTGCAGGTGGAGGGGCATGATAGAAGTGATTGTATGCAAAGGATGCATAATCACTACCTGGTTATGGCTAGTAGGCAGGGTATGGGTGTGCACATGATAAGTTCATGTTAGACATGATTGAACATAAATCCTAATGTAGGTGCTCCTGGACCTGGAGGTTGTATGCCTGTTGGTATATCATATAACCCACGAGGGCTTCATTGGACACACTGAACAAGGCATGGCTAGGTCAAGTAGGCTGAGGAGGTGGAGGAGAATGGGTTGAGGTAGAGGCAGGTGCAACTGAGGCAGAGGGTGAGGCACTAGGTGTGGTGGAGGAAAGGACATGCATGGATTTCTGGATAGTGGTCTCACTGATACACACTCCCTTCTGGGCAGGTATGTAGTGGAAGTCATGGAAGAGTGATTTCTCAGTGGCGAACTGGAAAAGACCACATATCAAGGCAGGAAATGGAGGATGGGTGCCACATGTGTTCTTTCCAGAGTCAAAGTAAGTCATGTGATGGAGGATGTATCTAGACCACTTGACTTTTACATTCTTTAAGATGTGTACATTATCATCACAATGTTCTCTGCAATATCCGTTTGATTTCTCTTGGGGCGAATGCCAGTTGACCACTAGGGCTAGTATATACTTCTTGAGATCCAAGGAGGAGGAGGGTAGGGTGCTATTATTCTTATAGGAAATCTGAGGTTTCTTCAAGTAACGATGGATATCAGGAAGGGTGATTTCATATTGCTTGTAGAAACCTTTAAGCAGGTCAAAATACTCACCATAGTTACGCCAGGAGTCATTCTCATCGGAACCTGACAAAAAGATGTTTATGATATCCTCTAAGATTTGGAACTTCTTCCCGACTATCATACATGTAAGGATAACTTGAGTATTGGGAGGAGGTATAAGGGTGTCATAATTGCAATGCAAATTTGTATAGAATTTGTGAATGACTTTTGTGCTTGTCATGGGATTGTGAAAGTACGCACGCTCGACACCCATGGCAGATAGGTGGTGAACTTGAAGCAACCTTGCCACTTGATCAATGACCTCTTGGCATCTAGGGTTAGGATCAAAGAGGGCTCTAAATGGAAAAGGACTTCGTGGAATAAGATCCTTATACTGATTAACAACCTCATTTGAGACAAAGAAGGTCTCATTGAAGGGAATCAAGCAGGAGGACGAGGAGGAGGATGGTGCACTACTAGGGGCGGCTCTCTTCCTTCTATTTGAAGCCATGGAGGTGAAAATGATAGGAATAAGAGATCAAAAATACCAAACACACCACCAAAAACGTTCACACACCTAGGTTTAACAAGGGGGAAGGTCTAGGATGGTCTCCCTAGGTCGGATTATGTTACAACTCCAATTTTGGGTTCATATGGTTGAAAATGTAATTTCCCGAATAAATGTATGATTATGGGAATTTTATGAATTATATGTATTGGATGGATTCACTTTACAATATTTTATTTGTGCATGTGATTCCGTGGACCATAAGATCTTAATGCATCCAATATGATTAAAAGAAAAAGAAGAAATCACATATTGCTTTATTAAGAAGGAAATTTTAGATAATGATGAAAATATGAGGAAATATGTGGAAAGATGTTTTAATAATCATCATGGATTAGATTTCGAGTTGACATAGTTTCTAATGGTAAAAGGAGTCCAAATAAAGGATATAAAAGAAGAGGAGAGAGAAAATATGCATAAAATATGCCTTAATAAGTGATAACTTGCTTATGAAGAAAAGTCTCTCATACTTTAGAGTTTGAATCCCAAACTTGTCACAAAAGTCGTTTAAAGGATTATGTACTTTCCCTTAAAATTTGGGATCAATTGAATTATTGGTTTGAGAGTTATGATTTTTACAAGATTCCCTAAGTTGAGAAGGAAATCTTTTAATTTCCAATTTGAGTAGAAATGTTTTTGGCGTGTGGAATTTGGGCCGTCGGATCTCAGATCTGATGGTGGCTGCTCATCACCTACCTCAGCCCAGAAAGGAAATTGGAGCTCAGTTTTGTTAGTTTCCCACTCAATTTTCTTGCAATCCAGTGGGTGTGGGAGATTAGAAATCTCTCCAATAGATTTGTAAAGGGAAAGTGCTTCTTTTCATACCAGGTTTTGCCTATTTTGGAAGGACTTTGAGGTTTTACCTAAATCTCATTGCTACCAACGGCCTAGATACCATAGCCTAGAGATATATAAAGGATATAACCAACTCTATTAAACAAGTACCCCGTGAACGATGCTCTACCCGACTCCAGGGTTTCCTCTATGCTGTCAATTCCTAGTCTAAGTGTGGTCCTCTGTCCTCTTTTCTGTCCTGCAACCTACCGGGGATCTTCTTCTCCATCCTCACCAATGGAGCCATCTCAGAGGGAATTGAGTATGAGGGTGGTCTCGACAGGGTCTAGCGGAGGTTTCCGCACCTTTGTCCTCCTTTCCGACGCCCTGTAGTACAAGGTCAACCCACATGTTGACTGCTCAAAACACATGGTTCACAAAGCATGAGAAAATGGAGGTTGAAGAAGATAGAGGTAGATATGATTGTAAGTACCCTCAGTGTTCTATTACAACTCCAGGGTGAGCATGTCTTTTCGCCTGTTATTCAGCGAGTCACTAAAAACAAGTTGCTAACGTGTGAGCATGCTATTGACTAGAAAATGTTTATCTTGCAAAAATCATAGAAATTGATAGGCTGCTCAGAATAAGACATGTCATATACAAAAATTGATCAGGAGAACGCAAAGATTCCAATAAAAATATAATCAAGATATTAATATGCTTCTAATTAAAAAAGTGTTTAAAGTTATCATCTTTAATGGTTTAATTAATGAAAAAACCCTTAGAATTGATGATAGTTGGATCTAATGATGTCCTCTGAATGTTTTGAGTGAATATTAACCTATTGTTAATAAAAGGAATATTTAGATCTAAAAATATAATCTTTATGCATAATTGGCTTAATTTAGGGTTTCATGTATATAAAGTGCATTAATGAGGCTTAGAAACCCTAATTTTAGTAATGATGACTATTAATGGTTTTAACTGTGCAAATGGATGAATAAGATAGAGTTATGTTGTTACAAATACAATTTGAGTATAAAAGATCATTAATGTGAATAATTTGAGTAATTAGGTTTTTATGAGTAGAAAAGCTATTTTAGGGTTTGTTGACCTAGAAAAAGGATAAAGTTTGAGAAATTGATCTAAGAAACCCTAATGCATATTAATGAGATCTAGAAACCTTAGAAAGGTGTTCCAAGTCAATAACGAGTTGTTTGGATGTGATGGTAACAACTAGGTGTTATACATGTTTTTAGGATCAATGTTTGTTGATTGATTGGATTGCTTGATTGGACATTTAGTTGGATTTGGATATATTGCTTCTTTGAGATCTTCAAAACAAGTATGTGGTTACGCTTATGGTTAAATCACTTTAGTTTCCCGGTGATTCCCGAGGTTTTAACGGTTGCTTGGAAATAATTGCTTGGTTGACTTTTATTTCATGCAACTATAAAGTGACTATGACTATCACCATAATTATATGTGCATGACTAGCTCAGATCCTGGTCCTCCTCTATAGCTTTATTAATGATGAGAAGGATGGCCTAGTACATGGTCTACCCATGAGGTAGGATCATCAGGTTATCGGATGACCTAGTACATGGTCTACCTGTGAGGTAGGATCATCAGGTTATCATGAGTCGATGTGTTGTTCTACCCTAGGGTAGGACTATATGACTCCACGACTCTATGTATTGATCTACCTGTAAGGTAGGATCATGGGGGTTAGTTGAGATCTACCATATGAGAGGTAGTATCCATGTCCACTGTAGGGACAACATAGAGGCTAGGGTATGTAAGGATTGAGTAGTCATGTTTAAAACGTAAAGCTTGTTTTGTTAAATCATAATTGCTTGTAATATATTGTTACAATTAAATGCACAATTATTGGTTCCCTCACATACCAGTATAATTTGTTATACTGACCGCCATTTTGTTTGTCGATGTTTTTGGCCTATCAAGAAAATGGATATTCCTTTAAAGTGACAATGATGGAATAAAGCTAATAAAGATTGGAGGATTTTAGATAGATAGATATTATATGGGGTAAAGTCTCTTAGCTCCTATATTTTGCAAGGTATGAGAAAAGGAAAATTTTATTCCAGTTTTAAAGCTTAGTTCTTGTGGAATTTATTAATTATTGTTGGTTATTTGCAAAACCGCTGATCCTATTTTGGGATAACTCCTCTGACCTCTTAGTCTCCCTTAATTGAGGGTTACTGGGAAACAGGTCCGTTACAATTGGTATCAGAGCCGTGGTTTTCCATTTAATCTCTAATAATTATTAAAATTTACAAACTCATTAGAGCCCAAGGGAGTTATTAGAGGATTTTCTGATGGTGGAGGTGTCTAGAAAAGGATCACAATTTGGGGGCTGGCAATATTTTCCTCCACCCCGCTAGTCGGTCTTCGAGGACTCCCAGATTTTTTGCGACTTCCTGGCTAAAATCAAAGGATATGACTCAAAATAAGATACCTATAGGTCTTCTCATCTAATTTTATCCCTCCTTTACCTCTTATTTCTGGAGAAACATTAAGTGCTTAGGGTATTCTCTCTCTCCACCACCCTCAAGTGTTTGGGATAAGAGTAATAAGGATTAAGGAATCCTCCACAAAATAATAAAAAGCATGTAAGAAAGATGTCATGGACATAAGTTTTGATAATTAGAAACTCAAACTGAGTTTAGTTACATACTTAGGTTGCATGGCCTGTGTGTTTGTGCTCTTGGTTACCCCTCAGGAGAACGTTGAGGTTAAACCATCTTGTAGGTAGAGGAGGAGAGAGTCATCTTGGAGGAAGAGGCCTCTAGGAAGAGGAAGAGACCTGACACATCCTCTGAGGGCGCTTCTAATCCTAACCATAAGCAATGGATGGAGAAAGAGGAGACACGATGAGTTGGATATCATAGTTGACCATGAATGCACGCACGTGGATTAGACATGCATGTTGTATAGAGGTTTTGAGTATCCATAAGAAGCATGAGTTATGTGTAGTTGTTTGACCCTAGTGCCTCATGGCGACCTGACCTCAGGAGGGTCATGCCTGTTAGGGTAAGGGATAGCTCCTTCATTGAGGAGGTTAGTAGGAACCATATAGGAACCCTAACAGCTGTATATGAGTAAAGAAGAGGCATGTACTTACATAAAAGAAAATGTAAGAAAGGCTGACAATATGTTTTAGACCTAAACCCAAAGGGTTATGCCTGGTGTTCATGAAATGAACATGCATAACTTTGGATAATCTTGGTCGGACATAGATTTTGGATTATGCTTTTGACCGGCCTAAATCGCACGTCCAAAAGTGGAGGCGGATTTGAGGTAGTCGAGCTTTTACATTTATAAACCCAAATCCTTCTAGGCCCCCACAACTTTGCTTACGGGGTCGAAGTAGATATACGGGGTCGAACACAGGGACAAGGGGGGTAGTGTTGAGAACCCAGAATCGACACTCTACACTCCGGCAGGTATAAAGAGAGAATAAATTCCCAAATGGGAAACAGAAAGATGTCACAAACAAAACAAGAAAACTATCTCCAACTGGATCTACTAGAGAGATTTAAGATTTTTAGTCAATTAGCAGTTTTTAGGGTTTTCATGCAACAGAAACAGAAAGATAAAACTAGAGCTAGAGCAAGGTACGAAGGATAAGAATTTAGTAAAACAAGCGGTAGGAGTAGCATCTTGCACCCCTCCTCTCAGAGCGAGTACCTCTAACCAAGCACCAACACCCCTCTCGAGGTTGCTGGTCTTAAGTTAGAGTGGAATGTTACTGAAACAACTCCGTTCCAGGCACTCTCGTACTCAAGAATCGGACCAAACACTAGAGCCGCAACACAACTCTTGAAGTTGTTGCGACGGGAAAACACGATTCGGTAGCTAAGCGAAACGCGATCCAAACATACAAGCTAGAGTTCAGATATCAAACATAGCAGTCATCCAACACATTGTACCAAGCATAGAGCAGCAAGTAAGTAAGCTTTTCTATTTCCATAAACATATAAAGGTTTGATTACAATGTAGGAATTAAAGAATTAAATAACAGAAGTAAAGATAGGTATCGCCTTCTTGATGTAGAAGGACGATAGACTATAGTGGACCCTCCAGCCCGATACCGGTCAGGAGCCTAGCCCGATACAGCAGTGTCGGGCGGCACACTGTGATGGCTGACTGTATCGCTCAAGGACCCTGGCCGATACGCTCATGTCGGGTGGCGCACCCTCTCAGGCGGCACACATGACGGGCGAAGCGTATCGGGTTCGATATCATGTCGGGCACGGAGCGACACGTTCTACTGTCGGGCACTTGTGTCGCTCATCTACGTCGGCCGATATTGGCCTGCAGTGTCACCCGGGACGGTCCTAAGTGAACCATCCCCTCCCTCTCGAGATGAGGAAGAGCTCACATAGAGTTGCCCGGCATGAGCACTGGGGCACGATACTCTTGCTCTCGCAGTTTTCCTCAGAAGATCGCTCAAAGTTCCCAACTGTCCGAACTGTCTTTTCGACTTCCTGTAGCTGCTATTTATAGGCAGCGGTTGGGGGAAGTTATGGTGCTCGCAGCGCCACGTGTCCTCCGCATTCGCGAGTTTGATGGACGGCCGATACACATATCACCCGACGTAGGGATGTTGGCTGTCGGTCACGTGACTGGCGGCGCCTGCCGGTGGGTGACCGGTGTCGCACGACAAGCTTGGGTTGTCGTGGCGAGCTCGGCTCCCTGTCGGGTAAGAGGCGTGTCGTCCGTCAGCTTCTTCTTGCGCGACATCCCTTTGTCGCGCGTCATTGTGTTGCTCCACCCTATCAGGCAGAGGTCGTATCGGGCGTCAGGAAGGCCGAAATAGACTTGGACTTATTTTTGGGCCGGGACGGCCTTATTGTACCAAAATGAGGAAAAACTCCGCAAAAGATGGAAGTATTGAATTAAGAGCATTGCTTGGCCAATTATTACGAAAGTACTAATAAAAGAGAGGAAAATAGCAGAAAAGGATAGTTTTGACAACAGAATAAAGGGCAAAAACATCACAAAAATTGGTGTTATCAACTCCCCCAAACTTAGCATTTTGATTGTCCTCAATCAATATTTAAACTTTATTTTGTGATGCTTCTTCTTGCTTGGTATAGCTTTCAGGCCAAGAGGTAAAACAAGTATAGTAATGCCTTTAGAGATAATGCTGCCTCACTGCAAACAAAAGACCATGCGTTTCCTTGCTTTATTATTTCAGTAAAAATTTTCTCTACAACTTCGAAGAGACTTTATTGTATGATTCCGAAGTTAGCTTACGCACCAAACAACTTTATTTTAGGGCAGAAAGTTGTGTATAAGGTAGGCTACTTTTTTTGGGTTTTTCTTGTCTCCCATTGGTCCATCTAGGTAAGGGTCCGTTAACGGGCAAGTGGTCCCTGCAGTCCAAGCCAGTTGGCTTTAGAGTAGTGATTTCACATCCTACGTACCATTGCCCCGGATCTACCATGCCTAAAGATGGGTACTTTTGGAAGACAAGTGTGTATATATATTTTTTTCTCTTTTTCTTTTATTGGGCACAACTCTCATGCTTTTATTCACTCTCATAAGGCTTCTCTCTCTTTTTGGGATTTTTGTTGGGTAAGGGGAAATGAAAAGATTCTTGCTGTTTGGGCAGCTTTTTCCTTCTCCATACTCGTCTCTTAGCTGTTTGCGAGATTATTATATTTTTTGAAATTTTTATCATGGAAAAACGTAATCTTCTCGTTAGTTTGAAACAACATTATCAGAAAGATATAACAGAACTTGTATCTCATTAAGCACATAGAAAACTGATAACCTCCTATTTTGGACGATTATCTTAGTCTTTTTCTTTAGTTTTCCATACTCTTTCTAATCTAAAACTATACATAATCCCAATTTTACCCTTTTTCTGTAAATATAACATCAGACTAACTTTTCCCTTTCATACAAGCAGAAAAACACAAAAAATCACAAAAGAATAACTCAACCTCAAGACCGCATGGATTCAAACTGTCCCAAGACAGCATGAAGCCAATCGATCTCGAGACCGCATGGAGTCAAACGGTCCCAAGACCGCATGAAGCCAATCGGTCTCGAGACCGCATGGAGTCAAACGGTCCCAAGACCGCATGAAGCCAAACGGTCCTGAGACCACATGGAGTCAATCGGTCTCAAGACCGCATGAAGCCAATCGGTCTCGAGACCGCATGAAGTCAAACGGTCCCAAGACCGCACGAAGCCAAACGGTCCCGAGACCGCATGGAGTTCAAACAGTCTCAAGACCGCATGAAGCCAACCGGTCCCGAGACCGCATGGAGTTCAAACGGTCTCAAGACCGCATGAAGCCAACCGGTCCCGAGACCGCATGGAGTCCAAACGGTCCTGAGACCCCATGAAGCCAAACGGTCCCGAGACCGCATGGAGTCAATCGGTCCTGAGACCGCATGAAGCCAAACGGTCCCGAGACCGCATGGAGTCAAACGGTCTTGAGGTCCAAACGGTCTTGAGGTCCAAACGGTCTCAAGGTCCAAACGGTCTTGAGGCCCAAACGGTCTCGAGGTCCAAACGGTCTCAAGATCCAAACGGTCTTGAGGTCCAAACGGTCTCAAGGTCCAAACGATCTTGAGGCCCGAATGGTCTCAAGATCCAAACGGTCTTGAGATCCAAACGGTCTCAGGCCCAAACGGTCTTGAGGTCCAAACGGCCTCCAAACCATTTGGACTTCACTTAAGGCCTATAAATAAGACCCTAAGGGTCCTCCACCAGGCATCGAGTTTCAGACGCCCAAAGGCTGCCTCAATCGTTCCAGAGCTCTTGCCACTTCGATCCTCCGCCCTGGGGCTACCGGTCTGAGACCCATACTCCATCGTGAAGCTGCTTTCTCCTTCTTCGCCAAAGAAGGTGAAGAGGGGAGATCTCATCGTCGTGCAGCCTACGAAGATTGGTGGATCGTTGCTCTCTCTCCAAGGGGTTGACCTTCCTCCATCCTTTATGGGGATGATGCCCTCTCTCTCTCTTCTTGCCTCCTTCTTTGTCCTAGTCATGAGCGAGTAGTCTCCTTCACTAGGGTGCGGGGAGTAGCCCCGCTACCCATGCTTTCATATCATGTAAATGTAATCCTTAGGTTGTAATATAGAGTTCTTATCTTTGTCAGTTCGACATCAAACGATTAATGAATGCATGTTGCTTGATCTCCAACTTGTGTTATCTTTTATCTTTTAGTATGAATTGTCTACGTTTGTACTATTAGATTCGAAACTCATTTGTATGTTGGTTCTTGGTGCATGTATCCACCATGCATCTGTTTCGGTATCTAGAAGTGTATCTCAATAAGTGGAGTAAACTCACTATCATCCGTTGCACTTCCATACTATGAAATGGAATCAGTTGACGTATGGGAGTGCAACCTTGGTAAGTCGAGGAACACATTTTGCGAGGGGAATGATGCAAAGTAATGTGACCATTTAATCGGGAATGGCTGGCGTTGCAACATTCCCACGCTTCTCATAGTTAGATTCTCCAAAAGGAGGCTAAGTCTACAAGGATACTAACTGACCATACTTTTTTTGCAGGTTAAGTTTTGCTTTGCATGTGTTGATCGATGTGTAGTGGTGGTGAAAAACCGATCACACCCTAGTGATCTTTTATCATAGTTTAACTCCTTAGATTTAATTGCTTTCTTTACTTTACATGTTCTTAGCTTAAACAACAAAACCCAACTTTCAATCTAAGTGCCTACTAGTGAGTGATTAAGTGAAATTCTACCGTTTTCTATCTTGTTGCTTGCAACAAGACCGTAGTCCTGAGGATTCGACCCTTAACTATACTACGATAAGACTTCCACGTATCTTAGCATACGTGGGTGGAGTTCTTTATCTAGTATATGCAAGGCTAAACCTAAAGGCTTACTACCTTTAGGATTTTTAGTTGGTGCACGCAATTCCACGTAAGTGGAAGCTCCATCAAAAATTGGCGCCGTTGTCGGGGACAACAGAACGTTGTAATTTCACTTAGTACCTTTCTAGTTGGTTAGGATTTTTACACTTTCTTTTTAATCATAACTCTATATCTTCTTGAAACTATCATATCTTTGTCATTTTCTAAAGGTGTTTTCTTTTCTCTACTCAGGTAGAAATCGTGTATGCAACCTGCGCATAGCCTCTGATTATCCCCTGATCCAGAGTTTGACTCTGAGGTAGAGAGAAGCTTCCACCGCCACATTCAACTCAATTGCCAAAGAGCCAGGCAAATGGCTGAAGATCAACGCCAGGCTGCTTTGGTAATGGAGAGGGTCAACGCCGCCATCGCCGCTCAAAGGGAACAACTCATCGTTGAAACTCGTGCCCAAATTCAAGTGGAGATTCGTGCAGAAGAGCAAGCTCGTTTCAGAGCTGAAACTAAGGCAGCAACCCAAGCTGCTCAGTTGGAGTTAAGAAACAAACAACTGAGGGACTACGCTGTCCCAAAGAACTATGAGGATAATCACCCAGTCCGACCTCCGATCATTAATATCCCCAACTTCGAGATTCGGACCCAGTGGATCCAGATCATGCAAGGCATATCTTTCTCCGGAGGTTCTGGAGATGATTGCATGGATCATCTAAAAAGGTTTAAGGCGATATGCCGCCTGGTTCCACAAGCTGGTGTTGCTTATGATGCGATAATGCTTCATCTGTTCCATTTCACCCTATATGGGAGGGCCTTGAGTTGGTATAACTCACTTGACAGAGAACCAATAATAACCACGTGGGCTACTCTTGAGGAAAAGTTCTTAGAGAAGTTCTTTCCACCCTCACTGACCTATGAAATTAGAGGGCAGATCAATCACTTCTCTCAGCTGCCTGGAGAAACCCTTGCTGAGGCATGGGAGAGATTTAAAGAACTTCTGCGTAAATGCCCTCATCATGGAATCTCCCAGAATCAACTGATAGAAACCTTCTACCGGGGAGTAAGCGATGATATTAAACAGTTCTTAGATTCCTCTTCTGGAGGAAACTTCATGAGGAAAAATTACGAGGACGCATGGAAGATTGTTACTCTCGGAGCTGAAAACCAGTCCAACTGGGGACAGTCAGCTAGTAAAGGTGTCCTCAAAGTTTTCAAAGCTGAAGAATCAATAGAGATGAAAGAAATAGCTGAAGTCCTGAAAACCATAGTTCATAAACAACAAGCTCTCGAGACCTCTCTCGGAGAGATCGATAAGAAGAAAAATTCGCTAGTTCAACAAGTCAAAGCTGTCACGGGATCCTGTGAGGCTTGTCATGCTTCTGACCATCAGAATCTTTCATGTGGTATTCTATATAATGTGATGATGGATCTGCATCCACCACCACAACCATATGAACCTATCATTGATCAGTCAGAATAACAACTACTGCAACAAGTAAACTCTATCCACTCTATCCCTGGGCAAGTCTACTACAACCCTAATCAGCCAAGGAATCATCCAGGGTTTCAGTATGGAAACCATGCTGGGACTGCCAATCCTCAACATCAAACATAGGGAGGATCTACTAGTAGGCTAACACCTGGATTCCCAAACAACTTCAACCAAAACCAAGGGAATTCCAGGAGTAACTTTCCTAGGGCTAACTACCCCAGGAACCAATCAGCTTACTACCAGTACACTCATCCTCCGCTCCATCCACAGCTGCATACTCAGCAACCTCAGCTGGCATTACCGCCCCAACAATCTCAACAAACCCAGCAACCAATTCCTCTGAAAAATGCTCCTGCCCAACCAGAAGATGAAATATCCTTGATCAGGCAGATGTTACAATCACATCAAACTATGCTAGCTAACCAGCAGGCTCAGCAAAAAGCAGTTGAAGCTCAGCTTGCTTAGATCGCTGCACAATTGAAGCCCCCAGCAGGTACGTTTGCTGGGCAGCCTGAATCCAACCCTAAGCACGGACAAAACAGACATGAGCAGTTGAATGCCGTCACCACCAGATCTGGACGCATTCTTCATGAGACTACCAAGATCACCCTGGATAATGATGATACCCCTGCTTTCATGATGAATGAGAACCCACAACAAGGAGTGGAGAATCCCTCCGAGGACACAAAGCGCAAAGATAAAGTGTTCAAAGAACCTGAAATTTTGCAATATAAACCAAGAATCCCGTACCCAGGAAGATTACGAGAAACAAAGATGGACACCAGGTTTCAAAAGTTCAAAGAGGCAATGAAGAAACTATACATTGATATCCCGCTCCTTGATGCTCTTTCTGAGGTGCCAGCCTGGGCGAAATACCTCAAGACCTTACTATCAAGAAAATACATCACCGAGGAACAAGAAACTGTTAAGCTTGCTCAAACCACTTCGGACATCATCTTAAACAAGATGCCCAAAAAGAAGAAGGACCCAGGTTCCTTTGGAATCCAATGTTGCATTGGCAACACATCTTCTAAAAATGGATTAGCTGACCTTGGGGCCAGCATATCTATTATGCCTTACTCAATGTGCAAACGTATGGGTTTCACCGAATTGCTGCCTACATCAATGACTATCCAATTAGCTGATTCCACTATAACCGCACCTTTGGGGATCATTGAAGATATCCCGGTAAGGATAGGCACGGATGCTTACGTACCATGCGACTTCGTCGTCATGGATATTAAAGAAGACCTCAGGTATCCAATCATTTTTGGCAGACCATTCCTCGCCACTGCCAGAGCGCTGATTGACGTTGAAGATGGTACCATCATTCTTAGGCTCAGAAAAGAAGCAATTCAATTTCGAGTCCTTAATAGTATGAAAGGCCCCAGCATCCAAGAGGAGGTCTTCCTCCTCGATGCTATTCAACAAATGTCACAGTTGGAAATCTCCGAGCCAATTGACGAACTTGAAAACGTTCTAATCAATCCGGAGGTTGAATTCTCCGTGAATGAATTAGTTCAACAGTGCCTCCAACATCTAGAAAAAGCCGAAGAAGTGCCAAAGGCCACTTTTGAAGAACTTAAAGATGTTATCACTATAGAAGCAGCTGAGCCACCAAAAGCCCCTGAAATGAAGGCTTTACCTACATGGCTTAAGCATGTTTTCTTAGATGAGGAAAAACTGTGCCCGGTCATCATCAGCTCTACTCTTACAGAAGATCAAGAAGAAAAGCTTCTGGATGAGCTGAAGAAGCATAAAAAGGTCATTGGATATAAAATAACTGACCTTACAGGAATAAACCCAGCTCTGTGTATGCACAGGCTCCCTATGGTTGAAGAATTCAAACCCTCTCGCGAACATCAAAGAAAGCTGAATCCTAATATGAAAGAGGTCGTTCGTCTGGAAGTCCTTAAATTACTCAAAGCCGGTATGATCTATCCTATTTTTGACTCCCAGTGGGTCAGTCTCGTTCAAGTTGTTCCCAAAAAGGGGGGCACTACTGTAGTGCTCAACGAAAAAAATGAGCTAGTGCCTACCAGGACTGTAACTAGATGGCGAATGTGTATTGATTGTAGAAAGTTGAACAAAGCCACAAGGAAAGACCACTACCCTCTACCTTTCCTTGATGAAGTCCTGGAATGCCTAGCTCACCAAAAATATTTTTGTTACCTCGACGGTTACTCGGGGTTTTACCAAATCCCCATACACCCGGAGGACCAGGAGAAAACCACCTTCACATGTCCTTTTGGGACATATGCGTTTAGAAGAATGCCTTTCGGGTTATGTAATGCACCCGCCACTTTCCAACGATGTATGTCTGCTATCTTCGCCGGTTTAAAAGAATCCATCATGGAAGTCTTTATGGACGATTTCTCAGTGTACGGAAATTCTTTCGACAACTGTTTATTAAATCTTGGACAAGTTCTGCAACGCTGTGAGGAAACAAACCTTATCTTGAATTGGGAGAAATGCCATTTCATGGTAACAGAAGGTGTCATCCTCGGAAACAGGGTAAGTGATAGGGGAATAGAGGTTGATAAAGCAAAGATTGATGTTATCTCAAAGCTGTAACCTCCAAAGGACATAAGAGGAGTTCGAGCTTTCCTGGGTCATGCAGGATTCTATAGGAGATTCATTAAAGATTTCTCAAAGATTGCCAAACCCATGACCCAGCTCCTGACCAAGGATGCTGAGTTCATATTCAATCAGGAGTGTATGAAAAGTTTCTCTATCCTTAAGGATGCGTTAATCTCTGCACCTATTCTAAGAGCTCCGGACTGGTCATAGCCCTTCGAAATCATGTGCGACGCAAGTGATTATGCCATAGGGGCCGTTCTGGGATAGCGAATTGATAAGAAACCCTATGTTATCTACTATGCTTCTAAAATGCTAGATGAAGCGCAGAAAAACTACACCACCACGGAGAAAGAGTTTTTGGCTATCATCTATGCGTTTGAAAAGTTCCGCTCTTATCTGGTTGGTTCTAAAGTTATCGTCTATACCACCATTCTGCCATCAGATACCTGATTCAAAAACAGGATGCCAAACCTAGGCTTATCCGCTGGCTGTTAACGCTTCAGGAATTCGACTTAGAAATCAAAGATAAAAGTGGCGTGGAGAATGTTGTGGCCGATCACCTCAGCCGGATCGAGGTTGAAGAAAATGATAAAATCCCTATCCGGGATTCTCTTCCTGATGATCAGCTTATGAAGGCCACTCATAGCTTCCCTTAGTATGCTGATATCGTTAATTATCTAGCTACAGAGATTATCCACCCATCTGCTTCCTACCAGGATAAAAGGAAGTTCCTTCACGACATAAAACATTATTACTGGGATGAACCCTACTTGTTCCACCTTTGCACCGACGGACTTTTCCGTCGTTGCCTACCAGAAGAAGAAATAACCTCGGTCCTTGAACATTGCCATTCCGGACCCACGGGGGGCATATGAGTGCCAAGAAAACTGCCATAAAAGTTCTACAATCTGGGTTCTTCTGGCCCACCATATCAAAGTATTCTTACGATTTCGTGAAAGCCTGTAACAAATGCCAATTTTTTGGGAATATATCAAAAAGAGACGAAATGCCACTCACCATGTGGCAGGAAATTGAGCTTTTTGATGTATGGGGGGTAGACTACATGGGCCCTTTCCCCTCATCCTATGGCTTCTCTTACATCTTGGTCGCGGTGGACTACGTCTCTAAATGGGTCGAAGCTGTACCCACAGTGTCCAGCGATTCCAAGCCTATAATCAAATTGTTCAAAGACATTATCTTCCCAAGATTTGGAGTTCCGAGAACTGTCATATCAGATGGCGGGACCCATTTCTTGGAACGAAGTTTTGAGGCTTTACTGAAAAGATATGGAGTCAATCACAAAGTCACCACACCTTACCATCCACAAACTAGTGGTCAGGTGGAGGTATCTAATAGACAATTAAAGGCGATTCTTGAAAAGACGGTGAACATAAATCGCACTGATTGGTCCACCAAGCTTCCTGATGCCCTTTGGGCATACCGAACTGCATACAAAACACCTATCGGAACAACCCCATTCCGCTTGGTGTATGGGAAGTCCTATCATCTGCCAGTAGAGCTGGAAAATAAAGCCTGGTGGGCCATCAAACAATTAAACTTTGATCTCAAAAGTGCAAGAGAGAATAGACAGCTTCAGTTGCAGGAGCTAGAGGAGCTCCGCATGACAGCTTATCAAAGTGCCAGAATATATAAGGAGTAGACAAAAATGTGGCATGATGGTCACCTTAAGAGAAAAGATATTGCCGTTGGTGACAAAGTTCTCCTCTTTAACTCCAAGCTCAAGTTGTTTCCCAGAAAACTTAGGACAAAATGGTCTGGGCCTTTCACTATAAAGCATATCTACCCAACTGGAGCTACCATTATTATCGACAACAACGGAGGACAAAGAACGGTCAACGGTCACCGTCTAAAAAGATATTACACTCCGGAAGACAAACGGCCACGACAAACTATCAAAATCAAAGATGCTACGCCAGTAACATAACATCATTACAGCTTCGTCGAGCCGGCGGCGTAAAACCCAGGCGCTGCTTGGGAGGCAACCCAAGATTTCTGATTCTTTCTTTCCCGCTCTTTTAATTACCATAGGCTTATCTTATGAAAAAAAAATCTCTTATACAAACCAAAACAAACATAAAAATAACAAAATGAAAATATATAAAAAAATCCATATAACTAAAACAAACATAAAAATATAAAAACCCGTTCGACCTTAACCCCACCAAACCATATAAAAAATCCATATAACTTTCCAAGTTTCGGACCACTGGCTTTTTATGATCGTGGATACCGAGGCTCGGGATGCCAAGGTGTATAATTTCTGTGGCGCCGAGCTGCCAGCCGGCACAATAAACTTCGTTGGTGAAGCAGCAGGAGAAGTAAGGTGTATACCCTTCCAGCTGCTCAAATTAATTTGGGCTGCCTGCCCATCTCTTCGCCAAGATTGGAGCCAACCTTGGTTCAATATCATAAACCCTCAAGTCCAAGCCACCGAGGGATCTGGGGATTGCGCTTTCTGCACCATACGCCACATCCAAGCGCTGAACAAGGAAATCCCATTTACTGATCTGGTTGCTGAAGATTTTCATTCCTTACGCGGACGTTATGCCATGGAGCTCATCTGTGATAGGCGGTTCTTCAAGGACCCAACTATGGCAGTAGATGACGTTCCTCGCTACCTCTTCTCAGCTATCCAGCGACCGCAGAGGCGACCCTTCCGACAAACTCTAAAAGAGTCAGAGAAGACCAAAGTGCCAGTCGTCGACACCGAGCCATCTACAAGCAATATCGATCCTCTGTATACCATTGAAACAACCTTCCCTGGTTTTGATCGCGATGCTTGCAAAGGTCTCCCCGACCTCGAATTGCGTCTCATTATGTCACGGCTCTCAATCGAAAAAGATGGACTGGTATTCATGTCTCGGGACATTCTTGTAATGGCAGACACACTACGAGAGACTTTACATGTTAAAGGATCCCTCTCTGTAAGCCTTATGGCCGCCTATCAGTTTCTACTCGGCCAAAATAACCCAACAACATACATGGCGTCCCCATATATGAAAGATGATCTTCTAAAGCTTAAGAACTTTGGCACAACTGACGCGTTGATCTCCTATCTCCAGCACACAACGCCGACGTTCATCATGTTCCCTTTCCTCTATCATGAGCACTGGATGCTCCTGGCAACAAATCTTCCAGAAGGAACAACCACAATATATAACAGTTCCGACAGCCAGTACAACGCACGACAGAGACACTATGTCGTGACACCGAAGACGCCAACAGAAGTAGTGGCAAAGGAGTGCGCCGATAAGTTAATCGACTTTCTAAGTCAGCACACAAGGGCATACGACAAAGAGCATTTCCACCGCCCTGCCTTCTGCCATAAATGCCCCCAGCAAATTCGACAATCAAATGACTGCGGCTTCCACGTTCTCTACTGGATGTACACCATCATCGTTCTCCAAAGACCAGTAGAAGAAATGACTGACGTGGACTACCACGCTCTATGAGGACAGTTCACATCCAATCTCCTTCATTCCCCGGGGGCAAATGCAGATTTACCTTAGCCCGCAGCCCTTGTCCTAATTACTCCTCAACCTTTCACTTTGACACTCTGAGGACAGAGTGAGTGATAAGTTGGGGGGGGTACATTAGACAAGGGCGAGGTATCATTTTTACATCCCTCCTCCTTCTTTTCTTTTCTCTGTTTATACATTTTCCCTTTTTAACTTTCTTTTTAATTAACCCCTTCTTGAGTAGAATCACCCTCATTTAACTCTAGAATCATGTTAGTCCCCAAAAGTAAATAGCACTTAGACATTTAATGGCGATTTAATAAATGTCACCCCACTATTGACTTTCATGCTTTTGCTTCAATTCTTTATCTGACTCTCCACAGGTCAAAATCAAGGTAGAAATAAGCCAAGCTCTCAAGGATGAGAGGGGAATCAGGCAACTTCCAAATCAAGAAGTTCTACAAGTGGACCACAAACCAAATAAGTTCATGTTGAAAAACTCTAAGAACAGCTTTCCTCTCTTCAAAATAAAAGAGGCTTGGCCACCCAAAATAAATTCCCAAACAAAACCCCAAAACCCAAGCCTGCGAGTTATCGAATAAAAGCCAGAGAGATGAATAAAATCATGAGAGTTGTGCCATGCATAAGGATCTATATAAAGAACCGATGAAGGTTTCACCCGGCCGGCACATTCCGCTGCCCTCACAAAGGCAGATGTGTCGTGCCCGGTAGTGAAACCCTAAGGTATCTAAATATATGAAAGGCTCATAAAGGACTCACCCGGCCGGTACATTCAGCTGCCCTCACAAAGGTAGATGTGTCGTGTCCGGTAGTGAGATCCTAAAAGCATAGACAACCCCTCCCCCACTTGAAGGGGGAGCTAAACCTCAAGCCTTTAGCCGACCCTCACACCCTCTCTACCTTCCAGTAGGTCTTTCAGAGAGGTATAAAGCTGATTAGAGTCAACAACATGCACAAAATAAAGGTGGTCCCAATGCGAACTACGAGATACAGAAAGAACCTGAAACCCAAACAACTCTCGAAATTTGAAAGAGTCAAGGCAAGCAATAAGACTTGATATGACCTTAGGGGAACTCAGATTAAGAATTGAAGCAAGAATATGGAAATCTTAAATAAATAAGATCGCCTCGCCACTACATGTCTCAGCTCTATCTAACTTGAGGGCAAGCTAGACTCTAAGTTAGGGGGGGGTGATAACCTCCTATTTTGGACGATTATCTTAGTCTTTTTCTTTAGTTTTCCATACTCTTTCTAATCTAAAACTATACATAATCCCAATTTTACCCTTTTTCTATAAATATAACATCAGAATAACTTTTCCCTTTCATACATGCAAAAAAACACAAAAAATCACAAAAGAATAACTCAACCTCAAGACCACATGGATTCAAACGGTCCCAAGACCGCATGAAGCCAATCGGTCTCGAGACCGCATGGAGTCAAACGGTCCCAAGACTGCATGAAGCCAATCGGTCTCGAGACCGCATGGAGTCAAACGGTCCCAAGACCGCATGAAGCCAAACGGTCCTGAGACCGCATGGAGTCAATCGGTCTCAAGACCGCATGAAGCCAATCGGTCTCGAGACCGCATGGAGTCAAACGGTCCCAAGACCGCACGAAGCCAAACGGTCCCGAGACCGCATGGAGTTCAAACGGTCTCAAGACCGCATGAAGCCAACCGGTCCCGAGACCGCATGGAGTTCAAATAGTCTCAAGACCGCATGAAGCCAACCGGTCCCACCACCGCATGGAGTCCAAACGGTCCTGAGACCGCATGAAGCCAAATGGTCCCGAGACCGCATGGAGTCAACCGGTCCCAAGACCGCATGAAGCCAAACGGTCCCGAGACCGCATGGAGTCAAACGGTCTTGAGGTCCAAACGGTCTTGAGGTCCAAACGGTCTCAAGGTCCAAACGGTCTTGAGGCCCAAATGGTCTCGAGGTCCAAACGGTCTCAAGATCCAAACGGTCTTGAGGTCCAAACGGTCTTGAGGTCCAAATGGTCTCAAGGTCCAAACGGTCTTGAGGCCTGAACAGTCTCAAGATCCAAACGGTCTTGAGATCCAAACGGTCTCAGGCCCAAACGGTCTTGAGGTCCAAACAGCCTCCAAACCGTTTGGACTTCACTTAAGGCCTATAAATAAGACCCTAAGGGTCCTCCACCAGGCATCAAGTTTCAGACGACCAAAGGCTGCCTCAATCGTTCCAGAGCTCTTGCCACTTCCATCCTCTGCCCTGGGGCTGCCGGTCTGAGACCCATACTCCATCGTGAAGCTGCTTTCTCCTTCTTCGCCAAAGAAGGTGAAGAGGGGAGATCTCATCGTCGTGCAGCCTACGAAGACTGGTGGATCGTTGCTCTCTCTCCAAGGGGTTGACCTTCCTCCATCCTTTATGGGGATGATGCCCTCTCTCTCTCTTCTTGCCTCCTTCTTTGTCCTAGTCATGAGCGAGTAGTCTCCTTCACTAGGGTGCGGGGAGTAGCCCCGCTACCCATGCTTTCATATCATGTAAATGTAATCCTTAGGTTGTAATATAGAGTTCTTATCTTTGTCAGTTCGACATCAAACAATTAATGAATGCATGTTGCTTGATCTCCAACTTGTGTTATCTTTTATCTTTTAGTATGAATTGTCTACATTTGTACTATTAGATTCGAAACTCGTTTGTATGTTGGTTCTTGGTGCATGTATCCACCATGCATCTGTTTCGGTATCTAGAAGTGTATCTCAATAAGTGGAGTAAACTCACTATCATCCGTTGCACTTCCATACTATGAAATGGAATCAGTTGACGTATGGGAGTGCAACCTTGGTAAGTCGAGGAACACATTTTGCGAGGGGAATGATGCAAAGTAATGTGACCATTTGATCGGGAATGGCTGGCATTGCAACATTCCCGCGCTTCTCGTAGTTATATTCTCCGAAAGGAGGCTAAGTCTACAAGGATACTAACTGACCAGACTCTTTTTGCAGGTTAAGTTTTGCTTTGCATGTGTTGATCGATGTGTAGTGGTGGTGAAAAACCGATCACAACCTAGTGATCTTTTATCATAGTTTAACTCCTTAGATTTAATTGCTTTCTTTACTTTACATGTTCTTAGCTTAAACAACAAAACCCAACTTTCAATCTAAGTGCCTACTAGTGAGTGATTAAGTGAAATTCTACCGTTTTCTATCTTTTTGCTTGCAAGAAGACCGTTGTCCTGAGGATTCGACCCTTAACTATACTACGATAAGACTTCCACATATCTTAGCATACGTGGGTGGAGTTCTTTATCTAGTATATGCAAGGATAAACCTAAAGGCTTACTACCTTTAGGATTTTTAGTTGGTGCACGCAATTCCACGTAAGTGGAAGCTCCATCAAAAACTAACTTTGCAAGAAGTTACGATAGGTTTTTACTAAAATAGAAACTTTGTACATGAGTTACGAGAATGATATAAACAAAATTTTCAAAATTTTTCAAATTTTTTATATGAGCATATATATGTAAAAAAAAAGAAAAAAGAAAAAAGAAGAACAAAAGAATAAAGAATTTTTGAGACAAAAGAATGAAGAAAATTAGGTTAGAAAATTCAGAAAAAATTTGTACCGCCCTCACTGGTACATGGTACCCCCCCAAACTTGCTCCACACTCTATCCCAGAGTTGTGAAGTAGGTAAGGTGAGGTAATGTTTATTCCAATGAGGTTGCGCCTGCGTCAGATAGAAGCTCCCACACATATTCACCCCTTCTGCTGTGATATCCGATGTGGTTGAGCTGGTCAGGCATTTATTTATTTGCTATCCATTCCAGGACGTAGATGCCGCAGTCATTGGATAAGGGAATTTGCTGCGGACTGCGGTGGCAGAACTGGAGTTCGTGCCATTTGCCTCCTTGCATTTCCAGGAATGGCTGGATCATCTTTCCCATCTCGTCGTAGTATTTTCGGACCAGGCGTTCGACGGATGTCAAAGGTTCTGATGTACACGGCACCAGATGGTTCTTGTTGCTGTTCGAGCTATTGTAGAAAATTCCTGTTCGCTGCCGGGTGTACACAGTTAGGAGCGTCCAATGATTGTAATGCAGGATTGGCAAAAAGATAGTGCCTGGGACCCCACCTCTCAATTCCGCCAGAAAATTTTGCTTCACTCTTGTTTCGTCAGTAAGGCAGACGTCGTTGAATAGCATGGGCTGGGCTATGTATGCATGTTCTATACTAGGAATTTAAAAATAGCTCGGGTTGCCTCCCGAGAAGCGCTGAGTTTTCCGTCCTCAGCTGGACGTCTTTGGCTTCTTCTTCATCCCTCTTCTCCGCAGTCACTGTCCCAATCTTTTGGCTGGTTCAGTGTTGGACGAGATCTTCCCCGATGGGTTCTTTACGATCTCGACGAGCTGAGCTAGCTGCTGGTCGATTTGGCATTAATGTGTCTGCATGTCTGCCAACTGTACCTGCAACGAGTTCAAAACGGCAGAATTGGATAGCTCACTTTGCGCTAGTTGGTTATTAATGGTATCCTATTTCTTAACGAAATCAAACAACTGGTAAATCACATCTGATTGGCTTGCTCCTTTGTCCTGCTCTCGGATTGGGCCTTGGTACTTTCCTGGTGCTTGGAAATTGCCTTTTGCTGGTTGGAATTGGCTGTTCTTGGCATATTGGCCGGACCCTCCTCTCTTCTCAAAAGTTTGCGCTGGCTTGGCCGAGGTGTGCAGCTGATGTGAATTTTCCGCTGCATCCTTGTTACCGTAATTAAAGCCAGGGTGATCTGGCCTCTTGAAGTTCATGTAGGAGACATTCTCTGTCCTTTCGTCTTCTGAGTCGGAGTCCCTATCTGCTTCTGGTCGGGTGTAGACACAATTGTCCACCCCGTGACCTCCTTCTCCGCACGTAATGCATTTCATCACTTTTTCGACTGGCTTCTTACCTTTACTGCCAGCTTCTCGCAATTATTTAACATCAGTAGCAATTCTCTGTATCTGCGAAGTGATTGACTCCAGTGCCTTAGACTCAAGGGCGGACCCTTCACCTACCTTCCTTGCTTGTCCTCTATCAGATCGATCAAACTTAGCACCGGCCATTAGCTCGACCATGTTCTTGATAATCATCTCGGACTTCTTTGCCTTCTTCCCTAGGAAGTCACTGCCCGCTGCCGCATTCAGTGACACCCTTTCATCGGGAGTCATGCCTTTGTAGAAGGTGGTGACGAGGAAGCCCTTCTTGTAGTTATGATGGGGGCAATCCCTCTGGTACTCCTAGAATCGCTCCCAGGCGTCGTGGAGGCTTTCGTTCGGCTTTTGCATGAAGGAGGTTATTTTCTGCCGGTTTCGGACCGTTCTTTCGATGGGGTAGAACTTATTTACGAATGCGTCAGATAATGCTCCCCATCCGTCCAAAGATCGGTGAGGTAACCTGAGATACCAGGACAACACTTTGTCCTCCAGGGAAAAGATGAAGCCTTTGCAATATATGACCTCCTGGGGGACCCCCCACATCTTTATCGTGTCGCAGATGTTCTTGAAGGCATCGAGATGATGGTAGGGGTTGTCATTCTTTGAACTCCCCCTGAAGCTCTTGTTCTGGATCATTGAGATAACGGACGACTTAAGCTCAAAATTGGCTGCGTTGAATTGCGGGGTGATGACGGGACATCTGGAGTTGTTGGCTTTTGTTGATGCCAACTCTCTCAGCGTCTTCTCTTCCTCCTCGGAATCATTGCTGTCGTCATCTCGTCGGTGATGTGCCTGATCTTGGTTCCTCCGGTTTCAGTGGCGGTGGCGACGCCTAGCTTGAGGGTGTTCTTCCTCAGAGTGTTCTGACTCCTGATCTTCAAGCTGATTATTGCCGTCATAGCGGTCGTTGCCATCTGGTGGAGGTGATTCATGACCAGATCTTCCTTGCCGTTCCCCTTCAGAGTGCTGTGGGTTGACGCAGGGAGGCATGGTGTTAATGATTGTGCTTGACTGGACAGTCGAGTGGCATCGGAACTCGGGGAAACAAACTACTGTTCTTCAGGGTTCCTGAAATGGCATGAAAAATCAAGTTTAGAAAATTGAATTTTTACTTTTAGGCAAAGAATAACAAAAAAGAGAAAGAAAAAGAGTGCTGTCAAACTCATTTCTAAGCTTAAGGCAAGGGAGTGTAGTTAGTGGATTCAGATTCGTCTACAGTACCGTTTTTGCCTTGTTCCCCGACAACGACGCTAAAAAGTTGACCGGCCTAAATCGCGCGTCCAAAAGTGGAGGCGATTTTGAGGTAGTCGAGCTTTTACATTTATAAACCCGAATCCTTCTAGGCCCCCACAACTTTGCTTACGGGGTCGAAGTAGATATACGTGGTCGAACACAGGGACAAGGGGGGTAGTGTTGAGAACCCAAAATCGACACGCTACACTCTGACAGGTATAAAGAGATAATAAATCCCCAAATGGGAAACAACAAGATGTCACAAACAAAACAAGAAAACTATCTCCAACTGGAGCTACTAGAGAGATTTAAGATTTTTAGTCAATTAGTAGTTTTTAGGGGTTTTCATGCAACAGAAACAGAAAGATAAAACTAGAGCTAGAGCAAGGTACGAAGGATAAGACTTTAGTAAAACAAGCGGTAGCAGTAGCATCCTGCACCCCTCCTCTCAGAGCGAGTACCTCTAACCAAGCACCAACACCCCTCTCGAGGTTGCTGGTCTTAAGTTAGAGTGGAATGTTACTGAAACAACTCCGTTCCAGGCACTCTCGTACTCAAGAATCGGACCAAACACTAGAGCCGCAACACAACTCTTGAAGTTGTTGCGACGGGAAAACACGATTCGGTAGCTAAGCGAAACGCGATCCAAACATACAAGCTAGAGTTCAGATATCAAACATAGCATTCATCCAACACATTGTACCAAGCATAGAGCAGCAAGTAAGTAAGCTTTTCTATTTCCATAAACATATAAAGGTTTGATTACAATGCAGGAATTAAAGAATTAAATAACAGAAGTAAAGATAGGTATCACCTTCTTGATGTAGAAGGACGATAAACTATAGTGGACCCTCCAGCCCGATACTGGTCAGGAGCCTAGCCCGATACAACCGTGTCGGGCAGTACACTGTGATGGCCGACTGTATCGCTCAAGGACCCTGGCTGATACACTCATGTCGGGCGGCACACATGACGGGTGAAGTGTATTGAGTTCGATATTGTGTCGGGCACGGAGCGACGCGTTCTACTGTCGGGCACTTGTGTCACTCATCTACGTCGGCTGATATTGGCCCGCAGTGTCGCCCGGGACGGTCCTAAGTGAACCATACCCTCCCTCTCGGGATGAGGAAGAGCTCACCTAGAGTTTCCCGGCACGAGCACTGGGGCACGATACTCTTGCTCTCGCAGTTTTCCTCAGAAGATCGCTTAAAGTTCCCAACTGTCCGAACTGTCTTTTCAACTTCCTGTAGCTGCTATTTATAGGCAGCGATTGGGGGAAGTTATGGTGCTCGCAGCGCCAAGTGTCCTCCGCATTCGCGAGTTTGATTGATGGGCAATATACATATCGCCCGACGCAGGGATGTTGGCTGTCGGTCACGTGACTGGCGGCGCCTGCCGGTGGGTGACCGGTGTCGCGCGACAAGCTTGGGTTGTCGTGGCGAGCTCGGCTCCCTGTCAGGTAAGAGGCATTTCGTCCGTTAGCTTTTTCTTGCGCGACATCCCTTTATCGCGCGTCATTGTGTTGCTCCACCCTGTCGAGCAGAGGTTGTATCGGGCGTCAGGAAGGCCGAAACATACTTGGACTTATTTGTGGGCCGGGACGGCCTTATTGTACCAAAATGAGGAAAAACTCTACAAAAGATGGAAATATTGGATTAAGAGCATTACTTGGCCAATTATTGCAAAAGTACTAATAAAAGAGAGGAAAATAGCAGAAAAGGGCAGTTTTGACAACAGAATAAAGGGCAAAAACATCACAAAAATTGGTGTTATCAGCTTTTCACCCAGGTAGGTGTAGACATGTAACCTTAAGAGCTTGAACCACCTTCTTTAGAGAGAGAACCTCCAGTGATAGGACCAGTTGTAGGGTTAGCTCTAGTTAATTAGAAGCTATATCTGAGTATTATGGGATCCATGTAAGCTAACAAGGTAGGACCTTGATAGCACCACCTAAGGGGTAATACCTAAAGGGTTCAATAGGGTCTTTATGGAAAATACCTACACAGATAACATAAAAGGACAAATTGGTTGGATAAGGTTTCAAATTAGTTCATGATATAAATTCCTTTACCAATAGTCAAACTTGTTGTTGTAGTGAAAATAGACAAAGAGATTTAGCATATGAAGATAAAACAAGATTCCTTAAATAGAATACATCAAAGGATGTGTACGTGCAGCAACCTAAAAGGTTTTTAACTTCAAGAATGCAAATAAAGTCTATAAACTACAAAGTTCAATCAATGATTGAAACAAACATCTCAGAGATGTGATCTTTTGATTTTGATAGGATAGTCAAAGAGTTTGACATGAATCCAAATAAGTGATGAAATCTGTGTTTACAAAAGATTTGATGGGAGCATATATGAATCTTCCACATATGATGGGAAATGACATCTCAATATTGTGAAATTAGATATGGCATGAAAAATACCTTTAGCAATGAAGGATAAGGTGAAACATCTTATGAGATAAGGACCACGACCTATGAGATAGTTCTTGACTTTTCACAATGGAAGTTTGAGTATAATAGCAAAATGTTGAAAGAGTTCAACACAAATGGATCAAATAAGGGATAATCCGGATTAGTCTCTCATGAACCATATGTTCCAATTCTTGTGAAAAATGGAAATATCATGAATCAAATGCCATATGATGGATCTATCATGAATGCTATAAGTGTACTTACCCCATATTTTTTTTGAGGGAAAATGGATCAATTCATTACTTGTAATCCATACGACATCTACAATTTGAGTCAAAAATACAGCAAGAGCAAACAAAGATCAAGTTAACATCACTGCAACTCATATCGGAACAAGAATAGAATGCTTCCGTATTGATTCTTCTTCCTTGATGCTGTCTTAAGCAACTTTCCATGAAGAATTCCTTTGACTTGAGCGTGTAGTAGTGATAGAGAGCCTGGATCTGTGCGGTGCTCCGATGAATCATCATCTCAAAGGAAGCCATATAACCAAGTAACAAATCAAGCCACAACAACATGGAGGCACAAGCAAACAAACACTGACAAGCAACGAGCAGACCAACACTAACAAGCAGCGAGCAAACCTTTATTGAAAAGGACTGACAAAACGCCACCCCGACATAGTAACACCGGAAGAATAACTGCCTTAACCTAAGAACTCAAAACCTGCAAAGAAAACGAGAACACAGAAAGAGGGAAAGGGGCTCGAAGCCAGCAGAACTGTCAATCAGCAAGCCACCAGCACTACTTCAGATCCAAAGACCCGGGAAGAGGTTGCAGCTACAGCACATCCGTCCCAACCCCCCCGTATGCGAAACCCGCCCCGACCAGGGTAGGCGCTCCGCACAGACGATCCGGGCAAGAGGAGAAGAAGAATACGTTGGGAGCCTCCGGCCGAAAGCAGCTCACAGGAATCGAGCCGAGGAGCAGACCCAGGGGGAGAGGGGTTGCAGCCGACCGCCTCCGAGGCCCCCTCCCCTGAGTCCGTAGCCGCAAAACGCCTCACCCTAGATCACGCTCTCAGTTGCCAGAGCCGCTGCGGGCACGTTCAGATTGTTAGTGTACTTACCCCATATAATCTTGTATGTAATGGACATGACAAGATGATGGTAAATTCCAATAAGTGTTATTGGAATGTCATTAATGACATCCATTAGTACATATGAAGTAATTAAGGATAAATTGCTAGTCAATAAGGATAGAAATAAAAGGAAGAGTTGGATGTAAAGAGTTAAATCAATGCAAGCTTCCATAAATGAAAAAGTTGACCACAAATTAAAATATGTTTGATTATAAAGGAGAAATGTTGTTAGTTGGAAGGGTTCTGAACTAATAGCCATTCTACAATAAAAGTTGAGTATACTTATGTTGTGAACACATAGTGATACTATATTGATCTAGAAGTTCATATGATGAACTTATAGATTTTTCAACCATTGATGACTCAGTAGAGATTTTGTGACAACAATGGAGCTAATTGTTAGGCAAGGAATATCAAATACCATATTACAACAATTCTATCTCATATGAGAAATTGCACAATGAAGAGGTTAGGAACATGCAATATATACCAACTATAAGCAAAGTGTTTCTAACCCGCTAAATCAACACTAGCACAACATAAGCATGTTGGACATGTTTTGGTCATTGAGGATGAGATCCGTTGGTGATTGGCTCTAAGTACAAGTGGGAGTCTGTTGGTAAGGTATGCCCATAGATCCAATCATATGATGATTGACATGGCATATACCATAAAGGATTTGATTGATACTCATAAAGGAAAGCTTCCAATTCATTATGTTTCATTCACTTATGAGATAATGAGGAAGCACTATGAATGTCTAGAGATTAATACTACTCAATGATGTATGTCTTCAAGTATTAGCCTTGTGGAAATGAGATCATATGAATTTTAAGAATACATATACATATTCTCATTATGTCCCTAGTCGGTTGTTACTCTGGAAGGTAAATGGACACCAGTTACACATAAGACTAAAGTGTGAGTTGGTTGATGACTGAGTCTCACTAAGTCATGACATGGAAATATCAAACCAAGCACACAGATACATGTTAGGAAATAGTGTATAGGAAAGACTCACCTTGAGAGTGATACATGGAAACCATCATATGGTAAGTCATAGTCAGCTCTCATATTGAAGGTGGTTATTGTGATTCTTAGACCTAAAATCACTACACTCATCACATGTCTTTGGGTACACTTTGACATCATCGAACATAGTCCTGAAACATGAGTTGTTGTAATGGTGATGATTGGGTGACTTTGACACATGGGAGTAGACTGTGTGTGATAGATATGGGATTTGTCCCTCCTATTAGAGTTTGATATCCTAACCACTTAATTAGTGAAATTGAGAAATGCATGCATATGCACATGTGAATCAATATATGATATTTGTAAGGACCCTGACCTGCGTTTAGGGTTTACCCTGTTTGTTTAGCTTGATCTTGATGCTTTGATGCTTGCTAATCACCTTTGGTGGTGATTAGGGTTATGTTGTGCTTTGTTGAGAGTTGAGGGGGCTACTTGAAAATAATCCAAGTTTAGGGTTTTGTGTGCAAGTTTGCAATCTTGAGAGATGTTTTCCCCTCTTTGCTTCCTCTAGGGTTGAGAGGAAGGCTTGGGCTTGTTGTTTGAGTTCTTTGGGTCTGAGTTGAGCTTGTTTGGGCCTTGAGATGTGTTGTTTGGGCTTGTTTGAGCCTTGTGTCGGCCATGGCTTGCCTTGTGTCGTCCACGGTGAGTTTGTGTTGACCTAGGGTGGTCTTGTGTCATCCAACACCATGGTGTGTCACCCAGTAGCTTGTTTGTGTCCCCAGCGGGAGTTGTTGCTTGTGTCGCCCATGTGGCTTGGCCTTGGTTGGTGACACTTGGTTCCTAGCTTGGACAAGTGTCTCTTGGTGTGCTAGAGTGTTGGCTTGAACCCTAGGACAAGTGCCCCTTGGGTGGATGACACTTAGCATAGTTGTACCTTGGTTTATCCTCCCCTTTCTTCTATATAGGTAGCTCTTCTCCTTGCCTTGGTCTCCTTTGATCTTTTGGTCTCTCCTCCACCTTGAGTGCACGATATCCCTCTCCATCTTGCTTGTGTTGGCCGATACACTCCCTTGGAGTTGAAGTGGTGGCCGATACACATTCCTAGAGGAGCTTGGTGGACGATAGCTTTGGACCTTGGAGTACCTTGGAGCTTGGAGCTTAAGGCGGGTTGCATAACTTCTAACCCTAATTCCTTTACCTCTAGCAATAACCTTGTTACATGATAATAGTTAGCTTAGTTCCTTAGTTTTGTACCTTGCTTGAGTTTCCTTTGGTGGCCGATATACCCTTAGGGATTAGGGTTTCTAGTGATCTAGGGTTTGTTTCCCTTGAGATGGAGGTTGATGGTGACCTAGGGTTGGGCGACATCCCTTTGTTGTGAATGTGTTGGACGATATCCTTGAGGTTGGACGACATGGTTCCCTTTGTCCTTGTGTTGGACGATAGGGTGCTCTCTTTGATGGACGATAGGGTACCTTGGTGGACGATATGGTGAGTCCTTGAGGTTGGCCGATACCCTGCCCATGTGTTGGGCGATAGGGTGAGCTAAGCTTTGGTTGGCCGATATGTTTGTATACCTTGTTGAGCTATGTTCTTGTCCTTCTCTTGGACGATAGGCCTTTGTTCTTGTGGTGGACGGCAGGGCTTGGTTGGATGGTTTGGTTTGGGTTGCACGGCATGCAACTAAGTGTAACGGCCGATAGCCCTGACGGGCGTTGCATCTTGGTGTGTCGGCCGATAGGCCTAGGCTGTGACGTGCGACAGTGAGTGGGGCTGTGACGGGCGTCACACCTCTAGTCTAGATGAGTGTTGGCTGTTAGGCCTTGAGAGTGGTTGCACGATATCAGGAGTACTTCCCTCTCTCCTTTCCTTCTCTCTCTCCTTCTCTCTCCTGGCTGTGGTGGAGTTGTTAGATGGGCGTTATCCCTTGGTTATCGGGCGTCAGGTGTTGGATGTGACGGGCGTTGCCCGATGAGGTGTATCGCGCGACACTCCCTGGTGCGTGACACTTCTTCTAGTAATGGGGGTGTTGCGGGCTGGGCACTGGGTGCAACGCAGCATTGCTGCCTTCCCATGCCTAGCCGAGCAAGTTAGCTATAATGAGGGTTGTGAGGTCTTAGGTGAGGGCAGTTAGGTCCTTTGGTGACGGTCCCAAGTATCATGACAGTAGACGCTTATGCATAACCAAATCTCGGTAGTAATACCTTGCTTAGTAACAATAATAATGACATGGTAGTATTAATGATAGTCATGATGATAATGTTGTTGATAACTAAGATGTCAATAGTGTTGGTGATGTTAGTTGTGTTGATGAAGGTGATGCCTTGCTAGTAAGAGAAAGTAATAATAATGATAATGATTGGAATAATGTGGCTAAGTGGCAGTTACATTAATAGTTTGCTTAATGACATAGCAATGAAGATAATAGTAGATGATGATGCTGATAATAGTAATAATGGTATCAAGAGCAGTAATGACATGATATTGATATGAGTCTTATGCTTACTTATTAATGATAATGATAAATGGTAGTTGCATTGATGGTTGCTTAATGACAAAGATATGAATGATGATAGTGGATGGTAACGGTAATGATTTTGGTAACAATAGCAGTTGCTTTGTATACTCAACATAATTGTTATATAAAGTGAATACCTTGATTGTTTGTATAATCCTGAGATAAGGGTAGGCATGATTATGGTATGATGTGCTTAAGAAGCTTGATCATCAAATAGTGTAATATTGATAAATAGATTATCTTGAATGATAGCTCATGATAGTGAGCATATTCCTTATGTTGAATCTATGGTTATTGTGTATCCTAACCATGCAGGTGATGTGTAGCCATGGAAGGGCTATGTGACATATGTGATGAGTAAAATTACCTTGATATTTGTTCTATGAGATTATATATGTAATGTGTTGGTCCCATGATGATGATGTGAGCCTTGAGAGGTAGTGACAGTACATGATGAAGGATTGATATCCTATGGTATGTGATGATCCTTGATATGGATCTGGATGGTTGGCAAGAGGCCAAGTAGTAACATGTGATGCTGGATCCTTGTGATGGATCAGGTTGATGAGGTTTCAATAATAATATAATGTTCTTTATTTTCTGTTATATCTTGCATGTTATATAACTTGGTTGAATCCTACAATCCATCTAAAAGATACTAATTAATTATAGTGGAATTATATCATGTAGTTTGCCCTGGCCATAGATCCATCATCGTCAGGACTTGGTGATGGTGAAACGGGTTCTCCTACGGGTTAACCTGGAAGCGCATATTGTTGAATATGTGTAGGTTGCTCCTAGCCTGAAAAGGAGGAGGTAAGAGTGTAACTTCGGTTGCAAACTCAGATACGTATATAGAGCATGGTGAACAGGCCCATGGCTCAAGACATGTGATGTGAGGAGCATGAATGCGTTCATGGCTCAGAGCACGGTGAATAGGCCCGTGGCTCAGTTTTACTAGCGCCGAGACCTGTATTAAGGTGGGCTAGAGTGAGGGTAGCCTATGGAGCTGACCCTGTGGCTTAGATCACTTCAGCATGTGACTATGATCCTTCTTGTGTTGTACTCGTGTACTGACCATGAGGTGGGAGGTCGTGGAGTCCGGCTCTTCCATTGACCTTGTATGGCACCGGCTTGGGTTTCGTAACTGAAGGTTGGATTTGAACGGTACGGTTCAAATCCTCAGGGCATAATAATACGTAACACAACTGTTTAGTATTTACTGCTTAAGATAAACACGAAACATTGGTCGAGGCCTTGTTTGAGTTAAATCCTTGTTATATCTTGCAGGTTGTGTGGCAATCAGGTTATGTGACATTATATCTTATTCTGATAATCATGTTACATAGTGATACCTCTTATCTTGCTAATCATGAAAGATATCCGGTTATATGCCTTTGTACAGCTGGTAAGCTTGTCGGTAAGAATAGCCTTGCTTTACGTAGACTGCTCATGTTATATCTGTTGATTAGTTATCTGCTGTTATAGTTTATCTTGCTGAGGTTCTGAAGTTGCGGTGGGGAGTTATGTCTCCCGCTGGGACAATTGTTCAATTGTCTCACCCCGCTGGTTTAATGCCTTTTTAGGTGGTCGAGGTAGACGTGGTCGTGGTCGTGGTGTTGCGGCCGAGCAACTTGACGAGCAGTAGAAGGCAAGCGATGGATATGCTCCTATTTTGGATGTTTTGTAGTAGCGTCTAGAGTCATCCCTGTACTCTCAGGTCCTTGGCAGTGTTTTGACGTTGTTTCACGATGACCGATCGATGATGTTTGTATATCCTGCTGTTGACGGATGTGGGCCTTTTCTGTATATGAACAAGTGGTGAACTCATGTGATGGACGAACAGCTGTTTCTGAGCTGTGGATACGTATCAGCTTTCGTGGATGTATATATATATACTTGACATGTTTCTGTGCAGGATGAGGACTGCAAAGTAATAGTTTCATAGTTTATATGTTTTCCGCAATCAGTTTTAATTAACCCATGTTTTCATAATATGTGGTTATGGTGATTTCCGCACATTTTCACGTAACACCTCGTTATCTGTATAATAATGGGATGTGTTGCCACAAGTTTTGGTATCAGAGCCTTAGGTTCGCTGAGTCTACAGGGATTTAGGACTAGGTTGAGTTGTTCTTATGAAGTCTTCCAGGTTTTCTTACAATATCTTCTTCCCTCAGCGGAAGATAAGCCAAGATGTCTGGAAACCATGAAGAACACTCTGCTGAGTACAGTGATGCTGCATCGGTTGATGGAGCAGATGGACAGGCACATGAAGATCGGGTGCCTGAGGTCCCTCAATTTAACCCAACCATACTTGAACATCCTGCTTACCAACAACTTATGGGGCAGTTAATGGCTACGATGAATCTCATGGTTGAGTGATTACCAGTGCCTCCCCCACGAGCACAGGTTTCCCATGGAGAAGCATCGAGTATTGGGAAGACCTTCGAGCGGCTTCGCCGAGTTGGAGCTTCGAATTATGCTGGGACGGCTGATCCAGCGGATGTAGATCTGTGGCTGAAAAGTATCGAGAAGGCTTTCTGGATCCTTGACATCCCCGAAGCAGACAAGGTAAAGCATGATGTCTACCTTCTGAAGGGTAGTGCTGGACACTGGTGGACCATCGAGGAAGAGAAGCGGCCTGGTGAGGTGATCTGTTGGGAAGTGTTTCGACGTGAGTTCCTCACCAGATACTTTCCAAAGACATATCTGGATGAGAAAATCAGTCAGTTTGAGAAGTTGCGGCAAGGAACGATGAACATCACCGAGTATGAAGCTAAGTTTATGGATCTATTGAGGTTTTGTCCTCACATGGCGGCAACAGACGAGGAACGGATCAGACATTTCGAGAAGGGTTTGAGTGCTGAGTTGACAACCCCGGTGTCTGCGTTGGAGAACCGAGAGCGGTTTGCTACGTTCATGGAATCTGTTCGACAGATCGAGAGGACAGTAAGGGAGAAAAGAGAGTCTATGTCTCTCAAAAGACCTGCTCAGTTTCAAGGACGTAGGTTTGGTGGCTCTAAGAAGCCCAGGTTTTCAGCACCATCAGCAATGAGAAGCGCTGGTGTACCATCTCAGTGGTCTCCGAGTAAGGGAAGAGGTTATGTTTCTTCACCATCTAAGGCACACAGTTCAGCTTCTGTGGCAGTAACAGGGTCAGCTAGGCCACGGTTTGAGGACAAGTCATGTCATCTTTGTGGACAGGTCAGGCATTGGAAGTTCAATTGCCCGAATAGAGATGTTGAAGTGACACAGCAGCAGAGGCAGAGTTTTTAGAAGTCAGAGAGACCACAGGCTAGTGGTAGCAGAGGACAAGGACGCGGTCTAGCGTCTCAGGCTGGATCGTCTGCTCAAGAAAGCAGAGGTCGTGGACAGCAAGCAACAGCTCGATTCTATGCTATGAGTCAGCCGGAGGCGATAGTCAACCCGCGAGTGGTGACAAGTCAGATGGAGTTATTTCATTCTGATATGTCTTCTTCTTGCTTTATATCTGTTCTGGTTGACCCGGGTGCTACACACTCTTTTATCTCCTATAGTATGTTTGAAAACTGTCGTTTACCTGTTAGTTATAAGAAGGATAGCTTGTTGTTAGAAACCCCTCTTGATGGTTCTTCTTTGCTTCGAGAAGAGTGTCCATCTTGTGTTTTGTCTTTTTCGGGACATCGTACTCAAGTGGATCTTATACCACTTGATATGCATGGTTTCGATGTTATCCTTGGGATGGATACCTTAGAGAGATATAAGGTTGTCTTGGACTGTGGTTCCAAGCAGGCAGTGTTTGATATTGCTGGAGAGAAGTGGATCTTCCAGGGAGATAGGAAGATTCTTACGACGTGTTTGGTATCAGCTATGGTGGCAGATAAGTTGTTACGACAAGGATGTGAGGCATTCATAGCTCACATGGTGGATACTGTTGTGGTTACCAAGGCGAAAGGTCCTAGTCTTGAGGAAGTGTCAGTAGTTCGAGAGTTTGCAGACATGTTTCCTGAGGAGTTTCCTGGTGTTCCTCCACCCCGAGAGATTGATTTCGAGATCAATCTGGTTCCTGGAACGCAGCCAGTTGCTCAGACAACGTATAGGATGGCTCCAGTAGAGATGGCAGAGTTGAAGAAGCAGTTACAAGAGTTGCTAGAGAAAGGTTTTATCCGACCGAGTACATCGCCATGGGGTGCTTCTGTGTTGTTTGTTAAGAAGAAGGATGGTTCAATGCGGTTGTGTATAGACCAACGACAGTTGAACAAGGTCACGGTTAAGAATAAGTACCCATTGCCGAGGATAGATGATCTGTTTGATCAGTTGTGTGGTGCTACAGTGTTTTCGAAGATCAATCTACGGTATGGATACCATCAGTTGAGGATAAAGGCAGATGACATACCAAAGTCAGCCTTCAGGATGAGGTATGGTCATTTCGAGTTCATGGTTATGCCGTTTGGGTTAACCAATGCACCTACAACTTTCATGGATCTGATGAACAGAGTGTTTCGTCCATTCTTAGATCAGTTTGTTGTAGTCTTTATAGATGACATCTTGATCTATAGTCAGGACAGGCAAGAGCATGAGCAACATCTTCGCCAAGCGTTGACTCTTCTTCGTCAACATCAGTTGTATGCCAAGTTCAGTAAGTGTGAGTTTTGGTTAGATGAAGTGACTTTCTTGGGTCATGTGATATCTGCTGAAGGAGTTAAAGTAGATCCGAAGAAGGTGGAATCCGTTGCGGATTGGGAACAACCAAAGACGCCGAAAGAAGTTCTTAGTTTCCTTGGGTTGGCATGATACTATCGGAGGTTTATCAAGGACTTCAGTGTGATCACGTTGCCAATGATGAAGTTGACCAGGAAGGATGTACCTTTTGTTTGGGATGATCGGTGTCAACAAGATTTCTAGAGTTTGAAGGAGAAGTTGACAAGTGCTCCAGTGTTGATCTTGCCAAAGCCTGGGAAAGGCTATGTTGTTTTCTGTGATGCTTCCAAGAAAGGTTTAGGTTGTGTGTTGATGCAGGAAGATCATGTGGTTTCTTTTGCTTCATGACAGCTCAAGAAGCATGAGGAGAACTATCCGACTCATGACTTGGAGTTGGCAGCAGTGGTTCATGCGTTAAAGATTTGGAGACACTATCTATATGGGGAAGTGTGTCAGATCTTTACGGATCATAAGAATCTGAAGTACATCTTTACGCATCAAGAGTTGAACATGCGACAACGACGATGGATGGAGTTGATCAATGATTATGACTGCACTATCGAGTATCATCCTGGTAAGGCGAACATGGTAGCTGATGTGCTTAGCAGAAAGTCTTCTTCTCTTTCTTCAAAAAAGGCACAGTTGAGTTCTCTGGGATGCCATAGACGAGATACGTTTGTTTCTCTACGACAGATGAATGTGCAGATGGAAGTTTCTTTGTTGTCTAGTCTTTTTGCACAGATGCAAGTTAAACCTACGTTGAGACAGCAAATCAAGGATGCATAACAGACAGATGATGTAGTACAGTTGATTAGATCAGAGTTCGGCAGCGACAAGCATGATGGTTTTCATGAGTCTGAAGATGGGCTAGTTTGCTATCGTGACAGGATGGCGGTTCCAGATGTTGATAACCTGAGGAAGTTGGTGCTTGAGGAAGAACATACGTCGATGTATGTGATGCATCCAGGTGTCACCAAGATGTACCATAGTCTGAAGGATTTGTATTGGTGGCCCGGTATGAAGAGAGATGTAGCTGAGTTCGTAGCGAGATGTGCAGTGTGTCAGCAAGTGAAGGCTGAACATCAGAAGCCGGTAGGTATGTTGCAACCTTTGCCGATATCGCAGTGGAAATGGGATCATATAACCATGGATTTCGTAGTTGGTCTACCCTGGACAACTAGGAATCATGATTCCATTTGGGTGATAGTGGACAGATTGACTAAGTCTGCCCATTTCCTACCGGTGAAGACGATGTATACAGCTGAGAAACTAGCTCGAGTATATGTGGATGAGATAGTACGTTTGAATGGAGTGCCAGTGTTGATAGTTTCTGACAGAGGTCCTCAGTTTACAAGTCATTTTTGGGAACAGTTGCACAAGGCGTTGGGAACACAGTTAAGGTTCAATACAACTTTTCACCCGCATACAGATGGACAGTCTGAAAGGACTATTCAGATTTTGGAAGATCTTCTTCGAGCTTGTGTTTTGTAGTTTCTAGGCAACTGGGATGTACATCTGAGTTTGATAGAGTTTGCCTACAACAATAGTTATCGGCGGAGCATCGACATGGCTTGTTATGAGGCTTTGTATGGAAGGAAGTGCAGATCCCCTTTGTGTTGGTATGAATCAGGTGAGTATCAACTTTTGGGTCCTGAGTTAGTTCAGCAGACGATAGATAAGATCAAAGTTATACAACAATAGTTGAAAGTGGCACATGACAGACAGAAGTCTTATGCAGACAATCGCCGATGACCTTTGGAGTTCCAGGTAGGAGACAAAGTGTATCTTAAAGTCTCACCGTGGAAAGGTGTGCTAAGGTTTGGACGGAAGGGTAAGTAAGCTCCCAGGTATATGGGCCTTATCCAGTGATAGCACGTGTTGGAAAGGTAGCTTACGAGTTAGAGTTACCTCCAGAGTTGCACAGGTTACATCCAGTGTTGCATGTTAGTATGCTGAAGAAAAGTCATCCAGATTCAGGTACAGTGATACAGCCAGTTGAGGTTGAGCTTGATGCAGATGTGACCTACGATGAAGGTCCTGTGGCGATCCTTGACAGAAGGATCAAGAAGTTGAAGAGGAAGGACCTGGCTCTTGTGAAGGTTCTTTGGCAGCGTCGTGGTGTTGAGGAAGCCACGTGGGAGCTTGAGGAAGATATGAGGAGGAAGTATCCCTCGCTTTTCTCTTCGGATTTCGGGGACGAAATCCCTTAAAGGGGGTTAGATTGTAAGGATCCTGACCTACGTTTAGGGTTTACCCTGTTTGTTTAGCTTGATCTTGATGCTTTGATGCTTGCTAATCACCTTTGGTGGTGATTAGGGTTATGTTGTGCTTTGTTGAGAGTTGAGGGGGCTACTTGCAAATAATCCAAGTTTAGGGTTTTGGGTGCAAGTTTGCCATCTTGAGATATGTTTTCCCCTCTTTGCTTCCTCTAGGGTTGAGAGGAAGGCTTGGGCTTGTTGTTTGAGTTCTTTGGGCCTGAGTTGAGCTTGTTTGGGCCTTGAGATGTGTTGTTTGGGCTTGTTTGAGCCTTGTGTCGGCCATGGCTTGCCTTGTGTCATCCAAGGTGAGTTTGTGTCGACCTAGGGTGGTCTTGTGTCATCCAACACCATGGTGTGTCGCCCAGTAGCTTGTTTGTGTCGCCCAACGGGAGTTGTTGCTTGTGTCGCCCATGTGGCTTGGCCTTGGTTGGTGACACTTGGTGCCTAGCTTGGACAAGTGTCTCTTGGTGTGCTAGAGTGTTGGCTTGAACCTTAGGACAAGTGTCCCTTGGGTGGACGACACTTAGCATAGTTGTACCTTCGTTTCTCCTCCCCTTTCTTCTATATAGGTAGCTCTTCTCCTTGCCTTGGTCTCCTTTGATCTTTTGGTCTCTCCTCCACCTTGAGTGCACGATATCCCTCTCCATCTTGCTTGTGTTGGCCGATACACTCCCTTGGAGTTGAAGTGGTGGCCGATACACCTTCTTAGAGGAGCTTGGTGGGCGATAGCTTTGGACCTTGGAGTACCTTAGAGCTTGGAGCTTAAGGCGAGTTGCATAACTTCTAACCCTAATTCCTTTACCTCTAGCAATAACCTTGTTACATGATAATAGTTAGCTTAGTTCCTTAGTTTTATACCTTGCTTGAGTTTCCTTTGGTGGCCAATATACCCTTAGGGTTTAGGGTTTCTAGTGATCTAGGGTTTGGGTTCCCTTGAGATGGAGGTTGATGGTGACCTAGGGTTGGGCGACATCCCTTTGTTGTGGATGTGTTGGACGATATCCTTGAGGTTGGACGACATGGTTCCCTTTATCCTTGTGTTGGACGATAGGGTGCTCTCTTTGATGGACGATAGGGTACCTTGGTGGATGATATGGTGAGTCCTTGAGGTTGGCCGATACCCTGCCCATGTGTTGGGTGATAGGGTGAGCTAAGATTTGGTTGGCCGATATGTTTGTATACCTTGTTGAGCTATGTTCTTGTCCTTCTCTTGGACGATAGGCCTTTGTTCTTGTGGTGGACGACAGGGCTTGGTTGGATGGTTTGGTTTGGGTTGCACGGCATGCAACTAAGTGTAACGGCCGATAGCCCTGACGGGCGTTGCATCTTGGTGTGTCGGCCGATAGGCCTAGGCTGTGACGCACGACAGTGAGTGGGGTTGTGACGGGCGTCACGCCTCTAGTCTGGATGAGTGTTGGTCGTTAGGCCTTGAGAGTGGTTGCATGATATCAGGAGTACTTCCCTCTCTCCTTTCCTTCTCTCTCTCCTTCTCTCTCTTGGATGTAGTGGAGTTGTTAGATGGGCGTTATCCCTTGGTTATCGGGCGTCAGGTGTTGGATGTGACGGGCATTTCCCGATGAGGTGTATCGCGCGACACTCCCTGGTGTGCGACACTTCTTCTAGTAACGGGGTGTTGCGGGCTGGGCACTGGGTGCAACGCAGCGTTGCTGCCTTCCCATGCCTAGCCGAGCAAGTTAGTTATAATGAGGGTTGTGAGGTCTTAGGTGAGGGCAGTTAGGTCCTTTGGTGAGGGTCCCAAGTATCATGACAGTATGCGCTTATGCATAACCAAATCTCGGCAGTAATACCTTGCTTAGTAACAATAATAATGACATGGTAGTATTAATGATAGTCATGATGATAATGTTGTTGATAACTAAGATGTCAATAGTGTTGGTGATGTTAGTTGTGTTGATGAAGGTGATGCCTTGCTAGTAAGAGAAAGTAATAATAATGATAATGATTGGAATAATGTGGCTAAGTGGAAGTTACATTAATAGTTTGCTTAATGACATAGCAATGAAGATAATAGTAGATGATGATGCTGATAATAGTAATAATGGTATCAAGAGCAGTAATGACATGATATTGATATGAGTCTTATGCTTACTTATTAATGATAATGATAAATGGTAGTTGCATTGATGGTTGCTTAATGACAAAGATATGAATGATGATAGTGGATGGTAACGGTAATGATTTTGGTAACAATAGTAGTTGCTTTGTATACTCAACATAATTGTTATATAAAGTGAATACCCTGATTGTTTGTATAATCCTGAGATAAGGGTAGGCATGATTATGGTATGATGTGCTTAACAAGCTTGATCATCAAATAGTGTAATATTGATAAATAGATTATCTTGAATGATAGCTAATGATAGTGAGCATATTCCTTATGTTGAATCTATGGTTATTGTGTATCCTAACCATGCAGGTGATGTGTAGCCATGGAAGGGCTATGTGACATATGTGATGAGTAACATTAACTTGATATTTGTTCTATGAGATTATATATGTAATGTGTTGGTCCCATGATGATGATGTGAGCCTTGAGAGGCAGTGACAGTACATGATTAAGGATTGATATCCTATGGTATGTGATGATCCTTGATATGGATCTGGATGGTTGGCAAGAGGCCAAGTAGTAACATGTGATGCTGGATCCTTGTGATGGATCAGGTTGATGAGGTTTCAATAATAATATAATGTTCTTTATTTTCTGTTATATCTTGCATGTTATATAACTTGGTTGAATCCTGCAATCCATCTAAAAGATACTAATTAATTATAGTGGAATTATATCATGTAGTTTGCCCTGGCCATAGATCCATCATCGTCAAGACTTGGTAATGGTGAAACGGGTTCTCCTACGGGTTAACCTGGAAGCGCATATTGTTGAATATTTGTAGGTTGCTCCTAGCCTGAAAAGGAGGAGGTAAGAGTGTAACTTCGGTTGCAGACTCAGATACGTATATAGAGCATGGTGAACAGGCCCATGGCTCAAGACATGTGATGTGAGGAGCATGAATGCATTCATGGCTCAGAGCACGGTGAATAGGGCCGTGGCTCAGTTTTACTAGCGCCGAGACCTGTACCAAGGTGGGCTAGAGTGAGGGTAGCCTATGGAGCTGACCCTGTGGCTTAGACCACTTCAGCATGTGACTATGGTCCTGCTTGTGTTGTACTCGTGTACTGACCACGAGGTGGGAGGTCGTGGAGTCTGGCTCTTCCATTGACCTTGTATGGCACCGGCTTGGGTTTCGTAACCGAAGGTTGGATTTGAACGGTACGGTTCAAATCCTCAGGGCATAATAATACGTAACACAGCCATTTAGTATTTACTGCTTAAGATAAACATGAAACATTGGTTGAGGCCTTGTTTGTGTAAAATCCTTGTTATATCTTGCAGGTTGTGTGGCAATCAGGTTATGTGACATTATATCTTGTTCTGATAATCATGTTACATAGTGATACCTCTTATCTTGCTAATCATGAAAGATATCCAGTTATATGCCTTTGTACAGCTGGTAAGCTTGTCGGTAAGAATAGCCTTGCTTTACGTAGACTGCTCATGTTATATCTGTTGATTAGTTATTTGCTGTTATAGTTTATCTTGCTGAGGTTCTGAAGTTGCGGTGGGGAGTTATGTTTCCCGCTGGGACAATTGTTCAATTGTCTCACCTCGCTGGTTTAACCCCTTTTTAGGTGGTCGAGGTAGACGTGGTCGTGGTCGTGGTGTTGCGGCCGAGCAGCTTGACGAGCAGTAGAAGGCAAGCGATGGATATGCTACTGTTTTGGATGTTTTGTAGTAGCGTCTAGAGTCATCCCTGTACTCTCAGGTCCTTGGCAGTGTTTTGACGTTGTTTCACGATGACCGATCGATGATGTTTGTATATCCTACTGTTGGCCGGATGTGGGCCTTTTCTGTATATGAACAGGTGGTGAACTCATGTGATGGACGAACAACTGTTTCTGAGCTGTGGACACGTATCGGCTTTCGTGGATGTATATATATACACTTGACATGTTTCTGTGCAGGATGAGGACTGGAAAGTAATAGTTTCACAGTTTATATGTTTTCCGCAATTGGTTTTAATTAACCCATGTTTTCATAATCTGTGGTTATGGTGATTTCCGCATGTTTTCGCGTAACACCTCGTTATCTGTATAATAATGGGATGTGTTGCCACAATATTGAGGTCACATTATCTCAGACAAACTGCTCTTGGTCAAGAAACATGAGATGAATGTTGAGAGGATGATGAGTCCATGCCTCAAGTTCACTCTGGATACCAGAGACAAAGGAATTATACAATCTCTACAACACCTTACACAAATTGTAGGTTGAAGTTGTTCTCCAACTTTCCATTCACTTGGGTAGCACTAATGTGTTACTAGGCACCACTCTTTGAATGGGACCTATAGGGTCACACACATAGGAACTCATCTAGAAGAGGAGTTTGATCTTGAATGACAATTGAATTGATTACTAAAGTGTTTAGGTATTAAATTCATGCAACAAATCGAGTGATTGGCTGAATGGTCTACCAAACAACCATCTCACCGAGTGAGATGGTCGTTTGGGCAGCTAGATGGGTGTCTCAAGTGTTGAGAGGGTTGTTTGGGTTGTCAGGGTGATCAAAGTTCGATTGGATAAGTTCTGCCCTTAAACCGAGAAGCTCATATCAACTCACCAGACGGGCATCTGGGTGAGCGAGACATGCATCCCAGTTGGGCTAAGAAAAGGTTCAGGATGTTTCCCAAATAGTTCTGATTGTACTTTACTTAGGAAACTGCCAAACGAACATTTGGCAGTGCGAGACGACCATCTGGGTGTGCCATACGGTCGTTTGGAATCTTGCAGGTTGCGAGAGTTTTAGTTCTTTCGGTCCCTTCCACTCCTGCACAACCCCGTACAGACTGGGAACCCTGGCCCTAACCTCACCCATAAAAGGAGGGGTATTGGGGGCTTCCCAGAACACAACACAAACAACTGAGAATTAGTTAATCTGACAACTGTTGTCCTCTCTTATTGTGGTAACCAAGAGATACTATTATAACCTCAATTTTCTAAACCATGTAATGAGATTTGTAAATCTCCTTTTTATGATAAATGAAATCAATTTTTGATTTATTTGTTTAAATTAAATGGATTTCGTTCATAATAGCCTTGTTTGATTCCTTAGTGGGCTTCATTGGTTATTAAGCCCAATTAAAAGAAAAAGAAAAAGAAAGGGAAAAAGGAATTTATTTGAATGAAGGAATAAATAATAAAATGATAAGGAAAAGGCGAAGGATATTCCCAAGATGGGATTTCTAGCCATTAAGGTTCCTTGAGTTACAAGGAGTCCAAATTGCAAAGATAATGCAACATGAAGGAGAACGGATTAATTAAATATTGCTTTATTTAGAAGAAATATGAGATAAGGGTAATATTACAAGAAAAAGGTGGATATATGGCTAATGAATCCATCTTGGATGAGATTTTGTGTTCACATAGTTTCTAATGGAAAGAGGGATCAAAATAAAGAAAATATAAAAGAAATCTCATAATAGAAAAAAAAGAAAATAATGGTGTGCATAAATGAGAATTGAGCAATATTCTTTAAAAGCAGCATTATTAGTCACAATTGGCTAGTTTTCAGATTAATAGAAGAGCCAAAACAAGGAATATAGAAAGGGAAAAGATGGGAGTTTTGAGGCTCGTGGGAGATATTGCTTTGGGCCTAAGAAAACACCACCATCGTTTATATAACATAAGGAAAATAATTTATTGGTGAGATAAAATTTCCCATAATAAGAGACAAATCTAGAAGAAAATTGATGGTTCCCTTTCCTTGTAGGATCTCGTACCTACTATCCATAAGCATATATATTGAAACTCATAATCTTGGTACACCATCCTTAGACATCGTAACCAAGAGGGAGTCCGTACCTTTGCTGCCTCTTTTCCACACCTCAAGGATGCACCCTAGGGTTGCCTAGAATCGTATATATAGGGACCCTCCAGCCTTGGGCCATGAGAAATTGGACTGTAGTCGTTGTGGAAGCTTGCTTGCAGAACGGTGGCATGTGGCAACTTCTTGGCCGACCATGTGAGAGGGAGACTCTGACCCCTCGTTGAAACAACAGGAGCCAGCAACCAGGATTCCGGGGTCAGAGACAGGGCTGACCGACAGCAAGCCAGCGATGCGCGTGCGACGGCCAGAGGGGCGAAGAAGATGAGGCCACCGGTGGGTTGTGACTCAACCAGGCAGAAGTGAGGATGCAGGTGAGAAGAGGGTCTAGGAGGATGACTCCCTGGCTCCATGGAGTGGCCAGTACGACACTGACTTGCTCGGTGTGGCAAGGAGATGAGTGCGGCTCAGGGCACATCCTCGTCGGGGTGCAGCGCTGGAGTAGGAGCACGACACTATCCAACCAACTTGGCCGCCTTTGGCTTATCTGAGGCCATGGAGGGACACTACTGGGGGGAAGGAAGGGCTCGACGAGGGCCTGACGAGGCACTGTGGCTCCATGACGCTCTTGGAATAAGGACGGGTTCACTGCCGTCGTCGTCAGGGCAAGGAGTAGACTCCTTCACGAGGAAGGAGATGAAACCGAGTAAAATGATCCGCATACCCCTGAGGCATAGAATGCCAGGTAAGGGTAAAATTGAATTTTTGTTATGTTTTAAGTGCCACGAGGTTGATCAGGCCCACAACATAAAGTATTTCTGGAAAATGTCTAAAATAATGACATGGCCTAATCTAATTGGTTCAAATCCTGTTAACTTGGAATTATTATAGAAATTGCTAGATTGCTCTGATGATAGTAAAATTGTATATCATTTTGATAAGGAGAACGAGAGGAATCCAAATAAAATACTATCAGAATCTGATTATGATTCCTATTCGAAAAGTATATGCAATGCATGTTTAGAGGTGTTTAATGTAAAGGAAAACCTAGACTTGCCTTAATCAGATGGTTAATTGAATAAATTCATTCATGTAAGGCTAACACCTGATCTTGCCATGTATAAGGAGTAAAACCTTGATAGTATTGAATAATGGATAGTTCCATATTAGTAATCTTATATATGCTAATATAGGGTTTTGAAACTAATGGGAACAACTTGAGATAATCTCAATGTTGATAATGTGTATTAGATGTAATGAGTAGTATAATATGCTTAAGAAGATAATTAGGGTTTAACCTAATAATCATAAGTGAGATTGTAATCTTAGAAACCGTGATACGATGGAATTAGGGTTTGTAACCCTAAACCCCAATCCAAACACAAGATAACACTAAATCCCTAGTTTAGGAGCGCATCTAGATCTGATTAAGGTAATGTGAACACATGGTGACACATATGTAGTATGCTTTGTTTCAGATACTTGTTGAATACATGCTTTGTTGCCTAGATGTTTGGATGCATTCTTAAAGTACATATGATGTTCTACATGGTTTCTGCAATGGCATAAGGTATGTGGTTACGCTTATGAATAATCGCTTTAGTTTCACGGCGATTTGCGAATGATTTTATCGGTTGCTTGAAAATAACTGTTGGATGCATTTTATTTCTGGCAACTATAAAGTGACTACGATTATCCCTATGAATATATATATAACTGGATTAGATCCGAATCCACCTCTGTGGCTTGTAAAGGCTAAAAAGGGGTAACCTCGAGTGAGGTCTAGGTTATCGTGGGTTAGAAATTGGGCTACCAAGTGTAGTGCCATGAGACCCATTAGCATGCCATGAGTTAAGGAGTGGGCTACTTACGGGTAGTGCCATGTGACTCAACCCCAGAAAGTGGTTCACCTATGGGTGGGACCATGAGGGGTTTAATGGGGATCTACTATGAGGAAAGTAGCATCCAGGTCCACTGTAGGGACAACACAGAGGATAGGGGATACATGGATCACGCAGTTATATTTAAAATGTAAAATTGTTTGTTAAATGGTAATTGGCTGCAATACATTATTATCATAGTTGCACGACTATTATTTCCCCCACATACCAGCTTCGGCTAATCAACATTTTATTTGTCGGCATTTTAGGTACAAGCCAAAAGGACAAACAGTAAATCGTCATATTGTGAAATACATGAAGTAAAATAAAAGGAGGATTAGTTAGAGTAGAATCCATAAGTGGATATAAGTTTAGAGATCCAAATTTTCAAAAAGGTATGCAAAAGTTTATTTTCTTATAGCTTTTCAGTTTAGTCTGTTAAAATTTAATAATTATTCTTGGTTAATTGCCGAACCTTTGATCCGAAAATTATGGGTGTGACTTCTACTTCTCAGTCTCCCTTAATTGGGGGTTACCGGAAGGTGGGGTCATAACAGATACCATTCAAGTCCTACTCGACAAGAGGGATATCTAATGGCATAGAACAACTGAAAAGTTGTTGTTGTGGGAGAGCATGTTGGTGACTAGTACACCAACGAGAGGGTCAACTCCTTCCCGTCCATTTTTGGTGAATGACATGAGTTATAGTTGGTCCATGTGGACTACTATAGAGGCAGGAGTCATTTCGCAGCTGCTCATAGAACAAAGTCAACCTTTAGTCTGTGGTGAGACCACCAGAGTCGCTGTAAAGGTTGAATAGACAATTGTTCATGGTGAAGACTAGGAGCTACCCAACCACCATCTAAGAGCAACTTGTTAGTAGTTGCAAACAAGCACATTTTGTTGCTAGACTTTCTTCAAGACCAGATATAACTCACTAAAACCAGCCTTCCTATTTCATAGTACTTGAAGCGATCTTGTTGTTATGGGAATACAGATAAATAACTTTTTTTTTGTTTCCATTGCTATACTATGTGCCCGTATTTCATAACAAGATCACTTACCAAGATCAAGAAACACCAAACAACCACAAAGAAGGATTGCTTCAAACCCTAGATCAACATGCAAAGGGGTTCGACCACCTTTTCCAAGGAAAAGATCCTTATTTAACCACCAACAAAACAAGGGGGATGATCTCCAAATAGAAGAGAGAAAGAAAAGGGTGTAAAATGGATCACTTGCATGCAAAAAGAGGGGTATATATATCCAAGGGTTAGAGAGAGAGAGAGAGAGAAAGGGGGTTAGGTGTCATGCAAACCTGTGCCACTTGTCCACTATAACTCACCCATGCAAGCACTAAGCTCATGCATGCATCAAGGGTGATAAAAACAAGGAAACTTTGTGACCTATCTAGTCCAATAAAGCTCAATCGATTGAAGAAAAACTTGGCCAAAATCTCAATGGTCGAAGAGAAATAAAAGGCCATCGGTCAAATAGAATTCAACCTAGGGTTTCTTGGCTCATCGACCGCCAAGACCACTAAGTTCATATCAAACATCATAAACCAAAAAAACATGATCATAGGAAAATCTGGAGATCACTAAAACCAAGGAAATCATTGATCAACAGTCAAGGTCAACATCAAACTAGGACATCGAAACAAACCCTAGAACATCAACTCATGATGGCACCTCATCAAACTAAGGTGAAATAAAGCATACTAAAGCACCAATGTCTCCAACATGATGGCGAGACATGTTAGGAAAATCAATCATGTGAAAAACTACAAGATAAACCCTAAACATGGGTAAATTGCAATTAGGTCCAAAACAAGCACATGAAGGTATATCTATCTTAAAAAACATCCAAATTGGACCAAACTAAAAACATAAACATGTCACATGTTATCAATGCATATAACACGATTCGATTAAGGTTTTAAGCATATTATTATGTTAAGAAAGCAAGATCAACCATAAAGCTATGTCAACGGTCTTACAACCATAAACCGCTACCATGGATTTCTCCCTTGAAATCATACGAAAACAAAGACGGGTGCTTCCTATACATCTTGTACTCTAACTCCCACGTGGATATCCCCATGAGACAATGATACTAAAAAAACCTTAACAAGAACTATACCCTTCTTCTTCAACTTCTTCACTCTCCTATCTGATATCAACACATGACCCTCAACATACAACACATCCTTGTACAACTCAACCTCCACTGGATGCAACGTGATCTCGATATCTGGGTGACACTTCCTTAGCATGGAAACATAGAAGATAGAGTTCAACATGTGTAACTCTGGCAGTAACTCCAACTTGTAAGCCACCTTCCCATCACGAGCCACAATAGGGTAAGGTCCCATAAACCTGGGAGCCAACTTATCCTTATTTCCAAACCTCAAAACACCTTTCCAAGGAGAGACCTTAAGATACACCTGCTCTCCAAATTGGAACTCCAAAGGCCTATGATGATTATCAGCATACAACTTCTGTCTGTACAGGGCTACATTCAGATGTTGACGTGTCACTTTGATCTTCTCTATAGTTTGTTGCACTAGCTCGGGACCCAAAAGCTGATACTCAAATGTCTCATACCAACAAAGCGGTAACAGACACCCATACAAAGCCTCGTAAGGTGCCATGTCTATGCTACTCTAATAGTTGTTGTTGTAAGGAAACTCTACCAGGCTTAGGTGCACATCCCAACTTCCCAACAATTTCAAGACACAAGATCTCAACATATCTTCTAACATCTAAATGGTCCATTCAAACTGACCATCTGTCTATGGGTGGAAAGTTGTACTGAACCTCAACTGTGTACCCATTGCTACATGCAGATGTTTCCAAAAACGGCTGGTAAAATGAGGACCTTTTTCAAAGACTATGGTGGCTGGGATACCATGCAAACAGACTACCTCATTGACATATATCTATGCTAACTTCTCTACTATATATGTCGTCTTGATTGGCAAGAAGCGAGCTGACTTGGTTAACCTGTCCACTATCACTAAGATGGAATCACAGCCTTTGGATGTCCTAGGAAGACCAACCAAAAAGTCAATAGTGATTTGATCCCATTTCCACTGTGGTATAGGCAATGGTTGCAATGTCCCTGTACGTTTCTGATGCTCGGCCTTGACCTCTTGACACATTGGAAACCTTACCATAAACTCTGCCATGCCAGGCTTCAAGCTAGGATACCAATACATGCCCTTCAAGTTATGGTACATCTTGATACTTCCTAGATGCATCACATACATCAATCAATGAACTTCTTTGAGAACCAACGTCCTGAGACCATCAACATCTAGAACCACTATCCTATTATGGAAGCAAACTATCCCATCTTCTGTCTCATGAAAACTGTCATACTTCTTATTTCCAAATTCTGACCAGATCTTTTGTACCACAGTATCATCCCATTGTGCATCTATGATCTGTTATATCAAGGTAGGCTTCACCTACAAATGTGCTAGCAAGCCAGCTAATAAGGAGACTTCCAACTAGACATTCATCTAGCATAATGAAACCAACATGTCTCCTTATGGCATACCAAAGAAGACAATTGTGCCTTCTCTATAGACGATGAAGAAGACTTCCCGTTCAATGCATCAACTACTACATTCACCTTTCCTGGATGATAATGTATCATGCAATCATAGTCCTTGATCAACTCCATCCATCTCTATGATAGTCTACCGTGCAATCATAGTCCTTGATCAACTCCATCCATCTCTATGATAGTCTATCATGCAATCATAGTCCTTCATCAACTCCATCCATCTCTATGATAGTTTATCGTGCAATTATAGTCCTTGATCAACTCCATCCATATCCTCTGCCACATGTTCATCTCCTACTTTGAGAATATATACTGAAGGTTCTTGTAGTCAGTGAATATTTGACACTTCTCTCGATAAAGGTAGTGTCTCCAAATATTCAAGGCATGGACCATAGATGCAAGCTCTAGATCATGTGTCAGATAGTTCTCTTTGTGTGTCTTAAGCTATCAAGAAGCAAAAGAAATCACGTTCTTGTCTTGCATCAACACACATCCCAGGTCATTCTTTGATGCATCACAAAAGAAAATGTAGCCTTTCCCTTGATCTGGCAACACTAACACAGGTGCACTGGTCAACTTATTATTTAAAAGCAGGACAGAATGCTGACACTTGTCATCCCAGACAAAAGGTATACCTTTCCTCGTCAACTTGGTTAAGGGTAACATCACAACACTAAAGTTCTTGATGAACCTCATGTAGTATCCCGCCAAGCTTAGGAAACTGCAAACCTCCATCGATGTCTTAGGCTGCTCCCATTCCACTACTGGCTCCATCTTCTTCGGGTCTACACAAACACCTTTAGGATATATCACGTACCCAAGAAAAGACACCTCCCTGATCCAAAACTCACACTTGTTGAACTTGGCATACAATTGGTGCTATCTCAATGACCGACCTAAATCACACATCCAAAATGGAGTGGATGTAGAGTAGTCAGACTCGTAGATTTATAACCTGACACTCAGGCCCCCACAACCATTATATGGGGTCTGATGTAGTAGATTCGGGTCAAACCACAAGGGCAAGCAATAGTAAGTGTTAAGAACCTAGAGCCTTTGACTCAGATACACCACATGAAGGGGTAGATCAAGATTATGTTCCTTATGAAATGATGTTACTCCAAAAAAAGTAGGATAAGCAAAGTTAATAAAACAAAACAAGAAAATACGATCAAATAAGAAAGATTTAACCAAAGTATGGATGGGAACTTGGATTGGGTTTCACCTACTATGATCTCTCACCAACATGCAATACTCACACCCCTTTGTATACCCTTAACAAGATTACAAGCAATCATCATATATGTGTTGGATATAAGGGCTCTAGAGGAGGATGAATAGAGCTACAAAATTTCTCACAAAATAAATTAAACCTTCAAATTATATCAAATTGAAGCAATTTCTTAATGGCAATTTGAAGTCCTATTTAACAAGCATAGCAAGGATGAGAGAGATTGATATCAAGCACTTGACAAAAGGATGTAGAGGGGTTCCACACTTCAAACTAGAAGTGAGTCAGTCCACTACCTAGAGAGGTCAACCTCTAGGACTTTGCAAGTGATTTTCTCTATATTATCACCAATAAGAGTTACATCAATAGACCACCAAAGAAGTTACCCATCCAACCACAAGGATCTATCCACCTTACCAAGGAGCTTACCCACTTAACTTGAGTCTTCAGCCTTCACCAAGGTCTTACCCACTCAAGCTCAAGTCTTTCACCTTGAAGGACTTTGCTTCTCCTCTTGGATCTTCAACCTTTGCCTTCTCCTTCACCTGGAGAAGATCACCACCTCTTCAATAACCTTGAAGAGGACTAGCTACAACTCCTTCTTCACTTGATGGAGCTTCCTTCACCTTTTCTTCATGTAGGAAGGGGATATGGAAGTAGTGGAAGATTGAGAGCTTTATATGCACAAGGGTGGAGCTTTCTTACACCAAGCCTAACTCACTCAAAAATCACAAAATGAAGTGTAAACTAGAGAGAGAAAGGGGCTCAAGGAGTAGTAGCACACTCAAATATAGCAAGGACCTTGAATGTAGTGAATGAGCAAACTTGGAATGAACTCCAAGGGGTCCTATTTATAGCCCAGGGTGATCCCTTGAGTTGGGGAACACTTAGGGCCAAAATAAAGCTGTTTTCCTCAAAGCAACATATCTATTTTCACCCCAAACAAGTCACTAATGGTCATAATCAATTTCTCTGTGTTTTCCATATAGTGTATTCGGTCGAGTTTCAATAAAGGTAACTCGACCGATCGACTAAAAGACAAACCCAATTTTCAAACTATCAGTCGATTTTGTTCTGGGGAACTCGACCGATCAACCAAAATCACATTTGTTTAGTAAGTTTGTCGGTCGAGTTCTATGAATGCACAACTCAACTGATTGCCATCTTTAGAAAATCAACCATAGGATTAATCGAGATTATAACTTGATCGATCAATATCTTGTGATCGATTTTCTAATTTGGCTGTAAAGTGATTAAAACTCGGTATTAAGTGTCCCATATATTTTTCTCATCTTATTTACAAGTCATATCATCAATACAAGTGATTACAAAATTCTTCTAAGGTCGTTTGAAGTGATTTCCTTATTAGCACACTTGCATTTGACTTGAACTTGGACAAGCTAGGGATTGTGTAATTTGATCATTTTCATGTACCTAAAGCCTGAAATCAATCTTGAATATACATATTAGATACATATGAATGGAATGGTTAAGTCATTATCCAAATATGGACAATGTATAACCTCTAGGTCAACATTCTCCCCCTTTTTGACAATGACAAACCATTCCTCAAACATATTGAAAAAGGAGATTGAGATTATACCTTTGCTTTGTGAATTGTGGGGGATTCAAGATTTGAACAATGTGAATGACTCCCTTTAGCAATATAACATACATGTACTATATGATCCTTTAGCAAGTCACATAATAGAGCATATAATGAACAATAAAAGGATCACATAAGCAATAAAAGCAATATGATTGAGCTTCAAAACATTGAAATTTCTCTCTCCATTTTGACATTATCAAAAAGTAAAGGGGGGGTAGAAGAGCATACAAACAAGTTTTCTCGAAGCACAACCAAGCAGATATCCAAATCCCAAAAAAAGACATCAAACAGAGATGAGAGAGCCAAACATGTGAAGTCATAATCAAAATATGGTGAAATATGGCACCAACTCATAAGATATAATAGATCAAAGAGTACAAGTGCACAGAACATAGATTACAACTCAGAATGCAAGTTCTCATAAAAATGACTACAAGTCAAAAGTGATGAAAGCTAAAGATAAAGTAGTACAACTCAAATCATGTACCTAGATGTTTGTAATACAAAATAGCTTAGAAAGATATATATGATCAGCAAACTAGACTAAAAACTAAGAACATCTAGATGTCTAAGCCATCTATATCCACATCATCATCATCCTCGACATTAGGCTTGTAGTCATCATCTCCGTCTGAAGGTGCAACAACATCACCTTCATCACCGGAGTCACCACCAGAATCATCAGAGCCATCACCATCGTCAGATGTACCACCATCATCATCACCATCACTAGCATTAGCAGTCTTGTCATCAGCATGGTCAGGCATCTCCTCATCAACAAAAGGAGAAAAGCGACGACCACACCAATGAGAATTCTACTCATCCCAAGTCATACTAAGAGCATCGAGCTCATTGGCTTGAGGGAAGGAAGGAGCAAAATCTCCAAGACTGGCAAGCAGAGTGGCCAAGGGGCCAGCAGGTAGAGGAAGGATGACTGGAGTAGGTCCACCAACATCAGAGGGTGTGGGAGCAGTAGCGGAAGGTGTAGGTGCAGGTGGAGGGGCAAGATAGAAGTGATTGTATGCAAAGGATGCATAATCACAACCTGGGTATGGCCGCTAGGCAGGGTATGGGTATGCACAGGATAAGTTCATGTTAGACATGATTGAACATAAATCCTGATGCAAGTGCTCCTGGACCTAGAGGTTGTATGCCTGTTGGTATATCATATAACCCATATGGGCTTCATTGGACACACAGAACAAGGCATGGCTAGGTCAAGTAGGTTGAGGAGGTGGAGTAGCACGAGTTGAGGTAGAGGTAGGTGCAACTGAGGAAGAGGCAGAGGGTGAGGCACTAGGTGTGGTGGAGGAAAGGACATGCATGAATTTCTAGATAGTGGTCTCACTGATACACACTCCCTTCCAGGCAGGTCTGTAGTGGAAGTCATGGAAGAGTGATTTCTCAGTGGCGAACTGGAAAAGACCACATATCAAGGCAGGATATGGAGGATGGGTGCCACATGTGTTTTTGCCAGAGTCTAAGCAAGTCATGTGATGGAGGATGTATCTAGACCACTTGACTTTGCCATTCTCTAAGATGTAGTACATTATCAATTCAGTGTTCTCTGCAATATCCATTTGATTTTTCTTGGGGTGGATGCTAGTTGACCACTAGGGATAGTATACACTTATTGAGATCCAAGGAGGAGGAGGGTAGGGTGCTCTTCTTCTTATAGGGAACCTGAGGTTTCTTCAAGTAATGATGGATATCAGGAAGGGTGATTTCATATTGCTTGTAGAAACCTTTAAGCAGGTCAAAATACTCACCATAGTTATGCCAGGAGTCATTCTCATCGAAACCTGACAAAAAGATGTTCAAGATATCCTTTGAAATTTGGAACTTCTTCCTGACTATCATAGATGTAAGGATAACTTGAGTATTGGGAGGGGGTACAAGGGTGTCATAATTGCAATGAAAATTTATGTAGAATTCGTGACCGACTTTTGTGCTTGTCATGGGATTGTGAAAGCACGCACGCTCGACACCCATGACGGATAGGTGGTGAACTTGAAGCAACCTTGCTAATTGATCGATGACCTCTTGGAGTCTAGGGCTAGGATCAAAGAGGGCTATAAATGGAAAAGGACACCATGGAAGAATATCCTTATACCGATTAACAGCCTCATTTGAGACAAAGAAGATCTCATTGAAGGGAATCAAGCGGGAGGACGAGGAGGAGGATGGTGCACTGCTAGGGGCAGCTCTCTTCCCTTTATTTGAAGCCATGGAGGTGAAATGGAGAGGAAGAAGAGATCAAAAATACCAAACACATCACCAAAAACGTTCACACACCTAGGTTTAGCAAGGGGGAAGGTCTAGGATGGTCTCCCTAGGTCGGATTATGTTACAACCCCAATTTTGGGTTCATATGGCTGGAAATGTAATTTCCCCAATAAATGTATGATTATGGGAATTTGTACAAATTATATGTATTGGATGGATTCGATTTACAATATTTTATTTATGCATGTGATTTCATGAACCATTAGATGTTAATACGTCCAATACGATTAAAAGAAAAAGAAGAAATCACATATTGCTTTATTAAGAAGGAAATTTTAGATAATGATGAAAATATGAGGAAATATGTAGAAAGATGTTTTAATAATCAGCATGGATGAGATTTCGAGTTCACATAGTTTCTAATGGTAAAAGGAGTCCAAATAAATTATATATAAGAATAGGAGAGAGAAAATATGCATAAAATATGCCTTAATAAGTAATAACTTGCTTATGAAGAAAGGTCTCTCATAATTTCGAGTTTGAACCCAAACTTGTCACACAATTAGTTTAAATCATTATGGACTTTCCCTTAAAATTTGGGATCAATTGAATAAGTGGTTTGAGAGTTATGATTTTTACAAGATTCCCTAAGGTGAGAAGGAAATCTTTTAATTTCCAATTTGAGTAGAAATGTTTTTGGCGCGTGGAATCTGAGCTGTCAGATCTGAGATCTGACAGTGGATACTCATCACCTAACTCAGCCTAGAAAGGAAACTGGGGCTCAGTTTTGTTAGTTTCCCACTCGATTTTCTTGCAATCCAGTGGGTGTGGGAGATTAGAAATCTCTCCAATAGATTTGTAAAGGGAAAGTGCTTCTTTTCATACCAGGTTTTGCCTATTTTGGAAGGACTTTGAGGTTTTCCCTAAATCTCATTTCTGAAAATGTCCAAGCTACCATAGCCTAGATATATATAAAGGATAGAACCAACTCTATGAAACAAGTACCCCATGAACGATTCTATACCCGACTCCAGGGTTTCCTCTATGCTACCAATTCCTAGTCTAAGCGTGGTCCTCTGTCCTCTTTTCCGCCCTACAACCTGCCGTGGATCTTCTTCTCTGTCCTCACCAGTAGAGCCATCTCATAGGGAATTAAGCACGAGGGTGGTCTTGGAAGGGTCTAGCGGAGGTTCCCGCACCTTTGTCCTCCTTTTTAGACGCCCTGTAGTACAAGGTCAACCCACCTGTTGACCGCTCAAAACACCTGGTTCGCAAAGCGTTAGCAAACAAAGGTTGAAGAAGATAGAGGTGGATATGACTATAATGCCCCTCTATGTTCTATTGCAACTCCAGGGTGAGTAGGTCTTTTTGCCTGTTATTCAACGAGTCACTAAAAACAAGTAAGTTGTTGACGTGTCAGCATGCTATTGGCTAGAAAATGTTTATCTTGCAAAAATCATAGAAATTGATAGGATTCTCAGAATAAGACATGTCATATATGAAAACTGATCAGGAGAATGCAAGGATTCCAATAAAAATATAATAAAGATATGAATATTCTTCCAATTCAAAATGTTTATAAAGTTATCATCTTTAATGGTTTAATTAATGAAAAAAAACCCTTAGAATTGATGATAGCTGGATCTAATGATGTTCTCTGAATGTTTTGAGTGAATATTAACATATTGGTAATAAAAGGAATATTTAGATCTTAAAAGATAATCTTTATGCATAATTGGCTTAATTTAGGGTTTCATGTATATAAAGTGCATTAATGAGGCTTAGAAACCCTAATTTTAGTAATGATGACTTTTAATGGTTTTAATTGTAAAAATCGATGAATAAGACAGAGTTATGTTGTTACAAATCCAATTTGAGTATAAAAGATCATTAATGTGAATAATTTGAGTAATTAGGGTTTTTATGAGTAGAAAAGCTATTTTAGGGTTTGTTGACCTAGAAAAAGGATACAGTTTGAGAAATTGATCTAAGAAACCCTAATGCATATTAATGAGACCCAGAAACCTTAGAAAGGTGTTCCAAGTCAATAACGAGTTGTTTGGATGTGATGGTAACAACTAGGTGTTATACATGTTTTCAGGATCAATGTTTGTTGATTGATTGGCTTGCTTGATTGGACATTTAGTTGGATTTGGATATATTGCTTCTTTGAGATCTTCAAAACGGGCATGTGGTTACGCTTATGGTTAATTTGCTTTAGTTTCCCAGTGATTCCTGAGGTTTTAACGGTTGCTTGGATATAATTGCTTGACTGACTTTTATTTCATGAAACTATAAAGTGACTATGACAATCACCATAATTATATGTGCATGACTAGCTCAGATCCTGGTCCTCCTATGTAGCTTTGTTAATGATGAGAAGGATGACCTAGTACATGGTCTACCCGTGAGGTAGGATCATCAAGTTATCAAATGACCTAGTAAATGGTCTACCCGTGAGGTAGGATCATCAGGTTATCATGAGTCAATGTGTTGGTCTACCCTCGGGTAGGACTGTACGACTCCACGACCCTATGTATTTATCTACCTGTAAGGTAGGATCATGGGTGTTAGTTGAGATCTACCATATGAGAGGTAGTATCCATGTCCACTGCAGGGACAATACAGAGGCTAGGGTATGTAAGGATTGAGTAGTCATGTTTAAAATGTAAAACTTGTTTTGTTAAATCATAATTGCTTGTAATATGTTGTTATAATTAAATGCACAATTATTGGTTCCCCCACATACCAATATAATTTGTTATAACGACCACCGTTTTGTTTGTCGGCGTTTTAGGCCTATCAAGAAAATGGATATTCCTTTAAAGTGACAATGATGGAATAAAGCTAATAAAGATGGGAGGATTTTAGATAGATAGATGTTATACGGGGTAAAGTCTCTCAGCTCCTCTATTTTATGAAAAAAAGAACATTTTTATTCCAGTTTTTAAAGCTTAGTTCTTGTGGAATTTATTAATTATTGTTGATTATTTGCAAAACCACTGATCCTGTGTTGGGATAATGCCTCTGACCTCTTGGTCTCCCTTAATTGGGGGTTACCGGGAAATAGGGTCGTTATAGATTAGGACTAGGTAAGGGAAGGGAAGGTCAAGGGTTAGGAACTTAGGGCTTGAGAGAGTGGAATCCGTCGACTTTTCTCTAGTTGAGAGGGAGAATAGTCGGCCAAACCCAACTTAAGTGAGCTTCAGCCCAACGATCGTTCAAGTTCTTTGAACTTAGAAACTCGATCGATTCCCCTTTCTAAAAAATCTCTTGGCCATGGATCGATCAAGTTTGTCCTGGGGAAACTCGACCGACAGTCAACCTGACCTAAAACCATCAAACTTAATTTCTAGCCATATGAGTGCTAATTAAATTTATTTTTCAAGTCTATTATATATATTAAACATACTTAGGCACATATCACTCATCATTGGGTACTATTTTGTGATAAAACATGCATTTGCAAAAAAAAACCCAAAAACAAGAGAAAAATAAGGCAAAATGAACATGAAAAACTGATTTTAAGCATATTAGCAAGAAAAGATGATCAATATAGATGCAAAACATATAGGATAGATGACAACTAGCTAGAAGGCATATCAGATTCATTCAAAGCAGTTATAAGCAATTTTGATCTTATAAAGTTAAAATTCTCTCTAGCTAGAGGCTTAGTGAAAATGTCCGCCAACTGAATTTCTGTGTCCACATGCATGATATAAATGCCCTTCTTGGCAATGTGATCATGAAGAAAGTGATGGCGAACCTCTATATGTTTATCTCTACTATGAAATATAGGATTGTAAGACAAGTTAATTGCACTAGTATTATCACAATAGGTAGGAGAAGCATCAAAGTGAATGTTAAAGTCTTGGAGCATTTGCTTCATCCATAGGACCTGGACACAACAATTCTTGACCGTAATGTACTCAGCCTTAGTGGTTGATAATGACACAATGCTCTGTTTCTTGGAGAACCAAGACACCAAGCATGGTCCTAGGAGAAAACAAGTGCCACTTGTGCACTTTCTATCAATCAAGCAGCCTGTATAATCGACATTACTATAGGAAGTAAGAGTAAACTCCCTTGACTTGGGATACCATAGACCAAATTTTGGAGTTTTAGCTAAGTACCTTAAAATCCTCTTAACAACTATAAGATGAGATTTTTTAGGATTTCATTGAAATCTAGCACACAAGCCAACACTAAACATCATGTCAGGTCTAGAGGCAGTTAAGTAAAGTAAATTTCCAATCATAACTCTATAGAGCTTCTCATCTACCTTCTCACCTTCTTAATCTTTATCAATTTTGGCGATGTTTGACATGGGTGTGTACATTGGCTTGGTGTTCTCCATCCCAAAGCGCTTAAGTAGTTCACTTGTGTACTTTCCTTGGTTGATGAAGTTCCCATTTTTTGTTTTCTTGATTTGAAAGCTGAGGAAGAACGTGAGTTCACCCATCATACTCATTTCGAATTCACTCTGCATAAGATCACTAAATTCTTTGCAAAGATCAAGGTTTAGTTACACCAAAAATGATATCATCAACATATATTTGAATGATAAGAAAATTGTTAGAAGTGTGTTTTAGAAACAAGGTAGAATCCACTTTGCCCATGATATAACTATGAACTAACAAAAAGTTCTTTAATTTCTCATACCAAGCCCTTGGTGATTGTTTGAGTCCATAGAGAGATTTTTGCAACAAATAAACATGGTTAGGTAGACTATCATGTTCAAAGAATGGAGGTTGTGCAACATACACTTCCTCCTTAATTGTACCATTCAAAAATGCACTTTTAACATCCATTTGATACAAAAGAAAGTTTTTATGACTGGAAAAGGCAGTTTTTATGACTGGAAAAGGCAAGAAACATATGAATGGACTCAAGTCTAGCTACATGTGCATATGTTTCATCAAAGTCAATACCTTCCTATTGATTGTAGCCTTGAGCCACTAACCTTGCTTTGTTTCTTACCACTTTGCCGCTTTCATCTAGCTTGTTGCGGTAGACCCATTTGGTGCCAATGATCTTTCTATCACTTGGTCTTAGCACAAGGGTCCAAAATTTATTCTTCTTAAATTTCTCCAGCTCCTCTTGCATAGATAGGATCCATTCTTCATCCCCAAGAGATTCTTTGACATTCTTAGGCTCGAGTTGTGAGATGAAGGTGCTGCTGGCTTGTTCTTTATTGAATGCTACATGCGTCTTCACTCTTTCAAAAGGATCACCTAAAATCATCTCCTTTGGATAATTCTTGGCAAACTGAGGGGTTAGATCCTCTTTTCATCATCTTTGTCTTCTTCTTGAGTATCCACCTCTTTTCTCTTTCAGGTGATGTTGAGTTCTTTAAGTATAGGAATTACTTCACCTGCAACATCATCATTTGGAACAATATCTTTGGGAATAGAGGGGTTAGTCTCAATAAATTTTACATTAATAGATTCTTCTACCTTAGCAAGATCAATATTAAAAACTTTGTAAGCCTTGCTAGTAGTGCTATAGCCAAGAAAGAAAGCCTTGTACGATTTCAGATCAACTTGTTAAGAGAATCTTTCATATTCAAAACAAAACAAGGACATCCGAAAATGTGGAAATACTCGATAGAAGACTTCCTATCACATCATAGCTCATAGGGGGTTTTCTTAAGAGAAGGATGAGTAAAAACATGATTCTACACAAAACATGAGGTACTGACAACTTCAGCCCAAAACTTCTTAGGAGTATCATACTCAAGAAGCATGGTCCTAGCCATCTCTTGTAAGGACCTATTCTTCTTCTCTATAATGCCATTTTGTTGAGGTGTTTGAGGTGAAGAGAAGTTGTGTGTATAACCCGATTCTTGACAAAAATGATCAAAAAGCTCATTTTTAAATTCTCCCCCATGGTCACTACGGATGGAAACAATCCGACAAGAAGATTCATTCTCAACTCGTTTACAAAAGCTCGAGAAAACATCAAGTGTATCACTCTTGGAAATGAGAAAGATGGTCCAAATATATCTAGATAAATCATCGACAATAACAAGGAAATACTTGGAACCACGAAGCGATTGTGTTCTCATTGGTCCAAATAGATCAATATGAAGAAGCTCAAGAGCTCTCTTAGCACTAAGGACTCCTTTGGATTTGAAGAAGGACTTGGTTTGCTTTCCTTGTATACAAGGTTGGCGTTCCTCATCCTTTTCAAAATTCAATTTAGGGAGTCCCTTGACTAAGTCCTTTTTGCTCAACTTCTTTAATTGATGCATATTTACATGACCAAGCTGGCGGTGCCAAAGAGAAATATCATTCGAGTTGACTACTAGGAATCTACCAACCACATGCTTAATAGATTAAGAACAATAACATAAAGATTACCACTCCTAGTTCCCTTATATATAACTTGGTAGGTCAAGGAATCTAGAATCAAGCATTCAAAGGAAGTAAATAGCATGAGGTAACCATTATCACAAAGTTGACTAACACTAATTAAATTGTGATGTAGGCCATCCATAAAAGAACATTCTTTATGCATAAGGATTCACCTACATCACCCTCACCTTTGGCTTTACCTTTTTTGTTGTCCCCAAAGGTGACATATCCTCCGTTCTTCTTGGTGAAATTGTTGAAATGGCTTAAGTCATCAGTCGTGTCTTTGTGCAACCACTATCAACAATCCATCTACCTTTTTCCTACAAGAAAGGAGAATGTTGGTTCCCAACTCAAGCTTTGTGATCCAAAGTTAGCTTGGGGACCAATTTCATCTTTGAGTGGGTCCCCTTAGGCTTGTAAGGACAATAAGTGGAATAATGATCATCACATTTGCAATAAGAACAAACCATAGGATTCTTAGTGCCTGAAGACTCTCCTATAAAGAAATAGGTCTCCTTACTCTTTTTCTTACCTTTAGCCTTACTCTTTCTCTTTGAGGCTCCCCCTACAAATCCCAAACCACTAGTACCACTTTGTTTGGAAGAATGGTCAAGGATTTCATTTAGGGAGTTCTTCCCTTTGAGGAATTTATGTAGGGATGATATAAATCTATGGCTATCATCATTCAAAGAAATAATAGTAGAATATAAACTATATACTTCATCCCTAGCATGCATAAGATCAACCTCAAGACATAAAACTTTAGTAATATATGAATCCTTTTCTAGAGAGATAGAAGAAACATGAACACTAGGCAACAAAGGTCTAGAAGATATATCATTTACTTGAGCAAGTAACCTAACATTTTTAGATTTAAGCATTTGAATCTCTTTGAGATAGACATCTCTCTGTTCTCTATGAGCATCAATAAGCAACTTGAAATCAACATTTTCAGTTTTAAGCAAATCGAGTTCTTAATGACAATTTTGGTTTTCTTCCTTAAGATTCTCAATGTTCTTAAGGTAGACACCATTCTCAACTTCAACCCCATTGTATTGGAGTTCAAAATCAAGGCATTTCCCTTGCAAATTATTAATATTCTCAAGGTTTGTTTTCTCATTCAACTCCAAAATTTCAAGCTTAGCATAAAGATCATCAATAATTTTTCCTAACTATTTTCTTTTAGATTTACATTTAGCAAAAAATGAATGGGTAGAAATAAGCATGTCAATAATGGATTATATATACAATTAATGCAAGCTTACCTTGCTTACCTCACTTACCTCACCAATATCTTCACTTGTAGAGGCCATGAGAGTAAGGTGGCACTCTCCATCTTCTTCAAAACTTGAGTTGCTTGAAGATGAAGCTTCTCAAGCCGCATGAGCTGCATTCTTGTGTCTCTTCTCCTTCTTGTCCTTCCTCTTGTGTTTGCTTTCCTTCTTGTAATCCTCTTCCTTTCTTGAGTTGCTCTTGTGGTGTGAATTTCTTAACTTTGGGCATTCACTCTTGTAGTGACCCTTTTGGCCACACTTGTAGCATCTCAAAGTATAAGAGGAGGAGGCTTGCTTTACCTTAAAGTGCTTGCCCTTGATGTAGTTAGCTTCATGCTCACTAGGATCTTCATCTTCACTAGAAGAGAAGGGAGAAGTCCAGCAAGCAAGTTGTTGTTGAAGAATGACAACCTCCACTTGTGCTTTGAAAGCACTATCTTTGATCTTCTTGGCTTCCTTCTATTCTTGCTTTGCTTATTCTTCTTGCTTGTCAAGTCTAGGCTCATGGGCTTGAAGATTGCCAATGAGTTATTTAGTTGGGATGTCACCAAGGCTCCTCACTTCTTTAATGGAGGTGACCTTTGAATCCCACCTCTTTGGAAGAGTTCTCAAGATCTTTGAATTGATGACACCTCTATCTAAAGTGTTGCCCAATGCAGCCATCCCATTGATGATGACATTGAGTCTTGAATACATCTCTGCAATGCCTTCTTTCTTTCCCATTTTGAAGTTCTCTAGGAGGCTATTCAACATGTAGATCTTTGCCTCCTTGACTTTCTTTGTGTCTTCATATGTGATGCACAACTTGTCCCAAATCTCATAGACATTTTCCCATAATGAGATTTGGTTGAACTCCGTGGGGGGTGAGGGCTACGTACAGGATGCTAATGGACTTTGCATTGAGTTGAGCCTCCTTGAGAGAAGCTTCACTCCATGTTGCAAAATCTCTAGTTGGCTCCTTTTAAGGTGTGACCATCACCTTCCACATATCAAAGTTCATCCCTTAAATGTAGAACTGCATCCGCCTCTTCCAATAGAGGAAGTTGGTGTTGTCAAAGACTGGAGGACGCATGTAGAATCCTCCCTCTAGGTTGAGTGAACCAAGTAGGTTGTCACCCATCTTCTTGTCTCATGGGATATTGTTGAAGAAGTTCATTTGCTCTAATACCACTTGTTGGATGTAAGGGCTTTAGTGGGGGGTGAATAGAGCTAAACAATTCTCACAAAATAGATTAGACCTTCAAATTATATCAATTTGAAGCAATAGCTTAATGGTACTTTGAAGTCCTATCTAACAAGCATAGCAAGGATGAGAGAGATTGATAGCAAGTAGTTGATAAAAGGATGTAGAGTGTTTCCACACTTCAAACTAGAAGTGAGTCAGTCCACTACCTGGAGAGGTCAACCTCTAGGACTTTGTAAGTGGTTTTATCTATATTATCACCAATAAGAGTTACAACAATAGACCATCAAAGAACTTAACCATCCAACCACAAGGAGATATCCACCTTACCAAGGAGCTTACCCACTTATCTTGAGTCTTCAGCCTTCACCAAGGTCTTACCCACTCAAGATCAAGTCTTCCACCTTGAAGGACTTTACTTTTCCTCTTAGATCTTCAACCTTTGCCTTCTCCTTTACCTGGAGAAGATCACCACCTCTTCAACAACCTTGAAGAGGACCAACTACAACTCCTTCTTCACTCGATGGAGCTTGCTTCACCTTTTCTTCATGTAGGAATGGGATAGGGAAGTAGTGGAAGATTAGAGCTTTACATGCATAAGGGTGGAGTTCTCTTACAACAAGCCTAACTCACTCACAAATCATGTAATGAAGTGTAAACTAGAGAGAGAAAGGGGATCAAGGAGTGGTAGCACACTCAACTATAGCAATGACCTTGAATGTAGTGAATGAGAAAACTTGGAATGAACTCCAAGGGGTCCTATTTATAGCTAGGGGTGCTCCCTTGAGTTGGGGAATACTTAGGGCCGAAATATAGCCATTTTCCTCAAAGAAACATAACTATTTTCACCCCAAACAAGTCACCAATGGTTATAATCACTTTTTCTACATTTTTCGTACATTGTATTCGATCGAGTTTTAATAAAGGTAACTCGACCGATCGACTAAAAGACAAACCCAATTTTAAAAGTATTGGTTGAGTTTGTTTTGGGGAATTCGACCGATCAGCCAAAATCACATTTGGTCAGTAAGTCGGTCGGTCGAGTTCTGTGAATGCACAACTTGACCAATTTCCATCTTCAAAAAATCAACCATAGGATTGGTCGAGATTAGAACTTGACCGATCAATAGCCGGTGATCAATTTTATAATTTGGCTATAAAGTGATTAAAGATTGGTATTAAGTGTCCCACATATTTTTCTTATCTTAGTTACAAGTTATATCATCAATACAAGTGATTACAAAATTCTTCTAAGGTCGTTTGAAGTGATTTCCTTATTAGCACACTTGCATTGCATTTGACTTGAACTTGGACAAGCTAGGGCCTGTGTAATTTGATCATTTTCATGTACCTAAAGCCTGAAATCAATCTTGAATACACATATTACATACATATGAATGGAGTGGTTAAGTCATTATCAAAATATGGACAACGTATAACCTCTAGGTCAACAATATGTCTATTACCTCCTCTCTCAATCTTAGGATAACTCTAGATTATAAGGTTATCTCTCTCTCTCGAGATGACAAACAAACAATCACAAAGCAAACCATATGATCAATAGGTTTAGCATTCCAACATTTTCATGCATTCATGCAACTCCATAACACTTAGATAAGATTAATACTACTCTTTCAAGGCATTAACAGCCATACATCACAAGATGATAGCTAAGCATACAAGTGAAGCATTAAGAACAAGAGTATGGACATAACCATTGCCAAGAATATATATATTCAAAAGGATGTAAGTATATACATGTTGGGAGAGCCTTAGTGGCTACTCCCAACCCAAGCAAAGTGTTTAACCACTCATGTTAACGGGCAGCATAACGGGGCTAAAAAAGTGTAGATATATCAAGACAAACAAAGAGGGTGAAGGTAAAATGTGAGGAAGATGATAGATCTAAGGAAGGAAGGAGGTGATACACCAATGGTACTTCTTCAGATCTAGATCTGGTGTCGACATGGAAGATGAAAACTCTTTCTCTCTTGATAAGTGTTTCCACACATCTCCTTACTCCTGTTAAATGCAAGTTTAAATCGGGACTGGAACAATGACCAAGCACCATAGATGACTCTTCTTCTCTCTCCTCCAACTTTCATCTTCGGAGATCCAAGACCAATGGATGTGAATGAGGATGACTCTGGAGTTGGGCAACACTTTGTCGTCCTTGATGATCCCCCATTGTTTTGTGGAGTCAGGGCCTATTTATAGGCACTACCCATAGACTTACTTTTGTGTAGCAGTCGACACCCATGTCTTGACTGGAACCACTATCACGGTCATGACCTACAGTTGCAATCGAGACGTATCTTGGTCGAGGTGATGTCCCGGCCGGGATGATGTATTGGTCGTGTGACTGCTATTACAACCTTGAGGTGTTGTTTTGACAAAGACCTTAATAGTGGTCAGACCACTGTACATAGAAGTGGTCATGAGGAACATCCATTGACCATTGGATCTGTCTCTGTCAAGACATCCATGGACCTTTACAGTCGAGACGCTAGTCTGAGTGCAATTGTTTCAACTGCAAGGAAGATGCATCAGTAGCGATCGACAATGAGTTTGCATGGAGTAGGAAGGGATATTAATTTAAGTCCAAATGTTGTTCAAGATCATTGGAATAGATAGAAAAATTAACAAAAGGGATGTCATTATAGGAACAAAACATGTGGAAAAAGTTTAGAAGATGACATGTTATCACTCAACAATGTCAACACTTGTCGTAGGTGTTGTTCATGATGTTGACTATCTCTGGAGTATATCAAGACATCTTTGATGAACACCACCTTGAACTAGTCAAGATAAAGCCTAAACACCATGTCCATTATATCCATGAAAGTTGTTGGTGCATCGGTTAGCCCAAACGGAATAACCACAAAATTATAGTGACCATACCTACTCCTAAAAGCTGACCTGGGTATGTCATCTGCCTTGATCCACAACTTATGGTATCCTGACCTTAGATCTATCTTTGAGAACATGTCTGCACCTCTCAACTAACCAAACATGCCATCTATCCTTGATAAAGGATACTTGTTCTTGATTGTAACCTTGTTCAACTGCCAATAATCTATGCACAACCTCATAAAACCATCCTTCTTGACAAACAACATGGGTCCCCCCAAGGGGAAGTGCTTAGTTTGATAAAGCCCTTCTTTAATATCTCTTGCAACAGCTTCGTCAACTCCTGCATCTCTATTAGTGCCATCATGTACGATGAGTGTACCAAGAACAAGATTGATCTCAAAATCAATCTCTCTAAGAGGAGGGACACTGGGAAACTCTTCATGAAACACATCCTCAAACTCTCAAACCACAAGCACCTCCTAGATACTAGGAGTCCTCACCTTGGTATCCACCACATGTGCTAAGAAAGATGCACATAACTACCTCATTAGTTTCTCTCCTATCATATCTGACACCAAGCACGTTGAAAGAATCTTCTTATCTCCTTAGAATATCCACAAAACATCGCCATCATGAAACGTCACTACCTTGGAACTACAGTCCAAGACTACCCGATACTTCTCCAAGGTATCCATGCCAAGGATCTCATTGAATCCATGCATGTCAAGTGGCATACGATCCACTTGAATTTTGCATCCAGAGAAGGAAAAAACGCAGGATGGACACACCTCTTGCAACTCGGCAGAACCAACAAGAGGGGTTTCTAGAAGGAGACAATTTGGTCTACTACAAATAGGTAGATAAAAACTATCTATCACCTCTATGGTGATAAAATAGTGCATCACACCTAGGTCAACCAAAAAAGATCAGACAAGTCAGAATGAAAAAGTTCCATCTGACCTGTCATGACACGTGGATTGACCACTCCCTCAGGTTGACTCATATCATAGAATCAAGCCGTCACATGTTGTCATCCACGTCCTTTGTTGTCTTGCCCAAAGGATGTTGCCTACGTTTGACTACGTCCTTTGCCACCACCACTACTGAACTATTGTTGCTGGGAACCTTGCTAAGTTTGCGTCGGTTGCTGTGTAACTTCCTCATCCTTCATAGGGCAAAACTGTATGATATACCCCACCTATCCACACTTGTGACACCTCCTTGATTCATATTGTGGCCTATATGGACCTATCATAGATACTGATGCTGCACTACAGGCTCCAGCTGGTGCAAAACTACAACCTCTACCCTTACTCAGGGACCACTGTGGCAACACCACTGACCTTGGCTCAAAGAAAAAGACCTCTGTTGTGATTAAGATGAAGATAACCTTGGCTTCTTGAAGTCACCAAAAGATTGCCCCTAAAACTTCACCGATCTCTTCTTAGTGTTGGCTTCATGCTTCTCAACAACTAACTGCTCTATTTGTCTCAAGACTCCATGAAGGTAGCTAACCTCTCTCTATTCTCTAGAGAAGACACCATCATCATTAACTCTATATTCAACCCCTTTTCAAACTGTCAGATCCTCTCCTTATCCGTCGCCACCATGTGAGGACAAAACCACAATAGCTTCATGAACTTCACCTCGTACTCGTTCATCGTCATTGATCCGTGTCGGATCTTCTCGAACTATGAGAAATTCTCATCAAGGTACATTTGTGGGAAGTATCGAATCACAAAATCTTGCCAAAAATCCTCCCAACTAATCACTACTCTGGGTCTCTTCTCCTCCTGAATGGCCCACCAGTGGACAACATCGCCCTTCAGTAGGTACACCGCATGCTTCACCTTGTCCTCTTTTGATATATGTAGGGTCTTGAAAGCCTTCTAGCTCCATCAACCACATTACTGCATCCATCAGGTTTGACGTACCCACATACTATATGTCTCCCACACGCCTCAACCTTTCAAAAGTCTTCCCAGAACCTTGGGATTCCGCATTGGGAACAAAAACCCTTGCTTGAGGTACATGCGCTCTATCCTCCATATGCCATATGTGTAATTGTGTCCATTAACTGTCTAAACATGGACTAGAAAGCGGGGTTGGCCATAGTTGGTGGGTGGAACTTAGGACTTCTAGCACTCCATCCACTATGGCATGCCTCCTATCACCACCTCCTAGTGCGACAAAGCTACTCTCTGTGTATTCTTCATGTTCTTCAGACATATTTGCATAAGTAGAAGCTATGATCAAATATGTTGGACAATGTAAGAACAGACACAACCCTAGTCCTATGTCTCTATAGACCCAGTGAACCTAGAACTCTGACACCAACTTTTTCATGTGACAACCCAATTCCACACGAATGAGATAACTCAAAACAAAATGTGTGATTAACCACTAAACATATTACGTTGCAAAAGTTCTATGGGAAATTCTTGAAATGTGAGTTTTGGATAGACTGTGTCATGTTTCTTGGACACATCATATCCGTAGGAACAATTGCCGTAGATCCAGCTAAAGTGTCAGCTGTTTGAGACTGGCCTGCACCGAAAACCCCTCCGAGATCTGTAGATTCTTGGGGTTGGCCGGATACTATCGGCCCTTCATCAAGGATTTCTCAAAGACTGCTTTGCTGCTCACCAAGTTGACCCGAAAGGATGAAAAGTTTGTGTGGTCCGACGTATATGAAGCTCACTTCTAGGAATTAAAGGAGAAGTTGACCACCGCTCCAGTGTTGACCTTGCCTTCTGGTAATGAGGGATTCATGATCTTCACTGACACATCAAAGATGGGACTTGGCTGTGTGTTGGAACAAAATCGAAATGTGGTTGCATATGCTTCCCAACAACTCAAGCCCAATGAGGTGAATTACCCGATGCATGACTTAGAGCTGGATGCTATCATTCATGCTTTGAAGATATGGCGGCATTACCTGTATGGAGCTACCTTTGAGATCTTCACCAACCATAAAAGTCTAAAGTATCTCTTGATGCAGAAAGACATGAACCTACGACAATGACGATGGATGGATTATATGAAGGACTATGATTTCTTCATTGCCTATCACCCTAGAAAGGCAAATGTCGTAGCTGATGCGCTTAGTCGAAAATAGCTCAGGTGCACAACTGTCTTGTCTAGTCAATGGAGGAAGCTAGAAGGTCTCATGGAGTGGACTCCGCAACCGTTAGAGGACCGAGTTCGTTTGGCCAACATCCAGATCAAGTCAGATTTATTGAGCGATTTAGTGGCTGCTCAGTTGACCAGTTTAGAACTTGGAAAGATGAAGGGTTTGTTAGAGAAACCTCAGACCCATCTCTCAGTAGGGGTGGATGGTGGAATCTATTACAAGAGTCGTATTTGGGTTCCTGAAGATTCACCGTTGAAGGATTGTATCTTGCAAGAGGCTCATGGTTCTAAGTATATGGTACACTCGAGCACTACAAAGATGTTTAAGGATATGTAGAGGTATTTCTGGTAGCCAGGAATGACGAGAGACATTGTGACATATGTGGCTAGCTGTCTTATGTGTCATATGGTGAAGGCTGAACACCAACGACTCGACAGACTTTTACAGTTGATAGAGATTCCAGAGTGGAAATGGAAGCAAATCACCATGGATTTTATGGTGGGTCTACCTCGGACCAAGAGAGGTCATGATGCAATATGGGTTGTGGTAGATCGCCTTACCAAGTCAGCACACTTCCTTGCCCTAAAGACCTATGCCAAGGTGTCAGACCTAGACGAGTTGTATATCATGGAGATAGTACATTTGCATGGCATACCCGGTTCCATCATCTCCGATAGGGACCCAAAGTTCACTTCCAAGTTGTGGAAGCAAGTGCAGGAAGAACTCAAGATGAGGTTGAAGTTCAGTATGACATATCGCCCCCAGACTGATGGACAGTCAAAGAGGATGATCCAGACATTAGAGGAGATGTTGAGAGCTTGTGTGCTCAACTGGGGTGGATCATGGGAGTAGTACCTACCTCTAGCTGAGTTTTCCTACAATAGCAGCAACTACCAATCCAGTATCGGGATGCCTCCGTATGAAGCTCTTTATGGGAGACCATGTCGATCACCGCTTCACTGGGATGATGTCAGTGAGAGGACTTTGTTGTGGTCTGATGAGCTCCAAGTGTATGCAAATATAGTCACTTTGACCAAGAAGAGGCTGAAGAGAGACCAGGATCGACAGAAGTCGTATGCTGATGCGAAGCAGACTAACGTACAGTTCACTGTGGGAGAGCATGTATTCTTGAAAATTCGACCGCTCTGAGCTATAGCCAAGAATAGAGGGAAGTTGAGTTCCCAATACGTGGGTCCATTTGAGGTGTTAGAACAGATTGGTGAAGCTGCATACCGTTTGGCATTACCCCCTCAGTATAGTATGATACATGATGTATTCCATGTGTCGAATCTAAAGCGATATGTGCAAGACCCGAGCCATGTGCTGAGCATTGAGCCTATTGAGCTTCAAGGGAAGCTGACATATTCTGAGTCACCTTTGCAGATTCTAGATACCAAGGTGAAAGAACTCAGATGTAAGAATATAGAGATGGTAAAGGTTCTTTGGAAGCACCATGGAGAGGATGAGGCCACATGGGAGCTGAAGACAAACATGAAAAAAGCATATCCTGACTTGCTTGTTTGATTGTTGAATTTTGAGGGCAAAATTCTTATAAGGAGGGGAGGATGTTATAACCTCATTTTTCCTACTTCAGGATTGAAATGTAATTTCTCCTTTTAAAGATATATGAACATGTACTTGCTTGATTTGATTTGATGAGTGGATTTCCTTGCCAAATAGCCTTGCTTGTTTGATTTCGTGGGCCTTATTGGCTATTGGGCCCAATGCCAAGAAAAGGAAATAAAAGGAAAAGAAATTCAATTAATAAAGGAAAATCTAATATAAGGAGAAAAGAAAGAGGTAGAAGCATCTAGAAGGTCAGGAATTATCCTTTAAAGATGAATTGTTGGCTAAATTGGACATTATTATTTTCCCTTTGTTTTGATGATGACAAACATTTCATTCTTATGGATCTAACATGCTACTTGAGTGTTGCAGGAACAAGGTGGATGACAAACCTTTGGAAGATCTATATGCTTCAAAATGCCTTAATTTCATGATTGTAATCAAATGTAAACACTTGTATAAGATATATATTGTACAAGTACTTAGACATCATGTAAATCAAGAGTTAGATCTTCCCTATCCATTCACAACACTTAGATAGGTCATCCCCTACAAAAGTGTCACATCTGCACACTCATATACACACTTAGTGCCTAGTTCAAAACATTGAAACATGGTCATTCTCGGTCGACAAATTCCTCGACCGAGACACTCTCGGTCGACAAATTCCTCGACCGAGATTGACCCAAGTAGCCGTTAGACCCAGTAGACAAGGTGGTTGGGAGTTGGAAATGAACGTTGTAAACACTTGTTCCAGGACGTCCCTCGGTCGACAAATCCTCGACCGAGAAGGACTCTCGATCGACAATTTGTCGACCGAGAAGAACTCTGACTGCACTTTTTAGAGGTAATTAACTAGCCGTTGCTAAAGCAATTAGTGGATACCTAACGGCTAGTTGAGCACTTAGAACCCCCTAGAAAGTGTCTAGAACGTCCTTAAGCATTCATAGGCCATTCCTATAAATAGGACATGCCTTAGGACACCTTAGATACACTTGTGCAATACTTGAGCTTAAATACTTGCAAATTGGCAATCTGTTTTGAGCAATTGAGAAACACTAGCATTGGCTACTCATTTCCCTTGCTCCAAATTCATGTCCTATAGGCTAGAATCTCCTATCCACTAAACCTACACTTCAATACTCATTGGTTAGGAGATTAATACGCTTGATATAGGCAAATCAAGCCTTGTGCTTCAAAGTGGTAATTGTAATTTCCATTTCCTTTCTTATTCTTTCTTATTCTTTGTACTCTCCTTGCTACTCCTAGGGTTGGAGGCTGTGGATTGGAGAGGGTTTGATCTTCTTGGTGAAGAAGGAGATCTTTGGACTACTTCTAGAAGGCTGTTGCAATGGGAAGCTACTTCAAGGGAAGGCTACTTCAAGGGGGATCTTGAAGTTACTTCAAGAAGGCTTCTTCAAGGTTGGTGCAACTACTTCAAGGTGAAGGCTGTCCAAAGGGTGTAGAAAGTATTGTAATTTTATGTAAAATCCTTGAGAGGTAATAAAATTTAATACTTTCAAAATCCCGGTTGGGTAAGCAACCGGGTAGTGGATTGACTGCCTTAGTATTTGCTAAGGTTGGAACCACTCTAAACACCTTGTCTCCTTCTTATTATCTCAATTGTGGTTGTTTGAGTTAAATTATTTTAAAATATCCATAAAACCCTATTCACCTCCCCTCTAGTGGTTTTTCATGAATTTCATATCTTTGGGATTCCTTGGGTTCCAAGGAGTCCAAGTTGCAAAGATAATAGGATATGAAAGAGGAAATACCAATTAAATAAGCTTTATTAAAGGATAACTCACACATGAAGATAATGCCCTTTTCCTTTGTAATTTAGGACTGAAATTTGGTACACAAGTAGATAATATTGATCTTAAGTTTCCTATAAAATTTGTATGAAAAAGGATAAAGGAATAAGGAGTTATGAATTTTACAAAATTCCTAAAAGAGAAAGGTTAATACTTTGAATAAATCAAATATATTGATTTATTGGCAACACAGACGATCTTAGCCCTAGATCTCATGATCTAGATCACGGATCTAAGGATCTGATGGCGCTGGAGCGGCGTTGTGACTCCTATCCAAGTAGGACACTGGAGTTTCCTTCTTCGATCTTTTCTCGAACCTGGATGTGCGAGAGGAGGTGGAAAAGTGACCATTGAATTCGGGAGATCTTCTCAAACTGAACAAACCCAATGCATCGCAGTACCTAAGAACGCGGTCTAAAAGATCGTTGTATCGAGTAGTTGGATTGACTTTTTTTTGGACACCTCTTCAATTCTGGATCATCCAATTACTCCCGAGTGAACATCGAGGATGGAAAATAATGTGACGATCCAGGTACACACCTACTAAGCAAGATGAATAGATTTATCTAAATGAATAATTTAAACTGATTACACATGATAAACATGTTAAGTTGTTTCAATGAATAAATATATCATTCACATGTTTATAAGGAATATGAAGAACATGTATAACAATTGATTTCTCTTACCTCATTATATTACCACTGAGCAATAATAAAACATGGCAAGGGTAAACATCCAATGTGAGTCATATTCAACCCTAAGGAGATATACCACATGACTGTATTATGTGTTATAAGCCATGAGGAGATGAGGTATACCACTCATACTCCAACCATCCACTACAAAGTCAAAACTAGTGCCATACACGATTTGGAAGAGCTAGACTCATATGATCTCATCCACCCTTGGTCAGTACGAGTCCGCCATAGTGCATATAAAGTCCAACTGCAAAACAACCTAGTTTGCCTTGATATATAGGTCACGAAACTAGTGAACAAGGTATACAAACCCAATCATATGAGGTACAACAACAACTGTCCTCTATCACATCATATACACTGCGACCGCAACCGTTATCTTTCCAAGGAATGACCACAACCATCCTCAAAACCTTGGGATCAAGGTGACAAGGATGCTCAGTCACTTGCACCTCACATACTCAATAGTATGCACTCTGAGTTTTCCTTAGGAATACTCTTTTTACCATCTAGCAAGTTCTGATACTAGAATGGATCTATGGCACAAAGCACTCCATGATTAGGGCTTCACTTGATTAGTTAATTCTAGTTGGGTGTGTTTTAACTACATCAATCAAGTTACATAGAAACCCTAGAGAGATTCTACAAAAGATAAGGTAGATTGCAACTTTAGAAGATATAAAAAGTATAATGTATGAATTTGTCACATCATCACATGGTACTCTTCACTGCCACATACATTAGCCCCAAATCATGATTACATCATCATGGGACATCAATCCCTTATCTCATAACTAGAGGATATCACCTCAATTGGGGCACAAAGCCACTGCCAAGGTCATAAGACCATTCAGATTGTTCCCTACAAGAATATCATTATCTCTCCATGTCTCATCAAGGCTCATAATCATCACAAATGTGTCTCATAAGAGATATTAAAATCAAACATTACCTATGATGTTTATTGAACATCAAATTAGGGTTACAACATTAGGAGAGAGAAAAACATTTTATCATCATGCTAATTAGTCAAGCAACTAGGCAACATCATTATGTACTTGCAATTAGAGTTAGGTTTCAACATTGTAACCGAATTAGGGTTTCAAATCAGCTATATGTGTAAACCCTATTCATTACCATATCTCACATTCTTAGAAAAAAGCAGGCCAAACACCATCACCATAAGGTCAACCACATAGACAAACATAGAGTCCAGGGATCACCAACAACTGAAGATATTTTGGGTTCAACATCTTCATCGACCGAAGAGAAGGCACCTTCATCATGAATGAAGAAGACAAGTGAATGGAGACCGAAGAGAGCATCACAGATATTCATCGACCGAAGAAGAATGTTGGTGACCAAAGAACATGGTGTAGACTCATCGACCAAAGAAGAGAATCACTTTAGTGACCATTCAAGGAGATCCATACTTAGCGACCCAAAAACCCTCAAAAGCCATCAACCACATGATCATCACATGGTAAACATCAAGAGAAAGAAAACCACAACCAACACAAGATCGAAAAAGGTTGATTGTCATCATGAAACCAAAATCACCATGGAGAAAAAAACATCACAAAGGAAAGCAACTCCAAAACCCTAAATCAACCATCATCGTGAAAGAAAACCAAACTATAAAGCAAGAGATAAAACCAACATCTATTCTATCATCCATTTATCCAAAACTTTCATCATCAAGCAAGAAAACAAAACCACAATTATGAGGAAGGAAACTAATGTCTAGCACATGCATGTAAGGATCAACACCTCGATCATCAACAAGATAAACATACACTAGATTAGGGTTTAGTGAGGGTTTATATACTCAAGAATCACCAAGAAACTTAAACACTAGCTCAAGATATTATCATCATTTTACTTGGAACCACGTTTTAGAGATAGGTAATTTGCATGCAAGGTTAAGTGCAACAACACTTGAGGAGAAAGTTATATAACTTGTCTTGGATGTGAAGAAACAACTCCAAAACCAAGGATGCTCTAATAAGAGAGAAAACCCTAGATTTATCACCTCCACATCCAAGCTAGCATCACCTCAAGCAGAGAAACAAAACCATAGGTTAACAGAGCACAAGATGGAGAGTGAAAACCCTAGGCCAAAAAGACAAGAAAGAGAGGGTTATTCATCTCAACTCAAGAACTACGATGGAGAACCATGAATACATCCAATAAGAGATAAGTTCCTCAAGATCAACTCAAGCAATACCATGGAGAACCATATATTAGTCCAAGAATAGGGAGAAGGAAGGTAGGGTAGCAAGAAAACAAAGATCAAGAATGGTAGATTACTTACCAAGATCAAGGAACACCAAACGATCACCAAAGAAGGATTGCTCCAAACCCTAAATCAACATGCAAAGGGGTTCAAACACCTTCTCCAAGGTCAAGCTCCTTATTTCACCAACAAGAATACAAGGGGGAAGAGATCCATAGAGAAGAGAGAAATAAAAGGGTGCAAAAGGGGTCACTTGCATTCAAAGCGAGATGTATATATATCCAAAGGTTATATAGAGAGAAAGGGGGTTATGTGCCATGCAAACATGTGCCACTTGTCAACTATAACTCATCAATGCAAGTACTAAGCTCATGCATGCATCAATGGAGATAAAAAAGGAAAATCAACGACATATGTGGTCTAGGAAATCTCAATCGATCGAAGAAAAACTTGGCCAAGAGCTCAACGGTCGAAGAGAAACAAAAGGCCATTGGTCACATAGAACTCAACCTAGGGTTTCTTGGCTCATCGACCTCCAAGACCACCAGGTTCATCTCAAACATCATCAACCATAGAAACATGATCAAAGGAACATCTTAAGGGGATCGTTGGTCAACACTCAAAGCCAACATCAAACTAGGGCATCCAAGCAAATCCTATAACATCAACTCATGATGCCACCTCATCAAACCAAGGTGCAACAAAGCATACTAAAGCACCACTCTCTCCAACATGATGCCAAAACATGTGAGGCACATCAAGGACGTGACAAACTACAAAATAAACCTTAATTGGGTAAACTGCAATTAGGTCCAAAATAAGCACATAAAGACATATATAGCTCAAACAACATCCAAACTGGATCAAATTGAAAACGTAAGCATGTCACGTGTTATCAAAGACATCACATGATTATATTAAGGTTTTAAGCATATTATTATGTTAAGAAAGCAAGATCAACCATAAAGCTAGGTCAAGGGTCTTACAAGTTGTAGAAACCAAGTTAGCTGAAGAAGATGCTCCCATGTTCAGATGTTGAGTGGCCAAAATAAATCTATCATATTATTCCTTGGTAATAGTGATACCAGGGACTCCATAAGTAGAAGAAAAAGTAGTGTAGTAGTAGAAGTAGGTTCAGTCGACTCATTGCCACCAGCAAAGTGGCATGTCCCAACAGGTGCCACAATAGGTCTTTCATGTTTCTTCCAACACTTCTCAACAATATGTCCTGGATGACCATAGAGGGTACATTGGGCATGGTGGACCCTCCTACTCCAACACATGTACTTCCTCCTCTAACTGCAACAACAACGGATGCCTAATATTCACTAAAGACAGGAGCCGCAGTAGATTGTACACGTTCAAAATTGGATTGTAGAATCTTGAAATAGGCCTCCTCTAAACTAGAAAGTTTATCAGTAGCCAAAATAACACTCCTTCAAGAACTAAAAGAAGCCCTCAACCTAGATAAGAACTTGAATGTAACCAGGTCATCTCTATCTTTGATCTTACTCTTGAATGGTGACAAAATGATAAAAACTCAGCTCTTATGCAATAGACTGAATAGTCCCAAAATATTCCTCCAATGATCTATCTCCCTATCACTCTCCAAAAAGAAATTCATATATCATGAATTGACATAGGGCATTCTTTTCTTGAGAGTAGTGCTTCTTAAAAACATCCCATATATCCTTCATAGTGGAGTAGAACATGAGTCTAGTGGCAATACTAGGATCCATGCTCCCCCATAACCATGTCTTTACTAGGTTGTTATTACACTTCCACTCCGCATATCCCTTGTCAGTGGTGGTTGGAGGATGAGAATCAATGTAATTTGCCTTATCTCTGGACTCTAGCACAATATGGACAACATTCACCCAGAATAGATTTTTTTTCCCATTCAACTTGATAGAGGGAATTGGTGACACCTCGTTGTAAACAACATAAGCTTTATTGTCCTTCATATCTTAGATGAAAAGGAGATTGTGATGGAGTGGACTTTTGGAATCCTAAATGTCCAATGACATAAGTGAAATCATATGGTTGAGTTATATTAAGAGTTCCAAGCTTTTGACAAAGTAGGTGTGTTGATGTGAGGTTGACATCATGATTAAGATATCTCTTTTTAATGCCTTCTTGAGGAATTTAATAGAATGATCAAATAGAGGATTTTTTTCACCAAATTTGAGTAGACGGTTTCTCGAGAGGTAAGGAAGCTATGTTTAAAATTTGGTGGAATTTGGATGTTCCTAGAGGGAGTTATTTAGGTTTGAAAGTTGAGAAATAATGCACATCATTGATGGTTAATAGACCTAAGTTGAATAATCAGAGCCCAAGTGTCACGCCCCTTGGTTTTGGGCTGGACTGTGTGGCTCTTCTTTGGCCTTGGATCTTAGATCCAGTGGCTGCGGCTTTGAGAAGGAGGAGCCACGGATAGGCTTAGGTGAAGGATCCATCTCAGCCGTGACTAAGGAACCAACAGCTAAGATTGCTTCTCCTACCTAGCAGTTACAGTCAGTCATGGAGCAGGTAGGCGCCACAACTTCATCATCGCTCCACGTCGTGGTCGTGGCCTAAGGAACGGAACTGAGTGGGTAGTCGTTCTTGACTCGAGTAGAGGAGTGAGGAGAGCCCTTAGACGAGTTGTGAAACCACTTCAGCAGGGAGAACGAGCTCTCCCATTCACTACCTTCTCCACCGCACGAAGAAGGTGTGGCTGGGATGAGGATACAGAGGCAGAGGGTAGATTAGAGGAAGATAAGAAGGAAAAAAATTGAAGCTCGAGGTTGGAGGAGTTCGATCCAGTTATCATCATGGAGTTCTATGGAGTTTTTGTCTGACGAGCAATGGTTGGCCGGAGCTTGAAGATGAAGCTCGGAGGCCATGCACAGTGCTTCTTGCCGAGAACTATGGGTATCGATGAGTTCCTTGATGTGGTGTGAAGCTTTTGAGGGCTTCACAGACGAGCGACAGTGAGAGGGGTGTTTTCCCCCTTCGTTCTCTGCCACAACAGTGATGGCGGCGGCGTCCTCATCTAGATGGGGATCTGGAGCAGAAATAGAGGAGAAAAGGGACCAGCGGCATGGAGTTAGGTCTCAGGAAGCTTTTGGGGGCAGTGGACGTCGACAAAGAGGAGGAGACATCGGCCGATTGCTCGTCAGAGAAGAGCCAGTCGCAGCGGCACACACTACGCATGAGAACAGGGGACGCCGCAGGTGTCGTGCGAGAGAACGACGGAGGAAAGAAGGAAACCGGGTCCAGTAGAAATAAAATGACCAACTCAAATCAGACCGGCCGGCTCGCAGCTGAACCAGACGGGTCCCTGAGAAGGAGCAGTGCCCCTTAGAAGTGATGTGGCGAAACGCTAGTGGCCACAAATAGGTAAATCTTCAATAATTCTCAGATCTTGTATAATTCGTAGTAAATAGATCTTTTATTATAAAAATACATATAATATACCAAATTGTTCATAAAAATGCATAGAACAATAAGAAAGCATAATATCATCCTTGTAATGCTTTAATATCAGTGATATCATGTAAGATGTATTATGTTTGTTTTATGAGTAGTAAATATCAAACGATGGCCTAAAATTATGATAAAATTCCAGTACACCTGTAATTATATTTATAATGCATAAGATGTCAGTTATGGTCATATTGATGTACGAAATCATATAATTTTTTCTATATGACTAATTAGGGCTAATAACCCTAAAGAAAATGTAATAAACACATGCATGCTCAATAAATGATGAAATTTACAGAGCAGGTTCATATCATTAATTTGAAGCTAAGATATAAGTCAGATATCCATTAGATGCATAAAGTTCATGTTATACGAAGATGACCCATAATACATGGGATGAAACCTTAATTTCAATAATGCATGTAACCTAGGGTTAATATGTATAAATAATGATATGGAACATGATATTCAGATTATGTGTCCTAATATGCAACATAACATCAGTAACATAAATCCCACATGAGGATGAAGATAAGACAAGTAATGATGAACATGTCCTAATGAACTAATCTAAACCCTAATGGACATAACTAGGATTAAGGGATTATGAGAACCTGATAGTGATATGTATGATCTTGTCTTAACTAGGGGTTTGACCAAGATATAGTTGATAGGAGGAATATGTAATTAGGATGTCTCTTTGGAAGGTACGTCATTACCTCTTACTTGGCTTATTATACAATATGCTTGTGTTATATGTGTAGTAAAATACTTGACATATGGTATTGGATGAAATGATTGTTCTTGCATGATATGTTGCTTGATTTTCCATACTTATGGCTATGAACACATGAAACATAATATATATGTTCCATTATATGAAAGTACTAATTCTCTTTGGTAGCATAGTGCTGGAAAGTGATCATTCTCTTTGGTAGCAGATCACATTGTACAATGATCTAACTCTTTGGTAGTAGATCATAAGGCCTTACATCTCATACACTTTGGTAACTGAGATGATGCATTATTCCCTCAGGTGGAAAATGCATGGATATATAATGGAAAATGTACTTAAAATATGTGTTCTCTTTTGTTAATGAATATCTTTATGCAAGTATACACTTTTCTTATATTCTTCTGTTACTGCCAAGTATATTAGTTTTATCTTATTGCCAAGATATGATGAGAGGTATATAAAAGACACGTAGGCGTACTCAGTACAATATTCTTGAATATTGTGCTGACGTGTACCACATGTAATCTTTTATTTAGGTTGCGGTTATGCTCTTGAAGACCAGGATAGTCGAGTGTTGTGTGGCGAGTTGATGTACAGGTGGACCTGTTGTCTTAAGATCCTGTAGTTTAGAGGTAGTACATGTATATGTATAAGTTTGTTGTTCAATATGTAATATCAAATGTTGTAATTATATGTTGAATGGTGAACATGTGTGTATGGTTTTATTATTGTTCATGTGCATGTGCTACTGATTATTTCCTTATGACTTTCTCTGATTTTCTTCTTCTTAGCCTAGTGTGGGGTGTTTAAATTGGGATTCTCACTGAGGTGAGGTTTCAATTTGGACATCACACATCAGATTAAGTTTTAGAGAATCCGGGGACATCATAGAGATGATGATAGAGAGATACACATCCTATTGATGAAGATGTGACATATAGATACATGTCATGATAAGAAAAGGAGTGACAGAGAGGTACACATCATGATGAGAAGAGGAGTGATAAAGAGATACACATCACTCTATGAAAGATGAGATGATACATTTTTGACGCATCAAAAACCTCCAAGCAAATATTGCCTAATCACACACAGAGGAGATATGATTAGGAAATCTCTATGTAGAGGTAGATTGCTTGATTTGGGATTTTAAAATGTTGTTTGAGAGATCCAAAGATGCCCAGACTCCTAGACAAAGATCTGACCTTGATTGGCCCCTCACACGAAGACAACCACCCCGAAGGATGCCTACACAATAGCTACTATCCGACTGTACTGGTTTTGTCCAATAGAAGCCTGCCTTCTCAGTGGGGACTAGCCTGCCCTACGGCTGCTTGCCCTGTTGGTTAGGTTTAGGGCCGGCTACGCTTATCAATCACCATATAGAGTAGCATTTGAACATAAAAATCCAATTATTACAAAATTTATGTCTAACATTATTCTTCACCACACATGGTATACATAAAAGAAAACTATAAGTCGTAAAGGGTAGAATCAACTACTTCAATCTACCTCCCAAGAAAGATTGGCTACACGTAGGTAAGTCCTGGTCAACTTTGGTCAAGTCCTTGTTGCTCTATAGCTAAGGGGTTGGAAGCATACCCCACAAGAGAAGACAAAGTGGATGTTGTCAACATAAAAGTCAATATGTGTGTATCAATAGAGATTGATAAATTATATGAGGAAAAGGACATCAAATATAACAAGTCTTCCCAAAGAAACCATCCAAGTGGACATAAAAAGAAAACATTTGAATCAGAATTGAATAAATAGATGTACTTGCTATGAATCAAAATAAAGTATATCTCAAGGGCATACACATAGAAATTAGGGTACGTGACCCATCAACAATAATAAAATAATCAACATGTATGTGAGATAATCATAGTACTAGTGAAGTATAACAAAACAATGGTGGCTAGAACACATAATTATAAACCTGATAGAGCATGGCACATGACCAAACTCCAAATTATATAAATGTGGGCACAAAACATGGGTATGGGGCACATGACCTCCTTTCTAAAAACATAAAAGGCACATAACCCAAAAACCATAGCATATTATAAAACCCTAGTACTATTGAATAAACAAGCATTCAATGTAGAGACAAGTAAAGTTTTTTCATGGTATTGATTAAATAAGATTGTCCAACCAAAAGCGGATCATCATACCATAAAATAGATCATGAGGAAATCAGGGTCCCAGTGTACGAAAAGCACAACATAGATCAATTCCACCAATTTGGGTTCAACTAAAGATGACACAAATAAGGGTATGAATCTTAGATGTCAAAGTGCAATATCAACTAAGTAGTATTAAAATAAATTCTTTCAACATCAAATATTCAAAATAATTCAAAAAGATCTCAAAGGAGAAATTTCACATATATCCTTCAATTAGTTCAAATGAGAGAGGAAATAAAATAATTTCTCAACTTAGACTTAGAGGGGGTGCAACATACCTCAAAGGTGCTTGTAAAAGGTCAGGGTCCAAACCCTAAATCCAAATTATGCACTTTCACCTAATAGCATATTAGGTATCATTAGTTAAAGTGCATATATTATAAACCCTAAAATGTTGACTTCTTACTACAATGAATTTATGTTGTAAAACCCATATCGCTCGATAGATTTCATTTTTCTAATTTCAGAACATATTTTTATATATTTTTTCTTATGAGTAAATATAAATATGAATTATCAAAGTTAAACAAATTTACTGATATTTAAATTGAAAAAAGTCGATTCACAAGACCAGAAAGCCCCTTAATCATGCATCAAAATCTTAATGTGTGATAGGGCAGAAGCATAAAAACATAAACTTCAATCAGACCCATGGCACAATATTGCACTCAATCATCAAAGACACAAATGATTGTGGGCGTGTGATGCAAATAATTCCTAGAAAGGGCAAAGTCATAAAAATGCGAGAGACCATCTTCTTCTTTGTTTTGACCCTTCACACAAGAAACTTAGAGTTGTGTGAAGCTCAAATCCAGGGGAAAAACTTGTGATACTAAGCCAAAAACTCAACCACAACACTGCCCAAAGGATCCATAAGGGATGGTGAACTCAAATCCCTTGAAATCAAGTACCCTAGATTCACAATCCTTCATCCACGGCCTCTCTCACTGCTGGTCGGAAGAAGAAGGAAGGAAACTATGAGAAAATAGCACAAGAAGCAACACAATGAAGGAAGAGGGTATTAGACACTTGACAACATCAAGATATATCTAAAGTAGGAGAGACCGATGTGACCCCAATTAGAAAGGTCGACATTGACTCTTGGATCTAGAAACCACCATAACAATGAAAGAAAAGGGGAAACATTGGATGCCTCAAATTGGGCCAAGAGAAGGCCTCTAGAGCTTCATACTCATCCAACCTAGAGTTATGGATGTCTGGATGACCCTTTGATGACCCCAAGTGGTTTCTAAACTAATGACTTGGATCACAGAGAAGACGGAGGAGGGGGAGGAGGTTTAGGGTGATTAATGACAAATGAAGACTGTGAGATGAAACCTTAGCATTCAAAGGCCATGTAGGAAAATATATATGTAGGGGAAGATGTCAAGAGCAACTGGGAATTCTAGTGGAACTTGGAAGTAGGTGAAATAGGGGACTCTTTTATTAATAGGGAGATTTATGAGATGAAACCCAGTGAAGATAGGGCTCAATTTACTCAGCCTCATGCAAGGAATGTAGAGAGAGAGATAGAGTTGGAGTAAAGGAGGGAAGGAGAGAGAGTTGGGAAAGTGGAAATGGAGAAAAATGGATGGAGTGTTCAGAGTCTAGGAACAAGGGGGGAAACATGAGGAGGAAGAAATCTACAATCGGTTGGATCTCAATCCAACAGTGATGAAGAATATCAGATCCAAAGAGTCTGTGTGACACATGGGCTATTGTGAGGGGCAAAAAGTCAAGGAATAAGGCATGTGACATCCAGATGGGAAAATTGCAATTTAAATCAAATAAAAGCATAGTCTAATGCACATTAGCGTAGTATTTAAATAATTTCTTCACCACTTGAAATCAAGATAGAAAGCATTACCTGATTAGGATAAAACTTTACACCTAGATTAATTAGGAACTAAATAATCTGATTTTGGGCTTAGATATAGGTTTTGAAATATATCAGTTTTCATAAAACAGGGGTTTATCACTGTTGTCTCAATATTTATTAAACATATCAACATAATCTTCAATATTTATGATTTAGAGCCAAATTATCAACATACTTCTACAAAATGAGTTTTATGATATTATCTAGCACGAAATATATTATTTTATTGATTTATCATTATGTCCATTAATGTCAATAGTAATTATACAATGGCACATAAATAATTCCTATATACATAAAATTATCATTCCATTACACATAGTAAGCACCTTAGGTACCATCCCAAACATTTATGCAAATGTATACACACTCAAACTTTTTTAATTACATATAGGTCATTATATGTGTATTAATGATCAATGGGGCATATATTAGGTATTTCATGAACTCATTCACATAATAAGTCATGGTTGGGTTATTAGGTAAAGATGAGTGTATCATGATATGTGATGTGATTATGGAAACAAAAGTCACTTAATGTATTATATACATTTTTCAAGCCTATCTATGGTGAGGTTACTTTGACTCATTCATTCTATGTGCATTAACTATAATAATTAGGGTACAAACAAGCATGTCAAAGCTTATTGCTAACCTTATTTGATCAAATCTAATGAACCAATCAAGCATACCAATTACTTGTTCTTGTAATTAGGTTCCTATAGTCATGATAGTTGAATCTTGGTATGTTACACCTTGATTATACCTACAACACCAATGTGATGGAGAGTAGACAAGAAGAAACAACTACTTGGGCACACATTCACCTTGCCAAGGCTTGAGATTTCTTAGCTATTCCCATAGAGTTCTAGAGTACCTAGAGAGTTCAAGGACAATGACAAGTTCCTTATGTGATTTGGCGTACTTGGCTCAGGCACAAAAAGTTAGGGATGAGGTGCTCGATTGTAGTCCGATGAGTTGAGACACTCGCAAAATATAATTGGAGGAACCGGTGCATGGAGTAACATAGTTGAGAAAGGGAGTGTATAAATAAGGTGGAACTAGTCTCAACCTCACAAACTATTATCCACGCTTCTTTGAGTAATGGATTGCTAGGCTTGATCCTTACATATAGTATTGTGATCTATTCTATTTCTATTACAAAACAAGATAGTGAAGCTTTGTTGTAGCTATAATATTATATTTTGGTAATAAAATGGCATATTAAGTACAAAACAACGATTTTGGTATACATTTTATACCAACAAACTAAAATATTGTTCCTCCATTTCACATCTTATCATTTCCTAATTACTTTTAGAATTGAAACCCAATACTCCATGGATGGTAATGAGTTAAAGAACTATATACATTCAATATTTTACACATGAAATGATAAATTAGTCAGTATATGTATAGATAGGACCATCTCTTCAATGTTAATCTCTTACCGAAATGTTTTGAGTTCTTTGAAAATAGAGGTGAGCATGCATTAGACATCAATTTCATTCTCCATGTAAAGTAGAATGATGAATTTTCTTTTGAAAACTATGCTACATCCTTGGTTTTATATGAAAAGACAACCTTGGTCATTGTACCTCATAGACCACCACTAGACATAATTGCGTGCTTTGTCCTCACTCATGTACAAGTCGAGATCAACTTCCCGAATGGTCACCCATCCTAGTAGTACTCTTGACTAAGCACGCTTAACCATCAAGTTCTTAGTGATGGGATCTGACACTCTAAAACCGTGCGTATGAACGCAAGTGAACGCGTTGAGTAATATAGGCCTATGTGAGGCCCAAGTCGAACTCAGGGAGACATAGTCTCAGTGACTACTACTAATTACGTTGCGATCAGCTAAGCCGATTAAAAAGTTAAATTTGAGTTTAACAAAAATAAAAGGAAATTAAAAGAAAATTAAGTGGTTGATTCAAATGAGATGGATTCCTAGGATTACCGATTTTACCACAGGGTCTCGTTATATCTTATTTTTACCACATTAATATGAAATTCACTCCTACCCTAGATAGAAAGCCTGTATCCAGAATTGCCCGCTCCACAGTACAATTCACTACCTAGATCTAAGCCAATTCCACATTTGTAGTAATTTATATCTTAGTCTAGGTGCATTATTGAAAACTCTAGGTTTCTTTCCACTAATCGTACATTACCTTTATCAAGGAATGCATAGGAAAGTGTATAAGTTATGGTTTTCTAACCTTTAATCCTCCTTCCAAAGTAATTATCGGTATGTAATACTACCAATGGTGACCAAGCATAGATAGGTCATTCAATTCTACAATTATATATCTAGGAATAAAGAGAAATCTATATTAAAGCATGTAACAGTTGATACAATGATTCCTTGGGCTACTCCCGGGTCCTAAAGAAAGGAGGGGTTTAGCCCCGCATGGTTTTTAGTTGCAAATACATAGAGAGAGAGAAGAAAAATGTGGGAAACATGAAGGAAATTTGTGTAACCCCGGGAGAGAAGGTGTTCTGGATGATCCTCCTTGAGAAACACACGTTCTGTAGTCTTCTGGCAACAAAATCGTCCATCGGAGGTGCTTGGATCTCCCGATTGACGTCCTTCGGCTCCGTGCTTCTCTCCCTATCCTCTCTGGCCTTTGTACGATGCAACATTATCTCCCTGTTAGGTCTGGCCGTCCCCTTTAAAGTCATATGTCAACTTATGATACCACATATCGTGGACCATCAGATCTGGGCAGATCTAACGATTGCTGATTTCTAGTAAAGTCAGTGGCACCGACTGCATCAGGTGCGGTCTGGCTATGGCAAAGTCGGTACCACCGACTCATGATGTTCGGTGGCACTAAGCTGATGCACGTACTTTGATCTGCCTCTCTAAACTGATCTCGGTGGTACCGACACTGTAGTTGGTGGCACTGACTCTTCTGGTCTTTTATCGCCCGACCACTGCTGCTATGTCGGTGGCACTGAATTTTCACTGTACATAGAGTACTTGAAAAATCCATAAAAATGTGTATAAGGCCGGGGAATGTATAAAATAGTGTAAATATGATAAAATGAGCATAGTTTGATGCAAACACAGTATACAAGCCAAAAATAATGATTTATGCAAATATGATCGACTAATTGACTAATAAATGCACAAAACAAATATAAAATATGCATGTAAAAGCAACTCAAAACCCATGCATCAAACTCCCCTAAGCTTAAGCCTTTCTCATCCTCGAGCAACAACACCTTTGGATCTGATTGAGATAAGTCATCTGAAGGACATTAGTGCATAAGATACATCTAAAAAGTCTCTACCTTTTGGTCCTCATTCCGGCCCTCACTGACCACTGAACACTAAATTCCATCTAGGCGACCAGAAACCTCTATAAAAGATGTTTGTCCCCCAATCAATGGAACACTATCAATTAAAATAGTTAATATGATAGACTCGTTCGGTTCATACTTGATGCATCATGTGATATCCTATCTATGTTGCTCTTTTTATCTACCTACCATCTAGATGGAAGTAGTTCTCCTGATAGATAATGAATGAGGAGAAGATCAAATTAGTGGCCTACTGATAAGAGCAATGGGTGGTCGGGATGTGTGGCTGTGGAAGAATCAAGAGCACATAAAATCATTCATGTAATCAAAATTATGATGAACCTATGATGATGAGAATTTATAGAATGCTCCTAATGCCTAATCATTGAGGTGGAATGATGCATACAACTATCATTTCATCTCAATATAAGATGAAATATCTACAAACTACATCATGTACTAATTTTTTCCTTATGATCAGGTAGGATTATGCTCTTTCTCCCTCACTTTCTGACACTATACTCAATCTTTTTTTTTCTTCTTTTTTTTCTCAAGCCCCCTTTCAACATGATAGAATTTCTTTGGGCTTCCACTTGCACTGCACATTTGATTTATGTCAATGCTTTTTTTTCTTTTAAAGGTATGGGAAAAATCACTACCTTCTTATATTAGAGAAGAAACTAGACATGATATTTGCAAGATTATATGTAATGCATATGCAAACTATATGAACAAGATGTTATGCAACTACATGACATGCATTAGAATTTTTTGTTGTGCATGCTTGTTTTTTTTTTCTTCTATATTTTTTTTCTTTATTTTTCACTAATGCAAGCTAAAACAAACAACTATTATGCAAGGTCTACCATGCAATGTAAATGCAATCAAGAGAAAGAATGATAACATGTACTCAATCTTCTTATGGTGGAGTGTAAAGAGAATGTATGCGGTGGATGAGATCACACAACTAAGAGATAGAACCTTAAGAGAAAATCATATGTCCCTCTCTAATGACATGTGTACAGGGTAATCAAGGGGTTTCTCTCTTAAATTTTAGTTTAAGGTCATGTTAGTGTTTGGTAGGTTCGGGCTCAACAACCTTGTCAATCACTTTCATTGGACAATTAAGATGGTCATTTATATCCTCATGTCTTGGAGCTGACTCACCCAAGCACTTCCTCAATTATGCAACTCAATTACTCATAAGATAAGCTCACAATTTTTTTTTTAAATTTTCTCTTTTTTTTCATGTCCACCCAACCCCAGAGATTGATAAAATCAAATGAAACCATTCATTTAATTCTCCACAAATTACACTAGATAGCTTGTGGATCCTAAAAATTGTAATAAACCTAGAAATAAAGATTAATAAAATTTTCAAAAATAAACATCATAAAAGAAATAAAGAAAAGCTAAGATAAAAGGCTATTCCAACACCCCCAAGCTTGAATATGACTATGGCCTCATAGTCAAAATTCCAACTTAAGAGGTGGAACATCGATACCATTTGCTCTGAAGGGTGGTGGAGATGGATGGTTGGAGGCTCATTTGAACAAGTTGTTCTTGCTAATCTCCCTCTTCTTGGTGGTCCATTTTTTGTGGCTTATTAATGCTAAGACGTGACATTCTTTAGCCTTCTTTTCTCTACAAAAAATGGTGCTAAAAAAACTTTTTCAGTGCTGTTTACAGCCTTTTTCAGGTGGTTGTCTGTTAGGAGTCATCGGTGGCACCGACTCTAATGTCGGTGGCAGCGACTCTACCAATCATTTTCGGTGCATCGACACACCCACCAAACCTAGAACTATCAAAAATGTCAGTGGCACTGACGGTTTATCAATTATATGCATCCGTAACTTTTTGAAAATCTTCAGGGGAGTCAGTGGCACCGACTTGGAAATCGGTGGCACCAACTCTGCCTTTCCAAATCCGATCCAACACTGATCAATTCTTGGTGCCGCCGACATGGATGTCGGTGGTACCGACTTTGTAAATTCTGCACACTTCCAAACACAAATCAAGGTACCATTTTTACAAAAAAAATATGAAAAATTAAGCAAAACAAAGTGCATAAAATCAAACGAACATAAATAAACAATCTAAAAGTTGGGTTGCCTCCCAAAAAGCACCCTTGTTTAATGTCCTAGGCTTGACATGAGGAATACCTTCAACCTGGATTGTTAAGGGGTGGCTCTGATGATTCATTTGGAAGTTTAAATTTCACTCTATCATCACTAATTCCAAGTGTCAAGTAACCTCGCCCAATAGTAGTGATCACATCAGCCGTAGCTTGGATTGGCCTTCCCAATAACATCTCATATCCTTTCATCTCAGGCATATCCATGACCGTAAAATCTACAGAAAAGATGAACTTGTCTACTTTGATTATCACATCCTCGCATATACCCTGTGGCTTCACAATTGATCCATCAACCAACTCGATTGTCATAGATTTTTTGTTGGCTTCTTCAATCCCAACTTCTGAAAAGTAGCAAAAGGCATGAGATTAATGCTTGCCCCTGAGTCACACTGTGCTTGTAGGAATTGTTGTCCACCTATAGAACATGGGATGTAGAAACATCATGGATCCTTCCTCTTTCTTGGGAACTTTCCTTGAATAATAGAACTCACCGCTTCATCAACCCACCAAACATATGTATCTTTGATCCTACGTTTCTTGTTGATGATGTCTTTCATGAATCTTCCATATGTAGGGATTTACTCTATATCCTCCACTAGTGGGATTTTGATGTGGAGCTTTCGAAAGATCTCAAGAAATTTCCTAAAGTGCCTTTGCTCCTTCCTCGGCTTCAGACTATCTGGGAATGGCACACCAAGCTTCTCTATGTGCTTGTGCGGTGGAACATATGGAACTTTGGGGGTCTCCTCCCCTAAGCTTACTTCAACACCACCTTCTGAGATATAATTTGGCACATCTCTAGTGGGTGGCATGACTTGTGGCTACTTCTCCTTGTTCGTGGGTGTTTCCTTGTTGATTGTGGCTGCTCCACTACTGAGTAGAGCCTTCATCTGCTCCTCTGGCATGGGAGCCTCTTCTGAAACATGAGATGTGGACACGGTAGTAGTGGAGTTTTGGAGTGCTTTAACTGGCATCATGCATCCTCTTGACAATCCATACAAACTGTGAGGGAATGGAACTATGGATTTATACTCCAAATTAGCTACATGATGTTCCTCTCAAGTATCTCCTCAATAGGGGGCTCTGGGTCCTTACTGATTGAGATATATTTAACCTGCTGATGTTGTTGCACCAATGCTGCATTCCCAGTAGGTTCTTGCTAAATGAGCTTCTTCATGGAAGCCATATCCTCCATAATTTGAGAAATTTGACACTGCATGCTCTATATTTGTGCTCCATGGTTTTGAAGAACCCACTGCGTATGTCCCATGAACAACTCATTTTACTTGAGCAATTTCTTGAGCATCTCATTGGTACTATCTTCTTCAGTGTTCCTGTACCCTTGATTCCTCATGTACTTGGCCTTTTCTGCCTCTTCTTCTTCTTCCTTTTGATATAACTTCTTAGCAATCAGATCCAGCTTTTCATTCAATGCATTGATCACCTTTAACTCTGCCACACTCTTGATGTGCTCTGGGTGTTTTCTCTCATTATCCCAGGATTGGTTTTTGGCCATGTTCTATAGAATCTCCTGGCACTTAGATGGTGAGTTATTAAGAAAGAAACCTGTGCCTGCACTATCCAGAGTGACACATTCATTATGATTGAGACCAAAGTAAAGCATCTTGACTTGGTTCTCCAGATCTATCCCATGATGAGGGACTTTCCTGAGCATGTTCTGAAAACCCTCCCAAGCCTCATAATAGGACTCAGTTGCTTATTGTTTGAAATTGTGAATCTTCCTCACTAGCTCGTTTGTCTTCTTAGGAGGGAAGTACCTTTCAAAGAATGTCTCAATCATCTGATCCCATGTCTCAATTGACTCCTTTGGCAGGTTGTGTAGCCATTCTTTTATGTTGTCCACCAGTGATGATGGGAACAACTTCAGATAAATAGCTGTCTGTGGAAATTTATCCACTTTCACCATGTCACAACACTCAACAAAGTTGCTGATATGTGCCACTAGGTCTTCATGAGTGTGCCCGTGATAATCCTGCAACTTGACTAGTGCAATTAGCCCTGGATCTATCTTGTATTGTGCTACGTGCACAACCTATTTCTTAATTGGGCCAAGCTAAGCAGTCAAAGAAGACGTCTTGATCTTCTCCCGTATGGTCCTTTCTTTAGCTGATGCTCCATCACCCATTGTTGCTTTACTAGTACCTTGAAATTTCAAATGATAGTGTATGAACCGGTGCTAATAATTTAAGAAGGTAAACAAGATTTGCAATTTAATCCAAAAGATTAAAATAAAATTATGAGAAATAAAAAGTGGCCGACTGTAGCACTCGTAGTACTGAGACTTACTGTCTCCCCGACAATGGTACAAAAAACATGACACACTAAAACCGTGCATATGAACGCAAGTGCACGCGTCGAGTAATATATGCCTATGTGAGGCCCGAGTCGAACTCAGGGGGTCGTAGTCTTAGTGACTACTACTAACTACGTTGTGATCAGCTAAGCCGATTAAAAAGTTGGATTTGAGTTTAACAAAAATAAAAGGAAATTAAAAGAAAATTAAAAGTGGTTGATTCGAATGAGATGGATTCCTTAGGATTACCGATTTCACCACGGGGTCTCGTTATATCTTATTTCTACCACATTAATGTGAAATTCACTCCTACCCTGGATAGAAAGCCTGTAGCCAGAATTGCCTGCTCCCACAGTGCAATTCACTACCTAGATCTAAAATAATTCCACGTATGTAGTAATTTATATGTTAGTCTAGGTGCATTATTGAAAACTCTGGGTTTCTTTCTACTAACCGTACGTTACCTTTCCCATAGAACGCATAGGAAAGTGTATAAGTTATGGTTGTCTAACCTTTAATCCTCCTTTTGGAATAATTATCGGTCTGTAATCCTAACGATGGTGATCAAGCATAGATAGGTCATTCAATTCCACAATTATATATCTAGGAATAAAGAGAAATCTATATTAAAGCATGTAACAATCGATACAATGATTCCCCAAGCTACTCCCGAGTCCTAAGGAAAGGAGGGGTTTAGCCCCACATGGTTTTCAGTTGGGAATACATAAAGAGAGAGAAGAAAAATATGGAAAACATGAAGGAAATTCATGTAACCCCTGGAGAGAAGGTGTTCCGGATGATCCTCCTTGAGAAACACACTTTCTACAGTCTTCCGGCAGCAAAATCATCTGTTGAAGGTGCCCAGATCTCCCGGTTGACATCCTTCGGCTCCGTGCTTCCCTCCCTCTCCTCTCTAGCCTTCGTGCGGTGCAACATTCTCTCCCCCTTAGGATTGGCCATCCCCTTTTAAGTCATAGGTCAACTTACAGTACCACATATCGTGGACCATCAGATCTGGGCAGATCTAACGATTGCTGATTTTCGAAAGTCAGTGGCACCGATTACATCGGGTGTGGTCTAGCTATGGCGAAGTCGGTACCACTGACTCGTGATGGTCGGTGGCACCAAGCTGATGCACATACTTTGATTTGCCTCTCTGAATCGATCTCGGTGGCACCGACACTATAGTCGGTGGTAGTGACTCTTCTGGTCTTTTATCGCCCCGCCACTACGGCTATGTCGGTGGCACCGACTAAGAGGGTCAGTTGCACCGAATTTTCACTGTACATAGAGTATGTAAAAAATCCATAAAAACGTGTATAAGGTCGGGGAATGTATAAAATAGTGTAAATATGATAAAATGAGCATAGTTTGATGCAAACAAAGAATACAAGCCAATAATAATGATTTATGCAAATATGATCAACTAATTGACTAATAAATGCATAAATGAATATAAAATATGCCTGTAAAAGTGACTCAAAATCCGTGCATCAGGCTCCCTGAGAAGTAGGTGCACCATGGTGATAGGGATAGTCCAATCATTCCTTTCAAGATAATTTTATCTGAGGCTCATGACCTAGGGTGTAATAATGTCCCGCACTTAGACTCTTGATATCCTTGTCAAGGCTCAACTAGAAGGCCTCATAATCTTTCCCACTTCAGTGTAGACTCATAATGATCCATGGACACCCAAATCTCAATCACGGTACCAGAAGAAGGGTGGCTACATCACCATGGGTATCCCTTTCCAACATGCTTGTACTATATAGCTCAAGATGGTCAAGCCACATGCCCATGTGGGACCCACCTACTGGAAGATTTGTGGATCTGGTACCATTTCTAAAGTTAGGGTCTACTACCTAAGGCTCTAATAGAGTTTTGTGAATGATGACTGATCCCACAAACCACCAATGGTCTTAACTATGCATGTTTCTCCTCACTCACGCACAAGACATCATCAACTTGTCAAATGGTCACCCATCCTATGAGTACTTTGTGATGAGCAAGCCTAACAATAGAGTTATAAGTGATGGACTCCCTAAAAAGGAGGTGCACCTTAGCGATATGGGTTTCCAATCAATCCTTTTAAGATCATTTTAACTCAGACTCAAGACCTGGGATGTTACGATCACCCTAAGCCATTACGAGAAAATGCGTACTCCTTTTCCTCTTCCCATTCTCACTTTTGTGGGTTTCCCCAGGAGAGGATTCTTTATGTGGCATAACCAGTTGTTGTTGGCATCATCATTGGGAAATATGGCATCAGATAGGAAACAAAAAAATATTATCTACCACATTCCCCATTAACAAAGGATCATGTCAATGGCTATGTAATTAGAAGGATGGTTTACGAGGTCATACCTGGTCCTGGAGCAAGTCCATCGACTATCCCCTTATTGCAGTATGCACCTTTCTTCAAGTCGCACTCGAAGATGTCTGTAATAGCTCCTGGTTGATCACCATAGACATGAGCCTGACATTGTCCTCCTAGAAAGAAAAGCTCCTTGCCTCTATAGTAGTCCACATGGACCACAAAGAACTCATGTTGTTCTAGTAGAACAACCATGATGGAGTTGTCCCTCTCTATTGGTGTACTAGCATCAACTTACTCTCCCACATTTTTTATCCCTTTCTATCCCTCTCTTTAGCGGGTAGGACTTGCTCGAGTTCTCTGGATTACCACAACCAAAGAAGACAAATAATTGTTAGAGGCAATTGATTGTGGTCTAAGAAGCCCCCAATACCTCTCTATTTATAGGAGGGTCAGGGTTCCCAGTCTGAGTGGGAGCGGAAGGGACCAAAATTTCAAAAATGTTTGCAACCTACAAGCAGCAAAACAATCGATTCATAAGTGAACCGATCATTTTGCATGTGAGCCAATAAATTCAACCCTTGAACTGACTATTTCATCATGTTTCCCAATCATAATTGTATTGAAAATTAATATCTGACTTAATACACAACATTATGTCAGAACAAATCCTTGAATCAATTGAATTGATCCACCAACTGCTCGATTCACAAGCTGAGTCAATTCTTTTATGGACCTGAGCTGATCGATTTACTTCCTGAACCAGTTAGTTCATTGTCCAGAATTGCCAAAATTGTTTCAATTGACCTGTCATACTAAAACAGTCGGTTCAATACTTGAACCGACCAGTTCATAGTCTAGCATGTCAATATTCAACCAATGTTTTTTAAATTGAATACCTTAACTCTTTAGCAATCAAGTTTAAACCATATTCATGAATGAACTCCTATTCCAAGTGTATCTTATGTGTGCAACCCTATAGGTTCCAAGTTACATTGGTTGTTTATGTCCATAACCCATTTATGGCATCACAAGCAAAGAGTGGCATCTAGTAACACATCATACCTACTCAAGTAATTGGAAAATGGGAGAACAAATTCAACCTACAATATGTGATTGGTGTTATAGTGACTGTATAATCCTTTGTCTCTGATATCCAAATTGAACTCAAGGCATGGAATCATCATCCTTTCAATGTTCAATCCATGTTCCTTGAACTAGAGCAGATTGTCTGAGATATATGTGACCTCAATATTATATACTGATTCAAATGTGCATGCACATGCTTTTCTCAGTCTCACTTATCAAGTGGCCAGGATATCAAACACCTATATGAGGGACAAATCCCATCTACATCACTCACAATCATTCCATGTGTCACAGTGCATCCGATCATTACCTTTATGGCAACCCTTATTCAAGGTCTTGGAGGATGATGTCAAAGTACATTGAATGACATGTGATAAGTGTAGTGATCTCAAGTCTAAGAACCATAATCACCACCTTCACTATGAGAGACTACTATGACCATAAATTATGGTTTCCATGTGTCACTCTCGAGGTGGGTCTGTCTGATACACTATTCTACGACAAGTATAAATGTACTTTGTTTGATATCACATATCATGACTGATGAGATTCTATCATCAACCAACACACACTCTAGTGTTATGTTTTATTTTTGTCTATATGCCTTCAACAATAACATCCAACTAGGGACATAACAAGAATGTACATACTCTTAACATTCATATGATCTCATTGTTCATGCCATCAACTTGAAGACATATGCCATTCATCATTATCTCATAACTGAGTGAACCATAATAAATTGGAAGATTACTTTTATTATTAATCAAATCCTTTATAAGATATGCCATCATAATCATCATATGATTGACTCTCTGGGCATACATACCAATAGACTCCCACTTGCACTTAGAGCCAATCACTCACAAATCTTATTGTTAGTGATCTAAACATGTCCATCATGTTTCTATTGTACAAGTGCTAATGCATAGGGTTAGCAACATTTTTCCTTTAGTAGGTATAGTGCATGTTTCACATCTATTTGTTGTACGAAATCTCATATAAGATGGAACTGCCGTAGTATGCTATCTGATATTCCTTGCATAACCAATATCTCCATTGTTGTCATAGTATATCTACTATGTCATAAATGGTTGTAATATCTCATAAGTTCATCCATATGAATTTCTAGATCCATATAGTACTAACTCCTTTGTTCATAACACTAGGACATATGAATTCTATTGTAGAATTAAATAATGATCTATAGTTCAAAAACCCTTTCCAACTCAAAAATCTTCTTTTAAGACTAAACATAATTTTATACTGTGATCATTCTATGTCATTTTGGAAGCTTGCATCGATGTATTCCTTTACACCCAATTCTTCCTTACAACAATAGTGCAACAATTGATCGTTTAGTGCTTCTAAAGCACTAGTGGGTGTTCTTTATGGTATTCCAATAACCTTCTTAGAATCTAATATCATCTTGTCATGTCCAATACATACAAGATAATGAAATGAGTATATTATATTGCATACACGATAAATCCCAATATGAATGCATATGGCATCTCTTCCATTCTTCACAAGAATGGGAAGACTAGGTTCTTGAGAGACTCATCCCATGTATCATGAAAAAATTCTCTCTCACTAAATCCTTCATGATGAACCCTTTCAACATCTACCAATATATGTGCTCATTCTTAAGTTAAGAAACTTTCCAGAACTATCTCTATAGATCTTGATTCCTATCACATAAAATGTTTCTCCTAATCCTTATGCCAGGAGAAAATACTTGGTATTGAGATTTTATTCATCATCAATATGTGGAATATTTATATGCTCCGACTAAAACTTTGTAATCACAAATTTCATCTTTTATCTTGACTCAAGTCAAACTCTTTGACCTTCTTGTCAAATAAAAGATTCCATCTCTAAGATGCTTGTTTCAATATCTGGATTGATCTTTGTATCTTATAGACTTTATTTGCATTAATGGAGGTCTAAAACCTTCAGGTCATGTCACATACACATCCTCTCAATTATTCCTTTAAGGAATGCAATTTTAATCTTCATGTGCCATATCTCATTGTCACAACAAGCTGCAACAATAAGCATGTCAGTTGGTGAAGGGATTTCATCATGTTCAATGTTTAAACTGGTTTGAAAACCTTTTCAACCAATATGTCCTTTTATGTTATCCATTTTATTCTTCTACTTGAAGGTTCAAGCGTACCTTACGGGTTTTACCCCTCTAGGTGGTACCACCAAGGTCATACCTTGTTGGCACTCATGGATTCCGTTCTGGATGTAATGGCCTTAAGCCATTTCTCAGACTCTGGTCCCTTAATGGTTCTTAGTTAATTGTTGTCTCATCATCCTATGACCAACTCTTAACCTATCTGAGTTATAGGATTCTCAATCTTGTTATCTCAAACATATTCTACTAGAACTATGAGTTTTGTGTTATAGAAGGAAACTTTGAGATCCCACTAATTGTGATTCTCCTTGTCCTCATTGTACCTTCTTGTTGACCTCAAACTTTTTGAGTTCTATTTTACTCCCATTGATCTTTTGGAACTCAGATATCCTAGTAACAAACATTTTTGTTTACATATGGGATTAAAGGTAGTTTTCAACGAATTAACATTTATATGGCCGTGGATAAATCTATCAAGAAACTACTTTATTGTATAAGTTCCAATCCTTAAGAACATAATGGGACCTCTCCCATATCATATCTCATATCGTGTCTTGCAAACCATTTTGGAAGGTACATTATTTTAGTGTAAATCATGTGTATAAAAGGAAATCAAAAGATTAGATTAAATGATAATCATATCATGACTCATTAGGATGTGACTCCTTCTTTCTGATACATCATCATGTTTCTAGTGGATTTGATTGTGATACACTATCATAATCTCTCCATAAGTTCCTCAAACTATTGATGTAAAGTATTTTAACATTTGATCATATAAAAGTTTCTTAATACTTTTATCAAAGTTATACTTCATTTGAAGACTTCAAGAGATTCATGTTTGTATCTCACCAAATACAAACCCCATATCTACTGAGATCATAAGTAAATATAATGAAGTACAAATAACTACCTCAAGAATTTATTATAAAAGATCATCATACATCAATATGTATAAGCCCTTATATAATGCTTGCTCTCCCACTACACCTAGTGAGTTGTTGTTTTTTATGTTGCTCATATATAATACTTGGATATTTCTTATTGGTTCAATAACCAAAAGAGTCTAAATAAATGTCATCATGAATTCTAGAAATGCATTCCTCATATATGTGCTCTAGATGACAATGCTATAGATATTGATTGTTTGATTTATCAATTGTAATCCTTTAGGTATTTACGTTATAAACATGCATCTTTAGATCCTTTCATGTAAAGACTACAAGATATTTGGGGCATTTCCATACAATATCACATCTTTGAAATAGAACCATTAAGAACTCTTTATCCATTATCATCCTTATCCATACAAGATGCATAAAGTAAAATGTTTCTATTATTGGCATAATGAAATAGCAGTTCATTTAACTATATTACATGCCCAGTGGGCTCAGATAAATTCTTAATATAAATTGAAGTCACATCAACTATTGCTTCAAACAATCCATCCTTGCCCTTTTATAAAGGCTTACTTCTTATCAGATCATGCATATCAAACATATGTCAGATCTAAATCTAGTATCACATACCTAAGATGAAGAAGTATTTAAATTAATCTTGTAACGTATATACCTGAGGCTGAGTTCTCTATCCCCTCCTTATTCTTCTTTAGTTCCTCTAGGTAGATAAGGAAATGTCTCTTCTAGTGTACATGTTTGTGATAGTGGTGACAATTTCCTCCCTTATTTACTCCTCCCTTTATCTTGAGTGCAGAAGACTTGGGCTTCTAGCCAGCTTTAGAACTCTTCTTAGCTTTGCCTTTGACTTTGCCTTTGCCTTTAGACTTTCCCTTTGGTTTTTTGATCATCATCACAAACTTGGGCTTGTGTTTCTTCATTTGCACCTTAGTTGTTCTCAACGTGCCAAGTAACTTCGTCAACGGCTTGTCAAAGTCGTTCATATTGTAGTTCATGACAAAATGACTGTATGGTTCTGGAAGAGACTATAGAATCACATCAGTCACAAACTCTTGACCCAAGGGGAATCCCACTCTTGAAAGTTTCTCTACATACCAATGAGCTTGAGCACATTAGGACCTACTAGATCTCCTTCTACCATGTCACATTTGAACAAAGCCTTAGAGACATCAAATCTCTCATGTCTTGCCTGATCTTGGAACATGTTCTTAAGATGTGTGACCATCTCAATAACATCATGTTCTCATGTTATCTCTACAACTCATAGTTCATGGAGCACAACATTAGGCATTTGACATCGATGCCATCTTCAGTATGCTTCTTGTAAGCATCCATGTCAGCCTTAGGTGCATTGGGAAGAGGTTCTTCTAGATCTAGTGTCTCTAGGACATAGATCTTACACTCCCATTTGAGAACAATTCTCAACATCCTGAACCAATAATGGAAGTTATTCCCATTGAACTTGTCCTTCTTAAGGATGGATTGCAAATAAAATGTGTTGTGGTATGTTGCCGTTTGATTATACAAGAGAAATTTGCAATATTGTCAAAAACTCAATTTTGATTTGATTTGATTTGTATAATTTTATGATGTTCACTTAAGAATTTATTTAACTATCAATCTCATTATTTTGTTCAAATTATAACCCTCAATTATCAATTCAGAAGATTGTTGTGCACAAACTTCTAATGATCCAAGATCCAAAATAATTCAATTATTACCCGACCAACGTCAGCATTCATAATCAATCATAAAGGTAGGAAAAGTTTTCAAATTGCATCTTATGCAATTATTGGATAGATGGTATGTGCAACTCCTTTCCATAGTCATATGCATGCCTCTAGGTGCTTAATGTCATTAAGGACACCTAGTTAAGCCTAACCCAAAAGCCACCACGATAGAAATGTACCCCGCTTGACAGGCCCACATAACTACCATCACACTTCCATGAGATAGACAACACACCACCCTTGGGGTTCCCACACTTGGTCGATCAAGATTTGCATGTGTGTTGCTAATAGAAACCATCTTAGACTTAATATGTTCGATTGAGGGATTTATATATTAATATATATACATATACATATCCAATCACCACATAGTATATTATGTATCATATACATGCTATATCCCACAAACATAAACATGCAATATAAAACATTAGAGATGGTTATAGACATTCTAATGTAATTCTTTGGAGCCACAAGGAATTACAACAACCTAGGCCTACATCTCACACATGAACCTATTATTGGCATAGATATGTGCTAGAACCAATCCGGATTGATCGGTTCAACCCTTAAACCGGTTGGCTCACCTCTCGATCGGTCAGTTGGTTTGTCAGACAAATCATTTGGCCTCCTATCCAACCAATGTATGGACGCCTCCAAATGGTCAGTTGGGCCACCAATCGATCGGTTCATCTCCTGCGCCTGTCCTCCTAGGTCTTCCAAATGGCCGGCTTGTCCTGGAGATAGTTGCTCGTCTGGTGTTGACTGCCATCTTTGTCATATCAAGAAAAGAACTATCCTATTGCTATTAACTTATTACATAGTAATGAGAAACCTCGAGTTACATTTGAGGGGAGCAGAGGAAAGAAAGAGTAATACTTTTACATTGGGAATAAGAAGGTAGAGGCTCGATATGAAAATTGATATAAAACATGAATAAACAAACCATCCAACAACACACATATATTTGGGTTATTGGCCATAACCATGCTGCACACCCACCATCAAAACCTATTTTAGGGCGACACCTATAAATTGCATATATATATATATATATATATATATATATAAGTTGAGAATCATTTTTGGTCTTTGATTGGATATGCACATTAATCATTTTAAATATTCATATCATATGCAATAAATAAAAGGAAAAAAATCCCATCATATCGATTAAATCCCAAAACATAGTAAATTGACATAGCTTTGATACCACTGTTAGGAGATATGTCATTAGATAGGCAGTGGAAACCAAAAAATTATCTTCCATATAACGGAAGATCGTGTCAAAAACTATGTAATGGAAAGGATGGTTTACGAGATCATACCTGGTTCTGGAGCAAGTCCACCAACTATTCCCTCGATGCAATATGCAGTGTTCTTCAAGTCACACTCAAACATGTCTACAAAAACTCGTGGTTGATCACCATAGACAACAACTTGACATTGTCCTCCTAGTGGGAAAATCTCCTCACCTCTATAGTAGTCTACACAGACCACCAAAAACTCATGTTGTTCTAGTAGATTAACCAAGAAGGAGTTGTCTCTCTCTGTTGGTGTACTAGCACCAACTTGCTCTCCCATAATTGTTCTCCCTTTCTATCCCTCCCTTTAGTGGGCATGACCTACTTGGATTCTATCGGTTACCACAACCAGAGAAGACAAACAACTGTCAGAGGCAATTGAGTTGTGTTCTGAGAAGCCCCCAATAGCCCTCTATTTATAGGAGGGTCAAGGTCAAGGTTCCCAATTTGAGTGGGAGTGGAGGTACCGGAATTTCATGAATTTTCGCAATCTGATAGTGACAAAATGGTCTATTCATAGGTGAACCAATCTTTTGGCATGTGAGCCAATTGATTCAACCATTGAATTGGTCATTTCATCATGTTTCTCAATCACAATTTTATTGGCAATTAATATCTAATTTAATAAACAACATGACATCAACACAAATCCTTGAATCAATTGAATTTATCCACCAACTGCTCGATTCACAACCCGAGCCGATCGGTTCACTTCCTGAAATGGTCAGTTCATTGTACAGAATTGCCAAAGTTGGTTCAATTGACATGACATACTGAAATAGTCAGTTCATAGTTCACTCAGTCAATATTCAACCAATGTTTTTTAAATTGAATACCTAAATATTTAGTAATCATGCTTAAACCATATTCATGAATGAACTCCTATTCCATGTGTATTCTATGTGTGTGACCCTATAGGTTCCAAGTTACATTGATATTGTATGCACATAACCCATTTATGACATCACAAGAAAAGAGCGACATCTAGTAACACATCATTGCTACCCAAGTAATTGGAAAGATGGAGAACAACTTCAACCTACAATATGTGATTGATGTTACACTAATTATATAATTCCTTTGTCTCTGATATCTAAATTTAACTCGAGGCATGAAATCATCATCCTTTCAATGTTCAATCAATGTTCCTTGAACCGGAGTAGACTGTTTGAGATGTATGTGACCTGAATATTATATATTGATTCACATGTGCATGCACATGATTTTTCAGTCTCACTTATTCAAGTGGCCAAGATATCAAAATCCTGTAGGAGGGAAAAATCCCATCCACATCACTCACACTCATCCCCATGTGTCACAGTGAATCCGATCACCACCTTTATGGCAACCCTTATTCAAGGTCATAGTGGATGATGTCAAAATACAATGAACGACATGTGATACATGTAGTGATCTCAGGTCGAAGAACCACAATCACCACCTTCACTATGAGAGATGACTATGATAACCAATTATGGTTTCCATGTGTCACTCTCAAGGTGGTATGTCTGATGACTATTCTCCAACAAGTATCTATGTGCTTGGTTTGATATTGCATATCATTACTGATGAGATTCCATCATCAACCAACACACACTCTAGTCTTATGTATTATTGCTGTCTACTAGCCTTCTACAATAACATCCAACTAGGGGAATAACAAGAATGTATATACTCTTGACATCCATATGATCTCATTGTTCAGGTCATCAACCCAAAGACATACATCATTAAGTGATGTCATTCTATAGACATTCATTATTTTTATCATTATCTCATAACCGAATGAAATATAATAATTTGGAAGATTGCCTTTATTATTAATCAAATCCTTTATAAGATGTGCCAACACAATCATCATATGATTTGATCTCAAGGCATACATACCAACAATCATTACATTGTTGTGTTTTATGATTGTTTGTATTTCTTTTAAAGTTAGGTACTTGAAAATAACTATGGTTTTATCTAACATTTGCACTTTAATTTGATAGGAGTCCTGTTTTGGAAAATATGTATTTACACATCAACAAAATGTGTTTCTCAAATAGTGTTCCTTATTTCATTCTAATATTGGCTCTAAGTTTGGGAGTTATCACGCCTGAAGTCATGTACACTATTCTTGGTGTCTATTGAACATTACTTATTTTATGCATATGATGTTTCCATAGTATATGCCCACGTTTTTTAGTTTTTTTTTTCAAGTTATACTTCTTGTAACGACATAGTTTCTTAATGTGAATTCTAGCTTACTCGAGTCATGGTAAACTTGTTCATGTTTTTTATGCAACATACATTAATAGTGCCATAACTTTACTCAAGTTTTCATTAATACAATGACCCATGGAGAGTTTTTCTATAAATTGATCCATGTAGTTTTGTGTTGATCTAATAATACAAAAGAGGATAATTTTGATGGTTATTCAAAAAATCTCGCTAATTTCCATCTAGGTTTTATAGCTTTTGTACGATGATATAATTTGGATTTGTTTAGATGGCGTTAGTTATTTTCTTTGTATTAATATTTCATGCTTTAATACTATGTTTCTATTTCATTTTATATTTAATCTAAAATCGTGGCATAGTTATATTTTTCATATTAATTTATCTTTCCAATAACAACATATTTATGATGATAGAGTGTGAGATTTTTCCTTTTATTTGGTCCTTTTTGACTGGAACTACAATTCTCCCTACTTAGCCTCCATCCAAGCCTTACCCTCCTCAAATATATACAAGAGGAACATTTGTCAAATGGATGAATGACACTCATCATAAAATGTGTTCATCATTATTAGGTCTTATTTGAGTAAGCTTTTGTTGGAGTTAGGATGTTGTTGACATACTTCCAATCTCTTTGTTGATTCCTTGTCTTTTTACATGCATTTCAACTTATGGGGAACTTACATTTGGGAATTTCTCATCTCATATTTCTCCTTGATGGTCCTCCGCTAGAACCCTCCATTGCATAAAAAGGTACACCATCATAATACACAACATGCATGGAAGTTTTGAAGGGAAACTTATTAAGAGGATATAGGAATTTGGTAACCAGTGGGGCTTGATAGGGGAGACACTCCTTACGGAATAATAGAAAACCATCTAAAGGCCAACATGATTACAATTTTTCACAAATTAAAGATGATCTAAAATGGAGGTATTAATGTATCAAATACCAAAAGTATAATAGCAGAAGATAAACTCTAACTATTACAATTATTACTTGTATTATAGTTTTATCACCACATAGGGTGAATAATAAAAACTAAAGAAAATTAAACTATATCTGATATATCGTAGATGGAAACTTGGCTACTCCAATCTATCTCCAAGCAAAAAGTCTACTCCTATGCAGGAAGTAGATCAGGGTCACCTATGACAAGATCTTCTCCACCTGAGGGGTTGAGAACACCTCCATAAGAGAAGACAAGGTAAAAACTTATCAACAAAATTTGATATTTGTTTAAAATAGATATTGGGCAATATATAAGAATAAAATACATTAAAAATAAGGTAAACATGGTTTGTCTTAGATCTAGCTCCCCTAGGATAGATCTAAGCCTTCTTGCCCATCTTCTTGCTATGTACATGTAAGATCTTCTCTTCTAACCTTTTTTCTTGCTATAGTGCCCTTCTATTCTCCTCCATGGACAAAACATCTTGTGCTTCTAGTTGGAAACTCATGCATATGATTAAAGAATCCTCTTTTCTTCTCTATTTGCTCTAGATACACCTTGTTCTAGGAGAAAGGATTTTCTCAAAGCTTTTGTAATATTAAGCTATAGTCTTGCTCCTCTTGTCATGGATCCTTGCTGTTTGGATGTTTTTATTCACCCTTGGGGTGAGTGATATAACCTTCGATGCATTTCTTGCCTACTTATTACATGAATAACACTAAATTTGCTCTTAAAACCATTGATATGCTAAAGATGATAGCTTATGGATTGTTTGGTATAAATTATGTAGAGATACAAACCGTTGTGTTCCTTAACCCCAAAACATATTTTTTATTGTCTAGTGAGTAGTTCCTTTAACCATGCAAGAACTAAAATTCGAAATACAAGTGTAAATATTCTTAAATATGTCATTTTTATGATGTTTCTAACCTATAATATGGGAAATATAACTATATACCATTTCTTATTGTTTTGGGAAAGTGCTATAATAAGTTTAAGGCCTTTTCCTAGCTTTTTGGCTGATGAACTTTTGGCTGGAAAAAACCCTAATAGTAAGGGTAGCTCATATATGCTAGCATAACTTTTGTATTCGTCGAAATTTAAAACTAAAATTACAGGTGTTATTTTGTTTACTTCTTACAATACTATATGCAAAATTTCAAATGCTTATTGACATTTCAATAAGGAGTTACCACTTTTATGGTTTTAATGACAATTTTGGGCTTTCGTGTGTCCTAAACAGTGGTTTGGTCCCTTTTATAGAAAAAATGGTAGATATACCATGATTTAATGTCATGGAAATGTTTAATACATGTCATAACTTGTGAAGTTGTAATGTATTCTTTATTTCTCAAACACATCTAGATTTCTTGTATGTAACTTGATTTGTGGTGTCCAACAATGTAAGTAACTGGCTTAATTAATCAAGTGAAACTTAATTATGTGGTTCCTTGTAACAGAGGAATAGTGAATTCTCTAAAACATCGTGCCCATGGTGTGAGGAATCTTAGCACGCACCAGCCTTAGAACTATCTCACTATCATGACTTGTTGAATAGTGATGTGAGTAATCCTTGTAAGGAGTTTGTAGTTGTATATTGTGGACTATATGTGTGTGTAGGGAGAGTATACCTCTATCATCCATATACTGAGGTTTTAGAGAGAGACGAAGACCGTGTCTCACAATTTTTGAGAATAGAGAATGGTTGCAGTCATATATCAGATTTGAAAATTTATGCTCTAGTTTTAGTGCCATGGCCTATGTACTGAGGATAGATCAAGTTCTCAATAGGGTGGTCGTTGTGCCTCTACTTGTAGGTTGGGTCATTGTGCCACTATAGTTTGTTACTTGTACTAATCAAGGGGAAGAAATCTTTAGGATTATGATCATCCTAGATCTTATATGGGGTTGATTGCAACTTCATAGTGGTCAAGTAGTATTTTGAGCGTACACCTCAACTACGCAGGGCTTAATAATATATATAATTCAATTGTGTATTATACCTATTAGAGTTGTTTAGAAAATCACATTATTTGACGACTATTGCTTTGCTTTCCTGCTAGTATCATATGTGATTTAATGTTGTATAGATTCATCTACTTGTATCTACACATCTATTTTTATTCCATGAATGTATTGAATTTAACTAGTTCTTCTACATGTTTAATTATCTGCTTTAACTATTTTGATTACATAACCCTCTAGTAAGCATTAAATGTTTCAGATGTTATAGCATATCACTGGGACTTGGCTCACCTTGTGGGTTTCCACATATTTAGGTGATCAACAACACGGTTAGACCTTTGGTGGTGAAGAGCCTCAATTCAGATATCAATAGAGCTGAGAGGTTGGAAGGTCATGGTTAGAGTCCTAGAATCATCCATGTACTTTCATGTCTGGGTAGGGGGATTTGTATATGTTGTATATCCACTCGAGATTCTATTTGTATGCCACAAACACTATAGATGTTGTAATTATCTACAAAAAATCCTTTGTATATAGGATATGGTTGAGGCCATGGGCACTCATAGAAAGTTACATGTTATAAATATACATGATGTTTGGACATTTGTGCAAATATTCCTATGGAATGTTGAAATTTTTATTTAGTTTTAATTATATACCTATTTAGTAATGTAGTTTATTGATGTTAATAATTATTTTAGTTTTGAGTAATCTCATTTTATGTGGTGGGTTGTCACACTATCTACTTGATAGGTGAGATCCACATCATTCTCATTCCTTCTTTCCTAATCTTAATGACCATACCACGTCATGGATTAACTCAAAAGACATGAAGAAACCACCTAAACTAGAGCATCATAACAAGGGACATGTTTGTATTATAAAGGACCACCCACAACCTCCCTTTCAACCTAAGTGAGATTCTGAGACACAACTTGACTCGTCCAGATACAACTCTGCCATTCACCAAAACAAGATGCAACGATCTGACACCACCATTCCTATCATCACACTCCAAAGCAACAACCCATTCAAATTGGGCCATTCCTCAAATAACAGCAACAACCTCTACAATCCTATCCCCACAATATATATTTCATCACAGAGCAAAGAATTCAAAGATATGGTGGAGGTTCTTAAATCAAATATCATAGAGGAACTCAACAAAAACAAACCTCAATCTACACCACTATAACAAGAGAAAAAGGACAGACCACACTATCCACCACATATTGATTTGGAAAGCACAACAGAGGGGAAAAAAAGAAAAACTTCTTTGTTGTTAATGATATAGGTAAAGATGACACTCAGATTAACCATGATTTAGATGATTCCTTTTTAGATTTTGATGATATCAATTATATCACGTCTTGGGAAAATGCTATAAAATTTTCTTCTTTAATTGTTATATTTGGTATCAATTTTGATTCTCTTTTAGATACCAACATAGAACTCATTGAACTTGAAAAGGATTTGAGATGGAACAACCACAAACCATGTACGTTATCTATGGAACAAATTATCAATTCAACATTACATAACTCAAACTCTAATTTTATGTTTTTATCTCTCCTATAACTTTTACCTACTATAAATTATGGTCATTTCTACATGGATTGTTTGTGGTGTATTTAGTGCAAATAGACGTAGGCATATCATGAATTACTATAGGTAACTAAATAAATTTGATCACGATACATGAACCTAAGACACAACTAACCTCCTTGTAACTACACACAACGGGAGGGAAATACATTAAGAATGACTACAAATACCTGTCATTGGACTTAGTGGTGGGGTTATCAATTCTTGGGGCCCACACTCTATCAGATGCATCAACCATCATATAGACAATTATAGTATCACCATTCACTTCAAAAACTTATAGGATGATCTATATTGGCACTACCTTGGTCTTTCTGGTGATCCTAGCCACAACAAAGAACACTTAGCAACTGAACTTCACCAACTAGACGATTCCTACACCACAAGTTCTTGGTTGGTTGGTGGTGATTTCAATCTCTCCATAAATGATCAAGAGAGATACATACCAAACAATAAATTTTCTTATTCTCATCATCAGGATGATAGAGATTTTAATCATTTATATAAGAAAACCTACTCATCAACCTTTCACCTAATATTGCAAATTTTATGTGGAACCTATAGTCAAATATGGACGAAACTGGATCAAATCCTTTATTTGTAGTGTTGGGACACCATGTAGCCTCTCATAAGTTCTATCACATCATAGACCCATATAAAATCACTTCCATATAGTCCTCAACATTACAATCACCACATGGGGTCAAAAACCTTTCCATTTTGAGATTTTTTGACCAAACCTCATGCATACATTGACTTTGTTACTCTGGAACATTCACCCTGATGATGACTCTCCTAGGTTACAACATTTTAAGTGGAATAACAAAACTATACGAACATAGACAAAAAGAGTATAGAGGTACAAGATCGACTATTCTATGCACAAAGAGTTCCCTTGACTGACCCACCCCACATACAAGTAAGGGCTAAGTGGGAATACTTAGACTCTATAAATGCCATAATGTGGAATCAACGTGCAAAGTGAAAAACTACTAGAGGGGGGTGAATAGAGTTTTTGAATTATTTTAACAATTTATTTAATTCAAACAACCACAATTGAAATTAGAAGAAAGAGACAGGTGTTTAGAGTGGTTCCAACTATAGCAAATACTATAGTTGTCAGTCCACTACCCGGTTGCTTACCCAACCGGGATTTGAAAGTATTTGTTTTATTACCTCTCGAGGATTTATACAAAATACAATACTTTCCTTTACACCCTTTGAACAGCCTTCACCCTGAAGTAGGTGCACCAACTTTGAGGTAGCCTTCTATGAAGTAACTCCAAGCTCCCCCTTGAAGTAGCCTTCCTCTCTAGAAGTAACCTCCCGTTGCACCAGCCTTCTGAAGTAGCTCAAAGTCTCCTTCTTCACCAAGAAGATCTTTAACCTCTCCAATCCGCAGCCTCCAACCTAGGAGTAGAAAGGAGAGTACAAACAATAATAGGGAACAAGAAAGAAAACAAAAATTACAACTTATCCTTTGTAGCCCAAGGCTTGATTTGCCTAGATCAAGCGTATAGATCTCCTAACCAAGTATGTGAACTTGTGATTGCAGTGGGTAGGAGATACTAGCCTATAGGACACGAATTATGAGCTAAGGAATGAAATGGCCAATTGTCACAATGCTCAAATTTCTCACAAACAGATTGCACAAAGTATGCTCAAAGGTTTCTCAAGTGTAGCAAGTGTAAACAAGTGTATTTAGGTGTCCTATGGCTTGTCCTATTTATAGGAATGGCCTAAGGATGCTTAAGGACGTTTTAGACAACTTCTAGGGGTTTCTAAGTGCTTAACTAGCCGTTAGGTACAAAGTTGTTGCTTTAACAACGGCTAATTAATTAATTCTGCAGTTGCTGTCAGAGACCATCTCGGTCGACAAATGGTCAACCGAGACACCTACTCGGTCGAACTTTTGTCGACCGACAGGCTCTCTGGAACAAGTGATTTGCAACGTCTTTCTCCAACTGCCAACTAACTTGTCTGTTGTGTCTAACGGCTACTTTGGATCTTTCTCGGTCGAGAAGATTGTCGACCGAGAGTGTCTCGGTCGAGGAGTTTGTCGACCGAGATTGATCCTGTTTCAAGGTTTCAATTTAGGCACTAATTATGTGTGTGAGTGTGCATAAGTAATCCTATTTGAATGGGATGACTTGTCTAACTGTGGTGTTTAGCTAGGGAAAATCTAACGCTTGATTTACATGCAATTCTAAGTACTTGTACATTATATTTTTGTACAAGTTTTTACAACAGTGATTACATTGCATGAAAATATAAATATGTAAGCTTGTAGATTTTCCCTTGTTGCTTTGTCATCCTGCACAATCAAGTAGCTCGTTAGATTAATAAGAATGAAATGTTTGTCATAATCAAAACAAAGGGATTTATAGATGTCCATTTAGCCAACAATCTCCCCCTTTTTGAAGATGACAAACATTTCCAAAATATAAATAAAGGAAATATAAAACATATGAGTTTCATACCTTTAGATTACCTTTTGTAGATTTTTCTCTTGTGTATAAAATGTGTGCTTATTATTCCCCATGAATTATGGAACATGAAATCCATATCATTTGGGAATATAGCAACTTTCAATGTAAAGCCAAGAGTTTATTTATGAAACTCATTAATTGAGTTTTACATAATTACTAATTTTTAGTTTTATATTTATCTCTCCCCCTTTGTCATTTCAAAAAGATAACCATTTAAGAATTAAAAACTCCCCCTTAATTAGATATCCCATCAAATCTAATGAAAAAGATGTCCATTTAAAAGCCAAAAATGTAAATAAGAGTTTTTGTTTAAGTAGCACAAATATCAAAGAAAACATCTTCCAAAGGAGTGATAAGCAATTGCTTCCTAATATTGTTAAATTGATCTAGTGGAAGCGGTTTTGTAAAAATATCAGCCAATTGATCTTCCGTATCAACATGATGAAGGGAAACATGATTTTTGGAGATGTGATCCCTTAAAAAGTGATGACGGATTTCAATATGTTTAGCTCGGCTGTGTAAAATAGGATTGTGTGCTAAGTTTATGGCGCTCGTGTTGTCACAAAAAATAGGCGTAGATGAAAGATTAAAACCGTAATCACTTAACACTTGTTGCATATAAAACACTTGAGCACAACAAGACCCGGCTGCCATATATTCAACTTCAGTTGTAGATAGGGCAACCGTATTTTGTTTCTTGCTAAACCAAGATACTAAGGCTCTCCCTAATAAGAAACAACCACCACTAGTACTCTTGTGATCAAGTCGACAACCAACATAATCCGCATCAGTATTAGCTTTGAAATCCAAGGATTGTCCTTTTGGATACCATAAACCAAAGCAAGTAGTGTCGGCTAGGTAACGAAGAATTCGTTTAACTGCTAGAAAATGAGAATGCATAGGTTGTGATTGAAATCGAGCACAAAGACCAACGGAAAACATAATGTCCGGTCTCGAAGCCGTTAAGTAAAGCAAACTACCAATCATGGCTCTATATAAGGAATCATCAATAGGTTCCCCATTTTCATCCTTATCAATTTTGATAGAAGTAGCCATAGGAGTAGTAGTATGTTTGCACTGATCCATCCCAAAACGTTTTAAGAGTTCTTTAGTATATTTTTCTTGGCTTATGAATATTCCGGCAGGTGTTTGCTTAATTTGAAAACCAAGAAAGAAAGTTAGTTCACCCATGAGGCTCATTTCAAATTCTTTTTGCATAATATCACTAAATTGTGTGCACAATGAATCATTAGAAGCTCCAAAAATAATGTCATCAACATATATTTGCACAACTAAGAAATCAGATGTATATGTTTTGAAAAATAAAGTAGAATCTGAATTTCCAATAGAAAAACCATTATCAAAAAGATATGTCTTGAGCCTTTCATACCAATTTCTAGGTGCTTGTTTTAAACCATAAAGTGCTTTCTTAAGTTTATAAACATAGTCACCTTTTTCTGGAATTTCAAAACCAGGTGGTTGGGCAACATAAACTTCTTCTTGAATAATGCCATTTAGAAAAGCACTTTTGACATCCATTTGATAGAGTTTGATGTTTTTATGGGCAGCAATAGCTAGTAACATTCTAATGGCTTCAAGTCTAGCTACGGGTGCATATGTTTCATCAAAATCTATTCCTTCTTGTTGATTATATCCTTGTGCTACTAACCGAGCTTTATTCCTGATGACTTCTCCTGCCTCATTGAGCTTATTCCTAAAAACCCATTTAGTTCCTATGACGGTTTTATCATGTGGTTTAGGAACTAAATCCCATACATCATTTTTAGTGAATTGATTCAACTCTTCTTGCATGGCTATTATCCAATAATCATCCTTAAGAGCTTCAGATATCTTCTTAGGTTCAATGATAGAAACAAAAGCCATGTTTGCAACATCTTTGAAGGAAGACCGAGTTTTGACTTTATCATTTGGATCTCCAATAATTAGTTCTTGGGGATGATCTTTAATAAGCCTAGGTGTAGGTTGTGGTTCAACTTGGTGATTATTTGTAGTACTTTTCTCATTATTATTTGGTATGGTTAGATTTTCGAATTGATTTGTGAGATCTATGATTTCTAGATTTTCAGATTTGGATTCTTCATGAAAAGAAACATGAATAGATTCCTCAACTTTTCTAGATATAGTGTTATATACTCTAAAAGCTTTGCTAGAGGTGGAATATCCCAAAAAGAATGCTTTGTGTGATTTTGAGTCAAACTTATCTCTATCATCTTTGATATTTAAGATATAGCATGTGGAGCCAAAGGTATGAAAATAGTCAACTCTAGGTTTCTTAGAATATATTAGTTCATATGGAGTTTTCTTTAAATGAGAGTGAACAGTTACTCTATTTAGCACATAGCATGCAGTGTTTACAGCTTCATCCCAAAAGGTTTTGGGTGTGTTATGTTCAAGCATCATAGTTCTAGCCATTTCTTGTAGTGATCGATTTTTCCTTTCAACTATACCATTTTGCTGTGGGGTGCGTGGAGCAGAAAAATTATGAGTGTATCCTTGAGATGTACAAAACTCTTCAAATGTATGATTTTCAAATTCCCCACCATGATCACTTCGAATGGTACATATTTTATTTTGTAAGAGATTTTCAATCTTGGAACAAAATTGCATAAAAACATGAATAGCATCATCTTTAGTTGCAATAAAATGTACCCATGTATATCTACTATAATCATCAACAATAACAAAACAGTATCTCTTACCATCGATTGATTGTGTCCTCATTGGTCCAAATAAATCCATATGAATTAATTCTAATGATCTACTGGTGCTAAGTACATGTTTTGATTTGAAAGATGTTTTGGTTTGCTTTCCCATTGTGCATGGTTCACAGTTTTCAACTTGATCAAAAGATAAAGTAGGCAATCCACGAACAAGATCATATTTCACTAACTTTTTGATAACATGTGAACTAGCATGTCCTAGCTTTTTATGCCATATTTGTAAGGTATTGTCATTTGCAAGCAAGCATTTTCCCACTACTGATTTCATAGAGTTAGGTTTAAGAATATAAAGATTTCCAACTCTATTTCCTTCATAAACAACATTTGTAGTATTTTCTATTAATAACTTGCAGCAGGTTTTGTTAAATAACACATCATAACCACTATCACATAATTGACTAACACTTATCAAGTTATGGTGCAAACCATCAACAAGTAGAACATTCTTAATTTCGAGGTTTGTACCAACATTACCTATTCCAACGATTTTGCCCTTACCATTGTCTCCAAAGGTGACTGTTCCACTTTTCTTTTCTTCAAAGGTTTGGAATGCATCCTTGTTTCCGGTCATATGTTTGGAACATCCACTGTCAACCACCCATTCCTGCATTAAAATGTAGATTTTGGTACCCATGTGATGGTCCGATATGGTTAGAATCATTTAAATACAGATTTGTATCAAAGTTCTGAATCAGAAGTCCAGTCGGTCGACAATTGTTCGACCGACATATGTCTCGGTCGACAATTTGTCGATCGAGAAGATTACTGTAATACAAAACCAGAAAACACAGAAATATAGCTCGGTTGAACAATTTTCGACCGAAATAATTGCTGTAAATTTTGATATGTTACAGACATTCGGTCGGTCAACAATACTTCGACCGACTAAGTTTCTGTTTTAGTACAATAATGCAGAAAATTACCAATGAGCATAAAATCTTTTGTTTAGTTGAGATAAGACAGTATAAATAGCAAGATGGAGCTTTTTGGTCATATCTCAACTAAATTCTATTTGACTCTACTAAGTTTGAGGTTTTGGGACCCAAACTAATTCGGAATCCTTTGTTTTATAAGGGCATGAAAAGGAATAGTGTCCAAGACGTAAACAAAAATGGCAGGTAATAGAGTCAACTTCATTTCTCTTTCTAGCCATTGTGTTCTTGGGTACAAACCTAGTTTGAGTTCTTTTAGGTTGATTTTTCTTTGGAGCATATCCCAAACCTTTTCTTCCGTTGAAAACAGTACCAATGCTTAGAATGTTATCAAGTATATCTTTTCTTCTTAACTCATGAAGTTCTCTTTGCAGCTGAGCAATATCATTCATTTTCTTGTGTAAATCTTTTCTTGCTTGTTCTAAATCAGATAGCAATGAATCTCTTTCTTTTATAACATTATCATAGTCTAGATGGTTACACAAAATAGGTTGAGTCTGAAAATCTTTTAGTTTAGCTAACAAGTCAGTCTTTTCTTTAGAAAGGAGATCAACATTTGTTTCTAGAGTGAGTAGCTTTCTAGTGCAATCATCTAAAGCTGTTTTTAAAGATAAATTCTCAAGATCAATGTTATTCTTTTTAGAAGAAAGATTATCTAATTTAGCAATTTTCTCATCATTTGATTTTATAACCTTCTTTAGTTTCTTCTTGACATCAACATACTTATCATGAATTTCTTGTAGACTAGTGACTAACTCTTCTTTAGAAAGATCAAGTAGGCTTACCTCTTGAGAGTTTTCATCATCTTCTCTTGCCATTAGACAATCCACGGTTTCTTCTCCGCTTTCACTGTCACTTGATTCGTCCCATGCAGCTTTATAGGCTTTTTCTCCCTTCTTCTTGTGTGAGCTTTTCTTTCCTTTCTTTGCTTTAGGACATTCATTCTTGAAATGCCCTTTCTTTCCACATTCAAAGCACCTAGGAGGGGTAGAAAAAGAGCTGGAAATTTTGTTAGATTTAAATCTTTTGTATTTCTTACCATTTACTATCAAGGCTTCTTCTCCCTCTTCTTCATTTGACTCCTCACTTTCTTGTGTGACAGCTTTTGAAGCTTTTAGAGCCACATCCTTCTTCTTTCCTTGCTGAAGTTCACGTGCTCTTCTTTCTTCCTCTTCTAGAGTTGCTTCATGAGCTTCTAAGTTGCCAATAAGTTGCTCCATTTTCAGTTGAGTGAGGTCGTTTGCTTCTTCAATGGCTGTCACCTTTGGCTTATATTTTGGAGGAAGTGAACGAAGGATCTTTGATACCTGATCTTCTTCAGGAATAGGTTTTCCTAAAGCACTTAAACCATTAACAATAGTAGAGAATTTTGCAAACATTTCACTAATTGATTCATTAGTATCCATACGAAAGTGTTCAAATTTTTGTTTAAACATGCTAATCTTGGAATTTTTGACTTGGACTGTACCTTCATAGGTTATGGACAGTCTATGCCAAATATCATATGCTGTGTCACAATTAGATATTCTATTAAATTCTCCTACCGAAATAGAACAATATAAAATGCTTACAGCTTTTGCATTCATTTGGGCCAGCTTTACCGTGTTTGCATCCCATTCCGCAAATTCATTTTGAGGAAGCACATATGGAGTAGACACCATTCTCCATAAATCCCAGTTGATGCCTTGGAAGTAGAATTGCATCCTTCTCTTCCAATATTGGTAGTTTGTTCCATCGAACGCTGGGGGCCTAGCAACAAGTGTCCCTTCAATGTTGAGGTTGTTGAGTACTCCGTCACCCATTTCTTCAAGACCTTGTTAGGGTTCCTTGAAGCCTTGCTCTGATACCAATTGAAAAACTACTAGAGGGGGGTGAATAGAGTTTTTGAATTATTTTAACAATTTATTTAATTCAAACAACCACAATTGAAATTAGAAGAAAGAGACAGGTGTTTAGAGTGGTTCCAACTATAGAAAATACTATAGTTGTCAGTCCACTACCCGGTTGCTTACCCAACCAGGATTTGAAAGTATTTATTTTATTACCTCTCGAGGATTTATATAAAATACAATACTTTCCTTTACACCCTTTGAACAGCCTTCACCCTGAAGTAGGTGCACCAACTTTGAGGTAGCCTTCTATGAAGTAACTCCAAGCTCCCCCTTGAAGTAGCCTTCCTCTCTAGAAGTAACCTCCCATTGCACCAGCCTTCTGAAGTAGCTCAAAGTCTCCTTCTTCGCCAAGAAGATCTTTAACCTCTCCAATCCGCAGCCTCCAACCTAGGAGTAGCAAGGAGAGTACAAACAATAATAGGGAACAAGAAAGAAAACCGAAATTACAACTTATCCTTTGTAGCCCAAGGCTTGATTTGCCTAGATCAAGTGTATAGATCTCCTAACCAAGTATGTGAACTTGTGATTGCAGTGGGTAGGAGATACTAGCCTATAGGACACTAATTATGAGCTAAGGAATGAAATGGCCAATTGTCACAATGCTCAAATTTCTCACAAACAGATTGCACAAAGTATGCTCAAAGGTTTCTCAAGTGTAGCAAGTGTAAACAAGTGTATTTAGGTGTCCTATGGCTTGTGCTATTTATAGGAATGGCCTAAGGATGCTTAAGGACGTTCTAGACAACTTCTAGGGGTTTCTAAGTGCTTAACTAGCCGTTAGGTACAAAGTTGTTACTTTAACAACGGCTAATTAATTAATTCTGCAGTTGCTGTCAGAGACCATCTCGGTCGACAAATGGTCAACCGAGACACCTACTCGGTCGAACTTTTGTCGACCGACAGGCTCTCTGGAACAAGTGATTTGCAACGTCTTTCTCCAACTGCCAACTAACTTGTCTGTTGTGTCTAACGGCTACTTTGGATCTTTCTCGGTCGAGAAGATTGTCGACCGAGAGTGTCTCGGTCGAGGAGTTTGTCGACCGAGATTGATCCTATTTCAAGGTTTCAATTTAGGCACTAATTATGTGTGTGAGTGTGCATAAGTAATCCTATTTGAATGGGATGACTTGTCTAACTGTGGTGTTTAGCTAGGGAAAATCTAACGCTTGATTTACATGCAATTCTAAGTACTTGTACATTATATTTTTGTACAAGTTTTTACAACAGTGATTACATTGCATGAAAATATAAATATGTAAGCTTGTAGATTTTCCCTTGTTGCTTTGTCATCCTGCACACTCAAGTAGCTCGTTAGATTAATAAGAATGAAATGTTTGTCATAATCAAAACAAAGGGATTTATAGATGTCCATTTAGCCAACACAAAGATATGCAGAGAAAAAAATTGAATTATTCCACTCTATCTGCAACCAACATAAGTGGAATTCTCTCAATGATATCCTTTTAATATATGGGGTGCACACAACCAATAAGAAACTCATTATATGGTTTTTACTCATGCTTCCAGTATTTATTCAACCATGGCAAGGCATTCTCGACCGACATGCATTTACTTTGGAATATTTTCTTCCCAAACAAAATTAGAAATGTTATAACCCTACTTGTCCCCTTCACAGAATTATGTATGCAATGTTGCAACCCAATTCGTACACCCATTATCACCCTATCTCTTGATCATTTCTACCTTCATTCTAGCATGTATTATCTCCATAACATCTACAACTAACCTGAGTGCATGTCCTTTACTCACTATTGAACAAATTATACTAATGTCAATGACACCACCATTTTCCTAAAACTAGAAGCCACACATATCATCCAACATCATATGTATTCTAGGCATCTTCTCATATCCACAAATCTTCTATTGTGGGTACATGCATGGGCAATGAGCTACTAGATAGATACACATATTTGATCATATGCCAAAGGAGACCCTCCCCATCAAAACATCTAGGTTTACCTCTTTTCCCTGATATTTTTCCTTCATCCTACTAGAATCAGATTATCACAAAAATGGAGGAATCTTACTCTCTGGAAAATGCATCAAACCAGTCTTACTTGTCGTCTAACTTTGCTCAATCTCTCCCCACTTGTCACATATTATCTTAGCTACATACCTTTACCCTCTAAGGTACTTAGAAAGTTAGATAAAACTAAGAATATATGTAATGATCCCACCCCTTAGCAACCCACAATTAAGGAAGGCCAAGAAGCTAGAACGTTCTTCTAAAATAGGATCATATGGTTTTGCAAATAATAAAAAATAAATAATAAATTCTACCACAAGTAAGCTTAAAATAGGATAAAATTTTCATTTCACATACCTTTCAAAATATAGGAATTGAGGAACTTTACCCTAGATAGGTATCTGTCTACAATCCTCCAATCTTTATTTAACTTTATTCTTTCAATGTCACTTTAAATGATTATCCACTTTCTAATAAGCATATAACTTCATGTGACCTAAAACACCGACAAACAAAACATCGATTAGCATAATGAATTACCCAAAAGCTTGCATCTATTTGTAACAATATATTACAACCAAATTATTTCTTAACAGATCAAACTTTACATCTTAAACATAACTAATTAATCTTAACATATCCTAGCCTTTGTGCTTTCTCTGTAGTGTACATGGATACTACCTTTCTCACATGGTAGATCCCAAATAACCCCTTTTGATCCTACCCTACAGGTAGACCAAGACATAGGGCTGTGTAGTCGTACGATCCTACCCAAAGGTAGACCAAACATCAACTCACGATAAACCGATGATCCTACCCCAAGGGTAGACCATTAGCTAGGTCATCCATCTCTCACAAGTACTCAAAGAAATAGAGAAGGACTAGGATATGAGCTAGTTATGCATATATATATATTTATGGTGATAGCCATTGTCACTTTATAGTTGCATGAAATAAAAGTCAACCAAGCAGTTAATTTCAAGCAATCGATAAAACCTCAGAAATCACCATGAAACTGAAGCGATTATCCATAAGCATAACCACATTCCTGATTTGAAGTCTAAAAAATATGCAAGATATCCAATCCAATCAAGAAGTCCAATCAACCAAGCCAAGCAACCAATCAAGCAAATCTTGATCCTGAAAAGCATGTGTAATATCTAATTGTTACAATATCATCCAAACATCTTTTATTGACTTTGGATTCCATTTTAAGGTTTCTAAGTCCAATTAGTGTTTCCTTAGACTTTCTTGGTTCTATTTTCCAATTTTACCCCTTTTAGGTCGACAAACCCTAAAAACACTAGTCTATTCATAAAAAACCCTAATTACAAAAATTACCCACATTAAGGGTCTTTATTCCCAAATAAGATTAAGACCATAATATCTCTATCTTACTAATGGATTTTCATAACTAAAACTCACAATTATCAAAATTAGGGTTTTTAGGCCCATTGATGAACTTTTATATATATGGAACCTTAAATTAAGTAAACTATGTACAAAGATTATCATTTTAGATCTAATACCTCTATTTTATGTCAATAGGTTAATATTTAACTCAAAATATTCAGGAAACATCATTAGATCTAATCATTATCAAAACTTAGGGTTTTCCATTAATAAAACCAATAAAAATGGCGTCTTTATACACTTTTCAAACTAGAAGTAGATTTAGGCCCTGGTCATATTTTTTATGTATTCTATGGATTTTTTGATCAATTTTCATATATAACATGTATTAATCTGAGTTACCAATCATAAGTCATGATTTCCACAAAATAAATCCTTATTGACCAATAAGGAAACGCCACATCAACAGAAAACTTGGAATTATCCATGCTTCTTGTGTGGACCAATGGTCTCTCGCCAACCTGGCTCCTCACGCCACACATCCCGCTGTGAAAAAGAAAAGAAGAAATGACCCATTCGCCCCCCCTTTCTGGGATAGAGTCAGGAGAAGAGGCATATTTTCCTCACACCTGCTCATCTTCTTCTTCGCGAGGTCCCTGTTTGTGAGCTAGCACTAGGGATGAGTCAACACAGCTGTTGACTTCACACCCTAGTGCGTCAGATGGTTAGGCGGAGGTGCCACCACCATCGCTGGGTCTTGGTAGACTTGTCGGTGGTCTTGCATTGGCCGAAGGGGCATGAACCAAGCATGTGGTGAAGCCCCCATTGACAATGAATAGAGGATCATGGATTGGGGGGGTAGTTGGCATGTCGACCTATCTATGGGCTACTGGGACTCCTCCTTGCCTCACGAAGGCTTTTCCCCGACTCCCGGACCAAATCCCTTGGTCCTTATATTTGGGAATAGACAGGGAGCTCTGAGGTGTCCATCAATGGAGGTTGACTCATGCACTGATTTTGGGAAATCCCAATCATACATGAAAATTGAAAAACTAGGGGTCATCCTGGTTCAATTCACACTCCCGAATCCAATGGGAAAGGAATTAATGGAAAAAAGGGGAAAGAGGAGTGAGACCGGGATATAAGAATCTTGTATGTACTGTAGGCACATCTGCCTCCTTAGTCTAAACTGGGAGATGATCCAAATCCATTGGATCATCAATCGGACGGCCAACAAGACCACACGAAATTGTGACATTAAACAATGTCCTTCTCACTTTAGGAAATCTTACAAAAATCATATCTCCTAAACCACTTATCTTTTTGATCCCAAATTTTAGAGGAAAACCCTTAATGTCTTAAAATACTTGTGTGAAAAGTTTGAGACCGAAATGAGAAAATGAAAGAGACTTTTATTCATATGCAAGTTATCTACTTAAAAGGCATATTTATGCAATTGAAATTCATATTTTCTCTTTCTTTATCTTTTATTTTCTTTATTTTGATTTCTTTTCTTATTATAAACCAAGTGGATTTGAAACCTAATCAATATAGGTCATCCATACCTCTTTCTAGATAATTCTACATAATTCTCACCATTATCCTGATTTCTTTTTCCTTTTTATTCATTATGAGATTTCTTTTATATTTTCTCCCCTTTTTATCACATTGGACTCACTAAATCAGTGGGATCCACACAAATACACATTCAAGGGAAATATTGAAAAAGAAACCCATTCATTGATCATAAATCATACAATTTCCATACATTAACATTTTATTTGAGAAATTGCATTTCACTCAATATAAACCCAAAAATTGAGGTTATAAAAATATATCTCTTTGTGGAAGCACCCCTAAACAACATAAATCACATCTTGTTGACTAGAAACACATATCTAAACCTAAAAAATTCATATGATGGGGGTATCATAAATTTGAAACCTCACACCCTCAACACGATTGTCATGGAGCCATATTCCTAACTCTGTGAATCCAACATAATATCAAATACAACACATGGAAGCATGAAATGCTTAGCATAAGATAAAGGCACCAACATGTGAAAGATCTAGATAGGGGGTGGATAGAGCTTTATAATAATTTTAATCAAATTTAAAGTGCAATGGAAATAAAAGAGGCAACCACAAGAGAGACATGATTTAGAGTGGTTCTGTCCAGGATGCCAGTCCGCTACCCAGTTGTTGCCAACTAGGATTTGCAACAAACAATTTTATTAATTTATCTATTAGGAAAAATTACAAAATAGTTATTGCAACTAAAACCTCTTCATTACTGGCCACGAAAGAGCACCAATCAAACCTCTTATTTTACATATTCCTAAAGCACCGTCGGACGTGGAAGTGAACTAAATGCCATCTCTTCTTTTGTGGACTACCAAAGCACCACCAGACTAGGAAGAGAACCATATGCCACCTCCTCTTTAACGGCCAAAGGAAGAGCACCTTATCTTACAGGATACTAGACAACCTTCTCTACTAGAAGTAGCCCAACCACAATTACAAATAACCTAAATAAGATGGGAGAAAAGAATACACCAATTAATCTCCACAATGTCCTTATGAATCAAACTTATGGACCAAACCACAAAGGATGTATCAAGTTTGGGTGGTGGTAGGCTAAGCTAAGACAAGGACATGAAAGGATTGTTGTGAATGATTTGCTAGTGGGATGCTACATCTCTTATTGCTCAAGATGCAATGTATGCAAGTAATCAAGTGTGTGTTGGGATGTCCCTAGATCACTACTATTTATAGGAATGCCATATAAGTGGCTAGGACATCTTAGGGGAAAGTCTAGAGGGTTCTAAGGGGTCCACTAGCTGTTTGGATGAAATAAATTTAAGTGCAACGACTAGTTTGATCGAAATAAATTTCTGTTCTAGAAAGTTCCTCGGTCGACAAGTTTCTTGACTGGATGTGTCTCGGTCGACTAATTTCTTGACTGATCATGTGCTGAATGCACAGACTCCAATGATTATTTGTCTATGTGACTTCTTAGTCAAAGTGTCACAACAGCTCTTTCTCGATCGACAAAGTTTTCGATCGTACTTTTTCGGTCCACAAAGGGTTCAAACAAGATTGACTCGGTACATAATGAAAATTTTTGGTTTCCTGAGTCCTCGAACGGGTAGTGTCTCGGTTGACTATATTCTCAACCGACTAGGTCTCAATTGACAATTTTTTTGACCAATTGAAAATAAAAACTATGTGAACATTGGAAAGACTTATCAAAAGGTTTTTATAGTTTGAGCTACCTATCCTAGACACTTGGTATTGACATATGAAAGGTTTTTATAGTTTGAGCTACCTATCCAAGACACTTGATATTGACATATGAAAGGTTTTTTTATATAGGTGGGGTTGGTTCATAGCTTAATTTTGCATGAGTTCTAAAAAAATTTACATTTGCAATACAAATAAGCACATATGGACAATTATTCAAATAATTGATGTTCCAATCTTGATTTTGCGAAGACGTTCCTGAAACACTAGAGTAGCATGCTAAATCCATAAATAAGAAATGTTTGTCATCATAAAAATAGAAGATAAGATAATGTCCAATTTAGTCAACAATCTCCCCTTTTTTGAGATGGCAAACATTTCAAATTGTCAGCAAAAACTCAAAAAGAATTATTCATCCTTAGTGAAGTTTTCTTTGAGTATCTTCAAAATTTGTGAATATTTAGATTTGAGAGGTATGGAACATATTATCCATATCTCAAAGTAAATTGTAGCGATTCATGTATGATAGAGTGTCTCATAAAATGAAAATGTGAAAGTTCAATCGAAAAGCTCAAGGAAGTAAGTTTTTGCTTAAAAATATTTCTCCCCCTTTGCCATCTAAAAAATTAAACATAGTATGACCCCCCAGAGTGAGATACTCTCCTTAATATGATCTGCATAAAACAAATGTCAAATTTAGTCATATTTGCCAATGAAAGAAATATTAAGTCCTTCATGGCAAAAAGATCCCATAAAGTACAAATATACAAAAGATACTCTGAATCAATGGTAAAGAATGTTAACTCCTCCATGATGTAGAGGTCCCATAAAGCATTAAAAAAATCTCAAAATCAGACGTCACATGATGTATTTTGATAAGATGTCCAAAACTTTAAACTTCATGATAAATCATTCATACGAGAGTCATCATTTTGAAAAGATATCAAAATACACATCCTCAAGAAGAACAATGTAAATTTTTTCCATTCCAAAGCAAGAGGTTCTGTGAAGATGTCCACCAATTGATTTTCAGTATGAACATGGTGAAGACAAATGTAATTTTTAGCATTGTGATCACAGAGAAAATTATATCGAATTACAATGTGTTTTGGTCGACTATGTAAAATAGGATTATGTGATAAATTTATGGCACTAGTATTATCACAAAAAAATAGAGTTGATGATAGAGAAAAACCATGGCCTTTAAGCACTTGTTGCATCCAAAATACTTGTGCACAACAAGAGCCATCTACTATGTATTCAACCTGGGTAGTGGATAAAGCAATGGCATTTTGTTTCTTACTAAACCAAGAAACAACCACCATAAGTACTTTTGTGATCAAGACAACAACCAGCGTAATCAATGTTAATATAGGCTTTAAGGTCAAAGGTTTATTTCTTGGATGCCAGATACCATAGTCAATTGTACCAAGCTAGATATTTCAAAATTCTCTTAACAACAACTAGGTGAGACTTCATATGATTAGATTGAAAATGAGCACATAAACTAACAACAAACATAATATCATGTCTAGAAGTAGTTAAATATAAAAAGCTACCAATCATGCCTCTATATAAATAATTACCACTAGGTTCACCATTTTCATCCTTATCAATTTTGGTTGAAGTACCCATAGGAGTGGATGCATGTTTACAATTTTCCATATTAAATCATTTTAGAAGTACTTTTGTATATTTTCCTTGGTTGAGAAAAATACCACGAGGAGTTTTCTTTATTTGAAAACCCAAGAAAAATGTTAGCTCACCCATGAGAAGACTCATTTCAAATTCCATTTGCATGATATTACTAAATTGTGTGCAAAGTGATTCATTTGAAGCACCAAAAATGATATCATCGACATATATTTGAATAATAAGAAAATCTGAGTCATACTTTTTGATAAATAATGTAGGATCCAATTTTCTCATAGAAAAATCATTTTTGAAAAGATAATTTTTGAGATGTTCATACCAAATTTTAGGGGCTTGTTTTAAACCATATAATGTTGTCTTTAACTTATAGACATGATCAATATGTGTTGGATCCTCAAAACTGGGAGGTTGAGCAACATGAACTTCTTCTTGAATTATTCCATTTAAAATGCACTTTTAACATCCATATGAAAGAGTTGAATGTTTTTATGTGAAACTAGAGCTAATAACATTTGAATTAATTCAAGTCTAGCTACTGCAACATATGTTTTATTAAAATCTATTCCTTCTTGTTGATTATAAACTTGAGCAACTAATCTATTTTTGTTTCTAACAACTTCCCCAACTTCATTTAGTTTGTTATGAAATACCCATTTAGTTCCAATAATGGTTTTATCTTGTGGTCTAGGAACTAAATCCCATACATCATTATTAGTAAATTGATTGAATTCTTCTAGCATGAAAATTGTCCAATAATCATCTTTCATAGCTTCATCAACCTTTTTGGGTTCAATCATGTATACAAAGACGATGTTAGCCATATATTTAAAAGATGATCTAGCTATGAAGAGAAGAATAAGATGAAAGCAAGCAGGTAATCAACTACAAGCATATCAATTAGCAATAAAATGAAAAGTTATATACATTGCCTTGGAATGTTAAATGAAAAGACATGAATGCCAGCGAAAAGGAACTACTCACTCATGATGCGAGAAACAAGAAGAATATGAAAGAGAGAGGATTCTACCATGAGAATGATGTAGAAGGTGGTCACAACTCGGTGAAGATGATGTAGTCTTCTACGTTGTGTCGGAGAAGATCTAGACGAAGAACGAGGGACACCAAGACAGACCTGGAAGTCTTTCTCACTCCTCCATCCTTCTCTTCTCGGCATCCTTGAGTTGTAGAAAGAATGATAGGTGAAGTGACAGTGGCAGGATCAGATCAGCGTACATGAAGCCTTTCAGTGTCCCAGAACTGATGCCCAAATGAGGACCCTGCTGGTCCTATTTATAGGCTCGGGTCTGGTCTCATGCTTTGGGCCCAGTTACAATTTTTACAACTTGCTTAAATGGTCTTGAGTTAAGTGACCATACAGTTTGGTTGATTTTGGTGTCCATACGGTCTTGGTACACATGCCTTTATCAAACAGTCTTGCATGCATGCCTTTTCCAAATGGTTTAGTGTAAGTCAGCCTTCAAACGATTTTGATTTGTTACTTTTCCAAACGGTTTGGACGTGCCCTTTTTCATATGGTTTCATGCAAGCCTTTTTCATACGATTTGACAGTGCTCTTTTTCATACGGTCTCACAATGCTTGTGCAAACAGTCTCACAACCAGCCTCCATACAATATTGGTTGTGTTCTTTTTCAAACGGTCTCATGCAAACCTTTTTCAAACGGTCTTGCATGCTTGGATCTATCAGTTTGGATGATTCTCTCCAAACGGTTTTGGCAGTCCCCGCCTTTTCCAAATGGTTTATCTCTATCGGTCTCGCAACCATGGGTGATCAAACAGTATCGTGACCCAACAACATCAAACGGTCTCGCATCCCCTTTTCCAATCGGTCTCGTACAAATCCAGCCTCCAAACGGTCTCGCACCCTTGGCTCTATCGGTCTCATGCTATCAGTCTTGAAGACTGATGCTCAAACAATCTCCCTCTACCGGTCTTCATCCCTATCGATTTCGATGTCTAGGAACATCAAATGGTTTCTCGACCTTTTCCAAACAATCGGTCCTATTCTCATGCGGTCGTCACTCCCGCTCTATCGATCTCACGGACCGGTTGCAGACGACGGTGTCAGCGGCACTGGGTGGCGGCAACGGTGCTGAGCTCAGAGGTTGGAGGTGGGTGGGTAGGTGTCAGCGTTGTTGCTGGATGTGGTGGAGATGCATGTGGATATGGCAGCTGGGGCAAGGTTGCAAGTAGGTGGTGGGGTGCTGTGGTGCGGCGCAACTGCGGATTAGGGTTTGTGGGCACTAAGGTTATGGTGGGAGGAAGAAGAAGGTGGATGGTGTCCAAACGGTTTCGACCTCCCGACGTCCAAACAATCTCTGACCTAGTGAGCGATCGATCTTGAAACCGATCGTACTTGATCAGTCTTGAGGAAGCGTTAGGAGGAGGACGATAGGACAAACCATTTGCCCAAATGAATGGGGGGTGTTGATCCAAGATCCGATGGTGTGGATAGATAGAAGTCCAAATAGTCTTGAAGTGAGGCTGCCCATATGGTCTTGAGACCATATGGATGAGACCATATGGTTAAGACCGTATGGTCAAGACCAAGGATGAGTGAGGGTAGATAAAGGTGGGTCCCACTCATTTGGGTTTGATGTGGATGATGGTTGATTGAGATGAAGATCGAATGGTGGTGATTCTTATGGATTAGGGTTGAAAGGAGGTGGGTGCCAGCTGATTCTTTGGCCTCGTCAAGACCGGCATAAAATCAACATAAGCTTAGTTAAAAACCTTGATAATTGAACCAATTAGGAAATTTTGCACATTTTGATATTTAGTAACTGAAATTGGATGTATTGAATCAAAATGAGCCCAAGAAGGTGATTGAAAATCACGATGAATATGCATTCATCAAAACACCCCGAACTTAAATGTTGCTCGTCCTCGAGTAACACAAAATCTGAAACAGTCGCCAAATGAATACTTTCTGATCATGTGATTGCCTCCTCTTCACATCACGATTGTTTCCTTTTTGCTTAGTATGACTACGCATCTCAACTTCCTAAGACCACTTAACACATCTTACCATATCTTTGTTCCTGAGTTTGCTTTCCAACTTCACTTCCTCCTCACTTTTTCCAATAATAAGCACGTCAAAGAGGTTTGTAAGAGTCCAGAGATACCCGCAGAACAACAAGTGTGCATCTAATCTGACACTGGTGTATTTCAGAGTGGTGGAGGCATTTATTTGTGCCTTTAGGTAGAAAAGGGATTGAAGGGAGGTATGGAAGGAAGAAATAAATCTCTCCTCTATTTGACTCAAGATTTTTATTATATTATTTTCCATTTCATTTATTGCATTTTGTGTGTGAATCTCTCCACTATTCGACTCAAGATTGCATTTCTTTTTGTGTGCGCTTTGGCATCTTTTCTTGGTGGTACTCCCCTATTTCATTGCGAGGGGTATGGAAGAAGTGGATATAGAAGGAAGTGACGTGCCACCCCGAACTTAGAGTTTGGCACTATTTTGGCTATTCTTATTTCTTTTTTATGGATGGAGGGGTACGAAGCTGATGGAAGAAGTGTAGAAGAGAGTTCAGATCAGAATGCCTCTTGATTTACAAGTTCATGCATCGAGTTGTTCTCTTTATCGTACTCTGCTCAAATAATGACTTGATGGGGGTCTGATGGGGATTCCATGTTGTTGTTCCACTAGTTAGTTAGGAAACACGACGTGTTTGATCCCTATTAGTTCGAAAGATGCTTGCCATTTTTGCATAAAGATCATGATGTTAGGATTCATAAGCTTCACAAAATGATTTCAATCAAAAGGCTAGTTTTTAGAAGAAGGTCCTTTTGAGGGTCCGCTTTGAAAAAGGAGGGTATAATGATTCAAAATGCATAGAGATTTAAAAAGTTGTCAAAAGTTAATCCAGTATCTGTTCGAATTTCTTTTGAAAACTTTAGGTCAAAAATGCGATGATGAAATCTTAAGTCTGATTTAGATGGGTGAAGGTGGGAAGTAAGATATGTACCACCCACCCTCCACCCCAAACTTAGAAATTTTCTCATCCCGAGCAAACTCTAAATCCGAGATGGAGGGGAAATTTCATGCCGTTTGGACCAACTGATGTGGTTGCGTTCCAATTAGCGTATTTCCTCTATCTGAAAATCTCAAACATAAAGGCCATTCAGAACTCAAAATAGCATCTCGTGATGCAATTTTATTTAGTGTAAAATTATCTTAAAAAACAAAATTAAAAAAATCCGAATTCAAAATTAAAACTAAATACAAATTTATTTATCGGGTTGCCTCCCGACAAGCGCCTTTATTTTACGTTGATGGCTCGACTTGATTCCTTCTGTTTCTACGGTGGATATGTTGGATTGGTGAGATCCATCATCGTTTCAGAGCCTATATCAGCAGAGGTGAAATATCTCTTCAATTGTTGACCATTTTCCACAAATTCACCCGTCTTTTCACTCCATAAAGAGAAAGCACCATGTGGGTAGATGCTCTTGACAATGTAAGGTCCTGTCCCGCGAGAATGGAGTTTTCTTGGGAATAACCTCAATCTAGAATTGAACAGAAGAACTTGGTCTCCCACTTGTATGTCCTTTCTCTTGAGATGGCCATCATGCCACAACTTTGTGTGTTCTTTATAGATTCTAGCATTCTCATAAGCTATCATTCAGAGTTCTTCCAGCTCCTGGAGTTGTAGAATCCTGGCTTGGCCTACTTCTTTCATATCAAAATTCGGTTGTTTTATTACCCTCCATGCCTTGTGTTCCAATTCTACTGGTAGGTGGCATGACTTTCCATAGATCAGTCGAAAAGGTGTAGTCCTAAGGGGAGTTTTAAAAGCAGTTCGGTAGGCCCACAAGGCATCATTGATTTTTACTGACCAATCTTTCCGATTGTGGCCTACAGTCTTTTCCAAAATAGCCTTGAGTTGATGGTTAGATTCCTCTACATGTCCACTAGTTTGTGGATGGTAGGGTGAGGCTACTTTGTGAGTTACACCATATTTCCTCAGTAATGCTTCAAAGCTTCTTTCTAGGAAATGAGAACCTCTGTTGGAAATCACAGTGTGTGGAACTACGAATAGGGGAAAATGATATCTTTGAACATCTTGATGACATGTTTGGAATCACTAGTGACGGTTGGTATGGCTTCAACACATTTTGATATGTCGTCCACCGCCACGAGGATGTATGAAAATCCATGAGAAGATGGGAATGGACCCATGTAGTCCACCCCCAAACATCAAATATCTCTACTTCTTGCCACATGTTCAACGTCATCTCATCTCTCTTTGTTATGTTGCCTGATCTTTGACATGTGTCACATGATAAGACAAAGTCATGGGAATCTTTGGATATGGTTGGCCAAAATAATCCACATTGCAAAACCTTCAAGGCAGTCTTTTTAGGACTCATATGACCTCTGACTGGGCCTGAGTGACATTGCTCCAAAATAAGCTGAGCTTCTTCCTCAGCAATACACCGTCTGTATAGGCCATCAACACATAGTTTGAAAATGTACGGCTCATCCCAGTAATACTGTTTCACATCATGCATAAATTTCTTTAGTGCATTTTCAGTGCATTGAGGATGGATAACCTCAGCAGTAAGGTAGTTCACATAATCAAAATACCACAGTGTAACTTCTGAGACCTTCATTAGTTGGTCATCTAGAAGGGAGTCATTAATCAGAATCTTCTCGATATCCAGAGTGTGGATGCGACTAAGGTGGTCCTCTACCACATTCTCTGTACCCTTTTTATCTCTTATCTCTAGATCAAACTCCTGCAATAGGAGAATCCATCTAATTAGCTTGGGTTTTGCATCTTTCTTTGTCAGAAGGTAATGGGTAGCAGCATGATATGTGTAGACTATGACTTTTGAACTGATGAGATAGGATCTGAATTTGTCAAAGGCATATACGACTGCCAGAAGTTCTTTCTCAGTAGTTGTGTAATTCCTCTGAGCTTCGTCAAGTGTCTTCGATGCATAGTAGATCACATAATGTTTCTTTTCTATGCATTGGCCCAGGATAACTCCCACATCATAATCGCTTGCATCGCTCATAATTTCAAAAGGGTGGTCCCAATCAGGAGCTCTTATTATGGGTGTGGTTGTAAGGGCATGCTTTAGTTTGTTGAAACTTTTAACACATTCTTTGTCAAATTTGAATTCAACATCCTTTAGTAACAAATTTGTCATCGCCTTGGTCATCTTTGAGAAGTCCTTTATAAACTGTATGTAGAAGCCTGCATGACCTAAGAATGCTCGAACTTCCTTTACATTGATAGGGATAGAGAGCTTGGAAATCACTTCGATCTTGGCCTTATCTACTTCAATTCCCTGATTACTGACCCTATTGCCAAGGACAATGTCTTCCTTTACCATAAAGTGACACTTCTCCCAGTTGAGCACAAGATGTGTTTCTTCACATCGTTTGAGAACAAGGGAGAGGTGTTTTAGACATGAATCAAATGAATCTCTGTATATAGAAAAATCATCCATAAAAACTTCCATAATTGTTTCAGTGAGACCAGCGAATATGGCAACCATGCAACGCTGGAAAGTTGCAGCTGCGTTATAGAGGCCAAACAACATTCTTCTAAATGCGTATGTTCTGAATGGGTAGGTGAAAGTAGTTTTCTCCTGGTCATCTGGATGTATGGGTATTTGATAGAATCCAGAGTAACCATCGAGGTAATAGAAGTATTCTTGATGATCCAGCCGCTCTAAAACTTGATCAAGAAAAGGCATTGGAAAATGATCCTTTCGAGTTGCCTTGTTTAACTTCCTATAATCAATGCACATCCTCCACCCTGTGACTGTTCGAGTGGGGATGAGTTCATTGTTTTCATTTCGTATCATAGTTGTTACACCTTTCTTGGGGACTACATGCACTGGGCTCACCCATGGTGAGTCTGATATCAGATAGATTATTCCAATAGTGAGTAGTTTAATGACTTCGTGATAGACTACTTCCTTCATATTTGGATTCAATTTCCATTGATGCTCAACGGTTGGCTTGTGATCTTCCATCATAGGGATCTTGTGCATACACAACGCTTGACTAACCCCAGTGAGGTCACTCATTTTGTAACCGATGGATTTCTTTCTTTCTTTTAATTCTCTCAGGAGTTTATCTTCTTGTTCGGTCGTTAGATCGGAATTTATAATAACTGGACAAACCTTGATGTAGTGACACGTTTTCAAATTAGTCATCTGATTAGGGTTTACTTGGATAATTGTATGCTTAATTAAGTTGATCATTGTTTAAAGCTTGATTAGTGATGGTAGTTAAATTTTCATGTTTTAAATATAATGAGAAGTTTTAATCATACTTTGATCCACCAAATTAGGGTTAAGGATTGGAAACCCTAATCGGCCCAAATTAGGGTTTTGATGACATGAATACAGAATTGGATAAGTATAATGTATCACTAAATGATTTTTAGTATTTTATGTGTAACTCTGATTTAATTAACATTTTGATATGATTTGTATATATAAAATGTGAACAATATTGGAAAATATCAGAATTTTTGAAGAATGTTCTGACCTGTTTATTGGTAGATTTTCAAACTCGACCGATCATATTTGCAGATTAAGATAGTAGTGTGGTAATTGAATTTTATCATTTTATTGGTATATCCAATTGATCTCAAATTTTAACTGTATTTGGAAAACTCAGTTATAGATACCTTGTTAAATTGGAGTAATTTTTGGATGACTTTTGATCTCTACAAAGAGGGTGTCGGTCGAGTTCTGTGCAGGACAAACTCAACCGACCATGCTGCTGACTGCAATATAGCAGTATGGTATTTGATTTTTATTTATTTATTGGTAACTCCAAATGATCTACAATTTTTACTGTATCTTAAAACTCAATTTCAGATGTTGTGTTAAAGTTTCATAATTTTTGGATGAGGTTTGAGTTCTGAAACATGTAGTTTCGGTCGAGTTCTGAGAGAGACAAACTCGACCGACCAGATTTTTCTGGAAAAATAAAAAAGACTGAAAAATGTTTATACTTAATTATTCCAAGCACCTTAATGAGTATATAGGACTCTATTACGACCCAAGCACCTCTCATTTCCGTCCCACACTTCTGACCTTCGTAATTCTTGAGAGAGGAGGAGATTTTAGGGTTTGGAGAATCTGAAGTGGAAATTTCAGATTTCTGGGTTTTCTCTTTCCAAGGTTGGTAAATTCTGTATAGATCATAAATCTTTACTAGGTTTATTTGCTTCGATTCTCTCCTATATATAGAACTCGTCACTTCCCTGATTTGGATCAAAATAATCCAAATTGATCTCTTCTTTCATTCTTTCTTCTTCGATTCTTCTTCTTCTAGGTTCTTGAGTGAAGAGGAGCAGGAAGATTCTGTTTTCTTGAAGCAAGGACTTGATTCAAGAATTAGCAGTAGTAGATGGGCTACGAATTTCAGGTGTTTCACACCTGAGGTGAGTGTTTTTCTCCCTCTTAAGCTTTGTATCCATGTTGAAAGCCTAATTCAATGCGGCTAAAACAATCAGAAACCTTGTTTATATATGTATGTGATTGGATTTGATTTGGGAAAGATATTGGGGAATCCAATTTTACTGATTTTGATTATTTCTCATTGATTGAAACTTGATTAGTTCCTGTTATATTGATTGAGGATGCATGGGTATTCTTATGGGTAGATGAATATGGTATTTCATGTGAAATTTTCTTAAAATTCAGCCCAATGGCCGATATGCTTGGAATTGAATTGACATGTATAAAGTCATATCTGAATTGTGCTAGATTGTATCATACAAGTGTATTGTTGAATGTTAATGGAGTTGAATGACCACATATCCTGATTAGGATTTGTGTTGAGGTAGTGAATCAAATAAGTCAATTAATCAATGTATACTTATGATTGATGAATGAAATGTGTGAAAATGGAAACGAGGGTTTCCATGTTTGTGAATAACCCTAATGAACCCTTGAGTCATGATTGGATTACTAAATGATATGATTCTTATAATATTTTGAACTAAGGAATGACTTCTTGAAAACCCTAAAAGTTTATTACTAAGACAATTATGAGTGATAAACCTAGAACTTGTATATGATGTTGTAAATGTGATCGAATGCTGAAGTTGAAGGTATTAATACTTCCATTAAATATGATGGGTCTTATGAATATCACCTAAGTCTAATGTAATTGTTTTAATATAATAAAGAATGATCATTGTTGATTATGGGAATGACATTACTAGTCAACATCAAGGTACACTTATCTGAATATAAGAGACAATATGAACAAGATGTACTTAATGGTGATTGCAAGATAAAGATGAAACTAATGAAGATAGTATGATGAAGTATTTTATCTTTAAATTAATTACATATGGATTAACCCAAATTAAATAAAATATACTAAGAACTGTACTTTGATAAATGTTATGTAGAAGAGAAGCATTGTATGTAAAGTGAATCAAGAAAGATTGGTCCAGATAATGTAATGAACATGAAATGAAAGAAGTTGAGACTACTGAGTATAAAATGATGGAAAAAGATAGGAATTAATAGATGATTCTAAGAATGTAACTCTTACCCTAAAATGATGAGTTTGATGATGCTAGTGAATGATAATATCAAATGGGGAATTAAGAGATGCACATAACTGTAATTGAATTCAACTAAATGATGAAACTCAAGTATTTGAATTGACTTACAAGAATGTGTTCTTGTATTGTGATTGTTTGATAGAATACTTGTATTATGAGAATGAACCATTTTGATGGAATTCAAATGATAATCAACATGTGATGACTAGTAACCCCATATGAAGAATGTGAAATAAAAGAAGAAGAGAACTAAGTCTGGTATGCATGTATATGAATGGAATTTATTGGCATCTATTCAGATTGGATGGAATAGGCATATGTTGTATGATAAATCTATTCTTAGTATAAGGAATGATACATGATATCTATATGCTTTTACTGTTGCTAGTTTTAATGCCTCTGCTAATATTTGTTCAGAACTGTGATATACAATGAGCTGATAAGATTTATGTTGAAATTGAATTTGATATGCATTCCTTACATTGAGAAACCCTGATAAGGGTAAATGTTGCATAATGAGATCATGTCTAGGGATGAAGGCCCAGTGATGATGATAAACCCTGATGGGGTAAATGATGGACAATAAGATTATGTCTTGGGTTGAAGGCCCACTATTGATGATTTCTATGAGTTGATGCAGAAGATAGAAATAATCATATTTGTTGCAATCTATAGACTTATTGTGTTTCTTGCTTTGATCATTGCCCTTATTGATAAACTTAATCTGTTTCATGTTATTATAGTTATGCGAGAATACACAGATATGATGTATGATGTTTTGAATTCTTCTAAGATGACTGAAAGAGATTAATAACAAGTGCAATGATTAAACATCTAGTTAGGTGCCCTGAACACCGTGAGTTTCCCCCGAGGACCACACTGGGGAAACAAAATGGATCTCCTTGTAGTAATCGATGAATTATGAGAAGGATTTCCGGAGTGTGGATCGAGACCTTAAAGGTTAGACCACCAGGATTTAGGAGTGAGTCATCTGGAGTGGCTCTGGCCCTAAATCCTTGCTGTGAAAGTCTATGTCCAGATGGAATAGACTCTGTTAAAATGAAATATGTGAAATGTAAAATGAAAAATATGTGAAATACTGTGATATGTGATATATTGTTTTGCTGGTTCCTATCTCGTGTACCCGAGATGAGGACGTGAGCCTCTTTAGGCAACCCTGAGGTGGCCAGGGTCTGTTGTTGATATCTTAGGGTGGCCGGCTAAACCCTAAGATAGTGACGGTGAGTCGTTGACACGAGAATCAGGCGTGGCGACTTCTACTTGATGAGGTACAAGACAAGTAGTTTTAGGGCAAATGAATAAAAGATGATAAGCCGTGTAGAACATGATTTGAATAATTATTACATTCCTTGTGCTGCTTGTTGATGATTTGTCATTGTTGATTAAGCTTCATGTTGTGGAAAGTAATCATGTTTCTATGGACATTTCCTATTTCATATTATGATCTGTCATGCTGACAAGTTATAAATGTTGGAATTTATATCTATTCTAAATATGAGTTGGATTGCTTGCTATTTGATAGTATTGTTCGGTAGATATGTATTATGTGTACTTCAGCTTCAGGACTGCAGGATGTGTTCCTAGTCCGACTGGTGGAGTGTCACAAATATAATATTATTGTCATGTATTGATTCAAAATGCTTAAAACTTGACTTGTTACTCATTCAGTAGGATTCTTAATTTGAACTGAGAAGTATCTACTGATTTGTTCATAGACATGTTTTAACAGATGTTTCAAAGTTATAATTGGTTTAAGTGATTACCTTATCTTTTAGATTAGATTACCATTGTAAGATAGATTTGACTCATGATAGAACTATCTGCTAGACTTTTTAATATCTGCATGTTTCCATTAAGTTTATTATACTTAATCTGATGCTGATGCATGTACCTAGCTTGAGTGGGAGGTATCCACTCACTGGGGCTCTATCTGAGTCTCATGAGGTTGTTTCAAATGTTTTTAGGTATAATGCTATCCAGCGGAGAGGTCGTGACAAAGAAGATATAAACAGTATAATCTAGATAGATTAGAATGTCCCTGTACTCTCTCTTTCCCGGGATGGGTTGTAGAATTTGTTTGTTCATCAATGTACATGTATCTGATGTAAACTGAACCGCATATGAGAACAAGATTTGATTCTGGATTTAATGGAGTTGAATATGATTTGTGATATCTGAATGTGACATCCTTGATGTGACATTGATTTATGGGTTTGTGAAGAAAGAAAAAGGAAAAAATTTATCTATGTTTTTCGTATATTGTTTAATCGCCTTAGTTGAGAATTCATTGTTTATTTCATAATCTGGGTTTAGGTTTTGGGATTACCTCTAATGGTTGGTATTTGTGCTGATCAAAAGAGTGGGTCCTGACAGATGTGGTATCAGAGCCTAGGTTAGATGAGTCTACAGGGACAATAGGATCTAGGACTAATTGATAATGTCGATGTTGAATATAACCTGAATGATGTGCATACTGACTGAACTCAGTATCCAGATACTCTCGTCAAGTATTTGGGTATTGAGCTAAGCTAGTATGGAACTGTCGACTATACTTCTTCTGGATGCCCTGACCAAGTATCCCGATGAACATAGTTTGGTAGTATAATAATATGCATGATGAAAAAGAGAAGAATGGCGATAAAATGGTGAAAGAGAAAAAGGATTTTATAATTCAATATGGAACCTATGGAAAACATGAAATTTCATATAAGAAAGGTGAAAGCTTAATGGATTATGAACATAATCTATAATGAGTTTGAGTTTGAATATGAAATCTGAAATTGTGAGAAAAAGCTATGAACTAAGATGCATACTAGATGATCTCCTTTATAAAGGAAATTGATGAATGCAGATGATAATATGTGAATGAGTCATAATCTTAATCCATGAGATACACAATCAAATTAAAAAAAAGGGGATGTGAAAGGTGATGTGAATCAGATCTTGATAAATGATGTATTACCAATATCTTTGAAGTAAGTGTTTGTAATACTCAAGGAGAGATGTGATGATTATAAGGGAAGAAATATTCATTTAATGCAAAAAGAAAGTGTCATATGAAAGAAAGATAAAATGAAAGTCTTTATAGTTTGATGCTCAGAGAGGTGAACGATTAGATGATATGATATTCTTCCATATCTTTTCTTGGATTTCGGGACGAAATCCTAAAAGGAGGGGAGAATTTGTAATGACCCGTTTTCAAATTAGTCATTTGATTAGGGTTTACTTGGATAATTGTATGCTTAATTAAGTTGATCATTGTTTAAAGCTTGATTAGTGATGGTATTTAATTTTCATATTTTAAATATAATGAGAAGTTTTAATCATACTTTGATCTACCAAATTAGGGTTAAGGTTTGGAAAGCCTAATCGACCCAAATTAGGGTTTTGATGACATGAATACAGAATTGGATAAGTATAGTGTCTCACTAAATGATTTTTAGTATTTTATGTGTAACTATGATTTACTTAAAATTTGGATATGATTTGTATATATAAAATGTAAACAATATTGGAAAATATTAGAATTTTTGAAGAATGTTCTGACCTGTTTATCGGTCGAGTTTAAAACTCGACCGATCATATTTTCAGATTAAGATAGTACTGTGGTAATTGAATTTTATCTTTTTATTGGTATATCCAATTGATCTAAAATTTTAAATGTACTTGGAAAACGCAACAATTGATACCCTGTTAAATTGTAGTAATTTTTGGATGACTTTTGATCTCTACAAAGAGGGCGTCGGTCGAGTTCTGTGCAGGACAAACTCGACCGACCATGCTGCTGACTGCAATATAGCAGTGTGGTATTTGATTTTTATTTATTTATTGGTAACTCCAAATGATCTAAGTCTTTTAATGTATCTTAAAAACTCAATTTAAGACATTGGGTTAAAGTTTCATAATTTTTGGATGAAGTTTGAGTTCTGAAACATGTAGTTTCGGTCGAGTTCTGAGAGAGACAAACTCGACCGACCAGATTTTTCTGGAAAAATAAAAAAGACTGATAAATGTTTATAATTAATTATTCCAAGCACCTTAATGAGTATATAGGACTCTATTACGACCCAAGAACCTCTGATTTCCGTCCCACACTTCTGAGCTTCGTAATTCTTGAGAGAGGAGGAGATTTTAGGGTTTGGAGAATCTGAAGTGGAAATTTCAGATTTCTGGGTTTTCTCTTTCCAAGGTTGTTAAATATTGTATAGATCATAAATCTTTACTAGGTTTATTTGCTTCTATTCTCTCCTATATATAGAACTCGTCACTTTCCTGATTTTGATCAAAAGAATCCAAATTGATCTCTTCTTTCATTCTTTCTTCTTCAATTCTTCTTCTTCTAGGTTCTTGAGTGAAGAGGAGCAGGAATATTCTGTTTTCTTGAAGCAAGGACTTGATTCAAGAATTAGCAGTAGTAGCTGGGCTACGAATTTCAGGTGTTTCACACCTGAGGTGAGTGTTTTTCTCCCTCCTAAGATTTGTATCCATGTTGAAAGCCTAATTCAATGCGGCTAAAACAATCAGAAACCTTGTTTATATATGTATGTGATTGGATTTGATTTGGGAAAGATATTGGCGAATCCAATTTTACTGATTTTGATTATTTCTCATTGATTGAAACTTGATTAGTTCCTGTTATATTGATTGAGGATGCATGGGTATTATTATGGGTAGATGAATATGGTATTTCATGTGAAATTTTCCTAAAAATCAGCCCAATGGCCGATATGCTTGGAATTGAATTGACATGTATAAAGTCATATCTGAATTGTGCTAGATTGTATCATACAAGTGTATTGTTGAATGTTAATGGAGTTGAATGACCACATATCTTGATTAGGATTTGTGTTGAGGAAGTGAATCAAATAAGTCAATTAATCAATGTATACTTATGATTGATGAATGAAATGTGTGAAAATGGAAACGAGGGTTTCCATATTTGTGAATAACCCTAATGAACTCTTGAGTCATGATTGGATTACTAAATGATATGATTCTTATAATATGTTGAACTAAGGAATGACTTCTTGAAAACCCTAAAAGTTTATTACTAAGACAATTATGAGTGATAAACCTAGAACTTGTATATGATGTTGTAAATGTGATCGAATGCTGAAGTTGAAGGTATTAATACTTCCATTAAATATGAAGAGTCTTATGAATATCACCTAAGTCCAATGTAATTGTTTTAATATAATAAAGAATGATCATTGTTGATTATGGGAATGACATTACTAGTCAACATCAAGGTACACTTATCTGAATATAAGAGACAATATGAACAAGATGTACTTAATGGTGATTGCAAGATAAAGATGAAACTAATGAAGATAGTATGATGAAGTATTTTATCTTTAAATTAATTACATATGGATTAAACCAAATTAAATAAAATATACTAAGAATTGTACTTTGATAAATGTTATGTAGAAGAGAAGCATTGTATGTAAAGTGAATCAAGAAAGATTGGTCCAGATAATGTAATGAACATGAAATGAAAAAAGTTGAGACTACAGAGTATAAAATGATGGAAAAAGATAGGAATTTATAGATGATTCTAAGAATGTAACTCTTACCCTAAAATGATGAGTTTGATGATTCTAGTGAATGATAATATCAAATTGGGAATTAAGAGATGCACATAGCTGTAATTGAATTCAACTAAATGATGAAACTCAAGTATTTGAATTGACTTACAAGAATGTGTTCTTGTATTGTGATTGTTTGATAGAATACTTGTATTATGAGAATGAACCATTTTGATGGAATTCAAATGATAATCAACATGTGATGACTAGTAACCCCATATGAAGAATGTGAAATAAAAGAAGAAGAGAACTAAGTCTGGTATGCATGTATATGAATGGAATTTATTGGCATCTATTCAGATTGGATGGAACATGCATATGTTGTATGATAAATCTATTCTTAGTATAAGGAATGATACATGATATCTATATGCTTTTACTGTTGCTAGTTTTAATGCCTCTGCTAATATTTGTTCAGAACTGTGATATACAATGAGCTGATAAGATTTATGTTGAAATAGAATTTGATATGCACTCCTTACATTGAGAAACCCTGATAAGGGTAAATGTTGCATAATGAGATCATGTCTAGGGCTGAAGGCCCAGTGATGATGATAAAACCCTGATGGGGTAAATGATGGACGATAAGATTATGTCTTGGGTTGAAGGCCCACTATTGATGATTGCTATGAGTTGATGCAGAAGATAGAAATAATCATATTTGTTGCAATCTATAGACTTATTGTGCTTCTTGCTTTGATCATTGCCCTTACTGATAAACTTAATCTGTTTCATGTTATTATAGTTACGCGAGAATACACAGATATGATGTATGATGTTTTGAATTCTTCTAAGATGACTGAAAGAGATTAATAACAAGTGAAATGATTAAACATCTAGTTAGGTGCCCTGAACACCGTGAGTTTCCCCCGAGGACCACACTGGGGAAACAAAACAGATCTCCTTGTAGTAATCGATGAATTATGAGAAGGATTTCCGGAGTGTGAATCGAGACCTTAAAGGTCAGACCACCAGGATTTAGGAGTGAGTCATCTGGAGTGGCTCTGGCCCTAAATCCTTGCTGTGAAAGTCTATGTCCAGATGGAATAGACTTTGTTGAAATGAAATATGTGAAATGTGAAATGAAAAATATGTAAAATACTGTGATATGTGATATATTGTTTTGTTGGTTCCTATCTCGTGTACCCGAGATGAGGACGTGAGCCTCTTTAGGCAACCCTAAGGTGGCCAGGGTCTGTTGTTGATATCTTAGGGTGGCCGGCTAAACCCTAAGATAGTGACGGTGAGTCGTTGACACGAGAATCAGGTGTGGCGACTTCTACTTGGTGAGGTACAAGCCAAGTAGTTTCAGGGAAAATGAATAAAAGATGATAAGCCGTGTAGAACATGATTTGAATGATTATTACATTCCTTGTGCTGCTAGTTGATGATTTGTCATTGTTGATTAAGCTTCATGTTGTGGAAAGTAATCATGTTGCTATGGACATTTCCTATTTCATATTATGATCTGTCATGCTGACAAGTTATAAATGTTGGAATTTATATCTATATAGAATATGAGTTGGATTTCTTGCTATTTGATAGTATTGTTTGGTAGATATGTATTATGTGTACTTTAGCTTCAGGACTACAGGATGTGTTCCTAGTCCGGCTGGTGGAGTGTCACAAGTATAATGTTATTGTCATGTATTGATTCAAAATGCTTAAAACTTGACTTATTACTCATGCAGTAGGATTCTTAATATGAACTAAGAAGTATCTACTGATTTGTTCATAGACATGTTTTAACATATGTTTCAAAGTTATAATTGGTTTAAGTGATTACCTTATCTTTTGGATTAGATTACCATTGTAAGATAGATTTGACTCATGATATAACTATCTGCTAGACTTTTTAATATCTGCATGTTTCCATTAAGTTTATTATACTTAATCTGATGCTGATGCATGTACCTAGCTTGAGTGGGAGGTATCCACTCACTGGGGCTCTATATGAGTCTCATGAGGTTGTTTCAAATGTTTTTAGGTATAATGCTATCCAGTGGAGAGGTCGTGACAAATAAGATATGAACAATATAATCTAGATAGATTAGAATGTCCCTATACTCTCTCTTTCCCGGGATGGGTTGTAGATTTTGTTTGTTCATCAATGTACATGTATCTGATGTAAATTGAACCGCATATGAGAACAAGATTTGATTCTGGATTTAATGGAGTTGAATATGATTTGTGATATCTGAATGTGACATCGTTGACGTGACATTGATTGATGGGTTTGTGAAAAAAGAAAAAGGAAAAAATTTATCTGTGTTTTTCATATATTGTTTAATCTCCTTAGTCGAGAATTCATTATTTATTTCATAATCTGGGTTTAGGTTTTGGGATTACCTCTAATGGTTGGTATTTGTGCTAATCAAAAGAGTGGGTCCTGACACTTGAGATCATCCAAAAATACATACTTTAGTCCCTCGGGCAGGGGCTTCAATTCGGGGGCCTATGGTTTTTTGCACGTTTCTTCAGTAGCTTCCACAACCTTGAGTTCTTCAATCTTGGCTTCTGGATCTTCTTATTCATATTCCTCTTGTGTGAGGAGTGACATTTGCTCAATGCTGTCAATCAGATAGACTTCTTCTTGCATACTTGGTCTTCTCATGCTTTCAAAAACTTTAAACTCGAGGGTTTCTTTGCCTAATCTGAGCAGTAAGGTCCCTGCTTCAACATCAATTAGGGCTCTTGTAGTGGAGAGGAATGGACGACCAAAGATAAGAGGGTATCTGGTGTCTTCCTTTATGTCCATGATGACAAAGTCACATGGGACATAAGAATCTTTGCCTACCTTGACAGGTACATCCTCAATGATTCCTAAAGGTAGAGTCATAATGTTATCTGCAAGTTGTATTAACATGCCATTTGGGAGCAGTTCAGCAAACCCTAGCCTTTTGTAGAGGCTGAGTGGCATGATAGATATGCTAGCACCAAGATCTGCCAATCCTTTCTTACATGAAGAGTCGCCAATATGGCATGAAATCCCAAAGGATCCTGGATTTTTCTACTTCTTAGGAATCTTGCTCTGGATGATATCAGAAGTGGTTGTTGCTAACTTAACTGTCTCATATTCTTCAGTTATATATTTCCTTGTGAGGAGTGACTTTAAGTACTTTGTCCAGGCTGGTATCTCAGCCAGAGCATCAAGAAAGGGTATATCAACATGAATCTTCTTCATGGGTTCTTTGAACTTGTTGAAATGGGTATCAAGCTTAGTTTGCCTTAAATGAGCTGGAAAGGGTATTCAAGGTTTGTAAATAGGGATATCAGGTTTTGGTGTTGCTACTTCCTCTTCTTGAGCAGGTTTCTCAGAATGTTCTCTATCTGACTTATCATTAGTTACTGGTTCTTTTGGTTGAGATTCGGGAGTTGTGGAGTCTTGTAAAATCATGGGTTCATCCTTATCTGTAACAACCATAGGTGGCTTGACAGGAGGATTAGAACAATATTTTCCTGACCTGGTGGTAACCGCCTTCAGTTGTTCTGGGTATTTAGGATTGTTTTCTGGTTGACCAGCAAAGACTCCAACGGGTGGCTTTTGTTGGGTTTTAGGGGAGGCAGAGAAGGCAGCGGAAACAAAAATGTTCCTCCCCAAACCCAGAATAAGGAAGCGCGTCAACATCTATACAGTAGGAAAGGATGGTTTGTGGAATCATACCTTGTCCCGAGGCTTGCTCGGAGACAATACCTCGCGGCTTGCATGGTCTTCACCTCCGGTCTTGGACGGTGTCTGTGCAGCTCCTAGTCGCACCGGGACTGACGACTCCTGGTCTCAGCGGGACTGTCGGGATTGACAACTGTCCTCCGAGCGGCAGAAATCTCTCACCTCTGAAGTAGTCCACACGGACCACCTGGAAGTCCAATCTCCTTGTCCCACAAGGAATTGGAAGGAGTCGCACCCTCCTGTCAGCAGTCTTTGACACACTCTCCTGCCACCAGTCTCTTTCTGCAGTTGTCTTTCCCTTACTGTGCCTCTCCTATCGGGTAGCACTTGCTCGGGCTCTCTCGGTTGCCAAAACCAGAGAGAACGGCAACTTTACAGAGCAACTGGTTGCACTGTGTTGTTCTTTTATAATCCCCCAATACCCCTATATATAGGAGGGTCATGGGATAAGGTTCTCTATCTCGGGCAATGCGGGACTAAAGCAGGAGTAGAAGGGTTCGAGATTTTCCACAAAAACAACCAACTGCGCAACCTGAACCGATCGTTTCATTTCTGAAACGGTCGGTTGGGGACCTGAGCCGGTAGGTTGACACCTCAACCGATCGGTTGGGACCCATGAAACGATCAGTTCACTTCTGAACCAGTCGGTTCGTGGTCCTGGTCAGTTCCCGATTGACTTTTCATCATTTGTTTCTAATTGGTATCAAATACCAATCCTTGTTCCAATCAAATTGGGCAAGTGAAACGAAAGGAAATTTCTCACCAATCCTACTTTCCCAACTTGCTCGGTTGCATCAGTTGAACCGATCATTTCAACACTTGAAGTAATCATTTCACCCTGTCTATGAGCCGATCGACTCATCATCTGAGCCGATCAGTTCACCAAGCTCAGCCGATCGGTTCATCACATGAGCCGATCGGTTGGGAGTGCAGATTGTGCAGAATCAGTCAATTGTAGTTTCAATCAATCTGATACTCCAATCAATGTGTCCAACACTTTGAACATTATGACATTGATCTATCAATCAATTGAGCATTTAATTGAACTACTAAACTCCTTTAGTAATCAATCGAAACATTGTTTGTGGACAAAACTCCTCTTCCAGGTTAAATCCTATGTGTGTGACCTTGCAGGTCCATTTCACGTTGGCAGTGAAAGTCCATAACACTTATGACTTCACAAGCAATGAGCGGTGCCTAGTCACACATCAGTGCTACCCAAGTGAAATAGAAAGCTGGAGAACAACTTTCAATCCTACAATCTGTGAATGGTGTTACAGTGAATGTATAATTCCTTTGTCACTGATATCCCGAATGAACTCGAGGCATGGAACAGTCATCCTATCAACGTTCATTCACTTTCTTGATCTCAGAGTAGATTGGAAGAGATATGTATGACATCAATATCACATACTGATTCACACATGCGTGCACGCCTTTCTCAATCCTACTCATCAAGTGGCCATGGATATCAAACTCCCTTAGGAGGGACAAATCCCATATATATCACTCACCCCTCAAAAGCCCCATGTGTCAAAGCCACCCAATCATCACCTTTATAACAACCCATGTTTTAGGACTGCGTTTGATGATGTCAAAGTGTGCCCAACGACATGTGTTGAGTGTAGTGATTTCAGGTCAAAAAATCACACTCACCACCATCACTGTGAGTACTGACTGTGACTACCATGTCATGGTTCCATGTGTCAAACTCACGGTGGGTCTGTCCGGTACACTTGTTCTCTAACAAGTACCTATGTGTTTGGTTTGATATCTCTATATCACGACTAATGATATTCTGTCATAAACCAACACCACAATCTAGTCTTGTGTGTCATTGCTGTCTATCTACCTTCCACAATGACATCCGACTAGGGACATAACAAGAATGTACAAACTCTTAGCATCCGTATGATCTCATCGTTCAGGTCCTGAACCTGAAGGCATACGTCATTGAGTATTGTCATTCTCTAGACATTCAATTTGTTCTATCACTATCTCATATGACTGAACCAGAAAGAATTGGAAGCTTGCCTTTGATGTTTATCAAATAAATCTTAATGTATCCCACCAATCATCCCATGATTGGCTCTCAGGGCATACATACCAACAACTTTATGCTAGCTGCGAGTTGAGATAGTTGAGATTCAATAGCTTTCTATTGGGCTTGATGGTTAGCTATCATAGTTTGTTGAGTTTGTAACATCTTTTCAATGGCTGTTAACTTGTCATCAAGAGAGACGGGACCTACTTGTTGTCCTTGTTGTTGATAAGGAACTTGGTTAAGAATTTGGTACTGGGAATTGTTTTGATAATTATTGAAGTTCCTATTCTGAAGGTTTCCCTTGAAATTTCCTTGATTTCCAAAATTCTGTTGTTGATTATACTGAAATCCTGGTGGACCTCTTGGTTGATTGTTTGAACCAAAATGATGCGAGTTCACTACTCCAGAGGGGTTTCCATATTGAAAACTTGTATGGTTCCTATTCTGATTTGCATTGTAATACCTTTGGCCAGGAATGGTGTTAACAACATTAAGATTCTCCATTTGACTATTATCTCCTTGCCCTCATGCGTTGATCAGAACAACATCGTAGAGAACATTTCATGCTAGAGTGGAATGATTAATACCTTTACATGCTTCACAGAATAATGAAGCTGACTTGATCTGTTCTTGTTGTTGAGGGGGTGCACATTCTCTTCCAAATTCATCAAGGGATGATTCGATATGATCTTGTTGGGCAACTAAGAGTTTGAGAGTTTCAACGATAGACTTGTATTCTGGAATAACTTCAGCCATATCTACCTTCAATACTCCTTTACCTACAGACCTACCCAATTAGCTTGATTTTCAGCTCCAAGGGTGACGACTCTCCATGCGCTGTCATAACTTTGACGCATGAAATTTCCTCCAGATGAGGAATCTAAAAACCTTTTGATATCATCGTCCACACCCCTATAGAAAATTTCGATGAGTTGATTCTTAGGAATTCCATGGTGTGGACACTTGCGTAGAAGCTCTTTGTATCTATCCCATGCTTCAACAAGGGTTTCTCCAAGGACTTGAGTGAAATTTGTTATCCATCCCCTAATTTCATAGGTGAGAGAGGGAGGGTAGAACTTTTCCAGAAATACATTTTGAAGTTGTTCCCAAGTGGTGATGGGTTCACTTTGCAATGAATTTTACCAAGTTATTGCTCTATTGGCAAGTGAATACTTAAAGAGATGGAGATGAATGGCATCGTCAGACACTCCATTTTTCTTTGTCATAGCACATAGATCAATAAAACTCAAAAGATGTTCCTGACTATCCTCTCCTTGTTTGCCATAGAATGGGCTATTTTGAAGCAATGTGATCCAATGTGCCCTAATCTCAAAATTGGCAGCATTGATGGGAGGAGGTTGTACTGGGTGACAAACATTAGCAGCTTTGGGGATTGAGAACTCTCTAAGATCCTTTTGTAGTTCTGCTGCTTGCGCCGCTGCTTGTGCTGCTTGGATTTCTTCTTGAACCGCATCTCTAGCTTCTTGCATGAGCCTTTCTCTCTGCGCATTAAGGGCTTGAGCTACCCTTCGGGCTATTTCCTCCTCTTGAGCCATTCATGCTTGATTTTCTCTGTTTTGACGATGAAAGGTTCTGTCTATCTCGGGATCAAAGCTGGTAGTGAGTCCGAGACTGTTCAAACGGTACATCCTTCTTGAAGTACCTGAAATAAAAAGATTTGAAGTAAGATTGATGGAGTAGAGTGAATTCAAGTAGATGATCAATAGTTTCAAAAAGAAAAAGTAAAATCCTAGATTAGCCTTAAAAGAACTAGATTTGACTAACTAATTCCTTTGTCCCCGACAACGGTGCCAGAATTTGACCTTGAAAATATCACACTAATAAACTCACTCGGGGTTGAAATCCTCGAGCTTTTACCAAAACCTTGTGCAATAATACCGCCCGCAAGCGGACATGTCTTACCGCAGTATAGTTAAGGATCAAATCCCAAGAGACAATGTTTTTAAGAATCTTTGTCAGTCGAATCTAGCTTGAGTAGGTCTAATATTTAGAACGATTGATTTGGTTATGGTTAATTAAACTAAATGCAAGAAAGTAAATGAGCAGAATTAAAGTTTGCTATCCAAATGGAACTGCTGTGAACCCTCCCAGAGAGATGTTTAGGCCCGCGTAAGCATCCCCTTAGGCATCAGATTTCTTGTCGCCATCCGGATCATGCACTTACGGTTCTGAAGATACAACATCCAACTAAGGTTGTGGTCCTCCCTGAGGGATGTTTAGACCACAGAAGCGTCACCGTGGGCTAGATGGCTTGTCCCCTCAAGGATCATACACTTGTGACCTCAAGGAAGCCCATTCTATTTCTAGTCCGAGAGTCAACCGTGCTAATCGACACACATGTAGGAAATTAGTCTGCAAGTAAACATTGACGATTAACAAGAAGATACAACATCAAACTAAGCCTGTGGTCCTCCCTGAGGGATGTTTAGACCACATAAGCATCACCATGGGCTAGATGGCTCGTCCCCTAATGGATCATACACTTGCGACCACAAGGAACCCTATCATATTTCTCATCAAGGAATCTACCTCATTAAACGACATTCTATGCTACGAAGAGAAGAACAAGATGAAAGCAAGCATGTAATCAACTAGAAGCATATCAATTAGAAACGAAATGAAAAGTTATATACATTGCCTTGGAATGTTAAATGAAAAGACATGAATGCATGGGTAGTAGGGCTAGTCCCCACACCCTAGCAAAAAGGAACTACTCGCTCATGACGTGAGAAACAAGAAGAATAAGAAAGAGAGATGATTCTTCCATGAGCATGATGTAGAAGGTGGTCACAGCTCGGTGAAGATGATGCAGTCTTCTATGTCATGTCGGAGTAGATCTGGATGAAGAACGAGGGACGCTAAGACAGACTGGGCAATCTTTCTCACTCCTCCTTCCTTCTCTTCTCGGCCTCCTTGAGTTGCAGCAGGAACGACAAGTGAAGTGACAGTGGCAGGATCAGACCAGCGTACAGGCATCCTGTCGGCATCTCAGAACTGATGCCCAAATGAGGACCCTGCTGGTCCTATTTATAGGCTCAGGTTTGGTCTCATGCTTTGGGCCCAGTTGCAATTTTTACAACTTGCTTAAACGGTCTTGAGTTAAGTGACCATACGGTTTGGTTACTTTTTGTGTTCATACGGTCTTGGTACACATGCCTTTATCAAACGGTCTTGCATGCATGCCTTTTCCAAATGGTTTAGTGTAAGTCAGCCTTTAAACAATTTTGATTTGTTACTTTTCCAAATGGTCTATACGTGCCCTTTTTCATACGGTTTCATGCAAGCCTTTTTCATACAATTTAACAGTTCTCTTTTTCATACAATCTCATAATGCTTGCGCAAACAGTCTCACAACTAGCCTCCATACGGTCTAGGTTGTGTTCTTTTTCAAATGTCTCATGCAAACCTTTTTCAAATGGTCTTGCATGCTTGGCTCTATCAGTTTGGATGATTCTCTCCAAATAGTTTTGGCAATCCCTGCCTTTTCCAAATGGTTTATCTCTATCGGTCTCACAACCCTAGGTGATCAAATGGCCTCACGACCCAACAAAATCAAACGGTCTTACAACCCCTTTTCCAATCAGTCTCGTACAAGTCCAGCCTCCAAACGGTCTCGCACCCTTGGATCTATCGGTCTTGTGCTATCGGTCTTGAAGACTGATGCTCAAAAGGTCTCCCTCTACCGGTCTTTAGCCCTATTAGTTTCGATGGCCAACAACATCAAAGGGTCTCACGACCTTTTCCAAACGATCGGTCCTATTCTCGTGCGATTGTCACTCCTGCTCTATCGGTCTCGCGGATCGGTTGTAGATGGAAGTGTCAGTGGTGCTGCGTGGCGGTGGAGGTGATGAGCTCAGAGGTTGGAGGTGGGTAGGTAGGCGTCGACATTGCTACTGGATGCAGTGGAGATGTAGGTGGATATGGCGGCTGGGGTGAGGTTGCAAGTAGGTGGTGGGGTGCTGTGGTGCTGCGTAGCTACAGATTAGGGTTTGCAGGCGCTAGGGTTATGGTGGGAGGAAGAAGAAGGTGGACGGTGTCCAAACGGTTTTGACCTCCCGATGTCCAAACGGTCTCTGACCTAGTGAGTGATCGGTCTTGAAACCGATCGTACTTGATCAGTCTTGAGGGAACGTTAGGAGGAGGACGATAGGGCATACTGTTTGCCCAAATGAATGGGGGGCGTTGATCTAAGATCTGATGGTGAGGAGAGATAGAAGCCTAAACGGTCTTGAAGTGAGGCTTCCCATACGGTCTTGAGACCGTATGGATGAGACCGTATGGTCAAGACCAAGGATGAGTGAGGGTATATCAAGGGAAGATAAAGGTGGGTCCCACTCATTTGGGTTTGATGTGGATGATGGTTTATTGAGATGAAGATCGAATGGTGGTGATTCTTATGGATTAGGGTTGAAAGGCGGTGGGTGCCAGCTGATTGTTTGACCTCATCAGGACCTACATAAAATCAACATAGGCTTAGTTAGAAACCTTGATAATTGAACCAATTAGGAAATTTTGCACATTTTGATATTTAGTAACTGAAATTGGATGTATTGAATCAAAATGAGCCCAAGAAGGCGATTGAAAATCATGATGAATATGCATTCATCATGCTTCCATACCCTGGTGACTAGTATCATGACCTATACCAAGGGCAGACTAGGTGTTTTTAGCTTGACTATATGTCACTGGTGGCAGTTTGACTGATATGTCATTGCGGTGCAAACTCGTACTGACTGAGTGGGGAGATGATCTTGGACTTTGGCTCTTCCTAGATCTTGTATGGCACTGATTTTGACTTAGTAGTGGTTAGTTGGATTTGGGTGGTACAACTCAAATCCTCAGGGCATTAATTAAAATACTTATTACATCCATGTAGTATGTTTGCTTAGGGTTAAATACAATTCACCATTGGATGTTTACCCTTGCCTTGTTTTTATTACTACTTAGTTGTTATATAATGCGGTAAGAGAAATCAATTGTTATACATGTTCTTCATATTCTTTCTAAAAGCACATGATGATATACCTATCTTCTAGAGCAGTTAAATCTACCTAACTTGTGTAATCAGTTTAAATAACCCATTTAGTTGAATCTACTCATCCTTCTTAATAATGTTATATCATACTATGTTTCAATAATCTTTGGTTGAGAGTTATATCTCTCACTAGGACATGGGTCTCAGCCTCGTGGTTCACCACATATTTTTAGGTGGTCATCAATGATGTGGATGAGATTGTGTTGTTGAGTAAGAGAAGCTTGGAGATCAATAGTCATAGAAGGTTGGATGTTTCTAGTATTGTGTAGTAGAATCATATGTCTCGTCCTTGTATTCTCAGGTCCAAGAGGGATGTGTTTTGTAGATGACATATTTTTTGCAGTATGCCTTGGTTGTACATATTGCTTGTATATGTGGCTCATTTATGTGAACAGATCTTTTGTAACAGGTGCATGGCAGATGGCCACTGTACATATGTTACAAGATGTGGAACTGTTGTAATATTTATCTGCATAGTGATCACAATATAAGATCAATTTTAATTTACCCATTCTTTTGGTAATGTGGATGTTTAATAGTTAATCACAAGCTTATGTTTGATTTATCTCACTCATGTGGCATCGAGTTGTCACATGAAAAGATTGATATCAGAGCTCTAGGTTCCATGAGTCTACTAGGACATAGGACTAGGGTTGTGTATGCTCTTAGGTCCTCCAACATATACGATTGTAGGTTCTGATTATGCAGATATGTCTGGAGAGCACAATGAACATGCTGAGAGTAGTGTTCCTGCACTAGGAGGTGGTTCTAGGAGGCAGACCAGAGTAGATGGAGTGCCTAAAGTGCCTCAGTTCAACCCAACAATGATGGACAATACCACTTTTAGTCCATGTTTGAACAATTGATGGCCACAATTTTTCATATGTCAGACAAAGTGCATGTACATCAAGCAAGTACTGCTACTCCAAATACAGAATCCCTGGGCTCTGGGAAGACCTTTGAGAGGTTGGGGCATGTGGGAGCCATATAGTATGCATGTATGGTAGATCCGGAGGATGCCGACATGTGACTGATGGGGTTGGAGAAGGCATTTAATATCCTCAATATCCTAGAAGAGGATAAGGTGAAGCATGTGGTGTAACTGTTGAAGGGTAGTGCTGGCCACTAGTGGGCCATTAAAGAGGAGAAGAGACTAGAAGCGGTGATCATTTGGGAGGATTTTCGGTGAGAGTTTGTGAGCCGATACTTCCCGGAGACATATCTTGATGAGAAGATCTCATAGTTTGAGAAGATCCGATAGGGATCGAGGATGATCAATAAGTACGAGGTGAAGTTCATGGAGTTGTTGAGGTTTTGTTCTCACATGGCAACAACGGATAAGGAGAGGATTTGATGGTGTGAGAAGGGTTTGAGTACTGAGTTGATGATGATGGTGTCTACTTTGGAGAATAGAGAGAGGTTCTCTACCTTCATGGGGTCGGTGAGGAAGATCGAGCATTTAGGTGTGAAGAAGTGTGAAGCCAATGTTAAGAAGAGGCCAACTCAATTTTAAGGACAGTCTTATGGAGGATTCAAGAACAGAGGTTTTTGTCACTTTAGACACAACATAGATCAACAGTACAATCACAGTGGTGACCAATAAAGGGTAGAGGTTATAGTTTTCCACCACTAGGATCTCACAACATAGCATCAGTACAGTGACAAGGCCATCTAGGCCATGGTATGAGAGCAAGACTTGTTACAAGTGAGGCCAGACTGGGCATACAAAGTGGTTTTTCTCTATGAAGGAAGAAGAGGTTACACAACAACTGAGGCAGAGCCAGCAAGGTTCCCAAAAATAGCAATTCAACACTGGTGGTGGTAGAGGATGTGAACATGCATCACAAGTAGTTTCTTTTAGGCAATCCAACAAAGGACATGGATGACAACATGCGACGACTCAATTCTATGCTATGAGTCAGTCAGAGGGAGTGGTCAATGCATGGGTCGTGACAGGTCATATGGAACTTTTTCATCTGATTTGTCTGCTTCTTTTGTATCCATTTTGGTTGACCTAGGTGCGACACACTCTTTTATCACTAGAGAGGTGATATATAATTGTTCTTTGCCTGTTAGTCATAGATCTGATAGTCTCCTTCTAGAAACCCCTCTTGTTGGTTCTATCAAGTTGCGGGAGGTGTGTCCATCCTACGTTCTTTCTTTATTAGGACACAACATTCAAGTGGGCCTTATGCCACTTTATATGCATGGATTTTATGTGATCCTTGGAATGGATACTTTGGAGAAGTATCAAGTGGACTTGGACTATAGTTCCAAGGTTGCGATGTTTTGTGGGTCTTCCAAGGAGATAGGAAGATTCTTCTGACATGCTTGGTGCCAGCTATGACAACGAAGAGGCTGATGAGGTAGGAATGTGAGGCTTTCTTGGCACTTATGGTAGATACCAAGGTGAGGAGCCCTAGTATCCAAGAGATGCCTATTGTTTGAGAGTTTGAGGATGTTTTCTTTGAAGAGTTTCTTGGTGTTCCCCCTCCTAGAGAGATTGATTTTGAAATCAATCTTGTTTCGGGTACACAACTGATAGCACAGTCACCGTATAGGATGGCACCTATGGAGATGTAGGAGTTAAAGAAGCAATTGAAGGAGCTATTAGAGAAGGGCTTTATCAGACTAAGCACTTCCCCTAGGGTTCTCCCGTGTTTTTGTGAAGAATAAGGATAGTTTTATGATGTTGTGAATCGACTACCGGTAGTTGAACAAGGTTACGATCAAGAATAAGGACCCTTTGTTGAGGATAGATGATCTATTTAATCAATTGAGAGGTGTTGCGGTGCTCTCAAAGATAGATCTAAGGTCAAGATACCAGAAGTTGTGGATTAAGGCAAATGACATACCCAAGTCATCTTTCCATATATGTATGGTTACTACGAGTTTGTGGTTATGTTGTTTGGACTAACCAACACACCACCAACATTTATGGATGTGATGAAGAAAGTATTCAGGAAATATCTTGACCAGTTTGTGGTAGTGTTCATCAATGATATCCCAATATACTCCATAGATAGCCAATAGCATGAGCAACATCTACAACAAGTGTTGACATTGTTGAAACTTGAGACAACACAAGTTGTATGCCAAGTTCAGAAAGCATGAGTTCTAGCTGGAGGAGATGTCTTATCTGGGCCACATGATATCTACTAGAGGTGTCTATGAAGACCCAAGAAAGTACAGTCAATACTGGAGTGAGAGTATCCTAATATATTGAGGAGCTTTGTAGTTTCCTAGGCTTGGCATGTTACTGCAGGAGGTTTATCAAAAACTTTAGTGATGTGGCATTAACCCTAACCAAGTTCACAAGGAAGGGTGTACCCTTTGTCTGGGATGACAAGTATCGACCTTCTTTACAGCTTTTAAAGAAGAAGTTGACCAGAGCAAGGGAAATGATATATCATCATATGTAATGTGTCAAAGAATGGCTTAGGATGTGTGTTGATGCAAGATAAGAATGTGATTTTTTTGCTTCACGATAGCTTAAGAAACATGAGGAGAGCTACCCGACGCATGATCTGGATCTTTCTATTGTAGTCCATGCTTTGACGATTTAAAGACACTACCTTTATGGAGAGAGGTGTTAGATCTTCATCGACTACAAGAACCTTTAGTATATCTTCTCGAAGCAGGAGATGAACATGCGGAAGAGGAGAAGGATGGAGTTAATCAAGGATTATGATTGCACCATCGACTACCATATATGGAAGGCCAACGTGGTGGCTGGTGCACTTAGCAGGAAGTATTCTTCATCATCACCTATAGAGAAGTCACATGTATGTTCTTTGGTGTGCCATACACAAGTCATGTTGGTGTCTTTAAGCCAGATGAATGTGAAGTTAGAAGTCTCCTTGTTGGTAGGCTTGTTGGTGCAGTTGTAGGTGAAGCCCACATTGATGTAAAAGATTATATATGCACAACATAATGATACTGTGATACAACAGATCCAGTCAGAATTTAGCAGTAATAAGCATGAGGACTTCCATGAGATAGAAGATGGGATAGTTTGTTTCCATGATAGAATAGTGGTTCCAAATACTGAGGGTATGAGGAATATGATCCTTGAGGAAGCTCATTCCTCAATGTATGTGATGCTTCGGGCAATACCAAGATGTACCATAACTTGAAGGATCTGTATTGGTGGCCTGGCTTGAACCGTGATGTGGCTGAGTTTGTGGCTAGATGTCCAGTGTGTCAATAGGACAAGGTTGAGCATCATCTATGTATCTTTCTTTCTTTTTTCTTGAGGACAAGAAATGATTTAAGATTAGGGGGATTTGAGGTGCATATTTTATATCATCTATTAGACCACTTTTGGTTGTATTTTCAAATTATTTTCAACCAATTATCACTCTGAATCATGCAATATTTTCCACTTTATTGTTATCTTTACTTGCTCTATGGTTTGGTTTGTAGGTACAACAATTCATCATCAAAATGGAGAGAAAATGCCATCATGACATCCATCAATACATTCCCCAATCATCTAGACATTCAAAAAATCAATGTTATTGAAAATGATGAAGACACCCCATGTCTTAATAAAGACACGTCGTGTCTTATTAAAGACACCATGTGTCCCAGTCCAGAAATTGAACCCAGAATCCCAGACTTGGAACATTGCAACCGCTGCCTATACTGTAGTGGAAATGGGATTATATCACCATGGACTTTGTGGTTGGTCTTCCTAGGACAACCAAAGGTCATGATACCATTTAGGTGATAGTGTGACAGGTTGAACAAGTCAGCACACTTACTTCCTATAAAGACAACATATACAGTACATAAGTAGGTACAAATATACATGAATGAGATAGTACATTTACATGATATCTTGTTGATGATAGTGTCTGACAGAGGTCATCAATTTACCCTTTTTTGGGAGCATCTGCATACATCCATGGGTACACAGTTGAGGTTCAGTACTACATTTCACCTACAGATATATGGTCAGTCAGAGGACCATCCAGATCTTAGAGGATCTGTTGATAGCTTGTATCTTGTAGTTTCTTGGAGGTTGAGATGTGCATCTCAATTTGATAGAGTTTTCTTACAACAAAAATTATCAAAGGAGTATCGACATGGCACCTTACGAAGCCTTATATGGGAGGCATTGTAGGTCTCCACTTTGTTGGTATGATACCGACAAGTATCAGGTTTTGGGTCCTGAGCTAGCACATCAGACTACAAAGAAAATCAGAGTGATAGAGCAGCAGCTGAAGGCAGCCCAAGACAGACATATTTCTTATGTTGATAATCATCACAAGCCTTTGGAGTTCCATGTAGGAGACATGGTGTATCTCAAGGTCTCTCCTTGGAAATATGTGCTGAGGTTTGGGAAGAAGGGTAAATTGGCTCCTAGGTTTAAGGGACCTTACCTCGTGTTGGCACGTGTTAGGAAGGTGGCTTATAGGTTGCAGTTACAACTAGAGTTTCTCCAATTACATCCTATCTTCCATGTTTCTATGTTGAGGAAGTCCCATCCAGATACAGAGCTAGGGTTGCAGCCGGTGGAGGTTGAGTTGTAGGAGGACGTATCATATGTTGAGGGTTATGTGTTGATCCTAGATAGGAGGGTGAAGAAGTTGAAGAAGAATGATATAGTTCTTATTAAGGTTTTTTTGGCATCACTGTAGCATGGAGGAAGCCACGTGGGAGTTGGAGGATGAGATGCATAGGAAGTACCCGTCTCTTTTTGCTTAGGATTTCAGGGGCAAAATCCTTGTTAGGGGTTTATGGTTGTAAGGCCCCTGACCTAGCTTTATGCTTGATCTTGCTTTATTAACATAATAAAAAGCTTAAAACCTTAATCTAATCATGTGTTGTGCCTTAATAACATGTGATATAATTATGTTTTCAGCTTGGTCCAATTTGGATGATGTTTGAGCTAGTTACACATTTATGTGATTGTTTTGGACCTAATTGCAATTTACCCATGTTTAGGGTTTATCTTGAAATTTTTTACATGCTTTATGTGCCTCACATGTTTTGGTAGCATGTCTGAGAGATTTGTACCTTAGGTGCTCTATTGCACCTTGGTTTGATGAGGAGTGATGTGTTGACATCATGAGTGTTGATGTTTGTAGGGTTTGTTTGGATGCCCTCGTTTGGTGTCGACCTTTTGTGTTGACTGTTGAGTTTTGGTTTTAATGACCACCTTGATGTTTATTAGACCATGGTGTCTTTTGTCAATGAGTTATGGTGTGTGTCTAGTGGTCTCATCAGTCGATGACCAAGATACCCTAGATGGGATTCTATGCAATCGATGGTCCTTGTTTCTCTTCAACCATTGGGGTTTTGGGCCTAGTTCTCTTCAACCGATAGTGTCTTGCATCAAGTGATGTTGATGGCTTTCCTAGGTTTTAACGACCATTGTTGCATGCATATTGGTAACACCCCAATTTTCTAAAACATACACATTACTGAGCGGAAGCAGAAATCTCATTAGTAAGTCACAAAATGATTACCATTGCACAAAAATATAAATTCATTCAACCAACTTAGGAAAATAATTGCAAATCTCATGTTTCAAGTTCCACAACATAAAATTTAAACTTTGAACTAAACTAAACTAGTACATAGTCTTGATACTAATTGAAAAACTAAACTAAATGTCATATGATAGTTGGCACCACACTAGGTCTAAACTCTTAATCTGTCATTGAGATGTATGCTCCTTGCTTAAGCTCCCTTATTGTTTCCTCCTACAGATGTGCATCCACAGCCAGGCATTCAAAATGGAAAACACGTCAGAGTAAGCGACATTGAGTATTGTTATTACAAAATATTAACTTAGCAATAATAAAACATGAAATTAACTGAATAGTAGATTTCATGATTCTCATGAAATGCACTTAGTGATTGATTATAATGTCCTCTACTCTTATGCACCAAATTTTCTCATAAGACCCATAGGCTCAACTGATGTACCACTTGAATTCAGGCATGAGGGCTCAACATTAACATGATGAGGACAAAATAATACAACCAATTACATTTTTTTGAACTGAAAGCTTCATATATTGCTAAACATGTCATCTTTTACATCCTTCATACAAAATTGGGGAAATCATCCACCCAGCAACAAGAGATGTTCTGTCTATTGCCCCATTTAGCCAAATTGTGGGCAGCCACATTACAATCCCTGTCGACAAAAGAGAAACTATTGAACAGATCAAAAAATCCTTGGTCACCTTTATCTTCTCAATAATTTTCAAGTAGGGAGTACAACTGGATGCCTGCATATTAATATCAACCGTGACAGAGCTAGCATCAATTTCCACTTCAACTGTGAGAAATCCCCATTCAATCTCTTTTCTTAAGGCCAACAAAATAGCTATAGCTTCGACTTCTTTACTCTTCCATTTCCCAAAGTAGTTCCAATAAGAATCACCCACCAACTGACCGGACTGATTTCTAAAAATAGCCCCAGTAGTGACTTTGTTCTGAGCCTCTGAGCAAGCCGAGTCAGTATTAATTTTGATTCTTCCTCCAGCCGGCCTTTGCCATTGCTTTACCCTACTCTTCTTTGTAGTCATAACCCTATTGCTTTTAGAAAGATTACATTGGGTTGACCAAGCCATCAGTTTGGTAAACAACAGAATATGATTGACCTTTTCCTTGCTGAAAATCTTCTCATTTCTGACTTTCCAGTTTGTGGCACAGGCTATAATAATATTAACAACAATAATCTTTTCAAGCCTCTTGATAATCCAGTTCTAGCTCCCTTCCATATCTCCTCTCGGTATTTGGCTGATGGTGGGCAACAGTCTTAGGTGCATCCAAACCATTTTTTCCATTTTACAATCAAACATAATGTGATAGCTATCCTCATGTGGGTGGTTGTAGAACTAACAAGCCTCATCAATCTGCATATGCCGTCTAACCAGGCTGGACCCAAACGCCGGATAACCTTTGCACATCCTCCAGACAAAAGCTTTGTACTTAGGTGGGACCTTTATTTTCCATATTTCCTCCCACATGGTTTTAGTCCCTAATGGGTTTGCATTAAACTCGAAATCACCAAAGCCCAGCCAGTAAGCTGTTTTAACAGTAAAAATACCATCCTTCGTTGGGTACCAGTAGAGAGTGTCCATCTCATTGAAACAGGGTGGATATCTGCTTAAGGATTCAATATCTTCATCTGAGAAGAGCTCCATGATGTACTCCTCCTTCCAAGATAGCATGTCTTTATCAATGATTTCTGACACCAACCAGACATCATCATCACTGATGAACTCAGGTTTGTCATAGTATCCCTTTCTATTCGGTAACCACGGATCGCCCCACAGTTTCACTGTTGAATCTTCCCTAATGCACCATCTCAAGCCTTCCTTCATCAGTGATTTCGTCCCCCAGATACTTCACCAAGTATAACTAGGATCGAAACCTCTATAAGCATCAATGATAGTTCCTCCTCCATAGTACTTCTTTGATATAACTTTGGCACACAAGGAATCTCTGTTGGAGTGCAAGCACCACACTTTCTTAGCCAATAAATCTAGATTGAATGTTTTCAGATCCCTAAAATTGAGGCCGCCTTCCTTTTTTGACTTGCACAACTTGTCCCAAGATGCCCAATGTATCCTTCTTTTTGTTTCTGTGGTGCCCCACCAAAATTTGGCAATCATTCTCGTAAAGTCCTCGATGGTGTTGCTCGGCAGTTGGAAAACACCCATCATATATGTGGGAAGTGCTTGCACTATAGACTTGATTAGTACCTCTTTTCCAGCTTGGTTAAGAACCTTCTCCTTCCACCCATTCAGCATATTCCACACTCTATCGGTGATGGATTTTAAGGTGGCCTTCTTCGACCGACCTATTACAGAGGGCAACCCCAAATACTTGGTGTGCTTGTCAACTTGTTGTATCTTCAGAATCCCTCTCACCTCATCTTTCTTTGCTAAATTTACATTCCCGCTGAAAGACACCTCTGACTTTGCAATGTTAATCTTCTGCCCTAAAGATTTTTCATAGAGGCTAATAATGTTAGCTATTGTCAAAGCTTCCTACGGTGTAGCCCTTCCGAACAGAATGCTGTCGTCAACAAAGAACAAATGAGATATGACTGACCCTTTCTGGTTAGCCTTGGCTCCATGTATGAGGTTCAGATCAACAACTTTCCTAGGCATGTTGGAAAAGGCATCAACACAAAGGAGGAATAGATAAGGAGATAATGGGTCCCCTTGTCTAAGACCCCTTTGTGAACAATGTGCCCTTTCCGTCTGTCGTTAATAATAAAAGAGAAGGAAGTGCTTGATATACAATCAAAGATCTTCTTGCACCAGCTTCTGTCGAAGCCGAAGTCCATCATGACTTTTGATATGAACTACCATTCAACCTGGTCATATGCTTTACTCATGTCCAGCTTGAGTGCCATAATGCCTCTATTTCCTTTCTTTTCCTTTAGCATTTTATGGAACATTTTGAAGGCAATCAAAGCGTTGTCAGTAATTAACCGCCCAGGTATGAAAGCACTTTGATTCTCCGTCACCATATCATAAAGGAGGAATTTCATTCTGTTCACCATAACTTTTGAGATAATCTTGTATAAGGTATTGCATAAGCTGATTGGTCAGAAATCATTCATACTTTTTGGGTACCTGCACTTAGGAATAAAAACAATGTTGTTTTGTTAATGCTTATAATATCCTCCTTATCCCTCCACCAACTCTTCACATAACTGACAACATTCTCCCCGTAGATGGACCAGAAAGTTTGGAAGAAGCTCACGTGAAAACCATCAGGACTAGGAGCTTTAGATGGATTCATATTGTTTAAGGCCTCCCACACTTCCTTGTTATCAGGTTCCATCATAAGAATTTTGTTCGTGTCTTCATTCACCAAGGTAGGAATATCATCCGTAGCCTCCTTGATATTGCTAGTATTCAAAGACGAGAAGAGATCTCTGTAGTAATCTACTATGACCATCTCCACTTTAGCCTCCCCTTCCACCCAATTCCCATCATTGTTCATAATTTTATCGATGTTATTTCTTTGTCTTCTTTGGCTGGCCAATTTGTGAAAGTAGGAAGTATTACGATTGCCGTCCTTCATATAAATAGTGCACACCCTCATAAACTAGTAAGTGTCATTTATCCTATGTAGACCGGCCAACTCCTCACTCAACTTTCTACAATTGTCAAAAGAGAATTGATTGGTAGGTTCAACTTGGATTTTCAAAAGCTCTTTTTCTGCCTTTTTAATTTCCTTCTTCATATTACCAAACTTGTGCTCATACCATTCCCTAAGTTTCTTCTCACAACTACTGATATGATTAGTAATGTGCTTGTCTCCTTCCTGCCCCCAACCAAGCTCAACAACCGCTTTACATTCAGGATCGGTAAGCCAATAGTTCTCACACTTGAACTCCCTTCTTCCATAGAAATTAGATTTCTTCTTCTATGTATCAAGAATTAAAGGTGAGTGATCAGAGCCCAACCAAGGGTACACCCTGACTCATACATGGTAGCAACTACACCAAACTGAACACCCCAAAGCTCTATCAAGCTTTTCCTTTATCAAAGTTTTCATTGTTTTGCCTCTTTCCCAGGTGAAACAATCACCCACACAACTTATATCAATCAGATTGCATTCAGTTACAGACTCTCTAAATTCATTGATGTGTCTATGAGCCCCCACCACTCCCCCCTCTTTCTCCTTATAATTCAAAATCTCATTGAAGTCACCTATATACAGAATAGGGCTTTGACAATATTTCTTATTTTTTTCTATCATGCTCCAGGTCTTGTGTTTTCTCCCATTATCTTCCCACCCATAAATGCCTACACAACGCCATCTAAGATGGTTGTTGTTCTTCTCAATATCAACCACAAAATGGTGTTAAGAATAAGATATAGTAGTAACATGTAGTTCTCTCAACCACATGCTTATACCCCCAACTCTTCCTTCTCATCCCAAGCTGATGCCATTCATGTAACCGTTCTTTGTTCTAATTGTTTCCATGTCCATGTGAGTAAGCATAGTTTCCATTAAGAAAATGAGATCTGACCTTTCCTCCCTGATCAGTCTGCAGAGGTTATTTGAAGTGTCAAGTTTGTCCATCCCTTGATAATTCCAACTTAAAATCTTCATTGCTCTTCACGACGCTGGTCACAACTAGTCGTCGCTACTTGGGATAACTCCCCTACCATGGTTGCTCTTTTCTTCTTAGCCATCTTACCCTATCTATTACTGTCCTCACTTTGATGTATTGGATATTCACTCTGACTTCTTATTTTCCTCTTTATGCATTCTCTGGTTTTCTCTTCATCAGCTGCTAGTTTCCTGTTGATTCTTTTGAACCTTCCTTTCTTTTGTATCTGTGTTCTTTCCCCTCTCTGAGTCATTTTTTCAAGCACATTGGTTGCACTTGTTGCAGCTGATTGGTGCCTTTTTTTCCTTGTTATTCTTATCCCTTTCGATATTCTCCCTTGGCCCCTTTATGAATTTATTAGTCGTGCCCATGATTGTTTCCTCTGTTCTTTCTCTGTAGTCATTAAACGCCATCTCACCCTTCTCTAAGCTGCTTTCAATGTCCTCTGGCTCTTTTACAACTGTTGTCTCTTCTTCCTCTATCAGTTGCCTGGGGCCACCTGCATTTTTAATTGCTTCGTTTTGAGCTCTCCCCCTGTCCAGCGCCCTGGTCCCGAGTTGCCCCTTTTCTTTGCTTTTGTTTCCTTCCGCCTCACGGGCCCTGGAATCTTCTGCCAACACATTCTCCCTTCCCATCTTCGCTTTCTCCCTTTCCTATAACATGGACTTCCTGGCTTCTTCATAGGTACCACCTTGTCATAGAGGATTGTTTTTCTTCCTAGGCGACGCCCTCAGCCACTAGCCCCACACTCTTTCTGGTTCTCTTCCTTCATTCTCCTCTTCTTCGCATTCTTGTGTTGTATGACCCACCATCCCACATGAGAAGAAGAACATGGGCAATCATTCGTATCTGATCTCTACTTCCACTACACTGCCATCTATAGGCTTTAGCTGTTGCGGCTACTTAAAGGTCTTGGTAATGTTAACTTCTATTCTTATTCTTCTGGCCCTTGTCCACCCCCCCTTTCTACTTCATCCACTTCCAACACCTTCCCTATATTACATCCGATCCTCCTTATGGCTTCATCCGACCTATACCCCAAAGGTACATTGTATAGTCTAACCCAAAAATCACTTACTTTGAAGGTGATGTTTGAGGGTTGCTCTCCCACCCTAACCTCCTTCATTATCCACAGATTCCCATCAAAGCACCATAGGCCCCCTTTCTGGACTTTCTCCTTGTCCTTCTTTCTATCGAAATGGATCATTATTATTTTGTGCTCGAACTACTGAAAAGAAGTTACTTTCTTCAGCCCCCAAGCAATCAACATTGTCCTCCTTAGGGCCATGAAGTTGTAGCTCTTCCTTGTTAGTAGCTTAGCCACTACAGTTCTTTCTTCCTCGATTGTTATCTTGGTTCCTCCGTCTGTGAAATCAATTAGATCCTCTTCCTCTTGTATAGAAAGGTCTCGACACCTCCTTAGTATCTCCTCCTCCATCTTGACTGGAATTCACTGGGAGATGGGTAGCTTCCGCCCTTAGGGAAGAGTCACCACCCTACACATCCGCCAGATCGCCAGAGCTCACTGACCTAACGTAGGTGAGATTATATGTTGCATATCTTGATAAATCATTAACTTGACAATTCTTTACTTTAATTGAATTTCATTTGATCATGAAATAAATTCTTGAAAATAAATCTTGAAAGCACAAGAAACATTAAATAACATTGATGTGAGTAATATTCGAATTGAAGTACGTATATATGCATATAATTCGTATTGATCATCATAATAATTATAAGGCGGTTGAAAACCATTACTTAATACCAAAAGTACATGGACCCTCTTACCTTTCTTGTAGAGAAGACCTTAGGTGTCCTTCTTAATTTGATGGGATCCTAATCCCATTCTTGGGGTGAAGAAACCCTAATTACCATGTTATAACAATTTATCATTCATTAATAATTGTGGACGAACCTAATTTTCTAGGGTTTCATGGTTCTTGACTAAAATAGGGAAACTCAGTGTCAAATCAGGCTTGGAAAATTAGTTCATCATCTATATCTTAAAAAATTGAGCAAAATTCATATAAGGTTCACCTTCATCTGAGGTCTATAGCATTTTCCATGAATTTATAAAGATCAGGTTTATTCCGATCAATCAAATAGCTCAAAAAAGCCATGTCACCAATATTATCTGATCCAAAGGAAACCTTGGGGCCAGTCTGCTCTACTGACGTGGTCTGGTAAGTTGACACCGCTTGGGAAGTGGAAACTACACGTAAATCTCATCCATGTAAATATCTTAGGATAGGAATGCCCATAGAAAAGCATAGTTAGGGTCAAAATAGATAAATTGAAACTTGGAATCTTCATTCCCGAAGAATAACGATGACTAGTGAGAGGAAGAATATGATTTTGAAGAATTCAAACTGAGATCCAATTCATGTAGTTGAAACTTAGGATGTTGGGCACCTTCCCTATGTCCTAACAAACCTGACGAGCCTAAACTTGGGTCCCAATAAGGTCAGATACCCAAAATAGTAGGTTTACTACTTGAGATATGGAACTCAAATGAAGCAGGCTTCACGGGTACTAAGAATGAAAATATGATTGCACTCGAGGGTAACTAAAACAAAACCTTAGGCACACAATTATGGACAAAGTGGTAAGCATAAAGAATAATAGGAGACGACTATTGTGATTGATTTAGGATTTGAGTCCATACAGAAAAGGGGGAAAAGATGATACCTGCAACTCGAGAAAAACTGTGACTAGTGAGACTTCAAGGAGGTCAGGGGAGAAGCTTCATAGGTGTCTCTGATTGATCTAGAGTGTCGAAGGTGTTCTTGAAGTTTGGATATCCAAGATCAGATTTCATGGCCATGGACATGTTTGATGTTCGTGAGAAGCATAATGGAGATGAGTTGTGGAAACAGACAATGATGGTTCTTGATTTCTAGGTGTCTTGAAGCCTCCTAGAGCTTTGGATTTATAAGGGATCACTTGATATCGTGGTAGGGATCTCCTGGAGTCTGAATAGGGGAGAGTTGAAGACTCCTTCACCATCTGGGAGTTCAAGGCATGAAGTCCTACTGAGCTCGGGATCCCTGAGTTCGAGAGAGGGATTAGAATGTGAAAATAGAGAGGAAAATGGGTGAAGAGGGTCGGAGTGAGAAACTAGTGGTCACGATGATGTCACTTTTGTCCCCCCTCAACACAGAGTCCTGTGCAAGGTTGGATACAAGAGATGCACCCTACAATGTCGATCCAATGGCTACACACGATCTCGACACCAAAAAAAACTAGAGATCCATGTGACACATCTCGTGGTTTGTTAAACCAAAAGTCCACATTAAAATAAGATTTGAATATTTAATGATATTTAAGTATTTAACCTATCTTCCTTTCAAATCAAATTAGAGCATCTAGAAGAGTTCAAACCAAATCAAAATTGGCACATTAACTAATTGGACCATGAGGAATCAAAAAATTAAATTACTTTGCTTATTTTACAATCCCAATTATATGTATTTGCTTTTTTATAATAAATATGATTCAATTATCTAGAATATCCTAAAATCTGTATGAGGCTCATATTTTGGGGAAAGCCAGATATTACCACTTCAAATTCACACGAACATTATTATGCCAATTTATTCTTAGGATCAATTTTACATTATCCCCCTATGTACCATTAATGTGCTAATTAGGGTTATATTTGATGAAATAAAATAACCATTGGGTTGTTAAAGACAATTATGTCTGGATTTAATGGGAACATTATTGTGGTTCCATATATGCATTAAGGTTTATTAAAGCATCACGATTTGAGTATTTGAAATTAGGGTTTCTGATTAGGTATTAATTATAAGATGAAAAGTTTTAGGGTGTTACACATATGTTTAGTGCTTGTATGGTTGAGTTTTGAGGGACAAGTGGAACATATATGTATCATACCTAACCTCCCTTCCCTCTCTCCTATCCTTTGGTATATATACCCCTCTCTTTGCATGTAAGTAATCCTTTTGCACCCTCTTATTGCCCTCTTTATTGGAGCTCATCCCTTATGTTCTTGGTGGTGGAGAAGAGCTTAGCCTTGGAGCAAGGTATCTGAACCCTTGCATGTGTGATCTTGGGTTGGAGAAACTCTTCTTTGGTGATGCTTTGGTGTTCCTTGATCTTGGTAAGTGATCTCTCTTGCTGGATCTTTTTTTTCTTGATACCTTACACCTCTTATTTCTCTTGGACGAACCAATGATTCTCCATGGTAGTGCCTAAGTTGAGTTGAAGATCTCCTCTCTTCCCTATCTTTTCAGCCTAGGGTTTTACCCTCTTCCTTGTGCTCCTTTAACCTAGGGCTGTTCTTCTTTGTTTGAGGTGATTCTAGCTTGGACATGAGGTGTTGATCAAGCTTGGGTTTTCCTCTCTTTCCTTGGAGCATCTTGCTTTTAGAGTTGTCCTTTGCAATTAAGGCATGTTATATAACTTTATCCTCGATTATTGTTGCACTTAACTTTGCATGCAAGTAATCTACTCCTAAAACATGGTTCCTAAAAGTATGACGATGATATATTGAGCTAGGGTTTGTGATTACATGATGACCTTGAGTAGATGAACTCCTTCTTTAAACCCTAATTCTTATACCTGAGATCTTGTTGATGTTAGAGGTGTTGATCCTTATATGCATATGCTAAACATTGGGTTTTCTTCTCATGATTATGGTTTTATCCTCTTGCTTGGGAATGGTGGTTTTGGATACATGTGTGATGGCTAAACGTCTAGTTTTCTCTCTCTTATATCTTGGTTTGGTTTTCTCATGATTGAGAATTGGATTTAGGATTTTGATGATGACCTTCTTCTTGTGCCTTTCTCTTGCATGATTTTTGGTCTCTTGGTGATGATCACCTTGTTTGACCATGTGGTGAGTGGTTGTCTCTTCCTTAAGGATCTCCAAGTTTGATTTCATGACTTGGTCGATGAGTATTGATCATGGTCTTCGGTCACTAAGGTTTCCTTCTTATAGTTGATTGATGTTGATTCTTCTATGGTCGATGAAGGTCTGGTGTTTCCTTCGGTTGCCATGTTTTGGATCCGTGAGAATTCTGATGGTCGGACTTCTCTTTGATCGATGAGAGTGTTGGGGTGTCTTCAGTCACCAAGGGTTTCCATCCCTTTGATTGACAAAATAATTTTGCTTTCTTCTTTAGTCGTTTAGATGTGTGATCTTGCTTCTCTTCGATCAATGGTGTGATGGCCTTGATGGTCGCTGAGGTTGGTTCACCTCTTCAACTAATGAAGATGGTGTGACCTATCCCTCTTTGGTCGATGATAATTTCTAGACATATGGTTTCCTTATATGGTTGACCTTGTGATGATAGTGGTTGACTCTCTTACTTTCAAGAAATTTGAAGAATATGATAATTCAAATTTAATGTTAGCATTGATTTGAAACCTTAACTTGGTTAACTAACTTGAAACCCTAACCATAATTGCAAGTGCATAATAAAATTTCTTAACTTGCTTGAGTAATTAGCATAATGATGGAATATTTTCTCTCTCCTAAATTGTTGTAAGCATGATTTGTTATCATATGCTCACTATATTTCTTGAATGCATGGTTATGCCAAACTTATGTGACACATGTATGGTGATTATGAACCTTGATGAGGCATGGAGAGATATGATGTTCTTACATGGAATAATGTGAATGGTCTTATGACCTTGGTAGAGGCTTTGTGACTAATTGAGGTGACATCCTCTTGTGATGTGATAATGGATTGGTATGCCATGGTGATGTGATAATGATGATGGCCTTGTGTATGACAACAAACCAGTAGCATGTGGTGATGTGATCAGCTTTATGCTTTATATGTTTCATATCTTATGAATATGTAACCTACCTATGCTTTGTCGAATCTGTTTAGGGTTTGCTTGTAACTTGATTGATGTAGTTAAAAGAAACTCAATTGGATTTAACTAACCAAGTGGAACCAATCATGTAGTTACCCTAGACATAGATCTATTCTAGTATCAGAAGTTACTGGATGGTGAAACAAGTATTCCTAAGGGAAACTCAGAGTGCATGTTGTTGAGTAAATGTGGTTCTTAGAGAGTACATCCTTATGATCCAGATGCCATGTGTTTGGGGAGGATGGTTGCGGTCATACCTAGCCCTCAGTTTGAGAATGACTACGGTCATGTCTCAGTGATTATATGTGTGATGTGATTGGAGGACAACTGTGGTTGTACCCCGTTGGGAGGGTTCTGCTTGCATACCCTAGTGGCTAGTATTGTGACCTGTACCGAGGGAAGACTAGGTGTTTTCAGCTTGACTATATGTTTTTGGTGGTAGTTTGACTGATATGTCACTGTAGTGCATACTAGTCCTGACCGAGTGGGGAGAAGATCTTGGACTTAGGCTCTTCCTAGATCTCGTATGGAACTAACTTTGACTTAGCAATGGTCAGTTGGATTTGGGTGCATGTACAACTCAAATCCTCATGGCATTAATTAAAATACATAATACAACTATGTAGTAAATCTGCTTAGAGTTAAACACGATTCACATTTGATGTTTACCCTTGCCTTATTTTTATTTCTGCTTAGTTGTCATATAACATCATAAGAAAAATCAGCTATTATGCATGTTCTTCATATTCCTTCTAAAAGCATATGAAAAATCAACTTTAAATAATTCATTTAGCTAAATCTGCTCATCTAGCTTAATAATGTTATATCCTACTATGTTTCAATAATCATTGGTTGAGAGTTATATCTATAGCTGGGACATGGGTCTCACCCTCGTGGTATTCCACATCTTTTTAGGTGGTCATCAACGGCGTGGGAAAGATCATGTTGAGAAAGAGCAGCTTTGTGACACCCATTGCCACACAAAGAGAGATTACTCAAAACAAGCATGGAATTATACCTAATAACCACATTTCCACAAAACAGAGTAAATTAAAACCAATCACATAAGGCACCTCAAGTTGAAAACATCATATTTAAATCCATAAAACTTGTGTCACTTATATTTCATTCATGCCAAAAGATGTTACATATCATCATTCATTGGATAACTAGCCACAACCTATTGCATATCATAACATGTTCACATATACAATTCATGTCTGTACCACCATGGTATAGTGCCAAAAACTCAAACCAATGTACACCTTCTATAAAACACCCCCAAGGACATGTGAGTATAGGGCTGACACATAGGAATATATTACAAGACACTAGCTACATATCCATGATCCAACATCTATAGCTCCTCTTACTGCCAGCTTCAACAACACAATCTCTATCTCAACGTTCACGCCCACCTAAAAGATGTGGAAACCCACAAAATCAGTGTGACGCCCATTGCCGCACATAATGAGATTACTCAAAGCCTAACCATAGAAGAAAGATTAAGAAGCACATTATCAAAAAACACTATAAATTAATATAGTTTTCACAAAATAGCCAATCAGCAAGAACCTTCACATATAAGTCCTTTCATGCCTCAAGGCATATACAAGGCATGCTATTAACATGTAACCAAGAATTGTTCCAAAATATATATTCTTGATTCCACCATATCTGGTATACAAATGGCACATAAAGAAGCATGCTCGTGAAACATCTACAAAACATTCCCAAAGACCCGAGTGTACAAGGATGACGTCTTGGACCCTATCAGCAAAAGACATCCAACAACACTGCCAGCCTCATCAGCTACTGGCCCTCCTACTTCTCCTCAACCTCCGCTGCACGATCTCTACCTCGTCAAGCTTGTCCACCTAAAAAGGGTGTGGGAAACCCATAGGGTGAGCTTCAAAATCTCAGCGGGAGATATAACTCACCACCAACTCTATTATTATCATAGATAAGATAACTAGAGCAGCAGTAAAGTTATAACTAAATGAAGTAGGTAATTATTATTAACAGGAAGGGCAATTATTGTTGAATTATGAACCACCTTAATAATTTAAAAGGAATATGGAGAACATGTATATTTCCTATCAGAATTATTGTATAAAGATAAAGCAAGGCCTCATCCAATGTTTTCATATTTTGATCCTATACAATTATGCTACACGGCTGATTACATATTTAATTATGCCTCGAGGATTTGAGTCGTACCACCCAAATCCAAATGACCACTTGATAAGTCAAAATCGATGCATATAAGGTCTAATGGAAGAGCCAGAATCCACAATCTCAGCACACCTCTTGGTCATCACAAGAGAAAACACCACAGAGACATATCATTCAACTACATCAATGACATATGGTCAAATTTAGGGATTGGATCACGCATGGCCATCCACATATATAATCATAACTAGCCCACCTTGATACATGTATGGCGCTAGAAGAACTGGCTCACTCATGGCCATTCCAACAAGAGGAGTGGCGCATGCATGGCCATACATACCACAATGAGACCGACTCATGCATGGTCGTCTCACACATCCTGTATTTAAGGATAAGAGGAATTACTCAACTTGTACCCCACATATTCAAAAATATGCACCCCGCGTTAAACCATTTAGCAATTTGCTGACACTTAATGGATCTATGTCACATGGCAAACTACACTATTAGATTTCACTAGATTAATTAGGCCAATTTAAACATCTTTAGCATCAATCAAGTTACAACATACAACCTCTAAACAAATTCTACAAAAATGGGGTTTGAGGCATCACTAGCACATACTGAAGCATATAAGGATCACATCATTACTTTGTGCCTATTATTCACCATATGTCCATTACAAGGACCAATGTCCATCACAAGGACCACATATCTTGGGGTAACAACCCCTCAGCTCATAACTGAGGAACCCATCAACTAATATAAGGCAATAAGCCATCATTAGGTCATAAGACTACTTTCCTCCTCTTCTTGAGCCATCATCTCACATGTGCCTCACAAGTCTTATTCAATCATATCAATATCACCATAGCTCATACATGTCTATGTGCATCAACTGATATTACATGCATGGTTAGAAACATATAACAAGGGAGCAATACATCATTAACGCTATCATCTCATAGGACTCATACCATACATTCTACATCATTACAATTAGAGTTTCACTTTACCCGATTAGGGTTTACAAGGTTGGATCAACAACCACCCTTAGATGATCACTTTCATCCTCATTGTTAAGGGATATGTTATGAGGTATGGAAACACATTTCTCATCATTATTATAAAACATGTTGTGATGTAAAGAAACACAACTCAACACCTTCCATACAACTATTCCATAGAGTATCACATGATACCATGAGACTCTAATGTCTACATGGTGTGACTAAAGTACCACCATAAGGTATCATCTAGGTTTTAGCATAGGGTATCGGTTAACCTTAAGTGTGTCGGGAAAAAATTCTAAGAGGCTTATCAGTTAAGCATATACTTAAGAGAACAACCAAGGTATCAGCTTGTCACTTGGGATGGTGTGTTGGTTTTAGCATCACTATGTGTGTATCAGTTTGGCATCATGGGGTATCGGGCTATAACACCTAATGGGAGGGTCTCGACCAACCCCCTTCTATCGGGAAACACCATCATAGGGGTGACATGCGTTAAGGTTAACAGGAAACACACAAGCTGCGACGACTCCTAGGGTTATTAGGATGCAATGCCCCCAAAGGTATCAGTTAGCAATGCATAAAGCCGTGATGGGCAAAGCCCTAACGAGCAACACACATCAACACAACACTCCCCTAGCTGCAACACAAAGTTGTGACGACCACATGGATAAAATGGCTGACATCCCTTGTCTAGCATCAGCCTACTCATACCCAAGACGGGACGCTCTAAACAACATCAACACATTTCGACCTAGACCTAGCCAAGGTCGTGATGACCTACCACCAGGGTAATGACCAGGGGCATCACTGGTCGTGAAGGCCACTCAAAACCTATCAGCCTACCCTATGTGTCAGCCTCCACAAGCATGTCGGCCACAAGGCATATCAGACACATAATCTTCAAACTCAAGACGATGTTATAAGCAAGGTGAAAGAAGTACAACACAAGGGCAGCAACAAGAAAGGTTTGTCTTCCAAAACAAAACGTTAAAATACCCAAAAGATTTACTAGCATACAAGAAATAACAAGCCAAGGATGAAGAACAAAATATCAAGCAAAAGTGATAATAACAAAGAGGGTTTAGAGTTATATAACCCACCTCAAGGATCAACACCAAGATCTAAGCTCCAAGGTCAAGCTCCAAGCTTCACGAGATCAAGGTAGAAGAAGATCCTCCAAGCTCGATCACCACAAAACCTCCAAGAGAGAAGATGGAACCATGGTTAAGAGAGCATGAGAGGGAAAGGAGATAACCAAGGTTCATGGCTGAGAAGAAGAAATAAGGAGAGAAATAAGAGATAAAGATCATGGTTTACCAAGGAAGAAGATGAAAAGAGAACACCACAAGCTTAGGCTCGTCCACCAAGCTCCAAGGGATAATACTCCTCAAGATCAAGATTGGCCACCAAGGAGAGAATGCAAAGATAATCCAAAAGGTTTCTCTTGTATGGAGGGAAATATATATATACAAGAGGGATTAAAGAGGGAACAAAGGAAAGGTGTCACCACCAAAGAACCCTAGATGACACATGTCCACAAACAAAAGGCCACATGTGACACCATGCATCAAGGTGATAAGAAATATGTCTCACCCACTAGGTCACCTTCCTAGGTCATTGCTGATACACACACCCACTCCCTTCACAAACCGATAGGGATGAAATGCTAGAGCCATAAACTGATACAATGCATCACTAGTCACCACAAAATGATAGGATGTGTCCTCAAGACATCTACAAACTGATACAAGGCCTCTCTAAGGCTTTGAAGACTGAGGCAACACTCCTAGGTGCAAGGCACACCTCAAACATGAGTGCAAAACATCACCAACAATTTCACCACTCAACCAAGGCTCAAACAAGATGCCCATGTCTTTTTCTTTCCTCTAGATGATGCCAAGAGAGAGAAGGAACACTCTAGAGGTGGCAGACTTGCACATCAACCCGTTCTCCTGGGTGAATTTGCAATTTGCCCCCACACCTCTCCACAAAACACAAGCATCAACCAAACAAACTCAAACAAGAAACTCAAACCTCCAACATTCCATAATTACATCTCACATGATTAGAGCAAGGATCTAAGAAACATACTTAAGCAAAACAAATAGGGTTATTCCAAAATGTAGTTCAAGGTCTTTACAAGACATAAACCCCTAACATGGATTACGCCCCTGAAATCCTAAGAGAAAAAGGAAGGGTACTTCCTCATCTTTTCCTCAAGTTTCCAAGTGGATTTCTCAATACCATGATGATGCCAAAGAACTTTCACAAGATCAAGGTATTTCCTCTTCAACTTCTTCACTCTCTGATCAAGGATCAACACTGGCCCTTCTTCTTAGGTCACATCCTCATCAAGCTCTACCTCCATAGGCTATAACACTAACTCTGTATCTGGATGACACTATCTCAACATACTGACATGGAACACATGATGTAACCTGTGTAACTCAGGTGTAACTCCAACTTGTTAGCCACCTTCCCAACTCATGCCACCACTCGGTAGGGTCCCATAAACCTGGGAGCCAACTTACCCTTCTTTCCAAACCTTAGAACACCAGCTTAAGGAAAGACCTTCAGATATACCTTGTCTCCCACTTGGAACTCCAAGGGTCTATGACGATTATCTGCATATGATTTTTTCCTGTCCTGTGCTACTTTCAACTATTGCTGTATCACTTTGACCTTCTTTGTTGACTGTTGCACAAGCTCAGGACCAAGAAGTTGATACTCACATGTCTCATACCAACACAATGGAGATCTGTAAAGTCTCACATACAATACCTCATATGGTGCCATGTCAATACTACTCTGATATTTGTTGTTGTAGGAAAACTCTATCAAACTAAGGTGTACATCCCAACTTCCTAAAAATTGAAGAACACAAGTCTTCCACAAATCCTAAAAGGTATGAATGGTCCTTTAGATTGACCATCTGTTTGTGGGTGGAAAGCAATACTAAACTTCAACTACATACCCAAAGCGGCGTGCAGTCGCTCCCAAAAGCGACTTGTAAACTAAGGACCTCTATCAAGAATGATAGTAGATGGAACACCATGCAAGTGTACTATCTCATCCACATAGATATGGGCAAGCCTCTCTGCTGTGAACGTTGTTTTTATGAGAAGGAAATATCCTGACTTGGTCAACCTATCAATGATCACCCAGATTGAATCATAACCTTTGGCTATCCTAGGTAGACCAACCACAAAGTCCATAGTTACATGATCCCATTTCCACTGAGGTATAGGCAGTGGTTGCAACATTCCTGTAAGGAGGCGGGATCACCCCCTTACTAAAGATTTAAAGAATAAAACATCCATTCCAAACACACTCAAAGGTATGCTAGAATAGGTGTAACATTTTCAAATTTCAATAAATGGTATTCAAAACAACCAAAGTATAACAGCAGAATCAAAATCATGACTATATTAAAGTTTCACAAAAGATTAAAAAAGTACATCATAATATCCCATAAGGGTTTACATGTATGATACAACATAAGGATCTAAGTAGAGGGAAATCTCTAAGTAGAGGGAAATCTAAACCATAACAACTTTGTCTCCAAGCTATAACTCCTTAAGCTAGCCCAAAACTTCATGCCTTATCGTCCACGTTGTTCACCTAGGGTTGGAAGCATACCCCATCAAGAAGAGAAAATAGACGGCATCAACAAAGGTTGGTATGTGCATACTAAATAGGAAATTGAGCAATATATGGAATAAAGGACATCATATAGAAAAGGCTTCCCATAGAAAGGATAAGGACCACCCAAATGGGTATCAAGAGAAAAGGATTTGAAATCATTTGATAACAAAAGAATACTTGCCATTAATAAAACATAAAGATTGTGCCACACAAGCACATGTAAAGAATTAGGGCACACACCCCATATCATCAACCTGCATGCATGTGAGATAAACATAGCCCTAGAACAATATAAACACAAAGGCGGCCAAGTCTCATAAACTTGAAACCTAATAGAGAAAGGAATACTTCCAATCTCCTAAATATATAAAACATGGGCCAAGAATCACACATCTTGCCTTGGGTATGAGGTTCCTTTCCATCCCAAAAGTGCAGGATATATCACATAATTTGCTGACAGGAAATAACACATCTGCCATAAAAACCAATGCAATTACACTACTCTTGTATCGACCCCGCCTCGCGGTAACCCCCAATTAAGGGAGACCAAGAGGTCAGAGTCGTTACCCCAATAAACATGATGAAAGGTTCGACAAATAATCAATAATAATTATAAAATTCTACCAGACTATACTGAAAGATGGAATAAAATAAAACTTTGCATACCTTTTAAAAACTTTGGATATCTAACTTCTATCCACATTATCAATCTATTCTAACTAATCCTCCTTGCACCTTAATTTTTATTTTCATAATATGCCACTTTACTGTTTGTCCTTTTCAATATTGTACCTAAAACGCCGACAAACAAAACATCAGTCAGCATAAATGAATATGCCGGTATGTGGGGACAACCAAAATTTCACATATATGGATAACAATCTAAATATCACAATCAAGTTAATTAACAAGCCAATTTACACTTTCAATGTGACATTCTCCACCACTTTTGCCCTAACACTGGAATACCCTCCTTAGGGTTTCTCTTTTGCCATTGACTTAAGGCCACCTTCTCCATCATGAGCTTGGTGCCTGGGGTCATCTCTCATGGTGCCTATTAGTCATGCAATATCATAAGGCCACCTTCTCTATCCTAAGCTTGGTGCTTGGGGTCACCTCTCATAGTGCCCATGGGTCTTCCCTCTTAGGCTTGACCTCATTGCATCTTACATCAGGGTGGCATGTAGGTGTGAGAATACACACTTATATCTTAATTGTGATAATCATATTGACTTTATGATTTGCATATATGAACACCCAGCAGATAGGTTGCATTCAATTCGATCAAACACCCGAGAAATCTCTGTGAAACTAAAGCGGTTAACCATAAATAACCACATACCTGTGATTGCATATTTTTGAGACAGAAACAACCAAGTAGAGAAAACCCAACCAAGCAAGCAAATATGCATAGAAATCCTGAAATATACAAACTTCCTTTTATCAAGATTTATCCAAACCCATCTTCCTTTATAGGATTTCTATTCCAACTTTAGGGTTTCCTTTGAAATTAGGGTTTTGCCTCCACTTTTAGTATTATGAATCCTAATTCAACAAACTACATAAAAACCAAAAAATCTCATCTTAATACTCCTAACAGACTTAGGGTCATTATTTAGTAACATATTTCCATAATCCAAAATAAACATGGTTTTTCTCCTTTTCACCCTAAATTAGGGTTTCTAAAAGTATTATCTTTTATACATAGATTAAAACCCTAAATTAGTCAACTTTTCATGTAAAACAGATTGAAGTTCGACTTTAATATTCAACAGGATAATACTTCACAAATTAACCTATTAAACCTCAAAGATTCATCCTTTATACCCAATTAGGGTTTCTAATTACCTTTTTAATACATTTTCTATCAAATTAATATACTTTTGAAAAATGAGATAGAAACAGGTTACCAAACCATTTTTATCTTGTTCCTCGTATTTTTCTGATCAACTTTCATATATAAAGTTTATTAATATGAGATCCCTAGCAATTTCTATGAATTTCGCAAGAAAACCCTTTGTTCCTGGAATTTCAGTCAGAGAGAGGAGTTTACAAAAATATATCGTCCGCTCGATCAATGATCCGGTGGTCTGCCCTTGTAATCCGATGCTTCACATCGCGCATGGCTTAAGTTAACTGACTTGGCCTTGGATCGTTGGATCAGCACACAGACTACCGTGGATCGCTATCCAACGGTCACTGCTCGTCGTCCTCCTCCTTTTCCTCGCACAAGTCTACGGTGGCACCGCGGTAGAGCTGTCATCGGAGCGAGATCAATCCAGAGATAGGGAAGGTTTCTGGGCTCGTGAGGTAGCCGTTCAGGATCGGTGTGAGTTGGAGAGTCGAGTGGGGGTCTTTTATAGGGCTAGGAGGAGTCCCTTTAGGGTTTCTCCCTCGGCCACCGCCCTCACCTTCGGGTGAATTAGGCATTTCACCTAGATGCTTCGAGAGATAAACAAACCAGGGTCGAGAGGGGTCAAGATCTTCTTCCAGACTCAATGGAGTTATTTCCAAGATTACACATGTACTAGATCGAGAGGAAATCAAGGGGGGGGGGAAATCCCTCTGTAACTCAACCAGAGTCTGAGTTCCTTTGGAACTAGACGATGAGCGGCGCTCGTCGGATCAAGATTCAACAACCCTCATCCCCCGTGTTCAACCAAAAAGGAAAAGAATTCCTATATTCAAGATAATTCATATATTTGAGGAGAATTTGAGAAAATCATAACTCCTAATCTGTAAATCCTTTTTATCTCAAATTTGAAGGGAATCTCACTAATGATTTAGTATTTCATCATTCCAAATTTGGGCTTATTATCTAAAGAAATTGGGTCCTTTTATTTAGTTACAAGTCATCATTTAATTATATACATTTTCCACATATTTTCTCTTTCCCTTGCTATTATATTATTATCCTGTGTTCCTTGAACCTCAAGGAATCTTAATGGATCGAAATCCCATCTTGGAAATATTCCTTAGCCTTTTTCTTATCATTCATACATTTTCTTATTTATCCCTTTATTCACTTGAATTCCTTTTTCTTTTCTTTTTCTTTTTCTCTCAATTGGGCTCAATAGCCAATAAAGCCCATTAAGAAAATAAACAAGGCTATTATGCACGAAAATCATTCAATTCAAACAAATAATTCAACCATTGATTTCATTTATCAATTAAAATGAGATTTACAAATCTCATTACATGGTTTAGAAAAATGAGGTTGTAACATCCTCCCCTCCTAATAGGAATTTTGTCCTCAAAATTCCACCAAACATATAAACAATTTAGGATAAGACTTTTCCATATCCGTCATTGGCTCCCATGTGGCTTTATCCTCTCCATGGTTCTTCCAAAGAACCTTTATCACTTTATATTCTTTACTCCTGAGCTCTCTCTCACCTTGGTATCTCATACCCTTATAGGTGACTCAAGGTAAGTTAGCCTCCCTTAGGAGCTCACTAAGTTCATTGCTCAACCCATGGTTTGGGTACCTCACATAGTGATCTAGATCAGACTCATGGAACACATCATACATCATGTTATCCTGAGGGGTAAGGATACACACAAGCATCTCCACCAATCCATCTCAAATGGAACCATGTATCGGGGACTCAACTTCCTCAGCTATAACTCAGAGGGGTTGAATTTTCATATCACATATTCACCCACAGTGAATTGTAGGCCAGTCTTCTTTGCATCAGCTCACGACTCATGTCACCCCTGGGCTCTCTTTCAGCCATCACACGATCAAAGCGACTTCATCTACACACACTGTGGTCTTTTTCTGACCTTCGCAAGGTCCCTTCACCCACATCATCTTAATGAAGCGGCGACAGACACAACCTCTCTTACAGAGCTTCTTACATCCCGATACTCACTATGGTGGCTATCATCACATCTTAGATAGGATAGGAACTGTCTCTATATATCACCCTGAACACGCACACATGCTCTCATCAAACCCTCTAGTCTGGATCATGCTAACCATCAGTTACGGGTGATAAGCTGTACTAATATCGAGTTCTTCATGTATCTACTTCCACCTCATGGAAGTGAATCTTTAGGTCATATTCCAGAACCTTTGAACTCGCATCATGGTGTAGTTGAACCATCTCTCTTACATGTAGTTCAACTGGATCTATCACTTAACAATACTCTCTCTTTCTCTTAGACTATGTCATCTAGGTAAGGTGATATACCATAACCCATATTGCACCTTGACCTTCTTCGGTCCATGGGAGACTTACCACGACATCCATAGTGATGAACTCCCATTCCCTCTCAGGGACTTTTATCCTCTATATCAACTCAATGGGTTATTGATGTTTGTCCTTCACCTCCTAACATGCATGGCGATAAGCCACCATGCAACTCCGTACACTTCTTAGGCACCCAAAGTACTACTACCACTTATTATCCTAGTAGTACCACGATGTATGATGAACTTAAAATCATGATCTCTTATATGTCATGATTCCTCAAGGTTGATTCCTCAGAAACCCTAAAACACTCTAGTCGGGGTTTCATCACCTTCTTTTCGAGAGAAGCGCATCTGAGGTTCTACAACCATCCTTCTTTCACAACAAGCCCTATGTTGGCTAATCAAGCAACCACTAATTCAATCACCGGATCTCATTACATCTGAGTGTTATCCCAACACATCTCCTTTTCAAAACATAGGGCTAACCTAACAACCTCTTCTAGCCTCTAGCTAAACTAGGCAGCTGCATGTCAAATAGAGCATCCATTACCACCTCACATCCTTATGTATTAGGTAATGTTGAAGACATACACCTCCATGTATTCCACTTATTATCTCATCTCGAACTCTAAGTCTATCTTCATCAAGAAAACTCTGAGCTCATCCACTTGGTTATCAAACTCAACCTTGTATAACTCATATATTCCACATAGATCATGATAAAAACATCCTCATAAGATGACTTCCTTAGTTCTCTTGATGTTTGTAAACCATCCACATATTGTACACTCCACAAGGGTACATTATTACCTCTATCCTCATATATTATAGTAACATTTCCACTCACATCATCTTTATCCTTGGTGTATGGAATGTGTACTGTCCTATCTCTCACCCCCATAACACGAGGAAATAAGCATTTGGCGACTGTCTAAACATAAAGTTCTTCCTGCTCCAAGAGTAGAGATGGTACATCCCACATTGCCATTACACCTTCAAATCTAAATTGAAACACACAACATATGTCTCTAATGTGCAATATGTCTCTACATCATGATCATCTCGATATCAAAGTTACTTCCATGAAAAACTGATCTCGAACCCACTTGGGTCGTCATATCGTCCTTGGTCATCTCCTCTAGGTCTGTAGGGTTCCGACACTTTTGGGGTCATCCCTCTTCCCTTATGCATTAGATAGAGCCCTCCTCATTTTCCCTTTGGGTCCCATGAGTTCATGAAGGTGATCAATCTCCTAACCCATGGCCTTCATACAATGATATATGTTATCTCCCGACCCTATGGTCATGTGCAACTAGGGAATTAGGCAACTCCTACTCTCATCGGTCTTATCCCTACATGACCCTTGGATAGACTTAGGATTATAACATAAACCATATCCAACTGGAAACCTTACCCAAGTATCCATCATCTCTCTCGACATTCGTGGTCTGACTTACATCCTTTCATAGGGATCATGGCGACCTACCTACCTTGGTCAGGTCCCATCTACATGCACTTAGAGATGGTTATCTATGGGTATGTAGGTTCATTCTCATACTATGTACTCTCCACTTAGCTACTCAAGATCCTATGAGACCTATTTAGGTTATCTCAATCCCAACAAAAGCTGGTACATACCCTATAGAAGGGTCCCTCTCCCAGGATGGGAGGAAACTATATCCTGATAGCAGCAAGGGTCACAAACGTCCCTATGTCCAGGGTTTACATCCACATGAGCATGTTTGACCCCAGCAAGCTACTAAGGCACGTAGCTAACCAACAGACCACCTACTAAACCATGCTAGGTCTCCATGGTAGATCCTACTTGTTCTCATTCCTTAACATGGGACCAACATCATATATGCCCATGTCACCAACCTATATATGAGGGATTCATCAAACATATACCTTAATCTCATGGGTTCCCATTCCTCTAACCATGAGGAGTTCCATGCTCAAATCTATAGAAACTCAAATCTCATCATGAGCATCAGGCGCACCAGGTACTACTACTTCCCTTCTTTAGGTCTAGGAACCCTAGGTTCACTTTTCTACAAGAGCTATCCAACAATATGCTCAACATTCCAACAACGAACCAAGCATGCACGAGGTTCATCATGCACATCCTATAATCCTTCCACTTGAACAACACCTCAGAGTTGAGCCCTTCTCAAGGACAAACAACTAGGTGTGAGGCCTTCCAACTCATTACTAAGCCTCCTCAGGGTCTAAAAAACTCTTCTTCCTATCCTTAGAACATCAGCACCTATGTCCAACAACCTCATTCTTCTTCATATGGTTTGGTCCCTTTTGAGGCAACCAAGATATCCTCAGCCTCCAGGGATCATGCACGAGGCAACCACATCCATCCACGTAGGTAACAACATACCCAACATCTCAGGGTTCCTCCTATCCCAGAGTCTAAGCTTCCAACCTTCTTGCTTGGGTCCTACTCTCTCTCTTTAGAGCTAACCCTACAAACAACCTTACTACTAGAGGTTCTCTCTCCATGAAGGTGGATCAAGCTTGCACGCATACACCTATAGGGGTGAAACGTATGATCAACCTATTTTCGCTCAAGGTTACCCATAACTCTTTATGCTTATCTCATAAGCTATCCATTATGCCATTTAGGCCTGGCTTTTTAACCTACTGCCAATACTATTAACGTACTCTGGGTGCATACTATTCCATGCTCATATAAGCCCATAGGGTTTCTTTAGGTTCTTCACTAACCTCTTCAATGAAGGAGTTATCCTTCACTCTAACTTGCACAACCCTTCCCAAGTTGGGTCACCCAAAATGCACTAGGTCAGACAACCTCACATAACCAAAAGCATGTCAACCCACACACATGGTCGACCATGACATCTAACTCATCATGCCATCTCTCTCTAACCACCACTTAGGGTTAGTGTTAGCATCATCCTTCGAAGATGTGCCATGTCTCTACCTCTTCCTGGAGGCCTATGCTTCCAAGACTAACTCCCCACTCATCCTCCTGACAAGAAGGTCTAACCTTAGGTCTCTCCTGAGGGTACGACAACTCATGTCATACAACCTAAGCATGATACTAATCTTTAGTCTTCGCTTAAACTATTAATCTTATGTCCATGACATCTTATTTACATGCTTTTCATTAATTTGGTGGAGGATTCCTTAACCTTATCATGCATACCCTATCCTCAAGAGGGTGAGGAAGAGAGAGAAAAACCCCAAACCTCAAAATCTTAACAGAATTTGAGTTGAGAAGGGATGAAAAAGATGAGAGAGTCCTAATCTTCTTTTGAGTAAGATCCTAAGACATTGGCCAGGCAGTCACACAGATCTGGGAGTCCTCGTATTCTGACCAGCGGTGCAGAGGAAAATATTGCCAGCCCCCGGATGTGATCCTTTTATAGACACATCTGTCATTCAGAAAATGCTCTAATAACTCCCTCGGTTCTATTGAATTTGCAAAATTTAATAATTACTAAAGATTAAATGAGGAACCAATGCTCTGATACCAAATGTAACGACCCCACCTTCCAGTAACCCCCAATTAAGGGAGACTAAGAGGTCAACACCGTTATCCCAATAAATAGGATCAAAGGTTCGACAAATAATCAATAATAATTATAAAATTCTACCAAACTATACTGAAAGCTGGAATAAAATAAAAATTTGCATACCTTTTCAAAACTTTGGACATATATCTTCTATCCACAACATCAATCTATTCTAACCAATCCTCCTTGCTCCTTAATTCTTATTTTCATAATATGCCACTTTACTATTTGTCCTTTTCAATATTGTACCTAAAACGCCGACAAACAAAACGTCGGTCAGCATAAATGAATATTCCAGTATGTGGGGACAACCAAAATTTCACATATATGGATAACAATCTAAATATCACAATCAAGTTAATTAACAAGCCAATTTACGCTTTCAATGTGACATTCTCCACCACTTTTGCCCTAACCCTAGAATACCCTCCTTAGGGTTTCTCTTTAGCCATTGACTTAAGGCCACCTTCTCCATCCTGAGCTTGGCGCCTGGGGTCACCTCTCATGGTGCCCATTAGTCATGCAATATCATAAGGTCACCTTCTCTATCCTAAGCTTGGTGCCCGGGGTCACCTCTCATAGTTCCCATGGGTCTTCCCTCTTGGGCTTGACCTCATTTCATCTTACATCAGGGTGGCATGTAGGTGCGAGAATACACACTTATATCTTAATTGTGATAATCATATTGACTTTATGCTTTGCATATATGAACATCCAAGCAGATAGGTTGCATTCAATTCAATCAAACACCTCAGAAATCTCCATGAAACTAAAGCGGTTAACCATAAATAACCACATACCTGTGATTGCAGATTTTTGAGACAGAAACAACCAAGTAGAGAAAACCCAACCAAGCAAGCAAATATTCACAGAAATCCTAAAATATACAAACTTCCTTTTATCAAGATTTATCCAAACTCATCTTGCTTTTTAGGATTTCTATTCCAACTTTAGGGTTTCCTTTGAAATTATGGTTTTGCCTCCACTTTTAGTATCATGAATCCTAATTTAACAAAACTACATAAAAACCTTTAATTTTTCATCTTAATACTCCTAACAGACTTAGGATCATTATTTAGTAACATATTTCCATAATTCGAAATAAACATGGTTTTTCTCCTTTTCATCCTAAATTAGGGTTTCTAAAAGTATTGTCTTTTATATATAGATTAAAACCCTAAATTAGTCAACTTTTCATGTAAAACAGATTGAAGTTTGACTTCAATATTCAACATGCTAATACTTCACAAATTAACCTATTAAACCTCAAAGATTCATCCTTTATACCCAATTAGGGTTTCTAATTACCTTTTTAATACATTTTATGTCAAATTAATATACTTTTGCAAAACGAGACAGAAATAGGTTACCAAACCATTTTTATCTTATTCCTCTTATTTTTCTGATCAAATTTCATATATAAAGTTTATTAATTTGAGATCCCTAGTAATTTCTATGAATTTCACAAGAAAACCTTTTTTTCCTGGAATTTCGGTCAGAGAGAGGAGTTTACCAATATATCGACCACTCGATCAATGATCTGGTGGTCCGCCCTTCTAATCCGTTGCTTCACATCGCGCGCGGCTTAAGTTACCCAGCTTGTCCTTGGATCGTTGGATCAGCACGCGAACTACCATGGATCGCTATCCAACGGTCACTGCTCATCGTCCTCCTCCTTTTCCTCACGCAATTCTGCGGTGGAGCTGCGGCAGAGTTGTCATCAGAGCGAGATCAATCCAGAGATAGGGAAGGTTTCGGGGCTCGTGAGGTAGCCATTCGGGATCAGTGTGACTTGGAGAGTCGAGTGGGGGTCTTTTATAGGGCTAGGAGGGGTCCCTTTAGGGTGATCACCACCCTCACCTTCGGGTGAATTAGGTGTTTTGCCTAGATGCTTCGAGAGATCAACAAACTAGGGTCGAGAGGGTTTGGGATCCTCTTTCAGACTCAATGGAGTTATTTCCAAGACTGCACATGTACTAGATCGAGAGGAAATTGAGGGGAAAAATCCCTCTGTAACTTGGCCAGAGTCTAAGTTCCTTTAGAACTAGACGATGAGCGGTTCTCATCGGATCAAGATCTAACGGCCCTCATCCCCAGCGTTCAACTAAAAAGGTAAAGAATTCCTATATTCTATATAATTCATATATTTGAGGAGAATTTGAGAAAATCATAACGCCTAATCTGTAACTCCTTTTTATCTCAAATTTTAAGGGAATCTCATTAATGATTTAATATTTAATCATGCCAAATTTGGGCTTATTGTCTAAAGAAACCGGGTCCTTTTCTTTAGTTACAAGTCATCATTTAATTATATACATTTTCTACATATTTTCTCTTTCCCTTGCTATTATATTATTATCCTGAGTTCCTTGAACCACAAGGAGCCTTAATGGCTCAAAATCCCATCTTGGGAATATTCCTTAGCCTTTTTCTTAACATTCATCCATTTTCTAATTTATCCCTTTATTCACTTGAATTCCTTTTTCTTTTCTTTTTCTTTTTCTCTCAATTGGGCTAAATAGCCAATAAAGCCCATTAAGAAAATAAACAAGGCTATTATGCAAAAAAATCATTCAATTCAAACAAATAATTCAACCATTGATTTCATATATTAATCAAAAGGAGATTTACAAATCTCATTAAATGGTTTGGAAAAATGAGGTTATAACATCCTCCCCTCCTTATAGGAAGTTTGTCTTCAAAATTCCACCAAACATATAAACAATTCAGGATAAGACTTTTCCATATCCTTCATTGAATCCCATGTGGCTTCATCCTCTCCATGGTGCTTCCAAAGAATCTTTATCACCTTATATTCTTTACTACTGAGCTCTCTCTCACCTTGGTATCTCATACCCTTATAGGTGACTCAGGGTAAGCTAGCCTCCCTTAGGAGCTCACTAGGTTCATTGCTCAGCCCATGTTTTGGGTACCTCACAAAGTGCTCTAGATTGGACTCGTGGAACACATCATACATCACGTTATCCTGAGGGGTAAGGCTACACACAAGCATCTCCACCAACCCATCTCAAATGGAACCATGTATCGGGGACTCAACTTTCTCAGCTATAGCTCTGAGGGGTCGGATTTTCATATCACATATTCTCCCACAATGAACTGCATGTCAGTCTTCTTTGCATCAACTCATGAATCATGTTTCCCCTGGGCTCTCTTTCAGCCATCACATGATCAAAGCGATTTCATCTGAAAATACTGTGATCTTTTTCTGACCTTCGCAAGGTCCCTTCACCAACATCATCTTAATGAAGCGACGACTGACACAACCTCTCTTATAGAGCTTCTTACATCCTGATACTAGCTATGGTGGCTATCATCACATATTACATAGGACATGAACTGTCTCCATATATCACCCTAAATGCACACACACGCTCTCATCAGACCCTCTAGTCTGGATCATGCTAACCATCAGTTAGGGTTGATAAGCTGTACTAATATCGAGTTCTTCATGTATCTACTTCCACCTCATGGAAGTGAATCTTTAGGTCATATTCCATAACCTTTGAACTCGCATCATGGTGTAGTTGAACCATCTCTCTTACATGTAGTTCAGCTGGATCTATCCCTTAACAATACTATCTCTTTCTCTTAGACTATGTCATCTAGGTAAGGCGATCTACCATAACCCATATTGCACCTTGACCTTCTTCAGTCCATGGGAGACTTACCACGACATCCATAATGATGAACTCCCATTCCCTCTCAGGGACTTTTATCCTCTATATCAACTCAATGGGTTATTGATGTTCGTCTCGCCATGCAACTCCGTACACTTCTTAGGCATCCAAAGTACTACTACCACTTATTATCCTAGTAGTACCACGGTGTATGGTGAACTTAAAATCATGATCTCCTATATGCCATGATTCCTCAAGGTTGATTCCTCAGAAACCCTAAAACACTCTAGTCGGGGTTTCATCACCTTCTTTTCCATAGAAGTGCATCTGAGGTTCTACAACCATCCTTATTTCACAACATGCCCTAGGTTGGCTAATCAAGCAAACACTAACTCAATCACCGAATCTCGTTACACCTGATTGTTAGTCCAACACATCTCCTTTTCCAAAATTAGGGCTAACCTAACAACCTCTTCTAGCCTCTAGCTAAACTAGGTAGATGCATGTTAACTAGAGCATACATTACCACCTCACATCCTTATGTATTAGGTAATGTTGAAGACATACACCTCCATGTATTCCACTTATTATCTCATCTCAAACTCTAAGTCTATCTTCATCAAGAAAACTCTAAGCTCATCCTCTTAGTTATCAAACTCAACCTTGTATAACTCATATATTCCACATAGATCATGATAAAAAATCCTCATAAAGTGACTACCTTAGTTCTCTTGATGTTTGTAAATCATCCACATATTGTACACTCCACAAGGATACATTATTACCTCTATCCTCATATCTTATAACAATGTTTCCACTCACATCATCTTTATCCTTGGTGTATGGCATGCGTACTGTCCTATCTCTCTCCCCCATAACATGAGGAAATAAGCATTTGGCGGCCGTCCAAACATAAAGTTCTTCCTTCTCCAAGAGTAGAGATGGTACATCCCACATTGCCACTACACCTTCAAATCTAAGTTGAAACGTGCAACATATGTCTCTAACGTGCAATATATGTCTCTACATCATGATCATCTCCATATCAAAGTTCTTCCATGAAAAACTGATCTCGAACCCACTTAGGTCATCATACCATCCTTGGTCATCTCCTCTAGGTCTGTAGGGTGCTGACACTTTTGGGGTCATCCCTCTTTCCTTATGCATCAGAGAGTGCCCTCCTCATTTTCCCTTTGGGTCCCATGAGTTCATGAAGGTGATCAATCTCCTAACCCATGGCCTTCATACAATGATAGCTATTATCTCCCGACCCTATGGTCATGTGCAACTAAGGAGTTAGTCAACTCCTACTCTCATTAGTCTTATCCCTACTTGACCCTAGGATAGACTTAGGATTCTAACATAAAAAATATCCAACTTGAAACCTTACCCAAGTCTCCATCATCTCTCTTGACATTCGTGGTATGACTTACATCCTTTCATAGGGATCATGGCAACCTACCTACCTTGGTCAGGCCCCATCTACATGAATTAGAGATGGTTATCTATGGTTTTGTAGGTTCATTCTCATACTATGTACTCTCCACTTAGCTTCTCAATATCCTATGAGACCTCTTTAGGTTATCTCAATCCCAACAAAAGCTGGGACATACCCTACAGAAGGGTCCCTCTCCCAGGATGGGATGAAACTATATCCTGATAGCAACAAGGGTCACAAACGTCCCTATATCCAGGGTTTACATCCACATGATCATGTTTGACCCCAGCAAGCTAACCAACAAACCACCTAGTAAACCATACTAGGTCTCCATGGTAGGCCCTACTTGTTCTCATTCCTTAACATTGGACCAACATCATACATGCCCATGTCACCAACCTATATATGAGGGGTTCATAAAACATATACCTTAATCTCAGGGGTTCCCATTCCTCTAACCATGCAGAGTGCCATTCTTAAATCTATAGAAACTCAAATCTCATCATGAGCATCAGGCGCACCAGGTACTACTACTTCCCTTCTTTAGGTCTAGGAACCCTAGGTTCACTTTTCTACAAGAGCTATCCAACTGCATGCTCAACATTCCAACAATGAACCAAGCATGTACGAGGTGCATCATGCACGTCCTATAATCCTTCCACTTGAACAACACCTCAGAGTTGAGCCCTTCTCAAGGACAAACAACTAGGTGTGAGGCCTTCCAACTCATTACTAATCCTCCTCAGGGTCTAAAAAACTCTTCTTCCTATCCTTAGAACGTCAGCACCTATGTCCAGCAACCTCATCCTTCTTCTTATGGTTTGGTCCCTTTTGAGGCAACCAAGATATCATCAGCCTCCAGGGATCATGCACGAGGCAACAACATCCATCCACATAGGTCACACCATACCCAAAATCTCAGGGTTCCTCCTATCCCGGAGTCTAAGCTTCCAACCTTCTTGCTTGGGTCCTACTCTCTCTCTCTATAGATAACCCTACAAACAACCTTACTACTAGAGGTTCTCTCTCCATGAAGGTGGATCAAGCTTGCACACATACACCTATAGGGGTGAAACGTATGATCAACCTATTTTCACTCAAGGTTACCCATAACTCTTTATGCTTATCTCATAAGATATCCATTATGCCCTTTAGGCCTAGGTTTTTAACCTAATGCCAATACTATTAATGTACTCTGGGTGCATACTATTCCATGCTCATATAAGCCCATAGGGTTTCTTTAGGTTCTTCACTAACCTCTTCAATGAAGGAGTTATCCTTCACTCTAACTTGCACAACCCTTCCCAAGTTGGGTCACCCAAAAGGCACTAGGTCAGACAACCTCACATAACCAAAAGCATGTCAACCCACACACATGGTCGACCATGACATCTAACTCATCATGCCATCTCTCTCTCTAACCACCACTTAGGGTTAGTGTTAGCATCATCCTCAGAAGATGTGCCATGTGTCTACCTCTTCCTGGAGGCCTCTGCTTCCAAGACTAACTCCCCACTCATCCTCCTAACAAGAAGGTCTAACCTTAGGTCTCTCCTGAGGGTACGATAACTCATGTCATACAACCTAAGCATGCAACTAATCTTTAGTCTTTGCTTAAAATATTAAGCTTATGTCTATGACATCTTATTTACATGCTTTTCATTAATTTGGTGGAGGATTCCTTAACCTTATCAGGCATACCCTATCCTCAAGAGGGTGAGGAAGAGAGAGAAAAACCTCAAACCTCAAAATCTTAATAGAATTTGAGTTGAGAAGGGATGAAAAAGATGAGAGTCCTAAAAGTATCTTATTTTGAGTCAGATCCTAAGACATTGGCCAGGCAGTCACATAGATCCAGGAGTCCTCGTATTCTGACGAGCAGTGTGGAGGAAAATATTGCCAGCCCACAGATGTGATCCTTTTCTAGACACCTCTGTCTTTCAGAAAATCCTCTAATAACTCCCTCAGTTCTATGGAATTTGTAAAATTTAATAATTACTAAAGATTAAATGAGGAACCAATGCTCTGATACCAAATGTAATGACCCTACCTCCCGGTAACCCCCCATTTAGGGAGACCAAGAGGTCAACACCGTTATCCCAATAAATAGGATATAAGGTTCAAAAAATAATCAATAATAATTATAAAATTCTACCAAACTATACTGAAAGCTGGAATAAAATAAAACTTTGCATATCTTTTAAAAACTTTGGATATCTAACTTCTATCCACAACATCAATCTATTCTAACCAATCCTCCTTGCACCTTAATTCTTATTTTCATAATATGCCACTTTTACAGTTTGTCCTTTTCAGTATTGTACCTAAAACATCGACAAACAAAACTTTGATCAGCATAATTGACTATGCCGGTATGTGGGAACAACCAAAATTTCACATATATGGATAACAATCTAAATATCACAATCAAGTTAATTAACAAGCCAATTTACGCTTTCAGTGTGACATTCTCCACCACTTTTGCCCTAACCCTGGAATGCCCTCCTTAGGGTTTCCCATTGACTTAAGGCCACCTTCTCCATCCTGAGCTTGGTACCTGGGTTCACCTCTCATGGTGTCCATTAGTCATGCATATCATAAGGCCACCTTCTTTATCCTGAGCTTAGTGCCTGGGGTCACCTCTCATAGTGCCCATGGGTCTTCCCTCTTAGGCTTGACCTCATTGCATCTTACATCAGGGTGGCATGTAGGTGCGAGAATACACACTTATATCTCAATTGTGATAATCATATTGACTTTATGATTTGCATATATGAACATCCAAGAAGATAGGTTGCATTCAATTCGATCAAACACCCGAGAAATCTCCGTGAAACTAAAGTGGTTAACCATAAATAACCACATACCTATGATTGCATATTTTTTAGATAGAAACAACCAAGTAGAGAAAACCCAACCAAGCAAGCAAATATGCAAAGAAATCCTGAAATATACAAACTTCCTTTTATCAAGATTTATCCAAACTTATCTCGCTTTTTAGGATTTCTATTCCAACTTTAGGGTTTCCTTTGAAATTAGGGTTTTGCCTCCACTTTTAGTATTATGAATCCTAATTCAATAAAACTACATAAAAACCTTAAGTTTCTCATCTTAATACTCTTAACAGACTTAGGATCATTATTTAGTAACATATTTCCTTAATATGAAATAAACATGGTTTTTCTCCTTTTCACCCTAAATTAGGGTTTCTAAAAGTATTATATTTTATACATAGATTAAAACCCTAAAGTAGTCAACTTTTCATGTTAAACAGATTGAAGTTCGACTTCAATATTCAACAGGCTAATACTTCACAAATCAACCTATTACACCTCAAAGATTCATCCTTTATACCCAATTAGGGTTTCTAATTACCTTTTTAATACATTTTCTATCAAATTAATGTACTTTTGCAAAACGAGATAGAAACAGGTTACCAAACCATTTTTATTTTGTTCCTCGTATTGTTCTGATCAACTTTCATATATAAAGTATATTAATCAAAGACCCCTAGCAATTTCTATGAATTTCATAAGAAAACCCTTTTTGCTGGAATTTCGGTCAGAGCGAGGAGTTTACCAAAATATATCGACCACTCGATTAATGATCTGGTGGTCTTCCCTTCTAATCCGATGCTTCATATTGTGCGCAACTTAAGTTAACTGGCTTGTCCTTGGATCGTTGGATCAGCACACAGACTACTGTGGATCACTATCCAACGATCGCTGCTTGTCATCCTCCTTTTCCTTGCACGAGTCTACGGCGGCGGCACGGCAGAGCTGTCGTCGGAGTGAGATCAATCCAGAGATAGGGAAGGTTTCAGGGCTCGTGAGGTAGCCGTTCGGGATCGGTATGAGTTGGAGAGTCGAGTGGGGGTCTTTTATAGGGCTAGGAGGGGTCCCTTTAGGGTGATCACCACCCTCATCTTTGGTTGAATTAGGCATTTTGCCTAGATGCTTTGAGAGATCAACAATCCAGGGTCGATAGGGTTTGAGATCCTCTTCCAGACTCAATGGAGTTATTTCCAAGACTGCACATGTACTAGATCGAGAGGAAATCGAGGGGGAAAATCCCTCTATAATTCGGCCAGAGTCTAAGTTCCTTTGGAACTGGACGATGAGCGATTCTTGTCGGATTAAGATTCAACAACCCTCATCCCCCGCGTTCAACCAAAAAGGAAAAGATTTCCTATATTCAAGATAATTCATATATTTGAGGAGAATTTGAGAAAATCATAACTCCTAATTTGTAACTCCTTTTTATCTCAAATTTTAAGGGAATATCATTAATGATTTAATCTTTCATCATGACAAATTTGGGCTTATTATCTAAAGAAATCATGTCCTTTTATTTAGTTACAAGTCAACATTTAATTATATACATTTTCCACATATTTTCTCTTTCCCTTGCTATTATATTATTATCCTGTGTTCCTTGAACCTCAAGGAACCTTAAGGGCTCGAAATCCCATCTTAGGAATATTCCTTAAACTTTTTCTTATCATTCATCCATTTTCTTATTTTTCCATTTATTCACTTGAATTCCTTTTTCTTTTCTTTTTCTTTTTCTCTTAATTGGGCTCAATAGCCAATAAAGCCTATTAAGAAAATAAACAAGGCTATTATGCATGAAAATCATTCAATTCAAACAAATAATTCAACCATTGATTTCATTTATCAATTAAAAGGAGATTTACAAATATCATTACATGGTTTAGAAAAATGAGGTTATAATAACTCTAGTGCTACTGAATCACATAGCATGTTAAATGTAGAGGCAAGTAGAAAGTATAGTCAGAATATATAAACTAGTCACCACATTAGTGACCAACATATACATCCACCTCATAAGTGGGCGGAAGACATCACATGTCATCTATTAGAGTTCCATCATGAACAAAGCATAAGATAATAGTTTAAAAGAATATCCATGATCACATAATCAATATCAAATAAGGTAGTTCACATGAACCATGATTTTCAAAAGAAAAGACATTGTGTATAGGCTAATGTCCATAGGACAAAGAGAATGAATAAGCATAGGTGAATTGATCAACATAGAAGAATAGGGGATACATCATACCTCAACTTCAGAGTATAAACAGTCCAAGTCAAGCCTAGGCCTCCAAGAGCCTCTAGGGACGGTGGACATGTCCAATAAATAAGGTTCCCAAGCTTAGAGAGGTTGGTTTCTCCAACAAAGCTCCTATCTCAAGCAAGAAACACCTTCTCCACTTTAGAGGTGAAAAACCCTAACAAAAGAACACAGAGATGAGGTGTTTATGGGTTCTAGGTGAGGTTTCACCATGGAAGGCCATGGTTCCAACCTGGAGGAAGGTGGAAGGAAGACTAAAAACATGAAAATAGGGAAGCAAAGGAAGATACTTACTAGTTTTGGTCAAAATAACAAAGGAGGAGCTTTAGAAACCCTAAATAGAGAAAATTTGGAACCCTAGGAGCCTTCTTCACCAATGTAGACACCTTCTTTTACCTTGGGACAAAACCTTTCATGGACAAATAGAGTAGGAGTTATGCTCTGAGTTTTGAGGAAAGAAAGAAGAGCAAGAGTTTTCGAATTTACAGTTGGGAAGGGTTAGATATGGCTATATAAAGAAAGAGGTCAAGTATGAGGAGTCTATGAGACTTTCCATGTGTCATGTATAAGGGTGTCCATGGACATGCAAGCCTTTATGGATAAGGAAGAAGTCAAGAACGAGGTGTCAAGTTTCTTTCCATGTGTCCAATATTAAGGGTGCCTATGGGCATTCACGTGTATTTTACTACGTGCTAAAAACACAAGTATACGCGTCAAGTAGTACAGGCCTTTGTGAGGCCCGAGTCGAACACAGGGATACTCGGAATTGTCGGAGACTCCTACTAACTATTTGCGATCAGCTAAGCCGAATAACAACTTGGGGTTTGTTGTCAAAATTAAAAGAAAATAAAAATGAAACAAAGCAAACAATCGATTAAAGGTTAATTTAATCAATTCAAAAAGGTATCTTTAGGATTGCGGTTTCACCGCGGGTATTCATTGTATTAGATTTTATATAATGCCTCAATCTTCTCTCTCTATCTGGGTAGTGGCCTGAAAACAGAATTACCCACTGTCGTGGTGCAATTCACTACTTAGGTTTAGGTCGGTTCCACCGTCATAGTAACCTATTCCCTAAACTAAGTGCATTACGAATGGTCTCTCAGTTTCCACCATTAATTTTACACCACCTTTGTCAAGGGATTTATCGATGAATGTAGATTTTGTCTCTTTTCAACCATTAATCCTTCTGTCGAAGTGATTAAGGGCATTAGGTTATTATCATGGTGATCAAGCATGACAATATATGGAGAAAACGAAACTATACCACGGATTTAAGAGAGAAAATATGAATTATTAATATAAAACTGTCATATAATGCATTCCCGGGATACTCCCGGTCCTAAAGATGGAGGGGATTAGCCCCGCATGTTCATCTCACACAAGTACATGGTAGAAATAGGGGAAATCATATGAAAAACGTGAATTGAATGGGAAAACCCCTGAACGGAGAAGAACCGATTGATCCTTTGCGTAGAACACATGCTTTCCCGCCTCTCGGTGGTGAAATCCGTCTTCGGCAGCGTCCGGATCAACAGGTATGAACTTCTGGCCTCCGTTCTCCTTTTTCGCTCCTCGGCACTTGTGCAAAAGCCAAAATCCGATCCTCCCTCTGTCTGGGCGGCCGTCATTAGGTATAACTCCCTAATTAGGTCGTTAATTAACTCCAGCCGTCCGATTGAGATCAATCTGAATCCAACGCATATCTGACGGCGTCGATACCATCGATGCGAGTCGATGGTATCGACCCACTACAGTAGCGGCTGGCTGCAAATCCTTCCTTTATCGCGCCCTTCATCATCTCGATACCATCGACACGGGTCGATGGTATCGACTTCCTTTTTGGCGTCGGTTCTGTCATTTTGCGACGCTGTAGTCTCCATGTGTCAATGGTATCAACTGCTTCTTCGCCAGCAACCTGAAGGTGTCTCGATACCATCGACATCATCGTCGATGGTATCGACTCTTTGCTGCTCCTTTCGGCTGGCAACCTGTGGCCTCGTCGATGGTATCGACTTCCGTCGATGGTATCGACGGAAGCAAATACTTGTTTTTCCTGAAATTCAAAGACAAGATCAAATAAATCCACACAAATAATAATAATGTGATAATGAATGCTCAACATGATGAAACTAAGGGGATTTGACATAAAATTATGGCAAAGACCAAAATGGATGAATTATGCGATATTAACCATAGAAATGACTAATTAAAGCATAAACCACATATAAAACAGGTCTATAAATGCGACTCAAAATCATCGCATCAAACTCCCCTAAGCTTGAACGTTGCTTGCCCTTGAGCAACTAATCCTTAGAATAGAATTGCAAATGTCAACTGAAAAACAACACACCAACCCAACATCCCATATGACTCCCGCTGAACATTCTCAAACTGGCCTTCTCTAACCACAGAACGGTAATTACCCTAAAGGTGACAGTAATCATCAATAAAAGAAATTGACCTCCAAACCGATGAACACTATCACATAAGGCAGTTAACATAATAAAATTCGCCGGTTCAGCATTAGTGCATCTCGTGATCGCCTATACTGCGTTGCTCGCCCTAACTACCATCTACATGGAAGCAGTTCTCCTGATATTCATTAGTGAGTAGAAATTCACGGTGGCCTACCAATCCGAGCAACGGGTGGATGAAAATGGGTGGCTCATGGAAGAAAGTGGAAGTATTGTCCAGTTTCAACATGCATAATACAAAAATGTCTTATATGATGCAAATGCACATTAGAAATGCCCTAATGCCTAAAATTGGGTGGAATGATGCATGCACTAACCATCCACCTCAAAATGAGATGGATATCTAGTCAAGCTACATCATGTACTCAATTATCTTGAAATGCAACTAATATCATGTTCCTTTCTCCTTCTTATTTCACTTTCTTCTAAATTCTTTTTCTTTTCTCTTTTTTTTATTGTTATTGAGAGATTTTCAGATTTTTTTTCCAGCCCACATATCCATAGTTGCTTAAAGATAATTTTATGGGGCTATTTTCTTCATACTCATAAAATTTTTTTTAATTTAGAAGGTATGGAACAGTTTAATTCACCATTGGGAAAAATCGAGATACATGATGTACTTTATGCATGAAGATCATGAATGCAACTACATAGCATGCACCTAAAGGTAATGTGCATGCATCACTATATATATATATTTTTTATGCAAACATATGGAAAATACCAATGCAAGTCCTATCTAAATGCTATGCACACAAAAAGAAATTAAAATTGCACTTTACTTCCAATTCTTAGGTGGATTATGGAAAAATGAAGTGGAACGATCACAAGACTAGATGACTAAACCTTAGAAAGATATTATGCGTCCCTCCTTACTGACCTGTGTAAAAGTTTAGAGGGTTCTCTCTCTTACATCCAATTAAGGTCTCATTACCATTTGGTTAGGTTAGGCTCAAACAACCATTTCCGACCACTTTCATGAATCATTAGGAGTACATGTATGAAATGTTGTTTTAAAGTTGACATAATCAATCATTTTCACAGGATGTGTTCCCAAGGTCAAACAAAACAAGCTATCCAAACACACACAAAATTTTAAATTTCCCTTAAATTTCCCATGCACTAATCAACAAGATGACACACTTTTACGACATCCACAATTACACTAGATAGCACGTGGATCCTACAAAAACTAAAGATGCAAGAAACAAATAACAAGAGAACAAAAGCAAAAAATGCTAAAAACTAAAAACAATAAAAGATAGAACTGTTCCAACTACCCCCCTAAGCTTGAATTCGACTATGGCCTCATAGTCAAAAACAAACTTAAAGATTGGAATCGAGATACCTGATCACTCTTGTGGAGGTCGACACGCCTCGATGCTATCCGGCCCCCTCGCGAGTATCGACGGCTGACGATTGCTTGATCTTGAAACCCGGATTGCTGACATGTCGATACCATCGACATAGGTCGATAGTATTGATGCTGCACCCGGATCGATGACGTGGACGCTGCGATCACCGTCGATTTCTTTACGTGGATCGGTGACATGGATGGTCGATACCATCGACAAATGTCGATAGTATCGACTTGGTTTCATTGCGACACCGCCACTTTGCACTTCAACCTGTAACCGTGTCGATACCATCGACAAGGCCGTCGATGGTATCGAGTTGACTGAGACAAATCGGTCTGCACTTCTCCAGAGATCTCGATGGTATCGACGACCATGTCGATACTATTGACTTTGCTTGGCGACCTGCCTGTAGGTGTGTCGATACCATCGACGAGACCGTCGATAGTATCGACACAGAATGAACTCTGCAGTTGTCAAGCTGAACCTATGTCGATACCATCGACCAGTGTGTCGATGGTATCGACTCTGCCTCAGCCTGCACAATGAACAAACGGATCAAGGTATCTTCTTTACACTAAAAATTGAATGAAAATAAAGCAACCTATGATTATAATTAAACTATCCTAATGTACCGATGGTTGGGTTGCCTCCCAACAAGCGCCCTTATTTAACGTCTTAGGCTAGATGGTATGAAGCTCATCATCTTTTCACTTTGGAAATTGCGCTAAGAGGATCATGTGGTAATTTGAATTCAACTCGATCTCCTCCAATTCCCAAGGACAAAGTACCTCTCCCTAAGGCAGTCATGACATCCGTCGTTGCTTGAAACGGCCTTCCTAGAAGAATTTCACAGCTTTGGAGTGGGGCATATCCATGACAACAAAATCTACAGGGAATATGAATCTGTCCACTTTGACGAGAACATCTTCACACACACCATATGGTCTCACGATAGACCCATCCGCTAATTCAATTGTTGCGGATGACTTCTTTATCTCTTTTAACCCTAGTTTTTGAAACGTCGCCAGAGGCATGAGATTTATGCTGGTGCCTGAATCACATTGCGCTTTAGGAAAATGTTGACCACCTATTGAGCAAGGAATGTAGAAGCCCCCTGGGTCTTTTCTCTTCTTTGGCGAACTCCCGTGAATCATAGAGCTCACCGTCTCATTCATCCTACAAATATCACTGTCTTTTATCCGCCTCTTCTTATTGATGATTTCCTTGATGAACCTCCGATAGGTGGGCACCTTCTCGATCATCTCCACTAATGGAATATTGATGTGGAGTTTTTGGAATATTTCCAAGAATTTCCTAAAATGACGATGCTCTTTCTTTGACTTCGGATTGTCCAGTTTTGAAACATCTGCTGCATCAGTACGCCTGTGAGGTGGCACATATGAGCTTTTCGGGGTCAACTCCCCTAAGCTTGCTTCAATCACTCCCTCTGACGTGGGCTTTGGTGAGACATCGTCAATAGTAACAGCTTGTTGTGGTTCCTCTCTCGCATTCAATGTCTCCACACGTGCACAAACAACCTTCAATTGTTCTTTTTCTCTAGATGGAGATACAATATTCATAACTCGCTGTGATTTTCTGAAGAAAGGGTTTCTGCCCGGCAGTCCATAGTAAGTGCGTGGATACGATATCGCCAGTGTCGCATGCGTATGAAAAGTCATTTTTCTTTCTTCTTTAGCTTCTTGCACCTGAGATTCCTCCTCATTGCTTACCACAGAAATATACTTGACCTGATGGTGTGCTTGGGCCACGTTTTCATTCTCGGCCGGTTTCTATTGATTGGCGTGCTTGATGGCTGCCACTTCACTAGAAATCTGTGCCACAGTGGTTTCTAATGCCCGCATTTGTGCTCCATGGCTTTGCAGCGTCTGTCCAAACTTGGTTAGAATATCACCTTGAGATTGCAATTGCTTACCAAACATGGCCATCATCTCCTGGTTCTGCTGTACCATTTGACTCAGTAATTCAGTGTTCTTATCCTCGGCTCTAGGCTGTGGTTTGGCATCCAGATCCTGCAGAAAGTTATTTGGATCCTTCCATGAGAATTTTTTATCCTTCCTCCATGCGTAGTCATTGTTTATGTAACCCTGTTGTTGCATGAATTTCACTTGGGCTTCCTTATCCTCAGATGCATCTTCCTTAGATAGCATCTTCTTGGCTAGAAGATCTAACTTATCGTTTAGCTCTCTCATTGCCTTTGATTCACTGGCGACTCGTGCTTGCTCAACTGGGCCTCTCTCTCTTTCTCCCCAGGACTGCTTTCTAGCCATGTTCTTGAGTATCTCCCAGCATCTGGTGTCTGTGTTGTTTAGAAAAAATCCCGACCCGGCTGAATCCAGATTACTCCTATCATGCTCGGAGAGAGCAAAATAGAAAATTTTCACCTGCGTCTCCTTATCCAGTCCGTGATGCGGACACCTCCTCAACATAACCTGAAATCGCTTCCAGGTCTCAGAATATGTTTCACCAGCCTGTTGGGTGAAATTATGAATCTTCTGGATCATGTCGTTAGTCTTCTCAGGAGGGAAGAAACTCTCAAAGAAGACCTCCACCATATGATCCCATGACTCCACAAATCCGTCATCTAGGTTGTGTAGCCATTCTCGTGCAATTCCCGCTAGCGAGCTCGGGAAGAGCTTCAAATAAAGTGCAGTCTGCGAAAATCGGTCAATTTTCACCATATCGCAGTTCTCCACGAATTGACTCAGGTGCGCAACAGGATCCTCATTTTTCAACCCGTGGAAAACATTTGATTTTACCAAATTAATCAACGATGGATCGATCTTATATGTCGGTATGTTGATCGCCTGCTTTTTTATAGGCCCCTTTGAAGCTGATGAGGAAGAAGCTTTGATCTTCTCCCATATGGTCTGTGGCTCAGCCATGTCTTCTGGTTCAGATTCAGAATCTATCTCTTCTTGGTACTCGTGCTCAGAATGCTCCTCGTCCTCAGGTCCCGGAAACAGAACCTCGGGTGTGTGATTGTCGTAGTCTGTACTACGTGTATGCACCATAAACAGTACCTGAATTAAGAAAATTCGAGTTCAGTACTATGCTTAGACGAGTATAACAATTATAGTGCAATGTAAAAATATTTGAATTTGAATGAAAATTAAAAAGAAATTTGTGGCCTAGAGTGGCCGCTCGTAGCACTCAAAGTGCCAACAATTCCTCCGTATCCCCGGCAACGGCGCCAAAAACTTGACGTGTATTTTACTACGCGCTAAAAATGCAAGTATACGCGTCGAGTAGTACAGGCCTTTGTGAGGCCCGAGTCGAACACAGGGATACTCAGAATTGTCGGAGACTCCTACTAACTATTTGCGATCAGCTAAGCTGAATAACAACTTGGGGTTTGTTGTCAAAATTAAAAGAAAATAAAAATGAAACAAAGCAAACAATCGATTAAAGGTTAATTTAATCAATTCAAAAAGGTATCTTTAGGATTGCGGTTTCACCGTGGGTATTCATTGTATTAGATTTTATATAATGCCTCAATCTTCTCTCTCTATCCGGGTAGTGGCCTGAAAATAGAATTACCCACTGTCGTGGTGCAATTCACTACTTAGGTTTAGGTCGGTTCCACCGTCGTAGTAACCTATTCCCTAAACTAAGTGCATTATGAACGGTCTCTCAGTTTCCACCATTAATTTTACACCACCTTTGTCAAGGAATTTATCGATTAATGTAGGTTTTGTCTCTTTTCAACCATTAATCCTTATGTCGAAGTGATTAAGGGCATTAGGTTATTATCATGGTGATCAAGCATAACAATATATGGAGAAAATGAAACTATACCACAGATTTAAGAGAGAAAATATGAATTATTAATATAAAACTGTCATACAATGCATTCCCGGGATACTCCCGGTCCTAAAGATGGAGGGGATTAGCCCTGCATGTTCATCTCACACAAGTACATGGTAGAAATAGGGGAAATCATATGAAAAACGTGAATTGAATGGGAAAACCCCTGAACGGAGAAGAACCGATTGATCCTTTGCGTAGAACACGTGCTTTCCCGCCTCTCGGTGGTGAAATCCGTCTTCGGCAGTGTCCGGATCAACAGGTATGAACTTCTGGCCTCCGTTCTCCTTTTTCGCTCCTTGGCACTTGTGCAAAATCCAAAATCCGATCCTCCCTCTGTCAAGGCGGCCGTCATTAGGTATAAGTCCCTAATTAGGTCGTTAATTAACTCCAACCGTCCGATTGAGATCAATCTGAATCCAACGCATATCTGACGGCATCGATACCATCGACGCGAGTCGATGGTATCGACCCGCTACAGTAGCGGCTGGCTGCAAATCCTTCCTTTATCGCGCCCTTCATTATCTCGATACCATCGACGCTGGTCGATGGTATCGACTTCCTTTTTGGCGTCGGTTCTGTCGTTTTGCGACGCTGTAGTCTCCATGTGTCGATGGTATCGACTTGGTGTTGATACTATCGACTGCTTCTTCTCCAGCAACCTGAAGGTGTCTCGATACCATCGACATCATCGTCGATGGTATCGACTCTTTGCTGCTCCTTTCGGCTGGCAACCTGTGGCCTCGTCGATGGTATCGACTTCCGTCGATGGTATCGACGGAAGCAAATACTTGTTTTTCCTGAAATTCAAAGACAAGATCAAATAAATCCACACAAATAATAATAATGTGATAATGAATGCTCAAAATGATGAAACTAAGGGGATTTGACATAAAATGATGGCAAAGACCAAAATGGATGAATTATGCGATATTAACCATAGAAATGACTAATTAAAGCATAAAACACATATAAAACAGGTCTATAAATGTGACTCAAAATCATCGCATCAGGCATGCAAACCTTTATGGATAAGGAAGAAGTCAAGCATGATGTGTCCATGGAGCTTTCCATATGTCCTTAGCCTAGGGATTTCATGGCCATGCAAGAGGACAATTCATAGGGGCTTCTTGAATATAAAATTTTAGTTTATGGAGACTTATAGGCCATCCCAACTGACCTCCAATCAAAGAAATAACCCCATTGGTTGATAGCTTCTAAAGATAAGCTCATTTATAAAGAGAGTAATCCCTAAAATGCCCTTGGAAAGAAACACCTTCATACCAAGGTGCAACTAGGCTCACTATGGTTCAAAAACTTGAGAATGGTAAGAGAATATATAAGGATCATAATGCATGTGACAATTTGCAAGGAAAACCTCCCAATTGGGTAAATTGTAGAAAAGTCTAGAATGTACCTAAAATTGCATAACTTGCACAAACAACATCCAAATTGGACCAAACTTCATCCACAAGTTATCTTTGATGTGTTTAATATGAATTTTTCCATTATTTACATATTTTGAAGTTATATAATCACATTATTCATTACTTATGCCTTTTACTCATTTTCTCTCTCCTAAACTTATCCTAATATTTCAAGGTTGTCCAAATTAGATGAAATTTGACATGTAGGCTAATTTTGATATGTAGATTTTGAATTTGAAATTTGTTTCCTCTTTTGAGACATATTTTTATGAGATATGTCATATGGACCATTATCGACCCATTATCTAAACTATTCATCCAATTAAGTTTCTTATCTTCATATTACCACCAAAATGAATTATGTGGCATATTTTATGTATGCATTATAAACCTAAGATTAATGTTAGAATGGTAGGTTAAATTAAGGTGATATATACATGCATTAACTCATTGGGGTTATACTAAACATATATTTAGGTCTAACCTTCAAACATGTTTGGCTAAGTCCAAAATGTCAACTTATAGGGTAGGGTCTGAGATCTAGTATGTTACATCACACCACCCCTCAAAGGGATTTCGTCCTCAAAATTAAAACACCCACATATAAGAAAACAACTTATTCACCACCCCTAAAAGGATTCATCTTATTAAGTCAAAGCTATTCTTTAGGTACAAAAGGTTCAACTACACTTCCTTACATCCAACTACATAAGTATCATGCAAAAAAAAACATTACTTGTAAAGACTAACTATGAACTATGGGTTAACTTGCTCTTGTCCATCCTCAAACAAGTCTTTACACCTGGGAGACTATTTCAACATATTGGGGTCCCTAAAGATAAATCGTATAGATGTCTAAGGCTACTATTACCTAAAAGCATTCTATTTCTAACAATTCATATTAGCTCAGACCAGGCCGGTATCATATGGATTCGGGAGTCCTCGTAAACCAAGCTAGTAGTGCGGAGGAAAATCTTGCCAGCCCCCGAACCCTAATCCATTCTAGACACCTTTGTTTTCAACTTCATGTTCTAGTAGCTGCCTAAAGGCTAAGCTAAAGGATCTATTCATCATTATTCTAACATGTAACTATATGATCCTAAATCAACCCTTCATCATATATTAATAAACTCTAGGGCAAACATGTCACTTAAAGGTAAGGCAATGATTCTAACTAGGGATACAAAATTGAAATAGTCAGATTCCGACTACTAACCTGGCTTTGATACCATGCTGTAAGGAGGCGGGATCACCCCCTTACTAAAGGTTTGAAGAATAAAACATCCATTCCAAACACACTCAAAGGTATGCTGGAATAGGTGTAACATTTTCAAATATCAATAAATGGTATTCAAAACAACCAAAGTATAGCAACGGAATAAAAATAATGACTATATTAAATTTTCACAAAAGATTACAAAAGTACATCATAATATTCCATAAGGGTTTACATGTATGATACAACATAAGAATCTAAGTAGAGGTAAATCTAAACCATAACAACTTTGTCTCCAAGCTTTAACTGCTTAAGCTAGTCCAAAACTTCATGCCTTATCATCCAACTCATTCACCTAGGGTTGGAAGCATACCCCAACAAGAAGAGAAACTAGTTGACATCAACAAAGGCTGGTATGTGCATACTAAATAGGAAATTGAGCAATATATGGAGTAAATGACATCAAATATAAAAGGCTTCCCATAGAAAGGATGTGGACCACCCAAATGGATATCAAGATAAAAGGAATTGAAATCATATGATAACAAAAGAATACTTGCCATTAATAAAACATTAAGATTGTGCCACGCAAGAACATGTAAAGAATTAGGGCATACACCCCATATCATCAACTTGCATGCATGTGAGATAAACATAGCCCAAGAACAATATAAAAACAAAGGCGGCCAAGTCTCATAAACTTAAAACCTGATAGAGAAAGGAATACTTCCAATATCCCAAATATATAAAACATGGGCTAGGAATTGCACATCTTACCCTAGGTATGAGGTTCCTTTCCATCCCAAAAGAGTAGGATATATCACATCTTCTCGGTAGGAAATAAAACATCTGCCATAAAAACCAATGCAATTACACTACTATAGTGCTACTGAATCACATAGCATGTTAAATGTAGAGGCAAGTAGAAAGTATAATCAGAATATATAAACTAGTCACCACATAAGTGACCAACATATACATCCACCTCAAAAGTGGGCAAAAAACATCACATGTCATCTATTAGAGTTCCATCATGAACAAAGCAGAAGATAAGAGTTCAAAAGAACATCCATGATCACATGATCAATATCAAATAAGGTAGTTCACATGAACCATGATTGTCAAAAGAAAAGACATTATGTATAGGCTAATGTCCATAGGACAAAGAGAATGAATAAGCACAGGTGAATTGCTCAACATAGAAGAATAGGTGATACATCATACCTCAACTTCAGATTCTAAACAGTCTAAGTCAAGCCTAGGACTTCAAGAACCTCTAGGGAAGGTGGACATGTACAATAAATAAAGTTCCCAAGCTTAGAGAGGTTGGTTTCTCCAACAAAGCTCCTATATTGAGCAAGAAGCACCTTCTCCACTTTAGAGGTGAAAAACCCTAACAAAAGAACATGGAGATGAGGTGTTTATGGGTTCTAGGTGAGGTTTCCCCATGGAAGGCCATGGTTCCGACCTATAGGAAGGTGGAAGTAAGACTAAGAACATGAAAATAGGGAAGGAAAGGAGGATGCTTACTTGTTTTGTTCAAAATAACCAAGGAGGAGCTTTAGAAACCCTAAATAGAGCAAATTTGGAACCCTAGGAGCCTTCTTCACCAAGGTAGGAACCTTCTTTTACCTTAGGACAGAGCCTTTCATGGACAAACAGAGTGGGCGTTATGCTTTAAGTTAGAGGAAAGAAAGAAGAGCAAGATATTTCGAATTTGGAGTTGGGAAGGGGTAGATATGGCTATATAAAGAAAGAGGTCAAGTATGAGGTGTCTATGAGACTTTCCATGTGTCATGTAGAAGGGTGTCCATGGATATGCAAACCTTTATGGATAAGTAAGAAGTCAAGAATGAGGTGTGAAGTTACTTTCCATGTGTCTAATGCTAAGGGTGCCTATGGACATGCAAACCTTTATGGATAAGGAAGAAGTCAAGCATGAGGTGTCCATGGAGCTTTCCATGTGTCCTTAGCCTAGGGATTTCATGGTCATGCAAGAGGACAGATCATAGGGGATTCTTGAATATCAAATGTCGGTTTATGGACACTTATAGGCCATCCCAACCGACCTCCAATCAATGAAATAACACCATTGGTTGATAACTTCTAAAGATAAGCTCATTTATAAAGAGAGTAATCCCTAAAATGCCCTCAGAAAGAAACACCTTCAAACCAAGGTGCAACTAGGCTCCCTATGGTTCAAAAACTTGATAATGGTATGAGAATATATATGGATTATAATGCATGTGACAATTTGTAAAGAAAACCTCCCAATTGGGTAAATTGTAGAAAAGTCCAGAATGTGCCTGAAATTGCATAACTTGCACAAACAACATCCAAATTGGACCAAAATTCATCCATAAGTTATAATTGATGTGTTGAATATGAATTTGTCATTATTTCCATATTTTGAAGTTATATAATCAAATTATTCATTACTTATGCCTTTTAATCATTTTCTCTCTCCTAAACTTATGCTAATATTTCAAGGTAGTCCAAATTAGATGAAATTTGACATGTATGCTCATTTTGATATGTGAATTTCAAATTTGAAGTTTGTTTCCTCATCTGAGACTTATTTTTATGAGATATATCATATGGACCATTAACGACCCATTATCAAAATTGTTCATCCAATTAAGTTTCTTATCTTCATGTTACCACCAAAATGAGTTATGTGGCATATTTTATGTATGCATTATAAACCTAAGATTAATGTTAGAACATTAGGTTATATGAAGGTGATATATAAATGCATTATCTCATTGGGGTTATACTAAACATCTATTTAGGTCTAACCTTCAACCTTGTTTGGCTAAGTCCAAAATGTCAACTTCTAGGGTAGGGTTCGAGATCTAGTATGCTACAGTTTCTGTAGGCTTTTGATGTTCAGCTTTGACTTGTTGACATACCGCACATCTTGAAATGAACTCATCTACATATTTCATCAAGAATGGCCACCTGTACATATCCTTCAAATTGTGGTACATCTTAGTACTACCTGGATGCATAACATACATAGATGAATGAGCCTCCTCCACTACCATCTTCCTCAGGTTATCAACATCAAGAACCACTATACTCTTATGGTAACAAACCATCCCATCATCTAACTCATGGAAACCATCACACTTCTCACTGCCAAACTCTGATCTAATCTATTACATCACAATATTTGCTTGTTGAGCTTCCCTGATCTGCTGTCTCAACGTAGGCTTTACTTGTAATTCTGCTAACAATCTGGATAACAAGGAGACTTCCAACTTAACATTCATCTGATACAAGGAGACCAACATGTCTCGCTTGTGACACATAAAAGAATGTAATTGTCCTTTATTTATGGATGAGGATGAAGACTTCCTGCTCAACACATCTTCCACGACATTCACCTTTCCCGGATGATATTCAATCATGCAGTTATAGTCTTTAATCAACTCCATCCAATGACATTACCCCATATTCAACTCCTATTGTGAAAAGATGTATTCTAGTTTCTTGTGATCTGTGAGGATCTAACACTTATCCCCATACAAGTAGTGCCTCTAAATCTTCAAAGCATGAACCACTATAGCTAACTCTAGATTGTGAGTCAAGTAATTCTCCTCATGTTTCTTAAGCTTTCAAGAAGCAAAAGAAACCACTTGCTTGTCCTATATCAACACACATCCCAGACCATTCTTGAACGCATCACAAAAGATGATGTATCCATTTCCTTGCTCAGGCAAAACCAAAATCGGTGCACTTGTTAGCTTCTCCTTCAACATCTGAAAAGCACATTAACATATGTCATCCCAAATGAATGACACATCCTTCCTCATCAACTTTGTTAGGGGCAGGGTGATAGCTCTGAATTACTTAATGAACCTCACGTAATATCCTACCAGACCTAGAAAACTGTGCACTTCAGTCAGCGTCTTAGGCTATTCCCACTCTGTCATGGACTCCACCTTCTTAGGGTCCATCTGTACTCCTTGTACAAATATAACGTGTCCCAAGAAATCTACCTTCCTCAACCAGAACTCACACTTGCTAAACTTGGCATAAAATTGGTGTTGTTTCAACACTGTCAACGCCTGACGAAGGTGTTGTTCATGGTGTTTACTATGACGAATATATATCAAGATGTCATCTATAAAGACCACCACAAACTGATCAAGGAATGGTCTGAACACCCTGTTCATCAAATCCATGAATGTTGCTGGTGCATTGGTCAGCCCAAACTACATAACCACGGACTCGTAGTGACCATACCTCATCCTAAAAGCTAAATTTGGTATGTCATCCTCCTTGATCCTCAACTGGAGATATCCTGATCTTAGATTTATCTTTGAGAACACCATTGCACCATGCAACTGGTCAAACAGATCATCTATCCTCGGTAAGGGATTCTTATTATTTATCGTGACCTTATTCAACTTCCTATAGTCTATGTAAAACCTCATAAACCCATCCTTCTTCATAAACAACACTGGAGCACCCCAAGGTGACATACTTGGCCTGATGAAACCTTTGTCAAGTAGTTCTTGCAACTATCTCTTCAACTCTGCCATCTCTGTTGGAGCCATCCTGTATAGTGTCTGAGCTATGGGTTGTGTACCAGGAACTAGATTGATCTTAAAATCAATCTCTTGGGATAAAGGTACACCTGGAAAATACTTAGGAAATACATCCTCAAACTCCCTAACCACCGACACCTCCTGAATACTAGGAATGCTTGCCTCAATATCCATCACATGTGCAAAAAATGCCTCGCAACCTTGTCTCAAAAGCTTCTTCGCTACCATAGCTGATATAAGACATGTTGGAAGAATCTTCCTATCTCCTTGGAAGATCCACATCTCACTACCATCCACAAATGTTTCTTGCTTAGAGCTACAATCCAAGACCACTCTATACTTCTCCAGGGTATCCATTCCAAGGATTACATCAAATCCATGAACGTTAAGTGGTATGAGATCTACTTGAATGATGTACCCCGAAAAATAGAGAATACATGAAGGAGACACATTATGCAACAAACTAGTCTTCTTATGACTAACAGTCAAAGAACAACTACTAAGCACTTCACGTGCGATAAAAGAGTGTGTAGCACCTGGGTCAACCAAAATAGATATAAAGCAAGAAGAAGACAAATCAGAATGAAATAACTCCATCGGACCTATCACGACTCATGGGTTGACCATTGCCTCTGGATGACTCATAGTGTAGAATCTAGCCATTTCCTGTTGTCGCCCCTATCCTCTGCTTCCCTGAGCAGATGATCTCACCTTTGATACTTGACCACATCCTCATCCTCCCGCACCACTATTTTGTTGTCTCTGCAAGCCCTGCTGGCTCTACCTTGGTTGTTGAGTCACTTCATTTTTATTCATTAGACAGAACGGTTTGGTATGGCCATCTTTTCCACACTTATAACATGTCTTGTTCTCATACCAAGGCTTAGGTGGTCCTTTCACCAATGTTGATGCAACACTCTAGGCTCTTGCGAGTAGAAAACTACGGCCTCTGCCCTTACTTGGTGACCACTGTGTCGAAGCACTAAACCCTTTATGACGTTGGTGGTGCAGAAAACATCAGCTTCTTAAAGCCACCTGACGACTGCCCTTGAAACTATGCAGACCACTTCTTGGTACTTGACTCTCTCTTCTCCTTCACAGATCATTTGGTCCTCCAAACTGATTCTACAAGCACAACGAACCTCTCTTGATTCTCTAAAGCAGCAGCTGGGGTAGACAACTCAGCATTCAACCCCTTCTCAAAACAATGAATCCTCTCATCCTCAATCACCACCATGTGAGGACAGAACCTCAATAGATCCATAAACCTTGTCTCATACTCATTGATTGTCATGGATCCCTATCTAATCCTCTCAAATTGACTGATCTTCTCATCAAGATACGTCTGACAAAAATACTGACTAACAAACTCTCATAAAAAATCCTCCCAACCGACCACAACACCGAGTCTCTCCTCCTCCTCTATGTCCCACTAATGGCTAGCACTCCCTCTCAGGAGGTACACAACATGCTTAACCTTATCCTCTTCAGGGATGTTCAAGATCTTGAAATCCTTCTAAAGCTCAATCAGCCACAGATTCACATCCGTCAGGTTAGCTGTTCCCATGTGCTCAACCGCTCCAACATGACAAAGCTGCTTGAAAGTCTTCCTAGTACCCAAAGATTTAGTATGAGGAACAGGTGTCCTAGGCTGAGATTCAGGCATCCTGTCTGCCATATGAGTCATCGTTTCCATAAATTTCCCAAAAAGCGATTCATGGTTTTCTATCATGGCTGGGTCAAACATATACAGGCACATTAACCTGTAACCAAGAACTGTTCTAGAACATATATTCATGATTCCACTATATCTGGTATACAAAGGGCACATAAAGAAAGCATGTTCGCAAAACATCTACAGAACATTCCCAAAGACTCGAGCATATAGGGATGACTTCTAGGACTCTATCAACAAAAGACATCCAGCAGCATTGCCAACCTTGTCAGCTACTGGCCCTCCTGCTGCTCCTCAACCTCCACTGCACAATCTCTACCTCCTCATGCTCGTCTACCTAAAAAAGGTGTGGGAAACCCATGAGGTGAGATTCCAAATCTTAGCGAGAGATATAACTCACAACCAACTCTAATATTCTCACATATAAGATAAATAGAGCAACAGTAAAGTTACAACTAAATGAAGAGGGTAATTATTATTAATAAGAAGGGAAATTAATGTTGAATTATGAACCATCTTAATAATTTAAAAGGAATATGAAGAACATGTGTATTTCCTATCAAAATTATTATATAAAGATCAAGAAAGGCCTCATCTAATGTTTTCTTATTTTGATCCTATACAATTATGCTACACAACTGATAACGTATTTAATTATGCCCCGAGGATTTGAATCTTACCACCCAAATCCAACCAACCACTTGATAAGTTGAAATCGATGCCATACAAGGTCTAATGGAAGAGCTGGAATCGACGACCTCACCACACCTCTTGGTCAACACAAGAGAAAACACCACAGAGACATATCAGTCAACTGCATCAATGACATATAGTCAAATTTAGGGATTGTTTCATGCATGGCCATCCACATATATAATCATAACTAGCCCACCTTGGTACAGGTACGAAGCTAGAAGAACAAGCTCACACATGGCCATTCTAACAAGAGGAGTGGCTCATGCATGGCCATCCATACCACAATGACATCAAATCATACATGGTCATCTCACACATCTTGTATTTAACGATACAAGGAACTACTCAACTTGTACACAACATATTCATAAATATGAACTCTGAGTTAAACTCGTTTCACCATCCAAAAATTTGCTGACATTGAATGTATCTATGGAACAGGGAAAACTACACAATTAGATTTCACTTGATTAATTAGACAAATTTAAACATCTTTAGCATCAATCAAGTTACAACGTACAACCTCTAAACAAATTCTACAAAAATTGGGGTTTGAGGTATCACTAGCACATATTGAAACATATAAGGATCACATCATTACTTTGTGCCTGTTATTCACGATATGTCCATTACAAGGACCAATGTCCATCACAAGGATCGATGTCCATTACAAGGACCACATATCTTGGGGTAACAACCCCTCATCTCATAACTAAGGAACCCATCAGCTCATATAAAGCAATAATCCATCATTAGGTCATAAGACCACTTTCCTCCTCTTCTTGATCCATCATCTCACATGTGCCTCATAAGACTAATTCAATCATATCAATATCACCACAACTCATACATGTCTATGTGAATCAACTGATATTACATGCATGGTAGAAACATACAACAAGGGAAACAATACATCATTAACACTATCATCTCATAGGACTCATACCATACATTCTACATCATTACAATTAGGGTTTCACTTTACCCGATTAGGTTTTATAAGGTTGGATCAACAACCACCCTTAGATGATCACTTTCATCCTCATTGTTAAGGGATGTGTTATGAGGTATGGAAACACATTTCTCATCATCATTATAAAACATGTTATGATGTAAGGAAACATAACTCAACACCTTCCATACAACTATTCCATAGAGTATCACATCATACCATGAGACTCGAATGTCCACATGGTGTAACTTAAGCACACCACAAGGTATCGTCTAGGTTTCCACATAGGGTATCAGTTAACCCTAAGTGTGTCAGGCAACCACTCCAAGAGGGTTATCAGTTAAGCATATACTTAAGAGAACAACCAAGGTATCGACCTATCACTTGGGATGGTGTGTCGATTTTAGCATCACTATGTGTGTATTAGTTTGGCATCATGGGGTATCAGGCTATAACACCTAAGGGGAGGGTGTCGGCCAACCCCCTTATATCAGGAAACGCCATCATAGGGGTGACAGGCATCAAGGGTAATAGGAAATGCACAAGCCGCGATGGTTGTTAAGGTTATCAGGCTATAATACCCCCAAAGGTATCAGTTAGCAATGCATCAAGATGTGACAGGTAAATCCCTGATGAGCAACACACATCAACACAATGCTCCCCTGGCCGCAATGCCAAGTCATGATGGCACAGGGGCTGAAATGAATAACATCCATCGTCTAGCATCGGACCACTCATACCCAAGGTGGGATGTTCTAAACAACATCAGCACATGTCGACCTAGACCTAGACAAGCTGGTGATGACCTGCCACCAGGGTAACGGTCAGGGGCATCACTGGTTGTGACAACCATCCAAAACCTATCGGCCTACCCTATGTGTCAGCCTCTACAAGCATGTCAGCCACAAGGCATATCGGCCACATCATCTTCAACCTCAAGACGACATTAAAAGCAAGGTGAAAGAAGTGAAACACAAGTGCAACAACAAGTAAGGTTTGTCTTCCAAAATAGAACGTTAAACTACCCCAAAGAGTTACTAGCATACAAGCAATAATGAGCCAATGATGAAGAATAAGATAGCAAGCAAGAAGTGATAATAACAAAGAGGGTTTACAGTTATATAACCCGCCTCAAGGATCAACACCAAGCTCAAAGCTCTAAGGTCAAGATCCAAGCTTCATGAGCTCAAGATAGAAGAAGATCCTCTAAGCTCGATCACCACAACACCTCCAAGAGAGAAGATGGAACCATGGTTAAGAGAGCATGAGAGGGAAAGGAGATAACCAAGGGCCATGGCTGAGAAGAAGAAAGAAGGAGATAAGGAAGAGATAAGGATCATGGCTTACCAAGGAAGAAGATGAAAAGAGAACACCACAAGATTAGGCTCATCCACCAAGCTCCAAGGGAGAGTACTCCTCAAGCTCAAGACCGGCCACCAAGGAGAGCATGCAAAGATAATCCAAAAGGTTTCTCTTGCATGGAGGGAAAGAGATATATATACAAGAGGGATGAAAGAGAGAAAAAAGAAAAGGTGTCACCACCAGAGAACCCTAGATGACACATGACCATGAAGAAAAGGCCACATGCAACACCATGCATCAAGGTGATAAGAACTATGTCTCACCCACTAGGTCACCTTCCTAGGTCATGGACGATACACACACCCACTCCCTTCACAAACTATAGGGATGAAACCCTATAGCCATAAACCGATATGGTGCATTACTAGTCACCACAAAATGATAGGAGGTGTCCTCAAGACATCCAAAAAATGATACAAGGACTCTCTAAGGCTCTCAAGCCTGAGGCAACACTCCTAGGTGCAAGGCACACGTCAAACATGAGTGCAAAACATCACCAAGGATGTCACCACTTAACCAAGGCTCAAAGAAGATGCCCATATCTTTCCCTTTGCTTTAGATGATGCTAAGAGAGAGAAGGAACACTCTAGAGGTGGCAGACGTATACATCAACCCCTTCTCCTGGGTGAATTTGCAATTTGCACCACACCTCTCCACAAAACACAAGCATCAACCAAACAAACTCAAATAAGGAACTCAAACCTCCAACATGCCCTAATTACATCTCAGTTGATTAGAGCAAGGAGCTAAGCAACATACTTAAGAAAAACAAACAGGGTTATCCCAAAACATAGGTTAGGTACCTTACAATGAGACCAAATGTCCCAGCAAGAGATATAACTCTCCTCCAACATCTATTAAAAGAACATATAACTAAGCAGGTAGATAAAATAATTAGTAGGTTGAGAAGATTCAACTAAATGATATGTATCTAATAGATAAATCAGATTAAGAAAAACTAGGCAATTATCACTGAGTAGAAGAACAATTAATACTTTAAAAGGTATATGAAGAACATGTATCACTGCTATCAACTAAACAATATATGATTAAGGCAAAGAAGATCATCCAATATTATTCAAATTTGACCCTAAGCCAAATATACTACACAATTGTGTTATGTCTTGTATTATGCCCTGAGGAGATGAGGTATACCACTCGTACTCCAACTGACTACTGTTAAGACAAAACCAATGCCATACAAGATCTAGGAGGAGCTAGACTCCTATAATCTCTCCACACCCTCAGTCAATCCAAGTCCACTGTAGTGACATGTCAAGTCCAACTGCAAAACACCCTAGCCCACCTTGGTATATAGGTCACGATGCTAGTGAAACTGAGTTATGACTACAGTCGCACTCATGCTGAGGTATACCACATCCATCCTCAAAAGATATCATATATATACATTGTATCACATCATTGATATACGGCCTTGACCGTTCTCCTGCCAGGGTATGACCAAAACCAATCCTATGAAATGCATATACTCAACTGTATATGACTTCAAGCTTCCACCAAGGGAGAACTTGTTTCACCATCCAACAAGTACTAATGCTGAAGATGGATCTATGGCATAGGGAAACTACATGATTAGGGTTTCACTTGATTAAATAGTCCAATTGAGTATCTTTTAGCATCAATCAAGTTACAACATACAAACCCTAAATAAACTTTACAAAGATAAGGGCATAAATCAACTTTAGAAGATATAAAACGTATAAGGTGTGAACTTGTCCCATCACCACATGATATTTGTAGCACTGCCATTTACAAGGCCATCATCAATGTCACACAACAATACAAGGATACCACAATGTCACACAACCATAATACCACCAATGTCAAATCACTATGGGGTATCAATCCCTAAATCACATCATTGGAGGATTACACCTCACACTAGGCATTAATCCTTTGCCAGGTCATAAGACGCATCACAATATAAATCCTTGTATCTAATCATTATCTCAACATGCCTCATAACATTCATAACCATCACCATATCATACACAAGCCATGTCATTCATTCAACCTGCAAGGTTAGAATCACACAAGTAGGAGACAGAAAGTATAATCGTGTGCCATACATCGAATCAAGCTAATTAAACATAGCCTACCCTAGAATTAGGTTTAGGGTTCATATACATAGCAGATTAGGGTTCCATTCATTAAATTTCACCAAACCCTAGAATATATCATCTCCCACTTTCTTGAAATTTTTGATGATTAGAACATCATCATTGATTATGATTACATTATTATATTAACAACACTAAGTATCACCATCATTACTTGTACATGTGTAACCCTATCATTAGGTTATGAATGTGTAATGCCCATGTATTTCTTATGTGTGTCAACCATACACTAGGCTATGTGTTACGACTGCAACACCCTCATGTGTCATGGCCAGCCATAAAGAAAGATCAATAGTCTCGACCAAAACAAACATGGTCATGTGTTACGACCAAAACAAAGAGCAACACACATGTCTCGTCCTTCAGACATGGTTACAACTGAAACACAACTCTCATATGATCACGACCAAAACAAGAACCACTAACACATGTCTCTCAACCCTCAAATCACTAGGGTCAGGGTTTCGATCAAGACAAGCTCAAGGGTGACGACCCAAAAGAAATAACCACTCAATTATTGACCATAACGTCAAAGCATGTCTCAAAAAGCATCAAAACATGTTATGACCAAAACACAATCAACCCACACACATACATGTCTCGACCAAGCCAATTCAAAGGTGTCTCGACCAAAACCAACATATATCTTGACCTGCACCATACAAGAGACTCACGACCCAAGGTGCAAAAACCATATGTTTTGCCCGAAACAACACAAGACATCACAACCAAAAACCAAGGCCAAGGATGAGTCGATCAGGAACAAAATAAGGGTGTAGAGGCCACCACGGTCAAGATACCACCAAGGCACATAACCAAGTTCAAAATAGGGATAAACCTTAAGTAAAACTGGAATATACCACTGCCCAAAATAGGAGATAAACATCAAGGGAAACCATCATCAACAAAATGGAAAACCCCAACCCAAGGTGAACATCAAGACCTTGAAAACTGAACTTCAACATGCACCTTCAAGAAACCATATAGGTGGAAGAAGACCAAGCTTCAACCTCAAGAAAACCAACTCAAAATCTCAAGAAAATACAAGGCCGAACCAAAGCTTGGTGATGAAGCCAAGAATCATGTTGCATGTATCAAAATCATCTCAACCAACCCATAACAAGTTGGATACAATAATTTAGGGTTTAAGAAAGAGAGTAATCTACATGAGGATACTACAAAGTCTTAAACTATAGTTCATGATAACTCCATCTAACACATTAGAATCAAGTTTAGCGATAAAAAAGGAGATTATCTTTAAGGAAAACTTATCACCAATTCGATGGAAAACTCCATACTAGGGCGGTCACCAAAACTCTAAAGATTACCATGGAAATCACCATGAAAGAACCTTTTATAAACAAGATAATTCATGATCAACACATGCATAATAGAACCTAATCTCCATGCTATGTCAAGGTAGTCAAACCATTTGCATGCTGATGAAAAGCCTTGATCCAAAAACAAGAGGAAAACATCTATCTCATAACTTTCTCAAAACCGGGTATCAAGGTTAGGGTTTAAAGAAAATGGCAAAATACATGTGATCCTCATCAAGATTCAAACCCTAGGTTATGGGAACATCATCTAGCATGTTAAGATCATGATTTAGAAATAGAAACAACATGCATTCAAGATTATAAGTGCTTTAATAGAAGAGATTAGAGAGTTATATAATCCGCCTTAGGTAGATGACCAAGCTCCAAGATCTGGATCTCTAAGAGAGAAGAAGAACCACACCAAAGAGAAACTTTTGGCCACAAGGTTACCTCACAAGGAGATAACACCAAGGCCATGATATATTTCAAGGAAATGGGATGAATAACCCTAGGACAAACTAAAAACAAGGAAGGTGAAAGAGAAGAAAGCTTCCTCTCACTTTGGTACCACCATGTCAAACATAGTCTATGATCCTTATGATGAGGAGTTTCTCTCAAGATGACCACCATGGATAATCCATGGTCTCATGGATGAGAAAGAATAAGAAGGGAGGTAGGAATCCAAAGGGGAAAACGTGATCAAGAAGGTAGGACCACTTACCAAGAAGAGAAACCACCAAGAATCACCACAAGGAAGGTGATTAAGCTCAAGAACACTACATGCAAGGTTGCTAGGCCACCAAAGCTTGAAGGTCAGCCCTTCTTTGCTCCAACAAGCTCCAAGGTCAGACACAAGAAGGAGGGAGAAGAAGGAGGGCCGAAATGGATACTTGCAAGAAGGAGAAATGGGTCATATGCCCAAAGGAGGAGGGAAGTAAGGTAGGGGTGAGGTGTCAACACCTAAAAGAATCAAAAGGATTGTGGCATCCAACTTACAAAAACATGATTAGCTTAAGCGGAAGTGATAATTAACAGAGGATTACTGAAAATCACTAAAAATTAAAACCTTTTTCAAAGAGATCCAATCATAGGAAAACTCTTTCAATAAGAACCAATGTATTACATTTACATCCTCGTTCATAAGTACATATCTTGTACCATCTCTTCTTGAGGTTTACAACATCAACTGCCTTGTTAAAAGCTAAACACAGACATCATAAGAACCTCGAGGCATCAAGCCAAAATCTCAAAACGATTCATTAAAAGCACTAACTATTAACTCCGAGGACCTGCGATAGGGTTGTAAATGGGTACGGGTAGACCCACGGACCCACAAATTCGGACCCTTAAAAAACCCGTCACGGGTCTAATTTTTTATACCCGCATACCCTTGGACCCGCATATAAGCGGGTCCAATAATGGGTATGCTTGGACCCAGACCCGCTAGACCCGTGTACCCGCTATACATAAGTAACTACTAAAATAATATGTTATATATATCATACTTTACTAGTATAATTAATATAATTATTGAGATTATATCCTACTCTAAGGTTGAGACTAGTCATATAACTAAGAATTAATTATTCTAGTTACAATAACGAACATCATATGTAAACTTAAAATCAAAATGTCTACTAATCTACATTACTTTCTACATAAATTAAATGTTATGATCATGACTACAAATATGTAAATAATTACTCAATTAATTTTATTGTATAGAATATAGCATTGTCTAATATAACTATTACATTTTAATATACTATATGATAACAATATCTTCTTGTGTTAAATATATATAACATAGTCATTTCTCTTATATAAACAATATGATGTTTTATAGAACCGCTTACCCGCATACCCGCTATTATTGCGGGTATGGGTATGGTGTGGGTCCATGTTTTGTATTATGCGGGTCTAGAACCGGAACCAGACCCACTAAATTAGATGGGTATGGGTATTGGTATGGCCAGACCCGCACCATACCCACACCTTTTACACCCCTAACCTACGAGTACAAATACGACACATATGACTTCTATCTACAAGACATGACAAACAATACACTCAACCTGAGCTTTCACTGCTGTCCCTGTTGCTATTGATGTTCTTCCTCTACAAGATATTCTCAGTCTCCTCTGTTCTTGTCCACCTAAACATGTTGGATCCCACGGGGGGTGAGACAATTGTAATTTCCCCAACGAGAGATATAACTCTCCACAAAAAACATTATTATTGTTGTTTAATGATATAAAATTGGGCAGAGGATAAGCAGTTTCAAGCATTTCCATCTTTTAAAGTATTGCAACTATTAATGATAGAACAGTAAATCATCTATTTTCTTAATAAGGAATAGGAAGAACATATATATCATTTGTCTATCATATTATACTATCATGTCAAACTTCTCTCGTGACACTCATTACTTTGATATGTCACCCATGAGACATTCTTGTTTCAATCTGTTGGCCTTATCCAATCTACTAAATAGATATGGAATTATATCTACCATGTACTCATATATCATTAATACAGGCATTGGGTTATTACTAATCATGTGTCATCATTACATGCATTGGGTTATTACCAATCTTGTGTCCTCATTACAGGCATTGGGTTATTACCAATCTTGTGTCATCATTACAGGCATTGGGTTATTACCAATCATGTGTCATCATTACAGGCATTGGGTTATTACCAATCATGTGTCATCATTACAGGCATTGGGTTATTACCAATCCTGTGTCATCATTACATGCATTGGGTTATTACCAATCCTGTGTTATCATTACATGCATTGGGTTATTACCAATCATGTGTCATCATTACAGGCATTAAGCCTCTGCCAGGTGTTGGACTCTTCCAAACCTGATTACACCGCCAGGCATTGGACACTACCAATCCTGATTTCACAGCCAGACATTGGATTTTAACCAACCCTGATTACATGCATTATACCTCTTCCAGGTATTGGACTTTAACCAATCCTGATTACACAGCCTGACATTGGCCTCTAACCAATCCTGATTACTTAACCAGGCATTGGACTTTAACCAATCCTGATTACACCACTAGACATTGGACTCTAACCAATCCAGATTACACAGCCAGGCATTGGACTCTAACCAATCCTGATTACACAGCCAGACATTGGACTCTAACCAATCCTAATTACACAGCCAGGCATTAGACTTTAACCAATCCTGATTATACAGCCAGGCATTAGACTCTAACCAATCCTGATTACACAGCCAGGCATTGGACTCTAACCAATCCTGATTACACAACCAGGCATTGGACACTACCAATCCTGATTACAGGCATTATACCTCTGCCAGGTATTGGACTTTAACCAAACCTGATTACATAGATCATGGAATATAAATTCCTTTAACTTATCATTGATCATCACATCCTTCTCTAGGCTCTGAACCCTAAGGTTAGCCTTCATAGTTGTTCATATTCTTTATTAAATACAATTGTTCATTTTATTAGGTTTATTATTATCATTTCTTACAATAAGCTTTTACAATCATCTTGGTACCTCTCACTATGCCACAATTATTCTCATGGCTCGTAAGGCTCATAAAACATCTTGTCACCTCTCACTAGGCAACATCTAACCATATGGCTCACAAGGCCATTAAACATCTTGTCACCTATCACTAGGCAACAATAACATATTACCACATGTAATACAATAGTAACACCACCATACCCTTAATAGGGTTAGGGCTTACTATTCACATTACATTTCATTGCAACAATTTATATAATACACTTCATGTGTTTCTTGTCCAAGTATATTGAATTTGAGGTGCATCAAGGTATATCAACCCTGGAATTCTAAAGGTGATACCTATCATATCTTGATGTATCACTTTACTCATCACTTCCAACTTTCTTGAGTTATCAGCTTATCTTGGATTAAGGTATTTCCCATCTTAATACTTTCATCCACTAACCTATCACTCTTACCATGACGTGCATAGGTTACACATGAGAATGGTCCAACTATCTTCAATGATATGGGCTCATCTCAGGTTAAGGCATTACTTACTATAAGGTTGCCTATAATCAACCATTTGAGATATTTCACCTTTACAAGGTTTTTCCCACTATTTTATTATTAGGGTTCTGGCTTGTCATCATATTGCCCAAGATTAGGGCTTCATGTATTATAATTCAAAATTAGAGTTTCACATACCTTCACCCCATATTAGGGCTCCTCATCATACCATTGCATATGGTTTCACATGGCATCACCCTCAATTAGGGTTTCACATGGCATCACCCTCAATTAGGCTTTCTCAATTTCATATCAATATATTAGGGTTTTACATCACATTACCCTAGTTTAGGGTTTCATGCACTTTACCCAAAAATTAGGGTTTCTTGTTCAACTATCCATAATTAGGATTTACTATTCATCCCAATTAGGGTTTCACTCTCCATTCCCATAGTTGGGGTTTTACATTATGTTACTCTGAATTAGGGTTAGGTTTCATTAATCTTCTGGATTAGGGTTTCATGATCTCTTTACTATGGATCATAACCTAATCACCACATAATTAATACTCATGTATGAATTCCTTTCTATCATCCTTTCAACTTGATTAGGTTTACATCAACCCTTCAATCAAGTACATACATCTATGATTGACATAGTGTACTGAGTTATTGCTTACTTAAGCTCCAAGGATTAACTCATCTAAGGATTATTAATCACTTAGTACCTTAAAGGTACAGCCCTAGTGATTATCTTTGAGATGCATCAGTAACAACCATAGAGTCATTTAATATTTCATCACCTTAGGTTTCCAATTGACTTAATCACATTGAAACATCCAAATGTTCTTGACCATTGATGCTCCAAAGGGTTTGAGACCGTTTAAGAAAAACAATAATGAAACCGTATGGACAATTTACACATGAAACCACTTGGGTCTCTAAATGGTTTGAGACCATTTGGTCTCAAATGGTCTTGATACAGTTTGATCCCAAACGGTCTTAAGACCGTTTGGTCCAAACTCTCTCAAAACTGAATGGACCAAAAAGTTCTTCCATTACTTTATCAATTCAGGATTTCAATTATTAAACATCTATCAATTGAACCACTGATTTATTCTTCAATTGGACCATTGAATCACCCTTCAATTGGACCTTCAATTAGGGTTTTGAACCCAATTGAACTAGGGTTTATAATCAAGAAACCATCAATTAGGGTTTTGAAATCAAGGAACCATCAATGGTTGACATTATGGAACTAGTCCAATTGAAATCATTGGATCATCATCAAACCATGACATGAACTGACCTCAAACGGTCTTGAGGTCATTTGGATGACCTCCAAATAGTCTTGAGACCGTTTGACTCAAACCTTTATTGAAATTTGTGAAAATCAATTGGGGTTTGTATCATTGAATCGATCATCAATTTAGCCATTGATTGTATTTCAATTTGATATCAGTGGATCTTCAACCATCCAATCATACTTCATCATAGACTCCCAAACAGTCTTGGTTGACCTCCAAATGATCTTGAGTCCATTTGGGTGACCTCCAAATGGTCTTGAGACCATTTGGGTTAGTCAACCCAAAACTTACATCAACCAATTGAAATTTGCACTTAACCCGATTAGGGTTTCTAATTGGAGGAATGTCTATATATTGAATCAATCAGTTGGATCCATTAGATCATCATCCAACATGTACTAGGGTCCTGACCTCAAACGGTCAACCCATCCAAACGGTGAACCCTTCTAAACGGTTTGCAAACTGGTTGGTCACCAAACGGTTTGGTGAAACTGATTGGACCAAAATTATGAAACCGTTTGCAATATATATTTGTGGAGGTGTGTGCTTATGATGATGTCATCATTATCAAGCCTTAGTCCATCGAAAACTACTGACATTATCATGGTAGTTGCATCAACTAATCAAAGGAATTGCAAGAAGAGAAATTGAACATAATTGATTGAGAAATTGAATTCAATAACAATGAATAAGGGTTCAAGTTATATAACCCACCTCCAATTGAGCTTCAAAGCTTCAACCTCCACGTATTTAATGGTGAAAGAAACACCTTCAACTATCCCAAGCTCGTCCTCAAGCTTTGAGTGAAAAGGATTGGCTATAAAGGAAGATTGATAGAAGAAAAGAAGAAATCCATCATTTATTTTCGATTTCCACCATGGAATCATGGTTGAAAGTGATCAAGAAGCTTACCTACAGGTTGGAACTCGTCCTCCTGTTGCTACTTATCCCCCTTGGTCGTTTTTCAAGCAAAGAGTGAAAGTGGTTTCGAAATTCCCCTTTCAAGCTATGGATAAATGAGCTTATATGCAGTTTTATTAAAATCCATTTTAAGAGAGAGAAAGTAGGGGATAATTCTTCTATTTCCTTGCCACTTGCCCCCTCCTCTTCCATAAATATGAGGCTATCTTCCTTTCCTATTATTCCTCTCAATTAACCATGATTTAGAGAAAAACAAATTAAGCACCTTAACTCTTATAATAATAATATCCTAAAGTTAGTGGATAATTCTTTTTCTTTTAATAATGTGAGTGAGTTATCCACTTCCTTTAGATATTTCGTTTCATTGCAAGGAACTTGGTCGTCCATTATTTTGCAAAATCATCCCTCAACATTTTGGTTGAAGCGCTCTTCAATTAATATATTTATTTTTGCATTAAATTGAAGTAAAGTTCCAATTGTGCTTAAATCTTGATTATTTTAATATCAAGATTCTCTCTCCTCCAAAGTGATTCAAATGAGACGCCCGTCTCATTTTATTTTCTATACATGATTCCAAGAAACCTTAGGGACTATTTTGAAGTGGTAATTTGCATATTGAACCCTGGATTTTGGGTAAATTGCACATTACACCAAAACTAGGTTTTAATGCACAAACATTGCTCAACAAGCTCTTTCTTGTTATTCAGGCAACCACAAGCCATACCACTGCATCATTTTCATCCTTATGATTCTTCAACACTTGAGGAACATCTTATCATGAAAAATTTGCAAGTTAACCCCTCAACTTGGGTAATTTACACTTTAGTCCAAAATGAACAAAACAATGTTTCAACATTATTCGAAAAGGACTAAAATTGAAACATAAGTTCCTCTTGAACCTTAATTAATTTTCAAGAAATAAAAGCAAGCACATACTTAACTTTATTAAGAAAAACATCTAGGGTTAAGGCATAACCCAGGTCAGGGATGTTACAAATCATAAACCCCTAACAAGGATTTCATCCCCGAAATCCCAGATAAAAGGAGACAGATATTATTTATTCGTTATATCATCGAGTCTCCACATAACATCTCATTGTTATGGAGATACCATAGAACTTTGATCAATACAAAGTTCTTCCACACAAAATTCTCATCAATGTTATGTTTATGCAAGGCATAAACCCCTAACATATGATGTCCATACTACATTAGGTAACTGGATTGATTCCATAGTTAACCATTCCAGGTAACCATCATAAAATAGCCTGATATTTCTCAGATACCAAAATTTCTTACCTTGGTATCTAACACATGTTTTGATAACACATCACATCCTCATCTTCCTTTTTGTTTATAAGTTGATTTATAATTAAATCAAATTCTTCCGTATATCAATTAGAATGTAATAGAAATATCCATGCCACATCTCCTTCTTGATTAGGCTTCTTTGATTTGTTTCAGAATGATTACTTGATCAGATTAATTAGAAAGATAACAATCTAGGTATGTCATACTTACCTTGCTTTCAATAAATGAATACCTGGCCCGGATATTCAAGAACTGAAATTAGGTAGTATGTATTTATTTTGTTTTATGTTTTTATCTCTTTAAATTTTGATATTCTTAAAATATCAGATTTTTCTCTGAGTTCCTTTTTCATCTTTTCCCTTCCTTAATGAAGAAAGAGAAATTTCAAAACATATAAAATAATATTAAACTGAACACAAGTTTTCATTCTTCTTATCTCTTCCTCATATCCTCAGAGGATTATACAGAAGTACTAAACAACAACTTCCTTTCTTATAGTAGGGAACATAAGATAATTCAAAATAGAAAGTTCTATCTTGACAAGTCTACCTTTTACAAGTTACCTAGTGTCTTGTATGTTGGGTCACCCCATCACTTTCTATTTGGACATTGCCACCTCATATGTCCTCTCTGTCCACATCTATAGCAGGCTCGGAGCCTTTTAGGTGACTGCTTCTTGGGTGCACTACATTGTGGTTGAGTCAGTACTACTGAAATCTTTGATTGTTTATTACCACCAATTTCTTGTTCATGTGACTGTTTAGATGTCCTTTTAAGGTTTGTCTCATGTTTCCTTGTCATAGACCGTTCTATCCTTCGAATTGACTCCACAAATGTAGCAAACCTCTCTCTACTTTCTAGGGCAGATGCCGAAATAGACATTTCGACATTCAGTCCCTTCTCAAAACATCAAATCTTTTCCTCCTCAGTAGCAGCCATTTGAGGACAAAATCATAAAATTTCCATGAACTTAACCTCATATTCACTTATCGACATGGCTCCCTGTCGAATCTTCTCAAATTGTGAGATCTTTTCATCTAAGTATGTCATTAGAAAATACTTATTGATGAATTCTTGACGAAATTCCTCCCAACTAACCTCTTCGTCATTCCTTTTTATTTCTTCTATAGCCCACCAATGTCCAACACTACCCTTCAAAAGGTATACATCATGTTTAACTTTGTCAACATCTGGGATACTAGGGATCTTAAAGGCCTTTTCAAACTCAGTGAGCCAGAGATCAACATCTACTGGGTCAGATGTACCAGCATATTCTATGGATCCTACACGACGTAATCGTTCAAAAGTCTTTCTAGATTCATATCCCTCATTGGGGGCTGGTGCCCTAGGTGTCGGTGCTCGCATCTAGTCTGTCATATACATCACTGTAGTCATGAATTGCCCAAAAAGTGTAGAAAAAGCTGGGTTTCCCATCATGACTTCATCAACATGGGGATTCTCATGCACTATTTCTTCACTTGCCTGATCCCTGGCACCATCTGCTGGTGCAGCAACATTATTCTCAACAACGTATTCTTCGTGTTCTCCAGACATCTTGGAGTTATATATATTCTTTTGCATAAGCAGAAGGCACTATAAGATACACTGAGGTACACTTAGAATAGACTCGATACCTTAGTCCTATGTCTCTATAGACTCAGCAAACCTAGAGCTCTGATACCACTAAATTGTGGCATCCAACTTAGAAAAACATGATTAGCTTAAGCGGAAGCGATCATTAACAACAGATGACTGAAAATCACTAAAAATTAAAACCTTTTTGAAAGAGATCCAATCATAGGAGAACTCTTTCAATAAGAACCAATGTATTACATTTACATCCTGGTTCATAAGTACATATCTTATACCATCTCTTCTTGAGGTTTACAACATCAACTGCCTTGTTAAAAGCTAAACACAGACAACATAAGAACCTCGAGGCATCAAACCAAAATCTCAAAACGATTCATTAAAAGAACTAACTATTAACTCCGAGAACCTGAGAGTACAGAGACGACACATAGGACTTCTATCTACAAGACACGACAGACAGTACACTCAACTTGAGCTGTCACTGCTGTCCCTGCTACTGTTGATGTTCTTCCTCTACAAGATATTCTCAGTCTCCTCCATGCTTGTCCACCTAAAAATGTTGGATCCCACGGGGGTGTGACAATTGTAATTGCCCCAACGAGAGATATAACTCTCTACCAAAAACATTATTATTGCAGTTTAATGATATAAAATTGGGCAGAGGATAAGCATTTTAAAGCATTTCCATCTTTTAAAGTATTGCAACTGTTTATGATAGAACAATAAATCATCTATTCTCTTAATATGGAATGGGAAGAACATATATATCATTTGTCTATCATATTATACTATCATGTCAAACTTCTCTTGTGACACTCATTATCTTGATATGTCACCCATGAGACATTCTTGTTTCAATCTGCTGGCCTTAGCCAATCTACTAAACAGATATGGAATTATATCTACCATGTACTCATACATCATTAATACAGGCATTGGGTTATTACCAATCCTGTATCATCATTACAGGCATTGGGTTATTACCAATCATGTGTCATCATTACAGGCATTGGGTTATTACCAATCTTGTGTCATCATTACAGGCATTGGGTTATTACCAATCCTGTGTCATCATAACAAGCATTGGGTTATTACCAATCCTGTGTCATCATTACAAGCATTGTGTTATTACCAATCATGTGTCATCATTATAGGCATTGGGTTATTACCAATCATGTGTCATCATTACAGGCATTAAGCCTCTGCCAGGTGTTGGACTCTTCCAACCCTAATTATACCGCCAGACATTGGACACTACCAATCCTGATTTCACAGCCATGCATTGGATTTTAACCAACCCTGATTACAGGCATTATACCTCTGCCAGGTATTGGACTTTAACCAATCTTGATTACATAGTCATGCATTGGACTCTAACCAATCCTGATTACACAACCAGACATTGGACTTTAACCAATCCTGATTACACTGCCAGGCATTGACTCTAACCAATCCTGATTACACAGCCAAGCATTGGACTCTAACCAATCCTGATTACACAGCCAGGCATTAGACTCTAACCAATCTTGATTACACAGCCAGACATTGGACTTTAACCAATCCTTATTACACAGCCATGCATTGGACTCTAACAAATCCTGATTACACAGCCATACATTGGACTCTAACCAATCCTTATTACATAGCCACACATTGGACACTACCAATCCTCATTACAGGCATTATACCTCTGCCAGGTATTGGGCTTTAACCAAACCTAATTACATAGATCATGGAATATAAATTCCTTTAACTTATCATTGATCATCACATCCTTCTCTAGGCTCTGAACCCTGAGGTTAGCCTTCATAGCTATTCATATTCATTATTAAATACAATTGTTCCTTTTATTAGGTTTATTATTATCATTTCTTACAGTAAGCTTTTACAATCATCTTGGTACCTCTCACTATGCCAAAATTATTCTCATGGATCGTAAGGCTCATAAAACATCTTGTCACCTCTCACTAGGCAACATCTAACCATATGGCTCACAAGGCCATTAAACATTTTGTCACCTATCACTAGGCAACAATAACATATTACCACACGTAATACAATAGTAACACCACCATTCCCTTAATAGGGTTAGGGCTTACTATTCACATTACATTTCATTGCAACAATTTACATAACACACTTCACGTGTTTCTTGTCCAAGTATATTGGATTTGAGGTGCATCAAGGTATATCAACCCTGAAATTCTAAAGGTGATACCTATCATATATTGATGTATCACTTTCCTCATCACTTCCAACTTTCTTGAGTTATCAACTTATCTTGGATTAAGGTATTTCCCATCTTAATACTTTCATCCACTAACCTATCACTCTTACCATGACGTGCATATGTTACACACAAGAATGGTCCAACTATCTTCAATGATAAGGACTCATCTCAGGTTAAGGCATTGCTTACTATAAGGTTGCCTATAATCAGCCATTTGAGATATTTCACCTTTATAAGGTTTTACTAACTATTTTATTATTAGGGTTCTGGTTTGTCATCATATTGCCCAAGATTAGGGCTTAATGTATTATAATTCAAAATTAGAGTTTCACATACCTTCACCCCATATTAGAGCTCCTCATCATATCATTGCATAAGGTTTCACATGGCATCACCCTCAATTAGGGTTTCACATGGCATCACCCTAAATTAGGGTTTCACATTGCATCACCCTCAATTAGGGTTTCACATGGCATCACCCTCAATTAGGGTTTCTCAATTTCATATCAATACATTAGGGTTTTACATCACATTTTAGGGTTTCATGCACTTTACCCTAAAATTAGTGTTTCTTGTTCAACTATCCATAATTAGGATTTACTATTCATCCGAATTAGGGTTTCACTCTCCATTCCCATAATTGGGGTTTTACATTATGTTACCCTGAATTAGGGTTAGGGTTCATTAACCTTCTGGATTAGGGTTTCATGATCTCTTTATTAAGGATCATAACCTAATCACCACATGATTAATACTCATGTATGAATTCCTTTCTATCATCCTTTCAACTTGATTAGGTTTGCATCAACCCTTCAATCAAGTACATACATCTATGATTGACATAGTGTATTGAGTTATTGCTTACTTAAGCTTCAAGGATTAACTCATCTAAGGATTATCAATCACTTAGTACCTTAAAGGTACAACCCTAGTGATTATCTTTGAGATGCATCAGTACCACCCATAGGGTCATTTAATCTTTCATCACCTTAGGTTTCCAATTGACTTAATCATATTGAAACATCCAAACATTCTTGACCATTGATGCTCCAAAGGGTTTGAAACCGTTTAAGCAAAACAATAATGAAACCATATGGACAATTTACACATGAAACCACTTGGGTCTCTAAACGGTTTGAGTCCATTTGGTCTCAAATGGTCTTGAGATGGTTTGATCCCAAATGGTCTTGAGATCGTTTGATCCCAAATGGTCTTGAGACCGTTTGGTCCAAACTCTCTTAAAACCGAATGGACCAAAAAGGCCTTCCATCACTTTATCAATTCAGGATTTCAATCATTAAACATCTATCAATTGAACCAAGGATTTATTCTTCAATTGTACCATTCAATCACCCTTCAATTAGACCTTCAATTTGGGTTTTGAACCCAATTGAACTAGGGTTTATAATCAAGAAACCATCAATTAGGGTTTTGAAATCAAGGAACCATCAATGGTTGACATTGTGGAACTAGTCCACTTGAAATCATTGGATCATCATCAAACCATGACATGACCTGACCTCAAACGGTCTTGAGGTTGTTTGGATGACATCCAAATGGTCTTGAGACCGTTTGACTCAAACCTTTATTGAAATTTGTGAAAATCAATTAGGGTATGTATCATTGAATCGATAATCAATTTAGCCATTGATTGTATTTCAATTTGATATCATTGGATCTTCAAACATCCAATCATACTTCATCATAGACTCCCAAACGGTCTAGGTTGACCTCCAAACGGTCTTGAGACTGTTTGGGTGACCTCCAAATGGTCTTGAGACCGTTTGGGTTAGTCAACCCAAAAATTACATCAACCAATTGAAATTTCAACACTAACCCGATTAGGGTTTCTAATTGGAGGATTGTCTATATATTGAATCAATCATTTGGATCCATTAGATCATCATATTACATGTACTAGGGTCTTAACCTCAAACGGTCAACCCATCCAAATGGTCAACCCTTCTAAATGGTTTGGGATCCAAACCTCCAAACGGTTTGGTGAAACTGATTGGACCAAAATTATGAAACCGTTTGCAATAGATATTTGTGGAGGTGTGTGATTATGATGATGTAATCATCATAAAGCCTTATTCCATCGAAAACTACTGTCATTATCGGGTTAGTTGCATCAACTAATCAAAGGAATTGCAAGAAGAGCAATTGAACATAATTGATTGAGAAATTGAATTCAATAACAATGAATAAGGGTTCAAGTTATATAACCCCACCTCCAATTGAGATTCAAAGCTTCAACCTCCACGTCTTTAATGGTGAAAGGAACACCTTCAACTATCCCAACCTCGTCCTCAAGCTTTGAGTGAAAAGGATTGGCTAGAAAGGAAGATTGATAGAAGAAAAGAAGAAATCCATCATTTATTTTCGATTTCCACCATGGAATCATGGTTGAAAGTGATCAAGAAGCTTACCTACAGGTTGGAACTCGTCCTACTGTTGATCCTTAGCCCCCTTGGCCATTTTTCAAGCAAAGAGTGAAGGTGGGTTCGAAATTCCCCTTTCAAGCTAAGGATAAATGAGCTTATATGAATTTTTATTAAAATCCATTTTAAGAGAGAGAAAGTAGGGGATAATTCTTCTATTTCCTTGCTACATGCCCCCTCCTATTCCTTGGATACGATGATATCTTACTTGCCTATTATTACTCTCAATTATCCACGATTTAGAGAAAAACAAATTAAGCACCTTAACTCTTATAATAATAATATCCTAAAGTTAGTGGATAATTCTTTTTCTTTTAATAATGTGAGTGAGTTATCCACTTCCTTTAGATATTTCGTTACCTTTGGAAGGCACTTGGTCGTCCATTATTTTGCAAAATCATCCCTCACCTTTTTGGTTGAAGGACTCTTCAATTAATATATTTATTTTTGCATTAAATTGAAGTAAAGTTCTAATTGTGCTTAAATCTTGATTATTTTAATATCAAGATTCTCACTCCTCCAAAATGATTCAAATGAGACGCCCCTCTCACTTTATTTGCTCCACATAATTCCAAGAAACATTAGGGACTATTTTGAAGTGGTAATTTGCGTACTGAACCCCGAGTTTTGGGTAAATTGCACATTACACCAAAACTAGGTTTTAATGCACAAACATTGCTCAACAAGCTCTTTCTTGTTATTCAGGCTACCACAAGCCATACCACTGCATCGTTTTCATCCTTATGGTTCTTCAAAACTTGAGGAACATCTTATCATGCAACATTTGCAAATTAACCCCTCAACTTGGGTAATTTACACTTTAGTCCAAAACAAACAAAATAATGTTTCAACATTATTCGAAAAGGACTAAAATTGAAACATAAGTTCCTCTTGAACCTTAATTACTTTTCAAGAAATAAAATCAAGCATATACTTAACTTTATTAATCAAAACATCTAGGGTTAAGGCATAACCTAGGTCAGGGATGTTACAAATCATAAACCCCTAACAAGGATTTCGTCCCCGAAATCCCAGATAAAAGGAGACATATATTATTTATTCATTATATCATCGAGTCTCCACATAACATCTCATTGTTATGGAGATACCATAGAACGTTGATCAATACAAGTTCTTCCACACAAAATTCTCATCAATGTTATGTTTATGCAAGGCATAAACCCCTAATATATGATGTCCATACTACATTAGGTAACTGGACTGATTCCACAGTTAACCATTCCAGGTAACCATCATAAAATAGCCTGATATTTCTCAGATACCAAAATTCCTTACCTTGGTATCTAACACATGTGTTGATAACACATCACGTCCTCATCTTCCTTTTTATTTATAAGTTGATTATAATTAAATCAAATTCCTTTGTATATCAATTAGAATGTGGTAGAAATATCCATGCCACATCTCCTTCTTGATTAGGCTTCTTTCGATTGTTTTAGAATGATTACTTGATCAGAGTAATAAGAGAGATAACAATCTAGGTATGCCATACTTACCTTGCTTTCAATAAATGAATACCTGGCCAGGGTATTCAAGAACTGAAATTAGGTAGTATGTATTTATTTTATTTTATGTTTTTATCTCTTTAAATTTTGATATTCTTAATATCTCAGATTTTCTCTGAGTTCCTTTTTCATCTTTTCCCTTCCTTAATGAAGAAAGAGAAATTTCAAAACATATAAAAGAATATTAAACTGAACACAAGTTTTCATTCTTCTTATCTCTTCCTCATATCCTCAGAGGATTATACAGATGAACTAAACAACAACTTCCTTTCATATAGTAGGGAATAGAAGATAATTCAAAATAGAAAGTTCTATCTTGACAAGTCTACCTTTGACAATCTACCTAGTGTCTTGTATGTTGGGTCACCCCATCACTTTCTATTTGGACATTGCCACCTCAGATGTCCTCTCTGTCCACATCTATAGCAGGCTCGGAGCCTTTTAGGTGACTGCTGCTTGGGTGCACTACATTGTGGTTGAGTCGGTACTACTGAAATCTTTGATTATTTATTACCACCAATTTCTTGTTCCTGTGACTATTTAGATTTCCTTTTAAGGTATGTCTCATGTTTCCTTGTCATAGACCCTTCTATCCTTCGAATTGACTCCACAAATGTGGTAAACCTCTCTCTACTTTCTAGGGTAGATGTTGGAATAGACATTTATGCATTCAGCCCCTTCTCAAAACGTCGAATCTTTTCCTCCTCAGTAGTAGCCATTTGAGGAAAAAATCATAAAAGTTCCATGAACTTAACCTCATATTCACTTATCGGCTTGGCTCCCTGTCGAATCTTCTCAAACTGTGAGATCTTTTCATCTAAGTATGTCCTTGGAAAATACTTATTGATGAATTCTTGACGAAATTCCTCCCAACTAACCTCTTCGTCATTCCTTTTTATTTCTTCTATAGCCCACCAATGTCCAACACTACCCTTCAAAAGGTATACATCATGTTTAACTTTGTCAACATCTGGGATACTAAGGATCTTAAAGGCCTTTTCTAACTCAGTGAGCTAGAGATCAGCATCTGCTGGGTCAGATGTACCAACATATTCTATGGCTCCTACATGACGTAATCGTTCAAAAGTCTTTATAGATCCATATCCCTCATTGGGGGCTGGTTCCCTAGGTGTCGGTGCTGGCATCCGATCTGTCATATGCATCACTATAGTCATGAATTGCCCAAAAAGTGTAGAAAAAGTTGGGTTTCCCATCATGACTTCATCAACATGGGGATTCTCATGCACTATTTCTTCTCTTGCCTGATCCCTGGAACCATCTGCTGGTGCAACAACATTGTTCTCAACAACGTATTCTTCGTGTTCTCCAGACATATTGGAGTTATATATCTTCTTCTTCATAAGCAGAAGGCACTATAAGATACACTGAGGTACACTTAGAACAGACTCGATACCTTAGTCCTATGTCTCTGTAGACTCAGCGAACCTAGAGCTCTGATACCACTAAATTGTGGCATCCAACTTACAAAAACATGATTAGCTTAAGCGGAAGGGATCATTAACAGTGGATTACTAGAAATCACTAAAAATTAAAACCTTTTTCAAAGAGATCCAATCATAGGAAAACTCTTTCAACCAGAACCAATGTATTACATTTACATCCTGGTTCATAAGTACATATCTTATACCATCTCTTCTCAAGGTTTACAACATCAACTGCCTTGTTAAAAGCTAAACACAGACATCATAAGAACCTCGAGGAATCAAGAAAAAATCTCAAAACGATTCATTAAAAGAACTAACTATTAACTCTGAGGACCTGAGAGTACAGAGACGACACACATGACTTCTATCTACAAGACACGATAGACATTACACTCAACCTGAGTTGTCACTATTGTCCTTGCTATTGTTGATGTTCTTCCTCTGCAAGATATTCTCAGTCTCCTCCATGCTTTTACACCTAAAAATGTTGGATCCCACGGGTGTGAGACAATTGTAATTGCCCCAGCGAGAGATATAACTCTCTGCCAAAAACATTATTATTATAGTTTAATGATATAAAACCGGGCAGAGGTTGAGCAGTTTAAAGCATTTCCATCTTTTAAAGTATTGCAACTGTTTATGATAGAACAGTAAATCATCTATTCTCTTAATAAGGAATAGGAAGAACATATATATCATTTGTTTGTCATATTATACTATCATGTCAATCTTCTCTTGTGACACTCATTATCTTGATATGTCACCCATGAGACATTCTTGGTTCAATCTGTTGGCCTTAGCCAATCTACTAAACAGATATGGAATTATATCTACAATGTACTCATATATCATTAATACATGCATTGGGTTATTACCAATCCTGTGTCATCATTACAGGCATTGGGTTATTACCAATCATGTGTCATCATTACAGGCATTGGGTTATTACCAATCCTGGGTCATCGTTACAGGCATTGGGTTATTACCAATCATGTGTCATCATTACAGGCATTGGGTTATTACCAATCTTGTGTCATCATTACAGGAATTGAGCCTCGGCCAGGTGTTGGACTCTTCCAAACCTGATTACACCGCCAGGCATTGGACACTGCCAATCCTGATTTCACTACCAGACATTGGATTTTAACCAACCCTGATTACAGGCATTATACCTCTGCCAGGTATTGGACTTTAACCAATCCTGATTACACAGCCATACATTGGACTCTAACCAATCCTGATTACACAGCCAGGCATTGGACTTTAACCAATCCTAATTACACCGCCAGGCATTGGACTCAAACCAATCCTGATTACATAGCCATGCATTGAACTCTAACCAATCCTGATTACACAGCCAGGCATTGGACTCTAACCAATCCTGATTACACAACCAGACATTGGACTTTAACCAATCCTGATTACACAGCCAGGCATTGGACTCTAACCAATCCTAATTACACAACCAACCATTGGACTCAAACCAATCCTAATTACACAGCCAAGCATTGGACACTACCAATCCTGATTACAGGCATTATACCTCTGCCAGGCATTGGACTTTAGTCAAACCTGATTATATAGATCATGGAATATAAATTACTTTAACTTATCATTGATCATCACATCCTTCTCTAGGCTCTGAACCCTGAGGTTAGCCTTCACATCTGTTCATATTCTTTATTAAATACAATTGTTCCTTTTATTAGGTTTATTATTATCATTTCTTACAGTAAGCTTTTACAATCATCTTTGTACCTCTCACTATGCCACAATTATTCTCATGGCTCGCAAGGCTCATAAAACATCTTGTCACCTCTCACTAGGCAACATCTAACCATATGGCTCACAAGGCCATTAAACATCTTGTCACCTATCACTAGGCAACAATAACATATTACCACATGTAATACAATAGTAACACCACCATTCCCTTAATAGGGTTAGGGCTTACTATTCACATTACATTTCATTGCAACAATTTACATAACACACTTCATGTGTTTGTCCAAGTATATTGGATTTGAGGTGCTTCAAGGTATATCAACCCTGGAATGCTAAAGGTGATACCTATCATATCTTGATGTATCACTTTCCTCATCACTTCCAACTTTCTTGAGTTATCAGCTTATCTTGGATTAAGGTATTTCCCATCTTAATACTTTCATCCACTAACCTATCACTCTTACCATGACGTGCAAAGGTTACACACAAGAATGGTCCAACTATCTTCAATGATAAGGACTCATCTCAGGTTAAGGCATTGCTTACTATAAGGTTGCCTATAATCAACCATTTGAGATATTTCACCTTTATAAGGTTTTACCCACTGTTTTATTATTAGGGTTCTGGTTTGTCATCATATTGCCCAAGATTAGGGCTTCATGTATTATAATTCAAAATTAGAGTGTCACATACCTTCACCCCGTATTAGGGCTCCTCATCATACCATTGCATAGGGTTTCACATGGCATCACCCTCAATTAGGATTTCACATGGCATCACCCTCAATTAGGGTTTCACATGGCATCACCCTCAATTAGGGTTTCACATGGCATCACCCTCAATTAGGGTTTCTCAATTTCATATCAATACATCAGGGTTTTACATCACATTACCCTAGTTTAGGGTTTCATGCACTTTACCCTAAAATTAGGGTTTCTTGTTCAACTATCCATAATTAGGATTGACTATTCATCCCAATTAGGGTTTCACTCTCCATTCCCATAATTAGGGTTAGGGTTCATTATCCTTCTGGATTAGGGTTTCATGATCTCTTTACTAAGGATCATAACCTAATCACCACATGATTAATACTCGTATGAATTCCTTTCTATCATCCTTTCAACTTGATTAGGTTTACATAAACCCTTCAATCAAGTACATACATCTATGATTGACATAGTGTACTGAGTTATTGCTTACTTAAGCTTCAAGGATTAACTCATCTAAGGATTATCAATCACTTAGTACCTTAAAGGTAAAACCCTAGTGATTATCTTTGAGATGCATCAGTAACAACCATAGGGTCATTTAATCTTTCATCACCTTAGGTTTCCAATTGACTTAATCACATTGAAACATCCAAACGTTCTTGACCATTGATGCTCCAAACGGTTTGAAACCATTTAAGCAAAACAATAATGACACCGTATGGACAATTTACACATGAAACCACTTGGGTCTCTAAACGGTTTAAGACCGTTTGGTCTCAAATGGTCTTGAGACCGTTTGATCCCAAACGGTCTTGATACCGTTTGGACTCAAACGGTCTTAAGACCGTTTGGTCCAAACTCTCTCAAAACCGAATGGACCAAAAAGGTCTTCCATCACTGTATCAATTCAGGATTTCAATCATTAAACATCTATCAATTGAACCAATAATTTATTCTTCAATTGGACCAATGAATCACCCTTCAATTGGACCTTTAATTAGGGTTTTGAACCCAATTGAACTAGGGTTTATAATCAAGAAACCATCAATTATGGTTTTGAAATCAAGGAACCATCAATGGTTGACATTGTGGAACTAGTCCAATTGAAATCATTGGATCATCATCAAACCATGACATGACCTGACCTCAAACGGTCTTGAGGTCATTTGGATGACCTCCATATGGTCTTGAGACTGTTTGACTCAAACCTTTATTGAAATTTGAGAAAATCAATTAGGGTTTGTATCATTGAATCGATCATCAATTTAGCCATTGATTGTATTTCAATTTGATATCACTGGATCTTCAACCATCCAATCATACTTCATCATAGAATCCCAAATGGTCTTGGTTGACCTCCAAATGGTCTTGAGACCATTTTGGTGACCTCCAAACGGTCTTGAGACCATTTGGGTTAGTCTACCCAAAAATTACATCAACCAATTGAAATTTCAGCACTTAACCCGATTAGGGTTTCTAATTGGATGATTGTCTATATATTGAATCAATCAGTTGGATCCATTAGATCATAATCCAACATGTACTAGGGTCTTGACCTCAAATGGTCAACCCATCCAAACAGTCAACCCTTCTAAATAGTTTGGGATCCAAACCTCCAAACGGTTTGCAGACCGTTTGGTCTCCAAACGGTTTGGTGAAATCGATTGGACCAAAATTATGAAACCATTCACAATAGATATTTGTGGAGGTGTGTGATTATGATGATTTAATCATCATCAATCCTTAGTCCATCAAAAACTACTGCCATTATCATGGTAGTTGCATCAACTAATCAAAGGAATTGCAAGAAGAGCAATTGAACATAATTGATTGAGAAATTAAATTCAATAACAATGAATAAGGGTTCAAGTTATATAACCTGCCTCCAATTGAGATTCAAAGCTTAAAACTCCATGTCTTTAATGGTGAAAGAAACACCTTCAACTATCCCAAGCTCATCCTCAAGCTTTGAGTGAAAAGGATTGGCTAGAAAGGAAGATTGATAGAAGAAAAGAAGAAATCCATCATTTATTTTCGATTTCCACCATGGAATCATGGTTGAAAGTGATCAAGAAGCTTACCTACAGGTTGGAACTCGTCCTCCTGTTTCTCCTTATCCCACTTGGTCGTTTTGAGAGCAAAGAGTGAAAGTGTGTGTGGGCTCTGATCTCCAAACCATGACATAAACACGATTAAAACTTAGCGGAAGCGAATCGGTAATCAGTGGAAGACAAAAATCACAGGAAATTAAAACTTTTCGTGACAAGAGCTTGAATCCATAAAAGCTTCTTTCATAAAGTGAGATAAACTGTTTACATCTCAGGATAATTACTTCTTGAGTAATTATATACATCAAGATACAAAATCTCAAGATCACTATACAAAAGACTCCAAGACCTGAGAGTACAGAGGACACATAGGACTGACTCTAACTACACCATATGGCAGGACAATCTCCACCTGAGATTACTACTGCCCCTGATGCTGCTGCGGAGACTGATCACCTGTAGGCTGGTTCCTTCGTCTCCGACGTCCACCTAAAAGTTGAAGCCTACGGGGTGAGACAATTATACATAATTGTCCCAGCGAGAGTTATAACTCTTTGCCAGAAGATTTATTATAACATCAAAGAATATCTTAAACAGTAAAGCCTTCAAAGCATTCTGTAACAGTTGCAGGTATAACAAGATCTCAACCATTTAGGAGATATGGAGAATATAAACACTATTGCAATGTAACATCAATTAACTAACTTGGAGTTATCTCTAACAAGTTATACTACATGGTTGATTATGTTTTACAAACAACATTATGCCCTGTGGAGATGAGGTTTACCACTCATACCCCAACTGATCGCTGAGAAGTCACATCAGTATCATACATAGGTCATTAAGAGAGCCGGATTCTCATGACCTTCACCTTCCTCAGTCAGTAAGAGGATCACTTGTAGGACATCTCATGTCTCTACTACTATAGCTCACCAGGGTAAACTGGTCCTTCGCTATTCTAGAGTCATAGTGGCGTTCTGTACTCTCTTCGTCATCAGGAGGTTTCATGTTTACCTACCACTGATACAGATATCTGTGCTTTCTTCGTCATCAGGAGGTTTCATGTTTACCTACTACTGATACGATATGGAAATATAGTGAAGGATGGATGGATTACACATCTACATCACTTTCCTACACTAGGATGTAAGGTTCTACACATCCATGTACCCCACATACTCAAAAGTATGTGCTCCAGGAGTTCTCTGAGGAAAACCTGTTTCACCATCACTTAATCTCTGACAATGATGGATCTATGATCAGGGCTCTACATTATACTTGATTAGTTAGGTACATTCAGTATTCTTTAACAGCATACATTGTTCTTTAAACAATAACAGTAGCATAGCAGCTATAAAAGAAGAATACTAAATGTAACAGGCCTAACTCATATCAATCATCATTTCTCATTATCCTCATCACAAGTCATCTCTAAGGCATGACCTTGATGGTATTCATGGCTCTCATAGCCCATTATCAGCATAGGATGCCACTGGCAAGGCATCAGATTACTTTACTTATTCATAAGGCTAACAACATGCCTTTAATGAATATAACATCAACATCCATACCTGGATATGATTACCTTTATATCAGAACCTGCAAGGTTAATACATCTGATAAAGGTAATACAACAATAAGGAATGTACTTCCTACTCTTGTCATAAGAGTTAAATCTCTAATTCACATCAAATAGAGTTTAATACTCAAAAGCATGCCATTTCCCTTGAATTAGGGTTTACTATTCACATTACATGTCATTACCCTTGAATTAGGGTTTACTATTCACATTACATGTCATCACCCTTGAATTAGGGTTTACTATTCACATCAAGGTGAATTAAACTCATAACATCATCATGTATGAGTAACATCTTCATTGATGCTCTTGGATTAGTTAAAGGTTCATCATTTATCATAATTCGGGTTTCTATGATCTCACACAGGTGGATCATACCCTAATTATGCTCATTCCTGTGCATTGGAGATGCTTTAATTGAATTTTCACCTAAAAAAGGGTACTTTCTCTCTCTAGAAGTACTTTCTCTCTCTAGAAGTACTTTCTCTCTCATCATAAGGTTAGGTGATGTCAACATCACTCTAGATCAGGTCGGATTAAGTCATCATAGGCTAACATAGCCCAAAACATCACTATCATGTGATTAGGGTTTGATTTGATCAAGGTATTACTTAATGTACCCTTCAGGGGTATTTTGGTAATTCACCCCATTGATCATCATCATGGTCAAAATCCTAGTCAATTAACCCCTTAATATCCTAGGTCGTCATTAGGGTTTAATTAGGGCAACATTGTACCATTTATATCATCAATTGATTGAATGAAGTCAACTTTGAATCACATTGATTGACCTTCAACCACCATTCTTCAATTGAGTTGAGATCGTTTGAACGTGTTGACCGTTTAGCTAGTATGACTTTCTAAGACCGTGAGCCCTCTTCTAACTTCAAGACCGCGAGCCTCCTCAAGACCGCGAGCCTCCTTAGACTCCAAGACCGCGAGCCTCTTCAAATGGTTCAAGACCGCGAAGCTCAACCTGATGTTAAGACCGCGAGGAGATGTTGACCGTTTGCCCACTTTGACCTCAGGACCGCGAGGCCCCTCGCGGTCTTGAGACCGTTAGTCCCCTCTCGGTCTTGAGACCGCGAGCCTTCTCATGACCTTGAGACCGCGAGCTCACATGGTCTCAACCGCTTGGACCATCAACAAGATTCAAAGATACAACCAATAATGTCAACTCATGTTGAAGCCCTCAAAAGGTCAGAGCCATGTTGACCACTTATGGATTGGGTTAATTTAGATTATGCTTGACCACTTGGTCATTCAATTGACCCTTAATGGTTGACCAATTAGGGTTGAAGTCGATTCAATTAGGGTCTATCAATGTTCACCCATCAACACTCAACAATGTGCACTAACACAAGGTTGAACCCTTCAATTGAGCTCCAATTGGGCCCAAACTTGGCCCAAACGGTCTTGAGGTCATGTGGGTGAGCCCCACATGGTCTTGAGACCGTTTTCCCAAGATTTCATCAAAGTCTAAGGTGATTTGATAGGGGTTGAACCATGATTGAACCATAAAACAGAATTTTGATCAAATTGATAACTTATTTGCAACTAGGTCCTCAATTGGTCAAATTACTTAACCCTAGACCTTCAAACGGTCTTGGGTGATTGTCCTCTCGGTCTTGAGACCGTTTGGATGAGTTACAAACGGTCTTGAAACCGTTTGCCCATCCAATTTTGGATTCTAGTGCAAATTCATCAAGGTTTGACCCATTGAGTTGATGATCATATCAATATTTAATTGCAAAGTAATTTGGTGTAATTATACCTTCAATTGGTCAACTATTCTTGACCCCAGACCTCCAAACGGTCATGGTTGATTGCCCTCGCGGTCTTGAGACCGTTTGGGTAACCCCTAAATGGTCTTGAGACCGTTTAGGTCAATCAACCCTAAAAACCCTAATTAGGTCACCATAATTTCAGTACTGATTTCATCTAGGGTTAGCCCTAGTATTCACCCTTCAACTCTTAGCCCGTTTGGAATTAGACCATAAAACTTGGTGAGTTGTTAATTAACATTATTTTGAACAGTAATCTCATACGGTCAACGCCTGGTCAACGACCTTACACGGTCTTGAGACCGTTTGCCCAAAAAGGCAATTTCAGACCGTTTGAAAATCAGGAATAAATTCAAATAAAGTTGTTACTTAAAAAGGTCATATCTCCCGATTCCCTTGGAGTTAGCCTCCCAAATGTTGAGGGTAATTATCCTATATAATTAGGAACAGAATTCTTATACGGTCCACGCTCGGTAAACGTGGCCAAACGGTCTTGGAGACCGTTTTCCCTGTCGCGGTCTCGAGACCGTTTGCTCACCTCGCGGTCTTGAGACCGAGAGAGCAAACTGGTGAGACCGTTTAAGGAAGTGAAAAGCGGTGGGTTTTTCTTGGAAATCACGCCTTCATCTCATAGCTCAAGAACAGTACGAATATCCCATGGATTTGCTCGCAAAATAGCAGGGAAAAGTAGGGAAACACTAAGAGCTATCATCAAACCGCATATAAAGATGTACATAATAAAGCATGGGTTTAGAGTTATAAAACCCGCCTAAAGCTTGCTCCTTGAGATCCAAGCTTTCAAGCTCCAAGCTATAATGGTGTCCTTGAGTAACCATAGGTTGGCCAAGGTGAAAACTCCAAGGAAAGATGAAAGGAGATGGCTAGAAAGATAGGGTTTCGAGAGTTAGCCATGAAGCTGACCTTGAATTCAAGTTCTAACCATGGAATTAGGCAAGAAGAGGGGTCCCAAACCTACCTTGTTTCCCTTGGTCGTCCTCCTTAGCTCCAAGGCAGTCTTTGGTCGTCTTTGGTGAAATGGAACAGTGAAGGGAACGAAGGGCAAGTTCCCTTGCTTAGAGAAGTTGGGGGTATATAAACTAGGTGTAGGATTCTTAACATTAGTTCATAAGTTGTCCATAATTCCAACTAAGTCCTTCCTTCTTTACTTGCTCGTCCATTCCTTTTTATTACAAGGACAAACCTTATCTTAAGGTCTAGAAAAATAAAGCAAAGAAGAGCAACCTAATAATATGGTACATACATAAAGAGTTATTGCACATATACCCTGATTATTCAATCACAAGGTATATTTCATAACCTGATAATTCAATTGAGGTGACTTCCTCATCATTTCTTCTCTAAATGATGGCAAGAGTCTAAAAATATACTTTAGATGACATATTTTACAATTTGCAGCCCTTAATTTGGGTAAATTGCATTTTACCCCTATTTAAGGTTTCAAGCACTGGGATCGCTTCCACAGCTGCACCTTGGTGCCCTAGCTTGGGAAATCCCTCAAACTTTACCAAAAAGATTCTCATGATGTCTCAACATCAGAGGAACATCTCAACATGTGCAAATTGCAAGCTAACCCTTTTAACTGGGTAAATTGCACATAGGTCCCTGTATATCAAAACAATGCTACAACTTTAAATAAAAAGGAGCAAATACTGAAATATACATTTCTGAGAAACTTAATTACATGCTCAGAGTTAATCACAAAGATTTAATTACATATTTAGGCAAAACACCTAGGGTTGACTCATAACCCAGGTCAGGGATGTTACAAATTATCCACCCCTTACAAGGATTTCGTCCCCGAAATCGATAAAACATACTACGAGAAAAGGGCAGGATACTTCCTTCTCATCTCATCCTCTAACTCCCAAGTGGCTTCTTCAATACCACGATGGTTCCAGAGGACTTTCACAAGACTTATAGCTTTCTTCTTTAGCTTTTTAATTCGTTTATCAAGGATTGACACTGGTCCCTCCTCATAGGATATGTCATCATTCAATTCTACCTCCATAGGTTGTAGAACTGACTCGGTGTCTGGGTGACATTTCTTCAACATAGAAATGTGAAACACAGGATGTAACCTCTGTAATTCTAGGGGAAGCTCTAGTTTATATGCTACCTTTCCAATCCGTTCAATGATTGGATAAGGCCCCATATATCTAGGAGCTAACTTTCCTTTCCTTCCAAAACGAAGGACCCCTTTCCAAGGTGAGACCTTGAGATACACTCTGTCTCCAACCTGGAACTCTAAGGGTCTACGACGTTTGTCAGCATAAGATTTCTGCCTATCCTGAGCAGTCTTAATCTTATGTTGTATTACATTAATCTTTTCTGTGGTTTGCTGCACCAGGTCAGGACCTAACAACTGGTGCTCACCAGTCTCAAACCAACACAAGGGTGATCTACAACGTATACCATATAAGGCTTCATAAGGTGCCATATCAATACTATGCTGATAGCTATTGTTATAGGCAAACTCTATCAAGCTTAGGTGTAGATCCCAACTTTCGGTGAACTGGAGAACACATGCTCGCAACAGGTCTTCTAAGGTTTGTATGGTCCTTTCTGACTGTCCATCAGTCTGTGGATGAAAGGTCGTACTAAACCTTAGCTTGGTGCCTAAGGCTCTGTGCAACTGTTCCCAAAAACGACTTGTAAACTGAGGACCTCTATCAGAAACTATTGTGACAGGAACTCTGTGCAAACACACTATCTCTTTAACATACAACTCTGATAACCTTTCAGCAGAATAGGTTGTTTTGACAGGTAGGAAATGTGCTGTCTTAGTCAACCTATCAACAATTACCCAAATGGAATCATGTCCTTTGCTTGTCCTGGGTAGGCCAACAACAAAGTCCATGGTCACATGGTCCCACTTCCACTGCGGTATGGGTAAAGGTTGCATTGTTCCTGCAGGCTTCTGGTGTTCGGCTTTAATTTGCTGACACACAGGACACCTCAGAACAAACTCTGCAACGTCCTTTTTCATCCCAGGCCACCAATACAGATCTTTCAAATTCTGATACATCTTGGTGCTCCCTGGATGCATAGCATACATGGAAGAATGGGCTTCTTCCAGGACTATCTTCCTCAAGTTGTCCACATCCGGTACTATCATTCTCCTATTATAACAAGCTACTTGATCCTTTGAGTCATGGAAACCATCTTGCTTCTCCTTTCCATACTCAGATCTAATCTGTTGAACTGCAGCATCACCTAGCTGTGCTTCCTTAATTTTCTCTCTTAGGGTAGGTTTAATATGCATCTCAGCTAATAAACCAGCTAACAATGACACCTTCAACTGTACATTGTCTTGCCTTAAAGAGATAAGCATATCTCTTCTAGAGCATACTAAAGAGTTTAGTTGTGCTCTATTCATGGTTGATGTTGCTGACTTCCTACTCAAGGCATCTGCAAAAACATTGGCCTTGCCTGGATGGTAATCAATTGTACAGTCGTAGTCCTTGATTAACTCCATCCAGCGACGTTGCCTCATGTTGAGCTCATGCTGAGAGAAGATATACTTAAGGTTTTTGTGGTCTGTGAAAATCTGGAATGTCTCTCCATAGAGATAATGCCTCCAGATCTTCAAAGCATGAACTACAGCAGCTAACTCCAGATCGTGTGTTGGATAATTCTCCTCGTGTTTCTTAAGCTGTCGGGAGGCAAAAGAAATCACTTGTTTATCCTTCATCAGCACACATCCTAGTCCGTTTTTGGAAGCATCACAGAAGACTACATATCCTTTTCCTTGTTCAGGTAGCACTAGCATAGGTGCACTTGTCAATCTCTCCTTCAGCAACTGGAAAGACTGTTGACACTTATCACTCCAGGAAAAAGGAACATCTTTCCGGGTTAACTTGGTCAAAGGTAAAGCTATAGAACTAAAGTTCTTAATGAACCTTCGATAATAGCCAGCTAACCCCAAGAAAGTTCGAATCTCTGTCGGTGTCTTCGGTTGTTCCCATTGTAGAACAGATTCTACCTTTGTAGGGTCAACACGAATTCCCAAAGAGGATATCACATGTCCAAGAAAAGATACTTCTGGCAGCCAGAACTCACACTTGCTAAACTTAGCATACAACTTATGTTCGCTTAGCAAGGTCAAAGCTTGGCAAAGATGCTGCTCATGCTGCTGAACATCCTTACTATAGATCAAAATGTCATCTATACAGACGACAACACACTGATCAAGGAAAGGTCGAAAAACTCCATTCATGAGTTCCATAAATGCAGCTGGTGCATTGGTTAGTCCAAACGACATAACCGTGAACTCATAGTGACCATATCTTGTCCTAAAGGCGGATTTGGGTATGTCACTATCCTTAATACGGAGTTGATGATATCCAGATCTCAAGTCTATCTTTGAAAAGACTGTTGCACCACGCAACTGGTCAAAGAGATCATCAATCCTCGGCAGAGGATACTTATTCTTTATTGTTACTTTATTGAGTTGTCTGTAATCGATGCATAACCGCATTGACCCATCTTTCTTTTTAACAAACAAGACCGGAGCACCCCAAGGTGAAGTACTTGGTCGGATAAAACCTCTCTCAAGTAACTCTTGAAGCTGTTTCTTGAGTTCTGCCATCTCGGCAGGCGCCATCCTATACGGAGTTTGAGCTATGGGTTTCGTATCAGGGATCAGGTTGATTTCAAAATCAATCTCCCGAGGTGGTGGAATACCAGGAAGTTCTTCAGGAAACACATCTTCGAATTCCCTGACTATAGGGACTTCAGCAGGATTGGAACTTTCCTTGGTAACATCTACCACATGGGCCAAGAATGCATAACATCCTTGCTTCAACAGCTTATCAGCAACCATAGCTGATACAAGACAGGTGGGCAAAATCTTTCTTTCACCTTGAAAGATCCATGTGTTGCTTTCATCAGCAAACACAGCCAACTTGGATTCACAATCCAAGACAACTCTATACCTTTCTAAGGTATCCATCCCGAGGATTATATCAAATCCCTGCATATCAAGTGGTATAAGGTCCACTTGAATGCGATGGTCAGAAAAGAAAAGGATGCAGGGAGAACATACCTCCTGCAAAACGGCATACCCACTTAACGGAGTTTCTAACAACAAACTATATGCTCTATGACAAACAGTCACATTGCAGTTAAGAATCACTTCACGAGTTATGAAAGAGTGCATGGCACCCGGATCAATCAGAGCGGATACAACACAGGATGTAAACATATCAGAATATAAAAGTTTCATCTGACCTGCCACTACCCGTGGATTGACCACTGCCTCAGGTGGGTTCATAGCATAGAACCTCGCAGTCGCCTGGTGTTGGGGTGGTGCTGATGATCCAGCTTGAGACGCTTGTCCACGTCCTTGAGCTGCTCCTTGATGTTGTCTATTCTGAGATCCCTGTTGATTCTGTCTCGGGGTTTGTTGTGTCACACCAACAGGCCTAGAACGGCAATCCTTCATCAAGTGTCCCACCTTACCACAGTTGTAGCAACTCCTCTCCTGTTGTTGTAGTCTGGGTGGTCCAGTGACTGACTCAGATGCAGAACTGTGCGTCCCTTGAAGCGGTTGACTCCGTCCTCTACCTCTGCTTGGTGTCCATTGAGTTTGAAAACTCGATCTGGGTGGTGGAGGGTTAGGTGCATAGAATCTAGGTTTCTTGGAATCCCTAGATGAAGAACCCTGGAACTGTGGATATCTTTTATGGGTTTGTCTTTTCTCAACCACAGATCTCTCTATCCTTCGGACTGACTCAACGAAGGTAGAGAATCTCTCTCTGTTTTCTAAGGCAGACACAGGGGTTGACATATCAAAATTCAAACCCTTTTCGAATCTTCTGATTCTTTCCTCATCCGTAGCAGCCATGTGCGGATAGAACCGCAACAACTCAATGAACTTAGCTTCATACTCACTAATGTTCATCATACCCTGCCTTAGTTTCTCAAACTGAGAGATCTTCTCATCTAGGAAGGTCTTTGGAAAATATCTATTGATAAATCCCCGACGAAACTCTTCCCATGAGAACTCTACTCCAGGTCTCTTCTGCTCTTCCATGTTCCACCAGTGACCAGCACTGCCTTTGAGAAGATAGACAGCATGTCTAACCTTCTCAGCTTCCGGAATCATAAGAATCCTGAAAGCCTTCTCCAACTCTGTCAACCATAAGTCAGCATCTGCAGGGTCGGCAGTTCCGAAGTACTCGGTAGCTCCAACACGACGAAGTCGTTCGAATGTCTTACCGATACCTTGTGCTTCAGGCTGGACAGGTGCCCTAGGTGCAGGAATGGGCATCCTATCGGTTATATGTGTCATGGCAGTCATGAACTGCCCGAACATCGTCTGTATAGCTGGATCACTCATGTTAGCTGGGTCGAACTGGGGTGGCTCTCTTGGCGACTCAGGTGCAGGTTGTTCTATTCTCGGAACTCTTGCACTGCCTCGAGGTGCACTAGCACTACTCTCTGCCACGTGCTCATCACGATGTTCTGACATTCTTATGTATCTTCTTCTCCTGAGGAGCAGAAGATTCTATTAGATGAGGAAGGAGTACTAAAGGTAGACTCGACATCCTAAGTCCTATGCCTCTGTAGACTCAACTGGACCTGGAGCTCTGATACCACTAGTTGTGGGCTCTGATCTCCAAACCATGACATAAACACGATTAAAACTTAGCGGAAGCGAATCGGTAATCAGTGGAAGACAAAAATCACGGGAAATTAAAACTTTTCGTGACAAGAGCTTGAATCCATAAAAGCTTCTTTCATAAAGTGAGATAAACTGTTTACATCTCAGGATAATTACTTCTTGAGTAATTATATACATCAAGATACAAAATCTCAAGATCACTATACAAAAGACTCCAAGACCTGAGAGTACAAAGGACACATAGGACTGACTCTAACTACACCATATGGCAGGACAATCTCCACCTGAGATTACTGCTGCCCCTGATGCTGCTGCTGAGACTGATCACCTGTAGGCTGGTTCCTTCGTCTCCGACGTCCACCTAAAAGTTGAAGCCTACGGGGTGAGACAATTATACATAATTGTCCCAGCGAGAGTTATAACTCTTTGCCAGAAGCTTTATTATAACATCAAAGAATATCTTAAACAGTAAAGCCTTCAAAGCATTCTGTAACAGTTGCAGGTATAACAAGATCTCAACCATTTAGGAGATATGGAGAATATAAACACTATTGCAATGTAACATCAATTAACTAACTTGGAGTTATCTCTAACAAGTCATACTACATGGTTGATTATGTTTTACAAACAACATTATGCCCTGTGGAGATGAGGTTTACCACTCATACCCCAACTGATCACTGAGAAGTCACATCAGTATCATACATACGTCATTAAGAGAGCCGGATTCTCATGACCTTCACCTTCCTCAGTCAGTAAGAGGATCACTTGTAGGACATCTCATGTCTCTACTACTATATCTCACCAGGGTAAACTGGTCCTTCGCTATTCTAGAGTCACAGTGGTGTTCTGTACTCTCTTCGTCATCAGGAGGTTTCATGTTTACCTACCACTGATACGGATATCTGTGCTTTCTTCGTCATCAGGAGGTTTCATGTTTACCTACTACTGATACGATATGGAAATATAGTGAAGGATGGATGGTTTACACATCTACATCACTTTCCTACACTAGGATGTAAGGTTCTACACATCCATGTACCCCACATACTCAAAAGTATGTGCTCCAGGAGTTCTCTGAGGAAAACCTGTTTCACCATCACTTAATCTCTGACAATGATGGATCTATGATCAGGGCTCTACATTATACTTGATTAGTTAGGTACATTCAGTATTCTTTAACAGCATACATTGTTCTTTAAACAATAACAGTAGCATAGAAGCTATAAAAGAAGAATACTAAATGTAACAGGCCTAACTCATATCAATCATCATTTCTCATTATCCTCATCATAAGTCATGTCTAAGGCATGACCTTGATGGTATTCATGGCTCTCATAGCCCATTATCAGCATAGGATGCCACTGGCAAGGCATCAGATTACTTTACTTATTCATAAGGCTAACAACATGCCTTTAATGAATATAACATCAACATCCATACCTGGATATGATTACCTTCATATCAGAACCTGCAAGGTTAATACATCTGATAAAGGTAATACAACAATAAGGAATGTACTTCCTACTCTTGTCATAAGAGTTAAATCTCTAATTCACATCAAATAGAGTTTAATACTCAAAAGCATGCCATTTCCCTTGAATTAGGGTTTACTATTCACATTACATGTCATTACCCTTGAATTAGGGTTTACTATTCACATTACATGTCATCACCCTTGAATTAGGGTTTACTATTCACATCAAGGTGAATTAAACTCATAACATCATCATGTATGAGTAACATCTTCATTGATGCTCTTGGATTAGTTAAAGGTTCATCATTTATCATAATTCGGGTTTCTATGATCTCACACAGGTGGATCATACCCTAATTATGCTCATTCCTGTGCATTGGAGATGCTTTAATTGAATTTTCACCTAAAAAGGGTACTTTCTCTCTCTAGAAGTACTTTCTCTCTCTAGAAGTACTTTCTCTCTCATCATAAGGTTAGGTGATGTCAACATCACTCTAGATCAGGTCGGATTAAGTCATCATAGGCTAACATAGCCCAAAACATCACTATCATGTGATTAGGGTTTGATTTGATCAAGGTATTACTTAATTTACCCTTCAGGGGTATTTTGGTAATTCACCCCATTGATCATCATCATGGTCAAAATCCTAGTCAATTAACCCCTTAATATCCTAGGTCTTCATTAGGGTTTAATTAGGGCAATATTGTACCATTTATATCATCAATTGATTGAATGAAGTCAACTTTGAATCACATTGATTGACCTTCAACCACCATTCTTCAATTGAGTTGAGATCGTTTGAAAGTGTTGACCGTTTATCTAGTATGACTTTCTAAGACTGCGAGCCCTCTTCTAACTTCAAGACCGCAAGCCTCCTCAAGACCGCGAGCCTCCTTAGACTCCAAGACCGCGAGCCTCTTCAAATGGTTCAAGACCGCGAAGCTCAACCTGATGTTAAGACCGCGAGGAGATGTTGACCGTTTGCCCACTTTGACCTCAGGACCGTGAGGCCCCTCGCGGTCTTGAGACCGTGAGTCCCCTCTCGGTCTTGAGACCGCGAGCCCTCTCACGACCTTGAGACCGCAAGCTCACATGGTCTCAACCGCTTGGACCATCAACAAGATTCAAAGATACAACCAATAATGTCAACTCATGTTGAAGCCCTCAAAAGGTCAGAGCCATGTTGACCACTTATGGATTGGGTTAATTTAGATTATGCTTGACCACTTGGTCATTCAATTGACCCTTAATGGTTGACCAATTAGGGTTGAAGTCGATTCAATTAGGGTCTATCAATGTTCACCCATCAACACTCAACAATGTGCACTAACACAAGGTTGAACCCTTCAATTGAGCTCCAATTGAGCCCAAACTTGGCCCAAACGGTCTTGAGGTCATGTGGGTGAGCCCCACATGGTCTTGAGACCGTTTTCCCAAGATTTCATCAAAGTCTAAGGTGATTTGATAGGGGTTGAACCATGATTGAACCATAAAACAGAATTTTGATCAAATTGATAACTTATTTGCAACTAGGTCCTCAATTGGTCAAATTACTTAACCCTAGACCTTCAAACGGTCTTGGGTGATTGTCCTCTCGGTCTTGAGACCGTTTGGATGAGTTCCAAACGGTCTTGAGACCATTTGCCCATCCAATTTTGGATTCTAGTGCAAATTCATCAAGGTTTGACCCATTGAGTTGATGATCATATCAATATTTAATTGCAAAGTAATTTGGTGTAATTATACCTTCAATTGGTCAACTATTCTTGACCCCAGACCTCCAAACGGTCATGGTTGATTGCCCTCGCGGTCTTGAGACCGTTTGGGTAACCCCTAAACGGTCTTGAGACCGTTTAGGTCAATCAACCCTAAAAACCCTAATTAGGTCACCATAATTTCAGTACTGATTTCATCTAGGGTTAGCCCTAGTATTCACCCTTCAACTCTTAGCCCGTTTGGAATTAGACCATCAAACTTGGTGAGTTGTTAATTAACATTATTTTTAACAGTAATCTCATACTGTCAACGCCTGGTCAACGACCTTACACGGTCTTGAGACCGTTTTCCCAAAACGGCAATTTCAGACCGTTTGAAAATCAGGAATAAATTCAAATAAAGTTGTTACTTAAAAAGGTCATATCTCCCGATTCCCTTGGAGTTAGCCTCCCAAATTTTGAGGGTAATTATCCTATATAATTAGGAACATATTTCTTATACGGTCCATGCTCGGTCAACGGGGCCAAACGGTCTTGGAGACCGTTTTCCCTGTCGCGGTCTCGAGACCGTTTGCTCACCTCGCGGTCTTGAGACCGAGAGAGCAAACTGGTGAGACCGTTTAAGGAAGTGAAAAGCGGTGGGTTTTTCTTGGAAATCACGACTTAATCTACTAGCTCAAGAACAGTACGAATATCCCATAGATTGTCTCACAAAATAGCAGGGAAAAGTAGGGAAACACTAAGAGCTATCATCAAACCGCATATAAAGATGTACATAATAAAGCATGGGTTTAGAGTTATAAAACCCGCCTAAAGCTTGCTCCTTGAGATCCAAGCTTTCAAGCTCCAATCTCTAATGGTGTCCTTGAGTTCCCACAGGTTGGCCAAGGTGAAAACCCCAAGGAAAGACGAAAGGAGATGGCTAGAAAGATAGGGTTTCGAGAGTTAGCCATGAAGCTGACCTTGAATTCAAGTTCTAACCATGGAATTAGGCAAGAAGAGGGGTCCCAAACCTACCTTGTTTCCCTTGGTTGTCCTCCTTAGCTCCAAGGCAGTCTTTGGTCGTCTTTGATGAAATGGAACAGTGAAGGGAACGAAGGGCAAGTTCCCTTGCTTAGAGAAGTTGGGGGTATATAAACTAGGTGTAGGATTCTTAACATTAGTTCATAAGTTGTCCATAATTCCAACTAAGTCCTTCCTTCTTTACTTGCTCGTCCCTTCCTTTTTATTCCAAGGACAAACCTTATCTTAAGGTATAGAAAAAGAAAGCAAAGAAGAGCAACCTAATAATATGGTACATACATAAAGAGTTATTGCACATATACCCTGATTATTCAATCACAAGGTATATTTCATAACCTGATAATTCAATTGAGGTGACTTCCTCATCATTTCTTCTCTAAATGATGGAAAGAGTCTAAAAATATACTTTAGATGACATATTTTACAATTTGCATCCCTTAATTTGGGTAAATTGCATTTTACCCCTATTTAAGGTTTCAAGCACCGGGATTGCTTCCACAGCTGCACCTTGGTGCCCTAGCATGGGAAATCCCTCAAACTTTACCAAAAAGATTCTCATGATGTCTCAACATCATAGGAACATCTCAACATGTGCAAATTGCAAGATAACCCTTTTAACTGGGTAAATTGCACATAGGTCCCTGTATATCAAAACAATGCTACAACTTTAAATAAAAAGGAGCAAATACTGAAATATACGTTTCTGAGAAACTTAATTACATGCTCAGAGTTAATCACAAAGATTTAATTACATATTTAGGCAAAACACCTAGGGTTGACTCATAACCCAGGTCAGGGATGTTACAGTGGGTTCGAAATTCCCCTTTCAAGCTATGGATAAATGAGCTTATATGCATTTTTATTAAAATCCATTTTAAGAGAGAGAAAGTAGGGGATAATTCTTATATTTCCTTGCCACTTTCCCCCTCATATTCCTTGGATAGGAGGATATCTTACTTGCCTCCTCAATTATCCACGATTTAGAGAAAAACAAATTAAGCATCTTAACTCTTATAATAATAATATCCTAAAGTTAGTGGATAATTCTTTTTCTTTTAATAATGTGAGTGAGTTATCCACTTCCTTTAGAAATTTCGTTGCCTTTGCAAGGCAATTGGTCGTCCATTATTTTTCAAAATCATCCCTCACCTTTTTGTTTGAAGGGCTCTTCAATTAATATATTTATTTTTGCATTAAATTGAAGTAAAGTTCCAATTGTGCTTAAATCTTGATTATTTTAATATCAATATTCTCTCTCCTCCAAAGTGATTCAAATGAGACACCCCTCTCATTTTATTTTCTCTACATGATTCCAAGAAACAATAGGGACTATTTTGAAGTGGTAATTTGCATATTGAACCCTGGATTTTTGGTAAATTGCACATTACACCAAAACTAGGTTTTAATGCACAACCATTGCTCAACAAGCTCTTTCTTGTTATTCAGGATACCACAAGCCATACCACTACATAATTTTCATCCTTATGATGCTTCAACACTTGAGGAACATCTTATCATGCAACATTTACAAGTTAACCCCTCAACTTGGGTAATTTACACTTTAGTCCAAAATGAACAAAACAATGTTTCAACATTATTCGAAAAGGACTAAAATTGAAACATAAGTTCCTCTTGAACCTTAATTACTTTTCAAGAAATAAAAGAAAGCATATACTTAACTTTATTAAGCAAAACATCTAGGGTTAAGGCATAACACATGTCAGGGATGTTACAAGGACACTTGTCTACAAAGGAAACCAACATGCAAATACTAAACACATGCATGCAACCTATGGTATGTTGGGTATCGACCACAAAGGTACCCAACACATAGGTTTTGGTCGAGGCACATCAAGGGGTCGAAACAAACATCAAGGCACTAAGCACACAAGGTTGAGACACACCACTAGGTGACAAACCATCTCAACCCAACTACATCTAGGGAACCAAGGTCAAAACAACATAACCTAAGGAAGGTGTCTCAGTCAAGACATACCCAAGACACACCATCATGGTCGAGACATGGGGCGCAACACTCAACGAAACTCAACTTGGTCGACACCAAGCAAAATCCTAGCATCACCACATGATGCCACTTCATCAACCAAGGTCTAAAAAGGCACCCCATAGCATCACTCTCTCTCTCTCTCATGATGTTAAAGGACAAAGGGCACACTCTACATGTGGAAAATTAAAAGATAACCCGTGAAAATGGGTAAACTGCAACTTGGCCAAAAACAAGCATACAAGGCTCAAACAACACCAAAACATGACCAAACTGGAAACATAAGATTGTAACATGTTGACTAAGCATCTCAAGAGATCAGATTAAGGTTCTAAGCATCTTATATAAGCAAACCAAGCATACTCAAGCACTAATCTAGGTCAGGGGCCTTACAACCATAAACTGCTAACAAGGATTTCGCCCCCAAAATCCCTAGCAAAAGAGATGGGTACTTCCTACGCACCTCTTCCTCAAGCTCCCACATGGCTTGCTCTATACCACAGTGATGCTACATATCCTTAATCAAAGGGATATCCTTCTTCTTAAACTTCTTGATTCTCCTACACATGATCAACATAGGATCTACCACACAGGATGCATCCTTATCTATCTTCATCTCCTCTGGCAATAAAATCAACTCCGTATATGGGTGACACTCCCTCAACATAGAAACATGAAACATAGGATACAATTGTTGGTAACTCAGGTGGAAACTCCACTTATAGGATACTCACTAGTATCATACTAACATACAAAAGATCTACATTGTCTCCCATGATAGCTATGATTGCAAGCAAACTTCTATCATACTAAGGAAAACATCTCCACTACCCCAAATTGGAAATGTAGCTTCTTAAATAGATCCCCAAGGTCTGTATTATTCTATTAGACTATCTGTCTGTCCATTGCACATGTATCAGTTATAAGGTTCATGCACGTTTCTAATATCCCTTCTTAACCTATTGATGCACTGTGCACTTATTTACTACCCCAACATCTTCATATTTCAAATATGGCCACTAATATAGATTCTTCATATTCTGATACATCTTGATGTTGCTGGGATGCATAGGTACTTAAAAGAGCAAGCCTTTTCTGAAACCAACGTCTTCAAGTTATCACCTCTGGAACAAATGTTCTGTTATGGTAATATACTTTCATCATCCTCTAACTCATGGAAGCCGCCATGCTCCCGTTGTGCTACTCTGATATGCTAACTCAACATAGATTTTTTTGGTGATTGTGTCAACAGTCCTGCTAACAAGGACACCTCCAACTCTTCCTTGATGTGTCCCACAAAACTATGTATCCTTTCCCTATTACAATGACACCAAATCTGGTGTATTGGCAAGCTTCTCTTTCGAAAGTAGGAAGGAATACTGACACCTGTACTTTTAGATAAATGACACACCTTTCTTAATCAACTTTATTTGGGGTAAATCCACTACACTGAAGTCATTGACAACTTCTTGTAGGTGCCTCAAGTTGTTCTCACTCTAACACTACTTCTTCTAGTCTTACACAAACTTCACAAATAAATACCACATAACCAAAGAAAATTACCTCTAGAATAGATCGAGATGTCACCCGTATTGATATGCAATCGATGCTGACCCAACTCCAAGTCTGTCTTAGAGAAGGCTATGGCACGTCACAACTGGTCAAACAGGTCATCTATACACAACAAAGGGCACCATTCTTAATCATTACCTTGTCCAACTATTAGTAATCAAAGTATAACTTCCTTGATCCATCTTTCTTCTTCACAAACAAAACAAAAGCATACCAAGGAGACGTGCTTGGTCTGACAGAACTCTTTCTTAAGCAGGTTTTGTAATTGTCTCTTCAACTCTTGCTTCTTAGCTGGCATCATCCTATATAGTGTCTATACTATATATTGGGTATTGGTTACTAGATTGATCTCAAAAAGTCAAACTCAGGATGCGGAACACCTGGAGCTTATCAAGTAACACATCCTCAAACTTCCATATAATTGGAACTTCCTGGATACTAGGACTCCCCCCCCTAGTATCAACCCCATGTGACAAAACGTTTCACATCCTTGTCTCATCATCTTCCCTGCCACCATCACTAATACCATACACATTAGGAGGATCTTCCTACCATCTTGAGAGATTCATGAAACATCATCATCCATAAACGTAGTCACATTGTATCTATAGTCCAAGACCACCTGATCATATCCCAAGTATCCATCCAAGGATCACATCGACACTGTGCATATCAAGCGGTATATGATTCACTTGAATGTCGTGTTCCAAGAAAGAAGGAACATAAGTGAACACACTTTCCTTGACACCACAATACTTGTGACATCCTACTATCACACATACAATGAAATGCCACACAAAAATGTGCAGAACCTCCACAGACCACATATTACCAAAAACACGGGTTAATTAAAATTGATTGCGGAAAGTAGATAATAAAGAAACTATTACATCCAGATCCTTATCATGTAAAGAAATATGTTATATAAACATACATAAACCTTGATATATGTCCACAGCTCGTAGGACCTAACTGTCCCATAGGCACAAAGAGTTCCCATAGGTACAAAGAGTTCACCACCTATTTATATACATAATAGACCATATCAGGCCAACAATAGGATAAACAAGCTACATCAACTATACATCGTGAAACGTCATCAAAACACCCCCAAGGACCTGAGAGTACAGGGATGACTCTAGGACTCTACTACAAAACTACCAAAATAGCAACATATCCATCTCTTGCCTCCTATTATTCTTCTTGCTGCTCGGCCGGAACCTCACGACCACCACCACGTCTAGCACGATCACCTAAAAAGGTTTAAAACCAGAGGGGTGAGACACATAGTCCCTGCAAGAAACATAACTCCCCGCCAAACAATAAAACTTCAGAAAAGCTAGAATAGATAAAGCAGATAATTGATATAAGCAGATCATATGTGCAGCATACTGAGCAGAACTTAACTTTATTAACAACCTTACCAAGATATGCATGAGGCATATTGTAACATACCTGACCTGGATTATGCTTTAACCCTAGGTGTTTAGTTTAAGAAAGATAATTATATGCTTTCTCTCATCCTTTGAAAAATAATTAAGGTTCAAGAGGAACTTATATTTCAACTTTAGTCCTTTTTGAATAATGTTGAAACAATATTTTGCTTGTTTTGGACTAAAGTGCAAATTACCAAAGTTGAGGGGTTAAATTTCAAATGTTTCATGATAAGATGTTTCTCATATATTGAAGCATCATGAGGATGAAGATGATGTAGAGGTATGGCTTGGGAAAAGCCTGAGTACCAAGAAAGAGCTGATAAAGCAATGTCTGTGCATTAAAACCTAGTTTTGATATAATATGCAATTTACCCAAAATCTAGGGTTCAATATGAAAATTACCACTTCAAAATAGTCTCTAATGTTTATTGTCATCATTTAGAGCAAAGAGAATGAGAGGGGCGTCTCATTTGTATCATTTTTAAGGAGAGAGAATCTTGATATTAAAATAATCAAGATTTAAGCATAATTGAAACCCTAATTCAACTTAATGCAAAAATAAATAAAAATAATTGAAGGGCCTTCAACCAAAAATGAGATGGTTGAATTTTCATAGGTTTGAACGTTCTTGTTCCTTGCAAAGGCAACGAAAATATCCAAAGGAATGGATAACTCACTCACATTATTAAAAGAAAAAGTAATATCCACTAACTTACGGATATTACTATTATATGTTTAAGGTGCTTAATTTCTTTTCCTTTAATTCTTCGATAATGAAGAAGTTTTGCAAGGGGGAGAAGAGGGATTCGTGGCCAAGGTATTGAGGGGGAAGAGGCGACACTAATTTTGGAATTAAAATATTTTTATAAGGCATTTTCTCTCCCATTGAATTTCTTATAAAAACACCCTTTCCAACTCAATTGAGAGGCTTTTTCAAATCCCCTTCTTCTCTTTGCTTGTAAAACGACCAAGGAAGCTTAGGATCAGAAGGAGGACGACCCCCAACCTGTAGGTAAGCTTCTTTATCACTTTCAACCATGATTTCATGGTGGAAATCGAAAATAAATGATGGATTTCTTCTTTTCCACTACAAAAAAATAATGATTTAGCTACATTTCTTCTAATTACATATCTTTTATTTGTAGTTAAAACCAGATTTGTTTACAGAATACAAATATATAGATAAAACAATCGTAGTTAATAACATAATTACCTTAACACCATCTTAAAAACAAATTCCGTCCCATCTATCCCATGCGTACTCACCCCAATGTGTACTCGCACCCGATGTCTGCCACACCCTTCCCCCCATCCCTGATTTCGCTCAAACCCCCCATCCTGATTTCATTCAAACCACCCATCCTGATTTCGCTCAAATCCCTTTCTCTAGTTGCGATCTATACTCCTCTGAGAATCTATGTTTCCCTCTTTGCACCCTCCCTCCAATCGCACCGCACCATACCGTCCTCCTCATGTGCTGCTCTCCTATTCTCAACCCCTATGCCTAGTAACCAGAGGCTGACGGCGGCCACTCTTCTCGTCTGTGATTCTGCCGCCAACGACACCTTTTCTCAGCGTCTCCGAGAAACACCCTGAGAGCGCTGCAGCCCACAGACCTATAAATTAGATGCTTCAAGTCGGACGTTTTATAGTACAGGTAACCACTCATTCTCTCTTAAACAACCATTACATCAATGACAAAGTAAATCTCGATAGGTACTATGTTTAGTATGAATACATAACCTAAAATTGAGGTTATATGTACCGTGGATCTGTGCGATGCCTTTATAAAATACTCCAGTACTGTCTCTAGGTTTTCAACATTGTAAGTGTGTTAATGTCACAATGATCTTTAACCACTACTGAATACAAACGCAATTCCTATCCATGTGAATCTCAACATCTTTGTGAAAATCTCAACCATCAATAAGAAGTCCATCAAACACCATAGGAAAGGCTGAAGAGGTTCGTAATGCACAATGTATCTGATATCTCTCACATGGATTGCATTACATCAATTTACCATGTATTGTTTTTTTATATCCCTGCAACATCTTGATCTTTGTTGTTTTCTTCCGGAAAGGGTGAAGCCTTTCATTGAAACTTATTTTAATATTTGGGATTTAAATTGTTACAACACGTGCCCTTGGAAGATTGTATGGACCCATTAAACTTTAGTTACATTACAATATATGAACCAAAATAATTACAACTGTAATCAAATTAGTCCTTGTGTCAACTTGAGATTTGCATGTTCATTCATAAGTACCCAGTGAGGTATCATCTGCTTAAACCATTTAGTCATGAAGGATTAGTGATTACCGAAGATTTGTACAGTAGTACCCAGTTGCATGCATTTAGGAATGGTAGCAGCTGTTCAAAGTGATACATCCTAAGCTCAAATCAGATCATACTACCGTCCACATAGTCACATATATTTATATTTTCTTCAATTGCAAACAAAGAATTGATCCTCCATTATTCAGTTTTAAATTATCCATTGTTATCACAAAGAATGAGTTTATTTGTTTTCAATTATTGATGTCAGATTTAAAGCCATTGCACGCTAGCCAACATGTCTAAGCATAATGCATATGATTTTCCAAATTGCTTCATACGTATCCTCTTAGCAGTGATGAGATAGTTCATTCCTAGCTTTTGTTTAGTTAGAATTTAGATCTTACCCAAATTTATTGCCATGTCTAGGCATCCGTCATACAAAATTTTAAGAAATTTCCTGTTAACAAGAAATGACAAATATCTCAGTTAGAAATCCTTAAAAGTAATGTTGTTTAGGATGATGGAAATGCTTTCTCTGCTGGTTAGGTATATTATTTTTATAAATGTATCATGTTTTAGAGGTTATGATGACTGAACTAGCATAGACTGACTATAGGATATATCATTGTTTCATGTTGCTGATGCATTTTTCCCTTTTTCTGTATTGGATGTAATCTTTATTTATCATGATGATGCCACAACCTTTTACTGGTGATTCGGTGTTCTATACATCTCTTATATCACTAAGCATATGATCGCTCACCACTATCTAATATTGTTGTTTGTCTCTGTACACTATTGACTTAGTTAACTACTCAAATGATTATACACACTACTATATTGAACATTGCAAAACAATGTCATAAAAAGGTGTTTTATGTATATTTTATTAACACTTCACACTTATGCCTTTATAAATTGTCATGGACTCATGTTTGAATTTATAATCAACAACTAATGGCTTCAACATCTAACTCTATCTATGAAATAATTACACTTGTTTAGCCATCGTCTAATTCTCCGTAACCTTCAGTTGCCTCGACTTCTTTGGCCTTCTCATCCTCTTCATCATGGTTTCTTTTTAATAACAATTCCTATGAAATGGGTAAACTTCGTCAAACTCAACCTCTTTGTAGAATGGAAAAACTAGTTATAAGCTATACATCTCAATAAAACAACAAGCCAAGTCCCTGATGATGAAATCTAATTCTGAAATTTACAAAGAGAATAATGGTAAAGGAGCTACTAAAAAAAAGGCTATCGTACCAAAAAAATGAACATTGTCATAAGAGAAAACAAACAGGAGGGCAAATCCACCTAACCAGACACAAAGGTCAAGGATTCTAAGCATCATTATCATCATCTAAGCCTCAGTCCCAATCATGTTGGGGTCGGCTACAAGGATTCTAAGCATGAAATCTGGAAATTTTACAAAAGTACGGTAAAACTAACCACTGTGCTTAGTTTAAATATGACTTCAGTTTGAATGAGCCTCCTCTAATTGCGGTGCACTCCCAACCCATTTCACATTATTGAAAATATCCAATACACACATGGGCAGACTAAGAATGGCATAACCTTTTGAACATGACGCAAATTTACCGTGCGTAGAAACGCAAGTGAACACGTCGAAGTAATATAGGCCTTGTGAGGCCCGAGTCGAACTCAGGGACACGTGAATTATCGGAGACTACTACTAACTACTCGCAATCAGCTAGACCGATTAAAAAGTTGGGAGTTGTTGTAAAATTAAAAGAAAATAAAATAAAACAAAACAAAGCAATCGATTAAATGTTTAGTTTAACCAATTCAAGATGAGATCTTTAGGATTGCGGTTTCACCGTGGGTTTTCATTGTATCAAATTCTATATAGTCACTCAGATTTATCTCTCTATCCGGGTAGTGGCCTAAAATCAGAATTGCCCACTGTCGTGGTACAATTCACTACCTATGTCTAGGTTGGTTCCACCGTCGTAGTAACATATACCCTAAACTAGGTGCATTAGAATCGATCTCTCGGTATCCACCATTAACCTTACACCACCTTGTTCAAGGGATTTGTCAACTAATGTGATATTCGTCTCTTTTCAACCGTTAATTCTTCTTTCAAAGCAATTAAGGGTATTAGATTATTATTATGGTGATCAAGCATAACAATATGATTGAGAAAATGAAATCATACCACAGATTAAGAGATAAATGATGAATGACTACAATAAAATTGTCATACAATGAATCCCCGGGCTACTCCCGGTCCTAAAGACAAAGGGGATTAGCCCCGCATGGTCATCTCAATGAAAGACATAGGAGTAGAGAATAAAAATTTGGGAAACATGGAGCAAACTCGTGTAACCCCTGATACAAAGGTGTTCCTGGAGATCCTCCTCGAGAAACGTGCGTTTTGCAGTCTTCCAGCAGCAAAATCGCCCGTCGGAGGTGCCCAGATTGCTCAGTTGATGGCCTTCATCTCTCATCTTCTCTCTCTCCCTCTCCTTCTTGGATGTTGTGCCACACAATATGAGCTCCCCTCCGGGCCGTCCGTGCTCTTCTTAGGTCATAGGACCACTTTACGGCTCCGAAAAAGCTCAACCGTCGGATTAAAACGATCCGTTTTAGTGCTGAAAATCGCCAGATCCTGACGCTGTCGATAGTATCGACCCTAGGTCGATGGTATCGACCATGGCACAGGTTATTCCTTCCAAGATCGCATTTTGGGGTTGCTTTTTGATGAAATGTCGATACTATCGACCTGGGGGTCGATAGTATCGACTCCGGACAATACAAAAGTGCCTGAAAAAGTGCCAAAACATGTGTATAAGTCCGAGGATTATATAAAATCATATAAATATGATAAAAGAAGTATAATTTGATGCAAAAAGAGTTTAAAGGCCAACTATAGTGAATTATGCAAATATAATCAAGAAAATGACAAATACATGCATAAAACAGATATAAAATAAGCCTATAAAAGTGACTTAAAACCCATGCATCAAACTCCCCTAAGCTTAAACCTTGCTCATCCTCGAGCAACAAAACTTTGGATCTGGTTGAGATAAGTCAGCAATAGGACATAAATACATGAAATGAATCTACATCATCCCCACTTTCTTTCCACAAACCGGCCCTCATTGACCATTGAACACTAACTGCCATCCAGGCGACCAAAGACCTATGTAAAAGATGTCTATCCCCCAATCAGTGAAACACTATCAATTAAAGAAGTTAATATGATAAACTCATATGGTCCATACTTGATGCATCTTGTGATCTCCTATCTACGTTGCTCATTTCCTAACTACCATCTAAATGGGAGCAGATCTCCTGATATTAATGAATGAGGAGAATATCATGGGTGGCCTACCAATTAGAGCAACGGGTGGATGGGATAGGTGGTTGTGGAAGAGATGGAAGCACATAATAGTCAATCATGCAATACAAAAATTAATGACTTATCATGATGCAAAATGCAAGTGAAAATGTCCTAATGTTACATTTTTGGTGGAATGATGCATGCATTATCATTCCATCTCAAGGTGAGATGGAATATCTAAAAAAACTACATCATGTGCTTATTCTTCTTAATTCTCAGGTGAGAACATGTTCCTTTTTCCCTCTTCTTCTTTATTACTTCTCAATTCTTTTTTTTTTTCAATCCTTTTTTTTCAATTTTTTTTCAAGCCCTTATTTTCATAGATGACAATGAATTATTTGTTGGGCTCACTTCTTGTTACATAACTTATACATTTGAAGCATTTTATTTGGAGGGTATGGATCAAGCTCACCACCTTTAATGTTTCAGAAGACATAAGATGCATGATGTACTATATGCACAAAAAAAATTGTGAATGTAGCTACAAAATGACAGTTATGCAATTAAATGATACGCACCTAAGGTAAATGTGCATGTATAACTACTCTATCTTTTTTTTCATTTTCATGCAAAAAATATGTGAAAATAGATATAATGAAAGACCTATCTACATGAGATGCAATCAAAAAGTGAAAGACAATAATGTGCTCCTATTTCTTATGGTGGAGTGTGAATGAAATTGCGGTGGATCAGATCACAAGACTAATTGACAGAACCTTCTGAAAATATCATATGTCCCTCTCTAAAGACCTATGTACAGGGTAATTGAAGGATTTCTCTCTTAAACTTTAGTCTAAGGTCACGTTAGTGTTTGGTCGGTTTGGGCTCAAACATCCTTGGCAATCACTTTTCCTTGGACAATAAAGATGGTCATTCATGTCCCTGTGTCCTGAAGCTGACTCACCCAAGCACTTCCTCAGTTATGCAACTCAATTACTCACAAGAATAAGCTCAAAAAGTTTTCAATATGCTCATATTTGCATGTGCCCACAACCCAAGAGTAAAACTTGCAATTGAAACCATGCATTTATTTCTCCACAGATTACACTAGATAGATGTGGATCCTACAAAAGCGGTAAACCTAGAAATAAAAACAACTAATATTTCAAAAATAAAAGCAACATGAATAAGTAAGTAAAAACTAAGATAGAGGGCTGTTCCAACACCCCCCCTAAGCTTGAATATGACTATGGCCTCATAGTCAACATTCTCACTTAAGAGGTGGAACAGCGGTACCGTTTGCTTTGAAGTGTGGTGAAGAAGGATGGTTAGATGCTCAAGTAGACCAAGTGATGCTTTCTATCTCCCTCCTTTTTGTGGCCCATTTTTGTGTCTTAGTGGTTCTAAGACGTGATTTTCTTCATCCATCTTTTCTCTGCAAAAAACGGTTCGAAAAAAATCTCGTTTCGATACCTTTTACGGCCTATTTTATGTAGTTGTCCTGCAGGTGTCGATACCATCGACCAAGGTCGATGGTATCGACCCAGACTCAGCAATTTTGTTGAATCGATGCATCTAAAAGCCTGGGAACTCAAAAGTTTCGATAATATCGACCCTAGGGTCAATGGTATCGACTTTACTGGCACCAATTTTTCTGTCAATCTTCAGGAATCTCGATACTATCGACCCTAGGGTCGATGGTATCGACGTTTCTTCAGCGTTTACTGATCCAAACTCGATACTATCGACATGGGTGTCGATAGTATCGACCTTAACATTCTGCACACTTCAAAACACGAGTTAGGGTACCAATTTTACAAAAATTATCAAAACCTAAGAAAAAACTAAGTACATAAACATAAAAGAACATAACCAAACATAAAATTGAACCTAAAGTTGGGTTGCCTCCCAACAAGCGCCCTTGTTTAATGTCCTAGGCTTGACATAAATATACCTTTAACCTGGGTTGTCAAGATATGTCTCCAATGAGTCATGTAGCAATTTGAATTGAACTCGATCATGTCCAATCCCCAAGGTCAATGTACCTCTCCCAATGGCAGTGATGACATCAGCCGTAGCTTGGAAAGGCCTTCCCAATAGCATCTCACAACTTTGGAGCTGTGGCATGTCCATGACAACAAAATCTACCGGGAAGATGAACATGTCTACCTTGACGAGTACATCCTCGCACACTCCATATGGCCTTACAATGGACCCATCCGCCAACTCAATCGTTGCTGTCGATTTCTTTATCTCCTTCAAACCAAGCTTTTGAAATGTGGACAGAGGCATAATATTAATGTTGGCGCCCGAATCACACTATGCTTGTGGAAAATGTTGGCCGCCTATGGAACATGGGATGTAAAAGCCTCCTGGGTCTTTCCTCTTCTGTGGTAAACTCCCATGGATAATTGAGCTCACCATTTCATTTACCCGGCACACGTCCGTGTCTTTAATCCGCCTCTTCTTGTTGATGATTTCTTTGATAAACCTCCCATAGGCAGGAATCTTCTCTATCATTTCCACTAACAGAATATTGACATGGAGTTTTCTAAACATCTCCAAGAACTTCCTGTAGTGACGGTGCTTTCTCTTCGGCCTTGGGCTATCCAGAATAGATACAACTGCCTCCTGTAGACGCTTATGAGTTGGAACGTAGGGGCTTTTCGGGGCAAGCTCCCCTAAGCTTGTTTCAATGACACTCTTCGGCGTGGACTTTGGTAGATCATTTTCAACCGGTGCCACCTGTAGTAGCTCCTCTCCCTCAGTGGGTGTAGCTTCACCTAGATGCATGGTCTTCACCTACTCTTCTTGCAAAGGTGTGGGTGCAACCGAGATGGGCACTTTGTGGGATTTTCTGAATGAGCAATACCCACCTGGTAGTCTATAATAACTGTGAGGATACAGTATTTTTGGTATAGCCTCCATATCAAAAATCATTTTACCCTTGTCCTGGACCTCTACCACCGGGGGTTCTGCCTCAGTGACTACATATATATATTTTACTTGATGATGTGCTTGAGCAACTTCTGCATTCCCTGCCTGTCTCTGTTGATTGGCATGCTTTATGGTTGCCACTTCATTAGAAATCTGGGTCACCGTCATCTCTAGTGCCCTCATTTGTGCTCCATGACTTTGCAGTGTTTGTCCAAACTTGGTCAAAATATCACCCTGGGACTGCAGCTGCTTACTAAACATGCTCATCATCTCCTGATTTTGCTGTACCACTTGACTAAGCAACTCGGTGCTTTTATCTTCAGCTCTCGGTTGTGTCTTTGCATCCGGATCTTGTAGGAAATTGTTAGGATCCTTCCATGAGAACTTCCTATCCTTCCTCCAAGCATAATCATTATTTCTATAGCCCTGTTGTTGCATGAATTTGACCTGGGCTTCTTCATCGGCTTCTGCATCTTCTTTGGCAAGCAATTTCTTAGCAAGAAGGTCTAATTTATCATTTAACTCTTTGATGGCCTTTGACTCCCCCATAGCCCTAACATGCTCTACGACGTCTCTGTCGCCCCAGGATTGCTTCTTTGCCATATTCCTCAAAATTTCCCAGCACCTCGTGCCCTTGTTGTTTAAGAAGAACCCTGAACCTGCTGCATCCAGATTTACTTCTATCATGCTCATTAAGAGCAAAATAGAAAATTTTGACCTACTTCTCCTTGTCAAGCCCATGATGCGGGCACCTCCTAAGCATGATCTGGAACCGTTCCCAGGTTTCGGAATAAGTTTCCCCTGCCCTTTGGGTGAAATTGTGGATTTTCCTGATCATATCATTGGTCTTCTCGGGCGGGAAGAACCTTTCAAAGAATACCTCCACCATGTGGTTCCATGATTCCACATATTTATGGTCCAGATTGTGCAACCACTCTCGTGCATTTCCTACCAGAGAACTTGGGAATAGCTTCAAGTAGAGTGTCTCCTGTGGAAATCTGTCGATTTTATCATTTCACAATTCTCCACAAATTGTCTTATATGTGTGACCGGATCTTCGTTCTTGAGTCCATGGAATGCATTCGACTGGACCAAGTTGATTAACGCATGATCAATCTTGTAAGTCGGAATGTTGATAGCCTGCTTCTTGATTGGTCCCTTTGAAGCGGATGAAGAAGAAGCCTTGATCTTCTCCCATATCGTCTGTTCCTATGCCATTTCTTCTTTTTCGGATTCAGAATCGATATCTTCCAGTTGGTTGTGATTATACTCCTCCTCGTTATCAGGTCCCGACAGTGGAACCTCGGGTGCTTGTCGCGTGTAGTCACTGCTACGCGTCCGCACCATACACAATACCTACAAAATGAAAATTTGAGTTCAGTACCGTGCTAGACAAATACAAAAATTGGAAAGATAGACTATTAATTTTAGAAATGATTTCAAAATAATAAAATAAAAATGTGGCCTAGAGTGGCCACTCGCAGCACTCGTAGTGCCGACAATTGCTGTGTCCCCGGCAACGGCGCCAAAAACTTGACGCAAATTTATCTTGCGTAGAAATGCAAGTGAACACGTCGAAGTAATATAGGCCTTGTGAGGCCCGAGTCGAACTCAGGGACACGTGAATTATCGGAGACTACTACTAACTACTCGCAATCAGCTAGACCGATTAAAAAGTTGGGAGTTGTTGTAAAATTAAAAGAAAATAAAATAAAACAAAACAAAGCAATCGATTAAATGTTTAGTTTAACCAATTCAAGATGAGATCTTTAGGATTGCGGTTTCACCGTGGGTTTTCATTGTATCAAATTCTATATAGTCACTCAGATTTATCTCTCTATCCGGGTAGTGGCCTAAAATCAGAATTGCCCACTGTCGTGGTACAATTCACTACCTATGTCTAGGTCAGTTCCACCGTCATAGTAACCTATACCCTAAACTAGGTGCATTAGAATCGATCTCTCGGTATCCACCATTAACCTTACACCACCTTGTTCAAGGGATTTGTCAACTAATATGATATTCGTCTCTTTTCAATTGTTAATTCTTCTTTCAAAGCAATTAAGGGTATTAGATTATTATTATGGTGATCAAGCATAACAATATGATTGAGAAAACGAAATCATACCACGGATTAAGAGATAAACGATGAATTACTACAATAAAATTGTCATACAATGAATCCCCGGGCTACTCCTGGTCCTAAAGACAAAGGGGATTAGCCCCGCATGGTCATCTCAATGAAAGACATAGGAGTAGAGAATAAAAATGTGGGAAACATGGAGCAAACTCGTGTAACCCCTGATACAAAGGTGTTCCTGGAGATCCTCCTCGAGAAACGTGCATTTTGCAGTCTTCTGACAGCAAAATCGCCCGTCGGAGGTGCCCAGATTGCTCAGTTGATGGCCTTCGTCTCTCGTCTTCTCTCTCTCCCTCTCCTTCTTGGATGTTGTGCCACACAATATGAGCTCCCCTCCGGGCCGTTCGTGCTCTTCTTAGGTCATAGGACCACTTTACAGCTCTGAAAAAGCTCAACCGTCGGATTAAAACGATCTGTTTTAGTGTTGAAAATTGCCAGATCCCGACGCTGTCGATAGTATCGACCCTAGGTCGATGGTATCGACCATGGCACAGGTTATTCCTTCCAAGATCGCGTTTTGGGGTTGCTTTTTGATGAAATGTCGATACTATCGACTCCGGACAATACAAAAGTGCCTGAAAAAGTGCCAAAACATGTGTATAAGTTCGGGGATTATATAAAATCATATAAATATGATAAAAGAAGTATAATTTGATGCAAAAAGAGTTTAAAGGCCAACTATAGTTAATTATACAAATATAATCAAGAAAATGACAAATACATGCATAAAACAAATATAAAATAAGCCTATAAAAGTGACTTAAAACCCATGCATCAGTACACAACTTGTTGGCGCAAACCCTCTAACAAGACATGTCAATCTTATTTTTTGCAGATAATGATGCAGGGGCAATGATCATCACAATATCTCAAAGGACTTGGATTAGACAACGCAATACTACAAAAAAACTTCTTGTCAGGGAAGTATGCTCTCCGCTCAACATGAGAAGCTCAAACACCCAAGCTACTACCCAGTATTGCCTTAATCATCATAGTGGAATCCCAATGTAGTGTTTCATCTGATCACAGTTGGAATTTCAATGTTTCTTGAGATGTGGAGATGCTTTACTTGGTATTGGGTTATGCCTCAATATTGAAGCTAATATTGAAACATATTCCTTATACGTTTGTTTGTGATGTCTACTTGGAAGCTGGAAGCAGTGATATCAACTAATGAATAGATAGCCATGTTTTATTTCTCCTAATTCATATGAAACCCATCCCTATTATTTTAGTTTATCCATTGTGTTTGTGCATTATGGTATTTCTCCTTGAATTATTTTAGAGATACAAACCCATCCCTAAGTTTTTTATGCAAACACATCTTAGCAAAGTTTATTTATTGGCTTTTGAATTATTTCAGAGATACAAGAATGATGAACATGTGATTAGTCTTTTGGCTGCTGAATATGGAAGTGGAAGCTCTCGCCAAGGGCCCAATGCTTTGGTATGATTGCTAATTTTCATATTCTTGAAAACCTGCTTATATTTACTCTAATGTGAACTCATATTCAGTGTACAATAGGGAGTATAAGATGTCATGGACAAAAGCTTTGAAAAAAATCACCAGCTTACAACCAGTTGAATTCAAGTCAGTCATTAGCATCTCAAGATTCGTTAACAATATCGAGTTCTCATCATTCAACTTCTCTTTTCAAATGAAAGTGTCTCAATTCGCTCCTTTTCCAGTTTATTTTCTTCAAGTGACTCAGAAAGTTTGAAGAAAGTGATTCAATTTCTTCATCTTTGAGAACCATTCTCAAAACCCATGTTTTTATGGAGAGAGATTGAATGGACTGCACACCAAGAACACAATGACAATAAATGATCAGGTGAATAATGGTTTGTGTCTGTGTAGAGGTGAACAAGTTGGTGTAAGATTGGTTTGTATGGGGAATGCATCACTTAATCTTTTTAAATTTATCTATTCTTTGTATTTTACAAATTGTATACTCATTTTGCTTGATGTTGAATTTGTTGAATCTTGTAGGTGGATTTAATCTATTTTCTTCAGTGTCTTGGGTCATCAAAAATTGTCAACGTACTATATTTTGATTGGGAAGATTGATGGATACATGTGCTTAATGTGATCTACCTTTAAGTGGCCTAAGGTATCTATTTTTTGGGTTGAAGATGTTTCAGCTCTACTTTTTGCTTCAGTGGTAATCTAATCTAATGATATGAAATTTGAACCTGATCCTGCAGGTCCTGATCAAAGTGATTTTAAGCTTCTTGAAAAAGTTTGAGAGCTAGGGTACAACGTGGGGTGAAACCTCGAGATTGATGTAAACGTGTATTCTCATGGGGGTCATTGTATACATATAGCTTCATTCTATGTTGTAAAATTGGGGCAAGGTTTATGTCCTCCCCATGTGTACTCATGCTTCAATATAAATAAAAGTATGATTATTGGCATCACAACCAGAATTTGATCTGAATCACTATTGATTTCAACTTCTTTCTGAAAAGTACTTTTGTATTGATAATTTAGTGAATGTATACATAATCTAACTACATATGCATGCATATGTAGTTAGTGATGTATCTAACTACACACTAACTACAATTACAAGTGTAGCAAGTGCTTTTTTTTGTTACACATAAACTACATATACAATTGTAACTAATGGCATTTTCCCCTACATATCATAGCTACAAATACAATTGTAGTCATCTATTTAACTACAATTGGAACTACATTTGTATGTGTAAGGAAAACCTTTAGCTACAATTGGGGTTACATATGCAATAGTAGCTAGATGAATCTCTAACTACATTTTAAAAAAATGTAGTTAAAACAATTAGCTACACGGGTATTAGCTTCATATTCTAAATGTAAGGATAAATGTAGCTAAAGCTTTTAGCTACATATTTTTGGGTTTTAACTACACTTTTTTTTTGTAGTTAAAGACCATTTTTTTTGGTAGTGTTCCTCCATCAATTTTCCTTTCTAGTCAATCTTTTTCACTCAAAGCTTGAGGAAGAGCCTCGGAATAGTGAAATGAGTTGCATCCACCATTGTTGATGTGAGCTTGAAGCTTTGAAGCTCAATTGGAGGCAGGTTATATAACTCAAACCCTTAAATATTGTTATTGCTTTCAAATCTCCATTATTTGTTGAACGTTTTGTTCTATTTGAAATTCTCTTGATCTATTGCTGTAATTGCCATGTAAATGGTACTAGCTTTTGAATGAACGAAGGTAGATGATGATGAAATCATCTTAGGCACTCAATCCAACAAGTTTCCCTTGCAAACAGTTTTAAGACTTTGGTCCAAATGGTTTCACCAAACCGTTTGGAGACTAAACAGTTTGCAAACCGTTTAGAGTCTTGAACACCAAACCATTTAGGAAGGTTGACCATTTGAGGTCAGAACCCTAGTACATGTTGGATGAGGATCTAATGATTCCAATTGATTTAATCAATATATAGACAATCATTTAATTAGAAACCCTAATCGGGTTGAGTGCTGATTTTGCAATTGATTGATCTAAATCTTTGGGTTGATTAACCCAAACGGTCTCAAGACCATTTGGAGATCACCCAAACGGTCTCAATACCGTTTGGAGGTCAACCAAGACCATTTAAAGGTCTAGGGTTGAGTATGGTGAAGTAGTTGAAGATTCAAAGATATCAAATTGTAATGCAATCAATAGCTAGTTTGATGAGCAATCTAATGATCTAAACCCTAAACGAATTTCATAATTTTCAGTGATGGGATGGGGAAAATAGTCTCAAGAACATTTGGAGGTCATCCAAACGACCTCAAGACCATTTGAGGTCAGGTCATGCCCAATTTGAATAATGGACCAATGATTTCTAAGAAATTAGTTCCACAATGACTAATAATGAAGGTTCATCGATTTCAACCCTAATTCAATTGGGTTCAAAACCCTAATTGATGATCAATTGAAGGTTGAATCAATTGAAAGATGATTAATTAATCTCAATTGAAGTATGGTTCTTAGGTTCAATTGATGAGTAATTACATGGATTCAATTGATGAAGGAATTAATCCTGGAAACCCTAAATCAATATGAATGGTTGAGACCATTTTTGGTCCAATCGATTTTGAGGAGGTTTGGACCAAACGGTCTCAAGACCATTTGGGACCAAACGATCCTTGAAACTCAAACGAGACCAAGTACATATGTCCTAAACGGTTTCAAGCACCAACTTTGTTAAATGGTTTCAAGCACCAACTTTGTTAAACGGTTTCAAGCACAAACTTTGTTAAACGGTTTCAAGCACCAACTTTGTTAAATGGTTTCAAACCGTTTGAAACTTAATTGACCAAGACTGTTTGAAGGTCTAAACTGTCTTAGACTGTTTGAGGGTCAATCCATCAAGACCGTTTGGGGACTAGAGGGTCAAGACCGTTTGAGGTCTAGTTGACCAAAACCGTTTGGAAAGTAATTAACCAAAACCATTTGTACACTTAAGGGGATTAGAGGTCAATTGTTTAATTGATCATTACATGATGTAATTCAAGGATGGTTATGGTAAGTGTACTCTTAATAAGATAGGGTGATTAGTACCTTTTGAATAATTAATCTTTGATGATTATGTAAGTAATGACATAATATGTGTGTCAACTCTCTAATCAAGTTGAGTTAACCTAATCTAATCAGGTCTGAAGTAAACATCATCATATAAAGGATAAGAGAGAGAGGACTTCCTACATGAATGATAATTATGCAGTGGTTAATTCTCAACACTTCCAACATGAATGAGTAATTAGGACATGGTCCTTGATAAAGAGATCATGAACCCTAATTAGGGAGTTTAATGAGCCCTAACCCTAATTGAGGGCAATGATAGGTGAAGTTATAATCTATGGTAATGGTATGACCCTACTTTAGGGTAATGACATGAGGAACCCTACTTCAGGGTATTTTAATAATAAACCCTGATTGAATGTGAATAGTAAACCCCACTTGAGGATGATGTTATGAGAAACCCTAATCAAGGGTGATGTCATGAGAAACACTAATCAAGGGTGATGTCATGTGAAACCCTAATCAAGGGTGATGCCATGAGAAACTCTAATCAAGGGTGATGTCATGAGAAACCCTAATTAAGGGTGATGCTATGAGAAACCTTAATCAAGGGTGATGTCATGTGAAACCCTAATCAAGGGTGATGTCATGAGAAACACTAATCAAGGGTGATGTCATGTGAAACCCTAATCAAGGGTGATGCCATGAGAAACCCTAATCAAGGGTGATGTCATGAGAAACCCTAATCAAGGGTGAGGCTATGAGAAACCATAATCAAGGGTGATGTCATGCAAAACCCTAATCAAGGGTGATGTCATGAGAAACCCTAATCAAGGGTGATGTCATGTGAAACCCTAATCAAGGGTGATGCTATGAGAAACCCTAATCAAGGGTAATGTTATGTGTAACCCTAATGTAATAGTGTGATGTGAAATTCTAACCTAGGGTGATTCCATGAAATGATATATGAAACCTTAGCATAAAATCCTAACCCTAATATAGGGTGAAGGTATGTGAAACTCAAATTTTGGGTTATAGTGCATGAGCCCTAATCTTGGGCAATATGATGGTAAACCATAACTCTAATATTGAGGCTATGAGTTGAGAAACCCTAATCTTAGATAATTCTATATGAAACCTTAAAATAGGGATGAAGTTATGAGAAATCCTGATGAAGGGTGATATTATGTGAAACCCTAATATAGGGTGATGCTATGTAAAACCTAATTGATAAGAATGGGAGACCCTATTCCTAATAATGGAATAGTGACTAAATATTGATAATTGAAATACTTAAAGAGATTAGTAATGGATAACCCACCCTATATCAATAATGCCTCAACTCAAAGGTGAGTCCATATCATTGGTAATGGTTGCATATTCCAAATAAGTGACTTAGACAAAATAAATTACATGATAATATGATGATCTGGTGTATAAAGTATTAGGATGGGAAATAACCTAATACCAAACAAGTTGGTGAACTCAAGTAAGATAAAGGTGATGATGGAAGTGATACATCAACATATGATAGATATCACATATAGCACCTCAAGATAGATATACCTTGATGTATTCTAAATCCCATATACTTGGGGAGTAGCACATGAAGTGTGTCATGTCAAGTGTTACATTATGAAGTAATGCTCTTTGATAAGCATAGGCTAGTATGCCCTATGAAAAGGTTAAATCAAATCAATAAAGCTTGATGCAATCATATTCTAACAAAGTTGAGAGAGGAACTTATATCTTGTGATGATAATTCATTTAATGATGAGTGATGAGAATATATAAGTATGATCAAATACTTATGTTATCAATGTTGGCTCCTAGCTGTATGGAGCAATGACTTAGGGCTTGATCATTAATGATATGATCCTGAGAACCTATATGGTTAGCTATGGATAATCCTAATGGAGGGTGATGATATGTAAGAGAAATCATAATCCTAAATAAGGGAATGGTGATACTAATCTTACTTTGCATGAGTGTTGTTATGTACTTGATATAATTGTTACTATGTAAAGATCATACATGTGATCATGAGATGATGAGCATAGCCAGGTATGAGATATGATGTGTTAATTATTTAAATGTATTATGGGCTTTGTGATCCATTATTTGTATTGTTACCTAGTAAGAGGTAATAAGAGACAACTGGGCTTTGACAGCCATGTGAAATGCTAGTGAAGCAAGTATCATGTTTACCTTGGTTAGATGACCTGAAGGTATTAGTTACCAAGATAAATGGTAACAAGTGTTCTTTGATGAACTGAGGGTTTAAATACTCATATTCCATAATCACGACGATGATATGTTGAGGGATGAGAATGTCCATGATGTGATAAGGGATTAAGATCCCAATGTCCTATAAAGTGTTAAACAATACTTGATAGATAAATTAAACTCTTCTTTGTAGCATTTGTCATAATAATGTTTGAGAACTTGACTGATGCTAAAAGAGCACAATAATGCACATAATTAACCAAGTGAAATCTTATCATGTAGTGCCCTGGCCATAGATCCATCAGTGTCAAAAATTTTTGAATGGTGATACGGGTAGCTCCGTGGCATAACCCGAAACGCATATTTTTGAATATATGGGGGTGATGGGTGCGAATACCTTACGCCCAAATAGAGGAATTTATGTGAGATAAACATTAAATCTCTCTTCCTTCATTATGTATATATCAGGGTGGATGTATCACCAATCCCCTGATAATGGGATGGATGTATCACGAATCTCCCAATGATAGTAATGCTGGATCGATTGAGATTATCATAGTCTCTCGATTGTGAAGAGAGTACAGTACTCCACTGTAACTCTATAGAGAAGTTTCCAGTATACCTCGGAAAGCTATTTAGCAAAGACACAAGATGTCCTGCATGGAATATCGTACTGACTGAGATGAGGGAGGTCATGGTAGCCGACTCTACCCTTGACCTTGTATGGCACTGATTTCGACTTCACAATGGTCGGTTGGGGTATGAGCGGTATACCTCATCTTCGCGGGGCATAAGTGTGGTTGTAAAATGTAATCAACCATATAGCATGTTTGCTTAAGGATTGAATACAAAAATCATTGGCTGATGTTACATTCTTTTATGCATCTTTAGTTGATAGATGATATAATTATGATTCCTTGCATTCCTTGAAAAAGTGGATAGATGACATATGATTCTACCATGAGTAGATACAATGCTCTTTTTGAGAAAGGAGATTTCCTATTCTGTTCATACAATGATTAATACTGATGTTGATATAAAAGATTTCATGCTCAGTTTTATCTTACTAATCTGCAATAATAATGTTTCCGGTGGAGAGTTATATCTCTCACTGGGACAATTTACAATTGTCTCACCCCTGTGGGATCCAATGTTTTTAGGTAGACACAGATAAGGAAATATAATCCCCACAGTAGAGAAAGGACAGCAGCAGCAAGGACAGCAGTGAATTCTCAGGTGGAGACACTGGCTGTCATGTCTTATATAGGTGTACATAGAGTCCTATGTGTCATCTCTGTAATCTCAGGTCCTCAGAGTCAGTAGATATTGCTTTTATCTTCAATCTGAGATTTTGGCTTGAACGTCTCGAGATTTTATGTTGCTTATGTATAGTTTGGCAAAGCAACTATTGTATGTAGTCCTCGAGAAGAGATGGTACATGGAATGTACTTGTGAACCATTATGTTTATGTAATACTTTGGTTCTTGTTATAATAGTTTTCTGGAATCAGATCTCTGTATAAAAAGTTTTAATTTTTGGCAAATTTTCAGTAATCCCGCTGCTAATGATCGCTTCCGCTTAAGTAAATCATGTTTTTGTAAGTTGGATGCCACACATATAACTAGATGTTTCTTATGGAACATGATTGACAAGATAAGTTATATAAGAACTTATCATAAGATATGAGGAATGTGTAATGAACTGCAAGATATAACTAGGGCAACTATACAAGCAATGCCTCAACCAATGTTCCGTGTTTTGCCCTAAGCAATATATACTATACAGATGGATTACCATTTATTATGCCCTGAGGAAGTGAGTCGTACCGCTCAAATCCAACCTTTGGCTGCAAAGCCCAAAACCGATGCCATACAAGGTCAATGGAAGAGCCAAACTCCATGACCTCACCTCCTCGTGGTTAATGCACGATATCTAAAACAGGACCACCATCTCTTTCTTAAGTGGCCTCAGCCATAGGGTCAGCTCTACAGGCTACCCTTTTCTCTAGCCCTCCTTGGTACAGGTCTCGGCGGTAGCATATCTTGAGCCACGAGCCTATTCACCATGCTCCTGAGCCATGAACACATTCATGCTCTATCACACTGAGCCATGGTCATGTTCACCATGCTCCAACCATACTGAGTCTACAACTGAAGTTGTACTCTAATCCTCCTATTTTCAGCTAGGAGAAACCCCACATATTCAACAATATGCGCTCGAAGTAATCCCGCATGATCAACCTGTTTCACCATCACCAACTACTGACGATGATGGATCTATGGCCAGGGCAAACTACATGAAATGTTCATCTATAATTAATTAGTATATTTTAAGTGAATTGTTGAGGCAACCAGGTTATAAAACATAAACACCATTGTGTCACACAATTACTGTAATTATCATATTGCCATGGGATCTCAATCCCTCATCTCATAATGCCACTGCCCCTTAAGGCTTCATCATCATGGAATATCAATCCCTTATCTCATCATTAGAGGATAACACCTCAATCGGGCACTCAGCCTTTATTAGGTCACTAGACCTTTCTCATCATACTGGTGGTGCATGTTATCTCACCAAAAAGGAACATCATCATGTTGTCTCTTACAAAACACATACACCTCATAGCTCTTACATGGCTATGAATTCATTTGATAATACCTACATGGTTAGAATGCATATCTGAAGAGATAACTTGATCAGCAAATACAGATCTTTAGGGGACATATTATGAATATCATGTCATTAAGATTTAAGGTGCATAGGATTGGAACAACATCCATTATTATAAACACACGAAGCATAAGGTTGTAAATGGTATGTCAAATAATTTATATTATTGTTACCAAACCGTGAGCATCCACCATGCCCTATATCTCATAACATCATGAACACAATCATGATCTTGTCATCTTATCAACCTTAGGTAGCCACCACGTTACTGGGTATAACCCAACTATCATATCTCATCATCAGAACCAAAGATGTGGGCTCAAGACAACAAGTACACCAACTTAGGGTTATCGGGTTAGGCACATCCCTCACCAAAGGTGTCGCCTACCCTCACCGATGGTATCACCTACCCTCACTAAAAGGATCTCGGGTAGAGCACCATCCCTCACCCAAACAATATCGGTCACCACCAAAACCCTAGGGCACCAAGCCACATATGGGGAAACCAGCATATCGTGCAACCATGCACAAGAGGGTATCGAGCAGCCATGTACAAGAGTGTATTCGGCAGCACTATCATCATATCGTCCAAGAACCTATATTGCCCTCTAGGGTTAGGGTTAGGGTTTTCCATGTTGGGAAACCACCAAAACCATATCGCCCAAGGCACACCACTGCCATCCATTAAGCGACATCATGGGTAGCCCACCATGGCACCCAAGGAGCTCCCATATCGCCCAAGGTAGCCCTATCTTCCAAGCTAGGGTTTGGGACTCTCTATCGATCAAGGCACCATATCGCCCATCAGGGTTACACCAACCAAGACTCCATATCGGCCAAGGACATATCGCCTAACCACATCTTGGGTAAAGGTCCATATCGGTCAAGAGGTCAACAAGGTGTTCACCTAGCATATCACCCAAGATCAACCCTAGAAGAGGGATATCAGGCAGAATACAACTTAGGGTATCGTGCAAGGGTTCAAAGGCCATGACAGTTTGGTCATCTTCAACCTCAAGACTACCACCAAGAAGCCCTAAAAGATTAAGAGAGTTGGCTCACCTCTCAACAACTAAGTGAGAGAGGGGTTTTGTACAACTTCCATCACCTATCGGGCAACAGGGAGGTCCATCACCATATCGGCCATCCAACCCAAAACTCCACTCACCATTGAATTAGGAGAGCCTAGGCTCACCTCTCAACAACTAAGTGAGAAAGGGGTTTTTCCCAAAGAACTCCACATCCAATGGTTTGGCCAATTCCTTCATTAAACATGGGTCACTTCTCTTTAACTTTTTCACATGTAATGAATGTTTTTATTTTAAAACTTCCTTATACACACAGGTTGCTCTGAGGTTAGCTCAGATTCCACTTTATTCATTTATCATTATTGTCATTTGTCTCCTCTTGTCATACTTATCTTAGGGATTCTCTTCATCTTATGTGGGTTTTACACCTTGACTTACTTTATTAACACAAATTTATCTATCTTTTGCTTTACAACCTCCTTGAAATTATAGCTTCAATGAATTTTCATAGCTTATTTGTGTTCAGTTAGGTTTCAAAACATCGTATCTTTCTCTTATAATTATCAGACATTTGAGTTTCGGTAAGTTACGATGTAGTTCTCTTCTTATTTAGGGACAAATGAAGGTATTAGCACCATGATTACTGATTTGTTATGCTCTTCAGATTGTTTCAGAATGACTACTTGATCAAAGTAATTAGAGAGATAACAATCTTAGAGTTCTATACTCACCTTCACTTCAATAGTTGATTACCTGTCCATGACACTCAAGTACTAAGATTAGGTATTGTGCGCCATGTTTTATGTCATGTTCTCAACTTAGACATCATCCTAGTCCTAAGTCATAGTGTCCCTATAGGCTCAGTGAACATAAAGCTCTAACACCACCAAATGTGACACCCATTGCCACACAAAGTGAGATTACTCAAACCAAGCATGGAATTATCACTAATAACCACATTTCCACAAAACATGGTAAATTAAAACCAATCACATAAGGCACCTCAAGTTGAAAACATCATATTTATAGCCATAAAACTTGTGTCACTTATATCTCATTCATGCCAAAAGATGTTACATATAATAATTCACTAGCTAACTAGCCATAACCTTTTACATATGGTAACTTGTTCACATATAGAAATAATGTATTTACCACCATGGTATAGTGCCAAAAACTCAAACCGATGCACAACTTATATAAAACTCCCCCAAAGACATGAGAGTACATGGCCAACACATAGGACTCTATTACTAGACACTAGATGCATATCCATGATCCAACAACTACAACTCCTCTTACTATCAGCTTCAACAACACAATATTTATCTCAACGTTCTCGCCCATCTAAAAGATGTGGTAACCCACTGGGTGAGGCCAAACGTCTTAGCAGGAGATATAACTCTCCACCAACATCTATTAAAAGCACAAATAACTAATCAGGTAGATAAATACTTAGCAGGTTGAGCATATTCAACTAAATGATAAAGTAGATTAAGAAAAACTAGGCAATTATCACTGAGCAGCAGAACAATTAATAATTTAAAAGGAATATGAAGAACATGTCACTGTTATCAACTAAACCATACAATATTAAGGCAAAGGGGGTCATCTAATGTTATTCACATTTGACCCTAAGAAAAATATACGACGTGACTATGCTACATCTTTTATTATGCCCTTAGGAGATAAGGTATACCACTCATACTCCAACTGACCATTGCTAAGTCGAAATGAGTGCCATATAAGATCTAGAAGGAGCCAAACTCCTATGATCTCTCCACACCCTCAGTCAGTCTGTGTCTGCCGCAAGGAGATGTCAAGTCCAACTAGAAAACAACCTAGCCCGCCTTGGTATATAGGTCATGACGCTAGTAAAACTGAGTTATGACTACAACCACACTCGTACCAAGGTATGACCACAACCATCCTCAAAATATGTCATATATATACAATGTATCACATCATTGAGATACAACTTCAACTATTTTCCTGCCAGGGTATGACCGTAGCCAATCCTGTGAAATGCATATACTCAACACTATACGATTTTCAGCTTCCACTAAGGGAGAACTCATTTCACTGCCCAGCAAGTACTGACACTGAAGATGGATTTATGCCACATGGAAACTACATGATTAGGGTTTCATTTGATTAATTAGTCCAATTGAGTATCTTTTAGCATCAATGCAGTTACAACGTACAAACACTAAACAAACTTTACAAAGATAAGGGAATAAAGCAACTTCAGAAGATATAAAACGTATAAGGTGTGAACTTGTCACATCATCACATGATACTTGTAGAACTGCCATTCACAAGGCCATTATCAGTGTCACACAGAGATAGAAGGCTACCACCAATGTCACATCACTGTGGGATATAAATCCCTCAATTACATCACTGGAGGATTATGTCTCACACTAGGCATTAACCTCTTTTGGGTCATAATACCCATCACATCATAAATCCTTGTAACTCATCATTATCAACATACCTCATAAGATTCATAACCATCACCATAGAATAAACAAGACATGACATTCATTCAACCTGCAAGGTTAGAATCACAAAAGTAGGAGAGAGAAAGTATAATTATGTGCCATACATCAAAGCAAGCTCAATAAACATAGCCTACCCTAGAATTAGGGTTAGGGTTCACAACCATAGTTGATTAGGGTTCCATTCATTAAATGTCACCAAACCCTAGAATATATCATTCCCCACTTTCTTGTAACATATGATGATTAGAACATCATCATTGATTATGATTAGATTATTATATTAACAACACTAAGTATCACCATCATTACTTGTACATGTGTAACCATATCACTATGTTATGCATGTGTAATGACCATTTATTACTTATATGTCTCAACCATACACTAGGCTATGTGTTGCGACCGCAACACCCTCATGTGTCACGACCATACATAAAGCAAGATCAAGAGTCTCGACGAAACATACATGATCATGTGTTACGGTTGAAACAAAGAGCAACACACATGTCTCGACCTTCAAACATGTTCACGACCGAAACACAACTCTCATATGATCACGACCAAAACAAGAACCACTAGCACATGTCTCTCAACCCTCAAACCACTAGGCTTAGGGTTTCAACTGAGACAAGCTCTAGGGTGACAGCCCAAAAGCAAGAACCACTCAAGGTATTGACCATAACATAAAAGCATGTCTCAACCAACATCAAAACATGTTACGACCGAAATACGATCAACCCACACACACACATCTTTCTCGATCAAGCCAACTCAAAGGTGTCTTGACCAAAACCAAAACATGTCTCGACCTTCACCATACAAGAGAGTCACGAACCAAGGTGCAAAAGCCATATGTTTCAACTGAAACAACCCAAGGCATCATGACCAAAAACCAAGGCCAAGGATGAGTCGATCATGACCAAAGAAAAGGTGTAGCAACCACCAAGGTCAAGCTACCACCAAGGCACATAACCACCTTCAAAATAGGGATAAACCTTAAGAAAAATAGGAATATACCACGACCCAAAACAAGAGACAAACATCAAGGGTAACCATCATCAACAAGATGGAAAACCCCAACCCAAGGTGAACATCAAGACCTTAAAAACTAAACTTCAACATGCACCTTCAAGAAACCATGTAGGTGGAAGAAGACCAAGCTTCAGCCTCAAGAAAACCACATCGAAATATCAAGAAAACCACACGGCCAAACCAAAGCATGGTAATGAAGCCAATAATCATGTTGCATGTATCAAAATCATCTCAACCAACCCATAACAAGTCAGATACAAGAATTTAGTGTTTAAGAAAGAGAGTAATCTACATGAGGATACTAAAAAGTCTTAAACTTTAGTTCATGATAACTTCATCTAACACTTAGAGATAAAAATAGGAGATTATCTTTAAGGAAAACTTATCACCAATTCATACTAAGGAGGTCACCAAACTCTAAACATGTACCATGGAAATCACCATGAAAGAACCTTATGTAAGAGAGATAACTCATGATCAACACATGCAAAATAGAACCTAATCTCTATGATACATCAAGGCACTCAAACCATTTTCATGTTGATGAAAAACCTTGATCCAAAAATAAAAGGAAAACATCTATGTCATAACTTTCTCAAAATTGGGTATCGAGGTTAAGGTTTAAAGAAAAGGGTAGAACATATGGGATCCTCATCAAGATTCAAACCCTGTATTATGAGAACATCATCTAGCATGTTAAGATCATGCTTTAGAAATAGAAACAACAACATGCATGTAAGATTATAAGTGATATAATAGAAGAGAGTAGAGAGTTATATAACCCGCCTTAGGTAGAGACCAAGCTCCAAGATCTCGATCTCCAAGAGAAAAGAAGAACTCCACCAAAGAGCAAAATTTGGCTTTAAGGTTACCTTACAAGGAGAAAACACAAAGGTCATGATATAGTTCAAGGAAGGGGATGAAGAAACCTAGGCCAAACTAAAAAGAAGGTGAAAGAGAAGAAAGCTTCCTCTCACTTGGTTACCACCATGTCAAACATAGTATATGACCCTTATGATGATGAGTTTCTCTCAAGATGACCACCATGGATAATCCATGGTCTCATGGACGAGAAAGAAGAAGAAGAGAGGTAGGGATCCAAAGGGAAAAACCAAGAATCACTACAAGTAAGGTGATTAAGCTCAAGAATACTACATGCAAGGTTGTTGGACCACTAAATCTCAAAGGCCAGTCCTTCTTTGCTCCACCAAGCTCCAAGGTCAGCCACAAGCAAGAGGTAGAAGAAGGAGGTCCGAAAGGCATACTTGCAAGAAGGAGAAATGGGTTATATACCCAAAGGAGGAGGGAAGTAAGGTAGGGGTGAGGTGTTAACACCTAAGGGCATCAAAAGGACACTTATCCACAAAGGAAACCAACATGAAACTACTATACACATGCATGCAACCTATGGTGATACAATCAATGTTGGGTATCGACCACTTAGGTACCCAACACATAGGTTTTGGTTGAGGCACATCAAGGGATTGAAACAAACATCAAGGCACTTGCCTAGATCGAAATAAAAGGTCACCAAGCACACAAGGTTGAGACACACCACTAGGAGACAAACCATCTCGACCCAACCATATCTAGGTCACCAAGGTTGAAACAATATCACCTAAGGAAGGTGTCTTGTCTGAGACATACCCAAGACACATCATCATGGTCGAGTCATGGGTCGCAACAATCAACTAAACTCAACTTGGTCGACACCAAGCAAAACCCTAGAAACCCTAACATTACCACATGATGTCACCTCATCAACCAAGGTCCAACAAGGCACCCCATAACATCAATCTCTCTCATGATGATAAAGCACTAAGGGAACACTCTACATGTGGAAAATTGCAAGATAACCCCTGAACATGGGTAAACTGCAACTTGGTCCAAAATAAGCATACAAGGCTCAAATAGCACTAGACATGACCAAACTGGAAACATAAGATTGTCATATGTTGACTAAGCATCTCAAGAGATTGATTAAGGTTCTAAGAATCTTATTTAAGCAAAGCAAGCATACTCAAGTATTAAGCTAGTTCAGGGGCCTTACAAGCTTGGAGATCAGTAGTCACAGAAGGTTGGATGTTGCTAGTGTTGTGTATTAGAGTCCTATGTGTCGTCCATGTACTCTCAGGTCTGGGAGGAATGTGTTTTGTAGATGATATGTACATCAATACGTATTTTTGGTAGTATTCCTTGGTTTTACATATGGCTTATATATGTGTCTCGTATATGTGAATAGATCTTTTGTAACAGGTGTGTGGCAGATGGCCATTGTACACATGTTACATGATGTGGACCTTGTTGTAATATATTTTTGTACAATGATCATAATATAAGATCAGTTTTAATTTACTCATTCTTTTGGTAATGTGGATGGTTAGTAGTTAATATCACTCTTTATTTTGAGTTATGTCACTAATGGGGAATTGGGTTGTCACATATTGAGAGTTTGTTTCATAATTCATAAGAAGTATCACAAGTGGATATACGATTAAATTCACTTGGGGATAAAGAACAATAAAGTATCCTTACAACCTTTGTATTTAATGTTGCTTGTTTTACCATTTTTGCATCCCATTGTTCTAGTTCAGTAGTTGGAAATTTGTTAGATTTGGCAATCATCTTCCATAGATCAAATCTCAATCCTTGAAAATAGAGTTGCATCCTCCTCTTCTAGTAGGTATAGTTGGTCCCATCAAATACGGGTGGTCTGTTCACGGGTGTGCCTTCCATGTTGAGGTTGCTAAGTATGCCCTCCTCCATTCTTCAAGACCTGTGATGGCTCCCTAAAGACCTTCTTTGATACCAAATGAAAGATCTAGAGGGGGGTGAATAGAGATTTTTAATAAATTTAATCAAATTTAAATTGCAAGGAAAATAAAAGAGACAACAATAAGAGATATACGATTTAGAGTGGTTCCATCTATGACGTCATTCCACTACCCAATTGTTTCCAACTGGTATTTGCAACAAATAATTTTATTAATTTATTAGCTAGGACAAATTATAAAAGCAATTGTTGCAACCAAACCCTCTTCTTTACCGGCCATAGAAGAGAACAAACCAAACCTTTTCTTTTACGGATTCCCAAAGCACTACCGGACAAAGAAGAGAACCAGATTTCACCTCTTCTTTTATGGACTCCCAAAGCACCACCACACTAGGAAGAGAATTGAATGCCACATCTTATTTAATAGCCAAAGTAAGAGCACATACTCTTATGGGATACTAGACAACCTTCTCCCCTAGAAGTAGGCCAACCACAATTACAAATAACATAAATAAGATGGGAGAAAAAAATACTTCAAGTAAGCTCCACAATATCCTTCTGAATCAAGCTTATGGACCAAACCACAAAGGATAAATCGTGTTTGGGTGATGGTAACTAAGCTAAGGCAAGGACATGAAAGGATTGTTGTGAATGATTTGAAAGTGGGGTGCTACAACTATTATTACTCAAAATGTAATGTATGCAAGTTTGTGTTGGGATGTCCCCAGACCACTACTATTTATAGAATGGAATACAAGTGGCTAGGACATATTTGGGGAGAGTCTGGAGGGTGCTAAGGGGTGGACTAGCTATTTGGACGAAACTAATGTAGGTGCAATAGCTAGTTTGATCAAAATAAATTTCTGTTCCAGAAAGTAATTCAGTCGACAAGTTTCTCAATTGGATGTGTCTCAGTCAAATAGTTTCTCGACCGAGCTTGTGCTGAATGTGTAGACGCTCCAACAATTATTTGTTTGTCTAACTTCCTGGTCAAAGTGTCACAACAACTCTTTCTCGATCAATTTTTTTTTCGACCGAACTTATTTCGGTCCACAAAGAGTTTGACCAAGATTGACTCAGTACAAAATGAAAAAATTTAATTGATTGAGTCCTTGACCGAGCAGTGCCTTGATCGACTATATTCTCGATCGACTAGGTATCGGTCCAAAAAAAATTCTATCGACCAACTGTAAAAATTGTGTGAACATTAGAAAAACTCATCAAAAGGTTTTTCTAGTGTGACCAACCTATCCAAGAAAATTGGTATTAGCATATGAAAGGTTTTTGGGATAGGTGGGGTTGGTCCATAGTTTGATTTTACACAAGTTCTAAAAACTTATACATTTGAAATACAAATAAGAACATATGAATTATTATTCAAATAATTGATGTTTCAATCTTGATTTTGCCAAGAGGTTCCTAAAACACTAGAGTAGCATGTTAAATCCACAAATAAGAAATGTTTCTCATCGTCAGAAGAGAAGATAATCTAATGTCCAATTTAGTCAACAACATGTTCTCAACAATCAACATGCATATTATACAACATCATTATTACATTATTCATATTCCAAGTTTCATAGCCAAGTATATTAGTCTAATCATGTGTACTAGATGGGATCTTACAACAAGTACACCTAAACACCTCACAAGGAATCAACTCCCAAAATATCTCTAAACCTAAAACATACGTGAAACAAGCAGATCAACACACAAGGTGTTGAGTATAGGAAAAAGTTACACATATATATATGCTTTTCATACTTTGAAAAGAATTGCATAAGTAGGTTAACAAGAAATAAACAATTTAATTACTTAGAAAAGAGAGAACCCATCTTTTAGTCAAATTACTACAATTATACCAATAATATCATGCATCATAAGGCCTTTGACCAACTTATCATCTGAAGGGTCTGTGACGGCGCTCAAGATTAAGTAACTGTATTTGTAAGGGACCACAAGGCCATCTCCAGGAGCTAACCCTTGTATCAGCTTGGTCTACCCTATCTTGACAACTCAAGTAAGACAGCCAACCTTGTGTCCTTGTTTTGAGACTACAACTAGGTGCACACATTTTGTATAATGAAGATCTAATTTATGTGTTTAAGGTATAAAATCAACAAGGCAAACCTCAGGTACAATATTGGAATACTACATTACAATATGTGAGCAAGTAACAAGCAGACATACATATTTCGAAATACTTCTTTGGCTGTTATCCCCCATTTAAGGAAGACCAAGAGGGCAATGGCCATTATCATGAATTCATGATACTGGTTTAGAAAATAACCAATAATAATTCAAAATTTTCATTGAGTAGGAAAAGAGTTCTTACAATACCATGAGAACCTCCTCAAGGGAGTTACATTATTTTGAGGAAATATAACTAAACATAAAGAAGGAAATAAACTATCTATCTAATCCTCCAGGTAACTTTAGATATTTTCATTTGGTGCCATATTCTTGAATAGTTCATGTCTTCATGTAATAGTCGATTAACCTAAAATGCTAAAAAAACAAAACACATATCAGTATATTGCTATACCGTGTACGTGGTGCAACCAAAATGAATGCATATATGTGTAACAACATATTCCCCCATAGAAAAAAAATGACATTAGATAATCGAACTTGCATTTTCTATATAACTTCCTAACCCAGGGCTACCTATCTCAATGGGTACATTCACTCCCTTACTCCATCCTTGGATTTCTCAGGGTTTGGTCCAACATTGGACTCATTTTGACTATTCCATCAGTGGACTTGGTCACATGTACATCATGTTGGCATAGTATGCCCAGAGAGCCAATCATATGATGATTGCAATGAGGCATATGATACCTGATTTGAAAATAATAAAGGTAAGTATGCCTTTTATGTTTGTCTTAGTCATGAGATAATGACACATACATGATAGATGTCTAAAGAATGATGTGACTTGATGACATATGTCTTCAGGTTAAGGACCTGAACAATGAGATCATATGTATGATAATAGTACATACATTCTTATTATGTCCCTAGTTGAATATTACCGTGGAAGCAATATAGACACCAATAATACATAAGACTAGAGTATGTGTTGATGGATGACAAAGTCTCATTAGTCATGATATATGATATCAAGTCAAGAACATAAATATATGTTAGAGAACAGTATATCAGACAGACCCACTGTGAGAGTGATACATTGATACCATGGAATGGTAGTCACAATCATTTCTCATAGTGATAGTGGTTCTTAGACCTGAAATCACTGCACTCATCACATGTCATTGGGTACACTTTGACATCATCAAACACATTCATGAAACACATGTGTTATAAAGGTGATGGTTGGATGACTTTGACACATGGGGATAGACTGTGAGTAATAGATATGAGATTTGTCCCTCCTACAAGGAGTATGATATCCAGGGCCCCTTGATAAGCGAGGTTGAGAATTGTATGGCCATACTCATCTGATTCAATATATCATATGGGAATTCACATGCATCTCAAACAGTCTACTCTAGGTCAACGAACATGGATTGAATGTTGAAGAGGATGACGTTTAATGCCTTGAGTTCAATCTAGATGTCAATGATAAAGGAGCTATACAATTAAGGTAACATTAATCACATATTGTAGGTTGAATTTGTTCTCCAACTTTATGAGTTACTTGGGTAGAAATGATGAGTTACTAGATTCCACTCATTGCTTGTGATGTCATAAGTTGTTATGAACATTCACTGCCAACGTAAATTGGAACTTGCATAGTCACACACATAGGATACCCCTGGAAGAGGAGATTGTCCATGAATGATGTTTAGATTGAGACTAAAGGTGTTTAGGTACTCAATTAAACATACAATTGACTGAGTGGACTCATAACTATCAACTTCAAGTGTTAAACTAGCTAGTTAGAGTGTCAGGTCGATTAGAGACTGCATTGGCAATGTTAGGACTATCAACCGACTGGTTCACCCTTGTAAGCCAATCGGCTGGTGTGAGCCAACTGACCGGTTCACTTGGTGAACTCGAAAGCTCACAGTCCTACCAACTGAGGAAATAAGGATTTTCCCGCTTGGAGGAAAACTTTTACGTTTCACTTGTTCAATTCGATTGGAATAAGGATTAATCTTTGCATTAATTAGAAACAATTAAGGAAAGTCAATTGTGGGAAAGTCTGGGAAGTGAAACGACCGATTCACAAGGTGAACCAATCGGTTCACACTCCCAACTAACCGGTTCACTAGTGAACCAATTGGCTCACCTTGTCAAACGACTGGTTTCATTTATGAAACGACCGGTTCACCTGCCAAATTACAAACTATTCATGGAATTTCCAGATCCTTCTACTACTAAATAGACTGGGAACCCTGACCCTATCCTCTACTATAAATAGATGGGTACTGGGGGCTTCTTAGAACACACAACTCAAAATATCAGTTGCTCTGTAAAGTTATTGTCCTCTCTGGTTTTGGTAACTGAGAGAGCCTGAGAAAGTGCTACCCGACTAGGGAGGCACAATGAGGGAAAGACAAATGTAGAAAGGCAGTCTGAGTTCGGGAGAGCAGGTTGGTGCTAGTACACCAATAGGAGGGTCATCTCCTTCCTACCAGTTCTTCTAAAATGGCAGGATTTCTAGATGGTCTGTGTGGACTATCTATAGAGGCGGGAGATGTCTGCCACTCAGGAGGACACATCAGCCGTAGTCCGTGGTGGAGGCCAGAGTCCATGGTGAAGACCAGGAGATGCATAGACACCGTCTAAGACATGGCGTTGAAGACCGCACATGGATGCGAGGTATTGTCACTGGGTAAGCCCCAGGACTAGGTATATCTCACTAAAACTATCTTTCTCAGTACATAGTCATTGATGCAATCTCCTGTTATGGGTTAATGGTCAATAATTGTTTTTACTTCCACTGCCTACTTTGAGGCCATAAAACTCAACAGTGGTATCCGAGCCACATCAACATATTGTGTTTTGGGATAAATCGATATGATAGGATTTTGGTTTTACCGTCATTTATTTATTACATACGATGTAGATATTTAAAATGACTAATGTGCATATATGTCCGACTAAATACCACATGCAACCACAAACTAATATATATATATATATATATATATATATATATATATATATATATATATATATATATATGATATGGAATATATGCAATTGATACGCGTCGCCCTAAAATAGTTTTGATGATGGATGTGTAGCATGATTATGGCCTATAAACCCTATGTGTTCTTGGTTGGCTATAGTTGTTTGCATCTCGGTTTGCATACCGAGCCTCTACCTTCTATTCCACATGTAACTTGAGATAACTCAAGATCTTTTCTTTTCTACCTTTGCTCCCCTCGAATATAACTCAAGATTTCCCAAAGATTATGTAAAAATATAATAGTTTATTTTCTGTTACATCGAAGAAGAAGACGCTTAGCACCAGACAAGCTGACCGCCTGCAGGACATAGGAGGATTGCAAAGGAGCCGGATCGATCGGCTGATGACCCAAGTGCTTGTTGGAGAACTACAAGAAATCTTGTTAATACCGGCATCTTATCCCGACACCAGGTGTTATATGCTGGTATACAATATATGCTGGTATACAATATGTTTACTAGCACATAAAATTGATGTTGGTACTACATTTAACCTATGTGTATCACCGGTCCCTGACCTAAAACTTACCTATGTAATACAAACCCTCGTCTATGTTTTCTTACGGTGCAGCGCAGCAAAAAATATTTTAAGTTGCCGCTCTCTCAAACCCTAAACTAAACATCGCGGCGGCCATACTCTTCGCCTTCCTCGTTCCCTTGTGATTCCGTTTGACTCATCCTCGCTTGCCATCTTTCTACCTCTCTTCTGGCAGTCGATGCTTCTAACGAATGATGACTAATGGATAAAGATGAATTGGATTAGGAGAATTTCCATCCCTATCAGAATGATAAGTGGCGGTACATACCGGCTCACACCATCAGATGTCGCGACTGTTAACTAGGAGAATGCAACGAACAGTATCGTTTTCAGACATTCAGCGTACTTATTTATGTATAGGAACTTACATATACATCTATGACTAGATCCTGGGCAAGAAAGAGGAATCGTACTTCCGAAGGTTTCATCTTGCAATGCCGATAGGGTTAGATCAAATATTTGAATACGGCTGCAGGTAGATATATGGTTTTCAAGTATACTTTATCAGTCATTTATTTTGGTATATTAGTACTGCGTTGTTTTAGTCTTACTATTCCATTCGACCCTCTTGTTTGGTGATGATACATACATTATCAATGCATTGTTCGTCCCTTGATTTGGTTCTAGACATTAGTCAATTTATCACAGTATAATAACACCCCACGTATTCTACTCTTAAAATTTTTCCAATCCAATCAAGACTGCCGTAGACTACTTTGTGTTGTGCAAGCTTTTTTAGCATGATATTAGCATATCGCCTTCTAGTTTAGGCGTGTTTCTTATACACCATTAAAATAATAATGTAATGAGCATTGTACATATTCGAATATGGGTACGACTTACACTCCTTGCCACAAGGAAATAGAAAAAGTAAGTGAACAAGTTATCATTAAGAGATCTATGTTCTTCGGTTGCTTATTGAAGTATATGAAATCATTTAGTTCCTCTTAATGCACACTTGCGCCAATCTATGTAAAAGAAATGCAAGTGTTATTTTTTATTGAGCTTCTTCCTTCTCATTATGCATACACTTACAACTTCCCTGACATAGATAAGGTCTGTAATGTTTGTTAGTTTATAATTTAATATTTCATCTCAACTATTATCTAATTTATGATACAATTGCAGCCAAATCACTGTTTCAGACAAGAAGTATGAACTTTAAGCCCATATGCCACTGACCCAATCAGATTAACCAGCAGGAGCATTTATAGTTGGAATGGGAAAGAATTATATAGCAGTTTGAAGATTCATAAAGGTAATTTCATCCCCATATATTATGCACTAGTATTGATGTCAGAGGTTCTCTAAGAAATGACGTACAAAGATGTCTCAAAGTGAAAGCCCCTGGTATTCCATGTTCACTTTCTTTATGTACATTTCTTTTCTAGCCATTTTTATTTCCATTATGTATATAGTTGGTGGTGATGGTGCCTACTATTAGAAGGAGTGTCATTCAGTAATCAATTACTATTGACTTTAACGATCACCCTTTTTGTGTTCTTAAAAAACAACTGCAACTGAAAATGTATTTTTCACTTGAACAACAAAATCATATGAAGACTAACAAGTTATGGGAATACAATTCATTTACAAAGAGGAAAGTACATCTTGTCATTAAACCTAAATATAGAATGTGTGGGTGATAAACCTATTTGTAAAATATTGTACACGAACTTATAACATATTTGGGTCATGAATTTAGCAAGGGTGTAATATACAATACGAATTAGTCCTAATGTCTTGAAAGTAAGTAGCAATAGGTCTTGTATGTGTAGAGAAACTACATGTCCAAAATCAAGAATTTCAAGAGATACATCAAGTTCTTGATGACTGACTTTCAAAAGGAGAGAAAATTGATAATGCTAGTAACATATTGGTATTTATAGTCCATACTTACAGACCATAAACCAATTTTATAATTTGAACCATAGAGATTCAAATATTTTTCAATTACAAAAGTATTATATCATATCATCACACAATGTTTGCCATTCTAATGCACACTTTAATAGAGTGATTTTGGATGGTTTCCAACAATTATATTTTAGAATCATTTTACAATATGTACTTTTTTACATACTTGAATCTAACTTCATAAGCTTTATAATTTCAATGAAAAATATGTATAATTTATGATTATCATTATGCAGGAAAAATCTACCAAGGGTGAAGAAAGTTGAAGCAAGAATGTGTTATTCAATATCAAAATGAATCAAGTCCCTTTTTTGTTCATTGAAACTTTCAAAGAAAGTTCATGATTTTGTAATATTAGACTTGTAACAAAACAACTTGGTGGATGTACCTATCGAAATCCTTTCAAATAATAGATATATGGTCCTTTATGTTTATCTCAAGAATCATTATGGCTCTACTCGTATAAACTTTTATTATGAGTGCTACAAGAATATATAGATTCAATGTGGATTCCAACTTTTGGGTATAACTTTAATGAAAATTGTATGTTCACCTGTGTGCTCTAAGTATTTCTTCCAACCAATTGCAAAATATGTTGACAATTATATATATACTAGCAAACAAAAAATGATAAGATAGAGTTTGCTAAGTTGATACATTGTGTTGAGCTACTCAAAACCAAAAAACTAGTAATCGAATATATATTTCCCTCCATATCTCCAAAACCACTGTTTTTTGTGGTTATAGTGTCTATACCCGCGCCTTCTTAGTGCTAGCATATAGGTCACAAGTTGGTTATTTTGGCACCAATGGTACATATACCGACGACTGTAAAATTTGTGCCAGCATTGCAAAAGTGTCAGCATAGAGGAAAAATGACTGATAGGAGCTAAGCCAACATACTTATGCCATCATCTACAAGTGCTGGGTTAGACTCAAAAAATGTTGGTAAAAAGATATGCCAACATCAGTATAGCCAACATTTCACAACTGTTGGTATAGGATATACTGACATTTTTGGGTCTATACCAGCATTTTATTGATTGTTGGTATGACCATATTGTTGTAGTGGAGGTGTCCAGACATCGGAGGCCAGACTGACCAACCAACCAGGAGGTAAGCCAATCGTGTCATAGGATGAGCCGATCAACCCAGAATGGTTCACGCACAAAGATCTTCATCAACAATATGTTGCATATGATGTAGACCTTAGATGATCATAATTCCTTATGGCTCTAAGGAATTACAATAGGATGGCCATAATCATTGCTTTTATTGATATTGCATGTTTCTCATTGTGGTTATAACATGTGTATGATACGTACTATATATGTGGTGATTGGATATGTATATGTATATAAAATCCCTCAAATGAAATATTAAAGTCTAAGATGCCTTCCATAATAGGCACACATGAAAATCTTGATCGACTAAGTGTAGGTTACGCCAAAGTGTGGTGCACAATCCATCTCGTAGAAGTGTGATGGTAGGCATGTAGGTTCTACCAAAGCAGGGTGCATGTTTATAGTGCCAGCTTTTGGGTCAGACTTAATTGGTGATTCTTAGAGAGTCTAAGCTCTAGAGGCATGCAAATGATCATGGCAGAGATTTGCGCATGTGATCTATCCAAGAGTTTTATATGATGCAATTGGCATGATGGCCTACCTAACTAGTCAAGTTGTGGGCGATCAGCCAAAGCTGACTCATAATTTGGTAAAATATGGATCTTGGCCACTAGAAGATTGTATGTTGTAATGTTATGAATTGATACATGAGGGTTATCAATTTGAAAAAAATAGTGGGAGCGATAATTAATTACATACCTACTTAATATCATCAAATTCATCAAATCACACAAATCAAAAATTGTTTTGAACAGTTGCAAAAATTCTTTTATAGAATCCAAATGACAAACACAAATACATTATCATCGCAATCAGTTCATAAATAGGATAAACTTCGAATTTGATTTAGGACATTTGAGAAGTGTTCTCAATGGTGAGTGTAAACTCTAAAGTCCTTGAAAGACCAGAGCCAGTTGAACCACTCCAAATGCGTCTAAGCCTAAAATTGGATGCTTACTTGAAGTATGCCAATGATGCCTAAGACATCAAGAACCTTATGCTAAGCTATATGAACTATGAGCTGCATAAATAGCTTGAAGCATGGACATTCTTGAGATATTTATACATCTTAAGAATCATGTAAAGCGTGAAAGGTGTAATTTCTCCAAAGTGATGTTTGAGTATAATCTGACAGATGGAGAACAAGTATAATCTCATATGCTCAATATGATTGTGCATATAGATTAAAAGTGATTTCTGATAAGTCAACAATTGACCAAACACATGATTCTACAAATCGTTGTGTGAATCATATAGCTAGTTTATCAAATGTCGAGAAACTTGGACAAACCACTGTCTGAAGTGCTTGGCAAGCATAAATGAAGAAATGACAAAACATGTGATAATGATCAACAGAGTGAAGTCCACAGACTAAAGTAAGGTAAAGAAGTGTTCTGAAGCCAAGCTTAGGTCCAAGTCTTCATCACTCAAGGTATGGAGAGGGGTAAGTAGGAAAGGGAAATAACCTCTTAATAGAGGATCTTGAGAAGATGATAGAGATAGAGATCTCTACTTTAGGACTTGAGAGGAAGTAAGATAGAAACTGTGCGGAGAAAGAGTTTCTACCATTACAATTACAATATGACATTCATGGGCATATAATAGAATTAGTGAATTGCTATTATACATCTGCCATCAATGAAATCATCATACATCTTGTATGGACAAAAGTGTATTGGACAGATGTTTAATTTTAAAGATATGATCTCTGATGGCAATGCCTATGTCTCACTAAGCATACTTGATAGTTAAAGAGACAAATGTGTGTGACACATGTAATGAATGACATGATAACTCAAACTTGAATGCCTATAGTGATATCATCTAGAGCACATAAATGGGATTGAATTTCTGGAATCCATATGATGGATATCTAGACTATTTTGGTTGTTGACATGCTAATCTCATTCATTGTGCAATATGACAAAGGTTCTTCACTATATGTAGTGGGAGGATGATTATTCTATTAAGGATTATATATATTTATGTATATAGACCTTTTAGAATAAATGCTAAAGGTATTCAATAGTACTTCAATGTATTTACTAATGACCTCAGTAGATATGATAGTTTGTGTTTAATAAAATAAAAACATGAATCTCTTAAAGTGTTCAAGAAGATCAAAATGAAGTACATAATTATCTTGGTATACATATTAAATTTTGATATGATCGATTTGGATATACTTTGAACCAAGAGTTTGAGAACCATCTGGAAGATCATGATAATATATCATGATGGACTCCATCTGAAACACAATGATAGTATATCATGAGAAGTGTATCAGAAAGAAGGAATTACACCTTGTTGAGTCAGAGTGTGATTACTAGCTAAATCTTAAAATTTCCTTTTGGGCACATGCTTTACACTGGGAATAAAGAGAATCACAAAATGTTGTGGAATCTCAAAGTTCCTTAAGTAACACACAGATTCATGGTTCTGGTAGAACACGCATAGAGCTTGAATGATATATGATATCTTATGGAAAAGAAGGTGGTGAGTTGATCATATGATGAGTTAACAGTCTACCTAGAAGCTAATGAGAGCCAGAAACTAAGATATGGCTTGAAGCCATGAAATCCAAGATGGACTCCATGTACATCAACAAAGTATGACCTTGGTTGATGTAACACCCCGATTTTCATAACACATGAGCGGAAGCTGTATTTTTTTTCCATCTGGGAGTGTCACAAACATGATAATCATTGTAATAAAAGCAAATGAAACACTTTGCATTGAGTAAAATTGATTCATACATAGTCCTTGATAAAAGAAAAACTACAACTCATCTTATATACTTGTAACGCTTGGGCCCACTACCCAAGGCTCTAGCAGGGTTTCAGGAATGACGACTGGCCCCACAGACCACCACTAGCCTTAACTGCACGCTTTTGTCCACTCACGCACAAGCCAGGATCAACTTCCCGACTGGTCACCTATGGAGTTCTTTAGAGATGGGCTCCCGAAAAAGGAGGTGCACCTTGGTGATATGGGTAGTCCAATCATTCCTTATAAGATCTTTTTATCCGAGGTCTCAAATCCTGGGATGTTACAATCTCCCCCACTTAGACTCTTGACGTCCTCGTCAAGGCTCAACTATAAGGCCTCATAATCTGACCCCATTTCAGTGTAGACCCACAATGGCCCATGGACACCCAGCTCCCGATCACGGAATACCAGCACAAGGGTGGCTACGTCAACCATGGACAGCCCTTTACTACATGCCTGGACCACACGGCTCAAGACTAGCATGCCATGCCCATGTGGGCCCCACCTACTGGAGGGGTTTTGGCTCAACTACCATTTGTAACGCTCGGGCCCACTGCCCAAGGCTCTAGCAGGGTTTCAGGAATGACGACTGGCCCCACAGACCACCACTAGCCTTAACTGCACGCTTTTGTCCACTCACGCGCAAGCCAGGATTAACTTCCCGACTGGTCACCCATCCTAGTACTACTCCAAGCTAAGCACGCTTAACTATGGAGTTCTTTAGAGATGGGCTCCCGGAAAAGGAGATGCACCTTGGTGATATGGGTAGTCCAATCATTCCTTATAAGATCTTTTTATCTGATGCCTCAAATCCTAGGAGGTTACAATACTCTAGTAACAAGACTATGCATAAAAAGAGATTTCTAAACTCTAGACCGTCTCGATAGATGGCACCTCACTAGGCAATCTTGGAAAACTCTTAGACCTTTACTTGTTCCTTTAATCCTCAACTGCTCCAAAACCTACAGACATCGCGTCCCCAACCATGCATTAGGAAAAATAACAGTCGTTAGAGTAAGTGACATGAGTATTCTAAAATATACATTGCTAAAGAACTAAAATTGGATTTTATAAACATAAAGCTAACATCAAACTCTTAGTAAAATCTATAACATATTCTGTCTTGTTACTTAATCTGAATTCTTATCTTTCTACCCTATCTTTCTCTGGAGACATGTACCCTAGTACATGGATCTCAAGACATGCACCACAGTGCATGGGTCATACTTATCTTATCTAATTCCCTCTCACCATACTTATGGACGAGATTATGGGCATACTCTAGCCAAAGGTATCATTCACTTACATTTTTTTTAATCTGATTGTGGCCACCATTATACAATAAGTCTTCCTCTGTTGACACTGAAGTATCTTCTATGGTACAACACACCTCTGTTGGCACAATGTGCCCTCTGTTGACATCTAAGTGTCCTCTATGGTGCAACACACCCTCTGTTGGCACAACATGCCCTCTAAAATGGAGTAAACACTCCTCTGAATTGGCAACATATGCCTCTAAATCGTCCCAGGACTCTCTAAATGAGGACTTATCGCATAATGTATTATGTGAAGGTGCTGAGTTAATTATCTTAAGTCTAAGCTTACTAAATTCTGAATCTGAACTTATCTAAAACTAAATACTGAGTACTGAACATGTACTGAATTCTAAATCTGAATCAGAATCAGAATCTTTTATTCTTAAGTGATAACTGAATCTACAACTGAATATGAATATGGATCTCAATTACTGCATAATTGAGATTGGGTCTAAAACCCTTATCATGTATCTTTATTCAAAATCTAGCTACTCACACAATGAGCAGTCTAAGACTGAATCTAAATCGGATGTCCTTGTTATCTTAATTTGAAACTCTGATTTATTAGAATGATCTCATTGATAATAATTATATGACAACTGAGTCTAGTGGCTTAGGAAAAAGGATCTGAATCACATATAGGAAGACTAATCATACAAAGTACCTTAAATCAAGTTTATGAAAGTAGTTTAAGTACAAAGTATCTAAGAACATGAATTCTGAGAAGATGATTTAACCTTTATAAGTTCTTATTAAATATGATCTTATCCCGAATTTTAATATATACATATGAGCCCACACCTTACAACTTAAACCTTAAAATAGCAATCTTATATAATCTTATCTTGAAACTTAATCATAACTTAATGCATCATAATTCATATTATCATCATAAGTCAATTAACAACACATTCTAATCCCAACAGTACATTTATCTTGAAAATTGGATCATGTCTTAATATGTTCAAAACTTGTATTCTCACCTTGTGCTTATCTTAAAGATATTACTCATTTTATAGAATCTAATTAACTACTCGGTTCTTAGATCTCTATATATAAGAAAACATGTTTCTAATGGAAATCTTAATACATGGCTATATCTATGTATATGATAAATCCTAACAACATACATGAACTTAAAATTTCAATACAAAGTTATCCCAAATCATTAACTAACTATGACTATATTACTTGCTTATCTTATATTGAAATCTTATTCAATAATTTAAATCATTTCTAAGGAATTGTGTCGAAACATGATTCATTATTTTACTCATGGACATGGCCCATGAATCACAAACATTATGGGCAACATATCTCTATTTGGGATTTTGGGCATAAGAATTTACATAATCATAGAACCATGAGGAAAATCTTATTCACATAGCTTAGCCTTAAAATCTTCCAACATTGAACCACATAAATCATGAAAGTCTTATTTAATGTACTTGTAAACATGATGATGTAAAATATGAATACTCATGGGCATGAACCACTTACCTCTTGAACATATGGTATCGTTAAGGAACTCTCGATTCCAAGTTCCATAACTTTAATAACTTGGATATCATCATAGTTTTATCAGTCTAAGTATATGTTCCCTCTTTTTATTTCTAAATCTTAAATCTTGTCTTCCTAACTATATGTACCAACTTAGGGTTCTTAAACATAACTTCAATCTATGATCACCATAAAATCTTGACGTTGAAATAAAATAAAACTCATACTATATAATCAATATTATCTTCATACTCAAATAAGACATAAATCGTCTTATGCACTAATATGAACATATAGATCATATAAGAAGAAAATTTCAAACATAGTCATATATACTAATCTTACTTGACTCTATAATGAAATCAATTAAATTACCATTTAGATAAATAATATCAGACTTAATTAGACATATATATCACTTATTGTCTCAAGATAATCGCCTATTATTCTTACATAATGGCCACTCAAGTCCAAAAATAAATACTAATATAATAATACAAGAAACTCCATCAAATCTCCAGAAAAGTAATCATGTGATGTAGTAAGATCATGTATTAAAACATCAGGTCATTTCATAATCAGATCATGGGTGAAATACCCAAAATACCCTTTTAGGGTTTATATCAAAAACCTCAATAAAACTTCATATAAGAGAGATCATGCTTTGAAATCATGTTAATAATATCATAATACACATTAAGTAAATTTTACATGAATTTCTAAATTCATTTGCTATTTTTAATTGAAAATACATAAAAATCATATAATTTTGAATGCACTATATTTAATAAATATTAAATATCAAAATCATAATCTGGAAGTATTTTTAAGTGATAGTACTCATCATAAGCTTTATGTAGGTATCTTGTTTGATAAAATCTAAGCTCCTGATCTCAAGATATGAATTTTAGAAGAATACCTATGTTTGGATCAATATCAGTCATTGATTTGGGATCCAAAGGGCATAGGTAGCAGCGCCCCTTTTCTTCTGTTGCTCTGCTGGTCGCGGATCCACCCAAGGATCCACCTCCTTGTTCACCCGTGAAGCTGAACAAGTGAGAACTTCCCTGTTCTACATGCGTAGGCCGCCGCCATTTCATGTTTGCCTTCGGCAAACCTTGATCTCGACGCTTAGGTCATCATAGCTTGCGGTTAGGCATCCACTACCTCCACCCGACCCCCCCTGGCTTGGGTGGAGCCTTCGATGAGAACAAGAAGGCCCAGATCATAAATTTTTAGCCTCTGCACTACTTCTTCCGCCATGGATCTCCTTCACACTTTCTCTTTCTCTCGCTCTCGGTTTCATGTGAAACCCTAGGACCGGGCTTGCTAGTCCCACATAAACTGTAATCTTTGACTTTTATAGCCCCCCATAATCGAGATCAAGGGCGAGGTCCCCCTTTTGTTGGGGCTCTGTTCAGCCCTTGTGTCCTTGGGTGTGGCTCTCTGGTCCGATACAGACGGGAGTCACCCCCTTTTTTATTTTGTTTTTCTTCTTCTTTTTGATAAAAGTTCAAACCAAAGAAATAATTAAATAGCCTAGTTCATAGCTCCAATTGATCCCAAATTTTGGTACAAACACTATATTATCATCATCTTTACATGATCTAGGATCTAGGTAGAATCTAACTGGATAGACAATCCAAAACTATCTTTTAAATAAAACTAGATAATTACTAATTTAATCACCTAGGCCACTAAATAAATAAAAAACATCTAAATTTTCTCCCTTGATCTTGTATAATAATTATCCAGCTATCAAAATCACATTGATTATTTATTATGAACATGAAATGCTAAATCCCCAAATTTGATCTCCAAGGACCCATATGTAAATCTTAATTGGCTCAATCATGATTGAATAAGGTTCTAGGGCCCCCAAACCATTCTCTGATCTCTAAAAAGGTCCATTATCTATTCTCAATTATGGAACTAAAGCATGAATCAATATTCCCTCAATGGAATATGTTATATGATACATTAGGTCAACATTACTTTACTTCCTTAATAATGAGACCTAAGTTGGTCTAGAGCTCAAACCAGCAACTCAAGTCATCATATTATACATTCATCACATTATTATTCATGGAATAATTCATTCATATTCACCTACACCCAACTACAATCAAACACATTTAAACCATTATGTGTGTATTGGTTGACCAGATGACTTATATTACAAATTTTGTGAACTTAATTACATACCTAGCCATGTTAGGTTCATTAGGTCCCTTGGTATACTTACTAGAAAACCCCTCATTAAAGGCTTACATTAGCTATTAAATTGAGGATGTTACAATTCTACCCACCTTAAAATAAATTTCATCCTCAAAATTTCTCTAGGCTACTACCCACCTCAGGGTTCTTCTTACCTCTTCATTTATTGTAAGGCACACTTATGTTCAAACTTTTGCATGAAAAGAGATATGTAATGTATTTCATAAAATAATCTTGTGAGAATAATCTATTTCCTTGGTCTATAGCTCAACTCATACTTAGTGTTTATGAAACTAAACTTATCTCTATACTTAGGGCATCTACCTCAACCTTGTCATGACTTCCTAACATTAGTTGCACATGGTTGTCTAATCTTGGGTTTTTTAGGTAACTCCTACATTTCTAGATATGTGGTGATCATGCACATACCTAGAGAGGTGGGATCCTAATATGCTACCTCTCACTAACCTACTGACACGTGTCCCATACCACATGGACCAGTAAGAAAGCATAGATGCATCAAATTCTACTGCTTATGCCATCCCTCTTAAATTCTCAATTGGCTGGCCATAACCATTGAGAATGCAGAGGCTATGTCATTAGCTAGGGTTAGGTTGAAGTCTAGACTAGGTAAACATCTATCTTTGACATCTCTATTATCTTTTAAGATAAAAACCCTTAGTCATTCTAGGTCATTGTATCTTTCTTTGGGAATCTATCCCTAAACCCTAATCTCCTATATTCATCCTAGGGTGACTATAAGAATCATGTTTTCCTAGTGGCCATTTACCAAATTGCTTTAATACCATATTGTAACACCCCAATTTTCATAACACATGTGTGGAAGCTATATATATATATATATATATATATATATATATATATATATATATATATATATATATATATATATATATATATATATATTTCATCTGGGAGTGTCACAAACGTGATAATCATTGCAATAAAAGAAAATGAAACACTTTGCATTGAGTAAAACTGATTCATACATAGTCCTTGATAAAAGAAAAACTACAACTCATCTAATATACTCTGGTAACAAGACTATACATAAAAAGAGATGTCTAAACTTTGGACCATCTCGGTAGATGGCACCCCACTAGGAAAGCTTGGAAAACTCCTAGACCTTTACTTGTTCCTTTAATCCTTAGCTGCTCCACAACCTACGGACATCGCATCCCCAACCATGCATTGGGAAAAATAACAGTTGTTAGAGTAAGTGGCATGAGTATTCTAAAATATACATGGCTAAAGAACTAAAATTGGATTTTATAAACATAAATCTAACATCAAACTATGAGTAAAATCTATAACATATTCTATCTTATTACTTAATCTGAATTCTTATCTTTCTACCTTATCTTTCTCTAGAGACATGTACCCTGGTACATGGATCTCAAGACATGCACCACAATGCATGGGTCATATTTGTCTTATCTATTTTCCTCTCACCATACTTATGGATGAGATTATGGGCATACTCTAGCCAAATGTATCTTTCACTTACAATTTTTTTTATCTGATTGTCGCCACCATTATACAATAAGTCCTCCTCTGTTGACACCGAAGTGTCTTCTATGGTGCAACACACCCTCTGTTGGCACAACGTGTCCTCTGAAATGGAGTAAACACTCCTCTGAATTGGCAACATATGCCTCTAAATCGTCCCAGGACTCTCTAAATGAGGACTTATCATATAATGTATTATGTGAAGGTGATGAGTTAATTATCTTAAGTCTAAGCTTACTAAATTCTGAATTTGAACTTATCTAAAACTAAATACTGAGTACTGAACATGTACTAAATTCTAAATATGAATCTAAATCTTTTATTCTTAAGTGATAACTGAATCTACAATTAAATATGAATATGGATCTCAATTATTGCATAATTGAGATTGGCTCTAAAACCCTTATCATGTATCTTTATTCAAAATCTGGCTACTCACTCAATGAGCAGTTTAAGACTGAATCTAAATCTGATGTCCTTGTTATCTTAATTTGAAACTTTGATTTATTAGAATGATCTCATTGATAATAATTATATGACAACTAAGTCTAGAGGCTTAGGAAAAAGGATCTGAATCACATATAGGAAGACTAAGCATACAAAGTACCTTAAGTCAAGTTTATGAAAGTAGTTTAAGTACAAAGTATCTAAGAACATGAATTCTGACAAGATTAATTAACCTTTATAAGTTCTTATTAAATATGATCTTATCGTGAAGTTTAATATATACATATGAGCCCACACCTTACAACTTAAACCTTAAAATAGCAATCTTATATAATCTTATCTTGAAACTTAATCATAACTTAATGCATCATAATTCATATTATCACCATAAGTCAATTAACAACACATTCTAATCCATCAAATGCCTTAATGGAAGGAGCTATGGTAGGTTCCGGAGGGCGTGGAGGCGGCGGCGGTAGTCGTGGGGGAGGGGTGTTTAGCGCCAGTAGGGGGCGAGACCACCTGTTACTGGAGTTGGGGATGAGTCTCCACCCGGTAGAGGGGGGACGGAGGTTCTTCTTCGGAGTATAGGGCTAAACCTGCAATATGCCAGTCGGGGTGTAGCAGAGATGGCAATAGATCTGTCTGCCGCTGCAACTATGGAGGTTGACGGGGGGTGGATTCCTTTCCGGCGCTGATCCAATCTACCCAGGGCGTTCCGATGGAGCCTCGGAAGCAGGTTTCCTACAAGGATATTGCGAGTGGAGAAGGCAGCAACGATATCCCATCCATTTTTGGCTTCGAGGACATGAACATGCAGCTATCAAAGGAGGATATCAAGATAGATGAGATCGAAGGCACCCCGTACTTTAAGATCGCGGACCAGAAGTACGATGATCTGATGAAGCCTTGGTGTTATTCAGTGATCGTCAAAGTTCTATCGAGGGATGTGGGATTCATGACTCTGCAGAAGAGGATCAAATCTATGTGGAACTCGATCGGGAACTTTAGACTGATAGATCTGGAGAATGAGTACTACCTTGTCCAACTGCTGAGACAAGATGATTATCTGAAGGCCCTGAAGGGGGGGCCGTGGCCGATGATGGGTTCTTATCTAAGCGTCTAGCCATGGGACCCGAGCTTCATACCTGCTAACGGAAACCCAAAGTTTATCATAGCATGGGTCCGCATCCCAAGGTTACCCATATTCCTGTACCAACGGCGGTTCCTGGAGGAGTTGGGAGATCGTATTGGCGAGACAATGAAGGTTGACACCAACACAGAACTGAAGAGGAGGGGGAAATTTGCTAGAATAGCAGTCAAGCTTGACACAAGCAGACCTCTGACGCTGACGATCTATGTTCAAGGGGAGAGATACGTCTTGGAGTATGAAAACCTACCTACCATTTGTCTGCACTGTGGGCGTATAGGGCACACTATAGATGACTACCATATTAGACAAGATGCGTGCAAAGCAGCTGAGCAGGCCGGACATGATGAGCTGGTTGACACTGTGATGCCACTGGGGGAGTTCTCGGAGGCAATTCACGCAAAACCTTTTCAGAGGAAGCAAAGAAGGCCTGTACAAGGAGGGACGAGCGAAACTATGGAAACCAGTAACAAGTTCCAAAACCTTGATATGGAGGAGGAAGTTGTTCTTACCCCAGAAAACCCGGAGGTTGTCACAGAGAGATTGGTGGGCATTGATTGGAGGCAAAGGAAAGAGAACACGAGGCAAGGAAAGGTGATAAGATCTGAGAAGGAAGGGATGGTTACCAGGCAAGAACGAAGGCCACTGAGGAATATCCAGAATGAGATGTCAGCGAAGAAGGACAATGTGAACCAGAAGGGGAAAGAAAACTCACATGTTGTTGTGGTGATCACAGAAGACATTACAGTGGTCATGCCTGCGGTGGAGAATACCACTTTCTGTTTTGGCTCATCCTTACCTAATGGGAAGGACAACAGTAGGAGTCACATGACTCACGGCAGCTCTGTAGGGATACACCTCAGGAATTGGAAGGTATCCAAAATGGCGGGGAGCTTTGATTGCAGCTCGAGGAAGCGGGGTAGGAAGACAATTCCAGGAGAGATAGGGGACCCTCCGGGCCAGGATACGCTGAGTGAGATAAGCTCACCTATCAACCCTACAGTGATTTAAATGATCTTTGCTGTTTGGAATGTGTAGGGCATCTGCTCGACGGATGTCCAAAACGAGGTGAGGGAGCTGAGTAGGAAGCACAAGATTGATGTCTTTGCTGTGTTGGAGCCGCGTACGAGTGGAGATAATGCCGACCGCATTGTGAGGAGGTTGGGCTACGACACCTCTCATAGAGTGGAGGCTGAGGGGTTTTTTGGGGGTATCTGGGTGATTTGGAGGCAGAATATTGGGGTTGTGGATGTGATCCTTTTACATAAACAGTTCATCCTTTGCCTGATTAACAATAAATGTTTGGTGATGTTCGTGTATGCCAGCACTAATCATGGCAAGAGAAGACTGTTGTGGAACCACCTTAAGAACATCGCTGAATCTACTAATCTTCCATGGATGGTGCTAGGGGACTTTAACACTGTTTTGGATGTCTCGGAGAAGGTTGGCAGCAACTGTATCAGTGTGAGTAGCTGTAGGGATTTCTCTAGTGCTCTGACGATCAGCGGTCTGATGGATCTGGGAGCCTCGGGTCCCCAGATGACTTTCAAATGGGGGTACTCTTCAAGAGAGACTGGATCGAGCTGTGGCGAATGTGGATTGGGTCCAAACTTTCCCTGATACCAGAGTGGAGGTCCTTGCTCGCATAAACTCTGATCACTCTCTGATCCTGGTTCGAACTGATAGGCAACCGATGCGGGGAAAGTACATTACCAAGACCAGTACATCCTAGAAGGACAGAATCTCCTTTAACAGCTTCTTCTCGGAGGCCTGGAATGAAGAGAGAGATTTCACGACTGTGGTGGAGAGCTTTATGATGAAAGCGGAGAAGTGGGATAGTACGGAGAGGAAGAAAGGAAGGGAAAGGAAGGATGCCATTACTAAATCGATCAGTAGACTTCAAGGCATCTTGAGTGAGAAGTATGATGCGAAGCTGGATGGGAAGATTCAGAATCTGAAACATGAGCTGATGGACATCCTACACACTGAAGAGGCGGAATGGCAGCAGAAGTCCAGATGTGACTGGATTAAGCTGGGAGACCTCAATACTAAATACTTCCAGGTTGTGGTCCAGTCCAACAGGCAGAGATTGAAAATCACAAAGCTGAAGAATGACGAAGGTGTTTGGGAGGAGGACCCTGATACGGTCCGGAATCTGGTGCTTTTTCATTTCAAGAGACAATTCTCCTCTGAGCTTGGTGGCCAAAGAATACGGCCTTATCCGTGTTGCTTTCCCAAGCTGCAGAAGGCGCAGTGTGATCTCTGTGCTGCTATGTCTTCGGAGGACAAGATTCGTGAAACGCTGATGAAGATGAAACCGATGAAGGCACCAGGGCCCGACGGAGTGGATGCTGGCTTCATCTAGGCTAACTGGAGAAGGATGGGGAAAGCGTTATGCAGAACCATCTTTAGTTGCTTTGCAGGTGATGCGATTCCTGGGAAGATGGTGAATTCTACCCTGGTCCTAATCCCTAAAACCAACACTCCGGATTCGTGCAACCAGCTGAGGCCGATCGCTCTCAACAATGTGAGTATTAAGTTGTTGTCCAAGATCATCGTCGAGAGGATCAAACCATACCTTCCGGATTGGATTTCACCCCTCCAAAGCAGTTTCATTCCTGGAAGGAGCATTTCTGATAATACCATCATGGTCCAAGAAGCGATTCATTCTCTGAGAACTAGAGTTTCTGGGCAAAAAGCTATGGCTATAAATCTTGATTTATAAAAGGCGTATGAAATAATGAATTGGGAATTCCTGCTTGAGACTCTCCAGTTAACTGACATCCCTGGAAGTCTGATCAAAGTGATTATGAACATCGTCACGGTGGGGGAGATCTCCATTAGCTGGAATGGCGAGTTGCTGCCTCCGTTCAAAGCCAGCAGAGGGGTCCGACAAGGTGATCCGTTGTCCCCCTACTTGTTCGTCTTGTGTCTTGATAGATTTAGTCAGGCGATTGCTAAGGAAGAAAGCGAGGGAAGATGGATACCTCTGAAGTTTACCAGGAGAGGTCCAACGATTTCACACATTTGCTTTGCTGATGATATTGTGCTTTTCTGTGAGGCCTCCATCAAACAGGCCAGAGGGGTGATGGATTGTATTAAGAAGTTTGGTGATGCCTCAGGCCAGGTCCTTGCCAAGGAGAAATCCACAGTTTTCTTCTCCAAGAACACCAACGACCTTCTTCGGAGAAGGATTAGCATAAAGATGGGGATTGTGACAACTGAGAATCTTGGGAAGCACCTGGGTGTTCCCATCCTTCACTCGAGAGCCAACAAGGTGGTGTACCTGGATGCCCTTAACTCGCTGGAGTTGAAGATGGAAGCTTGGACCAGCAGGTTCCTTTCTTTTGCGGGCAGAGTCACCCTTGCTAGATCGGTGCTCAATGCCTCTCCTTCTTATCTGATGCAAACGGTTCACCTCCCTGTTGAAGTCGGTGATCAGATGGATCAAATCATTAGAAATTTCATCTGGGGGGGTAACAAGGAGAGGAGAAAGATGAGTGGGGTGGCCTGGCGGAAGGTGGTCGCAGATATGAAGGACGGGGGCCTGAACATAAAGCCTGCTAGAATTCAAAATGAAGCTCTTCTTTCTAAGGTTGTCTGGAGATTCAAGACTGAAGGGAACATGTTGTGGAGGAAGGCCATGGCTGCAAAGTACTCTCACTTGAAAGATGAAGGAGAGGCCACGTGATCTAGACTCTAGAAGTACATCAAGAGCAATATGTCTACGTTGGATGACCTCGCAGGGAGAGTGATCATGAATGGAGAAAATACTTCAGTTTGGAAGGACCCTTGGGTTAATCATAAAGCCAGACCCTGCTTAAAAGAGGGTGTCAGTATTCCGAGAAGTTTGCTTGATCTAAAGGTGGCGTCCATGACAAATCTGGAGGGAGATTGGGACACAGAGTTCATAAAAGCCTGGTTCAATGAGGAAACCTTCAACAAAATTTTGGGAATGGTTCCGCCTTTTAAGCAAGCCAGGGAAGATGTCTGGCAGTTTATTGGGAGTAAGGATGGTCAGTTCAGTACCCCATTTATCTACAAATCTCTTCTAAAAAGGTATAGTATCAAATCGCCTGGCTATTGGGAGCATCTGTGGAAGATCCCGGTGGCTCAAAGAATTAAGAGTACCCTCTGGAGAGCCTATCATGAGAGTCTGATGACTAACAGAAACAAGAAGATACGGGGGCTCACGAACACGGACAGTTGTCCGATCTACAATGGAGCTAGTGAATCTACGATCCATCTTCTTCAAAAATGTAGGGTTAGCAAGCAGGTGTGGAAGGTGCTTCATGAACAATACAATATGAATCATATCGAGGGCGGAACGATCGGGGAATGGTTCACGAGAAACTTGAAGTGGAAGATAGACAATCATCAGGTCTGGTTTGCAGTAGCGGTCGACCAGCTTTGGAAGGCCAGGAATGATACTGTCTTCAATGACAGGACCCCTTCTGCAAATTCTATTGCTCGGAGGATTGCTAATAACGTCCAACTCAACCTCTATGCTATGAAGACCTGCACGGAAGCTCCTAAAGCTCACCAGAGAATGACATGGTCGCCCCCCGCTGAAGGAGAGATCAATATTAGTGTCGATGGTGCTTTCACCAAAAGGAAAGGAAGGGGTGTTATCAGCTACGTGGTCAGGGATCATGGAGGTAACTGGCTGGAGGGCGGCGCTCAGAGGTGCTATAAAGATAATATTCTGGAGATTGAGACTGCTGCGATACTCAAAGGCTTCCAGGTCGCGCTGGCTTACAGGATAAGGGTCACGATTGAAACCGAATGTAAATGGCTTGGATACTGACTGGAGTGCCTGCGGGTTCCCCCCCTGCTAGGTTTCGACCTGTTTGCAGGAAGATCAGCCACTTTAGGGAACTCAAACCAAACATAGAGGTGATGTTCCAGAAGAGAAAAGCTAACAGAACGGCTGACGTTCTTGCTAAGTAGTTTAACAAGCAGAACTTAGATGTTATGATCTGGAATCAATGCCCTGATCACATCGTGAATACTCTAAACGATGAGATTGGCATGATCCAGACGACTTGTAGAAACGGTGATGTTGTGCCTACAGCCTTGGGGTAGGATGAATAGAATCTCCCTGGGCCTAATTTAAAAAAAAATACATTCTAATCCCAACAGTACATTTATCTTGAAAATTGGATCATGTCTTAATATGTTCAAAACTTGTATTCTCACCTTGAACTTATCTTAAAGATATTACTCATTTTATAGAATCTGATTAACTACTCGGTTCTTGGATCTCTATATATAAGAAAACATGTTTCTAATTGAAATCTTAATACATGGCTATATCTAAGTATATGATAAATCCTAACAACATACATGAACTTAAAATCTCAATACAAAGTTATCCCAAATCATTAACTAACTGTGACTATATTACTTGCTTATCTTATATTAAAATCTTATTCAATAATTTAAATCATATCTAAGGAATTATGTCGGAACATGATTCGTTATTTTACTCATGGACATGGCCCATGAATCACAAACATTATGGGCAACATATCTCTATTTGAAATTTTGGGCATAATAATTTACATAATCATAGAACCATGAAGAAAATCTTATTCACATAGCTTAACCTTAAAATCTTCCAACATTGAACCACATAAATCATGAAAGTCTTATTTAATGTACTTGTAAACATGATGACATAAAATATGAATACTCATGGGTATGAACCACTTACCTCTTGTACAGTTGGTATCGGTAAGGAACTCTCGATTCCAAGTTCCATAACTTTAATAACCCGGATATCATCATAGTTTTATTTGTCTAAGCCTATATTCCCTCTTTTTATTTCTAAATCTCAAATCTCATCTTCCTAACTATATGTACCAACTTAGGGTTCTTAAACATAACTTTAATCTATGATCACCATAAAATCTTGGAATTGAAATAAAATAAAACTCATACTATATAATCAATATTATCTTCATACTCAAATAAGACATAAATTGTCTTATGCACTAATATGAACATATAGATCATATAAGAAGAAAATCTCAAACATAGTCATATATACTAATCTTACTTGATTATATTATGAAATCAATTAAAATACCATTTAGATAAATAATATCAGACTTAATTAGACATATATATCACTTATTGTCTCAAGATAATCCCCTATTATTCTTACATAATGGCCACTCAAGTCCAAAACTAAATACTAATATAATAATACAAGTACCTCCATCAAATCTCCAGAAAAGTAATCATGTAATGTAGTAAGATCATGTATTAAAACATCAACTCATTTCATAATCAGATCATGGGTGAAATACCCAAAATACCCTTATTAGGGTTTATATCAAAAATCTCAATAAAGCTTCATATAAGAGATATCAGGCTTTGAAATCATGTTAATAATATCATAATACACATTCAATAAAATTTGCATGAATTTCTAAATTCGTTTGCTATTTTTAATTGAAAAAACATCAAAATCATATAGTTTTGAATACACTATATTTAATAAATATTAAATATTAAAATAACAATCTGGAAGTATTTTTAAGTGATAGTACTCATCATAAGCTTTCTTTAGGTATCTTTTTTGATAAAATTTATGCTCCTGATCTCAAGATATGAATTTTAGAAGAATACCTATGTTTGGATCAATATCGGCCGTCGATTTGGGATCCAAAGGGCATAGGTAGCAGTGCCCCTTTTCTTATGTTGCTCTGCTGGTCGCGGATCCACCCAAGGATCCACCTCCTTGTTCACCCATGAAGCTGAACGAGTGAGAGTTCCCCTGTTCTACATGTGTAGGCCGCCGCCACTGCACGTTTGCCTTCGGCAAACCTTGATCTCGACACTCAAGTCATCGTAGCTTGTGGTCGGGCATCCACTACCTCCACCTGACCCTCCCCTGGCTTGGGTGGAGCTGTCGATGAGCACGAGAAGGCCCATATCAGAAATTGTTAGCCTCTATGCTACTTCCTCCACCATGGCTCTCCTTCACGATTTCTCTTTCTCTCGCTCTCAGTTTCATGCGAAACCCTAGGACCGGGCTTGCTAGTCCCACATAAACCGTAATCTACGACTTTTATAGCCCCCCATAATCGAGATCAAGGGTGAGGTCCCCCTTTCGTTGGGGCTTTTTTCAGCCCATGTTTCCTTGGGCACAACTCTCTGGTCCGATACGGACGGGATTCACCCTCTTTTTTATTTTGTTTTTCTTCTTCTATTTAATAAAAGTCCAAACCAAAAAAATAATTAAATAGCCTAGTTCATAGCTCCATTTGATCCCAAATTTTGGTACAAACACTATATTATCATCATCTTTACATGATCTAGGTTCTGGGTAGAATCTAACTGGATAGACAATCCAAAACTATCTTTTAAATAAAAACTAAATATTTACTAATTTAATCACCTAGGCCACTAAATAAGTAAAAAACATCTAAATTTTCTCCCTTGATCTTGTATAACAATTATCCAGCTATCAAAATTATATTGAGTATTTATTATGAACATGAAATGCTAAATCCCCAAATTTGAACTCCAAGGACCCATATGTGAATCTTAATTGGCTAAATCATGATTGAATAAGGTTCTAGGGCCCCCAGACCATTCCCTAATCTCTAAAAAGGTCCATTATCTATTCTCGATTATGGAACTAAAGCATGAATCAATATTCCCTCAATGGAAGATTTTATATGATACATTAGGTCAACTTTACTTTACTTCCTTAATAATGAGACCTAAGTTGGTCTCGAGCTCAAACCAGCAACTCAAGTCATCATATTATACATTCATCATATTATTGTTCATGGAATAATTCATTCATATTCATCTACACCCGACTACAATCAAACACATTTAAACCATTATGTGCGTATTGGTTGACCAGATGACTTGTATTACAAATTTTGTGAACTTAATTACATACCTAGCCATGTTAGGTTCATTAGGTCCCTTGGTATACTTACTAGAAAACCCCTCATTAAAGGCTTACATTAGCTATTAAATTGAGGATGTTACAGTTGATCCATCTGAAGGGATGAAACTCATAGGGTACTTTTGGGTCTTTCAGAAGAAGACTGACATGGAGGGTAAGTTGGTTGAAAAGAGTTTCTAACAATTTCAAGGTGTTAAACATGGTGAAATCTTTTCAGCAGTTACCATGGATAAATCCATCTGGATAATGCTTGCCATTGTAGCTTAATATGACTATGATATTTGGCATATTGATGTTAAAACCACATTCCTTAAATGGAATATTGTGCATGTTGTGTATATAACACAACCTAAAGGTTTTATAAATCCAATAATGCAAATAAAGTCTATACAGCTGCATAGATCAATCTTTGGATTGAAGAAAGAACCTCAGAGATGGATCTTCAATTTGACAAGATAGTCAAAGAGTTTGACTTGAGTTAGAATAAAGATGTAATGTGTGATTACAAGAATTTAGTGAGAGCATATATATATATATATATATATATATATATATATATATATATATATATATATATATATATTCCACATATTGATGGGGAGTAGCATCCTTATACTACAAAATCTGGCAACAAAGTACATTCTAAAGGGTTTTTAGAGAAGCTTCTTATGTGATAGGAATCAAGATCTATAGAGTTAGATCAAGAGGGCTTCTTGTCGTCAGAAAGATAACATACTTTGGCTAGATGTTGAATGAGTTTGGCATGGTGAGAGAAAACTTGTCCATGTTCCATGGAGTTAGTCCCTCAAGAGCCAAGTGTCCCAATTCTTATGAAGAATAAGGAACACATGGATAGATGCCATATGCAATTGCAATTAGATCTATCACATATGATCTCATCTCGTTATCTTGTATGTATTGGACATGACAAGAAAATATGAACTAATTATCTTGTATGTATTGGACATGACAAGAATATATGAACTCATCATCTTGTATGTATTGGACATGACAAGAAGAAATGAAATCATCATCTTGTATGACAAGAGGATATAAATATCCAGTTATCTCATATGTATTGGACATGATGAATGGATATCTATCAAATTCTAGTAAGATTTACTGGAATACCATGTAGGACATCTTTGTGTACTTATGAAGTACTAAAAGGATTAGTTCTTTAGTTATGGTAATAAGGAAGAGTTGGGTGTAAAGAGTTACACAAATGCAAGCTTCCAAAATGAAAAAATTATGTTTGACCTTGGAAAAAAAATTGTTAGTTGGAAATGTTCCAACATAAAACAATTGATTAATTCTACAATAAGAATTCGAGTACCTTAGTGTTGTGAACACTGTGAAGGATATTGTATGGATCTAGAAGTTCATATGGATGAAATTATGGGAGGTTCCGACCATTAGTGACTAAGTAGGAATATTGTGAAAACAATGGAGCTACTGGTTAGGCAAATGAATTTCAGATAGCATACTACGATGCTTCCATCTCATACAAGTTGTCGTACAACGAGGGGATGTGAAACATGCAATATACCAACTTGAAGCAAATGTTTCTTACCCTCTATAAAAGCACTTGTGAGAAATATGGACACATTAAGATCACTTGGAATATGATTCATGGGTGATTGGCTCTAAGTTCAAATGGGAGTCTATTGGTATAGTATGCCCAGAGAGCCAATCATATGATGATTGCAATGAGGCATATGATACCTGATTTGAAAATAATAAAGGTAATTATGCCTTTTATGTTTGTCTCAGTCATGATATGATGACACATACATGATAGATGTCTAAAGAATGATGTGACCCTATGACATATGTCTTCAGGTTAAGGACCTGAACAATGAGATCTTATGTATGATAAGAGTGCATACATTCTTATTATGTCCCTAGTCGGATATTACTGTGGAAGCAAAATAGACAATAGTAATACATAAGACTAGAGTGTGTGTTGATTGATGACAGAGTCTCATTAGTCATGATATATGATATCAAGTCAAGCACACAAATATATGTTAGAGAACAGTATATCAGACAGACCCACCGTGAGAGTGATACATGGATACCATGGAATGGTAGTCATAATCATCTCCCATAGTGATAGTGGTGATAGTGGTTCTTAGACCTGAAATCACTACACTCGTCACATGTCGTTGGGTACACTTTGACATCATCAAACACATTCCTAAAACACGTGTTATAAAGGTGATGGTTGGGTGACTTTGACACATGGGGATAGACTGTGAGTGATAGATATGGGATTTATCCCTCCTACAAGGAGTATGATATCCAGGGCCCCTTAATAAGTGAGACTGAGAATTGTATAGCCACACTCATGTGATTAAATATATGATATGTGAATTCACATCCATCTTAGACTGTCTTCTCTAGGTCAAGGAACATGGATTGAATGTTGAAGAGGATGGCGTTCCATGCCTCGAGTTCAATCCAGATGTCAATGACAAAGGAACTATACGATCACAGTAACACTAATCACATATTGTAGGTTGAAGTTGTTCCCCAACTTTTTGAGTTATTTGGGTAGCAATGATGAGTTACTAGATTCCTCTCATTGCTTGTGATGTTATAAGTTGTTATGAACATTCATTGCCAATGTAAATTGGAACCTCCAGGGTCACACACATATGATACCCCTGGAAGAGGAGATTGTCCATGAATGATGTTTAGATTGAGACTAAAGGTGTTTAGGTACTCAATTAAACATACAATTGACTGATTGGACTCAGAACTATCACGTTCAAGTGTTGAACTAGCTAGTTAGAGTGTCAAGTCGATTGGAGAATCCATTGGCAATGTCAGACAATTCACCCTTGTGAGCCGATCGGCTCGTGTGAGCCAACCGATCGGTTCACTTGGTGAACAGGTGGCTCACAATCCTACCAATTGTGGAAATAAGGATTTTCTCGGTTGGAGGAAAAATTTCATGTCTCACTTGTTCAATTCAATTGGAATAAGGATTAATCTTTGCATTAATTGGAAACGATTGAGGAAAGTCAATTATGGGCAAGTCTAGGAAGTGAAATGATCGGTTCACTAGGTGAGTCGATTGGTTCACACTCCCAACCAACTGGTTCACTAGTGAACTGATCGGCTCACATTGCCAAATGATCGTTTCATTTATGAAATGACCGGTTCACCGACCGTAGAACAAACTATTCATGGAATTTCTAGATCCTCCTTTTCCCAAACAGACTGGGAACCCTGACCCTGCCCTCTACTATAAATAGAGGGGTACTTGGGGCTTCTCAGAGCACACAACTCAGAACATCAGTTGCTCTACAAAATTTTTGTCCTCTCTGGTTTTGGTAACTGAGAGAGCCCAAGAAAGTGCTACCCAACTAGGGAGGCACAACGAGGGAAAGACAACTATAGAAAAGCAGTCTGAGTTCGAGAGAGCAGGTTGGTGCTAGTACACTAACAAGAGGGTCATCTCCTTCCTACAAATTCTTCTAGAATGGCAGGAGTTCTAGGTGGTCCGTGTGGACTATCTACAGAGGCGGGAGATGTTTGCCGCTCAGGAGGACACATCAGCCGTTGTCTGTGGTGGAGGCCAGAGTCTATGGTGAAGACCAGGAGCTGCACAGATACCATCCAAGACATGGTGTTGAAGACCGCACATGGATGTGAGGTATTTTCTCTAGGTAGCCCCAGGACCAGGTATATCTCACTAAAACCATTCTTCCCATTACATAGTCATTGATGCGATCTCCTATTATGGGTTATTGGCTAGTATTTTTTTTTGTTTCTGCTGCCTACTCTGAGGCCATAAAACCCAACACATCCATATTTAGGCCACTTCCTTAGTGATTCATCCTTAGTTTCTAGGGAGTACTATCCCTTCAAATACCCCTTTAGAGATTGCATAAGTGGTTTTGGGAAAGTTATTCTTATATAATGTGATACACATAGGGCCTTATGATTTTACATGGATTAAATAAACAAGCTAGCAGTTTAATTCCAATACACATGAAACACTAGAAAAAATCAAATGTCAATAAGACAATTATCCGTAATTAACCATGTACCTTTTCCTGGAGTGACTTGGATTCAATGAAATAATGAAAATCAACCAACCAAGTATTCAACTTTTAAATAAAACTTAACACCCAAGTACTTATCTTACGTCGCCAAAACCCTATTCTGGTCTGACTTGGGTCTTAGGTTAGCGTTTTGGGTTGGATTAGGATTGCATTAGGGTCAAGCTTCCTAAACCCTAATTTATAGATTAAGACTTAGGGAAACCCTAATTTTGACATTATATGAGACCAACTTCACATACTAGATCTAATCATACCCTTATATTAACTCAGATTAAACATCATTCATTAGATCAGTAAATCTACATGTGGTTCTTAATTTCATCAATTTAGCGTTATATGCATTAGTTACTAGTAAAGTATGTACCTCTATATACTTTTGAAATATGAGACAAAATCATGTGATGAAACCTATTTTGCTGAAATCTACACATTTTTCTGATCAAATTTCATATACATTTTGACTATCATCGGACTTACGCACTATTTTCTATAATTTTTGCAAGATCAATTACTTACTGACCAATGAGAGGTTGCAACATCAGTAGGATATACTTATAACTGTGTGTGACAAACCCTAATTTAAATCCTAGGGAAAGACCAATATTCCCTTTACGGTGTGACATTTATGTCATGCAGATGGGGGCACTTTGGTCTACCCCTATCGGGATTGTTCCTCATGTGCCCGCCCAACATATCGTTGGCCATGAGCTCAACCCCATGGTTAACTTGGCCACTGAGAGAATGGATGTTGTTGTTTATCACCCAGTATTCTAGACCCTATTGGTTCCAACCAGCCCAAGGATAGCAGTGGAGAGGGTCAAGAATAGGAGTAAGAATCCTAAGAATAGACGAACAAAGCCAAAGTAGAACGATAGTGATTACCTTTCAATGCATCCAACTGGGACTGGAGCAAGCTTCTGGGACGTCCACTGGTCTCTTTCCACATCTAGTCACACCCTTAGTGGTCTATAAGACGTCCTCAGTGAATCTTCACCAGATTTAGGTGTTGTGACTAAGTATTTGGTGGATGAGTCCCCCTCATTACTTCTAGTTGTATTGGACACCTTCGAGAGGATCTGACAAAGCTTATAGAAAGGAAATTTCCTAGAGGATGGTCTGTGGTGCCTGGATGCAGCATCAGAACATCAAAGAGAGGGTGGAACTCAAAGGAAGCAAGGGAAGTAGTTGACCATCAATTGGGGGATGTGCTGAGAGTGCATGGGATCAGGGGTGACTATGATACCCTATTTATAGGTTAGGGTTTAGGGTAAATGGCTCTTCCTCATAGCCCTAGATTCTAAAATTTTCCATGAATTAGGTTTTTCTTCATTTCATGATGATAATGGATGAGATAATCCTTGTTGGATTTGTTGTGATCTCCTAGTTTTATTGGGAGTGGTTTCATGTGAACCGATGGTGAGGAGAGGGAGATCGAGGAAAAGGGTTGGACTCCAGTCCCTCTGGGACTCAGATCAGAGGTTGACGATGAATTACCCATCTTGTGATCTTGATCCAAAGGTCCTGATACATGCACATTATGTGAATAAGGTCCCTATCATGTGGGTTAATCTTATTTACATCATATCAATATCTAATTATTCTAGTATTTTCTCACTTTATTCAAAATTTTAGAAAATCCTAAAGGGTTTTCGAAAAGTCCAAATACTCCCAAATTTGGAGGGTCATTTCCTAATGCCATTAACTTGTGCTAAAGTTGGTAACTTAATTCGATAGTTTAACATTCTTTTCTTACCTTCCAATTAATTACTTAATTTACTTATTTTAGGCCATATCCTAATCCTAAAACATTATTTCCCACGTTGAAGTTAAGAGTGGGGTCCATCTAAGCTTGTTGTCTTCCCATATTTTGATAATTTAGTTATTTAGGGTATTACTTTGCATTAATCATACACTTATTTGGTACCCATTAAATGTTATATATTTTTCGGATTCCTTGTACCCTCTTATTTCTTACTCATTAATAAGTCAAATGATAACTATAAAACATGTGAATTTCTTGCTTTCTTAGATAAATTACATACTCAACTCAAAACTTAGAAATTGGGAATTTTGATAATATAATCGTATTAGTAATATTATAAAAATATAAAATTTTTGGGGTTGTAACAATATCGCACTTCAAAAAAGAAAGCCATAGTCATATGATTATTAAAGACCATACTTGAGTTTAGAAATTGATAATTGATTCTTAACCATTTAGATCACAAGCCAAACCTGATGAAGAACAAGATCACACACATGCATTAAATTCTCATCACTAATCCTCGATATCTCCATTTTAGGTTTGATGTTCCCATCATTTCAATCTTATTATCTAAAAATTAAGATTACTTATTTTTTATTCCAAGTTGTTGCTATTTCTATTAATATTATAATTTTAAAACCTCTTTACATCAATCAAACCTAATGTTAGATTTGTTATAAATATTTGAATTTCATGTTACATTAGGGACCATCATATAACATGCATTAGTCACATCATTTTGATCTTATAATTCCATATATTATTTAGGATACTAAAATGATGTTAAATTGGAACTTACATGATTTATCTATTAATGGTATATTTATTGCACTTCATTTAGGAATGATAAGTCCCAAAATTAGGGTTAGATCACTCTTATCATCATATTGGACATAACCATAAAATGATATTTTTCTATTGATCATGAGGTCATTATAGGATTTTGGTTCTAATTTCATAATGTTTTGACTATTTATCTATTTTCTAGTATTAAAACATGGTTTAATGCAACTAATTACATTTTAATAGAAAAGGGCTTGACATGTTCAATAGTATACAAATCCGATCCTACAAATGTGTTATAAACATTGTTGGGGCTCTAATATGATTTTATGATAGTTCATATAATTCATATGATATTTATAACATTTAATGTAGCTAAGTCATTGTTTGTCTTGAAAACTAACAACCATGTATAAACGAGCATCATAAGGTATATCTAAGTTTCCATGTAAAACTAGACATTTCTCTAACTCCATGAATATATTTTGAGCACCTTTTAGTTAAGGGGACTATTTTAAGCAATTATCAAAGGTCAATCTATTATTTGAAGAAAAAAGAGAGATTTGATCTTGGAAAATCTTGAGGTCACTGGATCTAGAGCTTGACTGCCTAGATGTGTGGCATGTGTCCTGAAGGAAGCAACAACCCTTCCTTTGGCTCACACTGGGCTAGGTGAACTAGAATTGGACTCTATGGTCACAACTAATCAATCACAAACTCTTGCACGATGTAACATATTGAATCTTAGGTAAGTTAGTTTAACCCTTAATTTAAGTTTTTTTATCGTCTATATCCTATCTATGTCTTGATGTTTAATTTTTGGAAATAATAATGGTTTGGAATGAAATTGAACACTAATTATGTCAATGTAAGTTCATATGCATAAATATCTTAATGGATGTTTCAACGATGGACTAAAATGTAATTTCACCTCTTAAGAGGGATAATAGTAAATATTTCATTCTAGAACCTTCTAAGGTCTTTTGGAATAATAAAGAGAAAAAGAAACAAAATAGAAAAGGCTAAAGTCAATAAAATAATGCATTAAATGCTTTAATGTGATAAATAGTGGAATTATGAGTAAAATTGCCTAAAATTCATAAAAGGGAATCTTAAACAATAATTCTGAGCCCAAATTCGTTTTCTTGGCGTTAAAGTTTACTTAGGTGACAAGTGTCACAATTTTGGAAAATTAGTAATTATCTTTGCATTATTAGAATTGGAAAATATAAGTTTTCTCAAAATTATTAAATAAATTATTAAACATCATTGAAAGTGTAAATAAACCTCAAATTCGTAATCTATATGTCAAAATAAGTCTATGTGCAAATTTTCTTCTGATTTGATCAATGTTAAATATTTTATTTTATACAGGAGAGAGAAAATGATTTAAAGACCTAAAATATTAAATATAAGTTGAAAAAAATCCACTAATGTGAAAATAGTATTTCTCACATTTAGTATTACTTATAGGCCAAGTTTCATAATTTTGAAAAGTTTCTAGATGCCTCTAATAAATTAAAAGGATAAAATAAGTGATAATATCTAAATGCATTAAATAAAATAATTAAAGTATTAAAAAATAAAATAATGCCAAATTCGTGTTCCACAGGTAAAAATATATCTTTCTATGAATTTTGACTCAATTTGGAAAATATTTGATGAGAAGGTGATTTTAGGAGAGAGAAAGTGTGTAGAACCTTCAAATGATTAATTTAAAATAACAAAAAACTTCAACAAATATAAATAATGACAAAATCGTATGAAACACACTTAATATGACTTATGGATGAAGTTCCATTAAATTTGGAGAGTCCTATAGGCATTAATGCATGAAGAAAGAGAAAATAAGATTTGCTTAATTAATAAATCATAAGTTTTCAAAAGGCAAATCTAATTACATATTCAGATTCTACACCTTACAATTAGCTAACCTACCAAATTTGGGTTTATTTGGAATTTATTTGAACCCTCAAATAAGGAAAGAGAAAATATTAAATGATTGAATAATAACTATACTCCAAATTGGATTGACAACCACATGTCATCTTCCTCCTTGAGTCGGACGCATACTGTAGCACCACGAATGGTAATTTTTTGATTCACAATTTCTCATTCATTTCTCAATGAAATTGAATGATTTCTTTGCCCACATGTTGCATTTAGGATTCCACAACTTTTAATATATTACTTGAACCGTTTTGTCAAGTTTTCAGGAAACGCCCAACCTTGGACTCCAAGATTTCTCACGGCCACGTTGGTTTTGGCATGAACCCTAAGTTCACCTATATATAGGGGTACCCCGAGCTGCGTCGACCCCCGCACATTTCTCATTCCTTCTCAATTTTATTGTTCAAGCTTTTTTTGGCAGTGGGTTACCTCGTTTTCATGCATGCTTTGTGGCGGCTTTCTTGAGTGCCAAGGAGAACCAACATCCAAATAGCTTGGCTTGGTGAGTTCATTTTCTTCTACTCTTGCCTTTAGTTTCTTTATTTTCTTCTTTGGTCGCCTCCTTTGGTTTCACCCAGATTTTGGTTAGCGAGTAGCTTTGCTGCTTTGCGCCATGGTAGCCGCATATGGTTGGGGACAATATCCCTTGTCTTTTGTCACTTTTACCCCTCTCCTCACTTTCTTCTGTACTTTTCTTGATAGGGGCATTCTTGTCTTTTGCCCATGTTTCCTTTTGCTTTGAAACGAGTCAGCGTGCCGCTAACGGGGCTTTGACCGGAGACGTGGCCGCCTTCTATTGGGCCAAGTCACAGAACGATCCCTCTCTCTCTCTCTCTCGGATTGTCTATGTGGCTTTTCGATAATTTTTGATTGACCGATTTTGTAAAATTCATATCTTTTGTTGTGTTTGTCTAAAAATTTCAAATAAATACTCATTAGATTCATAAAAATGCAAGCTTTCCAATAGTTTTGGTTTGGTCACCTGAATCTTATGTTTTAAAGAGGTGATTTTAATGGATCTGATTAAATAAGATATTAACTTGTATAATCCATAACTAAATATTTAAAAGTCAAAAAATAAATTAAAATATGTTTTGAACTCAAGATGATGTAACCTAAGACAATATGTGGTTTTGGTAACCTAATTCACATATAATATAAATGCAATTTTTTGGGTTTTGAATAATAATGCACTTCTGATCCTAATTTCACATATATGATATTAGGAGCTTTGGAAACCTAGATTTGGATCTAGAAGTAATCTTGCCTTGTTAAGACTCTGTGAGAGGTATGTTGTTACCCCTATTACTTAATGACGGGAAATTCACCTATCTTTTCATTCTCTTGAATTTGGCCTACACAATATGTCTTATCTCTTGTTATCATGGTTCATGTGAACTATCTTGATTGTGATCTTGCATATTCTTTTGGATCCTACCTTGTGATATGGTACATGATGATCTTGTTGATGGTATATACCCATTGTGATGTGGAGGTTTATTGATGGTTTCATATGTTGTCCATTGTGTGATATGGCAAATCTTGTATAATGTTTGACTACACTTTTCTACTTGCCTCTACATTTACCTGCTATGTGATTCAGTAGCCCTAGAGTAGTATAATTGTATTGGTTTTGTCTCATAATAATTTGTGGCAATATTGTGATATTTTGGATGGTGGATGTGTGATTCCCCATGCCAGGGCAGGATGTGTGATTCCTGGACCATGTTATATATATGTTTGGGTGGTGGATGTGTGATTCCCCATGCCAGGGAAGGATGTGTCATTCTTGGCCCATGTCTCACTAGGTTAAAGATGTGTGATTCTTGGCCACCTTTGTCTCTTATAATATTATAATGTTATGCTTATCTCACATGCATGCAGGATTATGGTTATGCCATGTGATTATGTGGAACTACTTTATTGTTTTAATTATGAAAAGGATCATTCTTTATGATGATGATGAAGATGAATCTTATCTTTTATGCATGTGTGGGTAGTCCTTTTCTTTTGCATGGGAAGCATTTATACTTGATGTCCTTATTGTCATATATTGCTCAAGGGTTCTTTTGGTATACACATACCGACTTTTTGTTGATGTTTTCTTCTCTTCTCTTCTTTTGTGGGGTGTGCTTCCAACCCCAGGTTAGATCAAGGAGAGGTGAACTTTGACATCAACCTTGTAGCTGAGCTTTTGGGAGACTTGGAGAGGTGGTTATTTGACCCTCGGCTTGATCTTTGGCTTATATGTTTAGTTTTCCTTTTGGACACCCACGTGTGGTGAAGTGATGTACTATGTTATCAAGCTTTGTAAATTGTTCGATAATATTCTTTTCTGCTGCTACTCACTGTGTAATGATACATACATGTTGAATGAATTGGTCTCCATCCCTTTGGCAAAAAAAATTATGTGGTTTTTGGTTCAAGGGATGTTGCCTTTTTGTTTCTAGTAGGGAGTGTTTCCCCTCTGGTATCCCACTCCTTACAACATGGTATCAGAGCCTGTAGTTGTCAGTTATCTAACTATTTCAAACATGTCTCCTTAGGATATTTACATTTACCTTAGGTTTCTTATACCTAGTATCCTTGCCTTGTGTAGGAAACATTATGAATTTTGGATGATCATGTAGGGTTGATAGGTTAGAGACACGAGGACATAAAACTCAACCCTAGATGGTATGACTTCTAGCTGGATACATGAGAAACATAAAACTAAAAAACTTTCATAACTAAAAGATATGTGGGTAGTTTTAATACCTTGATGATGATTAGCTTGACTTATTAAGATGAACCCTTTAAGGGGTGGTGAATAAGTTTGCTTATGGATTTTTTTATTTCGAGGATGAAATCCCTTTAAGGGGTGGTGTGTTGTAACATACTGAATCTTACGTAAATTATTAGTTTAACCCTTAATCTAAGTTTTTCTTATCATTTATATCATGTCTATGCCTTGATGTTTAATTTGTGAAAATAATAATAGTTTGGAATGAAATTGAACACTAATTATCTCAATGTAATTTCATATGCATAAATATCTTAATGGATGTTTCAATGATGGACTAAAATGTAATTTCACCTCTGAAGAGGGATAATAGTAAATATTTCATTCTAGAACCTTCTAAGGCCTTTTGGAATAATAAAGAGAAAAAGAAACAAAATAGAAAAGGCTAAAGTCAATAAAATAATGCATTAAATGCTCTAATATGATAAATAGTGGAATTATGAGTAAAATTTCCTAAAATTCATAAAAGGGAATCTTAAACAATAATTCTAAGCCCAAATTCATTTTCTTGGGGTTAACGTTTACTTAGGTGACAAGTTTCACAATTTTGGAAAATTAATAATTATCTTTGCATTATTATAATTGGAAAATGTGAGTTTTTCTCCAAATTATTAAATAAATTATTAAACAACATTGAAAGTGTAAATAAACCTCAAATTCTTAATCTACATGTCAAAAGAAGTCTATGTGTGAATTTGCATCTAATTTGATCAATGTTAAATATTTTATTTTATACAAGAGAGAGAAAATGATTTAAAGACCTACAATATTAAATATAAGTTGAAAAAAAAACCACTAATGTGAAAATATGTTTCTCACCTTTAGTATTTCTTATAGGCGAAGTTTCATATTTTTGGAAAATTTCTAGATGCCTCTAATAAATTAAAAGGATAAAATAAGTGATAATATTTAAATGCATTATATAAAATAATAAAAGTCTTAAATAAATAAAATAATGCCATATTCGTGTTCCACAAGTTAAAATATATCTTTCTATGAATTTTGACTCAATTTGGAAAATATTTGATGAGAAGGTGATTTTAGGAGAGAGAAAGTGTGTAGAACCTTCAAATGATTAATTTAAAATAACAGAAAACTTCAAAAAATATAAATAATGGTAAATTCGTAGAAACATACTTAATATGACTTATGGATTAAGTATCATTAATTTTGGAAAGTCCTAGAGGCATTAATACATTAGGAAAGAGAAAATAATATTTGCTTAATTAATAAAAAATAAAATAAAATATGTTTTGAACTCAAGAAGATATAACCTAAAACAAGACGTGGTTTTGGTAACCTAATTCACATATAATAAAAAGGTGATTTTTAGAGTTTTGAATAATTAATGCACTTCTAACCCTAATTTCACATATATGATATTAGGTGCTTTGGAAACCTAGATTTGGATCTAGAAGTAATCTTGCCTTGTTAAGACTCTGTGAGAGGTATGTTGTTACCCCTATTACTTAATGATGGGAAATTCACCTATCTTTTCATTCTCTTGAATTTGGCCTACACAATATGTCTTATCTCTTGTTATCATGGTTCATGTGAACTATCTTGATTGTGATCTTGCATATTCTTTTGGATCCTACCTTGTGATATGGTACATGATGATCTTGTTGATGGAATATGCCCATTGTGATGTGGAGGTTTATTGATGGTTTCATATGTTGTCCATTGTGTGATATGGCAAATATTATATAATGTTTGACTATACTTTTCTACTTGCCTCTACATTTACATGCTATGTGATTTAGCAGCCCTAGAGTAGTATAATTGCATTGGTTTTGTCTCATTATAATTTTTGGCAACATTGTGATATTTTGGATGGTAGATGTGTGATTCCCCATGCCAGGGCAGGATGTGTGATTCCTAGACCATGTTATATATATATATATATGTTTGGGTGGTGGATGTGTGATTCCCCATGCCAGGGTAGGATGTGTGATTCTTGGCCCATGTCTCACTAGGTTCAAGATGTGTGATTCTTGGCCACCTTTGTCTCTTATAATATTATAGTGTTATGCTTATCTCACATGCATGCAGGATTATGGTTATGACATGTGCTTATGTGGAACTACTTTATTGTTTTAATTACGACAAGTATCATTCTTTATGATGATGATGAATCTTATCTTTTATTCCTGTGTGGGTAGTCCTTTTCTTTTGCATGGAAGAATTTATACTTGATGTCCTTATTGCCATATATTGCTCAAGTTTTCTTTTGGTATACACATACCAGCTTTTTGTTGATGTTTTCTTCTCTTCTCTTCTTTTGTGGGGTATGCTTGCAACCCCAGGTTAGATCAAGGAGAGGTCAACTTCGACATCAACCTTGTAGTTGAGCTTTTGGGAGATTTGGAGAGGTGGTTAGATGACCCTCGGCTTGATCTTTGGCTTATATGTTTAGTTTTCCTTTTGGACACCCATGTGTGGGGAAGTGATGTACTATGTTATCAAGCTTTGTAAACTATTAGATAATATTCTTTTCCTCTACTACTCACTATGTAATGATACATACATGTTGAATGAATTGGTCTCCATCCCTTTGGAAAAAATATTTATGTGGTGTTTGGTTCAAGGGATGTTGCTTTTTTGTTTCTAGTAGGGAGTGGTTCCCCTCTGGGATCCCACTCCTTACACACGATGACTCTCCCTCATCGTATGTATGTTGTCATAGGTGGCTAGTTAGTGGTCAGTAGGGTGTGGCTTGCTTTTCCTCCCAAAGGCCATAAGTGGGCGGCGGGATTCCTTGTACCCTCTTATTTCTTACTCATTAAAAAGTCAACTAATAACTATAAAACACACAAAATTCTTCCTTTCTTGGAGAAATTGCATACTTAACTCAAACCTTAGAAACTGGGAATTTTTCTAAGACAACCTTATTGATAAAATTATAAAAGCATAAAAATTTCATGGATTGTAACATCCTCTCCCCTTATAAGAATTTTGTCCTCAAAATCAATCTAGGTGTCAAAAAGGTGGAGATGTTCCTTTTCCATGTCCGTCTTTAGTTTCCATGTGGCTTCATCCTCGTTGTCATGTTTCCAAAGAACCTTAACCATATCAATATTTTTAAATTTGAGTTCATCCACCTTTTAATCCAAGATCATCACAGGTGACTTAGGGTATGATAGCCTCCCTTGGATTTCCATTGGTTCAATGCTCAACACATTGGCATGATCTTTCACATATCACTTTAGGTTAGACACATGAAACACATCATGCATCATATTATACTACAGTGGTAGGGAAAGATGACAGGTAGCCTCGCCAATCCATTCCAAAATCTCAAATGGACCCACATATCAGGGACTCAACTTTCTCCTATTCTTCGCTATAGCTTGGAGGGGTCCAATATTCAAGAAGACATGATCTCCTACAATAAAATGCAGTTATGTATGCTTTACATCCGCATAAGACTTTTGCCAATCTTAGGCCTTCTTCAGCCTTTCCTTGATCAAAGAACTTTATCAACATATAACTATAGTTCTTCCGACCTAAGCAAGGTCCTCTCATCGACTTCTTCCCAATGAAGCGGTGATCTACTCAGTCTCCCATAGAGGGTTTTGTACAATGGCATTCTGATACTAGATTGATAAGTGTTATTGTAGGATAACTCAGCTAAGGGTATATATTGCTCCCATGATGCTCCCTAGTCGAGGATGCATGATCTCAAAAGATCTTCTATGATCTGAACTGTGCATGCAGACTGGCCATCGGTCTGTGGGTGGTAGGTTGTGCTAAACAATAGCCTTGTGCCAAGCTTTTCCTAAACTTGCTTACACAACTTGGAGGTGAACTTTGGGTCATAGTCAAAGATGATTGGACTTGGTACTCCATGCAGGCAAACTATCTCCCATATATATAGTCTGACTAAATCTGATACCTTAGCTTTAACCTTAAGAGAAAGGAAATGTGTTGAATTGGTTACACAATCCAACATGACCCATATGGCTTTGTTTCCTTTCCTAATCTTTAGGAGACCTACCACAAAATCCATGGTGACCTAGTCCCAATTCCATTCTAGAATTTTGATAGATTGTAATAGTCCACTAGGTCGCTAGTGCTCATCCTTCACCATTTGACATGTGAGGCAACTAGCCACAAATGAGGTTGTATCCCACTTTGTTCCTAGACACCAGTAGAATCCCTATAGGTCTTTGAACATCTTATTCACTCAGGAGTGTATGGTTTGTTTTGATCCATGAGCTTCTTACAGAATATGAGTCTTTAAGTGTGACTCTTTGGGAACCTAAATGAGTCATTTGTACTGAATTCCTCCATCCACACCCACTGAGATATGAGTCTAGGGATTTCCTATCAAGGCCATCATCTTCTATAGATCTGGCCTGCCTAACTGACAGTCTACAAGCTCAGTTAACATGCCACAGATGATTTGGATGTTGGCCAAAGAAGATCTGATTCGTCAATGGTTGTGGAGCCTGTCTAGTAAAATCTTCAAGTCTCCTCCATTGGGTGGCCAATCCAACCACACAATAAAGTCATTTATGACTGAGGGCATCAACCATCACATTAGCCTTACCAGGATGGTAGGCTATGGTGAAGTCTTAATCCTTCAGATACTCAATCCATCTCTACTTCCATAGATTAAGGTCCTTCTGAGTCGATAGGTGATTCAAGCTCTTATGATTAGTGAAGATGTCGAAGGTGGACCCATATAAATATTGTCGCTAGATTTTCAGAGCATAGACTATGGCCCCTAACTCCAAATAATGAGTTGGATATTTCAACTTGTTAGGCTTGAGCTGTCTCAAGGCAAAGGCAATTACATGTTAGTCTTATTCTAAAATACATTCCAAACCCATCTTTGGCACATCAGTGTATATGATGAATCCATTTTTGCCTGAGGGTGGGGCCAACATGGGTTCCAAGGTGAGATTTTCCTTCAACTCATGGAATTGTGCTCCACATAGTTGGATCATATGAACTTATCATCCTTTCAAGTGAGCTTGGTGAGGGGGAGAGTCGTGTTTAAGAAATTCTTGATGAATCTACGATAGTATCTGACTGAACTGAGGAAGCTACAAAATACATATGGGGACTTTGGGGCTTGCCATTCACGAACAACTACAACTTTGGTAGGATCCATTGAGATAGTCCCTCCGGGTATACTGTGGTCGAAGAACATGACTCGTTCTATCCAAAATTCACATTTCGAGAATTTCCCATAGAACTTTTTCTCTCTCAAGATGTCAAGGAGCCTGGATAGGTGTTCACAGTGTAGATCTATGTTGTCAGAAAAGACTATTATGTCATCTATCAACACAATGACAAAGGTGTCTAGGTAAGGTTGGTATACATTATTCATGAGGTTCATAAACATGTTGCATGCATTGGATAACCCAAAAGGCATAACTAGGAACTCGTAATGACCGTAACAAGTTCAAGAAGTAGTTTTTAGAATGTATTCCATCCTAACTCACAGTTGGTGATACCTAACTGTAGATCAATCTTTGAGAATACTTGGGTAGTTATGAGTTGGTCAAACAAGTCATCTATCTAAGGTAGGGTATACTTATTCTTAATAGTATCTTGATTTGTCATTCTATAGTTGATGCACATATGATGTAATCCGTCCTTTTTCACAAAAAGAACTAGAACTCACCAAGGGGATGTGCTGGGTCATATAAATCCCTTGTCTAAGAGTTCTTGTAATTGCCTTTTGAATTTGAGAAATTTGATAGGAGCCATACGGTAAGGGGCCCTGGAAATCAAGTTCATCTTGGGAGCTAGCTCTATGGAGAATTCAACTTCTCTTTCTAGAGGTATTCCAAGTAGTTCGTCTGAGAACACATCAACATAGTTTCTAATTACCTCTATTTCCTCTAGCGGACGTGCCTTAGGTTCTGGCTTGGTTACAATGGCTAGGAAAATTAGACAACCCTTTTTTATCATGTGTTTTGCCTTTAGGATTGACACATACTGACTGGTGGTGGCGTCCTTCCTCCCTCGAATGGAGAAATGTGAATAGTTGGGTCTCTCTATTCTTATTTTATTTTCCTTGTAGTCTGTTTTGCATTATAATTGTAGAGTGAATCCATCCTATAATGACATCAAAGTCATTCATATCTAGGATGATAAAATCGGTATGGAGTTCATTATTTATATATTTAATGAGGATGGATGGTGTTTTCAAGAGGGATGAGAAGTACTCCCACTGAGGATGGTGATTTCTAAGACATACGCTAAGTCAAAATCCAAATAAATTATGGTTGTGAAATTTCAAAAAATGAAAGTATCAGTAGAACCATATTCAAATAATGCCTTGACAATATGTCCCATAATATCAAGAATTCTCACAATTTTATTCATGCTATTCAAAATATAATATGAATATCTATTATAAAGGATAAAAAACAAAATTTCTGAGATGGTTACCTTCTATGAGTTAGTTTGACCTGGTCTTTCTCATTATCAATGGTGAACACTAGTCCTGTCAGGGATCTCCAGCAGGTGGGATGGCCACTGGTTGGGTTACATCTGTTGGTTGGACTACTCCTAGTCCAAACCTTTATGGACCAGGATAGGGACAATTGGACTGAAAGTGTCCTTCTTTCTTGCAGCAATAGCACACTACTTCTCAAAATGACATTTGTCAGCATGCCTTCTCCTATAGTTGTGTCACCTCATGGTACCATCATGGTTGTGAACTTCATTGAGAGGTTTTCCTCTTCGTACATTCCTATCCTTATCATGGTTGTGACCATGTGCTTTCTAGCTATCATTCTTTGGTCTAGAGGAACCCCAGATACCCGATGGTCTTGGAAGGCAGGACACTCTTCTCCATCTTCAAGGCAAAGTCAAGGGCCTTAGTGAAGTTTGGGAGTTTACTTACCATCACATGGGGTTGCAGTTGGGGGTGCAAGCGCTCGATGAAATGTTTTACCCTTCATTCCTCAGTCAACATGTAGGTGAAGCACTCTAGAAGTCACAACTTCCGAGGATAGTCTACCATAGACATGTTGCCTTGGTAGAGGACCATGAACTACTTTTCCTTCTCCTTGTTGATAGATCTAGGAATAAATCTTGTAGTGAATATGGTGCATAAATCCTCCCAGGCCATAGAATCAACGAGCACATCTCAGTTGGTGAGGTATTTTTCCCACCATAGTATTGTAGCTCCTTCGAGAAGGTGTGAGATGAAGAGCACCTTCTAGTTGGGTGGTGCTTGTGACAAAGTGAATTTTAGCATAATTATGATTTAGTTACTCATTTACCCTCAAAGACTTGAATATCTCACTCATGATGTCTCCCATGAATTCATGACTCTATAATGACTTCCAAAATAGAAAAACTCACACTTTAAGTCAAGTTGATACACTTGTGTTCATGAAACCCTAATTTTGTTATACCCTTTAACCCTTTGATTAAATTCTTGATCATACATACTCATTTTGATTTGTAATTTTACAAACATGTTTTTGAATCTATCATGAAGCATTGGTCCAAATTTGAGGTCATTTGGAGACTCCTACGCTTTTATATGAATTATCTAATTTTACTCCCCTTTTAGCCCTAAATACCATATTTATTTCTTTTTCTGGCTTACTGGGCTTGGCCCATCTAGTCGCTTGGGCACCCTCCTAGCTTAATTGGCGCAGGAGCCCTTGAACCGGGGAATTGTACCTCCTTTTCTTAGTGAGTCGATCCAGATCGACCTCATGATCTAGGGCTCACTTGGGGGATAAACCTCGGCCCTTGGATCAAAGGCATGCAAATTCTAGCTAGATCAAATGATCAAAAACCTATGTCCTACCTCCCGCAATCAGTGGGGAAGACAACTGTGAGACTGAGTAGGTACTTGACCCCAGATCAAACATAATTTGAAAATCAAAATGGATGGAAAGATCCGCATCACAATCCCAAACTCATCTAGCCCTTCTTCCCCCTCGAATCGACCTATTTTGAGAGCATTCAAGAGGCCTCTCTCACAGCCGTCGTCATTGGTGCGGTGACCTCATGAAACCCTAAAACCCAACCCCGATCACCTATAAAAACCCCACCCCTGACTTTGTTTCAACCTCATGATCCCGAGAAGCACATTTTCCTCCACTCTCCCACCCCCTGTGAATGCTCCTCCTTTTTTCGACCATTGCTCTCCCGCGGCACAGCCTTGTCAGGCGCATGGGCAGTCGAGTAAGGGAATCTTTTCCCTGCCATTGATCTTGGCCCATGGTCAAAGGCTGAATGAGATCCAACGTCCCCAGATTAGCACACCCATCACACACATGACCCATAGAAGGTGCCTCCCAGCCACAGGATCACGGACATGGTCAACGGTTGACTGCTTGATCAACGACCAATGTATTACCCTTGATTTTTCTTTTTCTGGTATGTTCCCCCTCTCTACTCAAAAATCAATAAATTGGCTTGATCTTGTTTAAATAATATATCTTGATTATTAACTCTAAAAATTATGAATAAATAGTCGATCTTGATCAGAAAAATCTAATGAACTGATTAAAAATACTTGTGGAGCCTAAATCCCTATATATTTCATTGATGTCTCTAGATCTTAAACTCTTGCTTAATTACTTTGTCTAAATGAAACTAATTTGTGATTATACTTTGAGAACCCCAATTATTGACTCTAATGTTCATATTGAGACTCTAAAATCATACTTGACCCATTAATGATCTAGATACATATTTTTTGACTTGATTTAATATTGAATATGATGATGACATCTTAATATTATGATTGGCCTGAATCTTATGGAATATTATGATCTATTGACCTAAAACTTGATCTGTGATTTACTCGGTATACTAATCAGAATTTGATCTAATCTTGAACACCAATGATGCTAAGTATCATGATGAAGATCTAGAAACTTGAATTATGACTTGGATAATGACCATAAATTAGGGTTAACACATATGATCCTAGAAAACCTAGGTAAGTCATTCACACTCGAATATATTATACACTTGAAATAATGTTGGACATATTGACATATTGGTTGATTATAAGTGAATGACCCATCCCTAAGGTTGACATAGGAAAAGTGTAACCCTAATCTCGAATGTTAAAACTTGATATTATGAACATCATGATCTTGACCCTTGATCCAATCTTGATGATATAGGATCTGACTCGAAGGGTTGACCTATTGACTCAGATATTGATCTATACTCGAAATCCTCAGTGAAAGGTATGCTATTATACCTTCTCTTTGGCTGTAATGAAGATACTTTCTATGTATCTCTTGATTGTGTACTTGGATATATACTTGGTTGAGCTATTGTTCCCTATTGATTAGGATTTTGTATTTCTTATATTATATTTTGAGACAAATTGGAAAACATAAATGACATGCCCATTATGACTGCCCATATATTGATAATGATGATGATGATGATGTTGATAATGTTGATGATGTTGATATTGAGTGCAAGCCACCCCTCATTTGGAGGTGGACTTGTACAAAAACCTCCTATTTCCTATGGTGAGAAGGAGCTTGGTGACCTCCACATTGCGTTGAGGTAATAGAGTCACACAAAATATATAAGCATGCTTATTGATTATAGCATAATGGGAACTCATAATAAAAAGTGAATTATTTTGAAATAAACATCTTGTCGAATAAATGTTGGTTTTGCAAATTGCTCGTTACACTTTTGAAATATAATTCCTGTCAAGTACACTAAATTTTGCTATAAACCATTTTACTTGTTTTTATATAGTGTACCATGTAATTGCATGATTTTGTCTCGATTTTCTTGATTTTAGGCAATACAAATGGAACACTGACTAAGATCGCTTCCACACTCATACAATATGATGACAAGGGTATATTGGAAAAATCTCCATATTGGGTTAGTTTGTTCATATAAATATCCATTTTTGAGTTATTATTTTTTATTGTATATGCCAGTGTGCTAGATTCTATCAGGCCACTTAGGGATGGGCGCTTCAATCCCTTTACTATTGTCTGGGCATTGAGATTGAGATTGGGGTAAAAATGGTTTCATGACAGTTGGTATCAGAGCTTACACACTCCCATATACTTTAAGTAAATAATTTCTCAAGTCTCTTACACCCAAGAAACCCTGATGTCCATAATGGTGAAAATTGAGGTGTCTAGGCTCGGGGTCCTGACATAATTTCTGCTATTTGTTTTCACAGTGGCTGAGATCCCCCACTCTACTTGGCCTTAATTGATCCAGAACTGGACCTAAAGGTTCTCTTGTGAAACCCTAGAGAGTCTTCTGGGATCTCATATCTTCTTTAAGGACTATACTAAGCCACCCATGTAGATGAAGATTAGGTAGTCTTCTCATCTCCTCATGTGGTCTTTCTCATGACCTCTCACCACATGATTTCTTGATTATGGGTAGCTTATATGGGAAAAATGAATATCACTAGAAAATTTTGAAAGTTGATACCATGATCTGACCTTAATTTGAAAACTCAATTTTGATCAATGAAACTTGAATACTCATGTATGACCCCTAATATCACACAAAATCAAGTTAGCTAATACTTGAGTATATGCTTCCTATGTTTGAGTATATGCTTCCTATGTTTGAGGGATATGATATGGCGAAATAAGGATGACTTATACCTTATACCTCATTGTTGATGAGGTCTCTATTTGATTAATATCCATGTTGCACTATTTTTTATTAAACCTCAAACATAGTTGAGCAAACTTTTTCCCTATTTGATACACATCATGATTATGCCATCAAATTATTAGTCTTAATGACTCACAAAAATCATGATGTAAGACTATAATGCAACAAGCAGTTTTTCCTATTGACTATTCATGCCTTTTGCAATCTCGATTTTGATATGATGATTATGGGCCTAAATTTTTCACTATTATGCTCTAATTCCTTGAATGCCAAATTCAAATCCTCAATTTCCAAATTATATCACTACCTTGATCATGAAAGGAAAGGAATGCAAATATCAATTTGAGTTTGTAAAATCTTGACATTATTGCCCTATGAATTTTTATCTCATGATCTCATGGAATATGATTTGTTCATTTCTACTCTCCCTATTTGAATAAGCTCAGTGGATAATGACTAATACAAATAATGTGCTAGATTAGGGTGGTAGTTGACTCATGACTCCCCTAACCTAGGTCACATCCCTATTATGACTACCTCTAGATTTTCACTTTCTTTATTAATTAGAGTTTTGAAAGGTATTCCCTTTCACCCTATTTGGATCGGTTGACCTATGTTTAATAGGCTAAACCCATGGTTGATACTCAATCTTGATTATTTTTTTAATAATGACTTTGATATATGACAATGTTTACTATAGCTTGTGATTGAATTTCTATATAAACCTAGGTCTAGATCATTCATCAACCTTGGATACCATGATAATAAAATCTTCATATGTTGCTTAAATATTTATTGAATATTGTTGATCGAAATTGAATATAGATGAATGATCTCCACTAAGGTCTAAATAGGAATCAAAACCCTAGCTTTAGAATATTTCTACATATGATCTTGATGTCTAAACTTCAACTCTTGATATTGATTAATAGAAGCGTGATTCACGATTATCAACCTCAATAATGATACAAATCCTATGATCACACTGTTTGGACATTGAGATATATGACTAATGACTTCAAAATCCCAAAACTTGAAATTTTTGAAATAATGACTATATTAACTCTCTCGATATATGACTTAGGGTTTAGCTCTCATTAGGACTAGGGTGGGACCTTCCCATTGATTTTGAGCTTAAAATAATGATATTGAGAGTATGATGTTGTCTCAAAATGTTGAAATATGAAATCTCAAATCATGGATGTATAACCCCACCTAGGCCAATGTAGAAGCTAGGACCCTAAGATTTTGGGATTGAAAGTCACCTTGTACACTCGATTCAAGAACTGTATTTGTTTGACCTAAAATATGATCTCTCCAAATTTGGCATCAATAGGATGCTCTCCATATTTGTTACTCATATGATGAATTTGAACAATATATGCATACTCAATTGATTGATGATGAAATGGTGTTAGTACCAAGTTGATTATGATATGAAACATGGAAACCAATTATGATGATTGTAATACTTGAATTTTGAGGACATAATTTTGATTATATAGTTGAGGATACTCCAGTATTTGATGATATGATATGGATTTTGGATAATCCCAATTTTGATAAATAATTTTTGAATTTTGGGGACAAAATTCCTTTTTAAGGAGGGAAGGATGTATCAAAGTGAATTTTAGCATAATTATGATTTAGTTACTTGTTTACCCTCAAAGACTTGAATATCTCACTCATGATGTCTCTCATGAATTCATGACTCTATACTGACTTCCAAAATAGAAAAACTCACACTTTAAGTCATGTTGATACCCTTGTTCTCATGAAACCCTAGTTTTGTTATACCCTTTAACCCTTTGATTAAATTATTGATCATACATACTCATTTTGATTTGAAATTTTACAAAAATGTTGTAGACTATATCATGAAGCATTGGTCCAAATCTGAGGTAATTTGGACACTCCTACAATTTTATAGGAATTATCTAATTTTACTCCCCTTTTAGCCCTAAATACCATATTTATATCTTTTTCTGGCTTACTGGGCTCGGTCCATCTAGCCGCTTGGGCACCCTCCTGGCTTAATTGGCACAAGAGCCCTTGAGCTGGGGAATTGCCCCTCCTTTTCTCAGTGAGCCGGTCTGGACCGACCTCACGATCCAAGGCTCGCTTGGGGGACGAACCCCGGCCCTTGGATCAGAGGCACACGGATCCCAGCTAGATCAAACGATCGAAAACCTATCTCCTACCTCCCGCAATTAGCGGGGAAGCAACTGTGAGATTGAGCGGGCACTTGACCCCAAATCAAACATAATTTGAAAATCAAAATGGATGGAAAGATACGCCTCGCAATCCCGCACTCATCCAACCCTTTCCCCCCTCGAATCGACCTATTTCGAGAGCATTCAAGAGGCCTCTCTCATAGCCGCCTCCATGGGTGCGGTGACCTAATGAAACCCTAAAACCCAACCCCGATCACCTATAAAAACCCCACCCCTGACTTTGTTTCAACCTTGTGATCCCGAGCGGAACATTTTCCTCCACTCTCCCACCCCCTATGCATGCTCCTCCTTTTTCTGGCCACTGCTCCGCCATGACGCTGCCTTTCCAGGCACATAGGGCAATCGAGCAAGGGAAACTCTTCCCTGCCATTGATCTTGGCCCATGATCAAATTCTGAATGAGATCCAACGGCCTTGGATCAGCACGCCCATCACACATGTGACCCAGAGAAGGCGCCTACCAGCCACAGGATCACATACTTGGTCAGTGGTTGACTGGCTGCTCAACGGCCAATGTATTACCCTCGATTTTCCTTTTTCTGGTGTTTTGCCCCTCTCTACTAAAAAATCAATAAATTGGCTTGATCTTGTTTAAATAATATCTCTTGATTCTTAACTTCAAAAATTATGAATAAATAGTCAATCTTGATCAGAAAAATCCAATGAACTGATTAAAAATACTTGTGGATCCTAAATCCTTATATGTTTCACTAATGTCTCTAGATCTTAAACTCTTACGTAATTACTTTGTCTAAATGACTCTAATTTGTGATTAGACTTTGAGAACCCCAATTATTGACTCTAATGTTCATATTGAGACTCTAAAATCATACTTGACCCATTAATGATCTAGGTATATATTTTTTTACTTGATTTCATCTTGAATATGACGATGACATCTTAATAGTATGATTGGCCTAAATCTTGTGGAATATTATGATCTATTGACCTAAAACTTGATCTGTGATTTACTCATTATACTAATCAAAACTTGATCTAATCTTGAACACCAATGATGCTAAGTATCATAATGAAGATATAGAAACTTGAATTATGACTTGGATAATGACCATAAATTAGGGTTAACACATATGATCCTAGAAAACCTAGGTAAGTCATTCACACTCGAATATAATGTACACTTGAAATAATGTTGGACATATTGACATATTGGTTGATTATAAGTGAATGAACCAGCCCTAAAGTTGACATAGGAAAGGTGTAACCCTAATCTCGAATGTTAAAACATGATATTATGAACATCATGATCTTGACCCTTGACCCAATCTTGATGATTTAGGATCTGACTCGAAGGGTTGACCTATTGACTCAAATATTGATCTATACTCGAAATCCTCAGTGAAAGGTATGCTATTATACCTTCTCTTTAGTTGTAATGAAGATACTTTTTATGTATCTCTTAATTGTGTACTTGGCTATATACTTGGTTGAGCTATTATTCCCTATTGATTAGTATTCCGTATTTCTTATATTATATTTTGAGACAAACTAGAAAACATAAATAACATGCCCATTATGACTGCATGTATATTGATAATGATGTTGATGTTGATGTTGATAATGTTGATATTGAGTGCAAGCCACCCCTCATTTGGAGATGGACTTGTACATTGACCTCCTATCTTCTATGGTGAGAAGGAGCCTGGTGACCTCCCCATCTCTTTGGGGTAATAGAGTCACACAAAATATATAAGCATGCTTATTGATTACAGCATAATGGGAACTCATAATAAGAAGTGAATTGTTTTGAAATAAACATCTTGTCGAATAAATGTTGGTTTTGCAAATTGCTCATTATACTTTTGAAGTATAAGTCATGCCAAGTACACTAAATTTTTCTATAAACCATGTTACTTGTTTTTATATAGCGTATCGTGTAATTTCATGATTGTGTCTCAATTTTCTTGATTTTAGGCAATACAAATGGAACACTAACTAAGATCGCTTCCGCACTCATACACTCTGATGACAAGGGTATATTGGAATAATCTCCATATTAGGTTAGTTTGTTCATTTAAATATCTAGTTTTTGAGTTATTATTTCTTATTGTATATTCCAGTGGGCTAGATCCTATCGGGCCACTCAGGGATGGGTGCTTCAATCCCTTTACCACTGTCTAGGTAGGGAGATTGGGATTGGGGTAAAAATGATTCCGTGATAGTAATTCTAGAATACAAAAACCATTCTCCATAGCTAGGAGCCAGGAATTTGCTTTGTCAATGACTTTGGTCTTGTCCTCTCCCCCAAACTTCTCTATGTTCATCTTGATTAAGTCGAGGATGTTGGGTCTATGTCCGGGAATCATAGTAGGAGGTTCACCATCCTCGCCTCCAGTGACATGTCTAAGGGCTAGGGCATTAATGGCATGAGCAAGTATCTTCTGTTGCTCTAGCCACAACATCTCAGGGGTCTTGATCATGATGTGCTTGACTAATATGTCAGGGCCCTCTATAGAGTTAGGGACGTCCTCAGTCTTTAGTTCATTTTCGGCCATCATCTCATCTTTTGATTTAGGTCCATCCTTGTGGTTTGGTCACCCAAAGGAGTTGGGAACACCCTCAGGGATGTAGCCTCCTTCAACAAGGGATGCTTCTTCTCTCTTCCACTTTTGTGAGGATTTGACTTAGACGACTCTCCTCTTCTTTTCTGGAGAGATCTTCTTCTCACGGGGTGTCTCCTTCTCCTAGTTGTACCCGGGGGTGTCATCATCTATCACACTAGTCTTAACATGGGGCATGTTGCGACACATATAGATTCTATTTTAATATCCTATACTAATGCATATAAATCACCATTATAATTTAATTATGTGATGTTTATGTGCATTCATTATTTGGCAAGGGATACCTTAATCCTTACCATCCTAACCCTACTTCTTAGAAGTAGGAGAAGTAGGGGGAGAGACTAAGAGTCCTTAGGGTTTATGGTAAGGATAACATAGATGAGAGAGGGACTATCATGAGGAGAGAAAGTCTTATAAGTAATTTATTTCGATAAAAAGCCCTGAGCTTTGTCTAGGCATAATTCACGGTGGTCCGCAAGTCCTCATAAATAGATTAGCAGGGCATAGGAAGTTTTTTCCAGTGCATGGCTCATGATCCTTTCTAGACACCATTTCCCTTGAATAATGTCCTAATAATTCCCTTTGCTTCTAAGGAGTTCTCTAAAATTACCAATCATTAAATGTTAAATGGCAAACCATTCTCTGATACCAAATGTAATGACCCCCTCCCCCTATTAAAGGTGGACTGAGAGGGCAAGGGCCATTATCAATGCATCAAGATATTAGTTTAGCAAATAACTAATGATAATTCAAAATTTTCATTAAATAGGAAACGATTTCATAAAACATCATGAGAACATCCTCAAAGGAGTTACATTATTATGAGGATATATAACCAAACATAAAAAAAGGAAATAAACTATCTATGTAATCATTTAGGTAACTTTAGATCTTTCATTTGGTTCCATCTTCTGGAATAGTCCATGTCTTCATGTAATTGCTAATTAACCTAAAATACCAACAAACAAAACGCGGATCAACATATTGCTATATTGTGTACGTGGTGCACCAAAATGAATGCATATAGGTGTAACAACATATTCATCCATAGCAGAAAATAACATTAGATAATAGAAATTGCATTCTATGTATAACTTCCCAACCCAGGGCTGCCTATCTCAATGAGTACATTCACCCCCTTACTTCATCATTGGTTTTCTTTGGGTTTGTTCCAACATTGGACTCATGGTGACTACTCCATCATTGGACTTGGTCACATGTACATCTATATTTAGGCACTTCCTCAGTGACTCGTCTTTAGTTTCCTGGGAATACTATCCCTTCAACTACCCCTTTAGAGATCACACAAGTGGGTTTCAAGAAAGTTTTTCTTACGTAATGTGAGGGGTTCTGATGTTGCTCACTATTTTCCAAAAGTCTTGCCTTTATATGAACAAAGTGGACCATTTATTATTCAATGTTAAGTGTTCTGTCTCTAGAAGAGAGTTATGGAATGCCTACATGTCAATAAGTCTAGAGTTTGCTTGAGGAACTTGGATCTGGTCCAAGTGCTTGCCCAGAAAAATTTATGTGATGACCCGATAACAAATCAAGCCATCACCAGTAACTAATTGCAGAATAACCATAAGCAGTAGATTAACAAAAATCACTAAGAATTAAAACCATTTTGCAAGGAGATCCAATACCAGGAAACTCTCACTGAGAGATCCAAAACTTATATATATCATGATTCACATTGTACATACATTGTCTCATCTTATCTCGAGGACAACATATAATAGTTTCTTTGTCAAAACATACACTGAAGCAACATAAAACCTCAAAGCATACAAGCCAAAATATGAGATCATTCATGAAACCATTATGTACTGACTCCAAAGACCTGAGAGTACATCGACAACACATATGGCTTCCATCTATAAGACACAACAGACAATACACTCAACCTAAGTTGTTACTACTATCCCAATTGTTGTTTTCCCTCTGTAGAAAGGTCTCTACCTCCTCATGCATGTCCACCTAAAAATTATGGATCCCACGGGGTGAGACAATTGTCCCAGCAAGATATTTAACTCTCCACCGACAATATTATTATCACAAGTAAACAATATAAAACTGAGCAAAGGATCTTTTATATTAACAAGCATGATTAATCACTTGTTATGAGCAGAACAGCGTAATCTCTTCTCTTAAAATAATGCATCTATCTATGGTAGAGCTATAAATCATCTATTCACTTTACAAGGAATATAAAGAAACATGAATAACATATATCCAACAAGGATGTATAAAAGGAGTGTACATCAACCAATGTCTTCCGTATTCGATCCTTAAGCAAATACGCTACACGAATGATTTCATATTACAATCACACTTATGCCCTGAGGAGATGAAGTATATTGTTCATGCTCCAACCGACCACTAGTAAGTCAAAATTAGTACCATACAAGGTCAATGGCAGAGCTGGCTGTCAAGACCTCACATGTCTCAGTCAGTACGAGACCACTTAGCAGGACATCTCATGTCAGCTGCTGGCAGGACATCTCATGTCATCTACAAATAGCATGCTGGGGTATAGCGGCATCTTCTCTATAGAGTTACAGCCGTAGCATGTACTCTCTTTGGGATAAGACCATAGAGATTTCCCAGATTATAAGGATAAGGAAGATTAAACATCAATTCCTCACCTGGTCAGGAGATTTTATACTTCAATCCTGTTACCATTTAGAATGAAGAAGGATTTTACACGTCAATTCCTCATTTTATCAGTAGATTCACATCATCTCATGATAAATAAGGAAGGTGTGACATCAATTCTTCATTGGGATGTATAGATATACTTCGTCCTTCACCCCCACATATTCAAAAATATGCTCTCCGAGTTAAACTCGTTTCACCATCAAGAATTTCTTACACTAAATGGATCTATGGTCAGGGCAACTACATGATGAGATTTCACTTAATTAATCAGGTACATTATAATATCTTTTAGCATCAACCAAGTTTCAAACATGAATAATAAAAAATGCTATAAAGAAAGGTTTAGTACTTTTAAGATCTTTGAAACACTTTGAACGCATAACACTCGGGATATCAATCCCTTATCACACTACTAGGAATTCTCATCCTTTCACATCATCATCATCATCATGATTACTAGATCTAAGTATTCAAACCCTTAGATCATCACTGAGCATTATTACCTCTGTAACAAGTAACTATTACCTCTAGGTCCTCAGACCATGGTATTTAACACATTTGTTGTACAAGTATTTCACATAGCTCTCATGGTATAATAATTATCTTGTCACCTCTCACTAGGCAACAACTATCTTTTAAGATATCATATTGTATAATCATTCTACTTGTTGTACAAATATTTAACATGGTTCACAAGTATCATTTAAATCTGTACATCATAGCTCATACCTGGCTATGTTCATCATCTCATGATTCTTGAATAGCTTGCACTTCATGATAATAACTTTAATAGTATATTACATTATTATGCAATTCAAGAGAAATAGGATTTCAAATTCACATCATAACTATTTTAACGAAATAGGATTTCAAATTCACATCATAACTATGTGATATAAGAGAATACAACCTTCCCATTATTAGGGTTAGGATTTCTCAATCTAACCAACTAGGGTTGTAAGTGCATACCATCACCCTTCATTAGGGTTAGGTTTTCCCTTATTAACAAATTAAGGATTCAAGATCCACTCATCTTAGGAGTATTAATGCATGCTTATTAACATGTTTATCACACATGTAAAAGTTTCACTCTCTTATCCTCATTAGGATGTTAATTGCCTCATACTTTTACTAAGTTGGCTCAATTCTCCTCTTAAGGTACATTAATTCATCATTATCAAATTGGATTAAACTCATACTCTTTTATTATTGCATTTAACATAACACTCAATATATATCACTTAGTCAAATTCATTGGATTAAAGCATACCTACCATAGCGGGCATCATGGTGTATATATGCTATCACATTGTATTTGAGATACCACCTTCACATCCTATCGTGTATCCATATTGGTCATATGGTAAAATCCACATCATCATATCATGTTTAGTGTGTATCCCTTAACACCATATCGTGTATCCATCTTGGGTTAGCTATCACTTGGTTCTTATCATCTCATGTTATGCTCATATCGTGTATGAGATAAATGCTTAACCTCATATTGGGCATATGGGTGTATTTAGTTCCATATCGTGCACAAGGTGTGCAAGATATTGTGCATGGGGTATGTGCTTCATGGTGGTATCATTTAAGTGGTATATACACAATACCATATTGGTTTCCCATGTTGGATTATCATATTGGGTCTCCATGTTGGGTAACATATTGGGATACCATGTTAGGTAGACCCTTAGTCTCATAACCTTTTATACCTTCGAGGATCAGTTCTATCATATAGTTACATGACAAGCTAGGTATCTAGTTGAATTCTTTTAAAACAATTCATTACACAAAGGATAGGGTATATCGGGTTTCAAACTATCATCTAGGGTTTTCCACCATATCAGGTAGAGTGTACCATATCGTGCATGAGGTATGAATTTGACCTCATATCATTCACAAGTAGGTGCTACTCCTATCGTTCATTAGATATCAATCATATTGTTCATTTGGTATCACTGACCACTATATTAGGTTACCCATCATCTTGGGTTTCATATCACCATCTAGGGTTTCAACCCATATCGGGTTAGGATATAAACCTAACACCATATCGTGCATAAGGTGAATATATGAACCTATATCGTGCTCATAGTATATATATGTGTTTTACTTAAATCACCCATGATGTATACTGTTGGTTATTTACACTAACGAGTTTCAATCATAAGAATGATCTTTTACCCAACTAGCTATATCCTGCAAGTATACGAGAGTAGTTGTAGTCGAGGTCAAACACAAGGAGCGTTGTTTAGTTAGGCACAAGAGCTATGATTTTCAATAATCTAGATTGTTGTACATAAGATGATTGGATTAGAACAACTAAATTATAGATTTAAAACAAAACAGTAAATTATCACTTAAGAAAGGTTAAGATTCAGATTTGGAAGGATCTTAGACTTGGGATTTCACTATCACATCATAGCTTATATTAAAATATGAATTTAAACATGTTAATTAGCTTGCAAAGGATATTTGTAGTCATCACTCACCTCCTGGTGAAGTGATGACGATTTTAACTCCATACATCACTCTAGTGTATGTATTTCATTTCAAATCACAAACCTTGCTCCTCAACATAATCCCAGCCACTCTCGTGGTCAAGGGCAAGTTGCCAAAAGAGTAACTCCATACTCTCAAACACATCTTATCAGATTATGAAAGAAAGCATAAAACATGCAAGTATGATGGCCAATCACACAAACAAGCATTTCAGATCTGAAACAACTCTTGGAACATGCAAGAAACTAACATTTAGTATGAAATTCATATGTTCATACAAGCTATGACATGGGAGTTACTCTCCCATGTCCAAGATTCAGATTCTACTCGTCCATGATCATGTATTACAGAAATGCTACAGAATTTTCAGAGTTTAACATGGTTTAGAGAAGGAAATCTAGGAGAATTGAAAGTGTAACCCAAGAGAAGTATAATTCCGTCTTGGGGATGAAATTCCACTCCTAAAGCTGCTCCAAAACGGACTGGCTCCTCTCCCGAGAAGCTGCACGAAGTTGGGGAAGCTTGGCTGCACCTTGGAGAAGACAATGGAGAAGAAGAGAAGAAGAAATGGACTCCTTTCCCAAGAAACCACCCTTGATCTCCTCAAAATCACCCTCCTCTACTCTAGGCTTGCTCTGGGATGAGGGAACGTTCATAAATGACTGGGCATAACTTCCCATTAAGTTCCCACTTCATTTTAAACAAAAACTCATATTTTACAAAATGCTGAAACTGCCAGGTGCACGGCGTGCACTTTGGAAATGCACGTCGTGCAACTTTCCAGAAACTTTTGGCTCCCAGGTGCACGCCGTGCAACTTTTCAGAAACTTTTATCTGCCTGAAATTCCCAGGTACACGGCGTGCACTTTTGGTGCACGGCGTGCACCTCGCTGTTCTGGGTTGTTGTGTATTTTGCTCATAACTTTCAGTGTGTAGGTCCGATTTACATGCCGTAAAAAAGTGGTATTTGCACAATTTCGAACCCCAAAACATGTAGATACTTGAGGAGTGATCCAATAAGAGATAATATGATATATTCCTCATCATTTCATTGCAAAATATAGTACCTACAATCCAAACCATGAGACAAGTAAGAATAGCTAAAAAAATAGAATCCAGCATGAATGAGAGTGATAATTGAGTCAAAACAACATGGATATGCAACCAAACATGATCCAAAAGATGATATGATTTGTGCACATAAAATCCCCCTAAGCTTAAATCGTTTCTTGTCCTCGAGAAAAAAGAGCATAGAAACATAAATGAAGAATTGTCAAGTTCATGAATAGATCAAATGAAATGAAAGATGTGTATAAGACCAAACCAACCATGATCAACATGTTTATACTCATAGCCATCAATTCAACTTAAACACCCAAGAAAGAGATTTCTAGTTTAGCAGGGGTGGCACAATTAAATGAATCAATCAATTAAACAACACTAAGTAGAATTTGTATGACCAAGCCAAACAATTAGTGGATGTGCAACTCAAACTCTCAACTATTAAGGATACAAATGATGAAATCTTAGTTAAAATTGACAATTTTAGTTGTACTCTCCTTCTTTCCCAAAAATGATATGATTATGGATTATGGGTTCCGACACTCGGCTGCTAATGTAGGCTTATGCACACGTGGAATGTCGGCTGGGGTATTTTACCATCTTTTAAGACATACCACCTAACCATTGTGGCCAGATCGGACTTACACTAGGCTAGCATGATATGTGGGCGGTTTAGCCATCTTTTATGGGGTATAAAGATGAGATAAGCCAAAAGAAATTTTAAATTTTTTTCCAAAAGTTAGGAGAGTCAACTAAATTGCAACATTAGCTAGATTTCATTCATTTGTTTTGAAAAATTTTCATAGAAAGAGTGGTTGAAAATGCACTAAGAGCTTGGCAAGGGCATCTCGTATTCCAAATGATGTTGTAAAGTTGATTTACTCATAAAAATTGAAACCATTACATGTTTTAAGCAATCAAGGATGTGAAAGATGAATGTTCAAGTTAGAAGCATAAACCATAGTTAAGCACATGTTGATGGCCAAAAGTTTTCATTTGATTAATGCATGTCTTTTACAATTTCTCCAAATGATATTTCTCATCAAAAGAGGACAATCGGTTAAGCATAGGAGTTCTATCCACATATAAAAGATAAACCTCATATCATACTAGATTTTCCACCAGAAGAGGAGAACTGAAAACAATGACTGAAATGTGAACACAAAACAAAAGTAAAAGATAAGAAGCAAATAACATGAAAGGGAAAAGATAAAAGAACTAGGTTACCATCCGGTTGCTCCCCCCTAAGCTTGAAATCTACAGTGTCCTCACTGCATAAATCAAACTAAAAAGGTTGCAACCAGGTACCTCATCATGGTGGAAACATCAAAGTCCATGGAGGACCGGTGCTTTGATTTGCAGCTGGAAATTGTTGTGCTAAAGATTTATGCCTCCTTGCAAATATGTCCTTGATTTGGGGCAAGCGAAAGCACCTATGAGCTGCAACAAGAATAGTCTTTTGTATGCCAATACTATTTGTCTTTTCATTCTTCTTTGAAGCATCATCAAAATATGAGTTGGGAAGAGTGTTCTCATTATAAAGAAATTTGTTATCTAGAGTGTGAGGAGGAAGGACATGTGGCTTGCTTGAAGAATCAACATGTAGAGCATGTGTTGTAGCTTTCTCCCCTTTAGTTGAAACTTCATAATCGTCATGGGTATCAACATCATCATACTTTTAATACCTCTATAACAACTCCATTCTTCAATGTCACCGGCCTGAAGTATGTAGGATTCATCTCCGGTGGACTAGGCAAGAAAGGTGGAAATGCTTCTTTGCTAAAAAGAGCTTGCTGGGTAATTTGTTTCTCCAAGATGTGTGCATGAGTGGTAATATCGTCCACCTTAGAAGAGAGTTGGAAAATGGCACCCTTCATTGATTGTCTTTGTTGATGGAACTCCTCATTTTGCTGCATTTGAGTTGAAATAAATGTTGCAAGCATGGACTCTAATCTAGAAGTTACTTGTGGTTGTTTTGGCTGAATGAAATTTGGGTTTGCATTGATGTAGAAGTCTGGTGGAGTGTAGCCCATTGGAGAATAAATAGAAGAAGCATAACATGTAGAAGATGAGTGTCCAAGCAACCCACATGAATCACAAATAATATTGGCTGCTTGAAATGGTTGTGTGCTTAGCTTATCAAACCTTTGTGATAAAGTGTCTATCTTTGCTGCAATTATGTCTATAGCACCAACCGTGTGATCTTCCCTTTGCTTTTTGGAAGTAGTATGTGAAAAGGATGGGTGGTAACTTGTAGTCAGACTCCATTGGCAATGATTTTCTACCATATCTTCAATAATAGCATAGGCTTCTCTATAAGATTTGTTCATTAGAGCTCCATTTACAGCTGCATCAATAGACATCCTTGTATTGTAGCACAAACCATTATAGAAAGATTGCAATAGAAGCCAATTGCTTAGACCATGATGTGGACAAAGATGTTGAAGATCTTTGAACCTCTCCCATGTATCATACAAGGTCTCTCCATCCCTTTGAGAATAATTGATGAGTTGACTCCTTAGCTGCAAAGTTTTTCTAGGTGGAAAATATCTTGCCAAAAAGACCTTTAGAAGCTCCTCCCAAGTGTTGATTGACTTCTTTGGCAAAGTATAGATCCATGCATTGGCTCTATCTTTAAGAGAGAATGGAAAAAGAATTAGGCATATCCCATCAGTAGGAACACCATATATCTTTATGGTGCTTAGCAACTGTAGAAATTCAGCAATGTGGAGGTTTGGATCCTCCATTGGTGTCCCTCCAAATGCATTCAGTTGTAGCAATTGTATGATGGATGGGCTGATAGAAAACTCCTCTGCCTCAAATTCTGAAATATTAATAGGTCCACTCATGTGCATTACAGCTGTACCAAAGTAGTCCTTAAGAGGAAGGTCATCCTCCTTGACTAGTTCTTCATGTGGATCTGAAAGATTAGGTGGATATGGCATAGATGGTGGTGGTGTATGTGGTATGGATGTTGGTGATGTATATGAGGGTGGTGCATATGAAGGTGATGTGGATGAAGGTGGCATGGGTGAATGTTGTTTGGATGATGGTGACATGAATGATGGTTGTGTGGGTTGTGATTCCTCCATACATGTTTGGGTTTCACTCCTTCTTGCTCCATGAGGGCTGCAAATGATGTGTTCATTTTCTGAAAGAAGAGATATGCACGGTTCAAGGATCTTTTTATGAACACCCCATATGCTCCTACAAATAAACAAGGTGAGTGAGATACAAAAACAAACATGGAAGATACAACAAATTATGATGATCATGATGAATTATGATTTATGGATATGAAGGTAGTGATCTAGTCTCATTTACTTATCAACAACTCTTACTCTAACAGGAATACCGATGCTCCCCGGCAACGGCACCAAAAACTTGTTGGTTATTTACACTAACGAGTTTCAATCATAAGAATGATCTTTTACTCAACTAGCTATATCCCTCAAGTATACGAGAGTAGTTGTAGTTGAGGTCAAACACAAGGAGCGTTGGTTAGTTCGGTGCAAGAGTTATGATTTTCAATAATCTAGATCGTTGTACACAAGATGATTGGATTAGAACAACTAAATTATAGATTTAAAACAAAACAGTAAATTATCACTTAAGAAATGTTAAGATTCAGATTTGGAAGGATCTTAGACTTGGGATTTCACTATCACATCATATCTTATATTAAAATACGAATTTAAACATGTTAATTAGCTTGCAAAGGAGGTTTGTAGTCATCACTCACCTCCTGGTGAAGTGATGACGATTTTAACTCCATACATCACTCTCGTGTATGTATTTCATTTCAAATCACAAACCTTGCTCCTCAACATAATCCCAGCCACTCTCGTGGTCAAGGACAAGTTGCCAAAAGAGTAACTCCATACTCTCAAACACATCTTCTTAGATTATGAAAGAAAGCATAAAACATGCAAGTATGATGGCCAATCACACAAACAATCATTTTAGATCTGAAACAACTCTTGGAACATGCAAGAAACTAACATTTAGTACGAAATTCATATGTTCATACAAGCTATGACATGGGAGTTACTCTCCCATGTCCAAGATTCGGATTCTACTCGTCCATGATCATGTATTGCAGAAATGCTACAGAATTTTCAGAGTTTAACATGGTTTAGAGAAGGAAAGCTAGGAGAATTGAAAGTGTAACCTAAGAGAAGTATAATTCCATCTTGGGGACGAAATTCCACTCCTAAAGCTGCTCCAAAACGGACTGGCTCCTCTCCCGAGAAGCTGCACGAAGTTGGGGAAGCTTGGCTGCACCTTGGAGAAGACAATAGAGAAGAAGAGAAGAAGAAATGGACTCCTTTCCCAAGAAACCACCCTTGATCTCCTAAAAATCACCCTCCTCTACTCTAGGCTTGCTCTGGGACGAGGGAACGTTCATAAATGACCGGGCATAACTGCCCATTAAGTTCCCACTTCGTTGTAAACAAAAACTCGTATTTTACAAAATGCTGAAACTGCGAGGTGCACGGCGTGCACTTTGGAAATGCACGCCGTGCAACTTTCCAGAAACTTTTAGTTTGCTCCAGAATACACTGTGCACGGCGTGCACTTTGGAAATGCACGCCGTGCAACTTTCCAGAAACTTTTGGCTCCTAGGTGCACGCCGTGCAACTTTCCAGAAACTTTTATCTGCCTGAAATTCCTAGGTGCACGGCGTGCACTTTTGGTGTACGGCGTGCACCTTGCTGTTCTGGGCTGTTGTGTATTTTTCTCATAACTTTCAGTGTGTAGGTCCGATTTACATGTCGTAAAAAGTGGTATTTGCACAATTTCGAACCCCAAAACATGTAGATACTTGAGGAGTGATCCAATAAGAGATAATATGATATATTCCTCATCATTTCATTGCAAAATATAGTACCTACAATCCAAACCATGAGACAAGTAAGAATAGCTAAAAATATAGAATCTAGCATGAATGAGAGTGATAATTGAGTCAAAACAACATGGATATGCAACCAAACATGATCCAAAAGATGATATGATTTGTGCACATCATATACACTCCTCACCATATCTTGTTTATGGTGTGTACATATCAACATGTCAGGTTACTTATCACCTAGGGTTCTGATATATCAGGTGGAGTATATGCTTGACATCATGTCATGCATAGGATGTATACTTGACCTTATATCGTGTACATGGTGTTTTCTTAACAACATATCGTGCACAAGGTGTGAAATTCATGATCATATCGTGCAAGAGGTACCTACTCATCACCATATTGTGCTAAATGGTGTATTCACTCCATCATATCAGGTTAGAGGAGCTTCAACCCAATATCGGGTTGGACCATGATGATGTCATCATCATCAACCTTTAGATTCTTGTTCTTACTATTCTAGATCATGGATAACAGTCCTATGATACTTTTTAAACTCAAAGGAACATCAATTAATCAAAGGAATTCGAAGCTGAGAGTAGGTCATCAAGTTCAATAATATTGAAGGTGAATAATATCATAGTTGGGTTCAAGTTATATAACCCTCCTTATGAACAAATTCAAAGGTCCAAGCTCCAAGATCCAAAGATTCACGTTCCTAAGGTTGAAGATAATATTATCCAAGGTCCAAGGCTCGTTCACAACTCCTCCATATACAAGAAATCACCATAGTTAAGAACTCGGTGAAGAAAAAAAGAGAGGAATATCTATAACCTGAAATCATGTTTCAACCAAGGTTGAAGATGACCAAAGCCTTACCTTAAGCTTGGTTCTCGAGCCCCCCTTTCTCCTTGAGCTACTATGCATGATATATAATAAGGCATGAATGATATCTCCATGAAAGAGAGGTGTGGGGTTCATAAACTTCCATTAGTAGGTGGAAGGAGAAGTATATATACTTGGGGTTCATGAAACAGAATGTATAAGAGGTGTCTTCACCATATGCTACAAGGTGACATGTGGCCATGCATGGTTGACACGTGACCATGCATGCTCTTACATTTATATTGACATGCAAAAGTCTATAGGATAATCTAGATATGATATTTTGTCCATCCTTTATCTTGTTGGATAAGATATCTCATCTTTATCTCACAAATAATGCAAACCGATACACTTTTTACAAGGAGCATCTAACTCGTGATGGATTACCTCCCTGAGGTGCTTAGTTCATCATGGCCTTTTCCAATAGTTCACAAACCGATATGGGATCCCCTTTATGGATCCTTTGTTGATAGGCATTCCCATTTCAAGTCTACAACTCGATACAACTCAAGTAAGGCTTCAATTTCAATCCTTTCTTAGTCTTTTCATCACCAAGAGTACCATTACTCAAAGATGGTTCAAACATGGCGTCTCCTTCTTTCTCTATCCTCTAAACGATACATAGAGGGAGTAGGGACACTCTAGAGATGGCAATTTGCATATCAACCCTACATTTTGGGTAATTTATGATTTTTAGCAAAATTGGTACACAAGGCACTAGAATTATTCAAACAAGCTTAATACTTGGAATTTAGGCTTTCCACAAGCCACCACTTAGAATCATTCTTTCTATTATGATATTAAAACACTTAGAACACATTCAACATGTGACATATTGCAATGTAACCCCTCATCTTGGGTAAATTGTACTTTACACTCAGACTATCATATAATGCACAAATAGTTTGCAATTAAGCTCACACTTGAAAATATACTTCACAAAGAGTCTTACTTACTTTTCAAAAGATTAGAACAAGTTTTTAAATAACTTGCATAAGAAAAACTTCTAGGGTTAATCCATAACCCAGGTTAGGGATGTTACAATTTCTATATTCTTATGAAAGTTCTAATTAAATCATTTAGTTAGTATGGATATGCTAAACAGTTTGGCTATTCTATTGCCTCAAAATGTTGTCTTTGTGGTAAAGATGAAGAGTCCAAGGCTCATCTCTTTTTTTATTGCCTTTTTCTGGAGATCTATGGAAGATTCAGCCTGAAATATGGGGATTTCCCTAAAGATGATACTGCCCTCATCAGGTTTGGGGGTCCTGGGAAAGTTTTTGCTTGTTCTATTTTATTTCACATATGGGAAAAGCGTAATCATAGGATTTATGATAGCTTTGATAATAGTACATATAGGGTTTGGTTCTCTAGTCTTCATATAGTTGAAATATGTAAAGAGTAGTTTTGTGTTCCCATTATGTTTTTTAAATAGTTTCTAAAAATCAATACAAAAGAAGCAACACGTTGGGTATAGAAAAAAATGTGATACACATAGGGCCTTATGATTGTTTATGAATGAAATAAACAAGCAAGCAGTTTAATTTCAGTACATGTGGAACACTGGAAAATGTCAGAAGTCAATAAGGAAATTATCCTTAATTAACCACATACCTTTTCCTAGAGTTCCTTGGATCCAATCAAATAGAGAAAATCAACCAACAAAGTATTCATCATGTAAATAAAATTTAACACCCAATTATTAATCTAAGTCCCCAAAACCCTATTGTGGTATGACTTGGGTCTTAGGCTAGGGTTTTGGGTCAGATTAGGGTTGCATTAGGGTTAGGCTTCCCAAACCCTAATTTATGGCCTATGACTTAGGGAAACCCTAATTCTAACATTGAGCCCAACTTCACAGACTATGTCTAATCATACCTTTATATCAACTTAGATCAAACATCATTCATTAGATTAGTAAATTGACACATGGTTATTAATTTCATTAATTTACGGTTATAAGCATTAATTATTACTAAACAATGTACCTCTATAAACTTTTGAAATATGACATAGAATCATGTCATAAAACCTATTTTATTGAAATCTACATTTTTGATCAATTTCATATATATTTTGACTATCATTGGAATTACCCTCAATTTTCTTTAATATTTGTAAAATATTACTTACCGACCAATCAGAGGCTGTCACTTAAATATGATATACTTATATTCATGTGTGACAAACCCTTATTTAAATCATAGGGAAAAGATTTATATGCCCTTTATGTTGGTATGTATGCCCTGAGAGCCAATCATGTGATGATTGGTGGGATACATTAAGATTGATTTGATAAACATAAAAGGCGAGCTTCCAATTCTTTCTGGTTCAGTCATATGAGATAGTGATAGAACAGATTGAATGTCTAGAGAATGACAGTACTCAATGACGTATGCCTTCAGGTTCATGACCTGAACGATGAGATCATACGGATGCTAAGAGTTTGTACATTCTTGTTATGTCCCTAGTCGGATGTCATTGTGGAAGGTAGATGGACAGCAATGACACACAAGACTAGATTGTGGTGTTGGTTGATGATAGAATCTCATTAGTCATGATATAGAGATATCAAACCAAACACATAGGTACTTGTTAGAGAACAAGTGTATCGGACAGACCCACCGTGAGTTTGACACATGGAACCATGAGATGGTAGTCACAGTCAGTACTCACAGTGATGGTGGTGAGTGTGATTCTTAGACCTGAAATCACTGCACTCAACACATGTCGTTGGGAACACTTTGACATCATCAAACGCAGTCCTGAAACATGGGTTGTTATAAAGGTGATGATTGGGTGGCTTTGACACATGGGGCTTTTGAGGGGTGAGTGATAGATATGGGATTTGTCCCTCCTGAGGGAGTATGATATCCATGGCCACTTGATGAGTAGGATTGAGAAAGGCGTGCACACATGTGTGAATCATTATATAATACTGATGTCATACATATCTCTTCCAGTCTACTCTGAGATCACGAAAGTGAATGAACGTAGACAGGATGACTGTTCCATGCCTCGAGTTCATTCGGGATATCAGTGACAAAGGAATTATACATTCACTGTAACACCATTCACGAATTGTAGGATGAAAGTTGTTCTCCAACTTTCTACTTTCACTTGGGTAGCAATGATGTGTGACTAGGCACCGCTCTTTGCTTGTGAAGTCATAAGTGTTATGGACTTTCACTACCAACGTGAAATGGACCTGCAGGGTCACACACATAGGATTTAACCTGGAAGAGGAGTTTTGTCCACAAAGCAATGTTTAGATTGATTACTAAAGGAGTTTAGTAGTTCAATTAAACACTCAATCAGTCGATAGCTCAATATCGTATGGTTCAAGGTGTTGGACGCATTGATTGGAGTATCGGATTGATTGAAATTGCAATTGACTGATTTTGCCCAACCTGTGCTCCCAACCGATCGGTTCGTGTGATGAACCGGTCGACTGAGGTTGCTGAACCGGTCGGCTGGAGTGTCCAGGCCGATCGGCTCATGCCCAGGTTGAAACAACCGGTTCAAGGGTTGAACCGATCGGCTCAACTGGTGCAACCGACCAGTTGGGAAAAGTCATGTCGGCAAGAATTTTCCTTTGGTTTCAAATTGCCCAATTCGATTGGGAATAATATTGGTATTCGATACCAATTGGGAAAGAAACAAAGAAAGTCTTTTTGAGCCGGATTAGGACCATGAACCGATCGGTTCAGGGCACCAACCGATCGGTTGGAGTGCCCTAAACGATCGGCTCAGGTCCAACCGATCGGCTCAATGGCCGAACCGATCGGTTCAATTGTGAACCGATCATTTCAAGTTGCGAACCGGTTGCTTTTTGTGGAAAATTCTCGAACCCTTCTACTCCTGCTTTAGTCCCGCATTGCCCGGGATGGAGAACCCTGTCCCATGACTCTCCTATATATATAGGGGTATTGGGGGCTTCTCAAAGTACAGCTCAGTGCAACCAGTTGCTCTGCAAGTTGTCGTTCTCTCTGGTTTTGGTAACCGTGAGAGAGCCCGAGCAAGTGCTTCCCGCAAAAGGGAGGTGCAGCAAGGGAAGGACAACTGTAGTTGCAACAGGAGGTAGGAGAGCATGTTGGCGACTAGTACGTCAACAGGAGGGTGCGACTCCTTCCACTTCCTTGTGGGACAAGGAGAGTGGAGTTTCAGGTGGTCCGTGTGGACTACTACAGAGGCGGGAGGACACTGCCTCTTAGGAGGACAACTGTCATCCGACAGTCCGGTTCGAGTAGGAGTTGTCAGTCCTGGTGCGACCAGGAGCTGCACAGACACCGTCGAAGTCCGGAGTTGAAGACCGCGCATTGTGCGAGGTATTGTCACCGAGCAAGCCTCGGGACAAGGTATGATTCCACAAACCATCCTTTCCTATTATATAGACGTTGACGCGTTTCCTCAGTATGGGTTGGGGGAGAAATTTTTTTGTTTCCGTTGCCTTCTCTGTCTCCCCTAAAACCCAACACTTTATGCTATGACAATTATTTCAAGTAGATGGGGGCACTTTGGTCCAATCCCTAATGGGATTGTTCCTCGCACACTCGCACAACATGTCACTGGCCATGGGGTCCACTCAATCGTTGACTTAGTTGTTGAAGGTACGACTATTGTGGTTGAGCACCTAGTGATCTTTTCCAGACCAGCTAGTTCCAACCAGCCCAAGGACGGTGGTGGAGATGGTTAAGAATAGGAGTAACAAGCCTAAGAACAGATGAACAAAGACAACTAAGAATGATAACAATTACCTTTCAACGTATCCAACTGGGACTAGGGAAATCTTCCTAGATGTGCGTTGGTCACTTTCCACCTCTTGTCGCCTCTGCGGTGGTCTAGAATGTATCCTCAGTGAATCTTTATCATCTTTAGGTGCCACGAGTAGGGATTTGGTGGACAATTCCCCCTTTTCACTTCTGATTATGCTGGGCACCTTTGGGAAGATCTGACAAAGCTTCTAGCCAAAGTAATTGCCCAGAGATGGCCTATAGTGCCTAGACGACAGCGGTAGAGCATTGAGGAGAGGGTGGAACTTGAAGGAGTCAAGGGAAGTAGTTGACCATCAAGTGGGGGATTCTTTGAATGCACATGGCATCAGAGGTGACTACAATACCCTATTTATAGGTTAGGGTGTAGGGTATAGGGTTTTTCCTCATAGCCCTATATTCTAGAGATTTCCATGAGTTAGATTTTTCTTCATTTAACGATGATAATGTATGAGATAATGCATGTTGGATTCATCATGATACTCTAGATTCTATTGGGAGTGGTTTCATGTGAAACAGTGGTGAGGAGAGGGAGATCAAGGAAAAGGGTCAGAGTCTAGTCCCTCTGGGACTCAGATGGAGGTTGATGTTGACTTACCCATTGCCCAATCTTGATCCAAAGGTCTCGATACACACGTGTTACATGACTAAGGTCCCTATCATGTGGGTTAATCTTATTTACCTCATATTAATATCCAATTACACTAGAGTTTTCTCACTTTATTCAAATATTTAGAAAATCCTAGAGGGTTCTAAAACATCCAAATACTCCCAAATTTGGAGGGTCACTTTCTAATGCAATTATCTCAGTTTTTGCAAAAGTTAGTAACTTAATTTTAAGTTAAACATTCTTTTCTTGCCTTCCAAATAATTACTTAATTTACTTATTTTAGGCCATATCCTAATGCATTATTTTCCCAAATTCAATTATTATCTCCTTCGAGATGTTTCTCATGTTGAAGTTAAGAGTGGGGTCCATATAGGCTTGTTGTCTTCCCATATTTTGATAATTTATTTATTCATGGTATTGCTTTGCATTAACCATCCACTTATTTGTTATCCTTAAAATCTTCTTTATTTTTCGGGATTTCTTGTACCCTATTATTTCTTACTCATTAATAAGTCAATTAATAACTAAAGAACACAAGAAATTCTTCCTTTCTTAGAGAAATTGCATACTTAACTTAAAACTTAGAAATTGGGAGTTTTTCTAATACAACCTTCATCATCATCATCATCATCAACAACTAAGCCTCAATCCCAACTATGTTGGGGTCGGCTACATGGATCCTTCTTTTCCATTCAGCTCTATCATGGGTCATATTCTAGTTGAGATGTAGAGATTTAAAATCTCTCTTTATAAGCTCTTCCCATGTTAATTTAGGCCTTCCCCATCTTCTATTAATTGTTGTTGCCTCAATAGTATTGCTTCGTATAGGCGCATCAGTCAGTCTATGTTGCACATGTCCATACCATCTGAGTCAGCCCTCGCATAACTTGTCCCCAATGCTCGCCACCCCCACTTTTTTCCTGATATAGTCATTTCTCAAGCGATCTTTTCTTGTCTTCCCACACATCAATCTCAACATACGCATTTCAGCTACATTCATCTTGTTGAGTCCTTGTTTCTTCACTGCCCAACATTTACTCCCATAAAGCATGGTTGGCCTTATAGCAGTTTTATAAAACTTACTTTTTAGTCTAAGAGGGATCTTCCGATCACATAATACTACAGTTGCGCTCCTCCGTTTCAACTATCCTGTAGTGATCCTATGACAAATGTCATTTTAGAAATTGTCGTCTGTTTGAATGATAGAGCCTAAATAATGAAATTTATCACATTTTGGTATATATACTCCATCCAACTTGGCTCCACCATTCACACTGTGATATTGTCTGAAATTGCAATGCATATACTCAGTTTTTCTCCTACTAATCATCAATCCATTTGATTCTAGTGCCTTTCTCCAAAGTTCAACTTTATCAATCAAACCATCTTTAGTTTTTTCAATCAATACAATATCATCAGCAAATAACATACACCAAGGAACATCATCCTAAACATTCTTTGTCAACTCATCCATAACAAGAATGAACAGATATGGGCTGAGTGTAGATCCTTGATGTACCTCAACTGTGATGGGAAATGTTGGTGTCTCACCTCCAGGTTTCTTCACACTTGCAGTAGAGCTACCATACATGTCTTTAATCAAGTCAATGTATTGGATTGGCACACACTTTTTTCTCAAAACCATCCACAACACTTCTCTAGGTACTCAATCATAAGCCTTTTCCAAATTGATACATTATCAATACAATTATAAAAACAAAAACAAATTGGGTTCTAATAATATCACAGTTCAAGAAAGAAAGCCATATTCATATAATTATTAAATCTTTTACTTGACTTCAGAAATTGATAACCTATTCTTGACCATCTAGATCACAAGCCAAACCTAATGAAGAATAAGATCACACACATGCATTAAATTCTCCTCACTAACCCTAGATAGCTCTATTTTAGGATTAGTTAGTTCAATAGGATATTCCATCATTTCAATTATTATCTTACAATTAAATTACTGATTCTTTATTTTAGGTTGTTGCTATTATTGTGAATGTTATGATTCAAAATCTCATTACATCAATGAACCCTAATGTTAGTTATGTTATAAATATTTGACATTCATGTCACATTAGGGACCATCATCATATAACATGCATTAGTCACATTATTTTGATCTCAAAATTCCATATACTATTTAACATATTAATATGATGTTATATTTGAACTTACATGATCTATCGATTGATAATATATTTATTGCACTTCATTTAGGAATAATAAGTCTTAAACCTAGGTTTTGATCTTTCTTTGAATCGTACTTACCATAAACATAAAATGATATTTTCTAGTGATCAAGAGGTCATTATACAGTACTAGTTCAAATTTCACAATTCTTTGACTATTTATCCATTTTCTATGATTATAACATGGTTTAAAGCAACTAATTGCATTTTAATAGAAAAGGGTTGAACATTTTTAGTGTTATAAAAATCCAATCTTACAATTTTGTTCCATATATTGTTGGGGTTCTAGTATGATGTTATGATAATTTGTATTGTTATGATATTTATATCATTTAATTTAGCCTAAGTCATTCTTTGTCTTGAAAACTAAAAACCATATATAAATGAACGTCAAAAGGCATATCTAAGTTTCCCATGTAAAACTAGGTATTTTTATAAGTCCATGAATATATTTTGGGCACCTTTTACCTAACAGGACTATTTTTAAGAAATTATCAAAGGTCAAGCTATTATTTGAAGAATAAAAGATAGATTTCACCTTGGAAAATCTTAAGGTCACTTAATCTAGGGCTTGAATGCCCTAGATGTGTGTCACGTGTCCTAGAGAAAGCAACAAGCCTTCCTTTGGATCACATTGGGTTGGGTCAACTAGAATCTTTCAGACTCTATGGTCACGACTAGTTAAATGCGAGCTCTCGCATGAGACCTCTCCCTTGTTGTCTTTGTCTTGTCACAGGAAGCTAATCAGTGACTGGTAGGGGGGGCTTCCTTTCTCTCCTGAAGGCCATAAGCAAGGTCAAAAGCTTAGCCTCATCCTTCCTCATCAGCTCACATTCATTTTTCCCAACTGTTCAATGCACGTGTGTGACTTTGTGCAAGGGTACATTCTCCACGAGCGTGTCACTAAAAAGATAAGGGACGTCGACAAATCGATCCCCATAAGATCCTCCTCCTCTTTGGATTCAGTTCCTCTAACATCTCTATGGCTAGAGGGTTTGAGTGACAACCTCCATGATCATATGGCATTCTGGATCCTTGGGCAATGAGGGTCCCTAAAGAATCTATTGTAAACGCATGAGAAAGGGGAAAGAAGCCCTCTCTATGGCTCTACAACAACCTCAGCACGGAGGATTAGGCCTTCACCTAGCTTCGGCCATGATTGAAGCTTATTTTCCACCCTACACATCACCTCCTGTACCAGCTTACTCATCCATACCACCCTTCTTATTTTTCCTTTTGTATTTGTAGTGGAGAAGTAAGGTTGAGGGAGAGAGAAGTTCTCCTAGAAAGTGATCTGCTCATTTAGTTCATAGGTAAGGGACAATGGTGGGTTATGGTTTTCCATAGAAATCCATACCCCAGGGGTCTTGGGACTAGCTAGAATCATGGTTTAGAGGAACTATTGCCTCTTATTCTCATGAAGGTAGGAGGAAAAGAACAATGCTAAAATCAACTTATGCACCTCACATCTTGTTGGTCATGGCACATCATGTAAGACCTCTGACCTAGCTTTATGCTTGATTGTGTTTACCTTGTATAAATGAGATGCTAACACCTTAATTTAATCTTGTGAGATGTTTTAATAACATGTGACATGCTTGTATTTTCAATTTGGTCCAATTTGATTGATTTTTAAGCTATCTTTGTAATATATGTGCTTGTTTTGGATTAGGCTGCAATTTACCCATGAGTAAGAGTTACCTTTCAAATTGTCACATGTTGAGAATATTTCTTTGCTTTATTATCATGAGAGAGAATATTATGATATGAGGCGCCTTGTTGGAATCATGGTTTGTGATGTGATATCTCATGGTGATTCTAGGGTTCTTGAGTTTACCTTGATGATATGGTGACTATGCTAGGGTTTGAGTGTTGTGACCATTGCCCCACTTTTGGGTGGGGGTAGTGACCACAACACATGCTCAATGTAGTGTGGTCTCAACTAATATGACTATATATGGGTTGGTTGAGAATATTTGTCCTCTAGTGAAGAGTCTCGACCTTGTATATGGTGACTTAGGGTTTGGTCGATACCAAGTGCAAAGAAATGTTTCGACTCAGACAAGGTAGTAGTCGACCTTGAAAGTCACTACAATTATTATGGATAAACATAAACATTTCAAAATATGCATGTGAGTGAAGATAAGGTTTTGCTTGGAGGGCATGTATCCTTTGATAGTCTATTATGTTGACACCTCCTAAACCTTTACTTCCCTCCTCCTTAGGGTATATAACCCCTTCTCTACACTTGCAAGCTATTTTTTTGCTCCACTCTGTTTCTTCTTCCTTGTAATTGTTCTTGGAGCTTTAGTAGCATAGGAGGCATGATTTTGAATTGTTGGTGGTAGGTCAACCTTGGTTGAGGAAGGATTTGTGCTAAATCAACCCACTTGGTGGTGATTTTTTGTTACACCCTGATCTCGCAATTACCATTAATCATGAGATTAGGGCATAAATTAAGGATTTATCATAATATAAAGATCACCCTTAACTTTGTCTTCTTTTTCAAACTCTTTGTTTTTCTCACATCCAATCACATAAACAACTTTGCAAGAGAATCAAACTTTGATTACTTTAATATTATCTCAAAATAAATGATACACATCCATACATTCATTATCAAGTACATACAACATGATAATTAGATACATTTTCTTTTATTAAGAAAACAAAGATACAAAACATCACTTACAACACTCTCACATCTATACTAGGACCTAGAGTGACAAGGACCGACTAAACTTAACTATACTCAGACTTAACTCTTGTAGAAGATCTACTATGATGCAATGACCTTCTTCAAGTCCATGTGATATCCCTAAAAATTGTGAGTAGAGGGGTGAGCCTACTCGCTCAGCATATGAGTACTTCAAAGAAACAGTCTAAAGCAATGATATAATTACAGATATACTTTTGAATAATTGATATCAATTATAACAGTAGTGAGCTTTAAAGATATTGATCATTGACAATCAGAAATATGGCTAGATACTCTAGATATCAACATGAGTAAATCAATATATAAGCATGCTTGTTTAATTTCAAAGAGAACTAATAATTCAGTAACATACAAAGAATAATTGTTGGGAAACTATACTCGAATATTTCTTAGCCTTTCTTACTTATAAGAAACTCTTTAAACCTATATGATCATATTTTAACTTATGCCCTGATCATATACAGTGTACTCTACATATGAAGACTCGTAGCGAACTACGATCTCACCGTACAAGACTTAGCTTAAAACTCGGGAAGCTAAACCTAGAACTGAATCCAGGTCTGCTTGACTCGAACCGTAACTTCTGACTAAGGTGTCTAAACAGTTGGCCTTTAACTAGACCTCTCCTTCTAGGCTGAGTACACAGGCGGAGGGTCTGAGACGCTCTGTGGGCCTCATCTTGGTACGCTCTTTGGGTACCTCTGGGCTACCACTGGGATCTCCAATTCATGTTGGGTAACCTATATTCTCTTAGGAGACTTCCTCAAGGGCTTCGTCTTCCCACACACTCTGTGGGTGTGATCTGATCCCCGTATACTGGTTGTTGCTAGGGTGGATCATTTCCTCCCTACAGTGCAGACATCCGTAGGTAATCTACGATGTTCAGGGCACCTATGTCTATTATTTTATTATTCTTGGAAATATATTTCTATATTATATATTTTCCTTACTTATACTTGACTCTGGTATCCCTATGGTACCGCATATATTTATCTGAAGTTTACAATACAATATGTATATCATCCTTTGCTTGGTAGATCAGTATATTCAAAACACTGTAATATATTGAGAAATCAACATACTATACATGCAGGCAGGCTGAAATACTTAAATAAATAGAATACATGTCCACTTGGCACTTATACACTGGAATCATGCAATTAAGCATCTTACTATACTGATAAAAGTTATTTTCTTGACATATGAAAAATCGTCATTAACACATGTAAATTAATTGTACTTTCTTACAAAATGTGCACCTCAACCCAAATCTTGAGTTGTGCATCACCACATCTCATACTAAGAACATTGATATCAAAATACTTGATTCATTATACATCCTATCCTTAGGGTTTCATTTACCTCATTCACTTATCACATGGCTCTCATAAGGATTTCATGCGACAAAAACATTCACTGAATAAAGACTACTATCAACAAATCATATAAAATCAATATATGTATGAAACCTTGGAACTGAGCTGAATTTGGGTTTCCATGACATTCATTGAGACAACATGAATTAATAATAAAATTGAATAAATAAATTCTATCATGTCAAGAAAATCTGTTCAAAAGGATTTCACGATATTTATTCGCAAATATCCAACTTTCCTTGCATCTAGGGTTTCACCCTCTTTACTGAGATATCAAACAAACACTATTCACCTTAAATGAAATCCAAGATAGTATCTGACATATATGTACTATGAATTCAGATAAACAATCATTCATAACCAAGGGAATCCAGATAAACAAATTTCTCTACTTAATTATACAACATCATAGACAAATTCCCTATATTTCTGTTTACTCTTATAACCTCTGGGAATACTTAGGGAATTCTCATTAGGATGTATTTTATACATTTATAATATGATTTTATAATCTGAAATTCATTCAAACATAGGAAGAATCCATTTCACATTATTTTGCAACAACTTATATCAAACACACAATTCAGGGTTTGTAGTCGCATACTAAGAAATTAAAGATTATGGTTGATTTAACCAATTTTCATGCAATATACTCTTTAAAGGAAGTTACCACTCACCCTAAGGTGTGAAAACACCTTAAAAACGCATCTCATCCCTAAAAATCTTGATCTCATATCAAATCCCTAGCAATTCACCCGATTCTTCTTCCTTTCAACTCAGAAACCCTAAAAATGAGGGATTATGAATAAAGAGTGAGAAAAGGGGAAGTTTTGCTACCATTTTGGATCAAATCAAAGGAGGGACAGAATATTGACATGTGATAGAAGTTTCACCATAAAACTATATGCAAAGAGGTTAAACTTACATGATTTCATCATTCCTCAGACCGCAAAATCCTAGGTCAGCATCTCCATCACTTTCTCTTCTCAAACCCTAACTCTCCCTCTCTCTCTCTAGGATTTCGTTTCTCTGGGTTAAATCATGAATTATGAGAGCTGCTAGTGTGTTAGGTTGACCATATAGAGCAATTGAGCTACTTGGGTCAATTGCACATTGACCCCTCACTATACTTTCTCTAATTTCAGCTGAATTGTTTGTCATAAATATATTACTATAATTCATCTACTGATAAGGTCTAAACGCATCCAAAAATTATGAAAAATTTACATATTGTTTATGATTTAGTTTTAGATCTCCAGTTAATATTTTAGATCATTTGGAGTTACCAATAAATAAATAAAAATAAAACACTTTATTCTAAAAAGCACTCTGTCAGCATTCTGGTCGAAGTATAGTTCAACTGAGAACCACTTTCAAAGAACACTCAAATATTATGAATTTTTTCTCCAATATGCATGATTGAGTTATCCATATCATATCCAAAATTACATTAAATACAAAATTTGTAGAAAATACGTAAAATGATTTACCACACTGCTATCCTGATCAAATTCCATATTCATGTACTCTCAAAACCCTAATTTTTGCCGATTAGGGTTTACATTTCTCAAACCCTAATTCTTCAAACTAAAATCATAGTTAGAGTTTCTTCTTAGGTTTGAAACATCACAATTGATCTAATATCATTAATCAAGTCTAAACGATGTTCAATCTAATCAAGCATGTAATCATTCAGGTAAACCCCAGTTTACCAATTAAGCACAAATGTGGTCATTACAATTCTCACCCCCTTAAATAGTTTCGTCCCCAAAACATAAATATGCAAATAAAGTATATTCAAAGTTTATTTTAAGGTTATGAAATCTTACATGTCATTATATTCTTGTATTTTATACTTGAATGTAGTTTTCAACGTTGAATCCTTTATCACTTTTCTAATCACAACATGTTAAAACAATTCTCAATGATAACAAACAAATTCTCTATGCCACAATAAATCATAGAGTAGATAGAGAAGCAACCATTTCAATATTTTTATACTCTTGAGGTGTTACCTCAACATTGATAATCTGATCAAACTATCTTAATTCATATGGCTCAATATGCACTATTGTTATGTACTACCTCTAAGTCACAAAAGAGAGTTCACCATGTTCTTTTGAATTTTACTATTGTGCTACTCAAATAGCAAAATATTCTTGAGTTGGAAGACTAGATTCTACAACAATTATACAATACTACTCACGACATCCCCCCTGCATCATGGATGCGTAAGGTGAAGCATTACCAGCACATTCCATATTATTCTCAAGTATGAACCCACACATAATTCAAGGTGTAACCATCGGGTTATAGCATACTAGGGTTTCAAAAAGTAACAAAGTACTCCATGATTGTATTAGTCATTCAAGGACTATTCATATCTAATTACCATCACTTAGTTATATTAAAGCTAGGTATAACAAGCTATACCTCATTAGGGTTACATATCATTACAATATGGTTATCATCCCTTCTATTCATATGAGTGAATACGTAAGACTACCTTATTCAGGGTAACCCTTCATTTGTTCCATCATTATTCAACCCATATCACCATACCACAATTGTATAATACTAAGATGGATTACTGGTATGAAGGACTACAACTATCAGACATCTTTAATTAACATATTGCTTTCACATGTACATTGAAATCATACGTAGAACCAATTTACATCCCTTAATATGGCTTCAACAAATTATACTTCTAAAAACAAATTCACATATTACTAAAAGCCATTGTTTTATCTTATCTCTCTCCTCATTTACTACTACTTACTTTTTACTACTTATCCTTCTCATTTTGATCATGTAGATTAAACATTCCTAGAATTGAAACATACAAGGTACAAATAGATTATTCATCATTCTTACTATCACTGCAAGAATTTATCTCATATCACACTTCACTCATATTGTATTTCTCCTTTTGTTCAAAACACACTTGTTACATTTCAAATTTATATCTTACTCTTTATTCCGAATCATTTCCATATTGTTCATCAACCTTTCAGATTAGCTATCTTTAAACCTTGGATTACTATCAGTGCTAGTTTACTTCTCATAGTGCAAATCTCATGATCTTGTTTTATAGAGATGCTAGTATTCAAGGTCAAATCACTATTGAAATCCCTTGAACTACTACAACTCTAAACATTCTAAGATTTGGTCCTTATCAGAAGCATGACGTTATTGTGATGTGACTTTTCTCCCTTAATTTGAAATTCAAACTTTGGATTTCACAAGTTTTACTAAGGTCTTTCTTATCTTATCAATTGAATTTTCTTTCTCTTACTTGACCTATTTAGATAGATTACATTCTCAATTACCATGCAAGGGTTTCATCATCATATTGTGTGTCATTATTACATTCACTAGATGTCTCTACCACGATGGTTATGCATCATATATGATTCATTTTCTTATCACTTCGTTCCCACATTGCTCTCGTTAAGGAAGATATGAAAGAGAATATGATTTTGAGACTTATAATTCTTATCTTCAAACATTCAATAATACATTTCTCATATGTAGGTTTAATTAATTATCAACAAGGATACTTGACTAATTAGTACTTTCTTGAATCTCGCAACCTCTTTCTTTTATAATCTATATTACTCCATTATGTTTCAAACCCTTCTTTACTTTCCATAATCCCCTTACCATATACTACTATTCCACATGTCATCTTTAACTTCTAGTTTTCTCTTATGATCATGTTGCTTCTTTTATGTGTGTGATCATGTATACCATGTTGCATATATTTCCTTTTATCCTTCTACTAATGTGAAGTTGAAATTCTAAATCAATAATCTCTTTACTAGTATCACCTCATGTTTAATACATTACATATCCTTCATCTTAAATCAAATGGTTCATTCATGGGTGAAGCATAGTTTCTCTTTCAATCAAGTTTTCCTTCCTGAATATAGTCTACCTTTGTATGACTTATTCATTTATTTAGCTACACTTTTGTTCTTCTTTTAGAAACTATTTTGTTGTTCTATAGAGACTTAGAATCTTAAGGCAGTAAGGATGAATGTATTAAACTTATTAATAAAGGTATACATTCCATGCTCTCAATTATATCATAACCTCATTCCTTAATCAAGCTCATTATTTCTAACATTTCTCTTTGTTTCAACTAAGTTTCTTATCCTAGTATTATTATTTACATGGTCACCTAGTAATCTTCACTTTAACTCTTCTAAAGACTCTTCACTTCTATGTACTTATTGTATACTTAGCTCTTTTCTTCTATTTTCCCTTTTCTTTGGAGTACATAAAAACATTGTACTCGGTTATATAATCCATTCCTCATGATTGATTCTTACTATCTTGGCCCCTTACATACTTTTCTCATATCTTTTCCATATTTCATATTTAGAGTTCATATAATACTAATAATTAAACTTAATCTGAACCTTATGTCGTGTTCCTTTATTCCCAATTAAGGGTTTCTCATATGAGGGCCTAAAGTTGGATCTCAGATATCAGTTCCAACTCATTCTTAGTTATCCCAGTCTTTCCCTTATACTTCAAAATCTTAGAGTATATACATTCATACTAGAATTTGGATCTAATCTATCCAGAACTTACTCTTGTTATGTTACAAAGAGGAGTCATTAGATCCCAGTAATGCATCCTATCATTCGGACCAGGCTGAACCTATAGTCCTGAAGCCAAGAGCTACTCATGATTACTCAACTCCTATTCATCTCAAATGTGTGGAAGAAAACTTATCCACTTAGGAAAGCTCATTCAAAGATCATTTCTAGTCTACTTGATACAAAGAATGTAATCAATAAATGCTACAACTGCATAGTGTATAATAAATCTTAAAGACCCATATATATTTCAAAATACTGAATATCTGAATTCAAACATATAAGAGCTTTTCTATTCATCTCCAAAAAAACAACAATATGAAATGAAAGTTCTATCTCGTTTTATATTTATGCTCTTATTCATTATCTTATCTTATTTCTAACCCTAATATTTCTAGGGCTCGTCTCTAGACCATCCTTCCACTGTATACCTGTCCAGGGTATACATGAAAGAATAGACATAGTAGCTTGATACTGGTTGATCCAAGTACTCAGATACCGGACCAGGATATCCAAATACTCAAATCCCCAGAGCTAACATCACAACATCTCCTATCTACCACACTTATGACTCTAACTTACTAACTTAATGGTCCATGACAACTCAGCCTAAGCTTTGATACTAAAGTTGTTACACCCTGATCTCATGATTACCATTAATCATGAGATTAGGCTTTAAATTGAGGATTTATCATAATACAAAGATCACCCTTAACTTTTTCTTCTTTTTCAAACTCTTTGTTTTTCTTGCATCCAATTACATAAACAACTTTGCAAGAGAATCAAACTTTGATTACTTTAATATGATCTCAACATAAACAATACACATCCATACATTCATTCTCAGGTACATATGACATGATAATCGATACATTCTCTCTTATTAAGAAAACAAAGATACAAAACATCACTTACAACACTCTCACATCTATACTAGGACCTAGAGTGACAAGGACCGATGGAACTTAACTATACTCAGACTTAACTATTGTAGCAGATCTACTATGATGCAATGACCTTCTTCAAGTCAATGTGATATCCCTAAAAATTGTGAGTAGAGGGGTGAGCCTACTCGCTTAGTAAATTAGTACTTCAAAGAAACAATCTATAGCACTGATATAATTACAGATATACTTTTGAGCTACTGATATCATTTATAGTAGCAGTAAGTTTTAAAGAGATTGATCATTGACAATCATAAATATGGTAGGATACTCTAGATATCAATAAAAGTAAATCAATATATGAGCATGCTTATTTAATTTCAAAGAGAACTAATAATTCAGAAACATACAAAGAATAATTGTTGGGAAACTGTACTCGAATCTTTCTTAGCCTTTCTTACTTATAAGAAACTCTTTAAACCTATATGATCATATTTTAACTTATGACCTGATCATATGCAGTGTACTCTACATATGAAGACTCGTAGTGAACTACGATCTCACTGTACAAGACTTAGCTTAAAACCCGAGAAGATAAGCCTAGAACTGAATCCGGGTCTACTTGACTCAAACCGTCACATATGAATAAGGCGGCTAAACATATGGCCTTTAACTAGACCTCTCCTTCTAGGCTGAGTACACGGGAGGAGGGTTTGAGACGCTCTATGGGCCTCATCTTGGTACGCTCTATGGGTACCTCTGGGTTACCACCGGGATCTCCGGTTCATGTTGGGTAACTATCTTCTCTTAGGAGACTTCCTCATGGGCTTCAAGTCCCCACACGCTCTGTGGGTGTGATGTGATCCCCGTATACTGGTCGCTGCCAGGGGGATCATTTGCTCCCTATAGTGCAAACATCCGTATAGAATCTACGGTGTTTAGGGCACCTATGTCTATTATTTTATTATTCTTGGAAAGCTCTTTCTACATTATATATTTTCCTTACTTCTACTTGACTCTGGTATCTCTATGGTACCGCGTATATTTATCTGAAGTTTATAATACAACATGTATATCATCCTTTGCTTGGCAGAGCAGTATATTCAAAACACTGTAATATATTGAGAAGTCAACATACTATACATGCAGGCAGACTGAAATACTTAAATAAACGGAATATGTGTCCACTTGGCACTTATACACTGGAACCATGTAATTAAGCATCTTAATATACTGATAAAAGTTAATTGCTTTACATATGAAAAATCATCATTAACGCATGTAAATTAATTGTACTTTCTTGGAAAACGTGTACCTCAACCCAAATCTTGAGTTGTGCATCACCACATCTCATACTGAGAACATTTATATCAAAATACTTGATTCATTGAACATCCTATCCTTAGGGGTTCATTTACCTCATTCACTAATCACATGTCTTTCATAAGGATTTCATGCGACATAAACATTCACTGAATAAAGACTACTATCAACAAATCATATAAAATCAATATATGTATGAAATCTTGGAACATAGCTAAATTTGGGTTTCCATTCCATTCAGTGAGATAACATGCATCAATAATAAAATTGAAAAAATAAAGTTTATCATGTCAAGAAAATCTGTTAAAATGGATTTCACGATATCTATTCGCAAATATCCAACTTTCCTCACATCTAGGGTTTCACCCTCTTTACTAAGATATCAAACAAACACTATTCACCTTAAATTAAATCCAAGATAGTATCTAACATATATTTACTATGAATTCAGATAAACAATCATTCATTACTAGGGGAATATAGATAAACAAATTTCTCTATTTAATTATACAACAATTTCAGTCATAGACAAATTCCTTATATATTTCAGTTTACTCTTATAACCTCTGCAAATACTTAGGGAATTCTCATTAGGATGTATTGTATACATTTATAATCTGATTTTATCATCTGAAATTCATTCAAACAGAGGAATAATTTGTTTCATATCATTTTGCAACAACTTAGATCAAACACACAATTCAGGGTTTCTAATCGCATACTAAGTAATTAAAGATTATGGATGATTTAACCAATTTTCGTGAAATATAATGTTTAAAGGAAGTTCTCAATCACCCTAAGGTGTGAAAACACCTTAAAAACACAGCTCATCCCTGAAAATCTTGATCTCATATCAAATCTCTAGCAATTCACCTGATTCTTCTCCCTTTCAACTCGGAAACCCTAAAAATGAGGAATTATGAAGAAAGAGTGAGAAAAGGGGAAGTTTTGTTACCATTTTGGATCAAATAAGAGGAGGGACGGAATATTGACATGTGAGAGAAGATTCACCATAAAACTATATCCAAAGAGGCTAAACTTACATGATTTCATCATTCCTCGGACCGCAAAACCATAGGTCAGCATCTCCATCACTTTCTCTTCTCAAACCCTAACTCTCCCTCTCTCTCTAGGATTTCATTTATCTGGATTGAATCACGAATTATGAGAGCTGCTAGTGTGTTAGGTTGACCATATAGAGCAATTGAGTTGCTTGGGTCAATTGCACATTGACCCCTCACTATACTTTCTCTTATGTCAGCTGAATTTTCTGTCATAAAAATATTACTGTAATTCATCTACTTATAAGGTCTAAACGCATCCAAAAATTATGAAACTTTTACATGTTATTTATGATTGAGTTGTAGATTTCCAATAAAAATTTTAGATAATTTAGAGTTACGAATAAATAACTAAAAATAAAACACTCTACTACTGAAAAGCACTATGTCAGCATTTTGGTCGAAGTATAGTTTGATCGAGAACCACATTCAAAGAACACTCAAATATTCTGAAATTTTTCTAAAATATGCATGATTGTGTTATCCATATCGTATCCAATATTCAATTAAATATAAAATTTGTAGAAAATATGAAAAATCATTTACCACACTACTGTCATGATCAAATTCCATATTCATGTACTATCAAAACCCTAATTTTTGCCGATTAGGGTTTACATTTCTCAAACCATAATTTCTTCAAACTAAAATCATAGTTAGAGTTTCTTCTTAGTTTTGAAACATCACAATTGATCTAATATCATTAATCAAGTCGAAACGATGTTCAATCTAATCAAGCATGTAATCATTCAAGTAAACCCTAGTTTACCAATTAAGCACAAATGTGGTTATTACAATTCTTACCCCCTTAAAAAGTTCCATCTCCAAAACATAAATATGCAAAAAAAAGTATATTCAAAGTTTATTTTAAGCTTCTAAAATCTTACATGTCATTACATTCTTGTATTTTATACTTGAATGTAGTTTTCAACGTTAAGTCCTTTATCTCTTTTCTAATCACCACATGTTAAAATAGTTCTCAATGATAACAAACAAATTCTCTATGCCACAATCAATCATAGAGTAGATAGAGAAGTAACCATTTCAAAAATTTTTTATTATCTTGAGGTGTTACCTCAACATTTATAATATGATCCAACTATCTTAATTCATACGTGTCAATATGTACTATTGTCATGCATTACCTCTAAGTCACAAAAGAGAGTTCATATGTTCTTTTGAATTTTACTATTGTTCTACTCAAATAGCAAAACAATCTTGAGTTGGAAGACTAGATTCAACAACAATTGTACAATACTACTCACGGCATCCCCATTGCATCATGGATGCATAAGGTGAAGCATTACCATCACATTCTATATTATTCTCAAGTATGAACCCACACATAATTCAAGGTGTAACCATCGGGTTATAGCATACTAGTGTTTCAACAATAGTAACAAAGTACTCCATGATTGTATTAGTCATTTAGGGACTATTCATTCCCAATTACCATCACCTAGTTATATTAAAGCTAGGTATAACAAGCTATACCTCATTAGGTTTACATATCAATACAATATGGTTATCATCCCTTCTATTCATATGAGTGAATAGGTAAGACTACCTTATTCAGGGTAACCCTTCATTTGTTCCATCATTATTCAATCATAATCACCATACCACAATTGTACAATACTAAGATGGATTACATGTATGAATGACTACAACTATCAGATACCTTTAATTAACATATTGCTTGCATATGTACATTGAAATTATACGTAAAACCAATTTACATCCCTTAATATGCCTTCAACAAATTATACTTCTAAAAAAAATTCACATATTACAAAAAGCCATTGTTTTATCTTATCTCTCTCCGCATTCACTGCTACTTACTTTTTGCTACTTATCCTTCTCATTTTAATCATGTAGATTAAACATTCCTAAAATTGAAACATACAAGGTACAAATATATTATTCATCATTCTTGCTATCACTGCAAGAATTTCTCTCATATCACACTTCACTCATATTGTATTTCTCCTTTTGTTCAAAACACACTTGTTACATTTCAAATTTATATCTTACTCTTTATTCCGAATCATTTCCATATTGTTTATCAACCTTTTAGATTAGCTATCTTTAAACCCTGGATTACTATCAGTGCTAGTTTACTTCTCATAGTGCAAATCTCATGATCTTGTTTTATAGAGATGCTAGTATTAAAGGCCAAATCACTATTGACATCCCTTGAAAAACTACAACTCGAAACATTCTAGGACTTGGTCCTTATCAGAAGAATGACGTTATTGTGATGTGACTTTTCTCCCTTAATTTGAAATTCAAACTTTTGATTTTACAATTTTACTAAGGTCTTTCTTATCTTATCAATTGAATTTTCTTTCTCTTACTTGACCTATTTAGATAGATTACATTCTCAATTACCCTTCTAGGGTTTCATCATCATATTGTGTGTCATTATTACATTCACTAGATGTCTCTACCACGGTGGTTATGCATCATATATGATTCATTTTCTTATCACTTCGTTCTCACATTTCTCTCATTAAGGAAGATATGAAAGCGAAGATGATTTTGATACTTAGAATTCTTATCTTCAAACAATCAACAATACATTTCTCATATGTAGGTTTAATTAAATATCAACAAGGATACTTAACTAATTAGCACTTTCTTGAATCTCACAACCTCTTTCTTTTATAATCTATATTACTCCATTATGTTTCAAACCCTTCTTTACTTTCCATAATCCCCTTACCATATACTACTATTCCACATGTCATCTTTAACTTCTAGTTTTCTCTTATGATCATGTTACTTCTTTTATGTGTATGATCATGTATACCATGTTGCATATATTTCCTTTTATCCTTCTACTAATGTGAAGTTGAAATTCTAAATCAATAATCTCTCTACTAGTAACACCTCATGTTTAATACATTACATATCCTTCATTTTAAATTAAACGACTCATGCATGGGTGAAACATAGTTTCTCTTTCAATCAAGTTTTTCCTTCCTGAATATAGTCTACCTTTGTATGACTTATTCATTTATTTAGCTACACTTTTGTTCTTCTTTTAGAAACTAGTTTTTTGTTCTATAGAGACTTAGAATCAAAAGGCAGTAAGGATGAATGTATTAAACTTATTAATGAAGGTATACATTCCATGCTCTCAATTATATCATAACCCTCATTCCTTAATCAAGCTCATTTTTTCCAACATTTCCCTTTATTTCAACTAAGTTTCTTATCGTAGTTTTATGATTTACATGCTCACCTAGTCCTCTTCACTTTAACTCTTCTGAAGACTCTTCACTTCTATGTACTTATTGTATACTTAGCTCTTTTCTTCTATTATCCCTTTGCTTTGGAGTACATAAAAACATTGTACTCGGTTATATAATTCATTCCTCATGATTGATTCATACTATATTGACCCCTTACATACTTTTCTCATATATTTTCCATATTTCATATTTAGAGTTCATATAATACTAATAATTAAACTTAATCTGAACCTTATATCATGTTCCTTTATTCCCAATTAAGGGTTTCTCATATGAGGCCCCAAAGTTGGATCTCAGATAACAGTTCCAGCTGATACTTAGTTATCCCAATCTTTCCCTTATACTTCAAAATCTTAGATTATATACATTCATACTAGAATTTGGATCTAATCTATCCAGAATTTACTCTTGTTATGTTACAAATAGGAGTCATTATATCCCAGTAATGCATCCTTCCAATCGGACCAGGCCGAACCTGTAGTCTTGAAGCCAAGAGCTACTCAGGATTAATCAACTCCTATTCAACTCAAATGTGTAGAAGAAAACTTATCCACTTAGGAAAGCTCATTCAAAGATCATTTCTAGTCTACTTGATACAAAGAATGTAATCAATAAATGCTACAACTGCATAGTGTACAACAAATCTTAAAGACTCAGATATATTTCAAAATACTAAATATTTGAATTCAAACATATAAGAGATGTTCTATCAATCTCCAATAAAACAACAATATGAAATGAAAGTTCTATCTCATTTTATATTTATGCTCTTAATTCATTTTAATTATCTTGTTTCTAACCCTAATATTTCTAGGGTTCCTCTCTAGACCATCCTTCCACTCTATACCTGGCCAGGGTATACATGAAAAAATAGACAGAGTAGCTTGATACTGGTTGATCCAAGTACTCAGATACCGGGCCAGGATATCCAAATACTCAAATCCCCAGAGCTAACTTCATAACATCTCCTATCTACCACACTTATGACTCTAACTTACTAACTTAGTGGTCCCTGACAACTCAGCCTAAGCTCTGATACCAAAGTTGTTACACCCTGATCTCACAATTACCATTAATCATGAGATTAGGGCATAAATTGAGGATTTATCGTAATACAAAGATCACCCTTAACTTTTTCTTCTTTTTCAAACTCTTTATTTTTCTCAAATCCAATCACATAAAAAACTTTGCAAGAGAATCAAACTTTGATTACTTTAATATGATCTCAACATAAATGATACACATCCATACATTCATTATTAGGTACATACAACATGATAATCAGATACATTCTCTCTTATTAAGAAAACAAAGATACAAAACATCACTTACAACACTCTCACATCTATACTAGGACCTAGAGTGACAAGGACCAACAGAACTTAACTATACTCGGACTTAACTCTTGTGGTAGATCTACTCTGATGCAATGACCTTCTTCAAGTCCATGTGATATCCCTAAAAATTATGAGTAGAGGGGTGAGCCTACTCGCCCAGTGAATGAGTACTTCAAAGAAACAGTCTAAAACACTAATATAATTACAGATATACTTTTGAGCAACTGATATCAATTATAATAGCAGTAAGCTTTAAAGAGATTGATCATTGACAATCATAAATATGGCAGGATACTCTAGATATCAACAAGAGTAAATAAATATATGAGCATGCTTGTTTAATTTCAAAGAGAACTAATAATTCAAAAACATACAAAGAATAATTGTTGGGAAACTGTACTCAAATATTTCTTAGCCTTTCTTACTTATAAGAAACTCTTTAAACCTATATGATCATATTTTAACTTATGCCCTGATCATATGCAGTGTACTCTACATATGAAGACTCATAGCGAACTACGATCTCACCGTACAAGACTTTGCTTAAAACCCGGGAAGCTAAACCTAGAACTGAATCTAGGTCTACTTGACTCGAACCGTCACATCTGACTAAGGTGGTTAAACAGTTGGCCTTTAACTAGACCTCTCCTTCTAGGCTGAGTACACAGGCGGAGGGTCTGAGACGCTCTGTGGGCCTCATCTTGGTACGCTCTGTGGGTACCTCTGGGTTACCACCGGGATCTCCAGTTCATGTTGGATAACCTATATTCTCTTAGGAGACTTCCTCAAGGGCTTCGTCTTCCCACACACTCTGTGGGTGTGATCCGATCCCCGTATACTGGTTGTTTCCAGGGTGGATTGTTTCCTCCCTAAAGTGCAGACATCCGTAGTTAATCTATGATGTTCAGGGCACCTATATCTAATATTTTATTATTCTTGGAAAGATATTTCTATATTATATCTTTTCCTTACTTATACTTGACTCTGGTATCTCTATGGTACCACGTATATTTATCTGAAGTTTATAATACAATATGTATGTCATCCTTTGCTTGGTAGAGCAGTATATTCAAAACACTGTAATATACTGAGAAATCAACATGCTATACATGCAGGCAGACTGAAATACTTAAATAAACAGAATACATGTCCACTTGGCACTTATACACTGGAATCATTCAATTAAGCATCTTACTATACTGATAAAAGTTAATTGCTTGACATATGAAAAATCGTCATTAACACATTTTTATTAATTGTACTTTCTTAGAAAACGTGCACCTCAACCCAAATCTTGAGTTATGCATCACCACATCTCATACTGAGAACATTGATATCAAAATACTTGATTCATTATACATCCCATCCTTAGGGTTTCATTTACCTCATTCACTAATCACATGGCTCTCATAAGGATTTCATGCGACATAAACATTCACTGAATAAAGACTAGTATCAACAAATCATATAAAATCAATATATGTATGAAACCTTGGAACTGAGCTGAATTTGGATTTCCATGCCATTCACTGATATAACATGCATCAATAATAAAATTGAATAAATAAAGTCTATCATGTCAAGAAAATATGTTCAAATGGATTTCACGATATCTATTTTCAAATATCCAACTTTCCTCGCATCTAGGGTTTCACGCTCTTTACTAAGATATCAAACAAACACTATTCACCTTAAATGAAATCCAAGATAGTATCTGACATATATGTACTATGAATTTAGATAAACAATCATTCATAACCAAGGGAATCCAGATAAAAAAATTTCTCTATTTAATTATACAGCAATTTCAGTCATAGACAAATTCCCTATATTTCAGTTTACTCTTATAACCTCTGTGAATACTTAGGGAATTCTCATTAGGATGTATTTTATACATTTCTATTATGATTTTATCATCTGAAATTCATTCAAACAGAGGAAGATTCTATTTCATATCATTTTGCAACAACTTAGATCAAACACACAATTCAAGGTTTGTAGTCGCATATTAAGAAATTAAAGATTATGGATGATTTAACTAATTTTCATGCAATATACTATTTAAAGGAAGTTCCCACTCACCCTAATGTGTGAAAACACCTTAAAAATGCAGCTCATCCCTGAAAATCTCGATCTCATATCAAATCCCTAGCAATTCACCCGATTCTTCTTCCTTTCAACTCAGAAACCCTAAAAATGATGGATTGTGAAGAAAGAGTGAGAAAAGGGGAAGTTTTGCTAACATTTTGGATCAAATAAGAGGAGGGAAGGAATCTTGACATGTGAGAGAAGATTCACCATAAAACTATATCCAAATAGGCTAAACTTACATGATTTCATCATTCCTCGGACCACAAAACCCTAGGTCAGCATCTCCATCACTTTCTCTTCTCAAACCCTAACTCTCCCTCTCTCTCTAAGATTTCGTTTCTCTAGATTGAATCACTAATTATGAGAGCTTCTAGTGTGTTAGGTTGACCATATAGAGCAATTGAGCTGCTTGGGTCAATTGCACAGTGACCCCTCACTATACTTTCTCTTATTTTAGCTAAATTGTTTGTCATAAAAATATTACTATAATTCATTTAATGATAAGGTCTAAACACATCCAAAAATTATTAAAATTTTACATGTTTTTTATGATTGAGTTTTAGATCTCCATTTAAAATTTCATATCATTAATAGTTATAAATAAATAAATAAAAATAAAACACTACACTGCTGAAAAGCATTCTGTTAGCATTTTGGTCGAAGTATAGTTTGACCGAGAACCACATTCAAAGAACACTCAAATATTCTGAAATTTTTATCCAATATGCACTATTGATTTATCCATATCATATTAAAAATTCAATTAAATAAAAATTTGTAGAAAATAATAAAAATCATTTACCACACTGCAATCCTGATCAAATTCCATATTCATGTACTATCAAAACCCTAATTTTTGCCGATTAGGGTTTACATTTCTCAAACCCTAATTATTCAAACTAAAATCATAGTTAGATTTTCTTATTATGTTTGAAACATCACAATTGAACTAATATCATTAATCAAGTCTAAATGATGTTCAATCTAATCAAACATGTAATCATTCAGGTAAACCCTAGTTTACCAATTAAGCACAAATGTGGTCATTACATTTTTGGAGATTCTTCTCTTGTAAGTAGTCTTAACTCTTGATCACATTTCCCCCCTTTTTAAATCTCCCTCATCTTATTCCTTCTTGGCCATAAACTGTTAAATATCCATGATGACTTTCTTAAGAGAAAATCCTCTTCACAAAGTCCTTAGACTATGTTTTGACATGGTGGTAACTAGTGAGAGGAAGCTTTCATCTGATTCTCCCTTCTTCCTTAGTTTTGCCTAGGTCTATTTTCCCTCTTTCTTGAGATCTATTGTGACCAAGGTTTTCTTCTCTTTTGAGGTGATCCTTTGGCCAAAGTGTTAGAGTTTTGTTGGAGTTCTTGGGGCTTGTGATATTGGGTGATTGTGTAAGGACCCTGACCCACATTTAGGGTTTACCCTGTTTGTTTTGCTTGACCTTGATGCTTTGGTGCTTGCTAATCACCTTTAGTGGTGATTAGGGTTTTGTTGTGCCTTTTTGAGAGTTGAGGGGGCTACTTGCAAATAACCCAAGTCTAGGGTTTTGTGTGCAAGTTTGCCATCTTGTGAGATGTTTCCCTCTCTTTGCTTCCTCTAGGGTTGAGAGGAAGGCTTGGGCTTGTTGTTTGAGTTCTTTGGGCCTGAGTTGAGCTTGTTTGGGCCTTGAGGTGCTTTGTTTGGGCTTGGTTGAGCTTTTTGTCGGCCAAAGCTTGCCTTGTGTCGGCCAAAGCTTGCCTTGTGTCGTCCAAGGTGGTCTTGTGTCGTCCAACACAGTGGTGTGTCGCCCAGGAGCTTGGTTGTGTCGCCCAGTAGAGTTGATGCATGTGTCGCCCATGTTGCTTGGTCCAACCTTGACCATGTTTGGTGGACACTTGGTGTATATCTTTGACAAGTGTCTCTTGGTGTGCTAGTGTGTTGGCTTGAACCCTAGGACAAGTGTCCCTTGGGTGGATGACACTTAGCATGGATCTACCTTGGTTTCTCCTCCCCTCCTTTCTATATATGTGGCTCTTTCCCTTGCCTTAGCTTCCTTTACTCTTTTGGTCTCTCCTCCACCTTGAGTGCACGACACTCCTCTCCTTCCTTGCTTGTTTCAGCCGAGACACTCTCTTGGAGTTTCAGTGGTGGCTGATACCCTCTCTTCGATCAGCTTTGGTGGATGACATCCCTTGGATCTTGAAGTGCATCTTCTTCCTTGGAGCTTGGAGCTTAAGGCGGGTTGCATAATTTCTAACCCTAACTCCTTTACCTCTAGCAATAATCTTGTTACATGATAGTAGTTAGCTTAGTAGCTTAGTTTTGTTTCTTGCTTGAGTTTCCTTTGGTGGCCGATATCCCTTTAAGGTTTAGGGTTTCTAGTGTACCTTGAGATCTAGGGTTGTGCTCCTTTGAGTTGTAGGTTGATGGTGACCTAGGGTTGGGCGATATCCCCTCTTTTTTGGGTGTGTTGGACGATATCCTTTGAATTGGATGACATGGCACCTTTGCCTTTGAGTTGGATGATATGGCATCCTCTTTGATGGACGATAGGGTACCTTGTGATGGACGATATGTTATGTTCTTGGGTTGGCCGATACCCTGCCCATGTGTTGGGAGATAGAGTAAGCTAAGGGTTATGTTGGCCGATATGGCTAGGTTGAACGTTATCCTTTTGGCACGGACGATAGGTCTTAGTATTATGTTAGTCCTTATGGTGGATGACAGGGCCTAGTTGATGGGTTGGTTTGGGTTGCATGGCATGCAAAGATGGTGTTGGCCGATAGCCCTGATGGGCATTATCCCTCTAGTTGTGACGCGCGATAAGAGTAGGTTGTGACGGACGTCATGCCTTTGGTTTGGGGTGAGTGTCGACCGTTAGGCATGGATAGATGTGGCATGTTTTCAGGAGTGTTTCCCTCTCTCCTTCCTTCTTTCTTTCCTTCTCTTTTATGGACGTTAAGAGCTAGTTGTTAGTCTAGGATATCGGGCGTCAGGAGTGGCTGTGACGGGCGTTGCCCGATGGGGTGTGTCGCGCGATACCCCTGACGCGCGCCACTCTTCCTTTGTGACGCTGTGTCGGGCTGGGCGCTGGGTGCAATGCAGCGTTGCTGCCTTTCCATGCCCTAGCCGTGTGGGCTTTCTTAGGTGAGGGTTGTGAGGCTTTAGTGAGGGTTTGTGGACCTATAGTGTCGGTCACAAGTGTAATGGAAGTGGATGCTAATGCATAAACGAATAGGGACAGTGTTGCCTTGATTAATGATAACTATGACAATGTAAATGATAGCCATGATGATAATGTTGTCGATAACAAAGATGTTAATTGTGTTGATGAGGTTAGTTGTGTTGATGAATGTGATACCTTGCAAACAATAATAATGCTAATGATAGTAATAATGATGATAATGGTAGTTGCATGATGATAACGATAGTAATAATGCTTATCATAATGATGATAATGGTAGTAGGAATGATAATGAGGAAGGTCAGGGTAATAAGATGCATGATGTGATCCTTATGCTTAATTGTTAATAATAAAGATGATGATAGTAATAATATTGAATAATGATGATAGTGACATAATGGTAGTGGTAACAATAGTACTTGTTCTGCATGTTTGGACACCTTGATTACTTGTATAATCTTGAGATAAGAGTAAGCATGCATATGATGTGACTTGATCACCAAATAGTGTAAGAATGGCAAGTAGAGTATCTTGAATAGAATTTCATGATGGTAGCATATTGCTTATGATTGAATCTACGATTATTGTGTACTCTAACCATGCAGGTGATGATTAGCCTTGAAAAGGGCTATGAGACACACGTGATGAGTAACATCACTTGGTAATTACTCTGGTTAATATAATGATATGTATAATGTGTTAAGTTCCATGATGATGATGTGAGCCTTGAGAGGCATTGACAGTACCTGATGAGTGATTGAGATCCCATGGTATGTGATGATCCTTGAGATGGATCTGGATGGTTGGCAAGAGGCCAAGTGGTAACATGTGATGTTGAATCCTTGAGATGGATCAGGTTGGTGTGATTAAATAATAATATAATGTTGTTTACTTTCCGTTATATCTTGCATGTTATACAACTTAGTTGAATCCTGCAATCCATCTAAAAGATACCAATTAATCCTAGTGAAATATATCATGTAGTTTGCCCTGGCCATAGATCCATCATCGTCAGGACTTGGTGATGGTGAAACAGGTTCTCCTACGGGTTAACCTAGAAGCACATATTGTTGAATATGTGTAGGTTGCTCCTAGCCTGAAAATGAGGAGGTAAGAGTGTAACTTCGGTTACAGACTCAGATATGTATGAAGAGCATGGTGAATAGGCCCATGGCTCAGGATATGTGATGTGAGGAGCATGAATGCGTTCATGGCTCAGAGCACGGTGAACAAGCCCGTGGCTCAGTTTTACTAGTGCCGAGACCTGTACCAAGGCGGGCTAGAGTGAGGGTAGCCTATGGAGCTGACCCTGTGGCTTAGACCACTTCAACATGTGATTGCGGTCCTGCTTGTGTTGTACTCGTGTACTTACCACGAGGTGGGAGGTCGTGGAGTCTGGCTCTTTCCGTTGACCTTGTATGGCACCGGCTTGGGTTTCGTAACCGAAGGTTGGATTTGAACGTTACGGTTCAAATCCTCAGGGCATAATAATATGTAATACAGCCTTTTAGTATTTAGTGCTTAAAATAAACATGTAACATTGGTTGAGGCCTTGTTTGTGTAATATCCTTGTTATATCTTACAGGTTATGTGACAATATGTCTTATCTTGATAAACAGGTTATTTTACATTATATCTTGCTCTGATAATCATGTTACATAGGGATACATCTTATCTTGCTAATCATATTCCTTGAGATATCTGGTTATATGCTTTTGTATAGCGAGTAAGCTTGTCGGTAAGAATAATCTGTTTTATATAGACTGCTCTTGTTATACTTGTTATTAGATATCTGCTGTTATAGTATATCTTGTTGAGGTTCTGTAGTTGTGGTGGGGAGTTATGTTTCCCGCTGGGACAATTGTTCAATTGTCTCACCCCGCTGGTTTAACCCCTTTTTAGGTGGTCGAGGTAGACGTGGTCGTGGTCGTGGTGTTGCGGCCGAGCAGCTTGAGGAGCAGTAAAAGGCAAGTGATGGACATGCTGCTGTTTTGGATGTTTTGTAGTAGAGTCTAGAGTCATTCCTGTACTCTCAGGTCCTTGGCAGTGTTTTGACGATGTTTCATGATGACCGATCGATGATGTTTGTATATCCTACTGTGGGTCGGATGTGGGCCTTTATGTAGGTGAACAGGTGGTGAACACATGTGATGCATGAGCAACTGCTTCTGTAAGGTGTAAACACGTATCAGATCTCGTGTATGTATATATATGACATATTTATTTGCAGGATGAGGACTGGAAAGTAATAAGTTTCACAGTTTATCAGTTTTCCACAATCAGTTTTAATTAACCCGTGTTTTCATAATCTGTGGTTATGGTGATTTCCGCAAATTTTCGCGTAACACCTCATTATCTGTGTGATAATGGGATGTGTTTCCACAAGTTTTGGTATCAGATCTTTAGGTTCGCTGAGTCTATAGGGATTTAGGACTAGGTTGAGTTTGTTCTTATGAGTTTTCCAGGTTTTCTTACAATATCTTCTGCCCTCAGCGGAAGAAAAGTCAAGATGTCTGGAAACCATGAAGAACACTCTGCTGAGTACAGTGATGTTGCAGCGGTAGATGGAGTAGATGGACAGGCACATGAAGATCGGGTTCCTGAGGTCCCCCAACCTAACCCAGCCATACTTGAACATCCTGCTTACCAACAGCTTATGGGGCAGTTAATGGCTACGATGAATCTCATGGTTGAGCGATTACCAGTGCCTCCTCCACGAGTACAGGTTCCTCATGGAGAAGCATCGGGTATTGGGAAGACCTTCGAGCGGCTTCGCTGAGATGGAGCTTCGGATTATGATGGAACGGCTGATCCAGCGGATGCAGATCTGTGGCTGACAAGTCTTAAGAAGGCTTTCCGGATCCTTGACATCCCTGAAGCAGACAAGGTAAAGCATGTTGTCTACCTTCTGAAAGGTAGTGCTGGTCACTGGTGGACCATCGAGGAAGAGAAGCGGCCTGGTGAGGTGATCTGTTGGGAAGTGTTTCGACGCGAGTTCGTCACCAGATACTTTCCCAAGATGTATCTGGATGAGAAGATCAGTCAGTTTGAGAAGTTGCGGCAAGGAACAATGAACATCACCGAGTATGAAGCTAAGTTTATGGATCTTTTGAGGTTCTGTCCTCACATGGTGGTAACATACGAGGAATGGATCAGACGTTTCGAGAAGGGTTTGAGTGCTGAGTTGACAACCCCGGTGTCTGCATTGGAGAACCGAGAGCGGTTTGCTACGTTTGTGGAATTTGTTCAACGGATCGAGAGGACAGTACGGGAGAAAAGAGAGTCTATGTCCCTTAAAAGACCTGCTCAGTTTCAAGGACGTAGGTTTGGTGGCTTTAAGAAGCCCAGGTTTTCGACGCCGTCAGCAAAGCGAAGTTCTGGTGTACCATCTCAGTGGTCTTCGAGTAAAGGGAAAGGTTATGTTTCTTCGCCATCTAAGGCGCACAGTTCAGCTTCTGTGGCAGTGACAGGGCCAGCTAGGCCACGGTTTGAGGACAAGTCATGTCATCTTTGTGGACAAGTCGGGCATTTCAGGCTTAATTGCCCGAATAGAGACGTTGAAGTGACGCAGCAGCCGAGGCAGAGTTTTCAGAGGTTAGAGAGGCCACAGCCCAGTGGTAGCAGAGGTCGAGGACGCGGTCAAGCGTCTTAGGCTGGATCGTCTGCTCAAGGAAGCAGAGGTCGTGGACAGCAAGCAACGGCTCGATTCTATGCCATGAATCAGCCGGAGGCGATAGTCAACCCACGAGTGGTGACAGGTCAGATGGAGTTATTTCATTCTGATATGACTTCTTCTTGCTTTATATCTGTTCTGGTTGAGCCGGGTTCTACACACTCTTTTATCGCCTATAGTATGCTTGAAACCTGTCGTTTACCTGTTAGCTATAAGAAGGATAGCTTGTTGTTAGAAACCCCTCTTGATGGTTCCTCTTTGCTTCGAGAAGAGTGTCCATCTTGTGTCTTGTCATTCTCGGGACACCGTATTCAAGTGGATCTTATACCACTTGATATGCATGGTTTCGATGTTATCCTTGGGATGGATACCTTAGAGAAGTATAAGGTTGTCTTGGACTGTGGTTCCAAGCAGGCAGTGTTCGATGTTGCTGGAGAGAAGTGGATCTTCCAGGGAGATAGGAAGATTTTTTCGATGTGTTTGGTATCAGTTATGGTGGCAGATAAGTTGTTACGACAAGGATGTAAAGCGTTCTTAGCTCACGTGGTGGATACAGTTGTGGTTACCAAGGCGAAAGGTCCTAGTCTTGAGGAAGTGTCAGTTGTTCGAGAGTTCGCAGATGTGTTTCCCGAAGAGTTTCCTGGTGTTCCTCCACCCCGAGAGATTGATTTCGAGATCAATCTGGTTCTTGGAACACAGCCAGTTGCACAGTCAGCATATAGGATGGCTCCAGCAGAGATGGCAGAGTTGAAGAAGCAATTCAAAGAGTTGTTGGAGAAAGGTTTTATCTGACGGAGTACGTCATCGTGGGGTGCTCCCGTGTTGTTCGTTAAGAAGAAGTATGGTTCGATGCGGTTGTGTATAGATTACCGGCAGTTGAACAAGGTCACAATCAAGAATAAGTACCCGTTGTCGAGGATAGATGATCTGTTCGATCAGTTGTGTGGTGCTACAGTGTTTTCGAAGATCGATCTACGGTTTGGATATCATCAGTTGAGGATAAAGGTGGATGACACACCAAAGTCAGCTTTCAGGACGAGATATGGTCATTTTGAGTTTGTGGTTATGTCGTTTGGGTTAACCAATGCACCTACAACTTTCATGGATCTGATGAACAGAGTGTTCTGTCCGTTCTTAGATCAGTTTGTTGTAGTCTTTATAGATGACATTTTGATCTATAGTCGGGACAGGCTAGAGCATGAGCAACATCTTCGTCGAGCGTTGACTCTTCTTTGTCAACATCAGTTGTATGCCAAGTTCAGTAAGTGTGAGTTCTGGTTGGAAGAAGTGACTTTCTTGGGTCACGTGATATCTGCTGAAGGAGTCAAAGTGGATCTGAAGAAGGTGGAATCTGTTGCGGATTGGGAACAACCGAAGACGCCAACAGGAGTTTGTAGTTTCCTTAGTTTGGATGGATACTACCGGAGGTTTATCAAGGACTTCAGTGTGATCACGTTGCCGATGACGAAGTTGACCAGGAAGGATGTACCTTTTGTTTGGGATGATCGATGTGAGCGAGCTTTCCAGAGTTTGAAGGAGAAGATGACCAGTGCTCCAGTGTTGATCTTGCCAGAGCCTGGGAAAGGCTATGTTGTTTTCTGTGATGCTTCCAAGAAGGGTTTAGGTTGTGTGTTGATGCAGGAAGATCATGTGGTTTCTTTTGCCTCGTGACAACTCAAGAAACATGAGGAGAACTATCCGACTCATGACTTAGAGTTGGCGGCAGTGGTTCATGCGTTAAAGATTTGGAGACACTATCTATATGGGGAAGTGTGTCAGATCTTTACGGATCATAAGAATCTGAAGTACATCTTTACGCAGCAAGAGTTGAACGTGCGACAACGACGATGGATGGAGTTGATCAATGATTACGACTGCACGATCGAATATCATCCTGGTAAGGTGAACGTGGTGGATGACGCACTTAGCAGAAAGTCTTCTTCTCTTTCTTCAAAAATGGCACAGTTGAGTTCTCTAGTATGCCATAAGCGAGATATGTTTGTTTCTCTTCGACAGATAAATGTGTAAATGGAAGTTTCTTTGTTGTCTAGTCTTTTCGCACAGATGCAAGTTAAGCCTACATTGAGACAACAGATCAAGGATGCACAACAAACAGATGATGTGGTACAGTTGATCAGATCAGAGTTCGGCAACAACAAGCGTGATGGGTTTCATGAGTCCGAGGATGGACTAGTTTGCTATCGTGATAGGATGGTGGTTCCAGATGTTGATGATCTGAGGAAGTTGGTTCTTGAGGAAGAACATACGTCGATGTATGCAATGCATCTAGGTGTCACCAAGATGTATCATAGTCTGAAGGACTTGTATTGGTGGCCCGGTTTGAAGAGAGATGTAGCTGAGTTTGTGGCAAGATGTGCGGTGTGTCAGCAAGTGAAGGCTGAACACCAGAATTCGGCAGGTACGTTGCAACCTTTTCCGATACCACAGTGGAAATGGGATCATATAAGCATGGATTTCGTAGTTGGTCTACCCCAGACAACTAGGAATCATGATTGCATTTGGGTGGTAGTGGACAAATTGACGAAGTCTGCCCATTTTCTTCCAGTGAAGACAACGTTTTCAGCTGAGAAACTAGCTCGAGTATATGTGGATGAGATAGTATGTTTGCACGGAGTGCCAACAACGATAGTTTCTGACAGAGGTCCTCAGTTTACGAGTCGTTTTTGGGAACAGTTGCACAGAGCGTTGGGAACGCGGTTGAGGTTCAGTACAGCTTTTCACCCGCAGACAGATGGACAGTCTGAGAGGACTATACAGATTTTGGAGGATCTTCTTCGAGCTTGTGTTTTGCAGTTTCTGGGCAACTGGGATGTACATCTGAGTTTGATAGAGTTTTCCTACAACAACAGTTATCAGCGGAGCATCGACATGGCTCCTTATGAGGCTTTGTATGGAAGGAAGTGTAGATATCCTTTGTGTCGGTATGAATCAGGTGAGTATTAGCTTTTGGGTCCTGAGTTAGTACAGCAGACGACAGAAAAGATCAAGGTGATACAACAACAGTTGAAAGTGGCACAGGACAGGCAGAAGTCTTATGCAGATAATCGCTGACGACCTTTGGAATTCCAGGTAGGAGACAAAGTATATCTTAAAGTATCGCCGTGGAAAGGTGTGTTTAGGTTTGGACGGAAGGGTAAGTTAGCTCCCAGGTATATGGGACCTTACTCAGTCAGAGCACATGTTGGCAAGGTAGCTTATGAGTTAGAGTTGCCTCCAGAGTTGCACAGGTTGCATCCAGTGTTTCATGTCAGTATGTTGAAGAAAAGTCATCCGGATTCAGGTAAAGTGATACAGCCAGTGGAGGTTGAGCTTGATGCAGATGTGACCTACGAGGAAGGTGTTGTGGCGATCCTTGACAGAAGGATCAAGAAGTTGAAGAGGAAGGACCTGGTTCTTGTGAAGGTTCTTTGGCAGCGACGTGGCGTTGAGGCAGCCACGTGGGAGCTTGAGGAAGAGATGAGGAGGAAGTATCCCTCACTTTTCTCTTCAGATTTTGGAGACGAAATCCCTTAATGGGTGTTAGATTGTAAGGACCCTGACCTGCGTTTAGGGTTTACCCTATTTGTTTTGCTTGACCTTGATGCTTTGGTGCTTGCTAATCACCTTTAGTGGTGATTAGGGTTTTGTTGTGCCTTGTTGAGAGTTGACGGGGCTACTTGAAAATAACCCAAGTCTAGGGTTTTGTGTGCAAGTTTGCCATCTTGTGAGATGTTTCCCTCTCTTTGCTTCCTCTAGGGTTGAGAGGAAGGCTTGGGCTTGTTGTTTGAGTTCTTTGGGCCTGAGTTGAGCTTGTTTTGGCCTTGAGGTGCTTTGTTTGGGCTTGGTTGAGCTTTGTGTCGGCCAAAGCTTGCCTTGTGTCATCCAAGGTGGTCTTGTGTCGTCCAACACAGTGGTGTGTCGCCCAGGAGCTTGGTTGTGTCTCCCAGCAGAGCTGATGCATGTGTCACCCATGTTGCTTGGTCCAACCTTGACCATGTTTGGTGGACACTTGGTGTATATCTTTGACAAGTGTCTCTTGGTGTGCTAGTGTGTTGGCTTGAACCCTAGGACAAGTGTCCCTTGGGTGGACGACACTTAGCATGGATCTACCTTGGTTTCTCCTCCCCTACTTTCTATATATGTGGCTCTTTCCCTTGCCTTAGCTTCCTTTGCTATTTTGGTCTCTCCTCCACCTTGAGTGCATGACACTCCTCTCCTTCCTTGCTTGTGTCGGCCGAGACACTCTCCTGGAGTTTCAGTGGTGGTTGATACCCTCTCTTGGATCAGCTTTGGTGGACGACATCCCTTGGAGCTTGAAGTGCATCTTCTTCCTTGGAGCTTGGAGCTTAAGGCGGGTTGCATAATTTCTAACCCTAACTCCTTTACCTCTAGCAATAATCTTGTTACATGATAGTAGTTAGCTTAGTAGCTTAGTTTTGTTTCTTGCTTGAGTTTCCTTTGGTGGCCGATATCCCTTTAAGGTTTAGGGTTTCTAGTGTACCTTGAGATCTAGGGTTGTGCTCCGTTGAGTTGTAGGTTGATGGTGACCTAGGGTTGGGCGATATCCCCTCTTTGTTGGGTGTGTTGGACGATATCCTTTGAGTTGGACGACATGGCACCTTTGCCTTTGAGTTGGACGATATGGCATCCTCTTTGATGGACGATAGGGTACCTTGTGATGGATGATATGTTATGTTCTTGGGTTGGCCGATACCCTGCCCATGTGTTGGGCGATAGAGTAAGCTAAGGGTTATGTTGGCCGATATGGCTAGGTTGAACGTTATCCTTTTGGCATGGACGATAGGTCTTAGTATTATGTTAGTCCTTGTGGTGGACGACAGGGCCTAGTTGATGGGTTGGTTTGGGTTGCACAGCATGCAAAGATGGTGCTGGCCGATAGCCCTGACGGGCGTTATCCCTCTAGTTGTGATGCGCGATAAGAGTAGGCTGTGACGGGCGTCATGCCTTTGGTTTGGGGTGAGTGTCGGCCGTTTGGCCTGGATAGATGTGTCATATTTTTAGGAGTATTTCCCTCTCTCCTTCCTTCTTTATTTCCTTCTCTTTCCTGGACATTAGGAGCTGGTTGTTAGCCTAGGATATCGGGCGTCAGGAGTGGCTGTGACGGGCGTTGCCCGATGGGGTGTGTCGCACGATACCCCTGACGCACGCCACTCTTCCTTTGTGACGTTGTGTCAGGATGGGCACTGGGTGCAACGCAGTGTTGCTGCCTTCCCATGCCCTAGCCGTGTGGGCTTTCTTACGTGAGGGTTGTGAGGATTTAGTGAGGGTTTGTGGACCTATAGTGTCGGTCACAAGTGTAATGGAAGTGGATGCTCATGCATAAACGAATAGCGACAGTGTTTCCTTGATTAATGATAACTATGACAATGTAAATGATAGCCATGATGATAATGTTGTTGATAACAAAGATGTTAATTGTGTTGATGAGGTTAGTTGTGCTGATGAATGTGATACCTTGCAAACAATAATAATTCTAATGATAGTAATAATGATGATAATGGTAGTTGCATGATGATAACGATAGTAATAATGCTTATCATAATGATGATAATGGTAGTAGGAATGATAATGAGGAAGGTCAGGGTAATAAGATGCATGATGTGATCCTTATGCTTAATTGTTAATAATAAAGAGGATGATAGTAATAATATTGAATAATGATGATAGTGACATAATGGTAGTGGTAACAATAGTACTTGTTATGCATATTTGGACACCTTGATTACTTGTATAATCTTGAGATAAGAGTAAGCATGTATATGATGTGACTTGATCACCAAATAGTGTAAGAATGGCAAGTAGAGTATCTTGAATAGCATTTCATGATGGTAGCATATTCCTTATGATTGAATCTACGATTATTGTGTACTCTACCCATGCAGGTGATGATTAGCCTTCAAAAGGGCTATGAGACACATGTGATGAGTAACATCACTTGGTAATTACTCTGGTTAATATAATGATATGTATAATGTGTTAAGTTCCATGATGATGATGTGAGCCTTGAGAGGCATTGACAGTACCTGATGAGGGATTGAGATCCCATGGTATGTGATGATCCTTGAGATGGATCTGGATGGTTGGCAAGAGGCCAAGTGGTAACATGTGATGTTGAATCCTTGAGATGGATCAGGTTGGTGTGATTAAATAATAATATAATGTTGTTTACTTTCCGTTATATCTTGCATGTTATACAACTTGGTTGAATCCTGCAATCCATCTAAAAGATACTAATTAATCCTAGTGAAATATATCATGTAGTTTGCCCTGGCCATAGATCCATCATCGTCAGGACTTGGTGATGGTGAAACAGGTTCTCCTACGGGTTAACCTAGAAGCGCATATTGTTGAATATGTGTAGGTTGCTCCTAGCCTGAAAATGAGGAGGTAAGAGTGTAACTTCGGTTACAGACTCAGATATGTATGAAGAGCACGGTGAATAGGCCCATGGCTCAGGATATGTGATGTGAGGAGCATGAATGCGTTCATGGCTCAGAGCACGGTGAACAGGCCCGTGGCTCAGTTTTACTAGCGCCGAGACATGTACCAAGGCGGGCTAGAGTGAGGGTAGCCTATGGAGTTGACCCTGTGGCTTAGACCACTTCAGCATGTGATTGTGGTCCTACTTGTGTTGTACTCGTGTACTGACCACGAGGTGGGAGGTCGTGGAGTCCGGCTCTTCCATTGACCTTGTATGGCACCGGCTTGGGTTTCGTAACCGAAGGTTGGATTTGAACGGTACGTTTCAAATCCTCAGGGCATAATAATACGTAATACAGCCGTTTAGTATTTACTGCTTAAAATAAACACGTAACATTGGTTGAGGCCTTGTTTGTGTAATATCCTTGTTATATCTTGCAGGTTATGTGACAATATGTCTTATCTTGATAAGCAGGTTATGTGACATTATATCTTGCTCTGATAATCATGTTACATAGGGATACATCTTATCTTGCTAATCATATTCCTTGAGATATCTGGTTATATGTTTTTGTATAGCGAGTAAGCTTGTCGGTAAGAATAATCTGTTTTATATAGACTGCTCTTGTTATACCTGTTATTAGATATCTGCTGTTATAGTATATCTTGCTGAGGTTCTGTAGTTGCGGTGGGGAGTTATGTTTCCCGCTGGGACAATTGTTCAATTGTCTCACCCCGCTGGTTTAACCCCTTTTTAGGTGGTCGAGGTAGACGTGGTCGTGGTCGTGGTGTTGCGGCCGAGCAGCTTGAGGAGCAGTAGAAGGCAAGCGATGGACATGCTGCTATTTTGGATGTTTTGTAGTAGAGTCTAGAGTCATCCCTGTACTCTCAGGTCCTTGGCAGTGTTTTGACGATGTTTCACGATGACCGATCGATGATGTTTGTATATCCTGTTGTGGGTCGGATGCGGGCCTTTATGTAGGTGAACAGGTGGTGAACACATGTGATGGATGAGCAGCTATTTCTGTAAGGTGTAAACACATATCAGATCTCGTATCTGTATATATATGACATGTTTATTTGCAGGACGAGGACTGGAAAGTAATAAGTTTCACAGTTTATCAGTTTTCCGCAATCGGTTTTAATTAACCCGTATTTTCTTAATCTGTGGTTATGGTGATTTCCACACATTTTCGTGTAACACCTCGTTATCTGTGTGATAATGGGATGTGTTGCCACAGCAGGTTATATAACTTTTCCCTCGTCTATTATCTGCATACAAAACCTAATCATATGCTATTGTTCATATCTTAAAAACATTTTCTTTGTGGTAGGAGGAATGATAATGTTTAGGGTTGAATCTTGTAGTATTCTTGAAAGGATTACTCTTCTATAAACCCTAATTCTTTATACCCAATTTTGTGGTGATTGAAATATTAGTGTGTTTCTTTCGATCATCATCTATGGAACAATAATACCTAATATATGTTTAATTTACCATGAATAACAGTACATTTTGAGTATGTAGACATGCATAAGAATCATGGTTTTATCTCTCTAGCCATAATACTTTTGGTGACCTTCTATGGCCATGTTTTAGGGTCTGATGAACACCTTGGTATAGAGTGTTGTTTATCCTATTGATGCTTAGTATTCTTGGTTTGATCATTTGTCTAGACCTAGTTTGGATCTGTTATAAAGTTGGGCATTTGGATGACTTATGGTCGAGACAACCCTTGGTCTTCCTCATGGTCAATACCATGGATGGGTGTTGGTCGTGACCAAAACAACCCTAACCCTAAGGGTTGGTTTCTTCCCACCATCCTGATCGCAACACAACATTGCTTCTTAACTACTTAATTTGTCGGATGACGTCATGGTCAAGATGACTAAGTACAATGGTCGAGACACCATGTTGAATGGTGGTTGAGACACTTGGTATGTAGTGGTCGTAACACCTATGGTCGTGACCATGTGGAAGTGTCTCGGGCATGACATGTGTTATGTGTGGTCGAGACCTATATTCCGTGTGTGGTCAAAACCCATGTGTTGTGTGTGGTTGAGACCTATGTGTTGTGTGTGGTTGAGACACATGTGTTGTGTGTGGTCGAGACCCATGTGTTGTGAGTAGTCAAAATACCTATACACATGTATGTACATAGTCATTACATAGTATAATGGTCTATATATGATGAGGTGGTTATGAATGGTTGATAATTATCAATAATGGTTATTCTTAATACTCTCCAAACATGTGGGTGGTGATGGAATTACGGTTTAGAGGTTGAATAATGTTATGAAACCCTAATCGACTATATATGAACCATAACCCTAATCTTGTAAAAATGTGACAATGTGATATATGTGCTCACTCTACTTGAAGATTTTTATTCTATAATAGTGTTTTCTCTCTCCTATTTATGTAACCCTAACCTTGCAGGTGAGATGAATGACACAAATATGTGAGCGCTATGGTGAATCTTGTAAATACAAGATGGTGAATATGAACATTGTTGAGAAATAGTTTGATATTGAATGCACATGAATTATGTGAATAGGTCTAATGACCTGACAAATGATTTGGGCACAGTTTGAGGAAGAATCCTTTAGAAATGTGATTGAGGGATTTATATACCATAGTGATGTTCTATTGGTGATGACCTTGTAATGACAGTGATACAAGTGTCATGTGATGATGAGACAAGTTCTCACTTTATAAATTTTATATCTTCTGAAGTTGTATCTTACCCTTAATTTGTAGAATTTGTTTAGGGTTTATAGGTTGTAGCATAATTGATGTATTGAAAGATACCCAATTGGAATATCTAATCAAGTAAAATGCTAATCATGTAGTTTCCTTGTACCATAGATATCCATCTTCAATGTCCGCATCTTGCTAGAGGTGAAACAAGTAACTCGTATAGGAAACTCGGAGCGCATATCATTGAATAAGTAGGGTACCAGTGGAGATATCACCTTGTATCCTTAAATTTTCCATTATAGTTGTATGATGCTTTATTATAGAACGTCCATGAGTGAGCATGTTCTCTAGTGTTGTGCCATGTACCAAGACAGACTAGTTATTTTACAAGACAATAACATTGACTATCAGTTGCTATCTACAAAACTATAGTTGTTACAACCCCAATTTTTTGGATTCAATTGGTGAGAAATGTAATTTTTCATATTAAAAATAATTGAACAAATAATGATATAATTTGTTTTGAATAAATGGATTTCATTTACAATAGCCTTGATGATTTTGTTGTGGGCTTTATTGGCTATTGGGCCCAATAACAAAGAAATGAAGAAAGGAAATTCAATTATTAAATTAGTAAATGAATAATTGAGTTTTTGAGAAAAGAATGATGTGGAAACCTCTGGAAGGCAAAGGAATGTAATCCAAGGATGGATTTCGTGCCTATTGGGTTCCTTGGGTTCCAAGGAGTCCAAAGTTTCATAGAGAATGCAATAAGAAAAGAAAAGATCAATTAAGTATTTCTTTATTGAGAAAGAAATTGAAAACAATGATAAAATCTGGAAAATAAGTGGAAAAAGGTGGAATTGAGTTATCCTTAGTGGGATTTCGTATCCCAAGGATTCCTAGTGTTAAAAGGAATACCAATGAGGAAAATAAAAGAGAAATAAAGAGAAATCCTCAAAAAGAGATATTTAATCAGAAATAAACATGATGACGAGAAAATAATAGAAATAGATGCATCTAGAAGGATAATGAGTATCCAATAAAAAGGATTTAGAAATAATAGAGTTTCTTGGGGTCCAAGGAGCCCCAATAAAGAGGAAAGAAAGATGAAATACCAAAATTGCAAAATAAAAGGATAAGGTGATACATTATTAATTAATTATGTGGTATTGCTAAAAAGGAAGTATTTTCTATTAAATGAAAATAGAATTTTGTGCCATTAGAATAAAGGGTAAGTACTAAGAAGATAAAAGAAGAGATTTTCGAAATTCTAATATCTCAAGGATAAAGAATATCAAAGGAATATTAAGGAGATAAGCAAGAGAGAGAAGATTGCTTATTCATGAAGGAATATACTTTCCTAGTAGGAAAGAGACTTAGATCTCATGGATAGTCGACCTAGGGCTTCGTTTCCCATCCCTATATAAAGGGTTAGAGCCCAAGGTTGAGTTCATAAGGATTCCACGTATCCTTCTCTTCTTTCTCCCTCCTTCTTCTCTATTTTCATCTTCAAACCCTAACCCCAAGTACCACTATGAGCATGTTGAGGGATGCGATGATAGCCTGGTGTGCCACAGTGCCAAGGAGGAGCTTCGCCATCATATATGTGCCCTAGAGATGGCACAGTAACAGCGCCTAGGCTGCAGCGTCAGCCGCAAGTACCTGGCCTAACAGGCAAGAGAACGACTACGTTGGCTGTGACCAGGTGGCGTCCCATGTGCGCAAGGGGGCGACGGACATAGGGCATGGATCGGTGGTGAGTTTTGTGGTCCAAGGGAGAGAGGAGAGCCCATGCAAGGCCTACTGTCGGCGGCCAGTTAGGGTTGTTAGGAGGAGGAAGATGACCCAGGTGCATTAGACAAATTTTCCCTCCGCGGGCTAAAGAGAAGATTGACTTAAACGGGGCACGCTCGTAATTTGGTTATAAACTCAAGCGAGTTGTGTTGCATGCATGAGGTGACGTGGCAGCTTCTGGTTGGTCCAAAAAGGTAACTTGTGCAAAATTCATATCTAATCAACCGTAGCTCGGATAAATACAAATAATTATGTATTTTGATCAGGAGAACGAGAGGAATCCAATAAAAATGATATTAAAGATTGATTCCGTTCATAATTGCAAAAGTACAATAAGTTGATGAAAAGTGCATTAAAGTTAGGTTAAAACCCTATTTGTGATTAAAGGTTGAATGTAGTATGCTTAATGGGTTAACTTAAGTATTAATAACATGTTGAATGATAATGTTAGATTCAAACCTGATCTAGATGTGAAATTGCATGATTTAGGGTTTTTACCTCATATGAGAATGATTAAGCATTTAGAAACCCTAATTTAGGGTAAAAGAGGATAATATCATATTCAATTGAAAATTTTGAAAATATGTTGTAAAATGATGGTTCCAAGTTATTTGTATATAAAAGTTCCTAATTATGGGTAAATACCCTTAATATAGTAATTAGGGTTTTCTAATGAATAAAAGGTGGATTTAATGATATATAGAGTTCATTTGTGAATTAGGCCATAATGAACTATGAATTGATGATAAATGAGTATAATCATCTTGCCATGGATTAAAAGGATAAAAACGGTAGTTTTAACATAAAAGAGGCATAATGGGCTTAATTAATGTTTAAGTGTGCCTTTAATACGAAATTAGGGTTTGTGGGTAATTGAATAGAAATAGGGTTTAAAAAAATAAATGAATTGAAACCCTAAATGCAAAATGAAACCCTAAAATGGATACGGAAACCTTAGGAAGAATTTTCAAGTTGAATAGAAAGAATCTTGATAAAGTGTGTAGTAAATAGAGTACATGTGTTTTTCAATATTCTTGATTATGTGATTGAATTACTTGCTTGGATTGCTTTCTTGGTTGGAATTGATATTAGCTTGAGAAATCTATTGAACAGGTATGTGGTTACGCTTATGAATAATCACTTTAGTTTCACGGTGATTTCTGAACGTGTTTATCGATTGCTTGAAAATAACTGTTGGATGCCTTTTATTTCATGCAACTATAAAGTGACTATGATTATCACCATGAATATATATATATATATATATATATATACATATATATATATATATATATAACTGGATTAGATCCGAATCCACCTCTATGGTTTGTAAAGGCTAAAAAGGGGTAACCTAGAGTAAGGTCTAGGTTATCGTGGGTTAGAAATTGGGATACCAAGTGTAGTGCCATGAGACCCTTTAGAATGCCATGAGTTAAGGAGTGGGCTACTTACGGGTAGTTCCATGTGACTCAACCCTAGAAATTGGTTCACCTATAGGTGGGAAAATGAGGGGTTTAATGGGGAGCTACTATAAGGGAAGTAGTATCCAGGTCCACTGCAGGGACAACGCAGAGGATAGGGAAGGCATGGATCGCACAATTATATTTAAAATGTAAAATTGTTTGTTAAATGGTAATTGGCTAAAATACATTGTTATAAATAATTTCACGATTATTGTTTCCCCCACATACCAACTTTATGCTGACCGACGTTTTGTTTGTCGGCGTTTTAGGTACAAAGCCAAAAGGACAAACAGTAAATCGTCATACTATGAAATACATGAATTAAAATACAAGGAGGATTAGTTAGAGTAGAATTCATTTGTGGATAGAAGTTTAGAGATCCAAGTTTTCAAAAGGTATGTAAAAGTTTATTTTCTTACAGATTTCCAGTTTAGTTTGTTAAAATTTAATAATTGTTATTGGTTAATTGTCGAACCTTTGATCCGAAAATTATGGGTGCGGCTTCGACCTCTCGGTCTCCCTTAATTGGGGGTTACCAGAAGGTGGGGTCGTAACATTTGGTATCAGAGCATAGGTTCCTCACTTAACCATTAATAATTATTAAATTTTACAAACTCCATAGAACCGAAGGGAGTTATTAGAGGATTATCTGAAAGACGGAGGTGTCTAGAAAAGGATCACGACTGGGGGCTGGCAATATTTTCCTCCGCACTGCTAGTCAAAATACAAGGACTCACGTATCTGTGTGACTGCCTGGCCAAATTCTTAGGGTATGATTCGAAATAAGATACCTTTAGGACTCTCTCATCTTTTTCATCCCTTCTCAACTCAAATTATATTAAGGACCTTAAGGATTAGGGTTTTCTCTCTTCTCCTCACCCTCTTGAGGTATGGGTAAGGTTGATAAGGTTTAAGGAATCCTCCACCAAATTAATGAAAAGCATGTAAATAAGATGGCATGGACATAAGCTTAATAGATTAAGCGTAAACTAAAGGATAGATACATGCTTAGGTCATATGACATAAGTTGTCATGCCATCAGAAGAGACCTGAGGCTAGACCTTCTTGACAGGAGGATAAATAAAGAGAGTTAGTCTTGGAGATAGAGATCTCCATTTCAAGTAGAGACCTGGCACATCCCCTGAGGATGATGTTAACCCTAACCCTAAGTGAAGGCTAGAGAGAGACAACATGATGGGTTAGATGTCATGGTAGACCAGGTGGATGGATGGACATGCCTTGGATGATGTATGAGCCATGAGAGGTTGGATGACCGAGTACCTCTAGCGACCCAACCTTGGGAAGGGTCGAGCAGTGGAGAGTGAAGGATAGCTCCTCCATTGATGAGGTTAGAGAAGAACCTATGGAAACCCATGAGCTTATATGAGCATGGCATAGTAGGCAACCAGAGTACATCAGTAGTATGAGCAGAAGGTTAAAACCCTGGCCAAGGAAGTAGGATGGATAGCTTATGAGACAAGCATAGAGGGTTATGGATAACCTTGAGAAGACATACCCTTAAGGGGAATGCTTGTAAGCTTGACCCACTTTCATGGAGAGAGAACCTCACGTAGTAAGGTTGTTTGTAGGGTTAGTTCTAGAGAGAAAGAGCAGGACCCCAAGCAAAAAGGTTGTAAACCTAGACTTCGAGATATGAGGAAAAGTGGGGAGTTGAGAATGATGCAGCCTAAGTGTATGAAAGTGGTTGCCTCATTCTTGATCCCTGGATGATGATGATATCTTGGTTGTCTTTAGGGGGATCAAACCCGAGATGGAGGATGAGGCTTCCGACACCTATGTGCCTATGGTATAAGTGTTTACCTTCTGAGAAAGGAAGAAGAAGTTTTGTATACCCTGGAGAGGTTTAGTGGGGCCTTATGCCTTGTTGGTTGTCCTTAATGAGGACTCGACTCTAAAGTGTTGCTCGAATAGAAGGATGACAGGAAGTGTGTGTCATGCCTTATACATGCTTGATTCATGGTTAATAGATTGAGCATGTAGTTGGTCATCAAAAGTGAACCTAGGGTTCCTAGGCCTAAGAGGGGAAGTGGTGTACCTAATGCTCATGACGAGAATTAAGTTGCTATAGTTTCGAGCATGGTATTCCTCATGTATAGAGGAAAAGGGAAACCTCTTAAGATTAAAGGTATGTTTGATGAACCCCTCATAGCTAAGTAGGTGACAAGGGAAGGTATGATCTTGATCTAATGTTGAGGAATGAGAGCTCGTATGACCTAACCAGGTTTAGTAGGTGGTCTGCTTGTGCCTTAATAGCTTGATAGGGTTAAGCATGTGGATGTAAACCCTAGACCTAAGGATGTTTGTGATTTTTGTTATCAAGGTGAAGTTTTCCTCCCATCCTGGGAGAGTGACCCTTTGGTAGGGTGCATACCAGTTTTGTTGGTTTAAGTTGACCTAAAGAGATCTCATAGGATCTTGAGAAGCTAAGTGAAAAGTAAATGGTATGTGAATGAACATGTAGACCCATAGATATCCATCTCTAAGTGCATAAGGATGTGTTACCATGGAGGTAACCGGTATGGGCCTGACTAAGGTAGGCAGGTCACCATGACCCCTATGAAAGGATGAAAGTTAGCCATGAATGGAGAGAGAGAGATGATGAAGGCGTAGGTAAGGTTCTAAGTTGAACATGTACTATAAGAGAATCCTAAGTCTATCCTAGGGTCAGGTAGGGATAAGAATGATGGAAGTAGGAGTTGCCTAATTCCCTAGTTGCATATGACCATAGGGTCAGGAGGTAACAACTATCATTATCTGAGGGCCATGGGTTAGGAGATTGATCACCTTCATGAACTCATGGGACCCAAAGGGAAGATGAGTAGGGTACTCTCTGGATGCATAAGGGAAGAGGGATGACCCCTAAAGTGTCGGCACCCTATAGACCTGGAGGAGATGACAAAGGAATGGTATGCACTGAAATGGGGTCAGATTCAAGACCAGTTTTCCATGGAGATAACTTTGATATCGAGATGATGGTGATATAGAGACATATGTGGCACGTTGCAACTTAGATTTAAAGGTGTATTGGCAAGGTGGGATGTAAAATCTCTACTCTTGGAACATGAAGAACTTTGTGTTTGGACGGCCGCCAAATGCTTATTTCCTCTTGTTATGGGAGTGAGAGATAGGACAGTACGCATGCCTTACACCAAGGATAAAAGAGGATGTGAGTTGGAACGTTACTATGAGATATGAGGATAGCGATGATAACAAACCCTTGTGGAGTGAATGATACACAGATGGTTTATAAACACTAAGAGGAATGAGGTAGTCACCTTATAAGGATGTTTTTAGCATGAGCTATGAGTTATACAAGGTTGAGTTCGAAAACCAAAGGAATGAGCTCAAAGTTTCCTTAATGAAGATAGACTTAGAGTTCGAGTTTGAGAGGATAAGTGAAATACATGGAAGTGTATCTCTTCAATGTTACCTAATACCTAAGGATGTGAAGTGGTAATGGATGCTCTGGTTGATATGTATCTGACTAGTTTGGATAGAAGCTAGAAGAGGTTGTTAGGCTAACCCTAAGTTTGGAAAGGATATATGTTTGGCTAATACTCAGATGTAATGAGATCTGTTGAACAAGTTAATGGTTGTTTTGTTAGCCAGCCTAGGCCTTGTTGCAATGAAAGGATGGTTGTAGAGCCTCAAATGCACTTCTTTGGAAAGGAAGGTGATGAAACCCCGACTAGAGTGGTTTAAGGTTTCTGAGGAATCGGTCTTGAGGAATCATGACATACATGAAATCATGATTGAAAAACACCATACATCGTGGTACTACCAAGATAATAAGTGACAGTAGTACTTTAGATGTCTAAGATAAAGTTGCATGTCGTATATGGCCATACAAGCCGAGGGAGAAGGACGAACACCAGTAACCCAGTGCATTGATATAATGGATAAAGAGTCCCCAAAAGAGAAAGGGAGTTCATCACTATGGATGTTGTAAGTCTCCCCTGGACCAAGGAAGGTCGAGATGCAATATGGGGTATGGTAGATCATCTTACCCAGATGACATGAGAAAGAAAGAGTTCTGTCAAGGGACAGATCTGGTTGAACTACCCATGAGAGAGATGGTTCAACTACACCATGATGTGAGTTCAAAGGTTCTTGAGTTTGACCTAAAGGTTCCCTTCTAAAAGGTGGAGTAGGTGCACGAAGAACTCGATGTTAGTACAGTTTATCACCCTTAACTAATGGTTAGTATGATCCAGACTATAGGGTCTGATGAGAGCATGTGTGCTCATTCAGGGTGATACATAGAGACAATTCTTGTCCTTATAAGATGTGATGATAACCACCATAGCCAGTATCGGGTTTTAAAGAAGCTCTGTAAGGGAGGTTGTGTCGGTCACCACTTCAGTAAGGTAATGTTGGTGAAAGGACCACGTGATGGTTAGAAAAGGACCAAAGTGTGTGTAGATGAAGTCGCTTTGATCGTGTAATGGTTGAAAGGAGCCTAGAGACAATGGGAGTCATGAGAAGATGCAAATTAGACTGACACACAGTTCACAGTGGAGAATATGTGACATGAAAATCTGACCCCTCTAAGTTACAGCTAAGAGAGAACTAAGTCCCCGATGCATGGGTTCATTTGAGATGGATTCGTGGAGAAGGTCAAGTTTGATCTTACCTCTAAGGATAAAGTAATGTGTGATGAGTTCCATGTGTCCAATTTAGGGCACTATGTGAGGTACCTAGACCATGTGCTGAGCAATGAACCTAGTGAGCCCCAAGGGAGGCTGAAATGGCCTGAGTCACCTGTGCAGTTTATAGATGCCAGGATGAAAGTACTCAGAGAAAAGAATATGTGATGATAAAGGTTCTTTGGTAGCACCATGAGTATGGTAAAGCCACATAGGGGCCAATGATGGACATGGAAAAGTCTTATCCTGAATTGTTTATTTGCTTGATAAGAATTTTGAGGATAAAATTCCTATAAGAGGGGAAGGATGTTACAACCCCAATTTTTTGGGTTCAATTGGTGAGAAATGTAATTTCTCATATTAAAAATAATTGAACAAATAATGATATAATTTATTTTGAATAAATGGATTTCGTTTATAATAGCCTTGATGATTGTTTTGTGGACTTTATTGGCTATTGGGCCCAATAACAAGGAAATGAAGAAAGGAAATTCAATTATTAAATTAGTAAATGAATAATTGAGTTTTGAGAAAAGAATGATGTGGAAACCTCTGGAAGGCAAAGGAATGTAATCCAAGGATGGATTTCGTGCCTCTTAGGTTCCTTGGGTTCCAAGGAGTCCAAAGTTGCATAGAGAATGCAATAAGAAAAGAAAAGATCAATTAAGTATTTCTTTATTGAGAAAGAAATTGAAAACAATGATAAAATGTGGAAAATAAGTGGGAAAAGGTGGAATTGGGTTATCCTTAGTGGGATTTCGTATCCCAATGATTCCTAGTGTTAAAAGGAACACCAATGAGAAAAATAAAAGAGAAATAAAGAGAAATCCTAAAAAAGAGATATTTTAATAAGAAATAAACAAGATGATGAGAAAATAATAGAAATAGATGCATCTAGAAGGATAATGAGTATCCAATAAAAAGGATTTAGAAATAATAGAGTTTCTTGGGGTCCAAGGAGCCCCAATAAAAAGGAAAAAAAGAGAAAATACCAAAATTGCAAAATAAAGGGATAAGGTGATATATTATTAATGAATTATGTGGTATTGCTAAAAAGGAAGTATTTTCTATTAAATGAAAATAGAATTTTGTGCCATAAGAATAAAGGGAAAGTACTAAGAAGATAAAAGAAGATATTTTCGAAATTCTAATATCTCAAGGATAAAGAATATCAAAGGAATATTAAGGAGATAAGCAAGAGAGACAAGATTGCTTATTCATGAAGGAATATACTTTCCTAGTAGGAAAGAGACTTAGATTTCATGGATAGCCGACCTAGGGCTTCGTTTCCCATCCCTATATAAAGGGGTAGAGCCCAGGGTCGAGTTCATAAGGATTCCATGTATCCTTCTCTTCTTTCTCCCTCCTTCTCTATTTTCATCTTCAAACCCTAACCCTAAGTACCACCATGAGCATGTTGCAAAAAGAGGGAACTAGAGGGATGTGATGATAGCCTGGTGTGCCATGGTGCCAAGGAGGAGCTTCACCATCAGATCCGTGCCCTAGAGCTGGCACAGTAGCATCGCCTAGGCTACAACGTCGACCGCAAGTACCTGGCCTAACGGGCAAGAGAATGACCGCGTTGGCTACGACCAGGAGGCGCCCCATGTGCGCAAGGGGGCGACAAACATAGGGCAAGGATCGGTGGTGAGTTTCAAGGTCTAAGGGAGAGAGGAGAGCCCACGCAAGGCCTGCTGTCAGCGGCCAGTTAGGGTTGTTCAGAGGAGGAAGATGACCCAAGTGCATTGGACAGATTTTCCCTCCGCGGGATGAAGAGAAGATTGACTTAAATGGGGGCACGCTCGTAATTTGGTTATAAACTCAAGCGAGCCGTGTTGCACGCATGAGGTGAAGTGGCGGCTTTTGGTTGGTCCAAGAAGGTAACTTTTGCAAAATTCATATCTAATAAACTGTAGCTCAGATAAATACGAATAATGTATGTATTTTGATCAAGAGAACGAGAGGAATCCAATAAAAATGAAGATTGATTCCGTCCCTAATGGCAAAAGTATAATAAGTTGATGAAAATTGCATTAAAGTTAGGTTAAAAACCCTATTTGTGATTAAAGGTTGAATCTAGTATGCTTAATGGGTTAATTTAAGTATTAATAACATGTTGAATGATAATGTTAGATTCGAACCTGATCTAGATGTGAAATTGCATGATTTAGGGTTTTTACCTCATATGAGAATGATTAAGCATTTAGAAACCCTAATATAGGGTAAAAGAGGATAAGATCATATTCAATTGAAAAATGTGAAAATATGTTGTTAAATGATGGTTCTAAGTTATTTGTATATAAAAGTTCCTAATTATGGGTAAATACCCTTAATATAGTAATTAGGGTTTTCTAATGAATAAAAGGTGGATTTAATGATATATAGAGTTCATTTGTGAATTAGGCCATAATGAACTATGAATTGATGATAAATGAGTATAATGATCTTGCCATGGATTAAAAGGATAAAAATGGTAGTTTTAACATAAAAGAGGCATAATGGGCTTAATTAATGTTTAAGTGTGCCTTTAATCCGAAATTAGGGTTTGTAGGTAATTGAATAGAAATAGGGTTTAAAATAGTAAATGAAGTGAAACCCTAAATGCAAAATGAAACCCTAAAATGGATACGGAAACCTTAGGAAGCATTTTCAAGTTGAATAGAAAGAATCTTGATAAAGTGTGTAGTAAATAGAGTACATGTGTTTTTTAGGATTCTTGATTATGTGGTTGAATTACTTGCTTGGATTGCTTTCTTGGTTGGAATTGATATTAGCTTGAGAAATCTACTGAACAGGTATGTGGTTACGCTTATTGATAATCACTTTAGTTTCACGGCTATTTCCGAACATTTTTATCGGTTTCTTGAAAATAACTTTTGGATGTCTTTTATTTCATGTAACTATAAAGTGACTATGATTATCACCATGAATATATATATATATATATATATATATATATATATATATATATATATATATAATGGCTTAGATCTGAATCCACCTCTGTGGTTTGTAAAGGCTAAAAAGGGGTAACCTAGAGTAAGGTCTAGGTTATCATGGGTTAGAAATTGGACTACCAAGTGTAGTGCCATGAGACCCTTTAGAATGCCATGAGTTAAGGAGTAGGCTACTTACGGGTAGTGCCATGTAACTCAACCCTAGAAACTGGTTCACCTATAGGTGGGACCATGAGGGGTTTAATGGGGAGATACTATAAGGGAAGTAGTATCCATGTCTACTGCAGGGACAGTGCAAAGGATAGGGAAGGCATGGATCGCGCAGTTATATTTAAAATGTAAAATTGTTTGTTAAATGGTAATTGGCTGCAATACATTGTTATAAATAATTACACGATTATTATTTCCCCCACATACCAACTTTATGCTGATCGACATTTTGTTTTTCGGCGTTTTAGGTACAAAGCCAAAAGGACAAACAGTAAATCATCATATTGTGAAATACATGAATTAAAATACAAGGAGGATTAGTTAGAGTAGAATTCATTTGTGGATAGAAGTTTAGAGATCCAAGTTTTCAAAAGGTATGTAAGAGTTTATTTTCTTACAACTTTCCAGTTTAGTCTGTTAAAATTTAATGATTGTTCTTGGTTAATTGTTGAACCTTTGATCAGGAAATTATGGGTGTGGCTTCGATCTTTCGGTCTCCCTTAATTGGGGGTTACCGGAAGGTGGGGTCGTAACAATTGCTTTGACTATAAGTTGTTGTTTAGCTGTTTGACTGTTATGTCTCTGCATTACATACTCGAACTGACCGAGTAGTGCCAATAATGATCATGGAGTCTGGCTCTTCCATAGATCTTGTATGGTACTGATTTCGACTTTAGTTGGATTTGAGTGGTACGCCTCAAATCCTCAGGGCATAATAATGAAAGTTGTAATACAACCATGTAGTATATTTTCTTAGGGTCATATACGAATCACACTAGATGACCCCATGCCTTATTTCTTGTACTATTTAGTTTATTATAGTTATACGTGTTCTTCATATTCCATCTAAATATATAAGATGTTATACTACTCAGTTGCAAGTGCTTAAACTGCTTAACCAATATTTACTGCTTTACTTAACTTCTTTGTTATCTTATTGTGCTTTTAATAGATGTTGGTGAAGAGTTATATCTCTTGCTTGGACGTTTGCTCTCACTCTATGGGTTCCACAACTTTTTAGGTGGTCATGGACGAGGAGGTAGAGGTCATGGTACAGGTGTTGAACAACAAGGAGAGCAGTAACTGTTAGAGGTTGGATATGCTACCAAAACTTTATAGTGGAGTCCTATATGTCGTCTCTGTACTCTCATGTCTTTGGGGAGATTTTTTATTTTGTATATCGACACAGATTTTGACTTTGTGCCATGAGTGTATAGAAATGGCATGCCATATAAACAAGTTGTAATATGTAACAACTGTGACTTTATAGACTTTAAACTTGATATGTAACATCTTTTGGCATATATGGAATACAAAGGGCTTGAGTTGAAGGCTTGTTTATGGAATACTTCCTCTTGAGATATTGTATTGCAAATGGTTTTAGTTTGCCATGTTTCGTGGTAATATTGTTATTAGTGATAATTCCATGCTTTGTTTTGAGTAATCTCGCTTTGTGTGATGAAGGGCGTCACACATCAAAGTCATAGTCACAAAGATAAACAAATCAATACAAGACCAAAGTCCCATGCACTAATTAAAGGATTAAACACATCTTATAATACTCATAACTTCTAGCATGAACCCTCAATTCAATTGAGATTCAAACCATGAATCCCTTGTTACACCAAGCCTCATATTGTCATGTTTGATACAAAAACTACAACATTTGATCATCCAATTAAAATCTTCAAAACCTTACAATTAAGTGTGTAAACCTTGAGTTAAAAACATTTAATCATCAAATCTTGATTAAACAAGTTCAAGAACACTTCTTGTGACCCTAATACACCTCATGATCTAGTAATAATCTATTTGGATCCAGTTATGCCATAAATTGAATATTCTACTTCAAAAACTCAAATTTGAGTGGAAACATGTATTAATCATCTTCAGAAACATGACAATGCCATGTAATAAGATTAATGACTCTTTAATGGCATTTTGGTAATACTTGTAAGTCACTTGGAAACATCTTTGAAGCAAAGTAACCTCAACATGTAGTTAATCAAAGGAGCTCATTCATGACCCATCAAATTCTATATTAGATATCAACTTCCTAAAATCAAGGTCATCCTACCAATCCACAAAATCATAGCTCAAAACAAGAAAAAATATACTATTTGGAGCAAACATGTCATTGAGAAATAATGTACGTGACACAACCCGTGGAAAAATATCACCATAAGCAAGCCCTCACCTATTTGGAAACATATAAATAATACACTATTTCATCATTCAAAATAGCATCACAACCCCTCCATTAATCTCACACAGAATATCCCTATGGTCTAACCACTGGAACAAAAGCGACACCATATATAACATGAGAACAATACTGAATATTCCAGAAAGAAAATCATGTATATAATTTTGGAACATGCTCTGGTCCTTTTCCATTGACAAAGAAGTAATATCTTCAACATAATTCTAATCGACACTTTTTCAACTGAAGAGATAGAGCTTATCAATCATCCACTAGAACATGATACCAGACACAAGGTGACCTGGAAATGGGCAAATAAATTTACACCCCAATCCATATATACATTCTTCCACAAACGGGGAATCAGTAACAACTATCATTATGTGGGTGATATGTAGAGAAAGAAATTATAGAAGTTTGGAAAATAAATATCACAATTTGTGCTTTCTATATCTATACCATAGGTACTTATCATAACGTTATGTTATCTATGTAGGGATTAGGGAAATATGGACGTAGATTTAGACCGTGGTAGCTACACTATGGGAAACATCTGGAATGAGAAACATCCAGAATCGGATTGAGACTACTTCTCTAACGACCTTACTATACTGGAATTTATCTATTTATGTATGAGAAGTCTTAAGGGGAGCCTCCCTTGTTTATCCAACTTGTTTACTTTTCTCTTTTTTTTATCTGACACTATATTATTATTATCTTTGGTAACTCAATAACACACAATATGTGTCTAACTCGTGTATAACCGATTTCGCGACTATGATCTCAGTTAATCATCTATCTATATAAACACTTAATCAAGAAAAGAAACGATATCATAAAATAAAAGATTTCAGTTTTTTTAACGATATCAAAAAAGTAACTATGGTGTCAAAAAAGTAACTCTGCTGGCCAAAAAAGTAACTCTGTACAAAATATACAGCAGATATATATAAGGACGGGTTTTTTGATTTTGGAGGGGCAAATGATATTATTTTTGGCTCAATTTTTTTGGAGAGCTAGACAAAATAGTCTTCTACAATTTCGATTTTTTTTTTGAAAAAAAGTGATCGGAAGGGTGGGCGGATAGCTACCCGCGCGGGCAATAAAGATGGGCCCATATATATATATATATATATATATATATATATATATATATATATATATATATATATAATCAAAATGCATGATTGTTGCCTTTTTAGATGCATGACTTATGAGTGTCCAAATGAGCTGAAATTTAGTATATAGTATGTTTTTAAGATGTTTAAGAAGATCAAGTTTAAATTTTTCAAAAAGTTATTGCATCTTTAAAAACAACTAAGGTGTACGGTGCCTCTGGTACACTCGAGTGTACACTAACCTGACTCACCATATATATATATATATATATATATATATATATATATTGTTTATTCATTGTCTGCAGGGTAGCCTGGAGTTTTACTACCTGACAGCCAAAAAAGTAACTCTTCTGGCCACAAAAGTAACTCTGCTGTCAAAAAAGTAACTATGGTGATAAAAAAGTGACTACACGACTAAAAAATTAATTCTGTACAAAGTATACAACATATATATATAAGGACGGGTTTTTTTTATTTTGGGGGGGCAAACGATATTATTTTTGGATGAAATTTTTTGAAGAGTTAGATAAAATACTCCTTTGTAATTGTGAATTTTTTTTTTGAAAAAAAATGATGGAAAGGATGGGCGGGTAGCTACCCGCGCGGACAATAAATATAGACCCATATGTGTATATATATATATATCAAGGAAAACACATGGATGGCTTGACGGCTGACGCTGAGTTCTGGAGCAGGTGGCACCGGGCCTTTGCTGCGTCTGGGACGCGGTTGTTGGTAGGCGTGGGGTAGCTATCGACCGTCGAGAGGCATGGCGGCCTAGTTCGGGAATGGATCCAAGGCCCGGCTGTGGCGGTGAGCTGGTCTGGTCCTCGTCGAACCGGGTTCCGGGTACCGGCACTGTGATGTACGAGTGAGAAAAGGACTGTGTGTGGGGGAAGGTATATGTGTGTGTTTTGGGTTGGATCCCCGAGAGGCGAGGGGGTGTTTCCGATGAAACGACAGTCATGTGCTTAATGCACGGAGGGCCCACTCCACTTCAAACCTTTCGCTGACAGCCAACATTCTTCATTTCCGATTCCACCCCTCTCCCAAGTCCCAACCAAACCCCAGGATCCAGCTGCTGCCGCGGCTTCTTAACTAACAGGCCGTCACGGTCATTGCTCATGGGCCTCATGACGGCGGCCATCATCATTTGATCTGACACATACACATGGTTCTTACATCCATGGATGGATGCCGATGCATGCAGGATGCATTATGTCATGGCACGAACCGCATGTCGATGACCGGGTGCGTCCGGTGCACGTGAGGCAAGGAGACGCGCAGGTGGCTGTGAACGGATGACAACTAATGCTGTCTCTCTCTCTCTCTCCCTCCCTCTCCTTTATATTTCTTTTCTATGCAGCAATCACACTCTCTTTCTACCGATCCCTCTTATCTCATTCCACTGTTGATCATTCATGGGCTTCACCCCTTCGGGAAATAAAACCGTGAGTTTGCGGATCGGATCGCGCAGATTTTAGGTTATACAACCCGAAAATCTTTCCCTCCACATCTTATTTTTTATTGAGTTACGCTACATACATTCTCCCTTACACCCGGGTTCCTACTCATTTTTTGGGAAAATATATCTGCAGCATTTGCAGTTGTCTTTATATTAATACTCATACAAAGTCCATGCAAAGTCCAGAGAATGGTACAGTATGTCTCTCTATTCTTCTCTCCAGAGTATTAATACTCATGCAAAGTCCATACAAAGTGTATTAATAAAGTTATCTAATCCACCCACCAGTATTCACGTATTAGTACAGTACATACGGAATCCAATAGCAACATTGATCTGGAAGCATAAGCACAGTACCTACGGAAAAATCAAGCATAAGTACAGTACCTAACAAATTACAAAATCAAGCATAATCGTATAACTGATATGGAAGCATAAGTACAGTACCTATGAAATCCAATAACAAGCATAAGTACAGTACCTACAGAATCCAATATTTTCAAACATAACTACAGTACCTACAAAATTATAAAATCAAGCATAAGTACAATACCTAACAAATTACAAAATCAAGCATAATTGTATAACTGATCTGGAAGTATAAGTACAATACCAATGAAATCCAATAACAACATTTTTCACCTGGACATAATTTTTTTATAAAAGTGTAGTGCACATCTGGTCAATAATCAACTATAAAATGCATCTATAAGTATTGTATCTAATTATTAATTTTCAACCCAGTTTGTGAAATATAAGTACAGTACCTCTCAGATTCACTTGTGAATGTATATGTATTTATTGTAGGTACAGTACTTACATAATCTGCAGTGGAGATAAATATGCAATAGATTTTTTTTGTAAGCTATAGTGGATTGATATCTGCCATTTGCATGACTGTTGCATGGAGTGGACAGAGTATTTGTACCTTGTATGTATTTTGCATGCTTTTACATGGGTAATAGTATCAAAAACCGACTGCATGTTGGGATTAATTAACTGCATGCTGGGATTAATTAAAAACCACCTATTCGCGAGTACCGGGTAGGCCAGCGGGTAGGTCAAGTATTATGTGTAGAATTTTTCTTTTTAATTTTGCTCTTTTAAATACAAAGTCCGAGTGTAGTAATTTGACACGGCGGCTTTACCCACCATGTAAGATCTGACGTTCACAACTCACCGAGAAAAGATACGCCCCACGCACGTAGGGGTTTAGATAGTCTTCGCGAAAACACCAGGCTGTTGCAATTAATCACTGAAATCCCCTTTTACTTTTTTAGAGGTTGCGTTTTGGGGTGGATCTAAGGGTAGGATGGTAGGATGCTCTGCAATAGCATCCGAAACAGAAGCAAATATGAGTTGGAGTTTAGATTTGCTACATCCAAGCGTGAACACAATATGCTACATAATTATCTTTTGACATAAAAATATGTTGATTCACATTAAATTGTCATGACACATGATCTTGATCTGGTATGGAGTGTAGGCTACTTCGTGTTCATACAGACTAACAAATCCTACAACCGCACGTAGACTTGTGGCCCTGAATTTAGACATGTCAAATATGTTTGGGTATATATGGGTCAATCTGTTTAAACCGAGTTTTAGTGATGAAACTTGTCACTCATCGAAAATCACTCAAATTCATATCACCCGTTTAGTTAGTGGGTTTCACAAGTGACCCACATACACTCGCCGATGACCCACTTAACTAAATTAAATATACTAAAATAAATATAATGATCGACTACTACTTAACATAAATGTAATGTTCTACGACTACTCGTTAAATATGAAGGAGTTCTATTTCTAGCTCGAACTTGCCTAACAAGTGCTGAGAGAAAACGAATCTAGGTCTGCTACATTTTTTAATTTGCTCTATCAAACTTAATATGTAATTGTACAAGGTAGCAACCATAGTCCATTGAGCATGATCATACATTATAGAAATTTACCAAAAAGAGGTATGTGATCGAATGGGTTTAAGAAAATCAACAACAAACTATTTTGTTTGATCGTGATATGTCAGTGTTGATTGTTTTTTGTGATATATATCATGTAAAGCCACTAGAAAATTGTTCTTTTCTTCCTTTAGAATTGTCTACCATAGAGATTTTTTTATTGAACACATTTTATATGTCTGGAGAGGAGCCCTCCTAGGTGAGGGAGATGAGTCAAGGGTCGCAATCAACTATAGGACTATGAGTCTGATCGGGTAAGGATCCTACAAGGAGCGTGACGCATAAAATTGCATGGACTATATGGAAACTAGGGCATGTTGATTAAATATCAATCAAAGAATGTATTAATCTTATGTATTTCTTTCCTATATTATTAGGACATCTAGGGTTAACCAAACACGTTGCAATTTGATGGCCTACCTAATATGATTCTAAGCAATCCGAAAATGTGGTTAGTTTACATTTTGGACAATCAGACTTCTCTCTATATCCTTTTTTGCTCATCTATTTTATTTTATTTTTTAGTATAGATCGGTTACATCTATTGGGACTTTTCTTTACAACATAAGAGAGTTCATGACTTAAAAAGAGCAAAAAAATGGAATTTAAAGAATATATACATGCCTAAGGGATCAGATTTAGAGCCAAGGCAGGTCTTCAACACAACTCCAAGAAAAGCATAAAGACAAAGCAACTTAGTCTTCAGCTGATGACCAACAGGATAATAGTCCCAAACCTCCATAAAAGAATCATAGAACCCATAACCATCAGAGAAATAGAACCATAAGAAAGAATATAACTTTAGAGAATCTCCATCTCATAGTAGAACCTCCATATTATCTCAGAAAAAAGAAAGAAACTCTAACAGAATAGTAGAACTTTAGAGAAATAAAACCAATATCTTCACTTGACGGATCATAGCTCCAGGACATAACTTCAAGTAAGAGAAACGAACTTCAAGGGAGGTAATCCCATGAGCAGCCAAGGACAAATCTCATTAAATGAGTGTGAGAAAAATCTCATTACCAAAGAAATGCAGACACTAATAAAAAAACTTGGATCATCGAAGAAGAAATCAAAACTCAACAAGAACACTAGGTTCTCAGGAAAGAACATGAAAAAGACAGGCCACGAAACATTAGGAAAGATAATCTACAAAAGGACATAGTCCATCTAACCCATAAGCACCAAGATAAAGCATGTAGCAATTCAGAACAAAAGAAACTTGAACATCTTTAGTAGAGGATATCAAACTTTTTTTGAATGGTTTTCCAAACAACATCAATATTACGATTGCAGTCCATATGTACTCGGAGATTCCTCTCAATCCAGACATGATACAAAATAAGAGCACATATAATTTTAACATTTTTCCTCTTGAAACTGATAAGATCAGGCCAATCCTTATGCATTTTGTCCAACACATGAGAATGTATTGCTAAGCTCCAAATTCCTTTTGTATACGGACAATCAAAGCATAGATGGGTAGTATCCTCATAGGCACTCATGCAGAGAAAGAAAAATGAGGTGACTTGTAATGACCCCAGTCCCCGACAACCCCCAATTAAGAACTAGAGTTGTTATCCCAAAAAAGGATCAAAATGGTTTTGCGCATAATAAAAAATAATTAATAAATTTTTCTAAACTACTAAACTTGATGCAGGATAATAAAAATTTCTTTTTCAAAGTTCACAAAAATAGGTTCTAGGATTTACCGAGTACTAGACTATCTAACTATATCCTCCATGGCTTACTTCATTTATTTTGCTTCAATGCCTTCTTCTTTGAATATCCCATTTCTAGCAAGATTAACCTAAAATGCCGACAATCAAAACGTCAGCAAGTATGACAAGTCATACCGGTATGTGGGGGCAAATAAAATTTCACAGATAATGTTAACAACATAATTCTTCAATTAATGTCTTAACAAACAAAATTTACAACTTTTACCATGGCTACCCAATCTAGGTTTCACCACCTCTATCGTATCCCCTCAGGGCCTTATACTGTAGTATTCATTATCCTCCCCTATCCACCTATCTAGACAGGTGACTTCTCATGTCTCCCCCTATCCAGGCGGGTGACTTCTCATGTCTCCCCCTATCCAAGTGGGTGACCTCTCATGTACCCCCTATCTAGGCTGGTACCAAAACATGCCTTTCCCCTATGCAAGTGGATGGCCTTTTCATAGATCCAGAGGTGGCCTAGACTTGGACTAGTCATGTTCATATATAATGTGATAATCATAGTCATTTTGTAGTTGGCATGGAATGAAATAAACATTCAAGCATATAATTTCAACCATGCGAGCGAAACATTCCAGAAACTGCATGAAACTACATCAGTTAATCTTAAGCATAACTACATACCTGTCTCAGGAGAATTTGTAGTCCAAATAGGAGTAGTAGACTAAATCACAATCAAGCAAGTCAACCTGAAATTAAAGGCATACACCCATGTGTCACTATATGACTCTAAATCCCATCAAAGGACTGACTTGATTCTCAAGTTAGGTTTTTATGTCCACTTTCCTATGTCTTTATCTCTATTACTCTTTTCTCCAATTATTGCCTTTTTCCGCTTCCTAAATTCACAAACCCTACTTTTAGACTCCATATACACAGTTGTGCTACAAAAGGTATCTTTTATGCAAAAGTCCCAATTTTATCATTTTCAAGCCAAATTAGGGTTAGAGAGGTGGAAAGATGAACACTTGACAAATTTATGTTTATTGGGTTGACAAACCCTAATTCCACATTTAATACCATTTTATGCATAAAGAAACCCTAATTCTACAAAACTAAGATTTTAGTATTCATATGGGTCCAAGGTTATCCTTCCATTCATAAAATATCAAACTTTGATTAGCAACATCGACTCAGTCTATTAGGCTCATTAATATTCACAAATTAGGGTTTTGGTCCCATTAAAGTATTAGAAGCATAAACTTTGCACATCTTTTGAATGAGAAGCAGATACTGGACAAGATTATATTTTTATCATGTATCTTGAATTTTTCTAATCAAAATGCATATATTACTTGTAGTTTTTGGCCAAAGAATGGATTTTAATCAATTTTACAAGATAAAACCATTTCTTTGAATTTCTAATCAGAGAGATGACTTACCTTTTTTTTGGAAAACTACCGGCCATCAGATCCGGGTCTCCTTTGACTGGACAAGGATCAGGCAACTCGCGTCTCTTGCGCCCACTCAGTCGATTGCCAACGTGGGGCGAGTCTGGGTCGTTGATTCCTTCGTGGGTCAGCGATGACTCTGATCCAACGGTGCCCGCTCCCTCTCCTTCCTTTGCTTCTGCAACTAAACTCGCGACAGTTTCATGACATCAAGCTCATAGGAGGGTGGGTGACTACATGCTAGAGAGTAAGAAATAGGACAATAGCTAGCTGTTCGAAGTCATGGGGCTAGGCTGAGGTCAGGGGTGCCCTTATATATAGGATTTGGGAGGCTAGATCTAGGGTTTCCAACCCTCATCGCCGCTGGGCTTTTGGGAAAGTTTGGGCGTTTACTCTAGAGGCTTCTACACCCCTCAAAACCTAGGTTAAGATGGTTTGGAATCTCCTCCCGAATCCAACCCAACAACTGCCTTGCTCACTCATTTGGCTGTGAGAAAATCGAGATCGAAGATCTCATTTACACTGTACAAGCCCTTCTCCTATTAGAATTGGGTGATGCACATGTGCCATTGGATCTTAGATCCAATGGATGCAATCATGCGTGCCTGAATAAAATTTCTAATTCATTTAAAAAAAGGTGACATTTAATACGTTTCCAACTTATACACACACTTTATGGATTTTTTTGTAAAATCCATATCTCCCAATCCGTTAGGATTTTTAATCCCAAATTTTAAGGGAAGGTTCTTGATGACGAAATATACCATTGGGCAAAATTTGGGACCAAAAGTCGTAAAAAATATCTCTTTTTATTCATATGAAAGTCATGCACCAAAAAGGCATATAATTTGCATTAAAACTCATATTTCCTCTTTCTTTTTTTTGCTATTCTCTTAATTTCGAATTTTCTAGATATTAGAAGGCAAGTGGCACTAAAACCATCCTATTTTGGCCACTTATGCCACCTTCTAGAGAATTCCACATTTTCTTAAATAAAACATAAGTTATTTACTTCCCTCTTGCTTTTCCCTTTTTAAGGATTTTTCTTTTTGTTCTTTATCCATCCATTGACTTATTAAAATAGGAAAAAGCAGAAAATTCATAATTCAAGACAAATTTGCAAAGAAACCCAAATTGTAAAACAATGCACAAATTATCAAGCAACCCCTTTTTATTTAATAATTGCATAAAAATACAGCCAAAATTGGGGTTAAACACAACCTCTCCTTCTTGTGTAATATGAGGTAGGCAATTCATTGTGCCTAACTTTCCTTAAATGGAAAAGAGAGTTCATATGGATTTTACAACTCCAAATCCAGTTATAAGCTTCATCCAGAGACCCATTATCTCTTATACAGTTCTAAACCAGTTTGAATTTAACATTTTTGTGACCAAGAAAATATATGAAATCATTTTGGTCCAAAGTAGGAAAATTATTATTCAAATAATCGGTAAGAAATTGAGAATATCTACTTGGATTAACCTTCCAGTTCCCATTCTGAACAATGGAATTAATCAGACAATTAGAAGGGTAACCAAGATGAATAACCATCTCCTTCCCAATAATGCCACCCAAAATTTTGGTTTTGCACCATGGGTCTTGCCAGAGCTTGAACACATCCCTAGTTCCAACATTAAACTCAATGAGGGGTAATAAATAGTCTCTTACTCTCAAAATATTATTAAAAACCCATGAGTGATTACGAGATTCTTTAGCAGTCCAAAAGGTATACTTCCCAGAGTGAGTCCTTTTGCTAGCTATATCCCAGGCATTAATGATTAAGTAAGCCTTTGCCAGTTCTATGCTATTTCTTAAGCCTAAACCCACCTTCATACTTAGGAAGGGTGGTTTTTTCCCATTTGATCAAATGAATATTTTTCTTATTATACGTGTGCCCCCACAAAAAATCTCTACAATATTTGTCAATTTCATCCAAAACTAAGCTTAGAATAGGAAAAGAGTAAAGCCATTATAAATGCATTGAAGACAAGATGGATTTAATGAGATCAACTCCACCAACCAAGGATAGGAGCTTTTCTTTCCAAGATTCCAACCTCTTCTTAACTTTGTCAACTAAAACAACCCAATGCTTCTTGGATAATGTGGCAACACATCCCATTATTACACAGATAACGAGGTGTTACGTGAAAACGTGCAGAAATCACCATAACCACAGATTATAAAAACATGGGTTAATTAAAACCGATTGTGGAAAACTGATAAACTGTGAAACTTATTACTTTCCAGTCCTCATCCTGCAAATAAACATGTCATATATATACATACACGAGATCTGATACGTGTTTACACCTTACAGAAACAGTTGTTCATCCATCACATGTGTTTACCACCTGTTCACCTACATAAAGGCCCGCATCCGGCCCACATCAGGATATACAAACATCATCGATCGGTCATCGTGAAACATCGTCAAAACACTGCCAAGGACCTGAGAGTATAGGGATGACTCTAGACTCTACTACAAAACATCCAAAACAGCAGCATGTCCATCGCTTGCCTTCTACTGCTCCTCAAGCTGCTCGACCGCAACACCACGACCACGACCACGTCTACCTCGACAACCTAAAAAGGGGTTAAACCAGTGGGGTGAGACAATTGAACAATTGTCCCAACGGGAAACATAACTCCCCACCGCAACTACAGAACCTCAGCAAGATATACTATAACAACAGATATCTAATAACAGGTATAACAAGAGCAGTCTATATAAAATAGATTATTCTTACCGACAAGCTTACTCACTATACAAAAGCATATAACCAGATATCTCAAGGAATATGATTAGCAAGATAAGATGTATCCCTATGTAACATGATTATCAGAGCAAGATATAATGTCACATAACCTGCTTATCAAGATAAGACATATTGTCACATAACCTGCAAGATATAACAAGGATATTACACAAACAAGGCCTCAACCAATGTTACGTGTTTATTTTAAGCAGTAAATACTAAACGTCTGTATTACGTATTATAATGCCCTGAGGATTTGAACCGTACCGTTCAAATCCAACCTTCGGTTACGAAACCCAAGCCGGTTCCATACAAGGTCAATGGAAGAGCCGGACTCCACGACCTCCCACCTCGTGGTCAGTACACGAGTACAACACAAGAAGGACCGCAGTCACATGTTGAAGTGGTCTAAGCCACAGGGTCAACTCCATAGGCTACCCTCACTCTAGCCCGCCTTGGTACAGGTCTCGGCACTAGTAAAACTGAGCCACGGGCCTGTTCACTGTGCTCTGAGCCATGAACGCATTCATGCTCCTCACATCACATATCCTGAGCCATGGGCCTATTCACCATGCTCTTCATACACATCTGTGTATATAACCGAAGTTACACTCTTACCTCCTTATTTTTAGGCTAGGAGCAACCTACACATATTCAACAATATGCGCTTCCAGGTTAACCCGTAGGAGAACCTATTTCACCATCACCAAGTCCTGACGATGATGGATCTATGGCCAGGGCAAACTACATGATATATTTCACTAGGATTAATTAGTATCTTTTAGATGGATTGCAGGATTCAACCAAGTTGTATAACATGCAAGATATAACGGAAAGTAAACAACATTATATTATTATTTAATCACACCAACCTGATCCATCTCAAGGATTCAACATCACATGTTACCACTTGGCCTCTTGCCAACCATCCAGATCCATCTCAAGGATCATCACATACCATGGGATCTCAATCCCTCATCAGGTACTGTCAATGCCTCTCAAGGCTCACATCATCATCATGGAACTTAACACATTATACATATCATTATATTAACCAGAGTAATTACTAAGTGATGTTACTCATCACATGTGTCTCATAGCCCTTTTCAAGGCTAATCATCACCTGCATGGTTAGAGTACACAATAATCGTAGATTCAATCATAAGGAATATGCTACCATCATGAAATGCTATTCAAGATACTCTACTTGCCATTCTTACACTATTTGGTGATCAAGTCACATCATATACATGCTTACTCTTATCTCAAGATTATACAAGTAATCAAGGTGTCCAAACATGCAGAACAAGTACTATTGTTACCACTACCATTATGTCACTATCATCATTATTCAATATTATTACTATCATCCTCTTTATTATTAACAATTAAGCATAAGGATCACATCATGCATCTTATTACCCTGACCTTCCTCATTATCATTCCTACTACCATTATCATCATTATGATAAGCATTATTACTATCGTTATCATCATGCAACTACCATTATCATCATTATTACTATCATTAGCATTATTATTGTTTGCAAGGTATCACATTCATCAACACAACTAACCTCATCAACACAATTAACATCTTTGTTATCAACAACATTATCATCATGGCTATCATTTACATTGTCATAGTTATCATTAATCAAGGCAACACTGTCGCTATTCGTTTATGCATGAGCATCCACTTCCATTACACTTGTGACCGACACTATAGGTCCACAAACCCTCACTAAAGCCTCACAACCCTCACCTAAGAAAACCCACACGGCTAGGGCATGGGAAGGCAACAACGGTGCGTTGCACCCAGCGCCCAACCCGACACAGCGTCACAAAGGAAGAGTGGCGCACGTCAGGGGTATCGCGCGACACACCCCATCGGGCAACGCCCGTCACAGCCACTCCTGACGCCTGATATCCTAGGCTAATAACCAGCTTCTAACGTCCAGGAAAGAGAAGGAAAGAAAGAAGGAAGGAGAGAGGGAAACACTCCTGAAAACATGCCACATCTATCCAGGCCTAACGGCCGACACTCACCCCAAACCAAAGGCATGACGCCCGTCACAGCCTACTCTTATCGCGCGTCACAACTAGAGGGATAACGCCCATCAGGGATATTGGCCAGCATCATATTTGCATGCCGTGCAACCCAAACCAACCCATCAACTAGGCCCTGTCGTCCACCACAAGGACTAACATAATACTAAGACCTATCGTCCGTGCCAAAAGGTTAACGTTCAACCTAGCCATATCGACTAACATAACCCTTAGCTTACTCTATCGCCCAACACATGGGCAGGGTATCGGCCAACCCAAGAACATAACATATCATCCATCACAAGGTACCCTATCGTCCATCAAAGAGGATGCCATATCGTCCAACTCAAAGGCAAAGGTGCCATGTCGTCCAACTCAAAGGATATCGTCCAACACACCCAACAAAGAGGGGATATCTCCCAACCCTAGGTCACCATCAACCTACAACTCAAAGGAGCACAACCCTAGATCTCAAGGTACACTAGAAACCCTAAACCTTAAAGGGATATCGGCCACCAAAGGAAACTCAAGCAAGAAACAAAACTAAGCTACTAAGCTAACTACTATCATGTAACAAGATTATTGCTAGAGGTAAAGGAGTTAGGGTTAGAAATTATGCAACCCGCCTTAAGCTCCAAGCTCTAAGGAAGAAGATGCACTTCAAGCTCCAAGGGATGTCGTCCACCAAAGCTGATCCAAGAGAGGGTATCGGCCACCACTGAAACTCCAGGAGTGTGTCTCAGCTGACACAAGCAAGGAAGGAGAGGAGTGTTGTGCACTCAAGGTGGAGGAGAGACCAAAAGAGCAAAGGAAGCTAAGGCAAGGGAAAGAGCCACATATATAGAAAGGAGGGGAGGAGAAACCAAGGTAGATCCATGCTAAGTGTTGTCCACCCAAGAGACACTTGTCCTAGGGTTCAAGCCATCACACTAGCACACCAAGAGACACTTGTCAAAGATATACACCAAGTGTCCACCAAACATGGTCAAAGTTGGACCAAGCAACATGGGCGACACATGCATCAGCTCTGCTGGGCGACACAACCAAGCTCCTGGGCGACACACCACTGTGTTGGACGACACAAGACCACCTTGGACGACACAAGTCAAGCTTTGGCCGACACAAAGCTCAACCAAGCCCAAACAAAGCACCTCAAGGCCCAAACAAGTTCAACTCAGGCCCAAAGAACTCAAACAACAAGCCCAAGCCTTCCTCTCAACCCTAGAGGAAGCAAAGAGAGGGAAACATCTCACAAGATGGCAAAATTGCACACAAAACCCTAGACTTGGGTTATTTGCAAGTATCCCCCTCAACTCTCAACAAGGCACAACAAAACCCTAATCACCACTAAAGGTGATTAGCAAGCACCAAAGCATCAAGGTCAAGCAAAACAAACAGGGTAAACCCTAAACGCAGGTCAGGGTCCTTACAGTCTAACCCCCTTTAAGGGATTTCGTCCCCGAAATCCGAAGAGAAAAGCGAGGGATACTTCCTCCTCATCTCTTCCTCAAGCTCCCACATGGCTGCCTCAACGCCACGTCGCTGCCAAAGAACCTTCACAAGAACCAGGTCCTTCCTCTTCAACTTCTTGATCCTTCTGTCAAGGATCGCCACAGCACCTTCCTCATAGGTCACATCTGCATCAAGCTCAACCTCCACTGGTTGTATCACTATACCTGAATCCAGATGACTTTTCTTCAACATACTGACATGAAACACTGGATGCAACCAGTACAAATCTGGAGGCAACTCTAACTCATAATCTACCTTGCCAACATGTGCTCTGAATGAGTAAGGTCCCATATACCTGGGAGCTAACTTACCCTTCCGTCCAAACCTTAGCACACCTTTCCACAGTGAGACTTTAAGATATACTTTGTCTCCTACCTGGAATTCCAAAGGTCGTCGGCGATTATCTGCATAAGACTTCTGCTTGTCCTGTGCCACTTTCAACTGTTGTTGTATCACCTTGATCTTTTCTGTCGTCTGCTGTACTAACTCAGGACCCAAAAGCTGATACTCACCTGATTCATACCAACACAAAGGAGATATGCACTTCCTTCCATAAAAAGCCTCATAAGGAGCCATGTCGATGCTCCACTGATAACTGTTGTTGTAGGCAAACTCTATCAAACTCAGATGTACATCCCAGTTGCCCAGAAACTACAAAACACAAGCTCGAAGAAGATCCTCCAAAATCTGTATAGTCCTCTCAGACTGTCCATCTGTCTGCGGGTGAAAAGTTGTACTGAACCTCAACTGCGTTCCCAACGCTCTGTGCAACTATTCCCAAAAACGACTCATAAACTGAGGACCTCTGTCAGAAAGTATCGTTGCTGGCACTCCGTGCAAACATACTATCTCATCCACATATACTCGAGCTAGTTTCTCAGCTGAAAATGTTGTCTTCACTGGAAGAAAATGGGCAGACTTTGTCAATCTGTCCACTACCACCCAAATGGAATCATGATTCCTAGTTGTCCGGGGTAGACCAACTACAAAATCCATGCTTATATGATCCCATTTCCACTGTGGTATCGGCAAACGTTGCAACGTACCTTCCGGCTTATGGTGTTCAGCCTTCACTTGCTGACACACCGCACATCTTGCCACAAACTCAGCTACATCTCTCTTCAAACCGGGCCACCAATACAAGTCCTTCAGACTATGATACATCTTGGTGACACTTCGATGCATCGCATACATCGACGTATGTGCTTCCTCAAGCACCAACTTCCTCATATCATCAGCATCTGGAACCACCATCCTATCACGATAGCAAACTAGTCCATCCTCGGACTCATGAAACCCATCACGCTTGTTGCTGCCGAACTCTAATCTGATCAACTGTACCACATCATCTGTTTGCTGTGAATCCTTGATCTGCAGTCTCAACGTAGGCTTAACTTGCATCTGTGCGAAAAGACTAGATAACAAAGAAACTTCCATTTGCACATTCATCTGTCGAAGAGAAACAAACATATCTCGCTTATGGCGTACCAGAGAACTCAACTGTGCCATTTTTGAAGAAAGAGAAGAAGACTTTCTGTTAAGCGCGTCAGCCACCACGTTTGCCTTACCAGGATGATATTCGATCGTGCAGTCGTAATCATTGATCAACTCCATCCATCGTCATTTTCGCACGTTCAACTCTTGCTGCGTAAAGATGTACTTCAGATTCTTATGATCCGTAAAGATCTGACACACTTCCCCATATAGATAGTGTCTCCAAATCTTTAACGCATGAACCACTGCCGCCAACTCTAAGTCATGAGTCAGATAGTTCTCCTCATGTTTCTTGAGCTGTCGCGAGGCAAAAGAAACCACATGATCTTCCTGCATCAACACACAACCTAAACCCTTCTTGGAAGCATCACAGAAAACAACATAGCCTTTCCCAGGCTCTGGCAAGATCAACACTGGAGCACTGGTCAGCTTCTCCTTCAAACTCTGGAAAGATCGCTCACATCGATCATCCCAAACAAAAGGTACATCCTTCCTGGTCAACTTCGTCATCGGCAACGCGATCACACTGAAGTCCTTGATAAACCTCTGGTAGTATCCAGCCAAACCAAGGAAACTACAAACTTCTGTCGGCGTCTTCGGTTGTTCCCAATCTGCAATGGATTCCACCTTCTTCGGATCCACTTTGACTCCTTCAGCAGATATCACGTGACCCAAGAAAGTCACTTCTTCCAACCAGAACTCACACTTACTGAACTTGGCATACAACTGATGTTGACGAAGAAGAGTCAACACTCGACGAAGATGTTGCTCATGCTCTAGCCTGTCCCGACTATAGATCAAAATGTCATCTATAAAGACTACAACAAAGTGATCTAAGAACGGACGGAACACTCTGTTCATCATATCCATGAAAGTTGTAGGTGCATTGGTTAACCCAAACGGCATAACCACGAACTCGAAATGACCATACCTCGTCCTGAAAGCTGACTTTGGTGTGTCATCCACCTTTATCCTCAACTGATGATATCTAGACCGTAGATCGATCTTAGAAAACACTGTAGCACCACGCAACTGATCAAACAGATCATCTATCCTCGGCAACGGGTACTTATTCTTGATTCTGACCTTGTTCAACTGCCGGTAATCTATACACAACCGCATCGAACCATCCTTCTTCTTAACGAACAACACGGGAGTACCCCACGGCGACGTACTCGGTCGGATAAAACCTTTCTCCAACAACTCTTGAACTACTTCTTCAACTCTGCCATCTCTACTGGAGCCATCCTATATGCTGACTGTGCAACTGGCTGTGTTCCAGGAACCAGATTGATCTCGAAATCAATCTCTCGGGGTGGAGGAACACCAGGAAACTCTTTGGGAAACACATCTACAAACTCTCGAACAACTGACACTTCCTCAAGACTAGGACCTTTCTCCTTGGTAACCACAACTGTATCCACCACATGAGCTAAGAACGCTTCACATCCTTGTCGTAACAGCTTATCTGCCACCATAGCTGATACCAAACATGTCGGAAAAATCTTCCTATCTCCCTGGAAGATCCACTTCTCTCCAGCAACATCAAACACTTCCTGCTTGGAACCACAGTCCAAGACAACCTTATACTTGTCTAAGGTATCCATCCCAAGGATAACATCAAAACCATGCATATCAAGTGGTATAAGATCCACTTGAATACGGTGTCCCGAGAAAGACAAGACACAAGATGGACACTCTTCTCGAAGCAAAGAGGAACCATCAAGAGGGGTTTCTAACAACAAGCTATCCTTCTTACAGCTAACAGGTAAACGGCAGGTTTCAAGCATACTATAGGAGATAAAAGAGTGTGTAGCACCCGGGTCAACCAGAACATATATAAAGCAAGAAGAAGACATATCAGAATGAAATAACTCCATCTGACCTGTCGCCACTCGCGGGTTGACTATCACCTCCGGCTGATTCATGGCATAGAATCGAGCCGTTGCTTGCTGTCCACGACCTCTACTTCCTTGAGCAGACGATCCAGCCTGAGACACTTGACCGCGTCCTCGACCTCTGCTACCACTGGGCTGTGGCCTCTCTGACCTCTGAAAACTCTACCTCGGCTGCTGCGTCACTTCAACATCTCTATTTGGGCAATTAAGCCTGAAATGCCCGACTTGTCCACAAAGATGACATGACTTGTCCTCAAACCGTGGCCTAGTTGGCCCTGTCACTACCACAGAAGCTGAATTGTGCGCCTTAGATGGTGAAGAAACATAACCTTTCCCTTTACTCGGAGACCAGTGAGATGGTACACCAGAACTTCTCTTTGCTGATGGCGTCGAAAACCTGGGCTTCTTAAAGCCACCAAACCTACGTCCTTGAAACTGAGTAGGTCTTTTAAGGGACATAAACTCTCTTTTCTCCCGTACTGTCCTCTCGATCTGTTGAACAGATTCCACGAATGTAGCAAACCGCTCTCGGTTCTCCAACACAGACACCGAGGTTGTCAACTCAGCACTCAAACCCTTCTCGAAACGTCTGATCCATTCCTCGTTTGTTGCCGCCATGTGAAGACAAAACCTCAAAAGATCCATAAACTTAGCTTCATACTTGGTGATTTTCATCGTTCCTTGCCGCAACTTCTCAAACTGACTGATCTTCTCATCCAGATACGTCTTGGGAAAGTATCTGGTGACGAACTTGCGTCGAAACACTTCCCAACAGATCACCTCACCAGGCCGCTTCTCTTCCTTGATGGTCCACCAATGACCAGCACTACCTTTCAGAAGGTAGACAACATGCTTTACCTTGTCCTCTTCGGGGATGTCAAGGATCTAGAAAGCCTTCTCAAGACTTGTCAGCCACAGATCTGCATCCGCTGGATCAGTCGTTCCAGCATAATCCGAAGCTCCAACTCGGCGAAGCCGCTCGAAGGTCTTCCCAATACCCGATGCTTCTCCATGAGGAACCTATGCTCGCAGAGGAGGCACTGGTAATCGCTCAACCATGAGATTCATCGTAGCCATTAACTGCCCCATAAGCTGTTGGTAAGCAGGATGTTCAAGTATGGCTGGGTTAGGTTGGGGGACCTCAGGCACCCGATCTTCATGTGCCTGTCCATCTGCTCCATTTACCGATGCAACATCACTATACTCAGCAGAGTGTTCTTCATGGTTTCCAGACATCTTGACTTTTCTTCCGCTGAGGGCAGAAGATATTGTAAGAAAACCTGGAAAACTCATAAGAACAGACTCAACCTGTAACATCCCTGACCTGGGTTATGAGTTAACCCTGGGTGTTTTGCCTAAATATGTAATTAAATCATTGTGATTAACTCTGAGCATGTAATTAAGTTTCTCAAAAATGTATATTTCAGTATTTGCTCCTTTTTATTTAAAGTTGTAGCATTGTTTTGATATACAGGGACCTATGTGCAATTTACCCAGTTAAAAGGGTTAGCTTGCAATTTGCACATGTTGCGATGTTCCTCTGATATTGAGATATCATGAGAATCTTTTTGGTAAAGTTTGAGGGATTTCCCAAGCTAGGGCACCAAGGTGCAGCTGTGGAAGCAATCCCGGTGCTTGAAACCCTAGTTTGGGGTAAAATGCAATTTACCCAAATTAAGGGATACAAATTGTGAAATATGTCATCTAATGTATCTTTTTAGACTCTTGCCATCATTAAGATAAGAAATGATGAGGAAGTCACCTCAATTGAATTATCAAGTTATGAGATATGCCTTGTGATTAAATAATCAGGGTATATGTGTAATATCTCTTTATGTATGTACCTCATTATTAGCTTGCTCTCCTTTACCTTCTTTTCTAAGACCTTAAGAGAAGGTTTGTCCTTAGAATAAAGAGGAAGGGACGATCAAGTAAAGAAGGAGGGACCTAGTTGGAATTATGGACAACTTATGAACTAATGTTGAAAATCCTACCCCATGTATATAAGCTCTCCTTCCCTTAGTTGCAAGAGAACTTACCCTTCGTTCCCTTACTGTTTCATTTCACCAAAGACGACCAAGGACTGCTTTGGAGCTAAGTAGGACGACCAAGGGGTGCAAGGTAGGTTTAAACCCCTCTTCTTGCCTAATTCCATGGTTAGAACTCGAATTCAAGGTCATCTTCATGGCTAACTCTTGAAACCCTACCTTTCTAGCCGTCTCTTTTCATCCTTCCTTGGAGTTTTCACCTTGGCCAACCTGTGGGAACTCAAGGACGCCATTAGAGATTGGAGCTTGAAAGCTTGGAGCTCAAGAAGCAAGCTTTAGGCGGGTTTTATAACTCTAAACCCATGCTTTACTATGTGCATCTTTATATGCGGTTGGATGATAGCTCTTAGTGTTTCCCTACTTTTCCCTGCTATCTTGCAAGCAAATCCATGGGATATTCGTACTGTTCTTGAGCTAGGAGATGAAGGCGTGATTTCCAAGAAATTTCACTTCCTTAAACGGTCCCACCAGTTTGCTCTCTCGGTCTCAAGACCGCGAGGTGAGCAAACGGTCTCGAGACCGCGACAGGGAAAACGGTATCCAAGACCGTTTGGCCCCATTGACCGAGCGTGGACCGTATAAGAAATTTGTTTCTAATTATATAGGATAATTACCCCCAAAATTTGGGAGGCTAACTCCAAGGGAATCGGGAGATATGACCTTTTTAAGTAACAACTTTATTTAAATTTATTCCTGATTTTCAAACGGTCTGAAATTGCCTTTTTGGGAAAACGGTCTCAAGACCGTGTAAGGTCGTTTACTAAGCATTGACCGTATAATATTACTGTTCAGAATAATGTTAATTAACAACTCACCAAGTTTTATGGTCTAGTTCCAAACGGGATAAGAGTTGAAGGGTGAATACTAGGGCTAACCCTAGATGAAATCAGTACTGAAATTATGGTGACCTAAATAGGGTTTTTAGGGTTGATTGACTTAAACGGTCTCAAGACCGTTTAGGGGTCACCCAAACGGTCTCAAGACCGCGAGGGCAATCAACCATGACCGTTTGGAGGTCTGGGGTCAAGATTGGTTGACCAATTGAAGGTACAATTACACCAAATTACATTGCAATAAAATATTGACATGATCATCAACTCAATGGGTCAAAACTTGATGAATTTGCACTAGAATCCAAAATTGGATGGGCAAACGGTCTTAAGACCATTTGGAACTCATCCAAACGGTCTCAAGACCGAGAGGACAATCACCCAAGACCGTTTGAAGGTCTAGGGTTAAGTATTTTGACCAATTGAGGACCCAATTGCAAATAAGTTATCAATTGATTAAAATACTGATTTGGTGACCCAATCATGGTTCAATCTCTATCAAATCACCTTATATTTTAATGAAATCTTGGGCAAACGGTCTCAAGACCATGTGGGGTCCACCCACATGACCTCAAGACCTTTTGGGCCAAGTTTGGGCCCAATTGGAGCTCAATTGAAGGGTTCAACCTTGCGTTGAGTCACATTGTTGAATGTTGATGGGTGAACATTGATAGACCCTAATTAAATCGACTTCAACCCTAATTGGTCAACCATTAAGGGTCAATTGAATGACCAAGTGGTCAAGCATAATCTAAGTTGACCCAATCCATAAGTGGTCAACATGGCTCTGACCTTTTGAGGGCTTCAACATGAGTTGACATTATTGGTTGTATCTTTGAATCTTGTTGATGGTCCAAGCGGTTGAGACCATGTGAGCTCGCGGCCTCAAGGTCGTAAGGAGGCTCGCGGTCTCAAGGTCGTGAGAGGGCTCACGGTCTCAAGACCATGAGGGATCTCACGGTCTCAAGACCGCGAGGGGCCTCGCGGTCCTGAGGTCAAAGTGGGCAAACGGTCAACATCTCTTCGCGGTCTCAACTTCAATTTGATCTTCGCGGTCTTGAACCACTTGAAGGGCTTCGCGGTCTTGAACCACTTGAAGAGGCTCGCGGTCTTGAAGCCTAAGGAGGCTCGCGGTCTTGAAGATAGAAGAGGGCTCGCGGTCTTGGAAAGTCAAAGTGGGCAAACGGTCAACACTTTCAAACGATCTCAATTCGATTGAAGGTTGATAATCGAAATCAATCAATGTGATTTAGGGTTGACTTCATTCAATCAATTGATGATATAAATGGTCCAATGTTGCCCTAATCGAACCCTAATGACAACCTAGGATATTAAGGGGTTAATTGACTAAGGTTTGGACCATGATGATGATCAATGGGGTGAATTACCAAAATACCCCTGAAGGGCCAATTGAGTTATATCTTGCTCAATTCAAACCCTAATCACATGATGATGATGTTTTAGCCATGTTAGCCTATGATGACTTAATCCGACCTGATCTAGGGTGATGTTGACATCACCTAACCTTATGATGAGAGAGAAAGTACTTCTAGAGAGAGAAAGTACTTCTAGAGAGAGAAAGTACCCTTTTTAAGTGGAAACTCAATTGAAGCATCCCCAATACACAGAAATGAGCATAATTAGGGTATGATCCACCTGTGTGAGATCATAGAAACCCTAATTATGATAAATGATGAACTTTTAACTAATCTAAGATCATCAATGAAGATGTTACTCATACATGATGATGTTATGAGTTCAATTCACCTTAATGTGAATATTAAACCCTAATTCAAGGGTGATGACATGTAATGAGAATAGTAAACCCTAATTCAAGGGTAATGGCATGCTTTTGAATATTAAACTCTATTTGATAAGAATTAGAGATTTAAACTCTTATGACAAGAGTAGGAAGGATATTCCTCATTTTTGTATTACCTTTATCAGTTGTATTAACCATGCAGGTTCTGATATGAAGGTAATCATATCCAGGTATGGATGATGATGTTATATTCATTGAAGGCATGTTGTTAGCCTTATGAATAAGTAAAGTAATCTGATGTCTTGGCAGTGGCATCCTATACTGATAATGGGCTGTGAGAGCCATGAATACCATCAAAGTCATGCCTTAGAGATGACTTGAGATGAGGATAATGAGAAATGATGACTGATATGAGTTAGGCCTGTTACATTTAGTATTCTTCTTTTATAACTGCTATGCTACTGTTATCGTTTGAAGAACAATGTATGCTGTTAAAGAATACTGAATGTACCTAACTAATCAAGTATAATGTAGAGCCCTGATCATAGATCCATCATTGTCAGAGATTAAATGATGGTGAAACAGGTATTCCTCAGGGAACTCCTGGAGCACATACTTTTGAGTATGTGGGGTACATGGATGTGTAGAACCTTACATCCTAGTGTAGGAAAGTGATGTAGATGTGGAATCCATCCATCCTTCACTATATTTTCATACCGTATCAGTGGTAGGTAAACATGAAACCTCCTGATGATGAAGAAAGCACAGATATCCGTATCAGTGGTAGGTAAATATGAAACCTCCTGATGATGAAGAGAGTACAGAACGCCACTGTGACTCTAGAATAGCGAAGGACCAGTTTACCCTGGTGAGCTATATATGAAGTAGAGACACGAGATGTCCTACAAGTGATCCTCTTACTGACTGAGGAAGGTGAAGGTCATGAGAATCCGACTCTCTTAATGACCTATGTATGATACTGATGCGGCTTCTCAGCGATCAGTTGGAGTATGAGTGGTAAGCCTCATCTCCACAGGGTATAATGTTGTTTGTAAAACATAATCAACCATGTAGTATAACTTGTTAGAGATGACTCCAAGTTATTTGATTGATGTTACCTTACAATAATGTTTATATTCTCCACATCTCCTAAATTATAGAGATCTGGTTATACCTGCAACTGTTATAGAATACTTTGAAGGCTTTACTGCTTAAAATATTCTTTGATGTTATAATAAAGCTTCTGGCAGAGAGTTATAACTCTCGCTGGGACAATTATGTATAATTGTCTCACCCCGTAGGCTTCAACTTTTTAGGTGGACGTCGGAGACGAAGGAACCAACCTACAGGTGATCAGTCTCAGCAGCAACATCAGGGGCAGCAGTAATCTCAGGTGGAGATTGTCCTGCCATATGGTGTAGTTAGAGTCAGTCCTATGTGTCCTCTGTACTCTCAGGTCTTGGAGTCTTTTGTATAGTGATCTTGAGATTTTGTATCTTGATGTATATAATTACTCAAGAAGTAATTATCCTGAGATGTAAACAGTTTACCTCACTTTATGAAAGAAGCTTCTATGGATTCAAGCTCTTGTCACGAAAAGCTTTAATTTCCCATGATTTTTGTCTTCCGCTGATTACCGATTCGCTTCCGCTAAGTTTTAATCGTGTTTATGTCATGGTTTGGAGATCAGAGCTCACACAACCTAGTCCTAAATCCCTGTAGACTCAGTGAACCTAAAGATCTGATACCAAAACTTGTGGCAACACATCCCATTATCACACAGATAACGAGGTGTTACGCGAAAACGTGCGGAAATCACCATAACTACAGATTATGAAAACACGGGTTAATTAAAACCGATTGCAAAAAACTGATAAACTGTGAAACTTATTACTTTCCAGTCCTCATCCTGCAAATAAACTTGTCATATATATACATACACGAGATCTGATACGTGTTTACACCTTACAGAAACAGCTGCTCATCCATCACTTGTGTTCACCACATGTTCACCTACATAAAGGCCCGCATCCCGCCCACAGCAGGATATACAAACATCATCGATCGGTCATCGTGAAACATCGTCAAAACACTACCAAGGACCTGAAAGTACAAGGATGACTCTAGACTCTACTACAAAACATCCAAAACAGCAGCATGTACATCGCTTGCCTTCTACTGCTCCTCAAGCTGCTCGGCCGCAACACCATGACCACGACCACGTCTACCTCGACCACCTAAAAAGGGGTTAAACCAGCGGGGTGAGACAATTGAACAATTGTCCCAGCGAGAAACATAACTCCCCACCGCAACTACAGAACCTCAGCAAGATATACTATAACAGGAGATATCTAATAACATGTATAACAAGAGCAGTCTAAATAAAACAGATTATTCTTACCGACAAGCTTACTCGCTATAAAAAAGCATATAACCAGATATCTTAAGGAATATGATTAGCAAGATAAGATGTATCCCTATGTAACATGATTATCAGAGCAAGATATAATGTCACATAACCTGCTTATCAAGATAAGACATATTGTCACATAACCTACAAGATATAACAAGGATATTACACAAACAAGGCCTCAACCAATGTTACGTGTTTATTTTAAGCAGTAAATACTAAACGGCTGTATTACGTATTATTATGCCCTGAGGATTTGAACCGTACCGTTCAAATCCAACCTTCGGTTACGAAACCCAAGCCGGTGCCATACAAGGTCAATGGAAGAGCCGGACTCCACGCCCTCCCACCTCGTGGTCAGTACACGAGTACAACACAAGCAGGACCGCAATCACATGCTGAAGTGGTCTAAGCCACAGAGTAAGCTCCACAGGCTACCCTCACTCTAGCCTGCCTTGGTACAGGTCTCGGCGCTAGTAAAACTGAGCCACATGCCTGTTCACGGTGCTCTGAGCCATGAATGCATTCATGCTCCTCACATCACATATCCTGAGCCATGGGCCTGTTCACCATGCTCTTCATACATATCTGAGTCTGTAACCGAAGTTACACTCTTACCTCCTCATTTTCAGGCTAGGAGCAACCTACACATATTCAACAATATGCGCTTCCAGGTTAACCCGTAGGAGAACCTGTTTCACCATCACCAAGTCCTGGCGATGATGGATCTATGGCCAGGGAAAACTACATGATATATTTCACTAGGATTAATTAGTATCTTTTAGATGGATTGCAGGATTCAACCAAGTTGTATAACATGCAAGATATAATGGAAAGTAAACAACATTATATTATTATTTAATCACACCAACCTGATCCATCTCAAGGATTCAACATCACATGTTACCACTTGGACTCTTGCCAACCATCTAGATCCATCTCAAGGATCATCACATACCATGGGATCTCAATCCCTCATCAGGTACTGTCAATGCCTCTCAAGGCTCACATCATCATCATGGAACTTAACACATTATACATATCATTATATTAACTAGAGTAATTACCAAGTGATGTTACTCATCACATGTGTCTCATAGACCTTTTCAAGGCTAATCATCACCTGCATGGTTAGAGTACACAATAATCATAGATTCAATCATAAGGAATATGCTACCATCATGAAATGCTATTCAAGATACTCTACTTGCCATTCTTACACTATTTGGTGATCAAGTCACATCATATACATGCTTACTCTTATCTCAAGATTATACAAGTAATCAAGGTGTCCAAACATGCAGAACAAGTACTATTGTTACCACTACCATTATGTCACTATCATCATTATTCAATATTATTACTATCATCCTCTTTATTATTAACAATTAAGCATAAGGATCACATCATGCATCTTATTACCCTGACCTTCCTCATTATCATTCCTACTACCATTATCATCATTATGATAAGCATCATTACTATCGTTATCATCATGCAACTATCATTATCATCATTATTACTATCATTAGCATTATTATTGTTTGCAAGGTATCACATTCATCAACACAACTAACCTCATCAACACAATTAACATCTTTGTTATCAACAACATTATCATCATGGCTATCATTTACATTGTCATAGTTATCATTAATCAAGGCAAGACTGTCTCTATTCGTTTATGCATGAGCATCCACTTCCATTACACTTGTGACCGACACTATAGGTCCACAAACCCTCACTAAAGCCTCACAACCCTCACCTAAGAAAGCCCACACGGCTAGGGCATGGGAAGGCAGCAATGCTGCGTTGTACCCAGTGCCCAGCCCGATACAGCGTCACAAAGGAAGAGTGGCGCGCGTCAGGGGTATCGCGCGACACACCCCATCGGGCAACGCCCGTCACAGCCACTCCTGACACTCGATATCCTAGGGTAACAACCAGATCCTAACGTCCCAGAAAGAGAAGGAAAGAAAGAAGGAAGGAGAGAGGGAAACACTCCTGAAAACATGCCACATCTTTTCAGGCCTAACGACCGACACTCACCCCAAACCAAAGGCATGACGCCCGTCACATCCTACTCTTATCACGCGTCACAACTAGAGGGATAACGCCCGTTAGGGCTATCGGCCAGCACCATCTTTGCATGCCGTGCAACCCAAACCAACCCATCAACTAGGCCCTATCGTCCACCACAAGGACTAACATAATACTAAGACCTATCGTCTGTGCCAAAAGGATAACGTTCAACCTAGCCATATCGGCCAACATAACCCTTAGCTTACTCTATCGCCCAATACATGGGCAGGGTATCGGCGAACCCAAGAACATAACATATCGTCCATCACAAGGTACCTTATCGTCCATCAAAGAGGATGCCATATCGTCCAACTCAAAGGCAAAGGTGCCATGTCGTCCAACTCAAAGGATATCATCCAACACACCCAAAAAAGAGGGGATATTGCCCAACCCTAGGTCACCATCAACCTACAACTCAAAGGAGCAAAACCCTAGATCTCAAGGTACACTAGAAACCCTAAACCTTAAAGGGATATCAGCCACCAAAGGAAACTCAAGCAAGAAACAAAACTAAGCTACTAAGCTAACTACTATCATGTAACAAGATTATTGCTAGAGGTAAAGGAGTTAGGGTTAGAAATTATGCAACCCGCCTTAAGCTCCAAGCTCCAAGGAAGAAGATGCACTTCAAGCTCCAAGGGATGTCGTCCACCAAAGCTGATCCAAGAGAGGGTATCGGACACCACTGAAACTCCAGGAGAGTGTCTCGGCCGACACAAGCAAGGAAGGAGAGGAGTGTCGTACACTCAAGGTGGAGGAGAGACCAAAAGAGCAAAGGAAGCTAAGGCAAGGGAAAGAGCCACATATATAGAAAGGAGGGGAGGAGAAACCAAGGTAGATCCATGCTAAGTGTTGTCCACCCAAGAGACACTTGTCCTAGGGTTCAAGCCAACACACTAGCACACCAAGAGACACTTGTCAAAGATATACACCAAGTGTCCACCAAACATGGTCAAAGTTGGACCAAGCAACATGGGCGACACATGCATCAGCTCTGCTGGGCGACACAACCAAGCTCCTGGGCGACACACCACTGTGTTGGACGACACAAGACCACCTTGGACGACACAAGTCAAGCTTTGGCCGACACAAAGCTCAACCAAGCCCAAACAAAGCACCTCAAGGCCCAAACAAGTTCAACTCAGGCCCAAAGAACTCAAACAACAAGCCCAAGCCTTCCTCTCAACCCTAGAGGAAGCAAAGAGAGGGAAACATCTCACAAGATGGCAAAATTGCACACAAAACCCTAGACTTGGGTTATTTGCAAGTAGCCCCCTCAACTCTCAACAAGGCACAACAAAACCCTAATCACCACTAAAGGTGATTAGCAAGCACCAAAGCATCAAGGTCAAGCAAAACAAACAGGGTAAACCCTAAACGCAGGTCAGGGTCCTTACAGATAACTTCCCTCTAAATAGAGGTAATCCAATATATTTTGATGCATTCAAATCACCCTCTTTAATACCCATGACATCACAGATATGGGCACTATCTGATTTCTTACTACAAAATATAGAGCTTTTAAGATGATTCAAATTAAGTGCCAAAATTTTACCAAAATCAGCATACAACTTGGAAATATTAATAACATTCTTAGTATCAGCTTTGGAGAAGACCAGAAGGTCATAAAAAAAAATATGAGATAAAAATACATTCCTAGAATCCCAAATAGGAGAAATAGCCTGATCCTTAATCTTGCTTTTCATCATTTCAGTAAATCCTTGCATAACAATAAAAAATAAGTAAGGGGAGATAGGGTCCCCTTGACTAATACAATTGATCGAAAAAATGGGGTTAGTAGGCTCACCATTAACTAAGATTTGGTAGGAAGTAGAATAGATGATAGTATCAATCCACTTAATTCATAACAAAGGAAAACCCATCTTGTGAAAATTAGAGAACAAGAAGCTCCAACTAACTGAATCGTAGGCCTTGGAGATATCATCGTGGTTGCACATATGTGAATTGTGACTTTTCTTAAAATCACTTAGAATCTCATTGGTAGTAAAATCACCTCTTTTATACTGCTATCTTAAACAAATGCACAGTGATTCACATCTATTATGAAAGACAAGACATGTTGAAGCCTATTAGCAAGAACCTTAAAGATGGTCTTATAAAATACATTACATAATGCAATGGGGAACCAATTAGAAATAGAAGTGGAGTAAGACCCTTTAGAAATAAGAGTGATATGGGTTTTGTTAGCTTCCTTGAGAAGAAAACCATTTTGGAAAAATTCCTTAACAACCTCAAAAACATCATCACCAACAATGGACCAAGCTTTTTTATATAAAAGTCCATTAAAACCATTTGGGCCAGGGGCTTTATCACAGTTTATCCCATCAACTATTTCATCGATTTCTTTCTTGGAAACAAGCACAATAAGATTGATTCTTCATTCTTGAGAGATTTTAGGACCAAATCAATCTCCCTTACAAACATCATTAGAGTGATTAGCATTACATAACAAATCAGAGTAAAAGGAGTAAACAACAGAGTGAATCACTTCAACATAATGCCAAAGAACATCATCAATCATAAGGCTTCTATTAGAGTTCCTTGATCTATGTGTTTTCATAGAAGAATAAAAAGAATTCAGTATTTGAACTACCTTCGTTCAACCACTTTATATGAGATTTTTGCCTAAAGAAGTATTCCTCTATTGGTTATGTATGCCCAGAGAGCAAATCATGTGATAATTGTAACAACATATCATGTAAATGATTTGAATATTAATAAAAAGGCAAGCTTCCAATTTATTCTATTTAATTCAGTTATGAGATAATGATGTAACATTATAAATGTCTAGAGAATCAAATTACTCAATGACATATGTAATCAAGTTACCTTGTGGATGAGATCATACAGATGTTAAGAGTACATATACATATTCTCATTGTGTCCCTGATCGGTTGTCATTGTGGAAGGTTGATAGACAACAATGGCACATAAGATCAGAGTGTGAGTTGGTTGATGACTAAATCTCATTAGTCATGATATGGCAATATCAAACAAATCACATAGATACATGTTAGAGTACAATATATCAGACAGACCCACCGTGAGACTAACACATGGAAGCCATCATCATGGAAGTCATAGTCAACTCTCACAGTGATGGTGGTGGTTGTGGTTCTTAGACCTAAAATCATTGCACTCAACATATGTCGTTGGGTACACTTTGACATCATCAAATGTAGTCCTGAAATATGGGTTGTTATACCGGTGATGATTGGGTGGCTTTGACACATGTTGTGACGACCCACCATCAAACTGACAACCAAATCACCACTAGTAATAACGTGGAATAACCATTAGCAGCGGATTAATGAAAATCACTAAAAATTAAAACCTTTTTGCAAAGAGATCCATTATTAGGAAAACTCTTTAAGAAAGAACCAAAACTTTATATACATTATGGTTCACATTGTACATCCATTATACCATCTCATCTCGAAGATAACATATAACAATTACTTTACCAAAACATATACATAAGCAACATAAAACCTCTAGGCAATCAAGTCAAAATCTCAGATCGTTCATAAAACCATCACGTACTAACTCCCAAGGACCTGAGAGTACAAAGATGACACATATGACTTCTATCTACAAGACATGATAGACAACACACTTAACCTAAGTTGTTATTGTTGTCCCTACTATTGTTCTCCTCTCTCTATAGCACAATCTCTACCTCCTCGTCTGCGTCCACCTAAAAATTATGGAACCCACGGGGTGAGACACAAGTCCCAGTGAGAGATATAACTCTACGCCAACAATATTATTATCACAGGTAAACAATATAAAACTAAGTAGAGGATCTTGTATATAAATAAGCATGTTTAATTGCAGTGCAAAGCAATAGTAATATTAAGTATTGAAACTATCCATAACAAAACTATAGCTCATCTATATACTTTAAAAGGAATATGAACAACATGTATAACATTTATCAACTAAGATGTATAAAAGTAATGTAACATCAACCAATGTTTCCGTATCCAATCCTTAAGTAGATATGCTACACGACTAATTAGATATTTACAATCACACTTATGCCCAGAGGAGATGAGGTATACCGCTCATGCTCCAACCGACCATGGCTACGTAAAGCATTGGTAACATACAAGGTCAAACGAAGAGCTGGCTTCCAAGACCTCACCCATCTCGATCAGTATGAGACTACTGGAAGGACATCTTGTGTCAACTGCAATTAGCTTACCAGGGTATACTGGTATCTTCTCTATAGAGTTACAACCATAGCATGCACTCTCTTCGGGATGATCACCGAGATTTCCCAATTTATTTTCATCGGGATGGTCACTAAGCTTTCCCGGTTTATTTGGGGAGTTCACCGAGAAACCCCATGAAGAAGATTACATATTCAACATATGTATGCCGAGTTAAACTCGTTTCACCATTTAGCAAATTTTGACACTGAATGGATCTATGGTCAAGGAAACTACATGATAAGATTTCACTTGATTAATTAGATGTATTGCAGTATCTTTTAGCATCAACCAAGTTACAAGCATGGATTATAATAGATGCTACAAAGAAAGATGTAATATATTTATCAAGTACTTTCATGAGCTTTGGAACACATATAACACTCAGGATCTTAATCCCTTATCACATTACTGGGAACTCTCATCCCTTAGCATTATCATCATCATGATTGCTAGATCTGGGTATTCAAACCCTTAGTTCATCACTGAACATTGTTACCACTTATTAGGTAACTATTACCTCTAGGTCCTTGGACCCAGGTATACATAATACTTGTTGCACAATTATTTCACATGGCTCACAAGGCCCATTTAGATATGTATCATATGAACATCATAGCTCATACCTGGCTATGCTCATCATCTCATGATACCTGAACGGTTAGTATTTTATGATAACAACAATATCAAATGCATATAATCACCATGCAATACAAGAGAAATACAACCTTCCCATTATTAGGGTTAGGGTTTCCCTTCCTTACCGATTAAGGTTTTAAGTGCATACCATCACCCATTATTAGGGTTAGGGTTTCCCTTATTTAACCAATTAGGGTTTCAATATGGTATTATCAAGAATTAAACCCTAATTCATTTTATTAAGAATCAAAACCCCAATGCAAAGCTTTACACATATAGGGGTATCAATGTATGCTCAAAGAATAATTAACACACACAGAGTATGAGTTTCTCTCTCATCCTTTCTAGGATAATGATTACATCATACTTTATTAAGTTGGATCAACCCTTCTCTCAAGGTACATTATCCCACAATTATCAAAATGCATTGAGTTTTATACATCTTAATGTATCATTTGACATAACACACTTCATGTGTTACTCAATCAAGTATATTGGATTAAGGTGCTTCCACCATATCAGGCAAAGAGGTGTATCCTTGAACACCATATCGTGCTTCCATATGGTGCATTAGGTTTATCCTCATCAACATATTGTGCATGAGGTGTATCCTCATCACCATATCGTGCTTCCATATCGGGTTGCTTCAAAACTAGGGTTTGCATATCGGGTTAGACCCTTATGCTCCTATATCTTCAAACCTTCAAGGTATCGACCTACCCTCACTATGTGATAAGTGATAGGCTAGATAGCATGTTAGTCTCAACCAACCCAAGTGTACAAACCAATAGGGCTTTGGGGTTCCAACGTATATCGGGTTTCACATTACCATATTGAGTTTCAACACCATATTGGGTTAGGGTGTATACTTGACTCCATATCGGGTTAGAGGTATATACTTGACACCATATCGTGCACAAGGTGTGTGCTTGACCCCGTATTATTCATAAGGTGTGTGTATGTGTCACTCATATCATCCATGAAGTGTAAACTCATCACTATGTCATGCTAGTGGTGTGTTCACATCACCATATCGGGTTAAACGTGCTTCAACCCGATATCGGGTTGGACCATGATGATGTCATCATCCTCAAGCTCAAGACCTTCGTTCTTACTATTCTAGTTCATGGACAAAAGGTATATGCAACTATTAGAACTCATGGATTCACCAATTATTCAACAAAATTCGAAATTGAAAGTAGATCATCAAGTATTACAAAGAATCACCATAAATAAGTATTTGGTGAAGAAGAAAAGAAAGGAAGATTACAACCCTAGATCCATACTTTAATCCAAGGTTGAAGATGATCATGGATTCACCTTAGGGTTAATACTTGAGCTCCTCCTTTCTACTTAGCACCATGCATGATACCTCACTACTCATGCATGATATCCCCTCACTTGTGGCTGATATCCCTTCACTAGTAGCCAATATCACTTCACTATGGCCGATATCACCTCACTATGGCCGATATCACCTTGTTATGGCCGATATCACTTTGTTATGGCCGATATCACCTTGCTATGGTCGATATCACCTTGCTATGACCGATACCAAGACTCTATGCATGATACCCCTTCACCTATGCACGATATCTAAGAGAAAGATGGTGGTAAATTTTGAAAAATTTCACTAGTAGGTGAAAGGAATGGTATATATAGTTGTGGTTCATGAAAAAGAGTGTATATGAGGTGTCATCATTTTACACTACTAGGTGCCATGTGTCAATGCATGGTTGACACGTGTCCATGCATGCATATTTATCTTGACATGAAAAACTCTTGTGGATAATATAGGAATAATATTTCGGTCATTAGTTATCTTGTTGAGCAAGGTATTTCAACTCAACATTACTTTATTCACAAACCGATACACTTTTTCTAAGAAAAGTTGCAAACCGATATCCATCACCTCCTTGAGGTGCTTAACCCATAATGGAAAAGGAAAAGAGTTGATAAACCTATATGGGATTCCCCCTATGGCTCCTTGGCCGATAGGCATCCCCATTTGAGCTCTACAACTCGATACAACTCATATAAAGGCTTCAACTATACATCTTTTCTTGGTCTTTTCATCACCAAGAATGTTACCTCTTCAAAGATGATTCAAACATGGCACCTATTTCTTTTTCTATCCTATAGATGATTCCAATAGAGAGTAGGGACACTCTAGAGGTAGTGATTTGCATATCAACCCTATATATTAGGTAAATTGCAAATTGCACCAAAACTGGTACACAAGGCACTATCATTATTCAAACAAGCTCCAACTTGGAATTTAGGCTTTCCACAAGCTTCCCCTTAGAATCATTCTCTCTCATATGATTATAAAATACATGAGGTACATCCAACATGTGACATTTTGCAATATAACCCCTCCTCTTGGGTAAATTACACTTTACATCCAAACTATCATATAATGCACAAGCAGTTTGCAAATAAGTTCAAACTTGAAAATTAAACTCTGGGAGAGTCTTAATCACTTTTCAAAAGATTAAAATAAGTTTGTAAATAACTTACTTAATAAAACTTCTAGGTTTATAGCATAATCCTGGTAAGGGATGTTACAATTTTCAACCCCTAAAAGGGATTTCATCCTCAAAATCTCAAGAGAAAAGAGAAGGGTACTTCCTCCTCATTTCTTCCTCCAGCTCCCATGTGGCTTCTTCAACACCATGGTGATGCCAGAGAACTTTCACAGGTACTGTGTCTTTCTTTTTCAACTTCTTGATTCTTCTATCAAGAATCATCATTGGGCCTTCCACATACTATATATCTTCATTCAATTCTACCTCTACATGTTGCAACACCAACTCTGTATCGAGATGACACTTTCTCAGTATATATACATGAAAAACTAGATGTAGTTTATGTAGCTTAGGTGGAAACTCCAACCTATATGCTAGTTTTCCAATTCATGTTGTCACTGGGTAAGGTCCCATAAATCTAGGAGCTAACTTACCCTTCTTCCTAAATCTGAGAACACCTTTCCAAGGAGAGACCTTAAGATACACTCTATCTCCAACTTGGAACTCTAAAGGTCTATGGCATTTATCGGCATATGACTTATGTCTATCTTGTACAACCTTCAATTGTTGTTGTATTACTTTAATCTTTTCAGTTGTCTGTTGCACTAATTCAGGACCCAAAAGTTGATATTCTCCTATTTCATACCAGCATAACAGAGATCTACAACGTCTTCCATATAATGATTCATATGGCGCCATATCAATACTAGTCTGATAGATATTGTTGTAGGCAAACTCTATTAAGCTCAAGTGTAAGTCCCTACTCCATACAAACTGAAGAACACATGCCCTAAGCAAGTCTTCCAAAGTATGTATAGTCCTTCGAGATTGTCCATCTGTCTGAGGGTGAAAAGTTGTGCTAAACTTTAACTGCGTACCCAAGGATTTATGTAGGCATTCCCAAAAATGACTTGTAAACTGGGGACCTCTATCAGACACAATCATAGCTGGAATTCCGTGTAATCGTACTATCTCATCTATGTAGATCTGTGCAAGTTTTCCAGCAGTATAGGTTGTTCTAACAGGAGGAAAATATGCTAACTTAGTCAACCTATCAACTATCATCCAAATGGAATCATGACTTTTGGATGTTCTGGGTAGACCAACCACAAAGTTCATTATCATGTGATCCCATTTCCACTATGGTATAGGTAAGGGTTGTAATGTTCTTCCAGGCTTCTGGTGTTTTGCTTTAACTTGCTGGCATACTGGACATCGCATCACAAACTCAATTACATCCTTCTTCAAACTAGGCCACCAACACATATCTTTTAAGTAATGATACATTTTAGTACTCCCTGGATGCATTGCATACATGGATGAATGAGATTCCTCCATAATTATCTTTCTTAAGTCATTGGCATAAGGTACTAGCATCCTACCATGGTAACAGACTGCCTCATCCTCTATCTCATGGAAACCGTACCGTTTCTCACTACCATACTCTGACCTAATTTGTTGAATCACAGTATCAACCTGTTGTGCCTCTATAATCTGTTGTCTCAGAGTAGATTCCATATGCATCTCGGCCAGCAATCCTACTAGCAAAGATACTTCTAGCTATACATTCATTTGTCACAAAGAGATAAACATGTCCCGTTTCAAGAATAGTAAAGAATTCAAATGTGTTTTTTTTTTGGAAAATTGGGTAAATATATTCCAAAAACCCCCAAAAGGGGACAAAGTTACAAGCCACACCCAAACATGTGACTACATACTCTTAAGAATTGGTTACGGTAGATCCCAATTCCTAATAACTAAAGGAGAAAATTCAAGACAAGACTTAAATGTAAGATACATTCTCTTGATCTCAAGTGCAAGCCGGTTGAATATGACGACAAAGTCAGAAGCACCACCATTGTGTAGCCTTTTATTACGCTCCTCCCATATGAAGTGGACAGCCCCAGTAATTGCCCAGAGTTCAATGATACTGGATTGCTTTGATCTTGTACCAAGATTCGAAAGACAATCATAAAGAGAATATGAGGATCTGATGTTGAGTTTAAGCTGGGCTCGACCCCAGATATATTTCCAATATTTGCAACCTTCAAATAAATGGGCAATCGAATCATTGTGTTGGCCACACAATAAGCAAGCTGGAACAGGTGCACCCGACTAGGAACTAATCTTTTCCATGGTAGGAAGAATATTTGAGAGAGCTCTAAAGGTGGTAAGGCTCCATCTAGGATAGTGTTTTGAGAGCCAAAGATTTCCATAAGCCGTAAGAGGTGGATGTTTTTGTCTTACATTACCCCAAAGATCATTGCCCTCACACGCTGAGAAGGAAGGCCATAGAGTCACCATATGTCTATGGCAAGTGGTGGCATTTTTGGAAACAATAGACAAAGAATCACCGTACCTACAAGAAAACCATGAGCTCCATATGCATTGAGTTTGGTTGAACCTTTTGATGCGACACAACGTATAGTAATCAGCAAGTTCATCAAGTCTCTTTAGCCCCAAACCACCCTCACAAAGTGGATAAGCTAGGCGTGCCCAACAAGAGGGATGCACCGAGCTACCCCAAAGAAAATCAAAAAGTAGTAATTCCATCCTACGTAAGACAACATGAGGAATGACACCCATATGAAGCCAATAGCTGATTAGACTCATGGCACAATGCTTTATAAGCATAAGACGACCAGCCATAGAGATTTTAGAACCATGTCATCTCTGAATCATATCCCTTAGTTTATCTAAGCATTCATGAAAGTGGTGCCTCCTGAGATTGCCACCAGCCATGGGAAAACCAAGGTACTTAGTAGGCCATGTGCCTAACTGAATACCCAAGCAACTGATCAAGGCATTCTTGTTATGACAAGAATAGGATAAGAAAATATGTGTTTTGTTCGGATTGCACTTCATACCAGATATAGAACCAAAATCAAGCAGAACCTATTTAAGATTGGCAAGGATGCGTAGGCAACCCTTAGAGAAAATAAGAACATCATCCACAAAAAGAAGATGGCTAAGAGCCTTTGTTCTGTTTATGGGATAACTTCTAATGAGTTTGTTGTCATACGCCTCCTCAAGACATCTGCTGAGGCCTTCCATAGAAATTGTGAACAAAAGAGGAGATAATAGATTGCCTTGCCTAAGACCATTGGAGCTTTTGAAGAAGCCAACCGAAGAAACATTAAGTAAGAGAGAAAAGGATGGAGTTTCCACACATTTTTTAAGAATGGAGATAAACTTCTCATTGAATCCCAAGCCATGGAGACAATCCCACAAGTAGGACCAACGAACATAATCGAAAGCCTTGGTGATATCCAACTTGATGCAGGCCACGGGGGGACTGGATTTCTGATTAAATCTAAGAGTGAACTTAGCCGCAAGAAGAGAACAATCCTCAATACTCCTACCTTTAACAAGAACAATTCAAATGTGCTTTATCTGTGGGTGGATATGAAGATTTTCTACTCAGTGTATCTGCCACTACATTAGCTTTCACTGGATGATAATCAATTGTACACTCATAGTCCTTGATTAATTCCATCCAGTGATGTTGTCTCATGTTCAAATCGTGATGTGAGAAGATGAACTTTAAGTTTTTATGGTCTGTGAAAATCTGACATGTTTCTCCATAGAGATAATGTCTCCAAATCTTTAACGTGTGAACCACAAAAGCTAAATCTAGATCATGTGTCAGATAATTCTCCTCATGTTTCTTAAGCTATTGGAAAGCAAAAGAAACTACATGATCACTCTACATCAGCACACATCCTAAAACATTCTTATAGGCATCACAAAAAACAATGTATCCCTTACCCTGCTCAGGTAAAACCAACACAGGTGCACTAGTCAACCTTTCTTTCAACAACTGGAAAGAACGCTGACACTTGTCATTCCAGACAAAAGGAACCTCCTTCCTGTTCAACCTAGTTAGGGGTAATGCTACAAAACTTAAATATTTAATAAACCTTCTGTAGTAACCTGCCAGACTTAGGAAACTACAAATCTCAATTGGTGTCTTGGGTTGTTCCCATTCTACAACAGACTCCACTTTTTTAGGATCAACATGAATACCTGAAGCAGATATAACATGTCCTAGAAAAGACATTTCTGACAACTAGAATTTGCATTTGCTAAACTTAGCATATAGATGGTGTTTTCTCAACAAAGTCAAGGCTTGATGAAGGTGTTACTCATTTTGTTGACCATCTCTACTGTATATTAGGATGTCATCTATGAAGACCACTATGAACTGATCAAAGAATGGTCAGAAGATTCTATTCATCAGCTCCATGAATGAAGTTGGTGCATTAGTTAGTCCAATTGACATAACTACGAAATCATAATGACCATACCTTGTCCTAAAGGCTAACTTAGGTATGTCATTCTCATTGATACGTAACTGATGATATCCTGACCTTAGATATATCTTAGAGAACATTGTTGCACCACACAATTGGTCAAATAGATCATCTATCCTTGGTAGAGGATATTTGTTCTTTATAGTCACCTTATTAAGCTGTCTATAGTCGATGCATAGTCTCATAGACCCATCCTTCTTTTTAACAAAAAGAACTGGAGCACCCCATGGTGAAGTACTCGATCGAATGAAACCTTTTTCAAGCAACTCCTGTAACTGTTTCTTAAGTTCTTCCATCTCAGCTGGTGCCATCCTATAAGGTGTTTGTGCTATTGGTTGCACACCCAGAATTAGATTAATCTCAAAATCAATCTCGAGGCGGAGGAATATCTAGAAATTCTTTAGGAAACACATCCTTAAATTCCCTGATAATAGGAACTTCGGAAAGACTAGGACTCTCTACTTTGGTGTCTACCACATGTGCCAAGAATGCTTCACATCCTTGTCGCATAAATCTCTCATCTACCATTGTTGACATTAGATAGTTTGGAAGAATCTTTCTATTCCCCTGAAAGACTCATGTCTCATCACTGTCTGTGAACATAGCTTTCTTGGAACCAGAATCCAAGAGAACCTTATATTTTCCTAGGGTATCTATCCCAAGAATTACAATCAAACCCGTGCATCTCAAGTGGTATAAGATCCACATGTATGTTGTGTTCTGAAAAAGAAAGAACACAGGGAGAAAATACCTCCCGCAACACTACAAATCTGACTAACAGAGTTTCTAATAACAAATTATCTGCTCTATGGCTGACAGTCATATTGCAGTCATGAATCACTTCTCAAGTGATAAAGGAATGTGTAGCACCCAGATCAATCAAAATAGATACGAAGTAGGATGAAGACATATCAGAATGAAACAATTCCATCTGACCTGTCATGACTCGTGGATTGACTATTGCCTCCGACTAATTCATAGCATAGAATCTTGTTGTTGCATGTTGTTGACTCCGTGCTCTAATGTTTGGTGTAGATGAGCCCACTTGGGATGCCTGTCCACATCCTCGTGTGCCACTACTGAACTGTTTCCTCTGAGAGCTTTGTTGACTCTGCCTCGGTGGTTGGGTTACCTCCATGTCCCTAACTGGAGAATCCTTCATCATATATCCTATCTGCCTACACTTGTAGCGGACTCTGTCCTGATGTGGTCTCGATGGTCCTATTACTGACATCGATGATGTGCTATGTACTCCACTTGGCAGAAAACTATGGCCTCTACCCATTCTTGATGTCCATTACGTCTGAGCACTGAATCTCTATGATGCTACTGGTGTAGGAAACCTTGGTTTCTTGAAACTTGCAGACCTCTGTCCCAGGAACTGAGCAAGTACTTTTCTACTATTAGCCCCACATTTCTCAATCATGAACCTCTCTATCTACCTAACTGACTTCACAAAGGTGGAAAACCTCTCTCTATTCTCTAGAGCAGATAGAGTAGATACATGTGTGGTTAACTCAACATTTAGACCCTTCTCAAAACGTCGATGCTCTCCTCATCTGTAGTAGCCTTGTGTGGACAAAACTACAGAAGCTCCATAAACTTAGCTTCATACTCACTAATATTCATTGATCCTTGTCTAATCTGCTCAAACTGTGAGATTTTCTCATCCAGATAAGTCTTGGGAAAGTATTTACTGACAAACTCACGTCGGAATTCCTGCCATATGACCTCAACACCGTGTCTTTTCTCTTCTTCAATGGCCCACCAATGGCCAATACTTACTTTTAAAAGGTACACAACATGCCTGACTTTATCAGTTTTTGGAATGCTAAGGATTTTAAAGGCTTTCTCCAACTCAGTGAGCCATGAATCTGCGTCAGCTGGGTCAGCTATATCAGCATATTCGGTGGCTCCAACCCAGAGTAACCGCTCAAAGGTCTTACCAGATCCATGTCCTTCATTGGGAATTGGTGCCCTAGGTGCTGGTGCTAGCATCCGATCTGCCATATGCGTCATTGTGGTCATGAAATTCCTGAAAAGAGCATGAAAGGCTGGGTTTTCTAGCAAGTCTTGATCAACATGGGGATTCTCAGGCACTGATTCCTCTCTAGCCTGATCCCTTACACCTCCTCCTGGTACAACAACACTACTCTCAGTAGCATGTTCTTCATGTGCTCCAGCCATCTTTCAACTTTACTTCTTCTCCTACATGAGCAGAAGTCACTAGAAGATAAACTGGAGGATACTAGAATAGACTCAACGACCTTATTCCCATGGCTCTGTAGACTCAGCAAACCTTAGGCTCTGATACCAAAACCTTTGTGGTGACCCGCCATCAAACTGACAGCCAAATCGCCACCAGTAATTACATGAAATAACCATTAGCAGTGGATTAACAAAAATCACTAAAAATTAAAACCGTTTTGCAAAGAGATCCATTATCAGAAAAACTCTTTAAGAAAGAACTAAAACTTTATATACATTATGGTTCACATTGTACATCCATTATACCATCTCATCTTGAGGATAATATATAACAGTTGCTTTACCAAAACATATGCATAAGCAACATAAAACCTCAAAGCAATCAAGCCAAAATCTTAGATTGTTCATAAAACCATCACATACTAACTCCCAAGGACCTGAGAGTACAGAGACGACACATAGGACTTCTATCTACAAGACACGAAAGACAGAACACTCAACCTGAGCTGTTACTGCTGTCCCTGTTGTTTTTCTCCTCCCTCTGCAACACAGTCTCTACCACATCATCTGCGTCCACCTAAAAATTTTGGAACCCACGGGGTGAGACACAAGTCCCAACGAGAGATATAACTCTCTACCAACAATATTATTATCACAGGTAACAATGTAAAACTAAGTAGAGGATCTTGTATATAAATAAGCATGTTTAATTGTAGTGCAAAGCAATAGTAATGTTAATTAGTGCAACTATCCATAACAGAACTATAGCTCATCTATTTACTTTAAAAGGAATATGAAGAACATGTATAACATCTATCAACTAAGATGTATAAAAGTAATGTAACATCAACCAATGTTTCCATATTCAATCCTTAAGCATATACGCTACACGACTAATTACATATTTACAATCACACTTATGCCCAGAGGAGATGAGGTATACCACTCATGCTCCAACTGACCATGGCTATGTAAAGCATTGGTACCATAAAAGGTCAAAGGAAGAGCCAACTTCCAAAACCTCACCCATCTCAGTCAGTACGAGACTACTGGAAGGACATCTTGTATCAACTATAATTATCTTACCAGGGTATACTGGTATCTTCGCTATAGATTACAACCGTAGCATGCACTCCCTTCGGAATGATCACCAAGCTTTCCCGATTTATTTTCATCGGGATGGTCACTAAGAATTCCCAATTTATTTGGGGAGTTCACCGAGTAACCTTAATATGAAGAAGATTACATATTCAACAATATGTATGCCGAGTTAAACTCATTTCACCATTCAACAAATTCTGACACTGAATGGATCTATGGTCAGGGAAACTACATGATAAGGTTTCACTTGATTAATTAGATGTATTATAGTATCTTTTAGCATCAACCAAGTTACAAGCATGGATTATAACATATTCTACAAAGAAATATGTAATATATTTATCAAGTACTTTCATGAGCATTGGAACACATATAACACTCATGATCTCAATCCCTTATCACATTACTGGGAACTCTCATCCCTTAGCATTATCATCATAATGATTTCTAGATCTGGGTATTCAAACCCTAAGTTCACCACTAAACATTGTTACCACTTATCAGGTAAATATTACCTCTAGGTCCTCGGGCCCAGGTATACATAATAATTGTTGCACAATTATTTCACATGGCTCACAAGGCCCATTTAGATCAGTATCATATGAACATCATAGCTCATACCTGCCTATGCTCATCATCTCATGATACCTGCATGGCTAGTATTGTATGATAATAGCAATATCAAATACATATCATCACCATGAAATACAAGAGAAATACAACCTTCCCATTATTAGGGTTAGGGTTTCCCTTCCTTACCGATTAAGGTTTCAAGTGCATACCATCACCCATTATTAGGGTTAGGGTTTCCCTTATTTAACTGATAAGGGTTTCAAGATCATATTATCAAGAATCAAACCCTAATTCATTTTATTAAGAATCAAAACCCCAATGCATAGCTTTACACATATAGGGGTATCAATGTATGCTCAAAGAATAATTAACACACACATAGTATGAGTTTATCTCTCATCATTTCTAGGATAATGATTACATCCTACATTATTAAGTTGTATCGACCCTTCTCTCAAGGTAAATTATCCCAAAATTATCAAAATGCATTGATCTCTATACATCTTAATGTATCATTTGACACAACACACTTCATGTATTACTCAATCAAGTATATTGGATTAAGGTGCTTCCACTATATCGAGAAAAGAGGTGTATCCTTGATCACCATATCATGCTTCCATATCATGCATGAGTTGTATCCTCATCATCATATCATGCATGAGGTGTATCCTCATCACCATATTTTGCTTCCATATCGGGTTGCTTCAAAACTTGGGTTTGCATATCGGGTTAGACCCTTATGCTCCTATATCTTCGAACCTTCAAGGTATCGGCCTACCCCTCACCATGTGATAAGTGATAGGATAGATAACAGGTTAGTATCAACCAACCCAAGTGTACAAACCAATAGGGGTTTGGGGTTCCAACGTATATCGGGTTTCACATTACCATATTGAGTTTCAACTCCATATTGGGTTAGGGTATACTTGACTCCATATCGGGTTAGAGGTATATACTTGACACCATATCATCCACAAGGTGTGTGCTTGACCCCATATTGTTCATAAGGTGTCTGTATGTGTCACTCATATCATCCATGAAATGTAATCTCATCACTATGTCGTGCTAGTGGTGTGTTCACATAAACATATTGGGTTAAAGGTGCTTCAACCCGATATCGGGTTGGACCATGATGATGTCATCATCCTCAAGCTCAAGACCTTCGTTCTTACTATTCTAGTTCATGGAAAACAAGTCTATGCAACTATTAGAACTCATGGATTCACTAATTATTCAAGAAAATTCAAAATTGAAAGTAGATCATCAAGTATGGCAAGATTGATGGTGAATAATAACATAATTGGGTTCAAGTTATATAACCCACCTCAAGAACAAATTCAAAGATCCAAGCTCCAAAGGTTCATGTTCCCAAGGTTGAAGATGATCTTCAAAAATCCTCTATATTCAAAGAATCACCATAGATAAGTATTTGGTGAAGAAGAAAAGAAAGGAAGACCACAACCCTAGATCCATGCTTTAATCCAAGGTTGAAGATGATCATGGCTTCACCTTAGGGTTAAGACTTGAGCTCCTCCTTTCTCCTTAGCACCATGCACAATACCTCACTACTCATGCATGATATCCCCTCACTTGTGGCCGATATCCCTTCACTTGTAGCCGATATCACTTCACTATGGCCGATATCACCTCACTATGGATGATATCACCTTACTGCGGCTGATATCACTTTGCTATGGCCGATATCACCTTGATATGGCTGATACCAAGGCTCTATGCATGATACCACTTCACCTATGCATGATATCTAAGAGAAATAGGGTGGTAAATTTCGAAAAATTTCACTAGTAGGTGAAAGGAATGGTATATATAGGTGTGGTTCATGAAAAAGAGTGTATATGAGGTGTCATCATTTTACACTACTTAGTGCCACGCATCCATGCCTGGTTGACACATGTCAATGAATGCATATTTATCTTGACATGAAAAACTCTTTTGGATAATCTAGGGATAATATTTTGGCCATTAGTTATCTTGTTGAGCAAGGTATTTCAACTCAACATTACTTTATTCACAAACTGATACACTTTTTCTAAGGAAAGTTGCAAACCGATATCCATCACCTCCTTGAGGTGCTTAACTCATCATGACAAAGGCCAAGAGTTGATAAACCGATATGGGATCCTCCCTATGGATCCTTGGCCGATAGGCATCCCCATTTGAGCTCTACAACTCGATACAACTCATATAAATGCTTCAACTACATCTTTTCTTGGTCTTTTCATCACCAAGAATGCTACCTCTTCAAAGATGATTCAAACATGGTGCCTCCTTCTTTCTATCTCCTCTAGATGATGCCAAGAGAGAGTAGGGACACTCTATAGGTAGTAATTTTCATATCAACCCTATATTTTGGGTAAATTGCAAATTGCACCAAAACTGGTACACAAGGCACTAGCATTATTCAAACAAGCTCCAACTTGGAATTTAGGCTTTCCACAAGATTCCCCTTCACATAATTCTCTCTCTTATGATTTTAAAACACATGAGGTACATTCAACATGTGACATTTTTCCGTATAACCCCTCCTCTTGGGTAAATTGCACTCTACACCCAAACTATCATCTAATACACAAACATTTTGCAAATAAGCTCAAACTTGAAAATTAAAATCTAGGAGAGTCTTAATTACTTTTCAAAAGATTAAAACAAGTTTCTAAATAACTTAAGCAAACTTCTAGGTTTATAGTATAAGACAGGTCAGGGATGTTACACATGGGGATTGACTGTGAGTGATAGACATGGGATTTGTCCCTCCTATTGGAGTGTGATGTCATAGGCCTCTTGATAAGCGAGACTGAGAAAAACATGGCCATGCACATGTGAGTCAATATTTGATATTAAGATTACATATATCTCAGACAATCTGCTCTTGATTTAAGAAACAAGATTGAATAATAATGAGGGTGACTGCTCCATGCCTCTAGTTCAATCTGGACATCAGTGACAAAGGAACTATATAAACACTATAACACCATACACAAATTGTCGGTTGAAGTTGTTCCCCAACTTTTCCATTTACTTAAGTAGAAATGATGTGCAACTAGGCACCATTATTTGCTTGTGATGTCATAAGTTGTTATAGACACTCACTGCCAACATAATTTGGGACCTATAGGTGTCACACACATAGGTCTTGACCTAGAAGAGGAGTTTTGATCTTGAATGATAATTGAATTAAGTACTAAAGTGATTAGATACTCAATTCACACAATTGATTACTATATTGGCTGAACTGGACTGCCAAACGACCATCTCACTAAGTGAGACAACCATTTGGGAAGCTAGACGGGCGTCTCAAGTGTTGAGATGACCGTTTGGGTTGTCAGGCCGATCAAGGAGTGAGTTGTCTAATTTTGGCCCCATGAACTAAATGTTCAATGTGATTGAAACGGTCGGCTCAAGACTCACCAGACGGGCATTAAGTGAGAGCGAGACAGGCATCTCATATGTGCAAAATGTTCCAGTCTAGGTGAACAATTGATCAGGATGTTTCCTGAAGTTTCAATTTCAAATACTTGCAAAACAAGTAAATCAATATACGATATTGATTGGAAATTGAATTTGCTAATTCGTGTGTAATCTGGAAACTACGAGATGAACGTCTCACAGTGAAAGATGACCGTCTCACGCACCAAACGACCATTTTGGCTATCACAGATTGCAAATTATTGTGAAAATTCAAGATCCCTTAGTCCTTTCCACTCCCACGTTTAGTCCTGCATTGGTTGGGGACTGGGAACCCTGACCGTAACCCCCCCTATAAATAGAGGGATATTGGGGGCTTCCCAAGATACAACTACAACATACACAACTGAGAATCAATTCTTCTGACAATATCCTCTCTGGTTGTGGTAACCATGAGAACCCCAGTAAGTCCTACCGACAAGGGAGGGACATCCACGGGAGAGAACAACTGAGAGTTGTCATTGTGGGAGAGAAAGTCAGTGACTAGTACCAATAGAGAGGGACAAGTCCTTCCTCCCAGTCCAACAGGACGACATGAGTTCTAGGAGATCCGTGTGGACTACCATAGAGGTGGGAAGCCATTGTTTGTCACTTGGAGGACATTGTCAACTAGCAGTCTGTGACAAGAGGAGATGCTAAAGAAGATGGCGATCATGGTTACAATATGTAGTGCATACTAGGAGGTGAAATAGTCAGACGAGTCCCAATGCAACTAGGATTCAGAGTTGCACATCTATAATGACAAGGATTGTCGCTGGACTTGCTCAAGGAATAGGTATATCCTATAAACCATCCTTCCTACAGTATAGTTATTGACGCGATCTACTATTTATGGAGAATATGGTAATAAAATTCTAAATTTCTCTGCTTGCTCTGTACCATATTTCCCTACAGTGGTATCAGGTCCAACATCAATTTACTATATTATGAGATAATCAATATGATCATATTTTGGTTTTGTCATTCTATTGTTGCATGTAATGGAATAATATCTTGTCAAATCCAAACACCACGATAATTTCAACTAATATATATATATATATATATATATATATATATATATATATAGGGCAACGATCCAGTGAGATACCTTCCTATAAAATTTTATCACCATCCAATTTGTAGTTCATTCACAACAACCAAATATTTTTCGACGCTCTATGTTGAATTTCAGGCTGACTGTTGGATGTAAAAAGTGTATATTGTACATATGGACATGTAAACAATGTCTGATTGCAATGATTTTTTGCGTCAAGGTAAATGAAATGATGCTTTTTCCATCTATACGGTTGGATTTTAAAAAATATTTACTTATTTGTAGTTATTCAAATGCCTCTCATGCTCTCACCGTAGGATGTTTCTCACTGGATCGCTACCCTATATATATATATATATATATATATATATATATATATATATATATATATATATATATATATATATATGCAATTTACAAGTGTCACCCTAAAATGGTTTTGATGGTGGATGTGTAGCATGGTTATGGCCAATAACCCCTATATGTGCATGGTTGTATATGTATGGTTTATCTGGTTATCTCGATCTGCATACCGAGCCTCTATCTTATCTTCCCAATGTAAAGTTAATTGTCTTCTAACTTTGCTCCCCTCAAATGTAACTTGAGGTTTCCCTATAATAATATAAAAGTATGATAGTTTACTTTCCTGTTATGATGAAGATGAAGGACCTTGGAGGACATGGTGGACAAGCTAGACCGATCGCCTAGTGGGCCCAAACAATCAGTTGGAAGAGCCAACCGATGGTGGACAGAAGGACCAGACGACCGATGAGATGACCTAACAACTGACCAAGAGGCAAGTCGATCAGTTCAAGGGTTGAAACAACCAACCCAGATTGGGAAGCACAAATATTCATCAACAATAAGTTCCTACATGTGATGTAGACCTAGATGACTGTAATTCCCTGTGGCTCCAAGGGATTACATTAGGACTGTCCGTAGCCATCATTTTATTGTGGGATATAGCATGTGTATGATACATACTATATATGTGGTGATTGGATAAAGTATATGTATATAATTATAAATACAAAATCCCTCAATTAAATATTATGTCTTAGATGTTGTCCATAAGTGGAACACATGAAAAGCTTGATCAACCAAGTGTAGGTTCACTAAAGCATGGTGAACTGTCCATCTCGTGGAAGTGTGATGATAGACATGTAGGTTCTGTTAAAGTAGGGTGCATGTTCTATCGTGTGGGCTTTTGGGTCAAACTTAACTGGTGATTCTTAGAGAGTCTAATCCCAGAAGCATGCAGACGATCATGGCAAGGTGTTACACATATCATCTATCCAAGAGTTGCATATGATGCAATTGGCATGATTTCCTACCTTGATAATTGACTATGGACGCTGGTGTAGGCTGGGCAATAGTTGAATTATTTTGGATCTTGTCCCACTAGAATATTGTACGCTATAATATTCCAAATTGATATTGAGGGCAATCAATTTGAATAAAATAGTGGGAGTGATAATAATTAAAGACCTAATTATATTGTCAAAATTTAACAAATCAAATCAAATCAAAATGGTTTTGAAAAATGCAAATTTTATCTCTTGTAAAATCAAATGGCAAACATATCATCACGTTCGAACAAACTAAATGAGGTTTACTTCCATAATTGGTTCAGGACCTTGAGAAATGTTCAGCATGATCCTGAAATACCAGAGCCTGTATCCACTCCAAATTTTCCTAAGACAGACATGGATTATTATTTGAAGAATACCAATTCTGTTGTGAACACCAAGAAACTTATGCTAGGTTGTATGAACTATGAGTTGCATAAACAACATGATAAGCATGAATGGTATAATGTCTCTAAGGCTCTATTTGAATGCAAACTGACAGAGGGAGATCTAGTAGAGCCCCATGTGCTTAATATGATTAGGCATATGGAGAATCTTGATAAACTAGGATTTCCTTGGGGTTAAGCGTTGGCCACAAATATTATTTCACAATCATTGCCTAAATCATATAGCTGGTTCATTGAGTGTTATCACTTATGCAACATGGCTAGACCACTGTCAGAGTTGTTTGACATCTTAATAAATGTTGAAGAACAAACAAAGATGGACAAATTCATGATGGTGACCAATAGAGTTGAGTCCAAGGACAAAGGCAAAGCCAAAAAGCATTTTGTGGCTAAGCTAAAATCCACATCTTCTACACTCAAAGTAAAGAGAAGGATAATGTGGCAACACATCCCATTATCCACAGATAACGAGGTGTTACGCGAAAACGTGCGGAAAACACCATAACCACAGATTATCAAAAATAGGGGTTAATTAAAACCGATTGCGGAAAACTGATAAACTGTGAAACTATTACTTTCCAGTCCTCATCCTGCACAGAAACATGTCATATACATATACACAAGATCTGATACGTGTCCACAACTCAGGAATAGCTATTCGTCCATCACATGAGTTCACCACCTGTTCATATACATAAAGGCCCACATCCGGCCAATAGCAGGATATACAGATATCATCGAACGATCATCGTGAAACAACGTCAAAACACTGCCAAGGACCTGAGAGTACAGGGATGACTCTAGACTCTACTACAAAACATCCAAAACAGCAGCATGTCCATTGCTTGCCTTCTACTGCTCCTCAAGCTGCTCGTCCGCAACACCACAAACACGACCACGTCTACCTCGACCACCTAAAAAGGGTGTAAACCAGCGGGGTGAGACAATTGAACAATTGTCCCAGTGGGAAACATAGCTCCCCACCGCAACTATAGAACCTCAGCAAGATAAACTATAGCAGCAGTTAACTAACAACATGTATAACAAGAGCAGTTATATATATAGCAAGATTTACTCTTACCGGCAAGCATACCAGCTGTACTAAAGCATATAACCAGATGTCTTTCAAAGGAACATGACTATCAAGATAAGATATATCAACATGTAACATGATTATTAGAACAGGATATAATGCCATATAACCTGATTATCAAGATAAGACCGATTACCACATAACCTGCAAGGTATAACGGAATATTACACAAACAAGGCCTCAACCAATGTTTCGTATTTGATATGATCAGTACATACTAAACGGCTGTATTACGTTTTATTATGCCTTGAGGATTTGAACCGTACCGTTCAAATCCAACCTTCGGTTACGAAACCCAAGCCGGTGCCATACAAGGTCAATGGGAGAACCGAACTCCACGACCTCCCACCTCATGGTCAGTACATGAGTACAACACAAGCAGGACCGTAGTCACATGTTGAAGTGGCCTAAGCCACATGGTTATCTCCATAGGCTACCCATTCTCTAGCCCACCTTGGTACATGTCTCGGCGCTAGTAAAACTGAGCCACGTGCCTGATCACCGTGCTCTGAGCCATGAACGCATTCATGCTCCATACATCACGTATCCTGAGCCATGGGCCTTTTCACCATGCTCTACACACATATCTGAGTCTGCAACCGAAGTTACACTCTTACCTCCTCATTTTCAGGCTAGGAGCAACCTACACATATTCAACAATATGCGCTTCCAGGTTATCCCATAGGAAAACCTGTTTCACCATCACCAAGTCCTGACGATGATGGATCTATGGCCAGGGCAAACTACATGATGTATTTCACTGTGATTAATTAGTATCTTTTAGATGGATTCACTACTACAGAAGTGCCTTTTAGTGTCAGTTGTTTAACCCCCTTTGGCGTCGGTTTCTGAACGACGCCTATGTGGGCGCCACTAAAAGGTTGGACACTTCAGCGTCGGTTAAAAAACCGACGCCTATTTAACATCAAGGCGTCGGTTTATTATAAAACACCGACTCCAAAAGGGTTCGCGCCACAGAAAACGGCGTCATCTAGGACGCTTTCTGCATCGGTTATATACTAAAAAACCGACGCAGAAAAGTGTCCTAGATGACTCCCATTTCCTGTAGCGCGAACACTTTTGGCGTCGGTGTTCAACAAAAAACCGACGCTGTAAGTCTGTGCTGACGGTTATCGGTAAATAATTGACGCCTATATCTATTTTTTTTTATATAAATCTGTTTGCAGGCCTGCTGTGGCTGGTCAGCAGGATGAGAACCTGCAGTTCAGTTTTCTGAACTGCAGGTTTACGACATCCATTGATATCAGCCTACAAATAGGACACAAACCTGCAAAATTAACATAAAAAGATTCACACAAGTAGATACATTCAGACATCAATTCAATTGTCACGTTCACACATATAGAATCATTCAAATACATGTTTTAACATTCAGAAACATTCATTTACAAAGTATCATTCATCATCACTATCAACATCCCAATTATATCTTATAGTTTATGACCCCACATGCCTTCCTCCCCAGTTCCTGCCGCTAGACAACCACACAATGGATCCAAGAGGATATGCAGGCGTTTGCCAAAGACTATAGGCTGAGTTAACTATTGAGTTAACTCAGCCTATAGTCTTTGGCGAACGCCTGCAATCCTCTTGGATCCATTGTGTGGTCGTCTAGCGGCAGGAACTGAGGAGGAAGGCATGTGGGGTGATAAACTGTCAGGACTAGCACAACAAGTTGCGATGGAGGTGGAGACGACGACGACGGTGGTGCTTCAGGCGACGCCTGCTTGGCCGGGTAGGGCTCAGCGAAAGGGTTCAACTGCGGCATGGCTTCGATGTAGTAGAGGGAAGGGAGGGGTTCAGAATCCTACGAGAAACGTTTAGAGATGAGGATATTACTGCGGAGGAGGAGGAAACGGTAGACGATATATCGAGTTGGAATGTCCTCTCCGCGCATCAAGTTGCTCAAGTGCTTCAGTGGGTACATGTGCATCATCAACCTAAAATTTGACAAAAATAAACACACTGAATTAGGCCAATATAGAAATATAGGATATATGACATAACTAGAAGATAATGAATTTTATAGAAATACAGGATATGTTTTTAGAACTTACATTGGTATCCTCGCCATGCTCGTCATGGACAACATGCTCATCATGGACTTCATGCTCATCATGAACATCATTCTCATCATGGTCAGCCATCTGAAAATGTCATTAAAAAGGCAAACATTTAGCATTTGTATCAACTAGAAAAAGGAAAACATTTATCATTTGTATAAATTAGAAAAAGGAAAACATTTACCATTTGTATAAACATACATGTCTCTAAAATTGTGATCTTTTATCAATTAACAATCCTTCATTGTGATCTTTGCGCACATATAAGTCATCATTAGCTTCAATATTTTGTGGAGTTGGCAACCCAACTGAGAATGGACTGGAGTCATCATACTTATCATAGTACTCTTCTTCATCTATAGGATCTTCAATGAACCGTCTTTTACCATGAAGAACAACCGACCATTTATCATTTGCAGGATCATCGATATAGAATATTTGTTTTGCCTGTGATGCCAATATGAATGGTTCAGCCTTCTCGCCAATCATTTCAAAGTTCACCAAAGTGAAACCCAATTCATCCACTATAACTCCTTTGGTGTTATCAACCCAATTACATTTAAAGAGCGGAATATTGAAATCTATGTAGTCAAACTCCCAAATGTCTTCAATGACACCGTAATATGACATTTTAGCTTCACGTGGACTCTTATCCTTTGCACTTGCAAAGTACATAGTTGACGCTTGAAGAGTGACCCCACTATTTTGGACGACACTCTTATCATCTTGGCGCTTTGTGTAATATGTGAATCCATTAATGTCAAACCCTTCATAAGACATAACATTCGGTTTTGGTTTAAAGGCGAGACATTTAATAGTTTCTGTAATATCATTTGGTGTTTGAGATAGTTGATGTAAGACTTTATCTTCAAACCACTTAGTAAAAGTCTTATTATTCTCTCTAGCAAGCCACATTGAACTTGCTCGAGGATGTTGTCTCTTTATGAAATTGGTATGTTCCTTGATATAAACACTCACTTCGTCCATATTATGTAAAATATACAAGTGAGCTTGTTCCAACTGCTCACGGCTGATTACTTTCACCCGTGATCCCAAAATTCCTTTGCCCTCCTCAATATTCTTGTCATTATCAGGAGTGTCATTACCACTGAGAAAGTCATTGCAGAAATCCATAACCTCTCTCGCCACATAACCTTCAATAATACTCCCTTCAGGACGATAACGGTTTCGAACATCACCTTTAAAAACGCTCATGTATCGTTCAAAGGGATACATCCAATGCAAGAAAACCGGTCCCAAGATTTTCACTTCCCTAGTCAAGTGGACAACAAGATGTACCATGATATCAAAGAACGAAGGAGGGAAATACATCTCAAGCTGACATAGGGTAACAACCACTTCTCTTTGCAAATTATCGAGAGTATCAGGGTCAATAACTTTGCTGCATAGACTGTTGAAAAAGAAACAAAGTCTGGTAATTGCAAACCTTACATGCTTCGGCAATATAGATCGAATTGCCACGGGCAATATTTGTTGCATTAGAGTGTGACAATCATGAGATTTAAGACCTATCAACTTCAGATCTTTCATTGATACCAATCTACGGATGTTGGATGAGTAATCATGTGGCACCTTAACATTTACCAAGCATTCACAAAAAGTTTTCTTCTCCTTTCTAGACAACGTGTAACAAGCGGGAGGTAAGTATGTTCTTTTATTACCCATTTCACGTAATTCTGTTAATTCTGACCTTATTCCCATTTCACGTAATTCTGACCTTATTCCCATTTCACGTAATTCTGTTAATTCTGACCTTATTCCCATTTCACGTAGGTCCAGTCTGGATTTTATCCCATCTTTAGTCTTACCTGGTATATTTAATAGAGTACCAATGATGCTATCACATACATTTTTCTCAACGTGCATTACATCGATACAATGCCTGACTGACAAAGAACTCCAATAAGGAAGATCCCAAAATATTGACTTCTTTTTTAATGAAGAATTGTCACTCCGTGTGGCCATACTACATTGTGATTTCTTACCAAATTCATTGACAATGTCTTTTACTCTTTCATAAACAACATCCCCTGGTATAGGTTTAGGTGCACTCCGTTCATCATTCCATCCATTGAATGCTTTGCGCTTCCTACGATACGGATGGAATTTTGAAAGAAACCTTCGATGACCAAGATATACAGTCTTGCCGCCATATTTTAGTCTTATTGAATCAGTGTTTTCTTCACATATAGGATACGCTTTAGCTCCTTTGACACTATATCCAGACAAATTCCCATATGCCGGAAAGTCATTAATAGTCCAAAACAACATAGCATGCAAACGAAATGTCTCTCTTGCTGAAGCATCATAGGTCATCACACCTTCAGCCCAAAGTTTCTTTAAGTCATCAATCAAAGGTTCAAGATAAACATCGATATCATTTCCGGGTTGTTTAGGGCCCGATATCAACATGACAACATAACGTACTTATTTTTCATACACAGCCAGGGAGGAAGATTGTATATAACAAGCATGACTGGCCAAGTGCTATGTTGGCTGCTCAATGTCCCGTACGGATTCATCCCGTCTGTACAAAGCCCAAGTCTTAGATTCCTGACTTCTTCACCAAATTCAGGGAACAATACATCAATCTTCTTCCACTGTGGGGAATCAGACGCATGTCGTAGGATCCCATAATTATTTTTCTTAACATCTGCATGCCACCTCAAATTCTTCGCATCTTTCGGATTTGCAAACAAGCGTTGAAACCGTGATGTTATAGGTAGATACCACAACACCTTGGCAGGAGAACCAGTTTTGGACTCCCCCGAAGTCGTCAATTTATATCGTGACGCACCACATTTTGGACAATCTTTCAAATCTACATAGTCCTTTTGAAATAATACACAATCATTCGGGCATGCGTGTATCTTTTTGGCCTCCATTCCCATTGGGCACAACATTTTCTTTACCTGGTATGTTGAGATTGGCAGCTCGTTTCCTTCAGGAAGAATTTCTTTCAACAAAGTCAACAATTCAGTGAAGCTTTTGTCGCTCCATCTATTGTTAGCTTTCAACTTATACAATCTCAGCACAGCGCTAAGCTTCGTAAACTTAGCACAGCCTGTGTATAACGGTATCTCAGCATCATGCACAATGTTTGTAAAGATAGGAGGTGGATCGGTGTGCTCTACCCTACAACTATCCAGCATCGCATCAACAATGTCTGCTGGAACTGGTTCGTTCACATTTACGTCATCGGAGGCAATTTCTTCTTCCACCCAAGCACTGCTATTGACATCTACTGGATTCGATTTTGAAATCTCTCCATGCCAGTGCCATTCTGTATAGCCTTGTACAATCCCGTTGCACATGACATGACTTTTGATTTCCTCACCAGTGTTGACTTTCAAGTTGTTACCGCAATGCCTACATGGACAGTAGAACCTATCTGTAGGTTTTTTCCTATGTTCCTCGGCAAATCTAATAAACTGATCAAGACCAGATATAAACTCTGGGGTGCAACGATTACGAATGGACATCCATGATCTATCCATTCTATGATCAGAGAAAGCAAGTATATATTAGGAAAGCAAGTATATATTAGGAAACAAGTATATAAGCAAGTATGTCGTATTACAGTTCATCATTAAGAAAGATATAAGCAAGTATGTCATATTAAAATAGACTAAACAATAAAAGAATGTTTTTTTGAGGCAAGACAATATGAGAAAATAGTAGTGTAATCATGTAAATGGGAACATTCATGGGAACACACACTTCAGTTATAAGCATTCATGTAGCAACTTACAGTTCCATTCATGGGAACACACACTTTAGTTATAACAATAACTAAACAAAGGGGTTGGTGTACCCCTAAACATGCGCATAATTAAAAAAACTATTAATACAGACAAGTCTAGATAGATAGACAACTAAATACTACACCAACATGGTCCCGCATGCATCAATAACTTCTTTTTGATGATGAAGCTGTGTCACGAAGCTCTCCAATCCAATCACACCTCAGATTCAGATTCCTCATAGATGATATCCGACGCCGTGCGCTCATACCGCAGAAGATGATCGGGGGTCTCACAGTTGTTGTTGGTTATCCAAACTTTGATGGAATTATCGCCAACTGGATGGAGAAAAAGCCTATTCCAACGGACCAGATACAACTCTCCAATCTAATCACGCCAACCGGATTTTGATACAAGATTTCCCGCCAAATCATACTCAACCTCGATTACATGTGAATAATTTCCAAAAGGTAGGGTCACTTTACCAGGCATGTAGTGTCTTCCTTTTAGAAAACGCCAATGTTTGGGTATGACCAATTGGTTTAAGGAACGATCATCTAGGATGATGTCCAATTGTTCTTCAATAGGGAACGTTAACATTAACATAGAGGCCCAATTCATAGTCATTGTTATGGGAAGACAAAGACTGCACAATATTAGTATTAACAAAGTGTAAGTACATATAACGATGTTATATATTTTCAGAAAAAGTTGTATAACATCAGTTAACCTTTTAAACAAGTATATATTAGGAAACAAGTATATATTAGTCAATCTTGGACGGGTTTCTAGGCCAACAAACACATTTGATGTCAATCTTATATATAATAAATGTGTACCACCTATCCCATCCTTGAACACCTAATCTCACTTAGGATGTAAGTGTATAATGTGTATTTGGTTTTCAAGAAAATTTCGGCAGCATTTCCCCGTTGTTCTCTAAGTACATATGTACTTAGAGAACAACGGGGAAATGCTGCCGAAATTTTCTTGAAAACCAAATACACATTATACACTTACATCCTAAGTGAGATTAGGTGTTCAAGAACAGTCCCAAACTGGGGACTATCCAAGATTTACTCCTACTGAGTAAATCTTGGACGGGTTTCTAGGCCAACAAATACATGTGTTGTCATTCTTATATAAACCCTATAATTCATGAAATCATTCTAATTCAATTTAATATGTTGGGATCACATAATTATATAATGACATCAGAATATATAGAAGAATCATAATTAACATGATTAACAACATGCTCATCAAACTAGGGTTTTCTTGAATATCATCTAATAAATCAAGAATTTCATAGTTTCAAACATGCAATAATTCACAATGCAATGTTATAAACTATAGGCAACATGGATAGATGAAATAAATAAACATCCAGCATCTATCACTTATTCAATCTTCAAGAAACCTTGACAAACATCCAACATCTATCACTTATATAATTTGCATGTATATACACCCTAAAGTGCCACAAATCATATAATAAAACTATCATGTTATGATATTAGGACCACTTAAAGCAGATTAGGCACATTAAGCAAGCAGAGTAGGGAGCCAATTTCGTGCAAGCAGATTAGGCAAGCAGATTAGGTCAGCACATAAAGAACCAATTTCGCGCCTGGGTAGGTCTGCAGGTACCTGGGCAAGAAGAGTAGGGTGAGGTCGAGCTGGTTGAGTACGTGGGTGGCGGCCGACGAGCTCCAGAACCAGCGGCAGTGACTCCGACAAGCAGGAGCATCAGCCGCAGCAGGCAGGCAGGCGGCCAGGCGGCGGCAGGCAGGCAGCGGCCAGGCGGAGGAGAAGGAGAAGGGGGTACGGCGGCGCCGGTTCTCAGGCGTGGCAGGAAGGTGGGCACCAGGCGTTGCGGCGGCGCCGGTTGTCAGGCGTGGCGGCGGCGCAGGCGGTTGGAGCAGCAGGGCGGGCAGCAGGGGTGCCAGAGAAGAAACGCGTCGGAGAGGGGCACCAGAGAGGGGACGCCGGAGATGGGGCACCAGAGAGAAGCGCCGGAGAGAAACTAGTACCAGCAGCAGAGAAATCGCCGGAGAAATCGCCGCAATAGGGAAATAGGGTAGCAATGAAACATAAGAAAGGGGAAGAGTCGGGCGATCGAAGGTTATGAAGTTCCCAAATAGCATCGGTTGTTTACAAAAACCGACGCCTAAACATCTTTACCGTCGGTCGTTCGCAACATCCGACGTCCATTTGGACGATATTTTTGTGAAAATGTTTGGCGGGAACCACCTTCAGCGTCGGTGATTAAAGGACGACCGACGCGGAAAAGGACACTTTTCGCGCAAATTTCCATCGCACATAAGCGTCGGTGTTTTAACTACAGACTCGACGCCGAAAGTGACATTATTTTTTTCGCTCGAAAATTAGATGACATTATGCGTCGGTTTTTTATAAACAACCGACGCTGTATACAAAGCGGTACCCGTGTTTGGCTGGTCTTTGAATATAGACGTCGGTTCTTCTAAATAACTGACACCTTTAATATAAGGCGTCCGTGTTCCTTAATAACCGATGCCCAGAAAAGCGACACTGAATGCTATTTCTGTAGTAGTGATTGCAAGATTCAACCAAGTTGTATAACATGCAATGATATAACAAAAAAGTAAAGAACATTATATTATGATCTATTCATATCAACCTGATCCATCTCAAGGATCCAACATCACATGTTACCACTTGGCCTCTTGCCAACCATCCAGATCCATCTCAAGGATCATCACATACCACAGGGTCTCAACCCTTCATCATGTATTGTTACTGCCTCTTAGGCTCACATCATCATCATGGGACCAACACATCACATACATAATCTTATAGAGCAATTATCAAAGTAATGTTACTCATTACACATGTCACATAGCCCTTTCATGGCTAAGTCATCACCTGCAAGGTTAAGGTATGCAATAATTGAAGATTCAACATAAGGAAGATGCTCACTATCATGAAATATCATTCAAGATAATTAAATTACCAATATTACACTTATTTGGTAACCAAGTGTGTTAAGTACATCAATAACAAACTATACTGATGCTTTCCCAAAATCTCAGGATTATACAATCAATCAGGGTATATAGAAATCATGTTGGGTATACAGAACCAACACTATTATTAACAAGGTCATTACTATTGCCATCAGCTATTGTCATCTTTATCATGAAGCAACCTTTAACGTAACTGTCTCTTAGCATCATTATTACCAACATTATTATCATTAAACAAACTACTAGAGTAGTTATCATCATCTTCATTATCATTAACAATTAAGCATAACGGGTCACATCATGCATCTATTACATGAGGGCTATCATCATATACATTACTACCATTAGCATCCTTATTATATGTAAGGCATCGTATTACATATTAATAGTATCAAAAATACCACCATCATTTAATTGGTTTATGTATAAGCATCCACTTCCATCACACAAGGGACCGTCACCAAAGAAACTCACACCCTCACTAAAACCTCCAAACCCTCATCTAAAACCTATCACCCAACATAGGTATCGTCCAACCTCACTAACCCTATCGGCCATCACACTCTACTAACCCTATCGGCCAACACACTACTAACCCTATCGGCCACTACACCATCCACCATATCGGCCACCATCCCTATCGGCCAACTCACATCCAGCACATGAGTAGGGTATCGCCCAACAGGGCTATCGTCCACCATGGCTATCGACCATCATGGTATCAGCCATCAGGGCACAAAGCCTATCGTTCAAGAGAAGAACAAGGGAACCATATCGCCCAATAGAGAGAGAGAGGGAGAGAGAGAGAGTATCGCCCATCTCCAAGGGCACTCACATATCGGCCAACAAAGAACATCACTATGTCTCCCTTCATATCGGCCAACCAAACCCTAGCTCACCCTATCGCCCACTCATAGGAAAGGGTATCAGCCAACTTCAAGAGCTCAACATGTCGTCCACCAAGGTGCCATGTCGGCCGCCAAAGAGAGCACCATGTCGCCCAACAAGATCACCATGTCGGCCAACACTCAAGCTAGGTCAACCTATCGACCTCCAACCAAAGAGGAAGGGTGTTGACCAGCACCAAGAACACTCATATCGTTCCACTTAAGGGCAAGGGTATCGCCCAACACACTCACAAGGAAGGGGGGGGGTACCGCCCAACCCTAGGTCACCTTCAACCTCCACACAAGGAAGCCCCAAACCCTAGAAAGCAAAGGTATACAAAGAACCCTAAACCCTAGAGAGGGATATCGGCCACTAAGGTACATGAGCAAGATGTACAAGCAAGGAACTAAGCTAGTCTACTAACATGTAACAAGGTTAAAGCTAGAGGTAAGAGAATTAGGGTTAGAAACTATGCAACCCGCCTTAAGCTCCAAGCTTCAAGGAAGAAGATGCACTCCAAGGTCCAAAGCTATCGTCCACCAAGCTGCTCCAGGAGGGTGTATCGGCCACCACTTTAGCTCCAAGGAAGTGTATCAGCCAACACAAGCAGGATGGAGAGGGGTATCGTGCACCAAGGGTGGAGGGGAGACCAAAGGACCAAAGGAGACTAAGGCAAGGAGAAGAGCTACCTATATAGGAAGAAGGGGAGGAGAAACCAAGGTACAACCATGCTATGTGTCGTCCACCCAAGGGACACATGTCCACCAACTCAAGCCACTTCTCATGCAAGCCATAAGGCACTTGTCCAAGATGTGCACCACGTGTCCACCAACATGGTCAAAGCTGGACCAAGCAGCATGGGCGACACAACCAGCAACTCTACTGGGCGACACACCAAGCAACTGGGTGACACACCAAGGCACCTGGGCGACACAAGGCTCAAGCAAGCCCAAACAAGGAACTCCAAGGCCCAAACAAGCTCAAATCAGACCCAAAGGACTCAAACAACAAGCCCAAGCCTTCCTCTCAACCCTAGAGGAAGCAAAGAGGGAAAACATCTCACAAGATGGCAAACTTGCCCACCAAACCCTAAACTTGGGTTATTTGCAAGTAGCCCCTCGAACTCTCAACAAAGCACAACAAAACCCTAATCACCACTCAAAGGTGATTAGCAAGCACCAAAGCACCAAGATCAAGCAAAACAAACAGGGTAAACCCTAAACGCAGGTCAGGGTCCTTACAGCCATAAACCTCTACAAAAGGATTTCGTCCCCAAAATCCGAAGAGAAAAGCGAGGGATACTTCCTCCTCATCTCTTCCTCAAGCTCCCACGTGGCTTCCTCAATGCCACGGTGATGCCAAAGGACCTTCACAAGAACCAGATCCTTTCTTTTCAGCTTCTTGACTCTTCTGTCAAGGATCATCATAGGACCCTCTTCATAAGTCACATCTATGTCGAGCTCAACTTCAACTGGTTGTATCACTGTTCCTGTATCCGGATGACTTTTCTTCAGCATACTGACATGGAACACTGGATGTAACCTATGCAACTCTGGAGGCAATTCTAACTCATAAGCCACCTTGCCAACACATGCTATGACTGAGTAAGGCCCCATATATCTGGGAGCTAACTTACCCTTCTGTCCAAACCTCAACACACCTTTCCACGGAGAGACTTTAAGGTACACCTTGTCTCCCACTTGGAACTCCAAGGGTCGTCGGCGATTGTCTGCATAAGACTTCTACCTGTCTTGTGCCGCTTTCAACTGTTGTTGTATCACCTTGATCTTTTCTGTCGTTTGCTGTACTAACTCAGGGCCCAAAAGCTGATATTCACCTGATTCATACCAACACAAAGGATATCTGCACTTCCTCCCATACAAAGCCTCATAGGGAGCCATGTCAATGCTCTACTGATAGCTATTGTTGTAGGCAAACTCTATCAAACTGAGATGTACGTCCCAACTACCTAGGAACTGCAAAATACAAGCACGAAGAAGATCCTCCAAAGTCTGAATAGTCCTCTCAGACTGTCCATCTGTCTGCAGGTTGAAAGCGGTACTGAACTTCAACTGCGTTCCCATCGCCCTGTGCAACTGTTCCCAAAAATGACTTGTAAACTGAGGACCTCTATCAGAAACTATCATTGCTGGCACACCATGCAAACGAACTATCTCATCCACATATACTCGAGCGAGCTTTTCAGCTGTATACGTGGTCTTCACAGGTATGAAATGGGCAGACTTCGTTAATCTGTCCACTATCACCCAAATGGAATCATGATTCCTAGTTGTCCTGGGTAGACCAACTACGAAATCCATGGTTATATGATCCCATTTCCACTGTGGTATAGGCAAAGGTTGCAACGTACCTGCCGGCTTTTGATGCTCAGCCTTGACTTGCTGACACACCGCACACCTAGCCACAAACTCAGCTACATCTTTCTTCAAGCCGGGCCACCAGTACAAGTCCTTCAGACTATGATACATTTTGGTGACGCCTGGATGCATAGCATACATCGACGTGTGTGCTTCCTCGAGCACCAACTTCCTCAGATTATCAGCATCTGGAACCACCATCCTATTATGATAGCAAACCACTCCATCCTCGGACTCATGGAACCCATCACACTTTTCACTGCCAAACTCTGATCTGATTAGCTGTACTGTATCATCCGTTTGCTGTGCATCCTTGATCTGCTGTCTCAACGTGGGCTTGATTTGCATCTGTGCTAAAAGTCCAGCTAACGAGGAAACCTCCATCTGTACGTTCATCTGCCGTAAGGAGACTAACATGTCCCGCCTATGGCATACCAAAGAACTCATCTGTGCCTTCTTGGGAGTAGAAGACTTTCTGCTAAGCGCGTCTGCTACCACATTCGCCTTACCAGGATGATACTCGATAGTGCAATAATAATCATTGATCAACTCCATCCACCGACGCTGTCACATGTTCAACTCTTGCTGTGAGAAGATGTACTTCAGATTCTTGTGATCTGTAAAGATCCGACACACTTCTCCATAAAGATAGTGTCTCCAAATCTTTAACGCATGAACCACTGCTGCCAGCTCCAAGTCATGGGTCGGATAGTTCTCCTCGTGTTTCTTAAGCTGTCGCGAAGCAAAAGAAACCACATGATCTTCCTGCATCAGCACACAACCCAAACCTTTCTTGGACGCATCACAGAAAACAACATAGCCTTTTCCAGATTCTGGCAATATCAACACTGGAGCACTGGTTAGCTTTTCCTTCAAACTTTGGAAAGCTTGCTGACATCGATCATTCCAAACAAAAGGTACATCCTTCCTGGTCAACTTCATCATCGGTAGAGCTATTGAACTGAAGTCCTTGATAAACCTCCGGTAGTATCCTGCTAGACCAAGGAAACTACGAACTTCCATCGGCGTCTTCGACTGTTCCCAATCCGTAACGGATTCCACTTTCTTCAGATCTACTTTGACTCCTTCAGCAGATATCACATGACCTAAGAAAGTCACTTCATCCAACCAGAACTCACACTTACTAAACTTAGCATACAACTGATGTTGATGAAGAAGAGTCAACGCTTGACGAAGATGTTGCTCATGCTCTAGCCGGTTCCGACTATAGATCAAGATGTCGTCTATAAAAACTACAACAAACTGATCTAAGAATGGACGAAACACTCTGTTCATCAAGTCCATGAAAGCAGCAGGTGCATTGGTTAATCCAAACGGCATAACCACAAACTCAAAATGACCATACCTCGTCCTAAAAGCTGACTTTGGTATGTCATCCGCCTTTATCCTCAACTGATGATATCCAGACCGTAGATCGATCTTCGAAAACACTGTAGCACCACACAACTAATTGAACAGGTCGTCTATCCTCGGAAACGAGTACTTATTCTTGATCGTGACCTTGTTCAACTATCGATAGTCTATACACAACCGCATCGAACCATCCTTCTTCTTAACGAACAACACGGAAGCACCCCAAGGTGATGTGCTCGGTCTGATGAAACCTTTCTCCAACAACTCTTGTAACTGCTTCTTCAACTCTACCATATGTACTGGAGCCATCCTATAAGGTGTCTGTGCAATCGGCTGCGTTCCCGGAACCAGATTGATCTCAAAATCGATCTCTCGAGGTGGAGGAACACCAGGAAACTCCTCAGGAAACACATCTGCAAACTCTCAGACTACTGAAACTTCTTCAAGGTTAAGGCCTTTCGCCTTGGTATCCACAACGGTATCCACAACGTGAGCTAAGAACGCCTCACATCCTTGTCGCAACAACGTATCTGCCACCACAGTTGACACCAGACACGTCGGAAGAATCTTCCTATCTCCCTGGAAGATCCACTTCTCTCCAGCAACATCAAACACCGCCTGCTTGGAACCACAGTCCAAGACAACCTTATACTTCTCTAAGGTATCCATCCCAAGGATAACATCGAAACCATGCATATCAAGTGGTATAAGATCCACTTGAATACGATGTCCCGAGAAAGACAAAACACAAGATGGACATTCTTCTCGAAGCAAAGAGGAACCATCAAGAGGGGTTTCTAACAACAAGCTATCCTTCTTACAACTAACAGGTAGATGACAGTTTTCAAGCATACTATAGGCGATAAAAGAGTGTGTAGCACCCGGGTCAACCAGAACAGATATAAAGCAAGAAGAAGACATATCAGAATGAAATAACTCCATCTGACCTGTCACCACTCGCGGGTTGACTATCGCCTCCGGCTGATTCATGGCATAGAATCGAGCCGTTGCTTGCTGTCCACGACCTCTGCTCCCTTGAGCAGACGATCCAGCTTGAGACGCTTGACCGCATCCTCGTCCTCTGCTACCACTGGGCTGTGGTCTCTCAGACTTCTGGAAACTCTGCCTCGGTTGCTGCGTCACTTCAACATCTCTATTCGGGCAATTGAACTTCCAATGCCCGACTTGTCCACAGAGATGACATGCTCTATTGTCAACTCGTGGCCTAGATGGCCCTATCACTTCCACCGAAGCTGAACTGTGCGCCTTAGACGGTGAAGAAACATAACCTTTCCCCTTACTCAGAGACCACTGAGATGGTACACCAGAACTTCTCATCACTGACGGTGTTGAAAACCTGGGCTTCTTGAAGCCACCAAACCTTCGTCCTTGAAACTGAGCAGGTCTTTTAAGAGACACCGACTCTCTTTTCTCCCTTACTGTCCTCTCGATCCGTCGAACTAATTCCACAAATGTAGCAAACCGCTCTCGGTTTTCCAGCGCAGACACAGGGGTTGTCAACTCAGCACTCAAACCCTTCTCGAAACGTCTGATCCGTTCATCATCTGTCGCCGCCATGTGAGGGCAGAACCTCAACAGATCCATAAACTTAGCTTCATACTCGGTGATGTTCATCGTTCCTTGCCGCAACTTCTCAAACTGACTGATCTTCTCATCCAGGTATGTCTTCGGAAAGTATCTGGTGACGAACTCGCGCCGAAACACTTCCCAACAGATCACCTCACCAGGCCGCTTCTCTTCCTCGATGGTCCACCAGTGACCAGCACTACCCTTCAAAAGGTAGACAACATGCTTTACTTTGTCTGCTTTGGGGATGTCGAGGATCTGGAAAGCCTTTTCAAGACTCGTCAGCCACAGATCTGCATCCGCTGGATCAGCCGTTCCAGCATAATCCGAAGCTCTGACTCGGCGAAGCCGCTCAAAGGTCTTCCCAATACCCGATGCTTCTCCATGGGGAACCTGTGCTCGCAGAGGAGGCACTGGTAATCGCTCAACCATGAGATTCATCGTAGCCATTAACTGCCCCATAAGCTTTTGGTAGGCAGGGTGTTCAAGTATGGCTGGGTCTGGTTGGGGGACCTCAGGCACCCGATCTTCATGTGCCTGTCCATCTTCTCCATCAACCGATGCAGCATCACTATACTCAGGAGCATGTTCTTCATGGTTTCCAGACATCTTGGCTTTTCTCCCGCTGAGGGCAGAAGATTTTTGTAAGATAACCTGGAAAACTCATAAGAACAGACTCAACCTAGTCCTAGATCCCTGTAGACTCAGCGAACCTAGAGCTCTGATACCAAAACTTGTGGCAACACATCCCATTATCACACAGATAACGAGGTGTTACGCGAAAACGTGCGGAAAACACCATAACCACAGATTATCAAAAACACGGGTTAATTAAAACCGATTACGGAAAACTGATAAACTGTGAAACTATTACTATCCAGTCCTCATCCTGCATAGAAACATGTCATATACATATACACAAGATCTGATACGTGTCCACAGCTCAGGAACAGCTATTCGTCCATCACATGAGTTCACCACCTGTTCATATACATAAAGGCCCACATCCGGCCAACAGCAGGATATACAGATATCATCGAACGATCATCGTGAAACAACGTCAAAACACTGCCAAGGACCGGAGAGTACAGGGATGACTCTAGACTCTACTACAAAACATCCAAAACAGCAGCATGTCCATTGCTTGCCTTCTACTGCTCCTCAAGCTGCTCGTCCGCAACACCACATCCACGACCACGTCTACCTCGACCACCTAAAAAGGGTGTAAACCAGCGGGGTGAGACAATTGAACAATTGTCCCAGCGGGAAACATAGCTCCCCACCGCAACTATAGAACCTCAGCAAGATAAACTATAGCAGCAGTTAACTAACAACAGGTATAACAAGAGCAGTTATATATATAGCAAGATTTACTCTTACCGGCAAGCATACCTTCTGTACTAAATCATATAACAAGATGTCTTTCAAAGGAACATGACTATCAAGATAAGATATATCAACATGTAACAGGATTATTAGAACATGATATAATGCCATATAACCTGATTATCAAGATAAGACCGATTACCACATAACCTGCAAGGTATAACGGAATATTACACAAACAAGGCCTCAACCAATGTTTCGTATTTGATATGATCAGTACATACTAAACGGCTGTATTACGTTTTATTATGCCCTGAGGATTTGAACCGTACCGTTCAAATCCAACCTTTGGTTACGAAACCCAAGCCGGTGCCATACAAGGTCAATGGGAGAACTGGACTCCACGACCTCCCACCTCATGGTCAGTACATGAGTACAACACAAGCAGGACCGCAGTCACATGTTGAAGTGGCCTAAGCCACAGGGTTATCTCCATAGGCTACCTATTCTCTAGCCCGCCTTGGTACAGGTCTCGGCGCTAGTAAAACTGAGCCACGGGCCTGATCACCGTGCTCTGAGCCATGAACGCATTCATGCTCCATACATCACGTATACTGAGCCATGGGCCTGTTCACCATGCTCTACACACATATCTGAGTCTGCAACCGAAGTTACACTCTTACCTCCTCATTTTCAGGCTAGGAGCAACCTACACATATTCAACAATATGCGCTTCCAGGTTATCCCGTAGGAAAACCTATTTCACCATCACCAAGTCCTGACGATGATGGATCTATGGCCAGGGCAAACTACATGATGTATTTCACTGTGATTAATTAGTATCTTTTAGATGGATTGCAAGATTCAACCAAGTTGTATAACATGCAAGGATATAACAGAAAGTAAAGAACATTATATTATGATCTATTCATATCAACCTGATCCATCTCAAGGATCCAACATCACATGTTACCACTTGGCCTCTTGCCAACCATCCAGATCCATCTCAAGGATCATCACATACCACAGGGTCTCAACCCTTCATCATGTATTGTTACTGCCTCTTAAGGCTCACATCATCATCATGGGACCAACACATCACATACATAATCTTATAGAGCAATTATCAAAGTAATGTTACTCATTACACATGTCACATAGCCCTTTCATGGCTAAGTCATCACCTGCAAGGTTAAGGTATGCAATAATTGAAGATTCAACATAAGGAAGATGCTCACTATCATGAAATATCATTCAAGATAATTAAATTACCAATATTACACTTATTTGGTAACCAAGTGTGTTAAGTACATCAATAACAAACTATACTGATGCTTTCCCAAAATCTCAGGATTATACAATCAATCAGGGTATATAGAAATCATGTTGGGTATACAGAACCAACACTATTATTAACAAGGTCATTACTATTGCCATCAACTATTGTCATCGTTATCATGAAGCAACCTTTAACATAACTGTCTCTTAGCATCATTATTACCAACATTATTATCATTAAACAAACTACTAGAGTAGTTATCATCATCTTCATTATCATTAACAATTAAGCATAACGGGTCACATCATGCAATTATTACATGAGGTCTATCATCATATACATTACTACCATTAGCATCCTTATTATATGTAAGGCATCGTATTACATATTAATAGTATCACAAACACCACCATCGTTTAATTGGTTTATGTATAAGAATCCACTTCCATCACACAAGGGACCGTCACCAAAGAAACTCACACCCTCACTAAAACCTCCCAACCCTCATCTAAAACCTATCACCCAACATAGGTATCGTCCAACCTCACTAACCCTATCGGCCATCACACTCTACTAACCCTATCGGCCAACACACTACTAACCCTATCGACCACTACACCATCCACCATATCGGCCACCATCCCTATCGGCCAACTCACATCCAGCACATGAGTAGGGTATCGCCCAACAGGGCTATCGTCCACCATGGCTATCGGCCATCATGGTATTGGCCATCAGGGCACAAAGCCTATCGTTCAAGAGAAGAACAAGGGAACCATATCGCCCAACAGAGAGAGAGAGAGGGAGAGAGAGAGAGTATCACCCATCTCCAAGGGCACTCACATATCGGCCAACAAAGAACATCACTATGTCTCCCTTCATATCGGCCAACCAAACCCTAGCTCACCCTATCGCCCACTCATGGGAAAGGGTATCGGCCAACTTCAAGAGCTCAACATGTCGTCCACCAAGGTGCCATGTCAGCCGCCAAAGAGAGCACCATGTCGCCCAACAAGATCACCATGTCGGCCAACACTCAAGCTAGGTCAACCTATCGACCTCCAACCAAAGAGGAAGGGTGTTGCCCAGCACCAAGAACACTCATATCGTTCCACTTAAGGGCAAGGGTATCGCCCAACACACTCACAAGGAAGGGGGGGTACCGCCTAACCCTAGGTCACCTTCAACCTCCACACAAGGAAGCCCCAAACCCTAGAAAGCAAAGGTATACAAAGAACCCTAAACCCTAGAGAGGGATATCGGCCACTAAGGTACATGAGCAAGATGTACAAGCAAGGAACTAAGCTAGTCTACTAACATGTAACAAGGTTAAAGCTAGAGGTAAGAGAATTAGGGTTAGAAACTATGCAACCCGCCTTAAGCTCCAAGCTTCAAGGAAGAAGATGCACTCCAAGGTCCAAAGCTGTCGTCCACCAAGCTGCTCCAGGAGGGTGTATCGGCCACCACTTCAGCTCCAAGGAAGTGTATCGGCCAACACAAGCAGGATGGAGAGGGGTATCGTGCACCAAGGGTGGAGGGGAGACCAAAGGACCAAAGGAGACTAAGGCAAGGAGAAGAGCTACCTATATAGGAAGAAGGGGAGGAGAAACCAAGGTACAACCATGCTATGTGTCGTCCACCCAAGGGACACATGTCCACCAACTCAAGCCACTTCTCATGCAAGCCATAAGGCACTTGTCCAAGATGTGCACCACATGTCCACCAACATGGTCAAAGCTGGACCAAGCAGCATGGGCGACACAACCAGCAGCTCTACTGGGCGACACACCAAGCAACTGGGCGACACACCAAGGCACCTGGGCGACACAAGGCTCAAGCAAGCCCAAACAAGGAACTCCAAGGCCCAAACAAGCTCAACTCAGACCCAAAGGACTCAAACAACAAGCCCAAGCCTTCCTCTCAACCCTAGAGGAAGCAAAGAGGGAAAACATCTCACAAGATGGCAAACTTGCCCACCAAACCCTAAACTTGGGTTATTTGCAAGTAGCCCCTCGAACTCTAAACAAAGCACAACAAAACCCTAATCACCACTCAAAGGTGATTAGAAAGCACCAAAGCACCAAGATCAAGCAAAACAAACAGGGTAAACCCTAAATGCAGGTCAGGGTCCTTACAGATAAGGGAACCCAAGAAGATGATGCAAGGGATAGAGATCTCTACTTCTGGGGTATACATTATTGAGATTAACTTCAATACCTTTTCATCATGGGTACTTGATACCATATGTGGATCACACATTTCCTCACATGTGAAGTGTCTGAAGAGAAGTATACTTTTAGAGAAAGGTGAAGTTGAACTGCATATTGCAAATGGAACAAGAGTTGTAGTCAGCGTAGTTGGAACTTATGAGTTAACTCTACCAAGTGGGCTTGTAATAGATTTAGAGAACCGCTACTACGCACCTTCCATTAATAGGAACATCATATCTATATCTTGTTTGGATAAGAAAGGGTTTGAATTTCTTATAAAGAACAGAAGATGTTCTATTAGGAAAGAAGGGATCTTTTATGACAGTGCCCTAATGTCTTATGATCTATACTTGATAGATCTAGATACATGTGAATAAGGTGAATACCAAAAGGCAAAAACTCAATGACTCAAACAAAACATATCTTTGGCATTGTCGTCTAGGGCATATAAATAAGAATCACATATCTAGACTCCATACAGATGGTTATCTGGACTCTTTTGATTTCAAATCAATAGAGACATGTGAATCTTGTTTGTTAGGAAAGATGACCAAGACCCCCTTCACTATAGAGAGTGAAAGGGCTAGCGATCTATTAGGATTCATACATACTGATGTATGTGGCTCTTTTAGAACAGATGCTAGAGGTGGGTACAAGTACTTCATTATCTTTACTGATGATTTCAATAGGTACGACTATGTCTACCAAATGAGACACAAGTCGGAAACTCTTGAAAAGTTCAAAGAGTTTATGAATGAAGTACAGAATCGGCTTGGCAAAAGTATTAAGGAACTTATTCTGATCGAGGTGGAGAATACTTAAGCCAAGAGTTTGAGGATCTTCTGAGAGCCCATGGGATTGTCTCCCAGTGCACTCCACTTGGAACACCACAACATAATGGTGTATCAGAAAGAAGGAATCACACATTGTTAGATATGGTGTGATCAATGATGAGTTTAGCCAAGCTTCCAATAACATTCTGGGGACATGCTCTACAAACTGTCACGTTTACAATAAACCAAGTACCATCTAAGTCAGTTCAAAAGACACCATATGAGATATGGATTGGGAAACATCCCAAAATGTATTTTATGAGGATTTGGGGCTACAGAGCTTATGTCAAGAAAATGTTTCCTAAAATTCTTGTCCCTAGATCTGATAAATGTTATTTTGTTGAATATCCCAAGGAAATCATGGGATACTACTTGCATAATCCATCTGACAACAAAGTGTTTGTTGCCAAACATGTTGTATTCCTTGAAATGGATTCTATTTCCAAAGGGGTCAGCGGGAGACAAGTAGAACTCGAAGAGGTTCGAGACCAACAAGAAAATATTGAACCATTAGATGTACAAGAGGAACTTAAAGATTCACAAAGTGTTGTGGAATCTCAAATTCCTCAAGCAACATAAGAACCTCATAGATCTAATAGGACGTGTCTTGAGCCTAAAAGATTTGGATATATTATGACTCAGGAAGGCAGTGAATTGGTCATAGATGATGAGCCAATAACCTATAAAGATGCTATAGAGGGACCAGAGTTTGAGAAATGGCTTGAGGCCATGAGATCTGAGATGGAATCCATATATACCAACAAAGTATGAACTTTAGTGGATCCACCGAAGGGGTAAAACTCATAGGGTGCAAGTGGGTCTTCAAGACGAAGACCAACATGGATGGAAAAGTTCAAACCTATAAGGGAATATTGGTTGCAAAGTTTTTCAGACAAGTTCAAGGTTTTGACTATGACGAAACCATTTCTCCAGTGGCCATGGTTAAATCCATCATGATCATGCTTGCTATTGTAGCTTATCATGACTATGAGATTTGGAAAATGGATGTTAAAACCACATTCCTTAAGGAGAATATTGTTGAGGGTGTGTACATGACACAACCTGAGGGGTTTATAGATCCAAAGTTTGCCAATAAAGTCTGTAACCTACAAAGGTCAATCTATGGATTGAAGCAAGCATCACAGAGCTGGAATCTTTATTTTGATGAGATAGTCAAAGGGTTTGGCTTTGCTCAAAATGAAGATGAACCTTGTGTATACAAGAAGGTTAGTGGGAACATAGTGACATTCCTCATATTGTAAGTAGATGACATACTATTGATGGGGAATTACATCCCTACTTTACAAAAGGTAAGGACTTGGCTTGGATATACGTTCTCTATGAAAGACTTGGGAGAAGCATCCTACATATTGGGGATAAAGATCTATAGAGATAGATCCAAAAAACTTCTCAAACTAAGTTAGAGCACATACAATGACAAAGTGTTGAAGAGGTTCAACATCGAGAACTCAAAGAGAGGAAACCTTCCTGCGTGCCATGGTGTCCCCATCTCAAGGGCTCAATGTCCCAATTCTTGTGAAGAAAGGGAAAGCATGAGTGTGATTCCATATGCCTCAACAATTGGATCAATCATGTATGCAATATTATGTACTCGTCCAGACGTCTCGTATGCCTTGAGCATGACTAGCAGATATCAATCAGATCCAGATGATGCTCAATGGATAGTTGTGAAGAACATCCTCAAGTACTTGAGAAGGACTAAGGGTCAGTTCTTGGTCTACGACAGAGAGGAAGAGTTGGTGGTAAAAGGTCACACCGATACAAGCTTCCAAACTGATCAAGATGATTACAAATCACAATCGTGATTCGTGTTTTGCCTTAACAATGGAGCTGTGAGCTTGAAGAGTTCCAAGTAAGAAACATTTTCTGATTCTACAATAGAGGTCGAGTATATTGCTGCATCAAGTAAAACAAATGAGGTTGTATGGATCAAGAAGTTCATCATAGAATTTGGGTTCATTCCTAGCATCAGTGAGGAAATGGAGCTATATTGTGACAACAATGGAGCTATTACACAAGCTAAGGATCCCAATTCACATCACTGCTCAAAGCATATAAAAAGGTGGTTCCATCTCATACGAGAAATCATGTAGCGTGGAGATGGAAGATTTGCAATGTTCCAATTGAGATCAATGTTGTTGATCCCTTGAAAAAGACACTTTCATAGTAGAAGCATGATGATCATGTTCGATCACTTGGAATAAGATTTATGGGTGATTGGCTCTAAGTGCACGTGGGAGTCTGTTGGTTATGTATGCCCTGAGAGCCACTCATGTGATGATTGTAATAGCATATCATGTAATACGATTTGATTATTAATCAAAAGTCAAGCTTCCAATTTATTCTATTTAATTCAGTTATGAGATAATGATGTAACATTATTAATGTCTAGAGAATCATATTACTCAATGACGTATGTAATCAAGTTACTAACCTTTTGGATGAGATCATACAGATGTTAAGAGTACATATACATACTCTCATTATGTCCCTGATCGGTTGTCATTGTGGAAGGTTGATAGACAATAATGACACATAAGATCAGAGTGCGAGTTGGTTGATGACTAAATCTCATTAGTCATGATATGTAGATATCAAACCAATCACACAGATACATGTTAGAGAATAGTGTATCAAACATGCCCACCATGAGCTTGATACATGGAAGCCATATTCATGGAAGTCATAGTCATCTCTCACAATGATGGTGGTAGTTGTGGTTTTTAGACCTAAAATCACTACACTCAACACACATCATTGGGTACACTTTGACATCATCAAATGTAGTCCTGAAACATGGGTTGTTATAATGGTGATGATTGAGTGGCTTTGATGTATGGGGATTGACTGTGAGTGATAAACATTTGATTTGTCCCTCCCATTGGAGTGTGATGTCCTAGGCCTCTTGATAAGTGAGACTGAGAAAAGCAGGGTCATGCACATGTGAGTCAATATGTGATATTGTGCTTACATATATCTCAGACAGTCTGCTCTTGATTCAAGAAATAAGATTGAATAATAATGAGGGTGACAACTCCGTGCCTCTAGTTCAATCTGGACATCAGTGACAAAGGAACTATACAAACACTATAACACCATACACAGATTGTAGGTTGAAATTGTTCCCAACTTTTCCATTTACTTAGGTAGCAATGATGTGCAACTAGGCACCACTCTTTGCATGTGATGTCATTAGTTGTTATAGACATTCACTACCAATGTAATATGGGACCTATAGGGTCACACACATAGTTCTTGACCTAGAAGAGGATTTTTGATCTTGAATGATAATTGAATTAAGTATTAAAGTGTTTAGGTACTCAATTTACACAACAGATTGCTAGATTGGCTGAACTGGACTGCCAAATGACCATCTCACTAAGTGAGACAGCCGTTTGGGCATCCATACAGTCGTCTCAAGTGTCGAGACGACCGTTTGGGTTGTCAGGCCGATCAAGGAGCGAGTTGGCTAAGTTTGGCCCCATGAACCGACCGTTCAATGTGATTGAAACGACCAACTCAAGACTCACTAGACGGGTGTTTGGGGAAAGCAAGACGGGTGTCTCACATGTGTGAAATGGTCCAATCTAGGTGAATGACTGATTAGGATGGTTCCTGAAGTTTTGATTTCAGTTATTTACAAAACAAGTAAATCAATATATGATATTGACTGGAAATTGAATTTGCCCATTCTTATACAATCTAGAAACTATGATACAACTATCTCATAGTGAGATACAACCATCTCACATTGCAAGATGACCATCTCACAATGTGATACGACCGTCTCGTACACCAGACAACCGTTTTTACTATCGCAAATTGTAAATTGTTGCAAAAATTCACCACGTTTAGTCCTGATTAGCTGGAGACTGGGAACCCTAACCCTAACCCCTCCTATAAATAGAGGGGTACTGGGGGCTTCCCAAGATACAACTACAACACAGACAATGGAGAACCAATTCTTCTGATAATTGTTGTCCTCTCTAGTTGTGGTAACTACGAGAGCCCCGACAAGTCCTACCAGACAAGGGAGGGACAACCAGAGGAGAGAAAAATTGAGAGTTTTTGTTGTGGGAGAGCAAGTCAACGACTAGTACACCGACAGAGAGGAAAAAATCCTTCTTGTGTGGTCCAGTAGGACGCAAGAGTTCTAGGTGGTCCGTGTGGACTACCATAGAGGCGGGAAGCCATTGTTTGCCACTTGGAGGACAACATCAACCAACAGTCTGTGACAAGAGGAGCTGCTGAAGAAGACGGTTTTTGTGGCTACAATATGGTGCTTATCAAGAGGTGCAGCAGCCAGACAAGTCTCAGTTCAACTAGGATTTAGAGTTTTGCATCTACAACAATGAGGATTTTCACTAGACTTGCTCTAGGACCAGGCATATCCCATAAACCATCCTTCCTTCATTATAGTTTTTGACGTGATCTACTATTTATGGGGAATATGGTAATGAAATTGTAAATTTTGATGCCTTCTTTGTACCATATTTCCCTACATCTTCAACATCCAAAGCTCTTTTAGCTTCCAACCTTAGATCTTTAGCAATATCCCTCTTATCTTTATCAAAGGAATCAATATCAACACTCAATTGGGAAACTCTAGCTTCCTCTTTAGCTATAGAAGCTTTCTCAAAAATATCTCTGACAATCTTCTTGTTCCATTTCTTAAGCATAATACGAAGGTTCCATAACTTTTTGTATAATCTTTAAGTAGCATAACTTTCAGTTTGTATGTTCCAAGCATCCTTCAAAATAGAGAAAAACTCTAGAAGAGAAGCCCAAGCATGAATAAATCTGAATGGAGTTTTCAGAGTTCTAGGATAACCGATCTTCAAATGAATCCTATTAATGATCACTTAGAATATTGGAAATACATTACCCATGGAAATATTCAATGCGATTAATAAACATAGAATTATAAAGGATCTTATCAATTTTAGAGGTAACAAACCCATCACCAGATTGATGGTTATCCCATGTAGAATAAGGACCACTCAGGTCCAACTCATATAGACCACATTCAAAAACACAAGCATTAAAATCATTCATAGAGACTTTAGTAGGAGGAAGTTTCCCAACTCTTTGACAAAGCTTTCTAACAACATTAAAGTCCCCCATTATGAAACAGGGGATGACCATGGACTGACTAATTCCATCAATAAACTGCCATTGCCTCCTTCTATCAAGAACATTGTTGTGCCCATAAATAGCTGTTAAAAATAACTCATATTCATCCCATTGAATCTTCACATGAATAACTTGATCATTGTCTGCAACTTTAGAAACAGTGCATACATTACTTTTCCACAAAATGAGTACTCTACCGAAAACATGAGAGTCATGGTTAGAGATTGTTTCATAATAAAAAAAATTATCCATTAACCCTGAAACTTTCTATTTTCTCAACTTTGACTCATTAACAATAAAAATGTCACTGTTCGACCTTCTTATTTCTTCTTGGATGTCATGGATCTTATTACTAATTCACCTAACATTCCAAGAAGATATCGAAAGAGAGAAATTCATTTTGAACCTTGGGTTGTTGACCTGACAACCTAAATATTTTTGTTGATTGTTTCCAAACCACCAAACTTGTTCTACATAGGAGAAAACTTAGATTGAAATGCTCTATAAAGATACCATCTATAGACTTAGAATCACACATTGGAGGATATTTGCTTTTTTTTCTAGCATCCTGATGTTCAGAGCAATCCATGTCCAGGTTATCAACAAAGATGGGGATGGGTGTTGAAGGAACAAACCCCCCCTCCATAGAAAGAGATAGAAATTGATTAACTAGTAAGTCATTGTGACTTGTTGAGGCATCATTCACATCAACATAATGAGATTCATCATTCCTATTAACAACAAAATGCGTATACACATCGGAATCCTCACTAAAAAAATTCTCATCAATACTCTCTCGACTTTGAATACTTGGAGGATCATAACAATCATCATGACCAAATAGGCCGCAAACTGAGCAAGAATATGGAAACCATTCATACATTAGATACACCCTTTGGGACTCCCCTGCATCACTAACCAGATCAATATAATCATGATACTTATCTTCAGAAGATATAAGAACTTGTAAGCAAGCATATTCAACTCAAGTGAAAGACTTAGCAGGTTCATCCATTTTAATGGCATTGATTATTAATATAAAAGATCCTATGCTTAATTTTATATTATTTACTTGTAATAATAATATTGCTGGCGAAGAGTTATATCTCTCACTGGGACTTTTGTCTCACCCCATTGGTCCCAACATTTTTTAGGTGGATGTGGATGAGGAGGTAGAGATTGTACTGTAGAGGGAGGAGAAAAACAACAAGTACAGCAGTAACAACTCAGGTTGAGTGTGTTGTCTGTCGTGTCTTGTAGATAGAAGTCATGTGTGTCTTCTTTGTACTCTCAGGTCCTTGGGAGTTAGTACGTAATGGTTTAAAGATATGAGATTTTGGCTTGTATGCCTTGAGGTTTTATGTTGCTTATGTATATGTTTGGGTAAAGCAACTGGTATATGATATCCTCGAGATAAGATGGTACAATGTATGTACAATGTGAACCATGATGTATATATTTTTTTGATTCTTTCTTTAAGAGTTTCCTGGCTATGGATCTCTTTGCAAAATGATTTTAATTTTTATTGATTTTCATTAATCCGCTACTAATGGTTATTTCACATAATTACTATGATGATTTGACTATCAGTTTGATACCAGTCGTCACATCAGGTATGTCAAAAATGTCCAATGATACTTATGTGTTGGAAGAAAGGTGATGTTTTTGATAAAGTTATATTAAAAGATGTTCTTGTATGGATCTGGGTATACAATCTTCCATTACAACTATGGGACAACAGGGTGTTTGAAAGAGTTGGGTCATTTCTGAAAGTAGAACAGAGAAATATTATCTTTTAAAGCATTGCAGCTATTTAAGATAGAATTATAAATCATCTATTCACTTTATAATGAATACGAAGAACGCATATAACATCTATCTATTTAAGATGTATAAAAGTAATATAACATCAACCAATGTTTTCGTATTCAATCCTTATGCAGATATACTACACAGTTGATTAAATATTTACAACCACATTAATGCCTAGAGGAGATGAGGTATATTGCTCATGCTCCAACTGACCACCTATTAGTCGAAATCGGTACCATAAAAGGTCAATGAAAGATCCAGCTTCCAAGACCTCACCCATCTTGGTCAGTTTGCGACCACTGGAAAGGACACCATGTCAAACTACAACTAGCTTGCCAGGGTATAGAGGCATCTTCTCTATAGAGCTATAGTCATAGCATGCACTCTCTTCGGGGAGATCACACAGAAACCCCGGTACATTTTCATCAGGGAGATCACGCAACAACCTTGGTATTCCTCAGGGAGATCACACAAAAATCCCTATCTGGACATAAGGATATGTTTGTCTGTCACCCCAACGTATTCAAAAATATGCACTCTGAGTTAAACTCATTTCACCATTCAGCAAATCCTGACACCGAATGGATCTATGGCCAGGGAAACTACATGATAAGGTTCCACTTAATTAATTAGGTGCATTACAGTATCTTTTAGCATCAACCAAGTTATAAGCATGAATTATAATAGATGCTACAAAGAAAGGTGTAATACATTTATCAAGTACTTCCATAATCTTTGGAACACATTGAATGCACAACACTCAAAATCTCAGTCCCTTATCACATTACTGGGAATTCTCATCCCTTAACATTATCATCATCATCATTGCTAGATCTGGGTATTCAAACCCTTAGTTCATCACTGAACATTGTCACCTCTTCTCAGGTAACTATTACCTCTAGGTCCTCAGACCAATTATACATTATACTTATTGCACAAGTATTTCACATGGCTCACAAGGCCCATTTAAATCTGTATCATATGAAACATCATAGCTCATGTCTGGCTATGCTCATCATCTCATGATACCTGCATGGTTAGTATTTCATGATAAAAAACAATATCAAGTACATAACATCACCATGCAATACAAGAGAAATACAACCTTCCCATTATTAGGGTTAGGGTTTCCCTTTCAAGATGATTATGGTTTCAAGCAGATTAGGGTTTCAAGTTGATTATGGTTTCAAGTTCATATTATCAATAATCAAAACCTTGATTCATAGCTCCACACATATTAGGAGCATCAATGTATGCTCATTAAATGATTATCTCAGAAAGTATGAGTTTCTCTCTCATCCTCACTAGGATATTGATTACATCATACTTTACTAAGTTGTCTCAACCCTTTTCTCAAGGTACATTGGCCTACACTTATCAAAATGCATTAAACTCTTTACATATTAATGTATCATTTGACATAACACACTTCATGTGTTACTCAATCAAGTATATAGGATTTGAGGTGCTTACCTCCATATTGGTTTTGAGGTGCTTCCACCATATCACGCAAGAGGTGTGTGCTTCCACCATATCGGGAAAGCGGTGTGTGCTTCCACCATATCGGGAAAGAGGTGTGTGCTTCCACCATATTGGGCAAGAGGTGTGTGCTTACACCATATCGGGCAAGAGGTGCGTGCTTCTACCACATCGGGAAAGAGGTGTGTGCTTCCACCATATCGGACAAGAGGTTTGTGCTTCCACCATATCAGACAAGAGGTTTGTGCTTACACCATATTGGGTAAGAGGTGTGTACTTCCACCATATCGGGTAAGAGGTGTATGCTTGCTTACCATATCGGGCAAGAGGTGTATGCTTGCTTACCATATCAGGCAAGAGGTGTATGATTGCTTACCATATCGGGCAAGAGGTGTTTCAACCTGATATCGGTTTGTGCCATGATGATGTCATCATCATCAAGCTCTAGACTTTCATTCCTTACTATCATAGTTCATGGAAAACAGTCCTATGCAACTATTATAACTCATGGATTCAACAATTTTTCAAGAAAACTCAAAATTGAAAGTAGATCATCAAGTATAGCAAGATTGAAGGTGAATAATAACATGATTAGGTTCAAGTTATATAACCCACCTCAATAACAACTTCAAATCTCCAAGATCCAAAGCTTCACATTCCCAAGGTTGAATATGAACTTATCAAAGATCCAAGACTTGTTCACAACTTCTCGATATGCAAAGAATCCATAGATAAGAACTTGGTGAAGAAGAAAAGAAAGGAAGAATCACAACCTGAGATTCATGCTTCAACCAAGCTTGAAGATGACCATGGCTTCACCTTAAGATTAAGGCTCAAGATCCTCCTTGATCCTCAACTAATATGCACAATATCTAAGAGAAAGAGGGTTTTAGGATTTGAAAAGTTTCACTACTAGGTGAAAGGAGTGGTATATATAATTGAGGTTCATGAGAGAGAGTGTATAAGAGGTGTCATCACCTTATACTACTAGGTGACACATGTCCATGCATGGGTTGAAATGTGTCTATGCATGCAACCATATTTATCTTGACATGCAAAACTCTTGGGGATAATATAGGGATAATATTTCGGCCATTCGTTATCTTGTTGAATAAGATATTTCAACCCAACATCACTTTATTCACAAACCGATACAACTTTTCCAAGGAAAGTGGTAAACTGATAACCATCACCTTCTTGAGGTGCTTAACCCATAATGGCCTTTTCCAAGAGTTGACAAATCAATATGTGACCGCCTCTATGGCATCTTGGCTGATAGGCATTCCCATATAATCTCTACAACTCAATACAACTCATTTTAGGGTTTCAACTATACAACTCTTCTTGGTCTTTTCATCACCAAGAATACCATTACTCAAACATAATTCAAACATGGTGCCTCTTTCTTTCTCTCTCCTCTAGATTATGCTAAGAGAGAGTAGGGACACTCTAGAGGTGGTAATTTGCATATCAACCCTACATTTTGGGTAAATTGCAAATTGCACCAAAACTGGTACACAAGGCACAAGCATTATTCAAACAAGCTCCAACTTGGAACTTAGATTTTCCACAAGCCACCCCTTAGCATCATTCTCTTTATTATGATGCTAAAGAACTTGAAGCATGTTCAAAATATGACATATTGCAATATAACCCCTCATTTTGGGTAAATTGTAAATTACACCCAAACTATCATATAATGCACAACCCATTTGCAAATAAGCTCAAACTTGAAAAATAAACTTTCTTTGAGTCTTAATTAATTTTCAAAAGATTAAAACAAGTTTATAAATAACTTACTTAAGAAAAAATTCCAGGTTTGTGCCATAACGCATGCCAGGGATGTTACAATTATCAACCCCTAACAGGGATTTCGTCCCCAAAATCCCAAGAGAAAAGAGAAGGGTACTTCCTCCTCAATTCTCCCTCCAGCTCCCATGTGGCTTCTTCAATGCCACTGTGATTCCAGAGAACCTTCACAAGAACTATGTCTTTATTTTTTAACTTCTTGATTCTTCTGTCAAGAATCATCATTGGACCTTCCCCATAGGATATATCTTCATTCAATTCTACCTCTACCGGTTGCAACACCAACTCTATATCAGGATGACACTTTCTCAGCATAGATATATGAAACAATGGATGTAGTCTATGTATCTCAGGTGGAAACTCCAACCTATAGGCTACCTTATCAATCTGTGTTGTCACTGGGTAAGGTACCATAAAACTAGGAGCTAACTTACCCTTCTTCCCAAATCTGAGAACACATTTCCAAGGAGAGACCTTGATATACACTGTGTCTCCAACTTGGAATTCTAAAGGTCTACGACGTTTATCGACATATGACTTCTGTCTATCATATGCAGCCTTCAACTGTTGTTGTATTACTTTAATCCTTTTAGTCACTTGTTGCACTAATTCAGGACCCAAAAGTTGGTATTCTCCTGTCTCATACCAGCATAATGGAGATCTACAACGTCTACCATATAATGCTTCATATGGTGCCATATCAATACTAGTCTGATAACTATTGTTGTAGGCAAACTCTATTAAGCTCAAGTGTAAGTCCCAACTTCCTACAAACTGAAGAACACATGCCCTAAGCAAGTCCTATAAAGTCTGTATTGTCCTTTCAGATTGTCCATCTGTCTAAGGGTGAAAATTTGTGTTAAACTTTAACTGCATACCCAAGGCTTTATGTAGTCGTTCCCAAAAATGACTTGTAAACCGGGGACCTCTATCAAACACAATTGTGGCTGGAACTCTGTGCAACCACACTATCTCATCTATGTAGTGCAAGGTTTTCAGTAGTATAGGTTGTTCTAACAGGAAGAAAATGTGCTGACTTAGTCAACCTATCAACTATCACCCAAATGGAATCATGACTTTTGGTTGTTCTGGGTAGACCAACCACAAAGTCCATTGTCATGTGATCCCATCTCCACTACAATGTAGGTAAGGGTTGCAATGTTCCTGTAGGCTTCTAGTGTTCTACTTTAACTTGCTGACACACTAGACACCGCATAACAAAGTCAGCTACATCCTTCTTCAAACCAGGCCACCAATACATATGTTTTAAATTATGATACATTTTAGTACTCCTGGGATGTATTGCATACATGGATGAATGATCTTCCTCCATAAATATCTTTATTAAGTCCTTGGCATCATGTACTACCATCCTACCATGGTAACAGACTACCTTATCCTCTGACTCATTGAAACCGTCCCATTTCTTACTACCATACTCTGACTTGATCTACTGAATCACAATATCATCCTGTTGTGCCTCTTTAATCTGTTGTCTTGGAGTAGGTTTCACATGCATCTTGGCCAGTAATCCGACTAACAAAGATACTTTTAACTGTACATTTATTTGTTTCAAAGAGACAAACATGTCTTGTTTAAAGCACATTATAGAATTCAACTGTGCTTTATTAATGGTTGGAGATGAAGATTTTCTACTTAGTGCATCTCCTACTAAGTTAGCTTTTCCTAGATGATAATGAATTGAACAATCATAGTCCTTGATTAATTCCATCTAGCGGCGTTGTCTCATATTCATCTCATACTGTGAGAAGATGTACTTTAAGCTTTTATGGTCTATGAAAATCTGACATGTTTCTCCATACAAATAATGTCTCCAAATCTTCAACGCGTGGACTACTGCAGCTAATTCTAGATCATGCATCGGATAATTCTCCTCGTATTTCTTAAGTTGTCAGGAAGCAAAAGAAACTACAATATCACTTTGCATCAGCACACATCCTAGATCATTCTTAGAGGCATCACAGAAAATAATGTATCCCTTTCCCCTCTCAGGTAAAACCAACACAGGTGCACTAGTCAACCTTTCTTTCAACAACTGGGAAGAACTGTAACATCCCTGACCTAGGTTTAGGGCTAACCCTATTTGTTTGGCTTAAATAAGTTGCTTAGAACTTTAATATAATTCTCTAAAGTGTTTTATTATCAGGTGACAAACTTATGTTTCAAGTTTGGTCCTGTTTAAATAATGTTTGAGCAATGTTCTCTTATTTTGGACCAAAATACAATTTACCCAAGATGAGGGGTTATATTGCAATAAGTCACATGATGAAGGTACCTCATGTGTTTTAGCATCATAATAAAAGGAATGATTCTAAGGGGCGGCTTGTGGAAAGCCTAAATTCCAAGTTTGATCTTGTTTGAATAATGTTAGTGCATTGTGCACCAATTTTGGTAAAATTGTAATTTACCCAAAATGTAGGGTTGATATGCAAATTACCACCTATAGAGTGTCCCTACTCCCTCCATGTATAATTTAGAGGAGGGATAATGTTACAACCCGTTCCTAACTTTGCTGGTAATCCTAGAGATTTAAGATAATCTTAATGCTTGTCATGTTTTTGTTAGTAATATTCTATGTTGTGCTTTAAATTAACCTTAGTGACTTTAAAAACTTATTTGGGTAACTCATAATCATGACTTAAACATACTATAAAGATCCGAGTTGGGGTTAACATAGCATTGACCCATACGTGTGTGTAAGAAGAGAGTTAATGACATTGGAGGAAATAATTAATAAATGATTTTTCATTTAATAGTATTATTAAAATAATATTGTAGAATTATAGAGAATTCAATTACAAATTAAAAAAAAGAATGAACCAAATCGAAGTTAAAATGAGTGATTTATGCCCTTTTTTAAAACATATACAGATCACCAAGACCGACGCTGCGTCAACACCGCGGCCCGCATAGCTACATCAAAACCACGACCGTGACGCTGCATCGACACTGCGACCACGGTCTACACCGTGACCCGCGATTCCGTGTCGACACTATGACCGGGACGCTGCATCGACACCGCGACCACGATCAACGCTGCCCAGGATAGCAAATCATAGAACGATCTTATCTTGAGCTATGCTTATCCCTTTTCAATGAAACAAAGTGTGTTGGAACTGAGATTCAATCCTTTATCATCCCAGACCACTTGCTCGATGAGAAGGTGACCTAGTAGCTAATTTCAAGGGAAATTTTTGGGGAAAAGCATGAAGAACGACAGAAATAAAAAAGGGTTGTTATAGATTCGACTTGGTAAGTAGGTTTAACCCTTGATTCTTCCTTTTCTTCATTCTCTCTTGCTTGAGATCCCTAATCCAGCAATTTTGAGATTTGGATTGACCCCCAATCTTATCTTCTCCCTACAACAGATCCTCTTTAGGGCCGGGAAACACATTAAAAGGTTGTTTTGAATGAAATCTTGAGGTTTAAAGCTTGATCCTGTCTTGTGTGAGATAAGATCCGAGATTAGTTGGTGAAAGGGGCTAAGATCAGTGATCTTGGACGAAGTTTGTGAGTAGATAATCATATTTTAACCTTGATTTAAAGCATATCAATTCAAATAATAATATCTAATGTTTGATTATTGCTCTATGATATTTGTGATGCTTTAAATAAACGTATGTGGTGAAAATCAGTAGTTGCAATGCTTTATTAATCATATTATTAGTGATGTATTACCGTGTTGAAAGTTGTTTTGTGAATTTTCGTGATTCGACAGGTGATGAATGTGTAAATTGAGGCACCGGAAAGATAGGTTGCCCTAGTTCATGTTTTAAGAGTTGGAGTATGGTTGTGCAATACGTGAAAATTATTTAGTGATTTATTATTTAAATGTGAGACACTAAATTGTTAGAAATAGGATAATCATTAGCTACGATGATACTTGTTATATTAACTAAACATCACTAGACATTAGATGCCATGGACACTATAGAATCCTCACAGGATGAGGCGTACGCTATGGGGAGGAAACATTTTCCCGAATGGAGATAGTCCAGATCGAGGTAAGTCGGAGCGTACCAATAGGGTGTGGGGGGTTTGACCAGTAGGGCAAACTCCTTACAGTTGTGTGGTACCCAACACCAACCGAGAATGTCGGTGGTACCTGTGCTACATGTTGTAGTAATCAGTGGTCGGTAGGTCCACTGATGCAATTTAAGCCTGAGGGTTTTGACTCACCACCGGAGTACCCAGGTTGAGAGGTGGAGTCTGAGATATCTGACCTCTCCCATTAGCCACCGAGAGGAAGATGTGCCGATGCCAGCTGCAGACATGGTATTGAGATTAAAGACTTAGGTACCCGGGTATGCTTCTAAGTCTAGTACAGTGTGATCGTAGTTTGATGTGATACTTCCACATGTTGTGGTACACCTCATGTGGGTCCAATGACATAATAAATGGATTTGAAATAATGTAAATAGTTAGTTTATCCTTTTATTACATTCAAAATCTGTACTACTTCCATGCTGAGTGAATTATAGTTTTAAACTTCCATGCTTACATGATTGCATTTAAGTTCTATTACTTGTAAACATCATAAATATCTTGGTTACCTATTGATTCTCTACTCACTGAGTCAGTAGCTCACCAACCTACTGAACAATTTTTTAGGTAAAGGATTAGCTCTTCCTGAGGAGTCGGAAGCCAACTTTAATCAAGATTAGCTCAGAGGTCTTGAAAGAAGAGTAGTTAGAATAGTTAGAGGGTCTCTTATCCTTCCCCTGGATCCAGGGATAGAAATAGTGAGAAAAGAGAGAAGTTTGAAATGTAATGTACATGATGTATATTAAGTGTGAAACTCTTGCTTCTATGTAATAAGATAATGTCTGTTGTATCTTGTTATTTTTTTAATCAAGACTTATCGTTCAGAAAGTGTTATTATAATATATTTAGAGAAAAGAATATGGTGGATATTTCATAAAAATTATGCCCTAATCTCATGATTAGTGGTAATCATGGGATGCGGGTGTGACAGATTTGGTATCAGAGCATAGGTTGAACCTAAAATGTATTTAGGTTTGGGACAGGGGTGATAAGAGACCAATATGATTAGGATGTTTTCCTCTTTGAACTACAATTTTCTAACAGATGTGTTCTGTTATGGATATGCAGATGGAAGGAAGAGGATGTGGACATGGTGAGGAACAAGATGAGAGCCATTATGGCCTTGACCATCGAGCAATGGCTCAAGTTGAAGAGGATAATGAGGCAACATGGATGTATCATATTTTTCTAGAGACAAGAAAAATACAAGATGGACAAGAAGTCTTCATCTTCTAGTAAGGATTTGATGAGATCCTATGAGTTGGTGAAGAAGGTTGGTGGAACTGAATTTTCTAGAACAACAGATCCAGCTGTGGCAGAGGTGTGGCTTCGACAACTAGAAAAGGTCTTTCGCCTAATGGAGTTAACAGAAGATAAGAAAATTAATCATGCAGTCTATTTCCTCAAGGGAGATGTTGAGCTGTGGTGGCGAGGAGTGGAAGATAAAACGAGAAGTGCATAGATGACCTGGAAGGACTTTGTGGATGAGTTTCACCTTAAGTATTTTCCTCCTACCTTCCTAAGTGATAAGATTAAATAGTTGGAGAATATCAGACAAGGAAGTATAACAATTGGTGAATATGAGACATATTTCATAAGGTTGACAAATTTCTGTCCGCAACTTGTGCCTGATGATGTAGAAAAGTACAGAAGATTTCAACAAGGATTAAGATTAGAGATTAGACACACCGTGTTATCCATTGGTCGAAGAGACAGAGAAAACTTTGGAGAATTTGTGGAAGCAGCGAGACGTGTAGAAGAGTCAGTTAATGCTGATAAGCAGTATGAGAGTAAGAAAAGATCTGGAGACTTTATTAGAGGGGGACAAAGCAGTGGTGGATACATGGGAGGTGGTGGTTTCTTTTCTAAGATAGGATGAGGACTTGGCTGTTTTGGGAGACAAGGATCTAGGTTTTCACCAAGTGGAGGAAGGCCCAATTCTGGTAGATGGAATACATAGTCTACATGGACACCTCCAACTAGGTCTTCATGATCTTTAGTGTCAGTGAAAGGACCATAGAGACATGATGCATCCATATGTGATAATTGTGGCAGGGAACATTCTGGTCAGTGTTGGGGAACTAATGCTCCAATATGTTTATATTATGGACATATGGGAGATATGAAAAGGGACTGCCCAAAGCTTCAATATGTTTTAGAACAAGGTTCACAGTTACAGTTTCAGACTCTATAGAGGAAAGTTCCAGTTAGAGGGGAAAGTTCTTTAGTGGCTTCAGGTTCTATAGGGGGAGCACCTAGTACTGATAGTGGACAATGAGGACAACGTGGAAAAGGGAGAGCTACTAGATGTTTCTTCTCAATGACACCATCTGAAGGTGTAGTTTCACCCAGAGTTGTGGCAAGTGAGATGCTTCTCTTTAACAACATTTCTGTTACAGTATTAATAGATCCTGGTACAACACATTCTTTCATTCAAAGATCGATAGTTAGTGGATTAAATATTCTAACCCGTGATTTATCTCATGAGTTGTTACTAAAATTCCACTAGGTGAATCCCCAATTTTGACAGAAGTATGTCATGGATGTCTGTTAAGTTTTAATGGATATACAATAGCAGTTAATCTCATACCCTTAGATATTAATTCTTTTCAAATCATTTTGGGTATGGACTGCCTTGAGACATATCATGTTCAGTTAGATTGTTAGAAGAAAGAAGCTATCTTTCAACAAGGTGGTTTTTCATGTGTTTTTACTGGAGATAGAAAAGTCTTGCCCACATGTATCAACTGTTGTAGCTGATAAGATGATGAGAAAGGGGTGTGAGACCTTTTTGGCTAATGTGTTGGATGCTAGGGAAGAGAAAGGAGCAGTTAGTGTAGCAGATATTCCAGCAGTATGTGAGTTTTCATATGTCTTCCCTGATGAGTTACCGAGTTTACCACCTAAAAGAGATATTGACTTTGAGATACAAACTTTACCTGGTAGCCATCCAGTAGCATTACCTACCTATAGAATGGCACCTGTGGATTGAAAAGAATTGAAAACCCAATTATAGGAGTTGTTGAATAAAGGATTTATTCAAACCAGTACATCACCATGGGGAGCTCCAGTACTGTTTGTGAAAAAGAAGGATGGAACCATGCGGTTATGTATAGACTACAGACAATTGAATAAGATAACAATTAAGAATAAATATCCTTTTCCTAGGATTGAAGACCTATTTGATCAACTCCGTGAGGAAATGATCTTTTCAAATATAGATCTCAGGCCAGGTTATCATCAGCTAAGGATAAAGGCGTCTGATGTACCTAAGTCAGCATTCAAAATGAGGCATGGGCACTATGAGTTTGTAGTTATGTCTTTTAGATTAACAAATGCCCATGCAGCCTTTATGGACATGATGAACATGGTTTTTAGACCATATTTAGATCAGTTCATAGTAGTGTTTACAGATGACATCCTTCTATATTCTAAAGATGTGGAACAACATGAGAAACATCTGAGGATAGCCATGTAGTTGTTAAGGCAACATCAACTTTATGCTAAGTTTAGCAAATGTGAGTTTTGGTTGGCTGAAGTATCTTTTCTTGGACATGTCATATCAAGAGAAGGAGTTAGTGTTGACCCTAAGAAGGTAGAATCTGTTCTTCAGTGGGAGCAACCTACCCCTAATGAGATCAGAAGTTTCCTAGGGTTAGTAGGATATTACAGGAGGTTTATAAGAAACTTCAGTGCAATAGCAATGTCTCTTACATGCTTAACAAGGAAGGATGTACCTTTTGTTTGGTCTGAGTCATGTGAGAAAATTTTCCAAATTTTAAAGAAGAAGTTAACTACAACACCAATCTTGATATTACCAGAGGTAGATAAGGGCTATGTGGTTTTATGTGATGCGTCCAGGAGAGGTTTGGGATGTGTTCTTATGCAAGAAGGGAAAGTGGTGGCCTATGCTTCTAGACAACTTAAGAAGAATGAAGAGAACTATCCAACACATGATCTTGAGTTGGAAGCAGTAGTGCATGCTCTAAAGACATGGTATCATTATCTATATGGTGAATCGTGTCAGGTTTTTACTGATCGTAAGAGTATGAAGTATATTTTCACGCAAAGGGATCTCAATCTGAGACAATGCAGATGGTTGGAGCTTATAAAGGATTATGATGTCACTATTGATTATCATTCTAGAAAGGCCAATGTAGTAGCATATGCTCTGAGTAGAAAGTCAACATCGTCTGCGGAAATGTTTTCAATGGCATGTGTAAAAAGAGACATGTTAGTTAAGATGAGAGAGATGAATTTGGATCTAAATATGTATGATCAAGGTGGAATGATTGCATAGATGCAGGTTAGACCTAGATTTTATGATCAGATTCAAGAGCTTCAACATAGTGACAGAGAATTGCAACAAATCATTCATGATATGACAAAAGGAAAGAGATCAGAGTTTAGATTTTCAAATGATGGGTTATTGTATCTACATGATAGATTGTGTGTGCCAGATGACACTGAGTTAAAGAAGCAAATTCTTGAGGAAACTCATTCTTCTATGTATGCAGTGCATCCAGGTAACACAAAGATGTATACAAACCTGAAGGAGTTGTATTGGTGGTCAGGTATGAAGAAGGATGTGGCTGAGTATGTGGCTAAGTGTGATGTATGTCAACAAGTCAAGGTTGAACATCAGAAGCCAGCAGGTACTCTGCAATCACTTCCTATCCCTAAATCGAAGTGGGAGCATATCACCATGGATTTTTTGGTTGGATTACCTAGGACACCACGTGGTTTCGACTCAGTATGGGTAATATTAGACAGGCCAACAAAGTCTTCTCACTTTCTACCAATTAAGACAACATGGGATACACCAAAGTTAGCCAAAGTCTATATAGATGAGGTAGTTAGATTGCATGGACTACCTATTTCTATAATATCTGATAGAGATCCTAAATTTACATCTAGGTTTTGGAATCAATTGCAACATTCCTTAGGAACAAAGTTGAAATTTAGCACAACCTTTCATCCTCAGACAAATGGACAGTGAGAGAGGACAATTCTGACCCTAGAGGATATGCTGAGAGCATGTGTATTGCAGTTCAGTGGTAGTTGGGATGATCATCTCAGTCTAATGGAGTTCACTTATAATAACAATCACCATCCTAGTTTAGGCATGGCCCCTTATGAAGATTTGTATGGGAGAAAATGTAGATCTCTGATTTGTTGGTATGAAGTAAGAGAAAGGAAAATTTTAGGCCCAGAGTTGGTGAAAAAAACCACAGAAAAGATATATGTGATCAGACAACAGTTGAAGGCAGTTCAGGACAGACAGAAAAGCTATGTAGACAAAAGGCGTAAACCACTTCAATTTGAGGTTGTGGATGATTTTTATTTGAAAGTTTCACCTGTAAAGGTGTGCTAAGGTTTGGAAAGTGAGGCAAACTAACTCCTAGATACATGGGTCCCTATCTAATCATTCCAAGAATTGGATCAGTTACATATAAATTGGAGTTCCCATTGAAGTTAGCCAATTTACACAATGTGTTTCATGTATCAATGTTGAAGAAGTGCCATCCTGGTATAGAAAAGATTATAGACTCATATCCTATATAGTTGAGAGAGGATATCTCTTATATTGAAGGACCAATTCAAATTCTAGACCATATAATTCGAAAGCTTAAAAAGAGAGAGATACCTCTAGTAAATGTTCTTTGGAGGAATCATGTTGTAGAAAAAGCTACCTGAGAAGTGGAGATAGAGATGTTTAACAAGTATCCTTTCCTCTTTTGAAAATTTTGAGACAAAATTTTTTTATTAGAAGGGGAGAATTGTTACAACCCATTCCTAACTTTGCTGGTAATCCTAGAGACTTAAGTTAATATTAATGCTTGTCATGTTTTTGTTAGTAATATTCTATGTTGTTCTTTATATTAACCTTAGTAACTTTAAATACTTATTTGGGAAACTCATAATCATGACTTAATCATACTATAAAGATCCGAGTTGGGGTTAACATAGCATTGACCCTTACATGTGTGCAAGAAGAGAGTTAATGACAATGGAGGAAATATTTAATAAATGATTTTTCATTTGATATTATTATCACAATAATATTGTATCATTATAGAGAATTCAATTTTGAATCCAACAAAAAAAGAATGAACCAAATCGGAGTTAAAATGAGTGAGTTATGCCCTTTTTATTAAACATATACAGAGCACCGCGACCGACGCTGCGTCGACACCGCGACCGACGCTGCGTCGACACCGCGACCACGATACTACGTCGACACCATGATCGACGCCACCCAGGATAGCAAATCGTAGAACGATCTTATCTTGAGCTATGCTTATCCATTTTCAATGAAACGAAGTGTGTTGGAACCACGATCCAATCCTCTATCATCCCAGACCACTTGCTCAATGAGAAGGCAACCTGATAGGAAATTTCTAGGGCAATTTTTGGGGAAGAGTGTGAAGAATGATAGAAATCAAAAAGGGTTGTTATAGATTCGACTTGGTAAGTATGTTTAACTCTTGTTTCTTCCTTTTCTTTGTTCTATCTTGCTCGAGATTCCTAATCCAGTGATTTTGAGATTTGGCTTGACCCCCAATCTTATCTTCTCCCTATAACAGATCCTCTATAGGGCCGAGAAACACATCAAAATGTTGTTTTGAACGAAATCTTGAGGTTTAAAGCTTGATCCTGTCTTGTGTGAGATAAGATCTGAGATTAGTTGGTGAAAGGGGCTAAGATCAGTGATCTTGGACGAATTTTGTGAGTAGATAATCATCTCTTAACCTTGATTTAAAGCATATCAATTCAAATAATAGTATCCAGTGTTTGATTCTTGCTCTATGATATTTGTGATGCTTTAAATAAACATATGTGGTGAAAATTAGTAGTTGCAATGTTTTATTAACCATATTATTAGGGATGTATTACCATGTTGAAAGTTGTTTTGTGAATTTTCGTGATTCGATAGGTGATGAATGTGTAAATTGAGGCATCGAAAAGATAGGTTGCCCTAGTTCATGTTTTAAGAGTTGGAGTATGGTTGTGCAATATGTGAAAATTATTTAGTGATTTATTATTTAAATGTAAAACACTAAATTTTTAGAAATAGGGTAATCATTAGCTATGATGATACATGTTATATTAACTAAACATCACTAGACATTAGATGCCATAGACACTGTAGAATCCTCACAGGACGAGGCCTGCGCTATGGGGAGGAAATGGTTTCTCGACTAGAGATAGTCCAGATCGAGATAAGCTAGAGGGTACCAGTAGGGTGTGGGGGTTTGACTAGTAGGGAAAACTCCTTACAGTTGTGTGGTACCCAACACCAACCGAGAATGTCGGTGGTACCTGTGCTACATGTTGTAGTAATCAGTGGTCGGTAGGTCCACTGATGAACTTTAAGCCTGAGGTCTTTAACTCACCGCCTGAGTACCCAGGTTGAGAGATGGAGTCTGAGATATCCGACCACTCCCATTAGCTGCTGAGAGGTAGACGTGCTGATGCCAGCTACAAACATGGTATTGAGATTAAAGACTTAAGAACCCGGGCATGCTTCTAAGTCTTATACAATGAGATCGTAGCTTGCTGTGATACTTACATATGTTGTGGTACACCTCATGTGGGTCCAAAGGCATACTAAATGGATTTAAAATAATGTAAATAGTTAGTTTATCCTTTTATTACATTCAAAATCTGTACTACTACCATGCTGAGTGAATTACAGTTTTAAATTGCCATGCTTACATGATTGCATTTAAGTTCTATTACTTGTAAACATCATAAATATCTTGGTTACCTGTTGATTCTCTACTCACTGAGCCAGTAGCTCACCAACCTACTGAACAATTTTTCAGGTAAAGGATTAGCTTTTCCTGAGGAGTCAGAAGCCAACTTTAATCAAGATTAGCTCAGAGGTCTTGAAAGAAGAGTAGTTAGAATAGTTAGAATGTCTCTTATCCTTCCCCTGGATCCTGGGATAGAAAGAGTGAGAAAAGAGAGAAGTTTGAAATGTAATGTACATGATGTATATTAAGTGTGAAACTCTTGCTTCTATGTAATAAGACAAGTTCTGTTGTATCTTGTTGTTATGTTTAATCAAGACTTATCATTAAGAAAGTGTTGTTATAATATATTTAGAGAAAAAATATGGAAGATATTTCATCAAAATTATGCCCTAATCTCATGATAAGTGGTAATCGTGGGATGCGGGTGTGATAGAAAAATAAGGATATACCATGTTTGAATCATATTTGAGTGATGGTACTCTTGGTGATGAAAAGACCAAGGGTTGAATATGAAACCCTAATTTGAGTTGTATCGGGTTTTAGACTTGATATGGGAGTGCCTATCAGACAAGGATCCATAGAAGGGATCCCATATCGGTTTGTGGACTCTTGGAAAAGACCATGACGGCCTAAGAACCTCAAGGAGGTGAAGTGTATCGGTTTGCATGTTCCTTGGAAAAGTTGTATCGGGTTGTGAATAAAGTGGTAATCGAGTTGATATATCTTATCCAAAGAGATAAGTGATGGTTGAGATATTATCTCTAGATTATCATCTAGTATTTTGAATGTCAAGATAAATATGAGTACATGCATGTACATGTGTCAACCATGCATGGACATGTGGCACCTAGTAGCTTAAAATGATGACACCTCATATACACTCTTTTTCATGAACCTCAATTATATATACCACTCCTTTCACCTATTAGTGAAAATTTTCAAATCTTACCACCATATTTCTCTTAGATATCATGAATAGAGTCTTGGTAGCATGCATAGGTGAAGGTGTGTCATTCATAGAGTCTTGATATTGGCCATAGAAAAGTGATATCGGCCATAGCAAAGTGATATCGGTCAAGTGAAGGGATATCGGCCACAAGTGGTGAAGTATCGTGCATAGTGCTGAGGAGCTCAAGTCTTGGACCTTTGATAAGCTCATCTTCAACCTTGGGAATGTCAAGCTTTGTAGCTTGGATCTTTGAAGTTGTTCTTGAGGTGGGTTATATAACTTGAACCCAATTATGTTATTATTTACCTTCAATTCTGTTATACTTGTTGATCTACTTTCAATTTTGAGTTCTCTTGAATAATTGATGATCCTATGAGTTCTAAAAGTGGTTTAGGACTATTGTCCATGAACTAGAATAGTAATAACAAGAGTCTAGAGGTTGATGATTATGACATCATCAAGGTATAAACTGATATCGGGTTGAAGCACACACCTCTAACCCGATATGGTGATGGAACCCAATATGATATGAAAACCGATATACCTTGGAACCCCACACCTCTTTGCCTGATATGGTGTGAAGCATACACACACCTCTTTGCCGGATATGGTGTGAAGCACACACACACACCTCTTTTCCCAATATGGTGTGAAGCACACACACTCCTCTTTGCTCGATATGGTGTGAAGCGTGCACACACGTCTTTGCCTAATATGGTGTGAAGCGCGCACACACCTCTTTAGCCAATATGGTGTTGAAACCCGACATGGTAATGTGAAACCCAATATGGAAGCATCCCTACACCTCTATACCCGAAATAGAGTAAGCACCTCAATCTAATACTCTTGATTGAGTGACACATGTAGTGTGTTATGTTAAATGATACATTAAGACATAAAGGGTTTAATGCAATTTGATGAATATGGGTCAATGTACCTTGAGAAAATGATTAAGCCAACCTAATGGAGTATGATGTAATCAACATCCTAGTGAGGGTGAAAGAGAAACTTATACTTGTATAATATAATAATCATGGAATGAGGAAGCACCTCAATCTAATACACTTGATTGAGTGACACATGTAGTGTGAGATGTTAAATGATACATTAAGACATAAAGGGTTTAACACATTTTGATAAATATGGGTCAATGTACCTTGAGAAAAGGATTAAGACAACCTAATGGAGTATGATGTAATCAACATCCTAGTGAGGGTGAAAGAGAAACTTATACTTGTATAATATTCATGTAATGAGTATACATTGATACTCCTAATATGTGTGGAATATGAATTAGGGTTTTGATTCTTGATGAACATACTAGAAACCCTAATTGGTTAATAGAGGGAAACCTTAAACCTAGTAAAGGAAGTTGATATGAATTGAAACCCTAATTAGTAAGAAAGGGAAACCCTAACCCTAATGATGAGAAGGTGGTATTTCTCTTGTATTGCATAGTAATGATATGTATTTGATATTACTATTATCATGAAATACTAACCATGCTGGTATGATGACATAATGAGCATAGCTAAGTATGAGCTATGATGTTTCATATAATACAGATTATATTGGTCTTGTAAGTCATGGGAAATACTTGTACAACAAGTATAATCTTTATATAGGTCTTATGACCTAGAGAAGGATGTTGCCTAGTGAGAGGTGACAATATGTTTATAAAAGTCTCATGATCCAGATATTGATGTAAGAGATGGCAATGTTTAAAATGAACTAGGGAAATGGGAACCTCATATAATAATAATAATAATAATAATAATAATAATAATAATAAATTGTTATAATAATAATAATGAAATCTTGGTCATACATGCTTTATGGCTATAGCCAAATAAGGGCTATAGTGTTTTGAATATGCTAAAATGAGATATGAGGAATACTTGTATCACATAAAGGATGTGAATGGGTATGATGGCTTGACCTAGGCATAATTCCTAGTAAAGGCGACGTGGTAATCAATGATGAATTTAAGGGATTGATATTCCATAATGAAAGTGAAACGGAAACATAAAGGTATCCCAACTACTATGGAATCCTTAACAATATGTCAATAATCTCACAGGATTGGTATAATCCAATACCTAGCTATAATCTCATAGGATTGGTACAATCCAATACCTGACTGTAATCTCACAAGATTGGTATAATCCAATACCTGGTTGTAATTTCACAAGATTGGTATAATCTAATACCTGGATGCAATCTCACAGGATTGGTATAATCCAATACCTAGCTATAATCTCACATGATTGGTACAATCCAATACCTGGCTATAATCTCATAGGATTGGTATAATCCAATACGTGTTTTAATTTCACAGGATTGGTATAAACCAATACCTGGCTCGAACATATTCACATGATTGGTAAAATCCAATACCTGGCTAGTAGATTGACTGAGGCCAACAACTAGAAATGAGAATGATTCACTGATATCATACCATGATAATATCATCACATGATAAGCTTGAGATGTTGGTATAGTATGATGGGTAAATGATACACATGTTCTTCATATTCCTTATAAAGTGAATAGATGATTTACAGCTCTATCATAGAAAGTTAAAATGCTTTAAAAGATGAGAATGTTCTAATCTTCTTATCAATAGTGATTAATCTTGCCTATTAATATAAAAGAACCTCTACTCAGTTTTATATTGTTTACCTGTGATAATGACATTTTTGGCGGAGAGTTATATCTCTCGCTGGGAATTATGTCTCACCCTGTGGGATCCACAATTTTTAGGTGGATGTGCATGAAGAGGTAGAGACAATTCTATAGAGGAAGGACATCAATAGTAGGGACATCAATAATAGCTCAGGTTGAGTGTATTTTCTATCGTGTCTTGTAGATAGAAGTCCTATGTGTCGTCCCTGTACTCTCAGGTCCTTGGAGTTAGTACGTGATGGTTTTATGAATGATATGAGATTTTGGCTTGATTGCCTTGAGGTTTTATGTTTCTTATGTATAGGTTTTAGTAAAGCAACTGGTATATGTTATCCTCGAGATGAGATGATACAATGTATGTACAATGTGAACCATGGTGTATATAAATTTGCTTTCCTTCTTTAAGAGTTTCCTGGAAATAGATCTCTTTGCAAAATGGTTTTAATTTTTAGTGTTTTTGTTAATCCACTGCTAATGTTTATTTCACAATTATTACTGGTGGCGATTTGTCTTGATTCGATGTCAGGTTGTCACAAGAACGCTGACACTTGTCATTCCAAAAAAATAGAACCTCCTTCCTGGTCAACCTAGTTAGGGGTAATGCTACAGAATTGAAGTCTTTAATAAACCTTATGTAGTAACCTACTAGACCTAGGAAACTATGAATCTTAGTTGGTGTATTCGGTTGTTCCCACTCTACAACAGACTCCACTTTCTTAGGATCAACACTAATACCTGAAGCAAATATAACGTGTCCTAGGAAAGACACTTATGAAAACTAGAACTCACACTTGCTCTACTTAGCATATAGATGGTGTTATCTCAAAAAATTCAAGGCTTGAAAAAGGTGTTGTTCATGTTGTTGGTCATCTTTACTGTATATCAGGATATCATCTATGAAGACCAATATGAACTAATCAAGGAATGGCCAGAAGATTCTATTCATCAGCTTCATGAATGCAGTTGGTGCATTAGTTAGTTCAAATGACATAATTACAAACTCATAATGACCATACCTTGTCCTAAAGACTGACTTAGGTATGTCACTCTCTTTGATACGTAGCTGATGATATCTTGACCTTAGATCTATCTTAGAGAACATTGTTGCACCACACAACTGGTCAAACAGATCATCTATCCTTGGCAGAGGATATTTGTTCTTCATAGTCACCTTGTTAAGCTGTCTATAGTCTATGCATAATCTCATAGACCCATCCTTCTTTTTAACAAAAAGAAATGGAGCACCCCATGGCAAAGTACTCGTTTGAATGAAACCTTTCTCAAGAAACTCTTGTAACTATTTCGTGAGTTTTGCCATCTCAACAGGGGCCATCCTATAAGGTGTTTGGGATATGGGTTGTGTACTCGTATTAGATTAATTTTGAAATCAATCTCTAAAGGTGGAGGAATATTTGGAAATTCTTCAGGAAACACATCCTTGAATTCACTGACAACTAGAACTTCAGAAAGACTAGGACTCTCTGCTTTGGTGTCTACCACATGTGACAAGAATTCTTCACATCCTTGTCACATCAATCTCTCAGCTACCATTGCTAACACTGGAGAGGTTGGAAGAATCCTTCTGTCCCCCTAAAATACCCATGTCTCATGACTATATGTGAACATAGCTTGCTTGGAACCACACTCCAAGACAACCTTATACTTTTCTAGGGTATCCATACCAAGAATTACATCAAACCCATGCATCTCAAGTGGTATAAGATCCACCTAAATGTTGTGTTCTGAAAAAGAAAGAACACATGGAGAACATACCTCCTGCAACACTGTAGATCTGACTAACGAAGTTTCAAATAATAGATTATCTGGTCTACGACTGACAGTCATATTGAAGTCATGAATCACTTCTCGAGTGATAAAGGAATGTGTAGCACCTGGATCAATAAAAATAGATACGAAGCATAATGAAGACATATTAGAATGAAACAATTCCATCTGACCTGTCACGACTCGTGGATTGACTACTGCCTCTGACTGATTCATTGCATAGAATCTTGTTGTTGCCTGTTGCTGACTCCGTGCTATGTTGTTTAGTGCAAATGAACCTTCTTGGGACGCTTGTCCACATCCTCATGTGCCACTGTTGAATTGTTGCCTCTGAGAGCCTCGTTGACTCTGCCTCGGTGGTTGGGTTACCTCCATGTCTCTAATTGAACATTCTCTCATAATATGTCATGTCTGCCCACACTTGAAGCAGTTTATGTCCCACTGTGGTCTAGATGGTCCTATTAGTGACATTGATTTCGTACTATGGGCTCCACTTGGCAGAAAACTATAGCCTCTACCCTTGCTTGACGTCCATTGCGTCTGTGCATTGAACCTCTGTGATGCTAATGGTATAGGAAACCTTGGTTTCTTGAAACTTCCAGACCTCTATCCCTGGAACTGGGCATGTCCTTTCCTACTGTTTGCCTCACATTTCTCAATCACGAACCTTTCTATCCTCCTAACTAAATCCACAAAGGTGGTAAACCTCTCTCTATTCTCTAGAGAAGCTACAGGTGTGGCTAACTCAGTATTCAAACCCTTCTCAAAACACCGAATCCTTTCCTCATCCTTTGTAACCATGTGTGGATAAAACCATAGAAGATCCATAAACTTAGCTTCATACTCACTAATCTTCATTGATCCTTGTTTAATCCACTCAAACTGTGAGATTTCCTCATCCAGATAAGTCTTGGGAAAGTATCTACTGAAAAACTTACGTCTGAATTCCTACCATCCGACCTCAACACCAGGTCTTTTCTCTTTTTCAATGGCCCACCAATGGCTAACACTCCCTTTTAAAAGGTACACAACATGCCTAACGTTATTAGTTTTTGGGATACTAAGGATTCTAAAGGATTTTTCCAGCTCAATGAACCATAAATTTATGTCTACTAGGTCAGCTATATCGGCATATTCGGTGGATCCTACCCAGAGTAACCACTTAAAGGTCATACCAGGTCCATGTCCCTCATTGGGAATTGGAGCCCTAGGTGCTGGTGCTGGTATCTGATCTTCCATATGCGTCATTGTGGTCATGAACTACCTGAAAAGAGTATGAAATGCTAGGTTTTCTAGCATGGCTTGATCAAGATGGGGATTCTCAAGCACTGATTCCTCTCTAGCTTGATCCCTTGCACCTCCTCCTAGTGTAGAAGCACTACTCTCAACATCATGTTCTTCGTATGCTCCAGCCATCCTTCATCTTTACTTCTTCTCCTATATGGGCAGAAGTTACTATAAGATAAATTGGAGGACACTAGAATAGACTCAACAACCTTAATCCTATGTCTTTGTAGACTCAGCGAACCTTAGGCTATGATACCAAAACTTATGATGATCGCGATCAAACTGACAGCCAAATCGTCACATTAATTACGTGGAATAACCATTAGCATTGGATTAATGAAAATCACTAAAAATTAAAATCATTTTGCAAAGAGATCCATTGCTAGGAAACTCTTAAAGAAAGAACCAAGGCAATATATACATCACAGTTCACATTGTACATACATTGTACCATCTTATCTCGAGGATATCATATACCAGTTCCTTTTCCCAAACATATACATAAGCAACATAAAACCTCGAGGCAAACAATCCAAAATCTCATATCATTTATAAAACCATTACGTACTAACTCCCAAGGACCTGAGAGTACAAAGATGACACATATGACTTCTATCTACAAGAAACGACAAACAACACACTCAACCTGATCTTTTACTATTATCCCTATTGTTGTTGTCCTCCCTCTGTAGTATGGTCTCTACCTACTCATCTGTGTCTGCCTAAAAAATATTGGTACCAATGGGGTGAGACAAAAGTCCGAGTGAGAGATATAACTCTCTGTCAACAATATTATTATCACAAGTAAACAGTATAAAACTGAGCAGAGGATCTTTTATATTAATAATCAAGTTTAATCACTGTTTATTGCATAATAGAGCAATTTCATCTTTTAAAGCATTGCATCTATCTAAGATAGAACAACAAATCATCTATTCACTTTATAAGGAATATGAAGAACACATGTAACATCTATCTATTTAAGATGTATAAAAGTAATGAAATATCAACCAATATTTTTGTATTCAATTCTTAAGCAGATATGCTACATGGTTGATTACATATTTATAATCATATTTATGCCCAGAGGAGATGAGGTATACTGATCATGCTCCAACCGACCACCGCTTAGTCGAAATCGGTACCATATAAGGTCAATGGAAGAGTCGGATGTCAAGACCTCACCCGTCTCGATCAGTACGATACCACTAGCAGTGACATCATGTCAAACTACAACTAGCTTACTGGGGTATAGCATCATCTTCGCTATAGAGCTACAGCCGCAACATGCACTCTCTTCGGGGAGATCACACAGCAACCCCGGTACATTTTCATCAGGGAGATCACACAACAACCATGGTATTCCTCAGGGAGATCACACAAAAATCCCTATCTGGACATAAGGATATGTTTGTCCATCACCCCCACATATTGAAAAATATGCACTCCGAGTTAAACTCGTTTCACCATTCAACAAATCTTGATGCCAAATGGATCTATAGCCAGGGAAACTACATGATAAGGTTCCACTTGGTTAATTAGGTGCATTACAATATCTTTTAGCATCAACCAAGTTACAAGCATGAATTATAATAGATGTTAAAAAGAAAGGTTTAATACATTTACCAAGAATTTTCATAATCTTTGGAACACATTGAATGCATAACACTCACGATCTCAGTCCCTTATCACATTACTGGTAATTCTCATCCCTTCGCATTATCATCATCATGATTGCTAGATCTGGGTATTCAAACCCTTAGTTCATCACTGAATATTGTCACCTCTAGGTCCTCACACCAGGTATACATTATACTTATTGCACAAGTATTTCACATGGCTCACAAGGCCCATTTAAATCTATATCATATGAAACATCATAGCTCATACCTGGCTATGCTCATCATCTCATGATACCTGCATGGTTAGTATTTCATGATAAAAAACAATATCAAGTACATAACATCACCATGCAATATAAGAGAAATACAACCTTCCCATGATTAGGGTTAGGGTTTCCCTTTCAAGCCGATTAGGGTTTCAAGCCGATTAGGGTTTCAAGTCGATTAGGGTTTCAAGTTCATATTATCAAGAATCAAAACCCTGATTCATAGCTCCACACATATTAGGAGCATCAATGCATGCTCATTAAATGATTATCTCACAAAGTATGAGTTTCTCTCTCATCCTCACTAGGATATTGATTACATCATACTTTAATAAGTTGGCTCAACCCTTTTCTCAAGGTACATTGGCCTACACTTACCAAAATGCATTAAACTCTTTACATTTTAATGTATCATTTGACATAACACACTTCATGTGTTACTCAATCAAGTATATTGGATTTGAGGTACTTACCTCCATATTGGTTTTGAGGTGCTTCCACCATATCGGGCAAAAGGTGTGTGCTTCCACCATATCGGGCAAGAGGTGTGTGCTTCCACCATATCAAGCAAGAGGTGTGTGCTTACACCATAACAGGCAAGAGGTGTGTGCTTCCACCATATCGGGCAAGAGGTGGGTGCTTAAACCATATCGGGCAAGAGGTATGTGCTTCCACCATATCAGGCAAGAGGTGTGTGCTTCCACCATATCAGGTAAGAGGTGTGTGCTTCCACCATATCGGGCAAGAGGTGTGTACTTACACCATATCGGGAAAGAGGTGTGTGCTTCCACCATATCAGGCAAGAGGTGTTTGCTTTCTTACCATATCGGGCAAGAGGTGTATGCTTTCTTACCATATCGGGTAAGAGGTGTATGCTTTCTTACCATATCAGGCAAGAGGTATATGCTTGCTTACCATATCGAGCAAGAGGTGTTTCAACCCGATATAGGTTTGTGCCATGATGATGTCATCATCATCAAGCTCTAGAATTTCGTTCCTTACTATCCTAGTTCATGGAAAACAGTCCTATGCAACTATTAGAACTCATGGATTCAACAATTAATCAAGAAAACTCAAAATTGAAAGTAGATCATCAAGTTTAGCAAGGTTGAAGGTGAATAATAACAGGATTAGGTTCAAGTTATATAACCCGCCTCAAGAACAACTTCAAATATCCAAGCTCCAAAGCTTCACATTCCCAAGGTTGAAGATGAACTTATCAAAGATCCAAGACTTTTTTACAACTTCTCTATATGCAACGAATCCATAGATAAGAACTTGGTGAAGAAGAAAAGAAAGGAAGAATTACAACCCAAGATTCATGCTTCAACCAAGGTTGAAGATGACCATGGCTTCACCTTAAGCTTAAGTCGTGATCTCCTCTTTTCTCCTCAAATACTATGCCTGATATCTAAGATAAAGAGGGTTGTAGGATTTGAAAAGTTTTACTAGTAGGTGAAAGGAGTGGTATATATAACTGAGGTTTATGAGAGAGAGTGTATAAGAGGTGTCATTACCTTATACTACTAGGTGACACATGTCCATGCATGGGTTGACACATGTACATGCATGCACACATATTTATATTGACATGCAAAAATCTTAGGGATAAGATTTCAGCCATTAGTTATCTTATTGAACAAGATATTTCAACCCAACATCACTTTATTCACAAACTGATACAACTTTTCCAAGGAAAGTTGTAAACTGATAACCATCACCTTCTTGAGGTGCTTAACTCATCATGGCCTTTGACAAGAGTTGAAAAAACGATATGGGACCTTTTCTATGGCTTCTTGTCTGATAGGCATTCCCATATAAGCTCTACAACTCAATACAACTCATTTTAGGTTTTCAACTATACAACTCTTCTTGGTCTTTTCATCACCAAGAATACCATTACTCAAATATAATTCAAACATCATGTCTCATTATTTATCTCTCCTCTAGATGATTATAATAGAGAGTAGGGACACTCTAGAGGTGGTAATTTTCATATCAACCCTACATTTTGGGTAAATTGCAAATTGCACCAAAACTAGTACACAAGGCACAAACATTATTCAAACAAGCTCCAAATTGGAACTTAGGCTTTCCACAAGCCATCCCTTAGCATCATTATCTCTCTTATGATGCTAAAGCACTTCAAGAATGTTCAAAATGTGACATATTACAAAGTAACCCCTCATTTTGGGTAAATTGCAAATTACACCCAAACTATCATATAATGCACAAACAGTTTGCAAATAAGCTCAAACTTGAATATCAAACTTTCCTTAAGTCTTAATTATTTTTCAAAAGATTAAAACAAGTTTATAAATAACTTACTTAAGAAAAACTTCTAGGTTTGTGCCATAACCCAGGTCAGGGATGTTACACCAGATACCTTTCAGGACATACTTCAAATCAGATTCATCCAAAATTCTTATAAGAAACACACCTTTGCCTCTATTGAAAACCTCCAAGAACATGAAGGACTCCATAGACAGTACATATAATTCTCCAAAGTTGGGAAGCACAAAAATAAATCAACAATGTGACCCATGATACATTTACGCCATTTACTTGCATTCTCCACAACTTCTGACTTTGGGTATATAAATCTTCCATCCACTATCTAGATGTCTTTCTGAATGAGTGAAAGATCTGACTCCTCAAATCTATAGAGTTCTAACAAATGAACAAGATCTCCCGATGTAGACAATCTTGGAATGTGATCCTCATCCTCCTTCCCATTCTTCCTTCATATTATGTTAGATCTTCCAGGTAGCGGCCAGTGGCGCAAGGCCTCCATTTTTGTCGCCAAACCAATTGTACCCCTCTAAGCATTTAGCACTGGTCGAGTAACATTGTTATTACACCTCTCTCTATCTCTTTTTAAGATAACAATATATTAATTATATAAATTTATCTATAAATAATTAGAGTCTCATATTTTGAGAAAAGATCATTATTATCATGCCAAACTCTTATAAATTTCACTAGACCAAAATAGGCACACCAACAACATCTATTTTACTTTTAACCCTGATGTGGGATTTATTCATCAATTAGGGCTAATTTTGATTTGATGGAACTGCAAACTAAATAAAACAAGTTATAATCATTGGTTACTTTTATTGGATCATGATTTAAACATTAAATTAAGGTTACATTGTTGAATTATGGTTTGATTGAAGCATTCAATTATGAATTTGTAAATTAGAGTTTATTTGCATTGAAGTCCAAGATTTAAATTTAATTAGTGGAGACATTTCTATCATTAAATTATAAATTTGTAAATTAGAGTTTATTTTCATTGAAGTCCAAGATTTGAATTTAATTAGTGGAGACATTTCTATTAAGACCCTAACCTTATATTACTAAAAAAATTTAGATGTTCCAATTCTACCTACGACGTAAAATTTTGTCTTTGAATTTTCATTAAACTACCAACCTTAGGCTTTTACTTATTCTTAGATTGTGATACATAGACATGGTATAACCACTTCCATCTAACTCAAGACATTGTTTAAACTTACATACACATTAATTAAATTCATTATCGACTTAATCATTAAAGTCTAGGTCTTCTAACTGTGACCTAAATCTGTAATATGTGAATGCAATAGGTTTAGATGGCTACCCAATATTGGTCTTTTGTATTAACTCTCTTGGTGGCATCTCCAGATCTGTGTTGGCCAGACACAAATATAAAGGTGTGAGAACTCATTATGCTAATGTTCTAGATATTAGTAGCAAACATGTCCCATAAAATTTATTCTGGCTAGAAGAAGAACATATGCATAATAAGTATTTTGCTATTGACATTATCCTTTAAAATTATCAATTAGTTGGCCTATCACCATTGAGAATGATAGAGGACATGCCACTAGATATATAATGTTAACACAAAGGACCCAATTAGATAATTTCCTATCCCTAACTCATATGTTATCTATCATTAATAGAGGGATGCAAGAGCTATCATGGGATTATGAGAAAAGCCTAGTGGCCAACAATATTTTTAGTTATAAAACCATTATTGTAATACCACACTTTTTCAAACATATCAATTATTAAGAAAAAGCATAATTCTTAAGAGAGATGTCAAATTTTGATATTCATCACCTTAAAATAGAGCTCATATATAAACCATCATAGGATAAAATTTCAATTTCCCACATCTTACAATCATAACTTGAAACCCACATTTTAAACTATCACATGACTGTCATAACTTGAAAGGAAATCTAATTGGATTATTCCATTTTAGTTGGCAACCCACCATGTTTAGACTCCTAGCTTTCCTCTTGAGGTATAAGCTCTTTGACTGTGTTTATTATTCTTCTCTCCTACAGACATCTTTGTTGACTCAAAGTCTAATGACTAAACCCTTGTTTTGATGATGACTAACCATTCCAATTATTTGTGTCTAATGCTTTTACTTGAGTGATTTTAGATTAGGTAAGACACACTCCAAATGCTAAAACTTGCACATCCTATCTTGGAGAAAGACAAGTCAAAATCAATGCAAGTGCACTTTTGTGGAAAATGCCTCAAATCTATTAGAATCATGTTGTAAATCACTTGTAATGATTGTATGAATTGTAATTAATCTTAGAAAAAATCAAGAGCACTTGCATAATATATTTAAGAAATTTTGTGAAACTTTCCAAAATTCATCACATGGACTTTCTTCGGCCGAGTTTCTGTTGGTATATATGCTCAGAGAGCGAATCATGAGATGATTGTAATGGCATAACTTGTAAAAATGATTTGATTATTAATAAAGGAAACCCTCCAATTTATTTTGTTTAATTTTTTTATGAGATAATGATGTAACATTATAAATGTCTATAGAATAATATTACTGAATGACGTCTGCCTTCAAGTACATGACTTGGAAGAAATGAGATCATACAGATGTTAAGAGTACATATATATATTCTCATTATGTCCCTGATCAGTTATTATTGTGGAAGGTTGATAGACAATAATAACACATAGTATCAGAGTGTGAGTTGGTCAATGATAGAATTTCATTAGTCATGATATGGAAATATCAATCCAATCACACAAATACATGTTATAGAATAGTGTATCAGACAGACCCATCATGAGACTAACACATGGAAGCCATAATCATGGAAGTCATAGTCAACTCTCACAATGATGGTGGTGGTTGTGGTTTTTATACCTAAAATCATTGCACTCATCACATGTCGTTGTGTACACTTTGACATCATAAATACAGTCTTAAAACATGGGTTGTTACAAAGGTGATGATTGGGTGACTTTGACACATGCGGATAGACTATGAATGATAGAAATGGGATTTGTCCCTCTTACATGAGTTTGATGTTCTAGTCCTCTTGATTAGCGAAACTATGAAATGTATACCCATGCACGTGTGAGTCAATATGTGATATTGAACTTACATATATCTCAGGCAGTCTACACTTGGTTCAAGAAACAAGATTGAATGATGAAGAGGGTGATTGTTCCATGCCTCGAGTTTAATATGGACATCATTGACAAAGGAACTATACAAACACTATAACACCATAGACATATTGTAGGTTGAAGTTGTTCTCCAACTTTCCATTTACTTGGGTAGCATTGATGTGCGACTAAGCACCACTCATTTCTTGTGTTGTCATAAGTCTTTATGGACATTCCTTACCAACGTAATATGGGACCTATAGGGTCACGCACATAGGTCTCGACCTAGAAGAGGAGTTTGATCTTGAATGATAGATGAATTAATTGTTAAAACATTTAGGTAATTGATTCATGCAACAAGCATCCTGACCGCACTACCAAAAACCCATCTCATGGCATTAGATGGCCATCTGGAATGCCAAACAGCCATCTCAAGGGTTGAAATGGGGATTTGGAGTGTCAGAATAATTTGAGTTTAAATTGGCTATGGATTGAACTGACTGGCCTAGTTTGACGCACCAGATGATCATCTGGATGAGTGAGATGATCGTCTAGCATGGGCAAGATGGCCAAATTTGGCCGAAGGATGGTTGTAAATATTTCCAAGTTCATTTTGGTTGCACATTACTTGTTGTGCAAGGAAATTAATATGTGATATTAATTGGAAATGAATTTCTAATTTTGCGTATGATTGGGAAATTGTGAAATGGTCATTGTGTAGTATGAGATGAATGTATCGCATGCCAGCTGATCGTATGGTGTACCATACAGCTATTTCGGTGGTCGTAGGTTGTAAAAATTTCAGATCTTCTGGTCCCTTCCACTCTTGCATCGACTGGGAACCTGGACCCGAACCCCACCTATAAATAGAGGGGTACTGGGGGATTCCCAGAGCACAACATAGACAATTGAGAATCAGTTGTTGTGACAAACATTGTCATCTCTGGTTGTGGTAACCACGAGAGCCCAAGCAATTCCTACCCAACTGGGGAGGGATAGCAAGGGAAAGAAGAATTGAGATCATTGTTGTGGGATAGCAATTTGGTGACTAGTACGCCAACGGAAGGGAAGATTCCTTCTTATCCATTCTAGAAGGACGACATGAATTCTAGGAGGTCCATGTGGACTTCTCTAGAGGCGGGAGGCTATTGTCTGTCGCTGAGGAGGACATCATCAACCAGTAGTCTGTAATGATAAGAGTTGTTGTAAAAGATGACGTTCGAGTCTACTACTCATGGAGGAGTAGATAAACGAGTCTCAGTGCAACCATGAGTCAAAGTTTTATGACTACAATGATGAGGATTATCGTTGGAATTGCTCCAGGACCAGGTATATCATCGAAACCATCCTTTCCATATTATAGTTATTGATGGGATCTGCTGGTTGTGGGGAATATGGTAGATAAATTTCTTGTCTCTTCTACTTGCTCTGTAACCATATTTCCGTACATTGGTATTTGAGCTACTGTCAAGTTACTATATTATGAGATAATCAATACTATCAGATTTTGGTTTTGTCATTCTATTATTGCATGTGTTGCAAATAATATCTTATCAAATACAATATCACGATAATACCAAAGTAATATATATATATATATATATATATATATATATATGTGTGTGTGTGTGTATATGTATATATAGTTAGGCTAGAATATACTTGAGTGTATAGATCACACGCTACACTCAAGTATTTTTTGCATATCAAGACTATTTTTGCAAAATGTAAACCATTGATCTTCATTGTTATTCTATAATTAGGCTACACGCAAATTTTGAGCTCATTTTGATGAGTATAAGTCACGCATATGAGGGCAATAAAATTGATGCTCTAAACTAATTTGAAATGCATAATGTTTGTGGTCTTCATAACATGACCTATAAATGTCCAAATGGGATCAAGTTTTATATATGAGCTATTCACATGATGTTTACGAAGATCAATAGATTAGATTTAAAAAAATATTGCATCATGGAAAACTACATGAGTGTATTCTTCTCTGGATACACTCGAGTGTATTCTATCCTGACTCTCTCTCTCTCTCTCTCTATATATATATATATATATATATATATATATATATATGCAATTTACTCACATCACCCTAAAAACGGTTTTAATGGTGGATGTGTAGCATGGTTACAACCAATAAGCCCTATTATTTATGCATGGTTTTGTGATTAGTTGATCTTTTTATCTTGGTTTGCATACTGAGCCTCTATCTTATCTACCCAATGTAAAGTTTATTATTTCCTACCCTTTCTCCCCTCGAATGTAAATCAAGGTTTCTTTATAAACATGTAAAAGTAGGATAGTTTACTTTCCTATTATGACAAAGTAGATGACGTCCCAAAGACAAGAAAATTGACTTAAGGACAATGGAGGACTAGGAGGATGAGCCAAACTGAATGCCTGGCAGACTGCTCCACTGGAGGAGCCAACAGATGGTGGACAAAATGACCAGATGTCTAGTGAGATGACCAAACAATCATCCAGGGGGCAATCCGATCAGTTCAAGAGTTGAAGCAATCAACCCAGATTGGCAAGCACAAATCTTCATCAACAACAAGAATCTGCATGTGATGTAGACCTAGATTATGTAATTCGTTGTGTCTCCAAGGAATTACATTAGGATATCCATAACCACCGCTTTCATTTATTGCATGTTTTTGTTGTGGGATATAACATGTATATGATACATACTATATATGTGGTGATTTGATAAAGTATATGTATTACAAACACCCTCAATTAAGATTAAGTGTTAGATGCCTTCCATTAGCAACACACATTAAAACCTTGATCGACCAAGCGTATATTTGTACAAAGCATGGTGCACCATTTATCTTGGGGAAGTGTGATGGTAGATATGTAGATTTTCACAAAGCATGGTTCATATATCTCGTGTTGGCTATTGGGTCAGGTTTAACTGGTGACTTGGAGAGCCCAAGCCCAGAGGCATGCAGATGATCATGGAAAAGAGGTGCACATATCATCTATACAAGATTTGCATATGATGAAATTGGAACAATGCCCTACCTAAGTAGTCAAGTTGTCGGTAATTGACAAAAGCTGACTCATGACTAGATGAAATATGTATCTTGGCCCACTAGAATATTATACACTACAATATTCTAAATTGATATTGAGGGCATCAGTTCGAATAAAATAGTGGGAGCGATAATAATTAAAGACCTAATTAATATTGTCAAATTTTCAAATCTAAAAGGTTTTTTTGACAAAATGCAAACTTTCACTTGTAGAATAAAAGATGAACAAATCCAATTTTTTATTGGTCCCCAAGAAGCATCCAGTGCTATGTGCTTATGTCCTTGATAAACCAGTGCTAGAAATCCTTGCTCCTGATGCATCTAGGGTAGAAGTGGATGCTTATTGGAAGCATGCCAATGATGCCTTAGAGATAAAGTACCTTATGCTTATCTGCATGAACTATTAGTTGCATTAGAAATGTGAAGACATGAATGTTCTTAAGATGGTAACACATCTTAAGAAAGTAACAATTGGTTTTACAAAGCAAGGAAGGGACGATCCTGAAGGTGCTGCTTGAGTCAAAGCTGACAAAGGAAACCTCAGTAAAAGAACATGTGTTCAATATGATTGGACATGTGTATCATATTGAAGAACTGGGATTCACCTTGAATTAAGAGTTGGATATTGATATGATTCTAAAGACTACACCAGAATCATATAGCTACTTTATTTCATGTTATAATGTGAATAATACGGCTGGACAAATGTCAGACTTGCTTGCCATGTAGATTCATGTTGAAAAAAATCAAAGAAGGACAAGCCCGTGATGGTGATCAGTAAGGCTGAGTCCAAGGATCAAAGAAAGACCAAGAAGAAATCTAAGGTCAAGCCTAAATCCACATCTTCAACACTCAAGATAAGGAGAAAGAAAAGTAAAAGAGGATATCATTTTCGTTAAGATAGCCTTGTTGTATGATTTGTGGGCTTTATTGGCTATTGGGCCCAATAAAAGGAAAATAACAAAGGAAATTCAATTAGTAAATGGATAATTGAATTTTAAGAAAAGAAATATGTGGAAACCTCTAGAAGGCAAATACAAAGAGGATTTCGTGCCTCTTGGGTTCCTTGGGTACCAAGGAGTCCAAGGTTGCAAAAAGAAAGCAATAGAAAAAGAAAAGATTAATTAAGTATTTCTTTATGAAGAAAGAAATTGAGAAATAATGATATAATGTGGAAAATGAATGAAAAGAGACATAAATGAGATTTCTTGGGGAAATTTCGTATCCATGAGGTTTATAATATTAAAAGGAATGCTAATGAGGAAAATAAAAGAGAAATAAAAAGAAAACCCCAAAAAGGAATATGTAAATGAGAAATAAACAAGATAATGTGAAATAAGGCATAAAGATGCATCCAGAAGGATAATAAATATCCTTGGAAAAGGATTTCGAGATAATAAGATTTATTGGGTGCCAAGGAGCCCCAATAAAGGAAAAGGAAGAGAAAATACCTTAATTATAAAATAAAGAGGTAATGGGAATACATAATCCATTAATTATGTAATTTTTATTAAAGGAAGTGTTTTCCTAAGAAGATATATATATATATATATATATATATATATTCGTGGCCAATAGATTAAAAGGAAAATAAGGAGAGTTAAGGAGAGGAATTTCAAATTCCTAATACTTAAAGAAAAGGGATATTAATGGTTAAAGAAGAGAGAGAGAGATGATTGCTCCTCAAACAAGGAAAATAAGTTTTCTTTCAAGAATTGGACTTGAGTCCTCGAGGGGGCACGCCTTAGGGCTTCGTGCTCGCCCCTATATAAGGGTAGACTCTCCAGTCCGAGCCCAGAAGATTACCCACATGGCTTCTCCTCTTCTTCCATAGTTTCTCCCATAAACCCTAACTAAAGTAAATCTGGGTGCTTTCGGAACTGCGAGGCTGAATGAGGGAGTCGCAAGAGAGCCCTTCTGCGTCCGCAATAGCCTGGAGTGATTAGGAGGGCTTTTCTTCACCCTTGACGACCATGGCAGCAGCCGCACGGCTGCTTTGGGCAGCCATGTTGCAGGTCTGCCCAGGTCCTGTTTCCGCCACCATGAGCGCAACCGAGAGCTTGGTTGGTGCGGCGGAGGGAGGCCAAGGGAGTGGAGTAGGTTCTGTAGATCGAGGGGATCCAGAGAGGAAGGGAGAGACTCCGCAAATCGCGCCTAGGGCGACAGGGAGCGGCGTCCTGAGGAAGAAGATGAGCTTGGGGTCTGTTGGATGAAATTGCCCTTCGCGGGCTATAGAGATGGACGTTTCAAGTGAGGGCAGTTCTGTAATTTGGTTATGTTTCCAAATCAAGCGCATGCATGGGATAGGTGACGTGGCATCGTGCCATTGGCTCAAACAGGTAATTCATACAAAATTCATATCTCGAGATTCGTAACTCCGATTAGGACACGTGATATATGAATTTTGATCAGAAAAATGCAAGGAATCCAATAAAAATATAATTGGAGCCTGGTTATGCTTGCAATTCGAAAAGTAATAAAAGTTATAAACTTTAATGTATTAATGGTGAAGAAACCCTACTTTGATATGATTAATGTGATTAATAGGGTTTAATGAATCATTAGGGTTGATATTAACTTGTTAAATGTAAAAAGGAACATTGAGTTCAAAAAGGAAGAACTTTGCACATGATTAGTTTAATTTAGAATTTATATGCTTGAAATTGGAAAAATACATAAAGTTATCCTCTTTAATGATTTAACTAAGGAAAAACCCTTAGATTTGATAATAGATGGATAATTCAAGCTGATATTAACATGTTGTTAATAAAAGTGAAAATAGGATTTGAAAAAGATGATCTTTTGATATAGTTGGTTTAACTTAGGGTTCTATGTACATGAATATGCCTTAATGGGATTAGAAACCCTAATTTATGTTGATATGAATTCTAATGGTTTTAATTGTACAAATCGAAGAATAAAATGGAGATATGATGATTCGAAGATAAATTGAGTACCAAAGACCTTTAATGTGAATTATTCAGATAATTAGTGTTTCCTAGTGTATAAAGGTGGAAATAGTAATAAATAAGGTTCATATATGTGAGTTGAACTATAATGGAAAAAAATGATTTGTCAATTTGAAAGAAGCCAAAGATGATAATTAGCCTTAATGTTTTGGATATGACCTAAAAGGATAAAGATAATAGTTTTAGTGTGAAAGAAACATATTAGATTTAATTGACATTCAATTGTGCCTATGATGCAGAAAGTAGGGTTTGTGAACTAAAAGAGCATTAAAAGTGATAAATGCAAAATGAAGGCTAAAAACCTAATAAAACCCTAAGGGTGGCCTAGAAATTATAAGGTGGAATCCAAGTTGATCTTGTGGATGTTTTGAATAAAACAATGACATTTGGATGTTATGCATTATTTTCAGGATATTGTTGATTGCTTGTTAATTGTGTTGAATGTTAATGCATGGACATCAAGTTACTATGAATCAGGTATGTGGTTACGATTATGAATAACCGCTATAGTTTCCCGATGTATTCTCGGATGTTTAATCGCATTGAATGCAACTATATTGTTGGATGTTTATTTATTTCATGCCACTATAAAGTGACTATGATTATCACCATAAATGTGCATGTATAACTGGCTAGATCCGGGTCCACATCTGTTACTTTGAAAAAGCTAAAAAGGGGTAATCCTAGAGTAAGGTCTAGGTTGCCGTGAGTTAGAGACTCTTTAGCAAATCCCAAGTTAAGGAGTGGACTACTTACGAGTAGTGCCATGTGACTCAACCCTAGAAATTGGTTCACTTATAGTGGATCATAAGGGGTTTAATGGGGACAACACAGAGGATAGGTTACTCTTGGATCGCGGAGTTATATCGAAAACGTAATATTGGTTGTTAAACAAGTAATTGAATGATTACATTGTTATCATAGTTGCATGTTTACTGTTTCCCCCACATACCAGCTACGGCTGACCGACGTTTTGTTTGTCGGCGTTTTAGGTACAATGAAAAGAACAAACAATAAAGTGGCACATGTGATTCTAAATGAGAATTAAAGTGCAAAGGAGGATTAGATAGATTAGTATCGGTGTGGATAGAAGAGTAGATATCCAAGTTTTCAAAAGGTATGTAAAGAAAAATTTTATTACCATTTTCAGTATAGTCTGTTAGAATTTAATAATTGTTTATGGTTATATGTCGAACCTTTGATCCGGGATTAATGGGTGCGGCTCAACCTCTTGGTCTCCCTTAATTGGGGGTTATCGGGAGGTGAGGTCGTAACATTTGGTATCAGAGCTTGGGTTCCTCAGTTAACCATTAATAATTATTAAATTTTACAAACTCCATAGAACCCAAGGAAGTTATTAGAGGATTATCCGAAAGACGGAGGTGTCTAGAAAAGGATCACGACCGGGGGCTGGCAAGATTTTCCTCTGCACCGCTAGTCGGAATACGAGGACTCCCGGATCCGTGTGACTGCCTGGCCAAAGTCTTAGGGTATGAATCGAAATAAGAGACATTTAGGACATCTCATCTTATTCATCCCTTCTCATCACAAAAATTCTGATAAGGACCTAAAGGATTAGGGTTTTCTCTCTCCTCCTCACCCTCTTGAGGTATGGGTAAGGTTAATAAGGTTTAAGGAATCCTCCATCAAATTAATGAAAAGCATGTCAATAAGATGTCATGGACATAAGCTTAATAGATTAAATGCAAATTAAAGAATAGATACATGCTTAGGTTGTATGACATAAGTTGTCATGTCCTCAAAATAGATCTGAGAGTAGACCTTCTTGTCAGGAGGATAAGTTAGTCTTGGAGATAGAGATCTCCATTACAAGTAGAGACCTGGCACATCCTCTGAGGATGATGCTAACCCTAACCCTAAGTGAAGGTTAGAGAGAGATGAGTTGGACCAGGTGTTTGAAAGGACATGCCTTTGGCAACCCAACCCTGGGAAGGGTCGTGCATGTTAGGGTAAAGGATAACTCCTTAGATGGTGAGGTTAGTGAAGGACCTTAGAAACCCTATGGGCTTGTGCAAGTAGGGTATAACTGGCACCTGGGGCACGTTATAGTGCTGACAGTAGGATGAAACCCTGGATAAGGAATCATGATGGAGCATAAAGGGTTATGGATGATCTTGAGCAAACATAAGTTCGAACCTAGGCTTCACCCATGTAGAGCATGCCTCTGAGGTTGAACCTTCATGAAGAGAGGACCTCTAATGGTGAGGTTGGATGTAGGGTTAGCTCTAGAGAGAGTAGGAAACCCCGCAAAAAGGTTGGAAGCCTAAGACCCTGAACAATGGATGATAATGGTTGCCTCATGCTCGGTCCCTGAAAGTTGATGATACCTTGGTTGTCTTGAGAGGGACCAACCCCTGAGAGAAGATGAAGCTTCTAGCACCTACGTGCCCATGGTAGGGATGTTTACCTTCTGGGGTAGGAAGAAGAGTTCCTTAGACCTAGAAAGGTTTAGTAGCAGGTTATGAGGCCTTGTACCTTGTTGGTTGTCCTTAAGGAGGACCCAATCCTAAGTGTTGCTTGAGTTGAAGGATGACAAAGAGTGCATATCATGCCTTTTTTTCATGCTTGGTTTGTAGTTAAGAGACAGAGCATGCAGTGAACCTAGGGTTCCTAGGCCTAAGAGGGGAAGTGGTATACCTAATGCTCATGATGAGAATTAAGTTTCTATAGTTTCGAGCATGGTATGCCTCACGAATAAAGGAAAAGGGAAGCCCCTTAAGTTTAAGGTATGTTTGGTGAACCCCCTTACAGCTAGGTTGATGATAAAGGGGAAAGTTTTATCTTGATCCAACATCGAGGAAAGAAGGATAAGTATGACCTAGCATGGTTCTGTAGGTGGTCTGCTTGTGCCTTAAAAGCATACTAGGGTTAAGCATAAGGATGTAAACCCTAGACCTAAGGATGTTTGTGACCTTGAGGTCAAGAGTTGTAGTTTCCCCCCATCCTGGGAGAGGGACCCTTGTGTAGGGTGGTTACTAGTTTTGTGGGTTTAAGGTAACCTAAAGAAGTCCCATGGGATCTTGAGAAGCTAAGTGAAAAGTACATGGTATGAGAATGAACCCGTAGGCCCATAAGATATCCATCTCTAATTGCATATGAATGTGCTACCATGGAGGTAACCGATATGGGGCTTGACCAAGGTAGGCAAGTTGCCATGAAAGGATGAAAGCCAGCCCATGAATGCAGAAAGAGATATGATGAAGACTTGGGTAAGGTTCTAAGTGAATATGTACTATGAGGGAGAATCCTAAGTCTATCCTAGGGTCAGGTAGGGATTGACCGATGAAAGTAGGAGTTGCCTAATTCCCCAGTTGTACATGACCATAGGGTCGGGAGGTAACAGCTATCATTGTCTGAGGGCCATGGGTTAGGAGATGGATCACCTTCATGAACTCATGGGACCCAAAGGGCAAATGAGTAGGGCACTCTCTTGATGCATGAGGGAAGAGGGATGACCCCAAAAGAGCCGGCACCCTATAGACCTATAGGAGATGACCAAGGATGTAAACCTTAGTAGGTTCGAGACCAGTTTTCCATGGAAGTAACTTTGTTATTGAAATGATCGTAATAAAGTGACATATGAGGCACGTTTCAACTGAGATTTAAAGGTGTACTGGCAAGGTGGGATGTACCATCTCTATTCTTGGAACAGGAGGAACTCTGTATTTGGACTGCAGCCAAATGCTTATTTCCTCTTGTTATGGGGGTGAGAGATAGGACATTATGCATGTCATACACCAAGGATAAGAGATGATGTAGGTTGGAACGTTGCCACGAGAGATGGGGTAGAGAAGATAACCTATCCTGGTAAAGTGAATGATACATGGATGGCTTGCTAGCACTAAGAGGAATGAGGTAGTCACCTTATGAAGATGTTTTTATCCTGAGATAAGTGGAACTTACAAGTTATACCAAGTTGAGTTTAGTCATCGTAATGATGAAATCAGAGGGTGTTCTTATTGAAGATAGACGTAGAGTTTGAGGTAAGATGATAAGTGAAATACATGGAAGTGTATGTCTTCAATGTTACCTAATACCTAAAGATGAGAGGTGGTAATGTATGCTCTGGTTAAGACTTGTTTGACTAGAAGCTAGAAGAGGTTGTTTGGATAACCCTAAGTTTGAAAAGGATAAGTGTTTGGATAACACTCAGATGTAACAAGATACGTGGAAAGGATAAGAGGTTGTTTGGTTAGCCAGTCTAGTCCTAGATGCAATGAAGGGATGGTGGTAGAACCTCAGGTGCACTTCTTTGGAAGAGAAGGTGATGAAACCCTGACAAGAGTGGTTTAGGGTTTTGAAGGAATCGATCTTGAAAGAATCATGACATACAGGAAATCATGATACACCATGGAAAATGGCAATAGCATGTTAGATGCTTAAGATGGGGTTGCATGTGGTTTATGGCCATGCAAGCCATGAGGTAAATGACGAACCCCAGTAACCCAGTGTATCGATATAAAGGACAAAAGAATACCTGAGAGGGAATGAGAGCTCAACACTATGGATGATTGTGATAAGTCTTCCCTGGATCAAGGAAGGTCGAGATACAATGTGGGTTATGGTAGGTCACCTTACCTAGATAATATAAGAAAGAAAGAGTTCTGTCAAGGGACAGATCTAGTTGAACTACCCATGAGAGAGATGGTTCAACTACACTATAAAGCAAGTTCAAAGGTTCTTGAGTTGGAACTAAAGGTTCCCTTCCAAAAGGTGGAAGTAGGTTCATGAAGAACTCAATGTTAGTACAGTTTATCACCCCAATGATTAATATGATCCAGACTAAAGGGTATGATGAGGGCATGTGTGCTCGTTCAGGGTGATATCTAGAGACAGTTCTTGTCCTATGAAAGATGTGACAATGACCACCATAGCCAGTATCAGGTTTTATATGAAGCTCTGTAAGGGAGGTTGTGTCGGTCACCACTTTAGTAAGGTGATGTTGGTGAAAGGACCACATGATGGTTAGAAAAGTACCACATGATGGTTAGAAAAAGGGACCCCAGTGCGTGTAGATGAAGTCACTTTGATTGTGCAAGGGCTGAAAGGAGCCTAGAGACGATGAGAGTCATGAACAGATGCAAAGTAGACTGACATGCCAGTTACTGTGGGAGAAAATGTGACATGAAAATCCGACCCCTCTGAGCAGCAGCTGAGAAAGCTGAGTCCCCGATACATGGGTCCATTAGAGATGGATGGGTGGAGATGGTTAGGTTTTGACCCTACCCTCAGGATAAAGTAATGTGGGATGTTTTCCATGTGTCCAATTTAGAGCACTATGTGAGGTACCCCGACCATGTGCTAAGCAATGAACCTAGTGAGCCCCAAGGGAGGCTGAAATGGCCTGAGTCGCCTGTGTAGTTTATAGACGCCAGGATGAAAGGACTCAGACAAAAGAATATGTGATAATAAAGGTTCTTTGGAAATGCCATGGGTACGACAAAGCCACATAGGGGCCAATGATGGACATGGAAAAGTTTTATCCTGAATTGTTTGTTTTCTTGTTCGAATTTTGAGGACCAAATTCCTATAAGAGGGGAAGGATGTTACAACCCCAATTTTTTTGGGTTCAAGTGGTGAGAAATATAATTTCTCATATTAAAGATGTTTGAACAAATAATCATATATTTGGTTGAGAATAATTGGATTTCGTTAAGATAGCCTTGTTGTATGATTTGTGGGCTTTGTTGGCTATTGGGCCCAATAAAAGGAAAATAACAAAGGAAATTCTATTAGTAAATGGATAATTGAATTTTAAGAAAAGAAATATGTGGAAACCTCTAGAAGGCAAATCCAAAGAGGATTTCGTGCCTCTTGGGTTCCTTGGGTACCAAGGAGTCCAAGGTTGCAAAAAGAAAGCAATAGAAAAAGAAAAGATTAATTAAGTATTTCTTTATGAAGAAAGAAATTGGGAAATAATGATATAATGTGGAAAATGAATGAAAAGAGACATAAATGAGATTTCTTGGGGAAATTTCGTATCCATGAGGTTTATAATATTAAAAGGAATGCTAATGAGGAAAATAAAAGAGAAATAAAAAGAAAACCCCAAAAAGGAATATTTAAATGAGAAATAAACAAGATAATGTGAAATAAGGCATAAAGATGCATCTAGAAGGATAATACATATCCTTGGAAAAGGATTTCGAAATAATAAGATTTATTGGGTGCCAAGGAGCCACAATAAAGGAAAAGGAAGAGAAAATACCTTAATTATAAAATAAAGAGGTAATGGGAATACATAATCCATTAATTATGTAATTTTGATTAAAGGAAGTGTTTTCCTAAGAAGATATATATATATTCGTGGCCAATAGATTAAAAGGCAAATAAAGAGAGTTAAGGAGAGGAATTTCGAATTCCTAATACTTAAAGAAAATGGATATTAATGGTTAAAGAAGAGAGAGAGATGATTGCTCCTTAAATAAGGAAAATAAGTTTTCTTTCAAGAATCGGACTTGAGTCCTCGAGGGGGCACACCTTAGGGCTTCGTGCTCGCCCCTATATAAGGGTAGACTCTCCAGTCCGAGCCCAGAAGATTCCCCACATGGCTTCTCCTCTTCTTCCATAGTTTCTCCCATAAACCCTAACTAAAGTAAATCTGGGTGCTTTCGGAACTGTGAGGCTGAATGAGGGAGTCGCAAGAGAGCCCTGTTGTGTCCGCAACAGCCTGGAGTGATTAGGAGGGCTTTTCTTCACCCTTGACGACCATGGCAGCAGCCGCACGGCTTCTTTGGGCGGCCGTGTTGCAGGTCTGCCCAGGTCCTGTTTCCGCCACCATGAGCGCAACCGAGAGCTTGGTTGGTGTGGCAGAGGGAGGCCAAGGGAGTGGAGTAGGTTTCGTAGATCAAGGGGATCCAGAGAGGAAGGGAGAGACTCCGCAAATCGCGCCTAGGGCGACAGGGAGCGGCGTCCTGAGGAAGAAGATGAGCTTGGGGTCTGTTGGATGAAATTGCCCTTCGCGGGCTATAGAGCTGGACGTTTCAAGTGAGGGCAGTTATGTAATTTGGTTATGTTTCCAAATCAAGTGCATGCATGGGATAGGTGACGTGGCATCGTGCCATTGGCTCAAATAGGTAATTCATACAAAATTCATATCTTGAGATTCGTAACTCCGATTAGGACAAGTGATATATGAATTTTGATCAGAAAAATGTAAGGAATCCAATAAAAATATAATTGGAGCCTGGTTATGCTTGCAATGCGAAAAGTAATAAAAGTTATCAACTTTAATGTATTAATGGTAAAGAAACCCTACTTTGATATGATTAATGTGATTAATAGGGTTTAATGAATCATTAGGGTTGATATTAACTTGTTAAATGTAAAAAGGAACATTGAGTTCAAAAAGGAAGAACTTTGCACATGATTAGTTTAATTTAGAATTTATATGCTTGAAATTGAAAAAATACATAAAGTTATCCTCTTTAATGATTTAACTAAGGAAAAACCCTTAGATTTGATAATAGATGGATAATTCAAGCTGATATTAACCTATTGTTAATAAAAGTGAAAATAGGATTTGAAAAAGATGATCTTTTGATATAGTTGGTTTAACTTAGGGTTCTATGTACGTGAATATGCCTTAATGGGATTAGAAACCCTAATTTATGTTGATATGAATTCTAATGGTTTTAATTGTACAAATCGAAGAATAAAATGGAGATATGATGATTCAAAGATAAATTGAGTACCAAAGACCTTTAATGTGAATTATTCAGATAATTAGTGTTTCCTAGTGTATAAAGGTGGAAATAGTAATAAATAAGGTTCATATATGTGAGTTGAACTATAATGGAAAAAATGATTTGTCAATTTGAAAGAAGCCAAAGATGATAATTAGCCTTAATGTTTTGGATATGACCTAAAAGGATAAAGATAATAGTTTTAGTGTGAAAGAAACATATTAGATTTAATTGACATTCAATTGTGCCTATGATGCAGAAAGTAGGGTTTGTGAACTAAAAGAGCATTAAAAGTGATAAATGCAAAATGAAGGCTAAAAACCTAATAAAACCCTAAGGGTGGCCTAGAAATTATAAGGTGGAATCCAAGTTGATCTTGTGGATGTTTTGAATAAAACAATGACATTTGGATGTTATGCATTATTTTTAGGATATTGTTGATTGCTTGTTAATTGTGTTGAATGTTAATGCATGGACATCAAGTTACTATGGATCAGGTATGTGGTTACGATTATGAATAACCGCTATAGTTTCCCGATGTATTCTCGGATGTTTAATCGCATTGAATGCAACTATACTGTTGGATGTTTATTTATTTCATGCCACTATAAAGTGACTATGATTATCACCATAAATGTGCATGTATAACTGGCTAGATCCGGGTCCACCTCTGTTACTTTGAAAAAGCTAAAAAGGGGTAATCCTAGAGTAAGGTCTAGGTTGCCGTGAGTTAGAGACTCTTTAGCAAATCCCGAGTTAAGGAGTGGACTACTTACGAGTAGTGCCATGTGACTCAACCCTAGAAATTGGTTCACTTATAGTGGATCATGAGGGGTTTAATGGGGACAACACAGAGGATAGGGTACTCTTGGATCGCGGAGTTATATCTAAAACGTAATATTGGTTGTTAAACAAGTAATTGAATGATTACATTGTTATCATAGTTGCATGTTTACTGTTTCCCCCACATACCAGCTATGGCTGACCGACGTTTTGTTTGTCGGCGTTTTAGGTACAATGAAAAGAACAAACAATAAAGTGGCACATGTGATTCTAAATGAGAATTAAAGTGTAAAGTAGGATTAGATAGATTAGTATAGGTGTGGATAGAAGAGTAGAGATCCAAGTTTTCAAAAGGTATGTAAAGAAAAATTTTATTACCATTTTCAGTATAGTCTGTTAGAATTTAATAATTGTTTATGGTTATATGTCGAACCTTTGATCCGAGATTAATGGGTGCGGCTCAACCTCTTGGTCTCCCTTAATTGGGGGTTATCGGGAGGTGAGGTCGTAACAAAGATGGGGATGGTGATCGCCACTTCAAGTATATATGTTACTTAGATAAACTTGTCTACTTCATCATCATGGGTACTAGATACTAGATGTGGATCTCACATATGTTCTCATATGCAGGATCTGAAAGAAGTAGGCCTTTGGGAAAAGGTGAGCTGGAACTGTGAGTTGCTAATGGCGCAAGAGTTGCAGCCAGCTCAGTTGGAACCTATAGTATGCCTCTACCCACAAGGCTTTTAATAGATTCAAAGAACTACTATTATGTACCTGCTATAAATAGAAATATTATTTCTATATATTTTTTGGACAAGGATGCATTTGAATTCCATATTAAAAATGGTCGATGTTCTATTTCAAAAGATGGGATTTTTTATGGCAATGTCCCATTGTCTTATGGTCTTTACTTGTTAGATCTAAAGACAAATGTATATAATATTAATACCAAAAATCTAAAACTCAGCAACTCAAACAAAAAGTAACTTTGTCATTGTTGTCTAGGGCACACAAATGAGAATCACATATGTAGACTCCATAAAGATGGTTATCTGGACTCTTTTGATTTTGAATCAATGGAGACATGTCAATATTGTTTATTGGGCAAGGCCAAGACCCCTTTCACTGGTAACAATGAGAAGGGTAGTGATCTATTAGGACTCATACATAATGATGTGTGTGGACCTTTTAGAACAATCACTAGAGGTGGGTATTAGTACTTCATTACATTCACTGATGACTTTAGTAGGTATGAGTATGTCTATTTAATGAAACATAAGTTAGAATCCCTTGAAAAGTCCAAGGAGTTTATGAATGAAGTACAAAACCAAATTGGTAAAAGTATTAAGGCACTTCATTCCGATCGAGGTGGAGAATACTTAAACCAAGAGTTTGAGATTCTTCTTAGAGCCCATGGGATTGTATCCCAGTGGACTCCACCTAGAACACCTCAACATAATGGTGTATCAGAAAGAAGAAATCACACATTACTAGATATGGTGCGATCAATGATGAGTTTATCTGAGCTTCTGACTACCTTCTGAGGGTATGCTTTAGAAACCGCCACATTTACACTAAACTGAGTACCATCTAAGTCAGTTCAAAAGATACCATATGAGATATGGACTGGGAAGCGTCCCAAAATATCTTTTATGAGGATTTGGGGGTGCATAGCTTATGCCAAGAAAATGTTTCCAGAAAAGCTTGGCCCAAGATATGATAAATGTTACTTTGTTGGATATCCCAAAGAAACTGTGGGATACTACTTATATAATCCATCTGACAACAAAGTGTTTGTTTCCAGAGATATTGCATTCCTAGAAAAGGAATTTATTTCCAAAGGAATCAATGGGAGGAAAGTGGAACTCGAAAAGGTTTGAGACCAATAAGAAAATATTGAACCATTAGATGTATAAAAGGAACAAAGAGAATCACAAAGTGTTGTGGAATATCAAATTCCTCAAGTGACACAGGATCCTCGTAGATCTAATAGGAAATACCTTGATCCTGAAATATTTGGATATCTTGTAACTCAAGAAATTAGTGAATTGGTCATAGATAATGGTCCAATATCCTATCAAGATTCTATTGAAGGAACAAAGTCTGAGAAATAGCTTGAGGTCATGATATATGAGATGGAATCCATGTATACTAGCAAAGTGTGAACTTTGGTGGATCCACCTAAAGGGGTAAAACCCATAGGGTGCAAGTGGGTTTTCAAGAAGAATACATACATGAATGGAAAGGTTCAAACATATAAGGGCATATTGGTTGCAAAGGGTTTCAGATAAGTTCAAGGTGTTGACTATGATGAAACATTTTCTCTAGTGGCCATGGTTAAATCCATCAAGATCATGCTTGCTATTGCAACTTATCATGACTATGAGATTTTGTGAATGGATGTTAAAACTACATTCCTTAATGGGAATCTTGTTGAGGATGTGTATATGACACAACCTAAGGGTTTTATAGATTAAAAGTTTGCAAAAAAGTTTGTAAGTTACAAAGGTCAATCTATGGATTGAAGCAATCATCTCAAAACTAGAATCTTCATTTTGATGAGACAGTCAAATAGTTTGGTTTTATTCAAAATGAAGATGAGCCTTGTGTGTACAAGAAGGTTAGTGGGAGCATAGTGACATTCCTCATATTGTATGTAGATGACATAATATTGATGGGGAATGACATTCCTAATTTGAAAATGGTAAATACATGGCTTGGAAACACATTCTATATGAAAGACTTGGGAGAAACATCCTACATCTTGGGGATAAAGATCTATAGAGATAGATCTAGAAGGCTTCTTGGACTAAGTCAAAGCACATACATTGACAAAGTGTTGAAGTGATTCAACATGGAGAACTCAAAGAGGGGAAACCTACCAACGTTGCATGGAGTGACCATCTCTAAGAGTCAATGTCCCAATTCTTGTAAAGAAAGGGAACAAGTGAGTTTGATTCCATGTGCCTCAACAATTGGATCAATCATGTACACAATGTTATGTACCCATCCAGACGTCTCATATGCCTTAAGCATAATGAGAAAATATCAGTCAGATCCACGTGAAGCTTACTAGAAAGTTGTGAAGAACATACTAAAGTACTTGATAAGGACTAAGGATCAATTCTTGGTTTATGACGGAGAGGAAGAATTGGTGGTAAAGGGTTACACTGATGCAATCTTCTAGACTGACCAAGATGATTACAAATCACAATTAGGATTTGTGTTTTGCCTAAACTATAGAGCTATAAGCTGGAAGAGTTCCAAGCAACAGACATTTGTTGATTCTACAATAGAGTCCAAGTATATTGCTACATCGGGTGCAACAAAGGAGGTCGTATGGATCAAGAATCTCATTATAGAACTTGGGGTCATTCCAAGCATCAACGATGCAATCGATCTATATTGTGACAACAATGGAACTATTGCACAAGTTAAGGAACTCGGATCACATCATTGCTTAAACCATATAGAAAGGAGGCTCCATATCATACGAGAGATCGAATAGTAAGGAGATGTAACGATTTGCAAAGTACCAACTAAAAACAATGTTGTTGACCCCTTGACAAAGGCACCTTTCACAGTAGAAACATGACGGTCATGTCAGATCACTCGAAATACGATTCATGGGTGATTGGCTCTAAGTGCAAGTGGGAGTGTATTGGTATGTATGCCCATAGAGCCAATCATGAGATGATTTTAATGGCATAACTTGTAAAAACTATTTGAATATTAATAAAAGGCAAGCTTCCCATTTATTCTATTTCATTCAGTTATGAGATAATGATGTAACATTATAAATGTCTAGAGAATAATATTACTCAATTACCCATGTCTTCAAGTACACGACTTGGACGAAATGAGATCCTACAGATGTTAAGAGTACATATATATATATATATATATATATATATATATATATTCTAATTATGCCCCTGATCAGTTGTTATTATGGAAGGTTGATAGACAACAATAGCACATAATATCAGAGTGTGAGTTGGTTGATGATAGAATCTCATTATTAATGATATGGTAATATCAAACCAATCACACAGATACATGTTAGAGAATAGTGTATCAAACAAACCCACCGTGAGACTGACACATGGAAGACATAATCATTGAAGCTGTAGTCATCTCTCACAGTGATGGTGGTGGTTGTGGTTCCTAGACCTGAAATCATTACACTCATCACATGTTGTTGGGTATGCTTTGACATCATCAAACACAATCATGAAACATGGGTTGTTATAAAGGTGATGATTGGGTGACTTTGACACATGAGGATAGACTGTGATGTTAGAAATGGGATTTGTCCCTCCTACAAGAGTTTGGTGTTCTAGGCCTCTTGATTAGCAAGACTAAGAAATATATGTCCATGCACATGTCAGTCAATATGTGATATTGAACATACATATATCTCAAACACTCTGCTCTTGGTTCAAGATACAATATTGAATGATGAAGAAGGTGATTGCTCCATGCCTTAAGTTCAAATTGGATATTAATGACAAATTAACTATACAAACACTATAACACAATACACAGATTATAGGTTGAAGTTTTTCTCCAAATTTACATTTACTTGGGTAGAATTGATGTGTGACTAGGCACCTCTCATTGCTTGTGATGTCACAAGTTGTTATGGACATTCACTGCCAATGTAGTATGGGACCTATAGGGTCACACACATAAGTCTCAACCTAGAATAGGAGTTTGATCTTGAATGACAGATGATTAATTTCTAAAACATTTAGGTAATTGATTCAAACAACAAGCATCCTGACTACACAGCCAAATGCCTATCTCATGGCATGAGATGGCCATCTGGAGTGCCAAACGACTATCTAAAGGGTTGAGATGGGCATTTGGAGTTTCAATTTGATTCGAGTTGAAATTGGCTATGGGTTGAACTGACCAGCCCATCTCAGCTCACCAGATGACCATCTGGGTGAGTGAGACGACCCTCTCACATGGGTAAGATGGTCCAGTTTGGACAAAGGAAGGTTCTAGATATTTCCAAGTTCTTTTCAATTGCACATTACTTATTGTGCAAGGAAATTAATATGTGATATTAATTGGAAACGAATTGCCAATTTCATGTGTGATTGGGAAACTATAAAATGCCCATCTCATAGTATGAGACAACTGCCTCGCATGCCAGCCGACCATTTCTGTCACACCCCGATCTCGCATTACCCACTAATCACGAGATTAGGGCGCGACGGAGGGATTACACGCAAGACAACCCACTTTGAGATTTTAAAACATTTTAAAGACATTAAAAAGATAATCTAATTTATGCTGTAAACTAAATCTAAAAAAACTGCGGAAGCATTTTTATTAAACTGACTAGCAATATAAACAGAGTCTACAGCATATTACATTGATCAACATAAATTAAAGCATGAAAGTTATTTTACATCTTTATACACATTCTCTCTCACCCACACCATGTCCCAAAGATCGAGGGGAAAGGACTAAGAGACCTCTAACTACTAACTACGAACCTTCTATCGACTAGGCGTAAGGATAAATCGATCCTTCTGATTTCCTGCTGCTGATGATAACCTAAAAATGTTTTGAGTAGAGGTATGAGCCTACTCGCTCAGTGAATAGTATTTCACTTAGCTATCACTAAACAACTCATCAGGTTTATAAATTGAAATTAAACATAAATGCAGAACTAAGCAAGGCAGTTCTAAATACATAGCAGATATACAGATATTAATCACATTTCTAAGCATCAACAGATAATTCAGGTAAATAAACAGTTATATAAATTTACTGTGATCCTACATGATTACTTATTCATATTATTATTATGCCCTAAATATATGCAGTGTACTCTGCATATAAAGATCCGCAGCAAGTTCATGCTACGGTCCCACCGTACAAGACTTAGCGACACACCCGGGAAATGCTAAGTCTGACACCAGCCCTGTTCTGCTACAGGACCCCAGGCTCCACGGCCTCAATGCACAACCACGTGTGCTGCACAACCACGTGTGCTCCAGACTCCTCCTGACCTGAGTACACAGGCGCAGGGAGTCAACACAGGGTTACCACCAGAATTACTCAACCGGTTGGTGTTGGATAACCCTCTATTTTACTTATTATTTACCCCAGTGCCACCGAAATTACTCAATCGGTTGGTGTTGGACACTGTCTATCAACCCTCGTGCCACCAGAATTACTCAACCGGTTGATGTTGGACACGAGTTTCACCCCTAAGTTGCAGATACCTCTTAGGGGTTCTACGGTGTTAGGGCACCTAAGTCTATTAACTGATTTATCATATAACCATTTAAATAGGAATATCACATTTACTGATTTCATATCAGATCACAATACACTGTCATTTTAAAACTGTCTGAGCAATATATTTCAAATCATTGTAATTTCTGAGAAATTCTCATACCATGCATGCAGGCAGATTTAAAATTCATAAATAACCCAAACTCATGTCAATTTGGCATATACATACTGAATTCATGTAATTGAACATCTTATTGCACTGATAAGAGTAATTAACTTCTCAAATAAGAAATCATCCGTAGTATTTATCTATTATCTAGAATTTCTCGAAGAACGTGCACATGAACTCTAATCCTGGTTTGTGCATCACATAATTCAATTAAGAGTTGCTTACGTATCATAACATGAATTATTATTAATAATTAGAAATTTCTACTGATATCCTTGAGAAGCGTGTCAATTTGAGAAAATATTAATCTATTCACATTAGACATAACCTAGAGCGTGCATCTAGGGTTTCTTTGATATTTTTCACCTCGTCGTCATTTCTGTGAAATCATGCTCAATTAATTTATTAAAAATCATACAACCCGAGTTTATTCCCAAACTATCTAGTTTCGGGTCGTGTGCTACTGGTTGACATTTAGTCGAACAAGTTGAGTTTCAATAAATCATTCAATTTTACTAATTTACCTTGCGCATATTAATCAACTAACTAATGTCGAGCAGAAATTAATAATTGAAATGCGCAACCTAAAAATCAAGCGGTGTCGGCACTGCCCGGCACCCGGGTACACGATGTTACCCGCAACTAATGCCGATTCAACCAAAACATCCTGTTTTGAGTTAAAAGTGATAAATGAGTGAGATCCTACTCACCTAATTCGGGATGTCTGAATTCGTCTGGATCCTTCTAGGAACGCGTCCAGAGACCAGTTTTCGGGCACACGCAGGTGTTCTTCTACCTTGGAATAGCCTGGATGCGAACCTGTTTCACGCGCCAAAAGAGGGACAAGCCCGATAAAATACCAAATCAACGCTATATGCTACAGATTTGCGTTCTATCTTCAAAACCGAACTTTGTGCTGGTCTTACCTTGATCTTTCGTGCACCAATCGAGTTCCAATTTGGACCTGTTTCTAACAATTTCCTCTAACTTCATGAACAGGTTGAATGGAAAGATGAACCAGCTACTAGCTGTAGCTATTGGCGATGGATTCGAGCTCTAGGCTCTTGACTGATCTCAAGGCGGCGATTGGTGGTGCTTTGTTGTGCCCAACAACTCCTGATCGTGCTGGTGGTGGCGCCACACCAGTTGTGCGGCTGCTGCTGGCCGCTTCTGCTAGGGGAACCGCCCTAGCAGGTCTGGGCATGGCTAGAGCGAGGTTGAGGAAGCATGGAGGAAGCAAGGCGTCGTCGTGCTAGCTCGTAGCTATTGCTTCCTGACCGTTGGGCGCTGCTGCTAGGTCGCGGCCACACTTGTTGGTCGGGCGCTGCTAGATGCAGCAAGTCAGGCTGCAGGTGAGGTGCCACCCTGGAGCAAGATGAGGAGGAAAGACGGAGGTGGAAGGAGGGCGGAGGTGGAGTGCGGCTGGTCGGAGGTGAAGAACACCAAAAGTCGGCCCCCTTCTTCTTCTTCTTCTTCACCTATCTACTGCGATCGACCACTGGGTGGCTGCTGTACGGCGCTGCGGCTAGGGCGCCGACCTGCTGCTAATTGTGGCTGCAGATAGGCAAGGTTGGTGGAAGGTTGAAGAAGAGGAAGGAGAAGGGGAAGCTAGGTGCGGCTCGAGCGAAGCTAAGGGGCCAAGATCGCCCTTCGATTTCTCCCTTCCTGCTGGTTGATCACACCCTGCTGCTGTGCGCCGCTTCAAGCGGTCGCTTGAATGAATCAGGAAGTAGATAAGGAAGAAAATAAAAGGATTATAAAGCGGAAACTTGGAAAATTTGCAAATTCAACCCTGCAATTTAAAAAGATCATAACTTTCACCGCGTAGATCCAAATAACATAATTTCTTTTGCAACTTTTCAAGTGCAAGATCCTCTACAACCCCAAGGAAAAAAAACATGCCAATTATACTGTTTTACTGGTTCAAAATTCCAATTGCATCCAAAAATCACTTTACTCAACTTAATCATCTTAATTATGCATTGATTGATCTTATGTGCTTGATTCAACTAAATCGAGTTAATAATGCACAAACCATCACATGAGCACTTATGTTAGCTCAATTAACTTAATTATACACTAATCATGACACTTATAGATAATCTTTGAAACGGGTCATAACAATTTCGGTGGTCACAGGTTGTGAACATTTGAGATCTTCTGATCCCTTCCACTCCCGCATTGACTGGGAACCGAGACCCAAACCCCACCTATAAATAGAGGGGTACTGGGGGCTTACCAGAGCATAACATAGAAAATTGAGAATCAGTTGCTCTGACACACTTTGTCCTCTCTAGTTGTGGTAACCACAAGAGCCCAAGCAAGTCCAACCCGACTAGGGAGGGATAGCAAGGGAGAGAAAAACTGAGATCATTGTTGTGGAAGAATAGGTTGGTGTCTTGTATGCCAATAGAAGGGATGACTCCTTCTTGTCTATTCTAGAAGGACGAAATCAATTCTAAGCAGTCTGTGTGGATGTCTCTAGAGGCGGGAGGCTATTGTCTACCTATGCAAAGGACATCATCAACTAGTAGTCCATGACGAGATGGGTTGCTGTAGAAAATGACATTCGAGTCTGTTATCCATGAAGGAGCATTCAGACAAGTCCCAGTGCAACTAGGAGTTTGAGTTACACAACTACAATGATGAGGATTGTCACTAGACTTGCTCCAGGACTAGGTATATCCTCGAAACTATCCTTTTCATATTATAGTTATTGACGCGATCTGCTAGTTATGTGGAATATGGTAGATAATTTATTTCCAGTACATGTTTTGTAGCCATATTTCTGTATAATTTCATCTAGGATAAACTTGAATGACACCCTTAATGGATATTGGGAACTACCAAGGTCATCCGAGTTTTATCAAGACAAACTCAATCGACACCTTAGTATAGACAAATCAAATTTTATATGTCGACCAAGTTTCATCCCGAATGAACTCGACCGTCAACTCGAATTGTATTTGTTGCACAGTGCTACCGGTCGAGTTTCCCAAAAGTAAACTCAATCATTCACACTATACGGAATATGCAGAAAAAGTGTTTCTAACTATTGGAGTCTTGTAAAACTCAAAAATATATCCTATACAACACCCCCAAACAGCTAGAATTTGTCCTTAAGTGCTTCTACTAGCTAGGAGGCATCCTAAACTATATATAGGACCCCTTGGGCTTCATCCCATGGTTAGAAAAGCACTTTTAAGGTCCATATATTATAGTTGAGTGCCTACAAGAGGCTCCTTCCACTCTTGAGCTTAATCACTTGATACAGCTGTTAGAGTGAGTAGGAAATTTGCAAGAGAGCTAGTCCTACATGTATATCTTATGAGGCTCTCATTTCCTCCACCTACAAATATCTCTCTCTACCATGAATATGAAGGTTCTCTCTCTCATCTAGGAGAGGTGAATAAGAAGAAGGGAAGGAGTCCCTTGGTGAAAGCTTCTCCTTGGTGAAGGTGAATTCAAAGGTGGAAGATCCAAGTCAAGAGTGGGTAATTCCTCAAGGAGGATGACTTGTTGCAAGAATGGGTAAGTCCTTGGTGAAGGAGAAAAATTCATTGCAAGTGTAGATAATTCCTTGGTGAGGTATAAGACTCTTGTCCATGGATAGGTAAGTCCTTTGGTAGTTTATTGGCTCCCTTGTCCTCAAAGGAAAGGTTGGGTATCCTTGTCCTAGAAAAAGAAGGTCATATGTTGAAACTCTTATAATGGAATATAAGGAGTGAGACATGGTTGAAAAACCTAGAGGTTGACCTCCCTAAGTAATAAATGTACACTCTCCTAGTTTGGAGTTTGGAACCACTATACATAGCTTTTTATTGATATTATTCAATCTCTCTCATCCTTGCTATGTATGTTTAGTTGCACTCAAAGTTCATATTTGCCATATTAACTTAGAAATATATTGAAGGTCTAATGATTTTTATTGAAGTGATTTTATCTCTATCCAACCCCTATAGATCCCATCATCTTAGATCCAACAAGTGGTGTCATAAAAGGTCTTCTCCAAGCATACTTCCACAAGTAGGAAAACATGGGAGATTATCAAGGTGGGAGATACCTCATCAACATCCCAATCTTTGATGGGGGAAACTTCCTCTATTGGAAGAGTAGGCTACAAATCTATATCTAAGGATCGAGTCTTGAGCTATAGAGAATGGTGGACCTTCCACACAAGCTATCAGAGACAAAGAATGGAAGAATGGGATGAACCTACTTTGAAGAAAGCTACAATTAATGCTATTGCCATCAACATTCTATATGCCTCTATTTCCCCCTTTGAGTTCAACCAGATTTTTTCATGTGAAACGGTCTATGAGATATGGAGAAAGATGTGTGTCACTTATGAGGGGACAAAGAAAGTGCAGGAAAGTAAAGTCTACATGCTCAAAGGGCTTCTTGAAAACTTCAAGATGGGAAAGAATTAAAGGGTGGTAGATATGTACTCAAGGCTCAACACCATTGTAAATGGTCTTTCCATCCTAGGTGATCCTATGTATAGAGGAGATCAACTCAAGGATCCTTAGATCTCTCCCCATGAGGTGGAAATCCAAGGTGACTTTCATTGAAGAAAGCAAGAGACTTGGTGAAATTCCCATTGGAGAGCTCATAGGAAATCTACAAGCCCATGAAGCTACACTTGGCAAGCAAGAGGAAGAAGAAAGAGAATAAGAGAAAGATCTCAAGAGAAAGAAGAAGGCTGAAATTAAAGCCCGAGTTGAAGATTTTGTTAGTCAATCTTATCCATCCTCTCATGTTGAAGAAGATATCATGTACTCCAAGGGTAGATTATACAAAGGCAAGTCCTCCTCCTTCACTAGATGCTTCAAATGTGGAAAGAAGGGTCACTTCAAATAAGATTTCCCACAAGACAAAAACACCCATCATCAAAAGAGAAGACAAGAGAAGTACAATAAGAAGGCGAACTGGCACAAAATCTCTAGTGACTCCTCCAACTCAAGCTCAAGGGAAGAATCTAGTAGAGGATCTAGCTCAAGATATAGTGAAGACGGAGAATGCCATTTTGCTCTCATGTCAAGTGGAAATGAAGACTCAATTGAGGTAAATCTAAATTCATTAGGTAATTCTTTAATTGCAATTATTCATGCTACTCGTGCTTCTCTTAAGTCTACTAAGCATAAAAAGAAAAAAAACTTTCTAAGATTGTAGTTAACTTTCATGTCAAAAAGGATGATCTTGAACATGCTAACATTTGCTTGCAAGGTGATGTTAATGATATCAATCAATGGGCTTTTACTATTACTTCTCTTTTGCATGATAATCACAGTTTGAGATTTTTTGTACAAAAATTCTTAGATGATAAAAATAATTTTAATCAAATCCTAGACTATACTACCACACAAATGGGTAGAGATGGTATTGCATTTGATAGTAGCCAAAGGAACAACAAAGATAAAGGGCCGTCAATTTTCAATGAAGAATCATCTAGTTCCAAGGCTATGAGATCATGTAATCATTGCAATGAAATTGATCATTATTCTACATATTTCCCTTTTAGGAAATCACCCAGGAGTAATAAGACTTGGGATGTTAATTTAACCCCTCCAGACTAAAAAATATGATTGTGGACCATTTCATCTTTCTTCTTGTAGGTCACTTGCAAATGGTTTGACATGAGCTATTGATTTGCATATTGGTTTCTCAATCCACATAAAAGAATAAAGGTGAGGTGTGTATGGGGTGGCAATTAGTGGAAAAGAAATGGTAAGTTAGAGGTAATGATTTTCTTGCTCATATCCAATCATATCTTGTTCTTGGTGAGTTTTTATGAACTTCAGATATGGTTTTTGAGTCAACTTTGCTATATGGTGATTTTCATCACTTTCTTACTCAAAAAATGTCCTTGATGATTTCATAGTGCATTACTAACTTGCCTATACATGTTTGGATATTTTTTATATTTTTATCATGCCTCTAGATTTTTTTTTATGAAATATATGTTTTTAACAACAACTGTTGTCGGACGATTTTATCCTGAGGAAACTCAACCGACAAGCACCAGTGGGTGTTGCCAACAACTATTGTTGCCCAAGAAGTTTAACCCAAAAACTCGACCGACAACATTGTGCATAGAATATACAAATGGATTTTTGTATTAGAATTTCCCTCTCAACTAGACTTTATCAGCCAATATCCTTATTCTACAACACTCCCCTTGGTACTTTCATATGTGCATATTACCTTGCTTCAAATTTCCTATCTTGCATACAACTCTATCCTTCAAATTGTTCTAAATTCATATCTATATATCTTGCTAGTACTTATCTTGAGTTTTTATGCATGTTTTGTAGATGATCTTTTTGAATCTCTTGGTTGTGATCTACATTGCTTTCATTGTTCTTTAACTTGATACATCTATCTAGTAGTATATATTTTGGTGTGATCTTGAGTTTCTTAGTGATAATCATCTTTTGGTAATGATGCATATTTGCTAGTGACTATTATCCTTTCATGCTTCCAAAATTACATATCTCTTTGTTTGGATATATTTCTACATCTACTCATAGATGGTTATTCAACTTGTGAATCCTTTGTTATGACCTAGATCCTACTAGTAGCCCTACATTGTGATATCATCTACTAGTAGTTCATATACATGTAGTTCTAGCCTTGTTCATCAATTGGTATCTGTAACGACCCCGCCTCCCAGTAACCCCCAATTAAGGGAGACCCGAAGGTCAGAGCCATTATCCAATCAACAGGATCAAAGGTTCGACAAATAATCAATATCAATTAATAAACTTTACCAACTAAACTGAAAACTGGTATAAAATAAAACTTCATTTACCTTTTAAAAAAATTGGGATTTATAATCTTCTATCCCTGAAGACACCAATCTAACGAATCCTCCTGTGCACGTTACTTCTCATTTATTTCCATATATGTCACTTTACTGTTTGTTCTTTTCATTTGTACCTAAAACGCCGACAAACAAAACGTCGGTCAGCACTAAGCTGGTATGTGGGGGAAACAATAATTGTGCAACTATGTTAACAATGTAATCAACCAAATATCATTTAACATACAAAATTATGTTTTAAGCAATACTACTCAATCCTTTCCTATCCCCTTTCTCTGTAACGTCCCTGCAGTGGACATGGATACCACCTCTCTCATATGGTAGATCCTTACCCCCATGGCCCTACCACACATGTATCCAATACCTAGGGTATGGAGTCGCATGGTCCTACCCAAATGTAGACCAATCCCTGACTCATGATGAATTGATGGACCTACCCCATTGGTAGCCATTTACTAAGTCTTTTAATGACCTGATGGACCTACCCCATTGGTAGCCATTTTACTAGGCCAATCTATAAAGTTACATAGGGGACTAGGATCTGAGCTAGTAGGCACATCTCTTATGTGATAGTCATATTCACATTATAATTTGCATGAATTAAATGCAACCAACAGTTTAATTCAAGTCATCGATAAAACCTCAAAAATCCTCAGGAATCTAATTCGGGATATTCATAGGCGTAACCACATACATGTCAAGCTGTCTTGAGTGCAGAGATAATCCAAACAATCAAGTAACCCAGAGTAAATCAAGCAAGCACAATTCAATCCTAAAATATTCATCCAATATTTTCTATCATGGTTCATGGTATACAAAATTTATAGGCCTAATCGTGCCCTAGGGTTACTAGCCCTTTTTAGGGTTTTGACTATAATTAGGGTTTCACTTCCTTTTTACCACTTTTACTTTATTTTTATCAACATATCCATCAAACCCTAATTATCTCAGTTGGTTTCCCATTAAGATATTAAGATCAGATTCGGATCACAAAAACCCTAATTCTCGGATTATTATATCCTTTCTTCCCTTTTTCCCTCACTTAGGGTTTCTAAGGGTTTTAATCAACATATTAGATATAAAATCCTAATTCTTGTAATTCCACCATCAAAATAGGTTGTACTCAATCTTAATCATTAAACTAGTTAATAATGCTCGAATTTACACGCTTGCAAGATTAAATCTATTTTCGATCATCAATTAGGGTTAATACCCACAAATTAACACTTTTTCCATCCAAATTAGATATTTTTGCAAAACGATACTGATTTAGGTTCCCAAGATATTTTTATTGTCTTTCTCGTATTTTTCTGATCAAGATTCATGTATTAACTTTCCTCATCAGAGTTTTCTATAAAAAGATATGATTTTAACAAGATAATTCCTTTTTATTAATTTACTTGCTATTTTCTAGAAAAACCACGATCACCTGATTTGTGGTCCGCGGATCCACTAAGGATCCAACAGCCCTGGAGGTGTGTGCCTTAACTTTGCGATTAAAAGAAGTCGAAGGACAGAACTACCCTCACCTCGCCTGAACACGCTGAGGGGCAATTTGGTAAATGACCAGGCCAGCCGTCTTCTTCCTCTGTTTAGCCTGTTCGCGAGACGAGTTCCTCAGCCGAGTCAACTCAAGGGTTGACTCCGGCCATCCGCGCATCTTCGACCAATATGATCGGTCCAGGGGCTCCGCCTGCCCCTATCGGATCTTCCTGGGGGGTCAATTCCTCCTGGGCATCGACCCTTTACCGCCGACGGGCCTCCTCTACTCCGACGACAGCAGCAGCTCGATGGGGGAAGAGATCAAGGTATCTGCCAAAATTGAAGTCACTGGTGATCTCGCCTCAGGGTTCCGATCATGTGAGAACGAATCGTGGGGAGGCTGGTGCCTTTGATCACCCTCCCCTATATATAGGGTCGGGGCAGGCTGGCAAAGATTGGGTGATTCCTGGATAGGCGCCCAAACCTGGTCAAACCAGGGTTCTTCCTCTTCGGTTCCAACTCTCGAGTTCAAAGGGACTGGAAACAACTTTGCACATCCACGGGATTGCAAGAAATCCGGGATGGAAGGTCTTCCTATAACCAGCAGAGTCCCAGAGCATGTGGAACTAGGCGATGAGCGTCCATCGTTGGATGGGAATCCAAGGGACCTCATCCCTCACGTTCAAACAAAGAAAAATCTATTTCCTTTTTAAAACAGAATTAATTCCCAAGTTGGTGATAACTTGCAAAATCGATTTCTCCCAAACTATAATTCCTTTCTTTCTCAAAATTTAAGGGAAAGTACGTCTTGGCATTATCTAACTCTGTATTAAATTTGGGAAACAAATTCCAAGGGATGAGAAGGCTTCCTTCTCTCCTAAGTTATTCATTAATTTATACAAAATTAATTGTTATTTCTTTTCCCTTTGCTATTATCTTGTTATTTTGGGTCCCTTGGACCTCAAGAAATCCCAAAGGCACGGATTCCCATATTTGGGAAAATCTATTTGCCTTTATCTTCTTTCAAAAGTCAATTCTCATATTTCCCCTTTTATTAATCAATTTCTTTTCCTTTTTCCTTTTTTTAAGGATTTCTCTTTATCTCTCCTCTATATTCCCATTGGAAGTCCTTTTAGTATTAGGAATCCTTGGGATACAAAAATCCACTAAGGAATACTCAAATATACCTCTTTTCACTTATTTTCCCATTTTATCATTATTCCTAATTTCTTTCTTAATAAAGAAATACGTAATAGATCTCTTCTTTTCTTATTGCTTTATTCATGCAACTTTGGACTCCTTGGTACCCAAGGAACCCAAGAGGCACGAAATACCTCCTTGGATTTGCCTTCTAGAGGTTTCTACATTTTCTCTCTTTTCTCCACAACTCAAATATTCATTAATTAATTGAATTTCCTTGTTATTGGACCCAATAGCCAATAAAGCCCAAAAATCAAACAACAAGGCTATTTTCAACATAACTCATTTATTCAACACAAAATATATCATCATTTGTCCCAATATCTTTAAAATGAGAAATTACATTTCTCTCCTTTTGAACCCAAAATTGGGGTTGTAACATCCTTCCCCTCTTATGAGAATTTTGCCCTCAAAATTCCATCAAACAAGCAAACAAACAGGATAAGTCTTCTTATGTCCATCAGGGCTCCCATGTGGCTTCACCCTTTCCATGGTGTTTCCCAAGAACCTTCATTATCTCATTTTCTTCCATCTGAGTTCTTTCTTACCTTGGTATATCGTACCCCCATAGGTGACTCAGGACATTTCAGCCTCTCAAAAGCTGAATAGGTTCAGGGCTCAACACATGGCTTGGGTACCTCACATAGTGCTCTAGATCGGACTTATGTAACACATTAAACATCATGTTATCCGAAGGGGAAAGGCTAAACACAACCATATCCACCAATCCATCTCAAATGGGCCCATATATCGGGGACTCAGCTTTCTCGGTTGTAGCTCAGAGGGGTCAGATTTTCACATCACATATTCTCCCACAGTGAACTGCATGTCAGTCTGCTTTGCATCAGCTCATGACTCATGTCACCACTGGGCTCTCTCTCTCAGCCATTGCACGATCAAAGCGACTTCATCTGCACACACTTGTGGTTCTTTTCTGACCTTCACGAGGCCTCCTTTACCAACATCATCGTAATCAAGTGATGACCGACACAACCTCCCTATAGAACTTCTTGCATCCCGATAAAGGCTATGGTGGGTAACATCACATCTTAAGAACTGTCTCTATGTATCACCCTAAATGAGCACACATGCTCTCATCAGACCCTCTAGTCCGGATCATACTGTCCATTAGTATGGGGTGATAAACTGTACAAACACTGAGCTGTTCATGTATCTGCTTCCACCTCATGGAAGTGAACCTTTAGGTCACATCAAGAACTTTTGAATTCGCATCATGGTGTAGTTGAACCATCTCTTTTCATATGTAGTTCAACCAGATCTGTCCCTTGATAGAACTCTTCCTTTCTCATGTCATCTAGGTAAGGCGATCTACCATAACCCGTATTGTATCTTGACCTTCTTGGTCTAGGAGAAACTTACCACCTCCATAATGATGAACTTCCATTCCCTCTTGGGAACTTTATATCCATGCACTGGGTTGATGGTGTTCGTCCTTCACCTCCTGGCTTGCATGGCCACATGCTACATGCAACATTGTTTTAAGCATCCAGAGTGCTACCATCACTTACTATCTTTGTAGTACCAAGGTATAACATGACCTCCTGTATTGTTATGATTCCTCAAGTTTGATACTTGGAAACCCTAAACCACTCTCAAAAGGGTTTTATTACCTTCCTATACAAAGAAGTGTATCTGAGGTTCTATCACCATCCTTCTACTATATCAAGGACTAAACTGGCTAACTAAACATCCATTAACTTGCTCAACATATCTTGTTGCATCTGTACGTTAGCCAAAGCACATCCTCTTTCCAAACATAAGGTTAGTCGAACAACCTCAACTTCCTCTAGCCTCTAACTAAATTAGGCAGCTAGATCTCAACCAGAGCATTCATTACCACCTCTCATCCTTAAGTGTTAGGTAGCATACACCTCCATGTATTATATTTATCACCTCATCTCAAACTCTAAGTCTATCAAGAAGCTCTGAGCTCATCCTCACTGTGATCGAACTCGACTTTGGTTAACTAGAAAATTGCACATAGTTCCTGATAAAACATCCTTATAAGCTGACTACACTACCTCTCTTAGCGTTTCGAACCATCCGTGTATCATTCACTTTACCAGGGTATGTTATCATCTCTATCATCATACCTTGTAGCTACGTTCCAACTTACATCATCTTTATCCTTGGTGTAAGGCATGCGTACTGTCCTATCTCTCACTCCCATAACAAGAAGAAATAAGCATTTGGCTGCAGTCCAAATACAGCAGTTCTTCCTGTTCCAAGAGTAGAGATGGTACAACCCACCTTGCCTGTACACTTTCAAATCCAGGTTGAAACATGCATCTTATGTCTATATATCACAAACATCATGATATCAAAGTTACTTCCATGAAAAACTGGTCTCGAACCTACTGGGGTCACCACATAATCCTTGGTCATCTCCTCTAGGTCTATAGGGTGCCGACACTTTTGGGGTCATCCCTTTTCCTTTATGCATCTAGAGAGTGCCCTACTCATCTGCCTTTTGGGTCCCATGAGCTTATGAAGGTGATCAATCTCCTAACCCATGCCCCTCGGACAATGATAGTTGTTACCTCCCGACCCTATGGTCATGCGCAACTAGGGAATTAGGCAACTCCTTCTTCTATCGGTCTTATCCCTACCCGACCCTAGGATAGACTTAGGATTATATCATAGTACATGTCCAACTTAGAACCTTACCCAAGCCTTCATCATCTCTCTTTGCATTCACGACTGACTTTCATCCTTTCATAGGGATCATGGTGACCTGCCTATCTTGGTCAGGCCCCACACCGGTTACCTTCATGGTAACACATCCATATGAACTTAGAGATGGTTAACTATGGGTCTATAGGTTCAATCTCATGCCATGTACTTTTCACTTAGCTTTCTCAGGATCCTATAAAACCTCTTTAGGTTACCTCAAAACCAACCAAACTGGTATACTCCCTACCAAAGGGTCGCTCTCCCAGGATGGGAGGAAACTACACCTTTATAACAAAGGTCACAAGCATCCTTAGGGTTTACATCCACATGAGAATGCTTAAACCAACAACTACTAAGGCACATTACATCAACTTAGTTGTGAGGGTTTCATAAAACATACCCTTAACGTAAGGGATTTCCTTTACCTCTACACATGAGGAGTACCATGCTCGAACCTATAGAGACTCAAATCTCATCATGAGCATCGGATAAACTGCTTCCCCTCTTAGGCCTAGGAACCCTAGGTTCTCCTTTGGATATCCAACTGCATGCTCAAACTCTTAACCATGAATCAATCATGTCCAAGGTATGCCATGTACTTCCCTGATCCTTCTACTCGAGCAACACTTCGGAGTTGAGTCCTCTTCCAGGACAACCAATTAGGTATAAAGCCTCTCAACTAGTTACTTAAACCTCCTCAGGGTCTAAAGCACTCTCACTTATACCTTAGGTACCAGAAGCATCATCCTCTCTCCAGGGTTTGGTTCCTCTCAAGATAACCAAGACATCAACAACCTCTAGGGGTCAGGTATAAGGCAACCACTATCATCCACTTAGGTCGCATCATCCTCAACTCCCACTGTTCCTCAAGTTTCGGGGTTTTAGGCTTCCAACCTCCCTGTTGGGGTTCTGCTTCCTCTCTCTGGAGCTAATCCCACTTCCAACCATACCTACCAGAGGTCCCGTCTCCATGAAGGCTCATGCTCTCAAGCAAACCCCTATGTGGTTGAAGCTTATGCTCAACTCATGTTTGGCTCAAGATTATCCATACCCCTTTCATAAGCCATCCATCATGGTCTCTTAACCAGGGTTGGGTCACCAAAGGTACTAGATCATCTACCCTCTTATGGCATCCCAAAGGCATGACCAACCAAACACTTGGTCAATCATGACATCTAACTCATCATGTCATCTCTCTCTCTAACCTTCACTTAGGGTTAGGGTTACCATCATCCTCAAAGGATGTGCTAGGTCTCTACCTTAATGGAGATCTCTACCTTCAAGACTAACTTTCTCTACTCATCCTCCTACCAAGGAGGTCTATCCTCAGGTCTCTCCTGAGGCAATGACAACTTATGTCATATGACTTAAGCATGTATCTATTCTTTAATTTGCTCTTAATCTATTAAACTTATGTCCATGACATCTTATTTACATCCTTTTCATTAATTTGGTGAAGGATTCCTTAATCCTTATCAACCTTACCCATACCTCAAGAAGGTGAGGAAAAGAGAGGAAACCCTACTCAGGTCTTTAACAGAATTTGAGTTGAGAATGGATGAACAAGATGAGAGGGTCCTAAAGGTATCTTATTTCGAGTCATACCCTAAGACATCGGCCAGGCAGTCACACAATCCAGGAGTCCTTGTATTCCGACTAGCGGTGCAGAGGAAAATATTGCCAGCCCCCGGACATGATCCTTTTCTAGACACCTCAGTCTTTCGGACAATTCTCTAATAACTCCCTCGGTTCTATGGAATTTGTAAAATTTAATAATTATTAATGATTAGATGAGGAACCTAAGCTCTGATACCAATTGTAATGACCCCGCCTCCCGGTAACCCCCAATTAAGGGAGACCCGAAGGTCAGAGCCATTATCCAATCAACAGGATCAAAGGTTCGAAAAATAATCAATATCAATTAATAAACTTTACCAACTAAACTGAAAACTGGTATAAAATAAAACTTCATTTACCTTTTAAAAAAATTGGGATTTATAATCTTCTATCCCTGAAGACACCAATCTAACTAATCCTCTTGTGCACGTTACTTCTCATTTATTTCCACATATGTCACTTTACTGTTTGTTCTTTTCATTTGTACCTAAAACACCGACAAACAAAACGTCGGTCAGCACTAAGCTGGTATGTGGGGGAAACAATAATTGTGCAACTATGTTAACAATGTAATCAACCAAATATCATTTAACATCCAAAATTATGTTTTAAGCAATACTACTCAATCCTTTCCTATCCCCTTTCTCTGTAACGTCCCTGCAGTGGACGTGGATACCACCTCTCTCATATGGTAGATCCTTACCCCCATGGCCCTACCACACAGGTAGCCAATACCTAGGGTATGGAGTCGCATGGTCCTACCCAAAGGTAGACCAATCCCTGACTCATGATGACTTGATGGACCTACCCCATTGGTAGCCATTTACTAAGTCTGTTAATGACCTGATGGACCTACCCCATTGGTAGCCATTTTACTAGGCCAATCTATAAAGTTATAGAGGGGACAAGGATCTGAGCTAGTAGGCACATCTCTTATGTGATAGTCATATTCACATTATAATTTGCATGAATTAAATGCAACCAACAGTTTAATTCAAGTCATCGATAAAACCTCGAAAATCCTCAGGAATCTAATTTGGGATATTCATAGGCGTAACCACATACCTGTCAAGCTGTCTTGAGTGCAGACATAATCCAAACAATCAAGTAACCCAGAGTAAATCAAGCAAGCACAATTCAATCCTAAAATATTCATCCAATATTTCTATCATGGTTCATGGTATACAAAATTAATAGGCCTAATCGTGCCCTAGGGTTACTAGCCCTTTTTAGGGTTTGACTATAATTAGGGTTTCACTTCCTTTTTACCACTTTTACTTTATTTTTATCAACATATCCATCAAACCCTAATTATCTCAGTTGGTTTCCCATTAAGATATTAAGATCAGATTCGGATCACAAAAACCCTAATTCTCGGATTATTATATCCTTTCTTCCCTTTTTCACTCACTTAGGGTTTCTAAGGGTTTTAATCAACATATTAGATATAAAATCCTAATTCTTGTAATTCCACCATCAAAATAGGTTGTACTCAATCTTAATCATTAAACTAGTTAATAATGCTCGAATTTACACACTTGCAAGATTAAATCTATTTTTGATCATCAATTAGGGTTAATACCCACAAATTAACACTTTTTCCATCCAAATTAGATACTTTTGCAAAACAATACTGATTTAGGTTCCCAAGATATTTTTATTGTCTTCCTCGTATTTTTCTGATCAAGATTCATGTATTAACTTTCCTCATCAGAGTTTTCTATAAAAAGATATGATTTTAACAAGATAATTCCTTTTTATTAATTTACTTGCTATTTTCTAGAAAAACCACGATCACCCGATCTGTGGTCCGCGGATCCACTGAGGATCCAACGGCCCTGGAGGTGCGCGCCTTAACTTTGCGATTAAAAGAAGTCAAAGGACAAAACTACCCTCACCTCGCCTGAAGACACTGAGGGGAAATTTGGTAAATGACCAGGCCGACCGTCTTCTTCCTCTGTTTAGCCCGTTTGCGAGATGAGTTCCTCAGCCGAGTCAACTCAAGGGTTGACTCCAGCCATCCGCGCATCTTCGACCAATCTGATCGGTCCAGGGGCTCCGCCTGCCCCTATCGGATCTTCCTGGGGGATCAATTCCTCCTGGGCATCGACCCTTTACCGCCGACGGGCCTCCTCTACTCCGACGACAACAGCAGCTCGACGGGGGAAGAGATCAAGGTATCTGCCAAAATTGAAGTCGCTGGTGATCTCGCCTCAGGGTTCCGATCATGTGAGAATGAATCGTGGGGAGGCTGGTGCCTTTGATCACCCTCCCCTATATATAGGGTCGGGGTAGGCTGGCAAAGATTGGGTGATTCCTGGATAGGCGCCCAAACCTGGTCGAACCAGGGTTCTTCCTCTTCGGTTCCAACTCTCGAGTTCAAAGGGACTGGAAACAACATTGCACATCCACTGGATTGCAAGAAATCCGGGATGGAAGGTCTTCCTGTAACCAGCAGAGTCCCAGAGCATGTGGAACTAGGCGATGAGCGTCCATCGTTGGATGGGAATCCAAGGGACCTCATCCCTCACGTTCAAACAAAGAAAAATCTATTTCCTTTTTAAAACAGAATTAATTCCCAAGTTGGTGATAACTTGCAAAATTGATTTCTCACAAACTATAATTCCTTTCTTTCTCAAATTTTAAGGGAAAGTACGTCTTGGCATTATCTAACTCTGTATTAAATTTGGGAAACAAATTCCAAGGGATGAGAAGGCTTCCTTCTCTCCTAAGTTATTCATTAATTTATACAAAATTAATTGTTATTTCTTTTCCCTTTGCTATTATCTTGTTATTTTGGGTCCCTTGGACCTCAAGAAATCCCAAAGGAACGGATTCCCATATTTGGGAAAATCTATTTGCGTTTATCTTCTTTCAAAAGTCAATTCTCATATTTCCCCTTTTATTAATCAATTTCTTTTCCTTTTTTCTTTTTTTAAGGATTTCTCTTTATCTCTCCTCTATATTCCCATTGGAAGTCCTTTTAGTATTAGTAATCCTTGGGATACAAAAATCCACTAAGGAATACTCAAATATACCTCTTTTCACTTATTTTCCCATTTTATCATTATTCCTAATTTCTTTCTTAATAAAGAAATACTTAATAGATCTCTTCTTTTCTTATTGCTTTATTCATGCAACTTTGGACTCCTTGGTACCCAAGGAACCCAAGAGGCACGAAATCCCTCTTTGGATTTGCCTTTTAGAGGTTTCTACCTTTTCTCTCTTTTCTCCACAACTCAAATATTCATTAATTAATTGAATTTCCTTGTTATTGGGCCCAATAGCCAATAAAGCCCACAAATCAAACAACAAGGCTATTTTCAACATAACTCATTTATTCAACACAAAATATATCATCATTTGTCCCAATATATTTAAAATGAGAAATTACATTTCTCTCCTTTTGAACCCAAAATTGGGGTTGTAACAGTATCCAATTATATGATATGCTTGTTTCTTATTTAATACAAACTCAAGCTTGTTCCTTGACTTGCATATATACTATATTGAGTTGCTTGCATAGCCTTGTGATATGTAACAATTAGATCTACATATATGCAGAAATTAGAGTATGTAAAGAATTTATGTAGTTTTAAATTTTCTGCTCTAGTTTCAGATTTTGGTGCAAGACTAGTGTTTTTATGCAGAAACGACCTTCTGAGTAGACTCATGGCTTAATCATGAGACCTGATGTTTTTTGGATGAATTGAGTCATCTTGAGAGTAAAAATTGTGGTTTATCAGTTTTCTTCAGCACATTATGTTATAATTTCAAGGACTCTTTGTTATTTTTCCTTGATTATCTGCTATAACTACATCTAGGGTTGTTCTTATGCATGTCTTAATTTGCTTTATATGCATTTCTTGGACAAGCCCCTAATTTTTGATCTTCTACTCCATTTTCTAACAAGTTGTGCTTTAGCTCTTCAAACCCCATAATTCTTTTAAATGACAAAGGGGGAGAAGACATGTCTTATGTAAAGGGGAGAACACATATATGTAGATGGCATATATGAGTAGAAGACATAGTTTGTATAAATAATATGAAAGTTAACCATGTAAGAGAATTAGCACCAATTGAGAGGAGTCAACATCAATTGATGGGGAGTATGAGAACTCCATTAGCATGAATTGAGGGGGATCATATGAACTCAATTCATTGAAACCCCTAGGTTTCTCCAAAGGTACGATTTTATTTAAATTCTTTTGGATACATTTATGGAATGATTTCTCATCTTAAAAAAGGGGGAGAATGTTGACTCAAAGTCTAATTGACTAAACCCTTATTTTGATGATGACTAATCATTCCACTTATTTGTGTCCAATGCTTCTACTTGAGTGATTTTAGATTAGGTAAGACACACTCCAAATGCCTAAAATTGAACATCTAATATTAAAGAAAGACAAGTCAAAATCAATGCAAGTGCACATTTGTAGAAAAGGCCTCAAATCTAGTAGATTCACATTGTAAATCACTTGTAATGATTTTATGAATTTTAATTAAGCTTAGAAAAAATCAAGAGTACTTAAATTTAATATTTAAGCAATTTTCAAAATTCATCACATGGACTTTTGTCAAATGATTTTCATCTAGGATAAACTTGATCGACACCCTTGATGGATCTTGGGGACTGCCAGGTTCGACCGAGTTTCCCCAAGACAAACTCAACTGACACCTCCACGCATGCAAATCAAATTTAAGCCTTCAAATGAGTTTCATCCAGGATAAACTGGATCGACAACTCAAATTTGATTTGTCTCATAGTGCTATCAGTTGATTTTTCCCAAAAGTAAACTTACTGACTGCACTGTACAAAATGTGAAAAAAAAGTATTTCTAATTGTTGGATTGTTGCAAAACTCAAAAATATGTCCTTTGCAACACCCCAAATGGCTTGAATTCATCATTAAGTGCTTCTACTGGCTAGGAGTCATCCTCAACTATAAATAGGACCCATTGGGCTTCATCCCATGGTTATCCAAGCACTATGAAAGTCCCCATATTATAGTTGAGTGCCTCCATTAGCCTCCTTCCACTCTTAAGCTTAATCACTTGCTACATCCATTAGAATGAGTAGGAGATTTGTAAGAGGTCTAGTCCTACATGTATATCTTGTGAGGCTCTCACTTCCTCCACCTCAAAATTTCTCTTTCTACCATGAAGTTGAAGGTTCTCTCTCTTAGCTAATAGAGTTGAAGAATAAGAAGGGAGAGAGTCCCTTGGTGAAAGCTTATCCTTAGCAAAGGTGAAGTCAAAGGCGGAAGATTCAAGTCAAGAGTGGGTAATTCCTCAAGGCAGAAGACTTGTTGCAAGAGTGTGTAAGTCCTTGGTGAAGGCGGAAGACTCGTTGCAATAGTAGGTAAGTCCTCGGTGAGGTAGAAGCCTCTTGGTCATGGTTAGGTAAGTCCTTTGGTAGGTTATTGGCTCCCTTGTCCTCAAAGGGAAGGTTGGGCATCCTTGTCCCAGAAAAGGGAGGTCATATGTTATAACTATTTTGATGGAATATAAGGAGTTAGACATGGTTTAAAAGCCTAGAGGTTGACCTCTCTAGGTAGTGGATGTACACTCTCCTAGTTTGGATTTTGGAACCGCTATACATAGCTTGTTCTTGATCTTATTCCATCTCTATCATCCTTGCTATATATGTTTAGTTGCACTCAAAGTTCATATTTTCCATATTAGCTTAGAAATATCTTGAATGTCTAATGAATTTTGTTTAAGTAATTTTAGCTCTAGTCACCCCCCTCTAGAGCCCATCACCTTAGATCCAACAAACTGGTCCCCAACCATGCAAATAAAAATGGAAAACATGTTAGTGTAAGTGGAATTGAGTAACATTATATGAACACAAATGTAAACTATACTCTGGATAAAATGATATAAACATGATAAGCATTGGATTCTTGCATGCCATTTAACTTCACCTTTAATTATCTTAATTCTTAACATTATTTTCTCAGGTTGAATTCTAGTCCTTAATTTTTAATTGCTCCCAGAATTTCATTGCTCACACAAATTTATACCAAAAAGACAATTTAATCTTGGAAGGAACAATCATAATTCAACCATCTTATACTTAATATTAAATTTGAGCATAATAACATAAAGCATTACTTTGAAATAGAAATCATGTGCATGGTATGATGATATAAATATATGAGACATATATAGTGAAGTCCGTAAATTTTATACAAAATCAATTTCCTTGAGAGTAGTTATAAAATATGAAGTCAATGGCATCATAAAAACCTTTTATATCCATATAAAATCCCTTGTTACCCATACTTGTTGACTTAGAGTGAATGATCCACTTACCTATTGGATAAGATGTCCTCTTAGATCTCTCGAGGTTTTTAGAAACCCTAATGCCCTAGAATCAACATAGTTCCAATTAATATTTGTCTTCATTACAATCTAAACCCCGATTTAGGCTCTCAGGGAAAATATGGCATGATATTAACTACTTTGGATTTGAAACCCTGAAAGGAACCTTCTTTATTAAAAAATCTTTCCAACGACTTTTTTTATGAGTACTTAATTTATTGTGATTTATTGAAGTTTTAACAAATAAAAAAAATCAATAACAAAGTGATGACTTAGATTATCCAAAAGCAGGTGCTTTTGCCAAGCTGGTTCAATAGGAACCAGACACATGGACATGGCCTCCCATAACACATGATCAAATAATAAGGAACGAGTGGGGAAAAATTGTGCACTTTACCCATGGTACCATTATAGAAATTCATTAAGAGGAAGTGCATTTATGTCGAAAACATTGCACGAAGTAGAGTCTAATGGCAAGGATCACTGGTGGAAGAAGCAGTCAGGAGAGCAAGTACCTCCAACCAAAATTGCATGTAAATTTTATCGAACATGAAAACAAAAGACACAAAGAGATACCTCAATTTCCTCTAGTCTAACGATCCCAAGGAAGGCCATTAGATGACATCATAATAGGAAAAACAAGATCCCACCATGGATAGAAAGTAGGTGGAACCTAGAAACTGGGTATTTTGGGTGTCACTTAGAATCAAGACAGATACCAAACTGGCACGACCCAGAGAAACCAAAGGTAGTGCTTCTATGGAAAAAATGTGTGAAAACATTGACACTGCTCACAGATTCAGAACAAGGATTAAGAAGGGGAAAATGGATTTACCGGTCGAGGCTCCAATTGGGCTTGCAGAGGGCATTGTATTGGTTGACTGAAGTTCTTTCTGACTATTCAAGTGATATTGAGGGTAGGAGATGCATGGAGCTAGTTTATATTGTAAGTGAAGGGTAGACATAGTTTAATCATTGGGTGTGGGGAAATTGAGAGGGATTTCATACTTGTAGAGGGTTTCTCCATCCCAGAAGATCATTTTGTGGTGGTTACTTATATAGGTATATGCCTAAACATTGCTTGGAAAATCTCATGGATAAAGAATTAGAGGAGGTGAGGGAGTATGTGGAGATAATGGATCTAGAGATGTTAGATCCCTAACAAATTGGGGGTCTCTAAATTCATGTGGCTACATAAAAGGTGGGGGGTGAATACGCTTTGTTTGGGACTTATCAGAGAGGGAGATTTGGGCCACTATTGCATCTATTGAGGAGTCCTCGTGGGTGAGAGAGATGTCTTAGGGGTCGCGGTCAGCTTAATGAGTAAGAGTTTGACCCGAGTAAGGATCCTACAAAATGGGTGACACATAAAATTCCATGGACTGTATGGAAACTGGGGTATATTGATTAAATATCAATCAAATAATGCATTGATCTTGTATATTTCTTTCCTATATTATTTAGTACATCTATGTTTAACCAAACATGTTGCAATATGATGGACCTAATATGATTATGAGAAATATGAAAATATAGTTACTTTCCATTTTTGACAATCACACTTATTTCATTTTTAAGATAAGTATATATTAATTATCTAGGTTTATCTAGAAATAATTAGAGGTTCAATTTTAATAAAAGATAATTATCATCATCCCAAAATACTATAAATATTATTGGACCTAATGTACACCAAAATGTAAATTTCACTTTTAGCTCATATGGTGGGATTTATTCATCATTTATGTCTATGTTTGATGTGATGGATTTGCAAACTAACTAAAATAAGTTATAATCATTTATTACTTTAATGGATCATACTTTAAACATTAAATTAGGGTCTCATCATCACATTAGGGTTTGGATGAAGCATCCAATCATGAATTTGTGAATTTGGGTTTTTAGTTAGGGTTTACTTACATGAGGTCCAATATTTGAATTTGATTAGTGGAGAAATTTCTATTAAGACCATAACCTTATTTTACTCAAAATTTGGTATGTTACAATTCTACCCACCTTACAAAAATTTTTTCCTCAAAATTTCATTACATTACCCATCTCAGAGTTTTACTTATTCCTATATTGTGATACACACATTGTATAACCACTTCCATCTAACTCAAGATAGGGTTTGAACTTGGATATACCTTCATTAGCTTCATCATCAACTTAATCCTAAAAGTCTAGGGCTTCTAACGATGACCTAGATCTCTAATATCTAAATTCATTAGGTTTAGATGGCTACCCAATCTCAATTATTTGTATTAACTCCCATGGTGGCACCTCTAAATCTATGTCATCCAGACACAAATATAAAGGTGTGTGAACTCAGTAAGCTAATCTTGAAGATCTTAGTAGAATACATGTCCCCCGAGGCCAAGGACGGGATCGAGCTGTCATTCCAGTTTCTAATTTCCAAAAGTCGTATCTTTTGTCGCTTACTTCGAAACAAACTATTGCTATTGACAAGAGTCACCATACCACATGTGCTATCTAGAAGAAGAACAAATGCATGATAAGTCTTTTCACTCTTGAAATGTCCTCTAAAATTCTCTATTAGTTGGCAATTATTAATGGAAATAAGAGAGGACATGCTACTAGCTATGCGAAGTTAACACAAATGATCTGAATTAGATAAGTTCCTATCCCTAACTCATACATTATCTATCATCAAGGGAGGGATGAAAGAGATATCATTGGAATCATGAGGAAAACCTAGTGGCCAACTATATTTTTAGCTTTGATACCATTATTGTAACACCCCATTTTTTTAAACATATCAATTACTGAGTGGAAGCATAATTCTTAAGGGGGATGCCACATTATGATATTCATTGCATAAAAATAGAGTTCATATAAACCATCATATGGTTAAATTTCAATGTCTCACATCTTACGATCAAAAACTAAAACCCACATTTTAAACTATTTCATGATTGTCATAACTTGAATGAAAATCTAACTGGAGCATTGCATTATAGTTGGCACCCCAACATGTTAAGACTCCTAGCTTTATTCTTGAGGTATAAGATCCTTGACTATGCTTTCTTATCCTTCTCTCCTATGGACATTGCATCGCCAACCATGCAAAGAAAAGTGGGAAACTCATTAAAGTAAGTGGTATTGAGTAACATTATATGAATTAAATATAAAGTATACTCTTGAGAAAATAATATAAACATGATAAACATTAGATTCGTGTCATGTCATTTAACTTCATTTTTAGTTATCTTAATTATTGACATTATTGTCTCAGGTTGAATTTGTTGTCCTTCATCTCTAGTTGCTCCCATGAGCTCATTACTCACATAGAGCTTATGCACTCAAGTTCTAATTGCTCACATAGAGTTTATGCCCAAAAAGCAAGTTAATCTTGGAAGGAACAATCATAATGTATCTATCATATACTTAACATTGATCATGAGCACAATAACTTAAAGCATTACTCTGACTCAGTAAGCATGTGTATGTTATGATAATAGCAATATATGAGAGATATATAATGAAGTTCATAAATTTGATTTGTGAGCAATTTTCTTGAGAGAATTTATGAAACATGAACTATGTGGCATCATATTAACTTTTTATAACCATAAAAAAGCCCTTGTTACACATACTTGTTAACTCAGAGTGCATGATCCACTTACTGATTGGGTAATATGCCCTCTTAGATCTTCTAAGGTTTGTAGAAACCATAATTACCTAAAATGAACATAGTTTTACATTAATCTTTTTCTTATTATCATATAAACCCTAGTCTCTTTGGAAAAATTGGGCTTTATTTTGACAATGTAGGGTTTAAAACCTATAAAAACATATTTGTTATTCAGAAAACTTTGCAAATGTTGTTTTTTTGGGTTTTTTTATGAGTGTTTATTGTGATATATTGAAGTTCTGACCAATATGAAAAATCAATAACATATCGATGAGTCAGATTATCCAAAAGTGGGGCCCTTTTCCAAGCTGTTCCAATAGGAGCTTGACACATTCATAGGGCCTCCTAGAACAAGTGATCAATTATTAAGGAACAAGGGGAAAATTGTACACTTCTACCCATGCTACCGTTACAGAAATTTATCAAGACAAAAGGCATTATGTGTCCAAAACTCTACACGGAGCAGAATCCAAAGGCAAGAATCTTTGGAGGAAGTAGCAGTCTGTCGAGCGATAAGCCTTAAATAAAATCTACCTATAAATCATATCAAACATGAAATGAAAGACACATAAAGGTACATGTAGTTCCTATGGTCTGATCGAGCGTAAGGAAGGTCATTGGAAGACACTAAAATAGGGAAGAAAACAAGACCCTACCATGGTCAGAAAGTAGGTGAAACTCAGAAAGTGGCTATTTGAGTGTTAGTTAGATATCAAGACATAGATATTGAACCTCCATGACCCAGAGAAATAAGAGATAGCCCTTGTTTGGGACTTATCCGAGAGGTATATGTTGAATACTTAACTGACTAGAAGTCCTTAAATTCACTTGGCTGTATAGAAGGGGGGTGAATCGTCTTTGTCTGAGACTAATTAGAAAGAGTTATGAGAGCTCGAGAGAGGTTTGGCCAGTATTGTGTCTGGAGAGGAGTCCACCTAAGTGAGGGAAATGACTCATGGGTAGTGATTAGCTTCAAGACTAGAAGTCCAACCTGAGTAAGGATTTCAAAGTGAGTGTGATGCATAAAATTGTGTGGACCATATGGAAACCATGGTATATTGATTAAATAGCAATCAAGGAATGTTCTAATCTTATGTCTTTCTTTCCTATATAATTAAGGACATCTAGAGTTAACCAAACATGTTGCAATTTGGTGGGATATCCAATATTGTTATGAGCCATCCAAAAATACATTTAGTTCTATTTTTGATAATCACACTCATCACTATTTCCCTTTTCAGGTTAACATATATTAATTATCTAGACTTGTCTAGATATAATTAGAGGTCATATTTTGAGAAAAGCTAATTATCACCATGCAAATTCTTGTAAATTTTATTGGGCTGAAATATGCACACTTTAAAGGTCAATTTGACTTTTAACCCTAATGTGGGACTTATTCATCAAATAGGGCTAAGTTAATGCCATTGAAAGTAACTAACCCAACAAGTGCTACATTATATGTTAGTTTAGTAAAGATAACAAATTAGCTAACATGTCATATAGATGTAGAGGCACAGAGAAAATAACAAATATCTATAATGAACAACCAATAATGTAGGACAACGTAGCTATAAGGGCACATAGTCATCCAAAGAATTATAAATCAATGATGTGATTATTTCCACGTAGTTAGTAAATGATATATACATGATTCAATGGCTACACATGACTTTATAATCTTGTATATTATGTTGTCCCGTAGCATCAAATGATATCTTTTAGTTTAACAAAATTGACCACCAAAAAAACTTTAAAATGACTTTTTCTATTTTAACAAAATGATACACAATTTTGAACTAGGATGGTTGAGGCACATTGTAAGGAGTGGGACCCGAGAGGGGAGGCACTCACTTACTCAATATGAAATAATAGAAAACTATTGAATGCCAAATTTGAGAATAATTTTTCACAAAGGACGATTGTAACGACCCCGTCTCCCGGTAACCCCCACTTAAGGGAGACCAAGAGATCAGAGCCGTTAGCCCAATAAACCGGATTAAAGGTTCGACAAATAATAAATAACAATTATGAAATTCTACTAACTAAACTGTAATCTGGTTTTAAAAAAAAACTTTGCTTACCTTTTTAAAACTTTGGAAATCTACCTATCCAAGCTTGAGTCTACTCTATCTAATCCTCCTTGCACTTTATTTCTTATTCTCACAATGTGTCACTTTACTATTTTCTCATTTCAGGGTTGTATCTAAAACGCCGACAAACAAAACATCGATCAGCCAAAGATGGTATGTGGGGGAAACAATAATTGTGCAACTATGTTAACAATATAGTCATCTGAATATCATTTAACATCCAAGATTACATTTTAAGCAATACTACTCAATCCTTACCTATCCCCTATCTCTGTGTTGTCCCTGCAGTGGACATGGATACTACCTCTCTCATATGGTAGATCCTTACCCCCATGGCCCTACCACACAGGTGGCCAATACCTAGGGTTATGGAGTCACATGGCCCTACCCAAAGGTAGCCCAATCTCTGACTCATGATGACTTGATGGTCCTACCCCATTGGTAGCCATGTACTAAGTCGTTCAAAGACATGATGGACCTACCCCATCGGTAGCCATATACTAGGTCAATCTATCAAGCTACAGAAGGGGACTAGGATCTGAGCTAGTAGGCACATATCTTAGGTGATAGTCATATCCACATTATAATTTGCAAGAATTTAATGCAACCAACAATTTAATTCAAGTCATCGATAAACCTCAAAAATCCTCAGGAAACTAATTTGGGATATTTATAGGTGTAACCACATACCTATTAAGCAGACTTGAATGCAGAAATAACTCAACCAATCAAGAAATCAAGCTAGTACACACAGGTTGATCCTAAAAAGACATCCAATTCTTCTATCATTAATCATGTCATCATGATCTATTAATCCTAGTTATTTCCTAGGGTTATTTGTCCTTTTTAGGGTTTTGAGCATAATTAGGGTTCCACCTCATTTTTATTACTTTAAACCCTAATTTTACCAAATCACTTGCAAACCCTAGTTATTTCATCTTTCTTTCACAAAAGGTTACCTTTTACAAACACATAACCTTAATTCCAGATTAATGCACAATTAACCATCAATTAAGTCCATTATGCCTTTTTTTACATTAAAGTTACCATTTTTATCCTTTTTAATCTATGACAAAGATCATTATATGCATTTATCATCAATTCAAAGTTCATTATAGTATAATCACATATGAACTCGATTTGCCATAATTCTACCTTTTATTCATGAGAAAACCCTAATTACTACATTTAGGGCATTTATCCAAAATTAAGGACTTTTGTTTTCAAATAACTTAGAACCATCATTTAACGTCGTATTTTCACATCTTTCAAATTATATATGATCTTATTCTCTTTTACACTAAATTATGGTTTCTAAATGCTTAATCATTCTCATATGGGGTAAAAACCCTAAATCATGCAATTTCACATCTAGATTAGGTTTGAATCTAACATTATCATTCAACAGGTTATTAATACTTAAATTAACCCATTAAGCATACTAGATTCAACCTTTAATCACAAATAGGGTTTTTATCCTAACTTTAATGCACTTTTCATCAACTTATTATACTTTTGCAATTAGGAACGGAATCTATATTTAATATCAATTTTATTAGATTCCTCTCATTGTCCTGCTAAAAATACATATATTATTCGTATTTATCCGAGCTACGATTTATGAGATATGAATTTTACAAAGTTACTTACTTTGGGCCAATCAGGTTGCGCCACGTCACTGCATCCATGCAATGTTGCCAAATAGGAAATATTTTGAAAAGACGTGATTGCCCTCCACTTAACCAGTGCGTTCTTCATAATAGGGAGGGGTGAAATGGTCCAAAGCGACCTCTACCTCCTTCAACCTCGCGCAGAAACAGTTGTGTCGCCCTAGCCATGATCTACAGCCTTGCACAGGCCGTTCCTCCCTCCCTGGGCCACGATCCACACAAGCAAAGGCTTCCCTGCCTCCGCCATGCCCTAGTGCACCTGGTGTGCCTCCAATTTGTGGCCACCGCGGTCATCTCCGGCGCCCCCAACATGCGTTGTTTGGCTGGCCGTGCAACCTGCTGCAGGTAGCTTGTGTGAGGTTGGTTGCTAGGGAATGCTGGCCAGTCCTCCTCCGATCGACGAGGAACCAACATGCTTTCACCCTAACGATGTCGCGGTCCTTCATAGCTCCGGGGTGCATTATCCCCCATAGTTAGGGTTGAAAGAAGGAAACAAAGGAGAAGAGGGAGAGAGGTACCCAGGGTTCTTTTGAACTTAGCTCTAGGGCTTACCCCTGATATAGGGGGGTGTAGCACCACCCTGGGGTTCTTACCCACGAAGCAACAAATCCCTCTTCCAATAGGAATTCAATTCCTTCATGAATAAGAAAACTTCTCCCTCTTCTTTATTCTTTTTAATATTCTTTATTACTTGGATATATAGGAATATGAAAATCCTTTCTCGTATTCTCATTATTCTTGCCTTTTAATCCATTAACCACGAAATTATATTTCCTTTTTGTAGAAAATATTTCTTTTTAATAATACCTCATAATCATTCATTATGCATCATATTATCTTCTTATTTGACTTTATGGGTATTTTCTCTTTCTTCTTTCTTCATTGGGACTCCTTGGATCCCAAGAAACTCTATTATTTAGATATCCTTTTATTGGATACTCATTATCCTTCTAGATGCATCTAAATGCATTATTTCTCATTATCATGTTTCTTTCTTATTAAAATATTTCCTTTTGAGGATTTCTCATTATTTCTCTTTTATTTTCCTTATCGGTATTCCTTTTATCATTAGGAATCCTTGGGATACGAAATTCCACCAAGGATAACCCAATTATACCTCTTTCCACTTATTTCCAATATTTTATCATTGTTTTCAATTTCTTTCTTAATAAAGAAATACTTAATTGATCTTTTCTTTTCTTATTGCACTCTCTATCCAACTTTGGACTCCTTGGAACCCAAAGAACCCAAGAGGCACGAAATCCCTCTTTGGATTTGCCTTCTAGAGGTTTCTACATTTTTCTTTTCTCAAATATTCAATTATTCATTTACTAATTGAATTTTTCTTGTTATTTGGACCCAATATCCAATAAAGCCCTCAACACAATCATCAAGGCTATTGTAAACAAAACTCATTATATCATTATTTGTTCCAAATATATATACTATGAGAAATTACATTTCTCAGCAGAGGAACCCAAAGTTTGGGGTTATAACAACGATATACAACAATTCAAGTATGTAATGTATACCAAAAGTGTAGAAGTGGAAGATAAAATCTAACTATTACATTATTCATATCTAACATTACTATACATGGTGCACATTAAAGAAAAATATAGGAACTAATATGCAGAGGGTAGATCAACTACTTCAAGCTATCTCCCAAGAAATATCAACTAACACTTGGATAGTCCTGGCCAACTCTGATCAACTCCTCCTTGCTCTCTACCTAAGGGGTTGGAATCATACTGCACAAGAGAAGGAAAAGTGGATGTTGTCAACAGAAAAGCCGTTATGTGCATATAAATAGTGATTGATCAATTATATGGAAAAAGGGACATCAAATATAAACAAGGCCTCCCAGAGAAAGAGGGAAAGAGACCATCCAAGTGGATAATACATTCCAATATGATGAAAACAAGAAGATATTCTTTCCATGAATTAAAATAAAGTATGCCTCAAAAGAATAAGTAGATAAATTAGGGCACATGATCCATCAACAGAAGAATAATTAGGTGAGATAAGCGTAGTACTATCGAAATATAAGAAAACTATTTCTTCTAGAGAGCATAACACTAACCTGATAGATCAGAGAACATAATCAAAATTCCAAACATATAAATGTCGACACAAAACTTGGCTATGGGGCTCATAACCTCCATCCAAAAATAACGCAAAAGGGCACATAACCCAAAAACCAAAGCATATTATAAAACCAAAGTACTACTAGATCAACAAGCATGCAATGTGGAGGCAACTAAAGTTTAGTCATGTAAACAAGATTGTCCAACTGAAAGTGGAACATCAGATCATTATAACCCATCCTGAGTAAATTGGGGTTTTAGTGCACAAATAGCACAATATAGAGTAATTCCACCAATTAGGGTTCACCTAGAGATAGCATGAAGAAGAGTACATAATTTTAGACTCCAAAGTTATGTTAGCAGAGAAGAGTCAAAATATAATGATTTCAATATCAGAGCCTTAATAGAATTTATATAGATCTTAAATAAGAGATTTCACATATATCCTTCAAATTAGGTCAAAAGAGAGACAATGTAGAACTATTGCTCAATATAGACTCAAGGGATGCAACATACCTCAATGATGTGTGTGACAGGACAGGTCCAAACCCTAGATGCATATTATGAAATTTCACCTAATAAAGCATTAGTTACATAAGTCATTAACTAAGGTACATATTATACATCCTAAAATATCGACTTCTTATTACATCAGGTTTATGTTGTAAACCTATTCATCAGATAGGGCCTTTTTTTAATTCTAAAGCACATTTTTACTTAATATTTTGGCAACCCTAGAATTAGTTATGAGTTTTACAAGATAAAACAATTTACTTCAAATTAAATAAAAAATTGAGATAGAGGATGAAAAATCCCATGCATCACACATCTTCACCTTGATGTTTGACATGGCAAGTTTTGTGTAGAAATAGTCACCTAAATAAAACTTGTGTTAGGATATCTTGTTAGAAGCAAAGGACACAAACACATATGATTTGTGTGACAAACATCAATTAATTCCGGGGCATATGAGTCAAATACAAAGAGATCTTCTTATTCCCATTGGTTCAACAATGAAATTGTAGCCAAAATCCAAACCTGCGTCTTACCATCAGTAGCAAACTGATGTCAAGTGATGACACAATCGTCCTTCACACACGACGACAAAGGCGCAAATAATTATATAGAGAGGCGATGGTTACAGAAACACCCAAATCCACACCTCACGAAAATCAACAACAACACAAGGCATGAAAAGGAGGAAACATGGAGTACAATGAATCAAATAAAATCTAACGTCTAAAAATCTTGTTGATGCTCTAACAGATTTTCTCGACGCCCTTGAAGTCTTTGTGAGGCGCAAGTGCAAGATAGAGGGCTCCAGGTAACACAGTCATCAAGATGAAGATTGGAGAAGGTGTTTGAGACCAAGATAAGCATAACTAGAGACATAAATTGATTTTTGGGTTTTTGGTGAATGCCATGGAAGGATTTTATATAGTCTTAAAATCCTAGTGATGCAAGGAGATGGAAAAAAGGAAAAGAGGTAGGGGAGGAACAGGGGACAAGGAAAACTCTGTTACTAACTGGGATGGTGGGGAGTGGGATACCAGTCTATTCAGGGCTCATTCGCTTCAATTCAACATTAGGAACATGTAGAGGTAGGAACCTAGGGGTGACAAGAGACCAAAGAGAGAGAGAAATGGGAGAGAAAATCATTGGGGATTGTAGAGTCCCAACCTGGTAGAGATACATGTCAAGGAGATGACCGAAGGCATAGTCTGTGGATTTGAGTCTGACTCAAACTCTAATCAAAAGAGTGAAAAGAAGAAATAGCATGACATATGTTATTTGGGATTAAAAATTAATAAACGAATTTATGGTCTGCATTGGGGTTATATAAATTGAGATTATCTTCTATAATTAAATTGGGATAACAAACTTGATTGGTTTAAGTTGAAACTTTGCATCTAGACCAATAAGGACTCATGGAATCCAATTTTGAAATTAGATTTAAGTTTTGAGGCTATACAAAATGGGTTTTGGTACCATTATGGTTTCTGTTAATTATCTCAATGGTCATTAGTATATATCAACATTATTCTCAATATTCTGGATTTAGACTTCATTCTCCTCATAATATCACCATATGGAGTTATATCAAATTTTCTTGCACAAGATAGGTTTTTTAAGAAATTAGTAAATAAGTCCATCAATGTCAATATTAACTCAAATTATGGAACATTAATCATCTCCACATATGTTAAACATATATTTATTATCAGATTATACTTATTAGTTACATAATTATCCAAATGAATCAATTACTCATATTTATTCATATCCTGTTACCAATCATGAACATTTAATCCCACATCAACCATTAATGCATATTTATGTAAACCCAAATATTTGTTAACCATATTTGAGTCATTAGATGTATGTTAGTGAGAAAGGTGAAACATATTATATATTAATGAATTGATTTACATATCAAGCACAAAATTACATGATCATGTACAATTTATGTGTATCAATGTATGTAATCTGATTATGACACCTAATGTAACTAATGTATCATGAATGTCACCAAGGACTCATATATAAAAATGGGATGATTACAACTTTGGGTTTAGGTCTACATGATCATCATACATCACACACACCTCATCAACATGTATGATGTCCATGTTAGGTTCATATATCTCACTGATCACCTCATTAGGGTTTATAGGTTCATGACATGGTCAAGATCATATGTATCCATACTTAGGGATAACATGTGAGTTACTCATATTATGTTCTTTAGGGTACCAACAAGCATGCCAAGTGATAAATTTTACCTTGTTTGGTCAAATCTACTTATCTGAGCGTACTATCCTTCTATTCATGGAATTAAGATTTCTAAAGCTAGGAAAGTCAAATCTCATTATATTACAAGACTCCATCCCTTAAAAAGGATTTTGTCCCTAAAATCAGCATATCCATGATATATAACCTACTACTACTACCCCTTCACCCCTTAAAAATGTTTGACCAGCCAGTCAAACTAAGCTAGAGGTACAAGGGTGGGTCTAACAGGATCATGTAAAGAGTCTATTACTTCATCACTCACTCTTTACTCTAGGTTTCAAGGGTATTCTAACCAACCATGTCGTTCTACCTATGGGTATATGAATTTACTACGAATCTCATAATCATCATAACATACTCCTACTCATAAGTTAGATCTCATGGCTTCAAAACTCAAACATGGGTATCACACTTATTACCCTAAGGAAAAAGACACATGGTGTCCCAAATAACCACAAAAGGTTAACTCACTTAAGAAAATCATAATACTTCCTTATATTCTATATTCTTCTCTCATCCTTACATGGTCAACATAGGTAGATTCTATGGAAATCATCTTACCTAGAGAGTTTTTACATAAGCTAAGACTCCTATAAAAAACTTATGGAAGGGGTAAAACCTAAGGGAATTAAAGATTGAGATAGTTAGATGAACTGACTACTCTGGCTCTAATATCATACTTGTAAGGAGTGGGACCCGAGGGAGCGACTCACTTGATATGAAATAATATAAAACCATACAATGCCAAATATGAGAAATATTATCCTCAAAGGATGGTATACTATAAGTCAAGTATGTAATGTGTCAAATACCAAAAGTGCACTAGTAGAAATAAAATCTAACTATTACATTATTCATATCTAACATTGTTCTTCACCACACAGGGTATACATAAAAGAAAACTATAGGAATTAGTCTACAAAGGGTAATTCAATTACTTTAATCTACCTCCCAAGGAAGATCAGATAAGTCTTGGCTCCTGGTCAACTCTAGTCAACACATCCTTGCTCTCTACCTAAGGGGTTGGAAACATACCCCACAAGAGAAGACAAAGTCGATGTTGTCAGCATAAAAGTCGATATGTTCATATACATAGTAATTGAGCAATTATATGGGAAAAGCAACATGAAATATAAACATGGCTTCCTAGAGAAAGAGGGAACGGGACCGTCCAAGTGGATGCCAAAAGAAAACATTCCAATATGATGAAAATAAATAGATGTACTTTCCATGAATTAAAAATAATGCATTCCTCAAAAGCATAAGTAGATAAATTAGCACACATGACCCATCAACAAAAATGAAATAATCAACACACTGGTGAGATAAGCATAGTATTATTGAAATATAATAATACCATGGTAGCTAGAGTGCATAACCCTTATCTGATTGAGCATGACACATAATCAAACTCCCAAGTATAGAAATGTGGGCACAAAACCCAACCTCCATACAAAATTAACTTAAAGGGACACACTACCCAAAAACCTAAGCATATTATAAAACCATAGTACTACTAGATCAACAAGCATGCAATGTGGAGGGAAGTAAAGTTTAGTCATGGTATTAAACAAGATTGTCTAGCAAAAAGTGGAACATCAGATCATTATAATCCATCATGAGTAAATTAGGGTTTTGGTTCACAAATAGCACATTATAGATCAATAACACAAATTAGGATTCAACTAGAGATAACGTGAACAAGAGTACAATCTTAAATTCTAAACTGTAATATCAACAAAGAAGAGTCAAAATATATTGATTTAAATATTAGAGTCTCAAAAGAATTTAAACAGATATCAAATAAGAGATTTTACATATATCCTTAGATTAGGTCAAAAGAGAGAGAAAGTATCATTACTCAATATAGACTCAGAGGGTGTGACATACGTCAATAATGCATGTAAATAGGTCAGGGTCCAAACCTTAGATCCAAATTATCCACTTTCACCTAATAACACATTAGGTATATAAGTAATTAATTAAGGTGTATAATATACATCCTAAAATATATAGTTATTATTACATTGTTGATTTAGGTTATAAAACCTATTCCATTATATAGGATTGATTTTTTTATTCCAAAACATATTTTTACTTAATTCTCCGATAACCCTAGAATTAGTCATGAATTTTACAAGATAACAAATTTACTTCAATTTAAATAAAAAAATTGAGGAAGAGGACCAAAAAGCCCCTACATTACACATCTTTACCTTGATGCATGACACAGCGTGTTCCATAAAAGCAGTCACTTAAATAAAATCCAAAACATGATATCTTGTAAGAAGCAAAGGACGAAAACACCCACAATCAGTGTGACAAACATCAATTAATTCAGGGGCATATAAGTCAGACACAAAGAGGTTTGCTTCTTTCCTTTGATTCAGAGATGAAACAATAGCCAGAATCCAAACTTGGATCTTGCAATCGGTAACGAGCTGATGTCAAGTGATGACACAGTCATCCTCCACACAAAAAATGAAGACACAAATGATTAAATAGGGAGATGATGGTTACAAAAACACCCAAATATGCACTTCAAACAAATCAACAACAGTAGATGGCATGAAAAGGGGGAACATGGACTATTGCAAATCAAAGAAAATCATGTTGTTATGTATTACTAGAGAGCCAAGCATATGATGATTGCAAAGTCATATCTTGTAAACAATTTGATTAATAATAAAGGCTATCTTCTGATTTATTTTGTTTTACTTAGATCTTAGACAATGATAAAACATCATGAATTTCTAATGAATGATATTATTCAATGAAGTATGTCTTTGGGTTGAGGACCTGAATAACGAGATCATATGGATGTCAAGAGTAGATACATTCTTATTATATCCCTGGTCAGATGTTATTATGGAAGGATGATACATAGTAATAATACATAAGACTAGAGTGTGTGTTGGTTGATGATAGAATCTCATCAGTCAAGATATATATCACATATCAAACCAAACAAATAGATACTTGTTGTAGAACAGTGCATCAGACAGACCCATCTTGAGAATAATACATGGAAATCACCACTGGTAGTTAGAATCATCTCCCATAGTGATGGTGGTGATTGTGGTTCTTAGACCTAAAATCACTACACTCATTACATGTTGTCTGATGTACTTAAACATCATCCACTATAGCCTTAAATAAGGATTGCAATAAAGGTGGTGCTCGGGTGCATCATAACACATGGGTATGATTGTGAGTGATGTAGATGGGATTTTTCCCTCCTAAAGGAGTTTTATATCCAGTCCACTTGATAAGAAAGACTGAGAAAAGCATGCACATGCACATGTGAATCAATATATAATCTTTAGTTCACATATATCTCAGATATGTTCCTATCTAATGGAAGGCTATTGGATCAAATGAAAAAGACATACAGTATGCTCTAGTTCAAGTAACATGGATTGAACGTGAAGAGGATGGAAATACACGACTCGAGTTTAATCTAGATATCAGTGACAAAGGAATCATACAATCACTATAACACCAATCACATATTGTAGGATGAATTTGTTCTGTAACTTTTAGAATTACTTGGGTAATAATGATGTGTTTCTAGATGCCTCTCACTGCTTGTGGTGTCATAAACTAGTTATAGACATTCACTGCCAACGTAACTTGGAATCTATAGGATCACACACATAGGATACACTCAGAGTAGGAGTTTATTCATAAAAGTGGTTTAAACTTGATTACTAAAGAGTTAGGTATTCAATTTAAACAACAATGGTTGAAAGATTGACTGGCTGGACTATTAACCAACAGGTTCAAGTGTTGAACCGATCGATTCAAGTGTTAGATCAATTGAACCAAAATTGGCAATCTGGTCCATGATAATACGACCAGTTCAGGAAGTGAACTGATAGGCTCAAGTTAATGGTTCAGGTTGTGAATCGACTATTTGGTTGATCAATTCAACTAGATCAAGGATTAGTGTTGATATCATGCTATACATTAACTAAATATTACTTTCTAATACAATTACAATTGGGAAACATATTGAAATGACTAGTTTAAGGGTTGAATTGATCGAATCACATGCCAATTGATCGGTTCACCATTGAACTGACCATTTCATTGTTCACATGGTATAAAAATTCATGAAATCCCATCCCCCTCAACTCGCACTCAGACTAGAACTCCTGACCCTGGCCCTCTTATAAATAGAGGGGTACTCGAGGCTTTATAGAGACATCAATTGCTTTGACAATTATTGTCTTCTCTAATTGTGGTAACTGAGAGAACCCAAGCAAGTCCTACCCGTCAAAGGGAGGGATAGTAAGGTGGAGACAATTGTAGGAGAGCAAGTTGGTGCTAGAACACTGACTATAAGGGACAACTCCTTCTTATTTATTCATCTAGAATGAAAGGATTTCCCAATGGTCTATGTGGACTACTATAGAGGCGAGGAGGATGTTGCCTGCCACTAGGAGGATGAGGTCAACTTTGTCCATGGTGACTGACCAGGAAGTTGCTGCTGACAGTGTTCGATCGCAACTTCAAGAAAGGTGCATGTTGTTGCAAGGGGATTGTCGCTAGACTTTCTCTAGGACCAGGTATAACCTTTCTAACCATACTTCCCATTACATAGTTGCTGACACGATCAACTGTTCAAAGGGAATATGGCATTTATTTTTTTTGCCTATGTTTCCTGTTCTGTTGCCATATTTTCCTACAAATGTGCGAAGAGTATGTCAATGCTCTAGTAGATTTTCTTGATGCCCTTGAAGTCTCTGTGATGCATAGGTGTGATCCGACGAGATTTGGGTAACACCATCGTCCAGATGGAGATGGGAATAGGTGTCTAAGACCAAGATAAGCATAACTAGAGACATACAACAATTCTAGGGTTTTGGCAAAGGCCATGGAAGGATTTTATATAGTCCCAAAATCCTGATGATGAGAGGATATGGAAAAAAGAAAAGAGGCAGTTGTGGAATAGGGGACAAGGAGAATTCCCTTGCTGACTGGGATGGTGGGGACCAAAATCCAAATCAAGTCATGGCTCATCCTCTTAGATTCATCACAAGGAGCACATAGAGATAGGAACCCAGGGGGCAGGAGACCAGAGAGAGATAAATGAGAGAGAAAATCGTCGGGGATAGTAGAGTCCCAGCCTGGTAGGGATGCAGGTCAAGGAGATAATTGAGTGCACAACCCACAGATCCGATTCTGACCTGGACTCTAATCAAAAGAATGGAAAGAAGAAATAGCATGTGACATCTGGGATATAAAACCAACGTCTGGTCTGCATTGGGGTTATATCAATTGAGACCGTCTTCCCTAATTAAATTGGGATAGTACACGTGATTGGATTCAATTGAGACTTTGCACCTAGACCAAGTAGGACTCAAAGAATCCAATTTTTGAGATCAGATTTAAGTTTTGGGACTATACATAATGAGTTTTGGTACCATTAGTCTTAAATTTATTTATCTCAATGATTATTAGCATATATCAACTTTATTCTCAGTATTTCAGAATTAGACTTCAATATCCTCATATTATCAGCCTATATAGTTATATCAAATGTTTTGCATGAAAGAAATTTTATAAGAAATTAGTTCATAAGTCCATTAGTTTCAATATTAACTCAAATTATGTCACATTAATCATTTGCACTTATGGTAAACATATATTTATTGTCACATTATACTTATTAGTTAAATTATTGTCCAAATGAATCAGTTACACATATTCATTCATCTCATGTTACCAATTATGCACATTTAACCCCACATTTTCCATTCATGCATAATTATGGAAACCCAAATAATTGTTAACCATATTTGAGTGATTAGATGTATATTAGTTAACTAGGTGAAACAATTACATATTAATGAATTGGTTTACATATCAAGCCATGATTAGGTGATTATGTATCATCTATGTGTATCAATGTAAGTGATCCAATTATGACACATAATTCCATTAATGTATCATGAATGTCACCAAGGACACATATATAGGGATGGGGAGATTACAACTTAGGGTTTAGGTCAACATGATCATCATACATCACACACACCTCATTAACACATATGATGTCCGTGTTAGGTTTCATGTATATCACTCAACACCACATTAGGGTTTATTGGTCCATGACATGGTCAAGATCATATGTACCTATACTTAGAGCTAACATGTGAGTTACTCATAATATGTTCATTAGGGTACCAACAAGCATGTCAAGGGATAAATCTAACTTTTTTTGGTAAAATATAATGATCCGAGTGCACTATCCTCCTTTTCATGGAATTAAGGTTTCTCAAGCCAATAAAGCCAAATCTTGGTATGTTACACACATGCCTCACCTGATCCAAGTGTGGATCCACCACTCATCAGGTCACATCTGCATGTAGGGACTAGGAATGGTTTGGGTTTTGTTGCCAATTCAAAACCACTAGACAAGAAGAAATTTTGGAACTTCATAGGCAAGGGTCTCTAAATCTATGACTGGTCAATTATATAGGCTTACACCATCCACCCTATAAATTAGATGTGCTAACACACCTATATAGAGAAATTATCTAAAAGGATGCATCAAAGGTTTAAGGTATAAGGAAATTTATTGATTATCCTCCTCATATTATTGTTATGATTGTCGAATGAAAAATCCTTCTTGTTACATGGGGATTAAACTATTTTTCAAAATCACAATCAAACAGTATGTATGGTTGAATTCAAGTAGTTTTAAAGATCTAATGGGTTTTTGACCTTCTTTTCACCTATAAAATTGATCTTTCTCCATATGTAAGAATGCCTAAACAAAAGCACAAGACACTCATGTAGTCCATTGGAGATAAATTGCAGCATGATTCCTTTCTTTTTCTATGTTGATCAACTACTCTTGTAGATTTACGTTCCTCCTCATGCCTAGACTTTCCTATCATCCACTTCATGACACGTTGATTAATCTACATGGCTTTCACTCCTGAGGCTACATCATCAGGTCCAATCAACAAGCATGACACGATCAATATCTGAAGAATTTGCTTCCCCAGATGAGTGTAGGCATTCTTAATCCTTTTGAGGATTATATTGATGTGATTGTCATGTCATTCAAAGATCTAAGGATTGACTTGAAAAATCATGTAACACGTGGTACTAGATTTTTAGATTGTTCAATACATAACTGTCCACAAACATAGTAGATTTTATAGCATAGTTTGATGCTAAGTTTATTGTTGAACTTAACAGATTCAACTATTCTGAATGAAAAGATCAGATTGGAGTATACTCTAGGGTTAATGGAACTAGATGTTTGTCTTATCAAAGACAAACCAGATACACCAAGTGATGCATGTACCCCCTTCTCTAGATAACTCTCCATAATACTTGGGAGAGGTTTGATATACCAAACAAGATTTTTCTATACATGAGTATTTCTACCAAAATCAAAACATCCCTACCCAAAGAAGAAAGTGCAAAAGGGTATCCAAATCACATCAAAGATAGGTTATGACTAAATATAAATCCCTAGTTAGTAATGAATGCTAGATTTACAACCATGAAGTTCAAAGACACTTGCTCAATGTGGGAACACATCCTTGAAATGATCAACCTTGTAGAATAACCAAAAACTTCAAGATTGATCATAAATGATTCTATTTTTATTTACCTTTTCCTAAATAGTTTGCTTCCTCACTATGAGATATTATAAATTCATTGAAACAATATTGTAGATAAGTTTTCATAGAATGAGTTTTCTCACAAATTGGTTTAAGAGGAGGCCATGTTGAATCAACAAGGTATTAAGGTAGCTCATCTTATTCAAGGAGTTGGTTAAAAAAATGAAAAAATAGAGCAATATAAGATATAAAGGGGCATCAATCAAATCTGATGAGTTTGGTCAAAATCTAAGAAGGAAAAGAAGGAATCCATGCACAATTTTCATTATTAAATAAGACATTTCTAATACTACACCAAATGCCATGACTAGTGTGAAAAGAAAGGTAATTTTATGGGTTTCATAAGTTATTTTTCATTACATCTTACTTGTGTTCCTTCTAATACTTGGTGGATTGATATTGGTACTAACATTCATGTAGGGATTCCTTATGGTCCAAATCATAAAGTCAAGTGAGAGTTTTATATTAAGGGAAAAGAAAGACAAAATTGAATTTGAACCTTACATTTTATTTTATGTAGTGGTTATTTGTTAGACTTATGCCAGACTCTTTATGTTTTGTCCATTTCTTGTAATTTGATGTTTGTAAGTGTATTATAAAGTTATATATTCTTTTGAAGAATGTAATGATAAATTCAATTTATTTAGGAATTCTTCTATGATTGTTCCTAGAAGTTTCATATATGGTTTGAAAAATATCCACCTTAATAGTCAATTTGATGAAACTACAATTACCTTGCATTCATTAATTGAGACAATGATTACTCATCATAATATTATCTATATCTATTGCATGATACATCTTAGTTTCTAGATATTGCATAAGTATTCATTAATGAAGTTGAAAGGAAACTAACAATAAAATAAAAATCACAATGTCAGATAGAGGTGGTTAGTTTTGTTGAAGGTATGTTGAAACATGACAACATCCTGGAGTTTATGCAAAACTTAGTCAAAATCTTTGAATTATATCTCAATACACAACATTTTGTTCTTAGTTAAAAGACAGTGTAGTCGAAAGGAAAACTCTTCAACATATGGGAATGGTTACATCCATGATGGGTCATGCTAATCGACTGATATCCTTGTAGATGGATGCCCTATGTACAACCATTTACATTTTAAAATGGGTTCCTAGTAAGGGAATTCCAAACACACCTTTTGAGCTATGAAAGGTTGGATACCTAGTTTGAAACATCTTTAAGTTTGAGGGACTCCCAGATGAGATCATGATATAAAATTCACATAAAACAAAATTATATTTTGTGCAATGTGGTTACTTTATATGTTAACCAAATAACTCCAAACTTATATTTTGTATTATCCTAATCACAATATGTGAAGTGTTATAGTGGTATTGCTAAATTATATGAGAATTAAAAAATCAATGGGGTCTAATATGTGATTAGTAAGGAAATAAGGGTAAATATTCCTATATCCTCTATTTAGAGAGATATTGAGACCCATCATATTGTTGAACCACTTGATAATCATGTGATCCTAATAAATGACCACTAACCTGACAATGATATTGATGTGCCAGGAAGAGGTGCACACACTAAACAATTAGGTTTGATAAGATGTGCCCCACGGGACTCGAAACACACTCGGATCTTTCAAATTTATAAAGCCCTAGAAAAGGTTCATTCACAATACTAAAATACTAACCTGCAAGCACATAGAGTATATGTGAATGTCAAGAGAGGGGTCGATTCATATGGAGAGAGGGGGAACTAGAGATAAGTTAGTACAACTATGTTCCTAATGCGGTGAGTAGGGTTTGGTGGTGATTTTATTGATTATACTAATTATCTAAGCACTTAAAAACAAAAAGGAAAACTAGATTATCAGAAACCCTAAGTTACCCTAAACAAGTTGTCTAATTAATAGAACAATGCAACTAACTAATCAAGAGTAAGTAACAACAAATAAGTTACACTAGCAATGCAAGTTAACACATAAGATACAAGTTAAGCACTAAAGCAATTAATGACCTAGATTATCACTCACTAACTAAATTAAAACTAGCAAGCTAAAAAGAGCACTGACTACTCAAGCATGGCCTAACTATCAAGAACGAACCAATTAACTAGGAGGCAATTAAAGTAATTAACTAAACTAGAATTAACAAGCTAAGAGAGAGAAAGATGGGTTTAGTAATTGATTGGGAGAGTGGGGCGTTTGAGGAAATGTTACAAGAATCCAATTTGGGGGTTAACATAACATGCACGTCTTATATTTGCATTCTAGATTGCCAAACCACACAACAAGGCAAGTGCTATTTGAAACTACCCTAAGCTACTAGTTGGGAAACTAGGGCTAGGTGTAATTTTAATAGGACTTGGCTAGTCTAAGTTTCTAGGGTAAGTGGTATTAGGGCAATTAAGAGCCAAGGGTAGGAATGGGGGTAGAGATGAGGGTGTTTCACCTCATGTTACTCACCATCTAGCCTTTAGGAAACTCCAGGCAATTGCACTAATGACTCTTACAATAGATACTTAGACCTCACACCTATTTGTAGGGGAAGGGATCTTGTATGTAGGAATATAGGGTGCTATCTAGGGATCCACTAGTTGGGCCTAGGAGAAATTCCTAAGATAGCCACATACAATTTGTTTTCCCCTAGAATCTAGGTGTGTTCAAGCATCATACAACAAGCAATCCATGTTTATAAGCATAAATCACAAGTCAGATAATGGAAAATGAGATAGGAGAAGGAGACAATCATCATAGATTCGAAATATGTTCATTATAAGTTATTTTCTTCGAACACGGTATCAAAGTCACATTTTATCCCCCAAACAGTCCACCAAAGGGGCTTAGCTACACATAATCAAGCAAAAGAGCAAAAAGGAAAGAAGAAAGAGGTAGAAGACTATGGAAGCTCATGGTAGATCCTCCTTCTTCACCTCCTTGTTGTAGATGACAAAGAACCTCCCTCCAAGATCAAATATCACATGAGAATATAGGGGATTATGATGGAAAACCCTTGAAAATTAAGGTTTTGGGTGGAAATGAGGTGGACATAGAAGGTGGCAGGTAGGTGTAGCTATTGAATGCAAAGAGGGTGGCAATGAATGTTAAGAGGTAGATAACCTAGTGTTGTGGATGCCACTATGGTATATATAGGTGTTGGGGAAGCACTATGGTAAGTGGGGGTAAAGTTGGAAACACAGTGGAAAAAATGGCTAGGGCTGTGAGGTCACCATGGTCATAGTGACCACCACGGTTGTGGTGGGTGTGGGTTGGAACAGTCGTAGGAAGTAAAATGGGCATGGTGAAAATAGTTGGAGAGTGGAGGTTAGGAAAGTGGAGTGGAGATGACTGTGGAAGGTGCCACGATCATGTTGGGTGGATGGCGACACGATCGCGGTGCGGAACACGACCGTTCTGGGAGGGTAGGCGCCTTGGTCATTCTCCATTCTTGCCCAATGTTGTTCTCATGTTGGCCACGGTCTTAGCAGTGGCCATGGTCGTGGTGATCTTCAGTCGTCACGGTCATTGTGGTGGCCACGACTACGGTTGTTCCTTCATTTTTCTTATAAAGTTTCTGGATGTTGTCACATTTTCACCACGGTCGTGGCATTGTACCATGGGGGAGATGGTACGGCCACGGTTGTGGTGGATGCAGTGAGCCATGACCATTTTGAACTCAAAAAAGGCGGTGGATATTTGATTTATTTGGCACTGTCTCTATGATCTTGGGTGAAAGGGCCACAACCGTGGCGGAGTACCACGACCTGTGGTGAGGGTCTAACTTTTGAACTTCGCCTCAAACTCCTTCAAATGCCTGCTAATTGCTTTAGAGCATTTTTTTTTCCATTCAAGGGTTGCTTGGGGGAGGTCTAGGTCCAGTCCTTGGGTGTAGAAACCCAAGTACACCATCCTTCTCACTCCTTTGCATCCAGTGCATGTACAAAAACCTAAAAACATGCAAAAAGCAGCCATAAGTATATTTGACATGATAGTTCATATTGTGGGAATTTACTTGAAATCTACCTTGTTTAGATGGCATTATAATGCAAAAAGACACAAGATGAATCCCTAAAATAGGACTGCATTAGATATCACTGCCAATGAGAATGTTGAAGCACCACTAAGAGTCGACCTTAAATGGTTCTATTAGAGAAAGAAGATATGTTATTTCTAGAAATTATATTCTTTACCGAGTATTTTCTAACGAAGATAAATTAAAGGACTCAAATTATAACTTGTTCAACAGAACTCGTTACATCTGAGTGTTAGCCAAACGTATCTCTTTTTCCAACTTAAGGTTAATCTAACAACTTCATCTAGCTTCTAGCTATATTAGATAGCTACCTCTCCACAAGAGCATCCATTACCACTTCACATCTGTAGGTTTTAGGTAAAATTGAAGACATACACCTTCACGTATTACCTCAGCTCAACTCTAAGTCTATCTTCATCAAGAACACTCTTAGCTCATCTTCTTGGTTATCAAACTCAACCTTGTATCACTTGCAAATTCCACATAGCTCATGTTAAAGCATCCTTACAAGATGATTACCTTAATTCTCTTTGTTGGGTTTTAGGGGAGACAGAGAAGGCAGCGGAAAAAAAAAATTCTCCCCCAACCCATACCGAGGAAACGCGTCAACGTCTATATAATAGGAAAGGATGGTTTGTGGAATCATACCTCGTCCCGAGGCTTGCTCGGCGACAATACCTCACGCAATGTGCGGTCTTCAACTCCGGTCTTGGACGGTGTCTGTGCAGCTCCTGGTCGCACCGGGACTGACTCCTCCTCCTCCTACCGGACTGTCGGATGACAGTTGTCCTCCTAAGCGGCAGTGTCCTCCCGCCTCTGTAGTAGTCCACACGGACCACCTGGAACTCCACTCTCCTTGTCCCACAAGGAAGTGGAAGGAGTCGCACCCTCCTGTTGACGTACTAGTCGCCAACACACTCTCCTGCTACCAGTTGCAACTGCAGTTGTTCTTCCCTTGTTGCACCTCCCTTTTGCGGGAAGCACTTGCTCGGGATCTCTCGCGGTTACCAAAACCAGAGAGAATGACAACTTCGCAAAGCAACCGGCTTGCATTGAGTTGTGCTCTGAGAAGCCCCCAATACCCCTATATATATAGGCGGGTCATGGGACAGGGTTCTCTGTGCCCGGCAATACGGGACTAAAGCAGGAGTAGAAGGGTTCGAGAATTTTCCACAAAAAGCAACCGGTTCGCAACTTGAAATGATCGGTTCACAACTGAACCGATCGGTTCGGCCATTGAGCCGATCGGTTGGACCTGAGCCGATCGTTTGGGGCACTCCAACCGATCGGTTGGTGCCCTGAACCGATCAGTTCATGGTCCTAATCCGGCTCAAAAAGACTTTCCTTGTTTCGTTCTCAATTGGTATCGTATACCAATGTTATTCCCAATCGAATTGGGCAATTTGAAACCAAAGGAAAATTCTTGCCGACATGACTTTCCCAACTGGTCGGTTGCACCAGTTGAGCCGATCGGTTCAACTCTTGAACCGGTCGTTTCAACCTGGGCATGAGCCGATTGGCCTGGACACTCCAGCCGACCGGTTCAGCACCTCAGCCGACCGGTTCATCACATGAGCCGATCGGTTGGGAGCACAGGTTGGGCAAAATCAGTCAATTGCGATTTCAATCAATCTGATACTCCAATCAATGCGTCCAACACCTTGAACCATATGATATTGAGCTATCGACTGATTGAGTGTTTAATTGAACTACTAAACTCCTTTAGTAATCAATCTAAACATTGCTTTGTGGACAAAACTCCTCTTCCAGGTTAAATCCTATGTGTGTGACCCTGCAGGTCCATTTCACGTTGGCAGTGAAAGTCCATAACACTTATGACTTCACAAGCAAAGAGCGGTGCCTAGTCACACACCATTGCTACCCAAGTGAAAGTAGAAAGTTGGAGAACAACTTTCATCCTACAATCCGTGAATGGTGTTACAGTGAATGTATAATTCCTTTGTCACTGATATCCCGAATGAACTCAAGGCATGGAACAGTCATCCTGTCAACGTTCATTCACTTTCTTGATCTCAGAGCAGATTGAACGAGATATGTATGACATCAATATCACATACTGATTCATACATGCGTGCGCACGCCTATCTCAATCCTACTCATCAAGTGGCCTTGGATATCAAACTCCCTCAGGAGGGACAAATCCCATATCTATCACTCACCCCTCAAAAGCCCCATGTGTCAAAACCACCCAATCATCACCTTTATAACAACCCATGTTTCAGGACTGCGTTTGATGATGTCAAAGTGTGCCCAACGACATGTGTTGAGTGTAGTGATTTCAGGTCTAAGAATCACACTCACCACCATCACTGTGAGTACTGACTGTGACTACCATCTCATGGTTCCATGTGTCAAACTCACGGTGGGTCTGTCCGGTACACTTATTCTCTAACAAGTACCTATGTGTTTGGTTTGATATCTCTATATCATGACTAATGAGATTTTGTTATCAACCAACACCACAATCCAGTCTTGTGTGTCATTGCTGTCTATCTACCTTCCACAATGACATCCGACTAGGGACATAACAAGAATGTAAAAACTCTTAGCATCCGTATGATCTCATCGTTCAGGTCCTCAACCTGAAAGCATACGTCATTGAGTACTGTCATTCTCTAGACATTCAATCTGTTCTATCACTATCTCATATGACTGAACCAGAAAGAATTGGAAGCTTGCCTTTGATGTTTATCAAATCAATCTTAATGTATCCCACCAATCATCACATGATTGGCTCTCAAGGCATACATACCAACAGACTCCCACTTGCACTGCGAGCCAATCACCCATGAATCATTTTCATAGTGATCTTCAAACATGTCCCACATGTTACTGTGCTCTAGTGCCATCATAGTGAGTAATGGAAACACCTTGCCAAAGTCTGTATAAATTGCATGTCTCTCATCTCTTCGCTGTACGTCGCACGTATGAGATGGAGTTGCCGTAATATGCGATCTGGTATTCCATTGTTAACCTTTAGCCACATTGCATGATCAAGGATTCCAGACTTGTCATCAATGAGTGGAATATAAGTTCATCTCATGAACTTTTAGATCCATATAGTATCCACTGCTGTTCTCTAACACACAGATACTCAGCATTTCCCTTTTAAATGGTTTTATTGGAACACTTCCAATTATCAACAAACTTTCACTTTTATACATCCTATGTATATTTTGCGATTAATTTTCTGTCCTTTCGGAAGTTCGCATCAATGTAACTCTTTACATCGAACTCTTCCTTATCTCCATAGAACTAGTACTTCCCAAGTACTTATCAAGTTCTTATGGTATTCCAATAACCCTTATTGGAAGTAGACAGACATCCACTCGTCATGTCCCACATACGAGTTATCAGGATGAGCACATCATATTGTCATGTCATACATACAAAATGATGAATGCATTTTATTCTTGCCATGTCATACATGCAAGACAATGGGATGATTACATACATGATAGATCCATATCTATTCTTAGTGTTCCCATTCTTCATAAGAATTGGACACTTGGCCTTGGGATACTAATATCCGTATAACATGGACAAGTTTTCTCCCACTGAATCTGTGCATACTGAACCCTTCAGTACAGATTGCCAATGTATGCTTTCTCTTTTCCAGGTCAAGAGATTTGTCGAGAACTATCTCTATAGATCTCTATTCCTATCATATAGGAAACATCTCTATCTTCCTTAAAGATAATTTCCACTTTTGGATTTCCATTCTAGAACAATTCCATCAACATGTGAAATGTGAATACGCTCCCACTAAATCACAGATCTCGTCTTTATCTTTGACATATCAGTCAAAACCTTTGACTATATCATCAAAATAAAGATCCAATTTTTGAGTTGCTTGTACTCAATCAATCACATTGATTAGTCCATTGTAACTTATAGACTTCATTTGCATTAGCGGATTCATAAACCTTATAGGCTGTGTCACGTACACATCCTAGTTTTATTCCTCATAGGAATGCGGCTTTAGTATCCATATGCCAAATGTCTCAGTCATTAAGTTGCAATCAACAAGCATCATCCTTCTCAAATGGTATCCATGAGTCTTAACATTTAAGACTCATTTGCACTTATGGATTTCTTCCAATGAGTGCTACCATCAAGGTCACACCTTATGGTTGACATGGATGTCATTTAGGATGTAATGGTCATAAACCATAACTCAAAATTTGGTTCCTCATATCTTATCAAGATATTTGACTCATCATATGAACAACTCATCACATAGATAATTGAGGTGTATCTGTCAAGGTCATAAGAACTCACAACTCCTTGTGATTCTCAATGTCCTTTATTAGTGTGGGGTATTCATTTATTAAGAAGAATTCAATTATTTGATAATCATTCTCTAACTCCTTAGAGTATGATTCCTTCTTGATTTAGACATCACCATGCCTTAATCATGAGTTCACTATGATACACTATCATAATCACTCATAAGGATCTCAAACATTTGGTTCAAGTATTTTATTCATTGATCTCATCAAGAATTAATACTTTACCAAATTTGTACTTCATTTATGATAATCTTGAACATTTCAAGATGTTCATATTGGTATTTCTCTAAACACCATTTGAAGTATTAGCATTTGTTCCAATTGGTATGTAAATACATCACATGTATTATACCTAATAGGATAATCACTCTCCCACTACCTTTAGTGAAGATTGATTAATCATGTCCAAGATATTCATGTCTCTTACTGGTTCTCTAACCAAAAGAGTCTAGATTTATCCATCATATGGAAACTAGAAATGAATTTCTCATGATTAATGCTAATTTCATTGTTTGAGTTATCTATAACTTTAGGTATCATTTTATCTTATGCATACCATGTATCACAAGATAAACAAGGCATTGCCACAAAGATCATATCTTTGAGATTGAAACATCAACTTTATTAATTGCCATCATTGTCATACAATATGCAATAATAAAGTGTTTCTATCTATTAGCAATATATGAAATAGCAGTTCTCAACTCTATTTCGTGCCCTTTAGGCTGAAATAAACTGAAAGATACTCCTATCTATGGCAGCAACACTTGCTCCAATGATGGGTATTTCTTTCTTGGTCCTTTCGCAAAGGCCATCACTTCTTTGTGGATATTGCATATCATATATGACATATCCATATCTTGGTATCATATACCTCAGATAAAGAAGCGGTTCATTTCCTGATACCTTAGGTGGAGATCTCCATCCCCTCCTTCATCTTCTTTTGTTCTTCCAGATATAGAGGGAAATCCCTCATACACCCTTTCCCCATGTGCCTTGAGGCTGAAGACGGCTTGGATTTCTGGCTAGCATCAGAACACTTCTTAGCTTTGCCCTTGTCCTTGCCCTTAAGAATTACCTTTTCTTTGATTACATCAAAGACTATGGTTTGTCTTTCTTCATCTTTGCCTCTACTATCCTCAGCATGTCCAACAACTCTGTCAATGCTTGTCAAAGTTGTTCATGTTGTAGCTTATCATGAATTGTATGATTCTCACAACATTTGCAGTATCATACCAATAGCCAACTCTTGGCTCAGAGGGAATCCTTCTTAATCAGGTTTTCCACATACCCAATCACATTGAGTGTGTGAATACCTTACTGGATCTCCTTCTGTCATGACATACTAGGATAGTATCTTGGAGACATCATATGTCTCATGTTGTCTCTGCAACTCATAGTTCAGAGAACACAACATCAAGCACTCCTCATCAATGTCATCCTCAGTATGCTTCCATAAGCATACTTTCAGCCATTGATGTGGTGGGATCGAGTTCATCTGGTTCTGGTATAACTAGGACTTAGAGCTTCCGCTCTTTGATTGAGAACACTTCTCATCATCATCCTAACCAGTCGTAGAATTATTCCCATTTAATTTGTTGGTCTCAAAGACCGATCGCAAATAAAGTGATTTGTTGATTAACCATTTATTTTAACAAAAGGAAATATATGCAATTTCAGTCCAAAACTCTTTTGACTTATTTGATTGATTTGAAAAGTTGACGATAAAATTAGGCCTTTAATTAATTATCGCTCCCACTATTTTAGTTCAAATTGATAGCCCTCACCATCAATTCGGAAGATTACAGCATACAACCTTCTAGTGGGCAAGATCCTGAAATCCTCTAAGTCATGAGTCAGCTTTGGCTGATCGCCCACAACTTAGATCTCTCAGGTAGGCAACTTTTGCCAATTGCATCATATGCAACTCTTGTTGAATGAACATGCACAACTCCTTGCCATGAACATTCCTTGCCTCTGGGCTTAGACGCTCTAATAATCACCAGTTAAGTCTAACCCAAAAGCTGACACGGTAAACATGCACCCTGCTTTGGCAGAACCTACATGTCTACCCTTCACACTTCCACAAGATAGACGGCGCACCATGCTTTGGCGTAACCTACGCTTGGTCGATCGAGCTTTTCATGTGTGCCGCTAATGGAAGGCATGTAAGACTTAATATTTTAATGAGGGATTTGGTTTTTATATACATATACATATCCAATCACCACAATACATAGTACGTATCATATACATGCAATATCCCACAGAAAACATGCACAAACGATAAAAAGCGATGATTATGGCCATCCTAATGTGATTCCTCGAGCCAAGAGGAATCACGGTCATCTAGGTCTACATCACATGCAACCTGTACAAGATGAACTCTGTGCCTTGCCATCCGAGTTGATCAACTCATCACATGAATGATCTGTACTCTCCAGCCGGTCGTCTGGGTGCCACCAGCCGATTGGTTGGCTCCTCCAACCGATCGGTTCGTCCAGTCGTCGTGCATCTCATCATGTCTGCCACCCGCTCGTCTCGCTCCTCGAACCGGTCATCAACCGATCAGTTCACTCCTTGAACCGACCGTCAGGAAGGTCAACTGATCGGTTCACTCCTTGAACCGATCGTCTGAGCAGTCGTCTTGATGTCCGCCGGTCTTTGACATAACAGGAAATAAAATCTATCCTATTTATTACATTGGTTTAAAAAGGAGAAACCCCGAGTTACATTCGGGGGGAGCAAAGGTAGGAAAGAATCTCGAATTATTTTGAGTTACATCAGGAATAAGAGAGGGAAGATCGGTGCGCAGACCGAGATGCAAGCAACCACAAACAACCACACACAGATAGGGGTTTATAGGCCATAATCACGCTACACACATCCACCACAAAACTCATTTAAGGGCGACGCGTATCGAGTGCATTAATAATACATATCATATTAGTAATTAGGGATTTGTGGATTTAGGATTGGACATGCATAAAGCCGATATTATTTGCATCGCATGCAACAAATAAAGGCGACAAACCAAAATCGATCATATCGATATTCCTAAAATATAGAGCAGTTGACGTGGCTCTGATACCACTGTTGGGTTTTAAGGGAGACAGAGAAGGCAGCGGAAAAAAAAAATTTCTCCCCCAACCCATACCGAGGAAACGCGTCAACGTCTATATAATAGGAAAGGATGGTTTGTGGAATCATACCTTGTCCCGAGGCTTGCTCGGTGACAATACCTCAAGCAATGTGCGGTCTTCAACTCCAGTCTTGGACGGTGTCTGTGCAGCTCCTGGTCGCACCGGGACTGACGACTCCTCCTCCTACCAGACTGTCGGATGATAGTTGTCCTCCTAAGCGGCAGTGTCCTCCCGCCTCTGTAGTAGTCCACACGGACCACCTGGAACTCCACTCTCCTTGTCCCACAAGGAAGTGGAAGGAGTCGCACCCTCCTGTTGACGTACTAGTCGCCAACACACTCTCCTGCTACCAGTTGCAACTGCAGTTGTTCTTCCCTTGCTGCACTTCCCTTTTGCGGGAAGCACTTGCTCAGGATCTCTCACGGTTACCAAAACCAGAGAGAACGACAACTTCGCAAAGCAACCGACTTGCATTGAGTTGTGCTCTGAGAAGCCCCCAATACCCCTATATATAGGCGGGTCATGGGACAAGGTTCTCTGTGCCCGGCAAGACGGGACTAAAGCAGGAGTAGAAGGGTTCGAGAATTTTCCACAAAAAGCAACCGGTTCGCAACTTGAAATGATCGGTTCACAACTGAACCGATCGGTTTGGCCATTGAGCCGATCGGTTGGACCTGAGCCGATCGTTTGGGGCACTCCAACCGATCGGTTGGTGCCCTGAACCGATCGGTTCATGGTCCTAATCCGGCTCAAAAAGACTTTCCTTGTTTCGTTCTCAATTGGTATCGTATACCAATGTTATTCCCAATCGAATTGGGCAATTTGAAACCAAAGGAAAATTCTTGCCGACATGACTTTCCCAACTGGTCGGTTGCACCAGTTGAGCCGATCGGTTCAACTCTTGAACCGGTCGTTTCAACCTGGGCATGAGCCGATCGGCCTGGACACTCCAGCTGACCGGTTCAGCACCTCAGCCGACCGGTTCATCACATGAGCCGATCGGTTGGGAGCACAGGTTGGGCAAAATCAGTCAATTGCGATTTCAATCAATTTGATACTCCAATCAATGCGTCCAACACCTTGAACCATATGATATTGAGCTATCGACTGATTGAGTGTTTAATTGAACTACTAAACTCCTTTAGTAATCAATCTAAACATTGCTTTGTGGACAAAACTCCTCTTCCAGGTTAAATCCTATGTGTGTGACCCTGCAGGTCCATTTCACATTGGCAGTGAAAGTCCATAACACTTATGACTTCACAAGCAAAGAGCGGTGCCTAGTCACACATCATTGCTACCCAAGTGAAAGTAGAAAGTTGGAGAACAACTTTCATCCTACAATCCGTGAATGGTGTTACAGTGAATGTATAATTCCTTTGTCACTGATATCCCGAATGAACTCAAGGCATGGAACAGTCATCCTGTCAACGTTCATTCACTTTCTTGATCTCAGAGCAGATTGAACGAGATATGTATGACATCAATATCACATACTGATTTATACATGCGTGTGCACACCTATCTCAATCCTACTCATCAAGTGGCCTTGGATATCAAACTCCCTCAGGAGGGACAAATCCCATATCTATCACTCACCCCTCAAAAGCCCCATGTGTCAAAGCCACCCAATCATCACCTTTATAACAACCCATGTTTCAGGACTGCGTTTGATGATGTCAAAGTGTGCCCAACGACATGTGTTGAGTGTAGTGATTTTAGGTCTAAGAATCACACTCACCACCATCACTGTGAGTACTGACTGTGACTACCATCTCATGGTTCCATGTATCAAACTCACGGTGGGTCTGTCTGGTACACTTGTTCTCTAACAAGTACCTATATGTTTGGTTTGATATCTCTATATCATGACTAATGAGATTCTGTCATCAACCAACACCACAATCCAGTCTTGTGTGTCATTGATGTCTATCTACCTTCCACAATGACATCCGACTAGGGACATAACAAGAATGTACAAACTCTTAGCATTCGTATGATCTCATCGTTCAGGTCCTCAACCTGAAAGCATACGTCATTGAGTACTGTCATTCTCTAGATATTCAATCTGTTCTATCACTATCTCATATGACTGAACCAGAAAGAATTGGAAGCTTGCCTTTGATGTTTATCAAATCAATCTTAATGTATCCCACCAATCATCACATGATTGGCTATCAGGGCATACATACCAACACTCTTGAGGTTTATAAACCATCTACACATCGTGTACTTTACAAGGATATGTTATCATCTCTGTCCTCATACCTATTAGCAACGTTCCAACTCACATCATCTTTATTCTTGGTGTATGGCATGCGTACTGTCCTATCTCTCACTCCCATAACAAGAGGAAATAAGCATTTGGCGGCCGTCCAAACACAAAATTCTTCCTGTTCCAGGAGTAGAGATGGTACATCCCACATTGCCAATACACCTTCAACTCTAAGTTGAAATGTGCAACTTATGTCTCTACATCATGATCATCTTGATATCAAAGTTACTTCCATGGAAAATTGGTCTCAAACCTACTTGGGTCCACACACAATCCTTGGTCATCTCCTCTCGATCTGTAGGGTGCCGGCACTTTCGGGGTCATCCCTCTTCCCTTATGCATCCAGAGAGTGTCCTACTCATTTGCCCTTTGGGTCCCATGAGTTCATCAATGTGATCAATCTCCTAACCCATGGCCCTCATACAATGATAGTTGTTACCTCCCGACCCTATGGTCATGTGCAACTAGGGAATTAGGCAACTCCTACTTCCATCGATCTTATCCCTACCTGACCCTTGGATAGACTTAGGATTCTAACATAGTACATGTCCAACTTAGAACCTTACCCAAGCCTTCATCATCATCTCTCTCTCTGCATTCATGGGTTGACTTTCATCCTTTCATGGCAACCTGCCTACCTTGGTCAGGCCTCATACCGGTTACATCCATGGTAACACATCCACATGCACTTAGAGATGGTTATCTATGGGTCTACAGGTTCATTCTCATACCATGTACTTTTCACTTAGCTTCTCAAGATCCTATGAGACCTCTTTAAGTTTCCTCAAAACCCACAAAACGGGTATACTCCCTACCAAAGGGTCCCTCTCCCAGGATGGGAGGAAACTACAACTCTTGACAACAAGGTCACAAACATCCTTATGTCTAGGGTTTACATCCATATGAACATGCTTAACCCTAGCAAGCTACTAAGGCACAATAAGACCACCTATTAAACCATGTTAGGTCATGCTTGCTCTCATCCTCAATATTGGACCCGGAACAAACTTTCTCCTGTCACCACCTTAGTTGTGAGGGATTCATCAAACATACCTTAAACTTAAGGGGTTTCCCTTTCCTCTAACCATGAGTAGTACCATGCTCGAAACTCAAATCTCGTCATGAGCATCAGGTACACCACTTCCCCTCTTAGGCCTAGGAACCCTAGGTTCACTTAGATGTCCAACTGCATGCCCAACCTTTAACCACGAACCAAGCATGTCCAAGGCATGTCATGCGCCTCCCATGATCCTTTTATTTGAAAAACACTTCAGAGTGGAGTCCTCCTCAAGGACAACTAACAAGATACTAGGCCTCACAACTTGCTACTAAACCTCTTCATGGTTTTAAGGAACTCTTCTCCTTAACTCTGAAGGTAAACAGATATACCATAGGCACATAGGTACTAGCAACCTCATCCTCTCTTCAGGGTTTGGTTCCTCTAAAAGCAACCAAGATACCCTTAGCCTCCATGGATCATGCATGAGGCAAGCGCAACCATTCACTTAGGTCGCATCATCCTCAACTCCCCATTGTTCCTCATATCTCAGAGTCTAAGCTTCCAACCTTCTTGCTTGGGTCCTACTCTCTCTCTCTAGAGCTACTCCACAACTAGACTTATTACTAAAGGTTCTCTCTCCATGAAGGTGGATCAATCCCACTAGCATACCTCTACGTGGGTGAAGCCTATGTTCAAACTTATGTTTGCTCAAGGTTATCCCTATCCCTTTATGCTTATTTCATCATATATCCATCATACTCTCCTGGCCAGGGTTTCAACCTACTGCCTGTACTACTTGACGTACTCTGGGTGCATACTATGCCATGATCATATAAGCTCATGGGGTTTCCATGGGTTCTTCACTAACCTCATCATTGAAGGAGCTATCCTTCACTCCAACATGCACGACCCTTCCCAGGGTTGGGTTTCCAAGGGTACAAGGTCATCCAACCTCTCATGTCTCATATGGGCATCCAAAGGAATGTTCACCCCCACACCAGGTCTCCCATGCCATCTAACTCATTGTGTCAACACTCTTTCTAACCACCACTTAGGGTTAGGGTTAGCATCATCCTCAAAGGATATGCCCAGTCTCTACTTATGATGGAGGTCTCTATCGCCAAGACTAGCTTTCTCCACTCATCCTTCTGAAAAGGAGGTCTAACCTCAGGTCTCTCCTGAGGGCATGTCAACATATGTCATACGATCTAAGCATGTATATATTCTTTAGTTTACGCTTAAAGTATCAAGCTTATGTCCATGACATCTTATTTACATACTTTTCATTAATTTGATGGAGGATTCCTTAAACCTTATCAACTTTACCCATACCTCAAGAGGGTGAGGAAAAGAGAGAAAACCCTAATCCTTAAGGTCCTTAACATCATTTGAGTTGAGAAGGGATGAACAAGATGAGAGAGTCCTAAAGGTATCTTATTTCGAGTCAAATCTTGAGACATTGGCTAGGTAGTCACACTAATCTGGGAGTCCTCGTATTCCGAATAGCGGTGCGGAGGAAAATCTTGCCAGCCCCCAGACATGATCCTTTTCTAGACACCTCTGTCTTTTGGAAAATCCTCTAATAACTCCCTTGGGTTCTACAGAGTTTGTAAAATTTAATAACTATTAAAGATTAATTGAGGAACCTATGCTCTGATACCAAATGTAACGACCCCGTCTCCCGATAACCCCCATTTAAGGAAGACCCGAAGGTCAGAGTCGTTATCCCAATCAACAGGATCAAAGGTTCGAAAAATAATCAATAATAATTATGAAATTCTACCAAACTAAACTGTAAACTGGTATAAAATAAAATTTTACATAACTTTTTCAAAAACTTGGACATCTACTTTTATCCACATCTAGAGTCTATTCTAACTAATCCTCCTTTTTACTTTAATTCTTATTCAATTCCACATAAGCCACTTTACTTTTTGTCCTTTTCAAACTTGTACCTAAAATGCCGACAAACAAAACATCGGTCAGCACATCGATATATGTCGATATGTGGAGACAACCAAAATTTCACAAATATGGCTAACAATCTATATATCACAATCAAGTTAATTAACAAGCTCATTTACGCTTTCAATGTGACATTCTCCACCGCTTTTGCCCCATCCCTGGAATACCCTCCTTAGGGTTTCTCTTTTGCCATTGACTTAAGACCACCTTCTCAATCCCGAGCTTGGTGCATGGGGTCACCCTTCATGGTGTCCTTTAGTCATGCAATATCATAGGCCACCTTCTCAATCCTGAGCTTGATGCTTGGGGTCACCACTCATGGTGTCCATGGGTCTTCCCTCCTGGGCTTGACCTTTTTTGCATCATCCATCAGGGTGGCATGTAGGTGCGAGAATACACAGTTCTATTATTATTGTGATAATAATAGTGACTTTATAATTAGCAAGTACGAACATCCAAACTGTTAAGTTGCATTCAATGCGATGAATCATCCGAGAAACTCTTTGGGAAACTAATGCGATTAACCATAATTAACCACATACCTGTCGAGCTGCCTTGAATGCAGAAATAATTCAACCAATTAAGAAACCAAGCAAGCACACACAAGTTGATCCTGAAATAGGCATCCAATTTTCTATCATTAATCATATCATCATGGTCTATTAATCCTAGTTGTTTCCTAGGGTTATTAGTCCTTTTTAGGGTTTTGATTACACTCAGGGTTCCACTCCATTCTTATTACATTAAACCCTAATTTCATAAAATTACTTACAAACCCAAATTATTTCATCTTTCTTTCGCAAAAGATCCTAAGATCATCTTTTAGCAACATGAAACCCTAATTCCGGATTATAAATACTTTTCTTTCCTTTTTTCCTATTTAGGGTTTCCAAGCATATTAACCATCATATTAGGTTTAAAACCCTAAACCTTGCAATTTTATCTTCAAAATAGGTTAAGATTCATCTTTATCATTAAACAAGTTAACCATGCTCGAATTAACCTATTTGCAATATTAAATCTATCCTTTATCATCAATTAGGGTTTCTAACCACAAATTAATACATTTTCATCAAAATTATACACTTTTGAAAATTGGAACAAAATCAGGTTCTCAAACTATTTTTAACACATTCCTCATATTATCCTGACCAATTTTCATGTATAAACTTTTCTCATCTGAGTTTTCAAGTAAAAGATATGGTTTTTGCAAGAAAAGTAATTTTTCTGGATTTTCTAATTTATTACGATTTCATCAAAAAAAACCGTAGTCGTTCGATCTGTGGTCCGCTGGACCACGCAGGATCCAACGATCCACAAAACATGTGCCTGACTTGCGATTGAAAAAGAAGAAAAAGGCGATTATGCCCTTAACTAAAAAATAGAAGAGGAAGGGCAAAAGGGTCTTTTACCCCCCGATCATCATCTTCCTCGGGTTGGCTTGCGAGCAGCTCAGCCGAGTCAACTCAAGGGTTGACTATGGCCATCTGTGCATCTGCGAGCAACCTGATCGGCCCAGGAGCTCTGCCTGCCCCTCGCGGACTTTCCTGGGAGGCCAATTCCTCCATAGCACTGCTCCTTCATCGCCGACAAGGTGCGGTTCTCTTCCGCCGATAACTGCTTCTCGATAGGGTCTCAGGTTGGGTCAAAACCTTGAATTGGCGGCATCATGATGACCGTCTCTGCACCGCGGTTATGAGAGGATAAACTGTAGGGGTGCTCGCTTTGTCCTACGCACCCTATATATAGGGTGGCCACATGTGTCTGATGAGTTTGGGGATTCCCTCAAATGTTAATAGAACCATCAAAAACCTAGGTTGGTTATGAGCGGGACACCTTCCCAAAGACAAAGGACTCATTCACAGCTCCACATATGTTCTCAAACTTGTGCAATCTTTGATCAAAGATTTGCATCCTGGACTCTGTTATCCCAGCTCCTCATGAGACCGTGATTCATCCCAGGTCGTGGATCATAGATCCAACGATTGCAAATGGGCGCCCAAAAACAAAAAAAATGGGATTTAATCCTAGATACATCATGACACATGATTACTATGCAATTAATGTCCATACTTTAGGATTATTTGTAAATTGCATAACTTGGAATCCGTGCATTATTTCTCAACCAAATTTTAGGGAAATCTTTAGATTTGCATTATCTTTCTTTATTCCAATTTTCATCCTTAAACTTGAAAGGAAAGATATGGTTTCTTCACATGCAAGTAAATGTTTTATAAAACTCATTTAAGCATAATTTCTTTCTCATAATTCTTTATTTTCTTAATTGTGATTTCTTTTTCTATTAAAAACCATGTGAACACGAAATCTTTTCTAAGATGGATCCATCATCCATATTTTCACACATTTCTTGTAATATCATTATTATTTCACATTTCCTTCTTAGTAAAGCAATATTTAATTGATCTTTTTTCTTTCCTGTTGCATTATATTTGCAACTTGGACTCCTTGGAATTCAAGGAACCAAAAGACACAAAATCCATCATTGGAGGATATTCCTTTGCCTTCTAGAGATTTCTACATCTTTCTTTTCTCCATTTCTTAACTATTCTTTTAATAACTGAATTTCCTTTGTCTTTTCCTTATTATTGGGCCCAATAGCCAATAAAGCCCACAAAGAAAACAACAAGGCTATTTTAAATGAAATTCATGCATTCAATCAAAATACATCATTATTTTTTTATTTATCTTTATTAAGAGAAATTACATTTCTCATCAAAAGAACCCAAAACTGGGGTTGTAACAGTTACCTTGCTTCAAACCTCCAAAAACCTACAAGAAGCCTTCTCTCCAACCTTGAAACTCGACAGTCATCCATGTATCCTTGAAAGGTCTCATCAGCATCTCTACTACCTCCCTCGATAAACCAAATGCATGCATCACTCACGTAAGGACATCCCATCTAACTCTGTCATACGCCTTTGCCATGTCATTTTTAATCAAAAAGTTTCCAACATCTCCTCCATGATTAAGATCAAACACCAACTATCTTGCCAATCTAATGTTAGATGTGATATCTCTCCCTCAGACAAAAGCATTTTGCTCTTGTGAAATCATCTTAGGCAGTAGAGGAACCATGCAATTGGCTAGAAGCTTAGATAGAATGCGCATCGAAACATTCTCTGCTGATGGGCCAAAAATGTGAACGAATGTCAGTCGCTTTGTCTACCTTCGGGATCAACACCAGTCTGCAGCATTTGTAGCTTCTATGTAGTATGCCGCCTTTGATAAAGAAGTTCTCCATCTCCAGGAGACTGCCCTTGATAGTATCCCAGGCAATCTTGTAGAAACGGCATGTGAAACCATCTAGTCCCGGAGCATTGTCCTGGTAAAGCTCCATAACAACTTGTTGTAGTTTTGTCTCAGTTGGGGACGCACGCAAAACTCTATTCTCTGACTTTGTGAGCACAGTGTGGATGTGTTGGAGCAGGCCTTGTAAGGCCTCTTTGTGGAAAGAACTGTTGCAAGAAGAAAAGGAATTCACAAAAAAATCACCGCCTCTTCCGTCATCGATCTCGTCTCCACCCAAGATCCATCCACTGTCTGAATTCTATCCTTCCAGTTCATGTGATTCCGCATCTTAACATATGAGTGGAAGAAGTGATTGTTCCTATCTCCTTCTTTTAGCCACTTCACTCCCACCTTTTCTCTCCAAAACACTTCCTCACACGTGACTGCTTCCTTGAGATCCCTCTTTGTATCCACCAAAACCTTTTACCTCTCTGCACTAGGCATACTGGTCATATGCCTCCTGTATAATCGTTACATATTCCTCCAACATCTTTTCCTTCATGAGCACATCACCAAACACCTACCTATTCCAATCCTTTAGAGCCCTCTTCATGTGTCTAATTTTAGCAAAAAACCTATAACCCAGATCCCCATAGCCCTCCATCCTCCATTCCTCCTGTAAGACATGTTTCATATCTTCATGTCTCTCCCACATAGCATCAAAATGGAAACCCCCTCCATTCCTTAACATGTGTTTGGTACGGGACTGAAACCCGATTTAGACTTGTCTTTTAGTGCCAACCCCACCAAATAGGCGACCGATTGGGACTGGGTTGTGTTTGGTTGGTAAACCGATTTTGACCCCGTTTCGAGATAATAGAACACTGAAAACTGGCCCAAGATAGTCCCGCGATGGCCGGGATTGCGATTCCTAACCCGGTTTTCACTCAAAATGTGAGTACCCTCATTTTCACCCCGCCCTACCCCTGACACCCCTCCTCACCCGCCTTCTGACACCCCCTTGTCCCCTTTCCCCTATCCCTCTTCTACTCTCCCTCTCTCGAGACCTCGATGTCATCCCATCTACTATCGCATGCGTGATTTAAAGCTGACGGCTGACCGGCCTAAATCGTGCGTCCTAAATTTTTAGGCGGATTTGAGGTAGTCGAGATTTTACATTTACAAACTCGAATCCTTCTAGGTCCCCGCAACTTTGTTTACGGGGTCGAAGTAGATATACGGGGTCGAACACAGGGACAAGGGGGGTAGTGTTGAGAACCCAGAATCGACACGCTACACTCCGGCAGGTAAAAGAGATTGTAAATTCCCCAGAAGGGAAGCGTAAAGATGTCACAAACAAAACAAGAAAACTATCTCCAAGTGGAGTTACTAGAAAGATTTAAGGTTTTAGTCATTTAGCAGTTTTTAGGGGTTTTCATGCGATAGAAACAGAAAGATAAAACTAGAGCTAGAGCAAGGTACGAAGGATAAGACTATAGCAAAACAAGCGGTACCGGTAACATCCTGTACCCCTCCTCTCAGAGCGGGTACCTCTAACCAAGCCTCGGCACCCCTCTCGAGGTTGCTGGGCTCAAAGTTAGAGTGAAATGTTACTGAAACAACTCTGTTCCAGGCACTCTCGTACTCCAGAATCGGACCAAACACTAGAGCCACAACATAACTCTCGAAGTTGTTGCGACGGGAAAACACGATTCGGTAGCTAAGCGAAACGCGATCCAAAACATGCAAGCTAGAGTTCGGATATCAAACATAGTAGTCATCCAACATATCGCACCAAGCATAGAGCAGCAAGTAATTAAGCATTTCCCTATAAGCATTAAAGGTCTTAATTACAATGCATAAGTAAAGGAATTAAATAACATAATTAAAGATAGGTGTCGCCTTCTTGATGTAGAAGGACGACAGGCTGTAGTAACCATCCCGCCTGATATCGGACAGGGGCCTAGCCCAATACAGTCATGTCGGGCGGCACATTTTCTCAAACGCCACGCCGCGACGGGCGACTGCATCACTCAAGGACCTGGCCGATATGCTCAAGTCAGGCGGTACACCCTCTCAGGCGACACGCCTGACGGGCAGAGCGTATCGGGTTCATTATCGTGTCGGGCATGGAGTTGCATATCCTATTACCGGGCACTGGTGTCGGGCACTCGTGTCGCGTATCTACATCGGCCGATATTGGATCTCAGTGTCGCCCGGTACAGTCCTAGGTGAACCAGTCCCCTCCCTCTCGGGATGGGGAAGAGCTCACCTAGTGTCGCCTGGTATGAACACTGGAGCACGATACGCCTACTCTCGCAGCCTCCTCCGAAGATCACTCGACTGTCCCAAACCTGAAGTGACCAAGCTTGTCCGAATTGTCTAAGATGTCTTTTCGGCTCCCTGTAGCTGCTATTTATAGGCAGCTGGTCGGGAGAAGGTATGGTGCTCGAAGCGCCACGTGTCCTCCTTTCCGCCGTTCAGATGGTGGTCGGCTGACGCGGGTATCGCCCGGTATCGCTCGGCACAAGGAGGTCGGTTGTCGGGCGTCGTGGTGAGAGGTGCCTGCCGGTGGGTGGCTGATATCGCGCGGCACCTAGAGTAGTTGCGGCGCGCTTGGCTCCCTGTCGGGTAAAGAGGCGTGTCGTCCATCGGTACCTTCTCGCGCGGCATCCTTGCGTCGCGCGTCATCGTATCGCGCAGCCTTGCCGGTCAGTGTGTGTATCGGGCGTCAAGGGACCGAGACAGTCTTGGACTTATTTGCGGGCCAGAACGGCCTTATTGGTGCTGAATGGGCCAAAATAGGAGGAAACTCTGCAAAAGATGGAAATATTGGACTGGGAGCATTGTTTGGCTAATTATTGTGAAATTGCATATAAAATAGAGGAAAATGGCAGAAAAGGGCAGTTTTGATAACAGAATAAAGGCCAAAAACATCACGAAAATAGTTGTTATCAACTCCCCCAAACTTAGCTTTTTGATTGTCCTCAATCAATATTTAAACTTTATTTGACGATGCTTCTTCTTGCGTAGTATGCTTCTCAGGCTAAGATGTAAAACAAGTATCGTAATGCCTTTAGAGATAATGATGCCTCATTACGAACAAAAGACTTCGTCTTTCTTGCCTTATTGTTTAAGTAAGATTATTCTCTACAGCTTCGGCAAGACGTTGTTGTATGATTCCGAAGTTAGCTTCCACACCAAACAGCTTTATTTTCGGGGCAGAAAGTTGTGTATAGGGTAGTCTAAGGCTTTTTGGGTTTTCTTCTTGTTTTCCATCGGTCCATCCAGGTAAGGGTCAGTTAATGGGCAAGTGGTCCCTGCAGTCCAAGCCAGTTGGCTTTAGAGCAGTGATTTCACATCCTACGTACCACAGCCCCAGATCTACCATGCCTAAAGATGGGTACTTTTGGGAAACAAGTGTGTAAATTTTTTTTCTTTTATTGGGCACAACTCTCATGCTTTTATTCACGCTCATAAGGCTTCTCTCTCTATTTAGGATTTTTTCTAGTAAGGGGAAACAAAGAGATTCTTGCTGTTTGGGCAGCTTTTTCCTTCTCCATACTCGTCTCTTAGCTGTTTGCGAGATTATTATATTTTTCGAAATTTTTGGCATGGAAAAACATATTCTTTTGTTCATTTGAAGCAGCACTTCAAAAAGATATAACAAGACTTGTGTCATATTTAGCACAAAGAAAATAAACTTGGCAAGCAGTTGCATCAAGGTTTTTTACTAATATAGCGACTTTGTACATATGCATGGGAACAAAATAAGCAAAATTTTGCAAAATTTCAAAATTTTATATGAACATGTATATGTATCCAAGAGTTTTACATGAACAAGTATATGTATACATGACAAACAAAAGAATCAAAAGATTAAGTTAGAAAATTTGACAGAATTTTGTACCTCCCTCACTGGTACATGGTACCCCCCCAAACTTACTCAACACTCTGTCCCAGAGTTGTGAAGTAGATTAGGCAAGGTAATGCTAATCCAGTGAGGGTTAGCCGACGAGCGCGCCTTCGTCAGATAGAAGCTCCCACACATATTCTCCTCTTTTGCTGTGGTAATCGATGTGGTGGAGCTGGTCAGGCGTCTCTTTATTCGCTATCCATTCCAGGATGTGGATGCCGCAGTCGTTGGATAATGGGATCTGTTGTGGGCTGCGGTGGCAGAACTGAAGTTCGTGCCATTTGTTTTCTTGTGTGTCTAGGAATGGTTGTATCATCTTTGTCACCCTGTCGTAGTATTTCCGAGTTAAGCATTTGACGGATGACAGCGGTTCTAATGTACACGACATTGGATGGTTCTTGTTTCCGTCCGAGCTGTTGTAAAAGATTCCTGCTCGTTGCCGGGTGTACACCGTCAGGAGCGTCCAGTGGTTATAATGAAGAATTGGCAGGAAGATTTGGCTAGGGACTCTGCTTTCCAACTCTTCCAGGAAAAGCTTCTGTGCTCCTGATTCGTCGGCTAGGCAAACGTCGTTAAACAACATAGGATGGGCTATATATGCGTGATCGAACTTTGGTTGTAAAATTTGGACGCAAGCGGTTAATACTGATACCGACAAACATCCTCCTTCTTTAACCACGTCCCTTAGCTCATCAATTGGGACTACGACATTGCCCGCCTTGTAAATGACATCCCTCGGGGTAGCATCTGCTAACTTCAGAAGGATTACATCTACCTGCTCCTGCGTGAGCGTAGCGCACGAGAAACGGTCAAAGTTTTTTATCATCCCTTTTGTGGCTTTAGGCGAAGCAGTTTCTTCCATCACGTACACTTTCTTAAGGACCATCAGCTCCTTGCCTGCCCCATGTTTGACGGTCGCCACTTCTTCTTCTTTTTCTAAGGGGCTGCTGGACTGAGAAGAGTCTTCATCTAGGTCACTGTCCAGCAGCTGCTCCGGTACCCCGACGTCCCGGAAATAGTGCTTGTCCTTGATCAGCAACATGGCGTAGGTGCCCCTACGTTGATAGAAACAATGGACCCTAAGGGCCCTCAAGTTGCCAAATGTACTGAGCACTTCAATGGCACTTAGGACGACTAAGGCGCTGTTTCTGCTTCCCTCTTCAGCCTGGACGGGGAAGTCGCGAATAGAAAAGAAGTTCCAAATGTCGCCATGGCATTTGGCTCCTCGCTTGATAACTCTTTGAAGACGCACCGGTAGAAGCCTCATGTTTTTGTCTTCCGGATGGATGAAGGTGATCCCTGAGTGCGGCACCTCATTGTGGCTGCAATTCAGGAGCCGGACTTTGTGGTTCCTTAGGTCTGCTATGCAGAGGAACCATATGTCGCGGTGCTTGTCTGGTGCAACACGAGGTTAGGGTCGTGCTCGTCAATGTGTTGCAGCATGTTGGACACCGCAGAGGAGTCTAGTTCTCTGCACATCAGCCTTCTCGCCAAGGTCGGGGTGGCGCAGTATATTTTCTTCCGACTTGTCCTACTATCGATATTTTATATTACAGCATTCTCGAGGACCCTGAATAGCCTTTTTCCGACGACGGCCGTCGAGCGGAACATGTTGCGGAGTGTTCCCCGTTGTACGGAGAAGTAGCCATCGCTCCAGACGATGTCTTCTTCATCTGCCTGCGATCTTAGGACCCTGTCTAGTAGTTTCTGGTCTCTGATCGACAGGTAGCTGATGGCCCTTCTGTCGAAGTCGGCCATTTCGAAGGACGGTATCTCTGATGGCTCACAGAACATGTCTGCCATCGATCGTCTACCTTGGGAGAAGTGTCTTTCATTGGCTGCGTACACGTCCCCCTTTTCTCCCTCCGACTCGTCTGAAGAGTCTGTCCCGATGCTGACATCTCTGTTATCATCTTCAATATCATCCAGGGGAATTGCGGGATTTTCTTCCTCGGGACCTACGGAGCTCGCGCGTCCTGCTGGAGCTCCGTCGGTGGACTTCGGTTGCGTCCCCTCCTCGGGCGTTGAGGATCACCCGCTGGAGGAGGAGGGTGATGCTGATGTCGAGGGAGACACTGACGAAGATGATGGAGAGCCACGGCTCGGAGGTGACGACGACCGTCTCGGCTGCCTTCAGCGCGGATGGTCGTCCCCTCTATCCAGCCTCTCCTCGATTTTGTCGAGGCATTGGAGAACTTGCTGCATTATTGAATTTACGGCCTCTAGTCCGCTCAGCAGCTCTCTCTCTTGGTTGCTCAGCCTGTCTTGAACAGACGCATATTTGCGGGTTAGGGAAATACAAATTTCAGAGTTGGTATCTGTTACCTCCCACAACCTGTCGAACTCGTGCGTGAGCGTCATCCGAGCGATGGGGAAGCTCCGGTAGATCTTCCTCCCATCCTCGCGACCTCTTTCTCATGCGATGGCTTACCAGGCGTGGTGGAGTTTACGTAAACAGTTTGCGTCGTCGATGCCGCCAGGCGGGGCGATGGTGCTACTTCAGCAGCTATCGCCTTGCCTTTTCATCGGAGAGGGGACGACTGCGGTGCGGGTGAACTTCGGTCCACCTCCGCACTGTCGACGACCTCCTCTCCTTCTATAAAAGGTGACACAGGTTGCGGCGTAGGTGTCAACTGAGCTCCTTCGAGCTCCATCCTCAGGGTCTCGGCGAACACCGCATTGCTGGTGCTCGGCTCAGGTTCTTCTTCTGCCTCTACAGGCATTTCAAGGATGACATGGGTTGTGGTCGTCTCTTCTGCGGCAGCTCCCGAAGTTTCTGTCTCGGTGACCCCAACGATCACCGGTTCTTTGTCAGCTACCACCCTTCTTGTTGAGGCGGCGGCTGATATAGCTGGAGCGACTACAACCCTACTGGCAGTTGTACCCGGTAGCTCTGGAACTACCCCTTCTCAGGATTTGGTGGCTGTGGTGGGGGTTGCGCCTTTTGCTACAGCTTCAATCTCGGCTGTAGTGAACACCAACTTGTCTATGTCGTAGTTGGTGCAGCGAGGGAGCGGGAGGAGTGTATTTGTCCTTGCAAACTTATAGAAATAGTCCCCCCCTCCTTCCTAATGATGATGGTCCTCATCAGGTACTTGGTGTCAAACACCTCATCGCCTTGCGTCCTTGAAAGGCTACGCGGCTCCTTTGGGTACCCGAGTCCTACTGCGATTAGGTTGATGATGCCACCCATGCAGTATTCCTTGGTAGCTTCCTTCATCGGATGTAGTCTGTTCAGCAGAAATCGTCCGAGGTTGATCACTCGACCCTCCATTATGTGCCACATGACCTGGAGCTCTTCCGTGTATATGTTGCTGGATTCATACTTGCTGAACAGGAGGCACGTCACCAGTTTGTGTACTATCCTCCAGAAGCATGAGTGTATGGCAGCTACCTTCTTTCCCGGCTTGAATGAAGATTCGTCGGTTAACGTGTTCCAGAGCTTTGAGGGATCGAACCTGTCTCCTTCGGTGATTCTCTCACCGTTGTCCATCAGGTTCCTCTCCTCCTCGCTTGAAGAGAAGATCTGGTTCAGAAACTTTTCAGAGATTGTGCACTCCGAGTTGTAGAGTCGGGCTTGTAGTCTGTTTGGCCCTCCGAATTCTTTTCTCTCCGCCGGTGAATTTCTCACCCGGTGGAGGGAAGACATGAACTCCATTGTCAGCCTAGAGTACGAGGAAGACCTGCTGAAGAAGATTTTCTTCAGACCCGCCCCGGCGAGGACGACTTTCAGCCTCTTCTCGATTCCCAGATCAGCAAATGAGGCTTCATGGCAGAACCTGCTGAGGCGGTAGATTTCGGGCACCAGCTCAGTGTACCAGCGAGTATGCTCTTTGTTCCTTGGCTCGAAACTCACCGCCAAGGCTTCCGGGATTGTTGTTGCTGTTGGGGGCGTTAAAATCGGAGTTGGAGTTGCCTCTTCCCCAACCCTGTCCCTCTTTTCTGTTGTAGAGGCCTCGACTGGTCTTGGGTTCGGGTGCTTCCGCCCGGCGTTGGAGGGTTCAGCCGCAGTCTCGGGGTAGATCCTCCTACCCTGAGAGTCAACGGGGACAGCAGTAATCTTGGTGCGGGCCATCTCTGTAGGACAACAAAAGAAATACTTTGATAAAATATATTGGTTTTTGAAAGAAGTATATAATAAAGAATAAATGTGTGGCCCGGTGTTTTTCTGTACAAAGATTTCCTGGTCCCCGCCCCCCCAGTATCGGGTGACACACAAGGTCCTGAGGTGAAGTCATGTGGCCGATACTAGGGACGGGTATCGCCCGATACGACAAGGTGATAGGGCAACAAACGCGCGACCGTGTCGGGCGATAAAAGATGTCCAATACGGCTCGTATATAAAAGGGAAAAAGGCGTGTCGCCCGACACCAAACCTTCAAGACGATACAAAAATGGACGACACGACTATCGTCTGACATGGCATATCAGGAAATAGTTACTAAGAGATACATTGCGCGATATGCATGTCGGGCGATACGAAACCGCTCAGCTAACAAGGCCAATAATCTATACATGTTAATAGAGAACGCGTCGGGCAGCATAGACTGCCGTGTGATAGATCTACCGGGCTATATCTACCGGGCGAAAGGTCTGTCGGGCTGTACCTCACAGAGTTCGGGACTTCCGCACGTTACGAAGGCAAGGGGGTGTCGCGCGACACGGGAGCAAAAAGCACAAAGTCCTTTGCACGATACGGGAGTACGAATCTCAGTAATTCAGGTAGCCCGACACGGTAAAACTTGTTCTCATATATATAGCAAACTCAAACTCGGCGGTGAAAACACGGCAAGCAATCCCGGGCATGCATCGGCCGATAGGGTAATTTATTCTCGAGACGGGCAGTCCATCCGTTGGCCTAAGGGTGATCAGTCCTTTGGCACGATTGTCACAGGCTCATGCCGTCTAGGAGTGTCTTTTGTCATGGCTTTAGCGATGCCCGAAAATACTATTTGCATGATGTTGCGCATCCTGCCGGAAGAGTTGCTTTCTGTTACGACCCTCAGAGCAGAGGCTAAAGGGAAACTTGAAAGCGAAAAGGGATAACAAAAGCGGTTGAGGGGTAAAACATCACTGGCCCAAAACTAAGGTCCCGACCTCAGCTAGCATTACCCATCCCGTCCTATAGAATACTTCGGTGACCCACAAAACAGAGTCAACGCATGTGGCGCATGAACTGACTCGTGCCTTATTACATCCCAAAATGTTTGTAATGTTTTTCTTACAGGAAAGTAAAAACGTCCTATTCTAGGAATCAAAAAGACAACTCGGGTTGACGTGTCGGGGCAATTGAATATGTAGGTACTTCTGATCCAGTAGACGCTGACATGTGGTTGACTGAGGTGGAAAAGGCATTCAAAATCCTAAACATCACTGAAGAAGACAGAGTTAAGCATGTAGTATACTTGTTGAAGGGTAGTGCTAGCCACTGGTGGGCCATAGAAGATGATAAAAGTCCTCCCGAGAAGCGCTGTGTTTCACATCTTCAGCTGGACACTCAAAGTTTCTTCTTCTTGCATCTTCATCCCCGCTTCTGCAGTCATTGCTCTATTCTTTTTGTCGGTTCAGTATTGGACGGAATCCTTCCCGATGGGTTCTTCACAATTTCAGCCAATTGAGCTAGCTGCTTGTCGATCTGGTGTTGGTGCGTCTGCATGTCCGCCAGTTGTACCTGCAACGAGTTCAAGACACCGGAATTTGATAACGCACTCTGCGCCAGTTGATTGTTGATCGTATCTTGCTTCTTAACAAAATCAAATAACTGGCCAATCACGTCTGCCTGGCCCGTGCCCTTGCTTTGTTCTCGGTTAGGCCCTTGATACTTCCCCTATGCTTGAAAGTTCCCTCTGTTTGATGGGAAATGAGTGTTTTTGGGGTATTGGCTTGGTTCTCCCCTTTGCTCAAAAGCCTGAGGTTGCTTGGAGGCACCTTGCAACTGATGCGAATTTTCAGCTGCATCCTTGTTGCCATAGTTGAAACCAGGATGGTCCGGCCTTTTGAAATTCACAAAAGCCACCTTCTCAGTTTCATCATCAGATTCGGTATCGCTCGATGTGTCTGGTTGGGTGTAGATGCAATTGTCTACCCCGTGTCTGCCTTCGCCACATGTTACACATTTCATTACCTTTTCGACCTGTTTCTTACCCTTTCCGCCAGATTCCTTCAGCTACTTTACATCTGTAGCTATCCTTTGGATCTGAGAAGTGATTGTCTCCAGCGCCTTGGATTCAAAAGAAGCTCCCTCACTAACCTTCTTAGCTTGGATCCAGTCAGATCTGTCGTAGTCAGTGCAGGCTTGCAGCTCGGCCATGTTCTTGATGATCTTCTCGGACCTGCTCGGCTTCTTCCGCAGGAAGTCACTTCCGGCTGCTGCGTTCAATGAAACCCTTTCTTCGGGAGTTAGGCCGTTATAGAAGGTAGTGATCAAGAACCCTTTCTTGTAGTTGTGGTGAGGGCAGTCCCTCTGATATTCTTGATACCGCTCCCAGGCTTCATGGAGATTCTCATTAGGCTTTTGCATGAATGAAGTTATCCTTTGTCTGTTTCTCACTGTCTTCTCATTCGGGTAGAACTTATTTACGAATGTGTCTGCCAATGCCCCCCATCCGTTCAAAGACTGGTGGGGTAACCCAAGATACCAGGACAGGGCCTTATCTTCTAAGGAGAAGATGAAGCCTTTACAATAGATCACCTCCTGGGGAACCCCTCGCATCTTGATAGTATCACAGATGTTCTTAAAAGCATCCAAGTGGTGATTGGGATTGTCATTTTTAGAACTCCCTATAAAGCTTTTGTTCTAAATCATAGAGATAACAGACGGCTTGAGTTCGAAGTTCGCGGCGTTGAATCGCGGAACGATGACAGGGCATCTGGAATTGTTTGCCTTAGTCGAGGCTAGCTCCCTTAAAGTCTTTTCTTCTTCGCCTGAATCGTCGTTGTTGCTGCCTCCCTGTTGTTCTTGGTTCTGGTGTCGCCTGTGTCGATGACGGTGACGACGCCTGACATGGGGGTGGCCTTCCTCAGAGTGCTCTGATTCCTGATCTTCCAGCTGATCATTTCCGTCGTAGCGATCGTTGCCACTCGGCGGAGGTGATTCATCCCTAGGCCTTCCCTACTATTGAGCTTCAACTTGTTGCGGGTTGACACAGGGAGGCATGATGTCGATGACTGTGCTCGGTCGATCGGTTGAATGGTGTCGGATCTCGGTGGTACATGGATCTTTCTTTCAGGGTTCCTGAGAGAAAGACACGAAAAATCAAGTCATAAAATTGAATTATCTAGCTTAGGCTAAGAATAATAGTAAGGAGAAAGAATAAAGAAAAAGGGTGTTGTCAAGCTCGTTTCCAAGCTTGAGGCACAGGAGTGTATTTAGTGGATTCGGATTCGTCTACAGTACCGTTTTTGCCTTGTCCCCGGCAACGGCGCCAAAAAGTTGACCGGCCTAAATCGCGCGTCCTAAATTTTTAGGCGGATTTGAGGTAGTCGAGCTTTTACATTTATAAACTTGAATCCTTCTAGGCCCCCGCAACTTTGTTTACGGGGTCGAAGTAGATATACGGGGTCGAACACAGGGACAAGGGGGGTAGTGTTGAGAACCCAGAATCGACACGCTACACTCCGGCAGGTAAAAGAGATTGTAAATTCCCCAGAAGGGAAGCGTAAAGATGTCACAAACAAAACAAGAAAACTATCTCCAAGTGGAGTTACTAGAAAGATTTAAGGTTTTAGTCATTTAGCAGTTTTTAGGGGTTTTCATGCGATAGAAACAGAAAGATAAAACTAGAGCTAGAGCAAGGTACGAAGGATAAGACTATAGCAAAACAAGCGGTACCGGTAACATCCTGTACCCCTTCTCTCAGAGCGGGTACCTCTAACCAAGCCTCGGCACCCCTCTCGAGGTTGCTGGGCTCAAAGTTAGAGTGAAATGTTACTGAAACAACTCCGTTCCAGGCACTCTCGTACTCCAGAATCAGACCAAACACTAGAGCCACAACACAACTCTCAAAGTTGTTGCGACGGGAAAACATGATTCGGTAACTAAGCGAAACATGATCCAAAACATGCAAGCTAGAGTTCGGATATCAAACATAGCAGTCATCCAACATATCGCACCAAGCATAGAGCATCAAGTAATTAAGCATTTCCATTTCTATAAGCATTAAAGGTCTTAATTACAATGCATAAGTAAAGGAATTAAATAACAAAATTAAAGATAGGTGTTGCCTTCTTGATGTAGAAGGACGACAGGCTGCAGTAACCATCCCGCCCGATATCGGACAGGGGCCTAGCCCGATACAGCCATGTCGGGCGGCACGTTTTCTCAAATGGCACGCCGCGACGGGCGACTGCATCACTTAAGGACCTGGCCGATACGCTCAAGTCGGGCGGTACACCCTCTCAGGCGACATGCCTGACGGGCGGAGCGTATCAGGTTTGTTATCGTGTCGGGCAAAAAGCTGCATATCCTATTGCCGGGCACTGGTGTCGGGCACTCGTGTCGCGTATCTACATCGGCCGATATCGGCTCCCAGTGTCGCCCGGTACAGTCCTAGGTGAACCAGTCCCCTCCCTCTCGGGATGGGGAAGAGCTCACCTAGTGTCGCCCGGTACGAACACTGGAGCACGATACACCTACTCTCGCAGCCTCCTCTGAAGATCACTCGACTCTCCCAAACCTGAAGTGACCAAGCTTGTCCGAATTGTCTAAGCTGTCTTTTCGGCTCCCTGTAGCTGCTATTTATAGGCATCTGGTCGGGAGAAGGTATGGTGCTCGAAGCGCCACGTGTCCTCCTTTCCGCCGTTCAGATGGTGGTCGGCTGACGAGGGTATCGCCTGGTATCGCCCGGCACAAGGAGGTCGGCTGTCAAGCGTCGTGGCGAGAGGCGCCTGCCGGTGGGTGGCTGATATCGCACGACACCTAGAGTAGTTGCGGCGCGCTTGGCTCCCTGTCGGGTAAAGAGGCGTGTCGTTCATCGGTACCTTCTTGCGCGGCATCCTTGCGTCGCGCGTCGTCGTATCGCGCAGCCTTGCCGGTCAGCGTGTGTATCGGACGTCAGGGGACCGAGATAGTCTTGGACTTATTTGCGGGCCAGAACGGCCTTATTGGTGCTAAATGGGCCAAAATAGGAGGAAACTCTACAAAAGATGGAAATATTGGACTGAGAGCATTTCTTGGCTAATTATTGCGAAATTGCATATAAAATAGAGGAAAATGGCAGAAAAAGGCAGTTTTGATAACAGAATAAAGGCCAAAAACGTCACAAAAATAGTTGTTATCAACGGCCCATCGATTCCATTGCGGAATCAATGGCAGGACATGGGTGTAGTGTGTACAGACAGCCAATGAAGATGAGCAGATTGTTTTGGGGGTGTGTTGGTTCGTCTGCCATCGCCGAGCTACGCTGCTAGGCTAGACGGTGAGAGTCAAGATTAGGCATCCTGACTTTTCATCTCCCATTAAAGTCCCTTGACTCCCCCATTTCACTCTATGTAAGGCATGGACTTAACCCTAGCGAGGGAAAAGGTTGTCGCAGCTACTATATAGTGTTGTGTGTGTTCGTTGACATCCTGCCTGTTCAACTGTGCATCCTCCACCAAGTCTTCTCTGAAGCCGCTAATGTCGAGCCCCTATATTCTGAAGTCACCCAGCTACTTGAGACCAAAGTCGCCCAACTGCTTGAGACCAAAGTCACCCAGTTGCTTGAGAGGTATGTGTTGGTCAACCATCTTTTTGTTTCAGTAGGCAGGTGTTGTAGTGGCTTCATGTATGTACCGAGAGTTTCTTTCAGTAGGCTAATCCATATTCCCTTTACCTTGTCTTCATGTATGTACTGACCCTTCCACTGTGACTGGCCGTGATCCCTCTTGTACCTAGATTTCAGCTTAACAGGTATATCTCCTGAGCAATACGAAATTTTTTTCTGTAATTTGTTTTGTAAGCATAGCCATGTTGAATGCTTGATATTGATGTAATATTTGTTGTAATGAACGATACTGATGTTCCAGATATTTATGATTAGTTTGATAAAAACCTATTATATGGTCTGATCCCTTGAATGAGGTCTGACTGCTTTGTTCATATTCATTTAGTACCAAAAAAATAAATGTCTCTATTTAACTCATCTACCTTCATACCAAATAAATCAAAATGATTCACCTTGAATGCTTGTTTGAATTTAATGTCCAACAAAACTTGGTCTGCATTATGATTGTGTAGTGAATATTTCTATCTATTAAGAAATAGGTCATTACATATATAAATACTCCACCTATTGTGTATTATGTTTATTGTCAATTTTAATATGTAATGAAAATTAGGTCATCATTAATTCTCTGTGATGGACCCAAATATGTACATTTGTTCACTTGAATGGGAAGTGATCCCTTAAATGAGCTATGAATGCTTCGTCAGCTTCATTCAGTACCAGAAAAATAAATATGTCAATATGTACCTTGAATGTTTGTTTGCATTTCATGTCCAACAAAGCTTGTTTTGCATTACGATTGTGTAGTGCATATTTTTTTTTGTTAACAAACAGGTCATCATATATAACAACTAAACCTATTTTTTATTATGTTTATTTAAGTTGGAACCTTGTGTGTGTCTAGTATTTCATAAGAGGACATGTTTTAATATGTGATTGTGTAGTGAATAGTTTTGTCTATTAACAAACAGGTCATTATATATAACTACCACACCTATTGTGTATTATGTTTATTTAAGTTGGAACCTTGTATTATGTCTAGTATTTCATAACAAGACACATTTTAATATGTAATGAATGATTAGGTCATGATTAATTCTCTGTGATGGACCAAAATATGTACATTTGTTCATTTGATCTTGTGTTGATCCCTTGAATGAGGTATGAATGCTTTGTTGAACTTCGTTGATTACCAAATAAATAAATATGTCATTCTTTAACTCATCTACAATCATACCAATAATGATTGGACAAAATATGTATATTTGTTCACTTTAATGTGCTATGATCCCTAGCATGTGGTTTGAATGCATGGTTGAGCATCACTGAGTAGCAATAAAATTAATATGTCATTATTTAACTAATGTACCATCATACCAAATAAATTATAATGATTTACCATGAATGATTAGTTGAATTTCATGTCCAACATAGTCTGTTCAGTTACGATTGTGTATTGAATATTTTCTTTCTTCATAAATAGGTAAATATTTACCTAGTCGACCTATTATGTATTATGTTTATTAAAGTTGGAACCTTGTCTGGTCCCTTGAATGAGATCTGATCCCTTGAACTAGGTCTGTTATGTTGGACCAAATTTGACTCCGCCTATTATGTATTATGTTTATTTAAGTTGGAACCTATTATTGTGTAGTGTATATTTTCTGTGCTCATTAACATTGCATGTTCTACTATAATGATTGACCAAAATATGTATATTTGTTCAGTTGAATGAGCTCTGAATTCGTGGTTGAGCTTCACTGAGTAGAAATCAAATTAATATGTCATTATTTAACCAATATACCATCATACCTAGAAAATTATAATGATATACCCTAGTCCAGATTGGTTGAATTTCATGTCCAACATAGCATGTTCAGCATTACGATTGTGTATTAAATATTTTCTGTGTTCATAAATAGGTAAATATTTTCTATCTGTTAACAAACAAGTCATCATATATAACTACTACACCTATTGTGTATTATGTTTATTTAAGTTGGAACCTTGTGTGTGTCTTGTATTTCATAAGAGGACACGTTTTAATATGTGATTGTGTAGTGAATATTTCTGTCTGTTACCAAATAGGTCATTATATATAACTACTACACCTATTGTGTATTATGTTTATTTAAGTTGGAACCTTGTAGTGTGTCTAGTATTTCATAACAGGACACATTTAATATGTAATGAATGATTAGGTCATGATTAATTCTCTGTGATGGACCAAAATATGTACATTTGTTCACTTGATCTTGTTATGATCCCTTGAATGAGGTATGAATGCTTCGTTGAGCTTCATTGATTACCAAATAAATAAATATGTCATACTTTAACTCATCTACAATCATACCAATAATCATTGGCCAAAATATGTATATCTGTTCACTTTAATATGCTATGATCCCTTGCATGTGGTCTGAATGTGTGGTTGAGCATTATTGAGTAGAGATAAAATTAATATGTCATTATTTAACTAATGTACCATCATACCAAATAAATTATAATGATTTACCTTGGAATGATTGGTTGAATTTCATGTCCAACATTGCATGTTCTGAATTACGATTGTGTATTGAATCTTTTCTGTGTTCATAAATAAGTAAATATTTACCTAGTCCACCTATTATGTATTGTGTTTATTGAAGTTGGAACCTTGTCTGATACCTTGAATGAGATCTGACACCTTGAACTAGGTCTCTTATGTTGGACCAAAATTCAACTCTACCTATTATGTATTATGTTTATTTAATTTGGAACCTATTATTGTGTAGTGTATATTTTCTGTGCTCATTAACATTGCATGTTCTACTATAATGATTGACCAAAATATGTATATTTGTTTAGTTGAATGAGCTCTGAATTCCAAGAAATGTAGTGTACATTGTGTATTGAATATTAAAATGATATACCCTAGTCTAAATTGGTTGAATATGCCATAATACCAAGAAATTTAAAATGATATGCCCTTGTCTGATCCCTTGAATGAGCTCTAATTTCGTGGTTGAGCTTCATTGAGTATTTATCAATCAAATTAATATGTCATTATGTGTAGGATACATTCTCTATGCTCATAAATAGCTTGATCAATTGTACTGATTGACCACAACACCCATTATTCTTCATTTTAATGTGCCTTGAGCCCTAGAATGAGGTCTGAATTCGTGCTTGAGCTTGATTCACTAGCAATCAGTTTAATAGGTCTACTATTTAACCACTTAAACCCACATACCACATAAATCTGAATGATTTTACCCTCAATGGTTGGTTGACTATTTTCTGTCCAACAGAGCTTGATGTGGATTACTATTGTGTACTAAATATTTTATATGTGTTCATAAACAGGGTCATATTTCCCTAGTCCACCTACTTTGGTTTATGTTGAATTTAAATTGGCTCCTTGTCCACAACCCTTGACTGAGGTCTGACCCCTTGACCTAGGTCTACTATGATGCTCCAAAATTGGAATCCATCTATTATGTAGTATTTTTATTCAATTTGGAACCTATTATTGTATAGTGTACATTCGTGCTTGAGATTGATTCAGTAGCAATCAGTTTAATATGTCATTATTTATTCAATTTTAAATATATTATGTATTATTTTTGTTTAAGTTGGAACAAGTATATGGTCCTCTTAAGTGTGCTCTAAGCCCTACATTGAGGTCTAAATTCGTGCTTGAGCTTTATTCGGTGCCAATCAATTTCATAGGTCATTATTTGTTCAGTTTAAAATCAATTATGTATTGTTCTATTCAAGTTGGAACATATATCTGATCCCTTTAATGAGGTCTGACCCCTTCAGTTAGGTCTATTATGTTAAACAATACCTAAATTTTGTTGTTGTTAATCATCTTATAAATATCAATACACCACCTATATCCATAATAGACAAAAATTAAACACCACCTACAATTGTAATATCAATGGTTGTTATCCCTATGTTGTCACCATTCGATCAGAAAACATTGACCTTATAATAGACTACTTTAATCAAAGTTATCACTATCAAGTACACAGACCCAAACTAGGTTCGTATAAAGGTTTCATTTAAACACTCTGACTAAAGTTATCTGTTGCAGTGTCATTGCTACTATGTCTGTACTAGACCTGAAGATCCGTATTGTATGGTCGAAAGAGTTGGATGAGGCTCTGGTTGCGGCATTGAGGAGACAATATAACCTGGGTAGGTGCATCGATGGCATTGTTACTAAGAACGCATGGAGGGAGACGCTACGCGATTGGCATAACAGGATGGGGAGGAACGAGGGTTCAATGGAGCAGTTAAAAACTCAGTGGAAGAACCTCAGGAGAGACTTTTCTAAGATAAAACTGGTAACCAACAAAAGTGGTGTTGGATGGGATGAGAGCAAGCACAAGCCAATACTTCCTAACACCCCAGAGTGGATGGAGGCACTTGTAGTATGTACATCTAATGATATATAGTCCCATGAGTATTAAATATTAACTTAAAGTTATTAATATTGACCTAATCATTAGTGATTGACCATTTTAGGGAAACAAGGAACTAGCTAGATTGATCACTATACCATTCTACCACTACTACGACGTCGAGATGATGGGGGGGAGGAACATAGCTAGGGGGCATCATGCAATGTCCTCAACGAATAGACAACTTCCTTCTGATGTTGCATCTGAAGATGATGTTGTTGTCAACCTAGATGCATCTGATTCATTTGTTAGCCCAGAACCAACTGGTCCAACCGGTCTTACTAAAGATATGGGTTATTTTGGGACACAAAGTGAGGACAACAATGGCAGAACAAACAACCAAGGTGTTGGTGCAAGGACTCCTACCACGCACGGACGCAGGAAGCGATCCTCAACCACACAGGATAGTTGTGGCCTATCTAATGATGTTGTTTCTGAATTCACAAAGGTGTTTTCCAAGGTACATGAGATGAGCAGCGGTATTGCTGGTAGATCTAATGACAAAGATGAGTGTCAAACCATTTTGCACCATTTTCAAGCAACCTACCCTGACGCCTGTAAGGACCCTGCCTCCCGGTAACCCCCAATTAAGGGAGACCAAAAGGTCATATTCGTTAGCCCAATTTTATGGATCAATGGGTTGACAAGTAATCAATAATAATTATTAAATTCTACCAAAACTATACTAAAAAGATGGAATAAAATAAAACTTTGCATACCTTTTTAAAATCTTGGATTTCTAAACTACTATCCACAACTGGAGTCTATTCTAACTAATCCTCTGTGTACTTTAATTCATATCTTCACATTATATCAATTTATTGTTTGTCATTTTCCATTTCATACCTAAAACGCCGACAAAAAAAATGTCGGTCAGCATAAATGAATATGTCGGTATGTGGGGGAAACAATAATCGTGCAATTAACTATAACAACATATTGCAATCAATTATGGTTTAGCAAGCAAACTTTACACTTTAAACATAACTACTCAATTCATACATACCCTAACCTATGCACTATCCATATAGTGGACATGGATACTACCTCTCATATGGTAGATCCCAACTGACCCCCATGATCCTACCTAATAGGTAGATCAATACCCACTAGTAAAAATTGGCCCATTATTCACGAGTGAGTCCTGTCACAAACCCCTCTCTACAGGCCCTCACAAATAGGGACGGTTGTGGGTCTGGCCCTCACAAATGGTCCGTGAAGAGAACTCACGTGACAAATATCGGTGGCCCTCACGAATACAATTGTCACGGTCCAACTGACCCTCAAGAATGTTATATTGAGGGACTACTTGGCCTTCCTAAATACATTTTTGAGGGACTATTTAGCCTTCATGAATACATTTTTAGGGACTATTTAGCCTTCATAAATACATTTTTGAGGGACTATTTAGTTCTCATAAATACATTTTTGAGGGACTTAATGGTCATGGAGAATATATTTTTGAAGGGATAATGCCTTCATTAATATTATTTTTGAGGGGCTATGTGGTCGTCATCAATGCAATTTTGATGGTCAATCTGGACCTTCATCAATATATTTATGAGAAACTACTGTAAATGATTTTGTTATTGATTATTGAATGATTTATTAAATGATAATTAATTGTTACTACAGTGAATATCAAATTTTAAATGAAAACTTTGTATACATAACCTCAAGCAAAAATTTTATACTAATTCACATGACATCATAAGAAGATTCAACACCAAAATGACACATAAAAATGTTAAATCACCTCAAACCAAATTTTGTTATTGAAACAAAATATTATCCATAAATTGTGTGCTCAACGTTGATATAAATAAAGAGTACATATGGTTCAAAAATTTGAGATTGATGACAATCAACATATCATCCTAGAAACTCTTAAGATCTATAATGTCTCCATATTCCTTCAAATGGTGTGGTGCTCTTCATCAATGCCAGGCCTCATACGGTTAGGTACTTGAATATTCTTCTCCTAAAAATGACAAATCATTATATTAATAGAATTTAAAGTTTATACATAAATCATAGTACAACAAACAACTTACCCTTATATTTCGGTTTTGGTCTACTCCAAGGTGCATTGTCCGTCGAAATCCATCATTAAAAGTAATTCTACCCTATCAATATAAATACAAAAAGGAATCAGAGTGAGTGCGAAGTAGAGATAAATGTAAGTGAACCAACATAGCAGCAACATGCACCCATAAACTAAAATTATGATAGGAAACTAAAACAGAAGCTCAACAACTACCAAAAGCCTCATCCATCAACCACTTCTCATCTTAGAAGGAAATAGCAGGCTAGCAAACTTAGGTGCTCACCGAACAACTACCACAGCAGGCTACCGGACCACACAACCAGACTCAACCATCTCTATAAAAGTGAGAGGGGAGCATAGAGGATCAACCAACACATCAGCCACCATCAAAGGACTCGACCAACCCAGTAGAGCCAACAACTCAGGCACAAAACAACAGAACAAGCCGACCAACATATAATGTAGATCATCAACACTTCGAAAGAATCACAATGGCAGCACCTACCCTGCCCCAGCCATCAACAACCAGCAGCACTCAAGACTACACAACACAAAGCAAAGAGAGCACAGCCACCAACGCCAGGCAGCCAGAAACCAAAGGAACAAAAGAAACAAGAACCAACTATAGATCCATGCCATTCCAGCCCAGATCTGAACCAGCAACAAACAACTAGGAAAGAGGTCAACAGCAACTTCAAGACAGCATAAAAACATAACAGAACCAGCCATCGTAAGAAAAAATAAAACCAACCAAGTTACTGATGAAGGACTCAAGTCTCAACAAATAAATGAGAGTTATCCTTCTTATTTGTATAGCATTAATGAAATAGATGCCTTCACCCATGTCTTAACTAAGAAGCTTAAGGTGTACAGCAGAAGGGTTTTCTTAACCATGACAACATGCCATGTTAGGGTTTTGTATCTTATCTTTTGTTGCTCGGATCATAACGTGTACTTATGTTTATACATTTGGCTTTTGTCAGTTATAATAAAAGTTTGGGTATTAGCTAGAAACATAATAGAACCGAATGGCAAAGATCAAACATTCATACCAACATTTGAAGGATCGTCTTGTAAGCAATGATCATTCCAACTCAGATATTTTCTTAAGAACTATAAATCTAAAAGGTCCCCCTTGTATCAAGTGAACAATACTTTCAATGTAGTGACAGAAATACAAGAATTGATGTAGTGACAACAATTGATGTAGTGACAGAAATACATAGGAAACGTGCTATCATATGAGAAAGAATGATAGGTTGGATATAAGTTTTTTTTTCAAGCACAGATTATGCTGGTGTAGAGTGTGTTATTGATTGATTACAGGAAGAACTCGCCTTGCAACAAATCTGCTTACATATTGAAGAGAAAAAAAAATGTGGGGACCAAGTCCAATTTTGAAACTGAAGATAGGGAAACACCCATACTACCATAGATTTGAAGACTAATGGATAATAACATTACTACTTACTGGGGTTTTTTCCTTGATCAGCTGCTATATAACAATTCCTATGCACCACAATAATTATAATGTTATGTTTTTTGCATGTAATCCTCTATTTTATAGGAGGATAAAACATCATTAAATTGATATTCATTGTCCAAAAAATAAAGAGAAACTGGCTTTTGATTTTAAATGCAGTACCAATTAAATAATGAGCAAACCTTCTGGTGTCTAAAAAGCCAGTAGTAAATATTTTTACTGGACTCGTTTAGATAAATTCTTTCTGAAACTCCATGACAAGCTTGGCATGTTAAAAACATATGAACCCTACATAAGCTTGAGAGAGAACAAGGACTACTTTTTTTTCTTCTTTCCATCTCCTAATTTTTGGATAGCAGTATGACCATTTTGTATGAAAAGGATGCTTATATGCTTTTGTTAAATTCGTCCAGAGCTTCAAGTCAACCTATGTATGTGAAGCACTTGAGAATATTGACTAGTGATTTTCAGGAAGACAAAAACGTCAATCTATCAATAGATAATGTCAGTTTCTATATCGTCATATGTATAACAACATACTGTAATCTAAAACTCTGGATGTCTTGTGACAAATTCAAATATGTGACAGGTAGGAAAAACATATACAATACTGAATATATCTTAAACACATGAAAAATGTAAAGCCTTCAGTTTTTTTAAAATCATGTCATTCAGATCACTAGAAGTTTAATCAAGCACGTATTGAATACCTGATTTAAATGCTGAGTTTTTGGTGTGAAAGACACCGATGAAGATGTGCTTGGTGTGTTCTGCATTTGAGGATGACTTTGTCGATTATTACCAGAAGAAGGGCACCAACTTTCAACTGCAGCCTTTAATAAAGTGTACATGTTAATATTCTTATGTGTATGAATATTGAAAATAATCTATATCTGTTATGAGGTACATGTGGCTGAAAGATTAGTGGATGTCCATTGCCTTGTATGGAAAGCCTGCCTACTCCATTCTCCCTTGAATTGCCTTGTATGGAAAGCATGCCTACTCCAGTCTCCCTTGAATTGCTTTGTCTAGAAAGTCTTCCTAAGCCATCCCCGCTTGAATTATTTTGCCTGGGAAACATGCCTACATCTGCACCATTACTTGTATTGTCTTGTATGTGAAAAGAGCCCACATCCGACCTATTTGTGCCACTTTGCATGTGTAATACACCTGTAGTATTCTGATTGGGGTATTCAGCTGCACAATCAACATTAATACCGCCATCCTATAACAAATACATCAACAATGTCAAAAAAAATTATATATTACATTGACATAGACAACTGAATCTGAGTTACCTGTGATTGATTATACCAAGTCATTATTTGGGAGACGGAGTTCTTCAATCCATTTACTATTTCTTCAAGTTCCTTAAGTTTATCCTGAAATAGAAAACAAATTACAAACATCGATCTAATAGACTAGTTGTAACTAATAGTTCAAGTTTAGTTATAATCCAACATACATCCTTTGCATTGCTTTCCTCAAGAAGCATTTCATATCTTATACAGGCAGCTTTTCCCCTATGTCCTATCTCTTTGTGCCCAATTCCAACACCTCGGATCCTAGCCTTTTTGGAAGGATTTAAAACTTGCAAATAAGCATCACGTGTTAGATTATCAACACTTCTAGGATCTATTTCTTCTTGGTTTGCTACTTGGTTTTCCACAATATGAGAGATTTCAAGTTGTAATTAGAAAGCATCATAAAAGGAAAGCTTAAATTGAGATATCTAAGCATATGTAGCTTTATAGACATCATAGGAAAGCAAATATCCATTTTCTAACCACTTGTGGGCTTTTGTCGTAAACTTTTTCCAAAATTTTGTTAAGAGGCACAACGGGTTGATCTTCACTGACCTACACATGATAGATAACATAATAATTGTCCATGTTATATGTTCAACTCCTACTAAGAAAGACAAGTGTCCATTATTAATACCATTTCTGCCCGATAACAACTCCATGGCTTTGATCCTGTGGTATGATCCATCACTTTTTTTGCTCTGTTTGCCTTGTTGATCTCGGAAATTTTCTAAACCATAAGAAACATATAATTAGAAAAAGTAGATAGGTATACATGCAAGTTATAAGAAACCATTGTACCTTAGACTTCTCGGTTCCCCATTCTTTAACAAGATTTTTAAACTGGTCCATATCTATGGAAGCATTTTTCTCAACTTTCTTCATCATCAATTCATGTTCAATCTTGTACTTTTCATAGTAATCTTTCTTTACACGTGCCCTCCACACTAATATCCCTTTGCTAATGTGTTCAGCAATGTGATTCCATGCATTAGGGTGACTGCCTAAATCGAAGTATTTCTACAAAAACATAGAAAATATTACTTTAGATATAACAATCATACAATTTGTTGGTCTTTTTATGAAAAATATTACCTTAATAAATGATTTTCTATCTGCAAAAGCTTGTTCTGGTTGTTCGTTCCACTTCAAGTCTAGATGCCATATGTGTGGTTTCCTTGCTAGCATATGACAATAACGATTCAATTTGGCACCATTCTCCCCAATAGCATTTCCTTCATAATCCCATTGGACCTTGTGACGTGGCTGCCCTTGCTTAGGAAGTAGGCTTTGCTCACTTGCAGGCCCACGTCCATACTTCCTATTCTCCTGTTCATCCTCAACATTTTCTTCAACTGTTACATCATTTTCAATATTGTTGGACAGTAGAGTAGGTTCATCCTCACAATTTTCTACAATTGTGGATGGAGGGACAGCAATAGGTTGACTGGTTGTGTTGTTACAACTAGATCTAGTGATTCTTCTTCCTGCCATCCTTCAACTGACAAGAAAAAAAATTAGATTATTAGTGCAGAAATGTCAGTAACAAAAGTAGTAGCTACATTTGAAAAACAAATAAATTGCGGAGAATATGAGACACCAACATATGAATATTCAACATTTGAAAAACATATAACTTGTAGAGTACCTTGGTTTCATATCCCAAAAAAGAATAATGATGTCCTACTTGCTGGTATATGAAACAAGACTAAATAAATTGCAAAGAATATGCCATATAGTAACAGTTTGCCAAAAAAATGCAATAGAACATATTCCCCAAGTAAATTATTCTAGACTTGAAAACAAAATAATTTGATGAAAACAGATAGATTAATGAACTAAACATTAGCCCCATCATTCTTTTTTTTAGTTCTATCAACAAAAGATCCCTCAGTGTCACTCCTTATCCAAGACACATCACTAGTTACACCACCATCAATAGCTTCAGATTGTAAACCAGTCAAACAATTCTCAATAAGAGGTACTTCAGAATAATCTTTAGGAGGATGCTTTAGCACTGTGCACCAATCATCAGCATTAGGATCCTTCACATAAAAGCATTGCAATGCTTGAGAAGCCAGGATAAACGGTTCCTCCTTTTTTTTATCCTTGAAGTGTTGATTTGTGTGAACCCATATTCATCAATTCGCAACCTATTAGAAGTGCTTTCATCATACCAAGAACATCTGAACAACGGAACTTTGATTCCTGGACCATAACTTAGCTCAATAACCTCCTCTAAGTAGCCATAGTACGAGACTTCAACATTTATAGGATTTCAATCTCTACCACTTGAATAGTTGAAGTGTCAGCACACAAATACACTCCACTATTTTGTGTAGTACATGTACTTTCAATGTGCTTTGAACGGAAACGATATCCATTGACCGAAAATCCTTCATAAGACATTCCCTCGGCACAAGGGCCTTGGGATAACCATCTCAAATCATTGCTAATATTGTTCGGCCTAATCTCTCGCATTTGCATTACCTTCATAAAAAAGTAAAACATTAATGTAATCTAACACTAACTTGAACATTAAGAGTGACAACAATATTTATGTTTGAGACTTACATGCTCTTTCAACCACTTAGAAAACTCCTTTCCATGTTTTGTTTCTAGGGTCCGTGGGGCAATGTTGGGTTCCATATCTTGAAGAATACACATGTGTTCACTGCTTTATAAGAAGTGTCTAAATTAATGTACAACAAATATACAAATATCAGCAAGAATTTTAGGACGTAATTAAATCTTACATTCTGTAAACATCCAATTCCTCTTTATTGAAAAGGACATAACGATGGGTTTGTTCCAAAGTGTGGATGTCGAAATTTCTTGACACTCCAACTCTAATTGGAGATCCATCAACATTATGAGGAGTGCGGTTCAGTTTTGTCTCAAAATTATGCAAGTACCTAGCACAAAATGTTAAACTTTCTTCAGCTAAATAGCCACTAGCAATACAACCAGCCGGTTTAGCTTTGTTTCTTACATACTTCTTCAATTTCTTCAAGTATCTCTCTATTGGGTACATCCACCTAGTTCGGACAGATCCGGCTTGCCTGGCTTCATAAGCTAAATGAATGGGCAAATGCATCATGATGGTGAAGAAAGAAGGAGGGAAGATTCTCTCCAACTGGCAAAGAGTGACAGCAATTTCTTGTTCCAATTATTTGAATTCCTCCACATCAATAATGTTAGAGCAAAGCTTGTTGAAAAATGAGCACAAATTAGCAATAGGCTTGTACACATTTAAGCTTATGCAATGTCTCAAGGCAACAGGTAGAAGTTGATGCATAAGAACATGGCAATCGTGACTTTTCAACCCAACAAGTTTTCTATCAGATTTGCTAACACACCTAGATATGTTAGAAGAATAGCCATCAGGAACTTTCAACTTTTCTAACACAGACAAGAACTTATCTTTTTGCGCATTAGTCATGGTGTAAGATGTCGGAGGCAAGTAATAGCGATCACCTGCATCTACTGGCCATAAATCTCTTCGAATGCGCATTTTCTTCATATCTTGACGAGCTTGTAAGTTGTCTTTACTTTTCTTAGAATCACCCAATAATGTGTTTAAAATATTCTCACACACATTCTTTTCTATGTGCATCACATCCAGATTGTGTCTAACAGATAAATACTTCCAATAAGGTAGCTGAAAAAAGATGCTTATCTTATTCCAACCAGGAGGTAATGGTTGAATTTGATCTCCAAGCCTCTTGAGCTTATTCATTTTTCCAAATGTGATATTTTCATATCCATCAAATTGCCTCAGTATATCTTCTCCAGATAGTGGCTTAGGTGGAAGTTGAAAATATTTTTCACCATCAAAATTTTTCCTATCACGTCTATATGGATGATTCATTGGAAGAAAACGTCGATGGAAACCATAGCATTGCTTTTTCCCAAACTGTAACCATTTTGATACAGTCTCCACATTACAACAAGGACATCCCAAATCTTTCTTACCTTTAGTGCTCCAACCAGATAAGTCACCATATGTTGGGAAATCCTTAATGGTCCATAAAATCATTGCCCGCATAGTGAAGTTCCTTTTGTTGTATGCATCATAAACTTTGACTCCAAGCTCCCAAAGTAGTAGCAACTCCTCAATTAATGGCTCCAAGTATACATCAAGGTCATTTCCAACCATATGTGGACCTGGGATTAATAGGGACATCATAATAAATTGTTCTTTCATAAGAAGCCAAGGAGGAAGATTGAGAGGTGTCACCAACACAGGCCAGATGCTATGTGATGCACTCATATTGCCAAATGCATTAAATCCATCTGTTTCTAATGCCAATCTAATATTGTGTGGTTCAGCAGCAAAGTCTGGATACCTGGCATCAATAGACAACCATTCTGGTGTGTCTGAAGGATGATGAATACGACCATCCTTGCCTTTTACTTCAGATGGACAAATCATATCTTTAGTAATAGATGAAGACATATAGAGCCTCTCTAACCGAGGTATCAAAGGGAGGTATTACATGAACTTAGCAGCTACCTTCTTTCCCTTTGTTTTCTATTGCTTTTCATTCCATCTTGAAGCACCACAAGTATCACAATTTTCTTTTGAAGCTGCATCTTTGCGAAAAGCATGCAATTATTTGTACATACATCTATAGTATAATGATCAAGTCATAAATCCTTCACGATCGCATTTGCTTCATAGTACGTCTCTGGGAATAGACAATTTTCTTTTGGAAATCCTGAAATAATCAACTGTAACAACTTTGTGAAAGAATCGTTGGACCATCCAGATTCCTCCTTCAGAAATAGCAAGGCAACCAAATACGATAGCTTAGAATGACTTGTGAAACCTCTATAGAGTGGTTGATCCGCCTCTTTTAGTAGCTTGTAAAATATTTGTGCATCTACAATTGCAGGTTCCTCTGTAGCTTCAGTAGAGTGGGCATTTGTTGTGTCACCCATACCAAACAAATCCTCTAGCATCTGATGCATATTGTCGGTGCTAGGCATGTTTGGTGCCACAACAGGATTGCTCCTACCAATCACCTCCCCATGAAACATCCAAACATCATAGCTATGCACAAATCCTTTTTGTAATACATGTGAGAATACCTCCTCCTCTGTTTTAAGGTATCTGTTCAAACATACCTTGCAAGGACATATTAATTTCCCCTGTCTAGTTGGTCTCTGATGGATAAGAGCAAACTCAATGAACTTTTGTAACCCTGCCTTGAATACATCACTTCACACTCTGTTCCCAATATACATCCAACTCTGATCTATTAGAAAATCCATCTACATGAAGGAAAATATATAATAAGTTAAGCACACATTACAAGAAATGTATATATATACAAGATCAGATGCCTAGACCAAGAGAGCAGAGCTCACAACCATTTCTATGAAGGTATTTAGGGAAACTTGTGCTATGGGCATGATTGATAGTTGGAATACATCAATATAATCAAGTTAAATTCCCAATATTTTAATGTATAGTTCTCATTTATCATGTTAAATGAGATCTTAACATATTGGAACACTATTGGCCTATAGTTTTTTATCTTACTGATTCTTGATGGAGTAGTCTTCGTGTGTCGAACCCTAGGTGGTGAATTCTACCAGAGGTGATCTTGTTGATACAGAAGCTTGAGTTGGTATGGCTACTTTCAGTATACATATGTATCAATGAACTTATATTCAAAGTCCAATCTCTAGATAGTAAGAGTGTATGAAAAATCAAACATGATATGATGATCATTTTCAGCATCACAATTACGAAGAAAATAGTAAGAAGGAGTAGATATTCCTCTTCTCCTTGCATAATCAGTAGTAGGCAATATGTCATGCCCAAACTTCTAAGAAGTAATATGAAAACTCTTAGGACCATTAAATTTCCAAACCCAAGAGAAGATAGGATCATCAAATCCTCTTTTCCTGATATTAGTCCAAATCAGTCTCATGTTAACATTAAGTTCATTACAAATCCAAATTCCATCCTCTCCGCCAACATGGTTCAAAACACCATTAAGAAAACTAATCAAAGCATTATGCAACTTGGAAGATGAGAAGTTCCAATGAGTCCCAGTCACAATGGAACTAACCTTTCTAGACATTGGCAGACCAATATGATAATCTCTTTTCTACCTATACCATCCTAACCAATTTGTTATGGGGAGTCCAGGGATCAAGACATAGCCAAGTATTCTCCCCATTCTCAATATTGTAGATAATGAGAGCTTGAAAATCATCAAGATGTATGATCATCTGAATTAAATACCAAGAATTTGACCATAGATATCAATATTTTAGATAGAATCCTTAAGAAGGTATTTCTCATGGATCCATTTGATCCATAGACTACCTTTCTTTGAAGCTACTATCCATATATTTAAGATCATAGCAACCTTACAAACGTCTTTGACTTTTTTTATAGACATACCACCTTCATCCTTTACCTTGGTTACATCATCCCACTTAATAAGATGGATATCATTCTTGCCTTCACACTATCCCCACAAGAAATATATAATAGTTATTTCCACTTCATCACAGATAGAAGTAGGAAGTGAAAAGGAAGAGGACCAAAAATTTTGATTGGCGGACATAGTAGAATTACAAAGTTCTAGTCTCCAATGGAAACTGAAATGATATGTAAATAAGTTTGGTATCTTTAAAAATCAAATGATGGGCATAGAAGCACTAAAGCATGGGCAGAAATAATGATGGTAACTTCTGGTTCACTTGTATGATATGTATCATTATAAGTTAGTAGCATACCATCTTTGTGCACACTTAGCATCAATAGAATGTCTGTCATGCCCATGGAAAGCTTCAGACATGCATTCAACAAAAGGAGTCTTTGAAAACAACATTTGTTAAAACAACATTTGTATATTTGTCTTAGTAATGTGGGTTCCTCCTTGTTCCCTTTATTGTTAAAACAACATCCGTATATTTGTCTTTTTTCCTTTACCCCCTCCATCTAAAATAATACCCTTTCTTTAACATGTGGTTGTGATGCAGGCCCTAAAAGCCAATAACTATGGTAATGATCATCTGCTAACTGCAGCTCTGTACTTGGAGATTAATTAAAGGCCAATCTCGAGAGCTGACAACCTCTGTATTGATGTCTTGTCCGACTGCCCAAGGCTCCCATGGGACACATCCATTCCTAATATAATAGTTGGCTCTTAGGAGATCTTTGGCATGGATGGAAGATGCTCAGTTGTGGTGAACTTCTCTGCAGGCTTATTCAGGATCTCATTCATTGTGGAAACATTAAGTGCATTTTCAGTAAAAAAAATTTATGTATTTCGTTTAACTAATTTAAACGAAATACATTAAAAGATTTTACTTACAACGCCCTTCATGTTTCCACAGCGAATGAGATCCTGAATTGCACAGAGAAGTTCACCACAGCTGAGCATCCTCCATCCATGCCAAAGATCTCCAAAGTGCCAACTATTATATTAGGAATGGATGTGTCCCATGGGAGCCCTGGGCAGTCAGCCTTTAATTAATCTCTAAGTACAGAGCTGCAGTTAGGAGAGGATCATTACCATAGTTATTGGCTTTTAGGGCCTGCATCACAACCACATGTTACAGAAAGGGTATTATTTTAGATGGAGGGGGTAAAGGAAAAAAGACATATATACAAATGTTGTTTTAACAATTAAGGGAACAAGGAGGAACCCACATTACTAAGAACACCCATTCTTTCTTGAGGCTTCTGCCTAGACTTCTCAACCAGAGAAGACCTCTGAAATGTTAACAATGACTTAGTGTGCCTCTGCAAAATGCAAAAACACCAGGCTATATTATACTTAGTACCAAAAACAAAACATTCAAAAACAACGCATTGAGAAAATAGAACAGCACTCGTACAAGTGCCCATAAATAGCAGTAAGAAGAAATCTTTTATCCCCAGTAGTGATTCTAGTATGTATTAATTTATCATATTAAAAAAGCTTTTCAACAGAGCATTAGATACCATTCCACAAAACAAAAACTCTCCCAATACCATGACTAGTGTGATGAAAAACCCACTATAACTACCCAAATATTTCTTGAGTAATTTTTGGATCTTCCCCACATGAACTTTAGTTTCATTCAACACAATAATATGAATCTTAAGCCTCAAAACCTCCTTTTAAACCTTAGGATCTTTGATGTTGAGCACATAAAATTCCAGGAGATAATGGATAGACCTTCTTTGATCCTTGGAACCATTTTTAACCAGTACTTCACTGGCTTGAGCTTCTCATAAACAATTGCTAAGTTATCAAACTTATTGGATAAAGTAGCATTGTTATCCTCAGTTGACCCCTTTCTCCCTCTACCTCTGGACGTATTCTTCTTATTACATTTTAGAAACTCAAAGGAAGGTTCTAAGTTATTTTTCTCAACAGAGTTGGGAGGGGTAACAAGGTTAACCACTTCCCCTTCAAAAGATGGATGAGACTTAGATGAAATGTGTGAAGTATCCACAAAAGAATCCTAGAACTCTTGTTGATACTCTATAGAGTGTCCACATGAGAATGAAAATACATGAAAAATCAAGTGAACCCCCATGACAATATTATTTCCATGAGAGTCAACTATCTAAACCATGTTGGCATGGAGGAAGATAAAAATATAATCCCATGTTGGTGATTCCATCATACATGTTTGACAAGATCTTTCCTAAGAAAATTGACTATGGGAAAAGAAAAGCCAACAATGCTGAGTTAGAAGAGAAGAATGTAACTCCCCAAGCTTTGCCTCACTTGAGAAGCAAGTTAATGCAGCCACCAAAGCAATCTACAATTTTCACCCAATAAGAAATGTTTTTATAGGAATGGGTTTAAATGTAAGGGTTTTTAATCAGAATGATGCTTTGGTCACCTCTAGAACTGCTCTTCAAAAGAAAGGTCATTTCAGCACAATAGTTTACAAGCAACCATCTTGATCATCACTGGATCAATAGACTAAAAAACACCAGATAGAAGCTCTACTTCATCTTCTGAACATAAGGACAAGTAGGAAACTCCAAAAAAGGGAGACGGAACCCCCTTAGAAAAGAAGCACTTTTAACTTAGTATGGAAACTCCAACATTGTAGAACACATACAACCATCTTGATCACCACTACATCAATAAACCAGTAGCATCAGATGGAACCCTTCTTCATCTTTAGAAAATAAGCACAAGCATAGCAATTCTAGAAAAAAGAACACAGGGCTCGTTTAGTAAAGAAGCACTTTTATCTCATTATGGATAATAGACTATAGCACACTCACATTGACTAACCATTCCTCAAAAATCACCTTATTTCTATACCACCAGATATAGTAAAGGATACATATAATAGATTTAAAGGAGGTATTGCTTATTTCCTTCATACTGTCTTCAAAGAAACTAGGAATATTATTAATACATTCATTATCAACTACTTTGGCTCTGACCCATATATATGGGTGTCATGAGAACACTTATTCATATAGAATAGAACAGAGTAGCAAAATTAAACATACATGCACACATGTGTATTGCTTTGAACCAAGCTTGAGCCTCAACAATTATATATGAGTAATATTTGATCAAGTATGACTTGGATTACATGGTAGGTATTATACATAAATTCGAGTTTGTATATATTGTACATATTCGAGAAAGACAATATTCAATCAAATACTATATCTACTCAATCACATCAGTAAATTATTCTTTTCTTATTGACAAAACACAAAGTTGTATGATAGAAAATCATTATGAGGATGCTATACTATAGATGCATAGTCTAGGAATTTATGTACATCACAACTTTGATTCCCTTCCATTTAGTTATGGTAGCTACTCCCAAGGAGCTATTTCCTCGCTTGGAAGAGTTCATGAGTCATGTAATCTCAGTTGCTTTATACTTTAATATAGTGAGAGTTTACAAAAAGAAAAAAGTATGCATATCCTAATAAACAAGCTTCTCTCTTTCAATGGCCAGCCCTTTGAATGCGCGGCGGACTTCAACTGTGCTTGTCCCGGCGGAGATCATTTGTTATTTGCTATTGAAGTCTCCGATGTAAGTAGGCTTATAATCCATCAAATCTAGTTTGTCGTTCCCCTCTTTCTTTTCATTAGTTACCATTGTCAAATGTCAAAGGAATCATGCGTATTAAAACTGAACTCAGTCATGTATGTTTGGAGGAATGGTTGAATATTTAGTTGCCGCCGTCTCTTTGCACGCTTTATCTATAAAGTAGTCGGTCAAATTGAGTCGTCAACCGAAGAGTTAACTATTATAGTAGTCGACGCCCCCAGTAGCTAAGCCTTCCTCATTTTGCCGTTCGCTGCGCGGTTGTTGACGGGAGATTTCGTACCTAAATGGTTGACTACGACGAAGTCGTCTTGCCCTAGTTTGGTTAATAATTATCTGCGGTGCCGGTAGATAAATATCAACTCACACGTACAATAAACAAAGGCAAACGCACTTAAGGAAGCGATCGTGAACAAGTCACGATTCATGCTGGCTCTGTCTCTCTTGTGAGGTGAAACATCTTGCACGGACATGTGATTCTGACCACTCTCCTCTTTTAATCTCGTCAGGTCAGAGAACCCTGCGTTTGGCACGGGACTTAGATTCTGGAATTTGAATTGAGTTAGTCTGATGATCTGGGTTGGGGTAGTCAGGATGCAGTCTGATTTTGTTTGACAACCTAGTATGATTCTGGTCAGCTGATCAGTTTTGAATCTAGTTTCAGATTGATTCTGTTTGGATGTCAGTCAATATTCACTCTGATTCTATTTGACAACGTAGACATGATCTGCTTATTCTGTCCTATTCTTACAGAGTTGTTTTAACAATAACAACTTATGTAAAAATGTTATGCCACTACCGTACAAGTATAAAATTAACAAAATAAATATAATTTGATACATAATGCGGGTGATATTGTTTGTTTTTTAGTTAAATGGATAGTAATGAATATGGTCATTTTATATGTTTATTTTAAATATATTAAACTTTACAATTGTCTTGCATGACATGTTCATTTTGTATGTATGTATAAAGTTTTGCATATTCGACCTAGTAATTGGTAACTGACAAGATAATTATAATTGGCATAATAGAACATAAATTACGCACAAGTAGACCAAACATAATTTGAAAGATAGTTTGATTAAAATGGCCATAATAGTTCCATAATAAAATAAATGACAGAGTAAAGATAATAACGTTTACAGCAGAACTTAAACAACATCGAAGAAAAGTTGACAAGAACATAATGTGATCTGGGGAAAAAGCGTCATGAACCAAGGGAGAGAGGACAAAAAAGGAGCTGCTTGCCCTCGGCCTAGACCTACACATTCATACACACATGCTAAGACAATGTCTAGACATTGTGTTGGTAGGTTTTCGGGGTGGACAATGATTATTCTTGTTCCCACGTAGGATCTTCCCAGTTGGCCCACTTTAGGACCTCCTCGTACTCGTCCCATGACACCGAAAAGTCCTCCTGCAATGGCTAAGGTAGTTGTTTGATTTCGTCTTTTGGCCAATCAAACAACAACGACAGATGAGGAACACATTTATTGACCCCAACATTTTCTTCTTTGTGGCTGTCAAATTTGGACCCCTTTTGTGCAAGCTCACCCTGGTTTCCAGGTTCACAACATTTTTGTTTGCAGACTAAGTATTCATCAACATATTTGTGTATCTTTGACGGGGACATCAACAACTTTTCAAACTTTGATCGTGATTTTGACCGCGATGTCGATATCTAATAAAATTTTAAAATAAATATAAGTAAGACAAAATAATCATAATAACAAAGTACATATGTAACAGTTTGTACAAGTTAAAGTTGGCAAACAAACTTAGATATGTAAGTTGTAACACAATATTAGACTTCGAAACAGAATACATGAGTACACCTTTGATGAAATGATGGTAAAAACAAAGTAATGATGGGCATAAGTTTTACAAGAAAATGTTGCCAAGCAATCATAAACAAATGCAAGTTGGACCAACTTTTTTACAATTTATTCGTCTACCTAAGGCTGTAGTTTTGATGTTGGTGATTTCGTCATTGGTAAGGTATTCGGAAATTAACTGATTATATTATAATGGTTATACAACACAAATTAACCTCAATAGTTTGTTATTGTAATACAAACGAAAAACATTGTAACCACTCTACTAATATTACAAGGGATGAATGCCATTAACTAAACATAAGTAAAATAATTGGAATAGAGAGACACTACTAGTCTAGGTACACAACTTAAAAACAACATCATGGTCCAGAATCAACAATTGTGAGGGTCCTATCATTGTTGTTGTCTTCTCCTGAAGTTTTAACAACAAAAAATAGGTATGAAGTTTGATTACTTTAAGATAGAAAGTGGAAAAACAAAATAAGATTGAAATCAACAATTTGTTGATTGGACCTACTTTGATTTTTTTGATGATGTTGCTGTGTCGCGGAGCTCGTTGTTGTCTTTAGATAAATTTGAACTGATTGTAATAGGAAAATTGACGGTGCCCAAAGGAATAAAAGAGACTTCGTAGCAATCTTTAGGTGTGTTCCCATCATCAGATTCATCGTCATGTTCTCTATCCTCTATCGAATACTCAATTCGTTTGAGATCATCGTGCGTCTCGTTGCTGATGTTGGTTATCTATACCTTGATGGTATTATGGTCAACCAGACGAAGAAAAAGTTTGTCAATACGACCCAATAACATCTTCATAAACCACTCACGTCCACTAGATGTGGATATAAGATTTCTGTCAATATCGTACTTAACCTCGATAACAGATGTTGAATTTCCATAATTTAGGTATATTTTACCAGCCTTGTAGCGTCTTCCGTTTAGATAATGTCAGTATTTAGGTATAATGAGTTGTGCTAAGGAACAATCATCTAGGGTGATGTCCAATTGTTCTTCAATAGGGAATAGTAACATTGGGGTAGAGGCCCAAGCCATGGTCCTAGAGTGTTGTGGTTGGAGAGAATGTCAAAAATTTAGATGTATGCCTACAACAATGTAAAATAATGTTGAGAACAAGTACTATAAATGCAAGTACTAACAACAGACAACAACATGGGTTATTTGATATTCATTACAGATAAATAATTTTTTCAAACGAAAAGATAATATATTTTCTGCGTAGTTAACAACAAATGAAGCAAACAATAGACAACAGTCAATCAAATACAAAGTGGCATTCATTGCACTAAGTTTTTCATTTTCTACCAACATCCTTGGGTAGCCTGCATGTATCTTCTGTATGTATTGTGGAAGTATGCGATGTGTGTTGTTGGTTAACCAGATGTTGTTGTAGTCCTAGTGGATAAGTTCGTGGGCTAGTACAGAAAGTTTTTGGAACATCTACAATTTTTAAAATTTTCCATCTCGCCTTAAACACACCCATACTAATATCCATTCTGCCAATTATCTCATGAAACTCCGCTATGGCATCACACCAACCCTGTCGTGCAGAAGGTCCACGTAGTTTACGCAAGTAATATTGTTGACCTAACACTGTTCCTAGGGCTGCATCACATTCTGCATCCTATACAAACTGATTCATTGTACCCGTTAAACTAAAACATAAATGTGTAGTCGGTAAAGAAACATTCATGATGAAGATAATGTAGAATGAGAAATTATATATCATTTAAAATTAAGTACCATGTGAATATTCTTAGTACATGTCCACCATTCAAGATGTTACTAGGAAACGTACAAACTAAGTGTAGTATGTAGTCAAATAAACATGTGGTACATTGACAAAGACAAATTCGTACTAGTGTAGCAAGGGCATTAGATGACCATACAGTGAGTGGTCATGCTTCAAGAGTTTTTGCGTTGGCCTAAAGAAGGCAATGTAAACAACCAGTAGATAGAAGACTGTATTTTTGTCAACAAGGAAATGAAGTCCGATTTGGCATGGTATGATTTGTTTGGTTCAGTTTGGTCAAGTAATGAAAAACCTATAGTTGTTACTAAATCCAATTGGATTAGTCACAAGATCTAGTTTGATTTAATTTTGCAACTGTAACAGTAGCCAAACCAAAACATACTGCATCCCGTGCCTATTCCAACTAAATTTTATAACAAACAAAGGTGTTTCATTAAATGACCACTGTGAACCGTACAACTCCTATCATGCTAATTGGACTCCACTTATTTGTCGACAAAAATGTAGTCTCTCTCTACCAGATGTGTCAATTGCACTCTTTTGGCTGGCACAACATCTCATAGTGCATGATTACATCTGCACACCCAATTATTCCCTTGTATAGTGGTTCAAAAATCTTAGCCCGAGTTGTCATCGATACAACATATATACTTTGACTAGTCAAGGGGTATGACATCTACATCACATTCCATTGAGAAGTCTACTACAACTTTCTTCAACTTATCTTTACTCTTTGTGTAGCGTACAGACTTTGTATTAAATTTGTTGTTGTGTGATATCTACATGTTGTTCCAAAAGGAATGGTAAAAACACATATAGCTAAGTCGGTATCACATTTAATTATAGGTGCATGAAATGAGTATGCCCAATTATGCATTCATTAAAATAGATTCAGACATGCAAACTATTGAGCATAATGACAAATGTTCCCGAATCGAACATAACGACAAATGTTTTTAAATGCATATAAAACAAAATATTTGAACGTCCCTAAGGTGGTCAAAAATTGTTTGCAACTTCATTCGTTTGCTTCACCACCTAATCCCACAGTTGCGTCATTATTGTTGTCAACATTGCTTAGGTTTTTAGCAACTCCTGGGGGGATCAAATATTGCGCTAAGGGATGAGGAGGCAATAAATGTCCCAAATGGAAACGATTTTGTCTGATAAATTGTTTCCTTAAGTTCTTCCAATGTGTTTTTAGCATGTTCAAATCAATGCTAAGCACCCGTGGGATTTGATCGTGCTCCGCACACCATATTAGACGACAAGCCATAGAACAAATTTTGTATGTAAGATGTTGAAATAGCATAAGTATAACCATATTAGACGACAATGGTGGATGTAATGTTATATTTGAATTTTGTGTGCAAGTAACATAGGGCATACAATCTTTTACATCCATAACCATGCAACAAAATGACAAAAAATGTGTTATGGAAACATCGAAGGTGAAGGAGTATCCAAAAGAAGAGCACAACTCTCCTCCAACTTATGAATAGAAGTTTGTAGAACTTCATAGTCATTCTTTCTGCAGGGGTAAACATGTTCAAAGTTGTGATGGATTTCAAAAAAATCCTTCATTTTCATCGCCTGACCCCATACTGACTTGCACTCGCAAGTTAGTAACGTAATCTCAGCCTTCAACAAATTCGTTGTTGGGAAGAGATCGAATGCCCAATGAAAGTATTTGCATCGGTCTTTTTCCTAGTTTTTTCCCAAATTCTAGTTAATAACAACGCATACGCGATGTACTTAGCAAGTGCAACTGATTATTTTTGGTTTTACTAGTGAACCTTACTAGAAGGACATATGTAATGCATTTCTCTCGACCTTTCTCTAAGAATGCCAAAGTCATATAACCCTACATCCTTTGTGTTTAGCCGCAATGCTGCAACCAAACCACATTCACACATCGAAACTTAGGTTGGATTCATCAACATCTAGAACAAGATTGATGATTAGTAACATAAAGTCAGGTTCAAAACATAGATTTCTACAAAACATAGTTGGAGAGTATTTTGATACGACCACTTGAGTGTTCTAACTATACTATTAGCCTATCGAGTTCAAAAAACATAGATCCAAATATACTACATACTACACCTATGATATACTGTATCCGTCTTCCTCTGTTTAAGATTCACTATCACTCGGTAGGTGAAGCCGTTCGCAAAGATATAGGCGCCTCTTTCATAGACTGTCAACATCTGCTATTAGCCTATCGGTGTCTGCTCTTGTGGAGCAGACAAAATCGCATTGTTCTGACCATTGCTTGCATTCGTTGCGTGCATATGCAAGTTTTAATACCAACACATCCCTAATTGTAGTAAGCGTGGCCACTGTAGGTTGTACTCATTGTGCGGACAACATCATACGACATCTGGTCAGAACAAGACCCTTACCACATGTAAAATACAGCCTATGGGGGTTGTTGTCTTCAAACCGTCCATTTACCGCATCTATGGCATCCATGTACACTCGTACAGTGCACTGGAGACCACATGGACATGACGACATTCCATTATCCATTTCTATACAGATATCCTAATGAAACATAATGTGACATTTTTTAGAAGTAGGCAAAATTGTAGTCAACAATAGAGTTTGAGAAGAAATGTTTGACCGTTAGGTTACAAAATGAAATTCAAAAAGGGAATAAGTGAAACATGTTGTATAACATGTTTTAATGTTTGCAAGTTATAAAAAATATGAAAATAATTGATTTTCCCACATGGAATTGGCTAGTGTTTCATGCAAAACATCTCCCTCCCTAGCATCATCCTGTCTTATTTGTTGGAGAGAACTCAAATCGTTCAAGAAGTCAGGGGTATTATGAGGGTCTTCCAAGTTTTTGTTCATCAAAGGATCACCATCATTTTGGTGCTGGATAAAATTGTGGACGATATAACAAGCCATAACAATGCGAGACTGTGAATGCACAGGAAAAGTCACTCCTTTTCAAAAATAGGAAAACCTCTTCTTCAACACACCAAAGGCTCGTTCAATAATGTTACGTAGTTGAGCATGTCGGTGGTTGAACATCTCATTTTTTCTAGTGTATGAGTTTCTATTACCCCAATACTCTGCTATATGGTAAGCTACGTTTTGATATGGTGCAAGAAATTTTCGGGTGTTGGCGTACCCTGCATCAACAAGATAATACTTTCCAGCGGGTACTTTGAAACCACATGTGGTTGTAGCTCCGTGTAATACCCTTTGGTCAGCCGCAGAGCCCTCCCAACCAGTCATGATATATGTAAACTCCATTGAGAAGTCTACTACAACCATGACATTCATGGAAACATTCCCTTTTCTATTTCTATAATGGTTCTTCTTATCACGCTTTACCAAAATAGGGATGTGTGTCCCGTCAATTGCCCCAATGGCATCTTATGACAAGTATATATGAAATTCAGTGATGATGAAAGTGGTTATACTAACAACGGAATATGCATGTTCAACAAAGTTATGGTCATATCTTGAAGTAAGGGTAAAATCTTGAACTCTCCAGTATGCGGCGGTGTGGAGTTGTCGATGCAGTTGGCATCACAACATATTCATTACACAAAGTACACATTGCATCCAATACCTCATTAAACTTTCTACTTATGGTCTCACCACTGTGAATGTAGTCCTCAGTCAGAACACGGTTGGTATGGCCATGTCCAACCATTTGAAGGAAGTAGCAAACTGCCTCCACTAACGACACACCTCTAGTACTTTTCAACAAACCTCGGTCCTCAAGTTTGTCCAAAAAGGCTAAAACCGTGTTGGGTAGCATATGGTACAAATCATACACCCTCCTTTCATGGCCGGTTATTATTTCTAAAACCTTTTGATGGCCGCTCTGAATACTAACATATCTCGGTATTGGTTGTTGTGTGCGTCCGTCATTTGAATTGTCCATGATATTGTGTGATATTTGGTCTGCTATTTGGTAGCCTATTGCATTAGCAATGTCATTAGCTGGACCAGATATAAGATCCAAAAGTTGTACAATGTCATCTGTTGTTTGTGGTTGTTCAATACCGACCATGATGTCTATAATTAAAAGCGATTACCTGTATAAGATACACACACACACACACACACACACACACACACACACATATATATATATATATATATATAGAGAGAGAGAGAGAGAGAGAGAGATTGATTGCAGAAATTAAATGACCATGATTGTGACCAAATAGCAAATAACAAGATAAAACATTACATAGTACCATAATTCAAAAATTGTGAATGCACCGGAATCAAATATTACAACATCCAAATTTGAATTAGTTCTTAAATTAAAGGCATGCTATTGATATAGTTCTTAAATTACACAACCTCTGAAGAATGAATACAGGGCATGACCTCTATTGTAACCACTCATGCTACTAAATGGTGCCGGTGGCGATTGTGAATACGATGGTGGCGTGAAGGGTGTTTGTGATCTAGAAGCTCCATAAGCTATGTTCTTCATTTTCCAACGGTCTTGCAACCAAATGATAATTTTGTGTGGGGTATCCATAAGGCTTAAGTAAATGTTACATTTTCTTAACTCCTTTATGGCATGCACAAGAGTGGTAAAAACAGGGACATGGGCGTTGTTACAACCTCAATTTTACATGTGTTTTCAAAATTGAAATGTAATGATTTTATGAATATGGACTTGAATTGAGAAAGTTGTATGCTTTGCTCCAAAGGATGGATTTCTTTGTAAGGAATTTCGTGATTCCTACTATTATGTTAATCCAATAATGGATATAAAAGAGAAGAAAAGAGGAAAAGTTTAAATAATAGAAAAAGATAAAAGATAATGGATATTAAGCAATATATTTATGAGAAATACATCGAAATCTCTAAAAAGTGGCATTGATGGCCACAATTGAATGAATTTCGTTTACATATGATTTCTAATGGAAGAAATAGGAAAAGAAGAAAACGGAAATAAAGGATAAAGAGAAATCCTTGAAAAGAAATCTTTTAACAAAGAAATAAGTAAGATAATGAGAAATAATGGATGTAGATGCATCTAGAAGGATAATAAGTATCATTCAAAAAGGATTTCGAAATCTTAGGATTTCTTGGGGTCCAAGGAGTCCCAATGGAGAGGAAGAAAGAGAAAATACAAATAATACAAAAATCATAATATGTGAATATATGTGGTGGCTTTTGTGTTGCCAAATAAGGAACTATATCCTCATGACCAATGGATTAAAAGCCAAGCACAAAGAGAATAAAAGTGATGATTTTCGGATTTTCCATTATGTAAATATTCCAATATGAGATTCCTTGATAACCAAGGAATATGGATTAACAAGGAAGTAATTAACAGTGAAAGTACACCTTAATTAGGAAAGTATGTTTGCTATGAATGGAGGGACTTGTTTCCTCATGGGTAAGCATGCTAGGACGCTTCTACCTATCCCTATATAAGGGATGGACCCATAGCCTCGAGTTTTCCCCATCTCACACTCATCTTCAACCTTGCATCTGTTCTAACCCTAACTGGGGGGAGTGATGCAACCCCTGGAGTAACGAGGAGTCATGGATCGGATGATGGAAGCATGATGCTCCCACGACGCCATAAGGAAGCTCGATGGTCATCCCTTCACCTTAGCCCACACACAACAACAACATGATGGCTGCAAGACCGGCCGCAAGTTGCAGACCCAACAAGCATGAGCCAACCACTCTGGCCATGAGCAGAGGGCGTCTCTAGGTGCGTGGAGGCACGACGGAGGTGGGCAAGCTATCCCTGGTGGCTGTCGGGGTCTGGGAAGGAGAGGTAGAGCCGCGCCTGACCCCCTAATGTGGCGGCAGCAGAGGGCTATGCGAGGAAGAAGACGACCAAAGTCGTCTGGACGGAAATGCCCTCCCGAGGCTTGAAGAACCGGATCATCGTGTGGGGGAAAAAGAGTCAATTCGTTATGTTTCTAAATCGGTTGGGTTACACTGCGACACAATGCATGTGACGACTGACGTGTCAGCATCCCATTGGTCCAAGTAAGTGAATCTTGCAATAATTGTAATTAATTATGCGTAGCTCCGATGGTAGCAAAAAATATATGAAATTTGCAAAAAAAATATGAGGAATCCATTAAAAAATAGTTTTAGAGCCTAATTCCTCTTACAATTCAAAAAGTAGTTAAAGTTGTCAACTTTAATGCATTAATGATCAAGAAACCCTAATATTGATGTTAATAAGATTGAGAAAGGTATTATGGGTGTTTTTAATCAATATTAACCTGTTGATTATAAAAAGGACACATTAGATCCAAAAGGATGATCTTTATGCGTAGTTTGATTAATGTAGGGTTCCATATACATGAATATGCTTTAATGGGCCTTGAAACCCTAATTTTGGTAATTATGACTCTTAATGGCTTCAATTGTTCAAATCCATGAATAAAGCTGAGATATGATGATTCTAAGCTATTTTGAGTATACAAGATTCTAATTGTGGATAAATACCCTTAATTTGGTAATTAGGGTTTTCTAGTGGATAAATGTGGAATTAGTGATAAATAGAGTTCATATGTGAATTGGGCTATAATGAAAATGAGTTATCAATTCGAAAGAAACCAAAGATGATAATTGGCCTTAATGACCGTGACATAACTTAAAAGGATAAAGATGGTAAAAGAGATATATTAGACTTAATTGACATTCTAGTATGCCTATGATGTTGAAATTAGGGTTTGTGGACTATAAGAGTATTAAACGTGATAAAAGCATTATGGAGGCTAAAATCCTAATAAAACCCTAAAGTTGGCCTAGAAATCCTAAGGTGGAATCCAAGTCAATCTTGAGAATGTTATTGTAACATCCCTGACCTGGGTTATGCTTTAACCCTAGGTGTTTTGATTAAGAAAGATGATTATATTCTTAATCTCATCTTGTGAAAAGTAATTAAGGCTCAAAAGGAACCTATGTTTCAATTTTGGTCCTGTTTGAACAATGTTGAAGCAATGTTTGCTTATTTTGGACTAAAGTGCAAATTACCCAAGTTGAGGGGTTCAATTGCAAATGTTGCATGATAATATGTTCCTATGATGTTGAGACATCATAAGAATGAATATGATGTAGTGGTATGGTTTCCACAAGCTTGGACACCAAGATTAAGCTTGTAAAGCAATCCTTGTGCATTAAAACCTAGTTTTGGTGTAATGTGCAATTTACCCAAAATCTAGGGTTCAATATGCAAATTACCACTTCAAAAAGGTCCCTAATGTTTCTTAGCATCATTTAGAGCAAATAAAATTAGAGGGACTCCTTATTTGAATTAAGTTATAGGAGAGAGAATCTTGACATTAAAATAATCAAGAATAATGCCTAATTGAAACCCTAATTCGATTTAGGGAAAAAATGAATAAAAATAATTGAAGGGCTTTCAACAAAAATGTTTTGGGTTGATTTTGAATAAGGATGGACGTTACTTTTCTAAGATAAGGAACGAAAATATCTTAAGTAGGTGAAATTCCACTCACCTTATTATAAAGAAAAGTAATTTCCACTCACATATGGGATATTAATATAATAAGCATTAAGGTGCTTAATTTGCTTTTCTTTAATTGAGGATAATGAAGGGGAATAAAAGTCAAGGAAGGTGCCTCGTACCCAAGGTAGTTGAGGGGGAAGAGGTGGCCACTTTATTGGGATTAATTGGATTTTTATAAGGCATTTTCTCTCTCATCAATTTCCTTATAAAAGTGTCATTCCAAGCCCAAACCAAGGCCTTTTTCGGATTTTCTTCTTCCCCTTGCTTGCAAAACCGACCAAGGAGATAGGGAGGAGCAGGGAGCACGTCCCCAACCTGTGGGTAATCCCTTGACCTTCGTTCTCCATGATTTCATGGTGGAAATCAAAAATAAATTATGGATTCCTTCTTATTTCGATCTCCTCTTCAACCCTAGCCAACTTTTGCAATCAAAAGCTTGAGGACGAGCCTAGGGGGAGTTGCAAGAGCTTCATCCACCATTAATGGCGTGAGCTTGGAGATTTGGAGCTCAATTGGAGGCGGGTTTTATAACTCAAACCCTTAAACATTGCTATTGCATCAATTCTCTATGCTTTGTTGATTGATTTCTTCAATTTGATACACTCTTGTTTCTTTGCTGCAATTTCCATCAAGAAAGGTTGCTGTTCTTGGTTTTTCGAAGGAAGGGGATGATGACATCATCCTAGATGCTTATCCAAATAAAATTACCAAGCAAAACCGTTTTGATAGCTACTCCAAATCGTTTTAATTTGATTGGCTATGCGGTTTCAGCAAACCGTTTAAGGGAAAACGGTTTGAAACCGTTTGGGAGCAAACGGTTTCAAGACCGTTTGAGATGGTTGACCAAGCGTAGACCGTTTGGGAATTTTGTTCATAATTATTTAGGCTGATAAACCTCCAAAGTTGAGGGATTAAATCCAAAGGAATCGAGAGTTGAAGGCCAATCAATTAGGCAATCAGATTGAATTATGTGCTGATTTTCAACCTGATTAACTTGACCTGGTTGAGAAAACGGTTTCAAGACCGTATAAGATGGTTGACTAAGTGTGGACAGTATGGGATTCCTGTTCATAATTATGTTTATTAATAACCCTCCAAATTTGAGGGATTAACTCCAAAGGAATCGTGAGTTGAAGCCTAATCAATTAGGGAAACCTAATTGGATTAAGTGCTGATTTCAATCTGATTTAATTGAACTTTTTGGGCAAACGGTCTCAAGACCATTTGAGTGTGTTGACCAAGCGTTGACCGTTTGGGATTACTGTTCCTAATTATGTGATCTAATGACTCACCAAATTTGATGGATTAATTCCAAACGAGTCATGAGTTGAAGGCTAATCAATTGGGCTAACCCTAATTGAAATCAGTGCTGAAATCACAATGAGCTAATTTGAGATTTTGGGTTGATTAGCCCAAACGGTCTCAAGACCGTTTGGGGGATCATCCAAACGGTCTCAAGACCGTTTGGGGTCACCTCAAGACCGTTTGGAGGTCTGGGGTCAAGTATTGACCAATTGAAGGTACAAAGGTACTAATCATATTGCAATGTAGTGCTGATCTGTTGATCAACTTGATAGACCAATCCATGATGATTTTTCACTAGAATCCAAAGGTTGGATGGGCCAAACGGTCTCAAGACCGTTTGGAGCTCATCCAAACGGTCTCAAGACCGTTTGGTGGTCACCCAAGACCGTTTGGAGGTCTAGGGTTGATTATGGTTAGGTGTTTGAAGGTCTAAAGGTACCAAGCTGTTATACAATGCAATGCTGATTTGGTGATCAATCCAATGATCCAAACCTTAATTGGATGGCTTGGATTTGAGTGATATGATGGGCAAACGGTCTCAAGACCATTTGGAGGTCATCCAAACGACCTCAAGACCGTTTGGTGGTCACCCAACACCGTTTGTAGGTCTAGGGTTGAGTATGGTTAGGTGTTTGAAGGTCTAAAGGTACCAAGTTGTTATACAATGCAATGCTGATTTGGTGATCAATCCAATGATCCAAACCTTAATTGGATGGCTTGGATTTGAGTGATATGATGGGAAAACGGTCTCAAGACCGTTTGGAGGTCATCCAAACGACCTCAAGACCGTTTGGGGTCAGGTCATACCCAATTTGGATAATGGTTCAATAGTTTCAAAGTAACCAATCTTGCATTGATGAGTGTTGTTGGATCTTCGATTCCAAACCCTAATTCAATTGAATCAAGCCCTAATTGATGACCAATTGAGGGTCAATTGAGGGTCAAATTAGTTGAAGGTTGACCTATTAAACTCAATTGAAGTATGAGCATAGGTTCAATTGATGATTGGTTCCATGAATTCAATGGTTGAAGGTCCAATGCAATCAATTGAAACACAATTAGTAGCATGATTGATGATTAACTTCAAAGCTCTAATTGGTGTTTATATACCCTAATCCCATTGAGATCAGACCATAATTGAAGTCCCAATTGAGGGGTGAGCCATGATTCAAATGATGATTGAGTTGATGATCCAATTGGTTGAAGTTCCATTGATTAGAATTGAGTGTGGTTCAATTTGGTTAATTCAATTGGATACCTCATGTTATTGAAGGTCTAATTGATCAAACATTTTTGAAAACCTAATGTGATTAGGTGGGAGATACCTTTAATGGTACTAGTCATTAATGCATAACAAATTCATGGACCCAATACATGATGTAAACCCTAATTGAGGCTGATTCAATGTATAACCTTAAGAAGAGGTTGTCTACATGTGAAATCACTAATTAGGATGTTAATAAACCCTAGTTGAGGGTGTATCCTTGTGAAACCCTAGTGGAGGGTGTATCATTGTGAACCCTGGTTGAGGGTGTAACCTTGTGAAACCCTAGTGGAGGGTGTATCATTGTGAACCCTGGTTGAGGGTGTAACCTTGTGAAACCCTAGTGGAGGGTGTATCATTGTGAACCCTGGTTGAGGGTGTAACCTTATGAAACCCTAGTGGAGGGTGTATCATTGTGAACCCTGGTTGAGGGTGTAACCTTTTGAAACCCTAGTGGAGGGTGTATCATTGTGAACCCCGGTTGAGGGTGTATCCTTGTGAAACCCTAGTTGAGGGTGTATCATTGCGATTGTTTATAGGCAACTTTATAATAAAATTATGCCTTAAACTAAGATAAGTCCATATCATGTGAGATAGCTGGACAATTCTAACGTGTGGCCTATGCATTATATGCTAAGGGTGAGTATTCTGTGATGGAATGTATTAAGAGGGGAAATACCTTAATTCAAGATAAAGTTGGTTAACTCAAGAGGGTCTGAATTAATGAGAAATGGGAAACCCTAACCCTGGTAAGGGAATAGTGGTGTTACCCTTGAATAATGATGTTATATATTGTTTTGCATGGTGCTGATATGAAATTGATGTATTATCATCTGTACTAACCATGCAGGTATGATGTGATGATGAACATAGCCAGGTATGAGCTATGACATTTTATGTATTGACATTGTTTATTGGGTCTTATGTGCCATGCTATACCTTATTGCCTAGTATGAGGTAATAAGAGAAGTAATGGGCCTTAAGTGCCATGAGAAGATGTTTATGTAATACGCATCATATTTACCTTGGTCAGGTGACCTGAAGGTGATAATTGCCTGAAAAAGTGGTAATAATGCTCAATGATGAGCTAAGGGTTTGAATACCCAGAACCATATGATTATGGCATTGAGTTGCAAAGGAATGAAAATTCCCAGTATTGAAATGAGGGACTGAGATCCCCATGTCTTATAAAGACTGAGAAGTGATTAATGGAAATAGTACATGTTTTCTTTATAGCATTTGTCTTATTAAGTTATGTTTGGAAACTTGGCTGATGCTAAAAGAATATGATAATGTACTTAATTAATCAAGTGATACCATATAATGTAGTTGCCCTGATCACAGATCCATCAGCGTCAGAATTAGCTGAATGGTGAAACGAGTTTACTCGGAACGCATATTTTTGAATATGTGGGGGTAATTGGGCAATTATATCCTTATGCCCCATAGGCATTGCTACGGGCTATGTCCTATGAACGGGATTGGTTACGGACCATACCCCAATAAGAGCATGGCTACGGGCCATGACTCCACAAAATAATATCGGGCATTGGCTACGGGCCATATCCTGAAGAGAGTATATGCTATGGGCTATAACTCTAATAGCGATGTTGCCAGTATATCCTGGAAAGCTATCTAGCAGAGACACAAGATGTGCTGCATGTTATCTCGTACTGACCGAGATAGTTGAGGTCATGGGAATACGGCTCTTCCATTGACCTATGTGTGGTACCGATGCTTTACGTAACCGTGGTCGGTTGGAGTATGAGCGGTATACCTCATCTCCTCAGGGCATAAGTGTGATTGTAAAATGTAATTAGCCGTATAACATGTTTGCTTAAGGATTGAATACAGAGATTCATTGGCTGATGTTGCATTTCTTTGTGCATTCCTTTGTAGATAAATGTTAATTATGTTTCTTTATATTCTCTGCAAAATAGACAGATGAATTACTTATCTACCATGGGTAGATACAATGACCTCCTTGAGAATGGAGATTATCTTATTCTATTCTATGATGAATAATTCTACAATTCTACCTGATAATGTAAAAGTAACCCCTACTCAGTTTTAATTTGATAAACTGCAATAATAATGTTTTTGGCAGAGAGTTATATCTCTTGCTGGGGCAATTTTCAATTGTCTCACCCCCGTGGGAAAACATTTTTAGGTATGCATGGAAGGCAAGGCAGAAATCCCTAGAACAGAGATGAGCAGAAGCAACAGCAACAACAAGGACAACAATGAGATCTCAGGTGGAGATATTGTCTGTCAAGTCATATAGATAGTAGTCCTATGTGTCGTCTCTGTACTCTCAGGTCCTCGGAGTTTTAAATGATTCAATCGGAGTTTTGGCTTAATGCCTCAAAGTTTTATACTGCCTGTGTATATTTGTTAACAGGGCAGTCAATGTTGTAATCCTTAAAAAGGAATTGTACAGGCTGTGTACTTGTGATCCAGGATGAAATGGAAACACTTTGGTTCATGGTTAAAGAGTTTTCATGTGAATGGATCTCTTTGCAAAAAGTTTTAAATTTTCCGTGATTTTCAGTAACCCACTGCAAATAATTCGCTTCCGCATTAGTTAATCCTATTTTCGCGAGACGGTTGTTAAAATTAGTGGTATCACAGCTTTAGGTTCGTTGAGTCTACAGAGACATATGACTAAGTTGTTGAGTCTGTGTTAGTATCCTCCAGTATACCCTATAATGATTTCTGCTTGTGCAGAGAAAGGGTAAAGTTTTAAAATGACTGGAGAGCACAAAGAACACATTGCTAAGGGCAATGTTGTTGCACCAAGAAGAGGTGCAAGGGATTAGACAAGAATATAATGAGTGCCTGAGAATCCCCATTAAGACATGATCAGGATAGAGAATCCTATGATCATGCTCTTATTGGGTAGATTAGGGCAACAGTAATGCATATAAGTGAACTGGATGCTAGCCTTATAACCTAGGTTATCCGTCCTTAATGCAGAAAGCTTGAGCTTTAAACGAGTTCCTGAATGAATTAGTCATGTGGGAACAAGGGAAAATGTGGAAAAGATTAACTTATGGCAAGAAAGTGGACTCTGCCATGAGTTCAGACAGATAATAAATCTGTGATGGTAGTGCCCAAGAAGGGGCAATAAGCTGAGAAGTAGGGAATGGTCTCTATAATTCTAGGGACATTTGCCTAATGGTTTTAAAAAAAGCCAAGTTTTTGGTACTAATAGTGCAATAAATGCCTAGTGTACCAGGGAAGTAGCCACTAAGTAAGTGCAAAGGTCTTAACCTTTCACCTGTAAGATTCTATGGCTTAGTTTTTGCTTCAGTAATAAGACTAGTAAGACCATGATATGAGTACAAGGTATGTTATAAATGTGTACATGTTGAGTACACTAAACCCTTTTTGTTATAAAAAAAAGGATTGTTGATATTGTTTTCCCCATTGGTTGCTATATAGGGATGAAATGATGAGAACTAGAATTTGAATTCTGTTCAGTATTCTTTTAAATGCTCTATATTGATCTTACCTCCATGAAAGAGGAAGAGGTATAGAAGAGATGCCTGGATAAAATCCAAGGATGTTAAATCTTATGTTATGGTAATATGAAAAGAAAGGAATATGATAGCATGTAAGTGCATACTACTTGATCTCAATACTTGTAAACCCTGATCAGGTGTACAACTATTGATGATAAAGTGAGTATGGAAACTCTTAGATTGATATCTTTTTGATTGCCCTGATCAAGCAATCATTCTGATACAATCTAAACAGTAACATGAAATTGGAAATATGATATGGATAAATGTATCATATCTTAAGAACAAGAAAGAAGGATCTGATAGGAATTCAGATCATTATGTGTATATGAGGAAGTAAAAGTATGACCCTCATATGATGAGAAAGAGAACAAGGGAGGTGATCCCTGTTTAATAAAGTTGTAAATATGATAAAAGAAAGATGAGAATATGATGTGTTTTCAACACATGTGACTGATACCAGGGTAATAGATTCTGGTATCTGAGAATTATCAGATGGTTTAGATTGGCTACCTAGAATGGTCAACTATGAAATCAGTCTGATTATATAAAATGATATGAACATCATATGTTAGGGGTTTATGCTTTGCATAAACATAACAACAAATATGTCTTTAAGATAAGTTCTCATTTGACTCTATGAGAATATTGTGCGAAGGAACTTTGTGCTGATCAAAGTTCTATGATGTCTACATAACAATGAGGTGTTATGAAGAGACATGATGATATGATGAATGAATAATATATGTTCCCTTTATCTGGGATTTCCGGGACGAAATCCTTGTTAGGGGTTTATAATTTGTAACATCCCTGACCTGGGTTATGATTTAACCCTAGGTGTTTTGATTAAGAAAGATTATTATATTCTTAATCTCATCTTGTGAAAAGTAATTAAGGCTCAAAAGGAACCTATGTTTCAATTTTGGTCCTATTTGAACAATGTTGAAGCAATGTTTGCTTATTTTGGACTAAAGTGCAAATTACCCAAGTTGAGGGGTTAAATTGCAAATGTTGCATGATAATATGTTCCTCTGATGTTGAGACATCATAAGAATGAATATGATTTAGTGGTATGGTTTCCACAATCTTGGACACCAAGATTAAGCTTGTAAAGCAATCCTTGTGCATTAAAACCTAGTTTTGGTGTAATGTGCAATTTACCCAAATTCTAGGGTTCAATATGCAAATTACCACTTCAACAAGGTCCCTAATGTTTCTTAGAATCATTTAGAGCAAAGAAAATGAGAGGGACTCCTTATTTGAATTAAGTTATAGGAGAGAGAATCTTGACATTAAAATAATCAAGAATAATGCCTAATTGAAACCCTAATTCGATTTAGGGCAAAAATGAATAAAAATAATTGAAGGGCTTTCAACCAAAATGTTTTGGGTTGATTTTGAATAAGGATGAACGTTCCTTTGCTAAGATAAGGAACGAAAATATCTTAAGTAGGTGAAATTCCACTCACCTTATTATAAAGAAAAGTAATTTCCACTCGCATATGGGATATTAATATAATAAGCATTAAGGTGCTTAATTTTCTTTTCTTTAATTGAGGATAATGAAGGGGAATAAAAGGCAAGGAAGGTGCCTCGTACCCAAGGTAGTTGAGGGGGAATAGGCGGCCACTTTATTGGGATTAATTGGATTTTTATAAGGCATTTTCTCTCTCATCAATTTCCTTATAAAAGTGTCATTCCAAGCCCAAACCAAGGCCTTTTTCGGATTTTCTTCTTCCCCTTGCTTGCAAAACCGACCAAGGAGCTAGGGAGGAGCAGGGAGCACGTCCCCAACCTGTGGGTAATACCTTGACCTTCGTTCTCCATGATTTCATGGTGGAAATCAAAAATAAATTATGGATTCCTTCTTATTTCGATCTCCTCTTCAACCCTAGCCAACTTTTGCAATCAAAAGCTTGAGGACGAGCCTAGGGAGAGTTGCAAGAGCTTCATCCACCATTAAGGGCGTGAGCTTGGAGATTTGGATCTCAATTGGAGGCGGGTTTTATAACTCAAACCCTTAAACATTGCTATTGCATCAATTCTCTATGCTTTGTTGATTGATTTCTTCAATTTGATACACTCTTGTTTCTTTGCTGCAATTTCCATCAAGAACGGTTTCTGTTCTTGGTTTTTCGAAGGAAGGGGATGATGACATCATCCTAGATGCTTATCCAAAGAAAATTACCAAGCAAAACCGTTTTGATAGCTACTCCAAATCGTTTTAATTTGATTGGCTATGCGGTTTCAGCAAACCGTTTAAGGGCAAACGGTTTGAAACCGTTTGGGAGAAAATGGTTTCAAGACCATTTGACATGGTTGACCAAGCGTTGACCGTTTGGGAATTTTGTTCCTAATTATGTAGTCTGATAACCCTCCAAATTTGAGGGATTAAATCCAAAGGAATCGAGAGTTGAAGGCCAATCAATTAGGCAATCAGATTGAATTATGTGCTGCTTTTCAACCTGATTAACTTGACCTGGTTGAGAAAACGGTTTCAAGACCGTATAAGATGGTTGTCTAAGCATGGACCGTATGGGATTCCTGTTCATAATTATGTTTATTAATAACCCTCCAAATTTGAGGGATTAACTCCAAAGGAATCGTGAGTTGAAGCCTAATCAATTAGGGAAACCTAATTGGATTAAGTGCTGATTTTCAATCTGATTTAATTGAACTTTTTGGGCAAACGGTCTCAAGACCGTTTGAGTGCATTGACCAAGCGTTGACCGTTTGGTATTACTGTTCCTAATTATGTGATCTAATGACTCACCAAATTTTATGGATTAATTCCAAACTAGTCATGAGTTGAAGGCTAATCAATTGGGCTAACCCTAATTGAAATCAGTGCTGAAATCACAATGAGCTAATTTGAGATTTTGGGTTGATTAGCCCAAATGGTCTCAAGACCGTTTGGGGGATCATCCAAACGGTCTCAAGACCGTTTGGGGTCACCTCAAGACCGTTTGGAGGTCTGGGGTCAAGTATAGTTGACCAATTGAAGGTACAAAGGTACTAATCATATTGCAATGTAGTGCTGATCTGTTGATCAACTCGATAGACCAATCCATGATGATTTTTCACTAGAATCCAAAGGTTGGATGGTCCAAACGGTCTCAAGACCATTTGGAGCTCATCCAAACGGTTTCAAGACCGTTTGGTGGTCACCCAAGACCGTTTGGAGGTCTAGGGTTGAGTATGGTTAGGTGTTTGAAGGTCTAAAGGTACCAAGCTGTTATACAATGCAATGCTGATTTGGTGATCAATCCAATGATCCAAACCTTAATTGGATGGCTTGGATTTGAGTGATATGATGGGCAGACGGTCTCAAGACCGTTTGGAGGTCATCCAAACGACCTCAAGACCGTTTGGTGGTCACCCAAGACCGTTTGGAGGTCTAGGGTTGAGTATGGTTAGGTGTTTGAAGGTCTAAAGGTACCAAGCTGTTATACAATGCAATGCTGATTTGGTGATCAATCCAATGATCCAAACCTTAATTGGATGGCTTGGATTTGAGTGATATGATGGGAAAACGGTCTCAAGACCGTTTGGAGGTCATCCAAACGACCTCAAGACCGTTTGGGGTCAGGTCATACCCAATTTGGATAATGGTTCAATAGTTTCAAAGTAACCAATCTTGCATTGATGAGTGTTGTTGGATCTTCGATTCCAAACCCTAATTCAATTGAATCAAGCCCTAATTGATGACCAATTGAGGGTCAATTGAGGGTCAAATTAGTTGAAGGTTGACCTATTAAAATAAATTGAAGTATGAGCATAGGTCCAATTGATGATTGGTTCCATGAATTCAATGGTTGAAGGTCCAATGCAATCAATTGAAACACAATTAGTAGCATGATTGATGATCAACTTCAAAGCTCTAATTGGTGTTTATAAACCCTAATCCCATTGAGATCAGACCATAATTGAAGTCCCAATTGGGGGGTGAGCCATGATTCAAATGATGATTGAGTTGATGATCCAATTGGTTGAAGTTCCATTGATTAGAATTGAGTGTGGTTCAGTTTGGTTAATTCAATTGGATACCTCATGTTATTGAAGGTCTAATTGATCAAACCTTTTTGAAAACCTTATGTGATTAGGTGGGAGATACCTTTAATGGTACTAGTCATTAATGCATAACAAATTCATGGACCCAATACATGATGTAAACCCTAATTGAGGCTGATTCAATGTATAACCTTAAGAAGAGGTTGTCTACATGTGAAATCACTCATTAGGATGTTAGTAAACCCTAGTTGAGGGTGTATCCTTGTGAAACCCTAGTGGAGGGTGTATCATTGTGAACCCTGGTTGAGGGTGTAACCTTGTGAAACCCTAGTAGAGGGTGTATCATTGTGAACCCTGGTTGAGGGTGTAACCTTGTGAAACCCTAGTGGAGGGTGTATCATTGTGAACCCTGGTTGAGGGTGTAACCTTGTGAAACCCTAGTGGAGGGTGTATCATTGTGAACCCTGGTTGAGGGTGTAACCTTATGAAACCCTAGTGGAGGGTGTATCATTGTGAACCCTGGTTGAGGGTGTAACCTTGTGAAACCCTAGTGGAGGGTGTATCATTGTGAACCCTGGTTGAGGGTGTATCCTTGTGAAACCCTAGTTGAGGGTGTATCATTGCGATTGTTTATAGGAAACTTTATAATAAAGTTATGCCTTAAACTAAGATAAGTCCATATCATGTGAGATAGCTGGACAATTCTAACGTGTGGCCAATGCATTATATGCTAAGGGTGAGTATTCTGTGATGGAATGTATTAAGAGGGGAAATACCTTAATACAAGATAAAGTTGGTTAACTCAAGAGGGTCTGAATTAATGAGAAATGGGAAACCCTAACCCTGGTAAGGGAATAGTGGTGTTACCCTTGAATAATGATGTTATATATTGTTTTGCATGGTGCTGATATGAAATTGATGTATTATCATCTGTACTAACCATGCAGGTATGATGTGATGATGAACATAGCCAGGTATGAGCTATGACATTTTATGTATTGACATTGTTTATTGGGTCTTATGTGCCATGCTATACCTTATTGCCTAGTATGAGGTAATAAGAGAAGTAATGGGCCTTAAGTGCCATGAGAAGATGTTTATGTAATAAGCATCATATTTACCTTGGTCAGGTGACCTGAAGGTGATAATTGCCTGAAAAAGTGGTAATAATGCTCAATGATGAGCTAAGGGTTTGAATACCCAGAACCATATGATTATGGCATTGAGTTGCAAAGGAATGAAAATTCCCAGTATTGAAATGAGGGACTGAGATCCCCATGTATTATAAAGACTGAGAAGTGATTAATGGAAATAGTACATGTTTTCTTTATAGCATTTGTCTTATTAAGTTATGTTTGGAAACTTGGCTGATGCTAAAAGAATATGATAATGTACTTAATTAATCAAGTGATACCATATAATGTAGTTGCCCTGATCATAGATCCATCAGCGTCAGAATTAGCTGAATGGTGAAACGAGTTTACTCGGAACGCATATTTTTTAATATGTGGGGGTAATTGGGCAATTATATCCTTATGCCCCATAGGCATTGCTACGGGCTATATCCTATGAACGAGATTAGTTACGGACCATACCCCAATAAGAGCATGGCTACGGGCCATGACTCCACAAAATAATACTGGGCATTGGCTACGGGCCATCTCCTGAAGAGAGTATATGCTATGGGCTATAACTCTAATAGCGATGTTGCCAGTATACCCTGGAAAGCTATCTAGCAGAGACACAAGATGTCTTGCATGTTATCTCGTACTGACCGAGATAGTTGAGGTCATGGGAATCCGGCTCTTCCATTGACCTATGTGTGGTACCGATGCTTTACGTAACCATGGTCGGTTGGAGTATGAGCGGTATACCTCATCTCCTCAGGGCATAAGTGTGATTGTAAAATGTAATTAGCCGTATAGCATGTTTGCTTAAGGATTGAATACGGAGATTCATTGGCTGATGTTGCATTTCTTTGTGCATTCCTTAGTAGATAAATGTTAATTATGTTTCTTTATATTCTCTGCAAAATAGACAGATGAATTACTTATCTACCATGGGTAGATGCAATGACCTCCTTGAGAATGGAGATTATCTTATTCTATTCTATGATGAATAATTCTACAATTCTACCTGATAATGTAAAAGTAACCCCTACTCAGTTTTAATTTGATAAACTGCAATAATAATGTTTTTGGCGGAGAGTTATATCTCTCGCTGGGGCAATTTTCAATTGTTTCACCCCCGTGGGAAAACATTTTTAGGTATGCATGGAAGGCAAGGCAGGAAATCCCTAGAACAGAGATGAGCAGAAGCAACAACAACAACAAGGACAACAATGAGATCTCAAGTAGAGATATTGTCTGTCAAGTCATATAGATAGTAGTCCTATGTGTCGTCTCTGTACTCTCAGGTCCTCAGAGTTTTAAATGATTCAATCGGAGTTTTGGCTTAATGCCTCAAAGTTTTATACTGCCTGTGTATATTTGTTAACAGGGCAGTCAATGTTGTAATCCTTAAAAAGGAATTGTACAGGCTGTGTACTTGTGATCCAGGATGAAATGGAAACACTTTGGTTCATGGTTAAAGAGTTTTCATGTGAATGGATCCCTTTGCAAAAAGTTTTAAATTTTCAGTGATTTTCAGTAACCCGCTGCAAATAATTCGCTTCCGCATTAGTTAATCCTGTTTTCGCGAGACGGTTGTTAAAGTTATGGATAAAACAGTGACACTTGGATGTTATGCATTAATTTCAGGGTATTGTTGATTGCTTGATTGAATGTTCTTGGTTATTCTTGCTTGGACATATAGTTACTCTCGATCAGGTAGGTGGTCACGCTTATGGTTAAATCACTTTAGTTTCACGGCGATTCCCGAATGTTTTATCGGTTGCCTGAAAATAACTGCTTGGATGACTTTTATTTCATGCAACTATAAAGTGACTATGACTATCACCATACATATGTGTACATAACTAGCTCAAATCCTGGTCCTCCTATGTGGCTTTGCTAATCATGAAAAGGATGACCTAGTACATGGTCTACCTGTTAGGTTGGACCATCAGGTTATCATGAGTCAGGGATTGGGCTGCCTATGGGTAGTGCCATGCGACTCTTTAGCATATCATGAGTTAGTGATTGGGCTACCTATGGTTAGTGCCATGTGACTCTTTGACCCTAGGTATTGATCTACCTGTTAGGTAGGATCATGGGGGTTAGTTGGGATCTACCATATGAGAGGTATCATCCATGTCCACTGCAGGGACCACACAAAGGTTAGGGTATGTATGGATTGAGTAGTTATGTTTAAAGTGTAAAGTTTGCTTGCTAAACTATAATTGATTACAATATGTTGTTATAGTTAATTGCATGATTATTATTTCCCCCACGTACCAACATATTCATTTATGCTGACCGACGTTTTGTTTGTCGGCGTTTTAGGTACGAAATGGAAAAAGACAAACAGTAAATTGATACAATGTGAAGATATGAATTAAAGTACATGGAGGATTAGTTAGAATAGACTCCAGTTGTGGATAGTAGTTTAGAAATCCAAGATTTTAAAAAGTTATGCAAAGTTTTATTTTATTCCATCCTTTCAGTATAGTTTTGGTAGAATTTAGTAATTATTATTGATTACTTGTCGAACCATTGATCTGGAAAATTAGGCTAACGGCTCTGACCTTTTGGTCTCCCTTAATTGGGGGTTACCGGGAGGCGGGGTCGTTACATTTTCTATCAGAGCATTGGTTCCCCATTTAATCTCTAATAATTATTAAATTTTACAAACACTTTAGAACCCAAGGGAGTTATTAGATAATTTTCCAATGACGGAGGTGTCTAGAAAAGGATCACGGTCTGGGGGTTTTCTCTCTCTCTTCCTCACCCTCTTGAGGATAGGGTATGTATGATAAGGTTAAAGAATCCTCCACCAAATTGATGAAAAACATGTAACCAAGATGTCATGGACATAAGCTTAATAGTTTAAGCATAGACTAAAGATTAGTTGCATGCTTAGGTTGTATGACATGTGTTGTCATACCCTCAGGAGAGACCTGAGGTTATCCCTTCTTGTTAGGAGGATGAGTAGAGAGTTGGTCTTGGAGGCAGAGACCTCCATTAAAGGTAGAGATCTGGCACATCCTCTGAGGATGATGCTAACCCTAACCCTAAGTGGTGGTTAGAGAGAGATGGCACTATGAGTTAGATATCATGGTCAACCATGTGCGTGATTTGATCTGCTTTTGGTTTTGAATACCTATGAGAAGTATGAGCTATGTGAGGCTGGTTGACTTAGTGCCTTCTGGGCGACCCAACCTGTGAAGGGTCGTGCATGTTAGGGTGAAAGATGACCCCCTTCATCAATCAGGTTAGTAATGACCATATAAAAACCCAATGGGCTTATATGAGCATGGCAAGGTATGCACCTAGAGTACGTCATAACGCTGGCAGTAGGTTAAAACCCAGGACAGAAGGGCATGTTGGATAGCTTATGAGATAAGCATAAAGAGCTATGGATGATCTTGAGTGAACATAGGTTTCACCCATGTAGGGGTATACATGTGAGCTTGATCCACCTTTTTAGAGAGAGAACCTCTAGTAGTAAGGTTGTTTATAGGGTTATCTCTAGAGAGAGAGAGAAAGACCCAAGCAAGAAGGTTGGAAGCTTAGACTCCAGGATATAAGGAACCCTAAGAAGTTGGGTATGTTACGACCTAAGTGGATGGTTGTGGTTGCCTCGTGCATGATCCTTGGAGGCTTGTGGCATCTGGGTTGCCTTTAGAGGAACCAAACCCTAGAGAAGGAAAGAGACTTCTTGAACTGAGCTATGGATGTTGTAGGTGCCTACCTTACCTTCTAGGGATAGGAAGAGGAGTTACTTAGACCCTGAGGAGGTATAGTGTCATGTTGTGAGGCCTCATACCTAGATGTTTGACCATGAGGGAGGCTCAAATTTGAGGTGTTGTGGAAGGATAATAGAATACATGGAGGTGTATGTCTCCACTACTCTTGTTGAGAGACAACTACCCAGTTTAGCTAAAAGAAAGGTTGGAAGAGGTGGCTATGTGAACCCTAAGTTGTGAGATATGTTTGGCTAACACTCAGATGTAACGAGATCCATTGACCGAGTTAGTGGTTGCTTGGTTAGCCATCCAAGGGCTTGTTGTGGTAGAAGAATGGTTGTCGAACCTCAGATGCACTTCTCTAGAAGAAGAGGTGATGAAACACACGACTAGAGTGTTTTATGGTTTCTGAGGAATCAACCTTGAGGAATCATGATGTACAAGAGATCATGATACACCATGATACTACTAGGATAGTAAGTGGAAGTAGTAATTTGGATGCTGACACAAATTTACCGTGCGTAAAATGCAGGTGCACGCGCCAAAGTAATATAGGCCTTTGTGAGGCCCGAGTCGAACTCAGGGAGCAGATTTTTGATAGACTACTACTAACTGTTCGCAATCAGCTAGACCGATTAAAATGGTTTGAGTGTTGATTGAAAAATAAAAGAAAAATAAAAGAAAGCAAACCAATCGATTAAATGGTTGGTTTAATCAATTAAAGATGGAATATTTAGGATTGCAGTTTGACCACAAGTTCTCGTTATACTAATTCCTACACAATTATCATAATTTGTCTGTTATTCTGGGTAGTGGCATGTAGTCAAAATTGTTCACTGTCGCGATACAATTCACTACCTAAATCTAGGTCAGTTCCACGGTAGTAGTAACCTATACCATAAATTTGGTTCATGAAGATCACACTCTGGGTTTCCACCATTAACTATACATCGCCTTGTTCAAAGGATTTATTAGTTAATGTGATATTCATCTCTTTTCAACCGTTAATTCTTTTTTCAAAGTAATTAAAGGTATTAGATTATCATTAGGGTGATAAATCATAATGATATAATGGATAAAATGACATCATACCACATATTTTAGAAACACATTATGATAACTATGTCAAAATTGTCATACAACAATTACCCGGGCTACTCTCGGTCCTAAAGATAAAGGGGATTAGCCCTGCATGTTCATCTCAACAAAAAACATGATGAGAGAAAGGGAAAACATAGGGAGACGTGAATAGATGTGATGTAAACCCCTAAACGGAGGAGATCTAGGCGTTCGTTGGCCCGAGGTGAACATTCTACAGCCTTTCGGCGGTGGAAAACGTCTTCTGCGGCTCTTAGAACGATCAGGGTGTAGCTCTCAGCTCTGTTCTTCTCTCCTCTCCTTGTTGAGACTTCTCTGGTGGCTAATGACGTGATAGATTGCTTAGGGCCACCTTAATTAGGTATATGAACCACTTTAGGTTGCCCAAAAATCACCACTGTATAATTAGACACGAACTTTAGCAAAACCTGATCTGACGGCATTGATACCATCGACCTGCATGAGGCACTGAAGCTTGCATGATTCTTGGGGTTCTCTCTGATGTTGCCTCGATACCATCGATGGCGTGTCGATGGTATCGACGCCTTAGGCGTCACTTTTCTCTGGAATCCTACACTGAAGCTAAGTTTGCTGAGGCGAGGTCGATAGTATCGACTTTGGGTCGATAGTATCGACACCTGAAAATCTGGCTCGCTGATGCTCTCTCGATACCATCGACAGGCCCATCGATGGTATCGAATTCTGGTTGCTCTTCTCCGGCAATACACTGTGACCAGGTCGATGGTATCGACCATCCGTCGATGGTATCGATGTATTTAGATATACGAATTTCCTGAAATGAAGAGAAGAACACCAATCAAATCCCACAAATATGATCTTTTATACAGAATAAAATGAAACAAGGTAAATTTGATGCAAAATGAGATTATAGACTAAATGTAGTAAATCATGCGATATTAATCACAAATATGATCAAAATACACATAAAACGTATGCAAAACTAGTCTATAAAAACGGCTCAAAACCCCTGCATCAAACTCCCCTAAGCTTGAACATTGCTCATCCTCGAGCAAAAAACTGTAGAATAGAATTGCGAGAGTCAACTAAAGAACATATTAGCATAAAAGACAACTCAATATGACTTTCACATGTCATGCACATGTCGGCCCTCATTGACCACAGAACAATAACTACCCTAAAGGTGACAATGATCGTCCATAAGAAATGTCCACCCCAAGATCATCAAACACTACCAAATAAAGTAGTTGATATAATGAATTCCTCCGGTTCAGACCTAGTGCATCTTGTGATCTCCTATCTACGTTGCTTAAGTCCTAACTACCATCTAAATGGAAGCAGATCTCCTAGTATACAATAATGAGGAGATAATCATGGGTGGCCTACCATTTTGAGAAATGGGTGGATGAAATGGGCGGCTGTGGAAGAAAGAGAAGCACCAAATAGTTTTATCATGCAAAATCAACAAAATGACCTAAATGATGCATGTGCGTATGAAAATGACCTAATGCCTAAATTTTAGGTAGAATGGTGCATGCACTATCATTCCATCTCAAGATGAGATGGAATGACTACTAAAACTACATTATGTGCTTATTCCACTTTTTTTCTTTATGTATACATGCAGGTGAAACAAGTTCTTTTCTCCATCTCTTTTTTTTACTTACATTTTTTTTCAAGCCCTCATCTTTCAATTGACTAGAAGAACATTCACCATATATTTTTAATTTTTTTTTCGAGCTTATTTCCACTTAGCTAACATCATTGATGCCTTACAAATTACTTTTCAGAGGGTATAGAACAATTTTCCTGTTTTTCTTATTTTCCAGAAGAAATAAGGCACAAAAAGTCCTATATGCTCTAGAGTATGCGAAATGCAACTATAATGACATGCACTTGAGAATGTGTGAATGCATAGATGCAAAATCTAGCTACAATGAAATCCTATCTACATGTCATGCAATCAAGAGATGAAAAACTATAAGTGCTTCCAGTTCTTATGGTGGATATTGAATGACATGAAATGGATTGATCACAAGACTAATGTACAAAACCATTGGAATAGATTATATTTCCCTCTTTACTGACATGTGTAACAATAAATCAAAGGGTCTCTGTCTCACTTTCGATTAAAGTCCCATTACCGTTTGGTCAGTTTAGGCTCAACATCCATGTCTGTCCACATTTCTTGAATCATACGGCTGTACAGTTATGATCTTGTGTTTCAAAGTTGACAAACCCAATTATTTTCATAGGTTAAGTGCTCAAGTTCAAACAAGTTCAAGTTACAAATTCTTGAAAAATGTTCAATTATGCTCCAATTTCAGATAATGGCACCCATAACTCCCATGTGAAAAACATTGAGATGACACATTAGACATCCACAGATACACTAGATAGCATGTGGATCCTAAAAACTAAGAAAATTGCTAAAATAAAAGAAAAGGAAATAAAAGATAGAAAAGGAAGTATAAGATAGAAACTGTTCCATCTCCCCCCCAAGCTTGAATTCGACTATGGCCTCATAGTAAAAACAATCTCAACAGGTGGAATAGTGATACCATTTACTGCTCAGGTGGTGGGTACTGTGGGGCGGTGGGATCCCAAGATGGATATTGCCACTGAAAGTTTGGATCATATGGGGGCATCGGTGGTGGCTGTTGGTAGCCCCTGAAGTAATCTTGATTCCAGTAATGATCATAAAATGGTTGTTGCTGCTGCTCAATCCTCCCCAACCGGTTGTAGACCTGCTGTTGATTGGCAAACAACTGGCATTCATTCTCAAAGATGGCTTTTTGATTCACATACAACTGATTTGTGGTATCCTGGATATCGACGAATGACGTAGTGTGATGTTGTTACATCTCTTGGATGCTCTAGAGCATAGAGTACATGCCCTGCATTGAGTAGACATGCTCTCCTTCTTGAGAGGGCTGTGGTGGCGGTGGCTGAGAAGGGGATGAAGCTCCCGGGTAGAAGTGTGGACACTTCCTCGGGGCTACTCGAGACCGAAGAGGAATGAGAGGCTCATCTTCCTCCTCCTTGTCTTCACTTGCATCATCATCTCCATCTGAAGCTTCAACTTCTTCCTCAGACTCGACAATAGGAATGATGGGCCACCAAAAGTGTTGGCCCGCCTTAATGTTGAGAATGGGGTCCGGGAGTGATAGCCGCATATATTTCTTCCTGATGTGGCAATGAGCATATGCCACACTGCCATTGATGATAATAATGTTGGAGTGGTGTAAGTGCTCCAGATCGACTTTATTTTTGTTGACCAGCGGAGTGAGTTTTGACAGATCTAGCTCGAGATAGAGAGCTAGCGGCGTGATAAGCCCCCCAAAGTGGATAGGGGCTCGTATGGTACTCCTCCGTACATCCAACACACGCGTTAAGAAAAACGCGCCCCAGTTGAGTTCCTCTTTAGTCAGCAGTTTGTAGAGGAAAAACAGATCCATCTCTTGAAATTTACTCAGCGCCAGATCACTGCGAGCAAAGAAGGTGACACATAACATGCGATGCAGTACCCGAACAAATGGGTGCTCGAAGTCGACCACGGCCGTATTGTGATAGCCCATCGCCTTTCCCACTGGAGTGGTCACCAGATCAACAAATATAGCATCATAGTCTGCCCGACTGTCTGGTCTCCTGTGTTGGTTAGGAGAATGATACCCGTTGTAGATAGAATTGAACTGATCGAGGGTAATGGTGTAGTTGTTGTTGAAGAGTCGGAAAGACACTCACCCTTTGATCCACTCTCAATCGGTGGCGATGAGGTCGTTTGGCATGACACAGATGTCAAGAGATGCCATGAATTCTGCCACCAACTCCTTGTAAGTTGGCCATTCTCCGAAAAAGGGGTGGCCCTCGGCATGGTACTGGACTTGGGAAGGAAACCTTTGGGTATGCCTAGCCTGACCCTGAAGGACATAAGCAAGGTTAGCCTCAAACCCGAGGTCGCGGATCATAGCCCGATTAACATATCAGGTAGGCTCAATTTTTTGCTTCAATAGATCCTCATAAATCTTCCTGACTTCCACCAAAGGGTGAACGATCCTCGGACAGGGAATAGAGCCTGGTGGGGGTGGAATGAACGTCTCAATCTCCATGGGGGCCACCCGTGAGGAAGAAGCTCCTGCTGTCCTCACCATGATGAAAAAAAGGAGATAGAAGAATGGAGCTCAGTGAAGATCAGAGTAGATTGGAGAAGAAGATCTCCAATGTCGATGAAGAGCTCGGTGATGATTGCTCGATTGCTAGATGCTCGATGAAGACCACCTGTTACTCACAAGTGCTCAAGCGCAAGTAGGAAAGGAGAAGGTATGAAGGTGTGAAAAGAAAATGAATTCAACCCCTCCTTTTATAGCTGAGATCGCCACCACTGTTGACCTGTCGATACCATCGACGAGGTGTCAATGACATCGACACATGTAGCACAATCTGGGTATTCGCTGCTATCGACGGTCATCGATGGCTGGATGTGGGGGCCCAGATTGATGACGCATCGATACCATCGACACGGGTCGACGGTATCGACCCATCCCACGGATCGACTTTTGAATTTGGCAGGCTCCGTTGATATCTTCTCATGGATCGGTGATGTGTCACATCGATACCATCGACATGTCATCGATGGTATCGACCCTTTCTGTTTCAAATACCCTAGCGAGGTCCGGGCGCCGCTTCCTAACTATTGTTGGGTCGATACCATTGATAGGGATGTCAATGGTATCGACTTTACTAAGACCGATTCCTCTGAAAATCATCAGGGATGTTGCGAGCATCGACTTCTTGGTCGATACTATCGACCCGATGCTCTCTTTTTTTGATTTCGCTGATGGTAGGTCGATACCATCGATGAGGCCGTCAATGGTATCGATTCAGAAAATTTTCTGTAGCCTCTTGCCTGTGCCCACGTTTCTACCATCGACACTGTGGTTGATGGTATCGACTTTTAAATAGTACTACACACTGAACAAACTTATTAGGGTATCATGTTTACACTAAAAATGAAATTAATCAAAACTAACTTGAAAACACGACAGAAAATGAAGCAAATAGAAAAATGTAAACTACCAATGGTTGGGTTGCCTCCCAACAAGCGCCCTACTTTCACGACTTAGGCTAGACGCAATCAAGCTCATCATTCTTCCTTAAGTGCCATGAGTTTAACCTCATGCACCTTTCTTGTGTACTCCCCCCCATAGTAGAGCTTCAATCTTTGACCATTCACTAAGAACGTTAGCTCTCCATCTCTCAACATAATAGCACCATGTGGTCGGACATCTTCCACCACAAAAGGTCCACTCCACCGGGATTTCAGTTTCCCGGGATGCAACTTTAATCTCGAGTTCAATAATAACACGCGATCACCCTTTTTGAAAACGCACATTTGAATGTGGAAGTCGTGGATTTGCTTTTTCTGTTCTTTATAGATCCTATGGTTCTCAAAAGAATTCATCCTAAGCTCATGTAACTCATTAAGCTCTAGCATTCTCTTCTTTCTTGCATCATCATAGCTCACATTAAGCTTTCGTAACGCCCAGTGAACTTTGTGCTCTAACTCGACCGGAAGATGACAAGCCCACCCGTAAACCAGCCTAAAAGGTGTAGTGCCTATAGATGTTTTAAATGCGGTCCTATATGCCCATAAAGAATCTGATAGTAGTGCACTCCAATTCGTCCTAGAAGATGCCACTGTGCGTTCCAATATCTTCTTGATCTCTCGATTGGAAACCTCGACCTGACCTTGCATTTGTGGGTGATATGGGGTACCAACATTGTGTTTGACCCCGTATTTACTCAATAATGTAGCAAATTTCTTGTTAGTGAAGTGGGTGCCTCCATCACTTATAATCATCTGTGGCACACCAAACCTGCAAAAAATATTTTCCTTCACGAACCTGCACACTACCGCAGTGTCATTAGTCCTTGTGGGTATTGCCTCTACCCACTTCGACACATAATCCACGACAAGAAAAATATACAAATTGGAATTTGAGGACAAAAATGGTCCCATGAAATCAATGCCCCATAAATCAAATACCTAAACCTTTTAAAATATGTTGATGGGCATCTCTTGCTGTCTTGAGATGTTACCTGCCCTTTGACACAAATCACATCTTTTCACATAATTATAGGCGTCCTGAAAGAGTGTAGGCCAATAATGGCCACTCTCCAACACTTTTTCCACTGTCCTTGTGCTCACATGATGATCTCCAGTGGGTAGTATATGACAGTGACTGAGCACACTGTCATATTCACCTTCTGGTACACACCTGCATAAGATGCCATCCCTGCATTGTCTCAACAAAATGGGGTCATCCCAAAAATAATATCTTAAAGAATGGAAAAATCTCTTCTTTTCTTGATAAGTCCAATAGTCCGGTATTTCCTTACATGCAAGATAATTCACAATATTCGAAAACCACATATCCTTATCTTTTATCGAAAGAATTTGCTCATCGGGAAACGTCTCGGTAATGGGTATATTGATATCTCTCTCATCTACCCACTCTAACTGAGACAAGTGGTCTACAACCATGTTCTCAATGCCCACCTTATCTTTAATTTCGATGTCGAACTCCTACAAGAGCAAGATCTACCTAATCAATCTAGGCTTGGCATCTTTCTTTTCCATTAAGTATTTGATGGCAGTGTGGTCCATCCAAACCACAATTTTTGACCCCACTAAATATTTCCTAAATTTTTTGAATGCGAAAACCACAACAAGAAGCTCTTTTTCAGTGGTGGTATAATTAAGTTGTGCATCATTTAAAGTTTTAGATGCATAGAAAATCACTGCGAGTTTGTTCTCAAAATGCTGTCCAAGAACAACATCTACAACAAAATCTGATGCATCACACATAAGCTCAAAGGGTTTAGTCCAATCCGACATTTGAACAACTGGTGCAGAGATCAATGTTTCCTTAAGTACATTAAAGGCATGCAAGAATTTTTCATTGAAATCAAACATTGCATCTTTTTCAAGAAATTCAGACAACAGTTTAGCGATTTTAGATAAATTCTTAATGAAACGGTGATAAAACCCTGCATGACCGAGAAAACTCCTCACCCCTTTCACTAAATTTGGTGGAGGTAGTTTGGAAATAACCTCAATCTTGACTGGATCCCCCTCGAGTCCCTTGCTAGACACCTTGTGTCCAAGCACAATTCCTTTGCTAACCATCATAGATAATTTTCCCAATTAAGGACTAGATGTGTGTCCTCACATCTTTGTAAAACTTTATCCAAATTGTACAGGCACTCATCAAATGACGCACCATAGATGGAAAAATCGTCCATGAAAACCTCTAAATAGTGCTCAACCATATCTGAGAAAATAGCAAGCATGCAGCGCTGAAAAGTATCTTGTGCGTTACACAACCCAAACGGCATGCAGTGATATGCAAACGTCCCATAAGGACAAGTGAAGGTAGACTTCTCTTGATCATTCGGGTCTATAGAAATCTGATTATAGCCGGAATAACTGTCCAAAAAGCAAAAATGAGAGCGGCCAGCTAGCCGCTCTAAAATTTGATCGATAAATGGGAGAGAGAAATGGTCTTTTAAAGTGGTAGAATTGAGAAGACAATAATCAATGCACACTCACCACGCGGTTACCAATCGGGTGGTGACAGGTTCATTTAGCAAATTTTGAGTGACAGTAATTCCCCCCTTTTTAGGGACTACCTGTGTTGGGCTTACCCACATCGAGTCTGAAATGACATAGATGATTCTTGTAGAAAGGAGCTTAATCACCTCCTTCTTAACGACCTCCATCATGCTCGGGTTGAGTCGACGTTACGGCTGAATAACAGGCTTGGCTCCTTTCTCGAGCCGGATCTTGTGCTAACAAAGAGTAGGGGAGATCCCCTTAATATCAGAGACTGACCACCCGAATGCACCACGGTGGTTTTTTTAGCATGATCATCAACTGTTCTTCCTCCTCGACAATCAGACATGCCGAGATGATCATCGGGAGCTTCTCATCATTTGCTAAGAAAGCATACTTCAAACAAGGGGGTAGTGGCTTCAACTCGAGATTCAGTGGGCTGACCAACAAAGATTGAAGCGGTGGTAGCAGTGGCCCTAGATCTTCATAATGCTTGGCGTAGAAACAAGGAAGCACTTGAAGCATCTTTACACGTTCTCATAAAGACGTGCTTCACCATACGTCATTGCTCCTTTGCCTGTGATTGTTTTGTGTTTGGTGGCATTACCATCTCCAATCTGTCATCAGCTATACCTAATGTCAAATGGCCTCTCCCCATTTCCAGTATCATATCAGCAATAGCTTGGAAGGGTCTTCCTAAGAGCAACTCATTCCCTTGTTTATCTTGCATCTCCATAACTACAAAATCAGCTGGAAATACAAATTTGTCAACTTTCACCAAGACATCCTCACAAATTCCATACGGCCTAACCACAGAATTATCCTCGAGTTGAATCATCATGTTGCTTTGTCTAGATTACTTAAGACCCAATTTCTTGAAAGTAGAAAGGGGCATCAAGTTTATACTTGCCCCAAAATTGCAGAATGCTTCACCGAATTTCTCCTTACCAATGTAACATGAAATATTGAAGCAGCCCGGATCTTGTCGTTTTGGTGGCAACATGCCCAAAATAAAGGCGCTAACCTACTCTTTAAGAACTACCACCTCAGTATCAGGAATCTTCCTCTTCTTGGTAATTACATCCTTCAGAAACTTACCATAAGAGGGTATCTGCTCGATAGCTTCTAATAAAGGGATGTTAACCAAAAGTTTCCTAAAACTATCTAGGAACTTTTTGAACTGAGCATCCACCTTCTTTGCCTTTAGACTATTTGGATAAGGGACTAGGATGGTCTGTTCCCTCTGATGTGGTGGCACATATGGCGTCCTCTTTTCCGTCTCTTCCTCTACAATGGGCTCTTCTACGACCTTCTCTACAACATCCTCCACTATCTGTGTGATTGTGTCTTCCTCTGTGGCCTCACCTGTGGCTTCTGGCTGGGGTGTGCTTGGTTGATTGGCCTTAGATTTTAAATTCTTTTTTCCACTCCTCAACATAATTGCTTTGGCTTGTTGATTTTCTCCTGGGACATTTGTATTTCCTGGGAAGCCTTGTTGTGTTGGTTTTTTTAAACTTGAAATATCTGCTTCCATCTGTGCTAAAGACGTCTCGAGTGTCCTCATTTGAGCCCCATGACTTTGAAGAGTTTGCCCAAACTGATTCATAAACTCTCCTTGTTGCTTGATTTATTGACCAAAGGTGCTCATCATCTCTTGATTCTGCTTTATCACTTGGTTGAGCAAATCATTACTCTTGTCCTCTGCCGTGGGATGTGGCTTAGCATCTGGATCCTGGAGAAAATTATTTGGATCTTTCCATGAGTATTTCTTATCTTTCCTCTAAGAGTAATCTTGATTCCTGTACCCTTGTTGTTGATGCATGTATTTAACTTGCACGTCTTCATCCGTTTCCTCCTCTTGTACAAGTAGCCTTTTAGCAATTAGGTCCATCTTTTCATTGAGTTCTTTGATGGCTTTGGCATCTACCGCAACCTTAACTTGTTCTGGAGCATCTTTATCACCCCATGACTGCTTTTTAGCCATGTTTTTTAGAATTTCCCAACACCTTGTATCAGTGTTATTCAGGAAGAACCCCGGTCCTGCTGAATCTAGATTGCTTCTATCATGCTCAGAAAGAGAAAAATAGAAAATCTTGACCTACTTTTCTTTGTCCAGCCCATGATGTGGGCATCTCCTTAGCATTATCTAGAATCTCTCCCATGTATCAGAATATGTTTCACTAGCTTTCTGACTGAAATTGTGGATTTTTATTATGAGATCATTTGTCTTCTCAGGCGGGAAAAATCTCTCGAAGAAAACTTAAACCATGTGGTCCCAAGATTCCACATACTCGTCGTCCAGATTATGTAGCCATTCTCGAGCATTTTCCGCTAGAGAACTGGGAAATAACTTCAAGTAGAGCATATCTTGTGGAAACTGGTCTATCTTGACCATATCACAGTTCTTCACGAACTGGCTTATGTGGGTCACCAGATCTTCATTTTTGAGCCCGTGAAACGCATTAGACTTGACCAAATTGATTAGGCCTGGGTCAATTTTGTAATTAGGAATGTTGATGGCCTGCTTCTTAATTGGCCCCTTAGATGCAGAAGAGGACGACGCCTTGATTTTCTCCCAAATTGTTTGTTCCTCAACCATTGCTTAGGGTTCATAATCTGAATTCTCGTTCTCAAGTTGATTTTGGGTGTCGTTCTCCTCGTAGTCTGATCCCAAAAACGGGACCTCCGGCGATGACTGTGTGTAGTTTGTGCTACGCGTACTCACCATGCACTAGTACCTGCACAATAATAAATTTAATTAGGCACAGTGCTAGACGATTACAGATTATAAAAGATAGATGATTAATTTCTAGAATTTAAATTTAAAAAAATGTGGCCTAGAGTGGCCGCTTGCAGCCCTCATAGTTCCTAAAATCACCGTTCCCCGACAACGACGCCAAAATTTGATAGGAATTTACCGTGCGTAAAATGCAAGTGCATGCGCCAAAGTAATATAGGCCTTTGTGAGGCCCGAGTCGAACTCAGGGAACAAATTTTCGGTAGACTACTACTAACTGTTCGCAATCAGCTAGACCGATTAAAATGGTTTGAGTGTTGATTGAAAAAGAAAAGAAAGCAAAACAATCAATTAAATGGTTGGTTTAATTAATTAAAGATGGAATCTTTAGGATTGCGGTTTCACCACAGGTTCTCATTATACTAATTCCTACACAATTATCCTAATTCGTCTCCTATTCTGGGTAGTGGCCTATAGTCAGAATTATTTGCTGTCGTGATACAATTCACCACCTAAATCTAGGTCGGTTCCACGGTAGTAGTAACCTATACCCTAAATTTGGTGTATGAAGATCACACTCTGGATTTCCACCATTAACTGTACATTGCCTTGTTCAAAGTATTTATTAGTTAATGTGATATTCGTCTCTTTTCAACCGTTAATTCTTTTTTAAAGTAATTAAAGGTATTATATTATCATTAGGGTGATCAATCATAATGATATAATGGAAAAAACAACATCATACGACATATTTTAGAGACAAATTATGATAACTATGTAAAAACTATCATACTACGATTACCCGGGCTACTCCTGGTCCTAAATATAAAGGGGATTAGCCTCGCATGTTCGTATCAATGAAAAACATGATGAGAGAAAGGGAAAACATAGAGAGACGTGAATAGATGTGATGTAAACCCCGAAACGGAGGATATTCGGGCGTTCCTTGGTGTGGGGTGAATGTTCTACAGCCTTTCGGTGGTGGAAAACATCTTCTACGGCTCTCGAAACGATCGGGGCGTAGCTCTCAGCTCTGTTCTTCTCTCCTCTCCTTCTTGAGACTTCTCCGATGGTTAATGACATGATAGATTGCTTAGGGACGCCTTAATTAGGTATATGAACCACTTTGGGTTGCCCAAAAATCACCACCGTACGATTAGACACGATCTTTAGCAAAACCTGATCTGACGGCGTCGATACCATCGACGCGGGTCGATGGTATCAACCTACATGAGGCACCGGCGCTTGCACGATTCTTGGGGTTCTCTCTGATGTTGCCTCGATACCATCGACGGTGTGTCGATGGTATCGATGCCTTAGGCGTCGCTTTTCTCTGGAATTCGACACTGAAGCTAAGTTTGCTGAGGTGAGGTCGATAGTATCGACTTTGGGTCGATAGTATCGACACCTAGAAATCTGGCTCGCTGATGCTCTATCGATACCATCGACAAGCCCATCGATGGTATCGACTTCTGGTTGCTCTTCTTCGGCAATACACTATGACCAGGTCGATGGTATCGACCATCCGTCGATGGTATCGATGTATTCAGATATTTGAATTGACTGAAATGAAGAGAAGAACACCAATCAAATCCCACAAATATGATCTTTTATACAAAATAAAATGAAACAAGGTAAATTTGATGCAAAATGAGATTATAGACTAAAGGTAGTGAATCATGCGATATTAATCACAAATATGATCAAAATACACATAAAATGTATGCAAAACCAATCTATAAAAATGACTCAAAACCCCTGCATCAGATGCCTAAGATGAAGTTGCATGTGGCTTGTCACCATGCATACCAGGAGGTGAAGGATGAACACCAGTAACCCAGTGAGTTGATATAGAGGATAAAGAGTCCTTGAGGGGGAATGAGAGTTCATCACTATGGGTGTTGTGGTAGGTCTCCCATAGACCAAGGGAGGTCAAGATGCAATATGGGTTATGGTAGATCACCTTACCGAGATGATAGGTAAGAGAAAGAGAGAGTATTGTCAAGGGACATATCCAGTTGAACTACATGTTAGAGAAAGAGATGTTTCAATTGACCCATGCTGCAAGTTCAAAGGTTCTTGAGTACGGCCTAAAGATTCACTTCCATGCGGTGGAAGTAGGTACATGAAGAACTCGATGCAAGTACATCTTATCACCCCTAACTAATGGTTAGCATGATCCAGACTAGAGGGTCTGATGAGAGCATGTGTGCTCATTCATGGTGATATATGGAGACAGTTCCTGTACTATGTAAGATGTGATGATAGCCACCATAGATAGTATTGGGATGTAAGAAGCTCTGTAAGGGAGGCTGTGTCGGTCACCACTTCATTAAGATGATGTTGGTGAAAGGACCTTGTGAAGGTCAGAGAGACCACAGTGTGTGCAGATGAAGTCGCTTTGATCATGCGATGGCTGAAAGAGAGCCTAGGGGCGACATGAGTCATGAGCTAATGCAAAGAAGACTAACATGCAGTTCACTGTGGGAGAATATGTGATATGAGAATTCGACCCCTCTGAGATATAGCTGAGAAAGATGAGTCCCCGATACATGGGTCCATTTGAGATGGATTGGTGGAGATGCTTGTGTTTAGCCTTATCCCTCAGGATATAGTGATGTATGATGTGTTCCACGAGTCCGGTCTAGAGCACTATGTGAGGTACCCAAGCCATGGGCTGAGCAATGAACCTAGTGAGCTCCTAAGGGAGGCTAACTTACCCTGAGTCACCTATAAGGGTATGAGATACCAAGGTGAGAGAGAGCTCAGGAGTAAAAAATATAAGATGATAAAGGTTCTTTAGAAGCACCATGGAGAGGATGAAGCCACATGGGAGCCAATGACGGATATGGAAAAGTCTTATCCTGGATTATTTATATGTTTGGTGGAATTTTGAGGGCAAAATTCCTATAAGAGGGGAAGGATGTTACAATCTCAATTTTACATGTGTTTTCAAAATTGAAATGTAATGATTTTATGAATATGGACTTGAATTGAGAAATTTGTATACTTTGCTCCAAAGGATGAATTTCTTTGCAAATCCCTTTAATAGGAATTTCGTGATTCCTACTATTATGTTAATCCAATAATGGATATAAAAGAGAAGAAAAGAGGAAAAGTCCAAATAATAGAAAAATATAAAAGATAATGGATATTAAGCAATATATTTATGAGAAACACATAGAAATCTCTAGAAAGTGGCATTGATGGCCACAATTGAATGAATTTTGTTTACATATGATTTCTAATGGAAGAAATAGGAAAAGAGGAAGGAAATAAAGGATAAAGAGAAATCCTTGAAAGGAAATCTTTTAATAAACAAATAAGTAAGATAATGAGAAATAATGGATGTAGATGCATCTATAAGGATAATAAGCATCCTTCAAAAAGGATTTTGAAATCTTAGGATTTCTTGGGGTCCAAGGAGTCCCAATGGAGAGGAAGAAAGAGAAAATACAAATAATACAAAAGTCATAACATGTGAATATATGTGATGTCTTTTGTGTTTCCAAATAAGGAACTATATCCTCATGACCAATGGATTAAAAGCCAAGCACAAAGAGAATAAATGTGATGATTTTTGGATTTTCCATTGTGTAAATATTCCAATATGAGATTCCTTGATAACCAAGGAATGTGGATTAACAAGGAAGTAATTAAAAGTGAAAGTACACCTTAACAAGGAAAGTATGTTTGCTATGAACATAGGGACTTGTTTCCTCGTGGGTAAGCATGCTAGGATGCTTCTACCTATCCCTATATAAGGGACAGACCCATAGCCTCGAGTTTTCCCTATCTTACACTCGTCTTCAACCTTGCATCCGTTCTAAACCTAACCAGGGGGAGTGATGCGACCCTTGGAGTAACGAGGAATCATGAACAGGATTACGATGGAAGCATGATGCTACCACGACGCCATAAGGAAGCTAGGCGGTCATCCCTTTACCCTAGCCCATGCATAATAGCAACAGGATGGCTGCAAGACCGGCCGCAAGTTGCAGACCCGACAAGCATGAGCTAGCCACTCTGTCCATGAGCAGAGGGTGTCTCTACTTGCGTAGAGGCACGCCGGAGGTGGGCGAGTTATCCCTGGTGGCCATCAGGGTCTGGGAAGGAGAGGTAGAGCTGCGCCTGACCCCCTACTGTGGCGGCAGCGGAGGGCTGCGCGAGGAAGAAGACGACTAAAGTCATCTGGATGAAAATGCCCTCCCAAGGCATGAAGAGCCAGATCATCGGGCAGCGGTAAAAGAGTCAAATTTTTATGTTTCTAAATCGACCGGGTTATGCAGCGGCGCAATGCATGTGACGGCTGACGTGTCAACATCCCATTGGTCCAAGTAAGTGAATCTTGCAATATTTGTAATTAATTATTCGTAGCTCCAATGGTAGAAAATAATATATGAAATTTTCTCAAAAAAATATGAGGAATACATTAAAAATAGTTTTAGAGCCTAATTCCTCTTACAATTAGAAAAGTAGTTAAATTTGTCAAGTTTAATGCATTAATGATCAAGAAACCTTAATATTGATGTTAATAAGATTGAGAAAGGTATTGTGGGTGTTTTTAATCAATATTAACATGTTGATTATAAAAAGGATACATTAGATCCAAAAGGATGATCTTTATATCTAGTTTGATTAATGTAGGGTTCCATATACATGAATATGCTTTAATGGGCCTTGAAACCCTAATTTTGGTAATTATGACTCTTAATAGCTTCAATTGTTCAAATCCATGAATAAAACCGAGTTATGATGATTCTAAGATATTTTGAGTATAAAATATTCTAATTGTGGATAAATACCCTTAATTTGGTAATTAGGGTTTTCTAGTGGATAAATGTGGAATTAGTGATAAATAGAGTTCATATGTGAATTGGACTATAATGAAATATGAGTTATCAATTTGAAAGAAACCGAAGATGATAATTGGCCTTAATGATCGTGAGACATAACTTAAAAGGATAAAGATGGTAAAAGAGATATATTAGACTTAATTGACATTCTAGTATGCCTATGATGTTGAAATTATGGTTTGTGGACTAAAATAACATTAAATGTAATAAAAGCATTATGGAGGCTAAAACCCTAATAAAATCCTAAAGTTGGCCTAGAAATCCTAAGGTGGAATCCAAGTCAATCTTGTGAATGTTATGGATAAAATAGTGACACTTGGATGTTATGCATTAATTTTAGGGTATTGTTGATTGCTTGATTGAATGTTCTTAGTTATTCTTGCTTGGACATAGATTTACTCTGGATCAGGTATGTGGTTACACTTATGGTTAAATCGCTTTAGTTTCATGGCAATTCCCGAATATTTTATCAGTTGCCTGAAAATAATTGCTTGGATGACTTTTATTTCATGCAACTATAGAGTGACTATGACTATCACCATAAACATGTGTACATAACTAGCTCAGATCCTGGTCCTCCTCTGTGGCTTTGCTAATGATGAAAAGGATGACCTAGTACATGGTCTACCTGTTAGGTAGGACCATCAGGTTATCATGAGTCAGTGATTGGGCTACCTATGGGTAGTGCCATGTGACTCTTTATCAAATCATGAGTTAGTGATTGGGCTACCTATGGGTAGTGCCATGCGGCTCTTCTACCCTAGGTCACTACAAAAATTTTGGCCTTTGTTGAAGAACATTTGTGAGGAACCAAAAATCGTGAATAATGATGTCCATTTGTGAGGGCTCATCCTTCAAATATGGGACCAAATCCCTCAACCGTGTCCTTAACATCGTTAGGCATTTTATGTGGACATTGGTCCCTCACAAATACATTTCTCACGAATCACCCCCTCAAAAACTCCATGCCAAATGTTTCCCTCCATCTCATAATCCTTCCCTCCATTCTAAAAAATTGATTCGTCTATCAAAATTCATGAAAAAAATTACCCAGTCCCGGCGGGCGCCCTATTTGCCGCGAAGTCCACCTCCTTCCCCCCTCAATTCCATCGCAACTACCCACTGAACCCTCCCCCTCCTGATTCTCTCATCGGTTCCTCTACACTCCTCCACCTTTAGAAAATGCCTCGACATTAAGGTTCTTCTCTCCTTGCCGCCATTGACGGTTCCTGCCCTCCGCATTGGGTCATCCTTGATGCCAATCACCCTACTCGGTTGCTGTCGTTCATCCTTGACACCAATCGCCCTCCGCATTGGGCTCATCCTTCATAACTCCTTGCCGCCATTGACGGTTGACGCCCTCCGCCATTGACGGTTGCTGCCCTCCGCATTGGTCGTTGCTGCTACGCAGTCACCGTGCTGGATTGTCGCCGATCGCCCTGCTCGACTATTGGTCATTTCTGCTACGCAGCTGGATTGCTTCTTCGGCCACTGGAATCCTCTCTAGGTTCGTATCTTTTTCTCTTTTTTTCATTTGGGAGAGCACTAGCCCCCACTTTGACCCCTGATAGCCAAGATTGGTTCTTCCTCCAATGGGCTTCCAATTCATACCTCATGTGTCCGCCTCATCTCCCCCCAATGTGATCTGCATAGGATTAGCTGGGTTTACTTAGTAAAAATACTAACCATCTAGTATTCATATGAGTTTTCTCCCCCTCCCCTAAGGGTTAACGTGCACATGTATAAGAAACATATCACAATGTTGAAAAACTTTGACTATCCTCAGTTGCATGGAGATGGTCATACAACAGTAATAGAGAGTAGTCAGGGGCGTGTTCAATATTTGGGAAAGGAAGATGTAAAGAAAGAACGAACTCTACTGACATCTGCAAACCTAGCTATATGCCTATATCATGAGAAACTTGGTTTACGGATTTTCTAACATGTTAGAAAGAAAAAGAATGAAACAAAGAACACAAATCTAAAATTCTTTGAGCAACGAGACCCAAGTGGTCTCTTCTACCGTCAGGGTTTTCAACACTGAAATAAGATGTAGTGAGTCTGATTACAAAATAATCTTTAAAGCGTGTATTCTACTACCCATTGTCACCGCCCGCCAGGTGAGCTGCAAGCGCGTTGGCCACCGCTGAGCAGAGATTCCAGTAGTTGCTTTGGTGTCTCTTTTTTTCTTTTCATTTTTTCGTCAAAAGTGTCAAATGGACTGGGTTTTCACCCTTCGGATTTGGAAAAGCCAATTTGTGTGTCATTTCCTCTTTAAAGTGGACTGTTTTTTGGAAATATTCTTAAGGGGGTGTTATACCCAATTTTTTTCTTCAAAGCTGCCTTGGAATTCCACTTCAAATCCATGATCAAATGATGAAGACGACGTGTGCCACCATGTAGTTGTATATCTAATTGTCGAACATAATGAACATGATGAACAAAAAAAAGGTGCTCAAAGTGTGATAGTAAGGTACCTCTTTCAACTTTTCTATAAGATAAACTTATTGAACTTGTTGAACTTGCATTGAAAAAGTTTCAAAAATACAAGAAAAAGAAAATGAAATTGTCTACTATTGTAGGATCTTTAAATGCAGAACTTAGTGAGCTAAATGATATGTTCGTGAAAAGAAAAAAATAGATGATCTTGTTTCTCAAAATACTTCCTTACAAACTTAAGTTTCTACTCTTTTAGATGAGGTGAGTAATATGGAAAATCGACCTATTTATTTTTCACATCTTGATTCTGATCTTATCCTTAAAGTGAATGATGAGTTAAATAAATAATTGATATGCTTGAATATAACATTCCTAGAACTAGGATAATCTCAATTTATTCTACTACAAACTCATTGATGCTTGCTAAGAAAAACAACTACAGTTCTAAAAATGGAGAAATTTGTAAGTGACGAAGGTTGTGTACCGTGGGTGCCCGATGGGGTGGTGACAGTGTTTGTGGTCGGAAAAGTTATGGCCATGGATGAGGAGGAAGAGGGTGCAAGGGGGACAAAGAGGACTCGATGCTAATCTCTGATGAGGAAAGTGAAAACAACCCGGTTGATACCCAGTGTATCCACACCTCTACAACTATGTTGCAACAAGCCAATATAATTATGGATTTCGAAGAGGCTAGCCGCCCTATAGACCCTACGGTGGTTGTGGATTCATCTTCATAGACTAATGATGCTCAGATATCTCCCGCATTGCAATAGTTACAAGCATTAGGGTTCTAGTTTAACTTCAGAGGTCTAAAAGGTGTCTTTGGTTCTAGTGAACCATAGACTACTTCTGAATTATAATGGATAAATCTGAAGATCTTCATACTAACACTTTCCTACTGAGAACCATACTTAGTCTGGTACAGAATCCAAATCGATGCCTCCCGTAACAATCTTCTCTAAGAGCTTTCAGGATGCAACTACTGGTAACTGTCAATCCTCGTATATTTTCCTTGATGATGATGACTTTGTTTGGGTTGATCCATACGATACTTACATTGTTAATTCATCTGGCCAATCTAAAATGCATATCATAGATACTTCTCAATCCATTCTCTATAAATGATGGTCTTATGCGGTTGTGGTTAAGTTACTTGGAAAATCAGTTGGGTACCTCACTCTTTACAATCACTTAAAATCCTTATAGAAACAGATTGGTCGATGGAAGATTTATGAACTCGGTATGAACAACTTTGTTCTTCAATTCTCATGTAACCAGGACTATAAGCATGATCTCACTGGTGGTCTTTGGTGCATATACAATTGTTATCTTATGGTTTGCATATGGACTCCATCCTTTGTGTTGTCTGTTAGTTTACCAGAATCAATTGTGGTTTAAGATCGGGTGATGGATCTACCACGTCATCTTTACAAAATGACCAATTTTGAAAGAATTGGGCGAATTCTTGAGAAGTTGTTTCATATTGATACTCACTCCCTAAACTGCTCTCGTAGTTGTTTTGCACATCTGGCGATTGAGATTGATATTGCCATCCTATTCTTGTCTATTGTTCTCATAGATGGAGCGTTTATAGGATAGAATATGAATAACTGCCCTTGATCTACCTTTCATGTGGAAAGGTAGGCCACCATCAAAGAGAATGTCCTCTTCATGTTGCGGAAACATAGAAGCTTGAGGAGGTCCCTTCAAAAAGTTCAAGATTGTTGTGGATCCTTGAGGAAGAGAGTTGCAAAGTTTAATATAGTATAAACATTCATTCTAGTCTTGTGTGTCTTAGAATCCATATTTGGTAAAAGACAAGCAACAGATTGACCCTCACAAACATCACTCTTCACCTATTAATCAATTTGCTTTTTTTTAATGATATGGAGGTTTTTGATGAGGATCAACCTCCTATATCAAAATCTATAGCTCTTCCTAAACCTACTCAGTTAACTCTCTTGAAAGTCTGGAATAAGAAAAGGTAGTATACAACTATTATTGAACGATCATCTGATGCTCCATGTCCATCTTCTCGTTCTCAACCAGCGATTGTTCCGTTAGTAATGGTGGTTCCTCCTACTGAAACTACTAGACTTGAAAGTGTCCATACACATGTTTAATTCGACTTAGATGAGGTTATATACCATGTTGATTCTGGTAGTATCATGGATGCTCAATAAGCTGATGATGTAGATCAACAAATTCCACCAGTCACTACTTTTGTTCCTTCCCCTTCCATTTCCCATAATTACAATGAAAATTTTGATAGGGAGTCAAGGGGTTCCAGTGGCAAGATGAAAGTTACTTGATGCATAGTCAAGCACGGAGATTTTTGATAGATAATGAGGACTTTTCTCAAGGTGAGAGCGGTGATGACCTAAACTAATTTTCCTATATTATACATCATCTGCTAGAATGTTTGAGGTATTGGTAATGAGTATACACAATCTAGAATTTCATATTTGATTCATATACATAAACTGTGACAACCTGACTTTTCTCTCTCCTCCATGATACTCCTCCCCTCTCATCTAATGATCTCTTACTCAATCAAGTGTCATATCTGTAGTATGAATGTTTTAATGATCCATTTTGGTGATCTTAATGATCATTTAAACAATATGTGACATGGAGTTGAGTATTAAACTATAGCTCCCACATTAACGGATCATCACATTGCAAGTGAATTTGAACCTAATCATTGCCATCACTTTGATCTATTATATATTTCATATTGTAGATTTTTCAATTCTGAATCCAACAGTATAAAAATTTCCTCTATTAGACAATCGTAGCCAAGGATATGGCCACATGAACTTTGCTTCATTTATCTTGTTTTAATTGTTTTTGCTTTGTTCTTCAGCCTCATTGGGCCCAATTAGACGCGACCCAGCCACTAGCTTCCTCCCCCTTTGTCTTTCCCCTTCAGGAAGTTACGGAGAATAGGAATCTTCCCTTCCACCTCCCCTTCCAAATCGGGCAATGGAGGAGAACGGAAGCGGTACTGGAAACCCTAAACCTTGCTCCCTTTTATACCCCCCTTCCCTTGCACTTCTTACTCTTTCCCTAGTTTTAATCTGGCTGCCAACAAGATCATGATTGGTCCCTATCCCACTTATTTTCTGTTGTTGCCTCCCCAAGCAACACCCCCTTTTCTTCCTGCCGTCGCTCACGCCAAAGCCAAGGGGGAAAGGCGCCACCGCCCCTCGCCTCACGAAGACCAGCAGACGACGTCGGGTCCGCAAGCTTCGGAAGCTCAGACGACGGCAATAGCAGCTGCTCCAGCCACTTCCCTGTTGCTTGCCGATGGATACAGTAGGGAACAAGAGATGGTGGATGCTCGGGAGTCCATTACCTTCTTCCTACCTACCTCCCCTAGATCTATTGTGTGTGGACCACCGCCACCATCGCCCAGTCAGCTGGGTGCCGAAGTCGAGCTCCATGCGGGGTTCACCGGGATGATGGGAGGGGACGACTCCCCTGTTTCTGCTCTGTTCCAAACAGAGGTCCCGATGAAATGAAGCGGACAGGGAGAAGATGCCCGCTTGGGCTTGGACCAGGAAGGCTGGAGGCCCAGCACTCATGGACGGCCAAGGCCCAGTAAAGAAACAGACCAATTTCTAGCTACAGTAAGGAATATTTCCCCTTTTCAAGATCAATCCTTTGAATATGATATATCCTTGTTCCTTTATCCAAAATATGCGAACCAATATATCAAATTGATCAACTCGAAAAGACCTACAACATGAGCTTTTTTCCAGACCCTGAAGCTTCTTCTAGTTTCCTTATATTGCTAAAGATGTAACCTTTGATTACTTTGAATATGCTTAACACATGATTGTGATTAATGATTGGATCTTGATGCTCGGTCTACCCCGATCCTTAAAATCAGTATCTTTTATGCACCCTTGAACTAAATGAAGGTCATACTCCCCCTAATACTCGTACATGACTCCTTTTTATGCATATGTGCCTAGTTTGGGTGTTAATGATGAATCATGCCCTAAAATTTGTATTCTTGTTGTTAATGGACAACCACCTAATCTTTTAGGTGTTTCTAATGGCTTAATGTTGTTGATCTAAATCATCTTTTAGATTTAGACCTCTCGACTTGATGATCATGATATAGGATGCTCTATTGTGAGTCTTTTGACCCCGGAATGCATGTAAATGACTTAAACCTTGATATGATCATAGAAAGTGCATGAAACATCATAATGGCATGAAACTTGAACCGCACCCACATGATGGACTCTAAATCAGTATAAGATCACCTAATGAACTAATAATCAACTTGTAACCTAACTTGGCCAAAACCCTAAAATGAAGATAATTAGGGTAATGATGAAAATCTAATGTATATATGTAATCTTGTTGTTAATCAGGTTTGGCATATGGCTAGATGGTGAAGGATATGTTAGTTTGTGAAATCTCTAAATCAGGTATGGGCCTTATCTAGTTATATGAATACCGCTTTCTTGCTTGAAAAGACATATATTATATGCTTGTTTGTCTATTTTCTCAAATATTGCCATGTAGTATTGCTATGTCATACTCGATATTTGCTTCGTCTGTTTTATAACTTGAACACATATATATATGGAACTCCATTATAATATTGTTGAAAAAGGGCTCTTGGTTACGACCTTGAGGTCCCTCTCGTATAAAAGGGTTAGCTAAGCTTGAGCACCCTTACGAACCCTTCCGACGGGAAGTTGGTCAAAGGCCTTAAACATGTTTGATATTGTTGATATAATGGAGTGAAATGACATAAAATATGGTTTCACATTTGTTAAATAATTAACATGTTTATTCTTGTTCGTTTAGTCTTGAAATCTTTTCAAAATTATGCAAAGCTTATATATATGTATCTTTCAGCCCCATACTCAACACCTCGTGTGTTGACCCATTTCTCGTATGTTGTTTTTAGGTTCAGAGATGGCTAGAAGGTTGATGGGCTTGGTGAGCTTTGCTAGGTGTACTTGTTGTAAGATCCAGATATAGTATACATGAGCAGACTTGTACAAAGTGACTCTTGAATATGTAATTCAAATCATGTAATATAATGATGTTGCTTAATATATCTTGTTGATTGTTGAGATTATGTTGGTGCTTGTATCTTGTTATCTGTTCATGTGTGCTAAGCTTTACGCTTCCGCATATCGCCTTTGGTATACGTTTGGTTCATGGGACTTGGATTCCGATTCCATGACATAAACCTAAACTAGTTTCTATATTGAAACCTGGTAAAGGGATATATATCTATTTTATACACATCTTTTAAATATCTTTTTTAGATTGTTTTGTTGATTATTTTCCTAGTTTTATCATTAATTGTCTTTCTTTAGTTCTTCTCTCTTTGATTGGAGTTTGAATTAGATTTACTTAAATTTTGTAGGAAAATGGCCTAGTCACTCCATAGATCAAATACTCTTATAATATGATTTCACAATTTCCCATAGTGCCTGATTTATATATATCTTGCACCAAAATTGTCATAACTTTTTCATCCTAAGACGAAATTTAATTAAAAAGTATGCTTTAAAAAGAGAATTTAATTTTCTACATGAAAAATATATCTTAGATGCCTTTTTCAGTCGATCGAATGACCTTACAAGTCAATCAACTCGTCTTTGTGGGAATCTACATCAAAAGAAGTCAAACAGTCAAGATAATTAATGGCAATCAACAATTTTCTCCATTGATCAAATTTAGAAAGTTTCAGCCGCCTCCAGGAGCATATTTTAGGGTTTCAACCCTCAATCCCCTCCTATAAAGGAGGGTTGTCTAAGCACAAAGACGTCATTTTTTGGGGGGGATCACATCTCTTCCCTTGGGAGAATTCTTGTATCTTAGATCTTTTATTCTAGTTTTTAGCCTTGTAATCTGAGTGGTTTTCTTGTATACTTGGGCAAGTATTGAAGAAGGATTGTCATTTATTGTCGCTAGATTAGAGTCTGGTTCAAAAAAAATTTCATCACTAGCCTATGGCTTTCCTTCTTCTTTCTTCTGCCCTTATGTTGCTTTCTATAATGTCTGAGTACTTTTCTATTGGGGCATGGGGACTAGCCCCATAGCCTACTATCATTCGATGTAATCGACTCCTATATTTTAATGAAAGATTGTTTTCCTTCTATTTCTTTTATTTCAATACTATCGACGGGTAGGTCAGTAGCATCGAGTTGCTATTTTGCAGTTTCTAAATTCTCTTGTTCATAAATATTGGTACTACCAACTAGCAAATCAATAGTACCGAGTTGATAAACTCAGCTTTTATTGCACTCTGGATCATAAGTCATTTGTAGAGACTCATCATTTTGGTGGACTCAAACTCTAACTCGGTAGCACAGAGTCTCCTTTTGGTGGCACTGATATTTCTTCAATCAACATGTAGAATTTTTGCCTTATTCAGTACCATTGACTCTGGGTTTGGTAGCACTGAGTTGCCTTATAAGTGCTCCAATTTCCTGAAATATGGAAAAACCAACGTAAGTCTGAATAAAATATGAAAAAATGGCATAATTCTATTCACATGCTAGTAATCATAAACAATTCATAAATAATGTCAAAATGAGTAATTATGTATGAAATACATGGTAGACTGTCTATGTAAAGAGAATAAAATTTTGTGCATCAATGTGTTGCATGGCATGACCCTAACTAGGTTGATAGTCGCATTTCCCCCAAATGGGATACTCCCCTAATTAATTGCTCAAAACCCCAATTGTTATTTCCCTTAGTTATTGTTATCTTAGTTAGCTTCCTTGCTTGTTTACTTAGCTAATTGTCTTGTTCGTGTTAGTCAATTGCTTTCTAGAGTAGTTAATATTGTTCTTAGTTACTTGTATCAGAATTTTCTAGTAAGTTTTTTGCTTCCTTTCTTAGTGTAATTTCTAGCTTAGTGTAGCGACTTGTTCACTTCTTGCTAGTCGAATGTAGTGTAATTGCATTCCTTGCTTAGTTAGATAGCATTGTTTTTGTAGGGTCAAATTATATTTGATTCCACGTCTTTTTCCCTTGCTTGTTGAGTTACTACAATCAAAACACCAAAGTCAAACCTTAAAAATCCTAAACTCAGCGATTAGAACCTAGTAATGTATAGCTAGCTCCATGCCCCCATCTTTCTGTGTCGATTGACTCCTAACTTGCCCACTCACTATACTATGATATGAACATGTGTACTCACAAGATAGTATTTTTTTATGTATTTGAGCATGTCGATTCAGGTCTTACAGTAATTAAAGTGTGTGTATGATGTGTGGCATTGAGACATACCTAGACTTGTGTTTACGTAGGATAGATATTTACAACCTAAGATAAAGATGGTGAATAATGCACGTGACCATACTATGAAAATGTCTATCTACCTAGCTAGGTACAAGTTACGTATATCAATGGAAAATAAACAAAGAAGGATCAACATTGTTGTGTATTGCTTGATAAGCATTCTTGTTACGATGTTTATTCCATAAAAGAGATGTGTATCTAATCAGTTGGCTATTAAATATTAAATTATTTTTAAGTATAAGGAGGTTGTAGCACAGTAGTAGGTCATGTGTCTACTCAGACGTTAACGAACCAATGACCAAATTTTTAGGTCATGAAGGGGAGACACCAACCAGCAAACTCTCTTCTCCATTAAAGTAGGCCACGCGGATAGGTGAAGTCCTTCCCCAATGAGTGATGTCTAGATAATTCCTATAGGGGATTCCAGGACATGTCTGTGAGTTTTTTTGTGTGTTTTATAGTTTAGCATGACATTTTATATTGTTATTAAGGACTAAGGAAATTCATGATATTGTACTTACCCTATTAAATGAAAAGTGACTACTAGTTGAGCTAAAATTCTTGAGCTTTTTATTGGATTATGTATTTGTTTATCGTTATTGGTTTTTTTATCATTTGGAGATTATGTGATCTAAAACTCAGATTCGGTCTTTATAATCAAAATTTGATTGATTATTAGAAAGGTTGGAATCAATTTTACTTCTAATATCAGTTATGTTGTAAGAGTCAAATTCAATTGTAAACAGTTTAGTTCTAGCATTAACATGGTTGTTTAATAAGACAATAAGACATTCTAATATATTCACGTGTTTTGAGTAAAAAAATAAAAAATTCTACGATTGATCTTGGATTAGTAACTATAGGAGCATTGTTAGCTTAATCTCACCTTGAGGGACTTACTCCCTAGTTAGTTATTTTAGGCAGCATCTGCTTAGTTAAAAATCTGAATAGGATCGATTTTTGGTCTATCAATATTCGAAGAATGTAGAAGCTTGTCTATGATTAAACTTATTTTTGACAATCATTCTGAGTTATGAAGTCAAAACTAATTACGGTAAGGCAACTTCGATAAGATCATGATTCGAAAGAACATGAATGTGATATTATAATAACCTGGAAAGGAATATATATTCTCAAATATAATATATTTCCATATAATTGTCATACTAAATATATATATATATATATATTAATAGCACTATAAATATATGTTACTAAGTTATTTTTTACATTTGAATAGTATAAACGACATTACAATGAAACTTTGAACGTGATAGAAGAGATGAATCTGAAGGAGACCAAGAAGAATTACCTTCTTCTTTAGGCAGGCAACACTGAAGGAGAAGAGGGGAAATGAGAGGCGGGAATTGGGAAATAAACGCTTTCTATATCCTTTCTCTTGACCATTGTGAAAGGAAGGCCTGCAAGAAAGAATAGGTCTTACCCTTCACTTGCTTTGTCAATGAGCGGCAGGTTGACTGCGGCTATCCATCCTCTTTCCTCTGTGCTAGATGTGCTTCTACCGTTATATGTCAACGTTCCAACCCCAGCCCACACGACCTGCAATAAACTAAGCCTTGGCGTGCCCGGTCGGCCACGGTGGAACCGGTAGCTCGAACCATACAAGGTTCGTGGATTGTTTATTGCCACCCTCTCCGCCAGGCCAGCACAGTAACAAGTCATCCTTGCCGCCGATATTGACGTTTGGGCATCTGAACTAGTCATAAACAGACACACACACACACACAGAAAAAGAGAGAGAGAGCAATCGTCGTACCAACCGAACGTCTCGCCAGCTTTACCTATTCGGTTCCTTGCTTATTATGTCATTGTAGCCGATTCGTATCCAGACAAAGCCAAATCAAAGGGGGACAAAGTAGCAAATAGACTGGCAAGTACAGAGCACGTCAGCACCAGTACGTCCTGCAGGAACTGCGACGCCCTGCGTTATGGCCGCTGCTTACTGCCACCGGATCCAAATCAACGGTGAGGTACTGATATCCTTCTCAACATGCCATCTTTGGCTCGACGACGGCGGACAATCTCTAGGATTCCCTCCACATCCCATTCTCTCTACCCGTTGTCAATCCCTGGTCGAGGGGACCTAGTGGCTAAAGAACAACTTGATGCTCGTGGCCACGAGAGTCCGGCGGGGCATGTGGGAGGGACCAGAGACGTGCGGTGGTGGAGACGCTGGCCTTGTTTAGTGGACTAGTAGTGGTGGCTGCCTCGTGGATAGGATGATGGTGGTGGGTGCCCTGATTAATTAGGTCCCAGTTCAGAGTCATCTTCTTCTCTACCTGAACCTCCGCTCTTTATTTAATGGGCAATTAGTATACATTACACCTATGAGTACAGTTTTCTATGACGCCGTTGCGGTTTAATTAGATGGTACATCTTAGAGGCTTTCAAGATGGTAATCAATATTCGATACAGACCCAGTCGCAGGAATCTATATCCTTGGCATCTCTGTCCGCATAAAGGGAGGAGATCGAGAAACTCCAAATAGAAATAGGGTGGAATCCGTTCGGTTGCCATTGAGTTCGAGGAGTTTGGTACCACGAGCAGCCCACATCGTCAACGCCTTGACAGTTGACACTGAGAAGTCGCTGCAACGCCCGTTTGGCTCAGCTGCTGATTCATTACCAGTTATGTTCATGTCGGTTTAAAATGTTACAAGATGTTGTGCCTACTCTTGAACATTCTGACTTTAGTGCGATTCTCCGCAGATCCTGACTAGATAATCAAAAAGCAAAACACTACAGTAGTCACATATTCTCTTACCACGCAGCCTTGTGCTTATCACAGCCTTACTTCTTCTAACTACTGGGCAGTTCAATGGGCCGGGTTCATCAACCCCAAAACCTAATACCGACCCAGCCCAATATACATATATGACCAGAACTTTACCCAACCCAACCTACTCCAAGCTTAAAGATAACTAGCTATCGCCCATATGTAATTAGCTTGAGAAACGGGATTTCACAGCTGGTGTACAAACTTGAGCATAACGTAAAGTCAACGGAAATCCGAAAGCCTCATGTTCAGTAGCATACATAGCGTGAGACCTTGGTTCACTTTAACCCTAATTGTGGCATATCATTTTGAGAATGTGACCTACTCATGTTTAGTATCATGTCACAATTAACTTGATGAATGCTTATAATACATGCTTGGCATGTCTTCAATGGCATTAGTTGTAGTTCAATGTAATTGGAAGCTTGATCGTGAGGGTTCCAAGGGATTTTTAATATTTATATAAGTAGAATAACATAATATAAGCTAAGTACCAACACACATTATTTCCTTGATAAGTTGGGTCTCTATATCGATAGATTTCGGACCTTAATTTGGACCTAGGTGACATTGGGGTCACTTATGGTCCCCTCCAGCATCACTAGTGAACCTTAACCCTTTCTTGACCATAGTCATACTGACTTACCCTTAGGTCGGTCCACTGATGCCTTCTCATCTTCTAGTGAAGCTTGTCTCCCCTTCTAGTTTGAGCCACTACCAGTTGGTTGTTGTAACTTCCTAGGATTTGAGGCCTCAGATAAAATGATCTTATAAGGAATGATTGGACTACCCATATCACCAAGGTGCACCTCCTTTTCAGGAAGCCCATCACTAAAGAACTCCATAGTTAAGCATGCTCATCTTGGAGTAGTACTAGGATGGGTGACCAGTCTGTAAGTTAATCCTGGCTTGTGTGTGAGTGAGGAAAAAGTGCCTTGTTAAGGCTAATGGTGGTATGTGGGGTCAGCCGTCATTCCTGAAACTCTACTAGAGCCAAGGGCAGTGGGCCCAGACGTTACAGTTGTTTTGTCAGCCAACTAAGTGTTTCATCGGGCCAAAGAGCATGATGCCAATAGCAAGTTTAGATTTTCATCAACGGACAATCTAGCATCAGTGCATGAAGATGATTTTAGAGGCTTTTTCAATCTAGGAATCAAGTTATTAAGCATATAGAGACCACTTTATTAGTAATTTATCATGATTCTCATTTATTATCTTTCTTCTCTTCTATTCTCCCTTTGGATGGAATTTGACATTATTTTTGGTGGAAAACCTAGTCCTTCATCTTAGTCCCCCGTTTAATTATTTCATATACTTCTCTTTTGCTAGAAGTTCCCATTGACCAAATTGTGAGGATCAACATGTTGATCAAACCCAAATGATCACTAGGACATATTCAAACAAACCCAACTTAAAATTAGTAAATGAAAAAAAACATATCAAAAAATCCGAACAAGGCAAGCTCCACAAAGCTCCAAACATGAACAAATCATCATAAAAAAAACTCACTTTACACCATTAAAGGGCTCATAAGCTAGCATGATATCATTCTCAAGGGAAAGCCTAATAATTGAAAAACCAAAATCCTCTTTATTAATTCACAACATATAATGTACAAGGAAGTTCTATATTCGTGAAGATATAACAACATATGTATTTTATTCAAGTTCACAACTTACAATAACAGGAAAACACCAAGAAAATGATGTACACATGTAGTATCAACCACCCGTCCAACACTCATGAAAGTGAGAGTACATGTATACTCTCAACTTATCTATTCTATCAATGGATATATCTTCATCATCACGTTCTTTCAATTGTGTCATTTTATCTAAAATAACATGGGAGAACCGTGTAAGACTCATAAAGAGTCCTAATGATAGGATCATTCCCAAAAAGATAGATAAACATGTACCTGCAGTATATTAAATGAATGACAAGAAGTTGGAAATGTGACTTTATTCAATTAGATTTCCAATTATCGACTTAATCTCATGAATCAAAACAAGGCATATTTATCACAAGATATATGGCATTTCCCTTTAATATGGTAGTTTTTATCATATATCAACCATATCAAGTACATGATAATAACACTATTTACATTGATTTGGAGGATCATTTAGGATATCCTACAAATATAATGATTAGCATAAAAAAGTATAACCTACTTGGTTGTAAATTATACTAGACTCTTGCCTTGGTTAGTTTGGAGTATACCATCTAATTTACAATCGTATGATTACAAAGTGCCTAAGCTCACCATAAAGGATATAAGGAGTCACTCTCAAAAGGACCCTGTCAAACGTCACATCTAGATCAATGTAAGTATAGGGGCTCACTTGACATAGCATACTAGTAGGGGCTCACAAGACAACCTACAACATTATGTTCTCCTAGGATAAATAGAATACGACACCTATTATGTCATATATATCACATTTACATATCAGGTTCCACATGTCGCATTTATTTTTATCATATAATCAGAAAGATCGACGTAAACACTAGAGATATGGCATCGACCACACTCACATGACAGGTGATCTTAGGGTGTTGAGGGGACCATACATAATATGGATTCCCAATCACCCATGTATGCCCAATAATATACAAATTTGAATGATCTCTCACAACTCTCGAGTTGCTACAAGAATATCTATTTCCATCTCAGACTTCCAAACATCGGGGAATATATACACTATTGTGGAATACACTATTTGATTAGAGTTCACTTTATTTGGTAGTCCATTTACTTGTATTTTATATCCATTACATATAACGACATTATCTTTCTTAGTCTAACTTGATTAGAGATTATCGACTTATCATTATCATACATAGCAACATAATAAGTAGAGAAATACTAAACATCATATAATATGAAATGGAAATGGAAATATATATATATATATATATATATATATATATATTATAACAAACAAGTAATATCATGTATATATTCATATCCATTTATCATCATCAATAGGTCACATGAATTTATTCACATTATGAATGATTATCACATGGCATTACTTTGAAGAATCATCTAGCTCAAGGGTAATAAATCATAATTACATTTCTCGAGTAAGACCTACTTAATGATTATAATTGGTACATCATCAGTTTGAAGATAAGTGTATGAAACGTGTAAGGATAATATATTTTCATCCAATAGGCATTTCACAGTTGGTATGCTTCTATATTTTATCCATTTTCAACATGGATTAACTCCTTGTTCACCAAGCCCTTGAGATCCCTTGAGGCCACCCATAGCATTGTTCTCAAGGGATCAAGCCAACATGTATAATCCATAGTTGAAGATACTCTTTATGGTGTCACATATTTATCACTTTTAGCCAATTCCATAAAGATTTTAGGAAAGAGAAGAAAAGTGTATGTATGCATATTAGGAAATAAAGTAACCCATTTGTATGTACATTCATATGAGGTTGTCAAATTTTGAAAAAAAAAATCTTAATTAAGATTCCCAAATCAACCTCATTCATACTTTCATAGCTAGATCCTCGCAAGTGCTACCATGTACGTGTATATTTGCTTCTAGATCCCTCACCCAAGTTTAGTGTAAACATATATTTACATACCATTTTATATTGCATTTGAGTAGAAATCATTTCTAACATTTGTGCATTCATTGAACTCATTTAAGGTAAAAATGGCATGTATTTTCAATAAGAATAAGGTTACAAACTGATTCTTCAACTATTCACCATTTTAAGCAAGAAAAAATCACATGAAAAAATTGAGTTTTTTGTCACTCGATAACCTACTCGTGTTCAACTAAACTTGGCATCGTTCACATGTAAGGTCTGGAAATGGTCATTTTACACATTAAACATTCATTAAAGGTGGGGGACTCATTTTCATTTTTTCCATAATCTTTTAACATTATTATAACATTCATTAGGCAAGAATAAGATTATAACATTCTTTAAAGATTACAAGATGTTGTGCCTACTCTTGAATATTCTGACTATTAGGCAATACTCAAGAAATCCCATTCAAAGGCTTGTACCTTACTAGTTTAGATAATTAAATAGAAAAATGCTACAACAATCACGTATTCTCTTTACCAGGTCATGTTGTGGCTATCATAAGCTTACTTGCTCTCACTAGGCAGTTTGATGAACCGGTTTCCATCAACCCCTACTCAAAACTAACCCAACTAAAATAAAAAATGACCCTAAGTTGATTGTACCCAACCTACTACAAGCTTAAACATAAATAGCTACCACCATATATAATTAGCCTGGTCCAAAAATGTATACCCAACCCGATCTGAGAAATGAGAATTTTGCAGATGTTGTACAAACATTGACACAACGATAATTTTGCAGATGTTGTACAAATGTGGACACAATGATGAAACTAATCAAAAAAAGTAACCTTAAATTCTAGAATGTTACGATCTCTCCCACTTAAAGTCTTGATGTACTCATCAAGGCTTAACAATATGGCCTCATTATATCTCCCTATTTCATTGCAAACCCAGAATGGTCATGGACACCCAGCTCCCAACCATGGCTATTAGTGCAAGGGTGGCTACATCACTATGGACAACCCTTTCCAGAATGCTTGGACTGCACGCCTCAAGACTGGCATGTCGAATGATCATGTGGGCCCCACCTACTGGTGAAGTTATGGCTTTGATACCATTTTATGGAGTGGGACCCGATATGGGAGCCACTGAATTATTTGTGGGAATAATAGAAAACCATCTAATGCCAAACTAGATAATTTTTTTGAAAAGGATGATAAACTAAAATTCAAGTATGTATTGTATCAAAAACCAAAATTGTAGTAGTGAAAGATAAAAAGATTTGACTATCCAGTATTTATTTCTGGCATTGTTCTTCACCACACAAGGTGTACATAAAAGGAAACTATAGGAAATATTTTCAGCATTAGGAATCTTTGGAAGTGACCAAACCAGGATAGTGTTATACTCTGATACGCTTGGTTGTGCCCTAATGGACATGTAATGTGCCAATAATGAGTATTTCACACGTCTGTACCCTAATGCATGGATAATGTCAAACCCAAGTATAAACCTTGTCCATGAATGCGTATAAACCCTCATCATGGGTAAATGTGATCTTGACCGTGCCATGGACCAATAGACCCTAATATGATGGTGAGATGATGAATTTGATAATTATGGGTATAGGATGGTTAGTAACCATGTTGACCTCCACTTAGGTTTGAGTGTCTAACCCTAACACATACATCCTCGATGACACTCATGGATACATTACATTAGGAGCTTGATCACATATCATATATCAATACATTCAAAATTGACATGATCACCTAATTGTGGCTTGATATAAAAAATAATGCATTAATATGTAATATGTTTCACCTTGTTCACTAATACACATATGATGTCTCGAATATGGTTAATAAGTAATTGAATTTACATAAACATGCATGAATGGATAATGTGGGGTTAAGTGTGCATAATTAGTAACAAGAAGTAAATAAAAGTAAATATTTGATTCATGTGGACAATAATGTGAGTAATATGTATAATGTGACAATAAATACATGTTTAATATAAATGGAGATAACTAATGCACCCTTATTTGAGTTTATGTTGAAATTAGTGGACTTAATGAGAAATTGAGTAAAATGTTGTATTTTTTGCAAGATGATCTAATATATATATGATGGTGATAATTTTAGGGCATTAGAACTCTAGATATGAAATATTGAGGATAATGTTGATATATAGATAATTTTGTTAAACCCCAATTATATTAGAACTCATACAGTATAATCTTGAAAGTTGAATCTAAGTCCGAAAATTGGATTATTTGGGTCTTAGTTAATCTAGATGCAAAGTTTTAACTAACTCAATAGCTACCCAAATTTAATTACAAAAGATAATAATGAATTACAAAATACCAATATTAATTGAACTTTGGTGTACATGTTGATTTCTTCAATTTTAGCATATATATCTAAGTTATTTGTCACCCGTGTTATCCTTTTGCAGCCTATACACAAACTCTTCAAGAGTTGTGATTTAACTTCATGTGATATCTGACCTTTCTCCTACCTTGATCCCACTTCTTCCTAGACTCTACATCCCAAAAACACCCCTCTTATATTCCTCAATCTCTTGATCTGTCTTCTTCGCTCCACATTCTTTGTGAGGATGTGTGTATTTTGATCCCTAATTCAACTGGGTTTCATCGCCCCGACCTCCCAATCGACAAAGGGGTCTTCATATCTCATGTTTCTCATATCCATTGGGATTCCCAGATATGTCAGGGTTCCCCACCTACAAATACCCATCTTGGAACCATACATGCATCCCTCGGAGTTGTTTTTCTATTTGAATTGGTTGTCCTACAGCGGCTAGTATTTCTTCCTAGTTTTACATTGGTGTATCAGCTATCTGGATCTTGGTGATGCGTTCAGAGGCACTGAATCCCTATATGATCTCTTGTGTGGTCTAGGGGCGCTTCTGCGGATATCCTTGCACCTTCACTAGATCCAATTCAAGGTATTCCTTGCTTTCCCTCTTTTGCCATTTATGTGCATAGTTCTACAAATTTAGGAGAGTTGTTTATGCTAGTCTCACCCTTGATCTATTTTTCTCATCAATGGATCTACTATAGAGTTTTAAGTTTTCCTTGTTTATTTCCCGCATCATGTTTCCTAGTTTGGTGGCCTTTAAATTCTTATCCTTGTCTGCTACTATGACAGGAAGCCCCCAGCCTCTGGTCGGTTCAGGACCTTTTGTTTAGGATTTTTTAATTCGTATCAGTCCCATAGAGTTAATTGATGATCTTTGCACATAATCGGTGTTAGTGTTCTGTGAGTTTCAGTTGGGAATAACAATGTATAGGTGGTGTTCTTCCCGAGTTATAGAACAAAGAAGATGATTATTTCCTTTACAATCATTCCCTTATTCAGAATTCATACTGTCACACACATCATTGGCTCTTTAGTCCTTTCAAAATTTATTTAATCATCGATCGTGCCTGGATTCAAGTGGCTGAAATGACACATTTACCCTATCACGTGGACAAAGTCTTAGCCAGTGGTGTAGGGCAATTTAGTCATTGACAGACGGTTTTGTGTATTTCAAAAAATGATACCTTGAATAATTCATAACTAAATATTAACTCATCAAAAATGTATATATACCACGAGCTGCCCACATCGTCAACGCCTTGACAGTTGACACTGAGAAGTCGCTGCAACGCCCGTTTGGCTCAGCTACTGATTCATTACCAGTTATGTTCATGTCGGATTAAAATGTTACAAGATGTTGTGCCTACTCTTGAACATTCTGACTTTAGCGCGATTCTCCGCAGATCCTGACTAGATAATCAAAAAGCAAAACACTACAGTAGTCACATATTCTCTTACCACGCATCCTTGTGCTTATCACAGCCTTACTTCTTCTAACTACTAGGAAGTTCCATGGGTCGAGTTCATCAACCCCAAAACCTAATACCAACCCAGACCAATATACATATATGACCAGAACTTTACCCAACCCAACCTACTCCAAGCTTAAAGATAACTAGCTATCGCCCATATGTAATTAGCTTGAGAAACGGGATTTCACAGCTGGTGTACAAACTTGAGCATAACGTAAAGTCAACGGAAATCCGAAAGCCTCATGTTCAGTAGCATACATAGTGTGAGACCTTGGTTCACTTTAACCCTAATTGTGGCATATCATTTTGAGAATGTGACCTACTCTTGTTTAGTATCATGTCACAATTAACTTGATCAATGCTTATAATACATGCTTGGCATGTCTTGAATGGGATTAGTTGTAGTTCAATGTAATTGGAAGCTTGATTGTGAGGGTTCCAAGGGATTTTTAATATTTATATAAGTAGAATAATAGAAAATAAGCTAAGTACCAACACACATTATTTCCTTGATAAGTTGTGTCTCTATATGGATAGATTTCGGACCTTAATTTAGACCTAGGTGACATTGGGGTCACTTATGGTCCCCTCCAGCATCACTAGTGAACCTTAATCCTTTCTTGACCATAGTCATACTGACTTGCCCTTAGTTCGGTCCATTGATGCCTTCTCGTTTTCTAGTGAAGCTTGTCTCCCCTTCTAGTTTGAGCCACTACCAGTTGGTTTTTGTAATGTCTTAGGATTTGAGGCCTCGGATAAAATGATCTTATAAGGAATGATTGGACTACCCATATCACCAAGGTGTGCCTCCTTTTTAGGAAGCCCATCACTAAAGAACTCCATGGTTAAACGTGCTCAGCTTGGAGTAGTACTAGGATGGGTGACCAGTCGAGAAGTTAATCCTGGCTTGCGCGTGAGTGAGGAAAAAGCGCCTTGTTAAGGCTAGTGGTGGTCTGTGGGGCCAGTCATCATTCATGAAACTCTACTAGTGCCAAGGACAGTGGGCCCAGACATTACAAATGGTATCAGATCCATAACCCCTTCAGTAGGTGCGGCCCACATGGGCATGTGGCATGTCAGTCTTGAGTTGTGCGGTCCAGGCATGTTGGAAAGGGATGTCCATGGTTGACATAGCCACCCTTGCGCTGGTATTCCATGATCAGGAGCTGGGTGTCCATGGGCCGTTCTGGGTCTGCACTGAAATGGGGTGAAAATTATGAGGCCATATAGTTGAGCCTTGGCGAGGACGTCAAGAGTCTAAGTAGGGGAGATTGTAATGTCCTAGGATTTGAGGCCTCTGATAAAATGATCTTATAAGGAATGATTGGACTACCCATATCACCAAGGTGCACCTCCTTTTCAGGAAGCCCATCACTAAAGAACTCCATAGTTAAGCGTGCTCATCTTGGAGTAGTACTAGGATGGGTGATCAGTCTAGAAGTTAATCCTGGCTTGCACGTGAGTGGGGAAAAAGTGCCTTGTTAAGGCTAGTGGTGGTCTGTGGGGTCAGTCGTCATTCCTAAACCTCTACTAGAGCCAAGGGCAGTGGGCCCAGACGTTACAGTTGTTTTGTCAGCCAACTAAGTGTTTCATCGGGCCAAAGAGCATGATGCCAATAGAAAGTTTAGATTATCATCAACGGACAATCTAGCATCAGTGCATGAAGATGATTTTAGAGGATTTTTCAAGCTAGGAATCAAGTTATTAAGCATATAGAGACCACTTTATTAGTAATTTATCATGATTCTCATTTGTTATCTTTCTTCTCTTCTATTCTCCCTTTGGATAGAATTTGACATTATTCTTGGTGGAAAACCTAGTCCTTCATCTTAGTCCCTTGTTTAATTATTTCATATACTTCTCTTTAGCTAGAAGTTCTCATTGACCAAATTGTGAGGATCAACACGTTGATCAAACCCAAATGATCACTAGGACATATTCAGACAAACCCAATTTAAAATTAGTAAATGAAAAAAAACATATCGAAAAATCTGAACAAGGCAAGCTCCACAAAGCTCCAAACATGAACAAATCATCATAAAAAAACTCACTTTACACCATTAAAGGGCTCATAAGCTAGCATGATATCATTCTCAAGGGAAAGCCTAATAATTGAAAAAGCAAAATCCTCTTTATTAATTCACAACATATAATGTACAAGGAAGTTCTATATTCATGAAGATATAACAACATATGTATCAGTTGGAACGTACAAGGTATCTGCGGTATTTAAGTGTATTGTTGTAACAAGGTTCACAACTTACAATCACAGGAAAATACCAAGGAAATGATGTACACATGTAGTATCAACCACCCACCCAACACTCATGAAAGTGAGAGTACATGTATACTCTCAACTTATCTATTCTATCAATGGATATATCTTCATCATCACATTCTTTCCATTGTGTCATTTTGTCTAAAATAACATGGGAGAATCGTGTAAGACTCATAAAGAGTCCCAATGATAGGATCATTCCAAATAAGATAGATAAACATGTACTTGCCGTATATTAAATGAATGACAAGAAGTTGGAAATGTGACTTTATTCAATTAGATTTCCAATTATCAACTTAATCTCATGAATCAAAACAAGGCTTATTTATCACAAGATATATGACATTTCCCTTTATTATCACAGTTTTTATCATATATCAACCATATCAAGTACATGGCTATAACACTAATTACATTGATTTGGAGGATCATTTAGGATATCCTACAAATATAATGATTAGCATAAAAAAGTATAACCTACTTGGTTGTAAATTATACTAGACTCTTGCCTTGGTTAGTTTGGAGTACACCATCCAATTTACAATCTTATGATTACAAAGTGCCTAAGCTCATCATAAAGGATCTAAGGAGTCACTCTCAAAAGCACCATGTCAAACGTCACATCTAGATCAATGTAAATATAGGGGCTCACTTGATATAGCATACTAGTCGGGGCTCACAAGACAACCTACAACATTATCTTCTCCTAGGGTAAATAGAATATGACACCTATTATGTCATATCATATATCACATTTACATATCAGGCTCCACATGTCACATTTATTTGTATCATATAATCAGAAAGATCGACGTAAACCCTAGATATATGGCATCGACCACACTCACATGACAGGTGATCTTAGGGTGTTGAGGGGACCATACATAATATGGATTCCCAATCACCCATGTATGCCCAATTGATAATATACAAATTTGAATGATCTCTCACAACTCTCGAATTGCTACAAGAATATCTATTTCCATCTCAGACTTCCAAACATCGGGGAATATCTACACTATTGTGGAATACACTATTTGATTAGAGTTCACTTTATTTGTTAGTCCATTTACTTGTATTTCATATCCATTACATATAACTACATTATCTTTCTTAGTCTAACTTGATTAGAGATTATCGAATTATCATTATCATACATAACAAAATAATAAGTAGAGAAATAATAAACATCATATAATATGAAATGGAAATGGAAATATATATATTATAACAAACAAGCAATATCATGTATATATTCATATCCATTTATCATCTTCAATGGGTCACATGAATTTATTCACATTATGAATGACTATCACATTGCATTACTTTGAAGAATCATCTAGCTCAAGGGTAATAAATCATAATTACATTTCTCGAGAAAGACCTACTTAATGATTATAATTGGTACATCATCAGTTTGAATATAAGTGTATGAAACGTGTAAGGATAATATATTTTCATCCAATAGTCATTTCATAGTTGGTATCCTTCTATATTTTATCCATTTTCAACATGGATTAAGTCCTTGTTCACCAAGCCCTTGAGATCCCTTGAGACCACCCATAGCATTGTTCTCAAGGGATCAAGACAACATGTATAATCCATAGTTGAAGATACTCCTTATGGTGTCACATATTTATCACTTTTAGCCAATTCCATAAATATTTTAGGAAAGAGAAGAGAAGTATATGTCTGCATATTAGGAAATAAAGTAACCCATTTGTATGTACATTCATATGAGGTTGTCAAATTTTGAAAAAAAAATCTTAATTAAGATTCCCAAATCAACCTCATTCATACTTTCATAGCTAGATCCTAGCAAGTGCTACCATGTACATGTATATTTGTTTCTAGATCCCTCACCCAAGTTTAGTGTAAACATATATTTACATACCATTTTTATATTGCATTTGAGTAGAAATCATTTCTAACACTTGAGAATTCATTGAACTCATTTAAGGTAAAAATGGCATGTATTTTCAATAAGAATAAGGTTACAAACTGATTCTTCAACTATTCACCATTTTAAGCAAGAAAAAAGCACATGAAAATTTTGAGTTTTTTGTCGTTCAATAACCAACTCGTGTTCAACTAAACCCGGCATCATTCATAGGTAAGTTCTGGAAACTGTCAGTTTACACATGAAACATTCATTAAAGGTGGGGGACTCATTTTCATTTTTTCCATAATCTTTTAACATTATTATAACATTCATTAGGCAAGAATAGGATTATAACATTCTTTAAATATTACAAGATTTTGTGCCTACTCTTGAATATTCTGACTATTAGGAAATACTCAAGAAATCCCATTCAAAGGCGTGTACCTGAGTAGTTTAGATAATTAAATAGAAAAATGCTACAACAATCACGTATTCTCTTTACCATGTCATGTTGTGGCTATCACAAGCTTACTTCCTCTCACTAGACAGTTTGATGAAATGGTTTCCATCAACCCCCACTCAAAACTAACCCAACTAAAATAAAAAATGACCCTAACTGTACCCAACCTACTACAAGCTTAAACACAAATAGATACCACCATATATAATTAGCTTGGCCCAAAAATATATACCCAACCCAATCTGAGAAATGAGAATTTCACATATGTTGTACAAACATGGACATAATGATAAATTTGCAGATGTTGTACAAATGTGGACACAATGATGAAACTAATAAATAAAAGTAACCTTAAATTCTGGAATGTTACAATCTCTCCCATTTAGAGTCTTGATGTACTCATCAAGGCTTAACAATATGGCCTCATTATATCTCCCTATTTCATTGCAAACCCAGAATGGTCATGGACACCCAACTCCCCATCATGGCTAATAGTGCAAGGGTGGATACATCACTATGGACAACCCTTTCCAACATGCCTGGACTGCACGCCTCAAGACTGGCATGTCGAATGATCATGTGGGCCCCACCTACTGGTGAAGTTATGGCTTTGATACCATTTTAAGGAGTGGGACCCGATACGGGAGCCACTGAATTATTTGTGGGAATAATAGAAAACCATATGATGCCAAACTAGATAATTTTTTTAAAAGGATGATAAACTAAAATGCAAGTATGTGCTGTATCAAAACCCAAAATTGTAGTAGTGAAAGATAAAAAGAATTGACTATCCAATATTTATTTCTGGAATTGTTCTTCACCACACAAGGTGTACATAAAAGGAAACTATAGGAAATATTTTCAGCATTAGGGATCTTTAGAAGTGACCAAACCAAGATAGTGTTATACTCTGATACACTTGGTTGATCCCTCATGGACATGTAATGTGCCAATAATGAGTAATTCACACGTCTGTACCCTAATGCATGGATAATATCAAACCCAAGTATAAACCTTGTTCGTGAATGTGTATAAACCCTCATTATGGGTAAATTTGATCTTGATCGTGCCATGGACCAATAGACCCTAATATGATGATGAGATGGTGATTCTGATAATGATGGGTATAGGATGGTTAGTATCCATGTTGACCTCCACTTAGGTTTGAGTGTCTAACCCTAACCCATACATCCTCAATGACATTCATGAATACATTACATTAGGAGCTTGATCACATATCATATATCAATACATTCAAAATTGACATGATCACCTAATTGTGGCTTGATATAAAAAACAATGCATTAATATGTAATATGTTTCACCTTGTTCACTATTACACATATGATGTCTCGAATATGGTTAATAAGTAATTGAATTTACATAAACATGCATGAATGGATAATGTGGGGTTAAGTGTGCATAATTAGTAACAAGAAGTAAATAAAAGTGAATATTTGATTCATGTGGACAATAATGTGAGTAATATGTATAATGTGACAATAAATATATGTTTAATATAAATGGAGATAACTAATGCACCCTTATTTGAGTTTATGTTGAAATTAGTGGACTTAATGAGAAATTGAGTAAAATGATGTATTTTGTGCAAGATGATCTAATATATCCATGAAGGTGATAATTTTGAGGGCATTAGAACTCTAGATTTGAAATTTTGAGGATAATGTTGATATATAGATAATTGAGTTAAACCCCAATTATATTAGAATTCATACAGTATAATCTTGAAAGTTGAATCTAAGTCCCAAAATTGGATTCTTTGGGTCTTAGTTAATCTAGATGCAAAGTTTTAACTAACTCAATAGCTATCGAAATTTAATTACAAAAGATAATAATGAATTACATAATACCAATATTAATTGAACTTTGGTGTACATGTTGATTTCTTCAATTTTAGCATATATATCTAAGTTATTTGTCACTTGTGTTATCCTTTTGCAACATATACATGAACTCTTTAAGAGTTGTTGATTTCACTTCATGTGATAGTTGACCTTTATCCTACCTTGATCCCACTTCTTCCTAGACTCTACAGCCCTACAACACCCCTCTTATATTCATCAATCTCTTGATCTCTCTTCTTACCTCCTTTCCTCATTGTCTTCTTTGCTCCACATTCTTTGTGTGTATTTTAATCCCTAATTCGACTGAGTTTCATCTCCCCGACCTCCCAATAGACAAAGGGGTCTTCATATCCCATGTTTCTCATGTCCATTGGGATTCCTAGATATGTCAGAGTTCCCCACCTACAAATACCCATCTTGGAACCATACACGCATCCCTCATAGTTGTTTTTCTATTTCAATTGGTTGTCCTATGGCCGCTAGTATTTCTTCCTAGTTCTACATTTGTGTGTCAATTATCTAGATCTTGGTGATGTGTTCAGAGGCACTGAATCCCTATTTGATCTCTCGTGTGGTCTAGGGGTGCTTTTGCAGATATCCGTGCACCTTCACTAGATCCAATTCAAGGTATTCGTTGCTTTCCCTCTTTTGCCATTCATGTGCATAGTTCTGTAAATTTAGGAGAGTTGTTTATGCCGGTCTCGCCCTTGATCTATTTTTCTCATCAATGGATCTAATATAGAGTTTTAAGTTTTCCTTATTTATTTCCCACATCATGTTTCCTAGTTTGGCGGCCTTTAAAATCTTCTCCTTGCCTGCTACTATGACAAGAAGCCCCCAGCCTCTAGTCGGTTCAGGACCCTTTGTTTAGGATTTTTGAATTTGTATTAGACCCATAGAGTTAGTTGATGATCTTTGCACATAATTGGTGTTAGTGTTCTGTGAGTTTCAGTTGGTAATAACAATGTATAGGTGGTGTTCTTCCCGAGTTATAGTACAAAGAAGATGATTATTTCCTTTACAATCATGCCCTTATTCAGAATTCATACTATCACACACATCATTGGCTCTTTAGTCCTTTCAAAATTTATTTAATCATCGATTGTGCCTGGTTTTAAGTGGATGAAATGACATGTTTACCCTATCACGTGGACAAAGTCTTAGCCAGTGGTGTAGGGCAATTTAGTCATTGACAGAGGGTTTTGTGTATTTCAAAAAATGATACCTTGAATCATTCATAACTAAATATTAACTCATCAAAAATGTATATATACTCATTTGAATTTGAAAATTGAACCTTGTGGATTTTTCTAAGTTTCATAACCTAATTTCATTGTAACAAAGAGTCCATAATTCTAGGGTTTGTAATGCATACATTAATTAACAATTTACATGTAATGTAGTACTAGGTGAAGAAATTTCATGACTGGATCCAATATTGGATTTTTACTTTGGATACACATTTTTTAGGTATGATGCATCTCTTTATGAGTCATATTGGACAATAGTTCTAAATACTCTCCCTCTCATTGACCTTATGGTGACATATTATCTTAAATTGCACATGTTTCCATCTATCTGACCCGATGGGGTCCAAACTCTTTAAGTTAGTCTTATGGACAATTGTGATTGCAAATTAGATCCTATTCTTTTATCTTATGGTTGTTTCATTCAGATTGTGTATTGATGAATTTATTGATCCATATTCAATGGAAACCCTAATTTTTATGTGTTGCCCACGGGTTGTATCATCACTTATATTTATACACTTTTACATGCCTTACTAATTTGGACACTATATTGTGATTTGACTAAACTGATGCTTGCATCTCTATTCATAATGCATATTTAATTTCAATAACTTGTATAATGTACACCCTAGGTGATGTGTCCCTATTGTGTATATTACCATTTGAGGGTGCAGATGGCGACTCATGTCCCTAAGTAACACTGATTGATGTCATTACTCCCCCAAAGATTTTGGTGGTGATGTCATAATATGTGGTTACGGTGGTGATGTCATATATGTTGAATTTTATTATACTTTCTATTATCATGATAATTGCATGCATAATTCTATTTATTTAAAATTGTTTTCTAATTTTAAATTTAAAGGCAAGAAATGTTAACTATAAACTACATTATTTTTGGTATAATCTGTGTGTCTTACTATATGAAGATTTCTTTTGATATTCATTTGAATGTTCGCTTTCTATCTCTTGCTTGGGAAGCCTTGTTATATTGTTTTTTGTCCTTTTCCCTAATTTTGTCCAATCACTATTATATGCACACATTGACTTTTATGTCGACAACATCAACTTTGTCTTCTCTTGTGTGGTATGCTTCCAACCCCTTACGTAGAGATCTAGGAGGTGTGAATCAAATTTGACCAATATTTATCCTAGTGTAGTTGATGTTTCTTGGGAGTTAGATTGAACTGGTTGGTTTACCCTCTGTGCCATATTTTCAATAATTATCTTTTATGTACACATTATATGGTGAAGAACAATTTTAGAAATAAATATTGTAATGGTTAGGTCTTTTTATCTTCCACTACTAGAATTTATGGTGAATGATACAATACATACTTGAATTTAGGTTCATCATCTTGTGTGAAAAATTATTATCAAATTTGGCATTGGATGGTTTGCTAATAACCCCTCAAAGTAAGAGAGTGGATCCCCTATCGGGGCCCACTCCTTACAACATGTTCCCTATGACTACTACTTTCGTTTTGATCATATTATGTGGAGAAAAATTGTGAATGGAATCATATATGTCCATTATACAACCCTTCTTTTACTTTCCATTATTCTTGGGGTAAGGGCACAACACTCATTTTACCTACTTGTCTCAATCGGTAAGGGCACAACATGGAACATGGTTAGATCTTGATCTTTATCCTTGAGGTCACTAAGATACTATAAATAGGGTTATCTCTTGGCTTTAAGCCTTGAGGTCCCTTCCTAACCCTTCCCTTGGGAAGTTGTTCAAAGGACTAATGATGATGTCGTTTAATATAATGGAATGCACTTAAAATATATTTCTCTATTTAAAGAAAGCATTTAAAGTTTTTGTTTTATTTTTCCCAAAAAAATTGTTGTTTTATTTATTGCCATTATATGATTTCAAGACAAGAAAATATGTTACTTTAAAATAGTGATTTCATATATTTGTAGAGTGTATCAATGCATTGCATTGGTATAATTTTCTTTTCAATGTTTATTTAGATGCTCCTAAATGATGTTGTTGTGTAACCTTCACAAATTATACATGTAACACCAAGTGTAATATCCTTGATTTTTTTGTAATCAAAGGGAGTAGAACTCTTATCTTCATGGTGTATCTATGTAGCTTCTTTTATGCATGTATCTTCCCTTTTGTTTCCTGTGAGATGTGATGTATAAGCCTTATGGTTCACTAATTCTGAACGGAGTTGTTTTTGTTTTATTCATAAGCATTCTTGTATAGATTTTATCGGTTCTAGGGATGGCTGCCAAGTCCTACCACTGCTGGCTTTTCTAACAATGGAGTTAGAATTTGGGTAAAAATAGATCTGCAACAAATGGTATAAGAGACAAACACATATACTCTGTGTGTTTTTTAAGGCACAATAAATCATATAAACATAGGAAAATATAAAGTCATAATATTGAAACTAAGGTGTCAAATATTGGGTGCAAAATGTGAGCATTTTGATTAATAATGACCTTATGTGTGCCTAGTTGTGGTGGATAAGGTTCCTTTGCGCACCAACCTAGCCAAACTGAATCCAAGACTATATTAGGATTATTCTCTTCTAGTTTAGGGAGTATCCTAGAATATAATCTCTTTCTCAAGGAATAGCCCAAGACACATATTAGATAATGATTAGTTAGACTTCCCATCTCTTTCTCTTTTGTGACAATATCTGGGTAGTTTAAGGATGTGATGCAACTAAAATATAAATTAATTGGTAAAAAGTATAACAATAATGATGATATAATCTTATCATGATTTCTAAACTATAATGAGACACTCACTTAATTAAGTATCTTATAGATGGCTCCAAAAACCTATTCAAACTAGACTATCCCTTCATCACCAAGTTGAATTATAAAGGCAAAGAAAAGAGAGATAGGGTTGAACCTAAAGATCTAGAACAAATTCATATCTATAAGACCTTGGCAGTTGGATACTAGGATGAGTAGACCTGTCAAACTGGGTCAAAATCTGCGATCACCCATGGGGTAACCCATTTAAGTCAATTTGGATGATGAAATTTGCCACCTATTAGAAATTACATAAACCTACACCCACTTGTTAATTTACGGGGTTTCATGGGCACCCACGGGTGACCCACTTAAATGAATTACTTCTATAAAAATAAATATGGTGATCCACTACTACTTAGAATAAATAAGATGATCTACTACTAACTATTAATTGTTAAGAGTTTTAGTCCAAACTCAAACTTTCCCAACAAGATTTGATATGATAGAGATATAGGGGAAATAAATCCAACTCTACTGCATTATCTAATTGTTCTATCAAACTTAATCTATAGTCATATTACAAGTTACCACCTCTAGTTTATTGATCATAATCATATGGACTTTAATTCTACATTAGAGAATTTTACCTAAAAATACGTATGTGTATGAATGGTTGTAAGAATATAATATACTTTTTATGTGATAGTTGTAATGTATAGTAGTTGGTTGTTCTTGTGCTATATTTGATGTAAAAGCACTAGTGAATGGTCTTCCTTTACCGTTATAGTAGCAACCTACAAAATAATTGTTTATTGAACACATATTTTATGGGCACCCGCAGTTCCTCTGCAACCCACTTGGTTGGGTTTGGATTTGTCTTACTTCTACCTATTTAGAATTGCATCTTTTTGACCCGCAATGACCCAAACCACCCACCCATTTGACATGTCTAAGGATGATCAAAGTGTGTCCTTATGGACTCTACACACACTTTGGTTGTGCATACCACATCAATTTTACATGGAGGTCCTACCACAAGTGGCCTTAGCCCAAACCCAATGACTCCTACTATCTTTGACTTCCTAAGTATGAACCTTGAGACCTTACATGAAGAAGATGAAGCTAATGTCACAAGTCCAATGCATGGCGAATCACCATAGAAAATATGTTTAGGGTCATTAGATGCCATGATGAAGATAAGGTAACCTATGCCACCTACTAGTTAAGAGTATCATCTAAATCTTGTGGGAGAAATGTATTCGCTCGCAAAAAATTACCCCCTTAAATTGGGAGGCTTTTAAATCTATCATCACAAACCATTTCATGCCTATTTTTTAGAGATAAAAAATCCCCAGAACCTCACCCTACGAACCTATATGTGGAATATTATGGTAGGGTTTTGTAACCTACAAATTCATGCCAATGGTATGAATGAGTTAAATAGAGTAGGTCATTTCATGGATGGGATGCATATTACCGTGAATGATCTTGTCTCTTCATCTTGTCCTACCATTTTCCAAGCAGCTTATGATCAAGTGTTATCCATGGAGAGAACCTTGAGGTGGGATACAAGAAGGTGTCAACCCTAGCATGCCTAGGTTTCATTGATGTGTTTCCTACTTCCCAAGAACCACTACTACATATATGACTTATACTGTCAGTTTTTTTTCAAGGGAAACTGATGGTATAATTTATATCGTTGGTTCCCTCAAGAAAATCACCACGGTTGGAGAACTGAGAAAACACATAGTGTGTTTTATTTCTATCGTCGGTTGGTTCACAAAGAAACCAGTGAGATAAATCACTAAGTATAATAAATTGTGCACAAAATTTTTGGGAGAAATTTCATTTGCCACTCAAAACTGTATTTCGTCAGTTTTGATACATAAAGGATGGGATAAAGGGGTACATTCCAAACATCTACTTGTCAAACTCATTAGTATATATTGTCAGTTGTTCTGATGGGGACCAACAAAAAAGGGGTACGCGCCAAGTGTCCCGGAAAAATCCCCCTAAAACTGGTGTTTCTTGTCAGTTTTCATCACCTCAACCGACGACATAGGTATCATTGGGTTGCATCTTTAGTCATCATCTCCTTTCTATATCTCATCAGATTTTTCTATTGGGACTGACGGGGATAGTATACACACCAAGAAACCCGTGTATATTTTTCCTCCAAATCATTGGTTGTCGTCACCTCAACTGACAATATAGGTATCGATGGGTTGCATCATTAGTCGTCGGTGTTGTCTCGCCACCCAATGACAACTGACTATGTAGGATGTACGTTGTTAGTTTTTTAAATAACTGACAGGGTAGGTATTACTTAAATTCATGAGAACCCTTTTTCCCCTCTTTCCCCTACCCACATTTCTCTAGAACCACAGCTCTAGTGATTTTTCTTACGATTTTTCTCCTCTGTTCGCCACTACATCTCCTGCGCCAGCCAACCACTCACCACTGCCACCATAGCTGCCTCCATTTCTGCCATAGTTGCTCACCGCCATCTAGTCACAGTCCACCACTCATGCTACTCACTGTCGAAGCTTCCTCCACCTGTCATAGATGTTGACTGCAAGAGCTGCCGCCACAGTTGCTCACTGTTAGAGCTTCCTCCATTGCCGACACTAACGCTACTGTCAGTCTTTCTCCTCTAGCCGGTGTTGCTCCGACACTACTATTGCTTCCTCCTTCATTCGGTGCTGCTCCAATGATGTTGTTGCTTCATCCTCTCCTCTACTAACATCGTTTCTCCTCCATGCACTGCTTCCTCCATTCCATCCACCACCAACGATCCATGTAGCTGGAGCAGCAGTATGTGTGCTTCAAAATGCCTCCTTTTATGCCTAATCTTGTGCATAATTTTGTTTCGGAATCTTAATGTTGTTATGTGTTTGAATGTGGTTGAGCCCATAGATCCAATGGTTTGTGATATGTGATACAATGATATGGTCTTTTATACCCTAATGATATGTGTAATGACCCGATTATTCAAGATGGGCCTAATTTTGTGGATTGGTTTTTGTGCAATCCACATTAGACTGGCCCTAGAATAGTTAAGTCATATTTTCAAAACCAGATTTGTAGAACCACTACTCTAATTGTCATGTATATATGTGTAATGTGATGTCACTCAATTGATGTTTTGTATGGATTTCTTGATTAATGTTCATTTCCATGCTTTCATATACAATGTTTCCATTTATATCTATGATAAGTGCATTGTTGAATGTTAGCAATTAAATGTTAGTATGGAAAAATGATCACACCTAAAAATTAATACACTAAAATTGATATGAATTGCCCTAAATTAGCTTGATTTACATTTTATAGAAGGAAATAAGTATGTATTCGGTAAGTAATACAAGAGAGTTGTGCCTCCTATATATAGGAGCCAGGGAGTACATGGGCTACAATGGGCCTAAGCCCAACAATCGATTATACTAACACGCCCCCTCAAGATGGAGAGTAAACATTTTGAAGTCCCATCTTGGTGTCCATGTACTTGAATAAAGCAAGAGTAAGTGGCTTGGTGAGAATATATGCAATTTGATCTCATGTTCGAATATGAGGGGTAATATATTTTTAGCTTTAACCAAGTCTCATACAAAGTGACAATTGACTTCAATGTGTTTTGCGTGTTCATGAAAGACTGGTGTAAGGACCCAGACTTTTCAATGTCTAAAGGACCTTAAAGTCGAAGATTATTGCTCATAAATTCTACGATCATATTCAACAAATAATACAAAATAGTAAACAATTTCCATTAATGAACAAATATTTACATGTTTGCATAAAGGGATCCTCTAAGGAGTTACATAAATTTTAGAAAGAACTAACTTATACATGTGAGAAGAAAAAATAATATCTCTAATACTCTTTGTATCACTTTAGCATCTTCTAAAATCTTCCATCTGTAACCTCTTGTCTACAAAATCAAGTATATCAAGTACCTTAAATGCCGATAAAAAAATACACGGTCAGTATATTTCTATACTGGTATGTGGGTTCATCCAATAATCACAAGTATACATATATTCAACATCTTTTATTTGCACATAAGAACATAAATTTGCTTTCATATTCTAACATGTATCTAGTCTACTATCTTAGGTGTAACCACTATCCATCCTTGGACTCATGTGTGCTACCCTTAAGATCAGTCTAACCTAGAGTTCAGAATATCATTATTTACCTTTCATGATACTCATAAGGAATTTATAATTTGCATGAAGTAAATAAACAAGCAAGCAGTTATCATGCATTCAATCCTTCGAGAAAACCCCGGAACACTCAGAAGTCGATACATATATTCATAACTATAACCACTACCTTATTCCATTACAGAAACCATGCAGAATATCTCATATACTTTAAGAGTGCATCCAAACATCCAAGCAACAAATCATTCAATCCACATTATCTGAAAGATTCACACTACATATGTGTCGCCATGTATTCACATTACATTGATCAGATCTAGATTCGTTCCTAAACTAGGGTTTAGGGTTGTCTCATATTTGGACTAGGGATAAGGGTCACAAACCTTAATTCCATCATGGCAAGATTTCTAAGATTACAAACCCAGTTACTCATATTAGTTGAAACCCTAATCATCTTGAGCATATTAAGTTATCCATGATACCTAGATCATGATACCTAGATCATATTATTAGCATTAAGATCATAGAAAGATATTCACATTGGTTTCAAAACCCTAAATATACATGCATGTGATTATTAATCTAGAAACATCAGTTTTTCATTATTATCAAGGATTTCTTCATTATACATGACAAGGTCAGGTATTATCTCAAAATAAATGAATCTACTTATTTAAGCATCATATTAAAGGTATCTAGGTTTTCCTTTATATTTGTCACATCAAAACATGTATTGCATATACTTTTGTAACATGAAGCACATTTAGACCCTAAAAGTATTTTATTCTGATTCTACTCATTTTTCTAAGAAATTTCATATATGGTTTTGATATATTTTGCCATACCGATAATTAACTATAATTATTGTAAGATGAGACTACTCTACCCAATCAGATACCAAAAAATCATCATATAACTAGTATCGCCCGTTATCCACATGGGATAGCTCTATCCAATGGCACAACACCAAGCCAGCGCAGAGCTTCCACAAGGGTTGGGCTTAAAGTCAGGGAAAATACCTACTTACCCCTGAGCTCAACGCATACCCATCAGGGCTCTTTGGTCCTTTTACCCTAGATCATCCCCTACCTCACGGGGTGTCCGACTCTTTCCCTGCGTGGGGAAACCTCTGCATCGGCCCCTTCACCCTGGGGATCTGGAGGCTCTGATGATATGGGGAATGATCCCCTAGCCATTGTCAGACCTGCTATGGTCCCGTCTCTGCTCGGTTGTGGTTGGAGCTAGGGACCAGGGTCCCTGGTCACACGGTATCAACTCGATCAACAGTGGAAGGTGGTCCTTCCATGACGCCTCTAATGTTGTGGCCACACCAGTTGAACAAGAAAGATCTATATAGATATCCACCGCACTCAAGGGCCTCCCTGGCTTCCTCTCCGTACCGCACCCTTAACCTCCAATGCCAGCGACACTGTGCGGCAAGGCCAAGGTGACAACTACTAGGAACACTAGTCGTGCCTCAGGAGTTCTATGGGAGTTTTATGGGAGTTCTATGGGTAGGAACATCGGTCGTGTCTCTTTCTAGATGACGACAGTAGGGAGGAGAGTCCCTCTACCTTGGCACTCATCAGGGAAACGCCCACTGCCCAGCCCCTTAATGTCAGCGTAGGATACAAGACCAGGTTGGTCGCATGTTCGCATTCTCTGGGGACAAGGAAGTCTACTGCCTTTTATAGGCCATGATGACAACAAAGAGGGTGGAATATGATAATCCTAACACCTTGGGTAGCCCTGACCTAGGATCATCAGCAGTCATGTTGATAACAAAAGGGGTGTGTTAGGTGCGGCTCAGACTCTTGGATTCAACAGATTCTTTCTCAGGGTATATTACAGTTAAGTAAGGGGAGAACAAGGAGGTGGGGATGGGGGACTCCTACTCTCGTGGGAGCCTAGAACCAGGTAGTGTAGATAATCCCCTTCATTCACAGATCCCCTCGGTCTGAGAGTCAAGCTGGGGTAAGACCTTGTTTATTGCAACCTATAAACACTCCATTTGATAGCAGTCACGATATATCCCTCTAGTACCCAATTTTTGAATTATCTTCCTACTACCATTATCCTCTCAAATACTAGAGATTACATCCTAGTTAATCCGCCAAGCAATCAAAATCAAGTGAACACTAGATATTGAATTACTTAAATTCTCAACTACCATCCCAAGGACCTATTTATAAATGTCAATTTAGCCTCATTTAACTTGTATTGGGTCCTAAGGCCCATAACTCATACCCTAAGTCATCCAAATGGGTCCATGAGCTTCATTATACTCTTAATTCTGAAACTAAGGCTCTCATTATCATAATACCTTGATTAAACTGTATATTCACTCATATATTCGATATTACATTATATTACTTAAATCAAAGACTCAATCCAAGTATAGGGCCCCAATTCGATCATAACCATGCTAATGATCTCATCGCCCAAAAACTACTCTAATTATCTTAAAGTGAATCTCCAGTATTGATTTTCATAACCATAGAGTTCAAAATTTACGAAATTTGAGGATCTTACAATTGGATTATTAGCTATGTGTATAGTCACCTGGTTATCACAATATAGAGTGGTTGGAGTCTGAAAAGAGATCCCAAACTCAGTCAAGATGGACTTGACCCACTGTAGGTCACAACATGTGTGGGCCATAGCCCGATATTCAGACTCGGTGCTGGAGTGATCCACAACAACTTCTTTTTTACTTCGCCAAATAACAAGGTGAGTGTCAATCATGATGGAAAAACTAAAAGTGGATTGACGATCCTGAGAATCACCTGCCCAATGTGCATCAGCATATCCAAAAATAGAAATTATCTAAGTAAAAGGATGTTTGTAGAACAATCCTCTTCCTAGAGCACCTTTGAGATATCGAAGGATGCATTGAAGAATGATCCAGTGATCCTCAAGAGGTGCACTGATATGTTGACTGACTATCCCGATAGCATAGGTAATGTCAGGTCAGGTTTTTGTCAAGTAGATTAGCTTCCCAACAAGACAACAATACCTTTTGGGGTCATCAAAGAGCATCCCCTCATGTGGGAGCTTGGTGTGATAGTCTATTAGAGTGGAGACAGGTTTGGATTATGTCATGCCAGCCTCCTGAAGTAAGTCCAAGACATAACGTCTTAGGGATAGGTTGATACCTATGGTTGAGCATAGGACTTCTATGCCAAGGAAATATTACAGAGTGCTCAAGCCCTTTGTGTGGAAGTGTGCTTGTAAGGACTATTCTACTTGATAAATAACCACTTTGTCATTGCCAGTGATCACTATATCATCAACATAAATAGCAAGCAAGGTGTGGCCTTTGGATGATTTTTGAAAAGAAAAGAGAATGATTTGTAGCCGATCTCTGGAATCCAAGTTTCTTAAGAATGGTGCTTAATTCATTGAACCAGACGTGTGGATATTGGTTCAGGACATATAGTAAATGTTGAAGGTGATAAAATTTGTGAGAAGATTCCCCCTCAGCAACAAAGTCAGGAGGTTGTTGCTTGTAAACTTCTTCCAGGAGGTTTCCATGAAGAAAGGCATTTTTTATATCAAGTTGAAAAGGGGCCAATCAATATGAGCCACCAAAGAGACCAAAACTATGCGAACAGAAGTGATTCTTGTAACTAGAGAAAATGTCTCAAAGTAATCCACACCAAAGGTTTGAGTGAATCCTTTGGCAACTACCCTTTCCCTAAGCCACTCGATAGAACCATCGGAGTGGTGCTTGGTATAAAACACCCATCAGCACCCAACAATGTTCTTATTGGGAGGTGGTGTGACAAGATCCCATGTATGATTGGCATGAAGAGCCTTCATATCTTCCATCATGGATGATTTCCAACCAGGATGTCATAGGGTATCAACATGGATTTTGGAATATATGTTGTGTCCAGGGTTGTGGCAAACTTTAAGGCGGAAGAAGAGAGATGGGCTAGACAACATGTGTTAGAAATAGGATAATTATTAGTGAAGGAGTGGGTACCTTTTCTTAGTGCCACTAGTAGACTAGATTGATCTGGAACTGATGATGAAGGGGAAGGAGTTGTCTGGAATGCTTCTTTCATGTGTCAGTTTAAATGTTCTACTGAGGGTGGATGTGAGTGGATGAAGGGATCATGAAGAGAGAGCATTGTGTTAGAATGAGTTAAGGATGAAGAGGATGATGACAAGATGAGCTCATCTTCATGGAAAGTGATGTCTGTAGAGATATAAACTTGGCCTAAGGTGGGGTCATGACACTTGTACCCTTTTTGAGAGAAGGGTAGACGAGAAACACTGTTTGAATAGCTCGGGGTGATAGTTTGTCAACCTTGGGATCAAAATTATGTATGAAGGTGACACAGTTGAAAAATCGAGGAGGTAAAGAAAATGGTGTAGATTGTGGAAAGACAACAGAAAATGGAGTTCGTTGTTTGATAATCAAAGAAGGTTGGCGATTGATAAGAAAACACGCAGTGAGAACTGCATCCGACCATAACCATTTTGAACATTAGCATGAATGAGAAGAGCATGTGTAATGTCAATAAGATGATAATTATTATGCTCAAGAATGCCATTTTATTGTGGAGTATAAGAAGAAGATTGTTGATGTATCATCCCAATGTCTTGGAAAAAAGAGGAAACAACCTTTTGTGTATATTCAAGAGTGTTGCTAGTACAAAGGATTGAATGGATGTGGAAAATTGCACAGAACTCATTGCGTGAAACACATGAATCAGTGAAAAAACTTCATCACAAGGAAGGAGGTATATCTAGGTCATTCTAGAAAAATCATCCACAAATGTAAGAAAATATTTGAATCCATTATAAATGGTAGTCCAAAAAGGACCACAAACATCACTATGTACTAATTCAATTATTTTAGATGATTGTTTAGTTGTATGAGCTGAGAAGGACACACAATGGTGTTTCTCTAGCTGACAAGTGTTACATAAAATAGATGAATAGGAAGAAATAGACTTATCTAAGAGTTTAAACTTTTCCAAGGGGAAATGTCCAAGTCGAAGATGTAGTTGTAGTGGAGTGGAAGCAAGAAAGGCATGCGTCGGACTGGGTGGGAAGTAGAGAAGTAATAGAGATCACCAGTATGCACTCCCTTCCTAATCATCTTCAAGTTCCTCCAATCTTATAGAACAAAACCAGAAGGACCAAAGGTCATGAAGCATCAAAGAGAATCAATAATTTTAGCAACCGGTATGAGATTATATGGGAAGTTTGGCACAAAGAGGACAACAAATGTCTTAAATGTAGAAGATAGAGGAACGATGCCACAATGAGTGTCTTGTTTTACTGATCCATCTGCCATAGTAATTGAGGGATGTGGAATAACAGAGTCGTAGGTAGTAAGAAGGTTGGGAATACCTATCATATGTTGTGTCACCCCAGAGTCCATGATCCAGTTAGAGTTTGTGGCAAGAAGAGATGCCCCAAAATTACCTTGAGGAATAGTGTCTAGATTAGCTGAAGAAGAGGCAGTAGGTAGGTCACCAATGCGCCAATAGGAGGGTACAAAGGTTTTCATGATGTAATCAAGGGGAGGATCACCATAATATTGTGCCACTTGAAGAAGATGTTTGTACCTCTTGTGGCAATGGGACATGAGAAGAAAATGCATGTGGTGGAGTCGATGGATGACTAGGTGGCGAGAAAGATGGTTGACCTACATGGATAGGTGCTTGAGTGACATGGGAGAGCCCCTACCACGTCCTCTCAGGTAGTGGGTTGGATAGCCATGCTTTGAGTGACAGACATCTTCAGTATGTCCCAACTTGCCACAATAAGTGTACTTTGGGCGTTAACCTCATCCACGAACATGGCCTCTGGCCGCCGCAGCCATTATTGGTGGAAGTTCAGATATAGTAGTGGGAGAGATGTGAGGAGCAAGCATCTCAGACTGGGCCAAGTGTGCATATGCCTAGTCCATATATGGAAGGGTTGCACAAACCAGGAGAAGTTTTCGAACAATAGCAAAATGAGTATGAAGCCTGTTGAGGAAGCACCCAGTGAGGAGAGTTTCCCTCTCTTTAGTAGCTACAACAGAGGTCGTCAGAGGGAAGATGTTTAGCTAGTTTGATAGATCCTTCATTCCATCATAGTACTTTGACAAGGGGTGATCCCCTTGTTGCTCAGACGAGATCTTGTCCATGGTGTTGTAGATGTGCAAGCAGAATTGCTTTATTTCGTCCCACATTGTCTTGGCACATTTGTGCCACATGTACTTGATGGAATCTTCAGGATCCATGCACCCCAGAACTAGGAGAGAACCTGATGGTTGCCTATAGTCCAACTGATATCAGGCACAATAGGGGCATCCTCACTGATAAACTTGAGTTTACCACGTGATTCTGAAAGGTGTGAACACATTCATCCATAGCAGAAAATTGTCATCATTGAGTTTGACAGTAGTGATATGAGGCATATCATTATATATAATGGTAGAATTTGGCTTAGCATTGTCACCTATTATATGACAATAATATACCGAAATAAATAGCACGATACAATCAAGGAGTAAAGGTACCAGAATGTAGCACAGTAAAAACAACAAAATAGATAATAAGGGTACCACAATATTGAACGATACAAATAACAAAATAGAAATACTACTGGAATGGAAACTTGGTAGAATGAGGAGTAGCACTACTGGAATGGGACTCTGTACAATGAGGAGTAGTACTACCAGAATGTGACTCGGTAGAATGAGGAGTAGCACTATCAGAATGGGACTCAGTAGGAAAAAATAGTATTGCTAGAATGAAACTAGTAGAAAGAGGAATGGCACTACCGGAATGGATTTTGGTAGGAAAATGGAAAGCGCTACCAGAATAATGGCATGGCAGGGTAGATAACATAAAAAAAACTCAATTTTAAGAAAAGCATGCAGCCATGTGATTAGGAGAACCACATGGATAGGAAGAAAAAAATCCCTTTTTTGCTTTATAAATTAGAACAAGGTCTTTTGTCTTGCTTTTTTGTTTTATTTTTTATTGTTGTAGGCAACTAGCAGTAGAAAAACAAATAAATTGAACCAAATGGTGTCAACACTAAGAAGTATCAAGCCACTATATTAAGCTTCTTGTGTTGGTATGTATGCCTAGAGAGCCAATCATATGATGATTGTAATGGCATAACATATAAATGATTTAATCAATAACAAAGGCAAGCTTCCAATTTATTTTGTATATTCAGTTATGAGAAAATGAATAACATAATAAACATCTAGAGAATATTATTACTCAATGAAGAATGTCTTCAAGTATTGGACTTGGAAGAAATGAGATCATACAGATGTTAAGAGTACATATACATATTCTCCTTATGTCCCTGATCGGTTGTCATTTTGGAAGGTTCATGGACAACAATGACACATAAGATCAGAGTCAAAGTTGGTTGATGATTGAATCTCATTATTCATGATATGGATATCAAACCAAGCACACAGATTCATGTTAGAGAATAGTGTATCGGACAGACCCACCGTGAGACTGACACATGGAAGCCATCATCATGGAAGTCATAGTAATCTCTCACAGTGATGGTGGTGGTTGTACTTATTAGACCTAAAATCACTACACTCATCACATGTCGTGGGGTACACTTTGACATCATCAAACACAGTCATGAAACATGGGTTGTTATAACGGTGAGGATTGGGTGACTTTGACACATGTAAACTGATTGTGAGTGATAGATATGGGATTTGCCCCTCTGGCAGGAGTATGATATCGAAGGCCTCTTGATTAGTGAGACTAAGAAAAGTATGGCCATATGCATGTGAGTCAATATTTGATATTGAGCTTACATATATCTCATGCAGTCTACTCTGTTTCAAGAAACAAGATTGAATAATAATGAGGATGACTGCTCCATGCATCTAGTTCAATCTGGATATCAATGACAAAGGAACTCTACAAGTACTATAACACCATACACAGATTGTAGGTTGAAGTTCCTCCCCAACTTTCCATTCCCTTGGGTAGCACTAATATGCGACTAGGCACCACCCTTTGCTTGTGATGTCATAAGTTGTTATAGACATTTACTGCCAATGTGATATGGGACCTATACACACATAGGAACTCATCTAGAAGAGTAGTTTGATCTTGAATTATGATTGAATTGATTACTAAAGCATTTAGGTATTTCAATTCACGCAATGGATCAGCAGACTAGATTGCCAAACGATCGGTTCAAGTGTTGAGACAGTCATTTGGAGTGTCAGGATAATTGTATTGTATATTGGTTGGAATTCTACCTGACCTGGGCAGTGAGAATCCCATTTCACCTATGTGAGATGGTTGTCTGGGATGGTGTGAGACGCCCATCTCGTTTACACTAGATGCCCGTTTTGAGGGTGCAATTCGATTACACAAATGATTGGTGTTGATGTCAAGTTGAGTACTGATGCGATGATTTTGAGTCGCATTTGTAGACCTATTGCATAGGTGGTTTATGCTTTAATTAGTCATTTTCATGGTTAATATTGCATAATTCATCTATTTTGGTCTTTGCTATCATTTTATGTCAAATCTCCCTTATTACATCGTTTTGAGCATTAATTGTCAAAAATATTATTATTTGTGTGAATTTATTTGGTTCCATGTTTAAATTTCAGGACAAACAAGTATTTGCTTCCGTCGATACCATCAACTTGGTCACAGGTTGCCAGCTGAAAGGAGCAGCAAATCATCGATACTATCGACAGGGATGTCGATGGTATCGAGATACCATCAGCTTGCTGGCGAATAAGCAGTCGATAGTATCGACACCAAGTCGATACCATCGACGCATGGAGGCTACAGCGATGCAAAACGACAAAACTGACGCCTACAGGAAGTCGATGGTATCGAGACTACATCAGGCACTCGGACGAAAAGAAAGAAGGGTTGCCGCTACTGTAGCGGGTCGATACCATCGACTCGCATCGATGGTATCGACACCGTAGGATATGAGTTGGCTTTCTAATGATCCCAATCGGACGGCCGTGGTTAATTAGCGACCTAATGAGGGAGTCATACCCAATGACGGCCGCCCAGACGAGAAGAGGATCTCAGGAGTGATTGCACGAGTACTGAGGAGCAGTAGAGAGGAGAACGGAGGCCAGAAGTTCATACCAGTTGATTCGGACGCCGCAGAAGACGGACTTCACCACCGAAAGGCGTGAGAGCACGTGTTCTACACAAAGGATCAACCGGTTCTTCTCCGTTCAGGGGTTTTCCCTTTCATTCCACGTTTTTCACATGTTTTCCCCTATTTCTACCATGTACTTGTGTGAGATGAACATGCGGGGCTAATCCCCTTCGTCTTTAGGACCGGGAGTAGCCCGGGAATTCATTGTATGACAGTTTTATAATAGTAAATCACATTTTATCTCTTAAATCCGTGGTATAGTTTCGTTTTCTCAATATATTGTTATGCTTGATCACCATAATAATAACCTAATGCCCTTAATTACTTTGAAAGAAGGATTAATGGCTAAAAAGAGACGAAATCTACATTAATCGATAAATCCCTTGACCAAGGTGGTGTAAAATTAATGGTGGATACTGAGAGATCGTTCATCATGCACCTAGTTTAGGGTATAGGTCACTACGACGGTGGAACCGACCTAAACCTAGGTAGTGAATTGCACCACGACAGTGGATAATTCTGTTTTCAGGCCACTACCCGGATAGAGAGATAAGATTGAGGTATTATATAAAATTTAATACAATGAAAACCCGTGGTGAAACCACAATCCTAAAGATACCCTTTTGAATTGATTAAATTAACATTTAATTGATCGTTTGTTTTATTTTGTTTTTGTTTTCTTTTATTTTTAACAACAACCCTAAATTTGTTATTCGGCTTAGCTGATCGCAAATAGTTAGTAGGAGTCTCCAACAATTCCGAGTATCCCTGTGTTTGACTCGGGCCTCACAAAGGCCTGTACTACTCGATGCGTTCACTTGTGTTTTAGCGCATAGTAAAATTACGTCAAGTTTTTGGCGCCGTTGCCGGGGATACGGTGAATTGTTGGCACTTTGAGTGCTACGAGCGGCCACTCTAGGCCACAATTTTTTTTTGAAACAACTTCAAATATTCTCTTTTTATTGTTCGTTAATTTTGATACTCGTCAAAGCACTGTACTGAACTTAAACTTTCCTATTTCAGGCACGTTGCATGGTGCAAATGCGTAGTACTTACTACGCGAATCCTGCACCCGAGGTTCCGCTTCAGGGACCTGAGGACGAGGAGTATTACGAGCAAGAGCACCAAGAAGAGGTAGATTCTGAATTTGAACAGGAAGAGATGGCCGAGCCACAGACTATATGGGAGAAGATCAAGGCTTCTTCCTCATCAACTTCCAAGGGGCCTATAAAGAAGCAGGCAATCAACATACCGACATATAAGATTGATCCAGCACTGATAAATCTGGTGAAATCGAATGTTTTTCATGGGCTGAAGAATGAGGATCCTGTCGCGCACATCAGCCAGTTTGTTGAGAACTGTGACATGGTCAAAATTGATAGGTTTCCACAGGATGCACTGTATCTCAAGCTTTTCCCGAGTTCATTGGCGGGAGCGGCACGAGAGTGGTTACACAATTTAGATGATGAGTTCGTGGAGTCCTGGGACCATATGGTGGAGGTCTTCTTCGAGAGGTTCTTCCCTCCTGAGAAGACTAACAACATGATCCGGAAGATTCACAATTTTACCCAAAAGGCCAGTGAGACATATTCTGAGACCTGGGAGAGATTTCAGGTCATGCTGAGGAGGTGCCCACATCACGGGCTGGATAAAGAGACGCAGGTGAAGATCTTCTATTTTGCTCTCTCTGAGCACGATAGGAGTAATCTGGATTCGGCCGGGTTAGGTTTCTTTCTGAACAATACAGACACCAGATGCTGGGAGATACTAAAGAATATGGCTAGAAAGCAGTCATGGGGTGAGAGAGAAAGAGGCCCGATAGAGCAAGTTCGAGTAGCAGGCGATTCCAAGGCGATGAAAGAGCTGAATGAGAAGATGGATCTTCTCGCAAAGAAGCTACTGGAAAAGGAGGATATTGAGTCCGGGGATGAGGCTCAAGTCAAATACATGAGACAATAGCAAGGTTATAGGAACAATGATTATTCATGGAGAAAAGACAAAAAGTTCTCATGGAAGGATCCGAACAATTTTCTGTAGGATCCGGATGCCAAGCCCTTGCCGTTGCAGAAGACAAGAGCACAGAGCTGCTCAATCAGGTTATAAAGCAAAATCAAGAGCTAATGAATACATTTGGCAAGCAAATCAAGCAGCAAGGAGAGTACATGAACCAATTTGGGCAAACATTGCAGAGCCATGGGGTTCAAATGAGGACCATTGAGACATCCATGGCACAGATGGCAGTCAAGATCACCAGTTTGAAGAAACCGGCACATCCGGGTTTTCCGAGAAATACCAATATTCTCGGGGGAAACCAACAAGCAAAGGCTATTCTGCTTAGAAGCGGCAAGAAAGTGTTGAATCCAAGAGCTGAAGAAACAAGCACACCACAAGCTGAAGGAGAAGGTGAAACTAATGAAGAGCAGCCCGCACCAGTCACAGGGCAGGTTGAAGACACAGCCATGGATGATACTGAAGAACAGGTTGTAGAGGAGGAACCTTAGAAAAAGACGCCTTATGTGCCACCTCATCAAAGGGCACAAGTTGTTCCGGTCCCGTATCCTAATAGTGCTAAGGCAAGGAAGGCAGATGCACAGTTCAAGAAGTTCTTGGATAGTTTTAGGAAGCTTTCAGTCAATATCCCTTTACTGGAAGCCATTGAGCAAATTCCTTCATACGGGAAGTTTCTAAAGGATGTCATTACTAAGAAGAGGAAAATTCCAGATACAGAGGTCGTCGTGCTAAAGGAGCAAGTGAGTGCCTTCATCATGGGCACTTTGCCGCCAAAGAGACAAGATCCAGGGTGTTTTAACATTTCTTGCTATATTGGGAAGGTTAAATTTGGCAAAGCGTTGTGTGATTCAGGGGCAAGCATCAACTTGATGCCCCTTTCGACATTCAAAAAGCTGGGATTGAAGGAGTCACGGCCAAGCAATATGACGATTCAATTGGTGGACAACTCTGTGGTGAAGCCTTATGGAATCTGTGAAGATGTCTTAGTAAAGGTGGATAGGTTTGTCTTTCCGGCAGATTTCGTGGTCATGGAGATGGAGGATGAACATGGCAACGAGCTATTACTTGGACGTCCTTTCCAAGCTACAGCCGACATGATCTTAGAGATGGGGAGAGGTCGCTTGACCATGGGCATAGCCGATGACCGCTTTGAGATGGTCATGCCTACGAGTACTGTGTCATCTAAAGCAAAGGAACAATGCAATATGGTAAAACATCTGGATTGTAATATTTCACTCTGCCTTGGGAAGCCATTTCTGGACATGGCTCATGTGATGAGCAAGGTGGACAATGGAACTTTGGCTGTGGATATCTTGGAGCAGACCAAAGTAGTTTCTTAGTGCAAAGTTGTGGGATTTCCTAATGATGATAATGAGGACATTTCGCTTTCTCTGGAGGATGATATGATTACTATTTCTGTTTCTGATGCATACCCGGAATTACCGTTGGAGGCTTGCTTGTTAAATATTACATATGATTGGATGCGGAGAAAATCACTCAAGGAGTGCGCTAAAATGCTTCAGATGCTTCCATGCTTCTATGCGAGGCATTATGAAGATTTAGGTGAACTCCCCCCGCCGCTTCAATCATCTCTGATCAGCCCGCCGGAGTTGGAACTAAAGCCGCTGCCCCCGCATCTCAAATATGTCTTTCTAGCTGAGGAAAATAAGTTACCGGTGATCATTTCTGCTTATTTGAGTGCGGATAAGGAAGAACAATTGTTGATAGTGCTGAAGAACCACCGGGGAGCTTTTGGGTGGTCTGCTGCAGATATCAAGGGGATTTCCCCTACTCTATGTCATCACAAGATTTGGCTCGAGGAGGGAGCCAAGCCCGTGATTCAACCTCAACGACATCTTAATCCGAGCATGATGGAGGTTGTGAAGAAGGAGGTCATTAAACTTCTTGCTGCAGGTATTATCTACGCCATATCAGACTCGACATGGGTGAGTCCCACACAGGTAGTCCCTAAGAAGGGGGGAATTACTGTCACCAAAAATTTGTTGAATGAACCTGTCACCACCCGATTGGTAACCAGGTGGAGAGTTTGTATTGATTACCGCTGTTTGAATGCGGCCACGCTAAAGGATCGCTTTCCTTTACCTTTCATTGATCAAATCTTAGAGTGTCTTGTCGGTCGATCACACTTTTGTTTTCTAGACAGATACTCGGGGTACAACTAGGTCTCGATTGATCTTTTGGATCAAGAGAAATCTACGTTCACTTGTCCCTATGGGACTTTTGCTTACCGCCGAATGCCGTTTGGTTTATGCAATGCACCGGCGACATTTCAACGTTGTATGCTCGCCATATTTTCTGACATGGTAGAGCGCTGTCTCGAGGTTTTTATGGATGACTTTTCGGTGTATGGTGCATCGTTTGATAAATGTCTCTATAACCTGGACAAAGTTTTACAGCGTTGCGAGGACACACATTTGGTCCTCAACTGGGAGAAATGTCACATGATGGTGACTGAGGGGATAGTGCTAGGACACAAGGTGTCTAGTAAAGGTCTAGAGGTGGATCCGGTCAAAATTGAGGTCATTTCCAAGTTGCCCCCACCAAATTCTGTAAAAGGGGTAAGAAGTTTTCTGGGACACGTCGGGTTCTATTGGCGATTCATAAAGGATTTTTCTAAAATTGCAAAACCTCTATCCGAGCTTTTGGAGAAAGACGATGTATTCGATTTCAATGATGAGTGTCTACATGGATTCAATGTTTTGAAAGAAAAACTGATTTCTGCACCGGTTGTTCAAACGCCGGATTGGACAAAACCTTTCGAATTAATGTGTGACACTTCAGACTTTGCGGTAGGAGCCGTATTGGGGCAGCGGGTGGACAATAAGCCCGCCGTGATTTTCTACGCTTCAAAGACTTTGAATGATGCCCAATTGAATTATACAACTACTGAAAAAGAATTACTTGTTGTTGTGTTCACTTTTGAAAAATTTCGGCAGTATTTAGTTGGATCTAAAGTAGTTGTATGGACTGACCATGCCGCAATAAAATACCTAATGGAGAAAAAAGACGCAAAGCCTAGACTCATTAGGTGGATTTTTCTTTTACAGGAATTTGACATCGAAATCAAGGATAAATCGGGGATTGAAAATGTTGTTGCTGATCATTTGTCTAGGTTAAAAAGATTTACATATACCCATAACCGAGACATTTCCAGATGAACAGATTTTGAAAATTAACTCTAAAGATCCTTGGTTTGCTGAGATTGTAAATTATTTGGCTTGCAGGATCATCCCGGAAGATTGGTCATATCAGGAGAAGAAAAGATTTTTCCATTCTTTAAGATACTATTTTTGGGATGATCCAATTCTTCTTAAGCAATGCAGGGATGGTATCTTACGCAGGTGTGTGCCTGAAGTGGAGTACGAGAGCGTTTTACATCATTGCCATGCATCACCTACGGGAGGACACCACGCCAGCTCACGCACGGCAGCTAAAGTTTTAGAAAGTGGCCTTTATTGGCCAACCTTATTCCGAGATGCCTACGAATTTGTAAGGCAATGTGATTCCTGCCAACGAGCCGGTAACATGTCAAAGAGACAGGAAATGCCCCTGAATGTGTTTCAGGAAGTGGAGGTATTTGATTTGTGGGGCATAGATTTCATGGGACCCTTTGTGTCCTCAAACTCAAATTTATATATTTTATTAGCAGTTGACTATGTGTCAAAGTGGGTGGAAGCAATACCCACGAGGACTAATGATTCCACTGTAGTGTGTAGGTTCATGAAAGAGAACATTTTCTGCAGGTTTGGGGTACCCCGGATGATAATCAGTGATGGGGGTACGCATTTTAGGAATCATAAGTTCTCGACTTTATTGAAGAAATATGGGGTCAAGCACAACATAGGTACCCCATATCACCCGCAGACCCAAGGGCAGGTGGAGGTCTCCAATCGCGAAATTAAAACGATTTTGGAGCATACGGTGGCATCCACAAGGAAGAACTGGAGTGCCCTACTGCCGTATGCTTTGTGGGCATACAGGACGGCGTACAAAACACCTATAGGCACCACGCCTTTTAGGTACATATGGTCGGGCTTGTCATCTACCGGTCGAGTTAGAGCACAAAGCGCATTGGGCGCTAAGAAGGATTAACTTGAGTTACAATGAAGCGGGAAGGAAGAGATTGCTGGAATTCAACGAGTTGGATGAGCTACGGATGACGGCGTATGAGAACGCACCGATATACAAGGAGCGCACAAAGCTGATCCACGACCGCCACATCCAGTTGCGCACGTTCCAAAAGGGAGACAGTGTTTTGTTGTTCAATTCACGACTCAAGTTGCATCCCGAGAAGGTAAAATCCCGGTGGAGTGGATCGTTCGTGGTAGAGGAAGTCAAACCACACGGCGCGATCTTAGTGCGTGATGGTGATACCACGTTCTTGGTAAATGGACAAAGGTTGAAACTCTATTTTGGTGAGAACTACAAGAGGAAGGTGAATGAGGTCAAACTCATTTCCATTCCGGATGCATGAGGTGCCGAAAGCCGTCTAGCCTAAGACGTTAAATAAGGGCGCTTGTTGGGAGGCAACCCAACCATTGGTACCATAGTTTAGTTCATTTATATTCATAGTTTAATTTGATGTTACTTAGTTTTTCATGTAAAAAAAAAGATATCGTGATCATTTTGTTAGATGTGCAGGCTGAGGCAGAGTTGATGGTATCGACACTGGTCGATGGTATCGACCAAGGAATAGGTTGAAGACTGCAGATTTCACACTGCGTCAATACCATCGACGGCCTCGTCGATGGTATCGACAGACCTATAGGCAGATCGACAAATAAAAGTCGATGGTATCGACATGCCAGTCGATACCATCGAGATCTCTGAAGATTTACAGACGAAATCGACTCAGTGAAGTCGATACCATCGACGGGCATGTCGATGGTATCGACACTTTCAAGTGAAAAAGGCGGCGGCCGGTCTCGCGAGGATTTACCCTAATCAGGATAGTCGATACAATCGACTCACGTCGATGGTATCGACCATCCACGTCACCGATCCGCGTGAATGGATCAACGGCGATCGCATCTTCAAGACAGTCGATCTGGGTGAAGCGTCGATACCATCGACCCTCGTCGATGGTATCGACACGTCAGTGATCCGGGTTTCAAGATCCAACCATCGACAACCGTCGATACTCACGATGGGGGAGGATAGCATCGACCAGTGTCGATACCATCGACTCGCGTCGATGGTATCGACGGGTCAACAGTGGTGCCGGCCAAATCTATATAAGGGGACTCATTACGTCAGTTGACGTCACACCTTCAGAGCAATCTCCTCCCTTTGTGTCGAGCACTTCCCCGAGCCTTCCGAGCCCGACGACGAGCAGCACCGAGCGACGATCTTCATCAAGCGGAGATTCAACTCTCCATTCTTCACCGAGCTCTCTTTCTCTAATCCCTTTCCTCGTCGCCAACATGGTGCATACAGCCGGAGCTTCTTCCTCACGCGCAACTCCGCCGGAATTCGTGCCACCACCGCCAGCATCAGTTTCACGTCCCCGCCTTGTCCATCCTTCCTCGGAGGTCCGGAAGATCTATGAGGAGATCATGCGGAGGAAGATAGAGCCCACCCGGTATGTGGACCGCGATATGATCCGCGATCTCGGATTCGAGGCCAACTTGGCCTACGTTCTGCATGGGCAGGCCCGTCACACACCCATAAGGCCTGGCGAACTGGAATTTCACCAAGATGGCCAACCGTTCTTCGGTGACTGGCCGACGTACAAAGAGTTGGTAGCGGAGTTCATGGCGTCACTGGACGTCTGCATCGTGCCCAACGACATTGTAGCTACCGATTGCGAGTGGATCCAGGGCCGGGTGTCGTTCCGGTTATTCAACATCGACTACACCCTCACTCTCAAGCAATTCAACGCGATCTTTAACTGGAACCATTCGCAGTATGACTACCGGCGGCCGGACAACCACACCGACTACGACGCAATCTTCTCCGAGCTGGTGACGGTGCCGCAAGGGAAGTCGGTGAGCTACCACAATGCCGCGGTAGTCAATTTCGAGCACCCCTTCGTCCGAGTCTTGCACCGGATGTTGAGTTCCACAGTTTTTGCTCGGGGTGATCTGGCCCTTAGCAAATTTCAGGGGTCGGATCTTTTCTTTCTATACAAACTCCTGAAGAAACAAGAATGCAATTGGGGTGCATTCTTTCTACAGCGCGTTTTGGACGTGAAGAGGAGTACGAGGAAAGCGTCGATTCACTTCGGCGGGCTCATCACCAAGCTGGCTTCATACTTGGGATTGAATTTCCAATCCTTCACTCCTCTATCTACTAGAAGCAAGGTCAACTTGCAACATTTGCACAGGTCCAATCTGCTACTTCTCCGGGATGGCGTGGCGTTTGCACATTGCCACGTGAATCAAGCATATCAAGAATGTTCTCTTCCCGGTCTCGTTTTCAACATCGAAGGTGCACAACATTTCTGGTGGCCAATCATAGCCATCGCAGACTCCGATGAGGAAGGCGGCGACGACGGAAATGATGATGATGCTGAGGAGGAAGAGGAGGCATTTACACCTCTTCGAGCACAAGTGGCACCACGGAAGCGTCCTTGGATGCATACTGGTGCATCTTCCTCATCTCAGCCTACCCCGCCGCCACCACCGCCCTCGCAGCCAAGCGAGGATGTCTATTCCATGCAGGGCATGTACACTATGATGCACGATATACAGCAGCAGCAACAGCAGCAAATGGGGATGTATACCGGTATTCAAGACACTACGAACCAGATACTGGACAACCAAAGGGCGATGTTCGAGAATGAACATCTTCTCCTCGACAACCAACAACAGATACATAATCGGTTGCAACGGATGGAGATGCAGCAGGAGCCCTTCTACGACCATTATTGGAGCCAAAATTATTTTGGAGGTTACCCACAACCTCCACCCAGGGCCCAGTTTGATCCAAGCTTCCAGGGGGAGTTTCCTTCTTGGGACCCTACGGCTCCGTACTACCCGCCTCCACCACCACAAGATTGATCTGGTATCAATGTTCCAATCTTTAAGTTTGTTTTTGACTATGAGGCCATATTCGAATTCAAGCTTAGGGGGGTAGTTGGAACAGTTTTATCTTTTAGTGTTTTTTATTTTCAGATTTATTACTTGTTCTTGTTATTTGTTTCTTGCAATTTTAGTTTTTGTAGGATCCACATGCTATCTAGTGTAATCGTGGATGTCATAAAGTTGTGTCATCTCATTAATAGTGCATAGGAAAATCAAGGGAAATTTAAAAAAAATTCGTGTGTTTGGGAAGCTTGTCTTGTTTGACCTTGTACAATTAACCTACGAAAATGATTGGTTTTGTCAACTTTAAAACACAATTTCACAACTGTACTCCTAATGATTCATGAAAGTGGACGGAAATGGTTGTTTGAGCCTAATCTGACCAAATGGTAATGAGACTCTAATTGGAAGTAGGAGAGAGAAACCTCTTGACTACTACACGGGTCAGTAAGGAGGGACACATAATATCTTTCTAAGGTTCAGTCACCTAATCTTGTGATCTTTCCACCTTTTCGCTTTTCACAATCCACCGCAAGAATTGGAAGTATTCTACAGTTTTAACCTCTTTGATTGCATTGCACGTAGATAGGGCTTGCATTGATTCTTTTTCCATATGTTTTGCATAAAAAGAAAGAAAAAAATTAGAATAGTGATACATGCACATTACCCTTAGGTGCATGTCATGTAGATGCATTTATAATTTTTCATGCATAAAGTATATCATGTATCTCAATTTTTCTGCAATGGTGAATTAAATTGTTCCATACCTTCTAAATAGTGCAAATTTCTGAGTTAGAAAGAAAAATAAGCCCGATAAAATATTCATTATCAATCATGGATATAAAGGGTTGGGAAAAAAAAGAAGAAAAAAATATGAAAGAAAATCTGCATAATGAAAAAAAGAGTTATGTGGAAGCAACAAGAATAAGAAGGAGAAAGGAACATAATATCACCTGCATTTCAGAATTAGTGAGTACATGAGGTGGCTTAACTAAGTATCCATCTCATTTCGAGACGGATGGTTAGTGCATGCATCATTCCACTCAATTCTAGGCATTAGGGCATTTTTCATGTGCATTTGCATCATGTAGGACATTTTTGTGTTATGCATGTTGAAACAGTACAATATTTCCATTTTCTTCCATAATCCACCCATGTCATCCACCTGTTGCTCGGATTGGTAGGCCACCGTAAATTTCTCCTCACTAATGTATATCAGGAGAACTGCTTCCATGTAGATGGTAGTTAGGGCGAGCAACGTAGTATAGGAGATCACAAGATGCATCAAGTCTGAATCGGCGAATTTTATTATGTTAACTACCTTATGTGATAGTGTTCATCAGTTTTGAGGTCAATTTCTTTTATGGATGATTACTGTCGCCTTCAGGGTAATTACCGTTCCGTGGTTAGAGAAGGCCGGTATGTGAACGTCCGGTGGGATTCATATGGGACGTTAGTTATGGTGTGTTGTTTTTCAGTTGACATTGGCAATTCTATTCTAAGGATTAGTTGCTCGAGGGCGAGCAACGTTCAAGCTTAGGGGAGTTTGATGCGATGATTTTGAGTTGCATTTGTAGACCTATTTCATAGGTGTTTTATGCTTTAATTAGTCATTTTCATGGTTAATATCGCATAATTCATCTATTTTGGTCTTTGCTATCATTTTATGTCAAATCTCCCTTATTACATCGTTTTGAGCATTAATTGTCAAAAATATTATTATTTGTGTGAATTTATTTGGTTCCATGTTTAAATTTCAGGACAAACGAGTATTTGCTTCCGTCGATACCATCGACTTGGTCACAGGTTTCCAGCTGAAAGGAGCAGCAAATCGTCGATACTATCGACAGGGATGTCGATGGTATCGAGATACCATCAGCTTGCTGGCGAATAAGCAGTCGATAGTATCGACACCAAGTTGATACCATCGACACATGGAGGCTACAGCGACGCAAAATGACAAAACTGACGCCTACAGGAAGTCGATGGTATCGAGACTGCATCAGGCACTCGGACGAAAAGAAAGAAGGGCTGCCGCTACTGTAGCGGGTCGATACCATCGACTCGCGTCGATGGTATCGACACCGTAGGATATGAGTTGGCTTTCTGATGATCCCAATCAGACGGCCGTGGTTAATTAGCGACCTAATGAGGGAGTTATACCCAATGACGGCCGCCCAAATGAGAAGAGGATCTCAGGAGTGATTGCACGAGTACCGAGGAGCAGTAGAGAGGAGAACATAGGCTAGAAGTTCATACCAGTTGATTCGGACGCCGCAGAAGACGGACTTCACCACCGAAAGGCGTGAGAGTACGTGTTCTACGCAAAGGATCAACCGGTTCTTCTCCGTTCAGGGGTTTTCCCTTTCATTCCACGTTTTTCACATGTTTTCCCCTATTTCTACCATGTACTTGTGTGAGATGAACATGCGGGGCTAATCCCCTTCGTCTTTAGGACCGGGAGTAGCCCGGGAATTCATTGTATGACAGTTTTATAATAGTAAATCACATTTTATCTCTTAAATCCGTGGTATAGTTTCATTTTCTCAATATATTGTTATGCTTGATCACCATAATAATAACATAATGCCCTTAATCACTTTGAAAGAAGGATTAACGGCTGAAAAGAGACAAAATCTACATTAATCGATAAATCCCTTGACCAGGGTGGTGTAAAATTAATGGTGGATACCGAGAGATCGTTCATAATGCACCTAGTTTAGGGTATAGGTCACTACGACGGTGGAACCGACCTAAACCTAGGTAGTGAATTGCACCACGACAGTGGGTAATTCTATTTTCAGGCCACTACCCGGATAGAGAGATAAGATTGAGGTATTATATAAAAATTGAATACAATGAAAACCCGCGGTGAAACCGCAATCCTAAAGATACCCTTTTGAATTGATTAAATTAACATTTAATCGATCGTTTGTTTTATTTTGTTTTTGTTTTCTTTTATTTTTAACAACAACCCTAAATTTGTTATTCGGCTTAGCTGATCGCAAATAGTTAGTAGGAGTCTCCAACAATTCCGAGTATCCCTGTGTTCGACTCGGGCCTCACAAAGGCATGTACTACTCGACGCGTTCACTTGCGTTTTAGCGCATAGTAAAATTGTGTCAAGTACAAATTGGAATTGAATTGCCGACATATGTGTAGAACTGAAAAGTGTGAAACGATCGTCTCGTTGGATGAAACGATCATTTCAGCGCATGCAGGTTGTGAAACTTCAAAAATTATTGTGAAAATTCAAGATCTCTCGATCTTTTCTGCCACTTTACTCATGCATTGACTGGGGACTGGGAACCCTGAGCCTAACCCATCCCATATATAGAGGGGTATTGGGGGCTTCCCAGAACACAACTACAACATAAACAATTGAGAATCAGATGCTCTGACAATTGTTGTCCTCTGTAGTTGTGGTAACCACAAGAGCCCAGGCAAGTCCTACCTGACTAGGGAGGGATAGCCACGGGAGAGAAACAACTGAGGATCATTGTTATAGGAGAGCATGTTGGTGGCTAGTACACCAACGGGAGGGACAACTCCAACCTGTTCATTCTTGTAGGATGATAGGATTTCTAGTTAGTCTATATGGACTACTCTAGAGGCAGGAGTCTTTTAGTTGCTTCTAGGAGGGCAGCATCAACTCGCAGTCTGTGGCAAGATCTGAGGCACTGTTGTAGTAGTTTTATGTGTCTGTTGTCCATGGAGGAGTAGTCAGACGAGTCTCAGTGCATCCAGGAGTTTTATAGACACTGTCCAAGATAGAGTGTGCATCTACATCAATGAGGATTGTCGTTGGACTTGCTCTAAGACCAGGTATATCTTCGTGAAATCATCCTTCCCATTGCATAGTTATTGACGTGATCTGCTGGTTAATGGGAAATATGTCATTAAAAAATTTCTTTTGCTACCTATCTGATGTCGTATTTCCCTACAGTGGTATCAGAGCCACATAAATTAATTATGTTTTGGGATAATAGATATGATCAGATTTTGGTTTTATCATGTTTAGTTATTGCACGTGGTGAGATTTAAATCGGTTGATGTGCGTGTCTGTATTATCACCACATAAAGAACCCAAACGAATATATATATATATATATATATATATATATATATATATATATATTTATATTTATATTTATATTTATTTATTTATTTATATTTATATATATATATATATATTTATATATATATGATATATATGTGCAATTTACATGTGTCACCATAACGTCAATTTTGATGCTAGATGTGAAACATGGTTATGGCCAAAACCCCAGATCTGTGTGTGCATGGTTGTGGTTATTTATTAATATTATTAATCGGTCTGAATATCGAGCCCCTCTTTCCCTTCTAAATCTAAATTAATGTTCTTCTTCCTATGTTCCCTCGAATGTAACTTGAGGTTTTCCCCATATACAATGTAATAAGAAATAGGATAGTTTTAATTTATGTTTCAATGTGAGATGACGGTCTGCACAAAGGTGAACAGGCGGCTCGTAAGATGACCTGATTGATTAGAGGATTGAGGAGGTCAAATGATAAGAGGATGAACCGATCAATTGGTGGCCTGACTAATTGGCTGGATATGTCCAGATGTTGCTTGGACATGAGGACCAGACGACCGCTTCAGAAGAGCCCAACTGAGCATCCAGGAGGTGATTCGGTCAGTTTAAGTGTTGAACCGATCAAACCCAGATTGGTTTGAGCATAGATCTTCACCAACAATATGTTGCATATGGTGTGGACCATAAGTGGTAGTAATTCAGTGTGGCTCTAAGGAATTAAATTAGTGTGTCCATAACCAGCGTGTGCTCGTTTTATTGCATGTTCTCATTTGTGATTATAGCATGTATATGATACATACTATATATGTGGTGATTGGATAAAGTATATATATTTACACAAAACTCCCTCAAATAAAATATTAAGTCTTAGATGCATTCCATAAGTATCACACATGAAAATCTTGATCGACCAGGTGTGGGCACACCCTAGCGTGGTGTGTCGTCTATCTCATGGAAGTGTGATGGTAGATATGTGGGTCTGCCCTAGCAGGGTGCATATTTATAGTGTTGGCTTTTGGATCAGGCTTAACTAGGTGACCTTAATTGGATTAAGAATCTAGAGGCATACATATGATCATGGCAAGGAGTTGTGCATATCATCTATCAAGAGTTGCATATGATGCAATCGGAAAAAGTTGCCTACCATATAGAATCAAGTTGTGGGTGACAGCCCTAGCTGGCTCATGACATTGATGATATTTGGATCTTAGCTCACTAGAAGGTTGTACGCTACAATCTTCTGAATCAATACATGAGGGTTATCAATTTGAATAAAATAGTGGGAGCAGTAGTTAATTAAAGACCTAATTAATATCATCAAATTTATCAAATCAAACCAAATCAAAAATGTTTTGAAAAGGTTGCAATATTTTTTTGTAGAATTAAATGTCAAACACGAACCATGTTCAAATTGTGATCATTCCTTAAGAAGGAAAAAATAGGATAAAGTTTTACAATTGGTTAAGGACTTCGAGAAATGTTCCCATAGATGAGTGAAAGCTCTATGTCCTTAATAGACCAATGCCAGAGGAACCGCTCCAAATGTGCCTAAGGCTAAATGGATGCTTATTGGAAGCATGCCAATGATGCCATAGACATTTGAATACCTAATGCTCTGTTGTATGAACTATGAGTTGCATGAACAACATGAAAACATGGACATTCTCGAGATGGTAACACATCTTAAGAATCACGTATAGCAAACAAGGTATAATGTCCACAAAGTGCTAATTGAGTGCAAACTGACAAAGGGATGTCCAGTAGAACCACATGTGCTCAATATGATAGGACATATGGAATAACTGGGATTTCTCTTAGGTTAAGAGTTGACCATGAATATGATAATACAGGTGTTGCATGAATCATATAGTTAGTTTATCAAATGTTTCGCATGTTGATGCCAAAGCAAAGTGAGTGCTTGGGCAAAGACAAGTCTAAGAAGTGTTATGAGGCTAAGCATAAGTCCAAGTCTTCTACACTCAATATATGGAGAAGGGTAAATGTAAAAGGAATTTGTCTTTTTCACTTAAAGGATAAAGAAAAAAAAGTGCCACCATTGTCACTTGTCTGGACATTGGAAAGACTATCCTCCTTATAGAGGATCTCAGGAAGAAGATGAAGATAGAGATCTCTACTTTAGGACTTGAGAAGAAGATAGAACTGTGTAGAGCAAGGGTTTCTTCCTTTATAGTTGGGAGCTATCATTCATGGGCACATAATAGAATTGGTGAATTGCTATTATGTACCTGCCATTGACAAAAACATCATATGTCTTGTATGATCAGAATATTACATTTCTTTTAAAAGATATGATCTTTTATGGCAATGTCCTATGTCTTACAAACTATACTTGATAGTTCTAAAGACGAATATGTGTATGACACATATATTGAATGACTTGATAACTCAAACAAACTAAATACCTATAGCACTATCATTTAGAGTGCATAAATGAGAAATGCATTTCTATAATTCATATGATGGTTGTCTAGACTCTTTTGGTTATTGAACCAATAGAGACATGCATGTCTTATTTGTTGTGCAATATGACAAAAGCATCTTCACTATATGTAGTGGGAGATCGACTATTCCCTTAGGACTAGTACATACTGATGTACGCATACCTTTTAGAATGAATGCTAAAGGTAGTTACAAGTACCTTGTTACATTTACTGATGTGATCAATAGATACTGAAAGTTTGTATTTGATGAAATAAAAACATGAATCTCTAGATGTGTTAAAGGAGATCATAAATGAAGTACATAACTAACTTGGTAAAAGTATTAAGATACCTCGACATGATCGATGTTAAAATACGTAAACCAAGAATTTGAGGACCTTCTGCGAGATCATGATAATATATCATGATGGACTCCACCTAAAACACAATGATAGTATATCATGAAACTATATCAGATAGAAGGAATCACACCCTATTAATTCACAGTGTGATTATTAATTAAAATCTAGTTAGACTTACAATTTCTTTTGGGCACATGCTTAAACACTAAACAATGTATCGTCTAAAATGGTTCAAAAGACACCATATGAGATATGGCATGGGAGGTGTCTTGATGAGTCTTTTATAGTAATTAGGGATGAAAGCTTGTATAAGAAAATAGTTTCTAACTTCATACACAAATCACATGAATGTTATCTTGTTGAACACTACTTATATTCCAATCCAACAAGAAAGTGTTTGTTGCTAGGATGGCTGAATTACTAAATGGAAATAAGTTCCAAAGGAATCAGTGGGAGTAAAAGTAGAACTCAAAATGTTCGAGACAAACAAGATAACATAGAACCTAAAGAGGTACAATAGGAACATGGAGAATCACAAGTTGTTGTGGAATCTCAAGTTCCTTATGTAAACACAGAACTCATAGTTCTAGTAGAACACACCTTAAGTTTGAAAGATTATGATATCTTATAACTCAAAAGGCGGCCAGTTGATCATAGAGATGATTCAACAACCTGCCTAGAAACTATTGAGGAATCAGAATCTAAGAAATGGCATCAAGCCATGGGATCAAGATGGACTCCCTATACACCAACAAGGTATGACCTTGTTGGATCCACCTAAAGGGGTAAAACCCATAGGGTGCATTTGGGTCTTTGTAAGAAGACCAACATGGAAGGTTAGATTGGTTGCAAAGAGTTTCAAACTAGTTTGAAGTGTTGAACATGATGGTCTTTTCACCAGTTACCATGATTAAATCCATCTGGATCGTGCTTGTTGTTGCAGCTTAATATGACTGTGAGATTTGGTATATGGATGTTAAAACTGCATTCCTTAATTGTAACGATGAAGAGGATGTATATGTGACACAACCTAATGGTTTTATGAATCCATTAATGCAAATAAAGTTTATAGGCTACAAAGGTCAATCTGTGGATTTAAGCAAGCATCTCAGAGTTGGAATCTTCTATTTGACAAAACAGTCAAAGGGTTTGACTTGAGTCAGAATGAAGATGAAATCTGTGATTATGAAATATTTAGTGGGAGCACGTTTAATATTCCACATAATGATAGGGATTAATGTCCTTATCTTGCAAATGTTAAAACCTGGCAAGGAAAGTACCTTTTGTCAGAAGGGTTTAGGTGAAGCATCCTATATGATAGGAATCGAGGTCTATAGAGATAGATCTAGAAAGCTTCTTGACCTAACTAAGAGCACATACATTGGCAAGATGTTGAAGGGTTCAGCATGCTAGACTCAATGAGAGAAAACTTGTCCATGTTCCATGGAGTTGGTCTTTCAGGAACATAGTATCCCAATTGTTGTGAAGAATGGGAATACATGGATAGATCTTAAATGTAACGTTATGTACTTATACCGTTATCTCGTGTGTATTTGACATGATGAGAAGATATCTAATAATATCATATGTATTGGGCATGATGAGAGGATATTCAGTCATTCATATGTATTTGATATGATGAGAAGACATATATATACCTACCTAGCAATCTCGTATGTATTTGACAAGACGAGAGGGTATACGTCAGATACCAGTGAGAGTCCCTGAACTACCATAAAGAACATCCTTAGGTGTTTGTGAAGCACTTAAAGGATTGGTTCCTTAGTTATGGTAATAATGAAGAGTTGGAATAAGGAGCTACACTCATGCAAGCTTCTAAACTGACAAAATAATGCAATATATGTTTGACATTAAATGAGAACTGTAAGCTAGAAAGGACTCTGAGCTAATGACAGTAGTTAGAATCTACAAAAGAAGCCAAGTATATCTGTTTTATAAGAACAATAGAGGATATTGTATGGATCAAGAAGTTCATATGTGTGAACTTGTGTGAGGTTCCAACCGTTGATGACACAGTCGTAATACTGATGACAATAATGGAGCTATTAGTTAGGCTAGGAATCTCAGATAGCATACTATAGCACTTCCATCTCATACAAGTAGTCGTACAGTGAAGAGATGTGAAAATTACACAACACCGACTTAAAGCAAGAATTGCTAAATCCGCTATAAAAGCACTTGCACAGCAGAAGCATGATGGTCATGTAAGGTCACTCAGGATGAGATTTGTGGGTGATTGACTCTAAGTGCAAGTGGGAGTCTGTTGGTATGTATGCCCTAAGAGCCAATCATATGATGATTGTAATGGCATAACATATAAATGATTTGATTAATAATAAAGGCAAGCTTCCAATTTATTTTGTATATTCAGTTATGAGATAATGAATAACATAATAAATGTCTAGAGAATATTATTACTCAACAATGTATGTCTTCAAGTATTATACTTGAAAGAAATGAGATCATACAAATGTTAAGAGTACATATACATATTCCCATTATGTCCCTGATCAGTTGTCATTATGGAAGGTTGATAGACAACAATGACACATAAGATCAGAGTGTCAGTTGGTTGATGACTAAATCTCATTGGTCACGATATTGCAATATCAAACTGAGCACACAGATACATGTTATAGAACAGTGTATCAGACAGACCCACCGTGAGACTTACACATGGAATCCATCATCATGGAAGTCATAGTCATCTCTCACAGTGATGGTGGTGGTTGTGGTTCTTAGACCTAAAATCACTGCACTCATCACATGTCATGGGGTATACTTTGACATCATCAAACACAAACCTAAAATATAGGTTGTTATAACAGTGATGATTGGGTAACTTTGAGACATGGGGACTGACTGTGAGTGATATATATGGGATTTGTCCCTCTGAAAAAGAGTATGATATCAAAGGCCTCTTGATTAGAGAGACTAAGAAAAGTATGATCATACACATGTGATTGAATATGTGATATTGAGCTTAAATGTATCTCATGCAATCTGCTCTGGTTCAAGAAATAAGATTGTATAATAATGAGGATGACTACTCCAAGCCTCTAGTTCAATCTGGATATATGTGACAAAGGAACTATACAAACACTGTAACACCATATGTAGATTGTAGGTTGAAGTTGCTCCCCAATTTTTCATTCACTTGGGTAGCATTGGTGTGCGACTAGGCACCACTCTTTGCTTGTGATGTTATAAGTTATTATGGACATTCACTGCCAACGTGATATGGGACCTATAAGGTAACACACATAGGAACTCATCTAGAAGAGGAGTTTGATCTTGAATGATGATTAGATTGATTAATAAAGTGTCTAGGTATTTCAATTCACGCAATGGACGGGTGACTAGATTGTCAAACGATCGGTTCAAGTGTTGAAATAGTCGGTTGGAGTGCCAGGTTGATTGTATTGTATATTGGTTGGAATTATGCTTGACTTGAGCTGCAAGACGCCCGTTTCACCTGTGTGAGACAGTCATCTTGGATGGTGTGAGACGCATGTATCGTTTACACCAGATGCCCATTTTAGGGGTACAATTCCATTGCACAAAGGATTGGTGCCGACATCATGAGTATTAATTGTAATTGAATTGTCGACACATGTGCAGAACTAGAAAGTGTGAGACAATCGTTTCGCTTAGCAAAATGGCCCCACATGCTTGAGACGACCATTTCGTCGCATGCGGGTTGTGAAACTTCCAAATTTTTTGCGAGAATTTAAGATCTTCTGGTCTTTTCCACTCCCGCTTTAGTCCTTCATTGGTTGGGGATGGGAACCCTGACCCTAGCCCCTCCTATATATAGAGGGGTATTGGGGGTTTCCCAGAACATAACTACAACACAGACAATTGAGAACCAGTTTCTCTGACAATTGGTGTCCTCTCTGGCTGTGGTAACCATGAGAGCCCAAGCAAGTCCTGCCCAACTAGGGAGGGATAGCCACGGGAGAGAAACAACTAAGGATCATTGTTATGGGAGAGCATGTTGGTGACTAGTACACCAACAGGAGGGACAACTCCATCCTGTCCATTCTTATAGGATGACATGAGTTCTAGTTGGTTCGTGTGGAGTACTCTAGATGCAGGAGTCTTTTGGCTGCTCCTAGGAGGGCAACATCAACTCATAGTCTATGGCGAGATCGAAGGAGTTGTTGCATTAGTTATCTGTGTTTGTTGTCCATGGAGGAGCAGTCAGATGAGTTTGAGTGCATCCAGGAGATGCACAGACACCATCCAAAATAGAGTGTACATCTACATCGACAAGTATTGTTTTTGGACTTGCTCCAAGACCAGATATATCTCTGTGAAATCATCTTTTCCATTGCATAGTTATTAACACCATCTGTTGGTTAATAGGAAATATGTCAGTATAATTTTTGTTTTTACTATCTATCTGATGTCGTATTTCCCTACATCTTGTTCCATCAATAGTAATGTTTTTTTCTAAATAATTTTGGTCTCCACCAATTCCATCCGCCGTGAAGCATGGACAGAAGGTCCAAACTTATGTGGCCTAAATCCAAAATAGACAGCTGATAGAATAGTTATTAGTTTGCTAGAAGGAGACTACATGAAAGGATATCCATTTCATTGTAATTAGGGAGGATCTTATGAGGTTAACCATATATGTGTGGATGGGTAGAATCCTATGTGGCAGCTCGGATCATATTAACATGGACTTGGTCATGGACGACCTATGCTAGCATGAAAGCATCGCTACTGACTACAACAAGGAGAAAATCACAACAGATAAAGGTCAAGGTCGTATACAGTAGCCTCCAGGGATAAAGGAAAGAGAGAGGGGAAAGAAAGGAGTGGAGAGGATTAGGGATAGGGTACTATTCTTGATACCATGTAGAAGGAAATAAGTATGTATTCATTAAGTAATACAAGAGAGTTGGGTCTCCTATATATAGGAGGTAGGGAGTACATGGGCTAAATAGAAACAAGAGAAAATATAATGGGCTTAAGTCCAACTAATCAATTATACTAACACATTGAAATTGATACAAATTTACCTTATTAACCCTAAATGCTAAACTTATATAAAGTAAACTCTAACCCCTATACTTTGTCCGCCTAGAAACATGTCCATTATTTACTCATTAGGAGTAAACCTTGGATATTCCCCGATTTAGGATTGTTGTTGAGTACTTTATCTCACTTAGGATGTAAGTGTATAATGTGTGTTTGATTTCAATAAATTTCGACAACATTTCCCCTTTTGTTCTCTGGGTACATATGTAGGTGGGTATTTGCCCATCTACATTGGTGTACTTAGAGAACCGCGGGGAAATGTTTCTAAAATTTATTGAAATCGAACATGCATTGTACACTTACTAGTAATATGAAGTGCTCAAGAATGGGATAGATAGTACACATTCATCAATTTGAATGCTAATAGATGAATTAGGGTTCAATTCAAACATATTTTTTCTAAAATTAACTTTTTAGCTAACACTTGATGAGCTACTTATTTCCCATCTGATCCTAGAATGGATCGATCATGGAAGTTTAATCCAAATTGATGCACACCATAGTTTCTTATTAGTCTCAATGAGTTTGTAACATTTATAAACGAACATAGAAAACTACCTGGAGATAGGTTCTATTGCCCCTATAGGAAGTGTAGTAACAAGTTGAAAGTTGACATTTTTGACATGATCAAAGATCATATCATCTGTAATGGAATTGTATGGGGCTATATAGAATTGTATTGGCATGGAAATATTCCTAGCATGAGATCAGTAGATTTTGGTAGTGGTAGTTGCATTGAAGAAGAAATGGTTGACGATGTGGATGAGAACAAACCAATTCCAACAGGCATGGTTGATGTGATGGTAGATAGTTGGGGTAAATATTACAGACTCACCTCCCTTGTTTAGAAACATTATGCATGATGCTAAGAAACCATTATACTTAGGTTGTAATAAGTTTACAAAGTTGAGCATTGTGTTGAGATTGTATACTTTGAAGGCTTACAATAGATGGAGAAACAAAAGCTTTACTTCTCTATTGTCTTTTTTGAAAGAAATTCTCCCCGAAGGCAACAAGATTCCAATCTCGACATACAAATGAAAAAGATGTTGTACCCAATGGGAATGGAGGCTAAGAAGATACATGCATGCATGAATGACTGTGTGTTGTTTCAGAAGGACTATATCGATCTAAAAGAATGTTCGAAATGTGGGGCATCTAGGTATAAAAGGACAACATTGGGTAAGATCAAAATCGGTATCCGCCTATAATACCATAGTTTCAACGCTTGTTTGTTAATACCATAGATGCACAAAATTTATCTTGACATGCAGAGGTAAAGAAAAACAATGATGGTATGCTACAACATATGTCTAATTCCCCACAATGGAAGAAGATTGATTTACTGTAACCTGAATTTGGCAAAGAAGAAAGGAATTTAAGACTAATTCGTTGTACTGACAATAAGAATCCATATGGAACATTAAGCAGCAAACATAGCCCTTGGCTTATCATGATTGTTGTATACAATCTTTCTCGATGATTGTGTATGAATAATAAATATGTCATGTTGTCTTTGTTGATATTGAGCCCCAAACAACATGGCAATGATATTGATATTTTTCTTGAACTTCTAATTAATGACCTAAATAAACTATGGGGAGAAGGTGTGAAGATTTATGATGCTTTGCGAGGAGAGATGTTCAATTTACGTGTAATGTTTTTTTGGTCTATTAATGTCTTTCCTACTTATGAGAACTTGCTTGGATATGGTAGAATAGGAACCAAGGTATGTCCTACATGTGTGGAAAATGTCGATTCAATCTGACTAAAACATTGGTGATAAGACTGTAAATCTTGGTCAACAAAGGTTTCTGCCAAAGGCTCATCCTTACTAATATTTGCACAAAATATTCAATGGCTCAACTGAGGAATGGAGTGCCCCTAAATCCATATTAGGGATGATGTTTATGCAAGAGTAAACAACATTGTAAATCATTTTGGTAAGAGACCATGTGCTATCCCATGTTTGAAAAGTATTATATCAAAAAGAGGTCAATATTTTGGGATCTTCCTTATTGGAGTTCTTTGACAGTTCAACATTGTATCAATGTCATGCATGTTGAGAAAAATGTTAGTGATAGGATTGTTGGTACTTTGTTGAATATAAAAGGCAAGCCTAAAGATGGCATCAAATCTAGAATGAACCTAGGTGAAATGGGTATAAGGAAATAATTAACAAAAGAAGTTACTAAGGGGCACTGCACATATTTACCTCCTGCTTGTTACACCTTGTCTACACAGGAGAAGATAACTTTTTTGTGAGTGCTTGCTTAATGTTAAGGTACCATATGGATATTCATCCAATATCCATAGATTGGTATCAATGAAGGATCTAAAGTTGATAGGTCTTAAATCTCATGATTTTCACATTCTAATGCAACATATATTTCCTATGACTTTTTTGTCTATCATTAATAAGCATGTAAGGTTTGCAATCACTAACATTTGCTTCTTCTTCAACACTCTATGAAGCAAAGTAATTGATTTTGAGATTCTAGATAAGTTGCAAAGAGAAGTGATTGTTACCCTATGCCAACTTGAGCAGTATTTTCCCCTTCATATCATGGTACATCCGGTTGTCCATTTGACTAGGGAAGTAAAAATGTTGGGTCCAAATTTCTTATTTTGGATGTATATTTTTTATTGGTGCATGAGTGTTTTTTGGGGGATGTTCTGAACTATTGTCAGTTTGAAGGGAGTATCATTGAGGGATATGTTACTAGGGAGGTTATGGACTTTTGTAGTGACTTTTTGAGTTGCAACAAAACTCCTACTAATATTGTGAATCCTTACATTTATTCCAGCAAAGGTACTTTGAGAAAATGTCAGATAAATATCAGTCATGACCAGTGGGAACAAGAACACTTGTATGTTTTACACAACATTGACGATGTGGGTGTTTTTATATCACCGAACACAACAATGATCTCAAGAACAATCATCCTTGAGTCAGTTTAATGTGGCTTTCCAGAGAGCATAATCGGACATTTATCAGGTGGTTTGAAGAGAAAGTATTCAGTCAACTATCTCAAACACCAAATAATGTTTCAAAACTATCAAATGGCTCACGTATAACTCAAAGATGCACATTACATCTTATGAAGGGTTTGACATAAATGGATTTTCATGCTACACAAAATGTCAAGATATAAGAGTGTCATTCGAAATAGTGGGGTCACCCTTTAGGCATCTTCATTTTATTTTTCTAGTGTAAAGGATAAGACTCTACATGTAGGAAAGATGTCTTACTACGATGTCATCGAAGACATACGGGAAATTGACTACATAGAGTTTTGAGTTCAATTATTTAGGTGTAAATGGGTTGATAACAATAAAGGAGTTATAGTTGATAAACTCGATTTCTCAATAGTGAATTTTGAGTGGATAGGCGAGAAGTGTGAACCATTCATCATGGCATAATAGACAAAGAAGGCATTCTATATAAACAATCCTGCAAATGAAATTTTGTGTGCCTTTCTTCATGGGAAAAGATAATTCATTTTAGATCTTATTGATGAAGAAGACTACTATGACATGTACGATGACTCTAGTCCATTCTCAATTGGCTTACCAAGTGTAAATGTTGGATCTAACATTGATGACTATACACATGAAGATCACACGGAAGGAATATTAGTTTAAGGTATACTACATGTAATATTTCATATTATTTGCATTATACAACATTTTATTTTTTCATATATCATTTAACTTTTTTATATGTTATCTGACTTTTTATAAGATAATTTGACTTTTTCATATATGATCTGACTTTTTATATGTTTACGTTTGATGTTATAGATGTCATCTGACTAGGAGAACAATGATCTTGAGCATGAGAATCCTACTAGGCCTCCTGACCAGGGTGATGTAGAAGTTGACAAATCTAAATGACAACGAGAGCTAACTTTGATGAAAATTGTCGCAAATAGGGAAGGCAAGAAGGGCATCGTCAAATTTAATGACACGTGCACACCAATTTACTAAGGAGTTTGTCAGCTACTGTGGGGTTCTTGGTCGAATAAAAGTGATTGTCCTTGTTGATAATTGGAGACAAGCAAGTAGCGCCACTAAAGACCTCATCTGGAGGGAGTTAGAGGTGAGATATATGCATTTACATTTTTATAGTATTTTTCTATTCTTTCTTTTCATATTTCTAAAAAGTAGTGAATGCTGAACCTTTTTAGGCTTGGTATGAGCTTGATGAGAAGTTGCATCACAAATCTTTTATGCAGCTCGTCGGGATAAGACATAGAGATTGGTATAGAATCCTCACAAGAGACTACATCATTGGAGATGAAGGATAAGGACCTCACTCTGTAATGGATCTATCGATTGACAAGTCAAAATAGTGATGCATGGATTTGCCCTATTTCCCGGTCCCAAAAGAGCATATTTGAGCCGATTTCCATGATCACCCGCCCGCCCCTAACGGGATCTCCATCTCTCTTTCCCCCCTTGGACTTGGACTGGAAAAGAATCTTAAAGGTATGAACCTTGATAAAAATGAGTGGTTGGAGTTTGTTCAGTAGAGAAAAACATATGCTTTCAAGGTATTGAATTGATTACATTCTTATGATTTCTTATGAATAGTTAAAAATGTTTATTATTGAATTAATTAGGCCATTCATGATTCTCATAAAGAAAGGTGTGACAAGAATGTGCACCAGCATCGGTTAGGTTCAGGTGGATATATTAAACATTGTCAGTTGAGAGAGAAAGAAAAAGGGCATTGTACTTCTACTCCTTCTACTGTTAAGTCTTTGAGTGCTTCTAGATTATTGCCTCCCAATATTGAGTTGATAGATGCAATGAAAAATAACGTCTGAGAAATTCCCATCCTAGCAACTCAGGAGGTAGCTTCAAAAATGGAAATTTTCATTTCTTGGTCTCACAATACATGTCCATGTTTGACTTTACTTTGATTGTTAAGTTTTATTAATTAGTCACTTTTGATAATGAATAGTTGGAGCTGAGTGAGTAGACAAAGGAGGGAAAGTTCACCCCTCAGGACACACACGATGGATTGACAATTGCTCTAGGGATAGAAGAGCACCCTAGATGTGCTAGGGCCACTGGAGCTGGGTTTGGGATAAAATATTTTTTGGCAATCCCAACAAAAGCACAAATCGCTAAGAAAGGGGGAATGAACCACCTGGAGGTCCAGAGATGGTTGTTGCAATCTTGGAGGATTTTGAGGCTTCTCATGTAGTGCAAGCTTCCCCAGCAGTCATGGAACATGTACAACGTTACATACCCACAGAGGGTATTGGGAGTAGTCCTTCGGACCCGCATGGCACGCCTAGGGTAAGATTCAATTCAAGTTAACTTATACTTTGTGATAAAGGTAATTCCTTGAGTAAATATCTATGTGTGTCAATTGATATGTTGTATTTCATAAAAGTGTAGGTGGGTAAAAATGTCATATTTCCATCAGTGATCCATCATACAATATTGTGGCAGAAGGTGAGGTTTATCCAAATGTTGATACGGTTTGTGGTGTTCGCCTTCCCACTGATCATGTTCGTGTGAACATTATGTGTTTCATTCTGGCATGGAGTGAAAAACCACTCCCATACGACCACCTGGTTGTCACCACAGTCAGAGAGGTAGAAGGTGTATTTACTAGGGTGGCCCAAACAGTTCATCATAGTGGTTGAGTTAGGACAAATTCTATATATTAAACTTATATATAATCTGAAGCTAATATGAGAATACATGCATTCATTCACAACAGTAAAGAAGTCCCCTAGGTTCTAAAGCCGCCGCCCATTTTATTCCATAGGAGTTGTTTAACTCCTTAGGCCCTAACTGCAAGGTGTTGACAACGTGGTTAGACAATGTAGAGCAATCAGATACCATGGTGATCGTCCTTCTGGAGGAGGTCGTAGGTATAGATCATGACACGATTATAGTCTTGATAGACTTTGTTGAGCTATTTTAGTATCGATGGTTGAACACATCCGTGATAGAAGTTTAGATACAGTGAGTCAAAATACCCCGTCATATGTGAAGAATATATATTTTTATAATTGTTTCCTATATATTAATTGATTATTGCATATATAAGTTCAGTCATTTGTATTGTAGGGTTGTTGAATTAATAATATCAAATGTGGAATTTCTAATGCCATCAATGATTAGTGGTGTAGTTAGATATCCTAGTGGTGTCAAAGATTACATGAGTACTATGATGAAGGTTTTGTTGCTTCCAGGACCGTGATTATATCTCCCTTCAATGTCTAAGTTTTGAGCTTGTTGTTTATATGTCTAACTTATGAATACAATTTGTCGTGGAATTTGGTTTTTTTATTTACCTTCTATTCACTCAGAAATAAGCAGTGGTAGTTGTTATTGGTTGTTCCTGAGACTTAGATTGTGTATCTCTTTGATCCTTCGGGTACAAAATTGACACCAAATGAGGGACACCCAATGAAATTGGCCATTTATGCATAAGTATAGTTTTTCGTGCTCAACATATTTGTTAATTTTTGCATCATATGACAGCTTAAGAATGCAACATGTTTGTTTAACTTATAGGGGTGTGAAAGTATTTCGTAGCGACAAAGGAAAAGTAGATGAGAAAAAGAAACCAGTAACTTGGAAGATTTTTTATGTAGTCTTCTCATTCTAATTGCATATGTATTATCAACTCTACTTAATTACATTTGTAAATGTAACTATAAATCTACAGTGTCATGTACAAGACAATGATTGGGCATGTGCATATTACATGATGTTGTATATGTAGATGATTGTCACACACGCGCAATAAATCAAATGTATAGAGAAGGTAATGTTATTAGTCTTAGATCATATTAATGAAGGAGTCTCATTTGACAATACAAACAGTCAAATGTAATTAGAATTATGTCTCATTTTATTTGCAGAATAGTGGACAGAATGCTTCATCAAACATGTGGACTTGTCAGATAATTGGGAGGGTTGATTGATATTTTTGTAGTTCAAACTTTGATGTTAATATTGTTACATTGTGGACTTCAACTATGTAGCAATTGATGTGTATATGTATTCATGCATATGTGTGTGAATTGGATGTGAAATGTATGAGGAGAATGATGTGTATGTGTGCATATGTATGAAAATTGAACGTATGGCTAAGAAATGAATCGTGAGTTGTGAGTTCATGAATAAGTGTGTGCCTTTGAAGTGAAAAATGATGGAAATGCAGAACATTGTTGGCATGTTTTAGGTTTTTCGGCCTGTTGTTAAGCTGCAATGCTTGTAGAATTCTACACTTCTGATGAACTTTTTATTTTTGAAGAATTGCAAGCAGAAGACGGGCTAGTAGCCTAACAGCAGGTCTGCAGACCTGCTATATAAAAAATAGACATTTTTAGTCGATTATTTCAAAATAACCAAATACATACACATACTTCATCGGTTACTTGTAAGAAAATTGACGGTATATCACTTCATTTTCACTCACTGATGAAAGTGAGAGGATTTGTAGTTGATTATTATGAAATAGCCGACTATATATACATACTTTGTTGGTTACGTCTAGAAAATCAACAGGATATCAGTTAATTTTCAGTGTTTATCACTGATAAAACCGATGACTGCTATTAGTTGTCAGTTATTCCTCATTCATAAATTGATGAGAAATGTTCAAGAGAAACCATTTTCAGTACATATATCGTCGGTTCTTTCTAAATAACTGACAAAGAATGGTTAAGGGATACGACATTTTTGTTGCATGATGTGTTTTATGTCATCGGTTTGATTGTAAAATTCAACCGACGACATAGATGTATGTCATCAGTTTCGTTAACTGATGAGATATGTTCTAAGTTTTAGTGTTGCCCACTTAATCGTCAGTTGTAAATCAAGGAAATATGGCTAAAATGATTGACATGATATCCTTCTTCTGTAACAATGATCCTAAAGGGAAACCTTAGAACCTTAGAAATAAGAAAAAGAACAACAACAATGGCCATAGGAACATTGTTTCCCATAATAGAGGACAAGCTCAAGGTAAAAAAACATCACAACAAAAATCAAAGGGAAGAACATATACAATGAAGCAAACTAAGAGTTGCACCTAGATGCACCAAGTATGGCACCTATCTTCCTTTATAGTGTCATTTCCAATGACATGTGTGTCACTTTTTGCAAGGAAGAAGGCTATTTTGGTGGAGCTTGTATGTATCCTCCTCCACCATTGGTCACTAAGGCAAAACAACTTGATCATCGACAAGCTCACATCTTTGCACTGAATGTCATGGAAGAAAATATCAACGGAAATTGTTTAGTTGAAGATGTCTTTAATTTGATTCATTTCCATATATGAAAATAATAACTTAAAATGTGTAACATCTAACGCCTTATAAACCTTCATGATCATTATTTCATTGCTAAATTTGATTCTAGAGCCACTTATACTTGTATGCCCATAAGTCTAGATATTATGCTAAATTTGAAATTGAGAGAATTAGGGTACATTCTTGATGTCACTAATCCTAGTGGGAGAATATACACTTCTTATCAAGTGGTTGAAAGGGTCCCCTCTATTATAAACATCAAGAACTTGAATCTAACTTCAATTTATTTGATATGGAAGAGTTTGGCCTTGTTCTTAGGATGGATCAGTTGTATAAGAGCCATGTTGTCATTGATTTTTGTACGGATAAGGTCATTATATCTAAGACAAATTCCCCTACAATCACTATCTCAGACAAAAAAATAGAACCACTAATTCTCTTTTATTAAAGATCAATTTATGCTAGCTAATGGGTGCAAATCATACCTTGCAATTGTTATGTTAGTAAATCATGATATGACTACTCCAACGTGTATTCATGTAGTGCATGACTACATTATTGCTTTTGTGGAGGAGCTCCCAGGGCTAGGTCATATGTGTGATGTTGAATTCTCATTGACTTGGCATGGGGAAGCGCACCCATGTCTCAAGCCCCATATTAGGTGACACCTGTAGAGATACTAAAGCTTGAGAAATAATTGTAGGAATTGCTTGACAAAGTCTTTACCACCATGCTTCTTTCCTTTAGGGTTCACCTATTCTTTTGTTAAAAATAGAGATGGATTCATGAGGATTTGCATCAATTACCATATTATCAATCAAGCTACTGTCAAGAACAAATATCTTTTTCCTAGAATTGTTGACCTCTTTGATAAACATTCTTATGCTCATGTTTTCTCAAATACTGACGTTCATTCTGGACATCACTAGCTTAAAGTTAAGAATGATGACATCTCGAAGACAACATTTAAACACATTATGGGCATTACGAGTTCCTAGTTATGCCTTTTGATTTGATAAATGACCCTATTGTCTTCATGAACTTGATGAACATATTCTTCTAATATTTTCTTAATGCATTTGGCATTGTCATCATTGATGATATTCTTATATACTTTAAATATCTTGAGTTACATCATATACATCTTCTCATGGTTCTTGATATTCTACAAGCTCATAAGTTCTATGGTAAGTTATCCAAATGTGAGTTTTGTATTGAAGAAGTCATGTTCTTGGGATGCTTTATCTAAGGTGTAAAATTTATGTTAAGCCTGCCAAAGTCGTTATTATGCAAGATAGGTAAGCTCCCAAGATCGTCTCCTAAATCTACAGTTTCCTTGGACTTTCTAGTTATTATCATTGCTTCATTCCTAACTTCAGAATGATAGCTCTACCTCTCACCAAGTTTTAATATCATCAATGTCTTGCATCTGAATCTTCATGTCTTTATATCATTATGTATATCAGCTACCTAAAATACCAACAAATATGTGGTTAGTGTATTGCTATATTGGTATGTGGGTGCGTCCAAAAGAGTGAAAGTGCATACATATTCAGCAATCAATTAATTGCACATAAGAACTTGTATTTTTGTTACATATCCTAACCCATTCTTGGTATGACATATTGGGTGTAATCATTGTCCATCCTCGAACTCATGTGTATTGCCCCTTGATGCACCTAGGGTTCAGAATATTCATTTGTGTGTATATGATACTCTATTGGCATTATAATTTAATTGAACATAAACAAACATCTGAGCAGTTTATTCATCAATCATTAAGAAATCATCAGGAATCTTAAGAAGTCAGTATATCTAAATATTCATAAATAACCACGTACCTAAAGTGAAGAAGCATGCAGTGTACTTTAGGTACTTCTAGCATGAATGGCATCCAACCAATCACATCACATCCAAGCAAATCAACACTAAGTCTGCATGTACACATAACCTCGAAGTGTCATAATTGTTCATATCATTCTATTCAGACCTAACTTAGGTACTAATATAGGGTATTGGGTTGTCTCAAGTTCGAATTCGGAACAAGGGTATAAAACCCTATTTGTATTGCATTATGATTCCTAAAGGTTATAAACCCTAATTAGTGGATTGATCACTATATCATCATAAGATTAGATTAGATTTGGTTACGTTAATCATGATATTGATATTAATCCATAAGATCTAGGGTTTTTTGTATAATTCTTACATCACTAACATATGTTCTACCACACTTATAACCAGAAGCATAATTACACATATCAATGTGGTCCTAAATCTTAGATCAAATATATCAATATCTTAGATCATATTATAAGAACCCAAATCCATTACTCACATTATTTGTCAATGTCACCATATATTAATACAGTCAACATGTCATTTATTCACATAAGAGTTCATACCCCTATATCAAGATAATATCCTAACATGACAATCCAATTATGATTATCTAATATTACTAAGCATGATATATCATAGTAATTCACACAACAATCATATTTGGACAATATGATTCAATTAGCCATCTTAAATCTCTTAAGATAAGCATCTAACATACACTTTTGAACTAGAAGACTGATTATGCCTCAAAAACATTTTATTCGTAATGTACTTGTTTTGTTGATAACTTTAATATATTATATCACTATAATTAAACTATCAATAACTTATTATAAATTATCCCAATTAACACTTAATTGACCAATAATATGTCACCATGTCAGAGAAGAGTTATCAGCTTAATAATAGCATTCAAAAAGAGAAAAGGCCTTTTTACCCTTGTGTGGTGACTTAATCAAATCATGTATATTGGGACAAGAGAGTCAAATCCCCATGGGATTGCTCCTTTTCTAGCTCACACACAAGCCTAGTCACCATGGGATCAACCTCCATAGTTGACTTTGAGTTTTGGGCTATGGCAACCACGACTGAGGCGTTCTATGCCTTCTCCGACCTTCACGAAACTCAACAAGGTTTTATTTTAGGAAAATGGTGGATGAAGGAGCAGGGAATTCTGGTTACATTCATGAAGTATGGCCATAGAATATCAGAGGGTGTTTGGGTATTGTGCCATCTCAATGGGATAAGAGTGGAAAGGGACATCTTCGGGGTTTCTTGGTGTGGCCAGGGTCTCTCGTGGCCAACTATGGGTTTCGTTCAGCTCTCCTACTCCATGAGGAAGCTACGAGTATATATATAGCCATGGGGTAGGACAGAGGGAAGATAAACTAGTGAGGAGATAGGGGTGGAAAAGGGGACACTCTAATTATATCTTGAGCTTGTTGGCACCAAAATTGAAGGTCAAATAGGTCTAGAGAGGGAGAAGACAAACCTAAAGCTTGTTGGACTTCCTTGACCCATATAATAGAGGGGTCTCCGATGAAGGAGGCAGCCTCTAGCCCACAATCTTGACTGGAATCAGAGTCAGGGTCACATTGGACTCCCTTTCTCTATTAGTTTGATTTCTCTTTTTTATTATTATGTTTCAAGATATCTTTGAACCACGTCATTGCTCCATTTCATCCAAAAATTTGAGAAAATCTTCCTTTTGCTATGATACCAATTTATTCAAATATTGGGTTAAAAAGAGTTCATTGGATAGCCTATCATTCTTCTCAAAGCAAAACTTGATAATTACTTCTTTGGTTGTCTAGGATGATAATAATCCCTTGATTTTTTTTCTTATAATCTTAGAATTATTTTATCCTTGAACCGAATTATTCTTGGTATTTAATATGATATCAAACTATTTGGTTCTTATTTTACATCTCAAGGACCAATATGTAAACCCCAACTACCCAACTTTGCTTGTATTGGGTCCTCATGTCCATGACTCACACCCTAGGCCCTTCAAAGGGTCCATGACCTTTATGATATACTTAATTACAAATATAAGAATATGTCTTAATGTCTCGATGTATTGAATCTCCATCCAGCAGATAGAATCATTTTCTCAAAAAGGGACAGCTATGTAATAAAAGAAATTGAAGTCGAAGAAGACCTTGCTTCGCAATGTATGTCTTGGTTCCCTTATATCCTTTCAGATTCTTTTTGTGGCCACTTTCTTCAAGCACCCCGTCTGGACATGAATGCAGGTCAGTGTTTTTGCTATCTCAAGTGCGCTCTGCACGGGTATCCTGGCTCTAAACCGTGTTGGCAGGATACAACCCATGTAGTATATAAAATGGCTTGGTTAAATTTATTCAGGTCCAACTGAAATGATAAAGAAACTAAAACCTTCAACAGCTGTTCATTTTCCACATTAGCAAAACATCGTTTTTGTCATTCGCTCATCTCTCAGTACTTCGAAAGATCAAGCCAAGCACATAAGACAGATAATGACAATCAAACTCAGGGATAGGCTAAAGAAAAGAGTTCAACAAATCGCACCAAATACCTGTTAGTGATAAGACAATAATTGCCCGTACGAGAAGATCCTGTGCCAACCTAAACTTCTATTCTGGAAGATGATTGTGCGCACAAGTAGATTACATTCCCTCCACTCATGATTACGGTCTAAAAAACGTGGGAATTATCCATATCCTAGACACAGCCCAAATGACCATTCAGCCTTGGGAAGTTCCCAACTCTGTTGGGAGCGTCCTGATTATATAGAATCCAGCCTCACGAGTCCAAAGTTTCAATACAGCGGGAACAAAAAAAAACAGTCCCGAACCCCCCCTTAACCAACCATAAAAACTCACACGATAAACATTTGGACAACTACAGGGTAAAAGAACCTATATCTAGTAACATACAAGTATAGCTCCTGCTCCCCACAAAAACATCTAGAAAAATATCATTTCCAAAGAAATTCTCCTATTGATCAATGGAGTGAAGATAAGGAAACTGAACATACATGGCATGGCATGCAGATCTGCTCCCATCTTCATAATAGCACAAAAATGCATTGGATTGGAACCTGGTTGAAATGGGGGTCATGCTGCCGGGAGCATATTCTCAAGATTTACAGGCATCAAGACGTTAAAGGCATCAGCAGCAGTTGAAACAATCATCCCCGGAATCTGCTGGTGCCAGTGCAGTTCCTTGAGATCCTTCTGACCCTGTTAAAGATATTGAACCAAAATAGTCAGCATTAAACATGGAGAGATGTTATAGGACTGTGGCAAGGTTTACGGATAGCAAACAGCTTGAGTAGTTATCAGAACCTGGTGGACAAAGAGTAATTGTGGCGGCAAATCTTCAGGTGCCCTGACTTGTTCGTTGGTTTTTGCTTTGAATTCAGCCTCTTCTTCCTCGTCCCGTTCTAGTGAAAGATCCCATATCCTGAAAATCAACAAACATTACAAGATATACATATTCAGACACTATGTTTCAACTGTCCCCTGGAATTCTGGACAACAACTTTGCAAGAAGATTGGTACAAGACAATTACGTCAACTGATTGTCTGCTGATGAAACAGCCAGAGTAGAAGCTTCATGAGGACTCCATTCAATGGATGTGATGGGCTGCTTATGATATTCAAAGTGAGCCACAAGGGAATCTCCCTGAACATACGTAACAAAATGAGTTTAGAGCATCCTTCGACAAGCAAAAAGCAACACAGGAAGTATGTCCCACGTGTGTGAAATTTGGAAGGACACACGAAGGAAAAGGAACAGAAACCAAGATTCTGATATTAACTTTCAAAGGGCAATATCAAAGCAAATAGATTCTGCAAAATGGTTCTATATTAGTAGCAAAACAGGCTGTGTTCACACTCAAAAATACAAGAAAACAGACAAACCCACATACCCAACATGGTTCTCCTAATAGTTGAACAGCCTAACCTAAGATGTCATTAATGGAATAAGAAAAAGCGACTCTTTCAGAATCATGGCCATTTGGACAGATATGGACGGAATATTTATGAGGGATCGTTGTTTAATTACAATATTAAGGTGTTCTAAACATCTTGTTTATGAAGTTGCTATAAAGTGTATAGGTGCTCTAACAGTTGTATTTTGGTTAGTCATTCATGCAAATCACACCAACATTGGGCTTTCAGGCAAACAGGCCTATTGGTATTTGATTATTTTGGTCAGGTCACAGGCAATAAGTCCGTTTTGGTGATTTTCTCTTCCTGCTCCAAAGCCTCTCCGCTGCCATTGATGGTATTTTCAGGAGCAACGAGACTTTGGTCGGGACAGTGTGTGAATCGCGCCAAGTCTGGATTCCTGGGGGATCCATCCAACAGCACCGCTTGTTCATAAACGCAGCAAGCACTAAATATACAGTCCGATGGGGAGTCCATTTGCTACTAGGGCATGCCGCTGAGAAAAGGAAGGCCCAAGACGGAGCACTTCATGACAATTTTGGAGAGAATTCAGCAGAGGATGACAGCCTGGAAGAGCCACCTCCTCTCCTTTGTAGGCCACACCGCATTGATTCGGCATATGCTCATTCCTCTATACTTATGGCGGCAAAGGAGATTCCGGCAGGCATTTTGAAACGGGTTGATGGTACTTTCTCCTTGTTCTTGTGAGCCGCTCAAGATGGGACCAGTTGCCGGCGGGTGGGTGGCGTGGCGCCACGTTTAGCAAGTAGTGTCACTAGTGTGTCACTTATACAAATTGTATATTCCATCGCAGCAACCGTGTTCTCTTTAGTTTTTATTTGCGCAATAGATAACATTTACCTCGTCTTATACAAAGAATTGCTAACATAGGACGATGAAATATATCGTCGTTGTTGTAGTATATTATGCTATTGCAATAACCATATCATTTTTTCATTATATAAAAACACATAATTTAGTGGTGTTTTTTTTAATTTTATTAAAATAAAGCAATAGACATTACATTGTGTTTGACATCAAACACTGTGGATGGTTGTTCTACCTTTTCTATATTTGTCTCATAAAATAGTAATGAATCATTTTCCCTTTTATTTTTGACTTTAAAAGAACATCATCTTTTTAGTTCTACACATTACATATGCACCCACGGGTCGACCATAACCCACTGGGTCCAATTTGGGTGTGCTAATATTCCACAGTTTAACATTGGGTCTTTTTAAGATGCATTTGCTAGTCCCTCACCCACAATGTCCCAACCCGCCCAACTGTTTGACAGGCTTATGTAGAGTATGACAGGTTGTTCCCACTGATGACAGGACTGAGTTGTACTATTCCACTGCCTTGACGGTGTTCTTGTTGCATGGTATCGAAGTCAGAGATAGTATCTCACCTCTATCTCCATAGCAATGTGGCCACGGACTCTTAAGGAGTTGTGACATGCAGGACATGGAGATGGCTGTGCCACAACAGATGGTAGGGGACTGCCTCACGACCCTTTGGAACCACGTGACCCCGTCCATCATGTCGCAGCGGTTATTTTGCATCCACCTCTAGCCTTGTTTGCTGGATGATTTGACGACACAAATGCAGTGCTCGGTTTGATGGTCGGGCTCCTTCTATCCTTTGGCTCGATATGTTACACATCTTGAAGTCCAAAGGTCCTACACTAGGTGTTCAAGTGGCTGCATGAACCCAGCTTTTACAGACAGTTGGAGGATCTAGGATTGGAGGAGATTCACATGATGTTACGCCACATAGAGATAGTGAAATGGTGCTAGTCGGATCTATGCAAACCTAAAACGCAATATTCCGGTTAATAGGTCTACGGATCAGCATGGAGCCATGAGACGGTGGGTGGCTGGCATAATGTATGGGCGTGACAGCCAGTTTGTGGTGGCTTTCAGGACGTGGTTCAATGCAGTACTGTGTCCCCAGCCCCTGCTTTCCTAAATAGAGGAACACTACGTTGATAGTTGGATGCAAGTTGTAGTGGTGGCCATCAAGATATGTGATGAGTGCAATCTGAGGATTTCAATATTGAGATTGATGATGCTAGGATTGTGGAAATGATTTGGCGTTTGGCCCTATATTCATGGCCTGTCTTTCCTTTTATTTGGGAGATCAAGGCCCCAAGTGATGGATCTGGTAATGCTTGGCCAGGCCATTCTTCTAGTTATAAATATGATTGCTTACGAGTTGAATCGATGGGGTTCGCTCTCTCAAAAGTGATTGTGTTTCAAACACCACTAGCGGTACTCATGTATGTTAGAGGTCTCTTTTTGATGGAAAAGAAAGGTATACCATACATTAGGACAGTTTGGAAAGATGCTTAGACAGTTTGCTTTTTTTAGGATCCTTATGTATAGTGGATACGTCTAACTTGGTGTGGATTTTCTTTTTTATGTGCCTGACTTGGGTTTTGCTATGGTCCCCGGTTAAGACTGGTGTATCAATGTGGGCCTGGTTATTATTATGCACTTTTGTCAAGCTTGTTGGCGTGTGGAGATGAATAGAATCCTCAACCAAAAAAAAATGCAACAAGACTGCCCAACTCACAGCTCTTCCCCCATCCTCTCTCTCTCCATTGAACGCTACGGCAGCCACCCCTCTTTATTCTTTCTCCACCACCTCCAATCCATTATTTTCCACTCCACAGCTCCCATCACCTTTACTTCTTTTCTCTGCCTAACTCACAGCTCTTCCCCCTCCCCCTCTCTCTCCATTGAACTCTACTGCAGCCACCTCTCCTCATCCTTCCTCCACCACCTCCTATCCATTGTTTTCCACTCCACAACTCCCATCAACTCTACTTCTTTTCTCCACCCAACTCACAACTCTTCCCCCTCCCCCTTTCTCTCCATTGAACTCTATTGCAGCCACCTCTCTTCATCCTTCCTCCACTGCCTCCCATCCATTATTTCTCACTCCACACTCCCATCATCTTTACTTCTTTTCCAATAAATAACACTCTTATTTCCCCCATTATGGCAAATTGTTGCTCTCTCCCCTTCCGCTCATTGTACTTGCACGTGTAGTGCGGGTGTATGTGTTAAGATGTATGTGTGTGCGTGCATGTGTGTATGCACGTGCCAATCACAAAAGAAGAAGGTTTGTAGACCCATGATACGTGTTGAGTACCCACCATCTTTTGGAGATTATAGCTAAAGGTTTTAGCTAAACTAAGTAAATCTATTGCAGCTGTAGGTGGTGGTACACAAAGGAAACTTTGCAGAAAAAACATGTTGTATAAATGAGCCATAGAGTTTATTTGACATCCATCCCATCCTCTTTGGAATATTGACTATCTAAGTCCATCTCAACATGCTAATACTCTTTGTTGCCATTGCTATTCTCATCTAGATGTTGTGCGTCAACAGTATGATATGTACTCATTAGCCATTTGAGGACTGCTAGTAGTAGGGATGGTGAATTCCCCCACTATATCCATGCCCATCAAACCCAGAGAGGCAGTATCCATACCCAAACATTTGTGGGACTGACAGGTCTGATTTGTTCGATTGCTCTTAGACGAGGACGCTAGATTTGGTTTCTATTTTGCACATATCCCCATTAGGACCCATTATCCCCACTGTTTTCAGACGTTGACACCCCTGCCCCACTCCGAGTCTCCGGCTCATCCTCTCTACCGACTCCACCCTTTCCCTCCGATCTGTCCTGGATCCCAACCTTGAAGGTGTCGTGGAGGGTTGCGAAGGAGAAGCTGCCACACCTTGAAGAAGCTATATCGGCGACTGAGAGTTGCGTTGTTATTGTTCACTTGCTGTGTGATGGGAAACGTAAACCTAGGGGTGAGCGTCGGTCCAGATCCAGACCAGACCGAGGACCGAATTTTAGTCAAAGCCATGGATCGTAGACCGAACCGTCTTAGAGTAGGACCGGACCGTTTTATAGCACGATTGGACCGGGACCGGGACTGGACCGTAATCGGACTTATTATATGTTATGCAATTTATCTAATTGTAAAACGAATGTGTTTACATGTGGATTATTTTAATTTCATACTTAATGTAACCACAACTAATAATGTAATATGTATATAAATCGGTCCTCGGTCCGGACTGCGGTTGGACCATTTTGAACCGAACTGAACCAAAGATCAAACTTCCAAATTTTGTGAGCCGCAGAGCAGACCAGACCAAACTCAATAAGTTCTAGGATCGAATAGGGCCGAATGGACCTGTCCGGTTTGGTTTTGCAGTCTAGACCAATATTTGTTCACTCCTAGGCAAACCCCTCATGCGAGCTTGGATATCAATGTCAAAGCTCTGACCAACAACCAGACCCCTTTATGACAACAGATTAGGCATCCTACATGAACACCCCTACACCCCTGCATCCTCCCCTCCTGAATAGAATTGACATCATGAAGTAGCAATAGGCGCGAGAGTTGAGGATGGGCAAGGGTAGGTTTAGCAAATTGACTTTGTCTTGCACATGAGGACATGAAACTTCTATGGGAACCTCTAGCTCCCCACCGGCCAGCGACTCTACTGCTAATCGAACCCTGGTTGAAAAGGACTTTGATTGCTCATTCTCCAAGGTGATGCCCTCTTCTTGATCTAGTACCAACTCCAACAGCTGGTCACTTCCTTACCGTCATGTGTTGCACTTCCAGAGTTGGTACTTCCAGAGAAGATTCGTCGTCACCTTCTAGCTCTTCCATCGTTACATTCATAATCTATATAAGGGTCTATTGTGATCCCATCCATAGGATGTTTGATACAATTCCTACACTGCATGTATGGCAGCAGTTGAGTCAGCCGTTGAGGATCTATTTCGATTTTTTAGTTTGTTAATGTATTGATGTAAATCCATTGTATGATGAGCTTCTTAAATGCATCATCTTCAAATGTAATTGACATACAGCTAGCTATACAGAATGGTGCCTTTTTTGAAATTGCCGAAGTAGACAAGCAAATGTCAACATTCACTATTGTGATCATTGAGTTTAAAGTTTAAAATGTCATACGTAGGATATTTGTTGGAAATTCTGTTAGAATTTTGGAGATTCTCTTTACATTTTGTACATTTCGGAATTATATTTCATATTGAGTGCCTAATTCATAGAGTTGGTGAAGACGGGTTGAAATGGGTCCCCGTGACCATTTGGGGTGGGTATGCGTATTTACTATCATGTCTTAAGTTTGAATGGGGCATTTTTCACAATTTAAGTGGGTATAATGGGTATGGATTGCTCATACCCGTACATTTGTCATCCCTAGCTAGCAGAAATGGTGTCACACTACTAAAGTACTCTACATCTAATTCAAAATACCAAGTTTGGGTTTCTTTTGTGGTGTATGTCTTTCACATATTGTTCTTATTCTTACTACATACATCGCGTCTTAATGTTAGTAATTTGGTCATTTAAATTGTAGATGAAAAGAATTTGCAAGATATATGCAACTAAAGCAATTCAAACACATTAACACAATATGAAACTAGAGTATATCTTTCTTCAATTCTACCTTAGACACTCAAACAACATCATGACATTTCACCTGATTTCCTTATGCAATGGTAATCATATTTATGCCTGCAATGGTTGTTATTCATTTTGTCTACCTACTAGATACAAGCTTATATGGTAATGATATTACAATCATCTGCCTGGTTCCTCTACTTCAACTTTTGGTTAGTTTACTATTTTTTCATACAAGTCAGTTGAACCACTTGTTGCCACAGATGGGTGTGTGAAGGGACTCAATAACTAGTAAGAAAAACTTGGTTTGTGGGTTTTAATAGATGGGTCATGGTCAACTAGGGAAAGAGTTATGACGCTTGGGAAAGGAGCCGGATATTGGGAACATATACCCCCAGCCAAACACACATCAGCTTTCACCATGTTGGATCTGGTATACCCTTTTCTTATATATGATTTTATTAGGAATCTGAATTGAGTAGTACAGAATGAGTCAAGAGAAGTCGCTATCTATCTGGTGTGGAGGGTGTACTAGTTTAGTTTATTAATATGGCGGTACATCTATGTAATAGAATGTCTTCACCTCACATGCTGAATTTATTTGGAAATGAAGATACGATCGAAATCTAGGCATTTGAATTAAATGCTAATATGACAAGATTGGATAGTGCCTCATAAGGGTTTTCTAATGAAAAGGCTTAGGTCTAAAGAAGTCATCATCATCATCATCATCATCAATTCATCATCTAAGCCTCAATCCCAACCATGTGGGGTCGGCTACTTGGATCCTTCTTTTCCAATCAACTTTGTTATGGGTCATGATCTGATCAAAGATGTAAAGATTCAAAATCTCTCTTTATAAGCTCTTCCCAAGTTAATTTAGGTCTTGCCTTTGCTTCTTTTAGTTGTGCTCGACTCAATAACCTTGCTTTGAATAGGTGCATTTGTCGGTTTGCGTTGCACATGTCCATATCATCTTAGACGGCCTTCACGCAGCTTGGCCTCGATGCTTACACCTCCACTTTGTTCCTGATATAGTCATTCCTCAAACGATCTCTTCTTGTTTTCCCACACATCCATCTCAGCATAAGCATTTCGACCACATTCATCTTGTTGAGACCTTGTTTCTTCACTGTCCAACATATAGTGTGATTGGTTGTATAGTTGTTCTATAAAACTTGGTTTTTAGTCTGAGAGCGATTTATTGGTCAAATACTACTCCAGTTGCACTCCACTTCAACCATCATGTTGTGATCCTATGACAAACATCATCTTGAACCTCACCCTCCCTTTCAATAATGGAACTAGGGCTGTCAAAAAAATTCCGAACCCTTGAACCCGGTTGTGTACGACCCGAAAACAATTGGGTCCGGGTTTCAATAGTGTCATTTCGGGTCGGTTCCGAGTTTAGGATTATGCGTCCGAATCTAAACGGATCGGTTCCGGGTTTAGAAATCGGACAAAATCGGGTTCTAAATAGTTACTTATATACATATATTTGTGAGATGATGTTATATTTTAAAGTGATATATGTTTTTCTTTTATATAATATATGTGATATTGCAACATATTATAGTTACTTGATGTGAAAATGGGTTATTATTTAATAGTATTATGATATTCCTATTGTGTTAGAATTTACTTATGTGTTAGATAAAAAGAAATGATTTCTTTTTTAGATGTTGTTATGATGTGGTATAAATATTATTTTGGTTGGTAATAGACATCTCAATTGGTTTGATGGGCTATATTTTTGTGTGAATGTGTTGTTATAGTATAGCCCAAATGATGTTGCAACAATTTTGATGTGGTACATGTGTTGTTTTAGCATGATATATGTGATGTTGCCGATGTGTTGAGATTTTCTTGTATTTAGGTAAATTAATATTATGTTGTTGGTATTATTTTCTCTAATAAAAGAAAAGAAAAAATAATATTATAATTATTTAAATTATATAATCATTCACATCTTTGGTAGTTTATTTGAGATAATGAAATTATTTATAATTGTGTAGGTAATTCTATGAGGATTTTTTTTGAAAAAAATCATCTTCAAATCCGGGTTCGGGTTTGGTTCCGGGTTGAGAGATATGAGTAAAATCTGGTTTCGGTTTTGGGTTTTAATTTGACAGTAAAACAATCCAGACAAGATTTTTTTACCCGGAACCGACCCGAACCCGATTTTTTGACACCCCTAAATGGAACCCAAGTAACAAAATTTATCACATATTGATACATCCATTCCATTCAACTTGAACCCACCATTCACAATTCTAGATTGGCTAAAATTGCAATGCATATATTCAGTTTTGCCTCTACAGATCATAAATCAATTACATTCTAATGCATTTCTCCAAAGATCCAACTTTATCATCTAATAGTTTTCATTCTTTCATCATTCAACCCCTGGCATGTGCACGCAGACCGACAAGTGCACCTATTAGAAACAAGGTTATTAAGTCAAACATAATTAAAAGAAACATAGGTAGACCTAAATTAACTTGGAAAGAACTTATTAAAAGAGATTTTGAATCTTTACATCTTAATCAGAGCATGGCCCATAAAAGATTTGATTGGAAAAGAAGGATCCATGTAGCCAACCCTAACATGGTTGGGATTGAGGTTTAAATGATGATGATGATTCAACACAATGTCATCAGCAAATAACATGCACCAAGGGACATTACCTTGAGCATGATTTGTCAACTCATCCATAACAAGAACAAATAAATATGGGTTGAGTGTCGATCTTTGATGTACCTCAATGTGATCGGAAAAGTTTTTATCTCTACTCTAAAAGTCCAACACTTGTAGTTGAGCCATCATACATGTCGTTAATCAGGTCAATGTATTGAATAGGCACACTTTTTTATGCAAGATCCTCCATAAGACATCCTTAGGTACTCGATCGGAGGTCTTTTCCATATCAACAAACACAATATGAAGATCTCTATTAAATTCTTTGTACTTCTCCATAAGCCTCCTTATCAAAAAAGTAGCATTTATTGTTGATCTTCCTGACATAAAACCAAACTGGTTGTCTGATATTTGTGTTATCAATCTTAGTCCTTGCTCAATAATCCTCTCCCATGGCTTCATTGTGTGATTGATTAACTTGATACCTTTGTAGTTTGTGCAGCTCCAAACATCTCATTTGTTCTTGTTGATCGAGACTATAGTACTTTTTCTCATTCATTCGGCATCTTCTTTGTCTTCATAATCTTATTAAAGATATTTCTTAAGAGCATAGCTCCTTCATCCCCCATACTTTTCCATACATCACTGAGAATATCGTCTAGACTGCATGCCTTTTTCATTTTCATCTTTTTCAAAGCATTCTTGACCTCAGATAGTGAAACTCGTCGTGTATAAGTGATATTTCTTGCATTCATGTCACCTGAGTCCCTTACATTATTCACAGTATCTCCTTTGAAAAGATTATTAAAGTATTTTCTCCATTAGTTCTTTATATCATCACTCTGCCATCTTCATTCTTGATACACTTTACTTGACTCAAGTCTCTTCCTTTCCTTCCTCTTATACGAGCCATTTCATAAATATCTGTTTCCCCTTCGCCAGTGTCTAGCTTCTTATATATCTCATCAATGTATCTGGACCTTGCCTTTTGAACGGCCTTTTTAGCATCTTTTTTTGCTTGTTTGTATATCTAAAAAGTTGCATCAATCTCTAGATTTGGGCAAGCTCCTATAGATCCCCCTTTTAAGTTTAATAGCATTTTGTACTTCATTATTCCACCACCAAGTCTCTTTCTGTGGAGACCCACACCCTTTAGACTCTCCCAAACCTCATTGCGAATTTTTATAATGTAGGAGCTCATACTTTGCCACATAAAGTTAACATCAGACTCCAAGTTCTAAGTTCTCCTCAATATTTATCATAAGATGACAATTTCTTTTCTCCTTGATCTAAAGAAGTATTGTCTTACTATTAGGCAGCTCACCATATTGTTTAGTGTACCTTATCATGTCTAATTCCTGCATATTGAGTTGAAATTCTGCCATGCCATATAACAATCTTAACTAGTTTTCTATTTGCAGACCTATATTGTCATGTGCTTTGATAGAGGTAAACTTGACTGTATTATCTCCCGACACTAAGTTAGTTCCTTTGTTGAGCTATATATGTTGAACAATGTAGTATTCCTTAAGGGTGACACTCACAGTTGTTGTTTTTTACGGTTAGGGAGTACATATTAGCCTATTTAGTTAATAGGTTAATTAGTTAGTGGGCCTTTAATGTCTCGGTCCGTTTAGATTACTTGTGTCCCAAGTCTCAGGGTTTCGCCCTTGTTCCTATATATAGGACAGGGTTGTACGTCTTGTATTCACTGAATCAATTCGATACATTCATTACTATTTCTCACATGGAATCAGAGCAAGTTCGCTCCTAGGGAGCCAAAGCCGTCGTTGATTCCCTGTTCTCTCCTAGCCGCCGCAAACAACAGCCCTGGATGCCGCTCCTCTCTCTTCGAGAGAGAACAACAGGGGCTCCGCCTCTGGCTGCATGCAAGGAATAAGGTTTCGCCGAAACCGGCGAAATTTCGCCCCCAAATACCGATTTCGATGTGACCTGATACGAAACCATGCAACTGTGTCGATACCGTCGCATTTCGCGAAATTAAAATGCAATTTCGCCAAAATTTCGATGGTTTCGCTAATTTCGCCAAATTTCGAGGGGTCCAGTGCAGTTTTTCCATCTTACTTATCGGTACGCAGCCGAAACCGGCGAAACCTGTCGGTTTTTGGAGCTGCTTTGCTGCTGTTGCTGTTCTTTGTGGAGACAAGGTGATTTTGAGGGGGATTTGCCATTTGGAGCCAAAGATCGACTACATTAAGGTAAATAAATATATTTTCTTCCATTTTCATTCATTTCCAACCTCTATTTCTCCTAATATCATCTATTTTGAACACATATTTCTCTATTTCACATAATTTCGTATTTTACACTAAAATATTAGATCTACTCCACTATTCATCAAATTTGTGTGTTCTAAACATAGATCCACACATCTAAGCCATGGATCTATATATATCTTCAATAAATTTACACAAATAACTAATTTTTATATCTTTTTTAGATTATAAATACTAATAATAGTATATATAATATATATTCATCATAACTAGTTATTTCACTTAGGTTTAGTAGAAGAAGTTGTTACAAACACTAATATGAACACAAGGAAAATAATTTTTGTAAAAAATAAGATATTTTTTATAACACTATTTAAAAATCCGAAAATTTAAAAAAAAATCATAAAATATTCTTTTTTTTAGAAATAAGATATTTTTGTATTGTTTTAAATATCCTATTACAGTAGTACTCCTAATCACTTACATATACGTATAAATTATTTGTTAAATATGCATTTATCAATTTAAAAATATATTTTCAGACCTAAAAATACAAATAAAAAATAATTCTAAACCTTTTTTCATATTGATTGATATCCTATTACAGTAGTGTACCTAATCCATTACATATATGTACAAATTATTGATAAGTATGTGCATTTATCAATTAAAAAATAATTTTCAGACCTAAAAATACAAAAAAAAAAATAATTCAGACCTAAAAATACAAAAAAAATAATTCTAAACCTTTTTTCTTCCTTGTTAATTTCCTATTTTAGTAGTGTACCTAATCAGTTACATATCTGTATGAATTTTTGCTTATGTCGTTTATTGTTTTGATTGCTAATGGCCTAATGCATTGCATATTCTATGTTGTTTTTTATTTATTTCAGTGTTGACAATGTCTTCTGATGGAAATTCGTCTGGGAATGAGGGTGCTAGGCAGAATGCACCCAAACCCAAGGAAGTAGATTTTGCTTGGAATTATTGTGCTCCTGTTCCCGGGGTCAAGGGAAAGGTGGTTTGTAACTTCTGCAAAAAGACAATTGGTGGAGGGGGCATCACCACGTTTAAGCGTCATATTACTGGGGGAGACAAGAATGTTGCCTTATGCCAGAAGTGTCCGCAATCTGTTAGGGATGATTTCAGAAAGATCATAGCATCCAAAAGGGAGAAGAAAGACAAATGTATTGAGGCCAACAAATCTTACACTGATACTCTCTTCAATGTACAAGCCACAGGTTCATCTGCCGAGTCTGATGATGACATGGTGTATCCTCCAGGTTGTGGTGATACTGCTTACGGTCGGCATATGTATAGGCGGGCATATAGAGAATCAAGAAGAAGTGAGTGGGAAAGGGAGGAAGCTGCAAGAATACTACGGAGGTATGGGCCATCAGGAACTGGAGGAGGCAGTGGGACTGGAGTCACTGGACTAGGACTAGGTCGCAGTCAACATGTTCCTCCTGTTGTTGATCTGGATGATGAAGATGATGTGTTTGCTCAAACAAAAAGGAAGAAAGGCACAGTTGATGTTCTGTTACGTTCTGCTAGTGCTAGATTGAAAAATATTGATGAACCAGGGGTTAGGAAGGCTGAACCTAGGCAAAAAACCCTTAAAGGCATGTTCAGTGGGGCAAAGGAGAAAGTGGGAAAGGCTGTAGGTAAATTCTTTTTTGCTCACGGAATCCCGGCACATGTTGCAACTGAACCCTATCTACAACATATGGTTGATGTGATAGGGAAGTCTGGTAGGGGAACTAAGGCCCCCACAGCTTATGAACTTATGCATAAATATCTTCCCGAGCAGAAAAAAGAGCTAGAACAGTGGGTTAAGGAGCAAAAGATATTGTGGGCTGAGTATGGGGTCACACTCATGTGTGATGGGTGGACCAGTGGCAACAGGAAACAAATTATAAACTTCCTTGCTCATTGTCGTGGATCTACTATCTTCCTTGATTCTGTTGATGCTTCTGGTGAGGTTAAAGAGTACTCATATTTATACAAGCTGATGAAGAAATACATGAAAGTTGTTGGGCCTGAGAATATTGTGCAAATTGTTACTGATAATGGATCAAATTTTAAGAAGGCGGGGGGAAAGATAATGAAGAATTCTCCCGTGTACTGGACGCCGTGTGCTGCCCATTGTATAGATCTCATATTAAAAGATATGGGAAAACTTGAGTACATCAAATCTGTGACCATTGATGCAAAATTGATTACAGGTTTCATATATAATCATTCTTTTCTGTTGAATGCAATGAGACGCCCAGAATATTGTGGAGGCGATCTAGTTAGAGTGGGGGTAACAAGATTTGCTACCAACTACTTGGCTCTAGATTCACTGAAGAACAAAAGAGATGGACTGAGGAGGTTATTTAATGGAGTAGAGTGGACCTCCATGAAGGAGCACAATACCCCACTTGGTCGACGAATTGAAGAACTAATTGCTAATAGGGCTTTCTGGGACAAAGTTACCAAGGTACTTAAGGTAATGGCTCCTATAGTAAAAGTGTTGAGGTTAGTAGATGGTGACAAGGCTGCAACCATGCCTTGGTTATATGACGCAATGGAAACAATGGTGGAGAATGTGAAAAAAGCCGCTCCAACATCCAATGCACAATACACGAGCATCATAAAAAAGAGATGGGCTGATATGCTTTTGCATCCACTACACAAAGTCGGTGAGCATCATAATCATTGTAATTGTATCATGTATATAATTATTTAACTGGTCTATGTTAAGAAATTAACAGGTTTTGTATTATTTATTTACAGCATACTATTTGAACCCAAGATACCATTACTCGCGGCAATTGGGTATGTAACCAGACTTGATGAATGCGGTTAGGGATGTGCTCAATAAGTTGCTTACATCCACAGAAGAACGGATGCAGGTTTTGGATCAGGTATACAAATAGTTGTATAATTGTATTTCATGTATATCTAATATCTATAACCTAACAACTATTAATGTGGTCTTTCATGTTTGTTGGCTTTTTTGTAGCTACGACAATTCCGTGAAGGCCTTGGATGCTTTGGCCACCCCAATGCAGTAGCCGACCGTGCAAAGGGTGATCCTTGTGAATGGTGGGTGTGGAATGGGAACGGTGCCCCTCAACTTAGAAAAATAGCCATACGCATTCTTTCACAGACAACTTCTGCAGGGGGGTGTGAAAGGAATTGGAGCACTTTTAATTTGATTCATTCAAAAAGAAGGAACAGATTGGGGGCTCTCAGGTTAAGGGATCTCGTGTATGTCCACTACAACATGCGTTTGAGAGCTAGAGCCATAAGAGAGGCCAACTACAAAGAAGTTTAATTTGCTTAAATGCATGATCCCATTGACACAGCATACACGTTCCATGAAGATAGATTTCGGGGCCTTTATGATAGTGATGATGAGGGTACCGGTACAATAGAAGATCCCTTAGAAGAATGGATGAATGAAATAGGCCGTCCAGTTCTAGACAATATTTCTTCTGGCCGTCCAGATCCATATGTGCAGGAGCAATTTGAAGATGCTTCGGGTGTTGTACTTGAGGAAGAACGAAGAAACGGAAGCCCACCTGAAAGACTTGAGCCAGAGCCTGAGCATGTAGATCTTGATATGGAAATTGATAGAGCAGTGCAAGATGAATTGGGTGGAGCATCTAGTGCTTCAAAATCTATCACTGCTACATCATCTGGGTCCAAGTCTAAGAGTGATGACGACGATGATGATGGTGGTAATGCAAGTGGTGGTCAACGTTCTCCAGAGTATCCTCCAGCAGTTGATCCTCAGAATGATGATCGTCCATATATCACTAGGGATATTCCTATATATCCACAGGAAAGAAATGTCACAATGGCTGAAAAAACCTTTATGAGGAAGAAAACTCGAGGTGGAAAAGACTACAGTGGTGCACCACCACGGCCACATGAGGATACATGCTATAGGCCTCCTACAGCTACAGCTACACCTATAGGATTCCAATCCTATCCTACTTCACAATACTATACTGATTCCACTTCTGATATTGCTGAATCCATGGGAAACATGAGGCTTTCTGATTCTCTATATCCTCAACAATCATTTGGTGATACGTTGTTTGGGCACCCACAAGCGTACTATGGGTATTCTGGATATCAAACTCAGCCACCACCACAACCAGAAGTAGAATTAGAGCATCATATTGGATATACATATAGTACAAATGTCTCGGGCCCGCAAGGAACATATCAGTACAACAGTAGTGTATTTTCTGATGATGGGGGGCAATCATGGAGCGGTGGTAGCTCAGTTATTCCTGTTGCTCAAGCTCGTCAACCTCCATCTGATTCTGAAAGCAGGAGTCGATATCTTAGAGATCTGGAAGATCACTTTCCAAGGTTTGGGATGATGATGTTCATTTCTGGTGATGTGCACGAGGAACATGTGATTTCATACAACAAACTTTACAGAATGTACATGACCTGGGAGCAATATGTCGACCATATCAACACTATACAGTATGGTGAACAACCATCTCAATCAGCACGACACTCAACATACAATTGATTTGAGTTGGTAAGTAAGTTACTATATTATTCATATGTTGTAAGTTTGATATTATTGGAGAAGTGTGTGTACTTATGTTTATGGATTGTGCTAGTAAAATTGCATAACTTAATTCCTATATTTTGTCATCGAAATCCTTCATCGAAATCCTCAATAAACAGGACAGTTCCTTTACATCCCACATGAAGGCCCCCCCCAACCTACCCCCACATAAAATTTTATTGCATAAAACGATGCATTTAGGTGTAGAGATCACGCCTGTAAAATTTCATAAATTAATTCGTTCATTTTGGCGTCGAAACGGGCATTGTTGCATTTATCGAAATTTTTGTCGAAATTTCCATAAATTTCGGTTTCCATGCTGTCGAAACGGTATCGAAATCGGATACCTTATTCCTTGGCTGCATGCAGCTGCCACCATCTCCATGGCTTAGGTCGGCCAACCGCCAGGCACATCCCGACCTCCATGGCTACGCCTCATCTTTATTAAAATCCAATTTTTCTTTTCGTACGCGGGCAATCTCCTTCCTGGCGCTATCACCCGCCAACAACAACAACTCCTGCCACCGCCGCATCACTCTAGCCGCCCAGCAGCCACTTGCCTCCGGTCCCCAGAAGCAATTTTGCCACCGTCGCTGCCATCATTATCCCATTCACATCAGTCGTCGGTCAGCAGACAGTAGCCATTGCCATCGTCGTTGGTCCCTCGCATCACGTCGCCATTGAATCCAACCAGCAAGTCGCCACCGGCCAGTAACAATGTTGTGGCCGACCACAGAAGCAGGAGCAACCATCGTCGTCGTCGCTAGACTTGTAAACAGATCGAATACAGAGTGAATATTGCTATATCCGATATTCGAATCCGAAAAAAAAATCGATCCGATATCTAACGGATATCATGTAACAATATCTGAATCCAATCGGACAAATAATATCCGAATTCAAATAAATATTTGATCCGAATCAGAAATCATAGATGTATTGTTAGAAATATATTATATATAGAAAACATTGATATTACTATGCATATATATGATAAAATATCTATATTTTCATATATTTATATGTATATAATACATATTTAATAATATATGTATATATTTGTCGGATTCGGATTTTTTCGGAGCGGATACATCCATATCCGATATCCTATTCAAAATTTTCAAACATAAAATTTGAAATCCTAAATCCAATTTGGATCATACGGATGTCGAACTTTTTCATAATTTCATACTCGAATTCGGATCGAATGTGCGGATTCCGGATATGCATTTATAGGTCTAGCAGTCGTGCCCCCCAGGATCATTCGTCGTTGCTGCGAACAGGAGCAATCATTGTCATCCTCCGTGTTTGTTCGTTGTTGTGTTGTTGCCTCATCATTCAGCGACTGTATCCCCAGCCGACGATCACACTCTCAGTCGTCGTCGTCGTCATCCAGGCCCCTAGGTCGTTGCTCCACGTTGATGCCTTGCTGCTACATCCTGCATTGTTGTCCGAGCGCCATCATCTGTCTCCCTTGGTCGTCACCTGTTGCCAAATCCTACTACTATCGCCTTGATCCCGCTAGCTACTGCTCTTCATCACTCCACCATATTCAACCATGCCATCACCCTCAATCGTTCTATCTTCTCCCAAGTTCCCAACGTCCTCCATTTCATAGTCAATTTTTTTGGGGGGCTCTGCCCCCGCACCCCCACTCATTTCTGGTTGGGATCAGATCCATTTAATTTTCCTACTCGGATCTTACATTGACCCATTTAGCATCTTCTCTCCAGTTATCGGATTCCAAACTCAACATACTACACTTCTCAATTTCATAGTTCCTCTCAATTCCACCAATTCCTTTCCCACCCTTCCACCCATCATGTGTGTATCCCCTTTTCCACGTGCACGGGGTCCTATATCCATTTCTCCGCACTATATACTCACTCACTTCGTATTTGGTGTGTGGGGGAGAGAGAGGAGAGGAAGAGTATGAGAAGAGAGACAGCATGAGAAGAGTATGAGGGAGAGCATGAGTGAGAGTATGAGTGAGAGTATGAGAGGGAGATGAGAGTGATGATGCGTATATTCCAGGCTACTATCATTATGGAGCTTCATATTGTTTAGCACATTTGTTCTCCACTTCCAGACAGGATTAAAGGATCTCCCTTGCAGTGTTGACACAGAGCTTCTTGCGGTCGTACCACATTATGTACGTCAGGACAAGAGTTTGTTATGCATATTTTATCCCTCTTGTTTCCTCTCCCTCCGGTGTTAATGTGGTTCAGTTGATTACTCTTGCTGCATTCTTGAGAGACGGATAGGTACTTCTTCAGACTTCTCAGAAGCTCAACAAGTTCAAGCCTGCCAAGTCTACGTTTGCAAGGTTTATAGTTCATCCAATTTTATCTTCACTGAGCTGCTTCATCACGTCTTCTTCAAGCCGCATCTGTTGTTTTAGCATCACCTTCAGTTGATCTACTTGGGATTTTCCTTGATGGATGATCTCCTTTCCCGTTAAGCTCCCAAGGTTCATGCGCCAGAGTTATGGTACCTACATCGTATCATCAGCACCTCGTCTAGCTCGTGTTCGTGCCACGTTATGCACGTTTGTCAGATGCTTTGAAGATTCCACTACTGCTACATCGTCATTGGAGATCCGCGTTTGTGCAGCATTAAGTATGTATTCTAGTGAAGATGGCGTAGTCATGGTATTGATGATCGTCTACTCCAAAGTGGTGAATTTCAGGTGTAGCATTCAGGTTTCATGCTTAGATGTTCTTCCTTCCAGATGCACTCCAAAAGGCCTCTTTTAAAGCTCGAGAATCTCCAGCCTGCAGAACACAACTGAAAAGAGGTGTCGTCATCATATGAGCTAGGGGGAGTATTGTTTAAGGGGGGAGTAACAAATTTTGTATGGGGAGTGATATTTATCTTTCTTTCATATATCATTTCTTTTATCGTTTTATCGAGTCTTGTAACTCCAAGCTTGGACATGTGTTTCACCCCTAATCCAGCTTGAGGGGGAGTGTTAGAGAGTACATATTAGCCTATTTAGTTAATAGGTTAATTAGTTAGTGGGCCTTTAGTGTCTCGGCCTGTTTAGATTACTTGTGTCACAAGTCTCAGGGTTTTTCTTTTGCTCCTATATATAGGACAGGGTTGTACGTCTTTTATTCATCGAATCAATTCAATACATTCATTATTGTTTCTTACATTTACAAAGTTGATGATATACTGATACTTTATGTCCACACAATCAACTTTTCTAATATGTAGTTATATTTGTCTATTTTAGAATTTTCATGATCCTTTGGTTTTTATTTTTACTAAAGAAACTTTGTATGCTTGCCATCCGAAAAGGACTAGCAGCTTATTTGTTGCCGGTGCCTCTGTGAAGGCATTTTTGTAATTGATTTTCTCATTGTAGGAAATTGTTCTAATTTGTATTTTTTATAGCAAATAGTGTGAAGAAATGTTTGTTTTCTTCATTTTATAATTTTTCATATTGCTTAGTTTCTCATATCGAGATGTTATGCACCATGAGAGCCAGCTTTTTTATTTGTATCCAGTGAGAGAAGTTAGGGTCAGTGTTTCCTGTTTGCAAGTTGGTATTCTTACCTCGATGACTAGTGTATGGTATTGTAGAACTTTATCTAACACATCTGATTCAAACAATAAGTCAAGCACTGCATACAGTGTGCTGCCTTTACCATTGTACCAAGTTCTTGTTTTTGTACAAACAACTTGATGTTCAATCTGTTAAATGTTAGCACAGAGACTAAGCATTTGGCAAGTTAACATATAGTGTATTCGTGCTCTCTCTGTGGCTGTCTAAACTGTTAACTCTCGAGGTTGAAAGAACTATGTTCATATGCAATACTATTACTAGTTGGTAGTCTTAGAAGACTTGAGTCCGACTTAGTACGTGTGTCTGTTTCTCTGTACAAGTAAAAAATTGGACTCAAAAATTGTTGGGTGTTTGGACAAAACCGGGATTGAACCCCGTTTCAAACCTGTGTCGGTCCTATTATCCAGAGTAACTCAGCCTGCAAGGGCAGGAATTGTCCAACCAAATCAAGATCTAGTCTTACAAGGCTATATAGCATGATCTGACATATTTTAGTCGGGTTTCCCAACTTGCTATCCAAACATCAAATGGTACAAACACAATCCAGATATCTGGACCAGCATATATCTGGACCTAGAAGTTGAGGGTTTACTTAAAAGGTAGGCACTTTTAAGATTGGGATCCTTCGGTTGGTAGCAACGCTGAAACAAAGAAGATTTGATGAAGAGTAATTAGTATTTAATGGTAATGAATAAGATGATTCCTGAATAATTAGGCTGATTCGCATAGCATAAGTACTGTCCATTCTTTCAAAGGTTTGGAATTGTTATCGCCTATCAGATATATGTAAGAATATCATAATTCCTTATTTTGTTTACTGCTACCAAGAACCATAACTGCATGTTTATGATGCTACGCTTCCATATTCTTTCAGGTTTTAGTGTTTGACAGCACACAACTATAAGCCAGCTTTGTGCGTGTTGTACTGTTAGCTTCATATCTTATTATTATAAATAACTGTCACATTTTCTTAGTGTACCATGTCATAAACCCAGGTGAATCATGCGTAGAATCATTTCTTATAAATACTAACAAATTTTCTAGTGTATTTTTAAGTCCATGCCAGGAGCCCCAGGTGTACTATAGGCATCATCCTCCATATGTCGTACAGTCGCTATCAATCCAAGAGCACTATAACAGCAGATTGGTGATGAGTCAGTATCAGGTAAAATGCATCAGACCATATATCAATTTGCTTATTCACCGTAGCAGAGCCTTCTTACAATAGACGAAATGTTTTTTTGTTTGATCTTGAAAGGACTAGAAAAATTTCTGAGAGATTTTAAAACAGATTCCAAAACGATAGACCAGTAAAAAGGGCTCAAGGAGGAAGTGTTACAACCCCAATTTTGGGTTCATATGGTTGGAAATGTAATTTCCCCAATAAATGTATGATTATGGGAATTTGTATGAATTATATGAATTGAATGGATTCCCTTTGCAAAATTTCCTTTGTGCATGAGATTTCGTGGATCATAATATATTAATGAGTCCAATGTGATTAAAAGAAAAAGAAGAAATCAAATATTGCTTTATTAAGAAGGAAAATTTGAGATAATGAGGAAAAGATAAGAGATATATGGAAATATGGATAATGGAATCATCATGGATGGGATTTCGAGTCCACATGGTTTCTAATGGTAAAAGGAATCCAAATAAGTAATATAAAAGAATAGGAGAGAGAAAATATGCATAAAATATGTTTTTATAAGTGATAACTTGCATATGAAGAAAAGTCTCTCACACTTTCGAGTTTGAGTCCCAAACTTGGTACACAAGTAGTTTAATTCATTATGAACCTTCCCTTAAAATTTGGGGTTAAAAGGATAAATGGTTTGGGAGATATGATTTTTTTTAGGTTTCCTGAAGTGTAAAGGAAAACCTAGATTTGCCTTAATCTGATGCTTAATTGAATATGTTCGTTCATGTTAAGCTAATACCTGATCTAGACATGTAAAATGAAGGAATCGTTGATAATGATGATTAATAATCTCATACATGTAGATTTAGGGTTTTAAAACCAACGTCAACATCTTGCTACGATGTAATGTTGATAATGTAATCTAGGTATCATGAATAGTCTAATATGCTTAAGTTGACAATTAGGGTTTCACCTAATATGCATAACTGAAATTGTAATCTTAGGAACCATAATATGATGACATTAGGGTTTGTAACCCTAATCCCTAGTCCAAACATGAGATAGTCCTAAACCCTAGTTTAGGAGCGCATCTAGACCTGAGTAATGTAATGTGAATACATGGTGACACATATGTAGTATGCTTGTTTCAGATTGAATGCCTTATTGCTTGGATATTTGGATACACTCTTAAAGTATATGATGTTCTGCGATGGCATAAGGTATGTGGTTATTTATGAATAATCGATTTAGTTTCACGGTGTTTCCCGAATGTTTTATCGATTGGATGCAACCTAAACTGTTGGATGTTTAATTCTGCAATCCTATAAAGTCTCTATGATTATCACAATTAAGTATATATGTGTATTCTCGAACCTACACGCCACCCTGATGTACGTTGCATGACCAAGCCCCGGAGGGAAGGTCTAATTGGTCAAGCCCAGGAGAGAAGACCATTGGGCTCCATGAGAGGTGACCCCAGGCACCAAGCTCAGGATGGAGAAGGTGGCCTTATGTCCTTTACAAGGACAAAACCCTAAGAGAGGGTAATCCAGGGTTTAGGGCAAAAGCGGTTGAGAATGTCACATTAAAAACGTAATTTGGAATGTTAATAACTTATTTGTAATAATTACGTTGTTAGAAACTATTTGTGGAAATTTTGATTGTTCCCCACATACCAGTATAGCAATATATTGACCGACGTTTTGTTTGTCGGCGTTTTAGGTATTATCTAAAAAGGACAAACAGTAAAGCGAAATCTGTGAAGATGAATTTAAGTAATCCAATGGAGGATTAGATAGTTAGATTTCTACTGTGGATAGAAGTCTTAGATCCTATTTTGGAAAGGTATGTAAAAGTTTTATTTTATACCAGCTTTCCAGTTTAGATTGTAGAATTTGATAATTATTTTCGATTAAATTGTTAAACCATTGATCCTGAATTTTGGGATAACGCCTCCGACCTCTTGGTCTCCCTTGATTGGGGGTCACCGGGAAGTGGGGACGTTACAGGAAGCTTCTCCATTAAGTTGTCTTGGATTTTATTTTCAATTTGGAAAACAATAGAATGTATTTTGACTCGCAGTTTCTTAGAGACTGTAGGTTGCGACTTGCGACTTCTGCTAGGCACCGCCTTGGTGTACTTAGACACCCATTAAACGACATATACCTATTTATAGTTGATCCTCAATATAAGACCCAAGAAATATCCCAACAACATAAATATATTCAAAGCACGCATCGATACAAATCTAAAAAATTGGAAACTAATACAATAAAGCTCTAAATATAGAGGAACTGGGCAGCTAACATTGATAACACTCCTTTAATACACTACATGACCTTATAAGGGAGTATGATATCCATACATGGTGTAGACAATCAGGTATGTGGTTACGCTTATGACTAATCGCTCTAGTTTCACGGCGATTTCCGAAGTTTTATCGGTTGCTTAGAAATAACTGCTTAGACTTTTATTTCATGCAACTGTAAAGTGACTATGACTGTCACCGTAAATATATGTGCATGACTAGCTCAAATCCTAGTCCTCCTCTATAGCTCTGATGATGATGAGATGGATGACCTAGTACATGGTCTACCCTTGGGGTAGGATCATTAAGTTATCATGAGTCGATGTGTTGGTCTACCCTTGGGTAGGACCATATGACTACACAGCCCTAGGTCGTGATCTACATGTAAGGTAGGATTATAGGAGCTATTTGAGATCTACCATATGAGAGAGGTAGTATCCATGTCCACTGCAGGGACAGCATAGAGGCAAGGATACGTAGGGATGGAGAAGTTATGTTTAATGCGTAAAGTTTGATCTGTTAAGCAATAATTTGGTTGCATTATGTTGTTACAAAAAGATGCAAGATTTTGATTCCCCCACATACCAATATAATTCATTATACAGACCGACGTTTTGTTTGTCGGCGTTTTAGGAATATCTGAAATTGGACAAACTTTAAAGTGGAACTTGTGAAGAATAAAGTTAAATCATAAAGGAGGATTTTAGTTAGATAGAACTCTACAGTGGGTAGAAGTTCCAGATTCCTATTTTTGAATGGTATGTGAAAAGTAAATTTTTATCCTGTTTTAAGCTTAGTCTTTGGTAGAATTTATTAATTATTTTTTATTATCTGCAAAACCACTGATCCTGTTTTGGGATAGCGGTTCTGACTTCTTGGTCTTCCTTAATTGGGGGTTACCGGGAGGTGTGCTCATTAACCCTCTTGGTAAGTCTTGACAGATACGTTTGACATATAATATTTCTTTCATTGCCTATTGATATTGGGAGAATCGACATTGGTGCCACCATTACTAGAATTTGACAAATTATTACTTAAAATGATGGATACATCAATGATATGCTGTTGGGTTATCACTCCAGCATTGCCACTGCAAGTAGTTAGTGTTTAGGACTGTTTGGTTGGGTGTAGTAGGGTGTGATTTAGTAGGTTCGCAATGTAAAAATGTACATCAAATACGCACTTTGCCGTCCGATTACACCCTATCAAACAGGCCCTTAATGTTATCTGATAGGTTATCTTGTATAAAATTTATAAAGGGTGGAAGGAAAAGAAAGGGTCAATACAGAGTGAGGTTGCAAGCGTTCTTGAACTTTTCTTAATCGTGGTTGTGGGTTTACTTTAGTTGATTCACATTGATACCAAACTCATGTGTCAGTTATGGAGGAAAATATAATTTATAAAGTGATTTTTAGCGTCATTTTCATATTCATGTGATACATTGACAGATATGGATACTTTAAGAATTAACCACAGTAACTTTTTGAGAAATAACTTATTGTACAATTGATATCTATTAATATAGTTGTTTTATGTTATGTTTATTTCATTATGTGATTTATTTAATTATGCTGGACCCCTGTGTAATTTTCCCGTTTCTATTCTTAATATAAGGAGAGGACGCCCATTGCTCATATCTCACGCTGCATATTGCGGCAACCCAAACCGCGTAGAATATCTTTATAGTGATTATAATATAGAGATAAATTACCTCACGCAAAAAAGTAATTCCAAATGGGAGACTCAGTACTGCACTTAGAATCTTCCCATTTAGAAATACAAATGTATTACAAAAGTTAGTATCCAAACAGCCCCTAAGAGTAATCTACTTTCATGTTAAAAGAGTCTATCATACATCTACTAACATTGAGCAGTCATCGGAAAATTTTGATATATTTATTCAAGTATTAAACAATGAAATGTGCAAAAGGAGAGTGGAGTAGCATACATTGATCAATCTAAGATCACGAATGGAGAAAGTCCCATCATCGCACCCAGAAGCAATCATGCAACTAGCGAGCCTGTTAAAAATTGGGAACCAATTAGGAAGAGCACGTACATGATAAGTAGGACAGGAAAGTATTCGGTCATAAATCGGGGTAAACTTTCACCGGTTCCATGAAATCACGTTAACATCTGTGTCGTGAGCCTTAAATGACACAGCTGGTGATTTCCCAATGCGCACATCCCATATCGATATCTTCCCATCAACTGAACATGAGGCGAACACATCTGCCTCTGTCGGGCTCCACTGATATATTGGACTATTATCAGGTGGGTCTTTAGAAAATTTTAAAAATTGCTTGAGCAAATAAGAGAAAAAAAAATGTATACCTGAAGATCCTCAACGCTAGAAGTATGTCCAGCAAATGGAGTTCCATCAATGTTCCACTTCTCAGATGAAGGGTTCCAGAGGTGAATGAGATTATCACAGCCACCTTGAAAGAGAATATCAAGTCCCAGATAATTAATGAAAAGTACCAGATGGCACTGTTATAATGAAGGCCCAAGCCTAGATGTACTGATTATATATTATATTATTTTGTAATCACCAGATACTAATCTTCCAGGAACAACTGGACTCCAATCCATGGCATAACCTTCATCCTTGTGCCCTGCAAAATTCAGCAAAGCATTGTGGCGCTTAACAGCATTAGTTCCCCTGCTGATATCTGTTTCTGATTCAGCTAGATTGTTGAGAAAAGAGCTGAAATCCCAAATCTGTGTCAAAATCCATGAGGAAAAAAACCACTTCAATTATTAATTAAAAGATAATCTCAGTTGCAAGTAACTGAAGGTGAGTAAGGTCAAACCTGTACAAGGCCAGTGTCAGCCCATGTTGCACAGATGTGTGGCTTTTGGGGCATAGAACGAATCCGATTGACACAGCCCTGATGTGCCACCTTATGGAGCTATTCTTTCAGCAGGGAAGAGTATGAGTCTCTTTGTGCTATGTCATATAAGACGACTCTATTAGAAAGCATAATTACCTGTAGATTAGGTTTTGCCGCTTCATCGGTAGCATCGTCTTCTTCATCACTACTGCTATCACTATCCATGTCCGAATCATTGCTAGCAGCAGGAACCAACTCTCGCTTCTTTCCTATTATATTTGAAAGCTTAAAAATTCCAATATAATTTAGTGAAGCTTGCTCGGCCTGCCCAAAGAGAAAAGGTAAGCATACGTTATCAAGAGACATGGATGAAAATGATGTGACCCACATAAACTATCACGTCCATAATTTAATTTAACAAAGTTGATTCCATTAAATCGGCCATATTTTAGTTTTACTTTTTCAATAGCAATTGATGACATTGTGATTCATAGAAACAATCAAACCAAGAGATCAGATCAGCAATCTAATTGATGGCTAGTGATTTGGTTTGAAAATTGACTATATTTATAGCTATCTTATTTCAGTTAGCTCAGCTGATTCAATATTTTTTATTTTGTCCTTCAATTTTACTTACCAAAATACTGAGCTGAGCACAAGAGGTGATACATTGAAATATTAGGGACTTAACACACTAGCCCTGCTAGCCCTTTTCTATTCATATATCAAAGCAGAGGAACAATGGTCCAAATGCAAAAAAATCATTCCTCTATTCACAAAATTTCACTGGCAATAGAGATGGAAAGAAATACTTCGCCATTTCTCTTGTGCTTGCATCTTCTCATGTCCCTGGTCTTCTTCCATCTTGTGACAATTTTATAGTCTGGTGATAATTCTATACATTTCCCTGTTATAGGTTTCTCAGTTCAACCATGATTCAATTATGCAACCTCGACATAGATCCCGGATGTCTATCCATGTTCAATTGAAATAAATGTTCTCAAATTTATTTACTTTTTTTACCACTCAAGTTAAAGTAACCCATAAATACCGGGTTTTTCTAAGCGGCTGGGCATTGGACACTAGTGCCCCCAGCCCACCTAGGTGCCTAGGCGGAGGCCTAGGCCTAGGCCTTTTCTAAATTAATTTTCCATTTATGTGTTTATATATATAATCATATACATATTAAAATATATGCATGGTTATAACATATAAATACCCAGACAATGAGGATAAGGGGGAGGAGGAAGAGGAGGGAGAGGAGAAGATCAGCATGAAGAGGAGGGGGTAAATAAAGAAGAAGAAAAATATTGATCATGGCTTGCTGCCCGTACATGTAGCCAGGAGCACGAAGAGGAGGGAGGGGGGAGAGGAGGAAGACAAGGGAACAGCATGTACAAGCAAAAATAATAATAAAACCTTCGACGCACGCGGGCATTAACAATGTGGATATCAAGATAAAAAAGGATATGAGAGGTAGAGGAGGAAGAGGAGGGGGAGGAGGAAGAGCAAAAGGGGAGGAAGAGTAGGCGGGGAGGAGGAAGACTTACAAGGGCGAGGGAGTTGATGTGATCTTACTATGCAGCAACTGCCCACGGAGAGTGATGCCTGTGAGTGAAGCTTGTCGGAAGAGGGGAGGAAGAAAGGAAGAGGTGGGAGAGAAAGGAAGAGGGGCAGAAAAAGGTTATGGCGTCGGGGGGACCATCGCGGGGAGTTGTTCTGCCACATAGAGGGAAGCTATTGCGGGAGGGGAAACAAAGAGCGAGTGAGTTACTTGAGTGTTAAGTTATTTTTTGTAAAGCCCACCAACAAGCCAAGCCCAGTAACCACCCAGGCCTCCCAACCGTCCATTTAGGTTGGGAGCTCACCACCTACAGATTGGAGGCCCGCCTACCCTGACTAGGGGTGCCCGCCCTACCCAGGAGACCCAACCGCCCATCTAGGTTAGGCGCTCAGCGACTAGAGGTTGGAGGGTCGTCCGGCCTACCTAGCGACGCCTAGGTGAGTGCCCGGGCAACACAGATTTGTAGGCTTCATCCGGAGACCTGGGAGCTTTTCCAACATTGATCATTGACTCATGGGAAATTGAGCGCAACCCAGTAATGGCACGGTTAAAAATTCATGGCTAATAATAATGTACCTTCCGAAAGAGGAGGGAGGGGGAGAGGAGGAAGATGAGGGAACAGCATGTAAAAGCAAAAAAATAATAAAAACCTCTAATGCATGCGGGCATTAACATTGTGGGTATCAGGAAAAAAAGGATATGAGAGGGAGAGGAAGAGGAGGGGGAGAAGGAAGAGGAAAAGGGGAGGGAGAGTAGGTGGGGAGAAGGAAGACTTACAAGGGCGTGGGAGTTGATGTGCACTTTACTACGCAGTAACTGCTCATGCCAAAATAGCAGAGTGATGTAAGGGAGAGAAGCTTTCCAGAAGAGGAGGGAAAGAAAGGAATAGAAGGGAGAGAAACGAAGAGGACGGAAAAAGTTATAGTGTTGGGGGGAACTACCGCAGGGAGTTGTTTTGTCGCATGGAGGGGAAGCTATCGCAGGAGAGGAAACAGACAGCGAGTGAGTTACTTGAGTGTTAGGTTATTTTTTGTAAGGCCCACCAACAACCCAAGCCCATTTACCACCTAGGCCACCCAACCGTCCAACTGGGTTGAGAGCTCACCACCTAGAGGTTGGAGGCCCGCCTAGTGACACACCAAAACCGTGCGTAAAAACGCAGGTGCACACGTCGAGTAATATAGGCCTATGTGAGGCCCGAGTCGAACTCAGGGAGACGTAGTCTCAATTACTACTACTAACTACGGTGCGATCAGCTAAGCCAATTAAAAAGTTAAATTTGAGTTTAGAAAATTAAAAGAAAATTGAAAACGGTTGATTTGAATGGAATGAGTTCCTTAGGGTTACCAGTTTCACCACGGGGTCTCGTCGTATATTATTTTTACCGAATTAATATAAATTTCTATTCCTAACCTGGATAGAAAGCCTGTAGTCAGAATTGCTTGCTTTCGCAATGCAATTCACTACCTAAATCTAAGCCAATTCCACGTCTGCGGTAATTTATTCTTAGTCTAGGTGCATTATTGAAAACTCTAGGTTCTTCCCACTAACCGTATGTCACCTATTCCAAGGAACGTGCAGGAAAGTGTACAAGTTATGATTTTCTAACCTTTAATCCCCCTTCCGGAGTAACTATCGGTCTATAATCCTATCGATGGTGATCAAGCAATGATAAGTCGTTCAAATCCAAACTTATATATCCAGGAATAAAGAGAAATTTATACTAAATCATGTAGAAAGTTAATACAACGATTCCTCGGGCTACTCCCGGGTCCTAAGGAAAGGAGGGGTTTAGCCCCGCATGGTTCTCAGTTGCAAATACATAGGAGAGAAGAAAAATGTGGGAAACATAAAGAAAGTTCGTGTAACCGCTGGAAAGAAGGTGCTCCGGATGATCCTCCTCCAGAAATGCAAGTTCTACAGTCTTCCGACAGCAAAATCGTCCGTCGGAGGTGCTCGAATCTCCAGGTTGACGTCCTTCGGCTCCGTGCTTCTCTCCCTCTCCTTTCTGGCCGTCGTGCGGTGCAACGTGATAATCCCTTAGGTTTGGTCGTCCCTTTTTAGGTCATAGGCCAACTTACGGTACCACATAACGTGGACCGTCGGATCTGGGCGGATCTAACGAATGCTGATTTTCGAAAAAGTCAGTGGCACCGACTCTGCTCTCCTGGATCGATTACTGATGTAATCTCAGTGGCACCGGCTTGAAGGGTCGGTGGCACCGACTCTGCATTGTACATAAAGTACCTAAAAAATACTAGAAAAATGCATATAAGTCCGGGGAATATATAAAAATATATAAATATGATAAAATACGCATAATTTGATGCAAACAGAGTGTACAGGCCAACAATAGTGATTTGTGCAAATATAATCAAGAAAATGACAAATAAATGCACAAAACAAGTATAAAATAAGCTTGTAAAAGCGACTCAAAACCCGTGCATCAAACTCCCCTATGCTTAAACCTTGCTCGTCCTCGAGCAACAAAACCTTTGGATCTGATTGAGATAAGTCAGTTGAAGGACATAAGTGCATAAAGTACATCTAAAAAGTCTCCACCTTCGGTCCTCATACCGGCCCTCACTAACCACTGAACACTAACTGCCATCTAGGCGACCGGAAACCTCTATAAAAGATGTTCGTCCCCCAATCAATGAAACACTATCAATTAAAGCAGTTAATATGATAGACGCGTTCGATTCATACTTGGTGCATCGTGTGATCTCCTATCTATATTGCCCTTTTTCTCTTCCTACCATCTAGATGGAAGCAGTTCTCCAGATAAATAATGAATGAGGAGAAAATCAAATGAGTGGTCTACCGATAAGAGCAACGGGTGGTCGGGATGGGTGGCTGTGGAAGAATCATGAGCACATAAAATCATTCATGCAATCAAAAATTATGATGAACCTATGATGATGAAAATTTATAAAATGCTCCTAATGCCTAATCATTGAGGTGGAATGATGCATGCAACTATTATTTCATCTCAAAATAAGACAAAATATCTACAAAACTACATCATGTACTAATTCTTCCTTATGATATATGTAGGACTATGCCCTTTCTCCCTCACTTTCTGAAACTCTACTCAATCTCTTTTTCTTTCTCTTTTTTTTACGCCCCTTTTCAACATGCTATTACTTTTGCACATTTTTCTAATCATGACACTATTTTCTTCTTCCTTTCAAGGGTATGGGCAAAGTCACTATACCTTCTTATGTTTTAGAAGAATAACTTAGCACAAGATGATACAATATGCTTTATGTAATGCAGTTGTAACTATATGAACAAATATGTTATGGAACTAAATGACATGCACCAAAATTTTGGTGTGCATGTATGTTTTTTTCTATATTTTTTTTTTATTTTTCACTAATGCAAGCAAAAATAAACAACTATTATGCAAGGTCTACCATGCAATGTAAATGCAATCAAAAAGAAAGAATGATAATATGTACTCAATCTTCTTATGGTGGAGTGTAAAGCAGATGTATGCGGTGGATGAGATCACACAACTAAGAGATAGAACCTTCAGAGAAAATCATATGTCCCTCTCTAATGACCTGTGTACATGGTAATCAAAGGGTATCTCTCTTAAATTTCAGCTTAAGGTCACGTTAGTATTTGGTTGATTCGGGCTCAACAACCTTGTCAACCACTTTCTTGGACAATTAAGATGGTCATTTCTATTCTCATGTCCTAGAGCCGACTTACCCAAGCACTTCCTCAGTTATGCAACTGAACTACTCACAAGATAAGCTCACAAAAATTTTGAAATTTGCTCTTTTTTTTTCATTTTTGTGCACCCAACCCAGAGATTGATAAACTCAAATGAAACCATGCATTACTTCTCCACAAATTACACTAGATAGACCGTGGATCCTAAAATATTGCAATAAATAACTATTTTTTTCAAAAATAAAACATCATAAAATAAATAAAGAAAAACTAAGATAAAAGGTTGTTCCATCATCCCCCCTAAGCTTGAATATGACTATGGCCTCATAGTCAAAATTCCAGCTTAAGAGGTGGAACAGCGGTACCATTTGCTCTGAAGGGTGGTGGAGGTGGATGGTTGGAGGCTCATTTGACCAAGTTGTGCTTAATAATCTCCCTCTTCTTGGTGGCCCATTTTTGTGTCCTAGTGGTGCTAAGACATGACATTCTTTATCCTTCTTTGCTCCACAAAAAACGGTGCTAAAAAAATTGCTTCGGTATTGTTTACGGCATTTTTTAGGTGGTTGTCTTCCAGGAGTCGGTGGCACCGACTCTGCTAATCATTTTCGGTGCATTGACGCACCCACCGAACCTTGAACAATCAAAAATTTCGGTGGCACCGACAGTTTATCAGTTATACGCGTTCGTAACTTTCTGAAAATCTTCAGGGAAGTCGGCGGCACCGACTCTGCCTTTCCAAAGTCGATCCAATCATTGATCAAATCTCGGTGCCACCGACACGGATGTCGGTGGTACCGACTTTGTAAATTCTGCACACTTCCAAACACAAATCAAAGGTACCATTTTTACAAAAAAAATATGAAAAATTAAGCAAAACTAAGTGCATAAAATTAAAAGAACAAAAAGAAACAATCTAAAAGTTGGGTTGCCTCCCAACAAGCGCCCTTGTTTAATGTCCTAGGCTTGAAATGAGGAATAACTTCAACCTGGGTTGTCAAGGGGTGGCTCTGATGATTCATTTGTAAGTTTAAATTTCACTCTATCATCACCAATCCCAAGTGTCAAGTAACCTCGCCCAATAGCAGTGATCACATCAGTCGTAGCTTGGAATGGCCTTCGCAATAGCATCTCAGATCCTTTCATCTCAGGCATATCCATGACCACAAAATCTACAGGAAATATGAACTTGCCTACTTTGACTAGCACATCCTCGCATATACCCTGTGGCTTCACAATTGATCCATCAACCAACTCGATTGTCATAGATGTTTTTGTTGGCTTCTTCAATCCCAACTTCTGAAAAGTAGCAAGAGGCATGAGATTAATGCTTGCCCCTGAGTCACACTGTTCTTGTGGGAATTGTTGTCCACCTATAGAACAAGGGATGTAGAAAAGTCCTGGATCCTTCCTCTTTCTTGGCAGCTTTCCTTGAATAATAGAACTCACCACTTCATCAACCCACCAAACATCTGTATCTTTGATCCGTCGTTTCTTGTTGATGATGTCTTTCATGAATCTTCCATATGCAGGGATTTGCTCTATAGCCTCCACCAGTGGAATGTTGATGTGGAGCTTTCGAAAGATCTCAAGAAATTTCCTAAAGTGCCTTTGCTCTTTCCTCGGCTTCAGACTATCCGGGAATGGCACACTTGGCTCCTGCATACGCTTGTACGGTGGAACATATGGAACTTTGGGGGTCTCCTCCCCTAAGCTTGCTTCAACACTACCTTCTGAGATAGAATTTGGCACATCTTCTGTGGGTGGCATGACTTGTGGCTGCTTCTCCTTGTTCGTGGGTGTCTCCTTGTTGATTGTGGCTGCTCCACTACAGAGTAGAGCCTTCACCTGCTCCTCTGGCATGCAAGCCTCTTCTGAAACATGAGATGTGGACACGGTAGTAGTGGAGTTTTGGAGTGCTTTAACCGGCGGCATGCATCCTCCTGACAATCCATACAAACTGCGAGGGAATGGAACTATGGACTTATACGCCAAATCTAGCTACATGATGTTCCGCTCAGGTATCTCCTCAATAGGGGGCTCTGGCTCCTTACTAACTGAGATATATTTAACCTATTAATGTTGTTGAGCGGGTGCGGCATTCCCAGTAGGTTCCTTCTGAATGAGCTTCTTCATGGAAGCAATCTCCTCCACAATTTGAGAAATTCGATATTGCATGCTTTGTATCTGTGCCCCATGGCTTTGAAGAACTTGTTGTGTCTGTCCCATGAACAACTCATTTTGCTTGAGCAGTTTCTTGAGCATCTCATTGGTACTATCTTCTTCAGTGTTTTTGTACCCCTGTTGCCTCATGTATTTGGCCTTTTCTGCCTCTTCTTCTTCTTCCTTCTGATATATCATCTTAGCAATCAAATCCAGCTTTTCATTCAATGCATTAATCGTCTTTAACTCTGCCACAGTCTTGATGTGCTCTGGGTTTTCTCTCTCATTACCCCAGGATTGGTTTTTAGCCATGTTCTGTAGTATCTCCTGGCACTTAGATGGCGTGTTGTTGAGAAAGAACCATGTGTTTGCACTATCCAGAGTGACACGCTCGTTATGGTTAAGACCAAAATAGAACATCTTCGCCTGGTTTTCCAGATCTATCCCATGATGGGGGGCTTTTCTGAGCATATTCTGGAATCTCTCCCACGCCTCTGGACATGATTCTTCAGCCTGTTGCTTGAAGTTATAAATCTTTCGGACCAACTCATTGGTCTTCTCTGGCGGGAAGTATCTTTCAAAGAAGACCTCAATCATCTGCTCCCATGTCTCAACGAATTCCTTTGGCAGGTTGTATAGCCATTCTTTTGCCTTGTCTGCCAGCGATGATGGAAACAGCTTCAGGTAAATAGCTGTCTGTGGAAATTTATCCATTTTCCCATGTCACAACACTCCACAAAGTTGCTTATGTGTGCCACCGGGTCTTCATGAGTATGCCCGTGAAAAGCCTACGACGACTAGTGCAATCAGCCCTGGATCAATCTTGTATTGTGCCACATTCACTGTCTGTTTCTTGATCGGGCCCAGCTGAGCAGTCGAAGAAGACGCCTTGATCTTCTCCCATATGGTCTTTTCTTCAGCTGCTGCTCTGTCACCCATTGTTGCTTTACTAGTTACTTGAAATTTCAAACAACAGTGTATGAACCGGTACTAATAATTGAGAAAGATAAATAAGATTTGCACTTCAGTTCAAAAGATTAAAATAAAATTACAAGAGAAATAAAAAGTAGCCTAGAGTGGCCGACCGCAGCACTCGTAGTGCTAATAAGACTTGTCGTCTCCCCGACAACGGCGCCAAAAACTTGACACGACAAAACCGTGCTTAAAAACACAAGTGCACGCGTCGAGTAATATAGGCCTATGTGAGGCTTGAGTCGAACTCAGGGAGACGTAGTCTCAGTGACTACTACTAAGTACGGTGCGATCAGCTAAGCCGATTAAAAAGTTGAATTTGAGTTTGAACAAAATAAAAGAAAATTGAAAACGGTTGATTTGAATGGAATGAATTCCTTAGGGTTACCAGTTTCACCACAGGGTCTCGTCGTATATTATTTCTACCGAAATAATATAAATTCCTACTCCTAACCTGGATAGAAAGCCTTTAGTCAGAATTGCTTGCTTCCGCAATGCAATTTACTACCTAAATCTAAGCCAATTCCACGTCTGTGGTAATTTATTCTTAGTCTAGGTGCATTATTGAAAACTTTGGGTTCTTCCCACTAACCGTACATCACCTATTCCAAGGAACGCGCATGAAAGTGTACAAGTTATGGTTTTCTGACCTTTAATCCCCCTTCCGGAGTAACTATCGGTCTGTAATCCTATCGATGGTGATCAAGCAACGATAAGTCGTTCAAATCCAAACTTATATATCCAGGAATAAAGAGAAATTTATACTAAATCATGTAGAAAGTTCATACAACGATTCCCCGAGCTAAACCCGGGTCCTAAGGAAAGGAGGGGTTTAGCCCCGCATGGTTCTCAGTTGTAAATACATAGGAGAGAAGAAAAATGTGGGAAACATGAAGGAAGTTCGTGTAACCGCTGGAAAGAAGGTGCTCCAGATGATCCTCCTCCAGAAACGCACGTTCTGCAGTCTTCCGACAGCAAAATCGTCCGTCGGAGGTGCTCGAATCTGCAGGTTGACGTCCTTCGACTCGGTGCTTCTCTCCCTCTCCTCTCTGGCCGTCGTGCGGTGCAACGTGATAATCCCTTAGGTCTGGCCGTCCCTTTTTAGGTCATAGGCCAACTTACGATACCACATAACGTGGACCGTCGGATCTGGGCGGATCTAACGAATGCTGATTTCAGAAAAGTCGGTCGCACCGACTCTGCTCTCCTAGATCGGTTACTGATGTAATCTCGATGGCACCGATTTGAACGGTCGGTGGCATCGATTCTGCATTGTACATAAAGTACCTAAAAAATGCAGAAAAATACATATAAGTCTGGGGAATATATAAAAATATATAAATATATGATAAAATAAGCATAATTTGATGCAAACAGAGTGTACAGGCCAACAATACTGATTTATGCAAATATAATCAAGAAAATGACAAATAAATGCACAAAACAAGTATTAAATAAGCCTGTAAAAGTGACTCAAAACCGGTCCATCATCTAACCTACCTAGGGGTGTCCGCCCTGCCTAAGGCGCCCAACCACCCATCTGGGTTAGGCGCCCACCGGCTAGAGGTTGGAGGATTGTCCGACATGGCCAAGGGTGCCTAGGCGAGTGCCCAGACAGCACAAATTAGTAGGCTTCATCCTGAGAGCTAAGAGCTTTTCCAACACTAATCATCGACTCATTGGAAATTGATTGCAACCCAGTAATGGCACGTTTAAAAATCCATGGCTAATAATATGTACCGTCCAAAATCAATGGTAAATAATGTGAATGCACTATGAATTCAGCCAAGGTATAACGTACATGCATTCATGCATTTCACTGAAGCCTCGCGGTTAAGGAAAATTCAAGTGTTTCTAGCTCATTGTTCTAGAAAACCGTACATCCTATTACTAATTTCTAAGCACGTCAAAAATAGTGTTACATTTTGTTAGAGAGTCTATTTAATTAGTTAATTAAGTTATTGGCTCTATTTGTAATATCGGCTGAATTGTGTCTTGGTCCATTAGGGTTTGTCTTGAGTATGTACGCTTCCCCCTTATCATATATATAGGAGAGGGGGCTACCCTTCTATCAATAAGAAGAAAAACTATACAAAGGGAATTTTCCTCATCATATCGTTTTTCCACATGGTATCAAAGAAGGCTTTCCTTTGTCGCCCCAACCCTGAGAGAGAGAGTGCAAAGGAGAGAAGCCTCCCTTTGTGGGTAGCCGCCGCCGCCACTAGGCAATGCTTTGCTGCCCACAAGGATCTCCTACCCCTGCTTCTTCTTGGAACTGTCTCCATGGAGCGTCACCATCAAATCAACAACAACATCCACTTTGAAGTTGTTGGTACTAGAGATACAAGGGTTGCTATGTCTCCGTCAATATTGTTCGCTTATGCAGCCACCACTGCTACCCGATCTACACCGTTGTCATCTAACATCTACAAATCTACAGCGCCTTCATCTATACCGTTGTCGATCTACATTGCCTTCATCTATTCCGTTGTCGATCTACACCTCCGTCATCTAACCTGCTGCAAATCTACATCTTTTTTTATCTATATCTCCACAAATCACCACCGCCTTCATGTACTCTGATGTCAATTTAATCCACACCATCGCCATTGAGATCTAATCCAAAACCTTCAATAAAGATCTCCCTTTTCGGTAGATATTTATGAGCATATCATCCATATATTGCTATGGTTGAGATCTGAAAGGATTTATCCATCTTTTCCTGTTGTCTCAGGGTTTTTTTACTAATGTCGTTGCTAACGCCGCATGTCGCTTCTTGACACAGCGTGTAGGCGGTGTTCTGCTTCGTTTGTGACTTGGTTCTCAAAATCTACACGATAATACGATAGGTTACTACTTGACACGGCGTGTTGGCTGCACTTTGACACGGCGTGTCGCCTAAACGACATGTGTCACTTCCATTCTATCCTGAGATTTGTCAAACTTACACGGAGTGTCACCCTTCGACACGGTGTGTCTCCTGCCTTCTACTAACAATGACATGCTACATAACACGGCATGTCTCTAATGACACGCCATGTAACTTGCTACTGCTGCTACATCTTGACGTGCTACATCGTCTACAATGATTCTATAACATGGAAGAGTCTTCTAAATATGGCGAGTCCCTATCTTTACCCTTACTAGCAACACTTATCTTTCTTTTCCTACAATTTTAGATTTCTTTTGTACTTTAACCCCAAACCTTTTTAGCCCTACATACATATTGCCTACCTCCTCGAAACTTGTACTCCCTCATATACATACGGTACCTAATGATAATCAGATCGTACGATTTGTTTACCTAATCCAAAACTTTTTTGCGGGGGCTCCTTTTCGGGTCGTTAAAAGATCCTTTATTTTTCCTATCCGAATCTATTTGAATCGGGCCATGTCGCACATTGACTCAAGTGTTCAATTACCTCTGTATATTTGTTTGCCCACATAAACACTATCTTTACTGTTGGCTTTGACTCCACCGCAACCACTCTCTTGACTCTTTTCGTGGTTGGCATGAGGAGAATAGTGGATGACGAGTACAGGGAAGAGTGAGATGGAGAGAAGAAGACGAATTTAGTTCCACCGCTCTATGGATCTTCATTCTACTTTTTTTTTGCTACGTTGTGGTGTTACTTTTGCTTCTATGTGGATCCTTCTGTTGTTATGTGGACTCTTCATGCTACTTATCCTACTACTATGTAGATCCTTCTACTACTATGTGGTGTTCCTTTTGCTTCTATGTGAATCCTTCTACTGTTATATGGACTCTTCATGCTATTTTTATTGCTACTATGTGGTGTTGCTTTTTCTACTATGTGGAGCTTTCTGATGCTATTATTGATATGTTTATCTTATGATGAGCTTGAGAAACTCATTCGTCATCATCTCGACTGTTACTCTACTTCGCTTCTACTATTTGTTGATTGTTATTCTATCTGGCGACGTCATTCTTGCTCCTTGTGCTGTGATTAGCACATTTTTGTTGCTTTGTGCTTGTGTACTATATACTATTCGTGCTTTGTTTGCACGTTGACTCTTTGTTCGTGACCTCACACATCAATCACTATTACTATTGTGCACTGCGATGAAAACTTTATGATGAGAGAAGATGATGAAGATTTCTATTGATGATTTTACATATACATGATGGAGTTTCATCTACATTGGATCTTGGAGTCTTTTATCTACTTGCTACTTCATGCGTTGATCTTCTATCCGGCTACATCGTCTACTTTTTGCTACTATGTGCCAGCACTCTCTGACTCGTCTGTGCGTTGCGCATGTTGACTCTTTTCTTGTCCATGCTTTGTATGCACGTTGATTACTGCTTCTTGTGTTCCAACACTCTCTATTCTACTTCATGACGATAGCGTATGAGATGAAGATCATGATGCCTATTTGTTGTTGTTTACTTCTGCTAGAGATGCCCCTTCACAGTGACCAAGAAGCTCCTTCTACCTGCCTGCCTACCTACTTTGAGATTATCTGCTTGAGGGGAAGTATTTAAGTAATTCATTGTAGCATTGAGGGGGAAACACATTCTTGTATGGGATTGATTTATCTTTTATTCTGCTTTAGTTTGTTTGTCTGTTTGAAAGCTGACTTGGGATTCTCCCAAGCTCCAGCTTAAGGGGGGAGTGTTAGAGAGTCTATTTAATTAGTTAATTAAGTTGTTGGGTCTATTTGTAATATGGGCCCAATTGTGTCCTAGCCCATTAGGGTTTGTTTTGAGTATGTATGCTTCCCCATTATCCTATATATTGGTGAGGGGGGGCTGCCCTTCTATCAATAAGAAGAAAAACTACACAAAGGGGATTTTTCCCATCATATTGTTTTTCCACACATTTAAATGTCAGTGTCAAGCTAACTTCAAATCAAAATAAGGTTCTCTTATTGTTTAAGGATCTTGATCATCATAAACACAATTAAAACTTCAACCTCAATTCCTTATTCTCGTGAATTGCTAGCTGTTGTGCAAGCTCACAAGTGGAGAAAAAAATTTCCATCTTCATTAAAGAAGAAGAATAAAAGCATAGAATTTGGTGATAAACTAATATTTTGTCTGGAAATGATAACAATATAGACCATAAATTCAGTCTTGAACTATTTGTCATGAAAACCTTTATTGGTCTATGATGAACTTTGTCATTACATAAGGTGATGTGTTTAGGGCCTGTTAGGTAGGATATGTTTTGTAAGAGTGATGTTCCATTTCAATGGTTTCAATTCATTACGGTGATTGGTAGGAGATACGTCAGGTGTAGTTGGGTAGTTTATAACCACACCACAATACTCATATCACCCTAAAATCTGGGAAATGTCCGCACAGTTTTTATATGCAGTCAGGTGTTGTTCATTGCAGATTTACGGTAAGTGTCATGCTGACGCTGCTTTACCATGTCCCCACTGGGTAACGATATTACCCTCTTGCCATGCTATACCAATAACTCACTTTCTCTTATTCTCACTCTCGCACTCATCTTGCTAAACAGCACAACATTTGTTGCTAGAACAGTCTGCTGTAGAAAGTTGATTTTTTTTAGTAGGAAAAGTGATCGAAACGATTGTACTTTTTCTAACAGCATCAGCTTTGCATATGTCAAGTATTAATTAACATATCATATGTATCTGTTACCAATAGCATCTTACAAAATAAATAAATTCGTGAAATCACAACAACCAAATCTTTCATATTATATATAAAACATTTCTTCGTCGTTTCTAAATCTGCAGTCAACCAAATAAATGAAATTAAATTCAATGTGTTTAACTATATCCAACCCATTATTAACAGTGCGGTTACAAATACATGCATTTGATTTTCATGTTTTAGGATCCACGCTTTTCCTTCTTACTATACCCTACCAAACATGCCCTTAGTAATGCCTAATCATGAAGCTGATAGAATTAGCATATATAACTGTAGAAAAACAATAGCTATTCAAAAAATACAAAAACCAATTTTACCATTGATTAGTCAGCTGACTAACTGTATATCACTAAGTAAACTGTGATGTTCACTGCTTTTCTGAATAGGAAAGTTTAGTAAAATTGCATATCAATCACAGGCCTGCAAAGTATTAGTAGATTTGAGATATATGTATTACGGCCTGTGTTTGTGGACCATTTGTGTTTTAAGGCCAAGTCATTAGTATTCTCTCCAGTTATATGGGAGAGTAGGGCTAACTTAGTGGAACCTTTGATTTCTCTAATTACATTTTCCCAGGTGTAGCAAAACCTACGGTCTAAGCTCTAACCCTTGAAGTTCTACAATATTGGTGTTGGTGCCCGTGGGTGGCCACCCCTGCCTGCCTGGTTGGCCGCCCAAGCAGTGGCGGCGGGAGGGGGAGGCAAGCAGGGGCAAGTGCCCCCCCCCTCCAATTTTGAAATTTTTTGAACATATATATATTGTGTATATTTAACATGGTATCAAAGTTAATATTTATATTTATACTTTATCTGCTTCACAAGATTATTAACATATTTTCAAATTATATAAATTTTCTTTTATAAATAACATTATTACCAATACGAATTTAAATAAAAATTATAAATATAAATACATTAGAATAGGGTAAATTTTATACAAATAAATGATGTTTCTTTATTTTTATAAATACATTTCATTGTTACATAATTAATAGTTTGTGTTTTTTATTAAACATATTAACAACTATACCAAAAATACATACATTAATGTCAATTGGCTAACTATTAGTTTACACCAATTTTATAGTGATTAAATAAGAAATTGATAATTATAGCTAATAGTATACTTTATGATCTATAATTAATAGTATACTTTATGAAATGTCAAATATTTTATATCATGTATAAATAATAAAAAAATATATATAATAAATATAACAAGTACATAGTTGTATGGTTAATGAGGAAAAATAAACTAGTATCTATAATTATATGTATACTATATGGAATACTAAATATTTTATATAATATATAAATAATTAAGTGTAACAAATACGCAAGTAAATAGGTAATGAGAAAATAAAAAACCAATATCTATAAAATTAATAATATAGTCCATTGGATATCAAATAGTGTTATATAATGTATAAATAACTAAGTCTATAACAAATATAGCAACAAAATAGTCTATAGGTGTATATGTTACGTGTGCAGATGTATGTTGATTTTTTTCTATTATGAATGTAATATATGCTAGGAAAGATAATGTCAAATGAAATATGATATTCTTAGTAGTACATGGTGTCACAATAATTTTACTAATAATATTTTTTAAATATGTGTACCGTTTTTAATTTTTATACATCAATAAATATTTGTTAAAATAATGTAATATGATGTATCTTATGAAATTAATTCTTGAAATTATACTTCTACTCGCAAGTTGTGCAAATATTGTTCCTCTAAATTATATATATTATTTCATCATGATGTTCAAGATAACAGAATCTTTATATTTATCTAATTTCCAACGCAACATAGAAATAACAATCCTAATAATTTAGTGAACAATATATTGTCACAATATCTATTGATTTATTAGGTAAAATTAATAAATAGGTTGAACACCAACATAAGTATCTTTATTTAACAATAAATTGCTATAGTATTTTTTATTTTTAATAATAATAATAATTGCCAAGTGGAACTACTTATATATTCAATTTTCTTAGCTTTATGTTACTTTTTAATTACTTGAGTTGTCAAAATCATCAAGTAGGAAATTACTTGTTTCATCTTAAAAAATACATAATAATCCACACAGTTAATATTGAACACTAAATTTATCTGGTTTTTTCATTACGACCTGTTTTTACGGAGAATTGATTTAATGAAATAATTTGTCTTATAAAAAAAGATTAAATCTTTTCAATATCATGAGTTGCCATTTCAAACTCATCTTAAATGTAAAAAAAATCATAAATGTATGTAGAGTGAGTGTTATAATATACATATATAATAATACATATACACATTTAAAATTAAGTACTCCACCAAGTGATGAGTTATGTCTTCAACCTCTTTTTTTATTTACGTAAGATCCATCTATTTTCCTCTCTATATCTAAGTAAATAGGTCAATTGAGACATGTTCACATTCAATATGAATTCCACATAGTACTTTAACATCGTTTTTATATGTGCCCCCCCTTCATCAGGTAGTTGGCTCCGCCACTGCGCCCAAGGGTGCTAATCTGTTATTTGTCAATGCTAAGACGTGATGTGCTTATAGAGCTATTTATCAAAGAAGAGGAGACTAGTGGCATTCCAATTTAATTGGCAACTGCTAAATCCATTACGTACATATTTGCCACCAAGCTAAGGAAGAGGAGACAACACACGAGAGTTGCACGCCTTCACCGTATCAACTAAGTGCCAAAGTTGTCATGCCTTTGTGCCAAAATGGATTGGCATTTGCCTCTAGCCAATGTTAAGAGATCAACATGATTAAGGCATGCCTCGAGGTGCCCAAGGCATACACCCGACCACCATCAAGAGATGATAACGGTATATAAATGAGTGCCTCGAGGTGCCTAATGCATATGCCTCGAGGTGAGGCAGAACTTGAACCCAGTACCCCAAGGCATGTGCCTCAGCATGTTCTGGGAAATGAGTGCCTCAAACATGTGATACAATACCTTAAGAGACATGAGGCAACGACTCAGCTTGTGGCATAAAACTTGTTAGCATAGCAGTAGAGGAGTAGAGAAGGACTGGAAAATGAGGATACTTACCAATTTTATGTCTAGCAACTACCATCTATTGCAGTGATCACCACAGGTAGTTGTATGGTTGCAACTGCCACTTGCTGCAGCAGGTACAACATCATCTGCTACAGCACCTCCCATTCCATGTGATGGTGTTGGTAGCTATTGTTGCTCCTTTAGGCATTTTTCAATTTTGTAGACCGGGGAGATGACCACTCTTGATTCAAAGTGGGGAGTGAGGGATAAATCAGGGAAGGGGGTAACAACGACAGCATTTGGGTTTTGAGCTCTTTTTATATGCATACTGCCAGGATAAACAGCCCCATTACTTATTGTTGATATATATATATATATATATATATATATATATATATATATATATATATATATATATATGGGATGGTATTTGTTGCCCGCGCGGGTATTTAGTCTAAGTTACCCGGACGCTGTACTTCACTTAATCACGTGGGAACTTCTCCGACTCGTAGTTGTTGGGCCGCATATTCACCAGTCCATTTGCTCCTTCTGTCTGATCGTGTCGTCTCTAGTCAAGCACCCGTCTCGCGCCCACTCCCGACCAGCTCGTGTGCCCAAGACTCCGGCCAGAGTAAGTGGTGTCAGCTTTGGCGGAGGAAGCACCCCGGACGACGGTGACCAACAGCACAGATAGTAGTTGCCGCCTGTGAGCCCGGCACATTGGATGGTCCATGGTTCATTGGCGCCGCATAACTCATCCCCGGTCTCTACCATGGAGATAGCATGGTTGGGCAAGATGAGACGGTAGGTCCTCCGGGCCCCGCTCAACCCTGACGGCGGCGTCACTCTTTTTCGTCGGTCGCCCGTTCCTCCGACATAAACCATCCCTTACCAGACTCCCCCAGCTCGGCGGGCGGCGCACTCTCCATTCCCTCCTACGGCTGGATCCCACCCGGTTGTGCATATGTTGGACGTCAACAACGAGCAAGCGATGACATTGGTCTCGTATTCCACGGTTTACATGACCCTAATAACTTCCTCTACACCGCCATGATCACTGCCTATACAGAGGCATTTGATACCGCCACTGCCCTCTGTCTGTTCGAGCACAAACTCCACATGGAAAGCCCCAAGTCCAAAGAGTACATTTACTCGTAGGTTCTGAGGTGCTTCTCGAGTTCGTTTGATCTCAGAATTTGTAAGATAGTCTGGTGGCTACAATGTGGTGAAGATGGTGTTAGTGCATGGGTACTCCAAGTGTGGGGCAATCAGGATCACGAGGAGGCTGTTTGACGAGCTGATTGACAGGAACGTGGTTTTTTAGACCGTAATGGTTTCCGCCCACATGAGAGTAGGGGTGCTAGGGAACGCTATTTGCTTGTTTAAGGAAATGCCCAACAGGGACCCCCCCTCATGGAATGCATGACGTGATCCCAGGTTGTACACAGAACATATTCTTCTCGAAAGCCTCCACGCTAATTGATCTCCTACATGGATAAAAGCGGAGCTCCAAATATGATGAGTCAAAAATTAAAAAGTCATGGCCAGATGAGTCAAGTTTCAGTAGACCATGTTGCATTGAGGGGTGGTATTGATTCAGAAAATTAAAGTTACGGTCATCTGGTAAAACTTAGCTTTAATTGGATCTTGAACTGGACAGTAAGAATCAGTCAGCGTCTTGGTAAATTGAAAGAGTTTGAGACAGACAAACATAACTAATTCATTTTGATAAATTGTGTTGGTGCAACTTTATACAAGAATTGTAAGCAGGACATATAAAGCAATTATATGGTATAAAAAGTAATAGCAGGATACAAAATGTAACTATCTGAAAGTAGTACCAGGACACAAAAAGTGTCTATCTGACACTGAAAGTAATACCTTAACACAAAAGTAATTGTGTGGTACGAAAGTACCCATCCGACACCGACACCGACACCGACACCAGGACACAAAAAGTAACTATATGGTATAAAACGTAACTATCCCACACCGAATGTAACATCAGGACACAAAAGGTAACTATATGGTACAAAAAGTAACTATTTGCACCAGTGAATTAAAAAATAGCCCAGGCGCATGCTTAAGCGGCCGCTTAATCGGCCAAGACCCTCAACCGCATAATTTAGCCCCTAAGCGCCCGTTAAGCGGTTTGAACAAAAGCGCCCACTTTTGCCCGCCTCACCCATTTTTGCCCGCTTTTTCCCCACTTTTTGCCTGCTTTTATTTTAAATACTATTGTAAGCATGTAACATTAATTAATTACATGTTCCAAGTAATGTTGACAATAATATATGAATCTTGTATACATTCACTGTTCTATGATATAGCTAGTCCTAATTTAGAATGCATATTTTGTGTGTAAGCTGTAATAATAGGGTATTGTTGCAATGCATCTAAGTAAATATCAAATCACTCTATTATACTTCTAATGCATGATTAGTTTTACTGATTTCCTTGCTGCTTTTTGTGATAATGATTGGTACTACCGGTTAGTATTACTTTAGTGATTACTTTAAATCAATAATTCATAGTTTGTTATTTACAATTACTGATCTGCTTGCTGATTTTAGTGATTACAGATACTGATTAGTAGTAAAGTATTGATGAATACTTAGGTAATTACTGATTTGCTGAATAGATATGTATAAAAGTTTCTTAAAATCATACATGTAATTTTGTATTAAATATATAAATTTAGGCTCCCGCTTTTTCAAAAATAGCCCACTTAATCGCCCGCCTACCGCTTAATTGGTTACAGGGTGTTGTAAGCACGCCTCCCGCTTCCCGCTTTCTAATACACTGTCTGACACTAAAAGTAACACCATGACACAAAATGTAACTATCCGACACCGAAAGTGACTAGGATAGAAAAAGTGAATATATGGTACGAAAAGTAACTACTCGACATTAAAAGTAACATCATGACACAAAAAATAACTATCCCACACTAAAAGTAACACCAGAAGACAAAAAGTAATTATATGGTAAGAAAAGTAACTATCCAACACTAAAAGTACCACCAACACACAAAAAGTAACTATCTTACATTAAAAGTAACATCAAGACACAAAAGTAACTATATGGTATGAAAAATATTTATCCATCACCAAAAGTAACACCAAAACACAAACAAATAACAAAAAAGCAACAAAAAGTAGCACCGATGATTTGGTGTGGTATGGGATCTTAAGGGAACTGAAATATGTTAAGAGCATGTAGCTCAGTGCTTAAATTTATACCGAAGTAGTACCCATTGTAATATGTAAATTCACAACTTAAATGGTGTATGGTTGCATAGAATGTGACTATGTGACATTAAAAGCAACTAATTGTATTGGAAAGAAACTATTTTGCATAAGGAGTCACCACTCAAGGTTAATGTCGCCATCTCCATTGACGTGGCGACAGAGGTTCATCAATCTGATACATTTGTATTGTTTTTTATGATTGATTTGTTACATTTAGTGAGCATGTGCTATTTTAAATGTCAAATGGTTGCCTTTTATAACTAATAGTTACCTTATATATTGAATAGCTACTTTTCATATTATCTAAACATTTTGAGGATTAAACCCCAACCCAGGAATGAGCTTATTAATCCTAACAATGATCACATCAAGATCAAGGTCATGCTACATATCTACTTTTAGTGCATAATCCTTACTTTTGGTGCTATATATTTCCTATTTAATGCAACATATTTACTTTTAATATTGTACAATTACTTTGTGGTGAATAATAGTTATTTTTATTCCCAAAAGAATACCACTACCGTGAGTTATTTGTTTACACAAATGCTCTCCATATGTATTGTAGGACCCAACTAAGGAAAGATATAAGAGTCATTGTTGTGTTCACACTTTGTATTTTATTCTTGACTTTTTATAAAGATATTTACATTTATACGTTAATTATACTGGTTGATCTGTTACTTTTTATATTTTAAAGTTACTTTTGTGTCAAATAATTACTTTTTGTGCAGCATGTTTACTTTGTATACAACATACTTACTTTTCCACAATTAAATAATGTTGTAGATACTATTGTGAAAGTATATGAAGTAGTTTGGAAAAAGACAATTATAATAGTCTTTCTGTGTACCCTCGAGTCAAGTAGTTTGGTATTGATTAAGTAGCTCTTTCTTGCTATGGTCACCTTTCAAATTACCATAATCAGAAAGTACACCCTGGTTTAACAAAAGAAAGACACGGCAGGATGTCGTACATTCGTTCAATACCACCCTACACATAACTACATAAGTAACCTCATCTTGTAGTACCCTGATCCATTACAACAACTGGCAGTGGAATTCCAACAAATACAACAATGACACCTCAAGTTCCAAACCCATGCACCAACCTTGGAAGCATTGGAGTGTTAGGACGTAGTTGATAAAAAAGCCACATCCATGGGGGTTGTCCACAATTCCTCCGCCTACTCCATGAGTCACCCATCGATTAACGGCTTACTAGCTTCCTTAGAATACTGCTTCTGGATCACTGGATCCCCACCGGCGCTGGAAAGTGCTTTTACCGGAGGCGTGACCATCAAAGCCCAACACCGTGACTTATCATTAAAGCATAATAGAGGTGTCCTACAATTCTTGTTTGACTCGTCAATGGACAGGGTACTACCGTCGGTGGTATTCCTTAGCCACGTGATGGTATTCTGGAACATTGACAATAGTATGAGTGCCATATTGACTTTGAGTGTCTCCAAAACCCCTTTGGCCGTGTTGAAGCAGTACACCATAACCTGGAAAACGTACCTTCTGACAGTATTGTGTGAACATCCGTGCAAACAATCTCACCATGATTACGACCCACGTCAGTTGCAATTGTCCTGGAACCAATACCCGACCTTCGTAGTCGACCTCTGTATCACAACGGCTCCGGCTCCACCCCTCCTCTATGGGCATGTTGACGACGAAGATGGAGTTGCAGGAAGCATTGTGCACCAAATGGCAGGGTGGTTGGTGTTTCTGATCGCAAGCCTCAACTTGGCTGTGCGGGCTCAAGTTTTTAGGGGGAGGATCACTTTATCGTCGAGGATAGGCGTTAAAGGGCTCAATGACTCCTTCGGGGTTCCAGAAACAAGATTACGTGGGAGCTAGACCGCTGGTATCGGAGGAGCAACAACCCACTGCGGAGGCCCGTGTGTGTTTATTATATAGTTTGACGAATGTATGACTTGCCTCGGTACAATGTTGAGGCTTAAACCTATACCGTTCAATACAACTTGTAGGCATAAATCTTGTGTGTGTGTGTGTGACTGATAAGGTATGTTTATTATATAGTTTGACGAATGTATGACTTGCCTCGGTACAATGTTGAGGCTTAAACCTATACCGTTCAATACAACTTGTAGGCATAAATCTTAAACTCTAAGCTTACACTTGCCAAGACAAAAACACCTTAATACACCTTGCACACTTAAAATCTTGGAGATGACAGCCAAAGCAAGTGGCAATTCTGGCCTCTTTTCACAAATAGTTTTGTTGTTGCGCCATCGAGTGCATCAAGGTTTCCTGCTCCTTTTCATTCCTTTATCTATCCTCCATCCCAACATATGTCAACTGACGACGAAGCAAGCTAAGGTTGACGCATTCCTCTCAACCCATTCCTCATGTGTGGTTGTTGTGTTGTCATCATGTCGTAAGATGTCATGTTAATCTTGTGGTTTTTTACCTTCTTTTATTGATAAATGCCTAGTCAAGAACATGTTTTTCTTATCTTCCTTTTTCACCTTTTGGAATCACTAACTCACTATAGCCCACATCGCCTTTATTCAAGGTCTTCTCCCGTTTTTATATAATGCATCATTGAGCATATTTGGCAGAATATATTTTTTTTCCTAGTGGTTAAGATGTTCACTCAATAGTCAATACTTGGGCATGCATCTCTCCTCACGTTTAACGATGTGTATTGCTATTAGAATGAATTTTGTTTTCTACTTAGCCTATACCTTTCCCTATTATTACTTGGGTTGACGGGGAGGTATAGAGGACGTTTATGAAAATCAATGAGATAAGAGTGTAGATGAGAGATGAAAATCTTTTCAATACTCGCACTTATGCTGTTGTTGCTTTTTTTCCTGTGGAGCTTCTATTTTGTGCGTCGTGAAGTTATGTGGTGTCTACTTACCCTTTTGTTAGTTAACAGTCACGCTTGTTGATAGCAATTGGTGATTACAGTGGACTTATCTATTTGTGCACATGCGATGTTGTGCATATAGAGCAGTTGTCTGCTTATATACCAGAACTCTGGATTCTGTCTGACTGTGGACAAGCAGCCTCCAATTCGAGTGATGCCAATGATGATCATGATTATATTTGATGCATCAATATCATGGCTGTGCATGTCTATCTAAGTTACAGATAGGTTCTTGATTCCAACACGAGGAGTGTCAGAGGCTTTTTTTTAATTTGAAAATTGTGTGATGTGTATTGTTTGGCAGCCCATTATAGTTTTGAGTCTTAAGACGGTATCATTCCCTCTCCCTATTCTAGCTCAATTGTTTCGTTTCTCTAAGTTCGCCACAGGTTCTACATAAAACAACATACGAAGAGGAGCGGATCCATTTGTTAAACTGACCCATCCTTACAAATGATTTTGTATTTATATCTTAATAATAAAACACGCACCTGGGTACCAGCAACACCATAGATAGTGTGCGGAAATTCTGTTCTCACTAAGCCCAGAGAATCCTTTAGGATGTCAAAGCTGCATTAATAAATATATCAGATGCCAATACCTGTGTCATAGATATAATGCAGCATAGCTTTTGCTTTACCTCAAACAAGGCCATCCAATATTGAATGCACGGAGATAATTATAGGCTGAGGGATCAAACTGTAACTCCTCTCCCTCCTCTAGTGAATCCACACCCGGTTGCCATACCTTAAGAGGCAAACCAAACAAGAGAAGAAAAACACATCATTATGCATAAGATACAGACATGCTGATTGTCTATGAAAGAGGAATGTGTTATTTTTCATGACGGCTAGCGTTGGTCTTCTTGCTGCAATATACCTTGGGAGGAGCTGATACAATCGATGAAGATGAGCTCCCTTTCTTAGATCCCTGATGATTTAAAGTCATATATCATCTCAACTTGGTGAAGCCGGAAGTATCAAAATTCCAACTGAGTACAACAAATCAAACCTTGTTTCTCTTGGACTTTTTAGGATTTTTTATACTCCGAACCATTCCGGATAGCTGAATGACAATAATGTCAGAGACTGCAGCAGTGAAGGGATCCTGGTAGGATTAGATCACCTACAATACACACAAGACATGTTCAGAATTAAGTGCTTCAATATTTTTCATAATAAAAGTGCTCAATAAGCCTCATATGACACAAAAGACAAGCCTCATACAGAATTGTATGTAAAGAAATTTCATATAACATTGATATGGAATAACCAGCGTGCATATAACTTTCCAGGAAGCAGCACGGCCGAGTACCAGAGAGGTTGTGTGTATTGTAGGTAATCTAATTCTAAGAAAGGTTCCATCTGCAATATGGGGGGTGAAGGAGCGTCATCCCACCCGTCAAGGAGCTTGCTGCCCATGCCTGTACAGCATGACTGTTGTGCCTCTTACAGTGGACGAGGAGGAAGTTGTTACCTTCTGTTCCTCCGCAGGCAGCCGGTGTCTTGGTCACCTAGGAGTAAAGGAGGAAACGAGCCAGAGAGCGTCGCCGACCTAGTGTCACGCTCTCGGCGGTGCGGGGGTTTCCGGTGTCGGGGGAGAAGAGGGGTTTTTGTGTGTGCCTGTTGGGGGGGTCTACCCGGATGCGGTGAAAAAAAGAAGGGAAAGAGAATTGTTTAGAGGGTGTGTGACTACTTGGAAAAAAAGAGGGGGGGGGGGGGGGGGGGGGGGGGGGGGGGTGTCAATTGTTTTATTGAATATGAATTGCAGAAATCAAAATGTCATCTCATTTTTCTTTTATCTTGAGTTATCTTCTAATTTTATCTTCTTGAGTTTAACATTAGTGATTTGTTTGTGACATGGAAATTTTAGTAGACCACATGATAAGAAATTTATTTTTTTCCTCACTAACTTTGTGTTTGCCTTCTCTATAGTCTAAATTGTTGCTTCAACTACCTTCACACTCATAGCTAATTACAATGGTGTCATCTCTAGAATTGATGAATGCAGGTAAGTAATCTACTATGCTAAACTTACAAGAATGCAAGGTATGCACCTTTTTCTTCTCATCTTCCTCTTTTTTTCGCTTCAATTCTCATTCTTTTCTTATTTTCCTTGTGTTATCATCTCCAATTATGATGATATCTTCTTTGAGACAATGGATGTACCAAATTGGTATTCATCGTTCCTACATTTCAGTCACACCAATAGATATAAGGTGTGTTCATGTTGGTGTCTATCATGTGTAATATCGAATTCAATGTATCTGTTTTAAAGCTCTATTGGTGTTGATCTAAATAGATATATGTATAAAAACAACAATAAGATAGTGTCTGCACAACATCAACTACTTCCTCACACTTTTCATTTCACGCCAGATAAGATGGGGTCATAATTGCCTTAAGATCTCTCATGATAGAGATCCCTCCTAGGCGGTTAGGATTGATATATAAGGAAAAAAGAGGAGAAGATATATGAAAATGATTCACTAGGAGCAAGATTCAATCTTAATGGAATAATAAAATTGGGTAGTACAATCAAATCACATATAGAATAGTAGTTCAGATAGATAGATATGACCAGTTATGAATTATAAGTAGTTTAAATTAGTTATATTTAGATAATACCATTATCGTTACTCAGTCTAACAACATTCATAATTGGAACTTGGATCATGACCTTAAAGTGTACCAAAAATGGTCTCTGGTCATGACCTTAAATTGAACTACATGCCATATCCCAAATAGGCATGTCATAATCGCATTCTCAACTGAGTCCTAGACTATGGCTACTATAACCTGGTTTTTCACATGATTTGTTTGATTTCAAATAGTGAAATAATAAGTGTTTTATATGCCTAGTTTGTAGAAGTTCGTATTTGATTTGCAAATTCACCATTACAAGGATTTTTATGATTTTACTTGTCTTCCAATAATCCAATGATAAATATGGGGAAAAGAAAAATAGAAAATCTGATAATAAATATTATTTCCAATAATGATGGATGGTTGTTATTTTACATATGGAATTATGTGGAATTCTCTGTAAAAGAGATATTGACAACTACTAACGGTTCAGTTTTGATTTCATATTGTTTATAATGAGAAAAGTAATCAAAATAAGAAATTATACCAAGTTAGAAAGAGAAAATGATTAATTTTAGGCCTTAACAAATAATATAAAGAAGAGACTTGGAGACAAAGAAAATAATCTTTAACTTTCCAATTTTGGTCTCAAATCTCGCCTATACTTAGATAAATTTATTAAAACTTTCTTTCAAATTTTGATATTAAAAGGATAAAAAGAGTGAGAGATGTGGATTTTACAAAAATTCCCAAAGCGAGAGTATTAATGAGTTAATATATCATTGTCAAAAATTTAATTGAATTAGGAATCATAGTCCAGACCCATTTGATTCTCACGTGATATGGTGACCGTTGGATCAAGATTCGACGCTCTGTGCGTCATCTCCTACCCCAGTTCAGATCGGGAAAGAAGACATTGTACACACAAGATATCCACGTTCTGATTCACCCCAGTGATCCACATCGTCACAAAATAATTGGACCTTTGGCTTCATCTCGACAAATCAAAGTGGAAATATATTAACTTAAAGCAAGGATATGACTTATGGAGCGAAAAGGAACCATTGTTGTCAGTCTCTTCTCAACTAGGATTCGAAACCCTAAACCTCACATCCCCCCTATATAAATACCTCCCCTTTGGGTTTGCATAAGGCCCTAGATTGCAAGTGGTTTCATTCTGACTCGTGTACCTCCCTCTCTCTCATGATTCTTTCTTCTCCAATGAGCAATCCTCTGTGACACCATCATGTGCAAGTCTAGAGGGCAAGGAAGAGGAGTGAGCGATAAGCTATGGGATCAATGTCCATCGTGGACCATCAAGAGAAATCAATGGTCAAAGCTTCCACGAGATACAGAATAGAGTAAGTGGGTGCGATCAATCCTAGTCGCGATCTCTACCTCGGTCAACAAAGACACGTGATCTGACGGCCAACAATTTTCCAAATTAAGGTAATTCTCGCCTCCCTAATCAAAAAATAAAATATGGCTGAATCTTGTGAAAATAATTAAAAAATCATCCTTTGGCCAAAAGTTACAAACAAATGGTGCTTTTTATTAAGAAAATTCAAGGAATCTATTAAAAATAGTTTCAAAACCTAGTTTTATTGAATATGAATTGCAGAAATCAAAATGTCATCTCATTTTTCTTTTATCTTGAGTTATCTTCTAATTTTATAATCTTGAGTTTAACATTAGTGATTTGTTTATGACATGAAAAATTTAGTAGATCACATGATAAGAAATTTATTTTTTTCCTCACTAACTTTGTGTCTGCCTTCTCTATAGTCTAAATTGATGCTTCAACTACCTTCACACTCATAGCTAATTACAGTGGTGTCATCTCTAGAATTGATGAATGCACATAGGTAATCTACTATGCTAAACTTACAAGAATGCAAGGTATGCACCTTTTTCTTCTCATCTTCCTCTTTTTTCTAAAAGTACCTAAAAGTTTATATCTTTTTTTATATAACGAGGAACCCCTTCCGGGATTGACCACTATTGGACCCCACTCAGCCAAGGGTAAACCCCAGAACCAACCACGTACATGGGGGCACCGCGGCACGCTCAATAACGTGGGGCCTTGTTGCATCCCGAGGGTTACGCAGCTAGAGTCGAACCCAAGTCCCTTCATTGGGGATTGTCGAGCCGCACCGCTGGGCTACTCCCTTGCCCCCTAAAAGATTCCATCTTTAATGTGTTAAATGTATAAAAACCCTAATATTTAGGTTTTGATGATCATACTATGATTCATTGATCTTAATAGTCAAATTCTGGTCTTTTTTGGATAAAATGGGTGTCTTGAATCTAATTTGAGGTCAATAATATGTAAGTTGATAAATTAGGATTTTCTTGAGCTAAAAATGCATATATTGATCAAATCAGAGTTTCTTAAAACATGATGATTAGGGTTTTAGTTAGGGTTTTAGAGGCCAAAACCCTAATGTAACCCTAACTCGACCTCAAAACCCTATCTTGGACCCCAAGTCAGTACTAATGTGAATTTATGAACAAAATAGTAATACTTGTGTATTATGATATATTTTCAAGTTAGTTGCTTGGTTGGGTGCTTTTGTTGCCTTTTACTTGGATATTAAGTCACTTCTAGGAAAGGTATATGGTTACACCTATGAATACTTGACTTAACCGAGTTTTGTGGTTTAATCGAGTTTTTTCCTGAATGGATTGCAAATTAAATTCTGGCTTGTTTATTTACTTCCTACAATATATGAAGCCCATATGAGTATCACAATATATGGAACTAACTTGCTCGAACCCATGATATTATCTCTAATTAAATGCATGCATGGAAATTATAGATGGTACCCTTAGTGAGTGGGTTGGCTAATAAATACTCCCAAAGAGTGAGTATGATATCAGGAACACCCCCAGTGAGTGGGTATGGAAGGAAATCACCCCAATGAGTGGGTAGATCATAGTATACCCCTAGTGAGTGAGTATGATAATATGGGTTGCCCCCAATGAGTGGGTATGCCACTATATTGAGGGTTGAGAAGTTAAGAAATCAAAATGTGTTCAGATTATTTTATAATAACAAATATGGTTAATTATGTTGCTACCCATACTTGTGCATATTGTGTTTCCCCTACATACTGGTATAGAAATATATTGATTGTTGTTTTGTTTCACGATGCTTTAGTTTAAACTATTATTAACTTGAAAGATGGATTTGCAAGAAGATGGCACAAAGAAGAAAGGAAACTCAAAGTCATAAATAGAGGATTATAGTTAGTTAGAATTTCTTTGTATTGCAAACATTAGATTTACATTTATGTATCTCCCTTGAGGAGAGGTTATCTTGTTATCAAACTCTTTTCCATATAATTAAATTTATTGATTATTATTGGTTATTTATTATTCATGGATCTGAAATTATGATTACATCCCTTGCCCTCTTAGTCCTTATTTTTAGGGGATAACAGGGGAGGGGTCATAACAATGACCTTAAACTAATCCAACTTCACTTTCTAGTCTTTTTGGTTCCTGAATCATGACCTTAAAATTGTACCATTTCGATACCTAAAATCCCATCCAAAACAAAAAAATTGGTTTCTTTTCTACATCAAAGCCATGTGCAAAATAGGAAATCTCACATTTTCATTCTCATGTTTCTTTGTTGCATCAAAGAGCTGCGTAAACTAGGCAATGTTCATCAGGATGTAAACCATACACGCTAAGGTGAAACCATAATGCATTCAAATCAAGTGAGAACTAGAGAGACAAGTATAAATACTTTCAAAGCCATAAAGAGAAGCTTGAATCCTTTAAATAGCTCACCTACACTATAGGAAACAAATTATTAACCAGTACAGTCCCTAGTCGTGGAGGCTACCTTATTGTCGGAAATTTTTTTGGTTCCCAATATTATATTTTTGGTGCTCTTACTATGATTTATATCATGTAGAACTAGAAATGCTCTAAGGAGCAAGCAATTAACTAGTACAATCATTGGTCGTGAAGGCTACCTGGTTGTTGGAAAGTTGTCTAGTGTCCAATATTATCCTTTCTTAGCACTTCTACTAAATGAGAGAGTGACCAAGATGATGCCTTTTGAATGTCGTATTGAGCAACTGAGAACTCTTCTAATAGTTGGTTGATTCTATACGGAACAAATGATTAATGACTACAATCATTGGCCATGGTGGTCACCTTATCACTCAGCAATCATATGATGCCCAAACTTATCTATCTAGAGAAACTAAAGCCCTATGTAAAATAGGCAAATAACCACATTATACCTCTTTAGTTTTGATCATGACTCTAAACTAGTTTACCCACTCGGTTTTGAAATTGACCTAACTCCCTTAGATATCTACCGCAAAGAGATAGAGAGAGAGATAATGACTTTTCAAGATCTTTTAGAAATCAAACATTTTACATGATCTTTCATGATTATGAACTCTTGATTTAGTTCCTTCTTATAAGTCCTTATAATATCCACTTTCACATCCACCTTTTTCTCACTAAGGCACGTGTTACAACCCCAACTTTTGGGTTCATTGGTGAGAAATGTAATTTCTCATATTAAAGATATTGGAACGAATAATGATATAATTTGTTTTGGATAAATGGATTTCGTTTACAATAGCCTTGATGATTGTGTTGTGGGCTTTATTGGCTATTGGGCCCAATAAAAAGGAAATTCAATTAGTAAATGAATAATTGAGTTTTTGAGAAAAGAAAGGTGTGGAAACCTCTAGAAGGCAAAAGAACTTAATCCAAAGATGGATTTCATGCCACATGGATTCCTTGGGTCCCAAGGAGTCCAAAGTTGCAAAGATAATGCAAAAAAGAAAAGAAAAGTTCAATTAAGTATTTCTTTATTAAGAAAGAAATTGAAAACAATGATAAAATGTGGAAAATAAGTAAAAAAGAGGTACAATTGAGTTATCCTTAGTGGAATTTCGTATCCCAAGGATTCCTAATGATAAAAGGAATACCAATGAGGAAAATAAAAGAGAAATTCTCAAAAAGAGATATTTTAATAAGAAATAAACATGATAATGAGAAATAATGCATTTAGATGCATCTAGAAGGATAATGAGTATCCAATAAAAAGGATTTCGAAATAATAGAGTTTCTTGGGATCCAAGGAGTCCCAATAAAGAGGAAAGAAAGAGAAAATACCAAAATTGCAAAATAAAGGGATAATGGGAATACATAATTAATGAATTATGTGGTTTTGTTAAGAAGAAAGTATTTTCTACTTAAGGAAATATATTTTTGTGGCTAATATATTAAAAGGTATGAATAAAGAGAATAAGAGAGAGAATTTTCATATTTCTAATTATCCATGCAATAAAGAATATCAAGAAGGTAAATAGGAGAGAAAATAATTTCTTCTCCATAAAGGAATTTGATTCCTATTGGAAAAAGAACTAGTTGACCCATAGATGGTTGTCTTAGGGCGTGGATCCTCACCCTATATAAAGGAGTAAATCCCTAGTTCGATCCTAAGAGAGAGAGAGAAAGATCCCACATTCTCATCCTTATTCATTACGTGAAAACCCTAGTCGAGGGTATAAATCTAACCCTGGAGCAACACAGGTGTGTTTTGTGGTCTTGCTTGAAGCAGGAGACCTCCACGACCACCCAGGGCCGCTTGGATACCGCCCCATCGACCTCAGCTTTGCACAGTAGCTAGCGAAGACATGCAAACCTACAACAATCATGGGCTCAGCCCACCTAGGATCGGGCATCTCGGCTGCGATATGGAGTCTCCCCGTGTGCGTAGGGGTGCTGCGGAGTTAGGGCTAGGTTTTGGCGGCAAGCTCTGGCCATTGGGAGGTGGAAACGACCCCCATTCGACTACAATCGCAGATGCACTTAGTGGCTGCAAGTTGCAGGTCCGCTCAACTCATCCCGACCAACCTGGTTGTGGGTTCAAGCTTGGAGGGGGAGCGACGGTGGGCGGCGGAGGTGATGGACTAGTCACTGGTAGCCTTCGAGCCCAGGAAGAGGAAGGGAAGCCGCACTGGTCGCGGATAGGGCGTCCGCAGTAGGGAGATCGTGAGGAATAAGAAGGCTTCGGCCAATTGGACAAGATTGCCCCTCTACAGGCTGAGGCGCCAATCTTTTAACTGAGGGCAGCTTCATCATTTCAAAATGTTTCAAACTCAATCGGACAACATTGCATGGAGGAAGCAACGTGGTAGCCCCTCATTGGCCCAAAGTAGGTAATTTTACAAAATTCATATCTCCCTAATAGTAGCTCGGATGATTATGCATAAAATATGGAACTTGTTCAGAAAAATACAAGGAATCCACTAAAAATATGATTGGAGCCTGATTCTACTTGCAATTCAAAAAGTATATAAAGATGCTATCTTTAATAGTTTAATCAAAGAAAAACCCTAACCTTTGATGATTAATGAATTAGAAAAGGGTTATATGGGTGTTTAGAGCAGATATTAACCTGTCGTTAATGAAAAGGCATATTAGATCTAAAAGGATGATCTTCATGTGTAATTTGATTAATTTAGGGTTCCATATGCTTTAATGAACCTTGAACTCTAACGTTGGTAATTGTGATACTTAATGATTTTAATGGGTCAAATCCATGTAGAAAGCTGAGATATGATGATTCTAATCTATTTCGTGAACAAAGGTTCCTAATTGTGGATAAATACGCTTAATGTAGAAATTTAGGGTTTTCGAGTGGATAAAAGGTAGAATTAATGATAAATAATGTTCATATGTGGATTAGGCCATGATGAACTATGAATTGAGTCTAATAACCTTGAAATAACTTAAAAGGATAAAGATGGTAGTTTTGATATAAAAGAGAAATAATTGACTTTAATTGGGCTTATAATGTTGAAATTAGGGTTTGTGAACTAAGAGAGCATTAAATGTGATAAAAGTATTATGGAGGCTAAAACCTTAATAAAACCCTAAAGTGGCCTAGAAAGCCTAAGGTGGAATCCAAGTCTAGCTCTAGAATGTTCTGGATAAACTATAACACTTGGATCCCATGCATTAATTTCAGGATATTGTTGATTGCTTGTTGCTTGTTCTTTATCCTTATTGCTTGGACAATCAAGTTGCTCTGGACCAGGTATGTGGTTAATTATGAATAACCGCCTTAGTTTCCTGAGGATTTTCCAGATGGTTAATCGCATTGAATGCAAATTATCAGTTTGGATGTTCATACTTGCAAATCATAAAGTCACTATGATTATCACATTAATAATAGAAGTATGTATTCTCGCACCTACATGCCACCCTGATGGATGACGCCAAGGTCAGGCCCAGATGGGTAGACCAATGGGCACCATGAGTGGTGACCCCAGGCACCAAGCTCGGGAATGAGAAGGTGGCCTATGATACTGCATGACTAGTGGGCACCATGAGTGGTGACCCCCAGGCACCAAGGTCGGGATTGAGAAGGTGGCCTTAAGTCATTGGCAAAAGAAACCCTAAGGTGGGTATGCCAGTGTTAGGGAAAAAGCGGTGGAATATGTCATACTGAAAAGTGTAAAATTGGGTTGTTAATTAACTTGATTGTGATAATTAGATTGTTATCCATATGTGCAAACTTTTGGTTGTCCCCACATACCGGCATATTCTGATATGCTGACCGACGTTTTGTTTGTCGGCATTTTAGGTACAAGCTTGAAAATGACAAATAGTAAAGTGGCATATGTGAAATTAATTAATAGTTAAAGTACAAAGGAGGATTAGTTAGAGTAGACTCCTGATGCGGATAGATGTAGATATCCCAGTTTTGAAAAAGGTATGCAAAGTTTTATTTTTACCATATTTTAGTATAGTTGGTAGAATTTAATAATTGTTATTGATTATTTGTCAAACATTTGATCTGGGTTATTGGATAACGGCTTTGACCTTTTGGTCTCCCTTAATTGGGGGTTACCGGGAGGCGGGGTCGTTACAATTGGTATCCGAGCATAGGTTCCTCACTTAATCTTTAATAATTATTAAATTTTACAAATTCCATAGAACCGAGGGAGTTATTAGAGGATTGTCTGAAAGACTGAGGTGTCTAGAAAAGGATCACGTCCGGGGGCTGGCAATATTTTCCTTCGCACTGCTAGTCGGAATACAAGGACTCCCAGATTGTGTGACTGCCTGGCCGATGTCTTAGGATATGACTCGAAATAAGATACCTTTAGGACTCTCTCATCTTGTTCATCCCTTCTCAACTCAAATTCTGTTAAGGACCTTAAGGTTTAGGGTTTCCTCTCTTCTCCTCACCCTCTTGAGGTATGGGTAAGGTTAATAAGGTCTAAGGAATCCTCCACCAAATTAATGAAAAGCATGTAAATAAGATGTCATGGACATAAGCTTAATAGATTAAGCACAAACCAAAGAATAGATACATGCTTAGGTCGTATGACATGAGTTGTCATGGCCCTCAAGAGAGACCTGAGGATAGACCTCCTTGGCAGGAGGATGAGTAGAGAGAGTTAGTCTTAGAGGTAGAGACCTCCATTAAAAGTAGAGACATGGTACCTCCTCTGAGGATGATGTTAACCCTAACCCTAAGTGGAGGTTAGAGAGAGATGACATGTTGAGTTAGATGTCTTGGTCGACTGGGTGGACATGCCTTTGGAATGCCATATGGGCCATGAGAGCTATGGATAACCTGGAGCAAACATAAGTTGAACATAGGCTCCACTCAGGTAGGGGCATGCTTATGAGCTTGATCCTTCATGAAGAAAGGACCTCTCATAGAGAGATTAGTTTAGCTCTAGAGAGAGAGCAGGACCCCTGGCAGGAAGGTTGGAAACCTAAAACCCCAAAATATGAGGAACAATGGGGAGTCGAAGATGATGTGACCTAAGTGGATGATAGCGGTTGCCTCATGCATGATCCCTGGAGGCTGATGATATCTTGGTTGCCTTTAGAAGAACCAAACCATAAAGAGAGGATGATGCTTCTAGAACTTATGTGTCTATAGTTTACCTGTTGAGATGAGACGAAGAGTTCCTTAGACCCTGAAGAAGCTTAGTAGCAAGTTGTGAGGCCCTATACCTAGTTGGTTGTCCTTGAGGAGGACTCAACTCCGAGGTGTTGCTCATATAAAAGGATCATGGGAGTACATGACATATCTTGGACATGCTTGATTCATGGTTAAGAGATTGAGCATGCGGTTGGACACCCAAAGGTGAACCTAGGGTTCTTAGGCCTAAGAGGGGAAGCAGTGTACCCGATGCTCATGATGAGATTTGAGTCTCTATAACTTCGAGCATGTGTAGAGGAAAAAGAAACCCCTTAAGTTAAAGGTATGTTTGATGAACCCCTCCCAACTAAGTTGGTCTAATGATTGAGGATGAGAACAAGTGTGACCTAGCATGGTTTAGTAGGTACGCTTGTGTCTTAGTTGCTGCTGGTTTAAGCATGCTCATATGGATGTAAAACCTAAGGATGTTTGTGACCTTGTTGTTAAGAGGTGTAGTTCCTCCCATCCTGGGAGAGGGACCCTTTTGTAGGGTGTATACCAGTTTTGTTGGTTTTGAGGTAACCTAAAGATGTTTCATAGGATCTAGAGAAGCTAAGTGAAGAGTACATGGTAAGGGAATGAACATGTAGACCCATAGTTAACCCTCTCTAAGTGCATGTGGATGTGTTACCATGGAGGTAACTGATATGGGGCCTGACCAAGGTAGGCAGGTCACCATGACCCTTATGAAAGGATGAAAGTCAGCCCATGAATGCAAAGAGAGATGATGAAGGCTTGGGTAAGGTTATAAGTTGGACATGTACTATAATAGAATCCTAAGTCTATCCCAGGATTATGTAGGGATAAGACTGATGAAAGTAGGAGTTGCCTAATTCCCTAATTGCACATGACCATAGGGTCGGGAGGTAACAACTATCATTGTCTGAGGGCCATGGGTTAGGAGATTGATCACCTTCATGAACTCATGGGACCCAGAGGGCAGATGAGTAGGGAACTCTCTGGATGCATAAGGGAAGAGGGGTGACCCTAAAAGTGTCGGCACCCTATAGACCTAGAGGAGACAACCAAGGATTGTGTGTGGACCCGAGTAGGTTCGAGATCAGTTTTCCATAGAAGTGACTTTGATATCAAGATGGTTGTGATGTTGAGACATAGGATGCACGTTTCAACTTAAAGGTGTACTGGCAAGGTGGGATGTACCATCTCTACTCTTAGAACAAGAAGAACTCTGAATTTGGACTGCAGCTAAATGCTTATTTTCTCTTGTAATGGGAGGGAGAGATGGGACAGTCTGCATGCCATACACCAAGGATAAAAGATGATGCGAGTTGGAACGTTACTATAAGGTATGAGGATAGAGATGATAACATACCTTTGTGGATCGAATGATGCATGGATGGTTTACAAACACTAAGAGGAATAGTGTAGTCATCTTATGTTTTATCTTGAACTAGGGGGATTTTTGCAAGTGTTACAAGGAATCACAAGGTGGAGTTTGATAACTAAGAGCATTACCTAACACCTAAGGAGGTGAAGTGGTAATGAATGCTCTAGTTGAGATATAGCTGCCTAGTTTAGCTAAAAAAAAGAGATAAGTTTGGATAACACCCAGATGTATCAATAGCAGTTAATCAAGTAAATGATTGTTTGGTTAGCCAGTCTAGTCCGTGATATAATGAAAGGATGGTTGTAGAACCTCGGCTGCACTTTCTTTGGATAGGAAGGTAATAAAACCCTGATGAGAGTGGTTTAGGGCTTCCAAGGTATCGATCTTGAGGAATCATGACATACCGGAGATCATGGTTTTAAGATCACCAAACACCATGACACTACAAAGATAGTAGGTGATAGAAACACTTTGGCAGCTTAATGTGAAGTTGCATGTAGCATGTGGCCATGCAAGCCAGGAGGTGAAGGACGAAAACCAGTAACCCAATGCATGTATATAAAGTATAAAGAGTTCCCGAGAGGGATGGGAGTTCATCACTATGGATGTTGTGATAAGTCTCCCTTTGACCAAGGAAGGTCAAGATGCAATATGGGTTATGGTAGAAAGCCTTACCTGGATGACATGAGTTGGAAAGGAGTACTGTCAAGGGACAGATTCAGTTGAACTACATAAGAGAGAGAGACAGTTCAACTACACCATGATGCAAGTTCAAAAGTTCTTGAGTATGACTATAGGTTCACTTCCATGAAGTGGAAGTGGATACGTGAAGAACTCGATGATGGCACAATTTATCACCCCTTACTAATGGTTAGTGTGATCCAGATTAGAGGATCTGATGTGAGCATGTGTGCTCATTCAGGGTGATACATAGAGATAATTCTTAAGATGTGATGTTAACCACCATAGCCTTTATCGGGATGCAAGAAGTTTTTTTTGAGAGGTTGTGTCGGTCACCGCTTCATTAAGATGATGTTGGTGAAGGAGGCCTCACAAAGGTCAGGAAAAAAAACCATAGTGTGTGCAGATGAAGTCACTTTGATCGTGCAATGGTTGAGAGAGAGAGAGCCCAAAGATGACATGAGTCGTGAGCTGATGCAAAGCAGACTGACATGCAGTTCACTGTAGGAAAGTATGTAATGTGAAAATCCGACCCCTCTAAGCTACAACTGAGAAAGTTGAGTCCCCGGTATATGGGTCCATTTGAGATGGATTGGTGGAGATGGTTGTGTTTAGCCTTGACCCTCAGGATAACATGATGTGTAATGTGTTTCATGAGTCCGATCTAGAGCACTATGTGAGGTACCCAAGCCATGTGTTGAGCCTTGAACCTATTCAACTTTTGAGATGTTGAAATGTCATGAGTCACCTGTGAGGGTACGATATACCAAGGTAAGGAAGAACTCAGATGGAAGAATATGAGACGATGAAGGTTCTTGGGAAGCACCATGGAAAGGGTGAAGCCACATGGGAGCCATGATGGACATATGAAAGGCTTATCATGTTTGTTTGCTTGCTTGATGGAATTTTGAGGGCAAAATTCTTATAAGAGGGGAAGGATGTTACAACCCCAACTTTTGGGTTCATTAGTGAGAAATGTAATTTCTTATATTAAAGATATTGGAACGAATAATGATATAATTTGTTTTGGATAAATGAATTTCATTTACAATAGCCATGATGATTGTGTTGTGGGCTTTATTGGCTATTGGGCCCAATAAAAAGGAAATTCAATTAGTAAATGAATAATTGAGTTTTTGAGAAAAGAAAGGTGTGGAAACCTCTAGAAGGCAAAAAGGTGGATTTCGTGCCACATGGGCTCCTTGGGCCCCAAGGAGTCCAAAGTTGCAAAGATAATGCAAAAAAGAAAAGAAAAGATCAATTAAGTATTTCTTTATTAAGAAATAAATTGAAAATAATGATAAAATGTGGAAAATAAGTAAAAAGAGGTGCAATTGAGTTATCCGTAGTGGAATTTCATATCTCAAAGATTCATAATGATAAAAGGAATACCAATGAGGAAAATAAAAGAGAAATAAAGAGAAATTCTCAAAAAGAGATATTTTAATAAGAAATAAACATGATAATGAGAAATAATGCATTTAGATGCATCTAGAAGGATAATGAGTATCCAATAAAAAGGATTTTGAAATAATAGAGTTTCTTGGGATCCAAGGAGTCCCAATAAAGAGGAAATAAAGAGAAAATACCAAAATTGCAAAATAAAGGGATAACGGGAATACATAATTAATGAATTATGTGGTTTTGTTAAGAAGAAAGTATTTTCTACTTAAGGAAATATAAATTCGTGCCTAATATATTAAAAGGCATGAATAAAGAGAATAAGAGAGAGAATTTTCATATTTCTAATTATCCATGCAATAAAGAATATCAAGAAGGTAAATTGGAGAGAGAAGAATTTCTTCTACATAAAGGAATTTGATTCCTATTGGAAAAAGAACTAGTTGACCCATAGATAGTCATCTTAGGGTGTGGATCCTCACCCTATATAAAGGAGTAAAGCCCTAGTTCGAGCCCAAGAGAGAGAGAGAAAGATCCCACATTCTCCTCCTTATTCCTTACGTGAAAACCCTAGTCGAGGGTATAGATCTAACCCTAGAGCAACGCATGTGTGTTTTGTGGTCTTGCTTGAAGCAGGAGACCTCCATGACCACCCAGGGCCGCTTGGATACCGCCCCCATCGACCCCGGCTTCGCACAACAACTACCGAAGACCTGCGAACCTACAATAATCATGGGCTTGGCCCACCTAGGATTGGGCGTCTCGGCTGCGATCTGGAGTCTCCCCGTGTGCGCAGGGGTGCTGCGGAGTCAGGGCTAGGTTTTGGCGGCAAGCTCTAGCCATTGGGAGGTGGAAACGACCCCCGTTCGACTGCAACCGTGGCTGGACTTAGCGGCTGCAAGTTGCAGGTCCGCTCAACCCATCCCGGCCAACCTGGCCATGGGTCCAGGCTTGGAGGGTGAGCGACAGTGGGCGGCGGAGGTGATGGACTAGTCATCGGTAGCCTTCGAGCCCAAGAAGAGGAAGGGAAGCCGCACTGGTCGTGGCTAGGGCATCCGCAGTAGGGAGATCGTGAGGAAGAAGAAGGCTTCGGCCGATTGGATAAGATTGCCCCTCTGCAGCTTGAGGCGCCAATCTTTTAATTGAGGGTAGCTTCGTCATTTCAAAATGTTTCAAACTCAATCGGACAACATTGCATGGAGGAAGCAACATGGCAACCCCTCATTGGCCCAAAGTAGGTAATTTTACAAAATTCATATTTCCCTAATGGTAGCTCGGATGATTATGCATAAAATATGAAACTTGTTCAGAAAAATACAAGGAATCCAATAAAAATATAATTGGAGCCTGATTTTGATTGCAATTAAAAAAGTATGTAAAGATGCTATCTTGAATAGTTTAATCAATGAAAAACCCTAACCTTTGATGATTAATGAATTAGAAAAGGGTTATATGGGTGTTTAGAGCAGATATTAACATGTCGTTAATGAAAAGGCATATTAGATCTAAAAGGATGATCTTCATGCGTAATTTGATTAATTTAGGGTTCCATATGCTTTAATGAACCTTGAACTCTAACGTTGGTAATTGTGATACTTAATGATTTTAATGGGTCAAATCCATGTAGAAAGCTGAGATATGATGATTCTAATCTATTTCGTGAACAAAGGTTCCTAATTGTGGATAAATACCCTTAATGTAGAAATTTAGGGTTTTCGAGTGGATAAAAGGTAGAATTAATGATAAATAACGTTCATATGTGGATTAGGCCATGATGAACTATGAATTGAGTCTAATAACCTTGAAATAACTTAAAAGGATAAAGATGGTAGTTTTGATATAAAAGAGAAATAATCGACTTTAATTGGGCTTATAATGTTGAAATTAGGGTTTGTGAACTAAGAGAGCATTAAACGTGATAAAAGTATTATGGAGGCTAAAACCCTAATAAAACCCTAAAGTGGCCTAGAAAGCCTAAGGTGGAATCCAAGTCTAGCTCTAGAATGTTCTCGATAAACTATAACACTTGGATCCCATGCATTAATTTTAGGATATTGTTGATTGATTGTTGCTTGTTCTTTATCCTTATTGCTTGGACAATCAAGTTTCTCTGGATCAGGTATGTGGTTAATTATGAATAACTGCCTTAGTTTCCCGAGGATTTTCCGGATGGTTAATCGCATTGAATGCAAATTATCAGTTTAGATGTTCATACTTGCAAATCATAAAGTCACTATGATTATCACATTAATAATAGAAGTATGTATTCTCGCACCTACATGCCACCATGATGGATGACGCCAAAGGTCAGGCCCAGATGGGTAGACCAATGGGCACCATGAGTGGTGACCCCAAGCACCAAGCTCGGGAATGAGAAGGTGGCCTATGATACTGCATGACTAGTGGGCACCATGAGTGGTGACCTCGAGGCACCAAGCTCGGGATTGAGAAGGTGGCCTTAAGTCATTGGCAAAAGAAACCCTAAGGTGGGTATGCCAGGGTTAGGGCAAAAGCGGTGGAGAATGTCATACTGAAAAGTGTAAAATTGGGTTGTTAATTAACTTGATTGTGATAATTAGATTGTTATCCATATGTGCAAACTTTTGGTTGTCCCCACATACCCACATATTCCGATATGCTGACCAACATTTTGTTTGTCGGCGTTTTAGGTACAAGCTTGAAAAGGACAAACAGTAAAGTGGCATATGTGAAATTAATTTAGAGTTAAAGTACAAAGGAGGATTAGTTAGAGTAGACTCCTGATGCGGATAGATGTAGATATCCCAGTTTTGAAAAATGTATGCAAAGTTTTATTTTTACCATATTTCAGTATAGTTGGTAGAATTTAATAATTGTTATTGATTATTTGTCGAACCTTTAATCCGGGTTATTGAATAACGGCTCTGACCTTTCGGTCTCCCTTAATTGGGGGTTACCGGGAGGCGGGGTCGTTACAACATGAGTTAGTGAGAGAACCGGCCATGGATTGAGTAATAATTTAACAATGACGGGAAATGAATTTGTAGCCCTAAAAACTTTTGATGGCTCATCAAGTCCCTGGGGGAATAAGTGATTGGTCCATTACATGTACATGTCTTGATTATACACTAGTATGTTATGTAGAAATCATTTACACCCAACCTTATTCCTTATATGAATGGTTGTTTCACCAATTCATGCCTGGGTGGAAAGAAGTTGTTTATACTTTTGACTCGAATCTCATTCTTTTCTGAATGATTCCTTACAAGGAAATAACATCCATATGTTTCTCACCCTCCACAAGGTTCATTAAAATTCTTAAAGAGTCTCACTTTTTAGCCTCTATGACTAAAATGGGAGTCAGATTTGGCTCAAGCCTATAGTTCTCACTCATAGCTCGAACCTTGCCTTGAGAGGGCCACATTTTTTATACCCCATAATTGCTCATTCAGTTTAAATTCATGACAATTTTCATTCTATGACTAATTATAGATTTGATTTCATTGCCCACATTTTTGCACATTTCCACCTATTTTATCCACCCACATCACATGTTGCCATGATTTGGGGGTTTCTGTAACACCCGGGCCCACTGCCCAAGGCTCTATTAGAGTTTCAGTAATGACGACTGGCCCCACAGACCACCACTAGCCTTAACTGCGTGCTTTGTCCTCATGCACGTGTAAGTCGGGGTCAACTTCCCGACTGGTCACCCATCCTAGTACTACTCCAAGCTGAGCACGCTTAACTATGGAGTTCTTTAGTGATGGGCTCCCAGAAAAGGAGGTGCACCTTGGTGATATGGGTAGTCCAATCATTCCTTTTAAGATCATGTTATCCGATGCCTCAAATCCTGGGACGTTACAATCTCCCCCACTTAGACTCTTGACGTCATCGTCAAGGCTCAACTATAAGGCATCATAATCTCTTCCCCATTTCAGTGCAGACCCACAATGGACCATGGACACCCAGCTCTCGATCACGGAATACCAGCGCAAGGGTGGCTACGTCAACCATGGACAACCCTTTCCTACATGCCTGGACCGCACGACTCAAGACTGGCATGCCATGCCCATGTGGGCCCCACCTACTTGAGGGGAATTGGCTCTGATACCATTTGTAACACCCGGGCCCACTGCCCAAGGCTCTAGTAGAGTTTTAGGAATGACGACTGGCCCTACGGACCACCACTATCCTTAACTGCGTGCTTTGTCCTCATGCACGTGCAAGTCAGGGTTAACTTCCCGACTGGTCACCCATCCTAGTACTACTCCAAGATGAGCACGCTTAACTATGGAGTTATTTAGTGATGGGCTCCCAGAAAAGGAGGTGCACCTTGGTGATATGGGTAGTCCAATCATTCCTTTTAAGATCATGTTATTTGAGGCCTCAAATCTTGGGACGTTACAGTTTCCATACAAAGGTATCCTTATTTGGACTTGCGTGCATCTTTTTTCTTTTCTTTTGATTTTTTAAGTATTTTTTCATGAATCTCCCAATTTGATTATCTTGAATGAAATATTTATATTTAAATTCCATGAATATGCCATTGCCTTTACCTAAAAAAAACCCACATTTTTTGGATAATAAGGAAGAACATTCTTGAGTTAATCTCATATCATCTTTAGTATATTATTGAGTTTTATTCCATATATGACTCGATCAAATTATATTAACCAATTTATTCAAATTTCATCTAGAAATTTGGAGAAACATCTAGAGAATCAGAATAAAGAAATCAACATCTCCCTACCCCGGGACACCCGATAGATTACAACCATTTGTCGTATTGCACACAGCGGATTGGCGTGATTCACTTATGCATCCATCATGGCACATCGTATCCTTTCCAGGAATCATCACAAGGAACCCTCAAAGTCTAATTCTATGCTATATATATCCCCCATACCCCCCGTAGTCTAGGCCCCTTTTGATTCTCATGAGATCAGAGGATCAACTAACATAACATACTTGCAATATTATCTTAGCAAGTATGTTGAAGGTCTAATGGACTTTGTTTTGGTGATTTTGAACTCTATTCACCGCCTCTAGAGCCCATAAATTCAACACAAATGACCCTTTAACAAACTACAAATGATTTCTTAGGATGACTTAGTCAAGTGGACATTATCTCAACAAGGTAAAACATTCTGGTCAAGATGTGAGAGTAAATCATAGCATTTTTGGAAGGTGGTATATCTAAGCTCACAACTCTGGATTTAGTTAGATATATCATATAATAAAAATATCAATACATTGGTTAAAATATGGTTTTTATATTGCATGTTAGGATATGTATGGTTATTTCCACTTGAAGAAAAAGTTCACAACAAAATATGAAACCAAAATCTCCTTGTGCTTTTGTTTTTAAAATAAAATAGTATTGGTGCAAGGGGATGACAACGAATACAACAGTAGTACTTGATCCATATTGGGGAAAGCACACATCATCACCACCGCCACCAACAACACCGACACAAACAACAATAACAATACTACTACTGTACTCCAATGACCTTTTCTTAGATCGAACTAATATCTTCTCATCATGTTCAATACATATAATATGCCTCGATACATTCATACATGATATAGCCAACTACTAAGCTATATGGAGTTTTACTCATGTGGTAACTTTTCCTAAGAACTTAGGATATATTATCCTTAGAAAGACTTATCCCATGTGAGATGAGCAAGTTCCCTTTCTCATTATTTTGCATGGTGAACCTTTTTGACACATTATCATTGCATCTAATTTACAACCAAAAGCCTTCACATCTATTTTTATAGATGTTGATACCTTGAATATATAATTAGTTTGTCTAAAATATCAATGTTGTTTAGGATTACATGCCAACACCTACATAAACGCCTTTGTAGAGGCACATGCTACAAATTGGTCTGCCAATCCTTTTTGTATAAAAAAGCCAACATATCTAATAACAAAACTAGAGGAAGATGATGGTGCAACATAATATTCCTATTGGTGATATGTTGACTAAATATCTCACTAAAAACAATTCCCAACATGATTTCATCCTACACCATTTTAAATCAATTGCATGCTTACACAAGATATATGACAAATATAATTTTGATTGCCTACAACCATTATAAACACAAGGTTCATTTTGTTCTTGATTATGTAGAACTCTTTAATTGATTCATTAATATGTAAATGTATATTATGTTGGCTTTAATCTATCTAAGATATATGCATCTTGACCTTTACACTTTCACATCAGAGAGATGAAACCTCACGACGTGTCATTTAAAAATCCTTGATAAGAGCTTAAAAAAGGAATGTAACTTAGACAAATAATTACTAGATCTCATAGTCTATACTATACCATCCATTTTGCCCCTTTCTTGAAGACCCATTTGCATCCAACATTTTTACCCCTTTTTATGGATCTACCAAGTCCCATGCCTTGTTAACATACATGAAACTAGTCCCACATCTCCTACACACAATCCATTGCTAGATTTTGGTCTCTCGGCAATCTCATTTTAGATGGTTGGTACATGTTGATCCATGATTACTGCATTTCCTTTGTGAGTTATTAGAAATACAAACCTCGATTACTAAAGGAAAACACACTAGATATACAATGTGCTAGTCTTTCTTGGTGCCTCGTCATGTTCCTTATCAGGTTCAATGTCATTTTGTTTTTCTCATACATCTTAGTGACCACTTGGACTAGCTCATATAAAACACATGTATTGTACGTGTAAATTGGACATATAATTATTTTTAAATTATTCATAAACGTCCCCATTTCACCCATTTCGAGTAGCAGCGGTGACAACGACCAAGGAGCTCGTTCTTGAGTTAGTAGCAACAATAGGATAAGAGAGGAAGAGTGGAAAATTGTGTCATTATGCCACATATATCTTGTCAAAACCGAGTGTTCCACATCGGTTTCACAACATCATAATGGGCAACAATGGCAGTGTTAGAGCAACAAAATTTGATCTTTTTGTGGTATTTTCTGACATGTAACAACATTGTTTGGCTCTGGAGAGGTATATCTTCCATCCTTTGTTTTTGGTATTGGCATTTTGATTATTAGTAGTAAAATCTAGGTTTTGGATTTCCCAACATTCTTCATGATATGGAGGTTGAAGATGACTGAGTTTGCATCCTAGCTTGCATTAGTTCTTTTATTTTGCATTTATGTGAGCATCTGGAGCCCGACTACATTGACCCAACTTTATATGTGAAGTTGATGATGTTGTGACTTTGAATATGCATATGACAACCAACATATGGTGTGAATGGAGGGGTGTGAATGTTCTTTAGGCTAATCCCATTGTAGATGAATAAGATGTTGGCAATTATTCAAGTGTTAAGGCATACCTGAGGTATATTTTTCTGCCTTTATTCGTTGAATTCCCACTAGTCCATCATTTTTTTCATCATCATTTATGAAAGGTAGTCATCACGGGGGTACATACTGGATTCAGGGAGAACTTCTCCCAACTAAGCAGTTTGTGACCCACCCAGGGGCATTGAAGATGGATTTCCATCACCGGGGATGTCAAGTGAGGGATAAGGTGTATCTTAAAATCTTTTCTCCTTAGCATTTCTCTTTGATTGCCAAAACCAAGATGGGCTTTGATCATGATTTTTTTAATTGCGATGATTCTTGAATTTGTCTTTTGCTTAGACTTTTAGGGACACATGGAGCAAATGTTTATTTTAGGACCTTCAGTGTGAATAACTTCAAAAATTAAAGAAGATATATATGTATCCCCTCTTTGATAGTTATATTTTTAGATCAATTTATCTACTTGTTAATCTCACATAAGTACTAGTGTGCAACATCTAGAAAAAAGTGTGCCCTTAATAAGGGGTCTAAGAAACTACTAGTCATTGACGGGGCAAGAGTTTTTTTTGTAAATATAGGAACAATAATTTGTCTCTACCATGGTATCTTGTAATTTTTTGACAGAATTCTTATCGGTTTACATGTCATAAGTTGGAACATCATCTCCATAATTTTTTTTGACAAGAAGGTTTTTGGTTCCTACAAATGAATTTATTTGTCAATTTATTTGAATGCGATGTTTTATATTAAGTCCTTATCAATGATAGTATATTCTTGTTAGATATTGATATGTCACGTTTATAAATTAAATACCAAACAACTTAACATATACGAAAACATGACATGCATCTACCATTGTTGATTGAGCCATATAAATGGGAAGGGCATATATAACCTCCATATATATTGGTACTTGGACCATTTGATTTGAATCATTAAAGGCCTAAATGTTGGAAAATGACACATTTTTATTGGTACAAGTAGAAGATGAAAGGAACAATTAGAAGCCATATACTTATGTATAAGCTCTTGCAGTCCAACCACTAAAGGTGGGCATCAGTCATCATAATGTTTATTGATGACTTTAGTAGATGTAGTCTATGGATATATGCTCGAGAACATCAAGGAAATTATGAAGTGCAAAACTAATGGATGAGTATGTAGTATCTTCAATCCAGTAAAGGTGTAGACTATTTGAGACATGAGTTTAGGATCTTATTAGGTAGAGTACTATTATACATTAATTCACTCTATCATGATAACATTGTAAATTGTGTTTTTAAAGGAAACCAAATACAACATAATTCCCAAGGTATAATCCGTAACACAACTTTTCATTTCCATCTACAAATATTCAGTTGAAACCATAATGTTTACACTTAAGCATGCTCCTTATAAGTCAATGTAAAAGACACCATATGAGATGTGAATTGAGATGCACACCAATATGTATTTGATGGAGAATTAGGTTTGTGAAGCTTACCCAGAGTATTCATTTACTTTTACAATTAGTACTAATAAAGGGATCCAAAGGATATGACTTTGATATTATTCCAAAAAATGATGTATTTTTTTACATAATTAGTGTCCTCTTAGAAAAGAGTTTTATCTCAAGAAAAATAAATGAGAACAAAGAACTCTAAGGTGGCATTTGTATCCAACCATTTCAAATTTAAAGAGCTATATGCATATTTTGGGTGAATACCTCTAAATTTATAAATTTGTATTATATGCATATTTTGTATTATAGGAACATGTCAATACCTCTAAATTTGGGTGACTTTTAAGTATTATAAATAAAATCAGATTAAATACTAAATTTTTCCTCCTATTGAGGTGAATTACCTTTGTTCCCACTCCATACTTTGCCTTCATATAAAAGCACTTGAACTTGGAGTTATACTTATACAATATTAGTATTACATTTTCTACTGCTTTTTTCCTTTTGATATGTTTGGCATCAAATATATCTAGTCACAACCTTTTTTTAGTTGTTCTCAACATTCTAAGGATCTCTAATGGAGATTTAACTATTTTTCATATTATAGTCGATAATGAACTAGTTCTATGATTTATACTATTATTTCATGATCAGGGAAAATAATCATTGACCCATGGTGAAGCACAATCTCTTAAGGGTTTTCATTTACCCAATAATCTTGAGCGTGTAAAGACCATCTCGGTCACTCTCTGTCACATTGTGCTAAAATTACATGTTTGGTATGTAATTTCTCTACTATCTAGATTGGCATTGAAACAAATATATCATAGCTTTATCATCTAGAAGGCTTCCATGATTTTTTGTTGTCCATCATGTATGATATCAATGAGGAAAGCTACATCCTTGGAGATTTTAAAATATATCTTATAATCATCACTACCAACATTTGGCATGGTCGGTATGGGGCCAAGTGAGTACCTATTCCAATACATTGAGATTGTGCTCATGCTGGAGTAAAAATCTAAAGGTTCTGTACCACACAGGAAAGATTGTCTTACTAGGTTATCCTATTCAAGGATCATTTACATGATTAGTTGTTTGTGTTATTTTCCTTTTGATATGTAAAGAAAAGTAATGAATTAGTTAGATATTTAATGTTAATGTATCAACAAAAAATTAAGATTTTCATTGAATTTTACTCCCACTAGTTCTTTAAAATTGATATCCACACTATTAACCCAAGGAGTTAGAGAAAATAACTTTCTACTCAACCAAGGTCCATATTTCATCAAACCATGAGTCAACTTTGGTTGGCTTCTCATTATTCATCTAGTTAGGTTTTTGAAAATAAACAAATTACAATATTTGGAACTACCAAATATATGTAGAGAAACCTTATTCCATCTCCTGAATGGAATATCCAACTTTCTACTTCTAGGTGCTTACATTGATACATATATAAGCTAAGGTGAAAAATAATTTAGACTCATTATGACAATTAGATGGTTCTACCCGGGTGGGCATTGTAAAAATTTGATCTAAAAAACATTAACTAAGTAACCATTATTGTGTTGTGAAGGGGTGAATAGAGCTATTAATAAACTTTTGCAATTTGAAAACACAAGGACGGTTAGATTGAACTTGCTTAAGAATATATGGAAACGAAAATACAAAGAAAGTGTTAGAAAAAATGGAAGCAACCACAAGACACAAAGATGTAGAGTGGTTCTATCAAAATATTTCAATCCACTACCTAATTGTTTCCAACCAAGATTTCCAACATGTATCTTATTCCTTTTCTAGCCTGATACAAAATACACAATTTACCATTATCTTTTGTGGCTCAAGACAACCCTCCTTTTTTAGCTTAAGACGAATTACACAATGGATTAGATGGAAATCACCCTCCTTCCTTGGTCACAATTTTCTCATAAGAAATAGCTCCAAGAAGCTTCCCCACAACCTTTTTGTAGGAAGTAGTTGGGAGCAACAAGAATAAGTGAAGAGAACAAGAGTGAAAAAGAAATTGTTGACTTGAGAGTTATAAATTGCCATGTTTTGATAATGACTTAAACATTCCATTCCTATGTATATAATGTGTTTGTTTAAGGTTGATTTTAGGCATTAGGTACATGAAAAGGATTAAATTCATAAAGCCCTAGATTGCCTTGGTTCAAATCAAAAGCAATGCAAATGCATGTTTTTGGAAAACACTCCAAATCACCTTAGAACATTTTGTAATCATTTGTATTGATGATATGACTTGTAACTAAGATGAGGAAAAATAAAGGACCCTTAATTTGAATATTTTATCACCCAAAAATCATTTTAGAAAATTCATCACAAGCACTTTATCGGTCGAGTTTGGAACTCGATCTATCCTTGATGGATTTTGAGATTGGTTTGGATCGGTTGAGTTGTACACCCACAGAACTCCAACTAACTTTCTATCTAAAGTTGATTTTAACTGATCGGTCGAGTTTTCACCATGACAAACTCGACCGATGGTTTAAAATTAGCTCTATCACATAGTGGATCAGTTAAGTTACCTTTATTGAAACTTGACCAAGTGTACTATATGGAAAATGCAGAAAAAATGATTATAACCATTATAGAGTTGCTAACATAAAAAATAGATCCATTGTAACCCTTCAAATGATTAGTTTTCGACATTAAGTGATCCCACACTCAAATGGACACCCCAACATAAATAGGACCTCTTGAAGTTCATTATAAGGTTGCTCATTCATGCTATTCAAGGCCTTGGCCATACTTGAGTGCTTTAGTCCATTTGAGTCTCCTTTCTCTCTCTTGTTTACAAAGCATTTAGTGATTATGAATGAGTTAGGCATGTTTTAATATAGATACCTCAATGTTACATTGTAAAGATCTCCATCCTTCCATCTTCCCAATCCCCTTTCTCAAAGAGAAAAGGTTGAAGTGATCTTCTCTGAGTGATGGAGGAGTTGATGTTTGTTATAACCTCAATTTCTTGAATATGTAAAGGAAGATGTAATTCTCTTTTAATGAATAAATGAAATATTTTTCTTTGATTTGCAATGGATTTCGTTTGAAATGGCCTTGATTGATTGATGGTGCGCTTTGTTGGCCATTGAGCCCAATTAAAAAGAAAAGAGAATTAAAAAGGAAAAGAAATTGATTAATAAAAGGAAATATGGGTAATTGAAAATTAAAAGAAGATAAAGGCAAAAAGATGTTCCCCAATATGAGAATCCATGCCTTTGGGATTTCTTAAGGTCCAAGGGACCCAAAATAACGAGATAATCACAAAGAAAAAAGGAATACAAATTTATTTGGATTAATTAATGAGAGAACTTGGGAGAGAAGGAAGCCTTCACATACATTGCTTTTTATTTCCCAAATTTCGTACAAAGCTAGGCAATAATTAAAGGAACGTTCCCTTAAAATTTGAGTTAAAAAGGAGGAAGGGTTTGGGAGATACGAATTTCCTAAGAAATTGCTAAAAATTGGATTTATTTGGAGTTAGGAAAAAGATTTTCCTTTTTGGTCAAGTGTGGATAACACAGACCGTTGGATCTCAATCCCACAGCAGGCAGTCATCGTCTAAGACCCACTGGGACTGGGACTCTGCAAGAGTACAGATGATCTTTCCTCTCTAATTTCCTTGAGAACCAGATTGGATGCGAATTTGCAATGACTCCCATTGCACTCAGGAGTCGAAACTGAAGGGATTCATCCCTGGTTCGACTAGGTTTGGTCGTCGATTCAGGAATCGCCCAAATTCCTACGAACCTACCTCGACCCTATATATAGGGGAGGGCTTGTGAGGACTCCAACATGCAAAGAAACCAAACCCTGACCTGTGGATAGTTGCAAGGGACGTTTTTGTGCCGCCAATTGGTTAGTTCGCCTCGACCTGCACCCTGCTTCCTTGGCCTAGCCTCGCCGGAGTCCAGCGAGTAGGGGACGGACTTGGCGTGTCCTTGACAAGCAATTGAAGGCGTCATCATCCTCGACGAAGGGAGGTGGAACTCCCTGACCCATCGACGTGAGCAAAGGAGCACGACAGTCCAGAGTCAACCTCGTGGTTGACCGTCATTGCTACAGCAACGAAGTCGAGAGGTAGAAGAAGGAGAGAACCGCAGATTGACCATTTTTCCCCTCGCCTCCTTCAGTAGCATCAAGGTTAGAATCGTCTTCTATTTCTTTTGATCGCACATAAAAGGCGCACACATCCACGACTATGAGATCCTCAATGGATCCGCGACCCATGGATTGGGCGGTTCTGTTTTTTCCAGTAAAATAACAAGTAAACTATTAAAAAGGGTTTTCTTGTTAAAAATCATATCTTGAGCTAGGAAAGTCATATGAAGAAAGTCGATACATGAAAAATGATCAGAAAAATACAAGGAATACATTAAAAATGGTTTGGACACCTAAATCTGCATATTTTTGCAAAAGTGCCTATTTTGGATAGAAAATGTATTAATTTGTGGTAGAAACTATAATTGTTGATAAAAGATATATTTAATCTTACAGTTAGGTTAATTCAAGCATGTTAAACCTAATTAATGTTAAAGATGGTTTTTAACCTATTTTGATGATAGAATTGCAAGGTTTAGGGTTTTTAACCTAATATGTTGATTAATATGTTTAGAAACCCTAAATTAGAGAAAAAGAAAAGAAAGGTTCTTATAATATGAAATTAGGGTTTCCTGTTGCTAAAAGATGAATTTAGAATATTTTGTAAAAAGAAAAATGAAATAGTTAGAGTTTGTAAGTGATTTTGTGAAATTAGGGTTTAAAGTAATAAAGATAAAGTGGAACCCTAATTATGCTCAAAACCCTAAAAAGGGCAAATAACCTAGGAAACAACTAGGATTAATGGATCAAGATGACGTGATTAATTATAGAGAAATTGGATGCCTTTTTCAGAAATAATTGTGTGTGTGCTTGCTTGATTCCTGATTGATTAGTTATTTCTGTATTCAAGTCTGCATAACAAGTATGTGGTTAATTATGAATAATCGCTTTAGTTTCCCGATGGATTTCCAGATGTTTAATCGCATTGAATGCAACTAAACAGTTTGGATATTCATATTGCAATTATAAAGTGACTATGATTATCACAACTTAATATAAATGTGTATTCCCGCACCTACATGCCACCCTAATGGAAGATGTCATAAAGGTCAAGCCCAGGAGGGTAGACCAATGGGCACCTTGAGAGGTGACCCCAGACACCAAGCTCGAGAATGAGAAGGTGGTCTATGATGCATGACTATGGAGCACCATGAGAGGTGACTCCCAGGCACCAAGCTCGGGATTGAGAAGGTGGCCTTAAGTCGATGGAAAAAGAGAAACCCTAAAGGGGGTAATTCCGGAGTGGAGGCTGGATAGCCTGGCGCTTTCTCGCTCTAGGGTGCCCGCTCCGACTTCTCTCTTATTCTTGCCCGGCGGCTGCCATTGGGGGGAGGGCACGCCGCCTCTGTGTGTCCCTCCCCCTGGCATCCATCGGCTGGGGTGGTGTCTGTGTGAAGGCTGCGGTGGTCCTCTAGAGCTTGGATGCTTTCGAAATCATTGGCGTCTCTTCGACGGTTCTGGGTTGGTTGGGCGATGGTAGGCACCGTGAGCGTGATCGGGTCTGGGCTGAGTCTCGGCGACCTCGACTTTGTCGACGCCTCTCCATTCAAGTGTGATGGAAGGTGAGAAGCCGACCTGTCCCAGATCTGCGGGCTTGCGTGCTGCTCCATCAAGCTGAGGATGGTAGGGCGTCTTACCCTTACCTCTCTAGCAATCACTCATCCCTTCCCCGGACAAACCTGGTTTGCTCAGGTTGATGACCTGCCACAATTTCGACTGGGTCCCACTTCGGCATTCTCGGCGTTGCTGGGTTCCTCGTTTGGTGACGTGTTGCTTGGCGGTGTGATCTCTGTCACAGACCTGCTGGTGGTGTCGGATGATGGTCCACACCCTCGCTCCTTCTGTTCATGAGTGATCAAAGGAGAAGGTGCACCCTTCTGGTTCTATAACTGGTTGCAGCTCTGTCATCGCAGTTGGGTCGGGTTCTCCAACTTGCTTGGCAGGACCCCCCAACGTTGCAGCGACGGCGACGCCCTCCTGATTCTTGGCGCCTCCCGTCATACGGGTATGGCTCTAGGCCACGGTCGTGACCCCTGTTTCCTCCCATGGAAGTTTTGGGTGTTCGATTCATGTAGCTCGGAAGGGCTGCTCCCTGAATTGGTCTATGTTTCCAACATAAGACCTTGCACCTCTCATCTTGATGCTTCGTCAAGCTGCTACTGCTTTTCCACGATCTCTACGATTGTGGTTGTGTCATGGTTCTGATCTGGGCTTTGTCCCAAATCATGGTTGGTTGCCATCAGGCGTTCGACGACAGTCGCCTGGCCTCCAACATTTGCGATGGACACTTACAAGGTGTTTGATGAAAGACTCAGGTCGTTGCAAAGGTTGCTGTGCAAATAGCAGCTCCTGGGTCTAGTGAGATTCTTATTCATGCTCAATGTGGTTATCAGAAGCAAGGCCTCTAGACGTATGCATGTGATGATAGTCGGACATGTCCTCTCTTTGTGGGTGAACTAAACGCTAGAGGCTCCATGGATGCTTGTCTCCAACTACATGAATCTTTGGGTGTTTGTTGATGATACCCGTGTTAAGATCGAACTACTATTTTTCTTGGACCTTTTGAATGAAGTAATGACCAGGTGCAGATGGCCACTGCTTCAGGGAGAAAGACTTTGAGTGACAGTCATGTCTTTCTCATTTTGCTATCTTATGTGTCCCCGCTCAGTTTGTGCTTGGGGTTGAGACAGGCGATGGCTTGCCTTTTGATCTGGCATATGAGATGGTGTTCATTCAGGCGTCTTTATGGGTGCTATGTCTTGGTCATGTATGCTCTCCCTTTCCCTACTAGATCCTAAGGGTTTGTTCTGTATCCTGCCCCTTCTCTTAGTCTTTCTTAGTTTGGAGTCTTTTGTTGTTGGATCCCTTTTATGTTTCCCTGCATGGAGACTTAGGATATTTTTTGTTTCCCCAAGGGGAACTTTTGTACCCAAATTTTTGGTTTTATTAGTAACAGGATTTTCGAGCGACCATAAAAAAGGGGGTAATTCCAGGGTTAGGGAAAAAGCGGTGGGGAATGTCACATGGAAAAATGTAATTTGACTTGCTAAATACCTTGATTGCAATATTTAAATTCTTAGACTTAATTGTGAAATTTTGGTTGCCTCTACATACCAGCAATTTTGCTGACCGACGTTTTGTTTGTCGGCATTTTAGGTGTAATCCTGAAAGCACAAACAGTAAAGTGACACATCGTGAAATTAAGAAATAAAGTGCAAGGAGGATTAGATAGAATAGTTCAAGTGGTGGATAGATAGATTTCCAAAGTTTTAAAAAGGTAAACAAAGTTTTATTTTTTCTACCAAATTTCAGTTTAGTTAGTAGAATTTCATAATTATAATTGATTATTTGTTGAACCTTTGATCCTGTTAATTGAATAACGGCTCTGACCTTCGAGTCTCCCTTAATTGGGGGTTACCAAGAGGCAGGGTCATTACAATGTTCTTCTTCAAGGATGAAGAAGTTGTAAATATCTTCTCCGAGTGAAGGAGAAGGACAAGGCAGAAGATCCAAGGTGTTGAGTGGGTAATTCCTCAAGGCGGAAAACTCATTGCAAGAAGGAGATGTCCTAGGTGAAGGAATCAAGCTGCCTGCAAGAGCGGGTAAGACTTGTGAGGTAGAAGACTGGCACTTGCATAGGTAAGCCCTTGGTTGTAAGAAGGTCATATTGTATGTATTATAATGAAATATAAGTATACATGGGTTGAAAAGTCCTAGAGGTTGACCTGTCTAGGTAGTGGACTAGTAGTCTGCTAGTTTGGAGATTGGAACCACTCTAAATCACTTGTCCAAGTGTATGTTTCAATCTCTCTCATCCTTTCTATGCTTGTTTATATAGCCTTCAAATTCACTATTAGCTATTGGATTTAAATTGATATAATTTGAAGGTCTAACTATTCTTGTGCATGTTTTGAAGCTCTATTCACCCCCCTCTAGAGCCCTAGATGCAACAAGTGGTATCTAAGCAAGGATATTATCCAACAACATCTCCTATGAGATGAGAAGATGGGTGAGAACCTACTTGGTTAACTCAACCCAATGGGAAGCTTCTCCATGTGCCCCCTAGTCTTCGATGAGTCCAACTTCCTCTATTAGAAGTAGAGGATGCAATTCTACATCCAAGGCATGAACTACGACATGTGGAAAGTGATGATTGCATCATACAAGGAGCCGGTTGGACTAGTAGCTACTTGGTATGAAACAACTCAAAAGACAGCTCAACTCAATGCCAAAGAAATCAACATCCTCTACGCCGCCCTCACTCCTTCTGAGTTCAACCACATCTCTTCATGGGACACAATCTATGAAATATGAGATAAGTTGTGCATCACTTATGAGGACACAAAGCAAGTGAAGGAGGCTAAAATCTACATGTTGAATAGCCTCCTAGAAAACTTCAATGTCGGGAAGAAAGAAGGATTCGCCGAGATGTACACAAGGCTCAACATCATCATCAACGACCTTACCGCCTTGGGACACACTTTGGATAGAGGAGCTATCAACTCAAAGATCCTACGGTCTCTTTCAAAAATATGGGAGTACAAGGTGACCTCCATAGAAGAAGTAATAAGTTTTGGTGATATTCCAACTGAGGAGCTTATTAGAAAACTACAAGCTCATGAGTAAAGACTTGATAAGCAAGAAGAGGAGACAAAGCAAGAAGAAAAAGAATCGAGGAAGATCAAAGATAGTGCCTTCAAAGCTCAAGTGGAGGCTCTCATTCTTCAACAACAACTTGCTTTATGGTACTCTCCTCTCCCTTCTAGTGAAGATGAAGGCCCAAGTGACCATGAAGTCAACTTCTTAAAGGACAAGCATTTCAAAGGAAAGGCATCTTCCTCATCTACTCTAAGGTGCTACAAGTGCGGTAAGAAGGGGCATTACGAGAGTGAATGTTCAAAGGCAAAGAAGGCTTACCACAAGAGCAGCTCCAAGTAGGAGGATGACTATAAGAAAGATGGCAAATACAAGAGGGAAGACTAGAGGGAGAAGAGGAACAAAGATGCAACCCATGCTACATGGGAAGGATCATCCTCAAGTGGTTCAAGCTCTGATGAATATGGAGAATGCCACCTTACACTCATGGCCTCAACAAGTGAAAACATTGGCGAGGTAAGTTAGGTAACTGAGGTAAGTTTACGTGGGTTGTCTAAAGATACTCATATTGATATTCTTAATACTACCCACTCTTCTTATTAAGAATGCAAATCTAATAAGAAGAGGTTGGATAAAGTTATTGATGACTTGTATGCTAAACTTGAAATTTTTGAGCAAAATAAAAAGAAACATTATGATATTGTTAATTCCCTACAAGGGCAGTTTCTTGACCTTGAGATCCAATACAATGGAGTTGAAGTAGATAATGTGTCTATCCTAAGAACATTACCACTCTTAAGGAAGACAACCAAAAATGCCTCGATGAGCTTGAGTTACTTAAAATTGAAAATGTTGAACTTAAGCTTATTAGTGGTGCTCATAGGGATGAAAGAGAAGTTTATCTCAATGAAATTCAACTGCTTAAATATGAAAATGCTAGGTTACTTGCTATGTAAATGACTTATCTTCTACACCTATATTACCTAGTAATGATGTTGCTTCTATTACCAAAAAAAATGTTGCTTCTATTACTCTTGAAAAGGATTCTTATTTGACTAAAGACCTCTATTTAGAGGCCAACCTTTTACATGCTCGATATGATCTCACTAGTTTGTATTCTACTATTATCTCTCTTAGTGATGACAATCATAGACTTAGCACCTCTCTGTAGAAATTCCTTAAAGGGAAGAACTCCATAAATGAAATCCTTGATCACTTTACCAAACAAAGTGGTACTAGTGGTTTGGGATTTGTAGGGGGAGCATCTAATGGAAAGAGTAAGGCCAAAGGTAAGAAAAAGAGTAAGGAACCTCCTTTCTTCCATGGAGAGTCTTCTGGCTCAAAGAACCCTATGATATGTTCTTATTGCAAGAGTGATGATCACTATTCTTGTTATTGTCAATACAAGCCTAAGGGGACCATCCCAAAGATGAAATGGGTCCCCAAGCTAGCTCCAGATCCCTAAGTTTGAGTTGGGAACCGATATTCTCCTTTCTTGCAGGATAAAGTTAGATGGATTGTTGATAGTGGCTTCTCAAAGTACATGACAAGTGATTTAAGCCATTTCAACAATTTCACTAAGAAGAAAGGAGGATTGGAAACCTTTGGGGACAACAATAAAGGTAAAGTAAAAGGTGAGGGTGATGTAGGTAAATACTTGTGTATCAAGAATGTTCTCTTTGTTGATGGCCTACGTCATAATTTAATAAGCCTTAGTCAATTATGTAATAATGGTTACCTTGTGCTATTTACTTCCATTGAATGTTTGATTCTAGATTCCCTCACTTACAATGTCATATATAAGGGAACTAGAAATGGTAATATTTATATAATTGTGCTTAAATATATTACGTATATTGTTGGTAGATGCCTTGTAGTCAATTCAAATAATATTTCTCTTTGGCATCGTCAGCTAGGTCATGTAAATATGCATCAATTGAAGAAGTTGAGCAAAAAGGACTTGGTTAAGGGACTTCTCAAATTGGATTTTAAAAGGATGAGGGATGTCAACCTTGTATACAAGGAAAGCAAACCAAGTCCTCCTTCTAATAAAAAGGAGTCCTTAGCACCAAGAGAGATCTTGAACTTATCCATATTGATCTTTTTGGACCTATGAGAACTCAATTGCTTCATGGTTCCAAGTATTGTCTTCTTATTGTTGATGATTTTTCTCAATATACTTGGACTTTCTTTCTCATTTCTAAGAGAGATACTCTGGATGTTTTCTCTAGTTTTTATAAATGAGTGGAAAACGAAGTTTCTTGATGCATCGTCTCCATCCGTAGTGATCATGGGGGAGAGTTTGAAAATGACATGTTTGAACATTTTTGTGAAGAGTTTGGTTATACACATAACTTTGGGGGAGAGTTTGAAAATGACATGTTTGAACATTTTTGTGAAGAGTTTGGTTATACACATAACTTTTCTTCATCTCGAACACCTCAACAAAATGGGGTTGTAGAGAGGAAGAGCATGTCTCTATAGGAAATGGCTAGGACCATGCTTCTAGAGTATGCTACTCCAAAGAAGTTTTGGGCCGAAGCTGTTAGTACCTCATGCTTTGTTCAAAATCAGGTTTTCACACATGCCTCTTTAAAGAAAGACCCCTTATGAGCTATGGCATGGTAGAAAGCCATCCATTGACTATTTTCACATTTTTGGGTGTCCTTGTTTTGTTTTAAACACTAAGGATTCTCTTGATAAGTTTGATCCAAAATCATATAAGGCTTTCTTTTTTGGCTTCAACACTACTAGAAGGGCTTATAGAGTATATAATATTGATCTTTCTAAAGTTGAAGAATTTATAAATGTCAAATTTATTGAGACTAACCCCTCTGTTTCTAACAATGTTGCTAATGATGATGTTGCAGATGAGGTAATTCCTATCTTGAAGGAACTCAACATCACCCAAAAGGGAAGATAGGTGGCTACTCAAGAAGAAGAAATTGATGAAGAAAAGAAGGATCACACTCCCCAGTTTACAAAGAATCATCCCAAAGAGCTCATCATAAGTGACCCTTTTGAAAAATGAAGACGCAGGCTACCTATGACAAAGAACAAGCCAACAACGCCTTCATCTCACAACTCGATCCAAAGAATGTAAAAGAAGCTCTTGGGGATGATGAGTGTATCCTAGCTATGCAAGAAGAGCTGAAGCAATTCAAAAAGAATAGGGTGTCGACTCTAGTACCAAGACCATATATAGAAAGATCATTGGCACCAAGTGGGTCTACAAGAATAAGCTAGATGAAAGCGATAAGGTGGTAAAAAATAAAACAAGGTTAGTGGATCAAGTCTACAATCAACATGAAGGTATTGACTTTGATGAAACTTAGGCTCATGTTGCTAGGCTTAAGTATATTAGAATGCTACTTGCTTTTGCTAGTTACAAAAATTTCTTGTTATATCAAATGGATGTTAAAAATGCATTTTTGAACAATACAACTGAGGAAGTATATGTTGCTCAACCTCTGGGCTTTGAACTTGATAGTTTTCCTCACCATGTATATCTATTGCAAAAATCTCTCTATGGAATCAAACAAGCACCTCGAACATGGTATGTGAAACTAAAGCACTTTTTGTTAGATAATGGGTATATCATGGGAAAAGTTGATTCTACTTTGTTCGACAAACACACTTCTAATAGTTTTCTTATTATTCAGATCTATGTTGATGACATCATTTTTTGTGGAACTAATCTTGATCTTTGCAAGGAGTTCAGTTCTCTTATACATGGTGAATTTGAGATGAGCATGATGGGTGAGCTTACATTCTTCCCCGACTTTCAAATCAAGCAAATGAAAGATGAAAACTTCATCAACCAAAGAAAATACACATCTGAATTGCTCAAGCACTTTGGGATGGAGAACATGTTGGTATGTATGCCCTGAGAGCCAATCATGGGGTGATTGGTGGGATACATTAAGATTGATTTGATAAACATCAAAGGCAAGCTTCCAATTCATTCAGGTTCAGTCATATGAGAAAGTAATAGAACAGATTGAATGTCTAGAGAATGACAGTACTCAATGACGTATGCCTTCAGGTTCATGACCTGAACGATGAGATCATACGGATGCTAAGAGTTTGTACATTCTTGTTATGTCCCTAGTCGGATGTCATTGTGGAAGGTAGATAGACAGCAATGACACACAAGACTAGATTGTGGTGTTGGTTGATGACAAAATCTCATTAGTCATGATATAGAGATATCAAACCATAAACATAGGTACTTGTTAGAGAACAAGGTACCGGACAGACCCACCGTGAGTTTGACACATGGAACCATGAGATGGTAGTCACAGTCAGTACTCACAGTGATGGTGGTGAGTGTGATTCTTAGACCTGAAATCACTACACTCAACACATGTCGTTGGGCACACTTTGACATCATCAAACGCAGTCCTGAAACATGGGTTGTTATAAAGGTGATGATTGGGTGGCTTTGACACATGGGGCTTTTGAGGGGTGAGTGATAGATATGGGATTTGTCCCTCCTGAGGGAGTTTGATATCCAAGGCCACTTGATGAGTAGGATTGAGATAGGCGTGCGCACGCATGTGTGAATCAGTATGTGATATTGATGTCATACATATCTCCTTCAATCTGCTCTGAGATCAAGAAAGTGAATGAACGTTGACAGGATGACTGTTCCATGCCTTGAGTTCATTCGGGATATCAGTGACAAAGGAATTATACATTCACTGTAACACCATTCACGGATTGTAGGATGAAAGTTGTTCTCCAACTTTCTACTTTCACTTGGGTAGCACTGATGTGTGACTAGGCACCGCTCTTTGCTTGTGAAGTCATAAGTGTTATGGACTTTCACTTCCAATGTGAAATGGACCTACAGGGTCACACACATAGGATTTAACCTGGAAGAGGAGTTTTGTCCACAAAGCAATGTTTAGATTGATTACTAAAGGAGTTTAGTAGTTCAATTAAACACTCAATCAGTCGATAGCTCAATATCATATGGTTCAAGGTGTTGGACGCATTGATTGGAGTATCGGATTGATTGAAATCGCAATTGACTGATTTTGCCCAACCTGTGCTCCCAACCGATCGGCTCATGTGATGAACCGGTCGGCTAAGGTGCTGAACCGGTCGGCTAGAGTGTCCAGGCCGATCGGCTCATGCCTAGGTTGAAACGAACGGTTCAAGAGTTGAACCGATCGGCTCAACTGGTGCAACCGACCAGTTGGGAAAGACAAGGAAAGTTTTTTTGAGCCGGATTAGGACCATGAACCGATCGGTTCAGGGCACCAACCGATCGGTTGGAGTGCCCCAAATGATCGGCTCAGGTCCAACCGATCGGCTCAATGGCCGAACCGATCGGTTCAGTTGTGAACTGATCATTTCAAGTTGCGAACCGGTTGCCTTTTGTGGAAAATTCTTGAACCCTTCTACTCCTGCTTTAGTCCCGTATTGCCGGGAACAGAGAACCCTGTCCCATGACCCGCCTATATATATAGGGGTATTGGGGGCTTCTCAAAGAACAACTCAATGCAAGCCAGTTTCTTTGCGAAGTTGTCGTTCTCTCTGGTTTTGGTAACCGTGAGAGATCCCGAGCAAGTGCTTCCCGCAAAAGGGAGGTGCAGCAAGGGAAGGACAACTGCAGTTGCAACTGGTAGTAGGAGAGTGTGTTGGCGACTAGTACGTCAACAGGAGGGTGCGACTCCTTCCACTTCCTTATGGGACAAGGAGTGTGGAGTTCCAGGTGGTCCGTGTGGACTACTACAGAGGCGGGAGGACACTGCCGCTTAGGAGGACAACTGTCATCCGACAGTCCGGTAGGAGGAGGAGTCGTCAGTCCCGGTGCGACCAGGAGCTGCACAAACACCGTCCAAGACCGAAGTTGAAGACCGCGCATTGCGTGAGGTATTGTCGTCGAGCAAGCCTCAGGACAAGGTATGATTCCACAAACCATCCTTTCCTATTATATAGACATTGACGCGTTTCCTCGGTATGGGTTTGGGGAGAAATTTTTGTTTCCGCTGCCTTCTCTGTCTCCCCTAAAACCCAACAGTGGTATCAGAGTCAGGTCAACTGCTCTATATTTTAGGAATATCGATATGATCGATTTTGGTTTGTCGCCTTTATTTATTGCATACGATGCGAATAATATCGGCTTTATGCATGTCCAATCCTAAATCCACAAATCCCTAATTACATATATGATATGTATTATTAATGCACTCGATACGCGTCGCCCTTAAACGAGTTTTGTGGTGGATGTGTGTAGCGTGATTATGGCCTATAAACCCCTATCTGTGTGTGGTTGTTTGTGGTTGCTTGCATCTCGGTCTGCGCACCGATCTTCCCTCTCTTATTCCAGATGTAACTCGAAATAATTCGAGATTCTTTCCTACCTTTGCTCCCCCCGAATGTAACTCGGGGTTTCCCTTTTAAAGCAATGTAAAAAATAGGATAGATTTTTATTTCCTGTTATGTCGAAGACCGGCAGACATCAAGACGACAGCTGAAACGATCGGTTCAAGGCGTGAACCGATCGGTTGACGTTCCAGACGGTCGGTTCAAGGAGTGAACCGATCGGTTGATGACCGGTTCGAGGAGCGAGACGAGCGGGTGGCGGACATGACGAGATGCACGACGACCAGGCGAACCGATCGGTTGGAGGAGCCAACCGATCGGCTGGTGGCACCCAGACGACCGGCTGGAGAGTACAGATCATTCATGTGATGAGTTGATCAACTCGGAAGGCAAGGCACAGAGTTCATCTTGTACAGGTTGCATGTGATGTAGACCTAGATGACCGTGATTCCTCTTGGCTCAAGGAATCACATTAGGATGGCCATAATCATCGCTTTTTATCGTTTGTGCATGTTTTCTGTGGGATATATCATGTATATGATACGTACTATGTATTGTGGTGATTGGATATGTATATGTATATAAAACCAAATCCCTCATTAAAATATTAAGTTTTAGATGCCTTCCAAATGCGACACACGTGAAAAGCTTGTTCGACCAAGTGTGGGCACGCCCTAGCATGGTGCACCGTCTACCTCGTGGAAGCATGAAGGATGAATGTGTGGGTCTGCCCTAGCAGGGTGCATGTTCATCGTGTTTGCTTTGGGTCGGACTTAACAAGGTGATCTAGATGGGATCTAGTACCTTGAGGCATGGAGATGATCATTGCAAAGAGTTGTATATGACATCTTATCAAGAGTTGCATATGATGCAATTGGCAAAAGTTGCCTACCTGAGAGATCTATGTTGTGGGTGACAACCCTAGCTGGTCCATGGCTTAGAGGATTTCGGGATCTTGCCCACTAGAAGGTTGTACGCTGCAATCTTCCGAATTGATGGTGAGGGCTATCAATTTGAACTAAAATAGTGGGAGCGATAATTAATTAAAGGCCTAATTTTATCGTCAACTTTTCAAATCAATCAAACAAGTCAAAAAGAGTTTTGGACTAAAATTGCATATATTTCCCTTTTGTTAATATAAATGGTTAATCAACAAATCACTTTATTTGCGATCGGTCTTTGAGACCAACAAATTAAATGGGAATAATTCCACGACTGGTTAGGATGATGATGAGAAGTGTTCTCAATCAAAGAGCGAAAGCTCTAAGTCCTAGTTATACCAGAACCAGATGAACTCGATCCCACCACATCAATGGCTGACAGTATGCTTATGGAAGCTTACTGAGGATGACATTGATGAGGAGTGCTTGATGTTGTGTTCTCTGAACTATGAGTTGCAGAGACAACATGAGACATATGATGTCTCCAAGATACTGTCCTAGTATGTCATGACAGAAGGAGATCCAGTAAGGTATTCACACACTCAATGTGATTGGGTATGTGGAAAACCTGACTAAGAAGGATTCCCTCTAAGCCAAGAGTTGGCTATTGGTATGATACTGCAAATGTTGTGAGAATCATACAATTCATGATAAGCTACAACATGAACAACTTTGACAAGCGTTGACAGAGTTGTTAGACATGTTGAGGATAGTAGAGGCAAAGATGAAGAAAGACAAACCATAATCTTTGATGTGATCAAAGAAAAGGTAAGTTTTAAGGGGCAAGGACAAGGGCAAAGCAAAGAAGTGTTCTGATGCTAGCCAGCAATCCAAGCCGTCTTCAGCTTCAAGGCACATGGGGAAAGGGTGTATGAGGGATTGCCCTCTATATCTGGAAGAACAAAAGAAGATGAAGGAGGGGATGGAGATCTCCACCTAAGGTATCAGGAAATGAACTGCTTCTTTATCTGAGGTATATGATACCAAGATATGGATATGTCATATATGATATGCAATATCCGCAAAGAAGTGATGGCCTTTGTGAAAGGACCAAGAAAGAAGTACCCATCATTGGAGCAAGTGTTGCTGCCATAGATAGGAGTATCTTTCAGTTTATTTCAGCCTAAAAGGGCACGAAATAGAGTTGAGAACTGCCATTTCATATATTGCCAATGTATAGAAACACTTTATTTTTGCATATTGTATGACAATGATGGCAATTAATAAAGTTGATGTTTCAATCTTAAAGATATGATCTTTGTGGCAATGCCTTGTTTATCTTGTAATACCTGGTATGTATAAGATAAAATGATACCTTGAAGCTATAGATAACTCAAACAATCAAATTAGCATCAATCATGAGAAATTCATTTCTAGTTTCCATATGATGGATAAATCTAGACTCTTTTGGTTAGAGAACCAGTAAGGGACATGAATCTCTTGTACATGATTAATCAATCTTCACTAAAGGTAGTGGAAGAATGATTATCCTATTAGGTATAATACATGTGATGTATTTACATACCTATTGGAATAAATGCTAATACTTCAAATGGTGTTTAGAGAAATACCAATATGAATATCTTGAAGTGTTCAAGATTATCATAGATGAAGTATAAATTTGGTAAAGTATTAATTCTTGATGAGATCAATGAATGAAATACTTGGACCAAATGTTTGAGATCCTTATGAGTGATTATGATAGTGTATCATAGTGAACTCATGATTAAGGCATGGTGATGTCTAAATCAAGAAGGAATCATACTCTAAGGAGTTAGAGAATGATTATCCAATAACTGAATTCTTCTTAATAAAAGAATACCCCACACTAATAAAGGAAATTAAGAATCACAAGGGTTGTGAATTCTTATATTCTTGACAGATACACCTCAATTATCTATGTGATGAGTTGTTCATATGATGAGTCAACTATCTAGATGAATATGAGGAATCAGATTTTGAGTTATGGTATAAAACCATTACATCCTAAATGACATCTGTGTGAACCATAAGGTATGACCTTGATGGTAGCACTCATTGGATCATATCCATAAGTGCAAATAAGTCTTAAGTGTTAAGACACATGGATAACATTTTGAGAAGGATGATGCTTGTTGATTGCAACTTAATGACTAAGACATTTGGCATATGGATACTAAAACCACATTCCTATGAGGGATAAAATCAGGATGTGTACGTGACACAGCCTATAAGGTTTATGAATCCATTAATGCAAATGAAGTCTATAAGTTACAATGGACTAATCAATGTGATTGATTGAGTACAAGCAACTCAAAATTGGATCTTTACTTTGATGATATAGTCAAAGGGTTTGACTGATATGTCAAAGATAAAGATGGGATATGTGATTTAGTGGGAGCGTATTCACATTCCACATGTTGATGTGAAATGGAATTGTTCTAGAATGGAAATCCAAAAGTGGAAATTATCTTTAAGGAAGATAGAGATGTTTCCTATGTGATAGGAATAGAGATCTATAGAGATAGTTCTCGACAAATCTCTTGACCTGGAAAAGAGAGAGCATACATTGGCAATCTGTACTGAAGGGTTCAGTATGCACAGATTCAGTGGGAGAAAACTTGTCCATGTTATATGGATATTAGTATCCCAAGGCCAAGTGTCCAATTCTTATGAAGAATGGGAACACTAAGAATAGATATGGATCTATCATATATGTAATCATCCCATTGTCTTGAATGGCAAGAATAAAATGCATTCATCATCTTGTATGTAGGACATGGCAATATGATGTGCTCATCCTGATAACTCGTATGTAGGACATGATGAGTGGATGTCTGTCTATTTCCAGTAAGGGTTACTAGAATACCATAAGAACTTGATAAGTACTTGGGATGTACTAGTTCTATGGAGATAAGGAAGAGTTCGATGTAAAGAGTTACATTGATGCGAACTTCCGAAAGGACAGAAAATTAATCGCAAAATATACATAGGATGTATAAAAGTGAAAGTTTGTTGATAATTGGAAGTGTTCCAATAAAACCATTTAAAAGGGAAATGTCGAGTATCTGTGTGTTAGAGAACAGCAGTGGATACTATATGGATCTGGAAGTTCATGAGATGAACTCATATTCCACTCATTGATGACAAGTCTGGAATCCTTGATCATGCAATGTGGCTAAAGGTTAGCAATGGAATACTAGATCGCATATTACGACAACTCCATCTCATACGTGTGACGTACAGTGAAGAGATGAGAGACATGCAATTTATACTGACTTTGGCAAGGTGTTGCCATTACTCACTATGTTGGCACTAGAGCACAGTAACATGTGGGACATGTTTGAATATCACTATGAATATGATTCAAGAGTGATTGGCTCGCAGTGCAAGTGGGAGTCTGTTGGTATGTATGCCCTGAGAGCCAATCATGGGATGATTGGTGGGATACATTAAGATTGATTTGATAAACATCAAAGGCAAGCTTCCAATTCATTCAGGTTCAGTCATATGAGATAGTGATAGAACAGATTGAATGTCTAGAGAATGACAGTACTCAATGACGTATGCCTTCAGGTTCATGACCTGAACGATGAGATCATACGGATGCTAAGAGTTTGTACATTCTTGTTATGTCCCTATTCGGATGTCATTGTGGAAGGTAGATAGACAGCAATGACACACAAGACTAGATTGTGGTGTTGGTTGATGACATAATCTCATTAGTCATGATATAGAGATATCAAACCAACACATAGGTACTTGTTAGAGAACAAGGTACCAGACAGACCCACCGTGAGTTTGACACATGGAACCATGAGATGGTAGTCACAGTCAGTACTCACAGTGATGGTGGTGAGTGTGATTCTTAGACCTAAAATCACTGCACTCAACACATGTCGTTGGGCACACTTTGACATCATCAAACGCAGTCCTGAAACATGGGTTGTTATAAAGGTGATGATTGGGTGGCTTTGACACATGGGGCTTTTGAGGGGTGAGTGATAGATATGGGATTTGTCCCTCCTGAGGGAGTTTGATATCCAAGGCCACTTGATGAGTAGGATTGAGATAGGCGTGCGCACGCATGTGTGAATCAGTATGTGATATTGATGTCATACATATCTCCTTCAATCTGCTCTGAGATCAAGAAAGTGAATGAACGTTGACAGGATGACTGTTCCATGCCTTGAGTTCATTCGGGATATCAGTGACAAAGGAATTATACATTCACTGTAACACCATTCACGGATTGTAGGATGAAAGTTGTTATCCAACTTTCTACTTTCACTTGGGTAGCACTGATGTGTGACTAGGCACCGCTCTTTGCTTGTGAAGTCATAAGTGTTATGGACTTTCACTGCCAATGTGAAATGGACCTGCAGGGTCACACACATAGGATTTAACCTGGAAGAGGAGTTTTGTCCACAAAGCAATGTTTAGATTGATTACTAAAGGAGTTTAGTAGTTCAATTAAACACTCAATCAGTCGATAGCTCAATATCATATGGTTCAAGGTGTTGGACGCATTGATTGGAGTATCGGATTGATTGAAATCGCAATTGACTGATTTTGTCCAACCTGTGCTCCCAACCGATCGGCTCATGTGATGAACCGGTCGGCTGAGGTGCTGAACCGGTCGGCTGGAGTGTCCAGGCCGATCGGCTCATGCCTAGGTTGAAACGACCGGTTCAAGAGTTGAACCGATCGGCTCAACTGGTGCAACCGACCAGTTGGGAAAGTCATGTCGGCAAGAATTTTCCTTTGGTTTCAAATTGCCCAATTCGATTGGGAATAACATTGGTATACGATACTAATTGAGAACAAAACAAGGAAAGTCTTTTTGAGCCGGATTAGGACCATGAACCGATCGGTTCAGGGCACCAACCGATCGGTTGGAGTGCCCCAAACGATCGGCTCAGGTCCAACCGATCGGCTTAATGGCCAAACCGATCAGTTCAGTTGTGAACCGATCATTTCAAGTTGTGAACCGGTTGCCTTTTGTGGAAAATTCTCAAACCCTTCTACTCCTGCTTTAGTCCCGTATTGCCGGGCACAGAGAACCCTGTCCCATGACCCGCCTATATATATAGGGGTATTGGGCGCTTCTCAAAGAACAACTCAATGCAAGCCGGTTGCTTTGCGAAGTTGTCGTTCTCTCTGGTTTTGGTAACCGTGAGAGATCCCGAGCAAGTGCTTCCCGCAAAAGGGAGGTGCAGCAAGGGAAGGACAACTGCAGTTGCAACTGGTAGCAGGAGAGTGTGTTGGCGACTAGTACGTCAACAGGAGGGTGCGACTCCTTCCATTTCCTTGTGGGACAAGGAGTGTGGAGTTCCAGGTGGTCCGTGTGGACTACTACAGAGGCGGGAGGACACTGCCGCTTAGGAGGACAACTGTCATCCGACAGTCCGGTAGGAGGAGGAGTCGTCAGTCCCGGTGCGACCAGGAGCTGCACAAACACCGTCCAAGACCGGAGTTGAAGACCGCGCATTGCGCGAGGTATTGTCGCCGAGCAAGCCTCGGGACAAGGTATGATTCCACAAACCATCCTTTCCTATTATATAGACATTGACGCGTTTCCTCGGTATGGGTTTGGGGAGAAAATTTTGTTTCCGCTGCCTTCTCTGTCTCCCCTAAAACCCAACAGTGATATCAGAGCCAGGTCAACTGCTCTATATTTTAGGAATATCGATATGATCGATTTTGGTTTGTCGCCTTTATTTATTGCATACGATGCGAATAATATCGGCTTTATGCATGTCCAATCCTAAATCCACAAATCCCTAATTACATATATGATATGTATTATTAATGCACTCGATACGCGTCGCCCTTAAACGAGTTTTGTGGTGGATGTGTGTAGCATGATTATGGCCTATAAACCCCTATCTGTGTGTGGTTGTTTGTGGTTGCTTGCATCTTGGTCTGCGCACCGATCTTCCCTCTCTTATTCCAGATGTAACTCGAAATAATTCGAGATTCTTTCCTACCTTTGCTCCCCCCGAATGTAACTCGGGGTTTCCCTTTTAAAGCAATGTAAAAAATAGGATAGATTTTTATTTCCTGTTATGTTGAAGACCGGCAGACATCAAGACGACAGCTGAAACGATCGGTTCAAGGCGTGAACCGATCGGTTGACGTTCCAGACGATCGGTTCAAGGAGTGAACCGATCGGTTGATGACCGGTTCGAGGAGCGAGACGAGCGGGTGGCGGACATGACGAGATGCACGACGACCAGGCGAACCGATCGGTTGGAGGAGCCAACCGATCGGCTGGTGGCACCCAGACGACCGGCTGGAGAGTACAGATCATTCATGTGATGAGTTGATCAACTCGGAAGGCAAGGCACAGAGTTCATATTGTACAGGTTGCATGTGATGTAGACCTAGATGACCGTGATTCCTCTTGGCTCGAGGAATCACATTAGGATGGCCATAATCATCGCTTTTTATCGTTTGTGCATGTTTTCTGTGGGATATAGCATGTATATGATACATACTATGTATTGTGGTGATTGGATATGTATATGTATATAAAACCAAATCCCTCATTAAAATATTAAGTTTTAGATGCCTTCCAAATGCGACACACGTGAAAAGCTTGTTCGACCAAGTGTGGGCACACCCTAGCGTGGTGCACCGTCTACCTCGTGGAAGCGTGAAAGATGAATGTGTGGGTCTGCCCTAGCAGGGTGCATGTTCATCGTGTTTGCTTTGGGTCGGACTTAACAAGGTGATCTAGATGGGATCTAGTACCTTGAGGCATGGAGATGATCATTGCAAAGAGTTGTATATGACATCTTATCAAGAGTTGCATATGATGCAATTGGCAAAAGTTGCCTACCTGAGAGATCTATGTTGTGGGTGACAACCCTAGCTGGTCCATGGCTTAGAGGATTTCGGGATCTTTCCCACTAGAAGGTTGTACGCTGCAATCTTCCGAATTGATGGTGAGGGCTATCAATTTGAACTAAAATAGTGGGAGCGATAATTAATTAAAGGCCTAATTTTATCGTCAACTTTTCAAATCAATCAAACAAGTCAAAAAGAGTTTTGGACTAAAATTGCATATATTTCCCTTTTGTTAATATAAATGGTTAATCAACAAATCACTTTATTTGCGATCGGTCTTTGAGACCAACAAATTAAATGGGAATAATTCCACGACTGGTTAGGATGATGATGAGAAGTGTTCTCAATCAAAGAGCAAAAGCTCTAAGTCCTAGTTATACCAGAACCAGATGAACTCGATCCCACCACATCAATGGCTGACAGTATGCTTATGGAAGCTTACTGAGGATGACATTGATGAGGAGTGCTTGATGTTGTGTTCTCTGAACTATGAGTTGCAGAGACAACATGAGACATATGATGTCTCCAAGATACTGTCCTAGTATGTCATGACAGAAGGAGTTCCAGTAAGGTATTCACACACTCAATGTGATTGGGTATGTGGAAAACCTAACTAAGAAGGATTCCCTCTAAGCCAAGAGTTGGCTATTGGTATGATACTGCAAATGTTGTGAGAATCATACAATTCATGATAAGCTACAACATGAACAACTTTGACAAGCGTTGACAGAGTTGTTAGACATGTTGAGGATAGTAGAGGCAAAGATGAAGAAAGACAAACCATAATCTTTGATGTGATCAAAGAAAAGGTAAGTTTTAAGGGGCAAGGACAAGGGCAAAGCAAAGAAGTGTTCTGATGCTAGCCAGCAATCCAAGCCGTCTTCAGCTTCAAGGCACATGGGGAAAGGGTGTATGAGGGATTGCCCTCTATATCTGGAAGAACAAAAGAAGATGAAGGAGGGGATGGAGATCTCCACCTAAGGTATCAGGAAATGAACTGCTTCTTTATCTGAGGTATATGATACCAAGATATGGATATGTCATATATGATATGCAATATCCGCAAAGAAGTGATGGCCTTTGTGAAAGGACCAAGAAAGAAGTACCCATCATTGGAGCAAGTGTTGCTGCCATAGATAGGAGTATCTTTCAGTTTATTTCAGCCTAAAAGGGCACGAAATAGAGTTGAGAACTGCTATTTCATATATTGCCAATGGATAGAAACACTTTATTTTTGCATATTGTATGACAATGATGGCAATTAATAAAGTTGATGTTTCAATCTTAAAGATATGATCTTTGTGGCAATGCCTTGTTTATCTTGTAATACCTGGTATGTATAAGATAAAATGATACCTTGAAGCTATAGATAACTCAAACAATCAAATTAGCATCAATCATGAGAAATTCATTTCTAGTTTCCATATGATGGATAAATCTAGACTCTTTTGGTTCGAGAACCAGTAAGAGACATGAATCTCTTGTACATGATTAATCAATCTTCACTAAAGGTAGTGGAAGAATGATTATCCTATTAGGTATAATACATGTGATGTATTTACATACCTATTGGAATAAATGCTAATACTTCAAATGGTGTTTAGAGAAATACCAATATGAATATCTTGAAGTGTTCAAGATTATCATAGATGAAGTATAAATTTGGTAAAGTATTAATTCTTGATGAGATCAATGAATGAAATACTTGGACCAAATGTTTGAGATCCTTATGAGTGATTATGATAGTGTATCATAGTGAACTCATGATTAAGGCATGGTGATGTCTAAATCAAGAAGGAATCATACTCTAAGGAGTTAGAGAATGATTATCGAATAACTGAATTCTTCTTAATAAAAGAATACCCCACACTAATAAAGGAAATTAAGAATCACAAGGGTTGTGAATTCTTATATTCTTGACAGATACACCTCAATTATCTATGTGATGAGTTGTTCATATGATGAGTCAACTATCTAGATGAATATGAGGAATCATATTTTGAGTTATGGTATAAAACCATTACATCCTAAATGACATCCGTGTGAACCATAAGGTATGACCTTGATGGTAGCACTCATTGGATCATATCCATAAGTGCAAATAAGTCTTAAGTGTTAAGACACATGGATAACATTTTGAGAAGGATGATGCTTGTTGATTGCAACTTAATGACTAAGACGTTTGGCATATGGATACTAAAACCACATTCCTATGAGGGATAAAATCAAGATGTGTACGTGACACAACCTATAAGGTTTATGAATCCATTAATGCAAATGAAGTCTATAAGTTACAATGGACTAATCAATGTGATTGATTGAGTACAAGCAACTCAAAATTGGATCTTTACTTTGATGATATAGTCAAAGGGTTTGACTGATATGTCAAAGATAAAGATGGGATCTGTGATTTAGTGGGAGCATATTCACATTCCACATGTTGATGTGAAATGGAATTGTTCTAGAATGGAAATCCAAAAGTGGAAATTATCTTTAAGGAAGATAGAGATGTTTCCTATGTGATAGGAATAGAGATCTATAGAGATAGTTCTCGACAAATCTCTTGACCTGGAAAAGAGAGAGCATACATTGGCAATCTGTACTGAAGGGTTCAGTATGCACAGATTCAGTGGGAGAAAACTTGTCCATGTTATATGGATATTAGTATCCCAAGGCCAAGTGTCCAATTCTTATGAAGAATGGGAACACTAAGAATAGATATGGATCTATCATATATGTAATCATCCCATTGTCTTGCATGGCAAGAATAAAATGCATTCAACATCTTGTATGTAGGACATGGCAATATGATGTGCTCATCCTGATAACTCGTATGTAGGACATGACGAGTGGATGTCTGTCTATTTCCAGTAAGGGTTACTGGAATACCATAAGAACTTGGTAAGTACTTGGGATGTACTAGTTCTATGGAGATAAGGAAGAGTTCGATGTAAAGAGTTACATTGATGCGAACTTCCGAAAGGACAGAAAATTAATCGCAAAATATACATAGGATGTATAAAAGTGAAAGTTTTTTGATAATTGGAAGTGTTCCAATAAAACCATTTAAAAGGGAAATGTCGAGTATCTGTGTGTTAGAGAACAACAGTGGATACTATATGGATCTGGAAGTTCATGAGATGAACTCATATTCCACTCATTGATGACAAGTCTGGAATCCTTGATCATGCAATGTGGCTAAAGGTTAGCAATGGAATACTAGATCGCATATTACGGCAACTCCATCTCATACGTGTGACGTACAGTGAAGAGATGAGAGACATGCAATTTATACTGACTTTGGCAAGGTGTTGCCATTACTCACTATGTTGGCACTAGAGCACAGTAACATGTGGGACATGTTTGACTATCACTATGAATATGATTCAAGAGTGATTGGCTCGCAGTGCAAGTGGGAGTCTGTTGGTATGTATGCCCTGAGAGCCAATCATGGGATGATTGGTGGGATACATTAAGATTGATTTGATAAACATCAAAGGCAAGCTTCCAATTCATTCAGGTTCAGTCATATGAGATAGTGATAGAACAGATTGAATGTCTAGAGAATGACAGTACTCAATGACGTATGCCTTCAGGTTCATGACCTGAACGATGAGATCATACAGATGCTAAGAGTTTGTACATTCTTGTTATGTCCCTAGTCGGATGTCATTATGGAAGGTAGATAGACAGCAATGACACACAAGACTAGATTGTGGTGTTGGTTGATGATAGAATCTCATTAGTCATGATATAGAGATATCAAACCAAACACATAGGTACTTGTTAGAGAACAAGGTACCGGACAGACCCACCGTGAGTTTGACACATGGAACCATGAGATGGTAGTCACAGTCAGTACTCACAGTGATGGTGGTGAGTGTGATTCTTAGACCTGAAATCACTGCACTCAACACATGTCGTTGGGCACACTTTGACATCATCAAACGCAGTCCTGAAACATGGGTTGTTATAAAGGTGATGATTGGGTGGCTTTGACACATGGGGCTTTTGAGGGGTGAGTGATAGATATGGGATTTGTCCCTCCTGAGGGAGTTTGATATCCAAGGCCACTTGATGAGTAGGATTGAGATAGGCGTGCGCATGCATGTGTGAATCAGTATGTGATATTGATGTCATACATATCTCCTTCAATCTGCTCTGAGATCAAGAAAGTGAATGAACGTTGACAGGATGACTGTTCCATGCCTTGAGTTCATTCGGGATATCAGTGACAAAGGAATTATACATTCACTGTAACACCATTCACGGATTGTAGGATGAAAGTTGTTCTCCAACTTTCTACTTTCACTTGGGTAGCACTGATGTGTGACTAGGCACCTCTCTTTGCTTGTGAAGTCATAAGTGTTATGGACTTTCACTGCCAATGTGAAATGGACCTGCAGGGTCACACACATAGGATTTAACCTGGAAGAGGAGTTTTGTCCACAAAGCAATGTTTAGATTGATTACTAAAGGAGTTTAGTAGTTCAATTAAACACTCAATCAGTCGATAGCTCAATATCATATGGTTCAAGGTGTTGGACGCATTGATTGGAGTATCGGATTGATTGAAATCGCAATTGACTGATTTTTCCCAACCTGTGCTCCCAACCGATCGGCTCATGTGATGAACCGGTCGGCTGAGGTGTTGAACTGGTCGGCTGGAGTGTCCAGGCCAATCGACTCATGCCTAGGTTGAAACGACCGGTTCAAGAGTTGAACCGATCGGCTCAACTGGTGCAACCGACCAGTTGGGAAAGTCATGTCGGCAAGAATTTTCCTTTGGTTTCAAATTGCCCAATTCGATTGGGAATAACATTGGTATACGATACTAATTGAGAACGAAACAAGGAAAGTCTTTTTGAGCCAGATTAGGACCATGAACCGATCGGTTCAGGGCACCAACCGATCGGTTGGAGTGCCCCAAATGATCGGCTCAGGTCCAACCGATCGGCTCAATGGCCGAACCGATCGGTTCAGTTGTGAACCGATCATTTCAAGTTGCGAACCGGTTGCCTTTTGTGGAAAATTCTCGAACCCTTCTACTCCTGCTTTAGTCCCGTATTGCCGGGCACAGAGAACCCTGTCCCATGACCCGTCTATATATATAGGGGTATTGGGCGCTTCTCAAAGAACAACTCAATGCAAGCCGATTGCTTTGCGAAGTTGTCGTTCTCTCTGGTTTTGGTAACCGTGAGAGATCCCGAGCAAGTGCTTCCCGCAAAAGGGAGGTGCAGTAAGGGAAGGACAACTGCAGTTGCAACTGGTAGCAGGAGAGTGTGTTGGCGACTAGTACGTCAACAGGAGGGTGCGACTCCTTCCACTTCCTTGTGGGACAAGGAGTGTGGAGTTCCAGGTGGTCCGTGTGGACTACTACAGAGGCGGGAGGACACTGCCGCTTAGGAGGACAACTGTCATCCGACAGTCCGGTAGGAGGAGGAGTCGTCAGTCCCGGTGCGACCAGGAGCTGCACAAACACCGTCCAAGACCGGAGTTGAAGACCGCACATTGCGCGAGGTATTGTCGCCGAGCAAGCCTCGGGACAAGGTATGATTCCACAAACCATCCTTTCCTATTATATAGACGTTGACGCGTTTCCTCGGTATGGGTTTGGGGAGAAATTTTTGTTTCCGCTGCCTTCTCTGTCTCCCCTAAAACCCAACAGAACATGAAGATGATGGACACACCCATGTCCAACGCAGCCAGATTGGACTATGATGAAGAAGGTGAGAAAGTAGATGAGATGCTCTATAAAGGTATGATTGGAAGTTTACTTTATTTAACTACATCTAGATCTGACATAACATTTAGTGTTGGCTTGTGTTCTCGCTTACAATCAAGTCTTTGGAAATCACATGTCATAGCGGTTAAGAGGATTTTGAGATACTTAGCCAAAACCCTAAATTTTGAACTATGGTATCTTAAGTCAATGGACTTTACTCTGACTGCCTATAGAGATGTTGAGTACGGTGGATGTTTGATTGATAGAAAGTGAACAAGTGGCACTTGCTTCCTCCTAGGACCATGCTTGGTGTCTTAGTTCTCCAAGAAACAAAGCACCATGGCTTTTTCAACTGTCGAGGCTGAGTACATTGCAGTCGAGAGTTGTTGTGCCCAAGTTCTATGGATGAAGCAAATGCTCCAAGACTTTAACATTCGTTTTTATGCTTCTCCTATCTTTTGTGATAATACATAGTGCAATTAACTTGTCATATAATCCTATATTATATAGTAGAGCTAAGAATATAGAGGTCCATCACCACTTTCTCCATGACCAAGTTGCCAATAAGGATATCTATATCACATATGTGGACACAGAAATTTAGTTGATGGACATCTTTATTGAACCTCTAGCTAGAGAGAAATTTTATTTTATTATATCTAAACTACTCTAATTACTTTGGATGAATTTGATATGCTTTCTAGCTAGTTTCTTTCCATCCCATATGTTTTTCTCATGTCTTAATCACCTTTGCTTGCTAAAGTGCTAAAATTTTCTTTCTCTTATGCCTTGTTTTTTGCTTGTTTTGCGTATTTTTCACAAACAACTATTTCATCACAAAACAATACCCCATGATGAGTTAAATGTGCCTTAGTATGCCTAAAATACAAAATGGATTGGAAAAATAAATTAATCAGCACCAAAATGGCTACAATCTAGAATTTCTATTGTTAAGACAGGTTGACCATCGATCGAGTTGCCAACTCAGTTGATCCATGGCCGAGGGCTTATGCAGAAAGTCATTCAGTCGAGTTTCTCTCTTTCAAAATTTGATCGATGGTTGGGCTAGACCACATCTTAAATAGGTTTAGGCTGACTATTCTCTCTATAACTAGAGAAAAGTTGATTGATTCTTACTCCAGCTCCCATAAACCCTCAGCCCTAGCCTCGACCTTCCTTCTCCTAGCCCTAGCCAACCTCAATTTGACCTACATAGCCCCTTTTCCTCTCCGCCCTAGGCGGTTAGACGACCTTTGGTGGTGTTTTTTTCTTTCTATTTTCGGCTCCTTATCTTCTTCAAATCTTCATCCATAGCTTCCAATCGAAGAAAGATGGTCGTTTCTACAAGAAAACCCTCATCTTCCTCCTCCTCTTGCCTCATTTCATATCATGATACCTTTTTTCTATCCACTGAGGCTCTAATCGATACCAGGAGCTCCCCCCAAGGAACCCCTTTCCATTATGTACATTGTTTGAGCCTCACTCAATTAGACAAAAGGTTATAGAGGAGGTAGTTGAGCTATTCTACAACCATCACCTAGTTGCCCATAGCGTAGAACACATGTGCTTTCATAACTCTATCACAAGCACCAAAACAGTCCATGAATTTTACACCAATCTTTCATGGAACTATGACTCTCTTGTACCCCCTTCTAATAATCAAGCTATCATATCTTCTATGATTGCCTATATTAAGTTTTATAAATCTGAAGATTCCCTGAATATATTTTTCAATGGAACTGAAGTTACCGACACGTGGAGGAAGGACTACCTTGAGTATTTTGACCCGCTTGACCCTGAGTCCCTCTACAGGCACTATGAGGTTACTCTCCCTGATATTCATAAGTTCTTAAAGAAGCCTCAAGTACCCTATAGGATGAAATCGACCATACCATCGTCTTCCTTGGATCTCAAAAACCGCATACTCGCTCTGGTAGTCAACTGCAATATTCATCCCAATAAGAATCAAACTAAAATTGTAGATAATACCACAGTGATTATGTATTGTCTTTTAAAAAATAAGGAGTCAAATGGGCTAGATACATTCTCCATCACATAACTTGCTTTGAATCTAGGAAGAACACCCATGGTACCCATCATCTCTACCCAACCTTGATATATGGTCTTTTTGCCTTTGATACTAAGAAATACCTTTTCATGATCTGTATTATAAAGATTCTCAAAAAGGTGTTTGCATTAGTGAAACCACAATCAAGAAGACCTACCTGCACTCATCCTCTACCACACCTGGAGCCTCCACCTCTACCTCCACCTGGGAACCTCCACCTCTACCTCCACCCGAGAACCTCCACCTCCACCACCATCCTGACCTGCCCGTGCCTCGTTCCATGTATCAAATGAATCCCTTCTGGGTAATATGATGCATCAACAGGCGCACAACCTTTAGGTCCAGGAGCACCTCAACCGGGACCTTTTCCAGATCATGTCTACCATGAATCTGTCATGTGTCCATCCTTACCCAGCCTATTAGCCCTACCCAGGTAGTGACTATGCTTCCTACGCATATAGTCACTTCTACCCAACCCCTCCACTTGTTGCTTCCGTGGTGACACATGTTGTTGATGGTGGACCTACCCCTACCCCTACCCCTACCCCTGGAGTGCTTCCTCTACCTACTAGCCATCTTGCTACCCTGATTTCTAGCATTGGCACATCTGGTCCATCTTTCCCTCAGGCACATGAATTACATGCTCTTGGCATGATTTGGGATGAGCAGAATGCCTTGTGCCAGATCACGGTTTCAGTTCTAAAGCCAATGAGGAGATGTCTGACCAGGCTGCTAATGAGGACGAAGCTGATGATGATGTCCTTACCAAGGATGATGACTTAGAAGATGTGTTACAACCCCAAATTTTGGGTTCATATGGTTGGAAATGCAATTTCCCCAATAAATGTATGATTATGGAAATTGTATGAATTATATGTGTTGAATGGATTTCCTTTGCAATATTTCCTTAGTGAATGTGATTTCGTTGATCAAAAATATGTAAATGAGTCCAATATGATTAAAATAAATAGATGAAATCAAATAAAGCATTATTAAGAAGGAAATGTGAGATAATGATGAAAATATAAGAAAGATGTGGAAATATGTATGTTTGAATCATCATGGATGATATTTTGAATCCACAAGGTTTCTAATGGTAGAAGGAATCCAAATAAAGAGAACAAAAGAGTAAGGGAGAGAAAATATGAGTAAAATATGCCCTTTTTAAGTAATAACTTGCATATAAATAAAAGTCTCTCATACTTTCAAATTTGACTCCCAAACTTGACACACAAGTAGCCCAAGTCATTATGGACTTTGCTCTAAAATTTAGGATTAAAAGGATAAACGGATTTAGAGATATGAATTTTGTAAGTTTTCCTAAAGTGAAGAGGATTGATTTAAATGACACGATTATTTGAGACTATTTTATGGATTTTAGTTGAACGTAAGGAATGACAACCTTTGGATCTCAGATCCAACGGTGGCTATGTATTCTCCTAACTTGACTAGGAACAGGAGAGAAGAACAGTGTTTAGAGTTTTCCCGATCGCTTTTCTCTTCGCATGAATGACGTGCAATTTTGGAAGTGCTCCCAATGAATTTGGGATAGGATTTGGTATTGTTTGATCCTAAGTTTGAGTACCTTTGGGAGTGTACTAAGGAATCCCCTAATCTTTGGCTTCTCGTCGGCTGCCTATCATGGCCACAGGCTATATAAGGGTATGATTCCCTTATGTGAGTTCACAAAACTCTTTGTAATGCTCTGCAACACCCAACTTAGTCACCACTATGAGCAATTTGGCAAATAACCCATGTTCCTACTTGCTTTTCCCCTTCTATGCTGCTGGTGCACTACCTTTCCTTCCTCCCTGGTCATGCTTCCTTCAACCCAATTGACCTCGCCTTTAGCTTTGGTTGCAAGGGTCGGAGGCAAGGGTATCTTTTCCAGCTGCTCAAGAGCCCAGGCGTCTAGAGTCAACGGTGGAGTTGACTATCGAGTGGGCCTAAATTGTGAGAAAAGGGGGATCGGGGGAAGGAGATGATGGTGCGCGAAAAGTCATGCATGCCCTCGACTAGACACAGATGAGGACAGGGTACAAAGGGGTTTTCATAGGATAAGGTGGGCCTAGGCTCACAGAAGTGAATTGTTGAGGTGGCACGCAACCACTGGTCCATCCGGGATCAGTGTGGACCCAAGGAACTCGAGGTAAGCGCCAAGTGGCACCTTTTAATTGGTGTATAATGGTTTTATTTACGAAAATTCTAGAAATAAATCGGTAACTTGGAATAAGACATGTTATATATGAAAATTTATCAGAAAAATCTATGGAATCCAATAAAAATATAATTGAGGCCTGAAACTACTTGTAGTTCAAAAATACTTAAAGTTTTCACATTTAATGTTGTTATTAATGAATAACCCTAATTTTGATGTTCTATGAAGTCGGGAAGATTAAGATGTATGATCTATGGGCATATTAACTTGTTGTTAATAAAAAGATGTTTGATGTCTAAATAGATGATCCATATGCTTAATAGCTTAATTTAGGGTTTGATATGATAATGTGCATTAATGGGCTTAGAAACCCTAATCTAAGTGTTAATGGGTTTTAATGAAGTATATTTTGAGATTCTTTGTATAAAAGTGATTTTAAGTTAATTCTAAGCCAAATTGATGAAAAGAAGGTTTTAATATGAATAAGTGAATAATTAGGGTTTTGAACCTAGAATTGTTGTTTTCGGGTTTTGTGGACATAGAAGAGGAAAGTGGTAAATAGATCAAAAGAACCCTAATGAAACCCTAATTTATATTAGAAACCCTAGGAAGTAATTCCAAGTCAATAAAGTAAGTTCTTGATGAATATGTAGTAAATAGGTTGTACATGCATTTGAGGATTCTGTTCTTTTATGTGATTGGCTTGCTTGCTTGTTTGAATTGCATGAGTGGATTGGACTGTGCTTATTTCTTGTGAAATCTCCAAATCAGGTATGTGGTTAATTATAAGTACATGCTTTAGTTTCTCAGTGTTTCCCGACATTTTATCGATTTCATGGAAATAAGCTGCTTGGATGATTTTATTTATGCAATCTTTAAAGTAAATATGATTATCACAATCTAAGTATATATATGACTTGCTCAAACCTACATACCATCTCTGGATGTATGATGTGAGACCAAGCCCCAGAGGGAAGGTCTGAAGTGGTCAAGCTCCGAAGGGAAGACCATTGGGCACCCAGAGAGGTGGCCCCAGGTACCAAACTCAGGATGGAGAAGGTAGCCTTTAGTCCCTTACAAGGACTTAACCCTAGAGAGGGTATCCCAGAGGATGAGTAAAAGTGGTTGAGAAGTCATATTGAAAAACATAATCTTGCATTGTTAACAACTATTTGATGTGATTATGTTGTTAGAATATATGTGCAATGTTTTGGTTGTCTCCACATGCAAGTATATTCAATTATACTGACTGACATTTTGTTTGTCGGAGTTTTAGGAATATCTAAATTGGACAAACAAGTAAAGTGAAACCTGTGAAGATTAAAGTTAATATTTAAAGGATGATTTAGATAGATAGAAATCTCTGAGGGTAGAAGTTCCAGAGTCCTACTTTTAAAAGGTATGTGATGAGTAATTATTTTTTCCAGTTTTCAGTTAGTCTTTGGTAGAATTTATTATTTATTTTTATTAATTGCAAAAACATTGATCCTATTTTTGGGATAACACCTATGACTTCTTGGTCTTCCTGAATTGGGGGTTACTGGGAAGCGTGGTCATTACAATTGGTATTAGAGTGATGGCTTTCCATTTAATCTCTAATAATTATTAAATTTTACAAACTCTTTAGAACCAAAGGGAGTTATTAGAGGATTTTCCAATGATGGAGGTGTCTAGAAAAGGATCACAATATGGGGGTTGGAAATATTTTCCTCTGCCCCGCTAGTCAGTCTACGAGGACTCCCGGAATCTGTGTGACTGCTTGACCTAAATCAGAGGATTTGACTCAAAGTAAGATACCTCTAGGACTCTCTCATCTGTCCTCTTCCTTTCTCAACCCTAATTCAAGTATAACTCTAAGAGACTAGGATCTCTCTCTCCACACCCCTCCTGTGTTTGGGATAAGGGTAATAATGATTAAGGAATCCTCCACCAAATAATGAAAAGTATGTAAACAAGATGCCATGGACATAAGTTTTAATAGTTTAAGCATAAATTAAAGATTAGTTACATGCTTAGGTTGCATGGCGTGCATTGTCGTGCCCTCTAGAGAGTTTTGAGGTTAGACCTTCTTGTAGGAGGATGAGGGGAGAGTTAGCCTTAGAGGAAGAAGCCTCCATGAAGAGAAAGAGACCTGACACATCCTATGAGGATGATGCTAACCCAAACCCTAAGTGGTAGTTAGAGAAAGATATGACAAGATGAGTTTAATACCTTAGTCTTCTACACATTCAAGTATGTGGGTTAGTCATGCATGCTTTACATGGAGGTTTTGAGTACCCATGAGAAACATAGACTATGAGTGTTTGCTTGACCTCTAGTGCCTTGTGGCAACCCGACCTTGGGTGGGTAGTTCCTGTTAGGGTGAGGGATAGTTCCCTCATTAAGAGGGTTGATGGTGATCGTATAGGAACCCTAACAGACATATATGGACAGGAGGAGGAATGTACCTACGTAGAAGAGAGTGACAACAAGGTTGACAGTAAGTTTTAGACCTAGGCCATCAGGGTTATGCCTGATGTTCATGAGATGAGCATGCAGAGCTTTGGATGATCTTGGTCGGACATAGGTCTTGATAATATGTTTCACCCAAGTAGGGATAAATGTGTATCCTTAAGAGCTTGAACCATCTTCTGGGAGAGAACATACAGTGGTAGGACTAGTTGTAGGGTTAGCTCTAGAGAGAGGGTGAGACCTGATGAAGAAGGTTGGAGACCTTAACTTTGAGATATGAGGAATCATGAGAAGTTGGGTATGATATGACCTGGTTTAGATGACCCTGAGTAGATAGATGTGGTTGCCTCATGCATGATCCTTAGAGGCTTGTTGTACCTTGGTTTCCTATAGAGGAACCAAACCCTAGAATGAGAAAGAGGTTTCTTGAACTGATGTACAGATGTTATAGTTGCCTACCTTTTAGGTGTAGAAAGGAAAGTTCCTTAGACCCTGAAGAGGTACGACAACAAGTTGTAAGGTCTCGCATCCAGTTGGTTGTCCTTGTGTGTGGGACTCTAAGGTGTTGTTCACGTGGAAGAATGGTAGGAAGTATATGCCATATCTTATACATGTTTGGTTCGTGGTAGAACAATTGAGTATGCAGTTAAATAGTCGATGCATAGGAAGTGAACCTGGGGTTCCTAGACCTAAGAGGGGAAGTAGTGGTAATCGGTACACATGATGCTCACAAGGTTGTACGAGTTCATGGAAATTGAGCATGGTATCCCTCCTGTTTTAGAGCAAAGGAAACCCTACTGGAAACGAGATATATGTTTAAGGAACCACTCACATAGGTTGGTGACATATACATATATGATAGTGGTCCAACTTTGAGAAATAAGGATCAAGTATGACATACCAAGGAGCTTAGAGTGGTTTAGTAGAATGTCTTCTTGCTAGCTATGTGTATAAGTAGCATGATAGGGCTAAGCATGTATGTGATGATGTAAACCTTGGAGGTAAGAACATTTGGTGACCTTTGTTAATATCAAGAGATAGTTTTCTCCCATCATGGGAAGGAACCCTTCATGTAGGGTGAGTACCAACCTTTGTTTAGGTTCAAGGTAACCTAAAGAGGTCTCTTATAGGATCTTGACAAGCTAAGTGAGGAGCACATAGTATGAGCATGAATCTATAGACCCATATCTGACCATCTCTAAGGGGCATGAGGATATGTTGCCATGAAGGTAACCTGTATGGGGCCAAACTGAGATAGGTAGGTCACCACAACCCTTATGAAAGGATGTAAGTTTAACCATGAGTGCCCAGAGAGATGATAGAGTTTTGGGTAAGGATTCAAGATGGACATGCACCATGATAAAATCCTAAGTCAATACTAAGGTCAGGTAGGGATAAGACCGATGGGAGTAGGAGTTGTCTGTTTCCTAGATGCACAAGACCATAGGGTCAGGAGGTAACAACTATCTTTGCATGAGAACCATGGGTTAGGAGGTTGACAGCCTCCATGAGTTCATGGGGCCCAAGGTCAAATGAGGGAGGCACTCCCTGGATGCATAAGGGAAGAGGGATGACCCCAAAAGTACCGGCACCCTAGAGACCTTAAGGAGACAACTAAAGTTTATGAATACCCAAGAGTGTTTGGGAATAGCCTTTCCATGGATGTAAACATAGATTCGAGATAGTCATGATATGGAGTCATGAGAAGTAAGTTTCAACAAATACCGGAAAGTATAATGGTGATGTGTGATGCACCATCTCTACTTTTGGAATGGGATGAACTTTGTATTTGGACAACAGCTAAATGCTTATTTCCTCTTGTTATGGGTATGAGAGACATGGAAAAACGTATGTCGTATACTAAGAATAAAAGTGATATGCGTTGAAACATTTCTATGATGTTTGAGGGTAGAGGAAGTACCACATCCTTTTGGAAGTATATTGGATAGATGGTATGCAAGCATAGATGAACTATGGTAATAATCATATGAGGACATTATTATCAAGAGCAATATGAAATCTATGAGTCATATGTTTGGGTTTGATGACCGAGATGATGGATGTAAGAGCTTGAAGTTTTCTTGACTCAGATAGACCTAAACCTGAGACATGGATGACGAGTGGAGTATATGAAGGTTTATATTTTCATCATCACCTAGCACATAAGGAAATTAATGTGGATACTCTTAGCTGAGACACAACTCAGGTGTACAACTGTCTTGTAGAGAGACTAGAAGAGGTTGCTTGGTGAACCCTATGATCTTTATAAGACTAGACCTATGTGGCTAACATTCAAATACAACCAGACTAGTTGGTCAAGTTGGTGGTTGCCCAGTTAGCCAACCCAGATCTTGAAGACCATTATAAAAACCTCAGATACACATCTAATGAGAAGAAGGTGTTGAAACCCACTATTAGAGTATTCTAGGGTTCTGAGGAGTCAACCTTAAGGAATCATGTCATGTAAGAATCTCATGATTTTAGGTACACTGTGGTACTATCAAGATGTTTAAGGTTAGTAGTAGTACCTTGAAGACCTAGATGAAGAAGTATATAGAGTTGCATGTGGCCTATCGCCATACATGCCATAGGGTGAAGGTCGAACACCAATAACCCAATGAGTTGCTACAAATAATGAGGAGTTCCCGAGAGGAAATGGGAGCAGATCACCATGGATATTGTGGTAGGTCTCCCCTGGACCAAGAGAGATCATGATGCAATATGGGTTATGGTAGATCGCGTTACCAAGTTGACCGAATCCCTTGCCTAAGAGAGAGAGCACTGTCAGTGTGACAGATCTAGTTGAATTACACATATAAATATATATATATATATATATATATATGAGGGAGATATAGTTCGACTACATCATGATATGGGTTCAATATCTTGAGCATGACCTCAAGTTCAATTCCATGTGGTGGAAGTAGGTACATGAAGAACTTGATGCTAGATTGAAGTTTACATCATATCACTCCTGACTGATGGACAGTCAAGAGAGTATGACCTAGACTTTAGAGGGTCTGATGAGAGCATGTGTGCACATTTAGGGTGATATATGGGAGCAGTTCCTGCCCCTAGTGGAGTTTGCTTGTCATGATAGCCACCATAGCCAGTATTAGGATGTAAGAAGCCCTATAAGGGACGCCGTGTCAGTCACCACTTCATTAGTATGATGTTAGTGAGAGGACCTTGTGAAGACAAGAGAGACCATAATGTATGCATATGAAGTCAAATTGATCAAGTAATAGCTGAGAAAGCCCAGGATTGACAGGAATCGTGAGCTAATGCGAAGCAGACTGACATGCAGTTCACTGTGGGTGGACATGTGTTATGAAAACCCGACCCCTTTGAGCTATAGATAAGAAAACCAAATCCCCGACATATGGGTTCACTTGAGATGGATTGGTGGAGTTGCTTATGTTTAAGCCTTACCCCTCAGGATAATATGATGTATGATGCGTTCCATGTGTCTGATCTAGAGCACTATGTGATGTACTCAAGCCATGTGCTGAGCATTGAACCTATTGAGCTTCAAGGGAGGCTAACATACCCTGAGTTATCTGTGAGGATTCTAGATACCAAGGTGATAGAACTCAGATGTAAGAATATAAGATGATAAAGGTTCTCTGGAAGCACTATGGAGAGGATGAAGCCACATGGAAGCTAATGATGGACATGAGAAAGTCTTATCCTGTATTATTTGTATGTTTGGTGGAATTTTGAGGGCAAAATTCCTACAAGAGGGGAAGGATGTTACAACCCCAAATTTTGGGTTCATATGGTTGGAAATGTAATTTCCCCAATAAATGTATGATTATGGAAATTGTATGAATTATATGTATTGAATGGATTTCCTTTGCAATATTTCCTTAGTGAATGTGATTTCATGGATCATAATATGTTAATGAGTCCAATATGATTAAAAGAAAAAGATGAAATCAAATAAAGCATTATTAAGAAGGAAATTTGAGATAATGATGAAAATATAAGAAATATGTGGAAAGATGTATGTTTGAATCATCACGGATGAGATTTTGAATCCACAAGGTTTCTAATGGTAGAAGGAATCCAAATAAAGAGAACAAAATAGTAAGGGAGAGAAAATATGAGTAAAATGTGCCTTTTTTCTTCTTTAAGTAATAACTTTCATATGAAGAAAAGTCTCTCATACTTTTGAATTTGAGTCCCAAACTTGACACACGAGTATCTCAAGTCATTATGGAATTTTATCTAAAATTTGAGATTAAAAGGATAAACGGATTATGAGATATGGATTTTGTAAGTTTTCCTAAAGTGAAGAGGATTGATTTAAATGTCACGATTATTTGAGACTATTTTTTGGATTTTAATTGAAAGCAAGGAATGTCATCCATTGGATCTCAGATCCAATTGTGGTTGTGTATTCTCCTAACTTAACTAGGAATAGGAGAGAAGAATAGTGTTTAGAGTTTTCCCAATCGCTTGAGATCCAATGGTGGTTGTGTATTCTCCTAACTTAACCAGGAACAAGAGAGAAGAACAGTGTTTAGAGTTTTCCCGATCGCTTTTCTCTCTACATGAGTGACATGCAATTTTGGAAGGGCTCCTAATGAATTTGGGATACGATTTGGTATCGTTTGATCCTAAGTTTGAGTACCTTTGGGAGTGTACTCAGGAAACCAATAATCCTAGGCTTCTCGTCGGTCGCCTATCATGGCCACATGCTATATAAGGGTATGATTCCCTTCTGTGAGTTCACAAAACTCTTTGTAATGCCTAAAAACACCCAACCTAGTCACCACTGTGAGCAATTTGGTGAATAACCCATCTTCCTACTTGCTCTTCCCCTTCTCTGCCACCACTGCACTACCTTTCCTTCCTCCGTGGTCATGCTTCCTTCAATCCAATTGACCTCACCTTTGGCTTCGGTGATGAGGGTCGGAGGTAAGGGTATCTTTTCTGACTGCTCAGGAGCCCAGGTGCCTGGAGTCAATGACGGAGTTGACTGCCGAGCGGGCATGTATCATGAGAAGAGGGGGATCGGAGGAAGGAGACGATGTAGCGAGAAAATTCCTGCCTACCCTCGACTAGACACGGGTGAGGAGAGGGTACAAATGGGTATTCACATGATAAGGCAGGCCTGGGCTTGCGGAAGCAAATTGCTGAGGTGGCGCGCAACCACTGGTCCAGTCGGGATCGACGTGGACCCAAGGAACTCGAGGTAAGCACTGATGTGACACCTTTTAATTGTTGTATAATGATTTTATTTGTGAAAATTATAGAAATAAATTGGTAACTCAGAATAGGACATGTTATATGAAAATTTATTAGAAAAATTCATGGAATCCAATAAAAATATAATTGAGGCCTGAAACTACTTGTAGTTTGAAAAGTACTTAAAGTTGTCACCTTTAATATTGTTATTAATGAATAACCCTAATTTTGATGTTATATGAAGTTGGGAAGATTAAGATAGATGATCTATGAGCATATTAACCCGTTGTTAATAAAAAGACGTTTTGATGTCTAAATAGATAATCCATATGCTTAATAGCTTAATTTAGGGTTTGATATGATAATGTGCATTAATGGGCTTAGAAACCCTAATCTAAGTGTTAATGGGTTTTAATGAAGTATATTTCGAAATTATTTGTATAAAAGTGATATTAAGTTAAGTCTAAGCCAAATTGATGAAAAGAAGGTTTTAATATGAATAAGTGAATAATTAGGGTTTTGAACCTAGAAATGTTGTTTTAGGGTTTTGTGGACATAAAAGAGGAAAGTGGTAAATAGATCAAAATAACCCTAATACAACCCTAATTCATATTAGAAACCCTAGGAAGTAATTCCAAATCAATAAAGTAAGTTCTTGATGAGTATGTAGTAAATAGGTTGTACATGATTTTTAGGATTCTGTTCTTTTGTGTGATTGGCTTGCTTGCTTGTTTGGATTGCCTGAGTGGATTGGAATGTGCTTATTTCTTGTGAAATATCCAAATTAGGTATGTGGGTAATTATGAGTACACACTTTACTTTCCCAACATTTCTCGACATTTTATCATTTGCATGGAAATAAACTGCTTGGATGATTTTTATTTCTGCAATCTTTAAAGTGAATATGATTATCACAATCTAAGTATATATATGACTTGCTCAAACCTACATACCATCTTTGGATGTATGATGCAAGACCAAGCCCCGGAGGGAAGGTCTGAAGTGGTCAAGCCCCAGAGGGAAGACCACTGGGCACCGAGAGAGGCGACCCCATGTACCAAGCTCAGGATGGAGAAGGTAGCCTTCAGTCCCTTGCAAGGACTTAACCCTAGAGAGGGTATCCCAGAGGATGAGTAAAAGTGGTTGAGAAGTCATATTCAAAAATGAAATCTTGCATTGTTAACAACTATTTGATGTGATTATGTTGTTAGAATATATGTGCAATATTTTGGTTGTCAGCACATGCCAATATATTCATTTATACTGACCGACGTTTTATTTGTCGATGTTTTAGGAATATCTGAATTGGACAAACAAGTAAAGTGAAACTTGTGAAGATTAAAGTTAATATTTAAAGAAGGATTTAGATAGATAGAATTATCTGAGGGTAGAAGTTCCAGATTCCTACTTTTGAAAGGTTGATGATAAGTAAAAAAAATTCTAGTTTTTAGTTAGTCTTTGGTAGAATTTATTAATTATTTTTTATTAATTGCAAAACTATTGATCCTATTTTTGGGATAACACCTCTGAATTCTTGGTATTCCTTAATTGGGGGTTACTAGGAAGGAGGTTCATTACAAGATGGTCTGATGATGATGGCTTTGCTAGTGCCTGTGGTGATGATGGTGATGCTCCTGTCATTGTGGCACCTTCAGATAGTGATGAGGACTATGAGCCCGAGGCTGATGCTACTGATGATAACCCTTTGGACATAGATAGCCTAGATGTTTAAAGTCTTTAGATGTTGATCATATATATCTTCCTAGACTATTTTGTACTAAAAACATATGGGCACATTATCTGAGATGTACTATTCTTTTATCATCATGCTGCTTTCATCGTTGGTTTGTAGTTGTTTGGAGAACATGTTTTTTGTGTTGTAATCTTAATCCTATGCACCATGACTCTATGATTGACTTTGCCTTATGATATCTTGGTATGCTTTTCCATATTTTAATTACGACATTGATTTCTTGTTTTATCTATGTTCTCAGCTCTATTTTGGTGTGTGCTGCTTGTGATGAGGACTATGAGCCCGAGGATGATGCTACTAATGATAACCCTTTGGACATAGATTGCCTAGATGTTTAGACTTTTTAGTTTTTAGTCTTTAGATGTTGATCATATATATCTTCCTAGACTATTTTGTACTAAAAACATCTGGGCACATTATATGAGATGTACTATTCTTTTATCATCATGCTGCTTTCATCTTTGGTTTGTAGTTGTTTTGAGAACATGTTTTCTGTGTTGTAATCTTAATCCTATGCACCATGACTCTATGATTGACTTTACCTTATGATCACTTGGTATGCTTTTCCATATTTTAATTACGACATTGATTGCTTGTTTTATCTATGTTCTCATCTCTATTTTGGTGTGTGCTGCTTGTGGTTATCTGTTATGGTTGTGCTTGGAGAAGAACCTTTTTTATATGATATTCTACCCCCTGCCTTTTTGATAATTCCAAAAGGGGTATATAAGTTTTAAGCTCAACCATATTGTTATTACTGTGTATATGATCCTTTTCCTATCTAATACATGTTTTATCATATGACTTTCTAAATGACCATGTAGTATAAAATCTCAACCATATTGTTATTACTACCTATATGATCCCTTTCCTGTCTAGTAATTGTTTTGTCATGTGACTTGCTAAAGGACCATGTAGTATAAATGTTCTATAGCTTTGTGTAGACTAAGTATGTAGGTGAGAGTGAGCATAGATTGAGGGGTAGCAATTCACATTGTTCAAATTATGTATTCCCTTACAATTCACAAGGCTAAGGTATAATTTTATAAATCCTTTTCAATACGATTGAGGAATTTTTGTCATTGTCAAAGAGGGGGAGAATGTTGACTTGAGAGTTATACATTGCCCATATTTTTATAATGACTTAACCATTCCATTCCTATGTATCTAATGTGTTTGTATAAGGTTGATTTTAGGTATTAGGTACATGAAAAGGATCAAATTCATCAAGGCGCCCTAGCTTGCCTTGGTTCAAGTAAAAAGCAATGCAAATGCACATTTTTAGAAAACACTCTAAATCACCTTAGAACAATTTTGAATCATTTGTATTAATGATATGATTTGTAACTAAGATGAGAAAAAAATCAAGAACCCTTAATTCAAATATTTGATCACTCAAAAATCATTTTAGAAAATTCATCACAAGCACTTTATCGGCCGAGTTTCGAACTCGACCGATCTTTGATGGATTTAAGAATGGTTTGGATTGCTCGAGTTGTACACCCACATAACTCGACCGACTAACTTTCTCTCCAAAGTTGATTTTAGCTGATCAGTCAAGTTTTCACCAGGACAAATTCGACTGATGGTTTAAAATTGGCTTTGTTGCATAATGGATCGATCGAGCTACCTTTATTGAAACTCGACCGAATGTACTGTACAGAAAACATAGAAAAAGTGATTCTAATAGTTGGAGAGTTGCTAACATAAAAAATAGATCCATTGCAACCCTCCAAATGACTAGTTTTTGACATTAAGTGACCCAACACTCAAATGGACACCCCAACTATAAATAGGACCTTTTATAGTTCATTCCAAGGTTGCTAATTCATGCTATTCAAGGTCCTTGTCATAGTTGAGTGCTTTAGTCCATTTGAGCCTCCTTTCTCTCTCTCTTGTTTACAAATCATTTCATGATTATGAGTGTGTTAGGAATGTTGTAAGAGAGATACCTCAGTGTTACATTATAAAGCTCTCCATCCTTCCATCTTCCTAATCCCCTTTATCAAAGAGAAAAGGTTGAAGTGATCTTCTCCGAGTGAAGGATGAGTTGTTGTTCTTCTTCAAGGCTGAAGAAGGTGTGAAGATCTTCTCTGAGTGAAGGATAAGGATAAGGCAGAAGATCCAAGGTGCTGAGTGGGTAATTCCTCAAGGAGAAAGACTCGTTGCAAAAAGGAGATGTCTTAGGTGATGGAATCGAGATGCTTGCAAGAGTGGGTAAGACCTGTGGTGAGGTAGAAGCATGGAACCTGGATAGGTAATCCCTTGGTTGTAATAAAGTCATATAGTATGTCATATAATGGAATATAAGTATACATGGGTTGAAAAATCCTAGAGGTTGACCTCTCTATGTAGTAGACTGACAGTCTTCTAGCTTGGAGATTGGAACCACTCTAAATCACTTGTCCAAGTGTATGTTTCAATCTCTCTCATCCTCGCTATGCTTGTTTAGATAGGCTTCAAATTCACTATTAGCAATTGGATTTAAAGTGATATAATTTGAAGGTCTAACTATTCTTGTGCAAGTTTTAAAGCTCTATTCACCCCCCTCTAGAGTCCTAGATCTAACAGAAATTACAACTCTTACAAGATATATGATTATTATCTCTCTATGAACAAGTGATGATTGACTCTCTATAAGGGTTAGGCATGTCTATATTTGGCGGAGTAGGATAGTACTATTGATCCAAGGCTTAGACTACCTTGAGGACAACTAAAGACAACAATGCATAATTCTAAGTTTGGAGTAGGATAGCATGTAGTAGGTTGCTCAAGTGTGTATTGTGTGTCCATTAACCACTCCTATTTATGGAAACTACTTAGGGATAGTTACGAATGCTTTTGGGAGTGTTAAGGATGAGATAGATGCTAAACTATTTGTTAGAATGTCAAAAGTCAGATTTACAACTGCTAGTAGACTACAACAAACATACTCATGACTGGCATTTTAGAAATGCCACTAAACATGTTTAGTGGCATTTGTTGATACTTAAAAAATATCTCTAGTACCAATGCCACTAGAGAGATAGTGGCGTAAGTTGTAAACACTACTAAACGGTTGGCTTTGGTAGCTTTCAATAAATGCCAAATAAACACCACTAAAATATCATGTGTCTTTTACAAAAACGCCACTATCAATCAATTGGTTGTCATACAAATTCCACTATTATGTATTATGATGTTGCATTAAACTATTCTCATTGAGTATAATGGCTTATAAAAAAAGCTAGTAATGACATACCAGTTGTGTATGATTACATTTGCATGGCTTTTAGTCATTCAATTTTCAGTTTATTGCCAAAAAATTTAAATGAAAGCCAATTGTTATGAACTCACATTTTCAAAAGTATGGATCTTTTGTATTTATAAATGCAAATTACATGGGGAAGAGATTTTACCTTGCCCCTTTTAATGAACAAAACACATGTGTACAACATTCTTCTATTTAATATAAAATAGCTTAACATGATGACATTCTTGTTTCTTAGTAGCCATGTATAATACTTGTCAGCTTCAAGAAGTGTTGATAGCCCTTGCACTAACTCCAACAATAATCATGTTCTTCTCATATGGTCACAACTTAGAGTGTCTGCCATGAAGGATCCAAAAGTACTACAACAAACTTACCCATTAGTGGCATCTGATAATTGCCATTCAAAAAAATATAAACGCCACAAAAAGTATTTAGTGCCATTTGCTGACACTTAAAAAAATGCCTATAGTACCAAGGTCACTAGAGAGATAGTGGCATAAGTTGTAAATGCCATTAAATATTCAGTTTTAGTGGCTTTTTATAAATGACACTATGATATCATTTGACTTTTTTGCAAATGCCACAATTACATCATTTGACTTTTATGAAAATGCCACTATTGTATACTAGGAAGTTGTACAAAAAATATTCATATTGTGTATAATTGCGTATAAAAATGCCACTATAATTGCATACTTATTGTGCATGATGGAATTTTCATTGCTTTTAACAATTCAACTTTTAGTTCATTACCAGGATTACTAAATGAATGACAATTGACATTTGAACTCATAGTCTCAAAAGTATATGTTTTGAATACCAAACTACACATGGAGGACATTTGACCTTGCCCCTTCTAATATATACGACACATGAGATGCACTCTTTCATACAACATTTTACTAATTATAATAGTTTATGTATACTTTGACAATATTCTTTGATAAATTGGAATGGTATACATGTGACATGGATGTTCTCAAATTCTAATGTCGTTGATTGTTGACTTGATGGGAAAAACTTGTACTTGGTGGAAATCATATTTATAAAATCCTACATCACCATTATGTAAGAACTTGGGATATCTCTTTGTGAAAACATCTGTCATTCTTATTGAACATCTCAACAAACTTGAAAACAATGTTGGAGGAAAGGCACACAGTAAAACTGATTATATAGTCCATATGTAGCTAATTGTTCTTACACATAGCCTGTGTCAATGGCAGTTCTAATCATATTATGTCGTATTTCATCCCATGGAACAATTCTTGCAACAAATCAACATACACACCCATCCCTCCTAGAAGCTATGGTCCCTCCATCTAGGAAAATAAGAATCTTCATATGCTTTCTTGACCAATTTTGGTCCAACTTCTCATTATTGATCAAATCATTTGTCACATCTCTGAATCAGAATGACCATGAAACAAATGCTATAAGCATTGTATAAAGATTTACGAGTAGATAATGTTAACTTTAATAGGGACTATGATTTGTAACATGTACTTTAAATATAATTTTGCATTAAAAGAAAATGAACTCCTTGTTTCCTCCTCGACCTCAACCAATCATATATTACTGATTTTTCATTGTCATTGCCTACTTCAAGCATCAATATTATCTTGCTAGCTAAAATTAAAACATAAAAATGAGACTGAAGTGCATCACAAACATCATGATAGAAATTACTTTCTCTGTGTTGATGTAGAAAAGTTAACAAATTGAGCCCTCTAATACATAGTGATTGTGTGGAACACATTTTTAGTTAATGGATCTTGTTATATACAAACAACGTATACATAAATTGTGACTCTTGACCCTTGGAAAAAAAATCAAATATGGCATTCTCAAGCACAAACCCAACAAATAAATAAGTTATAAATAAAGATTGAGTATTTCTAGAATCATAGTGAGCACCTGTATATAGAAGATTTGTAAAATACTATCCTTTTGTGAGATGATTTTACCTTATGTTTATGTCTGGGTTGATAAATTTTAAGCATATCTTGAAGAAATAAGATGTATAAGAAAGCACCATGATTTCTTATCAATGCAATTTTTGTAAATGCATACTATGAAGGACAAAAATAATACAAAGTTTGGTGTAGTCGATCAAGAACAACAAATAATGTGTGGTTCAATTTTATTTTTTTCTTCAAAATTAAGATGCCTTCTCTACATACAAACAATTTTTTATCATAGTGATATGAGGAATTGAGTCCAACTTATCATTCATCTTTTAATTAGAGATACATATGTATCATACGAATGCAATTTTCTCTTATTTAATTCTTTTTGGTTAGTGATAATTCTACAACACAATTACAAAGAGGCACCACTAACACAATTGCAAAGTCAATTACACACTAGATATGTGGCACAGAACATGAAATCATATCACAAGTGCAAAAAATGGAATTCTGAAAGTTGAGACTTATTCAGTTGGAACATGAAATCAATGTGTAAAACAAGTTGTGATAGTTTCATTGTGTAAAATGTTCATGCAATGTTAATTTGGTATTATAATTTTTTTATATGTAGATCATTTGAGCATAATTCCTCTCACAAATAAATTGTATCACCAATATATGTTAGTTCTGCAAATGTAACCTTATTAACTAAAATGAAAACATGCAAGAGATATTATAGTTTCCAACTTTATATTAGATTGCTAATGTAGAGAGAGACAATTTACTTACCATAACGTACCATCATTTTGGTAATTGCAGTTGAGATAGGATCTTTACACCAAGAATGATCCACACAAGTGAGACCTAAAAGGAATGACATATATCGAGATTGATATCACTACAACATCGTACTGAATAAGTAGCCCATTGAGGACTTTCACAATAATGATAATGAATCACCGTGACTTCTAAATGAAAACAAAACTACAATACCTAACACAATCAAATGTATAGCCTAGGGAAGAGATTCTAACAAACCCACAAGACAAATGAAAATATGCATATAATAAAAATAAAACACACTTTACATGCCATATAATAGGGAAATATATGATTGACAAACTACAAGTTCAAGAACTTACCTTCTTGGTGGAAAGTGCATCAATTCATATATTTTTTATAAGTTGAGAGCTAACCAAATAGATATAAAATTTGACATTAATGTTTTTTTTATTCTAGATAGACAATTTGGTTTTGAATAATTAATGTTCAAAATTATAAGAAAAGATATAAGCGGAAGACAATGGATAGATAGCAAAAGCATCATTTCCAACACATAGTTGACCTTGATAAAGTAACCATAATGAGAGAAGAGCTAGTTCATCTATATAAACATAGAAGCATCAATTCAACATATATGGGTTCATCCTTTTTTTAAGTGGCCATTCTATTCATCTCGTGGTCTGGGGTCGAACTTGAGACCTCTTGGTAACACACCAAGGGTCTTAACCAACTCGATTGTCCTCACTTGAACATATGGGTTCATCCTTGACAATAAAGGAACTCAAGATCTAAAATCAGGAAAAGATACCAAATCAATATTGGAGATATTCATAGTAGATTGTCTCATTAGTTGTTTGTTCCAAAAGCTTATTAGTAGTTTCTCTTCTTAAACTTTCTGGCTACAACATGGTATAGGTTCTATTTAGCCTACTACATGTCTTCTATGTGTTTTTTACACTCAATGAGATTTTGATATTCTATAGAAATGAATCTCTATTTATACTTCCCCATATGGACAACAAATGAATATTCTATGGTAAGCAACCCATCATCTTTTGTTTTTTAATTTGTCTCCATATCATGTGGATTGGGAAACAAGGGATTAACGATTGTTGCTCGTAACAAGTAGATGAAACATGATAGCTATATACAACTTGGATATATATATTTGAGGCATATTTCACTTAATAAACATGTTATCAGATAAAATCATATAAATATCTAAGTTATACCATTATTTTAATAAGGACTTTTGGGTTAGAGACAAGAAAAACCATGTGTTATATGTTGAGATCTATTTTTTAGGCGAATCATGTGGCTATTTTATTGAAATAGGACTACTCTTCTTGGATTACAAAGATGACAAGTAAATGCACGAGCTTTGCACATGGTATTTTACATCTGTAATGATTGACTTTTAAAAATATAGACTTTCTTATATCTGTGTAGATTTTACATGACATTTTTGTTATAGATTCAAAGTTTGATAACCTTTCAATTTTTTCATTGGATGAATGTTTTATCTAATAAAAACAATTTTTTCATTACATAACATAATTATTGAACTATACTAAGTTTTGTGTTATTTTATCATAATCATCAAAAAAGCTATCATATGTTTTGTATTTTTTATTTTGTTCAATGATTCTAATAATATTGTACTACTTGCATGTCTCAACTTTCAACATTGGATGTTCTTGATTGATGGTTACAAGTATCATATTTGACGCTTTACTCTACACAATTGTCATGCTCATCGAATTTTTTTGCTCAATACTATAAATTGATTTTTTTAATTTAATCAAGGATATCATACAAAATTACATATATGAAGTGGTTTCATTGGATTTTTATATATCTTACATATCCCTTCATGTTTTTCAAGAAAATGACCATTACAAATACTACAAGTAAACCAAACAAGATTATAAGTAGAAAGATATGTATATATACTCTTTATCTTTATAGTGTCCATCTAGAAAACATTAGAACATAGGAGAAAGAGAGAGAGGTAGGACACATTCACATTCTAAAGTCTTTTTTCACAACATTTTTTTTACTTTCCATATATGAGCATATTCATATTATTATAGATCATTACTCAAAGGGCTACCAAATAACATCCTAGTAAAATTTAAAATAGTTAATTTTATATTTCTAGCATTCTTATGCCATATTTACCTTGATGTATTTATCGTAATCTAGGACAATGACAATATATTGAATGATTTATATATTTAAAAAGTCCCTGTGTCATGTATAAAGCTGAATTGGCTGATATTGCGATTGTACTATTGTATATCCAAGAATCACTACTATCTGCTTATCAATCATGAATAGTATTTACTTAAACTTCAGAATATAATTTCATAATTTGTAATTCTTCATTTTGACGATTCATACAAATATGATTCCACTATAAGTCAGTATTATAGTATGCTAATGTTGTGGAATTTGTACTAATGAAATAACTAAAAGGACTTAAAAGGACAAGTGAGATTTTAGTTGAATGTTATTTTACATCAATAAGTATTTATATGTTATCATATTACCACAAAATTATTTTAAAATGCATTGATAATCAACGATAAAAGTATGTTTCTTTCTTTGGATTATTATGAAACATAATTGGAAAATGAGTTCATAAATGTAAGCTATAAGTAATCACACGAAAGAGACGCATTGAAAAAGAAATTTGAATAATAATCATAAAATCAACCTATCTACATAAAGAAGATTGGTGTTGATATCCTCTTATGAGAGTGTTGAAACGACATGTAAAAAGTGGTAAAAGTAGAGAAACTAACAAATAAAAATAAGACATATATTTTTGAATAATTATGAATAAAAAAATAAACATAAGATTGTTCAAAATAATTAATTAATTGCATATATATGATTTGGGTAAAGTAAACTGATATTTTGATGGTGGTGAGGCATCCACTTAGAGTGGAAAATTAGAAAATATTATTTCTATAGAGCTTGGTTATACATGTATTAAAAATTAATCATGTGACACAATTATGTGACCTAGAATTTGCTATAGGGTGAAAAGTAGTTTATCTAAGATGTGCATTAGAGAATGATGAACTCAAGCATTAAAAATGAGAGGTGAGCTATATGAATTGTATGATTTCCCTAAACTCATATAGGTATGGAAGGGAAATGATTAGATATCTTTTTGGGGATGAGCCCATCCCCTTTGTACAATCCCTATTTTTTTCTCAAAATAAATAAAATGATAATGTGTTGGGCCAAAAAATTATATCGGCCACATCAATTATGGAATTATTGAAGTTGATCTTGATGCCACTCAAAGAGGTTAGAATAATTTTGAATCCTAGATATGTTCCATTTCGGTGATAGATAAAATACTGACTTTTTGAACTAAAAAAGGAATTGGGGCCCATTTAGATAGAAAATTTTGTCTAATTTTTTTATTAAAATACATTGATGATTTAAATATTTGTGTCTACAAAATTGTAATTTTTCATCTAGCAAGATATGCTACAAACTGGGAAATAGAATCCCTTTTGCCATATCATGCGTTGGATATATAACTATGATGGAAAATAAAAGGTATTGTGATATGCATATATTGGAGCTAGGAACACATTAGCATATAACCAAAGATAAGTGGCAAAGATTATAGGAAAACATGCTTTATGTTTTTGTAAGAGAACATGTGAATGGGCCATGAAAACATTTTATCTGTAGGTTGGGGGTCATCAAAGGACTTTAAGAAATAAATCTAAATGATAATTTTTAATTTAGTCTCATTGTCAAAGGCAAATATGTGATTAAAGGGCATACTTGAGCCACTAAATTATACTAACGTGTTGCTTGTCTATATAATTTGCTAAACCCAATTTCTGTGAAATTACACACGTGCATTGATGTGAAGGAAAGAAGGAAGTTAACTTGATCTACGATTGTGGCGGGGAAGTGGTTGTTTGATATGATCATTTTAGAGCTATACTGAAATTGTTGTTGAGAAATTTGGGCCTTCCTTTAGGTAATTGTTTGAAAAGAAATGAGAGACTACTATGTTTAGAAATTGTTTGATACATACATAGGCCAATTGACCAAGTTTTGAGATTTTGCAAAAAGTACATCATTGTGATTGGTGGCCTCTCTCTAGGCAAGCATTCACAAGTTTTCCCAATAGGGAATACGAAACCACCAATCAACTTGCCATAATGTCTTTAACATGCTCAAGGATGTCTTGGGCATTCCATATCTTGCAGTAAGTAGCATATCCTAAACTAAAATATTTAGATACTGGTGGAGGTAGACGCCTGATGTTCGATCTGCAGATGCATTCTTAGCTTCACTCGCCTTTCCTTGAATCCTCCTATTTATGGTCTTTCAATTTTCCTCTAATCCTATGTTTGGTATGTGGTGAATGAAGGAAGGGGATTCAAAGGGTCACTTATGTTATTGTGTTTGGTTAGAATGGGAAAGAAAGGGAAGAAATTTGAAAAATAATGTAAACATAAAAAATTTCACAATGGCATGAACGTTGGCGATATAAATACTTCTACATAGAATAATTATATTTAGATATTTATTTATATACACTATTTTACAAAAAATGTCTTCATGGAAGCACATACAACATAAGACTATCAATATTTTCTGGACATCAAAGCTTATAGATATAAAAATATAATTATAAGATAAAGATTAAAGGCAACATACAATCATTATTTTATTATGTGTTGCAAGTGTCATAGAAGATTTTTTTCTTCTGAAAATGATAATGCAGATTTTTTATATTCATTATGATTATAAAAGTAGATTCCCTTATATTTTTGTATTTACAACACACTTTCTCTTCATGTATTTAAATACATTCCATCACAGTCCACCATATTTTTTATCTAGACTTTTTTTTATTTTTGTGTTTGTATAATAATCTCAAATTTCTTAATTTTCTTATAAAAAATAAAATGCAGCTTCCTTGTAAATTTTGCATAAAAAATATTTAATTATCCTTTATTTTATTTTTTATCATTTTAATAAAAAATAAATTTTATTGAATACTTCTCCAGTATTCCATATGTCCCTCCAAGTGATGTAACACGTACGTGAAATACTATTTTTCTATTTACATTTCTCACAGATTACAATTATTTTTTTGTCATATTATTTATATATTTCTTTCTCACATCGTATATTTTTTTAACCTTTCTAATATTTTTTTGTCAAATCTGTCTCCTTCTCTTTCTCTCAATTATGATTCAAATAGAAGGAAAGAGAAGTGGTTGAAAATATATCTAGTTTGTTCCCCTCCATTCTCCTTGTGCCAAACAGGTCCTAAGTGTTGATTTTGTTATATATTGACTCAGCTATAAGGACGAAGCATACAAGCTATAACTCTAGGACGACCTCCATAACTATTTGTCCAAGTGGATTAAAAGATCTAAGTCAAAGGTCATTTTTGTCTTGTGAAAAAAATTTGTATTAGTAGGAGCATATCAAATAAGAGGAAGAAGAGTAGCACGCACCGGAAGAAACCCATCTATAGGCTATAAATCCGAGCGAAGAGCAATCCAATATACAAATAGTCGTTTCATGCATCCTCTTCCATTGCTCTCAATACCAGCCCGTTTGCATGAGTTCTTAATGCTGGAGACGTGCACACGCTCGCTGCTGGTGGCTCCCGACTTCCGGACATATAGATTAGCCCTTTGCTTTCTCGTCACCGTAAGTGTTAGATAACTGATTACGGTAGTTATTAGTTACTGTAGCTGCTGTAGTTATTAGTTAGTTACTGTAGCAGCTCGTTACTGTAGCTAGGCTATTGTGGTAATCACTTATTTAGCATGGGTTAAGCCCAATGTAGTGCAGCAAGTACATGTGAGAATGTATTTAGCATTGGGTTAAGCCCAATATAGTGCAGCAAGTACATGTGAGAATGTAGTGTTGTTTCTAGTGCAAATGACAAAGAAGTTTTATCCCATATTGCTCACACCTAGAACTTTTGTAGTCCTCATATGTAGGATCACATGGGGCACTAGTGTCCAAAGGAGTTCTAGGAAGGAGGTATGCTCACCTCCTTGGTGGGTGGGATTGCCACATCACAACGCACGCGCGCGCGCCACGCCACGCCTGGCCGGGCAGGGCAGGGCTCGGGCTTGTGGATTGTGGATTGTGGAGAATGTCTTCCGTCTTCTTTTTGCACTAGGATACAACTACGTAATTAATTACTCGTGTAATTAATTGTTGTTTTCTTATTCGGATTTCTCTTTTACGGATTCTTCCGTATTGTGTACGAGAGCAACCGAGTGTTGCGTCTAACTGGGAATAGGATTAGGGACGTGCGTGACTATTTATATGACTCCGGTCATTAGGGTTAAACACACCGAAAACAGTTTTCTGCCGCCGTATGTTTTGTGAGCCCTAATCCCGAGGTGTGAGAGTCGTCGTCCCCAGAGTTGCTTTGCAGAGTTGTCCTCCTGTGCAAAGCGAGACTCATCCTTCCCTTCAGACGCAGCTGTCAGGCGGTGGTACCTGCGGTGGCTGTGCTGCATTGGTAGCAGTGCGACGTGCGCGAGCAAGACATGCAATTTCAAGGTTCGTGCCGGATCGTGACTGGGAGAACGGTGCTTTTCCGCGAGGATAGCCGGGCACTGATTTCTTTAAGTAACACGTTCGTTTCTCAACGAACGATCTGGTTTGCGAATCTAACTCCTGTTTTCTATTCTCCTGCTTTGTTTGTTCTTTGCTTCTTATTTTGGATCTGCCTGAATTGTTAATTAAATTGCACATGTCGCTGTTGCATGAACGACAATAACCTGTATCTTAACAATAGGTGAATGAAAAATCATCCGTTAATAAATACACTGGCCGCTAGACTCTACGCTAGTCAATGGCCGAAGATGACGAACTGCAGACGAAGGAAGTATCTTCAGAACTAGCCAATTTATACACTTCCACCGTTAACCTAGGCACAATATAAGCTTATAACGAGAGAAACTGTAGATATATGGCTACGGCAAGTTGACGCAAAGAGACTTTTCGGTTATATTATTCAATTGAACCAGATATGTTAATTAAAAAGATGTAACGAATGGTTAAGTGGACAATGACGAAGAGTCTATCCGTTGTAGGTATTACATGTTCAATGGTATGATTTACGTGAACCGAATGCATTAGTTGGAAAAGGAAAACAATAACGAAAAATAATAATGATACAAAGACTCGTTCTGAGACGGGACTGTGGAAAAAGGACGAAAACGAATTGGTGCTTAGTATGATAATAGTAGATTTGTATTTGTTAATAAGGGTTCAAGGATCAATTAGTTTTCCTAACATAATCATCCAAACACACTAACTTTGTTTCCATATAGGAAATTGTGAGGAAAAGAGCCTAATATACATAGCATTGTATCAAAGTTCACAAAGTGTCAAAGTAATGTTAGACAACCATATCTAACTTGGTAGTTACTATCCGTCATTGTGTGTTGAGAGAGGGACAACATGAATTTTGTCAACTTCCAATTGAAACTTCAGAACAAGATAGGCCTAAGTCACATGATTTGATTAGAGGCTGTAGTTTGCATTTTTACCTCGCAATGAAATGATGTGAATTTTGGTATTAAAAAAATGATATTGAAGATCCTCTAGAAAGGTTGAAAATAGCCTCTAAAAAATTCATGCATAGTTGTAGCTTAGCAACTGGGGTTGAGTTATCACTACTGAAAGTGCAAATATTAATACATTGCGCAAGCAACAACACAAAGAAAAATGTGAACCGATTTACAAGTGGATGTGAGATTACACTAGTATTTAAAATCACTAAGAAATTTCCAAAAATAATAAATTTCTACTGAATAACTACTTGGATTTGGACAACACTATTATTTATTACTCCCAAATAAACCAACGATGCCCAAAAATGTTGATAGGGGCTCTATTTATTGAATCAAACTTTCCAATATAGGAACATATTACATTAATTTTATGGTAGTAGTTGACGCGTCAGGTGTACATAATGAATAACTACCAACAAAGATTACAACAATAGAATTCAAAAGAAAATATGAAATTGTTGTTGGAATATATATAGTGCATTTAATACATGATACATTACAATATTACTTAGTTTTTTGCTTTAGATTTTCAACATTTTATTCAGTACAAGAATAAACACCATTTATATGGTGAGAGGAAGACTGAGTTTTAGGAGGATATGATAATACTTGGTAAAAAGTAATAATATGTAGAATTTGGTAGCATAAGGGTAAGAAAATGCATTTGGTAGCATTTCATATTACTAATAAGTAGTACTAAGTAAAAAGAGTTGATAGAGTATGAATAAGTCACTTACTTGATTGCTATATTATCAGATGAACTACTTTTCTAACATAAGCCTAAGCGAGCTCACTTATGCAACCTAATGTGGACAAAGAAATCAAAAGTACCTGCTTCACTACGATCTGTTTAGTAGAACACTTCAATAATAGTTTCTACTCGGGTACTGGCTGACCGCTTAAGAGTTGAGTGGATCACCTTTTTAATCAATGATAGAAACATTGCACTACTTTCTTTCCCACACTAGCTCAGTGCAGTTTCTTGATGCTAACTTTGACTTTATTTTGTGAAATATATGATTAGAACTAACATTACGGGAAGGATATGATTAATATGTGAAGTTAGAAAAAGGAACTTAATTATAAACAAATGCAACCTATTTCACATGTTTAGTCATTTTTAGTTTCTTTAAAACTCATAGAAGAACATGTCATTATAACCTTCAACATTGAACCTTGTAGTAAAAGTGTTAAGAGAAAATACATAAATAAAGGAGATGGAAAAAATAGAAGAAGTTGCCATGGATAAAACTATCAAGAACAAGCTATACACTAACCAGAACATGACCACAAAGTGAGTCTCACAAATCAACATGACGGTGTCTCAAATTAAGGAGTTTTTTGAAGATCGTGATTTTGCAAAAGGAGCTACCAAAAATGGCCATATATTCCATAATAGCTATATTGATGTCATTACAACAAAAAAATAAGTGTGTATAATGCAACACATAATCTATACCTAAGGTAACTCACTGTGGGTGATGATGTGTGAGCTTATCGTGCTTTATCACTTCTGTAATATTGTTAACACAAGACACTGATATGAACAACAACTGTTGTAGAACTTATTAAGCTAGTGTGAGCCGGACCTCCTCATAAGGAAGACCCTGAAGCCATCATGCTTAGACGGAATGTAAGCGCCACTATACAAGGCCATATAATCTAGAAATTACTATTTTCATCCATTTATATACCTAGATGTTGATTTTTCTTATGAAAATAGAGTGGTCGAGTACCTTTTATACTGATCTGCAACCCCAAGTGGTTGTATCTGTTGGTGTATATGCACAGAGAGCCAATCACGAGATTATTGTAATGACATAACTTGTAAATAATTTGATTAATAATAAATGCATCCTTCCATTTTATTATGTTTTATACAATTATGAGATAATGAAGTAACATAATAAATGTCTAAAGAATGATATTACTCAATAACATATGTCTTTAGGTTAAGGACATGAACAATGAGATCATACATATGTTAAGAGTATATATATTCTTGTTATGTCCCTAGTCGGTTGTTATTATGGAAGGTTGATAGAGAGCAATAACACAGAAGACTAGAGTGTGCAGTGGTTGGTGAAACAATCTCATTAGTCATGATATGTGATATCAATCCAAGCACATAGATACTTGTTAGAGAACAGAGTATCAGACAGACCCACCATCAGAGTGATACATGGAAACCTTAATTGGTTGTCAGAATCATATATTATAGTGATGGTGGTGTTTGTGGTTCTTAGATCTAAAATCACTACACTCATCACATGTCGTTTGGTATGCATTGACATCATCAAACATAATCCTAAATAAGGGTTATCATAAAGGTGATTATTAGGTGACTGTGACACATGGGGACTGACTGTGAGTGATGTAGATGGGATTTGTCCCTCCTAGAGGAGTATGATATCCAAGGCCTCTTGATAAGTGAGACTGAGAAATGCATGGCCATGGTCATGTGAGCCAATATGTGATATTGATCTTACACATATCTCAGATAGTCTGCCCTGGTTCAAGGAACATGGATTGAATGTTGAATTGGATGACTGCTCCATGCCTCGAGTTCAATCTGGATACTAGAGACAAAGGAACTATACAAACATTATAACACCAATCACAGATTGTAGGTTGAAGTTGTTCTCCAACTTTCCATATACTTGGATAGAACTGACGTGTGACTAGACACCAACACTTGAACTGGTCGATTGGGAGATCAGTCAGCTGACTTGTTGTTTGAATTGAGTACCTAACAACTTTTATAATCAATCCAATCATCATCCATGATTAAACTCCTCTTCTAGATGAGTTCCTATGTGTGTGACCCTATAGGTCCCATATCACATTGACAGTGAATGTCCATAACTAGTTTATGACATCACAAGCAAAGAGTGGAGCATAGTCGCACATCAGAGATACCCAAGTGAATGGAAAGTTGTTGAACAACTTCAACCTACAATTTGTGTAAGTTGTTGTAGTGATTGTCTAATTCCTTTATCTTTGATATTCATAATGAACTCGAGGCATGTAATCATCATCCTCTTGGTGTTCAGTCCATTATCCTTGAACTAGAGTTGACTGTCTGAGATAAATGCGACCTCAATATCATATATTGATTTGCATATGCATGTGCATGAATTTCTCAGTCTCGCTTATCAAGTGTCCAAGATATCAAACTCCAATTGGAGGGACAAATATGATCTACATCACTTATAGTCAGTACCCATGTGTCACAGTCACCCTATCACCACCTTTATAGAAATACTTATTCATGTCTACATTTGATGATGTCAAAGTATATTGAATGACATGTGATGAGTGTAGTGACTTCTTGTCTAAGAACCACAATCACCACCTTCACTATGAGAAATGACTTTGACCACCAAGTATGGTTTCCATGTGTCACTCTCAAGGTGGGTATGTTGATACACTATTCTCTAACAAGTATTTATGTGCTTGGTTTGATATCACATGTCATGACTAATGAGATTTTATCATCAACCAATCCACACTCCAGTCTTGTGTGTTACTGTTGTCTATCTACCTTCCATAGTAACAACTGACTAGAGACATAATAAGAATGTACATACTCTTAAAATCTATATGATCTCATTTGTAAGGAGTGGGATCCCAGAGGGGAACCACTCCCTACTAGAAATAAAAAGGCAACATCCCAAATCGAACACCAACATAAAATTTTTCACCAAAGGGATGATAACCAATTCATTCAACATGTATGTATCATAAAACTAAAAGTAGTAGCAGAATTTAAAAGTTCTAACTATTACAAAGCTTATAAAATAATACAGCTCTCCACCATACATGGGTGAGTCAAAAGGAAAACTATCTAATCAAATAAGGATCCAACTGAGGATCATCTAACCACCTCTTAGTGTCTCCCAAAGCTCAGCTACAAGGTTGTTCCCAAGTTCACTTTGATTATCCCCTCCTTGCACTAAACCTGGGGATGGAAGCATACCCCACAAAAGGAGAAGAAAAGGTAACATCAGCAAAAGTTGGTATGTGCATACTAAAAAGGAAATTGAAAAATATATGGAATAAAGGACAACAAATATAAAAGCTTCCCATGAAAGAGAAAAGTACTACCCAATTGGGCATTAAAGAAAAGAATCTCAATAAAAGATACATATAAGAGTAAAGTATAAAATTAAGGCATTAATGTGTTTCACCTATGCCAATACTAAACAATATAACCATGTAGGTAGGAAATAACACATCTACCAAAAATAATGTAAGGTGAGTGGGAACTGTATACATCCGCTCTAAATATGGAGTGGCCCAGAAAATGTATACATCCACCTGAGCAAGACAGAACACACATATGCTCAAAATAATTTCATATGCAGGAATTATCACCTTTGCACTCATATGTGGGAATGTTCACATTCATATAAAATAACATGTAACATTATACTAGCAGTCACCACGTGATGCATAACAAAATAATAAGCAATTATAAAAGAGAACAAGAAAGATGAGAATGTCCAAAAAAAATAAAGTGGGATCAGAAGATCCATGCCATCACACAATATGCCACACAAACATCCACTACAAAGATGGGCAAAGAAGCACATATCACAAAAGAATGTTCCACCATGAGCAAATCATAAGAAAAGAGCAAGAGAATGTCCAAATATGATCACAAGATCAATACCAAATAAAGTAGTTCCGTATTCAAAAGAAGGAATATTGTGTACGCTATTGTCCATAGGACTAAGAGAAAGAAGAAAGTAGGTTAATTGCTGAAAAGGAATAATAGGAGATGCAAACATACCTTTCTTCAGAGTCTAAATAGACCAAAGTCAATTCTAGATCCAAGTCTAGGCCTCCAAAGAACCTATTAAGCATATATTTAAATTTTGAGTCAATTTTACATTGATTAATCAAACCCTAAAAATCACCTTTTTCCTTATATGTGATTTAGGTTATCAAAACCATACCATATTTTAGATTGCCTTTTCTACATCCAAAACATATTTTATTATATTTTTCTAACATATATATATTTAGTTATGAATTTTATAAGTTATTATCTATTAGCTAAATTCATTAAAGTTACCTATTTATAACATAAAATTCAAATGAAAAAAGTACCATTAGATAGGACTTTTTTTTAATCCAAGGACTATTTTTTTGTATTTTTCTGATTAGTAATTAATTTATTGTGAATTTTTGAAAATGGGCCAATCACGCACATCCACGTCAGCAGAGCAGTTTGTGAGAGTAGGGGGGAGAGAGAGTCGTACAATCCGAGTTGGCCCAATCAGGGTTGGCCAACTCGGCCAACCACTCATCCAAGTCTATGAGTCTTAAGAGCAAGTCAAAGAAACAAAACTAGGCAAAGTTACAAAAATGCCCCTCAGTGAAAAACAAAGAACAAAAGGCAAACATGAGGGCAAAGAGGAGAAAACCTATCAGGGATTCATCCCTAGAGAGCCCTTGCACAATGGCTCATGAAGCTGCCCAAGTTGAGAATTCAGCAGGCATATTTGGGCATAACAGTGCATGAAAATGTACTAGAATACACCATAATCACTCCACAAAGATATAGAAGTAGAAACCTCACAAAGACACGAAGAATAGATGTAGAACATGTACACGTTGCAGATGAAAAGGAAGAAAGGGGAAAATAGTTTTTTACCCTGGAACACAGCAGCTCATAGAGCTCGAAGTCTTGGCGGCCCTCCCCAAACTCGTCGAGCTGACTCCCAAGTGTAGACTACCCAGAGACCTCCCACTGAGGTCCGACAACATGTAGGGGAGGTCTGAATCCAGGGAAGAAGAATGAGTTCTTGCAACTTCCAAAAATGCCTCGAGAAGCAAGATATACACCTGAGGAAGGTGCACAGGGATGGAATTGGATAGAAAGTCACCTGACACCCTGTCCACAACTCTAGAATAGTCTGAGGAAGATGAAGTAGTTTAGGCACGATAGCAGGATGGACAAACAAATTGAAACAAGCAAAACATTCTGGTTGTGTCGAAGATGCTTTGGAGCAAGGTACTTATAGATGGGGAGAGGTGTAACGCAAAAGGAAAATAGGGGTGCAAACCACGAGTTGGGGTTTTTCATTTAGGAAAGAAAACATTGGAAAAGTAGGGATTGGGAGATATGGAATTCTCTCACTAACAAAATACACAAAAAATTCATGTGAAACAGTGGAGCGAAGAGGGAAGGAGGTTCGTGAGAAGATCGTAGGTACTGTTCACGAACTGGTCAGACTCCTACTTGAGGTAGGAGACAACCTCACAACTATCTGGATAGAAATCTGACAATGGGGAAGACTAGTCACATAAAGGAAAACTGTAAATCAAAGACTATAGCGTGACAAAACCCAATTAATTTAGTAAAGTGACATTGCATTTAATTTCCTTTTTCTCTTTCTTCTTTTGAGGGTGCAAACAAACTCGAAATTAAATGAAATTTTACATTGAGGCCAATTAAGTCATGTAGATTCTAATTATTTAATTATATTTTCCTTTTGAAGACTTTTGATGCATTATTTAACCAAATTTTAGTTTCTCTTTCCTCATGCATTTAATGGCATTAGAATTATCCAAATTTGGTGAAACTTCATCCACAAGTTATATTTGATGTGTTGAATATTAATTTACTTTTATTTCCATCTTTTGGAGTTATTTATCTTTATTATTCCACTTACATGGTTTTTCACATTTTCTCTCTCCTAAACTCACTTTATATATTCAAGGTTGCCCAAATTAGATGAAAATTGACACATAGGCTTTTTTTAGTATGTAGATTACGAATTTGAAGTTTATTTTCACTTTTGTAATTTCTTTTTATGAGATATGTCATATTGGATATTTATGACCCTTTATTACATTAATAATATCATATATCCGTATTATTATTATTATTCCTTCAATTATGTTCCAAAATTTCATATTATTCTCGTAAGAGTTATGTGTGGTTATTTTACATGAATTATTATGAAATTTTCATTTATAACATGTGATATATTTTATGTGTCTATTATTGGGCCTAAGACTAATGTGAAAACATGTATTAACTCATGAGCATTTTACTTAACATATTTTAGGTCTATGTTTGACCAAGACAAAAAGGTCAAAGTTCTAGGATAGGGTTCAATATCTAGTTCATTACAGCACACCACCCCTTAAATGGATTTCGTCCTCAAAATCAAGACTTCCATATAAAAGCAAACAACTATTCACCCCCCCCTTAAAGGATTCATCTTATTAAGTCAAAACTATTATTTAGGTATAAAGGGTCCCATCATACTTCCTTACATCCATGCAAAAAGGAAACATTAACTTATGAAACCTAACTATGGATTACCCGTTCATGTTCCTCCTCATGAACTTCTTCACGATCTAAAGCAAAAACTCTTTCAGCTCTTCTTTCCATAGGTCTTCTACCATTACTATGTCCATTATTCTGATGAGGTACTTTAGGTGCTTATTGTTGAGCTGGTACTTGCCCATTATGAAGCTTGCAGAACTTAGGTGAGATGTGTCCCAATTGCAGTAATGACATATCGATAATCTATCCTTTCCTCAAGCAACAAATTCCTCAGATTGATGATCACCTTCAAGGTGCTTCCTTTTATGATTGTTCTCCTTATGTGACTGGAAATTGAGATATGATTCCGCAGTTAAGGACTTATCCACCATCTTTTAAAAGGCCAAGGGTATTTGCAGAATAAGAGCATGACCCACATTGTAGTTGAGTGCTTGAAGGAATAGGTCAGCCCTACGTTCCTCACTCAAACCAACTGCATAACGTTCCAACAACAGAAACTTTTGTACAAATGCAGAAATAGATAGGGAACCTTACTTCAAACTATATAACTCAGCTTCCTTCTTCTTTAAAGAACCAGCGTAGATGTACTTTCCATGAAAAAGCACTAAAAACTGCTCCCAGGTCATGGTTGATATGTCATAATTCCTTGCAATTCCATTCCACCAAACTCTAGTTGGTCCATCAAGAACGTAGGTATAAAATCCGACCTTCTGATGTGGAGGGCATGTCATACCATAAAAAGTAATCTCTAGAGCTAACACCCAATCATCATCTTTATCCACCATCTCTAGCTCTCCCTCACCCTTGAAGTAGGGTGGTTGCATCTTTATGAACTCCATGATTGAGTACTCCTTAGGTTTGTCGAAGACAGGTGGGTTGTTTAACTTCCCTGCCATGGTTGCAGAGAGAAGCTGCCTCATCATGGTCAACTGTTGTTCAGGAGTGATGACTAATCCCGTATTAGCAGCAGTAGAGGTTGGGGTTTCTTGTCCTACTGATGGTCCACTTCCAATTGGAGGAGTTCCTTGAGTCACTGGAGTGGTAAAGGGTGGATCCACTTGGAATCCCAAATCTAGGGTTCTGGGGTGTCTCATAGTCGTACTGGTTGTCAATAGTTGAGTTATCTCCCACCATGAGGGTTTTTCCTGCACAAGATAATGGTACTAGGTATAAGTAACTTAAGATAAATGTAAACATCCTAAGAGAGATAAGATTGAAATAGTTAGATAACTGACAACCATTGGCTTTGATACCATGCTATAAGGAGTGGGATCCCAGAGGGGAACCACTCCCTACTAGAAATAAAAAGGCAACATCCCAAACTGAACACCAACATAAAAAATTTCACCAAAGGGATGACAACTAATTCATTCAACATGTATGTATCATTAAACCAAAAGTAGCAGCAGAATTTAAAAGTTCTAACTATTACAAAGTTTGATAACATAATACAGCTCTCCACCATACATGGGTGAGTCAAAAGGAAAACTATCTAATAAAATACAGATCCAACTGAGGATCATCTAACCACCTCTTCAAGTCTCCCAAAGCTCAGCTACAAGGTTGTTGTCCAAGTTCACTTTGATTATCCCCTCCTTGCACTAAATTTGGGGATGGAAGCATACCCCACAAAAAGGAGAAGAAAAGGTAACATCAACAAAAGCTGGTATGTGCATACTAAAAAGGAAATTGAGCAATATATGGAATAAAGGACAACAAATATAAAAGCTTCCCATGAAAGAGAAAAGTACTGCCCAATCGAGCATAAAAGAAAAGAATCTCAATTAAAGATACATATAAGAGTAAAGTATAAAATCAAGGCATCCATGTGTTTCACGTGTGACAATACTAGACAATATAAACATGTAGGTAGGAATTAACACATCTACCAAAAATAATGTCAGGTGAGCGGTAACTGTGTACATTCACTCTAAATATGGAGTGGGTAGGAACTGTATACATCCACCCGAGCAAGACAAATACATATCTGCTCAAAATAATTTCATATACAAGAATTATCACCTCTGTACTCATATGTGGGAATGTTCACATCCACATAAAATAACATGTAACATTATACTAGCAGTCACCACATGATGCATAACAAAAGAATAAGCAATTATAAAAGAGAACAAGAAAGATGAGAATGTCCAACAAAAATAAAGTGAGATCAGAAGATCCATGCCATCATATAATGTGCCACACAAACATCCACTACAAAGGTGGGAAAAGAAGCACATATCATAAAAGAATGTTCCACCATGAGTAAAGTATAAAAAAAGAGCAAGAGAATGTCCAAATATGATCACAAGATCAGTACCAAATAAAGTAGTTCCACATTCAAAAGAAGGAATATTGTGTAGGCTCTCCATAGGACCACGAGAAAGAAGAAAGTGGGATAATTTCTCAAAAGGAATAATAGGAGATGCAAACATACTTTTCTTCAGAGTCTAAATAGACCAAAATCACTTCTAGATCCAAGTCTAGGCCTCCAAAGAACCTATTAAGCATATATGTAAATTTTGAGTCAATTTTACATTGATTAATCATACCCTAAAAATCACCTTTTTCCGTATATGTGATTTAGGTTATCAAAATAATGCCATATTTTAGATTGCCTTTTTTTAGTCCAAAACATATTTTGTTATATTTTTATGACTTATATATATTCAGTTATGAACTTTACAAGTTATTATCTATTTAGGTAAATTAATTAAAATCACCTTTTTATAACATCAGATTCAGATGATAAAACTAGTGCCATTAGATAGCTCTTATTTTTCTAAATCCAACAACTATTTATTTGTATTTTTCTAATTAGTAATTAATTTATTGCGAATTTTAAAAAATGGACCAATCACGTAAATCCACACCATCATAGTAGTTTTTTTGTGTGTGTGTGTGTGAGAGAGAGAGAGAGAGAGAGTTACATGGTTCGAGTTGACCCAATTAGGACTAGCCAACTCGGTTGGCCACTCATCCAAGTCAGCAAATCTTAAGCGCAAGTCAAAGAAATAAAACTAGGCAAAGTTACAAAAATGCCCCTCAGTGAAAAACAAAAAACAAAAGGAAAATAGGAGGGCAAAGAGGAGAAAACCTATCAGGGATTCATCTCTAGAGGCCCCCCATGCCATGGCTTGCGAAGCTGCCCAAGTTGAGAATCTAGCATGTAGATTTGGGCATAGCAGCACATGAAAATGAACCAGAACACACCGCCATCATTCCACAAAGATACAGAAGTAGAAACCTCACAAAGCCATGAAGAATAGATCTAGAATAGGTACAAGTTGCAGACAAAGAGTAAGAAAGGGGAAAATGGGTTTTCACCCTAGAACACGGTGGTTGATAGAGCTCAAAGTCTTGGCGGCCCTCCCTGAACTCATCGAGCCGACTCCTGAGTGCAGAGACTACCCAGTGACCTACCACCAAGGTCTAATGGCAAGTAGGAGAGGACTGAAGTCGGGGAAAAAGAAGGAGTTCTTGCAACCTCCAAAAATGCCTCGGGAAGCAAGGTATACACCCGAGGAAAGTGCACAGGGATAGAATTGAACAAAGAGTCACTCAACACTCTGCCCATGACTCTGGAACAGTCTTGGGAAGGTGAAGTAGGTTAGGCATGATAGCGGGATGGGCAAGCAAATTGAAACAAGCAAAATGTTCTGGTTGCGTCGAAGATACAAAATTCTCTCACGAATAAAATGCGTAAAAAAATTGTGTGAAACGATGGAGCGAAGAGGGAAGGAGGTTTGCGAGAAGATCACATGTACTGTTCATGGATTGGTCGGACTCCTACCCGAGGTAGGAGATGAACATGTAGTTGTATGATGGAAATCTGATGGATACAAAGTGAATGTCTATAGAATTATATTACTCAATTACATATGTTATCAAGTTACTAACCTTGTGGATGAGTTCATACAGATGTTAAGACCTCCACATCATATTCATTGTTGTTATCACTAACAAGACACCACCATCGTTTATTGGTGCATAGCTAATCACTTCCACATCACAAAGGACCGTTACTATATGATTACAAGACTCTCACCATAACTCATCACCGCCCTCACTAAAACCTATCAAGGCCTGTTGGCCGACACATACCCAACTCTAGGTTGTCGCCCACCATGGCTATCGGCCATCATGGGTGTCGGTCAGCATAGCTATCGGCCTGCACCATCAAACCATCAAGAGACTTAGGTCTGTCGTTCACCACAAAGAAGAGGGTGTCATCCAACCATATCTCCCATCATGCTCACCATATCGGACAACACAACAAGATATATTGCCCAACAACATCCATCGGCCAACTCAACCACATCGGCCAACACCTCACTAGCTTGACCTATCACTCCACACAAGAGCACTCACCATGTCGCCCATCATAAGGTACCCATCTCACCTAACACCAAGACAAGAGAGGGTCTCACCCAACTCAAGAACAAAGGTGTTGCTTAGCACAAGGACCATGTCGCCCAACATGGGTCACCATCATATCGGCCAACATGACCCTAGCTCACCCTATCGCCCAACACATGGGCAAGGGTATCGGCCAACCTCAAGAACACATCATGTCGTCCACCAAAGGCTTACATATCGTCCATCAAAGGGGATACCATATCACCCAACTCAAAGACAAAGGTGTCACGTCGTTCAACTCAAAAGGATATCGTCCAACCCACCAACAAAGAAGGGATATCACCCAACCCTAGGTCACCATCAACCTCCAACTCAAAGGAGCACAAACCCTAGAAAACAAGGTATACAAAGGAACCCTAAACCCAGGTTTTCGGAACCGTCAGCAATGAGAAGTTCTGGTGTACCATCTCAGTGGTCTCCGAGTAAGGGGAGAGGTTATGTTTCTTCAGCATCTAAGGCGCACAGTTCAGCTTCTGTGGTAGTGACAGGGCCAGCTAGGCCACGGTTTGAGGACAAGTCATGTCATCTTTGTGGACAAGTCAGGCATTTCAGGCTTAATTGCCCGAATAGAGATGTTGAAGTGACACAGCAGCCGAGGCAGAGTTTTCAGAAGTCAGAGAGACCGCAGGCTAGTGGTAGCAGAGGTCGAGGACGCGGTCAAGCGTCTCAAGCTGGATCGTCTGCTCATGGGAGCAAACCCTAGAGGGGGATCGGCCACCAAAGGTACACAAGCAAGGTATAAAAGCAAAGAAGTAAGCTAAACTACTAACATGCAACAAGATCATAGCTAGAGGTAAAGGAGTTAGGGTTAGAAGCTATGCAACCCGCCTTAAGCTCCAAGCTCCAAGGAAGAAGATGCACTTCAAGCTCTAAGGGATGTCGTCCACCAAAGCTGATCCAAGAGAGGGTATCGGCCACCACTGCAACTCCAGGAGAGTGTCTCGACCGACACAAGCAAGAGAGGGAGGAGTGTTGTGCACTCAAGGTGGAGGAGAGACCAAAAGAGCAAAGGAAACTAAGGCAAGGGAAAGAGCCACATATATAGAAAGAAGGGGAGGAGAAACCAAGGTAGATCCATGCTAAGTGTCGTCCACCCAAGGGACACTTGTCCTAGGGTTCAAGCCAACACACTAGCACACCAAGAGACACTTGTCAAAGATACACACCAAGTGTCCACCAAACATGGTCAAGGTTGGGCCAAGCAACATGGGCGACACAAATAGCAGCTCCTCTGGGCGATACACACTACTCCAGGTCGACACACCACCTCTAGGTCGACACACACTCTTCCTTGGGCGACACAAGCTGGTCTTGGCCGACACAAGGCTCAAGCAGGCCCAAACAAAGCACCTCAAGGCCCAAACACGCTCAAGCAAGGCCCAAGAAACTCAAACAACAAGCCCAAGCCTTCCTCTCAACCCTAGAGGAAGCAAAGAGGGGAAAACATCTCACAAGATGGCAAACTTGCACACAAAACCCTAGACTTGGGTTATTTGCAAGTAGCCCCTCGAACTCTCAACAAAGCACAACAAAAACCCTAATCATCACTCAAAGGTGATTAGCAAGCATCAAACCACCAAGGTTAAGCAAAACAAACAGGGTAAACCTTAAACGTAGGTCAGGGTCCTTACAAGCTAACCCCCTTTAAGGGATTTTGTCCCCAAAATCCAAAGAGAAAAGCAAGGGATACTTCCTCCTCATCTCTTCCTCAAGCTCCCACGTGGCTTCCTCAATGCCACAACGCTGCCAAAGAACCTTCACAAGAACCATGTCCTTCCTCTTCAGCTTCTTGATCCTTCTGTCAAGGATCGCCACAGGACCTTCCTTGTAGGTCACATCTGCATCAAGCTCAACCTCAACTGGCTGTATCACTGTACCTGAATCCGGATGACTTTTCTTCAGCATACTGACATGAAACACTGGATGCAACATGTGCAACTCTGGAGGCAACTCTATCTCGTAAGCTACTTTGCCAACACGTGCTCTGACTGGGTAAGGTCCCATATACCTGGGAGCTAACTTACCCTTCCGTCCAAACCTTAGCACACCTTTCCACGGCGAGACTTTAAGGTACACTTTGTCTCCTACCTGGAACTCCAAAGGTCGTCGGCGATTGTCTGCATACGAATTCTATCTGTCCTGTGCCACTTTCAACTGTTGTTGTATCACTTTGATCTTATCTGTCGTCTGCTGAAATAACTCAGGACCCAAAAGCTGATACTCACCTGATTCATACCAACACAAAGGAGATCTGCACTTCCTTCCATACAAAGCCTCATAAGGAGCTATGTCGATGCTCCGCTGATAACTGTTGTTGTAGGCAAACGCTATCAAACTCAGATGTACATCCCAGTTGCCTAGAAACTGTAAAACACAAGCTCGAAGAAGATCCTCCAAAATCTGAATAGTCCTTTCAGACTGTCCATCTGTCTGTGGGTGAAAAGTTGTACTGAACCTTAACTGCGTTCCCAATGCCTTGTGCAACTGTTCCCTAAAACGACTCGTAAACTGAGGACCTCTGTCAGAAAACTATCGTCATTGGCACACCATGCAAACATACTATCTCATCCACATATACTCGAGCTAGCTTCTCAACTGTATACGTCGTCTTCACTAGTAGGAAATGGGCAGACTTAGTCAATCTGTCCACTATCAGCCAAATGGAATCATGATTCCTAGTTGTCCGGGGTAGACCAACTACGAAATCCATGGTTATGTGATCCCATTTCCACTGCGGTATCGGTAAAGGTTGCAACGTACCTACCAGCTTCTGATGTTTAGCCTTCACTTGCTGGCATACCGCACATCTCGCCACGAACTCAGCTACATCTCTCTTCAAACTGGGCCACCAATACAAGTCCTTTAGACTATGATACATCTTGGTGACACCTGGATGCATCGCATACATCGACGTATGTGCTTCTTCAAGCACCAACTTCCTCAGATTATCAGCATCTGGAACCACCATCCTATCACGATAGCAAACTAGCTCATCCTCAGACTCATGAAACCCATCACGCTTGTCGCTGCCGAACTCTGATCTAATCAACTGTATCGCATCATCTGTCCGTTGTGCATCCTTGATCTGTTGTCTCAGCGTAGGCTTAACTTGCATCTGCGCGAAAAGACCAGACAACAAAGAAACTTCTATCTGCACATTCATCTGTCTCAGAGAAACAAACATATCTCGCCTATGGCATATCACAGAACTCAACTGTGCCTTCTTTAAAGAAAGAGAAGAAGACTTTCTGCTAAGCGCGTCAGCCACCACGTTCGCCTTACCAGGATGATACTCGATAGTGCAGTCATAATCATTGATCAACTCCATCCATCGACGCTGTTCAAATCTTGCTGCGTAAAGATGTACTTCAAATTCTTATGATCTGTAAAGATCTGACACACTTCCCCATACAGATAGTGTCTCCAAATTTGTAGCGCATGAACCACTACTGCTAACTCTAGGTCATGAGTCGGATAGTTCTCCTCATGTTTCTTGAGTTGTCGCGAGGCAAAAGAAACCACATGATCTTCCTGCATCAACACGCAACCTAAACCTTTCTTGGAAGCATCACAGAAAACAACATAGCCTTTCCCAGGCTCTGGCAAGATCAACACTGGAGCATTGGTCATCTTCTCCTTCAGACTCTGGAAAGCTTGCTGACATCGATCATCCCAAACAAAAGGTACATCCTTACTGGTCAACTTCGTCATCGGCAAAGCGATCACACTGAAGTCCTTGATAAACCTCCAGTAGTATCCAGCCAAACCAAGGAAACTATGAACTTCTATCGGCGTCTTCGGCTGTTCCCAATCCGCAACGGATTCCACCTTCTTCGGATCTACTTTGACGCCTTCAACAGATATCACATGACCCAAGAAAGTCACTTCTGCCAACCAGAACTCACACTTACTGAACTTGGCATACAACTGATGTTGACGAAGAAGAGTCAACGCTCGACGAAGATGTTGCTCATGCTCTAGCCTGTCCCGACTATAGATCAAGATGTCATCTATAAAGACTACAACAAACTGATCTAAGAACGGACGGAACACACTGTTCATCAAATCCATAAAAGCAGCAGGTGCATTGGTTAACCCAAACGACATAACCACAAACTCGAAATGACCATACCTCGTCCTGAAAGCTGACTTTGGTATGTCATCCGCCTTTATCCTCAACTGATGATATCCAGACCGTAGATCGATCTTCGAAAACACTGTAGCACCACGCAACTGATCGAACAGATCATCTATCCTCGGAAACGGGTACTTATTCTTGATCGTGACCTTATTCAACTGTCGGTAATCTATACACAACCGCATCGAACCATCCTTCTTCTTAACGAACAACACGGGAGCACCCCACGGCAATGTACTCGGTCGGATAAAACCTTTCTCCAACAACTCTTGCAACTGCTTCTTCAACTCTGCCATCTCTACTGGAGCCATCCTATATGCTGACTGTGCAACTAGTTGTGTTCCAGGAACCAGATTGATCTCGAAATCAATCTCTTGGGGTGGAGGAACACCAGGAAACTCCTCAGGAAACACGTCTGCAAACTCTCGAACAACTGGCACCTCCGCAAGACCAGGACCTTTCACCTTGGTAACCACAACGGTATCCACCACGTGAGCTAGGAACGCCCCACATCCTTGTCGTAACAACTTATCTGCCACCATAGCTGAGACCAAACACGTTGGAAGAATCTTCCTATCTCCCTAGAAGATCTACTTCTCTCCAGCAACATCGAACACTGCCTGCTTGGAACCACAGTCCAAGACAACCTTATACCTCTCTAAGGTATCCATCCCAAGGATAACATCGAAACCATGCATATCAAGTGGTATAAGATCCACTTGGATATGGTGTCCCGAGAAAGACAAGACACATGATAGACACTCTTCTCAAAGCAAAGAGGAACCATCAAGAGGGGTTTCTAACAACAAGTTATCCTTCTTACAGCTAACAGGTAAACGACAGTTTTCAAGCATACTATAGGCGATAAAAGAGTGTGTAGCACCCGGGTCAACCAGAATAGATATAAAGCAATAAGAAGACATATCAGAATGAAATAACTCCATATGACATGTCACCACTCGCGGGTTGACTATCGCCTCCGACTGATTCATGGCATAGAATCGAGCCATTGCTTGCTGTCCACGACCTCTGCTCCCTTGAGCAGACGATCTAGCTTGAGACGCTTGACCGCGTCCTCGACCTCTGCTACCACTAGCCTGCGGTCTCTCTGACTTCTGAAAACTCTACCTCGGCTGCTGTGTCACTTCAACATCTCTATTCGGGCGATTAAGCCTGAAATGCCCGACTTGTCCACAAAGATGACATGACTTGTCCTCAAACCGTGGCCTAGCTGACCCTGTCACTGCCACAGAAGCTGAACTGTGCGCCTTAGATGGTGAAGAAACATAACCTCTCCCCTTACTCGGAGACCACTGAGATGGTACACCAGAACTTCTCATAGCTGACGGTGCCGAAAACCTGGGCTTCTTAAAGCCACCAAACCTACGTCCTTGAAACTGAGCAAGTCTTTTAAGGGACATAGACTCTCTTTTCTACCTTACTGTCCTCTCGATCCGTCGAATAGATTCCACGAACGTAGCAAACCGCTCTCGGTTCTCCAACGCAGACACCAGGGTTGTCAACTCAGCACTCAAACTCTTCTCGAAACGTCTGATTCGTTCCTCGTCTGTTGCCACCATGTGAGGAAAGAACCTCAACAGATCCATAAACTTAGCTTCATACTCGGTGATGTTCATCGTTCCTTGTCGCAACTTCTCAAACTGAATGACCTTCTCATCCAGGTACGTCTTCAGAAAGTATCTGGTGACGAACTCACGTCGGAACACTTCTCAACAGATCACCTCACCAGGTCGCTTCTCTTCCTCGATGGTCCACCAGTGACCAGCACTACCTTTCAGAAGGTAGACAACATGCTTTACCTTGTCCACTTCGGGGATGTCAAGAATCTGGAAAGCCTTCTCGAGACTTGTCAGCCACAGATCTGCATCCGCTGGATCATCCGTCCCAGCATAATCCGAAGCTCCAACTCGGTGAAGCCGCTCAAAGGTCTTCCCAATACCCGATGCTTCTCCATGGGGAACCTGTGCTTGCGGAGGAGGCACTGGTAATCGCTCAACCATGAGATTCATCGTAGCCATTAACTGCCCCATAAGCTGTTGGTAGGCAGGATGTTCAAGTATGGCTGGGTTAGGTTGGGGGACCTCAGGCACCCGATCTCCATGTGCCTATCCATCCGCTCCATCAACCGATGCAGCATCACTGTACTCAGGAGCATGTTCTTCATGGTTTCCAGACATCTTGGCTTTTCTTCCGCTGAGGGTAGAAGATATTGTAAGAAAACCTGGAAAACTCATAAGAACAGACTCAACCTAGTCCTAAATCCTTGTAGACTCAGCGAACCTAAAGCTCTGATACCAAAACTTGTGGCAACACATCCCATTATCATACAGATAACGAGGTGTTACGCGAAAACGTGCGGAAATCACCATAACCACAGATTATGAAAACACGGGTTAATTAAAACCGATTGTGGAAAACTGATAAACTGTGAAACTTATTACTTTCCAGTCCTCATCCTGCACAGAAACATGTCATATATATACATACACGAGATCTGATACGTGTTTACACCTTACAGAAACAGCTGCTCATCCATCACATGAGTTTACCACCTGTTCACATACATAAAGGCCCGCATCCGGCCAACAACAGGATATACAAACATCATCGATCGTTCATCATGAAACATCGTCAAAACGTTGCCAAGGACCTGAGAGTACAGGGATGACTCTAGACTCTACTACAAAACATCCAGAATAGAAGCATGTCCAACGCTTGCCTTCTAGTGCTCCTCAAGCTGCTCGGACGCAACACCACGACCACGACCACGACCATGTCTACCTCGACCACCTAAAAAGGGTGTAAACCAGCGGAGTGAGACAATTGAACAATTGTCCCAGCGGGAAACATAACTCCCCACCGCAACTACAAAACCTCAGCAAGATAGATTATAACAACAGATATCTAATAACAGGTATAACAAGTGCAGTCTATATAAAACAAATTATTCTTACCGACAAGCTTACCCGCTATACAAAAGCATATAACCAGATATATCTCAAGGAATATGATTAGCAAGATAAGATGTATCCCTATGTAACATGATTATCAGAACAAGATATAATGTCACATAACCTGCTTATCATGATAAGACATATTGTCACATAACCTGCAAGATATAACAAAGATATTACACAAACAAGGCCTCAACCAATGTTACATGTTTATCTTAAGAAGTAAATACTAAACGGCTGTGTTACGTATTATTATGCCCTGAGGATTTGAACTGTACCGTTCAAATCCAACCTTCAGTTACGAAACCCAATCCGGTGCCATACAAGGTCAATGGAAGAGCCGGACTCCACGACCTCCCACCTCGTGGTCAGTACACGAGTACAACACAAGCAAGACCACAGTCACATGCTGAAGTGGTCTAAGCCACACGGTCAGCTCCATAGGCTACCCTCACTCTAGCCCGCCTTGGTATAGGTCTCGACGCTAGTAAAACTGAGCCACATGCCTGTTCACCGTGCTCTGAGCCATGAACGCATTCATGCTCACGCATCACATATCCTCGGCCATGGGCCTGTTCACCATGCTCTTCATACATATCTGAGTCTGTAACCGAAGTTACACTCTTGCCTCCTCATTTTTAGGCTAGGAGCAACCTACACATATTCAACAATATGTGCTTCCAGGTTAACCCGTAGGAGAACCTGTTTCACCATCACCAAGTCCTGACGATGATGGATCTATGGCCAAGACAAACTACATGATATATTTCACTATGATTAATTAGTATCTTTTAGATGGATTGCAGGATTCAACCAAGTTGTATAACATGCAAGATATAACGGAAAGTAAACAACATTATATTATTATTTAATCACATCAACCTGATCCATCACAAGGATCCAACATCACATGTTACCACTTGGCCTCTTGCCAACCATCCAGATCCATCTCGAGGATCATCACATACCATGGGATCTCAATCCCTCATCATGTACTGTCAATGCCTCTCAAGGCTCACATCATCATCATGGAACTTAACACATTATACATTACATTTTATTAACCAGAGTAATTACCAAGTGATGTTACTCATCACATGTGTCTCATAGCCCTTTTCAAGGCTAATCATCACCTGCATGGTTAGAGTACACAATAATCGTAGATTCAATCATAAGGAATATGCTACCATCATGAAATGCTATTCAAGATACTTCTACTTATCATTCTTATACTATTTGCTGATCAAGTGTATAAAGTACATCATCAACAAGCCATATCTATACTTATCCTTATCTCAGAACTATATGAATAGTCAAGATGTTCAAACATACAGAACAAGTACTATTGTTACCACTACCATTATGTCACTATCATCATTATTCAACATTATTACTATCATCCTCTTTATTATTAACAAATAAGCATAAGGATCACATCATGCATCTTATTACCATGACATTCCTCATTATCATCCCTACTACCATTATTATCATTATGATCAGCATTATTACTATCATTATCATCATGCAACTACCATTATCATCATTGTTACTATCATTACCATTATTATTGTTTGCAAGGCATCATATTCATTATTGTTATCACTAACAAGACACCACCATCGTTTATTGGTGCATAGCTAATCACTTCCACATCACAAAGGACCGTTATTATATGATTACAAGACTCTTACCATAACTCATCACCGCCCTCACTAAAACCTATCAAGGCATGTCGGCCGACACATACCCAACTCTAGGTTGTCGCCCACCATGGCTATCGGCCATCATGGGTGTCAGTCAGCATAGCTATCGGCCTGCACCATCAAAACATCAAGAGACTTAGGTCTGTCATTCACCACAAAGAAGAGGGTGTCATCCAACCATATCGCCCATCATGCTCACCATATCGGCCAACACAACAAGATATATCGCCCAACAACATCCATCGGCCAACTCAACCACATCGGCCAACACCTCACTAGCTTGACCTATCACTCCACACAAGAGCACTCACCATGTCGCCCATCATAAGGTACCCATCTCGCCCAACACCAAGACAAGAGAGGGTCTCGCCCAACTCAAGAACAAAGGTGTTGCTTAGCACAAGGACCATGTCGCCCAACATGGGTCACCATCATATCGGCCAACATGACCCTAGCTCACCCTATCGCCCAACACATGGGCAAGGGTATCGGCCAACCTCAAGAACACGTCATGTCGTCCACCAAAGGCTTACATATCGTCCATCAAAGGGGATACCATATCACCCAACTCAAAGACAAAGGTGTCATGTCGTTCAACTCAAAAGGATATCGTCGAACCCACCAACAAAGAAGGGATATCACCCAACCCTAGGTCACCATCAACCTCCAACTCAAAGGAGCACAAACCCTAGAAAACAAGGTATATAAAGGAACCCTAAACCCTAGAGGGGGATCGGCCACCAAAGGTACACAAGCAAGGTATAAAAGCAAAGAACTAAGCTAAACTACTAACATGCAACAAGATCATAGCTAGAGGTAAAGGAGTTAGGGTTAGAAGCTATGCAACCCGCCTTAAGCTCCAAGCTCCAAGGAAGAAGATGCACTTCAAGCTCCAAGGGATGTCATCCACCAAAGCTGATCCAAGAGAGGGTATCGGCCACCACTGCAACTCCAGGAGAGTGTCTCGGCCGACACAAGCAAGAGAGGGAGGAGTGTTGTGCACTCAAGGTGGAGGAGAGACCAAAAGAGCAAAGGAAACTAAGGCAAGGGAAAGAGCCACATATATAGAAAGAAGGGGAGGAGAAACCAAGGTAGATCCATGCTAAGTGTCGTCCACCCAAGGGACACTTGTCCTAGGGTTCAAGCCAACACACTAGCACACCAAGAGACACTTGTCAAAGATACACACCAAGTGTCCACCAAACATGGTAAAGGTTGGGCCAAGCAACATGGGTGACACAACTAGCAGCTCCTCTGGGCGATACACACTACTCTAGGTCGACACACCACCTCTAGGTCGACACATACTCTTCCTTGGGCGACACAAGCTGGTCTTGGCTGACACAAGGCTCAAGCAAGCCCAAACAAAGCACCTCAAGGCCCAAACAAGCTCAAGCAAGGCCCAAGAAACTCAAACAACAAGCCCAAGCCTTCCTCTCAACCCTAGAGGAAGCAAAGAGGGGAAAACATCTCACAAGATGGCAAACTTGCACACAAAACCCTAGACTTGGGTTATTTGCAAGTAGCCCCTCGAACTCTCAACAAAGCACAACAAAAACCCTAATCATCACTCAAAGGTGATTAGCAAGCATCAAACCACCAAGGTTAAGCAAAACAAACAGGGTAAACCTTAAACGTAGGTCAGGGTCCTTACAAGCTAACCCCCTTTAAGGGATTTCGTCCCCAAAATCCAAAGAGAAAAGCGAGGGATACTTCCTCCTCATCTCTTCCTCAAGCTCCCACGTGGCTTCCTCAATGCCACAACGCTGCCAAAGAACCTTCACAAGAACCATGTCCTTCCTCTTCAGCTTCTTGATCCTTCTGTCAAGGATCGCCACATGACCTTCCTTGTAGGTCACATCTGCATCAAGCTCAACCTCAACTGGTTGTATCATTGTACCTGAATCCGGATGACTTTTCTTCAGCATACCGACATGAAACACTGGATGCAACCTGTGCAACTCTGGAGGCAACTCTATCTCGTAAGCTACTTTTCCAACACGTGCTCTGACTGGGTAAGGTCCCATATACTTGGGAGCTAACTTACCCTTCCGTCCAAACCTTAGCACACCTTTCCACGGTGAGACTTTAAGGTACACTTTGTCTCCTACCTGGAACTCCAAAGGTCATCAGCGATTGTCTGCATACGACTTCTGTCTATCCTGTGCCACTTTCAACTGTTGTTGTATCACTTTGATCTTATCTGTCGTCTGCTGAACTAACTCAGGACCCAAAAGTTGATACTCACCAAATTCATACCAACACAAAGGAGATCTGCACTTCCTTCCATACAAAGCCTCATAAGGAGTCATGTCGATGCTCCGCTGATAACTGATGTTGTAGGCAAACTCTATCAAACTCAGATGTACATCCCAGTTGACTAAAAACTGTAAAACACAAGCTCGAAGAAGATCCTCCAAAATCTGAATAGTCCTTTCAGACTGTCCATCTGTCTGCGGGTGAAAAGCTGTACTGAACCTTAACTGCGTTCCCAACGCCTTGTGCAACTGTTTCCAAAAACGACTCATAAACTGAGGACCTCTGTCAGAAACTATCGTCGTTGGCACACCATGCAAACATACTATCTCATCCACATATACTCGAGCTAGCTTCTCAGCTGTATACGTCATCTTCACTGGTAGGAAATGGGTAGACTTAGTCAATCTGTCCACTATCACCCAAATGGAATCATGATTCCTAGTTGTCCGGGGTAGACCAACTATGAAATCCATGGTTATGTGATCCCATTTCCACTGCGGTATCGGCATGGGTTGCAACGTACCTACCGGCTTCTAATGTTCAGCCTTCACTTGCTGGCATACCGCACATCTCACCACGAACTCAGCTACATCTCTCTTCAAACAGGGCCACCAATACAAGTCCTTCAGACTATGATACATCTTGGTGACACCTAGATGCATCGCATACATCGACGTATGTGCTTCTTCAAGCACCAACTTCCTCAGATTATCAGCATCTAGAACCACCATCCTATCACGATAGCAAACTAGCCCATCCTCGGACTCATGAAACCCATCACGCTTGTCGCTGCCGAACTCTGATCTAATCAACTGTACCGCATCATCTGTCTGCTGTGCATCCTTGATCTGTTGTCTCAGTGTAGACTTAACTTGCATCTGCGTGAAAAGACCAGACAACAAAGAAACTTCTATCTGCACATTCATCTGTCTCAAAGAAATAAACATATCTCACCTATGGCATATCAGAGAACTCAACTGTGCCTTCTTTAAAGAAAGAGAAGAAGACTTTCTGCTAAGCACGTCAGCCACCACGTTCGCCTTACCAGGATGATACTCGATAGTGCAGTCGTAATCATTGATCAACTCCATCCATCGACGTTGTTCAACTCTTGCTGCGTAAAGATGTACTTCAGATTCTTATGATCTGTAAAGATCTGACACACTTCCCCATACAGATAGTGTCTCCAAATCTTTAGCGCATGAACTACTACTGCTAACTCTAGGTCATGAGTCGGATAGTTCTCCTCATGTTTCTTGAGATGTCGCGAGGCAAAAGAAACCACATGATCTTCTTGCATCAATACACAACCTAAACCTTTCTTGGAAGCATCACAAAAAACAACATAGCCTTTCCCAGGCTCTAGCAAGATCAACACTGGAGCACTGGTCAGCTTCTCCTTCAGACTCTGGAAAGCTTGCTGACATCGATCATCCCAAACAAAAGGTACATCCTTCCTGGTCAACTTCATCATCGGCAAAGCGATCACACTGAAGTCCTTGATAAACCTCCGGTAGTATCCAGCCAAACCAAGGAAACTACGAACTTCTATCGGCGTCTTCGGCTGTTCCCAATCCGCAACGGATTCCACCTTCTTCGGATCTACTTTGGCGCCTTCAGCAGATATCACATGACCCAAGAAAGTCACTTCTGCCAACCAGAACTCACAGTTATTGAACTTGGCATACAACTGATGTTGACGAAGAAGAGTCAACGCTCGACGAAGATGTTGCTCATGCTCTAGCCTGTCTCGACTATAGATCAAGATGTCATCTATAAAGACTACAACAAACTGATCTAAGAACGGACGGAACACTCTGTTCATGAAATCCATAAAAGCAGCAGGTGCATTGGTTAACCCAAACGACATAACCACAAACTCGAAATGACCATACCTCGTCCTGAAAGCTGACTTTGGTATGTCATCCGCCTTTATCCTCAACTGATGATATCCAGACCGTAGATCGATCTTCAAAAACACTGTAGCACCACACAACTGATCGAACAGATCATCTATCCTCGGCAACGGGTACTTATTCTTGATCGTGACCTTGTTCAACTGCCTGTAATCTATACACAACCGCATCGAACCATCCTTCTTCTTAACGAACAACACGGGAGCACCCCACGGCGACGTACTCGGTCGAATAAAACCTTTCTCCAACAACTCTTGCAACTGCTTCTTCAACTCTGCCATCTCTGCTGGAGCCATCCTATATGCTGACTGTGCAACTGGCTGTGTTCCAGGAACCAGATTGATCTCGAAATCAATCTCTCGGGGTGGAGGAACACCAGGAAACTCCTCAGGAAACACGTATGCAAACTCTCAAACAACTGGCACCTCCTCAAGACCAGGACCTTTCGCCTTGGTAACCACAACGGTATCCACCACGTGAGCTAGGAACGCCCCACATCCTTGTCGTAACAACTTATCTGCCACCATAGCTGAGACCAAACACGTTGGAAGAATCTTCCTATCTCCCTAGAAGATCCACTTCTCTCCAGCAACATCGAACACTGCCTGCTTGGAACCACAGTCCAAGACAACCTTATACCTCTCTAAGGTATCCATCCCAAGGATAACATCGAAACCATGCATATCAAGTGGTATAAGATCCACTTGGATATGGTGTCCTGAGAAAGACAAGACACATGATGGACACTCTTCTCGAAGCAAAGAGGAACCATCAAGAGGGGTTTCTAACAACAAGTTATCCTTCTTATAGCTAACAGGTAAACGACAGTTTTCAAGCATACTATAGGTGATAAAAGAGTGTGTAGCACCCGGGTCAACCAGAATAGATATAAAAGCAAGAAGAAGACATATCAGAATGAAATAACTCCATATGACCTGTCACCACTCGCGGGTTGACTATCGCCTCCGGCTGATTCATGGCATAGAATCGAGCCGTTGCTTGTTGTCCATGACCTCTGCTCCCTTGAGCAGACGATCCAGCTTGAGACGCTTGATCGCGTCCTCGACCTCTGCTACCACTAGCCTGCGGTCTCTCTGACTTCTGAAAACTCTACCTCGGCTGCTGTGTCACTTCAACATCTCTATTCGGGCAATTAAGCCTGAAATGCCCGACTTGTCCACAAAGATGACATGACTTGTCCTCAAACCGTGGCCTAGATGGCCCTGTCACTGCCACAGAAGCTGAACTGTGCGCCTTAGATGGTGAAGAAACATAACCTCTCCCCTTACTCAGAGACCACTCAGATGGTACACTAGAACTTCTCATTGCTGACGGTGCCGAAAACCTAGGCTTCTTAAAGCCACCAAACCTACGTCCTTGAAACTGAGCAGGTCTTTTAAGGGACATTGACTCTCTTTTCTCCCTTACTGTCCTCTCGATCCATCGAATAGATTCCACGAACGTAGAAACCGCTCTCGGTTCTCCAACGCAGACATCGGGGTTGTCAACTCAGCACTCAAACTCTTCTCGAAACGTCTGATCCGTTCCTCGTCTTTTGCCGCCATGTGAGGACAGAACCTCAACAGATCCATAAACTTAGCTTCATACTCGGTGATATTCATCGTTCCTTGTCGCAACTTCTCAAACTGACTGACCTTCTCATCCAGGTACGTCTTCAGAAAGTATCTGGTGACGAACTCACGTCGGAACACTTCTCAACAGATCACCTCACCAGGTCGCTTCTCTTCCTCGATGGTCCACCAGTGACCAGCACTACCTTTCAGAAGGTAGACAACATGCTTTACCTTGTCCACTTCGGGGATGTCAAGAATCTGGAAAGCCTTCTCGAGACTTGTCAGCCACATATCTGCATCCGCTGGATCAGCCGTCCCAGCATAATCCGAAGCTCCAACTCGGCGAAGCCGCTCAAAGGTCTTCCCAATACCCGATGCTTCTCCATGGGGAACTTGTGCTCACGGAGGAGGCACTGGTAATCGCTCAACCATGAGATTCATCGTAGCCATTAACTGCCCCATAAGCTGTTGGTAGGCAGGATGTTCAAGTATGGCTGGGTTAGGTTGGGGGACCTCAGGCACCCGATCTCCATGTGCCTGTCCATCCGCTCCATCAACCGATGTAGCATCACTGTACTCAGGAGCATGTTCTTCATGGTTTCCAGACATCTTGGCTTTTCTTCCGCTGAGGGTAGAAGATACTATAAGAAAACCTGGAAAACTCATAAGAACAGACTCAACCTAGTCCTAAATCCCTGTAGACTCAGCGAACCTAAAGCTCTAATACCAAAACTTGTGGCAACACATCCCATTATCATACAGATAATGAGGTGTTACGCAAAAACGTGCGAAAATCACCATAACTACAGATTATGAAAACACAGGTTAATTAAAACCGATTGTGGAAAAGTGATAAACTATGAAACTTATTACTTTCAAGTCCTCATCCTGCACAGAAACATGTCATATATATACATACACGAGATCTGATACATGTTTACACCTTACAGAAACAGCTGCTCATCCATCACATGAGTTCACCACCTGTTCACATACATAAAGGCCTGCATCCGGCCAACAGCAGGATATACACACATCATCGATCGTTCATCGTGAAACATCGTCAAAACGCTGCCAAGGACCTGAGAGTACAGGGATGACTCTAGACTCTACTACAAAACATCCAGAACAGCAGCATGTCCAACGCTTGCCTTCTACTACTCCTCAAGCTGCTCGGCCGCAACACCACGACCACGACCACGTCTACCTCGACCACCTAAAAAGGGTGTAAACCAGTGGAGTGAGACAATTGAACAATTATCCCAGCGGGAAACATAACTCCCCACCACAACTACAGAACCTCAGCAAGATAGATTATAACGGCAGATATCTAATAACAGGTATAACAAGAGCAGTCTATATAAAATAGATTATTCTTACCGACAAGCTTACCCGCTATACAAAAGCATATAACCAGATATATCTCAAGGAATATGATTAGCAAGATAATATGTATCCCTATGTAACATGATTATCAGAACAAGATATAATGTCACATAACCTGCTTATCAAGATAAGACATATTGTCACATAACCTGCAAGATATAACAAAGATATTACACAAACAAGGCCTCAACCAATGTTACATGTTTATCTTAAGCAGTAAATACTAAACGGCTATGTTACATATTATTATGCCCTGAGGGTTTGAACCGTACCGTTCAAATCCAACCTTCGGTTACGAAACCCAAGCCAGTGCCATACAAGGTCAATGGAAGAGCCGGACTCCACGACCTCCCACCTCGTGGTCAGTACACGAGTACAACACAAGCAGGACCACAGTCACATGCTGAAGTGGTCTAAGCCATAGGGTCAGCTCCATAGGCTACCCTCACTCTAGCCCGCCTTGGTACAGGTCTTGGTGCTAGTAAAACTGAGCCACGGGCCTGTTCACCGTGCTCTGAGCCATGAACACATTCATGCTCACGCATCACATATCCTTAGCCATGGGCCTGTTCACCATGTTCTTCATACATATCTGAGTCTGTAACCGAAGTTACACTCTTACCTCCTCATTTTCAGGCTAGGAGCAACCTACACATATTCAACAATATGCGCTTCCAGGTTAACCCGTAGGAGAACCTGTTTCACCATCTCCAAGTCCTGACGATGATGGATCTATGGCCAGGGCAAACTACATGATATATTTCACTATGATTAATTAGTATCTTTTAGATGGATTGCAGGATTCAACCAAGTTGTATAACATGCAAGATATAACGGAAAGTAAACAACATTATATTATTATTTAATCACATCAACCTGATCCATCACAAGGATCCAACATCACATGTTACCACTTGGCCTCTTGCCAACCATCCAAATCCATCTCGAGGATCATCACATACCATGGGATCTCAATCCCTCATCATGTACTGTCAATGCCTCTCGAGGCTCACATCATCATCATGGAACTTAACACATTCTACATATCATTTTATTAACCAGAGTAATTACCAAGTGATGTTACTCATCACATGTGTCTCATAGCCCTTTTCAAGGCTAATCATCACCTGCATGGTTAGAGTACACAATAATCATAGATTCAATCATAAAGAATATGCTACCATCATGAAATGCTATTCAAGATACTTCTACTTATCATTCTTACACTATTTGCTGATCAAGTGTATAAAGTACATCATCAACAAGCCATATCTATACTTATCCTTATCTCAGAACTATATGAATAGTCAAGATGTTCAAACATACAGAACAAGTACTATTGTTACCACTACCATTATGTCACTATCATCATTATTCAACATTATTACTATCATCCTCTTTATTATTAACAAATAAGCATAAGGATCACATCATGCATCTTATTACCATGACCTTCCTCATTATCATCCCTACTACCATTATCATCATTATGATCAGCATTATTACTATCATTATCATCATGCAACTACCATTATCATCATTGTTACTATCATTACCATTATTATTGTTTGCAAGGCATCATGTTCATTGTTGTTATCACTAACAAGACACCACCATCGTTTATTGGTGCATAGCTAATCACTTCCACATCACAAAGGACCGTTACTATATGATTACAAGACTCTCACCATAACTCATCACCGCCCTCACTAAAACCTATCAAGGCATGTCGGCCGACACATACCCAACTCTAGGTTGTCGCCCACCATGGCTATCAGCCATCATGGGTGTCGGTCAGCATAGCTATCGACCTGCACCATCAAACCATCAAGAGACTTAGGTCTGTCGTTCACCACAAAGAAGAGGGTGTCATCCAACCATATCGCCCATCATGTTCACCATATCGGCCAACACAACAAGATATATCGCCCAACAACATCCATCGGCCAACTCAACCACATCGGCCAACACCTCACTAGCTTGACCTATCACTCCATACAAAAGCACTCACCATGTCGCCCATCATAAGGTACCCATATCGCCCAACACCAAGACAAGAGAGGGTCTCGCCCAACTCAAGAACAAAGGTGTTGCTTAGTACAAGGACCATGTCGCCCAACATGGGTCACCATCATATCGGCCAACATGACCCTAGCTCACCCTATCGCCCAACACATGGGCAAGGGTATCGGCCAACCTCAAGAACACATCTTGTCGTCCACCAAAGGCTTACATATCATCCATCAAAGGGGATACCATATCGCCCAACTCAAAGACAAAGGTGCCATGTCGTTCAACTCAAAAGGATATCGTCCAACCCACCAACAAAGAAGGGATATCACCCAACCCTTGGTCACCATCAACCTCCAACTCAAAGGATCACAAACCCTAGAAAACAAGGTATACAAAGGAACCCTAAACCCTACAGGGGGATCGGCCACCAAAGGTATAAAAGCAAAGAACTAAGATAAACTACTAACATGCAACAAGATCATAGCTAGAGGTAAAGGAGTTATGGTTAGAAGCTATGCAACCCGCCTTAAGCTCCAAGCTCCAAGGAAGAAGATGCACTTCAAGCTCCAAGGGATGTCATCCACCAAAGCTGATCCAAGAGAGGGTATCAGCCACCACTGCAACTCCAGGAGAGTGTCTCGGCCGACACAAGCAAGAGAGGGAGGAGTGTTGTGCACTCAAGGTGGAGGAGAGACCAAAAGAGCAAAGGAAACTAAGGCAAGGGAAAGAGCCACATATATAGAAAGAAGGGGAGGAGAAACCAAGGTAGATCCATGTTAAGTGTCATCCACCCAAGGGACACTTGTCCTAGGGTTCAAGCCAACACACTAGCACACCAAGAGACACTTGTCAAAGATACACACCAAGTGTCCACCAAACATGGTCAAGGTTGGGCCCAGCAACATGGGCGACACAACTAGCAGCTCCTCTGGGCGATACACACTACTCCATGTTGACACACCACCTCTAGGTCGACACACACTCTTCCTTGGGCGACACAAGCTGGTCTTGGCCGACACAAGGCTCAAGCAAGCCCAAACAAAGCACCTCAAGGCCCAAACAAGCTCAAGCAAGGCCCAAGAAACTCAAACAACAAGCCCAAGCCTTCCTCTCAACCCTAGAGGAAGCAAAGAGGGGAAAACATATCACAAGATGGCAAACTTGCACACAAAACCCTAGACTTGGGTTATTTGCAAGTAGCCCCTCGAACTCTCAACAAATCACAACAAAAAACCCTAATCATCACTCAAAGGTGATTAGCAAGCATCAAACCACCAAGGTTAAGCAAAACAAACAGGGTAAACCTTAAACGTAGGTCAGGGTCCTTACAATATGATTATCGACACAATGTATGAGTTTCTCTCTCATCCTCACTAGGATATTGATTACCTCATACTTTATTAACTTGTCTTAACCCTTTCTCAAGATATGTTAGCCTACACTTATCAAAGTGCATTTAACTAATTACATCTTAATGTAACAAGTTACATGACACACTTCATGTGTTACTCATCCAAGTATATTGGATTTGAGGTGCATCAAGGTGTATCAACCTTGAGGTGCTGGATGTGATATTTATCATGCCTTGGTGTATCACTTCCCTCGTCACGTTTAATTTACTTAAGTTCATCAACTTATTTTGAATTAGGGTATTTCCCATCCTAATACTCTATGCACTAACCCATCACATTTATCCTATAGTGTATTGGCCATAAGTCACACACTTGAATTACCCAACTATCATCAAGTGATATGGACTCATCTCGGGTTAAGGCATTGTTGATATAGGGTTGACCATTATCAATCACTTTAGGTTTTTTGCCTATCAAGGTATTAGCCACACCATTACTTGGTGTTACACTCATCACTCCTAAGAGTGTTTTGTCCTCACCTTTACAAGGTGTATCGGGTTTTATCATGTATGTCAAGTTGAACACATGTATTGGGTTAGGTGTATATCGAACTAGGCATCATCATATCCCTCATACCCTTACCCATCAAGGTATCACCTTTACCGATCATACGGTGTATCACCCTACATGGGTGTAACATCCTCACCTCACTTGAAGATATTGGCCACACCATACTTTAGTGTATTGGCCATCACATGTTCTAGGGTATTAACCACTTTACTCTTTTGTCATCTAGTGTATTGGGTTACCCATCATATCGTTTCACATGTTCTAGGGTATTAACCACCTTACCACTTTTTTCATCTAGTGTATTGGGTTACCCATCATATCATTTTATAGGTGTGTGCTCAACACCATATCGTACAAGAGGTGTATGCCTACTTACCATATCGGGAAAAGAGGTGTGTGTGTGCTTCATACCATATCGGGCAAAGAGGTGTGTGTGTGCTCCATACCATATCGAGCAAAGAGGTGTGTGTGTGTGCTTCACACCATATCAGGAAAATAGGTGTGTGTGTGCGCTTCACACCATATCGGGCAAAGAGGTGTGTGTGTGCTTCACACCATATCGGGCAAAGAGGTGTGTGTGTGCTTCACACCATATCGGGCAAAGAGGTGTGTACTTGACACTATATCGTGCATGGGGTCTTTGCTTGACCTCATATCGTGCAAGAGGTGTATGGTTGACACCATATCGTGCATAGGGTGTATACTTCATCACCATATCATGCAAGGAAGTATAAGCTCATATCCATATCATTTTAGTGGTGTATGTGCATCGTCATATTGGGTTAGAGGTGCTTGCTTGTATGCTTGAACCCGATATCACTTTGTAAGGTGATACCATCATCTTCAAGCTCTATACCTTTGTTCTACTTGTTCTAGTACATGGATAACAGGTCTAAGAAACTATTAGAACTCATAGATATATCAAATATTCAAGAAAATCTCGGATTTGAAAGTAGATCATCAAATATAGCAAGAAAGATGGTGATTAATAACATGTTTGGGTTCAAGTTATATAACCTGCCTCAAGAACAACTTCAAAGCTCCAAGCTCCAAAGCTTCACATTCCTAAGGTTGAAGATGACTTATCAAAAGTCCAAGAGTCATTCACAACTCATCCATATACAAGGAATCACCATAGTTAAGAACTTGGTGAGGAAGAAAAGAAAGGAATAATGATAACCCGAGAATCATGCTTCAACCAAGGTTGAAGATGACCATGGCCTTACCTTAAGCTTGGTGCTTGAGCTCCCCTTTCTCCTTGAGCTACTATGCACGATATCTAAGAAGGTATGCATGATATCTTAGATAAAGAGAGTGATAGGGGTCGAAAAGATTCACTAGTAGGTGAAAGGGAGGGTATATATCCTTGAGGTTCATGGGATAGAGTGTAAGAAGTGTCATATTCTTACTACTACTAGGTGCCACATGGCCATGCATGGATTGACACATGTATTTGCATGCATTCCATATTTATCTTGCCATGCAAAATAAAAACTTGAGGATAATGCAAGGAATAAGGGTCGGCCCCTTTGATTATCTTCTAGGGCAAGCCACTTCCACTCACATTTATTATATTCACAATTCAAAATAACCTTTCCAAAGAAAAGTTACAAGCCGATATATATTTCTTTATTGAGGTGCTTAGCTCGTTTTGGCAAAGGCAAAGAGATAAAACAACGATATGGGGGCATCCAATTCGGCTCCTTGGCCGATAGGGACTCCCATTTAACACTACAACCCAATACACTCAATATGAGCTCAAATTAGGGTTTCCATTACACAACCCTTCTTGGTCTTTTCATCACCAAGGATACCACCACTAAAAAAATGATTCAAACATGGTGTCTCTGATACTCGTCGTTTTACAATATCAATCACTAAGATGGTTAATCCTAGAGTTTAAACTTTTTTTTACTTCCGGTTTTAAGGGTAGTACCGATCCCACAGGACAACTATTTAGAGATTGTTCTTAGAACCCAAAGATTGAAGAACTTTATTATTTGTTTTTGGTATTTTTATTTTTATTAAAGCAGAGAGTAAAGTCTAGTTGGGGTTTTATGTGATTACACTAATGCAAGAAGAAAAGTACTTATAACAAGAATAAGCATGCACAAGAAAATAATAAAAAGATTGTTAACAGAAGAAAAACTATATGAATGGAAGACTAAGGATTAAAGCAGACAAAGGATGCAGTGATTAAATCAAGAGAAGGAAATCGAGGCTCGTAGGGGTTTTCACCACCTTAGCCTAGGCGATAACAACTAAATCTTAAATGACGATTTGATGAAGGCTTGCGAATTAAAAACTCACAAAAGAGAAACTCCACATGAGCCCATTGGTCTTGGTACTTATGCTTCCTAGTTTATCATCCTAAAAGACAAAAATCCACGGTCATATCAAAACGTCTATGTAATCGATTTTATTGTTCTAAATCCGGATTTCCATGGTCATATCCATCCAGATTAACATGCGATCCGAAGATCAATCATTCAATTAAAATTGATTACCATCTAATCGTTTAAGAAGAAGTCATTAAAACCATGGCTAAGGTGTTATTCCCCTTGCCCCGATAAAAGACTACTCACACATGGAGAAATGGGAGACGGAGGAAGAAAGAAATGAAGCCATAGTCTAGCCCAGAAATCAGGAAATTAATCCTTATGCTAGAGACGATGAAATGGCTTAGCTCTTTGTTCCTTGCTCCAGAATTGAAGAACGGAAAGAAGAGGATTAAAACTAAGGCGGAGAGAAAAGACAAGAACAAGAATGAAAGAACTATGCTTGAACCAAAGTCTACTTTATTGTATAATATGAGAATGATTACAAGATTAATTGCTCCAGAATTTCAAAATACAAGAAATCCAAGATGATCCTTGGGAGGAGGAAGTGCCCTTCCTTTTATAGGAGAAGGAGGGGTATGCTATATAAAAAAAGAGGGGGGGGGGAAGAGAGGGAGCCATACTTTTGAATTTTCAGATCTAGTCAACAAACTCTTGATTGTCTTTCTTTAATGCAGATTCTCGCAGCAGCAATTTCGAGCGAATTTCCGTTGTCCAGAGAATTTAAAGTGCGCCCGAAAATATGATTTTCCTATAGGCCTTTGAATTCCCTTTCCAAATCATATTTGAACATTAAATTCGGCCTTAGGATGTGAGAGTTATGCTAATTTTAGTGCAAGGTATGCATTTAAGTCAGCATTGCGGGAAACTGAATTGCCTCCTACCTTCATCTCTTCTTTTCTCGATTTAATTACTTAGATAATTCTTGAAAATTAAGAAAAATATCATAAGAATTCAGAAAAAGTATATCAAGAAGATGAAAGTGCTATTTATTTTTGAATTAGCTCAAATTAACAAAAAAGTCCTAATTAATTATTCTAAATGAAGCAAAAATAAGAGATGAATATGCATTCATCAAAATACCTCAAACTTAAACTTTGCTCGTCCCGAGCAACATTAAAATCAAGAAATACTTTCAAGACATACTCTCAACCTATCATCCTCACTCTCCTAACAATCACTGGATTCCTTCCACCAAAATATGGCCAAGCGACCCTAACTTCCCGAATTCACAAAAAGTGACTTTTATATTTCCTACTTCACAAACTTACATTTATTCAAGACCTGCAATAAAACAGATTTTCATTTCACCTTTACATTTGGTACTCCAGTTTTTTTTTAAGTTTTACACAAGAACAGGGCTGATTTGGATAGTTGGGGTTTTTGTAGTTTTCCCCTGGGTAGAAAATTGGAGTGAAGGAGGTATGGAAGAAGGACAATCTCTCCTCTATTCGACTCGAGACCTTTCTATTTAGTGGACATGCAGTTACATTGACCACATTTTTTTTTCTTTAATTTTTGGTGATACACCCAATTGTGTGGGTATGGAAGAAGCGAAAGAGGGGAAAGGGGTGCCACCCCAAACTTAGCCTTTTGGACATTATTGGCTTTTTTTCTTTTTGACGAATGGAAAGATTTGGAAGTGGTAGAAGAAGAGTAGAAGAGGCTGTTCTTGTGCAACTTTTTTTTTCATCTTTTTTTAGGAGTACCATGCATTGGTTCAACTATTACCGAATCATGCGAAAAATCAAGAAAATTTATACAAGTTGTACATGATAAGAAAGCATCACTCTTGAATCCTATCAGTCCTCTATGGCTTGCCATCTTTTCCAAGGAGTGATTATTATTTGAGGTCCTAAGTGACAGGAGGATTTCTAGTCATGAAAGTTTCAAAATTTTAGTTGCAAGGAAGTTACATCATTAAGGGGAGTATTTTGACAAATGATCATATCAAGGCCGACTAGATATGGGCCAATTGTACTATGAAAATAAAGAAAGAAAGAAAAACTACATGCAAAATGTAAAAGAAAAGATACTAAAAGGGGAAGAAAAAGGGGTGGAAACGTACCACCCATCCCCACCCCGAACTTAAGACTTTGCTCGTCCCGAGCAAAAATCAAAATCCGAGATGGGGGAAAAGAATCGCTGTGGTGGAGGATGAAGGACGATGACAACAACTCCCCAAAAGAGAAGAACACAAAAAAAACAAAAAAAAACAAGGGTGATGATATTAGAAAAGAAGGGGAAAAATGCAAAAATTATTTGGGTTGCCTCCCAAAAAGTGCCAAGTTTTACGTCATGGCCTGACAAGAGATGGATCAGTCTATTGGGATTCTGGGGAAGTTGTGGGGTCAAGTAGGTTCTGGTCTTTCAAAGATGAAAAATTGTTTGAATATGAAGTGACAAGGTCTTCAGTGGTGATATATCTTTTAAGTCGGTGCCCATTAACCTTAAACTCGCCCAAAACTTTATCCCAGAGAAGAAAAGCACCATGTGGATAAGCACACTTGACAATGTAGGGGCCATACCATCTCAACTTGAGTTTTCTAGGGAAAACTCGTAATATTGAATTAAAAACTAAAACTTGATCCCCTTCTCTAATGTCTTTGCACTTAATATGACCATCATGCCACATTTTGTTTCGGTCTTTGTAGATTCTTGCGTTTTCATAGGCACTCATCCTAAGTTCATCAAGCTCATTTATTTGGAGAAAATGTTTCTCTCCAGGCATGGAAAGGTCAAAATTCAAAGTTTTGATGGCCCAACTTGCTTTGTGCTCTAGTTCTATTGGTAAGTGACATGACTTACCGTAGATCAGTCTGAAAGGGGTGGTACCAATGGGTGTTTTGTAGGCAGTATGATATGCCCACAGAGCGTCATTGATTTTTAACGCCCAATCTTTCCTAGTGCATCCAACAGTTTTGTCTAAAATTGATTTTATTTGTCTGTTGGATACTTCTACCTGCCCACTGGTCTGAGGATGGTAAGGAGTGGCGACTTTGTGATAAACCCCATATTTTTTCAAGAGAGCCTCAAAACTTTTCTCCAAAAAATGGGATCCCCCGTCAGAAATGACGGTACGAGGGACTCCAAATCTAGGAAAAATGACATCTTTAAAAAGTTTCTTAACGGGTTTAGAGTCACATGTTTTAGTAGGTATGGCTTCAACCCACTTTGACACATAATCGACTGTGACTAAAATGTAAGTAAACCCATAAGAAGAAGGAAATGGGCCCATATAGTCGATCCCCCAAACATCAAAAATCACTAATTCCTGCCAAGAGGTGAGAGGCATTTGGTCACGTTTGGAAATATTACCCGTCCTTTGACACTGGTCACATGAAAGCACATAATCATACGAGTCTTTGAAGATGGTGGGCCAAAAGAATCCACATTGTAGGACTTTCCTAGCCATTTTTTGGGAACTCATGTGACCACTATAGGTGCCAGAGTAACATTGTTCCAAAATGGCAATGCTTTCTTCATGGGACACACAACGATGGTATAAACCATCGGCGCAAAGTCAAAACAAATAAGGTTAATCCCAATAATAATTTTTGACATCATGTAAAAATTTAGATTTAGAATGTCCCGTATACTCGGGATGCAATACACCTGCAGCTAAATAGTTCACAAAATCAGCAAACCAAGGAAACTGGGAGTCAACCTTGAGTAATTGGTTGTCGGGTAAGGATTCATTTATGGGATGTTCATCAATGGGGCTATAGTTAAGTCTACTGAGGTGGTCAGCTATGACATTTTCAGAGCCCTTTTTGTCTAGGATTTCTAGATCAAATTCCTGCAATAACAAAATCCATCTTATGAGTCGAGGCTTGGCATCTTTTTTGGTCATCAGGTAGCGAATAGCTGCATGATCAGTGTAAACAACAACTTTTGAACCAACAAGATATGAGCAAAATTTATCGAATGCATAGACAATGGCTAACATTTCTTTTTCGGTGATTGTGTAATTTTGCTGAGCCTCATCTAAGGTCTTGGATGCATAATAAATGACATGATGTTTTTTGTCAATTCTTTGTCCTAAAATGGCACCTACAACAAAATCACTAGCATCACACATGATTTCAAAGGGTAAGGCCCATTTAGGAGCACGGATGATAGGGGTGGTGGTGAGAGCCTTTTTCAAACATAGAAAGCTCTCCATACATGTCGTATTAAAATGGAAAGGTGCCTCCTTTTGAAGAAGATTGGTGAGAGGTTTTGTAATTTTGGAAAAGTCACAGATGAATCGCCGATAGAAACCGGCATGTCCTAAGAAGGCTCGGATGTCTTTGACTGAGGTGGGAGGGGGGAGCTTGGTGATGACCTCAATCTTGGCTTGGTCAACTTCAATGCCCTGGTTGCTCACCTTATGGCCTAGAACAATACCCTCTTTGACCATAAAGTGACACTTTTCCCAATTAAGGACTAAATGTGACTCGATGCATCTATCAAGAACAAGGGAGAGATTTCCAAGGCAAGAAGTGAAACTATCTCCATAGACAGAGAAATCGTCCATGAACACTTCCATGACAGTCTCAGTTAACCCTGAAAAAATGGCAGACATACATCTTTGAAAAGTGGCTAGTGCATTGCACATGCCAAAGGGCATTAGTCTAAAAGCGTATGTACCAAAAGGGCATATGAAGGTGGTCTTCTCTTGGTCTTCAGGATGAATGGGGATCTGATAAAAACTTGAGTAGACATCTAAATAGCAAAAGTATTGTTGATGAGCTAAACGTTTAAGAACTTGATCGAGGAAGGGAAGAGGGAAGTGGTCTTTCCTAGTTTCTTTGTTGAGTTTCCTGTAGTCAATGCACATCCTCCACCCTGTGACTGTATGGGTGGGAATGAGCTCATTCTTCTCATTCCTAACGACTGTGGTCCCACCTTTTTTGGGGACGACCTGGACAGGGCTGACCCAAGGAGAGTCAGAGATGGGGTAGATAATTCCTGCAGTCAAAAGTTTAATCACTTCAAGACGGACAACTTCCTTCATGTTTGGGTTGAGTTTCCTTTGTGGGTCTCGGGAAGGTTTACTATTTTCAATCATTGGGATTTTGTGGATGCAAATGGATTGATCTATCCCAACCAATTCTATCATTTTGTACCCTAAGGTTGTTCTCCTTTTCCTAAGTTCTCCCATAAGCATGTTTTCCTGTTCAGTGGTAAGGTCAGAATTGATAATAACAGAGCATAATTGTTGTTCATCCAGAAACACGTATTTCAGACCTATGGGGAGAGCCTTCATTTCCGGGGCCTTTGGTGGTTCAAGTTGTTCTTCTATGGTGGAGATCATCTTAAGGTCTTCAATCTCGGCACATGGGATTTCCTCAAAATTGTCCAAGTGAATCTTAAGTTGGTTTGATGGTTCATTATCAAAATCACACTCGGCGGGGATGGTGAGAGCAGTGCATAGGGGGTCATCAACTAATTCCCATTCTTGCCTTAGTTGGTTTAATTCATCAATGCAATCAAGGAGGTAGACTTCTTCCTCAAGACTAGGTCCCTTCATACTTTCAAACACCCTAAACTTTAGGTTTTGCTTCCCTAGTCTTAACACAATGGTACCAGCCTCAACATCAATTAAGGTACGAGCAGTGGCTAAGAAGGGACGTCCGAAAATGAGGGGGTAGCGTAAATCTTCCTTGATATCCATGATCACAAAATCACAAGGGACGTATGCATCATTTCCAACTTTAACCGGAATGTCTTCTATGATTCCCATGGGCTTAGTTGTGGATGAGTCTGCCAGTTGGATGGTCATGGTTGTGGGTAACATGTCATTGAATCCTATTCTTTTGTAAAGACTGTATGGCATGATGGATATACTAGCTCCTAAATCTACTAGGCCTTTCCTACAAGCATTGTCACCTAAGTAGCATCCTATTCCAAAAGAACCTGGATCCTTCTGTTTTTTAGGCATCTTACTTAGGATAATGTCAGAGGTAGTCCTAGCAAGTTTAACAGTCTCGTATTCTTTAGTAACATACTTCCTAGTCAAGAGAGATTTCATGTACTTGGACCGGGCGGGCATGTCTGCCAAAGCATCAAGGAAGGGAATGTCGACATGTATTTTTTTCATAGCATCCCTAAATTTCATGAAGCGGGCATCAAGTCTTGTTTTTTTGAGGCAGTCTTGATAGGGAGGTCGGGGTTTGTAAACTGGTTCTTCATCTTCCACTTGAGGGACTTTGAGAATGGATGGTTTGGGTGTAACTTCGGGTTCGACAACTACCATGTCCTCATCCTCGAATTCTAGAGGTGGGTCCGAAGATTCTTTTGAAGGGGGAGGGGTGTGCACTTTACCCAAGCGAGTAGAGACTACCTTGAGTTGTTCAGGATGTTTGGGATTGTTTTCAGGTTGTCCTATAAAAGTCACAGCAGGAGGTTTTTGTTGGGCAAATAGACGGGCCAACTGTGCGTCAGTTGCCTTTTGATGGGCCTGTATGGCTACGAGGGTTTGTTCTATGCTTTCCCAGTTAGGATTACTTGGGGGAGGAGGAGGAAAAACATTTTGAGGTGGTTGGGGAGGTTGAGGTTGGTTTATATTTTGGGGTGGAAGGTTTAGGTTTTGGAATTGTTGGTAGTGTTGTCGATTTTGGTGATTTCCAAAATTTCTTTGATTGTTGTATGGGAATCCAGGTGGTGGTCGATTGGTACTTTGAGGGTAGGGAGGTCTTTGTTGAAGTTGGTTAGAGTTCTCATGTAACATACTCAATTCCAGACACATAGTCTAGACCTCCATTCTTCTAGGCCCCTAATTAATTAGGTGGATATCCAAAAATCCATTATCCTATTTCTTTACTTGGCTACCCTTCGATGTCTATATTTCATTTCTATAGCATAGACCAAACCATATTTTGATCTTCAAACTCTAGATTGACTCATTTAGGGATCTTTAGAGATGAAGTCATATGATATTGCTACCTTAGTACCTGAATTGGAAAACTTAATAACAATAAGGATAATCTAGATTACTTGACCCTAGATTTGTGAGCTATGATACTTTTGGATACCAGATAGGATGAGAATCGAGTCTAGGTGAAGGTTTCACCATAATTGACTATTAGACTAAGTTCATCACATTAATTGAATGATTAATGCACAATGGTAAAATTATAGCCAAAGTAACCTCAAAACCCAAATCTAAGCCTATAATCGGGTTCCTCACATGTTAATTAGTCAACCCTCAAAACTTGGGGTCATTTGGACATCAATTGCACCCTTAATTAGACCCTAATATATTGTGTATGATTTAACCTAAAGTGAGGGTCGGTTTATTTGATTTAATGTGTCACGGCTTGGACTTTAGTCCCAGAGCCGGATTTCTGTCACGTGAGTCAGGCGGACTTTTTCCGGGTCAAGTTTTCAGGCTGGTGGACTCCGTCTTCCACCTCCGACTTCCGCACTCGCTCACGACTGGTTCAAGCCAGTGATAGTCCTCCTCATCATTCTCTCGCCTCAATCAACCATTTCTCGCATTTACTTCGCCTTCCTCTTCGGCTCACACTACCGAACGCGATGAGCCCTAACTCTTCCCCTCTGGTGGCCTAGAGAGAAAACGCCCAATGTCCTTTCTCACTCTCTCGACTGCCGCCACTTCCAATGACCTCCAACATCCCACCAGGTCAATCACCAAGAAGACTTTAACCATACAGGAAGCACCGCCTCATCCTCCTTCACGTTTCACCACGGTCAATTGGTACAGACCGCCTCAGACTCACCACCGAATCGAGTTGTTTTCCCCCAACAAACTCCCTGTCGTTCCAGAAGACTGTTGCTTCCCATTTCAATTAACGCCAAGGTAACGATATACAGACTGTCCTTTTTCATTTCATGCTTTCATCTCATCCTGATTCTTTCTGAACTACTGGGTCGACAAAATGCCGCCGCGTTCCTCTGTCTCCTTGCCGCGTGAGGAGACCTGGAGGTCCCTGACCCCGCTGCAACCCCTCACAGTTAATCACCCTTGTTAGCATCTCCTAACTCGCCTCAATTCACCGTGTATGTCGGTGTTTGTTTCTTACCTCGCACAGCCTCGTTCCTGCTCGATCTTGACCCATCAGACTGATGTTGAGCAAGCAGCGCTGTTACGACCCCACCTCCCGATAACCCCCAATTAAGGGAGACCAAGAGGTTGAGCCGTATCCATTAATCCCGGATCAAAGGTTCGACATATAACCATAAACAATTATCAAATTCTAACAGACTATACTGAAAATGGTAATAAAATTTTTCTTTACATACCTTTTGAAAAATTGGATCTCTAAACTTTTATCCACACCGATACTAACCTATCTAATCCTCCTTTGCACTTTAATTCTCTTTTAGTATCACATGTGCCACTTTACTGTTTGTTCTTTTCATTGTACCTAAAACGCCGACAAACAAAACGTCGGTCAGCCGAAGCTGGTATGTGGGGGAACCAGATAATCGTGCAACTATGATAACCATGTAATCATTCAATTAATCATTTAACAACCAAGATTACGTTTTAAGCCAAACTACTCAATCCATCTTTTCACAACTCTGTGTTCTCCCTTTAGGACTTACATGGTACCTCTATAAGGTGACTTGATGGACCTGCCCTCTAGGCAGCCAAAGTCATTCATGACCCTACCCTCTAGGCAGTTAAAGTCATTCATGACCCTACCCTCTAGGTAGTCAAAGTCATTCATGACCTGATGTACCTACCCTCTAGGTAGTCTTTTATCAGGTCCGCCATTACGACACAGAGGGAATCAAGGATTGAGCTAGATGGCATATACCTTAAGTGCTAGTCATAGTCACTTTATACTTTGCATGGCAGAAATAAACATCCAAACTGTTTAGTTGCATTCAATGCGATTAAACATTCGGAAAACGTCGGGAAACCTAAACGGTTAACCATAAGTAACCACATACCTTATTCCTTGCAGAAACCATGCCAAACATCATAGACTTTATGAGTGCATCCAAACATCCAAGTAACCAAGCATATAATCAACAATATCTGAAACATGTATACTACATATGTGTCACCATGTATTCACATTACATTACTCAGATCTAGATGTGCTCCTAAACTAGGGTTTAGTGTCATTTCTTGTTTGGACTAAGGATTAGGGCTACGAACCCTAATTCCATCATATTATGATTTATAAGATTACAATCTCACTTTTGCATACTAGGTTAAACCCTAATTATCTTCTTAAGCATATTAGACTACTCATTACATCTAATACACATTATCAAAATTAAGATCTTTGGTACTCAAATTGGATTTATAACAACATAACATTGTCTTATTCAGTTAACTGCACAATTAAATCATTAAAAGGAATATCTTCCTAAATTAGGGTTTCTAAGACCATTAATGCAAACTTAGATATATGAAACCCTAATTTAAGCCAATTATGTGCAATTATGATCCTTTTATTATCAACTTGTTGATATTCGTTCTAAACATTCAGAGAACATCACTATATTCAACTATCATCAATTTCAAGGGTTTTTCACTAATTAAACCAGTAAATATGATAACTTTATGTACTTTTCCAATTTCAAGCATATAACCTCTAAATTAAACTAATCATGTGCAAAGTTCTTCCTTTTTGAACTCAATGCACCTTTTTGCATTTAAAAGGTTAATATCAACTCTATTGATCCATTAAACCGTATTAATCACTTTAATCATATCAATGTAGGGTTTCATTACCATTAATACATTAAAGTTCATACATTACACTACTTTTCGAACTAGGATCAGATTCAGGCTATAAAACCATTTTTAATGGATTCCTTGCATTTTTGTGATCAAAATACATATATAATTTGTTTCAATCCGAGTTATGAATCATAAGATACGATTTTTGCAAAATAAGCATACCTTTGGCCAATAGAGAGGTGCCACGTAGGCAACCAACTCTCATGCACCTCCATGCGCGCGCCCCTCTTCAGATTAGAACCAAATGACGGTTCTGCCCTTTACTTGAGTTGGAGATCCTCAGCCCACGGAGGGGCATTTACGTCCAACAGGTTCCTGGTCATCTTCCACCTCGGTAACCCTATCTTGCCGCGAGCTGTAGCCGTGCGTGGGATCATTCCCATCACCTCCAGGCTCCGAACCCACCGGGAAACCTTCCCCTGCCTCCGCCCTGCGCTGGTGCCCACGAGGCGCCTTCATCTTGCGGCCACAGCGGTCGCCTCCAGTGCATCCAGCCAGTGCCGATGGGCTTGCCGTGCAACCTGCTGCAGGTGGTTCACGCGAGCTGGCCTACTAGCGAAAGATAACCAACCCTCCCTAGGTCGAAGAGGTACCACCAGGCACTCACCAAGATGAAGCCTTGGTCCTTCATGGCTCCGGGGTGCATCATCTCCCCCATGGTTAGGGTTTAAGAAAGAAAACAAGGTAGGATAAGAGAGCATTGCGTGGAACCTCTTCCTTAGACTCGGCCCAGGCTCCCTCTTCTTATATATATGAGGGTAGCAACATCCTATGATGCCTGTCCATGAAGAGATGATATCCTTTCCTATTAGGAATTTGATTCCTTTACGAAAAGCAAGATCTCTCTCTCTCTCTCATCTCTTTAGTATTCTTTCTCCTTTTAATGTTAGGATTTCGAATATTATCACATGTACCTTCCTTGTACTTGCCTTTTAGTTATTTGTCATGAAATGATGTTTCCTTTTAATAGAAAATACCATCTTTTGAAAATGACACAAAATCCATTAATAATGCAACACATAATCCTCTTATTTTGCCTTTTTAGTATTTTCCTTTTCTTCCCTCTTTATTGGGACTCCTTGGATCCCAATTTACTCCATTATTTCGAAATTCCCTTTATTGGATATTTATTATCCTTCTAGATGCATCATTATGCATTGTTTCACATTATCTTGATTATTTCTCATTTAAATATTCCTTTTTGAGGATTTCTTTTTATTTCTCTTTTATTTTCCTCATTGGCCTTCCTTTTATTATTAGAAACCTCATGGATACGAAATCTCACCAAGAAATTTCATTTATGCCTCTTTTCATTCATTTTCCTCAGTATATCATTATTTTCCAATTTATTTCTTAATAAAGAAATACTTAGTTACCATTTTCTTTTCTTATTGTTTTATTTATGCAACTTTGTACTCCTTGGAGTCCAAGGAACCCAAGAGGCACGAAATCCCCTTTGGATTTGCCTTCTAGAGGTTTCCACATATTTCTTTTAGCAATTATTCAATTATTCCTTCACTAATTGAATTTTCTTTATTATTGCCATGTTGTTGGGCCCAATAGCCAATAAAGCCCACAAATCAAATAACAAGGCTATTTTAAACGAAATCCAATTATTCAAAACAAATCACATCATTATTTGTTCAATCATCCTTAATATGAGAAATTGCATTTCTCATCAATTTGAACCCAAAAAATTGGGGTTATAACATCCTTCCCCTCTTATAGGAATTTTGTCCTCAAAATTTAGGCAAGCAAACAAACAATTCAGGATAAGACTTCTCCATGTCCATCATTGGCCCCTATGTGGCTTTGTCGTACTCATGGCATTTTCAAAGAACCTTTAACATCACATATTCTTTTCTCTGAGTTCTTTCATCCTGGCATCTATAAACTACACAGGTGACTCAGGCCATTTCAGCCTCCCTTGGGGCTCACTAGGTTCATTGCTCAGCACATGGTCGGGGTACCTCACATAGTGCTCTAAATTGGACACATGGAAAACATCTCCCATTACTCTATCCTGAGGGGTAGAGTCAAACCTAACCTTCTCCACCCATCCATCTCTAATGGACCCATGTATCGGGGACTCGGCTCTCTTAGATATAACTTAGAGGGGTCGGATTTTCATGTCATATTTTCTCCCACAGTAACTTGTATGTCAGTCTACTTTGCATTTGCTCACGACCCTCATCGTCTCTAGGCTCCTTTCAGCCCTTGTGCAACGAAAGTGACTTCATCTACACGTACTGGGGCCCCTTTTTCTAACCATCATGTGGTCCTTTTCTAACCATCATGTGGTCCTTTCACCAACATTACCTTACTAAAGTGGTGACCGACACAACCTCCCTTACCGAGCTTCATATACCACCCGATACTGGCTATGGTGGTTATTGTCACATCTTTCATAGGACAAAAAAAAATTGTCTCTAGATATCACCCTGAAAGAGCACACATGCCCTCATCAGACCCTTTAGTCTGGACTATACTAACCATAGTTAGGGGTGATAAACTATACTATCATTGAGTTCTTCATGAACCTACTTCCACTTTATGGAAGTGAACCTTTAGGTCAAACTCAATCACCTTTGAACTCGCTTCATGGTGTAGTTGAACGGGCTCTCACATGGGTAGTTCAACTGGATCTGTCCCTTAACAGAACTCTTCCTTATCTAGGTAAGGCGACCTACCATAACCCACATTGTATCTCGACCTTCCTCGATCCAGGGAAGACCTATCATAACATCCATAGTGTTGAGCTCTCATTCCCTCTCAAGGATTCTTTTGTCCTCTATATCGATACACTGGGTTATTGGGGTTCGTCCTTTACCTCTTGGCTTGCATGGCCATACACCACATGCAACTTCATCTTAAGCATCCAAAGTGCTATTGTCATTTTCCACGGTGTAAGATGATCTCCAACCATGACTCCCTATATGTCATGATTCTTTCAAGATCAACTCCTCGAAACCCTAAACCACTCTAGTCGGGGTTTCATCACCTTCTCTTCCAAAGGGGTACATCTGAGGTTCTACCACTATCCCTTCATTGCATCTAGGACTAGATTGGCTAACCAAACAACCTCTTATCCTTTCCATGTATCTTGTTACATCTGAGTGTTATCCAAACACTTCTCCTTTTTAAACTTAGGGTTAGCCAAACAACCTCTTCTAGCTTCTAGTCAAACAAGTCTTAACCAGAGCATACATTACCGCCTTACATCCTTAGGTATTAGGTAACATTGAAGACATACACTTCCATGTATTTCACTTATCATATTACCTCGAACTTCATGTCTATCTCCATTGAGGACACTATCTGATTTCATCATCATGGTGGTCAAACTCAACCTGATATAACTTGTAAGTTCCACTTAGCTCATGATAAAAAAACATCTTCATAAGGGGAATACCTCATTCCTCTTAGTGTTTACCATCCATCATTCATTCACTTTACCATGGTAAGATATCTTCTCTATCCCCATTTCTCATGGCAACGCTCCAACCTACATCATCTCTTATCCTTGGTGTATGACATGCATAATGTCCTATCTCTCACCCCCATAACAAGAGGAAATAAGCATTTGGCTGCAGTCCAAATACAGAGTTCTTCCTGTTCCAAGAGTAGAGATGGTACATCCCACCTTGCCAGTACACCTTTAAATCTAAGTTTCAACGTGCCACATATGTCTCTTCTTCAAAAACATCATGATATCAAACTAGTCTTGAACCTGCTGAGGTTTATATCCTTGGTCATTTCCTCTAGGTCTATAGGGTACCGACTCTTTTGGGGTCATCCCTCTTCCCTCATGCATCAAGAGAGTGCCCTACTCATCTGCCCTTTGGGTCCCATGAGTTCATGAAGGTGATCAATCTCCTAACCCATGGCCCTCAGACAATGATAGTTGTTACCTCCCGACCCTATGGTCATGTGCAACTGGGGAATTTAGGCAACTCCTACTTTCATCGGTCTTATACCTACCTGACCCTAGGATAGACTTAGGATTCTCCATCATAGTACATGTTCACTTAGAACCTTACCCAAGTCTTCATCATCTCTCTTTCTGCATTCATGGGCTGACCTTCATCCTTTCATTGAGATCATGGCAACATGCCTACCTTGGTTAAGCCCTATACTGGTTACCTCCATGGTAACACATCTGCATGCACTTAGAGATGGATACCTATGGGCCTATGGGTTCATACTCATACCATGTACTTTTCTCTTAACTTCTCAAGATCCTTCGAGACCTCTTTAGGTTACCTTGAACCAACAAAACTGATATACACCCTTCCAAAGGGGTCCCTCTCCCAGGATGGGAGGAAAACTATCTCCAAGGTCACAAAAGCTCTTAGGTCTAGGGTTTACATCCACCCGAGCCTACTTAACCCTAGCAAACCATTAAGGCGCAAGTAGATCACTTATTGAACCATACTAGGTCATACTTGTCCTCTTTCCTCATTGCTGGATCGAGGTCATACCTTCATTTATCATCAACCTAGCTATGAGGGGTTCCTTACACATACCTTAAACTTAAGGGACTTCCCTTTTCCTTTATTCATGAGGCGTACCATGCTCAAAACTATAGAAAATTAATTGTCATCATGAGAATTAGGTATACCACTTCCCCTCTTAGGCCTAGGAACCCTAGGTTCACTTTTAGGTGTCCAACTTCACGCTCTATCTCTGAACCATGAATCAAACTGGAAAAAAAGGCATCTCGTGCACTTCCTATCATCCTTCTTCTCGATCAACACTTAGGGTTGGGTCCTCCTTAAGGACAACTAACAGGGTACAAGGCCTCATAGCCTTCTACCACACCTTTCTAGGTCCAAGGAACTCTTTTTCCTACCGTAGCCACATAGGCACCATATGCTTCATCTTCTATCTCTAGGGTTTGGTCCTTCTAAAGGCAACCAAGATATCATCAACCTTCAGGGATCGATCATGAAGCAACAACTATCATCCCTAGTTCAAGATTTTAGGCTTCCAACCTTCCTGTTGGGTTTCCTGCTTTCTCTAGGGCTAATCCTACATTAGAGGTCCTCTCTTCATGAAGGTTCATCTTCAAAAGCATGCTCTACATGGGCGAAGCCTAGGTTCGAACTTATGGTTGCTCAAGATCATCCATAACCCTTTATGCTCCATCATGATTCCTCATCCAGAGTTTCATCCTACTGTCAGCACTATGACGTGCCCTAGGTGCCAACTAAACCCTACTTGCACAAGCCCATGGGGTTTCTAAGTTCCTTCACTAACCTCCTCATCTAAGGAGTTATCCTTTACCCTGACATGCATGATCCTTCCCAGGGTTGGGTTGCCAAAGGTGTTAGGTCCTCCATGGATCATATGGCATCCCAAAGGCATATCCCTTCAAACACCTGGTCCAACTCATCTCTCTCTAACCATAACTTAGGGTTAGGGTTAGCATCATCCTCATGGGATGGGTCAGGTCTCAACTAGCAATGGAGATCTCTATCTCCAAGACTGACTTATCCTCCTGACAAGAAGGTCTAGCCTCAGGTCTCTCCTAAGGACATGACATCTTATGTCATACGACCTAAGCATGTATCTATTATTTACTTTGCGCTTAATCTATTAAGCTTATGTCCATGACATCTTATTTACATGTCTTTCATTAATTTAGTGGAGGATTCCTTAAACCTTATTAACCTTACCCATACCTCAAGAGGGTGAGCAGAAGAAAGGAAACCATAATCCTTTATGTCCTTATCAGAATTTTGTGATGAGAAGGGATGAATAAGATGAGAAGTCCTAAAGGTATCTTATTTCGATTCATACCCTAAGACTTTGGCCAGGCAGTCACACGGGTCCGGGAGTCCTCGTATTCCGACTAGCGGTGCGGAGGAAAATCTTGCCAGCCCCCGGTCGTGATCCCTTTCTAGACACCTCCGTCTTTCAGATACTCCTCTAATAACTCCCTTGGGTTCTATGGAGTTTGTAAAATTTAATAATCATTAATGGTTAAATGAGGAACCTACGCTCTGATACCAAATGTTACGACCCCACCTCCCGATAACCCCCAATTAAGGGAGACCAAGAGGTTGAGCCGTATCCATTAATCCCGGATCAAAGGTTCGACATATAACCATAAACAATTATCAAATTCTAACAGACTATACTGAAAATGGTAATAAAAATTTTCTTTACATACCTTTTGAAAACTTGGATCTCTAAACTTTTATCCACACCGATACTAACCTATCTAATCCTCCTTTGCACTTTAATTCTCTTTTAGTATCACATGTGCCACTTTACTATTTTTTCTTTTCATTGTACCTAAAACGCCGACAAACAAAACGTCGGTCAGCCGAAGCTGGTATGTGGGGGAACCAGATAATCGTGCAACTATGATAACCATGTAATCATTCAATTAATCATTTAACAACCAAGATTACGTTTTAAGCCAAACTACTCAATCCATCTTTTCACAACTCTGTGTTGTCCCTTTAGGACTTACATGGTACCTCTATAAGGTGACTTGATGGACCTGCCCTCTAGGCAGCCAAAGTCATTCATGACCCTACCCTCTAGGCAGTTAAAGTCATTCATGACCCTACCCTCTAGGTAGTCAAAGTCATTCATGACCTGATGTACCTACCCTCTAGGTAGTCTTTTATCAGGTCCGCCATTACAACACAGAGGGAATCAAGGATTGAGCTAGATGGCATATACCTTAAGTGCTAGTCATAGTCACTTTATACTTTGCATGGCAGAAATAAACATCCAAACTGTTTAGTTGCATTCAATGCGATTAAACATTCGGAAAACGTCGGGAAACCTAAACAGTTAACCATAAGTAACCACATACCTTATTCCTTGCAGAAACCATGCCAAACATCATAGACTTTATGAGTGCATCCAAACATCCAAGTAACCAAGCATATAATCAACAATATCTGAAACATGTATACTACATATGTGTCACCATGTATTCACATTACATTACTCAGATCTAGATGTGCTCCTAAACTAGGGTTTAGTGTCATTTCTTGTTTGGACTAAGGATTAGGGCTACGAACCCTAATTCCATCATATTATGATTTATAAGATTACAATCTCACTTTTGCATACTAGGTTAAACCCTAATTATCTTCTTAAGCATATTAGACTACTCATTACATCTAATACACATTATCAAAATTAAGATCTTTGGTACTCAAATTGGATTTATAACAACATAACATTGTCTTATTCAGTTAACTGCACAATTAAATCATTAAAAGGAATATCTTCCTAAATTAGGGTTTCTAAGACCATTAATGCAAACTTAGATATATGAAACCCTAATTTAAGCCAATTATGTGCAATTATGATCCTTTTATTATCAACTTGTTGATATTCGTTCTAAACATTCAGAGAACATCACTATATTCAACTATCATCAATTTCAAGGGTTTTTCACTAATTAAACCAGTAAATATGATAACTTTATGTACTTTTCCAATTTCAAGCATATAACCTCTAAATTAAACTAATCATGTGCAAAGTTCTTCCTTTTTGAACTCAATGCACCTTTTTGCATTTAAAAGGTTAATATCAACTCTATTGATCCATTAAACCGTATTAATCACTTTAATCATATCAATGTAGGGTTTCATTACCATTAATACATTAAAGTTCATACATTACACTACTTTTCGAACTAGGATCAGATTCAGGCTATAAAACCATTTTTAATGGATTCCTTGCATTTTTGTGATCAAAATACATATATAATTTGTTTCAATCCGAGTTATGAATCATAAGATACGATTTTTGCAAAATAAGCATACCTTTGGCCAATAGAGAGGTGCCACGTAGGCAACCAACTCTCATGCACCTCCATGCGCGCGCCCCTCTTCAGATTAGAACCAAATGACGGTTCTGCCCTTTACTTGAGTTGGAGATCCTCAGCCCACGGAGGGGCATTTACGTCCAACAGGTTCCTGGTCATCTTCCACCTCGGTAACCCTATCTTGCCGCGAGCTGTAGCCGTGCGTGGGATCATTCCCATCACCTCCAGGCTCCGAACCCACCGGGAAACCTTCCCCTGCCTCCGCCCTGCGCTGGTGCCCACGAGGCACCTTCATCTTGCGGCCACAGCGGTCGCCTCTAGTGCATCCAGCCAGCGCCGATGGGCTTGCCGTGCAACCTGCTGCAGGTGGTTCACGCGAGCTGGCCTACTAGCGAAAGATAACCAACCCTCCCTAGGTCGAAGAGGTACCACCAGGCACTCACCAAGATGAAGCCTTGGTCCTTCATGGCTCCGGGGTGCATCATCTCCCCCATGGTTAGGGTTTAAGAAAGAAAACAAGGTAGGATAAGAGAGCATTGCGTGGAACCTCTTCCTTAGACTCGGCCCAGGCTCCCTCTTCTTATATATATGAGGGTAGCAACATCCTATGATGCCTGTCCATGAAGAGATGATATCCTTTCCTATTAGGAATTTGATTCCTTTACGAAAAGCAAGATCTCTCTCTCTCTCATCTCTTTAGTATTCTTTCTCCTTTTAATGTTAGGATTTCGAATATTATCACATGTACCTTCCTTGTACTTGCCTTTTAGTTATTTGTCATGAAATGATGTTTCCTTTTAATAGAAAATACCATCTTTTGAAAATGACACAAAATCCATTAATAATGCAACACATAATCCTCTTATTTTGCCTTTTTAGTATTTTCCTTTTCTTCCCTCTTTATTGGGACTCCTTGGATCCCAATTTACTCCATTATTTCGAAATTCCCTTTATTGGATATTTATTATCCTTCTAGATGCATCATTATGCATTGTTTCACATTATCTTGATTATTTCTCATTTAAATATTCCTTTTTGAGGATTTCTTTTTATTTCTCTTTTATTTTCCTCATTGGCCTTCCTTTTATTATTAGAAACCTCATGGATACGAAATCTCACCAAGAAATTTCATTTATGCCTCTTTTCATTCATTTTCCTCAGTATATCATTATTTTCCAATTTATTTCTTAATAAAGAAATACTTAGTTACCATTTTCTTTTCTTATTGTTTTATTTATGCAACTTTGTACTCCTTGGAGTCCAAGGAACCCAAGAGGCACGAAATCCCCTTTGGATTTGCCTTCTAGAGGTTTCCACATATTTCTTTTAGCAATTATTCAATTATTCCTTCACTAATTGAATTTTCTTTATTATTGCCATGTTGTTGGGCCCAATAGCCAATAAAGCCCACAAATCAAATAACAAGGCTATTTTAAACGAAATCCAATTATTCAAAACAAATCACATCATTATTTGTTCAATCATCCTTAATATGAGAAATTGCATTTCTCATCAATTTGAACCCAAAAAATTGGGGTTATAACAAGCGTTGAGTTACACAAACCCTCTTCTTGTCTCCGAGCCTTCACAGGACCAGAGCAAAAGCTCTTTGAGTCCAGAATGATGAGGCGGAGGTGATGGCATGTCCTCCCACTCATCTAGATGCTTAAATCGAAGAATCGTACTTGGCCTAAGCTCTCTGTGGAGCATCCATGGCGCTGGACATAGGGATTCAATCCCTGGGACGAAAGTCCAGTTCAGTCCATGGTGGCCAGCATATCTTTATCACACCAATGGGGGCAAATTAGTAATTTCGACAGTGAACTTAGTAGTCTGCGTGACAGAAAACCCTGATGATTCACATAATCATTCAGGGGTAAAATTGTCATTTCACAATTCGATTTTTCTATATTTAGCCAGAAATGCTTTAAACTTGTAAAAGTCATAAGAAATTATCCGTTTATCCAAATAGGGCATATATATACATTTTTGAAATCAGAAAAATACGAATGATTTATTGGGATAGGTTTCATGCCCAGATTTGCAACCTAATGTAGGGTCGATTTCTAAGCAAAAGATTTAATGCATATTATATTAATTGTATGCACATATATTGTGACTAGGTTGAGACAACCCTGAACCTGAACTTAGGAGGTGTTATTGAATATCTAGGACTGATCATAAGGTATGTACACTCTCTATTTTTATTTTGGGCATTAAATGACTGAAATCCATATATCTTTTAAGGAGGCATCTCTTGAATTGTAAATCCCTTTTAAAATCCAAATACTTGGACATTTATTGCTCCTGATATGAATTCCTTTTGTTTCTGTGATATTTATATTGCTATGCTCATTTGGGTCATTGGACCCCTCCTGCCATGTTGCCTTTATTGAAAATGACTAAAATAATAAGTCTTGCCACTCTATTATAGCATGCTGCTTGTATGACTAGAATATCTAGAATAGCGGTACTTATGTACAACCATATTTATTTAGGGTGTGCGTATTCCACCGGGGGTGTGCGTTTCCACCCTTGTTTATTTTTAGGCCATGATCCTATGGTGTTATGGCCCTATTTTAGGTATATTTAGTCTACATTGTTATGCATGCAAATATTCTTGTTTTAAAAAGAATCTGTGAATGAATGTTATGGCAAGACACTCTTTTATTATCATGCTTGTAATCTGAATTTAATATGCCTCATTTCTTTTGCTTCATTTCTGTTGTTACTTATCTCTTGAACATACCTAATTGCAAATAGCCCCCTTTTCTTGTGGGAACATCTCTTTTGTACTAGTAACCCTATGTAATGCCCAGAATGTTTTTTTTTTGTACATACTCAGCCTTTGCTGACCTCTTTATTGTTTCCTATGTTCTGGGTGATGTTCCTTTCCACCCAGGTTTAGGTGCATAAAAGATCAAGGTTGCTCGAAGATCATATAAAGAGAATTGTACCTAAGGGTAGCTTGGAATGGCTAGGTTACCCTCTGCTACTGGCTTTAGTTGTACTTAGTTCAAATTTTTGTAAAATCACCTATTACGGTGAGGAACAATTGTATAAATGAATTATGAAGTGACTTTGTAATAGTTTTGTTTCCACTGCTTATTTATTATCGTGCTCTGTATTATGTACCATTTGAGAAATGAATAAAATTCCTCCTTTCCTTCTTACCTTTTTGGTATGTTTGGGATTGGATGGACCTTTTCTTCAATTCAGTGAAGAGTGGACCCCCTATCGGGTCTCACTCTTTACAAAATGGTATCAGAGCCTAAGCAGACAGTAACTGGACTATTTCAAGTTATCCTTGGTTGACCCTTAATTAGATAGGTGACCCTTAGAGATTATTGATAAACCTATTTCCTAGTAGTCAATACCAATTTGGGTTTTCAACCCCTGACTAATTTGGTCACTTGCACTACTCGACCCCCCTATGGGAATGTGAATTAGTCGTTAGTAACCTTTAACACCACACCCTCTTTATGGAGGTGGGATGAAGTCACATCGAACTAACACTTGTAGTGTTTGGTTTACATCTCATAAATTTCTAGGATATTAGCCTAAGAACCATTAAGTTTCAATTGACTTAAATAGTCATAGATGGGCATATTCTAGTTCTCATCTAAATCCCTTTACCTTTGTTGTTCTCTAGCACACCTTAAATACCCTACTATGGTGGTGCTGAGAACACATGAGCTATATATAAAAAAATATGACATAAATTTTAGGAATTTAGAAGATTCCCTTGTTACTAAGTGATGGTATGAACGAGCTATTATTAGGCATGCCTTGCCTTCAATGTGAAGAATCACAACATAGGTATGTCCCAAGACCACTTATCTAAGGATTGGATATCATGTTTGATTATCTTTTGTGCCTCATACATGAGGTTTAGTGGGTAGAATCTATTAAGTTTTGTATAATATTATTAGGAGTTGCCTATCTCGCCTCCATGGTGCTATTAGATTACCCAGTGGATGATGTTATAGGTAAATTTACTATATAGTTCGTCTTGTCTTTTGATGGAACTATAGTTGTAAATCGTCAAGTGTAGAAGGAACACATATACCTTACTATAATTATTGGATGATCATATGACTCCCTTAGGTCTTGTGATGAGACTGTATTAATTATAATTAAGAATGACATGGGAAATGGTGGATGTCATGCTTGGGTAGGTTTTGACCGATAGTTGGCTATGAGAAATATACTCCCTTCTCTCTCTTGTGGGCTCTGATCTCCAAACGGTGATATAAACACGATTTAAACTTAGCGGAAGCGATTAGATTAGCAGCGGAATACCAAAAATCAGCGGAAATTAAAACTTTTTGAGATAAAGCATTGAAACCATAAAACTTCCTTCATAAAAGGAGATAAACTGTTTACATCTCAGATAATTACTTCTTGAGTAATTATATACAACATGATACAAAATCTCAAGAACTCATAACCAAAATCTCAGACCAAAAGACTCCAAGACCTGAGAGTACAGAGGACACATAGGACTGACTCTAACTACACCACATGGCAGGCTAAATCTCCACCTGAGATTTTACAGCTGCCCCTGGTGCTGCTGCTGCTGGGACTGGTCACCTGTAGACCTGTTCCTCCGTCCTCGACGTCCACCTAAAAAGTTGAAGTCTACGGGGTGAGACAATTTTACATAATTGTCCCAGTGAGAGTTAAAACTCTCCGCCAGAAGCTTTATTATAGCACCTCAAAGAATAACTTAAGCAGTAAAAGCTTCAAAGTATTCTACATCAGATATAATAGTAAGCATGAGTTCAACAGTTATGAAACATGAAGACATTTGCACTATACAGTGTAACATCAATCAATCAACTCGTAGTTATCTCTAACAGGTATGCTACGTTGTGGAGTATGTTTTTCAAACATTACTTTTATGCCCTGTGGAGATGAGGTTTACCACTCATACTCCAACCAATCACTGCTAAGTGCCTCGCTATCATACTAGGTCATCGAAAGAGCCGGATTCTCATGACCTTCACCTTCCTCAGTCAGTAAGAGGATTACTTGAAGGACATCTCGTGCCTCTACTATAATAGCTTACCAGGGTAATCTGGTCCTTCGCTATTTTAGAGTTACAATGGCGTTCTGTACTCTCTTCGTCATCAGGAGATTTCATGTTTATCTTCCACTGATACGGATATCTGTGCTTTCTTCGTCATCATGAGGTTTCATGTTTACCATCCACTGATACGGTATGGGATTGTAGTGAAGGATTGACGGATTACACATCTACATCAAACACCTACACTAGGATGTAAGGTTCTACACATCCATATACCCCACATACTCAAAAGTATGTGATCCAGGAGTTCCCTTAGGAAAACTTGTTTCACCATCATTTGATCTCTGACAATGATGGATCTATGATCAGGGCTCTACATTATACTTGATTAGTTAGGTACATTCAGTATTCTTTTAACATCATACATTGTTCTTCAAACAATAATATTAGCATAACAGCTATGAAATGAGAATACTAAATGTAACAAGCCTAACTCTCATCAATCATCATTTCTCAATACATTCATCACAAGTCATCTCTAAAGCATGACCTTGATGGTATTTATGGCTCTCACAGCCCATTTAATTCATAGGTTGCCATTGACAAGGCATCAAGATATTTTACTATTCATAAAGCTAACAACATGCTTTCAATGAATATAGCATCATCATCCATACCTGGATATGATCATCTTCATATCAAATACTGCAAGGTTAATTCAACTAATAAAAGCAATTCAAATCAAGAATTATACTTTCCACTCTTGCCATAAGAGCTAAGTTCACTGATTCTCATCAATTAGGGTTTACTATTCACATTACATGCCATCACACTAGAATTAGGGTTTATTATTCACATTATGGTAAAATGAACTCATAACATCATCATGTATGAGGAACATCATCAATGATGCTCTCCGATAAGATTAAGATTCATCAATTATCATAAATAGGGTTTTCATGATCTCACATAGGTGGATCATACCCTAATCATGTACATTCATATATATTGAAGGTATTTTACTTGGATTTCAACCATAATTGGGATTTTCTCTCTCCTCTTGCTCATAGGTGATGATTACATCCCTCTAGATTGGGTTAGGTCTAATCAACATTGATAAGCCTAGCCAAGTCATCACCATTGTAACCATTGGGGTTCGCATGATAAAAAGGGGTTACCTACTTGAATCCATAAAGGGTATTTTGGTAAAGTTCACCATTGATCATAACATGGGTTAATATACTAACCACTTGACCCTTAATATCCCTAGGTATCATTAGGGTTTAGGTTGAACAACCATCAAACCATCTAAGCCTTCAAGGCATTAGGCAGGCTTATCCTTAAAAGTCCCCAACAGGTTTCACACCTTCAACCTTCAAACGATCCTGAGATCGTTTAAGGTTTTAGACCGTTTAGCTTTGGTTGACTTCAAGACCGCATGACACTCAAGACCGTTTACCCTTAAACGATCTTTAGGTCGTTTGCCCAAGATGTGGTGAAGACCGTTTAGTCATAGTTTGACTTCTGAAGTCGTTTGAGCTCATTCGGACCTGAAGTCGTATGAACTCATTCGGTCCTGAAGTCGTATGAACTCATTCGGTCCTGAAGTCGTATGAATTCATTTGATCCTGAAGTCGTATGAACTCATTCGGTCCTGAAGTCGTATGAACTCTTTCGATCCTGAAGTCGTATGAATTCTTTCGATCCTGAAGTCGTATGAACTCATTCGGTCCTAAAAGCTCAAGATCGCATGCACTTCCAAGGTGATTCAAAGGGTAAACTCGATTAGGGTTTCCTATGTCGAAGCCTTCAATTGGTCTCAAGCTTGCTAACCACTTATCAATTGAGACAATTAGGGTTAGCCTTAACCAATTGGTCAATCAATTGATCCTCAATTGATATCCAAATAGGGTTGGAGTTGGTTCAATTAAGGTCTATAAACATTCAACCATCAACACTCAACAATGTGAATCAAATCGAAGTTGATCCCATCAATTGACCTCCAATCGGGCTCAAACTTGGCCCAAACGGTCTTGGGATCGTTTGGATAACCTCCAAACGGTCTTGAGACCGTTTGCCCAAGAATTCATCAAAATCTAAGTTGATTTGATAGGGGTTGAACCTTAATTAAGTCACAAATCAGCAATTTGATTATTTCGATAACCCACTGTAATTGGGCCCTCAATTGATCAAATTACCTTAACCCTAGACCTCCAAACGGTCTTGGGTTGACAACAAACGGTCTTGAGACCGTTTGGATGAGTTCTAAACGGTCTTGAGACCGTTTGCCCATCCATCCTTTGGACTCTAGTGAAAATTCATCAAGGTTTGATCTATTGAGTTGATCATCACATCAATACTTAATTGCAATATGATTTGGTACCTTTGGACCTTCAATTAGTCAACTATACTTGACCCCAGACCTCTAAACGGTCTTAGGTGATCCCCAAACGGTCTTGAGACCGTTTGGATGATACCCCAAACGGTCTTGAGACCGTTTGGGCTAATCAACCCAAAAACTCTAATTATCTCATTGGAATTTCAGCACTGATTTCAATTAGGATTTTCCCTATTAATCAACCTTCAACTCATAACTCGTTTGGAATTAATCCATCAAATTTGGTGAGTCATTAATCAACATCATTATGAACAGTAATACCAAACGGTCAACGCTTGGTCAACCATCTTAAATGGTCTTGAGACCGTTTTCCCAAAAAGGGAAAATTAAACAGATTGAAAATCAGAACTTAATTCAATTGGATTTGCTAATTGATTTGCTTATATCTCACGATTCCTTTGGAGTTAACCCCTCAAATTTTGTGGGTGATTAAACTACATAATTATAAACAATATTCCCATACGGTCGTCACTTGGTCAACGCGACCAAATGGTCTTGAAGGCCGTTTACCTTCATACGACCCTGAAACCGTTTGCCCACCAAACGGTTGTGTAAACCGTATGGGCAATTGGTGGAGGTCGTTTGGTAAAGTGGAAATCCATGGATAAGCATAGGAATTAACGCCCTTATCTTCTACCTCAAGAACAGTAGTAGTTCTTCACGATTTTGCTTGCAAGGATGCAAGGGAAGATAGGGAAGAAGAAGAACTAGAAACTATATGTATAGAAAAAGATGTATAATCAAAGCATAAGGTTTAGAGTTATAAAACCCGCCTAAAGGTTGTTCCTTGAGCTCCAAGCTTCCAAGATTCAGGTATTTAATGGCGTCTTTGAGCTCCATAGGTTGGCCAAGGTGAATTCTCCAAGGAAAAGTTGAAAAGGAATGGCTAGAAAGATAAAGCTAGGTGAGCTAGCCATGAATTCAACCTTGAAAATGAGTTTCCTCCATGAATTCAAGAAAAAGGGATGATCCAAACTTACCTAGGACCCTTGGTCGTCCTTCTCTGTTCCAGAGCTTAGCCTTAGTCAGTTTTGAGCAAGGGGAAAAGAAATGAAAAGAAGAGGATCGTTCCCTTGCTAAGTGGGGAAGGTAGTATATATACTTAGGTGAAATTTCAACATAAGAACATATGCTTTCCTCATTTCTCATCTAAGTCCTTCCTTTCTTCTTTGCACATCCCCACATCTTATTTCTAAGGACAAACTCCTTCTAAGGTCAAGAATTGAAGGCAAAGAGGATCAACCCATCACTAAAGCATACACATAAAAGGGCTATTATACATACACCTTGATTATTCAATCACAACGGTGTTCTTTATTATATGATTATTCAAATGAAGTGACATTTTCATCATTTCTCTTATAAATGATGCCAAAAGTCATAAAAGATATTTTAGATGATGTATTTTACAAGTTGCACCCCTCAAATTGGGTAAATTGCACTTTACACCAATTTAGGGTTTTCAAGTACAGGGGTTGCTTCCACAGCTGCACCTTGGTGCTCAAGCTTGGGAAATCCCTCAAACTTCATCATAAACATCCTCATGATGTCTCAACATCAGAGGAACATCTCAACATGTGCAATTTGCAAGTTAATCCCTTAAATGGGTAATTTGCACATAGATCCCTATATTACAAAACAATGCTACAACTTAATATATAAAGGGGCAAAATTGAAATATATGTTTCTGAGGAACTTAATTACATGCCCAAAGTTAATCAAAAGGATTTAATTACATATTTAGGCAAAACACATAGGGTTAGTTCATAACCCAGGTCAGGGATGTTACAAATTATCCACCCCTTACAAGGATTTCGTCCCCGAAATTGATAAAACGTATTAAGAGAAAAGGGCAGGGTATTTCCTTCTCATCTCATCCTCTAGTTCCCAAGTGGCTTCTTCAACACCACAGTGGTTCTAGAGGACTTTCACAAGGCTTAAATCTTTCTTCTTTAACTTTTTAATTCTACTATCAAGGATTGACACTGGTCCTTCCTCATAAGTTATATCTTCATTCAATTCTACCTCCATAGGTTGTAGAACTGACTCAGTGTCTGGGTGACATTTCTTTAGCATAGAAATGTGAAACACAGGATGCAACCTCTGTAACTCTGGTGGCAGCTCTAGTTTATAGGCTACTTTTCCAATCCGTTCAATGATTGGATAAGGCCCCATAAATCTAGGAGCTAACTTCCCTTTCTTTCCAAAACGAAGGACTCCTTTCCAAGGCGAGACCTTGAGATACACTTTGTCTCCAACCTCGAACTCTAAGGGTCTACGACGCTTGTCAGCATAAGATTTATGCCTATCTTGTGCAGTCTTAATCTATTATTGTATTACCTTAATCTTTTCTGTAGTTTGCTGCACAAGATCAGGTCCTAACAACTGATGCTCACCAGTCTCATACCAACACAAGGGTGATCTACAATGTCTACCATACAAGGCTTCATAAGGTGCCATATCAATACTATGCTGATAGCTATTGTTATAGGCAAACTCTATCAAGCTTAGGTGTAGATCCCAACTTCCGGTAAACTGGAGAACACATGTTCTCAACAGATCTTCCAAGGTCTGTATGGTCCTTTCTGACAGTCCATCAGTCTGTGGATGAAAGGCCGTACTAAACCTTAACTGGGTGCCTAAAGCATTATGAAGTTGTTCCCAAAAAAACGACTTGTAAACTGGGGACCTCTGTCAGAAACTATAGTGACAGGAACTCCGTGCAAACGCACTATCTCTTGAACATACAACTGTGATAACCTTTCAGCAGAATAGGTTGTTTTGACAGGTAAGAAATGTGCTGTCTTAGTCAACCTATCTACAACTACCCAAATGGAATCATATCCTTTGCTTGTCCTGGGTAGGCCAACAACAAATTCCATGGTCACATGGTCCCACTTCCACTGTGGTATGGGTAAAGGTTGCATTGTTCCTGCAGGCTTCTGGTGTTAAGCTTTAAATTGCTGACACACATGATATCTCAGAACAAATTCTGCAACATCCTTCTTCATTCCAGGCCACCAATACAGATCTTTTAAATTACGATACATCTTGGTGCTCCCTGGATGCATAGCATACATTGAAGAATGAGCTTCTTCCAGGACTAACTTCCTCAAGTTATCCACATCCGGCACTATCATCCTCCCATGATAACATGCTACATGATCATCTGAATCATGGAAACTATCTCGCTTCTCATTTCCATACTCTGATCTAATCTGCTGAACTACAACATCAACATGTTGTGCCTCCTTAATCTGCTCTCTTAGGGTAGGTTTAATATGCATCTCAGCCATCAACCCGGCTAACAATGACACCTTCAACTGTACATTGTCTTGCCTTAAAGAGATAAGCATATCTCTCTTAGAGCATACTAAAGAGTTTAGTTGTGCTCTATCCATGGTTGATGTTGCTGATTTCCTACTCAAGGCATCTGCAACAACATTGGCCTTCCTTGGATGGTAATCAATTGTACAATCGTAGTCCTTGATTAACTCCATCCAGCGACGTTGCCTCATGTTAAGCTCATGCTGAGAGAAGATATACTTAAGGTTCTTGTGATCTGTGAAAATCTGGAATGTCTCTCCGTAGAGATAATGCCTCTAGATTTTCAATGCATGAACCACGGCAGCTAACTCTAGATCGTGTGTTGGATAATTCTCCTCGTGCTTCTTAAGCTGTCGGGAAGCAAAAGAAATCACTTGTTTATCCTGCGTCAACACACATCCAAGTCCATTCTTGGAGGCATCACAGAAGACTACATATCCTTTTCCTTGCTCAGGTATCACAAGCACAGGTGCACTTGTCGACCTCTCCTTCAACAACTGAAAGGACTGTTGACACTTATCACAACAAGAAAAAGGAGCACCTTTCCGGGTTAACTTGGTCAAAGGTAAGGCTATAGAGCTAAAGTTTTTAATAAACCTTTGATAGTAACCAGCTAACCCCAAGAAGCTTTGAATCTCCGTCGGTGTCTTCGGTTGTTCCCATTGTAGAATAGATTCTACCTTTGCAGGGTCAACACGAATTCCCGAGGCAGATATCACATGTCCAAGAAAAGATTACCTCCGACATCCAGAACTCACACTTGCTAAACTTAGCATACAGCTTATGTTCTCTTAGCAAGGTCAAAGCTTGGCGAAGATGTTGCTCATGCTGCTGAGCATCCTTACTATAGATCAGAATGTCATCTATGAAGACGACAACACACTGATCAAGGAAGGGTCGAAAAACTCTATTCATGAGTTCCATAAATGCAGCTGGTGCATTGGTTAGTCCAAACGACATAACCGTGAACTCATAGTGACCATATCTTGTCCTAAAAGCAGACTTGGATATGTCACTATCCTTAATGCGGAGTTGATGATATCCAGATCTCAAATCTATCTTTGAGAAGACTGTTGCACCACGCAACTGGTCAAAAAGATCATCAATCCTCGGCAAAGGGTACTTGTTCTTTATTGTTACTTTATTAAGTTGTCTGTAGTCAATGCACAACCGCATTGACCCATCTTTCTTTTTAACAAACAAGACCGGAGCACCCCAAGGTGAAGTGCTCGGTCGGATAAAACCCTTCTCAAGTAACTCTTGAAGCTGTTTCTGGAGTTCTGCCATCTCGGCAGGCGCCATCCTATACGGTGTCTGGGCTATGGGTTTCGTATCTGGGACCAAATTGATCTCAAATCAATCTCCCGAGGTGGTGGTATACCAGGAAGTTCTTCAGGAAACACATCCTCGAATTCCCTGACTATGGGAACTTCAGCAGGATTGGAACTTTCCTTGGTAACATCTACCACATGGGCCAAGAATGCATAACATCCTTGCCTCAACAGCTTATCAGCAACCATAGCTGATACAAGACAGGTGGGCAGAATCTTTCTTTCACCTTGAAAGATCCATGTGTTGCCTTCATCAGCAAACACAGCCAACTTGGATTCACAATCCAAGACAACTCTATACCTTTCTAAGGTATCCATCCCGAGGATTATATCAAATCCTTGCATATCAAGTGGTATAAGGTCCACTTGAATGCGATGATCAGAAAAGAAGAGGATGCAGGGAGAACATACCTCCTGCAAAACGGTAGACCCACTCAACGGAGTCTCCAACAACAAACTATATGCCCTATGACTAACCGTCATATTGCAGTTATGAATCACTCTCCGAGTGATAAAAGAGTGCGTAGCACCCGGGTCAATTAGAACAGATACAACACAGGATGTAGACATATCAGAATATAAAAGTTCCATATGACCTGCCACTACCCGTGGATTGACCACTGCTTCAGGTGGGTTCATAGCATAAAACCTTGATGTCGCCTGGGGTTGAGGTGGTGCTGATGATCCAGCTTGAGACACTTGCCCGCGTCCTCGAGCTGCTCCTTGAGGTTGTCTTCTCTGTGATCCCTGTTGACTCTATCTCTGAGGTTGTGTCATACTGACAGGTCTAGATCAGCAGTCCTTCATCAAGTGTCCCACCTTCCCACAGTTGTAGCAACTTCTTTCCCGTTGTTGTGGTCTTGGTGGTCCAATAACTGACATTGATGCAGAACTGTGAGTCTCTTGTTGAGGTAGGCTTCGTCCCCTGCCTCTACTTGGTGACCACTGAGTTTGGGAACTTGATCTGGGTGGTGGAGGGTTAGGTGCAGAGAATCTTGATTTCTTGGAATCCCTAGATGAAGAACCCTGGAACTGTGGATATCTTTTCTGGGTTTGCCTCTTCTCAACCACAGATCTCTCTATCCTTCAGACTGACTCAACGAAGGTAGAGAATCTCTCTCGGTTTTCTAAGGCAGACACAGGGGTTGATATATCAGCATTGAAACCCTTCTCGAATCTCTTGATTCTTTCCTCTTCTGTGGCAGCCATGTGCGGACAGAACCGCAGCAACTCCATGAACTTAGCTTCATACTCGCTAATGTTCATCATGCCCTGCCTCAATCTCTCAAACTGAGAGATCTTCTCATCTAGGAAGGTCTTTGGAAAATATCTATTGATAAATTCCCGACGAAACTCTTCCCACGAGAACTCTATCCCAGGTCTCTTCTGCTCTTCCATGTTCCACCAGTGACCAGCACTGCCTTTGAGAAGATAGACAACATGTCTAACCTTCTCAGCCTCCGGGATATTAAGAATCCTGAAAGCCTTCTCCAACTCTGTTAACCACAGATCAGCATCTGCGGGGTCGGCAGTCCCAAAGTACTCGGTAGCTCTGACACGACGAAGTTGCTCGAACGTCTTACCGATACCTTATCCTTCAAGCTGGGCAAGTGCCCTAGGTGCAGGCATGGGCATCTTGTCAGTTATGTGTGTCATGGTAGTCATAAACTGCCCAAACATCGTCTGAACTGCTGGGTTACCCATATCAGCTGGGTCAAACTAGGGTGGTTCAGGTGCAGGCTGTTCTATTTCTGGAACCCTTGCACCGCCTCGTGGTGCACTAGCACTACTCTCTGCCACGTACTCATCATGTGGCTCTGCCATCCTTATGTATCTTCTTCTCCTGAGGAGCAGAAGATTCTATTAGATAAGGAAGAGATACTAAGGATAGACTCGACATCCTAAGTCCTATGCCTCTGTAGACTCAGCGAACCTAGAGCTCGGATACCACTTAATTGTGGGCTCTGATCTCCAAACGGTGATATAAACACGCTTTAAACTTAGCGGAAGCGATTCGATTAGCAGCGGAATACCAAAAATCAGCGAAAATTAAAACGTTTTGAGATAAAGCATTGAAACCATAAAACTTCCTTTTTAAAAGGAGATAAACTGTTTACATCTCAGATAATTACTTCTTGAGTAATTATATACAACATGATACAAAATCTCAAGAACTCATAACCAAAATCTCAGACCAAAAGACTCCAAGACCTGAGAGTACAGAGGACACATAGGACTGACTCTAACTACACCACATGGCAGGCTAAATCTCCACCTGAGATTTTACTGTTGCCCCTGGTGCTGCTGCTGTTGGGACTGATCACCTGTAGACCTGTTCCTCCGTCCTCGACGTCCACCTAAAAAGTTGAAGTCTAGGGGGTGAGACAATTTTACATAATTGTCCCAGTGAGAGTTATAACTCTCTGCCATAAGCTTTTTTATAGCACCTCAAAGAATAACTTAAGCAGTAAAAGCTTCAAAGTATTCTACATCAGATATAATAGTAAGCATGAGTTCAACAGTTATGAAACATGAAGACATTTGCACTATACAGTGTAACATCAATCAATCAACTTATAGTTATCTCTAACAGGTATGCTATGCTGTGGATTATGTTTTTCAAACATTACTTTTATGCCCTGTGGAGATGAGGTTTACCACTCATACTCCAACCAATCACTGCTAAGTGCCTCGCTATCATACTAGGTCATCGAAAGAGCCGGATTCTCATGACCTTCACCTTCCTCAGTCAGTAAGAGGATTACTTGTAGGACATCTCGTGCCTCTACTATAATAGCTTACCAGGGTAATCTGGTCCTTCGCTATTTTAGAGTTACAGTGGCGTTCTGTACTCTCTTCGTCATCAAGAGATTTCATGTTTATCTTCCACTGATACGGATATCTGTGCTTTCTTCATCATTAGGAGGTTTCATGTTTACCATCCACTGTTACGGTATGGGATTATAGTGAAGGATTGACGGATTACACATCTACATCAAACACCTACACTAGGATGTAAGGTTCTACACATCCATATACCCCACATACTCAAAAGTATGTGATCCAGGAGTTCCCTTAGGAAAACCTGTTTCACCATCCTTTGATCTCTGACAATGATGGATCTATGATCAGGGCTCTACATTATACTTGATTAGTTAGGTACATTCAGTATTCTTTTAGCATCATACATTGTTCTTCAAACAATAACATTAGCATAACAGCTATGAAATGAGAATACTAAATGTAACAAGCCTAACTCTCATCAATCATCATTTCTCATTACATTCATCACAAGTCATCTCTAAAGCATGACCTTGATGGTATTTATGGCTCTCACAGCCCATTTAATTCATAGGTTGCCATTGACAAGGCATCAAGATATTTTACTATTCATAAAGCTAACAACATGCTTTCAATGAATATAACATCATCATCCATACCTGGATATGATCATCTTCATATCAGAACCTGCAAGGTTAATTCAACTGAAAAAAGCAATTCAAATCAAGAATTATACTTTCCACTCTTGCAATAAGAGCTAAGTTCCCTGATTCTCATCAATTAGGGTTTACTATTCACATTACATGCCATCACCCTAGAATTAGGGTTTATTATTCACATTATGGTAAAATGAACTCATAACATCATCATGTATGAGGAACATCATCAATGATGCTCTCAGATAAGATTAAGATTCATCAATTATCATAAATAGGGTTTTCATGATCTCACATAGGTGGATCATACCCTAATCATGTACATTCATATATATTGAAGGTATTTTACTTGGATTTCAACCATAATTGGGATTTTCTCTCTTCTCTTGCTCATAGGTGATGATTACATCCCTCTAGATTGGGTTAGGTCTAATCAACATTGATAAGCCTAGCCAAGTCATCACCATTGTAACCATTGGGGTTCGCATGATAAAAAGGGGTTACCTACTTGAATCCATAAAGGGTATTTTGGTAAAGTTCACCATTGATCATAACATGGGTTAATATACTAACCACTTGACCCTTAATATCCCTAGGTATCATTAGGGTTTAGGTTGAACAACCATCAAACCATCTAAGCCTTCAAGGCATTAGGCAGACTTATCCTTAAAAGTCCCCAATAGGTTTCACACCTTCAACCTTCAAACGATCCTGAGATCGTTTAAGGTTGTAGACCGTTTAGCTTTGGTTGACTTCAAGACCGCATGACACTCAAGACCGTTTACCCTTAAACGATCTTGAGGTTGTTTGCCCAAGATGTGGTGAAGACCGTTTAGTCATAGTTTGACTTCTGAAGTCATTTGAGCTCATTCGGACCCGAAGTCGTATGAACTCATTCGGTCCTGAAGTCGTATGAACTCATTCGGTCCTGAAGTCGTATGAATTCATTCGATCCTGAAGTCGTATGAACTCATTCGGTCCTGAAGTCGTATGAACTCTTTCGATCCTTAATTCGTATGAATTCTTTCGATCCTGAAGTCGTATGAACTCATTCGGTCCTAAAAGCTCAAGATCGCATGGACTTCCAAGGTGATTCAAAGGGTAAACTCGATTAGGGTTTCCTATGTCGAAGCCTTCAATTGGTCTCAAGCTTGCTAACCACTTATCAATTGAGACAATTAGGGTTAGCCTTAACCAAATGGTAAATCAATTGATCCTCAATTGATATCCAAATAGGGTTGGAGTTGGTTCAATTAAGGTCTATAAACATTCAACCATCAACACTCAACAATGTGAATCAAATCGAAGTTGATCCCATCAATTGACCTCCAATCGGGCTCAAACTTGGCCCAAACGGTCTTGGGATCGTTTGGATAACCTCCAAACGGTCTTGAGACCGTTTGCCCAAGAATTCATCAAAATCTAAGTTGATTTGATAGGGGTTGAACCTTAATTAAGTCACAAATCAGCAATTTGATTATTTCGATAACCCACTGTAATTGGGCCCTCAATTGATCAAATTACCTTAACCCTAGACCTATAAACGGTCTTGGGTTGACACCAAACGGTCTTGAGACCGTTTGGATGAGTTCCAAACGGTCTTGAGACCGTTTGCCCATCCATCCTTTGGACTCTAGTGAAAATTCATCAAGGTTTGATCTATTGAGTTGATCATCACATCAATACTTAATTGCAATATGATTTGGTACCTTTGGACCTTCAATTAGTCAACTATACTTGACCCCAGACCTCTAAACGGTCTTAGGTAATCCCCAAACGGTCTTGAGACCGTTTGGATGATACCCCAAACGGTCTTGAGACCGTTTGGGCTAATCAACCCAAAAACTCTAATTATCTCATTGGAATTTCAGCACTGATTTCAATTAGGATTTGCCCTATTAATCAACCTTCAACTCATAACTCGTTTGGAATTAATCCATCAAATTTGGTGAGTCATTAATCAACATCATTATGAACAGTAATACCAAACGGTCAACGCTTGGTCAACCATCTTAAACGGTCTTGAGACCGTTTTCCCAAAAAGGGAAAATTAAACAGATTGAAAATCAGAACTTAATTCAATTGGATTTGCTAATTGATTTGCTTATATCTCACGATTCCTTTGGAGTTAACCCCTCAAATTTTGTGGGTGATTAAAATACGTAATTATAAACAAGATTCCCATACGGTCGTCACTTGGTCAACGCGACCAAATGGTCTTGAAGGCCGTTTACCTTCATACGACCCTGAAACCGTTTGCCCACCAAACGGTTGTGTAAACCGTATGGGCAATTGGTGGAGGTCGTTTGGTAAAGTGGAAATCCGTGGATAAGCATAGGAATTAACGTCCTTATCTTCTACCTCAAGAACAGTAGTAGTTCTTCACGATTTTGCTTGCAAGGATGCAAGGGAAGATAGGGAAGAAGAAGAACTAGAAACTATATGTATAGAAAAAGATGTATAATCAAAGCATAAGGTTTAGAGTTATAAAACCCACCTAAAGGTTGTTACTTGAGCTCCAAGCTTCCAAGCTTCAGGTATTTAATGGCGTCTTTGAGCTCCACAAGTTGGCCAAGGTGAATTCTCCAAGGAAAAGTTGAAAAGGAATGGCTAGAAAGATAAAGCTAGGTGAGCTAGCCATGAATTCAACCTTGAAAACGAGTTTCCTCCATGAATTCAAGAAAAAGGGATGATCCAAACTTACCTAGGACCCTTGGTCGTCCTTCTCTATTCCAGAGATTAGCCTTAGTCAGTTTTGAGCAAGGGGAAAAGAAATGAAAAGAAGAGGATCGTTCCCTTGCTAAGTGGGGAAGGTAGTATATATACTTAGGTGAAATTTCAACATAAGAATATATGCTTTCCTCATTTCTCATCTAAGTCCTTCCTTTCTTCTTTGCACGTCCCCACATCTTATTTCTAAGGACAAACTCCTTCTAAGGTCAAGAATTGAAGGCAAAGAGGATCAACCCATCACTAAAGCATACACATAAAAGGGCTATTATACATACACCTTGATTATTCAATCACAACGGTGTTCTTTATTATATGATTATTCAAATGAAGTGACCTTTTCATCATTTCTCTTATAAATGATGCCAAAAGTCATAAAAGATATTTTAGATGATATATTTTACAAGTTGCACCCCTCAAATTGGGTAAATTGCACTTTACACCAATTTAGGGTTTTCAAGTACAGGGGTTGCTTCCACAGCTGCACCTTGGTGCTCAAGCTTGGGAAATCCCTCAAACTTCATCATAAACATCCTCATGATGTCTCAACATAAGAGGAACATCTCAACATGTGCAATTTGCAAGTTAATCCCTTAACTGGGTAATTTGCACATAGATCCCTGTATTACAAAACAATGCTACAACTTTATATATAAAGGGGCAAAATTGAAATATATGTTTCTGAGGAACTTAATTACATGCCCAAAGTTAATCAAAAGGATTTAATTACATATTTAGGCAAAACACATAGGGTTAGTTCATAACCCAGGTCAGGGATGTTACAAATTATCCACCCCTTACAAGGATTTCGTCCCCGAAATTGATAAAATGTATTAAGAGAAAAGGGCAGGGTATTTCCTTCTCATCTCATCCTCTAGTTACCAAGTGGCTTCTTCAACACCACGGTGGTTCTAGAGGACTTTCACAAGGCTTAAATCTTTCTTCTTTAACTTTTTAATTCTACTATCAAGGATTGACACTGGTCCTTCCTCATAAGTTATATCTTCATTCAATTCTACCTCCATAGGTTGTAGAACTGACTCAGTGTCTGGGTGACATTTCTTTAGCATAGAAATGTGAAACACAGGATGCAACCTCTGTAACTCTGGTGGCAGCTCTAGTTTATAGGCTACTTTTCCAATCCGTTCAATGATTGGATAAGGCCCCATAAATCTAGGAGCTAACTTCCCTTTCTTTCCAAAACGAAGGACTCCTTTCCAAGGCGAGACCTTGAGATACACTTTGTCTCCAACCTCGAACTCTAAGGGTCTACGACGCTTGTCAGCATAAGATTTCTGCCTATCTTATGCAGTCTTAATCTATTGTTGTATTACCTTAATCTTTTCTGTAGTTTGCTGCACAAGATCAGGTCCTAACAACTGATGCTCACCAGTCTCATACCAACACAAGGGTGATCTACAATGTCTACCATACAAGGCTTCATAAGGTGCCATATCAATACTATGCTGATAGCTATTGTTATAGGCAAACTCTATCAAGCTTAGGTGTAGATCCCAACTTCCGGTAAACTGGAGAACACATGTTCTCAACAGATCTTCCAAGATCTGTATGGTCCTTTCCGACAGTCCATCAGTCTGTGGATGAAAGGCCGTACTAAACCTTAACTGGGTGCCTAAATCATTATGAAGTTGTTCCCAAAAATGACTTGTAAACTGGGGACCTCTGTCACAAACTATACTGACATGAACTCCGTGCAAACACACTATCTCTTGAACATACAACTGTGATAACCTTTCAGCAGAATAGGTTGTTTTGACATGTAAGAAATGTGCTGTCTTAGTCAACCTATCTACAACTACCCAAATGGAATCATGTCCTTTGTTTGTCCTGGGTAGGCCAACAACAAAGTCCATGGTCACATGGTCCCACTTCCACTGTGGTATGGGTAAAGGTTGCATTGTTCCTGTAGGCTTCTGGTGTTCATCTTTAACTTGCTGACACACAGGACATCTCAGAACAAATTCTGCAACATCCTTCTTCATTCCAGGCCACCAATACAGATCTTTTAAATTACGATACATCTTGGTGCTCCCTGGATGCATAGCATACATTGAAGAATGAGCTTCTTCCAGGACTAACTTCCTCAAGTTATCCACATCCGACACTATCATCCTCCCATGATAACATGCTACATGATCATCTGAATCATGGAAACTATCTCACTTCTCATTTCCATACTCTGATCTAATCTGCTGAACTACAACATCAACATGTTGTGCCTCCTTAATCTTCTCTCTTAGGGTAGGTTTAGTATGCATCTCAGCCATCAACCCGGCTAACAATGACACCTTCAACTGTACATTGTCTTGCCTAAAAGAGATAAGCATATCTCTCTTAGAGCATACTAAAGATTTTAGTTGTGCTCTATCCATGGTTGATGTTGCTGATTTCCTACTCAAGGCATCTGCAACAACATTGGCCTTCCCCAGATGGTAATCAATTGTACAATCATAGTCATTGATTAACTCCATCCAGTGACGTTGCCTCATGTTAAGCTCATGCTGAGAGAAGATATACTTAAGGTTCTTGTGATCTGTGAAAATCTGGAATGTCTCTCCGTAGAGAAAATGCCTCCAGATTTTCAATGCATGAACCACGGCAGCTAACTCTAGATCATGTGTTGGATAATTCTCCTCGTGCTTCTTAAGCTGTCGGGAAGCAAAAGAAATCACTTGTTTATCCTGCGTCAACACACATCCAAGTCCATTCTTGGAGGCATCACAGAAGACTACATATCCTTTTCCTTGCTTAGGTAGCACAAGCACATGTGCACTTGTCAACCTCTCCTTCAACAACTGAAAGGATTGTTGACACTTATCACTCCAAGAAAAAGGAGCACCTTTCCGGGTTAACTTGGTCAAAGGTAAGGCTATAGAGCTAAAGTTTTTAATAAACCTTCGATAGTAACCAGCTAACCCCAAGAAGCTTCAAATCTCCGTTGGTGTCTTCGGTTGTTCCCATTGTAGAACAGATTCTACCTTTGCAGGGTCAACACGAATTCCCGAGGCAGATATCACATGTCCAAGAAAAGATACCTCCGGCAGCCAGAACTCACACTTGCTAAACTTAGCATACAACTTATGTTCTCTTAGCAAGGTCAAAGCTTGGCGAAGATGCTGCTCATGCTGCTGAGCATCCTTACTATAGATCAGAATGTCATCTATGAAGACGACAACACACTGATCAAGGAAGGGTCGAAAAACTCTATTCATGAGTTCCATAAATGCAGCTGGTGCATTGGTTAGTCCAAACGACATAACCGTGAACTCATGGTGACCATATCTTGTCCTAAAAGCAGACTTGGATATGTCACTATCCTTAATGCGGAGTTGATGATATCCAGATCTCAAATCTATCTTTGAGAAGACTGTTGCACCACGCAACTGGTCAAAAAGATCATCAATCCTCGGCAAAGGGTACTTGTTCTTTATAGTTACTTTATTAAGTTGTCTGTAGTCAATGCACAACCGCATTGACCCATCTTTCTTTTTAACAAACAAGACCGGAGCACCCCAAGGTGAAGTGCTCGGTCGGATAAAACCCTTCTCAAGTAACTCTTGAAGCTGTTTCTTGAGTTCTGCCATCTCGGCAGGCGCCATCCTATACGGTGTCTGGGCTATGGGTTTCGTATCTGGGACCAAATTGATCTCAAATCAATCTCCCGAGGTGGTGGTATACCAGGAAGTTCTTCAGGAAACACATCCTCGAATTCCCTGACTATGGGAACTTCAGCAGGATTGGAACTTTCCTTGGTAACATCTACCACATGGGCCAAGAATGCATAACATCCTTGCCTCAACAGCTTATCAGCAACCATAGTTGATACAAGACAGGTGGGCAGAATCTTTCTTTCACCTTGAAAGATCCATGTGTTGCCTTCATCAGCAAACACAGCCAACTTGGATTCACAATCCAAGACAACTCTATACCTTTCTAAGGTATCCATCCCGAGGATTATATCAAATCCTTGCATATCAAGTGGTATAAGGTCCACTTGAATGCGATGATCAGAAAATAAGAGGATGCAGGGAGAACATACCTCCTGCAAAACGGCAGACCCACTCAACGGAGTCTCCAACAACAAACTATCTGCCCTATGACTAACCGTCATATTGCAGTTACAAATCACTCTCTGAGTGATAAAAGAGTGTGTAGCACCCGGGTCAATTAGAACAGATACAACACAGGATGTAGACATATCAGAATATAAAAGTTCCATCTGACCTTCCACTACCCGTGGATTGACCACTGCTTCAGGTGGGTTCATAGCATAAAACCTCGCTGTCGCCTGGGGTTGAGGTGGTGCTGATGATCCAGCTTGAGACACTTGCCCGCGTCCTCGAGCTGCTCCTTGAGGTTGTCTTCTCTATGATCCCTGTTGACTCTGTCTCTGAGGTTGTGTCATACTGACAGGTCTAGATCGGCAGTCCTTCATCAAGTGTCCCACCTTCCCACAGTTGTAGCAACTTCTTTCCAGTTGTTGTGGTCTTGGTGGTCCAGTAACTGACATTGATGCAGAACTGTGAGTCTCTTGTTGAGGTAGGCTTCGTCCCCTGCCTCTACTTGGTGACCACTGAGTTTGGGAACTTGATCTGGGTGGTGGAGGGTTAGGTGCAGAGAATCTCGGTTTCTTAGAATCCCTAGATGAAGAACCCTGGAACTGTGGATATCTTTTCTGGGTTTGCCTCTTCTCAACCACAGATCTCTCTATCCTTCGGACTGACTCAATGAAGGTAGAGAATCTCTCTCGGTTTTCTAAGGCAGACACATGGGTTGATATATCAGCATTCAAACCCTTCTCGAATCTCCTCATTCTTTCCTCTTCTGTGGCAGCCATGTGCGGAAAGAACCGCAGCAACTCCATGAACTTAGCTTCATACTCGCTAATGTTCATCATGCCCTACCTCAATCTCTCAAACTGAGATATCTTCTCATCTAGGAAGGTCTTTGGAAAATATCTATTGATAAATTCCCGACGAAACTCTTCCCACGAGAACTCTATCCCAGGTCTCTTCTGCTCTTCCATGTTCCACCAGTGACCAACACTGCCTTTGAGAAAATAGACAGCATGTCTAACCTTCTCAGCCTCTGGGATATTAAGAATCCTGAAAGCCTTCTCCAACTCTGTTAACCACAGATCAGCATCTGCGGGTTCGGCAGTCCCAAAGTACTTGGTAGCTCCGACACAATGAAGTCGCTCGAACGTCTTACCGATACCTTATCCTTCAAGCTGGGCAGGTGCCCTAGGTGCAGGCATGGGCATCTTGTCAGTTATGTGTGTCATGGCAGTCATAAACTGCCCAAACATCGTCTGAACTGCTGGGTTACCCATATCAGCTGGGTCAAACTGGGGTGGTTCAGGTGCAGGTTGTTCTATTTCTGGAACCCTTGCACCGCCTCGAGGTGCACTAGTACTACTCTCTGCCACGTACTCATCATGTGGCTCTGCCATCCTTATGTATCTTCTTCTCCTGAGGAGCAGAATATTCTATTAGATAAGGAAGAGATACTAAGGATAGACTCGACATCCTAAGTCCTATGCCTCTGTAGACTCAGCGAACCTAGAGCTCTGATACCACTTAATTGTGGGCTCTGATCTCCAAACGGTGATATAAACACGATTTAAACTTAGCGGGAGCGATTCGATTAGCAGCGGAATACCAAAAATCAGCGAAAATTAAAACTTTTTGAGATAAAGCATCGAAACCATAAAACTTCCTTCATAAAAGGAGATAAACTGTTTACATCTCAGATAATTACTTCTTGAGTAATTATATACAACATGATATAAAATCTCAAGAACTCAACCAAAATCTCAGACCAAAAGACTCCAAGACCTGAGAGTACAAAGGACACATAGGACTGACTCTAACTACACCACATGGCAGGCTAAATCTCCACCTGAGATTTTACTGCTGCCCCTGGTACTGCTGCTGCTGGGACTGGTCACCTGTAGACCTGTTCCCCCGTCCTCGACGTCCACCTAAAAAGTTGAAGTCTAGGGGGTGAGACAATTTTACATAATTGTCCCAGCGAGAGTTATAACTCTCCGCCAGAAGCTTTATTATAGCACCTCAAAGAATAACTTAAGCAGTAAAAGCTTCAAAGTATTCTACATCAGATATAATAGTAAGCATGAGTTCAACAGTTATGAAACATGAAGAAATTTGCACTATACAGTGTAACATCAATCAATCAACTCATAGTTATCTCTAACAGGTATGCTACACTGTGGATTATGTTTTTCAAACATTACTTTTATGCCCTGTGGAGATGAGGTTTACCACTCATACTCCAACCAATCACTGCTAAGTGCCTTGGTATCATACTAGGTCATCGAAAGAGTCGGATTCTCATGACCTTCACCTTCCTCAGTCAGTAAGAGGATTACTTGTAGTACATATCGTGCCTCTACTATAATAGCATACCAGGGTAATCTGGTCCTTCGCTATTTTAGAGTTACAGTGGCGTTCTGTACTCTCTTTGTCATCAGGAGATTTCATGTTTATCTTCCACTGATACGGATATCTGTGCTTTCTTCGTCATCAGGAGGTTTCATGTTTACCATCCACTGATACGGTATGGGATTGTAGTGAAGTATTGACGGATTACACATCTACATCAAACACCTACACTAGGATGTAAGGTTCTACACATCCATATACCCCACATACTCAAAAGTATGTGATCCAGGAGTTCCCTTAGGAAAACCTGTTTCACCATCATTTGATCTCTAACAATGATGGATCTATGATCAGGGCTCTACATTATACTTGATTAGTTAGGTACATTCAGTATTCTTTTAACATCATACATTGTTCTTCAAACAATAACATTAGCATAACAGCTATGAAATGAGAATACTAAATGTAACAAGCCTAACTCTCATCAATCATAATTTCTCAATACATTCATCACAAGTCATCTCTAAAGCATGACCTTGATGGTATTTATGGCTCTCACAGCCCATTTAATTCATAGGTTGCCATTTACAAGGCATCAAGATATTTTACTATTCATAAAGCTAACAACATGCTTTCAATGAATATAGCATCATCATCCATACCTGGATATGATCATCTTCATATCAGAACCTGCAAGGTTAATTCAACTGATAAAAGCAATTCAAATCAAGAATTATACTTTCCACTCTTTCCATAAGAGCTAAGTTCCCTGATTCTCATCAATTAGGGTTTACTATTCACATTACATGCCATCACCCTAGAATTAGGGTTTATTATTCACATTATGGTAAAATGAACTCATAACATCATCATGTATGAGGAACATCATCAATTATGCTCTCAGATAAGATTAAGATTCATCAATTATCATAAATAGGGTTTTCATGATCTCACATAGGTGGATCATACCCTAATCATGTACATTCATATATATTGAAGGTATTTTACTTGGATTTCAACCATAATTGGGATTTTATCTCTCCTCTTGCTCATAGGTGATGATTACATCCCTCTAGATTGGGTTAGGTCTAATCAACATTGATAAGCCTAGCCAAGTCATCACCATTGTAACCATTGGGGTTCGCATGATAAAAAGGGGTTACCTACTTGAATCCATAAAGGGTATTTTGGTAAAGTTCACCATTGATCATAACATGGGTTAATATACTAACCACTTGACCCTTAATATCCCTACGTATCATTAGGGTTTAGGTTGAACAACCATCAAACCATCTAAGCCTTCAAGGCATTAGGCAGACTTATCCTTAAAAGTCCCCAATAGGTTTCACACCTTCAACCTTCAAACGATCCTGAGATCGTTTAAGGTTGTAGACCGTTTAGCTTTGGTTGACTTCAAGACTGCATGACACTCAAGACCGTTTACCCTTAAACGATCTTGAGTCGTTTGCCCAAGATGGGGTGAAGACCGTTTAGTCATAGTTTGACTTCTGAAGTCGTTTGAGCTCATTCGGACCCGAAGTCGTATGAACTCATTCGGTCATGAAGTCGTATGAACTCATTCGGTCCTGAAGTCGTATAAATTCATTCAATCCTGAAGTCGTATGAACTCATTCAGTCCTGAAGTCGTATGAACTCTTTCGATCCTGAAGTCGTATGAACTCTTTCGATCCTAAAGTCGTATGAACTCATTCGGTCCTAAAAGCTCAAGATCGCATGGACCTCCAAGGTGATTCAAAGGGTAAACTCGATTAGGGTTTCCTATGTTGAAGCCTTCAATTGGTCTCAAGCTTGCTAACCACTTATCAATTGAGACAATTAGGGTTAGCCTTAACCAATTGTTCACTCAATTGATCCTCAATTGATATCCAAATAGGGTTGGAGTTGGTTCAATTAAGGTCTATAAACATTCAACCATCAACACTCAACAATGTGAATCAAATCGAAGTTGATCCCATCAATTGACCTCCAATCGGGCTCAAAATTGGCCCAAAAGGTCTTGGGATCATTTGGATAACCTCCAAACGGTCTTGAGACCGTTTTCCCAAGAATTCATCAAAATCTAAGTTGATTTGATAGGGGTTGAACCTTAATTAAGTCACAAATCAGCAATTTGATTATTTCGATAACCCACTGTAATTGGGCCCTCAATTGATCAAATTACCTTAACCCTAGACCTCCAAACGGTCTTGGGTTGACACCAAACGGTATTGAGACCGTTTGGATAAGTTCCAAATGGTCTTGAGACCGTTTGCCCATCCATCCTTTGGACTCTAGTGAAAATTCATCAAGGTTTGATCTAATGAGTTGATCATCACATCAATACTTAATTGCAATATGATTTGGTACCTTTGGACCTTCAATTGGTCAACTATACTTGACCCCAGACCTCTAAACGGTCTTAGGTGATCCCCAAACGGTCTTGAGACCGTTTGGATGATTCCCCAAACGTTCTTGAGACTGTTTGGGCTAATCAACCCAAAAACTCTAATTAACTCATTGGAATTTCAGCACTGATTTCAATTAGGATTTGCCCTATTAATCAACCTTCAACTCATAATTCGTTTGGAATTAATCCATAAAATTTGGTGATTCATTAATCAACATCATTATGACCAGTAATACCAAACTTTCAACGCTTAGTCAACCATCTTAAACGGTCTTGAGACCGTTTGCCCAAAAAGGGCAAATTAAACAGATTGAAAATCAGAACTTAATTCAATTGGATTTGCTAATTGATTTGCTTATATCTCACGATTCCTTTGGAGTTAACCCCTCAAATTTTGTGGGTGATTAACCTACATAATGATAAACAAGATTCCCATATGGTCGTCGCTTGGCCAACGCGACCAAATGGTCTTGAAGGCCGTTTGCCTTCATACGACCCTGAAACCGTTTGCCCACCAAACGGTTGTGTAAACTGTATGGGCAATTGGTGGAGGTTGTTTGGTAAAGTGGAAATCCGTGGATAAGCATAGGAATTAACGCCCTTATCTTCTACCTCAAGAACAGTAGCAGTTATTCACGATTTTGCTTGCAAGGATGCAAAGGAAGATAGGGAAGAAGAAGAACTAGCAACTATATGCATAGAAAAAGATGTATAATCAAAGCATAAGGTTTAGAGTTATAAAACCCGCCTAAAGGTTGTTCCTTGAGCTCCAAGCTTCCAAGCTTCAGGTATTTAATGGCGTCTTTGAGATCCACAGGTCGGCCAAGGTGAATTCTCCAAGGAAAATTTGAAAAGGAATGGCTAGAAAGATAAAGCTAGGTGAGCTAGCCATGAATTCAACCTTGAAAATGAGTTTCCTCCATGAATTCAAGCAAAAGGGATGATCCAAACTTACCTAGGACCCTTGGTCGTCCTTCTATGTTCCAGAGATTAGCCTTAGTCGGTTTTGAGCAAGGGGAAAAGAAATGAAAAGAAGAGGATCGTTCCCTTGCTAAGTGGGGAAGGTAGTATATATACTTAGGTGAAATTTCAACATAAGAACATATGCTTTCCTCATTTCTCATCTAAGTCCTTCCTTTCTTCTTTGCACATCCCCACATCTTATTTATAAGTACAAACTCCTTCTAAGGTCAAGAATTGAAGGCAAAGAGGATCAACCCATCACTAAAGCATACACATAAAAGGGCTATTATACATACACCTTGATTATTCAATCACAAAGGTGTTCTTTATTATATGATTATTCAAATGAAGTGACCTTTTCATCATTTCTCTTCTAAATGATGCCAAAAGTCATAAAAGATATTTTAGATGATGTATTTTACAAGTTGCACCCCTCAAATTGGGTAAATTGCACTTTACAACAATTTAGGGTTTTCAAGTACAGGGGTTGCTTCCACAACTGCACCTTGGTGCTCAAGCTTGGGAAATCCCTCAAACTTCATCATAAACAACCTCATGATGTCTCAACATCAGAGGAACATCTCAACATGTGCAATTTGCAAGTTAATCCCTTAACTGGGTAATTTGCACATAGATCCCTGTATTACAAAACAATGCTACAACTTTATATATAAAGGGGCAAAATTGAAATATATGTTTCTGAGGAACTTAATTACATGCCCAAAGTTAATCACAAGGATTTAATTACATATTTAGGAAAAACACCTAGGGTTAGTTCATAACCCAGGTCAGGGATGTTACATCTCTCATTGCTTGCATATCAGAGAATTATCACATGACTCTTTTAAGCAATAGGAGGATCAGACCTCTTTGTAGAAGGAAGTGGTTATAGGAGAGTAATGGGTGTGTCAGGTTGTGGTAGGTGTTTGACTTGGTTCTCGGATCGATTTTGGCACCAATTTTGCATCTTCACCGTCAGTCCTTTATCGCTAAAACTTATTTTCGTTATTAAACTATATGTATAAAAGATTTGTTTTTCTTTTTATGATCTCATCGATGATTTTCAGAACCAAGTCACCACCACAAGTAAGTTGAGTTGTAGAGAAGCTCTTTAGTGAGGTACCCTTGGTTGACATGTTCATCCCTAATACCCTAGGTCTAAAATTGACATAGCTAGTTTTAATATATATATGTAAGACCTAGCGGACCCACCCTTTTTCCCCTCTAGGCTATGCCCCAAGTTATAGTTTAATCCTTTTAAGGGGTGGAGTTCCCGTATGATCTAGTTAATAGGTATAATCGGGATTAATAACAGCTACAATAAGTAAAACTTGGATAACTCCTAGTAATAATTCCAAACACATGTAGAGGCTACCAAACCAGGAATTCCAGAGGAGCCTTGCTAATCATACCATCCTACATGTCACTTTGATGATTAAGATGGGTCTTACAGCTTTGTCTTGAGTTATCCTGAAAGGGAGTATTTTAGACAGATAGGGGTAAAAGTTAAATTCCACTAAGGCTCAAATTAATATCCTATACCCCAGATTACTAATAAATAAGTTGTGAGGATGACTATACAATATAGGCTAGGGTGAACATGCTAAGTATGATGAAATTTCTAAACATTTCCCATGTGACCATGATAAATAGAAGTGTAAAGGGGTTGACTACACATTAATCAACACATGTCTAATGTAATGTGTAAAGTTAACTCATGAATGAGAAATTCAATAAGTTTCATACAACACAAAACCCTAAACTTACACCACAACCCTAATGCGCCTATTAAAGTATATGTGTTGTCTTTGTTATGTGACAACTCATAATTCATCCCCCTTGATAAATCTATAAATATTTCAATGTAAGATATAACCCTGTTATTGGAAGGAAAACAAGACATATATGCACATCATGCACAAAGTGACTATTATTAATAATAATATTAATGATACATTGATGTTTGTGGTGATGATGATGTTGTTGTTGATGATGATGATGAGGATGATGATGTTATTTTGATGATGATGATAACAAGAGAAATTTTTTGGATCATGATCAAAGAATGGCAAAACTATGATAACATTGTAGGTATCCCTAATGGATACAAATTGGTTGATACAATCCTAGGTCTTGTTGTAACTTTCTAGCCCAACATCTACCCTAATCAGATTAATGGATGCATGACACATGGAGACATGTAGTTTCACCTTAAGAGTAGACCATAAGTGTGACATGAATAGTATGCTATGACCCCCTACATTAAGTACACTAGAAATTTATAACTTGGTTAAAAGTGTAACTTAGTATACCATATCACAAGTGGATGGATTTTGGGGACGAAATCCCTTTTAAGGGGTGGAGTGTTGTAACATACTCGATTCCAGACACATAGGCTAGACCTCCATTCTTCTAGGCCCCTAATTAATTAGGTGGATATCCAAAAATCCCTTGTCCCTTTTCTTTACTTGGCTACCCTTCGATGTCTATATTTCATTGCTATAGCATAAACCGAACCATATTTTGATCTTCAAACTCTAGATTGACTCATTTAGGGATCTTTAGAGATGAAGTCATATGATATTGCTACCTTAGTACATGAGTTGGAAAACTTAATAACAATAAGGATAATCTAGATTACTTGACCCTAGATTTGTGAGCTATAATACTTTTGGATACCATATAGGATGAGAATTGAGTCTAGGTGAAGGTTTCACCATAATTGACTATTAGACTAAGTTCATCACATTAATTGAATGATTAATGCAAAATGGTAAAATTACAGCCAAAATAACCTCAAAACCCAAATCTAAGCCTATAATCGGGTTCCTCACATGTTAATTAGTCAACCCTCAAAACTTGGGGTCATTTGGACATCAATTGCACCCTTAATTAGACCCTAATAGACTGTGTATGATTTAACCTAAAGTGAGGGTCGATTTATTTGATTTAATGTGTCACGGCTTGGACTTTAGTCCCAGAGCCGGATTTCTATCACGCGAGTCAAGCGGACTTTTTCCGGGTCAGGTTTTCAGGCTGGTGGACTCCATCTTCCACCTCCGACTTCCCCGCTCTCTCACGACTGGTTCAAGCCAGCGATAGTCCTCCTCATCGTTCTCTCGCCTCAATCAACCATTTATCGCATTTACTTCACCTTCCTCTTCGGCTCACACTTCCGAACATGATGAGCCCTAACTCTTCCCCTCTGGTGGCCTAGAGAGAAAATGCCCAATGTCCTTTCTCACTCTCCCGACTGCCGCCACTTCCAATGACCCCGACATCCCACCAGGTCAATCACCAAGAAGACTTTAACATACAGGAAGCACCGCCTCATCCTCCTTCACGTTTCACCACGGTCAATTGGTACAGACCGCCTCAGGTTCACCACCGAATCGAGCTATTTTCCCCCAAAAAACTCCCCACCGTTCTAGAAGACTGTTGCTTCCCATTTCAATTAACGCCAAGGTAACGATATATAGACTGTCCTTTTTCATTTCATGCTTTCATCTCGTCTCGATTCTTGCCGAACTACTGGGTCGACAAAATGCCGCTGCGTTCCCCTGTCTCTTTGTCGTGTGAGGAGACATGGAGGTCCCTGACCCCGCTGCAACCCCTCGCAGTTAATCACCCTTGTTAGCATCTCCTAACTTGCCTCAATTCACTGTGTATGCCGGTGTTTGTTTCTTACCTTGCACAGCCTCGTTCCTGCTCGATCTTGACCCATCGGACTGATGTTGAGCAAGCAGCGCTGAGTTGCACAAACCCTCTTCTTGTCTCTGAGCCTTCACAGGACCAGAGCAAAAGCTCTTTGAGTCCAGAATGATGAGGCGGAGGCGATAACATGTCCTCCCGCTCGTCTAGATGCTTGAATCGAAGAATCATACTTGGCCTAAGCTCTCTGTGGAGCATCCATGGCGCTGGACATAGGGATTCAATCCCTGGGACAAAAGTCCAGTTCAGCCCATGGCGGCCAGCATATCTTTGTCACACCAATGGGGGCAAATTAGTAATTTTGACAGTGAACTTAGTAGTCTGCGTGACAGAAAACCCTGATGATTCACATAATCATTCGTCGATTTTTCTATATTTAGCCAAAAATGCTTTAAACTTATAAAAGTCATAAGAAATTATCCGTTTATCCAAATAGGGCATATATATACATTTTTTAAATCAGAAAAATATGACTGATTTATTGGGACAAGTTTCATGCCCAGATTTGCAACCTAATATAGGGTCGATTTCTAAGCAAAAGATTTAATGCATATTATATTAATTGTATGCACATGTATTGTGACTAGGTTGAGACAACCCTGAACCTGAACTTAGGAGGTGTTATTGAATATCTAGGACTGATCATAAGGTATGTACACTCTCTATTTTTATTTTGGGCATTAAATGAATGAAATCCATATATCTTTTAATGAGGCATCTCTTGAATTGTAAATCCCTTTTAAAATCCAAATACTTAGACATTTATTGCTCATGATATGAATTCCTTTTGTTTCTGTGATATTTATATTGCTATGCTCATTTGGGTCATTGGACCCCTCCTGCCATGTTGCCTTTATTGAAAATGACTAAAATAATAAGTCTTGCCACTCTATTATAGCATGTTGCTTTAATGACTAGAATATCTAGAATAGCGGTACTTATGTACAACTATATTTATTTAGGGTGTGCGTATTCCGCCCGGGGTGTGCGTTTCCACCCTTGTTTATTTTTAGGCCATGATCCTATGGTGTTATGGCCCTGTTTTAGGTATATTTAGTCTACATTGTTATGCATGCAAATATTCTTGTTTTAAAAAGAATCTATGAATGAATGTTATGGCAAGACACTCTTTTATTATCATGCTTGTAATCTGAATTTAATATGCCTCATTTCTTTTGTTTCATTTTTGTTGTTACTTATCTCTTGAACATACCTAATTGCAAATAGCCCCCTTTTCTTGTGGGAACATCTCTTTTGTACTTGTAACCCTATATAATGCCCAGAATATTTTTTTTATGTACATACTCAGCCTTTGCTGACCTCTTTATTGTTTCCTATGTTCTGGGTGATGTTCCTTTCCACCCAGGTTTAGGTGCATAAAAGATCAAGGTTGCTCAAAGATCATATAAAGAGAATTGTACCTAAGGATAGCTTGGAATGGCTAGGTTACCCTCTGCTACTGGCTTTAGTTGTACTTAGTTCAAGTTTTTGTAAAATCACCTATTACGGTGAGGAACAATTGTATAAATGAATATAGAAGTGACTTTGTAATAGTTTTGTTTCCGCTGCTTATTTATTATCGTGCTTTGTATTATGTACCATTTGAGAAATGAATAAAATTCCTCCCTTCCTTCTTACCTTTTTGGTATGTTTGGGGTTGGATGGACCTTTTCTTCAATTCAGTGAATAGTGGACCCCATATCGGGTCTCACTCTTTACATCTCGGCACCTGAAGGGTTCCTATACTAAAAACCAGGGTGATTCCTAGGTTGGTTGGGATTGTAGTAACCTTGGCCTGGTATTGTATGAATTGAGTTGAGGTCTTCAGTTTGTTGTCCTACTTCATGTTGCATGGGTGTGTTGTAGAGATATTGACAATGGAGGGTGGTATGGTCGTATCCTTGGCAAATACCACAAAGGGAATCCATGGCTTTTAGTTGATGGGGTGACTCCCTAAGGGTGACCAATGATGACTCTAACCGATCTTGTTTTAAGGCAATTAATTTTAGGCTTTCCGCTATGTTTTGGATATCATTATTGACTTCTTCCTTGGCTACCTTAAGGATTCCTCCAATCCCTCTTCTAGCCCTTGTTTCGGAAGCCCGTTTAACTACCTCCCATGTACTAGTTAAACTTTGATGCATGAAATTTCCTCCAGATGAGGAATCAAGAAAAAATTTGGTATCATCATCAACACCAGGATAGAAAATCTCTATGAGTTGGGCTTGAGAGATGTCATGGTGGGGGCACTTCCTAAGTAAATACTTGAACCTTTTCCAAGCTTCACCTAAAGACTCTCCTGGGGACATAGAAAAATGGGTTATTTGACCCCTAAGTTCATAGGTGAGAGACGGAGGATAAAAATTTTCAAGGAACTTGCCTTGGAGAACTTCCCAAGTTGTGACATGTTCTTCGCTCTCCATGGTGTTGTACCAGCTACTAGCCTGGTCGGAGAGAGAATATTTGAACAACCTAAGGTGGATGGCATCTTCAGAGACACCTGGGAGTTTGTTCAAGGAGCAAAGGTCAATGAACCTTTGAAGATGATCTTGACAACTTTCTCCATTGTTGCTTGAAAAGGGGTTGGCTTGCATCATAGTAATCCATTGTGTTCGGATTTCAAATTGTGGAGCAATAATATCGGGGGGTATGACTAGGTGTTGCGCATAGGCCGTTTTGGGAACAGAAAAGTCTTTTAATTGTTTTTGCCTTTCGGCTTCCCTCCTATCGGCTTCTATGGTTTCTTGTTCGGCCCTAAAGGTTGCTCGCAAAGCGGCTTCTATTTCCGCTTGTTCGGCTTGGATGAGCTCTCTTTGAGCTGCGAGAGCTTGGTCGATTCTACGGGCGACCTCGTCTTCATTCATTGTTACTAGATTTTGACGGTTTCGACGATGAAAAGTTCTTTCTATTTCCGGATCGAAAGGTTGAAAATCGTCGTTCGAGCGTCGCATGCACAAATAAAGTAGTTAATTCATATACAGAAAAAATGTACTGTCGGAATGGAAACCCGGCAGAAAGAGGAGTACACTTCCGGAGTGTTACTCGGAAGGTATGAAAAAAAAAGAAAAAAAGTTTTTCAAAATTGTTTTTGGGGTTCGAAAAAACAATCTGTTGTCCCCGACAACGGCGCCAAATTGATACTCGTCGTTTTGCAATATCAATCACTAAGATGGTTAATCCTAGAGTTTAAACCTTTTTTTACTTCTGGTTTTAAGGGTAGTATAGAAGGGTCGATCCCATAGGACAACTATTTAGAGATTGTTCTTAGAACCCAAAGATTGAAGAACTTTATTATTTGTTTTTGGTATTTTTCTTTTTATTAAAGCAGAGAGTAAAGTCCAGTTGGGGTTTTGTGTGATTACACTAATGCAAGAAGAAAAGTACTTATAACAAGAATAAGCATGCACAAGAAAATAATAAAAATATTGTTAACACAAGCAAACTATATAAATGGAAGACTAAGGATTAAAGCAGACAAAGGATGCAGTGATTAAATCAAGAGAAGGAAATCGAGGCTCGTAGGAGTTTTCACCACCTTAGCCTAGACGATAACAACTAAATCTTAAATGACGATTTGATGAAGGATTGCAAATTAAAAACTCACACAAGAGAAACTCCACATGAGCTCATTGGTCTTGGTGCTCAAAGGAGACTGATGAATGCATATTCATCTCTTATTTTTGCTTCATTTGGAATAATTAATTAGGACTTTTTTGTTAATTTTAGCTAATTCAAAAATAAATAGCACTTTCATCTTCTTGATATACTTTTCCTGAATTATTATGATATTTTTTTAATTTTCAGGAATTATCTAAGTAATTAAATCGAGAAAAGAAGAGATGAAGTTAGGAGGCAATTCAGTTTCCCGCAATGCTAACTTAAATGCATACCTTGCACCAAAATTAGCATAACTCTCACATCCTAAGGCGAAATTTAATGTTCAAAAATGATTTGGAAAGGGAATTCAAAGGCCTACAGGAAAATCATATTTTTCGGACGCACTTTAAATTCTCTGGACAACGGAAATTTGCTCGAAATTGCTGCTGTGAGAATCTGCATTAAAGAAAGACAATCAAGAGTTTGTTGACTAGATCTGAAAATTCAAAAGGATGGCTCCCTCTCTTTTTCCCCCGACTTTTTTTAGATAGCCTACCCCTCCTTCTCCTATAAAAGGAAGGGCACTTCCTCCTCCCAAGGATCATCTTGGATTTCTTGTATTTTGGAATTCTGCAGCAATTAATCTTGTAATCATTCTCATATTATGCAATAAAGTAGACTTTGGTTCAAGCACAGTTCTTTCATTCTTGTTCTTGTCTTTTCTCTCCGCCTTAGTTTTAATCCTCTTCTTTCCGTTCTTCAATTCTGGAGTAAGCAACAAAGAGCTAAGCCATTTCATCGTCTCTAGCATAAGGATTAATTTCCTAATTTCTGGGCTAGACTATGGCTTCATTTCTTTCTTCCTCCGTCTCCCATTTCTCCATGTGTGAGTAGTCTTTTATCGGGGTAAGGGGAATAACCCCTTAGCCATGGTTTTAATGACTTCTTCTTAAACGGTTAGATGGTAATCGATTTTAATTGAATGATTGATCTTCGGATCGCATGTTAATCTGGATGGATATGACCATGGAAATCTGGATTTAGAACAATAAAATCGATTACATAGACGTTTTGATATGATCGTGGATTTTCGTCTTTTAGGATGATAAACTAGGAGACTACATGTAGCACCTAGTGTGATCTAAATGCATATGATTTCTTATTTGAGATCTAATCTTGCTAGAGCATACTCTAATGATATACATGTATCTTATGAATTAAAATTAGTAGAATCATTATGCTATAACTCTATAATACTAACTCGATCTACTTAGTGCTTCTATGGTTTGGAACTGTACAATATTGCATGAATGGACCTAGTATGACTAGTGATGAACTTGTATGTATAAACGATGATGATAACCTAATTTCACGTTTCCCTACCTCTACATCAGACCTTATATCTATCATATGGTACTCTTAATGTGGATGGTTCACCTAGACCTAAGGTTTAGTGTTTATGCGTATACGATGTCGAATCAATGTATGCATGTTTGACAAGATGGGACCCCACTTGAACTATTTGATACCTAGGTTTACGAGAACATCCACATGGCATGTTTCATTTTTATATTAACCAAACCTCTTTTAACTAATACACCATGACATATCTCTTCTTTGTGAGGCTTCCTTGGTTTGAACCATCTCTAAGGATCTTACCAAATAATACATAACTTGTACTCTACTCGTAAGGTATGCTTAATCTCTTGACCCTACTATGTTATTGGCTTGTTTGTATGTATGCATGCTCGTATGAATGCTTGGCTAGATAAATACTTGTTTGAGCTACTTGTTCCCTATGATTAGTACATTCATTTTGCTTGAAACATGTTGAACAAACCTTGAACATAAGTAGATTTGTCCATTATACAAACCTTATGCACCTGCATGTATTCTCGTGGTAAGGGCACGAGGCATGTTGAAAATATGGTTAGCTCATTGACTTAGGTCTTTAGGTCCCTCACGTATCAAAAGGGGTTGGCTAATGTTGAGCACCCCTACAGACCCTTCCTTTGAGGAAGAGGGTCGATGGCCATAATATGTTGTTAAGTATAATGGAAATACACTTAAACGTGTTTTGTATAAAACAACATTGTTATTTGTTCTCGCCTTATTTTATCTTCTTGCTTATTATCATGTTTCTAGCCAAGCAAGCTTTTACTATATGCTTAAACTGTTTACATGCCTTTTCATAGCGTACTCAATGAACTCACATTGATATATTTTGTTTATTGAATTTGTAGTTTCCAAATGAAGATCCGCTGCACTCATAAATGGGTATACTTGAATATAGAAATGGGTACATGCTTCTCTATTTCCTTCTAGTATCTCGTTATATCTTATTGTTACTACTTTTATACATATATTGTTTGTGTGAAATATTTGTGCCATTCTACGGATGGACGCCCAAGTCCACTCGCCTTTGGCTATGTAGCCATTAGGAGTATGGAATATGATAACAAACAATTCTATGACAGTCAACATCACATTATTTAGATTAAATCCTACTCAGGTCCTAATCTAGAGTTTAGGGTGGTCTCAAGTTTCGTACAATGAATAGGGGTATCAAATCCTAATTCCATTGCACCATATTTTAGTTTATTAATCCACATTAGACACTAGGTGTGACCCTAATCGTCGAGTTAAGCCTTTTAGACCATTTTGAGAAATATGTCAGGTTATGCATCTTAAAATCCTAATTACCATAATTATGACTCAAAACCATTAATCATGTTCATTATTATTCAAAACATACCAAGGATTAGGATTATGATCTAATTAAACACATTAGGCTATTAAGAACATCCAAATCAGATCACTTGCATTTTAATTTATCACAATTTATATTATTGAGTCGTCATTCCTAACTACACATGTTGTTCGATGTATTTTGACTCCATCCAACATGACCTGGAATAAGGGTTACCATATTGGTGATGTTTATGTATGTTGTAACACATGGGGATTGAAACCCTAATCTTTCATCATTACAACCATAATCCTCTAGGATTCTTATTATATTTATCAACATCAAATTATAATACATCATACACATTTTAATGTAATCAACATGTTAATTACCAATTCTAATGTTTCCATATATTAATAAGCATTTCAACATATATTAGCTTTACTTTTTGGAATTAGACTTACATCTAAGGCAGGAAACCATTTTATCTGGCTTGCACTCATTCTCCCAATCAGTTTGATATATGAATTGGTTATACTTTGGTTAATGGATTATTTATTATGATTTTTGCAAGATGTACCTAATTCAAGATTTTATGGACATTGATACCTCTTTTTTTGTGGCATGTCAAGTCTTGATTGGGCCACTTCACCGGGGACCCATCCACGCTGTGTAGGGGATAGCGGCCCATCAGATTGGGTTTTGCTCCTTTAAACCAGCAACCCAAGCTAACAGTTCATTTGTAGTGATCCAATTCTAAGGGAAGTCGTCTCTTTTCCGAGCATGAGCGCGACTCCAGAGCCGTCGCCCAACGACCCTATTGCGACCCAACATCAACCTGAGCATTGAGTTGAGGCCGGCTGCCCCACCCCGAGTTCTTCTTACGTCACCGAAACCTCTACTGGACCCTTCTTTGATTCATGCGGCGATGACTCCCATGATGCGAGACCTTTCCCTCTAATCAGCATGCAAACTACATTCCCGCTTCTAGAACAGAGCGCTGCTGCCCACGAAAATCTCCGGCGACCTAGGGCGGCAAAGATTGGTAGTAAGATTCCCATCCAGGGTTATAGCATGATATTGGGACCCTTGGGCACTCTTGTGGTTGCCTCCCAGACTCGACTCCCATGAGAAGGCCGTCGTTGGTGAGGACGGTGGAGTAGGGCAGTACAGAAGGTGATGACTGATGAACTCGAAAAGGGATTCGTGAGCAACTGGGGTAGCATTGGCTATATCTCTATTGTCTCTGCCTTGGAGAACCCGTATGGCCCGTTATATAGGCACAGACTAGCGAGGGCTGCCTGCCAATTTTTAGTGAAACTTGGGACTTCCACCGGAGGTTGGGAAAGTCCCAATCCATCGTATTTATGGCGAAGGAGGGGGATCATCGAGTTTTGTTCCTCATCTCGAGTCTAGTGGGAGGATTTTTCGGATCGAAAGGATTTTAAGGAAGAAGATAGGTGTCAGGGATTCCAGGTGTGAACATCCCCTTCCCGCCCAAGTCAAGGTAGTAGATAACATGTGCACCATTGATCTTTGGTCCGACGGACACATCCCGCGTGCAATATCAGAGGGGCACAGACAAGCCAACGCTAAAGTAGGATTATTAAATTAGGTTCCGAAAATAGAAACATATTTATTTATTGCAAAAAAGGCCCCTATTTCTTCACGATTTTTATAGGCCACTAGAGCCTCTTTTTGCTATGAAATTTGGAGCGAAGCTCATTAACAACTTTCCCAACCATCATATAATCCTTGAGACTAATTTGAATAAGTTCAATTGTCGAATCTTGCTCCTTTAGCAAAAACTTAAATTAATTACCTACTCCAAAAGGAAAGTCCCTTTTTCTCTCAAATTCTAAAACTCTCTTCTTCTCATTATTATTTTCAAGTACCCCAAAAGTTAGTTCGAAATATTCATGTTTGATGCCTCAAACATTGTGTTGCCATTCTTGACTAGATAATTATTTCTTTACTTATCTAAAACACCATATACCTTATTTTTATTTGGAAACTTGCATATTATTCCATATCTCACTTTTTTTATTATTCACAAAGCTATTGCTATTTATTCATACACGAATATCCTTTTTATTTCTCAAAATTGTGCCACAAGGACCCATTTGTAAAGTAAATAACCTCATGTGGGTCGTGGGTTACACCCATGTTACTAAGATGACTTTATCTATACTACTATAAAAAGAGTGAGTTTTGCAGGCAGTTCAAATACACCCGCCCAAAGTCATATTGACCAATCACATACCACGGTTTTGCCAACGTGGCAAAAGCTTGCACTCTCCTTCACTCAAGCTGCTCTCACGTTTTTTCAGCTTTTTTTACTTAAAAAACGATTTAATTTGAAAAACCGGAACTCACTCTTTTTGAACTCTCTCACGTTTGAATTTGAATTTCCCCCACCCTTCTCTCTCACCCATAACCACCATCCCACGTTCATCTTTGCACGCACCATCTTTCTCTCATGCTATTCCACGATCTCTAACCTCAATGTATTTACCATTACTCTAGATTTTTCTCCTCACGTTCACGTAGTCATTTTCCTCTTCAGAACGGTCAATCATTCTTCCCAAATCTTTTCCTTCCTATTCTGTCACCGTAATTTTCTCCCTCAATCTCAAAACCTCCCTTTGACGTAGTCTCCTTGGACTTTAGAACGGCCATTCGCGCTTTTCTATATCTTTACTTATCTTTTCCATATCTGGACCGAGGAGCAGGAGGAGATGAAAACCAAATCATTCTTTATAGCAGGCCACCCATTTGAAGAAAACAAACCAGATGAGTTGTTCTTTCTGTTGTATAATGATGTACTTTCCTTTGTTTTATAAACAGTATGTTCAAATAGCTATAGCTTGCAGCCAAGATACGACGAGGATAGCAGTTTAAGATTTCTTATTATCCCAGGGGAAACGCCAACCCATGTGTTGAGCGACTCGCTTGTCCTCAGAGGAACACTAGAGCACCAGCTCGGAACAAGTGTGTCTGAGGGTCTAGAGCCAACGGATCCCAAGAGTAGAGTTCTTGAACCGTCACGGACGAGAAGGTGGACCTGCCTGTGTAACTGCATGCCTCCGCGATAGGGTCAGGGGCGACGGTGAGGCTTCTTGGCGGCCGGAGTGGTATGTTGCGGCCGAGCAAGTTGGGTGGTTACTCCTGTAATGAGGTGGCCAGAGGCCCAACAAGGGCAGGGATGACTGCAGCCATGGCATTTAGATAGGTTCCAAAGGTTGCCTTAGTGTTGGAATAGGAATAGATGTCGACGCCAATTATACCATGCATGCCTGCTCACAATATCGCTACTTATTGACAAGGTAAGCTTCTAAACTGGTTCTTTACTTGCTTAACTTCTTACCAGTATTGGCTGAATGGCAGGTGGGCGGGGACGGAAAAATGGTCTTTCAGGTCCATTGAATTTGAAATTCGGGTGCACATACTGGTGATTCTGGGGAGACGACAGGAGGGCAGCGTACAATGTAGTTGTGTGGGGAATCTATATGTTTAGAAAGAGGGGAAAGATACTTCGGCATCCTACTATGATAGTATTGGTTTTAGTAGCCTCTTTAATTTGCAGGTATCAATTCATGTTAAGAAACTTTATCACCACATCAGTTAGGATCCGCAAAGAGATTTATCCCATCAAACCACTGGGTATTCCTTGACCATGGCACCTGGATCCGCGCGTGGAGAAGGTGGAAACGGAGGCATCCTCATATGGAGGGCAACATCCCGATTTCCGAAAAACCCATACAAGATTGGTGGAGATGGGAGATAGCTGGTACCTGGATGAGGTAGAGCCAAATGGAGGAAGGAATCATATTGCAAAGCCCCCATGATGCAAGGAGGAACAACACACCGATGAGGATGAGTAGTTATTTAGAGAACATGCATGTACGCATCGTTGTGTTGTCAGAAGAGGTATGTTTGATGAGCGCACTTGTCTAACAAACGTGAAGTTTGTTTAGTTAATCTTTTAGTTTTTTCCAAGTTATCCTTTACGTTTTCAAATATGAAAGGAGGAGAAGCTCTCATTATCCAATAAATTAAATAGATAAAAGTAATGTTCTAAATATCTCTATCCTAATAGCATCCAGTAATTAAGGTACGATACTTTCCCCATTCTGTTAAGGAAATTTTCTTCAGCCTTTCAGGCGTCCGAAACAACGAAAGGAGCATTGTGACTTCATATGAAGTTGTTATTGCATGCACTGTTAACGCTATCAAAGAAAATTCCAAATCTGTAGTCGTTTCTTTAGTCTTCCACTGTGTAAAGCAAAATATCTCTTACATCTTACTATCACAACATTAAAGTCAATATTTTTTTAGAAAGTTATGTAATCGCACAATATACCACATCTGTCATCGTTACTAAAATTTTGATTTGTATGGATCCATGTGATGTACTTGGAGGGTAGATGTACAAGGACGTTGATGTATACAGAAAGATAAGAGGATACCTATCTTTTAATGGATCTTATATGGTAATATATTAATCAACATTGATTTCAAAACTGACGTGGCCTATGCATATGATGTGCGAATCTGCTAATATTAACTGATTGGTGAGGTGTGGTTGCATGGCGCCTGGTAATGCTGAAGAGCTTTCGGGCTAATGAGGCCTCAAATAACGGATGGACGAACTGAGTGCGCGGTATATGAGGCATGCCTATATGCTGCATTCATGTATGTGTGCAGGTCGTAGATGTTCTTCATGTAGCGTAACATCCACCAGGCGACAAACAGGTGGACAACGCTTGACAAAAAATTTCAAGCCAGCTGCTCTATGGACCCGTGTGGTAAAATCTACATGTAGTGGCCTAGCCTAAGATCTTTTGTGCTACTGATACATTCACGGATAGGAAGGCCATGTTTTGTGCTACTGATACATTCACAGATCTTGAAGAAGAAAGTGGCTATGGGCCTATTCACTTCGTGCTAAACATATGTATGCCTATTCTCTCCAACCGAATGCTGCAGTTTTGCTTGGATTTTGTCGACTTCTATTAATAGCCTGACTATCAGGCAACACTCCTTCTAAACAAAAGTCGTCATTTTCTCCGCCATGGCTCTTGCATGTACGATTGGGGAATGGTTCCATGGTGTGTATTTACTACAACAAGTAAATACTTGAATAAATGTTATATTTGTCCTTTTTTCAACTCATACACTTATGAGTACATGCTTTCAGCCGTGGATTTTTTTTAAACAAAAAAATGCTTCAACCGGGAATTTTTTTCCCATATATAAAATACCTTATTTTCCTTACATATGTTTGACTCTTTATTAGCGTCGCTTATGGTCCTTACAAGGAAATAAGGTTGCTAAAGAAATAGTGAATAAAGTTAATAGAAGTTGCCCACTTTAATTTTGCCCTTATCAATTATCGGGTATTGGCCATAGAATGATATATAACACTTTTCATTATCATCAATGCTCATACACTTCTCTTTTATGCATTATGTAAAAAAGGGTTTTGGATTTCCAGTAAGAGGAAGCATAAAGCCGTATACATCTAGAAATAATGTTATGCAAGTTGCACAAGTTTACTAATTTTGATTTAAGCTAAACCTTCTCTGATCGTATGTATTAACAATATTGATTTTAAAATATGGCTTATAAAAACAAATCATTACTGTTATGGTCCTCCTTTAAAAACCATTGATACTATGGAACAATATTGTCTTATGAAAATATGTAGTTAGTGTTATACGATTTGTTCTTTTCTATACAATCATCAATATTAGTGACCAGTAGTAATTCACCTTTAAATAATGTATATAGTAGTTTAGGTTTTTTTGATATCTAGGTTGATCCCCTTGAAGGGATCCTACATGTATGAAAAAGTATACATGATAATCTAGACATTTAGTCTCCTTAGTAGTTTCATTGCATTATTCGGCATGCATGCCTTCAAAAGTCATGTTTCATACCTTCAATTAAAAATTTAACTTCTTAAAATTAGGTGTATATACTGTATTTATCATTATCAAAATTATTTCTATTTATCACATGGAGACAAGTGAGTGATTTTATATATTACATACAAAAAGGCTCCTCCTATGAGATGTAACCTGTCAAGAAAATGATGGTAAAATGTATTAGCATAACCATGTATTTATCCATATGACTCAACAATGTGTTTATTTTCTGCATTGATTGTTATTGAAATATAAAACTTAGATATTACGTGCAGGTTTAAACGTGACAAAGAATATGAAAAGGATGATAAGCAATCTCATGTTGAATGTGATTGTTTATAACACGAAAATATAATTTTAACTAGACTCTATGGGAGTTACTACTTATGATGTATTTTTTATCAATGTAAACATCATTAAATTAAATATTCTATCTCCTATTGATCTATGTATATATGTATATATAAATCTCAATCATTTCAACATTTGACATTGAAATTTCACATTTTACGAGGTTGCTTGTTTTATCTATAGTAAATAACAAAGTTAAATCAAATTTATGTGATACAAGTTTTAAAAATATGATTCAAGTAAAAAACACCCTTTTAGACTTTTAAAGTTAAATCGATTAAAGTGAACTTCTAGAAAATTGATTTATGTCAAGTTAAAAGAGATCACAATTATTTTAAATTAAATGTTGTGTTTTATATAATCATACAAGTAAAAATAATATTCTTTATAATAGGTATTGGACCTACCAAAAAATTATTAATTACAGTTTTACATATAGATGGCATCATGAAACCATATTGCTAATTATAATAACATATTGTTAATAATGACATCTCACATGGTATCAACACCACTTGTGCTAAAACATTAATGTTTTGAAAATATGCCAAGTGTCTATTTTGTAATATATGAAAAAAGATTACTTTCACAAATAATTTTATAATATAAAATAATATATTGTGCAATGTGATACGTGCATGATACATGCATGTGCACGTGTGTGTTTACTAGTTATTTTATTAAAATACAGTTACAAAATTCATTGCAGGAGTTTATTAATCCCGGCTTCATCAAATTCAGAATCTTTATAAATGTGGTAAGTAAAATATGTTCTAAATTCATAGTGCACATACCTTCGCAAACACGTGGGCAGATCAACCCTAGGAAAAAGCGTGCACATTCAAAATTTTAAACAAGGCATTAGCGCCATTTGCGAAACGGAAAATGGTGAAAGGAGCGCGGCGGGCGCTCGTGCTGTGGCCGCGGTATCTGAAATGGTTCTGCCTATCCGTCGATGCACCTTCCCACGGATTGCTCCAGCATCTGACGACCCAGAGTCCCTAAAAGCAAAACACTTCAATCCGCGGAGCCTTTGGCCTCCGTAGATTCACGGTCCAGTCCTGCCAAGTAGTCAAAATTTTGCCGGTCCTTCCATCCAAGGCGCGTCTCCATAAAAGAGGCCCCCCATCGGCAGGATTAGACCAAGATCTACCACATCTTTTCTCCCACTCACCGTCAACTACTCCCCAGTTCCCCACCTCGATCTCCAACATGTCTGGGCGCGGCAAGGGTGGCAAGGGCCTCGGCAAGGGCGGAGCCAAGCGCCACCGCAAGGTCCTCCGCGACAACATCCAGGGCATCACGAAGCCCGCGATCCGTCGGTTGGCTCGCCGTGGTGGAGTCAAGCGCATCAGCGGTCTGATCTACGAGGAGACCCGCGGTGTGTTGAAGATCTTCTTGGAGAATGTGATCCGTGACGCCGTGACCTACACCGAGCACGCCAGGAGGAAGACCGTGACTGCCATGGACGTCGTCTACGCTCTGAAGAGGCAGGGAAGGACCCTGTACGGCTTCGGCGGCTGAGCTGGTCCAATGTTGGGCGTTTCTGTAGGTGGAGGACGTGGGAGGGAATGCGAAAAACAAATCTGCACTTAGTGCATACTATAGTTTATGGAAAGGAGGACGACCACTTCTTGTGGTCGTCCTGGCACTTGTGTGCTTGTCATTAACTCGTTTCCTTCATGTAATTTGGAATCTGATAGTACTCGTCCTATACAGGAATCGGTCTTCTATGTTGGTATCATTCCTATGGTGTCTTAGAAATTACACCTTACATCATTATTATGAAGTCTTAAATGGAATGTGCTGCTTGGCGTATCTGTTTTCTTTCTTGGTTGTATGATTCCTAATAAGTTCTTCGTTGTTGTTGACTGTTTTTCTTGTTCTCGTATGAAAATGTTGTTGACATGTTTACTCACCAGGGACCTGTGTGGCATCTGTCCCTCTTTAACTTTCAATGCTGTCTTCTTTGAAGCAGTGATATAATCGTAAGCTGCTTGAAACACGCCTTGGTCGGTGCAAACCATGTACTGTATATTAACCTTTTCTTTACAGGTGCTGCATGATTTTGGGGATAATACTTTAGATTTTGACACCCCGATTGCTGTATCGCATGTAAATTGCCTATCAGTACATACTTTTTGTACTGCGTCTATTGACAGTCTTTGAACATTTGGTGTTCTATGCCGGTTGTTTTCAGGTATCTACCTGAGATACTGAAGGTACTCTTTACATTAAATATGTAGTCACCCCTTCTGCCCTTGAATGTAATTGCAGTTGGTTATTCCTTACGTGCCATTGCTCCTTCTGAATGTGCAACTGTTCATTCTTAACACCGCTGCCAATTCAGAATAGTTTATGCAATGATTTCCTGAAATTTCTGTGATTCAGAAATGCCGTGGGTTTCCACAGTGCGTTTTGGGCTTAGGCCTGATTTGATACGATGTAGTAGAGAGTAGTTTTGTGATTTGAAATTCAAATCAAATGTAACCGCAGGTTTTACATCGCTTGAGATGTTGTACGTATTCTCTGCTTTATTCCCCAACAGTTTGGTACGTGAGTGAATACACGGTACAGCTGGCAAGCAGCAGCAAAAAGGTGCTCACAAAGAGGGAACTGCACTCGACTCCCCCACAATTTCCCCGCAATACAACTTCCGTGTTTTTGTGGCCAAAAGTGTAGTAGGATGCAAATTGAATTCAAGCAATTACACTCCATTACACCTAACCAAATAAAGTCAATAACTGAAAACTGAGCATTTAATTGTAATGAGCTGTAACCATCCCCTACCAAACAGGCCCTTATCCTCAAGTAGGAATCCACTGTTAACCAGATTAAAAAAAAATATTGCAAATTGGATATAAATTCACGTGATTCGTTGGCTTTGTTTCGTCTTATTGTTGTGATGGATCGACATCAATGCTGACGTATCCTTTGACTTACTATGTCTATCCCATGTAATATTAAGCCCAAACAAATAATATTGCCATATTATGTTAGTAGTCTAGACTCAACCAAAAAAACTTAAATAGCATATTTTGCTATTCTAAATACCAAAATAGATCTTAATTCCCAACATGGTATGTTTGTACGATAATACTTCCCCAACTGTGATGAATTGTCTCTGCGAGGGTAATGCGTCCCCATAGGGGACACTTGCTCTTTTCAGGAGTGATGTCTCTAGTTAGGACATATTATCCTGTTGTGAGGCAAACGCCTCTATGTCTGGGAGGTATTGCTGATGGAGAGAGCAATGTGTGCATTTGGGACGTATTGACCCCACTGCGGAGCAATACTTTTGGGCTGGAGACGTATTGTCCTCGTTTAGCGCAGTGTGTCACATGATAGGACGTATTGCCTCGTAGTGGGGCAATGCCCCTCGGTCGAAGATACGTTGCCTCAACAATGCTCCCCATACAGGATGTATTGCCTTCACACAACACTTGATTGTTGCCCCCAATGACTATGTACCCATTAGGGACAATTGTCGGATTCCACGTGGAGGCAAAATATCTTTATTGAGGACATATTGCTCCCATATATGCTGAAATCAGCCCTCAAATCCACACAACTCATTCACTACTCTTCTTCACATCCGGACATATTCAACTGCTCTTGAGTCTGGAGCCTCTAGATTACTACGGGGAGGACTTTTTTGTTGATTCCGGGACGAATATTCTTCTATTTTCTGATTGGGGTTTTGCTTCTCTTCTTTCTCTGGTCGATGAGGTTATTATCTTCTTTTACTGGGATTCTAATTGGCGAGAAAGTTCTATCCACTTCATGTATTTTCTCTACAAAATTTTCCTTTATTATTAGTATAATACATCTCACATTACATTGTTCTGTTGTTTATGCTTAATATTCTAACTTAAAATTATAATTCAATTTTTTTTATTCTTAGAATGATTAGTTTCAAATTATAGAAAAATTATACTGCTTGCTCTGGAATTTGAATTGTAGGACATTAAACACATATTATGAACATATATATAAAATTTGTATAAATAGATTTATATGAAATATGATTGATAATTTTATTATAATGATAGCAACATGGTCTAGTTCATGTCCACAAATTGCCAAACTTCAACGTGATGGCCAGTTTCTCTCTGACGGGTCTTATTTTAGTCGATCTGTTAGAACTATAAATGTTAAACTTATGAACACTCTGACCAAATTCAGGTCATATATACATAAAACGATTTGCATCAACCCCAATCACTTCTCTATCAATATATCAATCTTTTTCCTAGAAAACATCATATGCTCATACACGTTGACAATAATGATCCATTTAGAACATTGCTTTCAATTTTATCTGATGCCTATATTGATGTCTTTCTTGAAAAAATATCTATCCACCAATGTTCTAGTTATATTTATACGAGTCCATTGAATCAATTTCAAAAATCAATAGTAATGCAACTTCCACATCGAACCAACCACCTAAATTTTCTAAAAAACCCTAATATTGAGAATGAAAATAGTGGCCATTAGGTCGAGGAGGAGGAAGAAAATAGTGAACATGAAGGTGAATCAACAACTGGACTGATGATGATCACAACATGAATGATCCTAATTTAGTTGAGTATTGACATCCAATCCTTGCACCACAACAACATTGAGTTCCATAAAAAAACATTTGATATGGAATGGCTAAAACACAATAAAATTGATAATAACTATGAACCTTTTCAAGATGATGAATGGTTGGTTGATTTTCGTCAGTCAATTTTCTCAATTACAACCCTTCCAACCATGAAATTTGTAAGAATGATTTATTTGCATCCAAATCTATCATGATTGAAAAGATTAAAAATGGTCGATACAAAATAATGTCTAACATTAGACTCAACACTCAAATAGTCTGTTTATCAAACTTGTTTGTATCAAGACCAAAGATGTCCTTAAAGTTTGGATGCTTGTTAGTCCAAAGGAGTAGGTGGCATGTGGAAGATAAAATATTGTAGTGAAAATCACACTTGTCAACTAATTGTTCTGAATCAAGATCACCACCAATGCACATCATCTTATGTTGCTCGTGTGATAATGCTAATCCCAGTGTCAAGATTTTATATGTCCACATGAGAAAATTGTGACAAGGTGAATGCTGAACTAAACCTACACATCTCATACAAGAAGTCATTTCTAGCAAGGAGAAAGGCTGTTTGTAAAATATTTTGAGATTGGGATTCATCATATCACAATATCTTGCCATTTTTGATATTTCTATCAGAATATATTCTAGGAATTGTATTTACACACCTTTTAGATGAGTATACCCTACAGACTTAAGGCACTCTTAGATTCAAGTAGGTGTTTTGGACATTCGACCTAGCTGTTCTAGGATGGGCATATTATAGGCATGCTATTATCATTGATGAAACATTCCTTACTAGAAAATATACTAGCATGCTTCTTGTTGCATGTGGCATATATGCTGATAATGATCTATTTCCACTTGCTTTTGTCATTCTAGAGTCAGAAAATAAGTACTCATGACAGTGGTTCTTTAGTTCTCTAAAAAACATTAATTCCAACAATTCAAAGCCACATAGATGAGTTTAGTATTTTTGATCAGATGAGTGAAATTTTGCCAGCAATTGGCACGTAGTTTGACTGGGCCCAACATCCTTATTGTCTTTGACATCATCATGAGAAATCAAAGGGGTTAAAGGAATTTATGTGAAAGTTGGCTCTACAACTGATACACTTGAATTTGATCTTCTAAAGGATAATTATAAACTATAAATTTAGCTGCTATGAATCGTTTGATACCCAAAAATCTGATACCTTGGTCTTTCACATGTGATGGAGGTTTCAAGTATGGGTCATTGACTAGAAATCATGTTGAAGCGATGAATGGAGTCTTAAAAGGTTCTACAGGTTCACCAATACATGCACTAATCATTTCCACACACTATCATTCTATTACGATGTGGTTGACGAGGTGTAAGGAAGTATATAATCATGAAAATGAGGGACAAAAATGTCCCACAAACCTTCATGATACACTTTTTAGGGTCAGCTAGGATTTGAGTAAATTGAGAGTTACACTCTGCATGAACAATGATGAGTGGCTCGTTGATGACAAGGAAGGACATAATTTAAGTCAAAGTATGATCAAATGGTGGTAGTAAATATAGTTGTGGTTTTACTCAACAATGGCATATACCATGTTGTCATGTTTGGGTTGCTGGATGGTCCGTCATTTATGACTTTGACAAACTTGTATCCCATATTTGACAAATTCTTCTTATTATAACGCATACAAAGTTGAATATCACAGTATTTCTGATAAGAGGTATTGGTCACCTTTTGATGAAAGTGTAGGAATTTATCCCTTATTACCTCAAGGAAATGAGGCACGTTGGAAGACCAAAAAAAAGAAAGAATGCATTCATCAATTTCTCCCATCGAAAATGAGGCACGTTGGGAGAATGTCTAGAGAATGACGTATGTCTTCAAGTATGTGACTTGAACAATGATATAACAAACTATATCTTGAACCCTATTCTAGAACTTTGACCTTTTTGTCTTGGCCAAATATAGACCTAAAAGATGTTAAGTAAAATGCTCTTGAGTTAATACATGTTTTCACATTAGTCTTACGCCCAATAATAGGACACATAAAATATGTCACATGTGATAAATGATGATTTCATAAAAATTCATGCAAAATAACCACACATAACTCTTAGGAGAGTAATATGAAGTTTTGGAACATAATTCAAGGAATAATAGTAATAATAAGGATATATGAGATTACTAATGTAATAAAGGGCCATAAATATCAAATATGACATACAACATAAAAAGAAATCACAAAAGTGAAAATAAACTTCAAATTCGTAATCTACATGCTAAAAATAGCCTATATGTCAATTTTCATCTAATTTGGACAACCTTGAATATATACGGTGAGTTTAGGAGAGAGAAAATGTGAAAAAGCCAAGTGGAATAATAAAGATAAATAACTCCAAAAGATAAAAATAAAAGTAAATTCATATTCAACACATCAATTTAACTTGTGGATCAAGTTTCACCAAATTTGGATAGTTCTAATGCCATTAAATGCATGAGAAAAGAGAAACTAAGATTTGATTAAATAATGCATCAAAAGTCTTCTAAAAGAAAATCTAATTGCATAATCAAAATCTACATGCCTTAATTGGCCTATGTGAAAAATTTCATTTAATTTGGAGTTTATTTGCACCCTCAAAAGAAGAAAGAGAAAAAGGAAATTAAATGCAATGTCACTTTACTGAATTAATTGGTTTTTTTTCACAATGTCACGATATAGTCTTTGATTTACGGTTGTCTTTATGTGACTAGTCTTCAATCTTGTTTATACCTAAAGTGGAGGCCTCAATGCCTTCCTTCTTTAGTTCCTCTAACCAGAGTGGGAAATTTCTCGTCCAATGTCCAGGTTGGTGACAATGGTGGCAATCACCTCTTGGTTTCTTTACTCCACCTTTTGCCTTGAGATCTGGAGATTTGGGCTTCTGGATAGCTTTAGAACTCTTATTAACTTTGCATTTTCCTTTAGACTTCCCCTTTGTCTTACTGATCACCATCACAAACTTGGGTTTGTATTTCTTCATTTATGTCTTAGTTGTACTCAACATGCCCAACAAATTTGTCAACGACTTGTCAAAGTTGTTCATGTTGTAATTCATGACAAACTACCTATATGACTATGGTAGAGACTGTAGAATCACGTCAGTGTCCAACTCTTGGCCCAAGGGGAATCCCAATCTAGCTAAGTTATCCACATACCCAATGATCTTGAGTACATGAGGACCTACTGAATCTCCTTCTGTCATGATGCACTTCAACAATGCCTTAGAGACATTGTATCTCTCATGTCCTGCCTGATCTTAGTGCATGTTCTTGAGATGTGTGACCATCTCAATCACCCCCATGTTCTCATGTTGCCTTTGCAACTCATGGTTCATGGAACATAGAATCAGACACTTGACATCCACAACGTCCTCAGTATGCTTCTTATAAGCATCCTTTTCAACCCTTGGAGAATTTTGAGTTGGTTCCTCTAGTTCTGGCATTTCCATGACATAAAGATTGTGCACCTGCATGAGAATAATTCTCAGCATCTTGTACCACTCTTGGAAGTTGTTCCCGATAAGTTTGTCCTTCTCAAGAACCGATCACAAAGAAAAGTGATTGTTTGTTGTTGCCATTTTCTTCTCAAAAGAATTTGCAATTTTTTTAAAAAATCATTTTTAATTTGATTTGATTTGATTAAAATTTGGACGATAATTATTAGGTCTTTAATTAATTATTTTTTTCATTATTTTTTTCAAATTGATAACCCTCAAGTATCAATTCATAAAATTGCAGTGAATGATTTTCTAATTAGCCAAACCCAAGATAATTCAACTATGACCCGATCATCATTGCAAACATAGTCAATCATCAAAGTAGGCAACTTTTTCCAATTACATCATATGCAATTCTGGATAGATGATATGCACAACTCCTTGCCATAATTATCTGCATGCTTCTGGGCCCAGATGCTATGAGAATCACCATTTAATCCTGACCCAATAGACAATACGATAATAATGCACCATGTAGAGGCAGAACCTACATTATAACCATCACACTTCCACAAGGTAGATGGCACACCACGCGGAGGCGTAAGCTATGCTTAGTCGAACAAGTTTTTCATGTGTATTTCTATTGGAAATCATCTTACACTTAATACATTAGATTGAGGGGTTATATATATATCATACATATATTGTATCCAATCACCACATATATAGTATGTATCATATACATAGTATATCCCACGACGTAAACATGAAATATAAAAAAATGATGGTTATGGCCAAGTCTACTTGTAATTCCTTGGAGCCATAAGGAATTACTACCACCTAGGTGAATCATTACATCACATGTAGGAACCTGTTGTTGGTGTAGACCCATGCTTGACAATCTGGGTAGATCAGTTCAACCCTTGAACCAGTCGTCTCACCTCTTGGATGGTCAGTTGTTCCTCCTATCCAACTGATGTTTAGACTCCTTCCAAATGGTCGATTGGGCCCACCAGGCAGTCGTATGGTTCCATTGCTCTATCCTCCTTAGTTCTCCAGATGGTCGGCTCGTCTCACAAACTGGTCGTCTCAACTGGCGATGAACATCTTCAACGTCGTTGCAAGAAAAGAAAGTATCCTATTGTTTCTTTATTACATTGAATAGGAGAAATCTTGAGTTACATTCAAGCAGAGAAAATTTAGGAAAGCATTAACTTTAAATTAGGAAGAGGGAGGCAGAGGCTCAGTATAAGACCGAATAAACAACAACAAACCATCCAACCACACATAAATATAGGGTTTAGGCCATAACCATGCTACACATACACCATCAAAATCGATTTTAGGGTGACACATGTCAATTGCATACACACACACACACACACACACACACACACATATATATATATATAAGTTTGGGATTATGTGGTCTTTGATCAGATACACATATGAGAGCAGTTTAAATATTCACATTGTATGCAATAAATACATGGTAAAACCAAAATCCGATCACATCGATTAACCTAAAACATAGTAAACTGATGTGGCTCTGATACCACTATTGGGAAATATAGGCACAAAGTATAGCAGCTGTAATGACCCCACCTCCCAGTAACCCCCAATCAAGGGAGACTAAAAGGTCAGATCCGCTATCCCAGTAACTCAGGATCCATGATTTAACATTTAATAAAAAATAACTATTAAATTCTACTAAACACCATACTGGAAAGTTGGAATAAAATAAATCTCTTGCATACCTTGTCAAAATTTCAGATTTCTAGACTTCTATCCATAGATGGAGTCTATCTATCTAATCCTCCTTGAACTGATTATTCGTATCTTCAAAATGTTTCAATTTACTATTTGTCCTTTTCAAATAATTGTACCTAAAATGCTAACAATCAAAACGTCGGTTCGTATATTTCTATACTAGTATGTGGGGAACAATCAAAATTTCCACAAATAGTTTCTAACAACCTAATTATCACAAATAAGTTATTAACAATCCAAATCACGTTTTCAATGTGACATTCTCAACCGCTTTTGCCCTAAACCATGGATTACCCTCTATTAGGGTTTTGTCCTTGCAAGGGACATAAGGCCACCTTCTCCATCCTGAGCTTGGTGCCTGGGTTCACCTCTCATGGTACCCAATGGTCTTCCCTCCTGGGCTTGACCAATTAGACCTTCCCTCCGGGGCTTGGTCATGCAACGTACATCAGGGTGGCATGTAGGTTCAAGAATACACATATATACTTAATTATGATAATCATAGAGACTTTATAGGATTATAGAATTAAACATCCAATAGTTTAGGTTGCATCCAATCGATAAAACATTCAGGAAATGCCGTGAAACTAAATCGATTATTCATAAATAACCACATACCTGTCCAGTTGAATCAACAAGCTAGCAATAATCCAAGTAAGAAGTATTCCAGGCAAGCAAGCAATTCACACAAACAAGGATCCTGAAATAACCATATAATTTCCTTCACTATTCATGTTATCAAGATCTATCCAATCTAACTTGCTTCCTAGGGTTTTCTACTTTCTTTTAGGATTTCACTTGCAATTAGGGTTTCATTATCACTTTTGCTACTACAAACCCTAAAACAGTAAAACTAAGCACAAACCCTAATTAACTTGTCATATTCCTCCTAACAAGCTTAGGATCAATAGATATGAACATATTTCCAAATAATTTGAATTATTTAATTTAATTACCTTCTTTACCCTAGATTAGGGTTTCTATATGCATTATCATGAATTCATGGATTAAAACCCTAAAAAAGCCAAAAATTATCTAAATCAGATTCAAACCTCACTTTATGTCTCAAAAAGTTAGTAATACTAGAATTAACCTATTAAACATCTTAGATTTGATCTCTAATCATCATTACAGTTTTATCATTGCTTAATGCATAATCAAGGTTAACTTAAAGAAATTTAGAGATACGATAATATTTATGCTATAAAACTATTTTTATTGGATTCCTCGTGTTCTCGTGATCAATTTTCATATATAATACTTCTCAATCTGATTTATGAATTAATTTCTACAATTAAAACAAGGTTAATCCTTTTTATAACCAATCAAATGCTGACAACTCAACAAACATACCAATTTTATTAGAATTCAGCTAAGTTAAGGAATCATATGAATTACCATTATGCCCCCATGCTCAAGTCAGGAGTCTCGGGGTATAAATGTCTTTTCTCCATCGGTCATCCCCTACCTTAGCCCACTCCCGTCCGCGACACAGTCCTCCTACGCGAGTCAACTCCAGGGTTGACTCCGAGCTCCTTGCTGCCCGAGCCGTCGGTGAAGGAGGCTGCACCTCCGTCGCACCCTACCAGACTCAACCATGGTCTTGGTTGGCTTGCTACTCACCTAATTCATTGGGATGGAGCAGCTCTCCTCCGGTGAGGAGCACGACTGATCTAGGTGCAGGTCGAGTGCCTCCCCGCAATTGGTTGCGCCGAACAGTTGGGTTCCCCTTCATGAACTTGATGGAACATCCAGAGGTAATGCGCACAGCTCGAGGCCCTCTCCTTATATAGAGGACATCCACATGTGTTTTCCCCTGATGTAAGGGAATCTCACCCAAACCATGACATACCCCAAATCTTGGGTCGATTAGATGCGAAAAAGGCTCCCGAAGCCAAAGGAATAGTTTCCTGCTTCGCACAATAACTCTACTTCATGCAAATCAGAAAGGAAGATTGTGTTCCCTGGACACTACATTCCAGTCTCCTCACGAGATTGGGATCAGGTTCGGGCCATTGGATCTTAGATCTACGATCCCCGTTTAATCCGAATATCCATATATCCTATTTTCATTATGACATTATCCATTCAATTTAGGAATCTTCTAAAAATCATAAATCATTATTCCTTTATCCTTTTTCAACCAAATTTTAAGAGAAACTTCCTATTAGATTTATCTACTCTCATTGAGTCCCAAATTCCAAAGGAAAAGGGCATTATCTTTGTGCACAAGTTATCCTTTAATAAAGCTTATTTTAAGCATATTTTCTCTCTCTTAATCTTTTATTTCTTAATTGTGATTCCTTTTACCATTAGAAACCATGTGGAGTCAAAATATTATTTATAATGATTTCATTATCCATATTTCCACATATTTCTTATATTTTCATCATTATCTCAACTTTCCTTCTTAATAATGCTTTATTTGATTTTATCTCTTTCTTCTCCTATTATCTTTGCAACTTGGACTCCTAGGAACCCATGGGACCCTAAAGGCACGAAATTCACCTTTGGAGGATACTTCCTAGCCTTCTACCTCTTTCTTTTCTCCTTTTCTTAATTATTCATTTATTTGTTGAATTTCCTTTTTATTTTTCTTATTATTGGGCCCAATAGCCAATAAGGCCCACAAAATAAACAAGCAAGGCTATTACAAACGAAATTCATACATTCAAAACAAATCACACCATTATTTGTTCATATGTATTTAATAGGAGAAATTGCATTTCCAACCAAAAGAACTCAAAAATTGGGGTTGTAACATCCTTCCCCTCTTATAGGAATTTTGCCCTCAAAATTCCACCAAACATACAAACTAACAGGATAAGACTTTCTCATGCCCATCATGGATCCCATGTGGCTTCACCCTCTCCATGGTGCTTCCAAAGAACCTTCATCATCTTATATTCTTACATCTGAGTTCTCTCTCACCTTGGTATCTCATACCCTCGTAGGTGACTCAGGACTTTTCAACCTCTCTTAAAGCTTAATAGGTTCATGGCTTAGCACATGGCTCGGGTACATCACATAATGCTCTAGATCGGACTCATGGACACACCATACATCACATAATCCTGAGGGGTAAGCTAAACATAATCATCTCCACCGATCCATATCAAATAGACCCATGTATGGGGGACTCATCTTTCTCAGCTATAGCCCAGAGGGGTCGGGTTTTCATAACACATTCTTCCACAGTGAACTGCATATCAGTCTTCTTTGCATCATCTCATGACTCATGTCGCCCCTGGGCTTTATCAGCCATTGCATGATCAAAGTAGCTTCATCTACACACACTGTGGTCTTTCCGACCTTCATAAGGTCCTTTCACCGACATCATCCGAATGAAGCGATGACCGACACGGCCTCCCTTACAGAGATTCTTACACCCCGATACTAGCTATGGTGGCTATCATCACAATCAAACTCTCTTAGGGAAGGAACTACTCCCATGTATCACCTGAATGAGGACACACACTCTCATCAGACCCTCTAGTCTGGATCATACTCTCTTGACTGTCTATCAGTTAGGGGTGATAAGCTATGCTAAACTTCAAGCTGGCACCGAGTTCTTCATGTACCTACTTCCACCACATGGAAGTGATCTTGAGGTCATGCTCCAGATATTGAACTCGACCACGGTGTAGATGAACTATCTCTCCATCATATATAGTTCAACTAGATCTATCACACTGATAGTGCTTTCTTTCTTAGGCAAGGGATTAGGTCAACTTGGTAAGGCGATCTACCGTAACCCATATTGCATCATGACCTCCCATGATCCATGGGAGACTCACCACAACGTCCATGGTGATCCACTCCCATTCCCTCTCAGAGACTCTGCATTGTTCATAGAAACTTACTGGGTTACTGGTGTTTGGCCTTTACCCACTGGTATGCATGGTGACAAGCCACATGCAAATCTATCTACTTCTCCATATCATGTATTCAAAGCAATACTGCAAACTCTAATATTCATCTTAGTAATATCATAATGCAGGTGTACTTATCATCACAAGCTCCTGCATATCATGATTCCTCAAGGTTGACTCATCAGAAACCCTAGAACACTCTATTCATGGGTTTCATCACCTTCCTTTCTTGAGAGGTGCATCTGAGGTTCTTCAACCATCCTCTTATCACATCAAGCCCTAGGCTGGCTAACCAAGCAACCACCATTTGACCAACGGGTTTGGTTGTATCTGGGTGTTAACCATACATGTCTCACAAACTTAGGGTTCACCTAGCAACCTCTTCTAGCCTCTCTACTGGCTAAACAAGACAGGTGCATCTCATCTAAGAGCATCCATTACCACCTTACATCCTTATGTGCTAGGTAAGACATAAACCTTTATATACTCCACTCATCATCCTCATTTTTGGTTTAGGTTTAATAGAGTCAAGAAAACTTCAAACTCATCATCTCAATTATCAAAACCAAACTCATGAATCATAGATTCCAAACTACTTTTGGTAAGAACGTCCTCATATGATGACTGCATTAGTTCTCTTTGTGTTTGCAAACCATCCCATGATACTTTCTCTATCATAGCAATGTTTCAACTCACATCATCTTTATTCTCAGTGTATGGCATGTGTTTTGCCCTATCTCTCACACCCATAATGAGAGGAAATAAGCATTTGTCTGTAGTCCAAATATAGAGTTCATCCCATTCCAAGAGTAGAGATGGTGCACCACACATTTCCAATACACTTACCAATCAAGGTTGAAACGTGCATCACATGACTCCACATCATGAATATCTCGATTTTAGGTTTACTTTCATGGAAACTATTCCGAAACATCCTTGGGTCTTAAACATCTCTCTTTTATGTACAATCCTTAGTCGTTACCTCAAGGTCTCTAAGGTGCCGACACTTGTGGAGTGATCTGACCCTTATGCATCTAGGGAGTGCCTATCACATTTACCCCTTAGGCCCCATGAACTCATTAAGGTGGTCAACCTCCTAACCGATGGTCCTTGGGTAAAGGTAGCTGTTACCTCCCGACCCTATGGTCTCGTGCATCCAGGGAACAAACAACTCCTACTTCCATCAGTCTTATCCCTTCATGACCTTAGTATTGACTTAGGATTCCATCATAGCACATCTCATTATTGAATCTTTACCCAAAACTCCATCATCTCTCTGGTCACTCATAAACAAACTTACATCCTTTCATAGGGATCATGGCGATCTACCTAACTTGGTCCGACCCCATAAGGTTACCTCCATGGCAACATATCTTCATGCCCTTTAGAGATGGTCACACAAGGGCCTATAAATGCATGTTCATATGATGTAATATCCACTTAGCTCATCAAGCTCTTATGAGAGACTTCTTTAGATTACCTTGAACCTAAACAAAAGTTGGTGCTCACTCCAACATGAAGGGTTCCTCCCCAGGACAAGAGCAAACTATCTCTTGATAACAACAAAGGTCACAAACGTCCTTACGTCCAGGGTTTACATCATCATATGCAGGCTTAACCCTATCATGCTACTTAGGCACGTAGCTAGCAAGAATACAACCCCCTAAGCCACTCTGGGTTCCTAGGTATAACATGCTTGTTTCTTATTCCTCAACATTGAACCACTATCATGCCTGCATAAGCCACCAACATGGGTGAGGGTTTCAACGAACATATACTTTAGTCCAAGGGGTTTCCTTTCCCTATAAACATGAGGGGGTGCCATGCTCGAATCCGTAGGAACTCAAACATCTTCATGAGCATCAGGTGCACCAGGTACTACTACTTCCCCTCTTAGGTCTAGGAAACCCAAGTTCATTCCTTATGCCTCAACTACCTAACTGCATGCTCAACTTTTCAACCACGACCCAATCATGTACAAGGGATATCATGCACTTCCTTCTATCTTTTTGTGGGAGAAACACCTTAGAGTCCTACACAAGGACAACCAACTCGGTGTGAAAACTCATAACTTGTTACTATACTTCTTCAGGTCTAAAGAACTCTCCTTTCTACCCCTATAAGGTAAGGTAGGCACCTATAACTTATGTACATCAGTCCAAGAAGCCTCTTTCTTTTTCTAGGGTTTGGTTCCTCTAAAGGAAACCAAGATTCGACAAGCTTCCAAGGATCATGCATGAGGAAACCACGTCTATCTTCTTAGGTCGTCCATTCTAGGCCGTCATACCCAACTTCTCACGATTCCTCATGCCTTGAAGTCTAAACTTCCAACCTTCTTTCTCATGTCTTGCTCTCTCTCTCGAGCTAACCCTACAATCAACCTTACTATCAGAGGTTATCTCTCTAATAAGGTGGATCAAGCTCTTAAGGACACATGCACACACCTACATGGGTGAACCGTATGATCCAAACCTATGTTCGATCAAGATTATCTAAAGCTCTACATGTCCATCTCTTAACCTGTCAGACATAACTCTTCTGACCTAAGTCTCAAATTACTACCAGCACTGCTAACGTTCTCTCCTTTACATGTGCATGCTCTTCTATGCTCGTATATGCCCATAAGGGTTTCTATATGGTCACCACTATCCTCTTCAAATAAGGGGTTATCTTTTATCTTAACAGGCACGACCCTTCCAAGGTTGGGTCACCCAAAAGGCACTAGATCAACCAACCCCACATAGCTCATGCTTCTCATGGGTATACAAAACCAATATGCATGTCAACCCACATACATGATCGACTATGATATCTAACTTATCTTGTCATCTCTCTCTAACAACCACTTAGGGTTAGGGTTAGCATCATCCTCTGAGGATGTATCACATATCTACCTCTTCCGGGAGGTCTCTGCCCCCAGGGCTAACTCTCTCCTCATCCTCTTACAACAAGGTATAACCTCATGTCTCTCATGAGGGCACAACAACACATGTCATGCAACCTAAGAAAGTAACTAATCTTTAGTTTACACTTAAACTATTAAGCTTATGTCCATGACATCTTGTTTACATTCTTTTCATTGATTTGGTGGAGGATTCCTTAATCCTTATCATACTTATCCTGACCTTAAGGGGGTGGGGAAGAGAGAGAAAAACCTAAACCTTAGAACCTTAATTGAATTAGGGTTGAGAAGGGATGAAATAGACGAGAGAGTCCTAAAGGTATCTTATTTCGAGTCAAGACCTCAGACTTTGGCCATGCAGTCACACCACATCCAGGAGTCCTCATGACTGACTATCGAGGTAGAGGAAAATATTGACATCCCCCAGACCGTGATCCTTTTCTAGACACCTCCATCGTCAGAAAATCCTCTAATAACTCCCTCGAGTTCTATAGAGTTTTTAAAATTTAATAATTATTAAGGATCAAATGAGAAACCATTGGCTCTGATACCAAATGTAACGACCCCACCTCCCGATAAACCCCATTCAAGGGAGACTAAAAGGTCAGAGCCGCTATCCCAATAACTCAGGATCCATGATTTAACATTTAATCAAAAATAACTATTAAATTCTACTAAACACTATAATGGAAAGCTAGAATAAAATAAATATCTTGCATACCTTGTCAAAATTTCAGATTTCTAGACTTCTATCCACAAATAGAATCTATCTATCTAATCCTCCTTGAACTGATTATTCGTATCTTCAAAATGTTTCAATTTACTATTTGTCCTTTTCAAATAATTGTACCTAAAATGCTGACAATCAAAATGTCGGTCAGTATATTGCTATACTGGTATGTGGGGAACAATCAAAATTTTCACAAATAGTTTCTAACAACCTAATTATCACAAATAAGTTATTAACAATCCAAATTACGTTTTCAATGTGACATTCTCAACCACTTTTGCCCTAAACCCTGGATTACCCTCTCTTAGGGTTTTGTCCTTGCAAGGGACATAAGACCACCTTCTCCATCCTGATATTGGTGCCTAGGGTCACCTCTCATGGTGCCCAATGGTCTTCCCTCATGGACTTGACCAATTAGACCTTCCCTCCAGGGCTTGGTCATGCAACGTACATCCGGGTGGCATGTGGGTTTGAGAATACACATATATACTTAATTGTGATAATCATAGAGACTTTATAGGATTATAGAATTGAACATCCAATATTTTAGGTTGCATCCAATCGATAAAACATTTGGGAAACGCTGTGAAACTAAATCGATTATTCATAAATAACCACATACCTGTCCAGTCGAATCAACAAGCTAACAATAATCCAAGCAAGAAGTATTCCAAGCAAGCAAGCAATTCACACAAACAAGGATCCTGAAATAACCATATAATTTCCTTCACTATTCATGTTATCAAGATATATCCAATCTAACTTACTTCCTAGGGTTTTCTACTTTCTTTTAGGGTTTCACTTGCAATTAGGGTTTCATTATCACTTTTTCTACTACAAACCCTAAAATAGTAAAACTAAGAACAAACCCTAATTAACTTGTCATATTCCTCCCAATAGGCTTAGGATCAACATATATCAACATATTTCCAAATAATTTAAATTATTCAAGTTAATTACCTTCTTTACCCTAGATTAGGGTTTCTATATGCATTATCATGAATTCATGGATTAAAACCCTAAAATAAGCCAAACATTATCTAAATCAGATTCAAACCTCACTTTATGTCTCAACAAGTTAGTAATACTCGAATTAAACTATTAAACATCTTAGATTTGATCTCTAATCATCATTATGGGTTTATCATTGCTTAATGCATAATCAAGGTTAACTTAAAGCACTTTTAGAGATAAGATCAGATTTAGGCTATACAACTATTTTTTATGGATTCCTCATGTTCTCCTGATCAATTTTCATTTATAATACTTCTCAATCTGAGTTACGAATTAATTTCTACAATTAAAACAAGGTTAATCCTTTTTATAACCAATCAGACATTGACAACTCAACAGACGTACCAATTTTATTAGAATTCAGCTAAGTTAAGGAATCATATGAATTACCATTACACCCCCGTGCTTAAGGTAGGAATCTCAGGGCATAAGCGTCTTTTATCCATCAGTCACCCCCTACCTTAGCCCGCTCCCGTCCGTGTCACAGTCCTCCTACGTGAGTCAACTCCAGGGTTGACTCCGAGCTCCTTGCTGCCCCAGCCGTCTGTGAAGGAGGCTGCACCTCCATCGCACCCTACCAGACTCAACCATGGTCTTATTTGGCTTGCTACTCACCTAATTCATTGGGATGGAGCAGCTCTCCTCCAGCGAGGAGCATGGCTGATTAGGGTGCAGGTCGAGCGCCTCCCCGCAATTGGTTGCGCCGGATAGTTGGGTTCCCCTTTGTGAACTCGATGGAGCATCTAGAGGTAATGTGCATGGCTCGAGGCCCCCTCCTTATATAGAGGACAACCACCTGTGTTTTCCCCTGATTTAGGGGAATCTCGCCCAGACCATGACAAGCCCCAAATCTTGGGTCGATAAGATGCGAAAAAGGCTCCCGAAGCCAAAAGAATAGTTTCTTGCTTCACATATTAACTCTACTTCACGCAAATCCAAAAGGAAGATTGTGCTCCCTGGACACTGCGTTCCAATCTTATTTTTGGGTTCTTTTGGTTGGAAATACAATTTCCCCAATAAATGTATGATTGTGTTATTGTGTGATTGATGTGCCTTAAACGGATTCCTTTGATAAATATACTTATTTGATTTTTTGGGCCTTGTTGGCTAATGGGCCCAATAACAAGAAAAAGGAAATAAAAAGGAAAAAGAAAATCAATTAATAAAGGAATAACTAAGATAAGGAGAAAAGAAAGATGTGGAAACATCTAGAAGGCTAAGAATTATCCTTCAAGAAGGGATTTCGTATCTTTAGGATTTCTTGGGTTCCAGGGAGTCCAAGTTGCAAAAAATAATAGGAGAAGAAAGAGATAAAATCAAATAAAGCATTATTAAGAAGGAAAGTTGAGATAATGATGAAAATATAAGAAATATGTGGAAATATGAATAATAGAATTATTATGAATAAGATTTCGACTCCATATGTTTCTTGGAATACAAGGAATCCAAATAAGGAGAATAAAGGAATAGGAGAGAGAAAATATGCTTAAAATATGCCTTATTAGGAGATAACGTGCATATGAAGAAGTATCCCTCATACTTCTGGTTTTGAGTCCCAAATTTGGTACGCACGTGGACTAAGTCATTATGGACTTTCCCTCAAAATTTGGGAATAAAAGGATATACGGTTTAGAAGTTATGGATTTTTAAAGAATCCATAAAGTGAGGGGATATCATTTAAATGTCACAATTTGAATCTGACTTATGTTCATAGACGTGGCTCGTTAGCCATTGGATCTTGATCCAACGGTGTCTGGTCTCTACCTAGTTGAAAAGAAATGGGAATGGGAGAAGTCCAGTTTGATTTGGATTCTCTCGCGGTATGGTTGGTGTGCGGATTTGGAAATAGTCCCAACGACTTTGGAAACAAATTCCACACTTATTTGACCTATGTTTTCAGTTGTTTGGGAAGCTCTAGGAGTTTTTCCCAAATCCTAATGTCCACATGACTTGATTGGGGGACTCCACCTATAAAAGGAGGATCTTTGATCCCCAACAGAGGCACAAATACCTCTGTGAAAATCTACTTTTTCTCGCGATCTCATTTGTACGAGGAATTCTGGATCGAGTGCGACGGTCACCTGGACCCGGTCCTCCCACCCCCACTGGAAGGCACCCCATTCGTCCCATAGTTTCCACACATCCTCGACAGAATTGATGCCATGGATGCCTTCGGTAAGGATTTACGAAGAGAGGCATGCCTTCACCGGGTGATTTGAGGAACGAAGACGCAAGGTCAACTATAGAGTTGACCGCGGGTCGACGTTGTTGCCGACGCACGAGCCATTACAAGGTTGAAGATGACTTAGGGAGAAAGTACCTCCTTTCCCCCAGAGTTTGAGAAGGAAGGTGAGGGCAGGAATGTCTTTCCGACATTGTTTGTGCACAACCCGCGTGAAAAAGAAAAAGAATTCATTTGGCTGATGTGGCGGCCAAAGTTTGGCCCAGGAGGTAAATACTTTACAAATTCGTAGAAAATAATTGATAACTCAGATGTAGACAAATAATGTATGAAAATTTATCAGGAGAACGCGTATAATCCAATAAAAATACTCTTAAAGCCTGATTTCATTCCTATTTGCAAAAGTACATTAAGTTGATTATAAAGTGCATTAAACTTAGGTTAAAAACCCTAATTGTGATTAAAGATCGAATCTATGATGTCTAACTGGTTAATTCGAGCACTATTAGCCCGTTGGATGATAAAATAAGAATTGAATCTGATTTAGAAGAGAAGTTGCTTGTTTTAGGGTTTTAATCTATGAATCCATGATAATGCATGTAGAAACCCTAATCTAGGTTAAAGAAGGAGATTAATTTGAATAATTCAAATTATTTGGAAATATGTTGATAATTATTGATACTAAGCCTGTTAGGGGAGATAGGACAAGATAATTAGGGTTTATGAGTATTTTTATTGATTTTGGGTTTGTAGTAACAAAAGTGATAACGAAACCCTAATTGCAAGTGAAACCCTAAAAGAAAATAGAAACCCTAGGAAGCAAGTAAGATTGGATAGATCTTGATAACACGAGTAGTGAAGGAAATTGTATGGTTGTTTCAAGAACCTTGTTGTGTGAATTGCTTGCTTGCCTGGATTTCATACTTGCTTGGGATATTGTTATCTTGATTCGACTGAACATGTATGTGGTTATTTATGAATAATCGATCTAGTTTCATGAAGTTTTCTCGAACGTTTGATCGATTAGATGCAACAGAAAATGTTGAGTGTTTATTTATGCAATCCTATAAAGTCACTATGATTATCACAATTAAGTATATATGTTTATTCTTGAACCTACAAGCCACCCTGATGTATGATGCATGACCAAGCTTCGAAGGGAAGGTATAATCGGTCAAGACCTGGAGGGAAGACCATTGGGCACCATGAGAGGTGACTCCAGGAACCAAGCTCAGGATCGAGAGGGTGGCCTTATGTCCCTTGCAAGGACAAAACCCTAAGAGAAGGTAATCCAGGGTTTAGGATAAAAGCGGTTGAGAATGTCACATTGAAAACATAATTTGGATTGTTAATAACTTATTTGTGATAATTAGGTTGTTAACAGTTATTTGTGAAATTTTGCTTGTTCCCCACATACCGATATAGAAATATACTAATCAACGTTTTGATTTTCGGCATTTTAGGTACAATCTTTGTAAAGGACAAACAATAAATTGAAATGTTAATAACTTATTTGTGATAATTAGGTTGTTAACAGTTATTTGTGAAATTTTGCTTGTTCCCCACATACTGATATAGAAATATACTGATCAACGTTTTGATTGTCGGCGTTTTAGGTACAATCTTTGTAAAGGACAAATAGTAAATTGAAACATTGTGAAGGTACAAATAATCAATTCAAGGAGGATTAGATAGATAGACTCCATCTATGGATATAAGTCTGGAAATCTGAAAATTTTACAAGGTATGCAAGAGATTTATTTTATTCTAGCTTTCCAATTTAGCTTTAGTAGAATTTGATAGTTATTATTGAATAAATGTCGAACCACTGATCCGGAAATATTGGGATAACATCTCTGACCTTCTGGTCTCCCTTAATTGGGGGTTACCGGGAGGTGGGGTCGTTACATTTGGTATCAGAGCCATGGTTTCTCATTCAATCCTTAGTAATTATTAAATTTTACAAACTCTGTAGAACCAAGGGAGTTATTAGAGGATTTTCCAAAGACAGAGGTGTCTAGAAAAGGATCATGGTCTGGGGGCTGGCAATATTTTCCTATGCCCTTCTAGTAGGACACGAGGACTCCCAGATGTGGTGTGACTGCCTGGCCAAAGTTTGAGGTCTTGACTCGAAATAAGATACCTTTAGGACTCTCTCATCTATTTTCGTCCCTTCTCAACCCTAATTCAATTAAGGTTCTAAGGTTTAGGGATTTTCTCTCTCTTCCCCACCCTCTTGAAGTCAGTGTATGTATGACAAGGATTAAGGAATCCTCCGCCAAATTAATGAAAAGCATGTAAACATGCTGTCATGGAACATAAGTTTAATAGTTTACGCATAAACTAGTGATTAGTTACATGCTTAGATTGCATGACGTGTGTTGTCATGCCCTTAGGAGAACCCTGAGGTTAGACCTTCTTGTCGGGAGGATGAGTGGAGAGTTAGCCTTGGAGACAGAGGTCTCTAGGAAGAGGTAGAGACCTGACACATCCTCTGAGAATGATGCTAACCCTAACCCAAAGTGGTTGTTAGAGAGAGATGACATGATGAGTTAGATATCATGGTCGACCATATGCGTGGGTTGATATGCTTTTTGGTTTTGAGTACATGCGAGAAGCATGAGCTATGTGGGGTTGGTTGACCTAGTGCCTTTTGGCGACCCAAACTTAGAAGGGTCGTGCCTCTTAGGGTGAGGGATAACTCCTTCATTGAAGAGGATAGTGGTGACCATATAGAAACCCTTATGGGCATACATGAGCATAGGAGAGCATGCACCTATGTAGGAGAGAACATCAGTAGTGCTGGTAGTGGGATGAGACTTAGGTCAGAAGGGTTATGCCTGACAGGTTAGGAATGAACATGCAGAGCTTTGGATAATCTTAATCGAACATAGATTTGGATCATACGTTTTACCCATGTAGGTGTATGCATATATCCTTAAGAGCTTGGTCCATCTTCTTAGAGAGAGAACCTCCAGTGGTAAGGTCAGTTGTAGGGTTAGCTGTAGAGAGAGATCAAGACCCAAGCAAGAAGGTTGGAAGCTTAGACTTTGAGACATGAGGAACCATGTGAAGTTGGATATGATTTGACCTATTTTAGATGACCCTGAGTAGATAGTTGTGGTGGCCTCATGCATGATCCTTGGTAGCTTGTTATACCTTGGTTTCCATTAGAGGAACCAAACCCTAGAAAAGGGAAGATGCTTCTTGAGTGGATGTACAGGAGTTGTAGGTTCCTACCTTACCTTATAGGTATAAGAAGGAGAGTTTTTTAGACCCTGAAGAAGTAGAGTAACAAGTTATGAGGTCTCACACCGAGTCATTTGTCCTTGTGTAGGACTCTACGGTGTTGTTCACATAGAAGAATGGTGGGAAACATATGCCCTACATTGTGCATGTTTGGTTCATGGTTGGACAGCTGATGCAAAAGGAGTGAACCTAGGGTTCCTAGACCTAAGAGGGGAAGTAGTAGTACCTGGTACACCCGATTCTCACAAAGATGGTTGAGTTCCTACAAATTGGAGCATGACACCCCTCAGTATTAGAGGAAAAGGAAACCCCTTGACTAGGTGATATGTTTGACAAACCCCTAACACAATAGGTTGGTGACATGTGCATGTATGATGTTGGTCTAATGTTGAGGAATATGAGCAAGTATGACATACTAAGGAACCCAGAGTGGCTTAGTGGGTTGTCCTCTTGCTAGCTATGTGCCTAAGTATCATTATAGGAGCCAATCATATACATGATGATGAAAACCCTGAAGGTAAGGACATTTGTGACCTTTGTTTCTAGCAAGAGATAGTTTTCTCCCATCCTGGGAAGGGACCCTTTTGTAGAGTGAGTACAACCTTTTGTTTAGGTTCAAAGTAACCTAAAGAGATCTCCCATAGGAGCTTGAGGAGATAAGTGGAGAGTACATAGGATGAGCATGAATCTATAGACCCATGTGTGACCATCTCTAAGGGCATAAAGATATGTTTCCATGGAGGTAACTTTATGGGAACCAGACCAAGGAAGGTAGGTTTCCATGATCCCTATGAAAGGATGTAAATTTGATCATGAGTGCCCAGAGAAATGATGGAGTTTTTGTTGGCTAAATGGACATCTATAAATCCCTTTGTTTTGATTATGAAAAACATTTCATTCTTATTAATCTAACGAGCTACTTGAGTGTGCAGGATGACAAAGCAACAAGGGAAAATCCACAAGCTTACATATTTATATTTTCATGCAATGTAATCACTGTTGTAAAAACTTGTACAAAAATATAATGTACAAGTACTTAGAATTGTATGTAAATCAAGCGTTAGATTTTCCCTAGCTAAACACTACAGTTAGACAAGTCATCCCATTCAAATAAGATCACATTAGCACACTCATACATATAATTAGTGCCTAAATTGAAACAGAAACTTTGTCGGTCAAAGTATTGTCGACCGAACCATTAATCGGTCGAAGAATTGTCGACCGACCGAATGTCTGTAACATATCAAAATTTACAGCAATTATTTCGGTCGAAAATTGGTCAACCGAGCTACATTTCTGTGTTTTCCAGTAGTCTTCTCGATCGACAATTTGTCGACCGAGACATATGTCGGTCGAACAATTGTCGACCGACTGGACTTCTGATTCAGAACTTTTATACAAATCTGTACTTAAATGATTCTAACCATATCGGACCATCACATGGGTACCAAAATCTACATTTTAATGCAGGAATGGGTGGTTGACAGTGGATGTTCCAAACATATGACCGGAAACAAGGATGCATTCCAAACCTTTGAAGAAAAGAAAAGTGGAACAGTCACCTTTGGAGACAATGGTAAGGGCAAAATCGTTGGAATAGGTAATGTTGGTACAAACCTCGAAATAAAGAATGTTCTACTCGTTGATGGTTTGCACCATAATTTGATAAGTGTTAGTCAATTATGTGATAGTGGTTATGATGTGTTATTTAACAAAACTTGCTGCAAGTTATTGATAGAAAACACTACAAATGTTGTTTATGAAGGAAATAGAGTTGGAAATCTTTATATTCTTAAACCTAACTCTATGAAATCAGTAGTGGGAAAATGCTTGCTTGCAAATGAAAACACCTTACAAGTATGGCATAAAAAGCTAGGACATGCTAGTTCACATGTTATTAAAAAGTTAGTGAAATATGATCTTGTTCGTGGATTGCCTACTTTATCTTTTGATCAAGTTGAAAACTGTGAACCATGCACAATGGGAAAGCAAATCAAAACCTCTTTTAAACCAAAACATGTACTTAGCACCAGTAGGTCCTTAGAATTAATTCATATGGATTTATTTGGACCCATGAGGACACAATCTATTGGTGGTAAAAGATATTGTTTTGTTATTGTTGATGATTATAGTAGATACACATGGGTACACTTTATTGCAACTAAAGATGATACTATTCATGTTTTTATACAATTTTGTTCCAAAATTGAAAATCTATTACAAAGCAAAATATGTACCATTAGAAGTGATCATGGTGGAGAATTTGAAAACCATACATTTGAAGAGTTTTGTACATCTCAAGGGTACACTCATAATTTTTCTGCTCCACGCACCCCACAACAAAATGGTATAGTTGAAAGGAAAAATCGATCACTGCAAGAAATGGCTAGAACTATGATGCTTGAACATAACACACCCAAAACCTTTTGGGCTGAAGCTGTAAACACTGCATGCTATGTGTTAAATAGAGTAACTGTTCACTCTCATTTAAAGAAAACTCCATATGAACTAATACATTCTAAGAAACCTAGAGTTGATTATTTTCATACCTTTGGTTCCACATGCTATATCTTAAATACCAAAGATGATAGAGATAATTTTGACTCAAAATCACACAAAGCATTCTTTTTGGGATATTCCACTTCTAGCAAAACTTTTAGAGTATATAACACTATATCTAGAAAAGTTGAGGAATCTATTCATGTTTCTTTTCATGAAGAATCCAAATCTGAAAATCTAGAAATCATAGATCTCACTAATCAATTTGAAAATTTAAACATACCAAACGATAGTGAGAAAGGTGCTACAAATAATCACCAAGCTGAACCACAACCTACACCTAGACTTATTAAAGATCATCCTCAAGAATTAATTATTGGAGATCCTAATGATAAAGTCAAAACTCGTTCTTCCTTTAAAGATGCTGCAAACATGGCTTTTGTTTTTATCATTGAACCTAAAAAGATATCTGAAGCTCTTAAAGATGACTATTGGATAATAGCCATGCAAGAAGAATTGAATCAATTCACTAAAAATGATGTATGGGATTTAGTTCCTAAACCACAAGATAAAACCATAATAGGAACTAAATGGGTTTTTAGAAACAAGCTAAATGAGTCAGGAGAAGTAATAAGGAATAAAGCTCGGTTAGTAGCACACAGATATAATCAACAAGAAGGAATAGATTTTGATGAAACGTATGCACCGGTAGCTAGACTTGAAGCTATTAGAATGTTACTAGCTATTGCTGCACATAAAAACATCAAACTCTACCAAATGGATGTAAAAAGTGCATTTTTAAATGGCATCATTCAAGAAGAAGTATATGTTGCCCAACCACCTGGTTTTGAAATACCGGAAAAAGGTGACTATGTTTATAAACTTAAGAAAGCACTTTATGGTTTAAAACAAGCACCTAGAAATTGGTATGAAAGGCTCAAGACATATCTTTTTGATAATGGTTTTTCTATTGGAAATTCAGATTCTACTTTATTTTTCAAAACATATACATCTGATTTCCTTGTTGTGCAAATATATGTTGATGATATTATTTTTGGAGCTTCTAATGATTCATTGTGCACACAATTTAGTGATATTATGCAAAAAGAATTTGAAATGAGCCTCATGGGTGAACTAACCTTCTTTCTTGGTTTTCAAATTAAGCAAACACCTGCCGGAATATTCATAAGCCAAGAAAAATATACTAAAGAACTCTTAACACGTTTTGGGATGGATCAATGCAAACATGCTACTACTCCTATGGCTACTTCTATTAAAATTGATAAGGATGAAAATGGGGAACCTATTGATGATTCCTTATATAGAGCCATGATTGGTAGTTTGCTTTACTTAACTGCTTCTAGACCGGACATTATGTTTCCAGTTGGTCTTTGTGCTCGATTTCAATCGCAACCTATGCACTCTCATTTTCTAGCAGTTAAACGAATTCTTTGTTATCTAGCCGGCACTACTTGTTTTGGTTTATGGTATCCAAAAGGACAATCCTTGGATTTTAAAGCTTATACTGATGCGGATTATGCTGGTTGTCGCCTTGATCGCAAGAGTACTAGTGGTGGTTGTTTCTTGTTAGGGAGAGCTTTAGTATCTTGGTTTAGCAAGAAACAAAATACGGTTTCCCTATCTACAACTGAAGCTGAATATATGGCAACTGGATCTTGTTGTGCTCAAGTGCTTTATATGCAACAAGTATTAAACGATTATGGTTTTACTCTTTCATCTACGCCTATTTTTTGTGACAACACGAGCGCTATAAACTTAGCACACAATCCTATTTTACACAGCCGAGCTAAACATATTGAAATCCGTCATCATTTTTTAAGGGATCACATCTCTAAGAATCATGTTTCCCTTCATCATGTTGATACGGAAGATCAATTGGCTGATATTTTTACAAAACCACTTCCACTAGATCAATTTAATAAAATTAGGAAGAAATTACTTATCACTCCTTTGGAAGATGTTTTCTTTGATATTTGTGCTACTTAAACAAAAACTCTTAATTACATCATGATATTTTGGCTTCTAAATGGACATCTTTTTCATTAGCTTTTGATGGGACATCTAATTAAAGGGGAGTTTTTATTTCTAAACGGATATCTTTTTGAAATGACAAAGGGGGAGAAATAAATATAAAACTAAAACTTTAATACTCAATCAATGAGTTTCATAAATAAACTCTTGGCTTTACATTGAAAGTTGCTATATTCCCTAGTGAATTGGATTTCATGTTCCATAATTCAAGGGGAATAATAAGCACACATTTTATAAACAAGAGGAAAAGCTACAAAAGGTAATTTAAAGGTATGAAACTCATATGGTTTATATTTCCTTTATTTTTATATTTAGGAAATGTTTGTCATCTTCAAAAAGGGGGAGATTGTTGGCTAAATGGACATCTATAAATCCCTTTGTTTTGATTATGACAAACATTTCATTCTTATTAATCTAACGAGCTACTTGAGTGTGCAGGATGACAAAGCAACAAGGGAAAATCCACAAGCTTACATATTTATATTTTCATGCAATGTAATCACTGTTGTAAAAACTTGTACAAAAATATAATGTACAAGTACTTAGAATTGTATGTAAATCAAGCGTTAGATTTTCCCTAGCTAAACACTACAGTTAGACAAGTCATCCCATTCAAATAAGATCACATTAGCACACTCATACATATAATTAGTGCCTAAATTGAAACATTGAAACAGGATCAATCTCGGTCGACAAACTCCTCGACCGAGACACTCTCGGTCGACAAACTCCTCGACCGAGAAAGATCCAAAGTAGCCGTTAGACACAACAGACAAGTTAGTTGGCAGTTCGAGAAAGACGTTGCAAATCACTTGTTCCAGAGTGCCTGTCGGTCGACAAAAGTTCGACCGAATAGGTGTCTCGGTCGACCATTCCTCGACCGAGATTGTCTCTGACAGCAACTGCAGAATCAATTAATTAGCCATTGTTAAAGCAACAACTTTGTACCTAACGGCTAGTTAAGCACTTAGAAACCCCTAGAAGTTGTCTAGAACGTCCTTAAGCATCCTTAGGCCATTCCTATAAATAGGACAAGCCATAGGACACTCAAATTCACTTGTTTACACTTGTTACACTTGAGAAATACTTGAGCACACTTGAGCAATCTGTTGTGAGCAAATTGAGCATTGTGACAATTGGCCATTTCATTCTTTAGCTCATAATTCGTGTCCTATAGGCTAGTATCTCCTATCTACTGCAATCACAAGTCCACACACTTGGTTAGGAGATCTATACGCTTGATCTAGGCAAATCAAGCCTTGAGCTATAAAGGATAAGTTGTAATTTCCTTTTTCTTTCTTGTTCTCTATTATTGTTTGTACTCTCCTTGCTACTCCTAGGTTGGAGGCTGCGGATTGGAGAGGGTGAAGATCTTCTTGGCGAAGAAGGAGACTTTGAGCTACTTCAGAAGGCTGGTGCAACGGGAGATTACTTCTAGAGAGGAAGGCTACTTCAAGGGGGAGCTTGGAGTTACTTCATAGAAGGCTATCTCAAAGTTGGTGCACCTACTTCAAGTGAAGGCTGTTTCAAAGGGTGTAAAGGAAAGTATTGTATTTTGTATAAATCCTCGAGAGGTAATAAAATAAATACTTTCAAATCCCGGTTGGGTAAGCAACCGGGTAGTGGACTGACAACTATAGTATTTGCTATAGTTGGAACCACTCTAAACACCTGTCTCTTTCTTCCTATCTCAATTGTGGTTGTTTGAATTCAATAAATTGTCAAAATAATTCAAAAACTCTATTCACCCCCCTCTAGTATTTTTCAGTTTTGGGTAAGGATTCAAGTTTGAGATGTACCATGATAGAATACTAAGTCAATACTAAGGTAAGGTAGAGATAAGATCGATGGAAGTAGGAGTTATCTATTCCCTGCATGCACAAGACCATAGGGTCGGGAGGTAACAACTACCTTTACCCAAGGCCCATGGGTTATGAGGTTGGCCACCTTCATGAGTTCATGGGGCCTAAGGGGTAAATGTGATAGGCACTCCCTAGATGCATAAGGGTCAGATCACTCCAAAAGTTCCGGCACCCTAGAGACCTTGAGGTAACGACTAAGGATTGTTCATTAAAGAGATATGTTTAGATACAAAAGTGATGGGAAAAGTCTTCCCATGGGTTTAGACCCATAATTTAGATGTTCAGACATGTGATGTACATTTCAACTTGGATGGGAAAGGATATGACGATGTGTGATACACCATCTATACTCTTGGAATGGGATGAAATCTATATCTGGACTGCAACCAAATGCTTATTTCCTCTCGTTATGGGTGTGAGAGATAGGGAAAAATGCATGCCATACACTAAGGGTTAAGATGACATGAGTTGAAACATTGCTATGAAGTTCGAGGATAGGGGAAGTATCATACCTTTTGAAGAGTTTATTGAATGTATGGTTTACAAACACGAGGATAACTAAGGTAGTCATCATTTGAGGATGATGAGTGGTGTATATGAAGGTTTATGTTTTCAACCTTATCTAGCACATAAGGATGTAAGGTGATAATGGATGCTCTTAGTTGAGACACAGCCATTTCATTTAGCCAGTAGAGAGGCTATAAGAGGTTGTTGGGTGAACCCTAAGTTCACGAGGCATATAGGGCTAACACTCTGGTACCACCAGACCATTGGTCGAGTTAGTGGTTGCTTGGTTAGCCAGCCTAAAGTTTGATGAGATAGAAGGATGGTTGTTAGAACCTCAGATACACCTCTCAGGAGCAGAAGGTGGTGAAACCCACTACTAGAGTGTTTTTGGGTTTCTTAGGAGCCAACCTTGAGGAATCAAGTCATGCAAGATGTTCATGATTTTTAAAAGTACACCATACACCGTGGTACTACCAAGACAATTAAAGTTTGTAGTAATACTTTGGAGACCTGAGATGAAGAACTATATAGAGTTGCATGTGGCTTGTCGCCATGCATATCAGAAGGTGAAGGCCGAACACCAATGACCCAGTGAGTTGCTACCGCTAAGGAAGTGTTCCTGAGAGGGAACAAGAGTAGTTCATCATGGATGAGTGGTGAGTCTCCCCTGGACCAAGAGAGGTCATGATGCAATATGGGTTATGGTAGATCACCTTACCAAGTTGACCTAACCCCTTGCCTAAGAGAGAGTGCTGTCAATATGATAGATCGGGTTAAACTGTATGCATGAGAGAGAGATAGTTCAACTACACCATGATCTGAGTTCATTATCTGGAGAATGACCTCAACTTCACTTCCATGTGGTGGAAGTAGGTGCGTAACGAACTCGATGCTATATTGAAGTTTAGTACCTCATATCACCCCTTGCTGATAGACAGTCAAGAGAGTATGATCCAAACTAAAGGGTTTGATGAGAGCGTGTGTGCTTGTTCAGGGTGATACATGGGAGCAGTTCCTACCCTAAGAGAGTTTACTTGTGATGATAGCCACCATAGCCGGTATCAGGATGTAAGAAGCTCTGTAAGGGAGTCTGTGTCGGTCACCGCTTCATTAGGATGATGTCGGTGAAAGGTCCTTGTGAAGGTCAGAGAGACCACAATGTGTGCAAATGAAGTCACTTTGATCATGCGATGGCTGAGAAGCCCAAGGGCAACATGAGTCGTGAGCTGATGCAAAGCAGTCTGACATGCACTTCACTGTGGGATAATATGTGTTATGAAAACCCGACCCCTATGAGCTATAACTGAGAAAGATGAGTCCCCGATACATGGGCCCATTTGAGATGGATTGGTGGAGATGCTTATGTTTTTCCTTATCCCTCAGGATAACATGATGTATGATGTGTTCCATGAGTCTAAACTAGAGCGCTATGTGACGTGCCCAAACCAGGTGCTGAGCCATGAACCTATTAAGCTTCTAGGGAGGCTAAAATATCCTGAGCCACTTACGAGGGTACGAGATACCAAGGTGAGAGAGAACTCAGATGTAAGAATATAAAGGTTCTTTGGAAGCACCATAGAGAGTATGTATCCACATGGGAGCTGATGATGGACATGAGAAAGTCTTATCCTATTTGTTTGCATGTTTGGTGGAATTTTGAGGGAAAAATTCCTATAAGAGGGGAAGGATGTTACAACCCCAAAATTTTGGATTCTTTTGGTTGGAAATACAATTTCCCCAATAAATGTATGATTGTGTAATTGTGTGATTGATGTTCCTTAAATGGATTCCTTTGATAAATAGCCTTATTTGATTTTGTGGGCCTTGTTGTCTATTGGGCCCAATAACAAGAAAAAGGAAATAAAAAGCAAAAAGGAATCAATTAATAAAGGAATAACTAAGATAAGGAGAAAAGAAAGATGTGCAAGCATCTAGAAGGCTAAGAATTATCCTTCAAGGAGGGATTTCATATCTTTAGGATTTCTTGGGTTCTAGGGAGTCCAAGTTGCAAAAAATAATAGAAGAAGAAAGAGATAAAATCAAATAAAGCATTATTAAGAAGGAAAATTGAGATAATGATGAGAATATAAGAAATATGTGGAAATATGGATAACGGAATTATTATGAATAATATTTTGACTCCATTTGTTTCTTGGAATACAAGGAATCCAAATAATGAGAATAAAGGAATAGGAGAGAGAAAATATGCTTAAAATATGCCTAATTAGGAGATAACTTGCATATGAAGAAAAATCCCTCATAATTCCGAGTTTGAGTCTCAAATTTGGTACATACTTGGATTAAGTCATTATGGACTTTCCCTCAAAATTTGGGATTAAGAGGATATACGGTTTAGGAGTTATGTATTTTTAAAGAATCCATAAAGTGAGGGGATATCATTTAAATGTCACAATTTGAATCTGACTTAAGTTCATAGATGTGGCTCGTTAGCCATTGGATCTTGATCCAATGGTGGATGATCTACACCTAGTTGAAAAGAAATGGGAATGGGTGAAGTCCAGTTTGATTTGGATTCTCTCACAGTATGGTTGGTGTGCAGATTTGGAAACAGTCCCAACGGCTTCAGAATCAAATTCCGCACTTATTTGACCTATGTTTTTGGTAGTTTGGGAAGCTCTAGGAGTTTTGCCCAAATCCTAATGGCTGCAGGACTTGATTGGGGGACTCCACCTATAAAAGGAGGATCTTCGATCCCCAACAGAGGCACAAATACCTCTGATAATATCTAATTTTCCTCACGATCTCATTTGTACGAGGAATTCCGGATCGAGTGCGACGGTCACCTGGACCCAGTCCTCCCACCCCCACCGATGGGCACCCCCTTCATCCCATAGTTTCCACACATCCTGGTGGAATTGAGGCCATGGACGCCTTCGGTACAGATTTGCAAAGAGAGGCATGCCTTCACCTGGCAATTTGAGGAACGAAGACGCGAGGTCAACTGCGGAGTTGACCGCGAGTCTACGCTGCTGTCCACACACGAACCATCACAAGGTTGAAGAATACTTTGGGAGAAAGTACCTCCTTGCCCCCAACATTTGAGAAGGAAGGTGAGGGAAGGAATGTCTTTTCGACATTGTTTGGGCCCAACCCGCGTGAAAAAGAAAAAGAATTCGTTTGGCTGACGTGGCAGCCAAAGATTGACCCAAGAGGTAAATATTTACAAATTCGTAGAAAATAATTGGTAACTCAGATGTAGACAAATAATATATGATAATTTATCAGGAGAACACGTAGAATCCAATAAAAATACTTTTAAAGCATGATTTCGTTCCTATTTGCAAAAGTACATTAAGTTGATTATAAAGTGCATTAAACTTAGGTTAAAAACCCTAACTGTGATTAAAGATCGAATCTATGATGCCTAACTAGTTAATTTGAACACTATTAGCCTGTTGGATGATAAAATAAGAATCAAATCTGATTTAGATGAGAATTTTCTTGTTTTAGGGTTTTAATCTATGAATCCATGATAATGCATGTAGAAACCCTAATCTAGGTTAAAGAAGGAGATTAATTTGAATAATTCGAATTATTTAGAAATATGCTGATAATTGTTGATCCTAAGCCTGTTAGGAGAGATATGACAAGATAATTAGGGTTTATGAGTATTTTTACTGATTTAGGGTTTGTAGTAACAAAAGTGATAATGAAACCCTAATTGCAAGTGAATCCCTAAAAGAAAATGGAAACCCTAGGAAGCAAGTTAGATTGGACAGATCTTGATAACATGAGTAGTGAAGGAAATTGTATGGTTGTTTCAGAACCCTTGTTGTGTGAATTGCTTGCTTGCCTGGATTTCATACTTGCTTGGGATATTGCTATCTTGATTCAGCTGAAAAGGTATGTGGTTATTTATGAGTAATCCATCTAGTTTCACCCATTTTTCTCGAATGTTTGATCGATTGGATGCAAATTAAAATGTTGAGTGTTTATTTATGCAATATAAAGTCACTATGATTATCACAATTAAGTATATATGTGTATTCTCGAACCTACATGCCACCCTGATGTATGATGCATGACCAAGCCCCGGGGGGAAGGTCTAATCGGTCGAGCCCCAGAGGAAAGGTCTAATCGGTCGAGCCCCAGAGGGAAGACCATTGGGCACCATGAGAGGTGACCCCAGACACCAAGCATAGGATGGAGAAGGTGGCCTTATATCCCTTGCAAGGACAAAACCCTAAGAGAGGGTAATCCATGGTTTAGGGTAAAAGCAGTTGAGAATGTCACATTGAAAATGTAATTTGGATTGTTAATAACTTATTTGTGATAATTAGGTTGTTAGCAATTATTTGTGAAATTTTGATTGTTCCCCACATACCGATGTAGAAATATACTGACCGACATTTTGATTGTCAGCATTTTAGGTACAATCTTTGTAAAGGACAAATAGTAAATTGAAACATTGTGAAGGTAGGAATAATCAATTCAAGGAGGATTAGATAGATAGACTCCATTTGTGGATAGAAGTCTAGAAATCCAAAATTTCTACAAGGTATGCAAGAGATTTATTTTATTCTAGATTTCCAGTTTAGCTTTAGTAGAATTTGATAATTATTATTGAATAAATGTCAAACCACTGATTCAGAAATATTGGGATAACGCCTCTGACCTTCTGATCTCCCTTAATTGGGGGTTACCAAGAGGCGGGGTCATTACACTTCTACCTCTTTCTTTTCTCCTTTTCTTAATTATTCATTTATTTGTTGAATTTCCTTTTTTATTTTTCTTGTTATTGGGCCCAATAGCTAATAAGGCCCATAAAATAAACAAGCAAGGCTATTACAAACGAAATTCATACATTCAAAACAAATCACACCATTATTTGTTCATATATCTTTAATAGAAGAAATTACATTTCCAACCAAAAGAGCCCAAAAATTGGGATTGTAACAGCAGCGGAAACACATTTTTTAATCTATCTGCATTCCAATAACATCAAGATCACATCAACTACTATAAAATAGGAAGGATTAGCGAGTTATACCTGGTCCTGAAGCAAGTCCAGCGACAAAACTCACTTCTTTACAACAACTGTTAAGTTGTTCTTAGACAGTGGATGTGCAACTCCTGGTCTTCACCACGTACAACAAACAAGACAACTTCTATAGTGCTCCTGTGTTCGGGCCACATACTGCATGCTGTAGTTGTCCTCCTAGCAACAACCAATGGACTCCTGCCTCTAGAGTAGACACATGGACCGACTAGAACTCCTATCATTCACCAAGAATGGATAGGAAGGAGTTGTCCCTCTCATTGGTGTACTAATCATCAACCTTCTCTCCCATAATGACAATTCTCAGTTTTTCTATTCTGTTTGCTATCTCTCCCTATAGGGTAGGACTTGCCTGAGCTCTCTTCGTTACCACAACCAGAGAGGACATAGTTGTTAGAGGAACTAATTGTAGTTTCCTGTGTTGTGTCTTGGGAAGCCCCAAGTACCCCTCCTTTTATAGGCAAGGTTAGGGTCAGAGTTCCCAGTTTGTACGAGATTGTGTGGGAGTGGAAAGGACCAAAAGAACTTGAACTTTCACAACATGTGCCAGCCAAAACGACCATTTTTCACACCCAAACGGTCGTCTAGTATGTGAGATGGTTGTCTTTCACTACCAAATGGCTATTTGGAAGTTTCTCAATCGCACACGAATTTAGCATTTTTGATTTCAATTAATATACATATTAATTTTACCTACTTTCCAAGTGTATCCAATCAAAACTATTCGGAAAACATATTGAACCTTCATTCAGAGCCAACGGGGCCGTCTCACCCAGGCGAGACACCCGTCTCACTCACCCAGATGAACGTCTGGTGAGTTGACTTGAGTTGATAGGTTCAAGGGCATAACTAAGCCAATTCAAATTTCGATTAGCCTAACCCCTAAATGCTTGTCTCAACTACTTGAGACGGCCATTTTGCCTTGCCCAAATGACTGTCTCACCCAGTGAGATGGTCATTTGGCAGACCTGGTCAGCCAATCAAGTGATATGTTGTGTGAATTGAATACCTAAACACTTTAGTAATCAATCCAACTTTCGTTCAAGATCAAACTCCTCTTATAGATGAGTTCCTATGTGTGTGACCCTATAGGTCCCATGTCATATTGGTAGTGAATGTCCATAACTAGCTTATGACATCACAAGGAAAGAGTGGTGCCTAGTTTCACATCAATACTACCAAAGTGAATGGAAAGTTGGATAACAACTTCAACCTTTAATCTATGTAAGGTGTTGCAGTGATTGTATAATTCCTTTGTCTCTGATATCCATGATGAACTTGAGGCATGGTTGGTCATACTCTCAATATTCAATCCATGTTTCTTGAACAAAGATCACTCTGTCTGAGATAATGTGACCTCAATATCATATATTGATTCAGATGTGCATGTACATGCATTTCTCAGTCTTGCTAATTAACTAGCCATGATATCATACTCCAATAGGAGGGATAAATCCCATATCTATCACACACAGTCTATCCCCATGTGTTAAAGTCACCCAATCATCACCGCTATAACAACCCATGTTTCAAGACTGCATTTGAAGATGTTAGATCACACCCAACGACATGTGATGAGTGCAGTGATTTTAGGTCTAAGAATCAAAATCACCACCTTCACTATGAGAGATGACTGTGACTGCAAAACCATGTGTCACACTAAAGGTGGGTCTGTCCGATAAACTGTATGTGTGCTTGGTTTGATATTGCCATATCATGACTAATGAGATTTAGTCATCAACCAACTCACACTTTGATCTTATGTGTTATTTTTGTCTATTAACCTTTCATAATAACAACCGATCAGGGACATAATGAGAATATCTATATGTACTCTTAACATCTATATGATCTCATCCACAATGTTAGTAACTTGACAACATACGTCATTGAGTAATATAATTCCCAATACATTCACTTTGTATCCTCATTATCACATAACTAAGTAAAATAGATAAATTAGGAGCTTGACTTTATATATATGTTATTATTAATAAAATCCTTTTAGGTAATTATGCCATGTCAATCATCATATGATTGGCTCTACGAGCATACCTTACCAACAATCCAAAGGCCTACAATCGAGATCCACGAAACTATGTTTTTTGATTGGTCTGAAGAAGGGGACCCGGATTGGGAAAGGAAAGGAAAGGGGAGGGGTAAGTGATCCAAGCACGCCTAGATTTAGGCCCATAAAGGGATAAAAATGATTAAAATCTATAAAACAAGGTTAAAACAAGTGATATTCAAATGGGCATATCTTCCCCATACTAAGTCAGAATTGGGCGAAAATGGGTGCATTGGAAAAGTAAGAAAGATATCTTCAACATGAGTAAGAGAACGGAGCATAAAAGTTCACAAGTATATGATCAAATTTCAAGGGGAAATTAATGATGTGTGATATGATTGAAAACTACATTAGGGTCAAATTGAGTGTCACCATGGTATCAATTGCACTCAATAGTTATCAATAATGCATTGAGTCATAATCAAATATAAAAGTGAAGGTAAGACAAGAACATTGAGCAAGGTGGGGCTTAGAGTTACATAATGGAGTAGAGAGAAAGATCCAATTTATCACATCCTACCCACTTTAAAAGAAATTTTGTCCCCAAAATTAAATCAAGTCAAAAATGAGATTTGGGATTTTCTATTCATCACCAAAATCCTTATACTATCCCATAAAGCATCACCACCACTCATAAAATCAATCTCCTTACAAAATCAAGAATTCGAGCATCAAAGTTAACACATAGTCACATGGATCATCAAATTGGGAAAGATCATCACACGAGTGACATATTTGAGAGAGATTGTCATATAGATCACTAATTTGGAGAGATCACATTTTAGGTCAATAAAATAGAGTTTCAGAGTAATTCATGACTTTCATTCGCAAAATGTAGGGTTCTAACTTCTACATTGGCCTAGGTGGGGTCTACGATTGAGATTTCATATTTTCACAATTCAAGACATACATCATATTTCAACATCATGATTTTGTGCTCAATATCAATGGAAGGTCCCACCCTAGTCCACATGGAACTTACCCTTGAGTCATAAATTGAGCGAATCAACATAGTCATAATTTCAAAATTTCAAGATTTAGGAACAAAAAGCCATTAGTCATATATCGAGGGTGATCTCACAATCCAAATAAGGTGATTATAAGATTCGAATCACGATCATTAATCACGAGCCAATATTTCATACATCAATATCAAGAGTCAAATTTGGACATCAAGGTCATAAGTCCAAACATTAAAAGCTAGGTTTTTAGATTCCTATTTAGGCTTTTGGGGTGATCATTCATCCATACCCATAAATCGAGCAACAACTAATAAACATTTCGAGCAACATTCTAGATACGAGCAACATTTTGAGATATCAATTAACATTTTGTGGCATCAACATCGAGTTTGTTTTCATGGTGTTCAATCTTGACGAATAATCTAGTCTTAGGTCTTTCTAGGAAGTCAACCACAAGATATAGTCAATGTCATCATGTTTCAAGATCATCATTAAATCAATATTCAAGATTGAGTATCGATATTGTCATGGATTTGACCTATTAGAGACTTAGGTTAAGAAATCATAATCATGTGGAAGGGGTTACATTCACGAACTCTAAATAATCATTGATATGAAAATTTAGAGGTAGTCCAAATAGGGATGTGACTTGGGTTAGGGGAGTCATGAGTCAGCTACTACCTGTATCCAACACATTAATCTACATCAGTCATGAGCCATTTAGAATATCCAAATAGGGGGAGTACCAACTATAAAATTGAATTTCACAAGATCATGACTCAAACATCAAGATCATAATAGGGCAACCATACTTCAAGGTTTTGCAAGATCAAGGTCATACTAGGGAAAACTACATTTCAAGATTTTGCAATATTGAGGTCATAATCGTGTTCCCTTCCTTTCATGATCAAGGTAAGGGTATATTTTGGAAATCAAGAAGTCAAATGGGGAACTCAAGAGTTTGAGCATGATAGTGCAAGATTAAGATCTAGGTCCACCATATCATTCAAATTGAATCTACAAATAGTAGTAGTAGTCAATAGGGGTTTTTCCTCTTATAACTAGACTTCACATCATGATCTAGGGTCCCAAAGACAAGGTCATTTCATGGCATGATCATTGCACATATCAAATAAGGGGAAAAGCTTGCTTAAGTATGCATTGAGGTTTAATCAACAACAGGGCAACATGGGTTTAATCAATAGGGACCTCACCAAAATGAGATGTAAAACATGAGTTCCACCTTATTTCACCATATTTGTAATTTACCTCAAACATAGAAAGCACTAATATCTAATTTGGTAACCTTGAGTTTTCATAACTATATACATGAGTACAACTCTTTCAAGAGTACTTTCATACATCAAATAGAGTTTTTAATTTAAAGTCAGATCATGTCACTATCATCATAGTTGACTTTCACGATTTCGAATGAGTTTTACTTTTCCCACGCATAGGCTACCCAAAACTGAGAATTTACATGATTAATAGTCATGAGAAAAGAATCACATGAAGAGACGAGAAATCTAACTAAAGATCATCTACTTGGGTGGCTTAGGTGGTCCTTGAAGAAGATATGATATGTTAGGAGACTCTCTAAACTTGAAGGAAAGGGTTTTTAGTCCTTTGTGGGTTCTTGAGATGTGTTATGCCTTTAAAATATATAGAGGCCTATGTGTATAACTCTGATACCATTTTTCATGGAACTGTTTGTTGTCCTAGTCCACATTCCTAATGGATACATAGCCAAAGGCGAGTAGACTAGAACATCCATCCATAGAATGGCACAAATATTTCACATAGGCGATATATATGTAAAAGCAGTAACAACAAGATATAATGAGATGCTAAAAGGGGATAGAGGAGCATGTACCCATTTCTATATTCAAGTATACCCATTGGTGTTTCATTTATGATCTCAGAGTCTTGAGTGCAGTAGATATTCATTTGGAAACTACAAATCTGATAAGAAAAATACATCAATGCGAGTGCATTGAGTACGCTATGAAAAGGCATGTAAACAATTTAAGCATATAGTAAAAGTTTTCTTGGCTATAAACATGATAATAAGCAAGAAGATAGCAAGGCGAGAAAAAATAACAATGTTGTTTAATAAAAAACATGTTTTAAGTGTATTTCAATTATACTTAACAACATATTATGTTCATTGACCTACTTCCCCAAAGGAAGGGTCTGTATGGATGCTCAACATCAGCGAACCCTTTTCTATACGTGAGGGACCTCAAGACCTAAGTCAATGAGCTAACCCTATTTTCAACATGCCTTGTGTAAGGCCCCTAAACATGATTGAAGTGTTGAACAAGATTAATTACCATAATTGAATGCTTATAACCTTAATATAACCTTGTTATATGCATTGTAATCATAAGACAAGCTTAAGCTTCAATTTTGGTCCAATTTGTACATTGTTTGAGCAAGTTATGCAATTTTATGTACATTTTGGACTATTCTACAATTTACCCAAATGGGAGGTTGTTATTGAATTTTTTCTCATGAATTATGTTCCTTAGATGTTTTCTTATCATTCTTGAGCTTTTTGATCCATGGAACACTCATTTGTACTTTGGTTTGACGGAATTACTCTTCTAGGGTTGAACTAGGGTTTACCCCCCATGGACGAGCCACCTTCAAGGCTAACACCTAGTGGTTCCACTGGTTTTATCAAAAAAAGATGGTCACCAACTGGCGGAACAACAATTGGTCATCCTAGAAATGTCCTAGGTCAATGATTTTTGCTAATTTGGTTCACTTGAACTAATGGTTCACTTAAACGGGTGACCAATCGACGGTTGAACCATCTATTGACCTAGACATGAACAAACGATGGTCACTACCCCTCAACATCCAGTGGTGGACCTGGGAGGTCATCATATGGTGGTCTATCAGACTACAACAGCTGGTGGAGCTACTTCTTGCATGTCCATGGAAGCTTTAGGCCATGGACACATGGAGAGCTGCGTAGACACCTCATGTTTCTTCTCTTCCTTATCCTTAAGCTTTATATACCTATCCTTAAGCTTCCAAACAAAACATTTGGTCTCTATCAATTATATCCTTCTTAGAGCTTCATATTTTCTCTATTTTTTGGCGAAAGAGCTGCCCAAGGTTGAAGAAGGTGACTGACCTTCTTGTTGGAGCAAGTAAAGCTTAGATCTACCTGTTTCAAGGGTTTGTGAAGCTACCTTAAGGTGTTCTTAACTAAAATGAGTAAGTTTCTCCTTCTCCTTTCTCATTTTTCCTGCTGTTATTCTTCCTCCTACCTTACTATAGGTCAAAACTCTACTGTTCTAGGGTAAAAGTTGTTCTAGAGCTCAAGAACATACCTTTCTTGATCTAGGGTTCGCTCCTTTTGTGGAAAAAGGTGATACTTGGCCAAGTTCAGAGCTTCATCTTGGGTTTTATACCTTCTTGCTCGAGTTTTCTTCCTGATAAAAGTCTGTTCTTCTCCCTAAAGTCTAATTTTATAACCCTCTTCACTTATATTGCTTACTATAATCTTGTTAGCTCATGTTCTTGCTTAAAAATGATGATCTAAGCATTTAGAAGTTATCCTTGCTTGGGATTTCGATTTTTATGGTATTCCCTAATCTATTTTTAGTTCTAGATGAACCTATAACCATTTTCACATTCTTTTGAAGGTAAAATATGACTTAGGTTAGGTTTTTATGAGAACCGATGGTGCTAAGCACCTATCAACCGATGGTCCATATTAGGGTTTCTAGGCTGATTTCTTCTCTAACACATGACTCAATGGTGTTGCCATTGCAACAACCAATGGTGTTGTCTTCATGACAACCGATGGTGGTGACTAATGGTGACAACTGGTGATGTCAACCAATGATCACACCTCAGGTCAGGTTTTGTCTTTGTTATAAGCTTAATGATCAATGGTTGGTGCCCTAATGATGGTATCAACCAATGGTGACATTAGGTCATCACTCAATGGTGAAACATGATAGTAGTGTTGATCCTACTAACCGATGGTGACCCAAGATGTCACAACTAATGGTGGATCAGGTCACACAATTGATGGTAATTCAAGGCTTTAAATGCAGCTTCAATTTAGCCCCTGATTAATGGTTTTTGGGTTCAATTAATTCCATGGTTAGACCTATAATCAAATTGATCATTTTGAATAATGAACCCGATTTAATAGATGGGATTGGATGCTTTAAAATCCAATAGATTAGAATGAATCCCATAATATTATATGTTTATTCTAGTAATGAGAATTCCATGGTACAACACCCTTGAACTTGTAGTCTTACGTTTGCCCTCGTATGGTTATATCTGATAAATCACCACAATAAGTGGATGTGTAACTCTGGTGTGATATAGAATGTTACACCTAACCCTAATGTAAATAAATGATTGTGATTTATTATAACAAACCCTTTTGAATGATTATGTGACAATGCATTACACTCTTCTTGTGTTGAAACCTCAATGTAGTACTAATTGAATACCATAGTGCCTTACCATGTTAAATCTATGGGACACATATGTGCTGTTGATCTTTTAAGCCTTATTTAAGGTGTAGAGTGGTAATGGTGATCTTACATGGATTGATGTCATGGTCTTAATGACCTTTGGGCATATTTGATCCCTGATTGAGGTGAAATCCTCCTTAGGTTCCAATAAGCGTTGAAACCTGGAACTTGTGATAAGCAATGAGTATCTTGAAATGGTAAGATGAGAAATGTGGTCCATTAATTTGCAATGAATGATAGCATGTGGTAATGTGATTAAGTTTATACCTCAAACATTTTATATCTTTTAAAGTTGCAACACTTACACTCTTGTTAGACATAAATTAGGGTTTGTATGTCCATTTGAATGATTAAGCCTTAATTCACCCAATTGGCAGTAACTAATCAAGAGTAACCTTAATCATGTAGTTCCCTGTGCCATAGAACCATATTCAACATCAGAACTTGTTGGATGGTGAAACTAGTATTCCTAAGGGAAACTCGAAGCACATACTATTGAGTATGTGGGGGTGGCAAGTTGAGTATACATCCTTGTTATCCACAAATGCAGGTCATGGAAGATGACTATGGTCATCCCTCAGGTATTATTACATATGATGTGAATAAGGACTACTATGATTGTACCTCAGATTATAGGGTTTGTACACCTAGGTTTTTAGTGTCGTGGCCTGTACCAAGGATGTAGTAGGTGTTATCAGTATGACTATATGTCATTGTTGGTAGTTTGACTGATATGTCACTACAGTGTACTAGTACTAACTGAGGAGAAGAGATCTTAGGATATTGGCATTCCTAGATCTTATAAGGAACTGAATAGCACTTCACAATCATCAATTGGACTTTGAGTGGTACAACTCAAACTCCCTAGGGCATAATGATCAAATATGTAATACAAGCCGTGTAGTATATCTTCTAGGTTTAGATACATCTCACATTGATTGATTAGTACTTGACTTGTCTTTATACTACACAGATATTTCATGATGAAGACTTGTGAAATTTAAGTAATTTTACTTATTTCTAAAGCTTATTTGCTTAACTGCTTAGTATATGTAAACCGTTCAATCAACTCCAATTGTTAATTCAATACTCAATCTTCTCAATCTACTTATTGTTAATTAAACTATTGTAATCAATATTTGTTGGAGAGAGTTATATCTCTCACTGGGACTTGGTCTCACCTCGTGGGTCATCACATCTTTTTAGGTGGTTGCGGACAACGTGGTTGAGGTCATACTATAGAATAAGAGCAGCCCGATGCTCACTAATTTCAGAAGGTTGAACAACTATAGATATTAGCAGTAGAGTCCTAGTGTTGTCCTTATACTCTCAAGTCCAGTATGAGATGCATTTTATAGATGATATACTTGTATCGAAATGAGATTTTGGTAGTATGCCATTATATGTAAAATATGGCATGTACATGTGGAATACCTTTTGTATACAACATATGGACGAGGCAATTAAGCACATATGTATACACCTGATATGGTATATAACAATGGTAAAAGATGGACCTTTATGTAAATGTTTCAGAGTGTGTTTATATTGTTGAAATTGGTTTTAATTCTTCCACTTTTATGTCTATGTGATTTGTTATTCTTTAACCGTGTTATGTGTTTTGAGTAATCTCAGTTAGCATGACAAGGTGTCACAGTTAATTTGGTCTTAGAGCTCTAGATTCACTGAGTCCACAGAGACATAGGACTTAGGTTTGAGTATGTTCTTATGAATCCAACATATATGATCATAACTTATGCTTACACAGATATGTCTGGAGGACATAAAGAACACGCAAAAAGTAGCTATGTTGCACCAGGAGGTGGTTCTAGGAGGCAGATATGCAATGAGAGAGTGCCAGATATGGGTCCAAATCAGCCCACAATGCCTCAAATAGACCCGAAAATGATGGACAATCCTGAGTTTCAATCTATGTTTAGACATACGATGGCCATGATTACACATATAGCAGACAGAACAGAAACACCTCAAGCTAGGGAAGTTGTCCCTAATGTGGAGTCCCATGGAGTCGGGAAGACTTTTGAACGTCTTCGATGTGCTGGTAATTCTGATCTAGCATACATTGACATGTGGTTGACTGAGCTTGAGAAGACGTTCAAGATTCTGAACATTCCTAAAGATGACAAAGTTAAGCATGTTGTGTACATGTTAAAGGGTAGTGCTGGCCATTGGTGGGCCATAGAAGAGGAGAAAAGGCCAGGAGTTGTGATAAGCTGGGAGGAATTTCGGCACGAGTTTGTCAGTCCATACTTCCTAGAGACATACCCAGATGAGAAAATCTCTCAATTTGAGAAGATTAGATAGGGAGCAATGACTATCAATGAGTATGAGTCAAAGTTTATGGAGCTTCTGAGGTTTTTCCCACATATGGAAGCAACCGACAAAGAATGGATCCATAGGTTCGAGAAGGGTCTGAGTGTAGAGTTGACCACTATAGCATCATCCTTGGATAATAGAGAAATGTTTTCCATCTTTGTGGATTCGGTAAGGCGAATTGAGAGGCCTTCCATAGAGAAGCACAAAGCTAATTCTAAGAAGCGACCTGCTCAATTCCAAGGGCAATCGTTTGGAGGCTTTCAGATGCCAAGATTTTCCCCTCTAGAGTTGCAACCAAGGTCAACTTCATTGAACCAAGATCACATGCACCATACAATGGACACCAAGTAGGGGTAGAGGTCACACTTTTCCATCAATGCGGCCTCATAGTTCATCATCAGTGTTAGTAACAGGGCCATTTAGGCCGCATTACGATACCAGAACTTGTTATAAGTGTGGGTCAGTTGGGCATACAAGGCCATATTTCCATGTGAAAGATGAGGAGGTGACTCACCATCCAAGGTAGAGTCAGTAGAGATCACAACAACGACACTTTGGTACTGGTAGTGGCAGAGGACACGGTTAAGTATCACATGTAGGTTCCTCTAGACAAGATAGCAGAGGACATGGACGGTAGTGGGTGACAACTAGGTTCTATGCTATGAGCCAACCAGAAGCAATGGTCAATCCATGGATCATGATAGGTCAGATGGTGTTATTTCATTCTAATTTATCTACTTCTTGTTTCATATCTGTATTAGTAGACCCAGGTGCAACACACTCCTTTATCACTAGAGAAGTGATAAGTAGTTGTTATCAACATGTTAGTCATAGATTCGATAGCCTGCAGTTAGAGACTCTATTGATTGGTTCCGTTGAGTTATAGGAATTGTGCTCTTCTTGCATTCTTTCTTTTCTGGATGCATCATTCAAGTGGTCTTTTGCCACATGAATGGGTTTGATGTGATCCTAGGAATGGATACATTGGAAAAGTACAAGGCGGTGTTGGACTTTAGTACTAAGATAGTCACATATCATGGTGGAGATGTCTCGTGGACTTTCCAAGGTGATAGGAAGATTCTTCCCATGTGTTTGATGTCATCTATGACAAGTAGAGAAATTGATGGAACAAGGATGTGAGGCTTTATTAACATATGTTGTGGATACCAAGGTGAGAGGTCCTAGTATCTAGGAGGTACCAATGGTGAAAGAATTTGAATATATCTATCCTAAGGAATTTCCAAGAGTCCCCCCTCCTAGAGAGATTGATTTTGAAATCAATCTTGTTTCTGGAACACAACCCATAGCACAATCACCATACAGGATGCACCAGTAGAGATGCATGAGTTAAAGAAACAGTTGCTGGAACTATTAGAGAAGGGTTTCACCAGGAAGAGCACTTTCCCTTGGGGTGCTACCATGTTGTTTGTAAAAAATAAAGACATATCCATGAGGTTATGTATAAACTACAGATAGTTGAACAAGGTTACGATAAAGAATAAGTATCTATTACCAAGGATTTATGATCTTTTTGATAAATTGAGAGGTCCCACTATATTTTCAAAGATAGAACTCAGGTCAGGTTACCATCAGTTGAGGATTAAGGTGGATGACATACCCAAGTCAGCCTTTAGGACTAGGTATGGTCATTATGAGTTTGTGGTTATGCCATTTGAGCTAACCAATGCACATGCAACCTTTATGGATTTGATGAATATGGTGTTTAGACTTTATCTTGATCAATGTGTGGTCACATTCTTAGATGAAATCCTGATATATTCTACAAATAGTCAGAAATACGAGCAAAAGCTTCACCAGTCATTGACTTTGTTGAGGCAGCACAAGCTATATGCTAAGTTTAGCAAGTGCACGTTCTGGTTGTCTCAGGTGTCTTTTCTGGGACATTTTATATCTACTATGGGAGTTTGTGTAGACTCTAAGAAGGTGGAGTCTGTACTAGAGTGGGAATTGCCCAAGACACCAATAAATATTTGCACTTTCTAAGGTTTGACAGGCTCCTACAGGAGGTTCATCAAGGATTTCAGTTCTGTAGCATTACCCCTAACTAGGTTAACTAGGGAGGATGTTTCTTTTGCTTGGGATGACAAGTGTCAGCGTTCTTTCCAGAAGATGAAAGAAAAGTTGACCAGTGCACCGGTGTTAGTGCTACTAGAACAATGGAACATATATATTGTCTTTTGTGTTTCAAAGAATGGGTTGGGATGCATGTTGATGCATGATAAGAACATGATTTCTTTTTCTTTGATATAGCTTAAGAAATACAAGGAGAACTATCCAACACATGATATGGAGCTTGAAATGGTGGTCCATGCCTTAAAGATCTAGAGACACTACCTTTATGGAGAAAAGTGTTAGATCTTCACTGACCACAAGAATCTGTAGTATATCTTTTCGAAGTAGGAGTTCAATATGAGATAGAGGAGATGGATGGAACTAATCAAAGATCATGATTTCATAATAGATTACCATCCTAGAAAGGAAAATGTGGTACATATGCATTAAGCAAGAAGTCATCTTCATCACCATCAATAACAGATAATGCATAGTTATATTCCTTGGTGTACCATAAGAGAGATATGCTAGTGTCTCTTCATCAGTTGAATGTACAACTTGAAGTTTCTTTGCTGGAAGGACTGTTAGCCCAGTTATAGGTTAAACCTACTTTCATACAATAGATTTGTAATGTTATTGCGATACAAAATATATGTTCAGAGTTAGGCAGTGAGAAGCATGATGGCTTCCATGAGGATGATGACAGTACAATTTGTTTCCACAATAGGATAGTGGTGCCTAATGTTGATGTGTTGAGGAAAATGGTACTGGAATAATCTCACTCCTCGAGGTATGCAATGCATCCTGGAAGTACCAAGATGTACTAGAACTTGAAGGACTTGTATTAGTGGCCAGGTCTAAAGTGTGATGTGGCAAAGTTCGTTGCTAGATGTCCAGTTTATCAGCAAGTGAAGGCTGAACATCAGAGTCCTACATGGACATTACAACCTTTGCCGATACCACCGTGGAAATGGGATCATATTACCGTGGACTTTGTGGTTGGTCTTCCTGGGACAACCAAAGGTCATGATTCCATATGGGTGATAGTGAACAGATTGACTAAGTCAGCCCACTTCTTGCTAGTCAAGATGATGTTTACAACAGAGAAGTTATCACATGTATATGTTGATGAGATAGTCCATTTGCATGGCATTCCAATGACTACAGTCTACAAGATTTATGTCATGGATACACTAATGTCAAAGTAACCCATTCTCAATGTGCCTAGGGATGAGGTGGATGCTTACTGGAAGCATGCCAACAATGCCTTATACATTAAAAACCTTATTCTATGATGTATGAACTATGAGTTTCATAACAAGCATGAAGAATGACATTCTCAAGACGGTAACACATCTTAAGAAAATGAACCAAAATCATGCAAAGCAAGAAAGGTACAATGTCTCCTAGGCACTCTTTATGTGCAAGATGACAGAGGGAGATCTAGTAGATCCCTATGTGCTAAATATGATTGGGCACGTGGAATATCTAGAGAGACTAGTATTTTTTTAACCCAATATTTGGCCACTGATATGATTCTACAATTGTTGCTTGAATCATATATCCAATTTATCAAGTGGTATTATTTGAGTCTCTTAGCTAAACTACTGTCTAAATTACTTGGAATGTTGATAAATGTTGAAGCACGAATGAAGAGGGGCAACCCTATGAAGTTTATCAATAGAGAGGAATCCAAGGGCAAAGCTAAGGCCAAGAAAAGTTATGAGGCTAAGATGAAATCCAAGTCTGCACTCAAGATAAAGAGAAGGGTAAGTGCAAAAGGAATTTGTCCTTTTCACTTAAAGAAAATAAGGAAGATGAAGTGAGGGATATAGATCTCTACTTCTAGTATGTACATTATTGAGATTAAAATTTTCACTTATTCATCTTGGGTATTTGATACCAGGTGCGGATCTCACATTTTTTCAAATGTATAATATCTAAAGAGAAGAATTCCTTTAAAGAAAGGCGAGGTTGAACTGCGTGTTGCTAATGAATCAAGAGTTGTTGCTAGAGCAATTGGAACCTATGAGCTATCTCTACCCAGTGGACTTGTAATAGAGTTAGAGAACTACTATTATGTACCTACTATTAATAGAAACATCATATATATATATACCTTGTTTGGACAATAATGGATTCAAATTTCTTATAATGAATGATCAATGTTCTATTAGTAGAGATGAGATCTTTTATGGAAATACCCTAATGTCATGTGGTCTATACTTGTTATTATAAAGTGAAAGCCAACTTTAGTGATATATTGATAAGAGGAACCCCCTCCTTTATATAGGATAAGGGGGGAAGCGTATGGACTTTAGACTAAACCCTAATAGGCTAAGACAATCTTGGTCCCATATACAATTAGACTCAAATAACTTAATTAACTAAATTAACAGACTCTTTAGTACTCCCCTTCAAGCTAAAGCTTGAGAGAATCCCATATCAGCTTACATATATACATACAAACTAAAAAGAAATAAATAGAATAAAAAGTTAAACTAAGTCCTTATAAGAATTTCTTCCCCTCAAGATTACAATAAACCACTCATCCCTAAAATACTCCCCCTCAAGTAGACAACTCAAAGTAGGTATGTAAGTAGGTCAAATTTGAAGCATGTCACAGGTGCAGGCCGCAAACAGATAGTAGAAGCTTGTTGATAAAAAAGATGTGGCATCTAGAGTAGCAATAGTAGTAAGAAGGCATAAAAGTCTTCATCAAAGTCACTATTGTTACGGTCTAGAGAGTGCTAATTCACAGTAAAAAGTCTCGATAGTGCTGGTCCACAAGTCCAGAGAGTACTAGTTCACATTATAAAACTTCAGAGAGTGCTGGTTCACAGTAGTAGTAGTCTACGTGTAAAGAAAGCATGGACAAGTAAAGAGTCAATATTCATAAAGCATGGACAATGTCAACATGCAAATAAAGCACAAAAAAAGGTAGAAAGTAGAGTTGACATAGCCAGATAGAAGACCATCAACTTGAAAAAGCAAGCAGTAGACATAGAACTCATATAGTAAGTTCTCCAAGAAGCATATAATATATAAAAACAATTCAGATGTAAATATCAATAGTAGAAGTGCACAAACTCTTCAAGAAGATTTTAAAGATTCAGAGAGATATATATAAAGCAACAAAAGGGTCCTCATAGATAGAAGTAGAATGAACTTCCTCTCTTCATCTCATCTCTCCTCTATTTGTGCCCCTCACACCAACCACAAAAAGTCCCAAGAGTGTTTGGGATGAAGAGTAAAAAACCATAGTACAAGTAGTATTATGTAGGAAAATATGTTGAGGAGGTAACTGACAACATGAGTCAATGTGCAAAATGATCGGTTACTCAAACCAGATAGAAAATATACAGATCATAGCATGACCCATAAAAGAGATTTGTTTGATCGTTATCACAAACTTAAATCTGACTAGAAATTTGAATGAAAATAAAGATAGCCATATGTAAGACATGAGAGAAGTTAGTAGTTGTTTCAACTTGAGTGAGAAGGAACTCGTCTGGTGGAAAATCATCTTGCCTATGGGAAAATCACAAATGGGCCTCTGGGACATGACACCACACCACTAGCTACACTATCATCACCATGGGCATCTTCAACATGTTCGTCAAAATTTAGATGCATGAATCTACCACCACGTGACTTGCCAAAAGCCATTATTGACTTGCTAAATTCTCTATAGTGGCTTTTACCCTCTCACACACAACATTTGATGTTTTCCCTACTTCTCTTTTCCCTTAGGTGAAATAAGGATTGGAAGATCATGATGGAACAAATTATAGTGGAGATAGGAATTTGATGAAGTAAAAATACCCCACTTTAAATTGAACAAAGCGACGAGGTGTGGCTGCTTCACCATGAGACATTGACAAGTTACTGTTGTCATCAAATTGGTATAGCACATGTTGTTTTCCTTATATTGGAGGATCAGATTAGGTAGTGGATGATACGAGTATTAAAACGTGAGGAAGGGTAGGCACACATGCTTATGAGAAGTAGACACAAAGAACACCACCCAGAGACCTATTTCAACAACATGAGAAGGAGTTCAAGCTATGATTTCTCTCTCTTAAATCCATCTCAACCCAATAAACATGGAACACAATGCCAAAAAGAGGGCTTCAGGACAATCAACTAAATCCTCTTGAAGACAATCACAACACTGAGTAGTAGATGAGAAATGAATCAGGCATGCAGGGAAGTGACTAATAGGAAAAAAAGATTGGATCTTTGACTAGATAATGACTCAGGGGAGGAAGTTAAACGTAGGTGATGGTCCGAATTTAGAGGAACAATAAAAAGATAGAAATTTTATGATAAAGAAAGAAGAAAGGTGTAACGACCCACACTTTTGAGTGTCTAAAAGACCTTAAAGTCGTGAATCATTACTCATAAATTCCAGGATCAGATTCAAGAAATAGTATAGAATAGTAAACAATTTCCATTAATGAAAAAATATTTACATGTATGCATAAAAAGCTCCTCTACGGAGTTACATAAATTTTAGAAAGAGTTAACATGTACATGTGTGAAGATATACCACTAACACTAAACCTTCATGAATAACTTTAGTGTCTTCAACATCTTTATCCTGTAACCCCATGTCCACAAATCAAGTATACCTGATACCTAAAATGCTGACAAACAAATATGCAATAAATATATTTCTATACTGGTACGTGGGTTCAAACAATAATCACAAGTACACATATAAGCAAACATCTTTATCTTGCATATAAGAACATAAACTTGTTTTCATATTCTAACCCATATCCAATCTACTACCTCAGGTGTAATCATTGTCCCTCCAGGGCTCATGTGCATTACCCTTAAGATCAGTATAACCCAGGGTTCATTATATTGTTATTTACTTTACATGATACTCATAGGAACTTTATAATTTGCAAGAAGTAAATAAACAAGCAAGCAATTTATCTTTCGTTCAATCTCATCGAGAATCCTCTACAAACTCAGAATTTGATACATGTATTCATAAGTGTAACCACATACCTTTTCCATGCAAATTATTCACTTATACTTCAAGCATATTGTCTAATCAAGTAAGCAAATCAAGCAATCATCATATAATATGCATTACGTAAATTCTAAAGTTTTAGCATCACATTGATCACATTAAATCCCTATTCGGTCCTAATTTAGGGTTTTGGTTTTAGATGAGGAATAAGGGTATTAACCCTTTTTCCTTTGCATAATTAACATTAGGTAAACCCTAGTTACTATATGCATCTTATCATTTTATTAAGACCACTTAGATCAAATATGTTCATTAACAACTGATAACCTCCAATTTTGGATGTTTACCTTAGTCTTTTCTTTAGTTTTCCATACTCTTTCTCAATTAGAATTAGCCTTAATCCCTAAATATTCCCTCTTATTGTAAATATACCATCAGACTAACTTTTCCTCTTTATATCTATAGAAAAAGACATAAAAAAATCATAAAAGACTAAATCAACCTCAAGACCGCATGAGGCCAAACGGTCCCAAGACCGCATGAAGCCAAACGGTCCCGAGACTGCATGGAGTCAATTGGTCCCAAGACTGCATGAAGCCAAACGGTCCCGAGACCGCATGGAGTCAAACGACCCCAAGACCGCATAAAGCCAAACGGTCCCGAGACCGCATGGAGTCAAACGGTCCCGAGACCGCATGAAGCCAAACGGTCCCGAGACCGAATGGAGTCAAACGGTCCCGAGACCGCATGGAGTCAATCGATCCTGAGACCGCATGGAGTCACACGGTCTCAAGACCGCATGAAGCCAACCGGTCCCGAGACTGCATGAAGCCAAATGGTCTTGAGGTCCAAACGGTCTTGAGGTCCAAACGGTCTTAAGGTCCAAACGGTCCTGAGGTCCAAACGGTCTCCAAACCGTTTGGACTTCACTTAAGGCCTATAAATAAGACCCCAAGGGTCCATCACGAGATATCAAGTGTTCAGACGTCCAAAGGCTGCCTCAATCACTCCAGAGCAAATCCGACTTCCGTCCTCTGCCCAGGGGCTGCCGGTCTGAGACCCATACTCCATCTCGAAGCTGCTTTCTCTCTCTCCGCCAAAGAAGGTGGGAAGAGGGAGATCTCATCATCAAGCAACCTGTGAAGCCAGTGGATCGTTTCTCTCTCTCCAAGGGGTTGACTTTCCTCTCTCCTTTGTGGGGATGACACACTCTCTCTCTCTCTTCTTGCCTCCTTTTTCCTAGTCATGAGCGAGTAGTCTCTCTCACTAGGGTGTGGGGAGAAGCCCCGCTACCCATGTTTTCATATCATGCGAATGTAATCCATAAGTTGTAATATAGAGTTCATATCTTTTCAGTTCAACATCAAACGTTTAATGAATGCTTGTTGCTTGATCACCAACTTGTGTTATCCTTTATCTTTTAGTATGAATTGTCTACGTTTGTGCTACTAGATCTGAAACTCGTTTGCATGTTGGTTTTAGGTGCATGTATCCACCGTGCATCTGTCTCGGTATCTAGGAGTGCCTTCCTAGAAGTGGAAGTATACTCACTCCCATCGTTGTACTTTCATGCTATGAAATGGAATCAGTTGACGTGTGAAAGTACAACCTTGATGAGTCGAGGAACACACTTTGCGGAGGGAATGTTGTAAAGTAAGTGACCATACCTACATGGATGGCTGGCGTTACAACATTCCCACACTCCTCGTAGTTAGTCATCCGAAAGGAAGCTAAGTCTATAAAGATACTAACTGATCTAACTCTTATTGCAGGTTAAGCTTTTATGTTGCATGTGTTGATCAATGTGTAGTGGTGGTGAAAACCGACCACACCCTAGTGATTCATTAATCATTGTCAACAACCTAAGTTTACTTTCTTGCCTTTAATTTACTTACATTTAGTTTAAAAACAACCAAATCAACCTTTTGATCTAAATACCAACTATTAAGTGATTAAGTAATATTCCGACGTTTTCCATCTTGTTGCTTGCAACAAGACCGTTGTCCCGTGGATTCAACCCTTAACTATACTACAATAAGACTTCCACGTATCTTAGCATACGTGGGTGGAGTTCTCTATCTAGTATAAGCAAGGCTAAACTTAAGGACTTACCATCTTTAGGATTTTTAGTGGTGCACGCAATTCCACGTAAGTGGAAGCTCCATCAAAAATTGGCGCCGTTGCCGGGGACAATGAAACGTTTTAATTTCATTTAGTATCTTGCTAGTTGGTTAGGGTTTTAAACTTTCCTTTAAATCATTAATCCATATCTTTTTGAATTCATTATATCTTTATCATCATCTAAAAGGTGTTTTCTTCTCTCTACTCAGGTAGAAAACGTGTATGCAACCTGCGCATAACCTCAGATTCTCCCCTGATCCAGAGTTTGACTCTGAGGTAGAGAGAAGCTTCCACTGCCGCATCCGACTTAATCGCCAAAGAGCTAGGCAGATGGCTGAAGATCAATGCCAGGCTGCTTTGGTGATGGAGAGGGTAAACGCCGCCATCGCCGCTCAACGGGCACAACTCATCGCAGACACTCGTGCCCAAATCCAAGCGGAGATTCATGCGGAAGAACAAGCTCACATCAGAGCTGAAACTGAGGCAGCAACCCAAGCTTCTCAGTTGGAGTTAAGGAACAAACAACTGAGGGACTACGCTGTCCCAAAGAACTATGAGGATAACCACCCGATCCGACCTCCGATTATTAATATCCCCAACTTTGAGATTCGGACCCAGTGGATCCAGATCATGCAAGGCATCTCTTTCTCCGGAGGTTCTGGAGATGATTGCATGGATCATCTGAAAAGGTTTAAGGCACTGTGCCGCCTAGTTCTGCAAGCCGAAGTCGCTTTTGATGCGATAATGCTTCATCTGTTCCATTTCACTCTGTCTGGGAGGGCCCTGATTTGGTATAACTCACTTGACAGGGAACCCATAATAACCACCTGGGCTCCCCTAGAGGAAAAATTCTTAGAGAAGTTCTTTTCCCCTTCACTGACTTATGAGATCAGGGGGTAGATCAATCACTTCTCTCAGTTACCTGGGGAATCCCTTGCTGAAGCATGGGAAAGGTTTAAAGAACTTTTGCGGAAATGCCCCCATCATGGAATCTCCTAGAACCAACTAATAGAAACCTTCTATCGGGGAGTGAGCGATGATATTAAACAATTTTTAGATTCCTCCTCTGGAGGAAACTTCATGAGAAAGAATTATGAAGACGCCTGGAAGATTGTTACACTCGGAGCTGAAAACCAGTCCAACTGGGGACGGTCAGCCAGTAAAGGTGTTCTCAAAGTTTACAAAGCTGAAGAATCTATAGAGATGAAGGCAATAGTTGAAGCCTTGAAAACTATAGTTCACAAACAACAAGCTCTCGAGACTTCTCTCGGAGAGATTGATAAGAAGAAAACTCCTCTAGTTCAACAAGTCAAAGCCGTCACATGATCCTGTGAGGCTTGTCATGCTTTTGATCATCCGAATCTTTCCTGCGGTATGCTGTATAATGTGATGATGGATATGCATTCACCACCATAACCATATGAACCTATCATTGATCAGTTGGAAGAACAACTACCGGAAGAAGTTAACTCTATCCACTCTATCCCTGGGCAAGTCTACTACAACCCTAATCAGCTAAGGAATCATCCAGGGTTTCAGTATGGAAACCCTGCTGGGACCGCTAATCCTCAGCATCAAACGCAGGGGGATCCTCTAGCAGGCTACCACTTGGGTTCCCAAATAGTTTCAACCAAAATCAAGGGAACTCCAGGAATAACTTCCCTAGGGCTAACTACCCCAGGAACCAATCAGCCTACTACCAGTACACTCATCCTCCGCTCCATCCGCAGCTACATACTCAGCAACCTCAGCTGGCGTTACCGCTGCAACAATCTCAACAAGCCCAACAACCAATCCCTCAGAAAACCACTCCTCCTCAACCGGAAGATGAAATATCCTTGATAAGGCAGATGCTGCAATCTCAACAGACTATGCTCGCTAATTAGCAAGCACAACAAAAGGCAGTAGAAGCCCAGCTTGCCCAGATTGCTGCACAATTGAAGCCTCTGATAAGCACTTTTCAGGGCAGCTCGATTCAAATCCTAAGCATGGACAGAACAGGCATGAATAGTTGAATGCTGTCACCACGAGATCGGGACACACTCTTCATGAGACTACCAAGATCACCCTGGATAATGATGATACCCCTGTTTTTATGACGAATGAGAGCCCACAACAAGGAATAGAAAAGGCCTCAGAAGGCACAAAGGGCAAAGATAAAGACCAAGTGTCCGCAGAACCTGAAGTCCTGCAATATAAACCAAGAATCCCGTATCCAGGAATACTGCGGGAAATGAAGATGGACACCAAGTTTCAAAAGTTCAAGGAGGCAATGAAGAAACTATACATCGATATTCCGCTCCTTGATGCTCTTTCTGAGGTGCCGGCATGGGCAAAATATCTCAAAATCTTGCTATCAAGAAAGTATATCACCGAGGAGCAAGAAACTGTTAAGCTTGCTCAGACCACATCTGACATCATCTTAAACAAGATGCCCAAAAAGAAGAAGGACCCAGGCTCCTTCGGAATCCAATGTTGCATTGGAAATGCATCTACTAAAAAAGGATTAGCTGACCTAGGAGCCAGTATATCCATCATGCCTTATTCCATGTGTAAACGTCTCGGTTTCACCGAATTGCTGCCTACGGCAATGACTATTCAACTAGCTGACTCCACCATAACCGCACCTCTGGGAATCATTGAAGGCATTCCAGTAAGGATAGGCAAAGATGCCTACGTTCCATGCGACTTCGTTATCATGGATATTAAAGAAGACCTGAGGTACCCAATCATTTTTGGTAGACCGTTCCTCGCTACTGCCAGAGCGCTTATTGACGTCGAAGCTGGCACCATCATTCTTAGGCTCGGAAAAGAAGCAATTCAATTCCGAGTCCTTAATAGTATGAAAGGCCCCAACATACAAGAAGAGGTTTTCCTTCTTGACGCAATTCAACAAATGTCACAGTTAGAAATATCCGAGCCAGCTGACGAACTGGAGAATGTTCTAATCAATCCGGATGTTGAATTCTCTGCAAACGAACTAGTTCAACAATGCCTGCAACATCTAGAAAAGGCTGAAGAAGCATCAACGGTCACTTTTGAAGAACTTAAAGCTGCTACCATTATAGAAGCAGCTGAGCCACCAAAAGCCCCTGATATGAAGACTTTACCCACATGGCTTAAACATGTTTTCTTAGATAAGGAAAAACTATGCCCGATCATCATCAGCTCTACCCTTACAAAAGATCAGGAAGAAAAGCTTCTGGATGAGCTGAAGAAGCATAAAAGGGTCATTGGATATAAGATAACTGACCTAACAGGCATAAACCCAGCTCTGTGTATGCATAGACTTCCTATGGTTGAAGAATTCAAACCCTCTCGCGAACATCAAAGATAACTGAATCCTAATCTGAAGGAGGTAGTTCGCCTGGAGGTCCTCAAATTACTCAAAGCTGGCATAATCTACCCTATCTCTGACTCCCAGTGGGTCAGCCCCGTCCAGGTTGTTCCAAAAAAGGGAGGCACCACCGTAGTGCTTAACAACAAGAATGAGTTAGTACCCACCAGGACTGTAACAGGGTGGCGGATGTGCATTGACTATAGAAAGCTGAATAAAGCCACGAGGAAGGACCACTACCCTCTACCCTTCCTCAATGAAGTCCTGGAGTGTTTAGCTCATCAGAAATATTTTTTCTATCTTGATGGTTACTCCGGGTTCTATAAAATACCCATACACCCAGAGGACCAGGAAAAAACTACCTTCACCTGTCCTTTTGGGACATACGCCTTTAGAAGAATGGCGTTCGGGTTGTGTAACACACCTACTACTTTCCAACGATGTATGTCTACCATCTTCGCTGGTTTAACTGAATCCGTCATGGAAGTGTTTATGGACGATTTCTCAGTTTACGGAGATTCCTTCGATAACTGTTTAATCAATCTTGGACAAGTTCTACAGCGCTGCGAGGAAACGAACCTTATCCTGAATTGGGAGAAATGCCATTTCATGGTAACGAAAGGTTTCGTTCTCGGACATAGGGTAAGTGACAGAGGAATCGAGGTTGATAAAGCAAAAATCGATGTTATCTCAAAACTGTCACCTCCAAAGGACATAAGAGGGGTTCGAGCTTTCTTGGGTCATGTAGGATTCTACAGAAGATTCATCAAAGATTTCTCAAGGATAGCTAAACCCATGACCCAACTCCTAACTAAAGATGCTGAGTTCATATTCAATCAAGAATGTATGCAAAGTTTCTCCACCCTCAAGAATGCGTTAATTTACGCACCTATTCTGAGAGCCCCAAATTGGTCGCAGCCTTTCGAAATCATGTGCGACACAAGTGATTACGTCATAGGAGCTGTTTTAGGACATCGGATTGACAAGAAACCCTATGTTATCTACTACGCATCCAAAATGCTAGACGAAGCACAGAAAAACTACAATACCACGGAGAAAGAATTTCTGGCTGTCATCTATGCGTTTGAAAAATTCCGCTCCTATTTGATTGGTTCCAAAGTCATTGTCTATACCGACCATTCTGCCATTCGATACCTGATTCATAAGCAGGATGCCAAACCCAGGCTTATCCGCTGGGTGCTGATGCTTCAGGAATTCGACTTGGAGATTAAAGATAAAAGTGGAGTGGAGAACGTTGTGGCTGATCACCTCAGCCGGATCGAGGTAGAAGAAGAAGATAAAATCCCTATCTGGGATTCTCTTCCTGACGATCAACTTATGAAGGCCACCCATGGTTTCCCTTGGTATGCAGATATCGTCAATTATCTAGCCACATGGATTATCCACCCCTCTGCTTCCTATCATGACAAAAGGAAGTTCCTTCATGACATAAAACAATATTATTGGGATGAACCCTACCTGTTTCACCTTTGTGCTGACGGACTTTTTCGTCGTTGCTTGCCGGAAGAAGAAATAACCCCGGTCCTGGAGCATTGCCATTCAGGACCCACAGGGGGGCACATGAGTGCTAAGAAAATAGCTATAAAAGTTTTACAATCTGGTTTTTTCTGGCCCACCATATCAAAGGATTCATACGATTTTGTGAAAGTCTGCAACAAATGCCAATTTTCGGGCAACATATCAAAAAGAGACGAGATGCCCCTCACAACGTGGCAAGAAATTGAGCTTTTCGATGTGTGGGGGGTAGACTACATGGGCCCTTTCCCTTCATCCTATGGCTTCTCTTACATCTTGGTCGCGGTGGACTACGTCTCAAAGTGGGTCGAAGCTGTACCCACTGTGTCGAGCGATTCCAAGCCTGTTATTAAATTGTTTAAAGATATTATTTTCCCTAGATTTGGAGTTCCAAGAACTGTCATATCAGATGGCGGGACTCATTTCTTGGAAAAAAGTTTTGAAGCCTTACTAAAAAAATACGGAGTCAATCACAAAGTCGCCACGCCCTACCATCCACAGACTAGCGGTCAGGTAGAGGTATCAAATCAACAATTGAAGGAGATTCTTGAAAAAACGGTGAACATAAACCGCTCTGATTGGTCCACCAAACTTCCTGATGCCCTTTGGGCATATTGAACATCTTATAAAACACCAATAGGAACAACCTCGTTCCGTTTGGTGTACGTGAAGTCTTGTCATCTTCCAGTAGAGATGGAACATAAAGCCTGGTGGGCCATCAAACAACTAAATTTCGATCTTAAAAGTACGGGAGAGAATAGGCAGAGCTCCGTATGACCGCCTATCAAAGTTCCATAATTTATAAAGAGCAGACAAAAATGTGGCACGACGATCATCTTAAAAGGAAAGACATCGCCGTTGGCGACAAAGTGCTCCTTTTCAATTCCAAGCTCAAGTTGTTTTCTGAAAAACTTAGAATAAAATGGTCCGGGCCCTTCACTATAAAACATATTTACCCAACTGGAGCTGCCATTATCATAGACAACAACGGAGGAGAAAGGACGGTTAACGATCACTGTTTAAAAAGATACTACACTCCGGAAGACAAAATGCCAAGACAAACCATCGAAATCAAAGATGCTATACCAACAACATAACTATATTACAGCTTCGTCGAGCCAACGACGTAAAACCCAGGCGCTACTTGGGAGGCAACCCAAGATTTCAGTTTCTTCCTCTATTTCCCGTTCTCTTTACCTTAGGTTTATTTTATGAAAATACAAAAAAATTATATAACCAAAACAAACATAAAAATAACAAAATGAAAATATACAATTTTTTTTCATATAAATAAAACAAACATAAAAATATAAAAATCCATTCGACCTTAACCCTCCCAAACGGTCCTGAAACCGTTTGGATCCAAACGGTCCTGAAACCGTTTGGAGCCAAACGGTCTTCAAACCGATTGGGACCAAATGGTCTTGAAACCGTTTGGGACCAAACGGTCTCGAAACCGTTTGGAGCCAAATGGTCTCAAAATCGTTTGGAGTCCAAACGGTCGCTAAACCGTTTGACTTAGGGTTTTTGTCAGGTCAACCCCCCGTTTCCTATAAATATAAACCCTACCCCCTCGTTTTTCTTTCTTTCGACTCCCGAGCCATCTGAAACTCTCGCCTCCATCGACCTCTGCTTCCCCTGCTCCCGCGCGACCTCCATCTCCAGCGCCCTCACCGTTGTCTCCCCTGCTCACAGCAGCAAGGTAGTCCGACCGCAGCAGTCACCTTCTTCGCCGGCAACTCCACCGTTTCCACCGTCAGCTTCACCTCTATCGCCGTCGGATCCACCTTTTCCACCGCCATCCTCGCCGCTATCTTCCTTTCCTACGTCTTTATCGCCGTCGGCCTCCTCCATCATCACCATTATTGCCGGCGCCTTCGCCGCTGCCTTCTCCTTCGTCGCCAGTGCTTCCGCCCTCCATTCGCCGTTTTGTCTTTGCCGACGGTTGCACGACGCTTCGCTTTACAAACGGTCTTGAAACCGTTTGGGACCAAACGGTCTTGCAACCGTTTGGGACCAAATGACCTTGCAACCGTTTGGGACCAAACGGTCTTGAAACCGTTTGGGATCAAACGGTCTTGAAACCATTTGAGACCAAACGGTCCTGAAACCGTTTGGAACCAAATAGTTTTCAAACCGTTTAGCCTTTAAATTTCATTTAACTTTCATAAAATCACAAAAACACATAAATACAAATAAAATCCTTTTTTTTCTAATATGATTTTCTAACTCTTGATCTCCCATTTTTCAGCCATGGCATCACCAGCAAAGGAGGCCACCAGCTTTGAAGACACTGCAATCTGGACAACGGAGCAATTGATGATAGAACAATCTAAGCTCCAGAAGATCAGAGATGACTTCAACAGGACCGGAAAGGCGCCACCAAATGTCAAGATGATGCAAGTCCTGTGTGACCTTGACCGAATCGAAATGTGCCTAGCAGAGGCACCTGAAGAAGAAGTGGAAGACATCTCTTCCGATAACGATGAAGGCTCAGAATACGAGCCAAATCCCGAGGAGGAATCCCCAGCCGAAGAGCAAAAGGGGAAACGTAAGGTCCAGGAATCTGCACCCGGACAACCTTCCAAGAAACGGGCAAGAAAACAAGTTCGCCCTGCCTCTGCCATGGACCAACCCTTGGCAACACCTACCACCACCATTCGTGCCACCACCCCCACCTTCTCAATTCTCACCACCACCGCACCCCCACCTGAAAACCTCTACATCCACACCATACAATCCATCGACAAAATCTTGAAACCTACAAAGTACGTCTGCTCAAGCGTACTGCTGAAGATGGGAATCTATGACCGAATCTTCAACACACTAGACAAAGCCAACCTTGCAAGGCTATGTCTAGTACCCGAGATCTCATACTCTGAGCCCACCACTGAATTCTTCACCTTTCTTACAAAAGAACCCGTAGATATCATGGATAGATCACGGGATGAAGGTGATAGAAGGCTGGTCACCAAAATTTTTGGCAACAAGGTGGTCTTAACAGAAAACATGCTGAACGAAGTTTTCATTGACAATCAGCAGCAGCTGCAAAATGCCAAGACGGTGGGAACCGAGCACTCTGAGTTCAACAGACACATATTCTGGAAATCTTTAACTGGGCTCCCCACCTATGATGCTAAGACATGCAAAGCATCGAACATACACTCTGATTTTGTGCACACCCTACACAAAATTCTTGTTGGCGCACTCTTCCCCAGGATAGAAGGAGGGAACGTTACAATCTCGGATCTCTTTGTCCTCTGGTCCATTCTGAACGAAAAGCCAGTTAACACTGGACGACAAATGATCCAAAAATTATCCGCCTTCGCCCTGGGGAAGGAAATCTGCATGGGGGGTCATGTCACATCCATTATAAAATACCTCAAGATGGACAGACCCCTACCTTGCTGCACGCAACTAAAGGGCGACATCCTTACCAATGAACAATCTTTGAAGAACTCCTTCATCATCAAGGAAAAGGATGGGAAATTATATTATATCTTCTGCCCTATGGTCAAGTCATCAGGAACACTCCTCCCGCTTCCGGAGCTCGCAAACTATGACACAGACAAGCTCCTCTTCTCTGATGAGGAGCTTTCACAAATCTTAGCTTCGGTTAAAGCAGCCGAAAAGAAAGCAACTGCGGGATAGACTAAGTTAAGTATCACAACCCCGACAGCTCAACCATAAAAAATACCTATCAAACGACCTTCCCGAAGGAAATTGAAGGCACAACAGCTGTCGGGGACACTGACATCAAAGACACACCCAGAAGACAACCCCTCCTCGACGAGCACATCACCACCTCGTCTTTAGACTCTTTCATTATGAGTCTACATGCTGAACTAACCGCCACCACCTCACTCCCTTCCACCTTCCCAACACCCACCACCCTTCCTTCTTTCCCCACAACCACACTACCACACACATCCTCTTCTTCACCCCTTTTTCCTTCGGACTCCCCTTCTCCATCCCTATGCCCAACTTTACCACTTTCCCATCTACCTCCACAGTCTCTACCCCATCATTATCAACACCACCACCTTTCCCATCCACAGCCACCCCGAAACCACTGGTGACCCCATCTACGGTCACCATACAGTTCGTGGGACCATCATCAGTGTCTCTTCCGCAAGGTACTACCACCCTCCCTCATAGGCCCCAGCCACCCCACCTTCCACCTCTGGGGTCCCCTTTTCCAAAATCGGTGAAGAATTCGGACGTCAATTCGATGACATCCGAAACCTCCTCACCGATCTTTCTAACATTTTATATTCTATTTTTTCTTGTGTGCATGGATTATCCAAGCAGGTGGCCACGATCGACCAACAGAATCGCGCTTTGCCCAACATCCTCCAAGGTTTTCAGCAAAGACAAGATGAGGTGGCTAAGCAAGTTGAGCACATCAACAACCACTACAACAATTTGCCCGAGTTGGTCCTTGGAGCGACGCGCCAGCAAGAAGCGACGACTAAACAAGTCGATGAGATCTCTACGCAGACCCAACCTCTGCCCGAGACTCTCCATGAGCTCAAGAAGCAACAAGCGGCTCTTAGCACGCGCTTGGACACCATCAGTATCACCCTCACACAGCTAAACAATCACCAAGAGGAGTCCACTAACAATCAAATCCAGCAATTACTCACTCAAGTTACATATCTTACAGCGCGACTCCTCTCCGCTGAGGGACGTTACTCGGACCTAAAAGAAACACATGACGCACTGCTCGAAACACACGAGCATGTACAAGTGGCGTTCGATGAGTTGCAAGCCGTCCATCGGTGGTGTAAACAGACCGCACACAAGAAGCCAGCAGAACAGGCAGCGGATGACAAAGATGAGGATGAAGAAGATGATGATGAGGACTCTGACTCCTCGACTAATTCCAATAATAGCACCTCCTCAGAGGACAAATCTGGCGACCCAAGCAATGCTGGGGAGGGCACAAGCCGAGGAGCTGATAAAGACCCCAGGTCCCCCCACAACGAAAATGTCAACATGTCATATGGGGACCAATTCCTGGATTATTCTGCTTTGGGATCCATCGGGGAGTCTGCCAAAAACGCGGCTTTCGCTGAGTTACACCAATGTATATTAGGAACCAGTGCAAGCCCGCCAACAACAACCGCTCAACCTTACCCCACGCTTGGCAAGTCAATGCCTTCCCCCCAAGACCCGGACGAGTCAGAACGAGTCAGCTTAGATACAGATGAAGAACTCGATTCTGCTTCGGATTCGGATGATGAGCTGCATGACTATGCAGCAGTCCTGGAACAACCTTCTTCCCCCCTTCCGCAAGAACTTCCCCCGCCACCACCTCTACCGCACAAAATGCATGATCTTGATATGGCGGCCATCTCCACATTAGATGCTCAGGACATTTTTATACTGAAAACTATTGTGGACGATGCAAAGGCAGGGGAAGACATCATATACAATAACACCAAAACTAGGCGCAAGATGACACAAGAAGACTTCCGCCACATCCTGCGACCTCGGTCCACGATGACGATGGCAATCTTACGTGTCCTTCTTGCCAACTGTATAGAAATGTACAGAAGTTCTAAGAGGCAACAACCGGTTTTCAACGCCTCGCCTGCTCTGTCTATTGGCCTTTTACACAAAGACATAAGAGCGAAATCAATCGAGCGGCTGCGTGCTGGTTTAGCACGACGGGCACATTATCTCACCGTGCCCTTTCAAATTTCAGATCATTGGCTATTTATGATCGTCGACACCGAAGCTCGGGATGCCAAGGTCTATAATTTTTGCGGCACTGAGCTACCCGCCGGTACAATAAATTTCATCGGTGAAGCAGCATGAGAAGCGCGGTGTATACCCTTCCGACTACTGAAGTTAATTTGGGTTGCACGCCCATCTCTCCACCAAGACTGGAGCCAGCCTTGGTTCAAAATAATAAACCCTCAAGTTCAAGATGCCGAGGAATCTGGGGATTGCGCTTTCTGCACCATACGTCACATCCAAGCGCTGAACCAGGAAATCCCATTTTCTGATCTGGTTGCTGAAGATTTTCATTCCTTGCGAGGGCGTTATGCTATGGAGCTCATATGTGATAGACAGTTCTTCAAGGACCCGACAATGGCACCAGATGATGTCCCTCGCTACCTCTTCTCAGCTATTCAGTGACCGCAACGACGACCCTTCCGACAAACTCTGAAGGAGTCGGAGAAATCAAAGGAACCGACCTTAGCTACCGAGCAAAGTAAAGAGGACATCGATCCTTTGTCTGCCATAGAACCAACCTTTCCTGACTTTGATCACAATGCTTGCAAAGGTCTCAACGACATCGAATTACGACTCATTATGGCGCGGCTTTCAGCCGAGAAGGATGAGCTCGTATTCATGTCTGGGGAAATTTTAGTTATGGCAGACACGCTTCGAGAGACTTTACAGATTAAAGGATCCCTCTCTGCCAGCCTAATGAGTGCTTACCAGTCTCTACTCGGCCAACACAACCCCACTACATATATGGCATCCCCATACATGAAGGATGATCTTTTGAAGCTCAAGAACTTTGGCACAATTGAAGCACTGATCTCCTTTCTACAACACACAACACCGAAGTTCATCATGTTACCGTTCCTCTATCATGAGCACTGGATGCTCCTGGCAACAAACCTCCCAGATGGAACAACCACAATATACAACAGTTCTGACAGCCAGTACAACCCACGACAGAAGAACTATGTCGTGACACCAAGGAAGCCAACAGAGGTAGTGGCGAAGGACTGCGCTGACAAATTAATCTCTCTTCTCAGTCAGCACACAAGGGCTTATGACAAAGAGCATTTTCATCGCCCTTCCTTCAGCCACAAATGTCCCCAAAAAATCCGACAATCAAATGACTGCGGCTTCCACATCCTCTACTGGATGTATACCATCATCGCCCTTCAAAGACCAGTAGAGGATATGACTGACGTGGATTACCACGCTCTACGCGGACAGTTCGCAGCCAACCTACTTCAATCTCCAGGAGCAAACTCAGGATTAACGTAAACCTGAAGCCCTTGCCTTTGTACTTCTCAACCTATCACTTCGCCACTCTGAGGACAGAGTGTGTGATAAGTTAGGGGGGGGGTACACTAGACACGGGCGAGGTATCATTTCTATATCCCTCCTTTTCCATCTCCTCCTTCATTTTTTGTACAATTTTTCTTAGTTTCCTCTACACATTTAGCTTCCATTTTAAATAACTCATCCAACAATAAATCTTTTGAATAAAGTCACCCTTAGTTAACTTTAGAATCATGTTAGTTCCCAAAAGTAAATAACACTTAGACATTTAATGGCGATCTAATAATATACCTCCACTATTGATTTTCATGCTTTTGCTGCACTTCTTCATCTGACTCTCCACATGTCAATATCAAGGCAGAAATAAGCCAGACTCTCAAGGATGAGAGGGGCATCAGGCAACGTCTAAATCAAGAAGTTCTGCAAGTGGATTACAAACCAAATAAGTGCATGTTGAAAAACTCTAAGAACATCTTTCCTCTCGTCAAAATAAAAGAGGCTTGGCCGTCCAAAATAATTTCCCAAACAAAACCCCAAAACCCAAGCCTGTGAGTTTTCAAATAAAAGCCAGAGAGTCGAATAAAATTATGAGAGTTGTGCCATGAATAAGGATCTATATAAAGAACCGATGAAGGTCTCACCCGGCTGACATATTCAGCTGCCCTCACAAAGGCAGATGTGTCGTGCCCAGTAGTGAAACCCTAAGGTATCCAAATATATGAAAGGCTTATAAAGGACTCTCCCGGACGGTACATTCAGCTGCCCTCATAAAGGCAGATGTGTCGTGCCCGGTAGTGAGATCCTAAAAAGCATAGACAACCCCTCCCCCACTTGAAGGGGGAGTTACACTTCAAGCCTTTAGCCAACCCTCATACCCCCTCTAGTTTCCAGTAGGCCCTTCAGAGAGGTATAAAGCTGATTAGAGTCAACAACATGCACAGAATAAAGGTGGTCCCAACGCGAGCTATAAGATACGGAAGAAACCTGAGACCCAAGCAACTCTCGAAACCTAAAAGAGTCATGGCAAGCAATAAGACCTGATATGACCCTAGGAAAACTCAGGTTAAGAATTGAAGCAAGAGTATGGAAATCCTAACTAAATAAAATCGCCTCGCCATTACATGTCTCAAATCTATCTAACTTGAGGACAAGCTAGACTCTAAGTTAGGGGGGGTGATAACCTCCAATTTTGGATGTTTACCTTAGTCTTTTCTTTAGTTTTCCATACTTTTTCTCAATTAGAATTAGCCTTAATCCCTAAATATTCCCTCTTATTGTAAATATACCATCAGACTAAATTTTCCTCTTTATATCTGCAGAAAAAGACATAAAAAAATCATAAAAGACTAAATCAACCTCAAGACCGCATGACGCCAAATGGTCCCAAGACCGCATGAAGCCAAACGGTCCTGAGACCGCATGGAGTCAATCGGTCCCAAGACCGCATGAAGCCAAACGGTCCCGAGACCGCATGGAGTCAAACGGTCCCGAGACCGCATGAAGCCAAACGGTCCCGAGACCGCATGGAGTCAAACGGTCCCGAGACCGCATGGAGTCAATCGATCCCGAGACCGCATGGAGTCACACGGTCTCAAGACCGCATGAAGCCAACCGGTCCCGAGACCGCATGAAGCTAAACGGTCTTGAGGTCCAAACGGTCTTGAGGTCCAAACGGTCTCCAAACCGTTTGGACTTCACTTAAGGCCTATAAATAAGACCCCAAGGGTCCATCACGAGATATCAAGTGTTTAGACGTCCAAAGGTTGCCTCAATCACTCCAGAGCAAATCCGACTTCCGTCCTCTACCCAGGGGCTGCCGGTCTGAGACCCATACTCCATCTCGAAGCTGCTTTCTCTCTCTCCGCCAAAGAAGGTGGGAAGAGGGAGATCTCATCATCAAGCAACCTGTGAAGCCGGTGGATCGTTTCTCTCTCTCCAAGGGGTTGACTTTCCTCTCTCCTTTGTGGGGATGACGCTCTCTCTCTCTCTCTTCTTGCCTCCTTCTTTGTCCTAGTCATGAGCGAGTAGTCTCTCTCACTAGGGTGCGGGGAGTAGCCCCGCTACCCATGTTTTCATATCATGCGAATGTAATCCATAAGTTGTAATATAGAGTTCATATCTTTTCAGTTCAACATCAAACATTTAATGAATGCTTGTTGCTTGATCACCAACTTGTGTTATCCTTTATCTTTTAGTATGAATTGTCTACGTTTGTGCTACTAGATCTGAAACTCATTTGCATGTTGGTTTTAGGTGCATGTATCCACCGTGCATCTGTCTCGGTATCTAGGAGTGCCTTTCTAGAAGTGGAAGTATACTCACTCCCATCGTTGTACTTTCATGCTATGAAATGGAATCAGTTGACGTGTGAAAGTACAACCTTGATGAGTTGAGGAACACACTTTGCGGAGGGAATGTTGTAAAGTAAGTGACCATACCTACATGGATGGCTGGCATTACAACATTCCCACACTCCTCGTAGTTAGTCATCTGAAAGGAAGCTAAGTCTACAAAGATACTAACTGATCTAACTCTTATTGCAGGTTACACTTTTATGTTGCATGTGTTGATCCATGTGTAGTGGTGGTGAAAACCGATCACACCCTAGTGATTCATTAATCATTGTCAACAACCTAAGTTTACTTTCTTTCCTTTACTTTACTTACATTTAGTTTAAAAACAACCAAATCAACCTTTTGATCTAAATACCAACTATTAATTGATTAAGTGAAATTCCGACGTTTTCCATCTTGTTGCTTGCAACAAGACCGTTGTCCCGTGGATTCGACCCTTAACTATACTACGATAAGACTTCCACGTATCTTAGCAGACGTGGGTGGAGTTCTCTATCTAGTATAAGCAAGGCTAAACTTAAGGACTTACCATCTTTAGGATTTTTAGTGGTGCACGCAATTCCACGTAAGTGGAAGCTCCATCAACAACATAGCAAGTTAGGATCTTTAGCCCTAATTCCACACATTAATGATCATTCACATTAGAGACCCTAATTACCTTATCATAATTACCATCAGTACATTTATTATCATTATGCTAAAAAAGATAAGATAATAGCATAAAAGAAAGGCTTTTAATATTTCCAACATTGTAATACCCAAAACTAGGGTTTCCATGTGGTATACACCACTTTATCATATGTTACCCTATTTTTATAAAAAAAAGCCCAATTACATCTCAATTATATTTTATTTGGGTTGCTCTCGTTCTCCTGATTCAGTTTCATATATAACTTGTTTAAATCTAAGTTACCAACTTATTTCTACATTATTTACAAGATAAAGCTGTTCAAGCCAACCAGAAAGTGCTACATCAGCGAAAGAGGGCTTACCTTATTTTCTAGAATTTTGACTAAGGATTAAATGAAAAGGCTTAATTGCTCCCCGACCTTGACTGTGAATGTAGGGGCAATGGGGTCAATTGACCCTATTCCTTTTTCCATCCCCGCGTAGGGCGATCCCCTTTGCCTGATGCGTCTGCTCTAGCGCCTGCCGGTGCATGGATCTTATCCCATGCGTGTGTTCTGGGACACGTCGTCTGCGTACAGGTAAGCACCATCACAGATTCTGCAAGCGGCACGAATTGATCGTTAGGACTCCCACTAGCCGTGAAGTCCAACTTCAGCGTTGCCGCTCCCCTCGCTACCCTGCCGCTAGAAGCAATAGCCATCTCAGCCGCGCAAGCCATCATCCTCCTTCCTCATGAGGCTAATGTTGTGACTTGCTGCGTGCGTCCTGCTCGGGTGCCATCGCGCAAGGTGATGTGGTGGGGGATCCAGGCTTTAGCAAGATCTTCATTGCGGCTTCTCAGCATGACCATGTTGCTAGCAGACGCCATGGCATGGCGTCCTAGAAACCGTGCCATCCCCTTGATGCGTTTAGCACTACATGACCGTCAGGATGGTGCCCAGATCGGCACAGTTTCACAATTGCCTGCTCTGTGTGTGGCTAACATGATGGCAGGAGGAGGAACCCCACCTACAATGGACTTGTCCACCACGTCCATGGCTTTGTCCTAATGTTCTCCTCGATGCATCAAGCATGAGAAGATTAGGGATCGTAGTCCATGAGCAGGACTATCTACGGACCACAGAGGCTAGACTATGAGAGTTCTTGAGTCCTTATATAGATCATCAAGGAATCCTAGTGTTATAACCGAGAAAGACAGCGACCTCATGTTTCCTTTCTTGTACATATGACGTGTAGGGGCAACCACACATAGATGGAAGGTGCTTTAAGTGCAAATAACTCCGTACCCCTCACAAATCACAGTTACATATTCTTGCCAAAAGCACAACTACACTTTCCTTCTACTAAAAACTTTTATCACTTAATACTTGATGTGGGCAAGATTTGGTAAAATATACCAATTAAACACCTTTTTCTTGCCCCTAAAGCAAAGACTTTCGTTAATTCAGTTTAGGCGTCAATAATTCCCTTTTCCATCCCAACTTGACAAGTTATTCTATATTAATATATATCCTCATTGGGGCACTATTAGGATGAGCCAAACTATTTAACTGCCATCTACATATATTTCCATACAATTCCATACTTACCCATCAATTGTTCAATTTCTTCAACTTGGGCTACAAAGATTATTTTATTATTTCATGTGTAATACCATTGAGGAATTATTTATCAATCATAATTTATATTTATATCATTTGAGTTTATCAAAATTGAGGATATAACATTCACCCCTCCTTAAAAGGAATTTTGTCCTCAAAATTCAACCCTAGTAAGGTTGAGGTTAAAGGTAACTCATCTTCATTTCTCAACTTAAGGTCAACAACCCTACTTAGATATCCTTAACCACTTTTCTTAACATACCCATTCTCGTCTTATTACTAAGGTTGACACTTGAATCTAAATTCAAGTACATCCACATATTTAGTATTCACACTTCATCATCTCTTTATGATTTCTTTCTTATTACTTGGTGATTCCTCTTTTCACTTAGGTTTCCAACCTATGATTCAATATTTAGGGTGAGGTGGCACCTCTAACCCTAGACCATGTTACTACACATTCAATGTAGGATATTCATCCTCATTATCTCAATTTTTAAGCATAACGTGTGTCTATCCAATCTCCCTCCCTCATAATGAGATGAAATAAGCAATTGACTGCAACCCAAACACAAAGTTCATTCCATTCCAAGAGCAGATCTAAGATCGAGGGGACCATACCCATCAGCCAGAAAGGGGTGAAGACAAGGCGTTGGAGGAGAGAGTCAACCGGATGCAACCTAGGGATCACGCAATCTGCGGAGAGAAAAAGGCACAAAAAGAAAGCCCAGGGGGAGAGGGTGGCTACACACCGGAAACCTACCTCCTCCCCCAAGCCACAACCGAGTGCTTGGGAGCCCTAGTTTGCCTAAATAGTACAAGATTTAGGTAAGGGCTCATTCATTGCTATTCATATTTGTCCATAAACAAATATGCTACACATCTATGCTACATATTTTATTATTATTCCCTGAGGATTTGATTTGTACCACTTAAATCCAATGGACCACTACGAAGCCAAAATCAGTGCCATACAAGGTCTATGGAAGAGTTGGGACTCCACAACCTCTCCTACACCTCTTGGTCAGTACAAGAGAACACCATATAGACATATCAGTCAATTGCAAACAATGACATATAGTCAAGATGAAGGATTGGCTCACGCATGGCCATCCATATAAAACACCCTAGCCTGCCTTGGTACAAGTCACGACACTAGAAGAGCACTCTCATGCATGGTTGTTCCAAAAAGTCATTATGCAGTTGCAATGCTACCATCATATCTCACAATCATCGAGGCATGACCGCAACCATCCTCCATATACCACAATTGTGGAAGTAAGGATATCCACTCAACTTGCACCCCCACATATTCAAAAATATGTGCTCTGAGTTTCTCATAGGATTTACTCGTTTCACCATCCAATAATAAAACTGACACTAGAATGGATCTATTGCACAGGGCAACTACATGATTAGAGTTTCACTTTATTAGTTATGCCATTTGGGTGAACTAAGAATTCATCATACAAACAGACATACACAAACCTAATTCAATCTAGCAAGCATAACTGTGAAGCAACTTCAGAAGATATCAAATGTATAAAGTATGGACATGTCACATCATCTCAGGGTATCACTGCTTCACTGCCTTAATTAAGGCTATCACCATCATCACTTGTTAACCCCGTCATATTAGGATATTCAACATAGCCACATAACTGGGGTCAATAATCCTTCATCACATCACTAAAGGTTAACACCTCTCATTAGGCATCAATCCTTCACTAAGTCATGAGACCAATCACATCATTCTCATATATCAACATAACATCATGCCTCAACAAGTACAATGTGCATAATCATCTCCCTGTATTACATATAGGTTACCATATCATTCACTTAGCCATGATACTCAATCAACTTACAAAGTTAGATGCATACAATTAGGAGAGAGAAAACATATAATCACAAGCTATACATCCCTATGCATTCCACAAGTGTAACATACCCTAGGGTTAGGTTTAGGGATCACACACTTAGCCGTTTAGGGTTTACATCATGAGTATAGCACCAAACTCTAATTGAGTCACCTCCCATGTTCTTGGAACTGAGTTAGGTTTGAACATAGTTAATTGATTTATGATTAGATATCACATAATAGCACTAAGAATCACCATAATTATATGTGTATGTGTGTACTATCTCTTGGTATGATGTATGTGTCACGCCCAAACAACAAGAGGGATGTCACGAACGCCTTCATGGTAGGTGTCGTGAGCGTGGCACAAAGGGGTTTCGACCACAACAACATACATGGGGTCTCAACCGCAACAACTTGATCTCAACCACAATAACATCCCTGGTCCTGACTGCAACACAACCCACCATGGTTGCGACCACAACCAAAACCATACACAAACACACATGTATCGACCCCAACCATTAGAGTTAGGGTTTCGACCAAAACCACCCATGGTAATGACCAAACATCAAGGGAAAACATATGTCTCAACCACTTCAAGACCCAAATAGGTCATGACCACAACACATCAAAGTGTCTCAACCCAAATCATCTCAAAAGCGTTTTGACTCAAAACCATACATGTGTGTCTCAACCCCATGCCACATATGGGTGTCTCAACCCCAACACAACAAGAGGGTCCATGTCTTGACCCAAAACATAAAGACCCACATATGTCTTGACTGTAATAAGGTCAACCAGTAAGAAAAACAAACATCAATAGATCAAAACTCATGGATTCAAGGTCCTGAACCCTAGAACAAACTCCATGACGATCATCAAGAAAAGCACTTAGGAGAGAGAAAACCAAGCCACAACACATGTGAGAAAACATACAAAAATCTAAGGAAAACATGATGGCCGAACTTAGATCATGGTGATAAAACCAAAGCTCAAGATGCATGTGAGATCATCCTCTCAAGAACACAGAAAATGTGCACATAGAAATTAAGGTTTTATAAAGAGAGTTATCTTAATGAGAAAACAATAAAGTCTTAACCCTAGATTACAAGATAATCATCTACTATCTTAACATCATATTTAGATATGGAAATAGGAACATGAAAGCCTAAAGTAAGTTGCTTGTAATAGAAGAAGGTAGAATGTTATATCACCCGCCTGAGTTGAAGAGAAACCAAGCTCCAAGATCAAGCTCCAAAGAAAAGGAAAAGAAGCTGTAGACGATCACCACTTTGGACATAGAGTCACCTATAAAAACAAGAACACCTTGGTCAAGAGATAGCTCAAGAAAAGGGTAGGAAGGACCCTAGGCCGAACCAAGGAGGAAAGGTGAAGAGAGAAGAAAACATCCTCCCACTAGTTACCACCATATCAAAACATAATCTAAAGGCTTTTGTGAGGAGGAGTTTCTCTCAAGGTGACCACTAGGGTAGAACCCAAGTCTAGGCCAAGAAAAGAGGAAGAAGAAGATGAAGGTTCCAAGGGAAAACATGATCAAGATGATAAAACTACTTACCAGGAAATAAATCACCACAAGGAGGAAGATCGAGCTTCAAGGCACCACATGCAAGGTTGATCCACCTCCAAAGCACCAAGAAAAACACCTTATTTGCTCCACCCAGCCTCAAGAATGAGTACAAGAGAAAGGATAAGGAGGATGGCCGAAAAAGATCACTTGAATGAAGACGAAGGGGGTTATATACCAAAGGAGGAGGGAAGTAAGAGGGAGATGATGTGTCAACACCTAAAGGCACCAAAGGAACACTTATCCACCCAAGAAACTAACATGCATCCACTTAAAACATGCATGCATGAGATGGTGATACAACATAGGTGGGGTCTCAACCCACTTGGGTCACCACCACCTTGGTTTCAGTCGAGACACACCAAGGGAGGTTGAAACAAGCACAAAGCAATTGGTCTTAGTTGAGACAAAAAGGATCACCAACCCAAGGTCGAGACACACCTCAAAGAGGCCACTGTCTCGACCCAAGACACACCCCACACCATAACGTCCAAGAAAGGAGCAACCTAGGGTAGTGTCTTCATCGATACACATCCAAAAAAACCAACATGGTCGAGACAAAAAGGTTACTACACACACTCAAGGTCAACAAGGTCAACACCAAGCAAACCCTTACATCAACACATGATTCCACTCATCAACCAAGGTCCAAACAAGGAACCCCTATGAATATTTCTCTCTCCTAAGATTCCAAAGCACTAATGGCACACCCCACATGTGACAAATTGCAATATAACCCATCAACTTGGTTAAATTGCAATTTGGTTCAAAACAAGCAATATAGCTCAAACAACATCCAAATAGGACCAAACTTTAATCATAAGCATGTCACATGATAAAAAACACCTCAAAGGATTAGATTAAAGTTCTATGCATTTTAATTAAGAAAAGAAAGCATACCCAAGCACTTAGATAAGTTATGGGCCTTACAAACATAAACCCCTAACAAGGATTTCACCCCTGAAATCCTATGCAAAAAGAGATGGGTACTTCTTCCGTGGTCTTATAGACTCTACCAAAAGTCCAGACGAATTCGTTACTTCATACAAATGTGTAAAAGATCATAGTCGCACTTAAATTGCATCTCCTCCTCAAGCTCCCAATTGGCTTCCTCAATGCCACGATGATGCCACAAAACCTTCACCAAAATGATGTCCTTGTTCTTCAACTTCTTGATCTTCCTATCCAGGATCAACACATGTCCTTCTACATAGGACACATCCTCATCAAGATCCACCTCTACAAGCTACAAAACTTGCTCTTTGCTAGGGTGACACTTCCTCATCATGCTAACATGAAACACCAGATGCAATTTGTGCAACTCAGGTGGCAACTCTAACTTATAAGACAACTTCCAAACACATTCCACCATAGGGTAAGGTCCCATAAACTTAGGAGCAAACTTACCCTTCCTTCCAAACCTCAAAACACCTTTCCAAGTAGAGAACTTGAGGTATACTTTGTCTCCCACTTGGAAATCCAAGGGTCTACGCTGGTTATCCACATGAAGCTTCTGTCTGTCCTTTGTTACCTTCAACTACTGTTGAATCACTTTGATCTTTTCTATCATTTACTGCATAATCTCGAGACCTAGAAGTATATACTCACCACTCTCATACCAACACAATGGTGACCTACAACGTATACCATACAACACCTCATAAGGTTCCATATCAATACTCCACCGATAATGTTATCGTAGGCGAACTCTATTAGACTAAGGTGCACATTCCAACTGACAAAAAATCATAACACACTGGCTCTCAACAGATCCTCTAAAGTTTGTATTGTCCTCTCAGACTGACCTTCTGTCTGGGGATGAAACATTGTGTTGAACTTAAACTGAGTCCCCATAGCTGTGTGCAAGCACTCCCAAAAATGACTTGTAAACCAAGGGCCTCTATCTGGCACGATAGTAGTCAAGATACCATGCAAACAAATGATCTCATCAACATATATTTGAGCAAGCTTCTCCGTTATATATGTTGTCTTCACAGGCAAAAAGTGTGCTAACTTGGTCAACCTGTCAATGATCACCCAAATGGAATCATTACCTTTGGCTATTCGAGGTAGACCAACCACAAAGTTCATTGTCACATGATCTCATTTCCACTGTGGTAGAGGTAATGGTTGCAACATCCCTATAGGCTTTTGATGCTTGCTTTAACCTGCTAGCACACTACACACCTTGCAACAAACTCTGCCACATCACACTTCAAGCTGGGCCACCAATACAAATCTTTAAGATTATGGTACATCTTGGTGCTACCTAGGTGCATAGCGTACAACGAAGAGTGAGCCTATTCTAAAACCATCTTCCCAAGAACATCAGCATCAAGAACCACAACTTTGTCATGGTAACACACTATCCCATCCTCCACCTCATAGAAGCCATCATGCTTCTCACTGGCAAACTCTGATCATATCTGTTATATCACGATATCATCTTGTTGTGCTTCTCTGATATGCTACCACAATATAGGATTCACCTGTAACTGTGCCAATAGACCATCCAACATAGATACCTCCAATCAGATGTCCATCTAACATAAAGAGACTAACATATCTCTCTTATGGCATATCAAAGAGTACACCTATGCTTTTTTTGTAGAAGATGGCGAAGAAGACCTCATGCTCAATGCATCTGCCATGACATTTGCCTTTCCTGGATGGTAATCAATTGTGTAGTCATAATCTTTAATCAGTTCCATCCAACGTCTCTACTGCATGTTCAGGTCCTGTTGCGAATAGATGTACTTCACTTGTGATTGGTAAAGATCTGATACTTGTAACCGTCAAGGTAGTGTCTCCAGATCTTCAAGGCATGGACTACTACATCTAGCTCCAAATCATGGGTTGGGTAGGTCTCCTCGTGTTTCTTAAGTTGTTGCAAAGCAAAAGAAATCACGTTCTTGTCCTGCATCAACACGCAACCCAAACCATTCCTTGACACATCATAGAATACTATGCATCCTTTCTCCTTCTCTAGGGGAACCAACACTGGCGCACTAATTAGTTTCTCTTTTTAACAACTACAAAGAAAGCTAAAACTTGTCATCCTAGATGAAAGGCACATCCTTCCTCATCATCTTCGTTAGGGGTAACAATGTAACACTAAAGTTCTTAATGAATCTCTCATGTAGTATTCTGCCAAACTCAGAAAACTACTTCTATCAGTGTCTTCGGTTGCTTCCACATCACAGATTCAACCTTCTTGGGGTCCACACAAATACCCTCACTAGATATCACATGTCCCAAAAATGGCATTTCCTTCAGCCAAAACTCACAATTTCTGAACTTTGCAAACAAATGGTGTTGTATCAACATGGACAATGCCTGGTGTAGATGTTTTCGGTGTTGCTGGCTATGCCTATATTAGATCAAGATATCATCTATAAACACCCCCATGAACCGGTCCATATAAGGTCTAAATGCTTTATTCATCATATCTATAAATGTTGTTGGAGCATTGATCGGTCCAAACGGCATAACCACAAACTCGTAATGACCATACCGAGTCCTGAATGCTGACTTAGGTATATAATCAGCCTTGCTATGCAACTGGTGATATCCTAATCTTATATCTATCTTAGATAACATTGTGGCTCCTCACAAATGGTCAAGCTGGTTATCATTCCGCAGTAAGGAATACTTGTTCTTTATTGTCACATTGTTCAACTATTGGTAGTTGATTCACAATCTCATGGATCCATATTTATTCTTCACAAACAACATTAGAGCACCCCATGGTAACATACTAGGCCTGATGAAACCTTTCTCAAGTTATTCTTACAATTGTTTCTTCAACTCTTCCATCTCCTCTGGTGCCATTCTGTAGGGTTCCTGAGCTATCGGTTGGGTACCTGAGACTAGATTGATCTCAAAATCAATCTCTTAAGGTGGGAGAACACTTGGACTCTTATGGAAACACATCCTCAAAGCCACATACAACTAGCACCTCCTGAATACCAGGACTCCTCACCTTAGAATCCACAACATGGGCCAAGAACACCTCACAACCCTACTTCATCAGCTTCTCTACCACCATCACTGACACCAGACATGTTAAGAAAATCTTCCTATCTCCTTGGAAGATCCATGTCTCATCACCGTCTATGTTACAACCCCAACTTTTGGGTTCATTTGGTGAGAAATGTAATTTCTCATATTAAAGATATTTGAACAAATAATGATATAATTTGTTTTGAATAAATGAATTTTGTATACAATAGCCTTGATGGTTGTTTTGTGGGCATTATTGGCTATTGGGCCCAATAACAAGGAAGAGACAAAAGGAACTCCATTATTAATAAGAAATGGAGAAAAGAAAGATGTAGAAACCTCTAGAAGGCAAAAGTACATAATCCAAAGTTGGATTTCGTGCCTCTTGGGTTCCTTGGGTTCCAAGGAGTCCAAAGTTGCAAAAATAATACAACAAGAAAAGAAAGATCAATTAAATATTTCTTTATTAAGAAAGAAATTGAAAACAATGATAAAATGTGGAAAACAAGTGGAAAGAGGCATAATTGAGTTATCCTCGGTGGATTTTCATATCCAAAGGATTCCTAATGCTAAATGGAATGACAATGAGGAAAATAAAAAGAAAGATAAAGAGAAATCCTCAAAAAGAGATATTTTAATAAGAAATAAACAAGATAATGAGAAATAATGAATATAGATGCATCTAGAAGGATAATAAGTATCCTTAAAAAGGAATTTCGAAATCATAGAGTTTCTTGGGGTCCAAGGAGCCCCAATAAAGAGGAAGAAAGAGAAAATACCAATAATGAAAAATAAGAGGATAATGTAATACATTATTAATGAATTTGTGGCTTTGTTAAAAAGGAAGTATTTTCTACTAAAAGAAAATAGAATTTCGTGCCAATGGGATAAAAGTCAAGCATAAAAGAGAGTAAGTGGGAGGATTTTCGTATTCCTAAAAATCCAATGAATATGTTGTTTTAAGAAGATGTTTAGGAGAGAGAAGATTACTTCTCATTGAAGGAATATGATTCCTAATGGGAGAGGACTTGTTTCCTAACATCTTGGGGCATGGATACCCTCCCCTATATAAGGGTAGAGCCTTTGGCCCGAGTTTAAGATAATACCACACATATTTCTCTACCCTTCTTCCTAATTTTCATCTTCAAACCCTAACCTAGAGGGTAGGGAAACCCTGCAGCAAACAAAAGGCCGTGGAGTCATCAAGATGGAGGCGGGAGGCTTCCATGACAACCCTAGACTGGTCGACTATCATACCTTTGATCTAGTCTTCGAGCAGCGCCATCCGTAGGTCTGCAAAAATGACATCAATGCAGCAGAAACCGCAGATGGATCTCACGCAAAGAACGACCATATTGTCCACGATCTGGAGATGCTCCACGTGCGCAAGGGGGCGGCGCAACTGGGGCGGCTATTGGCATCGAGTTCTATGGCCCAGGGAGGGAGAGACAGCCCGTGCAAGGCTGCTGTAGAGGGCCGCTAGGGCTGGCTGGAGGTGGAAGACGACCCATGGGTCGTTGGAAACTTTTGCCCCTCCACGGGCTGAAGAAACCACTAACTTAACAAGAGAAGATCTGGCATTTCGAAATGTTTCCAAATCAGTGGGCAACGTTGCATGGGAACGGGCAACATGGCAGCTTCCAATTGGCCCAAAGTAAGTTAATTTTACAAAAATCATATCTCCTTAATAGTAGCTCGGATGAATATGTATAAAATATGAAAGTTGCTCAGAAAAATGAGGGGAATCCATTAAAAATATAATCAAGCCTGATTCTGATTGCAATTCAAAAAGTGTGTAAAGATGATATCTTTAATGGTTTAATTAATGCAAAACCCAAATCTTTGGTGATTAATGATTTGGGGAAGGGTTAAATGGGTGTTTTAACTTGATATTAACCTGTTAATTGTAAAAGGTACATTAAAAACAAAAAGGATGAACCTTGCACATAATTGGTTTAATTTAGAGTTTCATGTGCATAAATATGTTTTAATGGGCTTTGAAACCCTAATATGAGTAAATGAGACTATTAATGGACTTAATTGATGATTAATTATGCCTTTTCTAATATCAGGGTTATATGTTGTTAAAAGACAATGATGAATAGATGAAATAATTAGGGTTTGTGAGTAATTGTATAAAATTGGGGTTTAAAATAGTAAGAGACGAAGGGAAACCCTAATTGAAATGGAAACCCTAAAAGTAGACTAGAAACCCTAGGAAGCAAGCTAGGTTTAATAGATCTTGATGACATTAGTAATAAAAGGGAATTGCATGATTATTTCAGGTTCTTATTGTATGTCCTTGCTTTCTTGGATTTCTTACTTGCATGGAATATTTCTGTCTCAAATCATCCTGACAGGTATGTGGTTACGCTTATGGTTAATCGATTTAGTTTCACGACAATTCTCGATTGTTTTATCAGTTGCCTGAAAATAACTGCTTGGATGACTTTTATTTCATGCAACTATAAAGTGACTATGACTATCACCATAAGAATGTATACATGAATGGCTCAGATCTTGGTCCTCCTCTGTGGCTTTGATAATGATGAAAAGGGTAACCTGGTAAAGGGTCTACTTGTTAAGTGGGACCATCAAGTTATTAAGAGTTAGGGATTGGGCTACCTATGGGTAGTGCCATGCGACTCTTTAGCACACCAGGAGTTAGGGATTGGGCTACCTACGGGTAGTGCCATGCGACTCAACCTTAGATATTGATCTACCTGTTAGGTGAGATCATGCGGGGTTTAATGGGGATCTACCATGATGAAGGTAGCATCCAGGTCCACTGTAGGGATAGCACAGAGGCTGGGATATGTATGGATTGAGCAGTTATGTTGAAAATGTAAAGTTGTTTGTTAAATCATATTTGATTGCAATATGTTGTCATCATAGTTGCACGATTATTGTTTCCCCCACATACCAGCGTAATTCATTTATGCCGACCGACGTTTTGTTTGTTAGTGTTTTAGGTTCAAGTGAAAAGAACAAATAGTAAAGTGGCATATGTGGAATTAAATGATGATTAACGATCAAGGAGGATTAGTTAGAATATTCCCTCATATGGATAGAAGATTAGTAATCCAAGTTTTTCAAAGGTATGCAAAAAGTTTTAATTTATACCAGATTTTAGTATAGTTTGGTAGAATTTGATAATTGTTATTGATTATTTGTCGAACCTTTGATCCGGAAATTGGGATAACAGCTCTGACCTCTTGGTCTCCCTTAATTGGGGGTTACTGGGAGGCGGGGTCATTACATTTGGTATCAGAGCATATGTTTCTCATTTAATCTGTAATAATTATTAAATTTTACAAACTCCGTAGAACCCAAAGGAGTTATTAGAGAATTTTCCGAAAGACAGAGGTGTCTAGAAAAGGATCACGTTTGGGGGCTGGCAAGATTTTCCTCCACACCGCTAGTTGGAATACGAGGACTCCCAGATCTGTGTGACTGCCTGGCCAAAGTCTCAGGATTTGACTCAAAATAAGATACCTTTAGGACCCTCTCATCTTGTTCATCCCTTCTCAACTCAAATGCTGTTAAGGATTATAAGGATTAGGGTTTTCTCTCTTTTCCTCACCCTCTTGAGGTATGGGTAAGGTTAATAAGGTTTACATAATCCTCTACCAAATTAATGAAAAGTAGGTAAATAAGATGCCATGGACATAAGCTTAATAGATTAAGTGCAAACTAAAGAATAGATACATGCTTAGGTCGTATGACATGAGTTGTCATTGCCCTTAGGAGAGACCTGAGGCTAGACCTTCTCGTTAGGAGGATAAGTAGAGTAAGTTAGTCTTGGAAGTAGAGATCTCCATTAAAAGTAGAGACCTGGCACATCCTATGAGGACGATGTTAACCCTAACCCTAAGTGAAGGTTAGAGAGAGGGAAGGCATGATGAGTTAGATGTCATGGTAAACTAGGTGTTTGGATGAACATGCCTTGGATGCCATATGAGCCATGAGAGGTTGGATGACCGAGTACCTTTGGCGACCCAACCCTGGGAAGGGTTGTGCATGTTAGAGTGAAGGATAGTTCCTTCATTAATGAGGTTAGAGAAGAACCTATGGAAACCCCATGAGCTTATATGGGCATGGCATAGTAGGCACCCATAATACGTCAGTAGTGCGAGCAGTAGGTTGAAACCCTGGCCAAGGGAGTATGTTGGATATCTGATGAGATAAGCATAAAGGGCTAGGGATAACCTTGAAAAAACATAAGTAGGCTTCACCATGTACAGGTGTGCTTGTGAGTTTGATCCATATTCATGGAGAGAGGACCTTTTGCATAAGGTTAGTTGTGGAGTTAGCTCTAGAGAGAGAGCATGACCCCAAGCAAGAAGGTTGGAAGCCTAGACTCTGGGAAAAGTGGGGAGTTGAGGATGATGTGACCTAAGTGGATGTTTGTGGTTGCCTCATGTATGATCCCTGGAGGCTGATGATGAATTGGTTGCCATGAGAGGAACCAAACCCTAGAGAGAGGATGAGTCTTTTGGTACCTCTGTACCTATGGTATAGATGAGAAGAAGAGTTCCTTAGACATGAAGAGGTTTAGTAACAGGTTGTGAGGCCTTGTACCTTGTTGATTGTCCCTGAGGAGGACTCAACTCTAAAGTGTTGCTCGAATAGAAGGATGACAGGAAGTGCATGTCATGCCTTATACATGCTTGATACGTGGTTAAGAGGTTGAACATGTAGTTGGACACCCATAAAGTGAACCTAGGCATAAGAGGGGAAGTTGTGTACCTAATGCTCATGATGAGATTTGAGTTTCTGTAGATGCGAGCATGGTACTTCTCATGGTTAGAGTAAAGGGAAACCCCCTAAGTTTAATGTATGTTTGATGAACCCCTCACATCGAAGTTGATGACATGGGAAGGTATGATCTTGATCCAGCATTGAGGAAAGAGAACAAGTGTGACCTAGCATGGTTTAGCATGTGGTACGCATGTGCCTTAGTGGCTTTCTAGGGTTAAGCATGCTCTGTTTGGTTTTAGGGGAGATAGAGAAGGCAACAGAAACAAAATTTTCTTCTCCCAATCCCAGAATAAAGGAATTGTGTCAACGTCTATATAGTAGGAAAGATGGTTTGTAGAGGCGTACCTTATCCCGAGGCTTGCTCGATGATGTTACCTCGCGGCTTGCACGGTCTTCACCTCTAGTCTTGGACGGTGTCTGAGTAGCTCCTGGTCTGACCGGGACTGTCGGGATCGACAACTGTCCTTCAAGCGACAGAAATCCCCCGCCTCTGAAGTAGTCCACACGGACCACCCGAAACTCTAACCTCCTTGTCCCATAAGGAATCGAAAGGAGTCGTACCCTCTTTTTAGCATACTAGTCACCAACACACTCTCCTGCAACTAGTTGCTTTTATGCACTTGTCTTTCCCTTACTGTGCCTCCCTTATCGGGTAGCACTTGCTCAGGCTCTCTCTCGATTACCAAAACCAGAGAGAACGACCACTTTGCAGAGCAACTGGTCTCTGAGTTGTTGTTCCTGAGAAGCCCCCAATACCCCTATATATAGGAGGGTCATGGGATAGGGTTGTCTATCCCAGACAATGTGAGATTAAAGCAGGAGTAGAAGGGTTCGATATTTTCCACAAAACAAGCAACTTACGCCAGTTGAACTGATCGTTTCAACCCTGAAACGATCGTTTGGTGACCTCAACCGATCGGTTCACACCTGAACCGATCATTTGGGACACTTGAGCCGATCGGTTAGTGGTCCTGGTGCAACTCAAATTGACTTTCAAATTTGTCTCCGATTAATCAAATATTAATCCTTATCCAAATTGAATTTGTACAAGTGAAACAAATTGTATTTGCAAAATAATCTTCTGACTTTCCAAACGATCTCAGTTGGACCAGTTGAGATGATCGGTTCAACTCTTGAACCGGTTAGTTCAACCTGTCTTGAGCCAATCGGTTCATCCCATGAGCCGATCGGTTCAACAACCTGAGCCGATCGGTTCATCCCATGAGCCGATCCGTTGGGGCAACAGACTTGTGCAAATGAATCCATCACAGTTTCAATCAATCCGATACTCTAATCAATCGTTCCAACACCTTGAATACTATGATACTGAGCTATCAATTGATTGAGTGTTTAATTGAACTACTAAACTCCTTTAGTAATAAATCTAAACATCATTTGTGGATAAACTCCTCTTCTAGGTTAAATCCTATGTGTGTGACCCTGCAGGTCCATTTCACGTTGCCAGTGAAAGTCCATAACACTTATGACTTCACAAGCAAAGAGTGGTGCCTAGTCGCACATCAGTGCCACCCAAGTGAAATAGAAAGTTGGAGAACAACTTTCAATCCTACAATCCGTGAATGGTGTTACAACGAATGTATAATTCCTTTATCACTGATATCCCGAATGAACTCAAGGCATGGAACAATCATCCTGTCAACGTTCATTCACTTTCTTGATATCAGAGTAGATTGGAGGAGATATGTATGCCATCAATATCACATACTGATTCACACATGCGTGTGCATGCCTATCTCAATCCTACTCATCAAGTGGCCATGGATATCAAACTCCCTCAGGAGGGACAAATCCCATATCTATCACTCACCCCTCAAAAGCCCCATGTGTCAAAGCCACCCAATCATCACCTTTATAACAACCCATGTTTCAGGACTGCGTTCGATGATGTCAAAGTGTACCCAACGACATGTGTTGAGTGTAGTGATTTCAGGTCAAAAAATCACACTCACCACCATCATTGTGAGAACTGACTGTGACTACCATGTCATGGTTCCATGTGTCAAACTCATAGTGGGTCTGTTCGGTAAACTTGTTCTCTAACAAGTACCTATGTGTTTGGTGTGATATCTCCATATCATGACTAATTAGATTCTGTCATCAACCAACACCACAATCTAGTCTTGTGTGTCATTGTTGTCTATCTACCTTCAACAATGACATCCGACTAGGGACATAATAAGAATGTACAAACTCTTAGCATTCGTATGATCTCATCGTTCAGGTCCTTAACCTGAAAGCATACGTCATTGAGTACTGTCATTCTCTAGACATTCAATCTGTTCTATCATTATCTCATATGAATGAACCAAAAAGAAATGGAAGCTTGCCTTTGATGCTTATCAAATCAATCTTAATGTATCCCATCAATCATCCCATGATTGGCTCTCAGGGCATACATACCAACAGATTCCCACTTGCACTGTGGGCCAATCACCCTTGAATCATATTCATAGTGATCTTCAAACATGTTCCACATGTTACTGTACTATAGTGCTAACATAGTGAGTTATGACAACACCTTGCCAAGGTCAGTATTAATTGCACGTCTCACATCTCTTCACTGTACGTCACACGTATGAGATGGAGTTGCCGTAATATGTGATCTAGTATTCCTTTGCTAACCTTTAGCCACATTGCATGACCAAGCACCCAACTTGTCATTGATGACCGGAATAACTATAAGTTCATATCATGAACTTCCAGATCCATATAGTATCCACTACTGTTCTCTAACACACAAATACTCAACTTTTCCTTTTAAACGAATTTATTGGAACGTTTCCAATTATCAACAAACATTCACTTTTATATATCCCATATATATTTTGCAATTTGTTTTCTGTCCTTTTCAGAAGTTCGCATCAGTGTAACACTTTACTATGAACCCTTCCTTATTTCCATAGAACTAGTACTTCTCAAGTACTTATCAAGTTCTCATGGTATTCCAGTAACCCTTACTGGAACTAGATAGACATCCACTCGTCATGTCCCACATACGAGTTATCAGAATGAGCATATCATATTGTCATGTCCTACATACAAGATGATGAATGCATTTAATTCTTGCTCTGTCCATACATGCAAGATAATGGGATGATTACATACATGATAGATCCATATCTATTCTTAGTGTTCTCATTCTTCATTAGAATTGGACACTTGGCCTTGGGATACTGACTCCATGCAACATGGACACATTTTCTCCCACTGAATCTATGCACACTGAACTCTTCAGTATAGATTGCCAATGTATGCTGTCTCTTTTCAGGTCAAGAGGTTTTTGAGAACTGTCTCTATAGATCTCTATTACTATCACATAGGAAATGTCTCTGTCTTCCCTAAGATAATTTCCACTTTGGATTTCCATTTTTAGAACATCTCATTTCACATCAACATGTGGAATGTGAATATGCTCCCACTAAATCACATATCCCTTATTTATCTTTGACATATCAGTCAAACCCTTTGACTATATCATCAAAGTAAAGATCCAACTCTGAGTTGCTTGTACATAATCAATCACATTTATTTGTCCATTGTAACTTATAGACTACATTTGCATTAATGGATTCATAAACCTTATAGGTTGTGTCACGTACAAATCGTTGTTTTATTCCTCATAGGAATGTAGTTTTAGTATCCATATGCCAAATCTTTTAGTCATTAAGTTGCAATCAACAAACACCATCCTTCTCAAAACGTTATCCATGTGTATTAACGCTTAAGACTCATTCACACTTATGGATTTTATCCCAATGGGTGATACCATCAAGGTCATACCTTATGGTTCACATGGAAGTCATTTAGGATGTAATGGTCATAAACCATAACTCAAAATCCGGTTCCTCATATTCATCTAGATAGTTGATTCATCACATGACCAACTCATCACATAGATAATTGAGGTGTATCTGTCAAGGATATAAGAACTCACAACTCCTTATGATTCTTAATGTCCTTTACTAGTGTGGGGTATTCTTTATTTAAGAAGAAATTAGTTATTTGATAATCATCCTCTAACTCCTTAGAGTATGACTCATTTTGATTTAGACATCACCATGCCTTAATCATGAGTTCACTATGATACACTATCATAATCACTCACAAGGTTCTCAAACATTTGGTCTAAATATTTTATTCATTGATCTCATCAAGAATTAACACTTTACCAAATTCTTACTTCATCTATGATATTCTTGAACACTTCAAGATATTCATATTGGCATTTCTATAAACACCGTTTGAAGTATTAGCATTTGCTCTAATAGGCATGTAAATACATCACATGTATTATACCTAATAGAATAATCATTCTCCCACTACCACTAGTGAAGATTGATTAATCATGTCTCTTACTGGTTCTCTAACCAGAAGAGTCTAGATTTATCCATCATATGGAAACTAGAAATGAACTTCTCATGATTTACGCTACTTTGATTGTTTGAGTTATCAATAACTTTTAGGTATCATTTTATCTTATGCATACCAAGTACCACAAGATAAACAAGGCATTGACATAAAGATCATATCTTTTGGAATTGAAACATCCACTTTATTAATTGCTATCATTGTCATACAATATGCAAAAATAATGTGTTTCTATCCATTGGCAAATATGAAATAGCAGTTCATAAATCTATTACATGCCTTCAAGGCTGAAAATAAATTAAAGTACTCCTATCTATGGCGGCAACACTTGCTCCATTTATTGAGTGCTTTGCATTTTACATCTTGGTATCAAATACCTCATAAAGTGTTACAAGTTTATTTCATGACACCTTCAGGTGGAGACGTCTATTGCCTCCTTCTTTAGTTCTTCCAGATAGAGTGGACAATTCCTTTTCCAATGTCCTGGCTTTTGACAATGGTGACAATTGCCTCTCTTGGTCACACCTCCCTTATACTTGAGAGTTGAAGACGACTTGGGCTGCTGGCTAGCATCAGAACCTTTCTTAGCTTTGCCCTTGCCCTTGCCCTTGCGCTTGGACTTGCCTTTCTTGTCGCTGATCATCATCACAGACTTAGGATTGTCCTTCTTCATCTGTGTCTCGGTTGTCCTCAACATGCCCAACAACACTATCAATGGCTTGTCAAAGTTGTTCATGTTGTAGTTCATCACAAACTGACTGTAAGATTCTGGGAACGATTGTAGTATCACATCAGTAGCCAACTCTTGGCTCAGGGGAATCCCAATCTAGTCAGGTTCTCCACATACCCAATCATCTTGAGCATGTGAGGACCAACTGGATCTCCTTCTGTCATGACGCACTTGAACAGTGCCCTGGAGACATCATATCTCTCTTACCGTGCTTGATCTTCATACATGTTCTTGAGATGCTGAATCATCTCAATGACACCCATGTTCTCATGTTGTCTCTACAACTCGTGGTTCATAGAACAAAACATCAAGCACTTTGCATCAATGGCATCATCAGAATGCTTCTTGTAAGCATCCCTTTCTGCCTTTGCCGCAGTAGGAGCAGGTTCCTCTGGAATTGGAGTATCCAGGACATAGAGCTTTTGCTCTTGAGTGAGAACAATTCTCAATGTCCTAAACCAGTCGTGGAAGTTAGTCCCATTCATCTTGTTCTTTTCAAGAACCGATCGCAAAGAAAAGTGATTGTTGTTTGTTGTCATTTGTACTACAAAAGGAAATATATGCAATTTTAGTCCAAAACTCAATTTTGACTTATTTAATTGATTTGAAAGGTTGACGATATAATTAGGACTTTAATTAATTATCGCTCCCACTATTTTGTTCAAATTGATAGCCCTCACCATCAATTCAAAAGATTGCATCGTACAACCTTCTAGTGGGTCAAGATCCTAAAATCCTCTAAGTCATGAACTAGCTAGGGCTATCACCCACAACTTAGATCTTCCAAGTAGGCAACTCTTTCCAATTACATCATATGCAACTCTTGAAAGATGTCATATGCAACTCTTTGCCATGATCACCTCCATGCCTCAAGGTTCTAGGTCCTATCTAGGTCACCTTGTTAAGTCTGACCTAAAGCCAACACGATGAATATGCACCCTGCTAGGGCAGACCCACATATCCATCCTTCACGCTTCCACGAGATAGATGGTGCACCACTCTAGGGCGTGCCCACACTTGGCCGATCAAGCTTTTCATGTGTGTCACATTTGGAAGGCATCTAAAACTTTAATATTTAATGAGGAATTTGGTTTTATAGGTACATATACAAATCCAATAACTACAATATATGGTACATATCATATACATGCTATATCCCACAGAAAACATGTGAATGATAAAAGCGATGATTCTGGCCATCCTAATGTGATTCCTCGAGCCAAGAGGAATCACGGTCATCTAGGTCTACATCACATGCAACCTGTACAAGATGAACTTTATGCTTTGCCTTTCTGGGTTTGATCAACTCATCTCTATGATTGATCGGCTCGCCATCAGGCCAGTCGTCTGGGTGCCACCAGCCGATCGGTTGGCTCCTCCAACCGATCAGTTCGCCTGGTCATTGTGCATCTCTTCATGGCCGCCACCCGATCGTCTTGCTCCTCGAACCGGTCGTCTGGATCACCAACCGATCAGTTCACTCCTTGAACCGATCGTCTCAGTTGTCGTCAGGTTGTCTGCCGTTCTTTGACATAACATGAAATAAAAGATCTATCCTATTTTACATTTGAATTGGGAAATCCCGAGTTACATTCAGGGGGAGAAAAGGTAGGAAAGAAATCTCGAATTTATTTCAAGTTACATCAGGAATAGGAGATAGGGAATCAGTGCGCAGACTGAGATGCAAGCAACCACATACAACCAAGCACACACATATATGGTTTATTGGCCATAACCACGCTATACATCCACCACAAAACTCGTTTAAGGGCGACACATATCGATTGCATTCATATTACATATCATATATGTATATTGGGATTTGTGGATTTAGGATTGGACATGCATAAAGCCAATTTTATTTGTATCGTATGCAATAAATAAAGGTGACAAACCAAAATCGATCACATCGATAATTCTAAAATATATAGCAGTTGATGTTGCTCTGATACCACTGTTGGGTTTTAGGGGAGACAGAGAAGGCAGCGGAAACAAAATTTTCTTCTCCCAAATCTAGAATAAAGGAATCATGTCTATGTCTATACAGTAGGAAGGATGGTTTGTAGAGGAGTACCTTGTCCCGAGACTTGCTCGGTGATGTTACCTCACGGCTTGCGCGGTCTTCACCTCTGGTCTTGGACGATGCTTGAGAAGCTCCTAGTCTCACCAGGACTGTCAGGATTGATAGCTGTCCTCCAAACGGCAGAAGTCTCCTGCCTCTAAAGTAGTCTACACGGACCACCCAGAACTCCGATCTCCTTGTCCCACAAGGAATCGGAAGGATTCATACCCTCCTGTCAGCGTACTAGTCACCAACACACTCTCTTGCAACCAGTTGCTTTTCTATAGTTGTATTTCCCTTGCTGTGCCTCCCTTATCAGGTAGCACTTGCTTGGGCTCTCTCTCAGTTACCAAAACCAGAGAGAACAACAACTTTGCAGAGCAACTAGTCTATGAGTTGTTGTTCCTGAGAAGCCCCCAATACCCCTATATATAGGAGGGTCATGGGATAGGGTTCTCTATCTTGGGAAATGCGGGATTAAAGCAGGAGTAGAAGGGTTTGAGATTTTCCACAAAACAAGCAACTTGCGCCAGCTAAACCGATCATTTCAACCCTGAAACAATCGTTTGGTGACCTCAACCGATCGGTTCACACCTAAACCGATCGTTTGGGACACCTGAGCCGATTAGTTCATCACATGAGCCGACCGGTTCATGGTCCTAATCCAACTTAAATTGACTTTCAAATTTGTCTTCGATTAATCAAATATTAATCCTTATCCAAATTGAATTTGTACAAGTGAAACAAATTGTATTTGCAAAATAGTCTTCTGACTTTCCAAATGATCTCGGTTGGACTCGTTGAGCCGATCAGTTCAAATCTTGAACCGGTCAGTTCAACCTGTCTTGAGCTGATCGATTCATCCCATGAGCCGATCAGTTCAACAACTTGAGCCGATCGGTTCATCCCATGATCCGATCGGTTGGGGCAGCAGACTTGTGCAAATTAGTCCATCACAGTTTCAATCAATCCGATACTCTAATCAATCGGTCCAACACCTTGAACACTATGATAATGAGCTATCAATTGATTGAGTGTTTAATTGAACTACTAAGCTCCTTTAGTAATAAATCTAAACATCATTTGTGGATAAACTCCTCTTCCAAGTTAAATCCTATGTGTGTGACCCTGCAGGTCCATTTCACATTGGCAGTGAAAGTCCATAACACTTATGACTTCACAAGCAAAGAGCGGTGCCTAGTCGCACATCGGTTCCACCCAAGTGAAATAGAAAGTTGGAGAACAACTTTCAATCCTACAATCCATGAATGGTGTTACAACAAATGTATAATTCCTTTGTCATTGATATCCCGAATGAACTCAAGGCATGGAATAGTTATCCTGTCAACGTTCATTCACTTTCTTGATCTCAGAGTAGATTGGAGGAGATATGTATGACATCAATATCACATACTGATTCACACATGCGTGCGCACGCCTATCTCAATACTACTCATCAAGTGGCCATGGATATCAAACTCCCTCAGGAGGGACAAATCCCATATCCATCACTCACCCCTCAAAATCCCCATGTGTCAAAGCCACCCAATCATCACCTTTATAACAACCCATGTTTCAGGACTACGTTTGATGATGTCAAAGTGTACTCAACAACATGTGTTGAGTGTAGTGATTTCAGGTCAAAGAATCACACTCACCACCATCACTGTGAGAACTGATTGTGACTACCATGTCATGGTTCCATGTGTCAAACTCACAGTGGGTCTGTCCGATAAACTTGTTCTCTAACAAGTACCTATGTGTTTGGTTTGATATCTCCATATCATGACTAATTAGATTCTATCATCAACTAACACCACAATCTAGTCTTGTGTGTCATTGTTGTCTATCTACCTTCCACAATGACATCTGACTAGGGACATAATAAGAATGTACAAACGCTTAGCATCTGTATGATCTCATCGTTCAGGTCCTTAACCTGAAAGCATACGTCATTGAGTACTGTCATTCTCTAGACATTCAATCTATTCTATCATTATCTCATATGACTGAACCAGAAAGAATTGTAAGCTTGCCTTTGATGCTTATCAAATCAATCTTAATGTATCCCACCAATCATCCCATGATTTGCTCTCAAGGCATACATACTAACATGCTCATATGGATATAAACCCTAAGGATGTTTGTGACCCTATTGTCAAGAGTTGTAGTTTCCTCCCATCCTGGGAGATGGACCCTTTGGAAGGGTGTATACCAGTTTTGTGGGTTTTGAGAAAACCTAAAGAGGTTTCATAGGATCATGAGAAGCTAAGTGAAAAGTACATGGTAGGAGAATGAACATGTATACCCATACATAATCATCTCTAAGTGCATGTGGATGTGTTACAATGGAGGTAACCAATATGGGGCCTGACCAAGGTAGGCTGTAACGACCCTAACCTGGGTTATGAGGTAACCCCATTTGTTTTGGCTAATAAAGTTGCTTATAACTTTAATATAATCCTCTAAGGTGTTTTGAAATCATGTGAAACACTTATGTTTCAAGTTTGGTCCCGATTGAATGTTGTTTGAGTAATTTTCCTTTGTTTTGGACCAAAGTGAAATTTACCCAAATTGAGGGGTTATAATGCAAAATGTCACATGTTGAATTTACCACATGTGTTTTAGCATCATAAGATAGAGAATTATGCTAAGTGGTGGCTTGTGGAAAGCCCAAATTCCAAGTTTGAACTTGTTTGAACAAAGTTGGTACCTTGTGCACCAATTTTGGTACAAATTGTAATTTACCCAAAATGTGGGGTTGATATGCAAATTACAACCTCTAGATTGTCCCTACTCCCTCCTAGTATCATATAAAGGATAGATAAAGAAGGATACACCATATTTGATTTCATTATGAATGATGGTAATCTTGGTGATGAAATGACCAAGAAAAGGGTTGAATATGAAAGCTTAACTTGAGTTGTATCAAGTTGAAAAGCTTATATATGAGTGCCTATCGGCCAAGGAACCCAAGGAGGTGTCCCATATCGTTTTTTGGACTCTTGCAAAAGTCCATATCGTGCAAATAACCTCAAGGAGGTGAGGTGTGTCGGGTTACAACTTCCTTAGCAAAGTTGTAATGAGTTGTGAACAAAGTGATGATTTTATTGATATATCTTAATTAAAGGGATATGTAATGGACGAATATTTATCCCTAGATGATCCTCAATAATTTTTTAAGACAATATAAATGTTGATGCATGAATGTACACATGTCACCATGCATGGACACGTGGCACCTACTAGCTCAAAATGTTGGCACCTCATGTTTTGCCTTCTTTCATGAACAACAAGTATATATACCCCTAGTTTCACCCCTTGGTGCAATGTTGAGACCCTTACCACCCTCCTACCCTAAGGTGTCGTGCATAGAGCTCCCATATCGTGAAGGGATGCTGTGGTATCGTGCATAGGCCTTGGGATATCGCCCATGGAAGGATCATATCGCCCAAGTAGGTGATATCGACCATATAGGGTGATATCGGCCATAGTGGAGTGGTTTGAGTGGCATATCGTGCAAGTGAGTGTCATATCATGCATGGGTGATGAAATATCGTGCAAGATCAGTATGGTATCGTGCAAGGGTGCTAAGGAGAAAATAGGAGCTCATACTTGACCCTAAGGTGAGGCCATGATCATCTTCAACCTTGGATTGAAGCATGATGTTAGGGTTTTGATCTTCCTTTCTTTTCTTCTTCACCAATTGCTTATCCATGGTGATTCCTTGTATATGAAGGAGTTGTGAACGAGCCTTGGACTTTTCATAAGTCATCTTCAACCTTAGGAACGTGGAGCTTTGGATCTTGGAGCTTTGAAGTGGTTCTTAAGGCGGGTTATATAACTTGAACTCCGTCATGTTATTATTCATCACCTAAATTGCTATACTTAGTGAAATACTTTTAATTCTGAAATTTCCTGAAATAGTTGATGAAATTATGAGTTCTAGTAACTTCTTATACCTTTTTCCACGAATTATATCAGTTAAAACAAAGGTCTAGAGCTTGAAGAAGATGGTGTCACTTTATAAAAGTGATATCGGGCTCAAGCATATATACAAATAGCTCTAACCCGATATGATGATGTACCTACTTCACTAAAATGATATGGACATGATTGTATACCTTCATGCACGAATATGGAGGTGTATTATACACCCCTTGCATGATAGGAAGTCTATTATAGACTCTATGCATGATACAAGGTCAATCGTATACTTGTAAGATGACAAGAAACCCTAATTTTGGTAACCCGATATGAGTAAAGAATAGCAAATGCTATTGCACAATATGGTAGCCCGATACACAACCCTAGTTGATGCCTAGCCTGACATGGTGATGTCTTAATACCTCATGCATGACATGGATAACACATATAACACCTCTATCCCGATATGAATGGTGTGCATATACTTACAACCCGATATGGTGAGTGCTCATATACTTATGAAAAAGATTGATGTACCTTGACCCTAATTTAGGGCAAGGCTATGTGAAACCATAATTTAGGGAAAATCTCAGTGAAACCATAACCTAGGGTGATGAGGTAACCCTAACTTAGTGTTACAATGTGAGAAACCCTAATATAATGGGAATTGTACATCCTAACCCTAATTTGGGTATGAGGTATGAGAAACCTTACTTGAATGTGAATGGTAAGCCTTAATACCTAAAATGGGGTAAAGGAATATGAAACCCTAACATAGGGTAGTGCTACTAATGCTATGTGAATCCGTAACATTGGGTTATGTATTGTGAAGTCTTAATCTCACATAATACTAGGTGAAACCCTGAATAGAAGGATGATTATGTGAAACTCTATTGAAGAGAAATACTATGTGAACTCCATAAATGTATGGAATATGCTATGTGAATCCTCAAATTATAAATATGGAGAATCCTATTCCTAATAATGGAATAGTGATTAATGTTTTGACAAATGTAACACCTAGAGAGGTTGATAATGGATATCCTTATATCAATAGTTCCTAACTCAAGGATGAGTCCATATTATTGGCAATGGTTGTATATTCTAAGTGAGTGACTAATGCCCAATACATTACATGATAAATGTGATAAACTGGTGAATAAAGTATTAGGATGGGAATACCCTAATACAAGCTAAGTGGATGGACTTAAGTAAGATAAAGGTGTTTAGGGAAGTGATACATCAAGATATGATAAATGTCACATCCAACACCCCAATAATGATATACCTTGATGTGTTATAAGTCCAATATAATTGGATGTGTGACATGTGAAATGTGTCATGTCAATTGCTACACTGAGATGTAATGCACTTTGATGAATATAGTCTAACATGCCTTATGAAAATGTTAATCCAAACCTATAAATTATGATGTAATCATGTTCTGGCAAAGATGAGAGAGAAACTCATGCTGTGTGTTGATAATTCATTTAATGAGGAATGATGAGAATAAATAAGTATGATTGAATACTTATGTTATCCATATTGATTCCTTACTATGTGAACCCTAATACAGGGTAATGCTATGTGAAACCCTAATACAAGTTATTGCTATGTGAACCCTAATACAAGGTAATGCTATGTGAAACCCTAATACAAGTTAATGCTATGTGAACCCTAATACATGGTAATGCTATATGAAACCCTAATACAAGTTAATGCTATGTGAACCCTAATACAGGGTAATGCTATGTGAAACCCTAATACAAGGTAATGCTATGTGAAACCCTAATAAAGGGTGATGCTATGTGAAGTTCTAACACAAAGTAATCCTATGTGAAGCTCAAATACAGACTAATGGGTTATGAATGTAATAAGATAACCCTTGTATTGCATGGTACTGATATGTAATTGTATCATGATTACTAATCATGCAGATATGTTGAGAAGATGAGCATAGCCAGGTATGGGCTATGATGTTCTGTATATTGAAAATGTTCTATGGGCCTTATAAGCCTTCATATGCTTTGTTGCTTAGTGAGAGGTAACCTACAATTAATGAGTCACATGATGTGCTAATTATCTTAGATTGTTTATGAGCTTCATAAGCCATAATATGCCTTATTGCCTATTAAGGGGTAATAGGAGGTGGTATGAGCTTTGTGAACTATGTGCAATGCTTTGTGTAGCAAGAATTATAATGTCCCTGGGTCAGATGATATGAAGGTATGAAGTTACCTAATAAGTGGAAATAAGTGTTCTATGGTGAGTTATGGGATCAAATATCCAGATTCTATAATCATGATAATGAACTTGTTAAGAAGTGGAAATGTACTTGATGAGATGAGGGACTAAGATCCCAACACTTTGTGAAAAGAGTATGGCTACATGCCATGACTCCCCAATGACAATGCCATGCATTAGATATATGACCTAAGCCTGAAGAGAGTTAATGCTGTGGTAATGATTCTATAGTGAATAAATGTTATACATGTTCTTCATATTCCTTGAAGGATAAGTGACATGTTGTTATATCAAGTTATAGCTGCAATGCTTTTGATAAGAATAATGTTCTAATCTGTTAGACATTAAATATCTGCTTCTAAATAAATATGATTCCTCTATTCATATTTATCTTCTTAAGCTGCAATAATAATGTTTCTGGCAGAGAGTTATATCTCTCGCTGGGGCAATTTACAATTGTATCACCCCCGTGGGAACCACAATTTTAGGTGGACGCGGACGAGGAGGCAGGAATCCTTCAGTAAGTGAAGGACAGCAGCAACATCTGTAGGGACAACAATGAAGTCTCAGGTGGAGACACTGGCTGTTATGCCTTGTTTAGATGTATATAGAGTCATATGTGTCGTCTCTGTACTCTCAGGTCCTCGGAGTAGTAGTTAGTGCTTACGAGATTTTGGATCAGTGCCTCAAAATTTTATAATGCTTGTAATTTTCAGAAAGAGATGATACAAGACATGTACCTTTAAACCAGAATGTAAATGTGTTATTTTGGTTCTATGTGAGAAAGTTTTCCTTTGATGGATCTCTTGATAAAAAGGTTTTAATTTTTAGTGATTTTCGGTAATCCACTGCTTAGTGAACACTTCTGCATTAGTTAATTATGTTTTTGTAAGTTAGATGCTACATAGGCAGGTTGCCATGACCCCTATGAAAGGATGGAAGTCAGCCATGAATGCAGAGAGAGAGATGATGAAGACTTGGGTAAGGTTCTAAGTTGAACATGTAATATTTTAGAATCCTAAGTCTATCCCAGGGTCAGGTAGGGATAAGACCGATGGAAGTAGGAGTTGCCTAATTCCCTAGTTGCACATGACCATAGGGTCAGGAGGTAACAACTATCATTGTCTGAGGGCCATGGGTTAGAAGATTGATCACCTTCATGAACTCATGGGACCCAAAGGGCAGATGAGTAGGGCACTCTCTGGATGCATGAGGGAAGAGGGATGACCCCAAAAGTTCTGGCACCCTATAGAACCAGAGGAGATGACCAAGGATTGTGTGTAGACCCAAGTAGGTTCGGAACAAGTTTTCCATGGAAGTAACCTTGATATCGAGATGTTTGTGATGTAGAGACATATGTGGCACGTTTCAACTTAGATTTAAAGGTGTACTGGAAAGGTGGGATGTACCATCTCTACTCTTGGAACATGAAGAACTATGTATTTGAACTACAACAACATACTTATTTCCTCTTATTATGGGAGTGAGAGATAGGACAATAAACATGCCATACACCAAGGATAAAAGGTGATGTGAGTTGGAACATTGCCATGAGGTATAAGGACAGGGAGGATAACATACCTTGGTGGAGTGAATGATACATGGATGGTTTACAAACACCAAGAGTATTAAGATAGTCATCTTATGAGGATGTTTTTGTCATGAGCTATGAAGGCTGAGTTTGAAAAACCAAGAGAATGAGCTCATCATTTTCTTAATAAAGATAGACTTAGAGCTGAGATGAGGTAATAAGTGAAATACATGGAGGTGTATGTCTTCAACGTTACCTAATACCTAAGGATGGGAAGTGGTAATAGATGCTCTGGATGAGATACAACTGTCTCGTTTAGATGGAGGCTAGAAGAGGTTGTTAGGATAACCCACAGTTGGGAAAAGAGATAAGTTTGGCTAACACACAGATGTAATAATATTGGTTGATCAAGTTAATGGTTGTTTGGTTAGCCAGCCTAGGGCTTATCATGATGAAAGGATGGTTGTAGAACCTCAGATGCACTTCTTTGGAAAGGAAGGTGATGAAACCCCGATTAGAGTGGTTTAGGGTTTCTGAGGAATTGACCTTAAAGAATTATGCAACACATGAGATCATGATTGAAGATCACCATACACCATGGTACTACGAAGATAATAAGTGACAATGTTACTTTGGATGTTTAAGAGGAAGTTGCGTGTGGTATGTTTCCATACAAGACAGGAGGTGAAGGATGAACACTAGTATCCCAGTGTATTGATATAAATGATAAAAGAGTCCCTAAGAGGGAATGGGAGTTCATCACTATGGATGTTGTGGTAAGTCTCCCCTAGACTAAGGAAGGTCAAGATGTAATATGGGTTATGGTAGATTGCCTTACCTAGATGACATGTGAGAAAGAAAGAGTTCTGCCAAGGGACAGATCCGGTTGAACTACACATGAGAGAGATGGTTGAACTACACCATGATGCGAGTTCAAAAGTTCTTGAGTATGACCTAAAGGTTCACTTCCATAAGTGGGAGTAGGTACATGAAGAACTTGATGTTAGTACAGTTTATCACCCTAGCTAATGGTTAGTATGATCCAGACTAGAGGGTCTGATGAGAGCATGTGTGCTCGTTAAGGGTGATACATAGAGATAGTTTTTGTCCTTTGTAAGATGTGATGATAACCACCATAGCCAGTATCAGGATATAAAGGAGCTCTACAAAGGAGGTTGTGTCGGTCACCACTTCATTGAGATGATGTTAGTGAAGGGACCTCGCGAAGGTCAAGAAAGGGCCATAGTGTGTGTAGATGAAGTCGCTTTGATCGTGCAATGACTGAAAGGATCCAGAGAAGACATGAGTTGTACGCTGATGCAAAGTAGACTGACATGCAGTTCACTGTGGGGGAATATGTGACATGAAAACCCGACCCCTCTAAATTATAGCTAAGAGAGATGAGTCCTCGATGCATGGGTTCTTTTGAAATGGTTTGGTGGACAAGGTTAAGTTTGCCCTTACCCCTCAGGACAATGTGATATGTGATGAGTTCGATGTGTTCAATTTAGAGCACTATGTGAGGTACTTGGACCATGTGCGGAGCAATGAACCTAGTGAGCCCCAAGGGAGGCTGAAATGACCTGAGTCACCTGTGAGGTTTATAGATGCCAAGGTGAAAGAACTCAAAGAAAAGAATATGTGATGATAAAGGTTCTTTGGAAGCGCCATGGATAAGGTAAAGCCACATAGGGGACAATGATGGACATGGAAAAGTCTTATCCTGAATTATTGGTTTGCTTGATGGAATTTTGAGGGAAAAATTCCTATAAGAGGGGAAGGATGTTACAACCCCAACTTTTGGGTTCATTTGGTGAGAAATGTAATTTCTCATATTAAAGATATTTGAACAAATAATGATATAATTTGTTTTGAATAAATGGATTTTTTATACAATAGCCTTGATGGTTGTTTTGTGGGCTTTATTGGCTATTGGGCCCAATAACAAGGAAGAGATAAAAGGAACTCAATTATTAATAAGAAATGGAGAAAAGAAAGATGTAGAAACCTCTAGAAGGCAAAAGTATATAATCCAAAGTTGGATTTTGTGCCTCTTGGGTTCCATGGAGTCTAAAGTTGCAAAAATAATGCAACAAGAAAAGAAAGATCAATTAAATATTTCTTTATTAATAAAGAAATTGAAAACAATGATAAAATGTGGAAAACAAGTGGAAAGAGGCATAATTGAGTTATCCTTGGTGGATTTTCGTATCCAAAGGATTCCTAATGTTAAATGGAATGAGAATGAGGAAAATAAAAAGAAAGATAAAGAGAAATCCTCAAAAAGAGATATTTTAAAAAGAAATAAACAAGATAATGAGAAATAATGAATATATATGCATCTAGAAGGATAATAAGTATCCTTAAAAAGGAATTTCAAAATCATAGAGTTTCTTGGGGTCCAAGGAGCCACAATAAAGAGGAAGAAATAGAAAATACCAATAATGCAAAATAAGAGGATAATGTAATACATTATTAATGAATTTGTGGTTTTGTTAAAAAGGAAGTATTTTCTACTAAAAGAAAATAGAATTTTGTGCCAATGGGACAAAAGTCAAGCATAAAAGAGAGTAAGTGGGAGGATTTTTGTATTCCTAAAAATCCAATGAATATGTTGTTTTAAGAAGATGTTTAGGAGAGAGAAGATTACTTCTCATTGAAGGAATATGATTCCTAATGGGAGAGGATTTGTTTCCTCTTGGATGAACGTCTTGGGGCGTGGATACTCTCCCCTATATAAGGGGTAGAGCCTTTGGCCTGAGTTTAAGATAATCCCACACATCTTTCTCTGCCCTTCTTCCTTATTTTCTTCTTCAAACCCTAACCTAGAGGGTAGGGCAACCCTGCAGTAAACATAAGGCTATGGAGTCATCACGATGGAGGCGGGAGGCTTCCACGACAACCCTAGACTGGTTGACTATCATACCTCTGCCCTGGTCTTCGAGAAGCGCCTTCCGTAGGTCTACAAAAATGACAACAATGCGACAACAACTGCAAATGGATCTCGTGTAAATAATGGCCATATTGGCCATGATCTGGAGATGCTCCATGTACACAAGGATGCAGTGTAGCTGGGGCGGCTGTTGGCATCGAGTTCTGTGGCCCAGGGAGGGAGAGACAACCCGTGCAAGGCTGCTTTAGGCGGCCGCTAGGGTTGACTGGAGGTGGAAGATGACCCATGGGTCGTTGGACACTTTTGCCCCTCCACAGGATGAAGAAACCACTAACTTAATGAGGGAAGATCTGACATTTCGAAATGTTTCCAAATCGGTGGGCAACGCTGCATGGGAACAAGTGACGTGGCAACTTCCAATTGGCCCAAAGTAAGTTAGTTTTACAAAAATCATATCTCCTTAATAGTAGCTTGGATGAATATGCATAAAATATGAAAGTTTCTTAAAAAAATGAGGGGAATCCATTAAAAATATAATTGAAGCCTAATTCTGAGTGCAATTCAAAAAGTGTGTAAAGATGATATCTTTAATGATTTAATTAATGCAAAACCCAAATCTTTGGTGATTAATGATTTGGGGAAGGGTTAAATGGGTGTTTTAAGTTGATATTAACCTGTTAATTGTAAAAGGTACATTAAAAATAAAAAGGATGAACCTTGCATGTAATTGGTTTAATTTAGAGTTTCATGTGCATAAATATGTTTTAATGGGATTTGAAACCCTAATATGAGTAAATGAGACTATTAATGGACTTAATTGATGGTTAATTATGCGTTTTCTGATATCATGGTTATATGTTGTTAAAAGACAATGATGAATAGATGAGATAATTAGGGTTTGTGAGTAATTGTATAAAATTAGGGTTTAAAATAGTAAGAGACGAAGGGAAACCCTAATTGCAATGGAAACCCTTAAAGTGGACTAGAAACCCTAGGAAGCGAGCTAGGTTTAATAGATCTTGATGACATGAGTAATAAAAGGGAATTGCATGATTATTTTAGGTTCTTGTTGTATGTGATTGCTTTCTTGGATTTCTTACTTGCATGGAATATTTCTATCTCAAATCAGCCTAACAGGTATGTGATTATGCTTATGGTTAATCGCTTTAGTTTCATGGCGATTCTCGGTTGTTTTATCGGTTGCCTGAAAATAACTGCTTAGATGACTTTTATTTCATGCAACTATAAAGTGACTATGACTGTCACCATAAGAATGTATACATGACTGGATCAGATCCTGGTCCTCCTCTGTGGCTTTGCTAATGATGAAAAGGGTAACCTAGTAAAGGGTCTACTTGTTAAGTGGGACCATCATGTTATTAAGAGTTAGGGATTGGGCTACATATGGGTAGTGCCATGCGACTCTTTAGCACACTAGGAGTTAGGGATTGGGCTACCTATGGGTAGTGCCATGCGACTCAACCCTAGATATTGATCTACCTATTAGGTAGGATCATGCGGGGTTTAATGGGGATCTACCATGATGAAGGTAGCATCCAGGTCCACTGTAGGGATAGCACAGAGGCTGGGATATGTATGGATTGAGCAGTTATGTGGAAAACGTAAAGTTGTTTGTTAAATCATATTTGATTGCAATATGTTGTCATCACAGTTGCATGCTTATTGTTTCCCCCACATACCAGCATAATTCATTTATGCTGACTGACATTTTGTTTGTCGGTGTTTTAGGTTCAAGTGAAAAGAACAAACAGTAAAGTGGCATATGTGGAATTAAATGAGGATTAACGATCAAGGAGGATTAGTTAGAATATTCCCTCATATGGATAGAAGAATAGTAATCCAAGTTTTTCAAAGGTATGCAAAAAGTTTTAATTTATACCAGATTTCAATATAGTTTGGTAGAATTTGATAATTGTTATTGATTATTTGTCGAACCTTTGATCTGGAAATTGGGATAATGGCTCTGACCTCTTGGTCTCCCTTAATTGGGGGTTGCTGGGAGGTGGGGTCGTTACAGTCTATACCCGTCTATACCTTAAAACTACAGTCCAAGACCACCCGATACTTCTCCAAGGTATCCATTCCAAAGATCACATCAAATCCATGCATGTCAAGTCGTATGAGATCCACTTGAATGCTATGTATGAAAAATGAAAGGACACATGAAGGACACACTTCCAACAACTCTATGGAACCAACCAACATGGCTTCTAAATAAAGGTTATTATGTCTACATCTAATAGGCAAAGAGCTACTAATAATCACTTCATGAGTGATAAAAGAGTGTGTCATACCTGGATCAACCAAAATAGATATAAAGCAAGAAGAAGACAAAACAAATTGAAATAAATCTATATGGAATGTCACTACTCACGGGTTGACCACTCCTTTGGGCTGACTCATTACATAGAATCTAGTCATTACATGCTGACGTCCCTGTCCCCTACTGGCCTGTCCTAAAGAACTAGCCTGTAAATCTTGTTCACGTCCTCATACTCCTCTACTGCTATATTGTTGTCTCTACAAGCCCTAGTGACTCTTCCTTGGCTTCTGGATCACCTCATTATTCTTCATAGGGAAATATAGCTTCATATGCCCCATCTTCTGACACTTGTAGCACATTCTGCTCTCATACCATGGCCTAGACTGCCCTATCATGGACACTGAAGTTGTACTGTGGGGTGTTATTGGTGGAAGACTACAACCTCTACCTCTACTTGGTGACCACTGTGATTGGCTCACTGATATCTGTTGTGTCAGTAGTGTAGAAAACCTAGGCTTCTTAAAGCCTCCAGATGACTACCTATAGTACTGTGTAGGCCTCTTCTTGGCCTTCATCTCATGCTTCTCCATGACAAACCATTCAATCCTCTTGATAGATTCCACGAACGTCACAAACTTCTCATAATTCTCCAAGGTTTCCACTGCTATCATCGGCTCACTATTTAGACTCTTCTTGAAATGTCTGATTCTCTCCTCATCTATTGATGCCATGTGAGGGAAGAATATCAACAAATCCACAAACTTTGCCTCATATTCGTTGGTCGCCAAGGGTCCTTGACTAATCTTCTTGAACAGAGAGATCTTCCCATTTAGATAGGTACAAAGAAAGTACCTACTGACAAACTCTTGGCTGAACTCCTCCCAATAGATGTCAACTCCTAGCTGCTTTTCCTCTTCAATGTCCAACCAATGGCTAACACTTCCCTTCAAAAGGTACACTACATGCTTCACCTTGTTAGCCTCGGGGATGCTAAGGATCTTGAAGGCCTTCTCCAAATCTATCAACCAAATATTTGCATCCAATGGATCATTCGTACCAGTGTACTCCACAACTCCCACACACCCTCTCAAAGGTCTTCCCAGTGCTTAAGGATTCTGCATGGGTAACAACTAACCTAGACTGGGGGATAAGCATCTTGTCTACCATGTGCATCATCATCACCATGAATTGTCCAAAGATGGACTAGAATGCCAAATTTTCCATGATGGCAAGGTAAACTGGGACACTCCCTCTCGTCAACAGCCTGCTTCCTTTTAGCACTTTTGGGTGCAACAACACTACTCTCAACAGTGTGTTTTTCATGTTCTCCAACCATCTTATCTTCTATTCTTCTTGTTCTACATAAGTAGAAGTGACCATAAGATAAACTAGAGGACACTATAACATACACAACCCTAGCCCTATGTCCCTATAGACCTAACAAACATATATCTCTAATATCAACCAAACTATGATGCCCCGACGCACCACAAAGTGAGATACTCAAAACCAAATTGTGGAATTAAAACTAAACATCCAGGTTACCAAAAAACATAAGAAATTAAAACTGATTCCATCAAACCATAGGAACTGCAACATATTACACATGAGCCCACAAAAGCTACATGTATTGTGTATCACCTACCCAAAAGATTATGTAAGGTACCATTCACCGACTCTCTAGCCACATCACGCTACATATGATAACATGCTCATATACATAAATGCCATCTTTATATAACAATGGGAAGAAAACCAAAACCTTGTGTCGATACATACAACAAAAACCTCCCTAAGGACCTGAGTGTATAGGGAGGACACATAGGACTCTACTTCTATACACAAGCAGCATGTTCAACCTTTCATCAACTACTTGTCCTCTTGCTTCTCTACACAAATAGTATGATCTCTACCTCCTCATACTCGACCACCTAAAAGATGTGGAAACCCATGGGGTGGGGCCAAACATCCCAACAAGAGATATAACTCTCTGCCAACATCTATTAAAAGCACATATAGGCTAAGCAACAAATAATACTATTGACAGATAAGTAGATTATATTAAAAGATATAAATAGGGCAATTAATAGTAGTGAACAGTTAAGGCATCTATACTAAGAAGTAGACCATTCTATGCATTAAGATGGAATATGAAGAACATGTATAATTCTTATAATGTAAATAGTACAAGATCTAGGCAAGGGCTCATCCAATGTTATTTGTATTTGACCCTAAACAAATATGCTACATGTGTTACATCTTTTGTTATTATGCCCTAAGGATTTGACTCATACTACCCAAATCCAACAGACCACTGCAAAGTCAAAATCAATGATATACAAGGTCTATGGAGGAGCTAGACTCCACAACCTCTCCAACACCTCTTGGTCAGCACAAGAGGACACCCCAGAGACATATTAGTCAACTGCAAACAACAATTTATAGCCAAACTGAAGGATACACACATGCATGGCCATCCATATAAAACCCATAGCCCAGCTTGGTACAAGCCACGATGTTAGAAGAACATGCTCACACATGGTCATTCCAAAAAGGCATTATGTAGTTGCACTGCTACCATCAGATATCACAATCACTAAGGCATGATCACAACTATCCTTCATATACCACAATTATGGACGCAAGGATATCCACTCAACTTATGCCCCCACATATTCAATAATATGTGCTCCAAGTTTCCCGTAGGAGTTACTTGTTTCAAAATACAACAATAAAATTGACATTGGAATGGATCTATGGCACATGGCAACTAAATGCCTAGGGTTTCACTTTATTAGTTATGCCATTTGGGTGATATAAGGTTTCATCATGCAAGCAAACACACAAAACCCTAATTCAATTTAGCAAGCATATTTGTGAAGCAACTTCAGAAGATATAAAACATATAAAGTGTGAACATGCCACATTATCTCAGGGCATCATAGCTTCACTGCCTTAATTAAGGCTATCAACATCATCACCTGTTCACACTTTCATATTAGGCTATTCAACATAGTCACATTACTGGGGTTAATAATCCTTCATCACATCACTATAGGTTTACACCTCACATTAGGCATCAAGCCTTCACTAAGTCATGAGACTAATCACATCATTCATGTATATCAACATAACATCATGCATCGACAAGTACAATGTGCATGATCATCTCCTTATATTACATATAGGTTACCATTGCATTCACTTGGCCATGATACTCAATCAACCTACAAGGTTAGATGCATACAAGTAGGAGATAAAAACATATAATCACAAGCTATACAACCCTACACATTCCACAAGTGTAACATACCCTAGGGTTAGAGTTAGGGATCACACACTTAGCCAATTAGGGTTTACATCATGAGTATAGCACTAAACCCTAATTGAGTCACCTACCACATTCTAGGAACTAAGTCAGGGTTGGACATCATTAATTGAGTTATGATTAGATCATCACATCACATCTCTAAGAATCACCATAATTATATGTCTATGTGTGTACTATTTCATGGTACGATGTATGTGTCACGACCAAACAACAAGAGGGATGTCGCGACCGCCTTCATGGTAGGTTTTTGAGACCGCAACACAAAGGGGTCTCGACCACAACACCATACATGGGGTCTCGACTGCAACAACATGGTCTTGACCACAACAATATCCCTAGACGCTACTGCAACACAATCCACCATGGTCGCGACTACAACCAAACCCCCCTCCTCACACATGTCTCGACCCCCGACCATTAGGGTTAGGGTTTTGATCAAAACCACACATGGTAACGACCAAACATCAATGGAAAACATATGTCTCAACCACTTCAATACCCAAACAAGTTGTGACTACAATACATCAAAGTGTCTCGACCCAAAGCATCTCAAAAGCATTTTGACTCAAAACCATACATGGGTGTCTCGAACCCATGCCACACATGGGCATCTCGACCCCAACACAACAAGATGGTACATGTATCGACCCAAAACATTAAGACCCACATATGTCTCGACCATAGCCAGGTTAAACAACAAGAAAACCAAATGTCAATAGATCAAAACTCATGGATTCATGGTCCTCAACCCTAGAACAAACTCCACGAAGATCATCATACAAACCACTTAGGAGAGAGAGAAAATTAAACCACAACACATGTGAGAAAACATCTAAAACTCCAAGGAAAGCATGATAGATGAACTTAGATCATGGTGATAAAACCAAAGCTCAAGAAGCATGTGAGATCATCCTATCAAGAACACATAGAAAACACGCACATAGAAATTAGGGTTTTAGAAAGAGAGTTATCTTCATGAGAAAACTACAAAGTCTTAACCCTAGATTACAAGATAATCATATATATCTTAACATCATCTTTAGATATGGAAATAGGAACATGCAAGCGTAAAATTAAGATGCTCGTAACAAAAAAAGATAGAGTGTTATATCACCCGTCCGAGTTGAACAAAAATCAAGCTCCAAGCTCAAGATCCAAAGAAAAGGAAAAGAAGCTCCACAAGGTCACCCCTTCAACCACATGGACACCTCCAAAAAGAAGAACACCTTAGTCAAGAGATAGCTCAAGAAAAGGGCAGGAAGGACTCTAGGCCAAACCAAGGAGGAAAGAAGAAGAGAGAAGAAAACATCCTTCCACAAGTTACCACCATGTAAAAACACAGTCTAAAGGCCTTTGTGAGGAGGAGTTTATCTCAAGGTGACCAATAGGGTAGAACCCTAGTCTACAACCAAGAAAATAGGAAGAAGAATATGAAGGTTACAAGGGAAAATGTGATCAATATGATAAAACTACTTACCAAGGAAAGAAACCACCACAAGGAGGAAGATCGAGTTTCAAGGCACCACATGCGAGGTTGATCCACCTCCAAAGCATCAAGAACAACCCTATCTTTGCTCCACCAAGCCTCAAGAATGAGAAAAAGAGAAAGGATAAGGAGGATGGTCGAAAAGGATCACTTGCATGAAGGAGAAAGGGGTTATATACCTAAAGGAGGAGGGAAGTAAGAGGGAGATGATGTGTCAACACCTAAAGGCACCAAAGGAACACTTGTCCACCCAAGAAACCAACATGCAGCCACTTAAAACATGCATGCACGAGATGTTGACACAACCTAGGTGGGGTCTCAACCCACTTGGGTCACCCCCACCTTTGTTTTGGTCAGACACACCAAGGGATGTCAAAACAAGCACAAAGGAATTGCTCTGGGTCGAGACAAAAAGGATCACCAACCGTAGGTCGAGACACACCTCAAAGAGACCACTGTCTCAAACCAAGACACACCCTAGACCATCATGGTTGAGTCAAGAGCAACCAAGGGAAGTGTCTCGATTGAGACACATCCAAAACAACCAACATGGTCAAGACAAAAGGGTCTCTATACACACTCAAGATCAACATGGTCAACACCAAGCAAACCCTAGCATTAACACATGATTCCACTCATCAACAAAGGTCCAAACAAGGTGCCCTTATGAATATTTATCTATATTAGGATGCCAAAGCACTCAGGGCACACCCCACATGTGATAAATTGCAAGATACCACCTCAACGTGGGTAAATTGCAATTTCATCCAAAACAAGCCATCATAGCTCAAACAACATCCAAACAGGACCAAACTTTAAACATAAGCATGTCACATGATAATAAAACACCTCCCAAGATTAGAGCAAGGTTCTAAGCATCTTAATTAAGCAAAGAAATCATACCCAAGCACTAAGCTAGGTTAGGGGCCTTACACTAATCACTTCTAGCAAGCATATAAGTATAACAACTTCAAAATATATACAATATGTGAGATGTAATTCTCATCTCAACATCAAAAGGCATTATTCACCTGCCAATCAAGAGTTTATAATTGTCATCACATCATCATAATATTGTACTATTTATTGCCATTCATTAAACTACACCTATCATCACTCTATCATAAGATATAAATCCTTATCACAACATCACAGGGTATCAACCCTTAACATAAAAAGGATTACACCTCATTCAGGGCTCAACCATGCCCAAAGGTCATGAAGACCATCACATCATTCCCTGTAAGTTTTTTTATCTTTCCATGCCTTATAACAAGGCTCAACAAACATCACCACACATGTGATGCACATGTTGAACATGATATTGCATTAAATAACAAAAAAATGTTTACATGATAACATTACATGGTTATCTTATCATTAAGAGCATTCCTTTGTTATATCAACATATAAGGAAGCTAGGTATGATTGGCCATTATCACACTCATAGTGTTTAAGTTTATCATATGACAACATAAATTATGAAGCTATGATGACCACATGTTAACACATTAGAGTTTGAATCAATCATTATGAAGGATATTCCATCATTATTTTAATCATTCATGGAAGGGTTGCATAGCTGACCACAATTCTATATTTTCATTAAGGTTAGGTATAGCAAGATAGTTACATTGTAGTTATAGTTCGACACTTATACACAAACCTTAATCCATGGTATCCCATGCAATCTTGGTTTATAAAATAAAAACATCACTATCTCATTCCATACCACCCACAAGTATGGATTCATGCATAACTCAAGGTTTTACAATCAAATTATAGTATACTTAGTGTTTCCACAACAATAAGAGAGTACTCCATTATTCTATTAATCATCCAAGGGAGGATGATCATGATTAATCACCATCACCTAATTGCATCAGGATTAAGTGTAATAAGTGATGTCCCATTAGGGTTGCTTATCCACACAATATAGTAATTATCAATTCTATTCATGCGAGGGCAAAGGTAGGACTATATTATTAACACAAACCTCCATTTGGTTTTAACATAATTTAAAGCATACCAACTTACCATAAGCATCATCCCAAAACCATTGGATTGTTGAGAAGGCAAAACTATCAGTTGTTTACATAAGTACACACACCTTGAATAAACCACCTATGAAGTCATTGAGTTGTGACCCAGAAAAAGTCACCATCTAACCCTAGACATCCCTTGATTCATAACATAAAGGGTACCACTAGTTTTAGGGGTAAAACCCACCATCGGTTGTATATTTAAAGCAGGGCATCAATTGTTAATAATCAAGCTCCTTAGGTTGATCAGAAAGAGGAAATCATTAAATTTAGTTTATTAGAACTCCCACATTATACTATAGGCTTTATTCCAAACCATGGGATGTTGAAGCATCCAAGATCATCCATTGTATCAGGTTCATCATTCAAAATCATCGTGTAGGTATAACCCTTGGAATAATTGACTTAAGGAACCATCGATTTAAAGTTTTAAATGAAACAACAAATGGAACCTTGAACCACCATTGGTTGTAGCAACTTGTCCCACATTGGTTGTGTAACATCCCTGACCTGGTTTATGCCTTAACCCTAGGTGTTTTGTTTAAGAAATATAATTATATGTTTGATTTTATCTTTTGAAAAGTAATGAAGTCTCAAGAGGAACTTATGTTTCGATTTTAGTCCTTTTTGAACAATGTTTTGTCTATTTTGGACTAAAGTGCAAATTACCCAAGTTAAGGGGTTAAATTGCAAATGTTGCATGATAAGATGTTCCTCAAGTGTTGAAGCATCATAAGGATAAAAATGATGTAGTGTTATGGCTTGTGGAAGCCTGATTACCAAGAAAGAACTGATAAAACAATGTTTGTGCATTAAAACCTAGTTTTGGTGTAATGTGTAAATTACCCAAAACCTAGGGTTCAGTATGCAAATTACCACTTCAAAATAGTCCCTAATGTTTCTTGGCATCATGTAGAGCAAATAAAATGAGAGGGGCATCTCATTTGTATCTCTTTGGAGGAGAGAGAATCTTGATATTAAAATAATCAAGATTTAAGCATAATTGGAACTTTACTTCCAACTTAATGCAAAAAATAAATATATTAATTAAAGGCCCCTTCAACCAAAAGGTGAGGGATGAGTTTGCAAGAGAGTGAACGACCATGTGCCTTGCAAAGGCACGAAAATATCTAAAGGAAGTGGATAACTCACACACATTATTATAAGAAAAAGAAATATCCACTCACTTATGGATATTATTATAAAATGATTTAAGGAGCTTAATTTGCTTTTCTTTAAATCATGGATAATTGAGATTAATAATAGGCAAAGAAGATAGAATCATGACCAAGGAAGGGAAGGGGGAAAGTGGCAAGGAAATGGAGGAGATAATCCCTACTTTCTCTCTCCTAAAATGAATTTTTAATAAAATGCATATATGCTCTTTTGTCCATGAGTTGAAAGGGTAATTTCAAAACCCCTGATAACACCAAATTTTGCGATGTTTTTGACTGTTATTTCATTATCAAAACTGCCCTTTTTAACTGTTTTCCTCTCTTTTTTATGTACTTTTGCAATAACAGGCCACGCTATGCTCTTAACCCAATATTTCCATCTTTTGCAGAGTTTTCCTCCATTTTCGACTCATTTATCATCAAAAAGGCCCATCCCAGCCCATAAATATGTTCTACTTGCATCGACCTTTTTCCCCAGGAAGTCGACCGATACGCTCGTTGCCCGATAGGGTAGCGCGATACACTGACGCACGACACAAGGGTGCCGCGCAAGAGGAAGCGGAAGAGCGATACACCTTTTTACCCGACAGGGAGCCAGACTCGCCACGACTATAACGTGTCGCAATACATGCCACCCACCAGCAGGCACCACTCATCGCGATGACCGACAACCAGACATCTTTGTGCCGACCGATACGCCGTATCAGGCACCCCTGAAGGCCGCAATAATGGAGCTGATGAAGAACACGTGGCGGCCAGAGCACCATAACTTCCTCCAACTGCTGCCTATAAATAGAAGCTACAGGACTCCGATGGAATGGGTCGGAACCCTATGCAATCCAACTCAGGAACGCTTCAGGAGCTAGCGTATCGTGCCTCAGAGGTTGTGCCGGGCGATTCTAGGTGAGCACTTCCCCGTCCCGAGAGGGAGGGAATGGTTCACTTAGGGCCGTCCCGGACACCACTGCAGGACGATATCATCCAACAAGGATACCCGATACAAGTGACCGATACTTAAAGCGACACTCCAACCCCGACACGATACCGAACCCTGATACGTATCGCCTGTCACGGCGTGTCACCCGAGAGGGTGCCGCCCGACATGATCGTATCGGGCAAGGGCGCCCCACGCGATACGTCTACCCGTCATGAGCGTGTCACCTGAGAGGGTGTGCCGCCCGACATGGGCGTATCGGGCAGGGCTCCTGCCCGGTATCGGGCTGGAGAGTCGGATGCTGTCTGTCGTCCTTCTAAATCAAGAAGGCGACATTCATCTTTATCATTTCAGTCATTTACTTCTTTTACTTATGCAATGTAATCAGATTCTTATATGTTAAAGGAATTAGAAGAGCTTAGTTATCTGCTGCTTTATGTTTGGTACTTTTGTTGGATGATTGCTATGTTTACATCTGAACTCTAGCTTGTATGCTTGGATCGTGTTTCGATTAGCTACCGAATCGTGTTTTACCATTGCAACAGCCTCGAGAGAGGTGTTGTGGCTCTAGTGTTTGGTCCGATTCTGGAGTACGAGAGTGCCCAGAATCGGAGTTGCTTTAGTAACCTTTCCACTCTAACTTAAGTCCAGCAATCTCGAGAGGGGTGTTGATGCTTGGTTAGAGGTACCCGCTTCAAGAGGAGGGGTACAAGATGTTTCTTCTGCCGCTTATTTTTACTGAAGTTTTCTCCTTCATACCTTACTATAGCATTAGTGTTATCTCTCTGTTTCCGTTGCGCGAAAACCCCTAAAAACTGATAAATGCTTAAAACCTTAATTTTACCTCGTAGCTCCAGTTGGAGATAGATTTCTTTTATTTTATCGGTCTTTTCCTGCTGTTCCCTTTGGGAATTTTACCATCTCTTTACCCTTGATGGAGTGTAACATGTCAATTCTGGGTTCTCAACACTACCACCCTTGTCCCTGTGTTCGACCCCGTATATCTACTTCGACCCCGTAAACAAAGTTGCGGGGGCCTAGAAGGTTTTGGGTTATAAATGTAAAAGTCCGACTACTTCAAACCCGCCTCCACTTTTTGGACGTGCGATTTAGGCCGGTCAACTTTTTAGCGCCGTTGCCGGGGACAAGGTAAAACGGTACTGTTGACGAACCCGAATCCACTAACTAAACTCCAGTGCCTCAAGATTATAAATAAGCTTGACATCACTCTCTTTTTCTCCTTTCATTATTATTATTTATTATTCTTTGCCTGAAATGAATAATTCATATTATTGATAACAAATTTTCTGACTTGATTGATTACATGATTGTAACATCCCAGGATTTGAGGCCTCAGATAACATGATCTTAAAAGGAATGATTGGACTACCCATATCACCAAGGTGCACCTCCTTTTCCGGGAGCCCATCACTAAAGAACTCCATAGTTAAGCGTGCTCAGCTTGGAGTAGTACTAGGATGGGTGACCAGTCGGGAAGTTGATCCTGGCTTGCGCGTCAGTGTGGACAAAGTGCGCAGTTAAGGCTAGTGGTGGTTTGTGGGGTCAGTCGTCATTCCTGAAACCCTGCTAGAGCCGTGGACTCGCGGGATCCAACGACCTGGGCTTCGAAGCGCTTAAGTGAAGGAGACGCACAACACTGAGCGTTGGATCAGAGCACAGACCACAGGCACACCAATCAAGCGGTAGAGAATTTTCTGGTAATTTCTCCTCTCTAAACGGATAATCAGAAAAAGGGCTTTTCTTGCAAAAATGATTGAAATTACTAGGATTGTCCAATGATAAAACTTTGTATATGAAAGTTGTATAGAAAAATACAAGGAATATGATAAAAATATTTCCAGGACCTAGTTCCACTCCGTTTTGCAAAAGTTCCTTAATTGGCTAATAAAGTGTATTAAAAATTGATGAGAAACCCTAATTGCATGTTAAGAGTGTAATTTAGTAAATCAATAGGTCAAATTGTTAAGTTTGACTCTGATAATGATAATGGTGGTTTGATTTACTATTTGATTGCAAAAGTGCTTAAATTAGAGTTACAATATTTAAAAAGAGGGTTAATTTACATGGAAACCCTAATTTGGGATAAAAGGAGATGAAAATCATGTTTTGTGGAATAAGATAATTAGATGCTTAATAAAGGAAATTTACTGAGAAATTAGGAGTTTGATAAATTAAGGATGATAATGGCGAAAGAAGAAGTAAAACCCTGATTTCCAAAAGAAACCCTAATGTTGGAATTGAAATCCTAAATGGTATAATGAAATTGGATAATTATTAATAAAAGGAATTGTTACTTTTATTTCAGGATTTCTGTTCATCATTGCTTGTTGATTGGGTTACTCTTCATAATTTGAATCTATCTTGAAAATTGCAATTAAAGGTATGTGGTTACGCTTATGAATATCTCGAGTTAGTTTTTCGAGGTTTTCCAAAGGTTTCATCGATGACATGAATTAACTATTGGATGAATTTAGTTCATGCAATTATAAAGTGAATATGACTATCACATAATGTATATGCCTTCTAGCTCAATCCTTGATCCTCTCTATGTCGTAATGGCTGACCTGTTACAAAGGCTACCTAGAGGGTAGATCCACCAGGTCATGAAAGACTTCGGATGCCTAGAGGGTAAGTCCATCAAGTCACCTTATAGAGGTACCATATAAGTCCTTACAGGGACAACACAGAGTTGTGGATAAGTATGGATTGAGTAGTTTGGCTTAAAACGTAATCTTGATTGTTAAATGATTAATTGAGTGATTACATTGTTACCATAGTTGCATGTTTATTTGTTTCCCCCACATACCAGCTACGACTGACCGACGTTTTGTTTGTCGGCGTTTTAGGTACAATGAAAAGAACAAACAGTAAAGTGGAACATGTGATACTAAATGAGAATTAAAGTGTAAAGGAGGATTTGATAGATTAGTATCAGTGTGGATAGAAGTGTAGAGATCCAACTTTTCAAAAGGTATGCAAAAATTTATTTTCTTACAACTTTCAAGTATAGTATGTTAAAATTTGATAATTATTCTTGGTTAATTGTCGAACCTTTGATCCGGAAGTCATGGGTGCCGCTTCGACCTCTCGATCTCCCTTAATTGGGGGTTATCGGGAGGTGGGGTCGTAACAATGATGCTCAGGTATGCAGAAGAGAGGCATTCTATCCAACAGAGGACCAAAGCCACCAACATGCCGCCGTGTGTTGAACAACCCCTTTTAGAAGGTGAACGTCATAGGAGGGCTAGACCTCCCATGCCCCCACCGGAAGATAACGACCGCTACGACGACAATGATCAGCCCGAAGATCCAAAAATGGAGCCGTTCGAGGAAGATCATTGCCAGGATAGACGCCATCATCACCAAAGGCACAGGAGGAACCACAATAATCAAGAACATCGCCAGGAAGGTAGCGACAATGATGATTCAAAAGAAGAAGAAAAGACTCTGAGGGAGTTAGCCTCCACAAAGGCTAACAATTACCGATGCCCTATCATCATTCCGCGATTCAACACCACCAATTTCGAGCTCAAGCCATCGGTAATCTCCATGATTCAAAATAAAAGATTTAGAGGGAACTCTAAGAATGACAATCCCTACCACCACTTGGATGCTTTCAAAAACATATGTGACACAATCAAGATGCGGGGAGTTCCCCAGGAGGTAATATACTGCAAGGGCTTCATCTTCTCCTTGGAAGATAAGGCTCTATCATGGTATCTGGGGCTGCCCCACCAAGCCTTGAATGGATGGGGAGCACTGGCGGATGTCTTCGTGAACAAGTTCTATCCAACTAAGAAGACCGTGCGTAACAGACAAAAGATAACTTCCTTCATGCAAAAGGCCAACGAGAACCTCCACGACGTCTGGGAAAGATATATATCAGGAATATCAGAGGGACTTCCCTCATCACAATTACAAGAAAGGTTTCTTGGTCACCACCTTCTATAACGGTTTAACCCCCGAGGAAAGAGTTTCACTGAATGCAGCAGTAGGAAGTGACTTTCTGGGAAAGAAGCTGAGCAAGTCTGAGAGGATCATCAAAAACATGGCTGAGCTGCAAGCTGAAACTGACTATGATAGAACCGATAGGGGACAAGCAAAGAAGGCTGGTGAAGGACCCTCTTTTGAATCCAAGGCTCTGGAGACCATCACTTCTCAGATCCAGAAGATCGCCACTGATATGAAGTAGCTGGAAGAGTCCAGTGGGAAGGGAAAGAAGTAATTCGAGAAGGTTATGAAGTGTGTTACCTGTGGAGAGGGAGGACACATGGTAGATAGCTGAATCTACACCCGACCCAACACATCGAGCGATACTGAAACTGAGGATGAGGAGACTGAGAATGTCTCTTTCATTAACTTCAAAAGGCCGGACCATCCCAGTTTCAGTTACGGCAACAAAGATGTAGCTGAGAATTCACATCAGCTGCATGCTTCCTCCAAGCCACCTCAAGCCTTAGAGAAAAGGGGAGGACAGAGTCAACTTGTCAAAAACACCCCCTTTCAGTCAAACAAAGGAAACTTTCAGGGGCAAGTTAAATACCAAGGATTAGCCAAAGAGAAAGGAAAGACAAGGTTCCAAACCAATCAGATGTGGTCAGACAATTGTTTGATTTTGTAAAAAGACAGGACACAATTAATAACCAACTAGCACAGAGTGCACTTTCAAATTTGGGTGTTCTGAACTCGTTGGAGGTCCAGATGGTGGATATGCAGACGCATCAATGCCAGATTGATCAGCAATTAGCTCATATGGCCGAATTAATAAAGAATCCCTCAGGCAAAATACCATCCAACACCGAAACTACCAAGAAGGCAGGGATGTGATCGAGAGAGACAGGGATAGAGTTGCAAGAGATGGATGATGCTAGAGGCTAAAGAGTGAAGAAGCTGGAACCGTCAAGCTGGAGATGAAAACTACAATGAGCTTTCTTTTCTTTCCTAGAATAGGATGCAATTTACTTTCTTGCAAAACAAACATTACAAACATTTGGACTGTAATAAGGCCCGAGTCAGCACATGTGCCACGTGCGCTGACTCTTTTGTTTTATGGGCCACCGCTCTGTTTCATGAACCAGGATGGGTAATACTATCTGAGGCCAGGATCTTAACCTTGGCCAATGATGTTTTACTCATCAACCGCCTTTTTCTCCGCTTTGTTTTTAAGTTTTTCACCTTGATTTTGTTCTGAAGTTTTCGTGTTGTGCAGCAGCTCAACCGGCGCGCTGAACGTGCTCATATCGGGCGATGGTATTTCGGGCACCGCAATGGCCATGACAGATGGCATGCCTAGGCAGCATGCACCAGTATCGTGCAAAATCAGTAATTACCCGTATGTCGATGGATGGACTGCCCGTCTCGGGAATGACTTATCCTAACGGCCGACGCGCGACCCAAAATTACCCGTTTTACCCCGGTTGGGAGCGCTATATATAGCGCAGAGGTTTTAATGTGTCAAGCTACTGCCTTTACTATTTTGACCTACCCGTATCGTGTTGTGATTTCCTTCGTTTGCTCCTGTGCCGTGCATCCCTTTTCTGCTCTCGTGTCGCATAGTTAACCTAAGCAAACAACAAAGGTATAGGCCGACAACCGTATCATTCTGGCTAGCTCGACACGACCTTCCTATCGCGCAGAACATATCAGACCAATGGGTTTGGCGGAGTTTCTCATATCGCCCGACACGTGTGTCGCGCGACACACCTTTAGCATGCGTTGCCCGATACGCCCTGTCGGGTGGTAAACATGTCTTCCTCTATGTGCCGTCTTGCTTGTTTTGTTGTCGGGCAACACATTGTTTTTCTATCAGGAAGGCCCTATCGAGCGTCTTGTTTCTCACAACCGTATCGCCCGACACACCCATGTCGGGTGACGAGCCTGACGCGCAGTTTCCTCCGTATCGTCTTGTTCTCATATGTTCTTTCGACATGACGGACGATACCCGCACCTCGTATCGGGCACGAGCCTACATCTTTAAAAGCTCTGTATCACCCGATACAGTGGTGTCGGGTAATTCTTGTATCGGGCCGAATTTTATCGTATTTTCTGTTTTCTTTTAAACGCCGATATCAAATTTTAGTTTCTGCCTACATTAATATCGGCATAGTTAAATTGATCAATGAATTTGTTTATGCTAACAGAGATGGCCCGTACAAAGCAAACCGTCATTCGAGTTGACAAACATGGAAGAAGGATCAATACCGAAGCCGTAGCTAAAGCAATCACAGTCGGGCAAAAATGCCCGAATCCCGAGGCGGCTGGGCCATCGACCAGTGAAAAAAGAACAAGAACTGGAGAAGTGGTGACTCCAGCAACAACTCCAACAGCAGTGGCAGAACCCCTGGATCAGACGCTAGGAAGGTTCGTGCCGAGAGATGATGAGCATGGATGTCGGTATGCAGAACTGGTGACCAAGCTCTACAGGCCGAGCAGATTCTGCCACCAGTCTTCTTTCATTCAGCTGGGTATTTTTGGAAGACTAGAGAGTGTCCTGGATGCGGCAGGACTGAGGAAGATCTTCCTCAGCCGTTCTGCCTCCTACACCGAACTCACAAGGGATTTCATGTCGTCTCTCCACCGAGTGAAGAACACTGCTGAAGAAATTGAAGAATATGGCGGAGCAGACAGACTGCAGGGGCGGCTGTAGAATTCAGAGCATGTCATCTCTGAAAAGATGCTCAACAAGATCTTCTCTTCCAGCGAGGAGGAGGAGAAGCTGTTAAATAATGGTGAAAGGATCACCAAAGGAGACAGGTTCGATCCTGTGGAGCTCTGGAAAAGGTTGACTGACGAATCATCGTTCAAGTCGGGAAGCAAAGTGGCGGCAGTGCACTCATGTTTCTGGAGAATAGTGCACAAGCTGGTGGCATGCCTATTGTTCAGCAAGAACGAGTCCAGCAACATTTACACCGAAGAACTCCACGCCATGTGGCACATGATGGAGGGCAAATTGATCAACCTTGGACGGTTTCTACTGAACATGATTCAACCAATAAAGGATGCCACCAAGGAATACTACATGGGTGGCATTGTCAACCTGATCGTGGTTGGGCTTGGGTACCCGCAAGAGCCGCACAACCTTTCGAGGACAAGGGGTGACGAGCTGATCGACCTCAAGTACCTCATGAGGGCCAGTATTATAAAGAAGGAGGGGAGATGCTATTTCTACAAGTTTGCAAGGACGAATACCCTCCTTCCACTCCCTCGCTGTGCCACCTACGATGCAGAAAAACTGGTCTTCACTGCCGAAGAAATAGAAGCTGTGGCGGTGGATGCCGCTTACGCCACCACCACCAGAATTCAAGAGGAGGCGGCTGTGAGAAGATGAACCGATTCCGCTCAACCCAAGGCAGGACAAAGCGCCAACGGCCTTCGCCGAGCCAACCGCCAATCCAGAGCCACCGACGACAGCAGATGATAGAGCTGTTGTCGCTCCTACCATACCAACCACAATCACAACAACACCTGTTGTGGCTGAAGAAGAACTGATGATCGTTGAGGTCGCCGAGGCAACAACCACGGGAGCTGCTGCGGAAGAGACGGCCGTAGCCCCTAAAATTTCTGTAGTGCCTTTAGAGGCAGACGAAGAAGTATAACAGGACACCGATGATAGGGTGTTCTCTGAGATCCTTGAGATGGAGCTCGAAGATGCAATGCTAACGCCGCCACTGACACCGGTTTCTCCTATAGTGGCTGTTGTCGAGATCACCGACAACATAGAGGTATCGCAACATCCACCCACACCACGGCCATCTCAACCATGACAAGAAGGCGAGGCAGTGACGGCTGCAAGAGTGCCGATGCCTCGCCCAACAACGTCTGCCTCACGAACGATCAAGATAGGATCTACCTCGTCAGGTAGACCCTCACACAAGAGAGGTATCACAGGGACGAGAGGGAGATCTGCAGGAACCCCTCCGTCGCTCGGAAAAATGTTGGGGCACGAATTCGACTACTTGCGGGAGGTAACAAAAAGCCATTCAGCTACATTTACTTCTCTAGCCCGAAAGTTTTTTTTTCTTCCAGCAGAGGCTGAATGACCAGGAACAGGCACTGCTGACTCTAGTTGGACTTCCTGACCAACTAGAGGTATTCAATGCAACGCTTCAACAGGCCCTCCAGTGCCTTGACATGATCGAGGAAAGGCTTAACAAGGGGGATGACCATCTGCGCCCAAGGCAGCCGAGAAGGTCTCCGTCACCCCCTGGCTCTGGCTCCTCACCTTCGTCGGCAGCCCCCTCGAGATCATCGTCCTCTTCCGCCTCCAACGGGCTGTCCACATCACCCGAGGAAGGGACGCCACAGGGATCGGCCAACAGAGCCCCAACAGGACAGGCGAGATCCAAAGGCCTAGAAGAAATGACTCCCTCAGTCCCCCTAGACGAAGCCGAAGATGACTATGGAGACATCAATGTCGGGGAGGACTCTTCTGATGAATCAAAGGGAGAATGGGGGACATTTGTGCTGCCAATAAAAGACACCCCCCCAGAGGAAGACGCTCGATGGCAGATGCATTCTCTGTGCCATCAGATATACCCTCCTTCAAGATGGCCGACTTCTACAGAAGGGCCATCAGCTACCTGACGATCAGAGACCAGAAATTGCTAAACAAGGTCCTAAGGTCGCATGCAGATGAAGAAGACATTGTTTGGAGCGACGACTACTTCTCCGTACGACGGGGAGCACTCCGAAGCATGTTCTACTCGCCAGCCGTCGCCGGTAAAAAGCTGTTCAGGGTCCTTGAAGGTGCAATAATAGAGAATATCAGCACCGGGACAGGTCGGAAGACAATATACAACGCCACCCCAAACTTGGCAAGAAGGCTGATATTGGGAGTACCAGGCTCCATTACGCTGGCCAACATGCTGCAGCTCGTCAAAGAGCATAACACGAACCTCGTGTTGGCTCTGTACAAGCACCACAACTTGTGGTTCCTCTGCGTGGCAGACCTCAAGACCGACAAAGTCCAGCTATTTAGCTGTAACAACAATGAGGTGTCACGCTCCGGGCTTTTTTTCAGTCGCCCGGAGGACAAACACCTGAGGCTTCTACCACTGCATCTTCTACGAGCCATCAAGCAAGGAATCAAGTGTCACAACGGCATTTGGAACTTCTTTTATATCCGAGACTTCCCCATCCAAACCGAAGAGGGAAGCGGAAACAATGCCTTTATCGTCTTGCGTGCCATGGAGCTGCTCAACATTTTTGGAAACATGAGGCACCTCCAGGGCCAAAACTTTTACCAAATCTGGAGCATATACGTCCTGTTGTTGATGAAAGACGGACACTATTTCCGAGATGCAGGGGTACCAGAGAGGCTACTGGACAGTAACCTAGAAGACACATCTTTGCAACCCAGCATCACTCCTCAGAAGGAAGCTGAGATGGAGACTGAAACCTATGGGGCAGGCAAGCAGTTGGAGATCCTGCAAAAAGTGCACGGATTTGAAGACCCTGCTTCACCTGAAACTGCAGAAGGACGGATCAACAATTTTGACCGCTTCTCGTGCGCTACACTCACACAGGAGCAGGTCAACGAAATTCTTCTGAAATTAGCTGATTCTACCCCGACGGATGTCATCTACGAGGCAAGCAATGTCATAGTCCCGGTTGATGATTTAAGGGACATGGTCAAAGATGGAGGATTCTTGGCGATATCTGTGGTGGCCGCCTACATCCAAACACTACATCCAAGGTTCGAACACACATACATAGCTCATCTAATGCTGTTCAACAACATCTGCCTTGCCGACGAAATAGGAGCAAAGCAAGAATTTCTGGCAGAGTTGGAGAGCAGGGTTCCATGAACTATCTTCCTACCCATCCTGTACTACAACCACTGGATGCTCCTGACAGTGTACACTCGCCAATGAGCAGGAATCTTTTACAATAGCTTGGACAGCAACAAAGACCATCCGGTGTAGTGTACATTAGCAGCATTGACCTCCCTCGAGCGCCTAGTATGAAAATACTACGAGGATGTGGCGGCGCTGATACAACCATTCCTAGACACAACAACATCCAAATGGCACGAGCTTCAGTTTTGCCACCGTAGTCCACAACAGATTCCCTTATCCAATGACTGTGACATCTTCTTGCTGGAATGGATATCGAATGAAGCGACGCCTGACCCGCTCCACCACATCGATTACCACAACAAACAAGGAGAATATGTGTGGGAGCTTCTATCTCACACAGGCGCGCTCACCAGCCAACCCTCACTGGGGTAACATTACCCTACCTTATCCATTTCACAGCTCTGGGACAGAGTGTGGAGTAAGTTTGGGGGGGGTACCATGTACCAGTGAGGGAGGTACAAAATTCAAAAATTTTCAGACTCCACCTTTTTGTTCTTTTGTTTTTCTCCTATATCATGTGTACATATACATATACATGCTCATATAATTTTTTTTTCTTATTTTTCTTATTCTGTCTCCCTACATATGTACAAAGACACTATATAGTAAAAACCTGATACGACTTCTTGGCAGTCTATTTTCTATGTGCCCAAGGAGATGCAAATTTTGTTATGACTTTCTGACAATGCAACTTCAAATAACAAAAGACTACGACTTTCCACGCCAAAAATTGTGAAATATAATCTTTCAACAGCTAAGAGACGTGTATGCAAAAGGAAAAAGCTTCCCAAACAGCAACAAAATTCCTCTTGTTTTCCCTTACCCAACAAAAATCCCAAAAAGAGAGAATAACCTTATGAGAGTGAATAAAAGCATGAGAGTTGTACCAAATGAAAAAAGAAAAAAATATATACATACACACTTGTCTTCCAAAAGTACCCATCTTTAGGCATGGTAGATCTGGGGCAGTGGTACGTAGGATGTGAAATCACTGCTCTAAAGCCAACTGGCTTGGACTGCAGGGACCACTTGTCCGTTAACGGACCCGTTCCTGGATGGACTGATGGGAAACAAGAAAAACCCAAAAAAGCCTTAATCCTACCCAAACACACAACTTTTTTTCCCCCAAAAGCTGTTTGGTGTGAAAGATAACTTCGAAATCATGCACCTAAGTCTCTTTGAAGTTGTGGAGAATTTTTTTGCTTAAATAAGGCAGGAGAAAATAAAGTTTGTTGTTCGTAACCGGGCCGTATTCTGAGAAAGAAACCTCAATACTCGCTCTAACCCATGGTCTGAAAACTATACTTGTCAAGAAGAAGCATCACAAAATAAAGTTTAAATATTGATTGAGGACAATCAAAATGCTAAGTTTGGGGGAGTTGATAACACCAAATTTTGTGATGTTTTTGACTGTTATTTCATTATCAAAACTTCCCTTTTTAACCGTTTTCCTCTCTTTTTATATGTACTTTTGCAATAACAGGCCACGCTACGCTCTTAACCCAATATTTCCATCTTTTGCAGAGTTTTCCTCCATTTTCGACTCATTTATCATAAAAAAGGCCCGTCCCGGCCCATAAACGTGTTCTAACTGCATCAGCCTTTTTCCCCAGGAAGACGACCGATACGCTCGCTGCTCGATAGGGTAGCATGATACACTGACGCACGACACAAGGGTGCCACGTAAGAGGAAGTGGAAGAGTGATATGCCTTTTTACCCGACAGGGAGCCAGACTCGCCATGACTAAAATGTGTCGCGATACATGCCACCCACAGCGGCAGGCACCACTCGTCGCGATGACCAACAACCTGACATCTTTGTGCCGGCCGATAGCCGTATCGGGCGCCCTTGAAGGCCGCAATAATGGAGCTGATGAAGAACACATGGTGACCGGAGCACCATAACTTCCTCTAACCACTGCCTATAAATAGCAGCTACATGACTCCGATGGGATGGGTCGGAACCCTGCACAATCCAACTCAGGAAAGCTTTAGGAGCTAGCGTATCGTGCCTCAGAGGTTGTGCCGGGCGATTCTAGGTGAGCACTTCCCCGTCCCGAGAGGGAGGGAATGGTTCACTTAGGGCCGTCCCGGACACCACTGCATGCCGATATCGGCCAACAAGGATACCCGATACAAGTGACCGATACTTAAAGCGATACTCCAACCCTGACACGATACCGAACCCCGATATGTATCGCCTGTCACGGCGTGTCGCCTGAGAGGGTGCCTCCCGACATGATCGTATCGGGCAAGGGCGCCCCACGCGATACGTCTATCCGTCATGAGCGTGTCGCCTGAGAGGGTGTGCATCCCGACATGGGCGTATCGGGCGGGGCTCCTGCCCAAAATCGGGCTGGAGAGTCGGCTGCTGTCTGTCGTCCTTCTAAATCAAGAAGGCGACATTTATCTTTATCATTTCAGTCAGTTACTTCTTTTACTTATGCAATGTAATCAGACCCTTATATGTTAATGGCATTAGAAGAGCTTAGTTATCTGCTGCTTTATGTTTGGTACCTTTGTTGGATGATTGCTATGTTTACATCTGAACTCTAGCTTGTACGCTTGGATCACGTTTCGATTAGCTACCGAATCGTGTTTTCCCGTTGCAACAACCTCGAGAGAGGTGTTATGGCTCTAGTGTTTGGTCCGATTCAGGAGTACGAGAGTGCCCGGAATCAGAGTTGCTTTAGTAACCTTTCCACTCTAACTTAAGTCCAGCAATCTCGAGAGGGGTGTTGATGCTTGGTTAGAGGTACCCACTTCGAGAGGAGGGGTACATGATGTTTCTACTGCCGCTTGTTTTACTGATGTTTTCTCCTTCATACCTTACTATAGCATTAGTGTTATCTCTCTGTTTCCATTGCGCGAAAACCCCTAAAAACTGATAAATGCTTAAAACCTTAATTTTACCTCGTAGCTCCAGTTGGAGATAGATTTCTTTTGTTTTATCGGTCTTATCCTGCTGTTCCCTTTGGGAATTTTGCCATCTCTTTACCCTTGTCGGAGTGTAACGTGTCGATTCTGTGTTCTCAACACTACCACCCTTGTCCCTGTGTTCGACCCCGTATATCTACTTTGACCCCGTAAACAAAGTTGCAGGGGCCTAGAAGGTTTTGGGTTATAAATGTAAAAGTCCGACTACTTCAAATCCGCCTCCACTTTTTGGACGCGCGATTTAGTCCGGTCAACCCCTTTCACTTCTTACTTGAAAAAATGACCAAGGGATATTGGAGCAAAAGGAGGATGATCCCCAACCTGTTGGTAAGCTTCTTGACCTTCTTTCACCATGATTTCATGGTGGAAATCGAAAATAAATGATGGATTTCTTCTTTTCTCCATGCAATCTTCTATCCTATCCATTCCTTTTCACTCAAAGCTTGAGGATGAACCTTGGGATGGTGAAAGGAGTTGCATCCACCATTGTTGATGTGAGCTTGGATCTTTGAAGCTCAATTGGAGGTGAGTTTTATAACTTGAACCCTTAATATTGTTATTGCATTCAATTCCTTATCAAATTGTTGATCCTTTCCTATTCTCAAAATCTTATTTGGTTGATTGATGCAATCACCATGAAAATCACAGAAAGATTCATGGGTTTAGAGCTTGATGATGATGCCACCATCATAAGCACACACCTCCCCAAATATCTTATGCAAACGGTTTCAACATTTGGGTCCAATCGGTTTCACCAAACCGTTTGGTGACCAAACGGTTTGCAAACCGTTTGGGGTTTGGAATCCCAAACCGTTTAAGAAGGTTGACCATTTGAGGTTAGAACCCTAGAACATGTTGGATAAGGATCAAATGGTTCTAATTGATTAAATCAATGAATAGACAATCATCTAATTAGAAACCCTAATCGGGTTGAGTGCTGATTTTGCAATTGATTAATGTAATTCTTTGGGTTGATTAACCCAAACGATCTCAAGACCATTTGGAGATCACCCAAACGGTCTCAAGACCATTTGGAGGTCACCCAAGACTGTTTGGAGGTGTAGGGTTGAGTATGGTTGAGTAGTTGAAGATCCAAAGATATCAAGTTGTAATGTAATCAATAACTAGATTGATGAGCAATCCAATGATGCAAACCCTAATTGAACCCCACCAACTTTGATGATGGATTGGGAAAATGGTCTCAAGACCATTTGGAGGTCATCCAAATGACCTCAAGACCGTTTAAGGTCAGGTCATGTCCAAATTGAACGATGGACCAATGATTTTAAAGCAATTAGTTCCACAATGTCTAATATTGAAGGTTCATCGATTGCAACCATAATTCAATTGGGTTCAAAACCCTAATTGATGACGAATTGAAGGTTTAATCAATTGAAGGATGATTTATTATCTCAATTGAAACATGATGCTTAGGTTCAATTGATGAGTACTTATATAGATTCATTTGATGATGGAGTTAACCATGAAAACCCTAAATCAATTTTAGTGGTTGAGATAATTCTTGGTCCAATTGGTTTTGAGGAGGTTTGGACCAAGCGGTCTCAAGACCATTTGGGACCAAATGATCCCAAACCGATTGAGACTCAAACAACTTCAAACACCTACTTTAGCAAACGGTTTCAAACACCTACTTTAGCAAACAGTTTCAAGTACCTACTTTGCTAAACGGTTTCAATTGTTAGACTTAGACCATTTGAAGGTTATCCATGCAAGACCGTTTGAGGTCTGGTTGGTCAAGACCGTTTGGGGTTTAAGTGACCAAGACCGTTTGGAGGTAATTAACCCCAAACTGCATGGACACTTAAGGTGTTTAAAGATCAATTGTATAATTGAACATTATATGATGTGAACCAAAGGTGATTATAGTGATTGTACCCTTAATAAGATAGGCTGATTAATACCTTGTGAATGATTAATCCTTAATGATCAAGTAAGTAATGACATAATAAACGGTATCAAGCCTTCAATCAAGTTGAGTTGACCTAATCCAATCATGATTGATGCAAATGTCATCTTGTAAAGGATGAGAGAGAGGACTTCTTACATGAGTGGAAATCATGTGAAGGTTAAGTCCCAACACTTTCAACATATATGAATGTCTAATTGGGGTATGATTCTTGATAAAGAGACCATGAACCCTAATTAAGAAGGTTAATGAGCCCTAACCCCAATCTAGGGCAATGCTAGGTGTAACCCTAATTGAGGGTGATGCCATGTGAAACCTAATTGAGGGTGATTCCATGAGAAACCCTAATTGAGGGTGACGCCATGTGAAACCCTAATTGAGGATGATTCCATGAGAAACCCTAATTGAGGGTGATGCCATGTGAAACCCTAATCGAGGGTGATTCCATGAGAAACCTTAATTGAGGGTGATGCCATATCCTATGCAAATGATATGATGAGGAGCCCTAATACATGGTGAAGGTATGTGAAACTCTAATTTTGAGTTATAATACATGAAGCCCTAATCCTTGGGCAATATGATGGTAAACCAAAACCCTAGGTACTAGGTAATAGTATGAAAGAGCCCTAATGCTAAAATAGTAAGTAATGCCTTATAAAGGTGAACTATCCCAAATAGTTGATTATAGAGTAACCTGAAATGAGTCCATAACATTGAAGATAGCTGGACCATTCTTGTGTGTGACCTATGCACTTCATGGTAAAAGGGATAGGTTAGTGGATGGGAGTATTAAGATGGGAAATACCTTAATACAAGATAAGTTGATAATCCAAGTAAATGGAAGTGATGAGGAAAGTGATACATCAAGATATGATAGATATCACTTTTAGCATTTCAGGGTTGATATACCTTGATGCATCTCAAATTCAATATACTTGGACAAGAAACACATGAAGAGTGTTATATAAATTGTTTCAATGAAATGTAATGAATTTGATATACTTTGATAATTATAGGCTAATATACCTTGAGAATGAGGTTAAGCCAAACTAATGAGTATGATGTAATCATACCATGATAAGGATGAGAAATGAACTCATACCTTGTATTGATAATCATTTAATGATAAATGATAAGAGTAATAAACATGATTGAATACTCAAGATGAGTAATGTCCTTGTGAGCCATGTGGATAGATGTTGCCTAATGAGAGGTGACAATATGCTTATGAACCTTGTGAGCCATGAGAACAATTGTGGTCTAGTGAGAGTCACCAAGATAATTATAAAAGTTTATTGTAAGAAATGATAATGTTTTAATAAACTTAATAAAAGGAACAATTGCATTCAGTAAAGAATGTGAAAAGATATGAAGGCTAACCTCAGGGTTCAGAGCCTAGGGAAGGATGTGATGATTAATGATGGGTCAAAGGAATTTATATTCCATGATCCATGTAATAAGGATTGGCTAAAGTCCAATACCTGGTAGAGGTGTAATGCCTATAATCAGGGTTGGTTAAAGTCCAATGCTTGGCTGTGTAATCAGGGTTGGTTAAAGTCCAATGCCTGGCTGTGTAATCAGGGTTGGTTAAAGTCCAATGCCTGGCTGTGTAATCAGGATTGGTTAGAGTCCAATGCCTGGATGTGTAATCAGGGTTGGTTAAAGTCCAATTCCTGGCTGTATAATCAGGGTTGGTTAAAGTCCAATGCCTGGCTGTGTAATCATGATTAGTTAAAGTCCAATGCCTGGCTGTGTAATCAGGGTTAGTTACAGTCCAATGCCTGGCTGTGTAATCAGGATTGGTTAGAGTCCAATGCCTGGATGTGTAATTAGGATTGGTCAGAGTCCAATGTCTAGCTATGAAATCAAGATTGGTAGTGTCTAATGTCTGGCGGTGTAACCAGGTTTGGAAGAGTCCAATACCTGGCAGAGGCTCAATGCATGTAATGATGACACAAGATTGGTAATAATCAAATGCCTATAATAATGACATAGGATTGGTAATAACCCAATGCCTGTGTTGATGATATATGAATACATGGTAAATAAAATTCCATATCTATTTAGCAGATTGGCTAAGGCCTACAGATGAAATAAGAATGTTTCATGGGTGACATATTAAGAGAATAAATGTCACAAAAGAAGTTTGACATGATGGTATATTCATGATGGATAAATGATATACATGTCCTTTCTATTCCTTATTAAGAGAATAGATGACCTATTGTTCTATCATAAATGGTTACAATGCTTTAAGAAAAGAATGCTTTAAATTGTTTATCCTCTGCCTAGTTTTATATTATTAAACTACAATAATAATGTTTTTGGCAGAGAGTTATATCTCCCGCTGGGACAATTACAATTGTCTCACTCCTGTGGGATCCAATGTTTTTTTAGGTGGACAAGCACGGAGGAGAGTGAGAACATCTTGCAGAGGAAGAACTTCAGCAGCAACAGGGGCAGCAGTGACAACTCAGGTTGAGTGTACTATCTGTCGTGTCATGTAGAAAGAAATCCTATGTGCCGTCTTTGTACTCTCAAGTCCTTGGAGTTAATAGTTAGTGCTTTTAACGAATCGTTTTGAGATCTTGGCTTGATGCCTCAAGATTCTTATGTTGTCTGTGTTTAGCTTTTAACAAGGCAGTCGATGTTGAAAATCTCAAGGGGAGATGATATAAGATATGTACTTATGAACCAGGATGTAAATGTAATACATTGGTTCTCATTGAAAGAGTTTTCCTATGATTGGATCTCTTTGAAAAAGGTTTTAATTTTTAGTGATTTTCACTAATCTGCCGCAAATTATATGCTTCTGCATTAGTTAATCTTGTTTTTATGAGTTGGATGCCACATGTTGTGACACATTGTGTCACCAGGTTGATATGGTCAGCACTACTATCACTTTTCACCATTAGGTGTTTGAACTAATGTCACTTTTTGTTGATACCATCATTAGGGCACCAAACCATTGATCATTGAGCTTCAAACAAAGCCTAAACCTGACCTATGGTGTGACCATGGAACAACAGAGCAAGAAAGGTAGGTTCTTTGTGCTTTAGAGAAAGCTTTTCCATGGAACAATAGAGTTCCTTTCAGGAAGAAGGTAGGAGAAAGACAAACATCAGGAAAAATGAGAAAAGAGTAGGAGAAACTTACTCATTTTGGTCAAAAACACCTTAAGGTAGATTTGCAAACCTTGAAAATGGGTAGATATAAGCTTTATTTGCTCCAACAAGAAGGTTGGTCAAATTCTTCAACCTTGGGCTCCCCTTTATACAACCAAGTAGGGAAGATGAAGCTCTAGGTAGGGGAGAAGAGATAAGAAACTAAATTTCTTGTTTGGGGGATAAGGAAGGAGTATATAAATCATTATGAATAAGGAAGAAGCAAACCATGAGGTGTCCAAGCTACTTTCCATGTGTCCATGGCTTAGGACCTCCACAGACATGCAAGCAGTAGGTCCACCGACTATTGGGGACTTCTAGGCCATCATATTTTGGCCTCCCATGCCAACCATCAATTGTTGGCCCTCACAAACCATTGTTTGTTGAGGTTCTATCTCAAAAGTTCATGAACCATGGTTTAACCATCCATTTTAAGTGAACCACTGGTCCAATGGGTTCAAATAACAAAACCATCAACCTCCTAACCATACAGAGGGCACCACTGGTTGTCACCATAGGTTGGTGACCACTGGTTGTTCACCTAACAGAAGGATCATCGACTGTTGGCCTTGAAGGTGGCTCATCCACCGGGGGGGGGGGGGGTCAACCCTAGTTCAACCCTAGAAGGTACTTCCACCAAACCAAGGTACAATTGAGAACCCCATGGATTAAAAGCTCAAAAATGATGTGAAAACACATAAGGAACATAATAAATGTCACAAATTGCAAATAAAACCTCAAATTGGGTAAATTGTAGAAAATTCCAAAATGTACACAAAATTGCATAACTTATTGAAACATTGTCAAAATTGGACCAAACATGAAACTTAAGCTTGTCACATGATTTCAAAACACTTAACAAGGTTATATTAAGGTTTAGAGCACTTAATTATGATTATTAAGAATTTTTAACCAAAAATCAAGTTTCAAGGTTTCACAATAAGGAGAAATATAGAATAAAATTTCCAATCACATGTACACTTTGATGCACTTAAATGGTCCATCATATTCATTGATAACATGTAAATACACAATTTAATAATTAGTGACCAAATTCACAACTTTTGTATAGAAAAATATGTCTACCTTACTTTAAACAATGAGTATATATACATGACATACATGTCGAAAATAGAGTTGTAGATACATTTTGATGTAAGTCACCATGTTTAGGCATGCATGTACATGGATAACTCTAGACATCTACCAAAATCCAAACACCAAGATATGACTACTGGTGACCATCGAAGTGACTCTCCTAACTGGTATAACCCTGAGTATGAGGCAAAGCACATAAAAAGATATGAAGAACCATGAAATTGAGACTCATGTCCTATTGAGAGATATAACAACTATATGACTTTATGCACATAGTGAGCTAATATTATAAGCTGAATTTAAAATAGTTTATTCATTAAGAAATAACCTAAGATGATAAAACCAATAGTAGATGATGTATATCAATAATACAAGCATTTCTTCCAAGGAATACAAGGGAATTAAAGTAGTGCAATGTGATTGCTAAGTTACTCATAAAAATTTGGATACACAACTTGAGTACATGTTTTATAAAAAGAACCACTAGCTAGTAACTGAGAAGTCCCGTAGTGTTAGCTTACACATATGATCTAATGATCACAAGTCCCCACAAGATCCCTACACACCTCAATTGGTGTGAGTATAACTAGTATGGGCTCATTACCTAGGAATATACATAACAAATTTTAGGTCCACCCTGGGTACTCAACTTAGGACACCTATCTAATGGGTATAAATAATTGTAAATATATCATGATATGAGATATATCTCATTGACATTGTCACATAAATTTAGAGACACAACATCAATCACACTCATCTAAATATCCATTTTTAGGATACTTATGGGGAGCATACATCAAAATGATCCTCATTCACTCACATATACTCAACAATATACGACCATGAGTATCTTCTCACAATCTCAAGATTGCTACAAGGCTATCTATATCACTACCTTGACTTTCAAATAATGGGATAGTTATAATATCACATGGAGCTGAATAATTTGGTTTTCCTTGATCAATTTAGAATTTTATCTGTATTTCATGAAGCAACCATAGTATATAATTTTACATGCATTCATCTTACAAAATTAGTGAAGTATAAGAAACTCAAAATCTCTTGAAATCCCTACATGAAATTCAAAGAGGGAAAACACACATCCTCTTCATCATATTCACCCATATCAAGAAAAAAATCCTCACAAAGGTTTAACCTTTACATCAAAAGGTATTCATCTCTTTACATTTCCACAACAAAAAAAATGCAAAATTTTATTCAGAATAAACTTAGCATGAAAGACATATAACCAAGGCAGTAGAATGCACTATAATGCAAATTTTTGAACAAGAAACAAACATATATGAAAATTTTAGCATTAAAACAACAACAAAAGCTTAGTATTTCCTATTTTATCCAAATGAAGTAACAAGGAAAGTAAAAGAAAATTGGATTTTTCCTAACATGTATCCCAAACAGCCCATAAAGGTGTCATCTTAGAGCAAAAACATGCATATTTCAAAGTTATAGTAATGTAGAAACAATAAAGCTTAATATTTCAACCTTAGATTATGAAACAACAATATAGAGGATAAGGAAAAAGGTTACCCCTAATACTACTCAAACAACTCATAAAGATCACATCTTTAGGAATATTTATAATTTTCTTAGAGTGAATATGAGTTGTATGTAGGTTATGTAAGCAAAGAGGTGGAAAGATGCTATATCACTTGCCTTTCACGAAGAACACAAAATCCAGCAAGAATCATCAGAAACCAAGCACCAAACACCACAAATTAGCTTACCAATGTCTCATTAAAACTCCTTCAAGCAAGGTCTATCTTCAACTAGGCCAAAGAGGGTAGAACAGAGTTAAATTTAGCTTAAATAAGCTATTTGCACTATGGTTATCCAAGATCAATAATCAAATAAAATATAACAAAGAGAATCAATAACACAAATATGAGAAGACATGGATACCTTACAAGTTGTACTTGTTGGTATGTATGCTCAGAGTAACAATCATATGATGATGTAATGGCATATCTTGCAAATGATTACATTAATAATAAAGACAATATTTTCTTAAATGTTTGTTCAATAAGGACATAATTGTATAAAATGATAGATGTCTAAAGAAGGATGATATTCCATGATACGTCTTCAGGCTGAGTATAACATATTGAATCTTAGATATAATCTCCATGTAACCCTTTTTTCCAAGTTTCCCTTTCATTTATGTCCTTTATGTTGTTCATGTTTAATTAGTGGAATTTATAGTGGTTTGGTGAACATTTATTCACTATTTATACCAATAAAAGGGTTTATGCACAAATACCTCAGTTAAATTCTATTTAAGGACATTAGTAGGAGTTATAAACCTTAATAGAACTTTTTATGTGTTTTGAAATCATAAAATGAGCCTAAGTTTCAAATTAGGTTCAATTTGAATGTTGTTTGCGCAAGTTATGTAATTTTAGGAACATTCTGGACTTTTATGCAATTTACCAATTGGTACGTTTTATTTGCAAATTATCACATGCATTATAATCCTTAGATATTCCCTTACCATTCTCAATATTTTTAACCATGGGGCACCTGGTTGCACCTTGGTTTGAAAGTGTTTCTCTCCAAGGGCATTATAGGGATTACCCTCTTTATAAATGAGCTTATCTTTAAAAGCTATCAACCAATGGGGTTATTTCTTTATTGGATGGATGGTGGGGATGGACTAGAAGACTTCATGGGCTTTTAGGACCTAATTTTGATATAAAATAAGTCTATATGAGCTGTCCTCTTGCATGACTATGAAGCCCTAGGCTAAGGACACATGGAAAATCCCGTAGACACCTCATGCTTGCCCCCTTCTTTATAAAGCCATGTCTACCCCTTCCCACCTCCCAATCCAAGAAGAAATCCTCTCCTTCTCTTTCCCCCAGATTATAGCATCATTCCTACTCTGTTTGGCCATGAAGTGCTGTCCCAAGGCAAAAGAGAGTGCTTACCTTGGTGAAGAAGGCTCCTAGGGTTCCAAATTTACTCTATTTAGGGTTTCTAAAGCTCCTTCTTGGTGATTTCGACCTAAAATAGTAAGTTTCCTCCTTTCCTTCATTATTTTCATGCGTTTAGTCTTCCTACTAACTTCTTAAAGGCAGGAACCGTGGTCTTTCATGCCGAAACCCACCTAGAGCCTTAAACACCTCATCTTCATGTTCTTTTGCTAGGGTTTTTCACCTCTAAAGTGGAGAAGGTACTTCTTGCTCGAGATATGAGCTTTGTTGGAGAAACCAACCTCTGTATCTTGGGAATCTTTCTACTTGAACTTTTGCTAGGGTTTTGGAAACCACCCTTCTCATATATGGCTTACAACATGCTCAAAACTCATGCTTCTATGTTTAAAATCGATGATCTCCATCTCTATTTACCTTGTTCTTCTAGGGTTTTAGTATCTTTCTGTTTTACCCTCTCTAGAAGCTCTAGTTTGGTTACCTATGAAACTTCAAACCTGATCTTGGGTTAAATGGTGTTTTCTCCCTCTCTCTCTCTCTCTCTCTTCAATTATCTCGATCAGTTTGATGATGTGGCAATTTCCTATTGGTCAATATTGAAAAATTCATATCTTCTAATCTGCTATCCAAATTTGAAAAATAAATATGTTTTGGAATTGGAAAATTAATATATATCTAATAAAAATATTTCAAAGGATTAATTTCATGGTTTGACGAAGGGTGGTTTTTGTAAATGAATTTAATGAACAAAAACCATAAAAAGTACATCTTAATCCTCATAACTCCAAAATTATCATAAAAATATGTTTTCTTGATTAGAAGAACCTAATAAGTTCATTGGTGATATTTTCAAAATATAAATTTGATTTTTGCTAAAAAATTCTCAAATTAGGGTTTCTATACATTAATGGGCACTATGTACTCTAGAATACATGTTAATACATTGAAAATAGGCAGAGTGGAACTTGGACTCAATGCAAGTGGTGAAAGCTAGTAATTGATATCAGTAAGAGAGATATGTGCATTATTACACCCTAAGTTGGGATATTTGCAAACCAAACCCTATATTCCCTCATGAGGCTCTATATGAACCCTATTCCCTCTATTCATGATTCTTTAGTTAAATTACCTCAAAATTAGTAATGATATTCTTTTTCTTGGGTCTTGTACCCCACTGCCATGTTTTAATTGATTTTATGGACTATTAGCTATAGTAGTGGTACTTATGTACAACCACCCATAGATATGACATGTATCAATTCTCCCTGGGGAATGTCTTATTCTCCCCCATAAAAATATGTGTAGGTGACTGGGAATGTATTAATTCTCCCCTCACCTATAGGTTGAGGTCCGGTAGGTGCCTCAACTCTTCTTAGTTAAGGTAGTCATAATTATAATGCATGAAGCTTTTTATTATATTTTGTTTATGGCAATCATCTATTTAAAAATAGCCTCATACTCTTGAAATCATCATCTTATGATGAAAACTAGCCTTTATTTATATGTTTTCTTTACCTTGATATCCTATTCATATTTGTTGACACTTACATTGTTTTCCTTTCCCCTTTACTGGGTGTTTTTCCCAACCAGCCAGGTGTTAAGCAAGGTGAAGGCCAAGTCCAAGGAAATTGACACCAGGAGTAGATCTCAAGTTTTCTTCTAAAGAATGTCTAGGTTGGTAAAGATAGATCCCTAGTTTTCTTATCTTTTTCTTCTGAAAAACTTATGTAGTGAACTATTATGAAATCCATGTAATAACTTTAGTTTCATTGTTTTTCCACTGCTATTGACATTCTATATGTATCTGGTGCATGCTTATTTACTTGGAATATTATACATGCATCCCTCAATATCTTTTTTATTTCTAAAAAGATGGATGTTTTGTACTTCCTTTAAATCTTAGTAAGGAGGTGATCTTGCCTCTTTACAACATGGTATCAAATCCTTTAGGCAACTATTAGGGCATGAATTTGAAGCAAATGTGTCTAGAAATGATCAAGATTTTGGGGGTTGGCAATATTTTCCTCCACACCACTAGCTTAGTTTACAAGGACTCCTAAGATGATACAGATTGTCCAAAATAGCATGGTTTTAGGCAATAGTATCCCTATACATTTTTTTCTCATCAATATACTTCTAGGAACCTAGCATGATAACCTTGCCTTTCAGGAGGGGTGACATGTTTGGCACCATGAACAACAACAACAACTCTAAAGAGTCTACCCATAATGACTCCAACAATTTGGATACCCCTATGACACCATAAGGGCACAATGTGATGAACCCCACAACTCCTAGTACCCCCGCCTTCATGTCTGAATAGGAGTCGACTGTTGTGCCAACTGCTCTCTACTACCCTAGTGGGGCAACTCACCACTGCTGATACAAACAACAACAAGCCCAAAGAGTTCAGTCTCACTGACTTCATGAAAATGCAGTCGCCTTACTTCAAAGGTGAAAGTGAGCCTAATATGGCAGACAAAGACGACGATTGGGTGTTGGCTTTGGATCATACTTTTGAGGGCATGGCTTTCCCTCCTCACCAGAAAGTCTGGTTCGCCACCTACGTGCTGGATGGGCTGGCCCATGTTTGGTGGAACGTCATTGCCCATACTAGAGACACCTCCACATGAGATGGGACCAATCCTTGAAGTTGTTCCATGATAAGTATATTTTCCCCACCTTTCTAAGGAAGAAGGAGGCTGAGTTCTACAACCTCAAGCAGGGTGACATGAACGTGGCCAATTATGTTCAACGTTTCCTCCTCCTAGAACGTTATGCCACAAACCTTGGAGTTGAGAGAAGATTGACCCTTTTTCTGGAGGATCTAAACTACTAGGTGGGCAGAAACCTTGTTCCACAGCTTCACCTCACCTTCCAACAAATGGTGGATAAGGCTTTGGCAATTGAGTCCTATCCAGGATTCCAATCCCTGAGGCACAACAACAAACAACAACAAAAGGAAGAATCCCTATGACAACCGTGGACGTGAGAGGTGCAACTGATGCTCCTGCCACCATATGCCTGGGAGATTTCTGTCAACAATGCCCCAACTCATAGAGATGATCAGCCTCCCCCTACCTACCATGAGTTAAGCTAGGTTGGGCATAATGGACCCTTTTGTCCCCAATTTTAGTGAGGACATGATCCAGCCCAATAAGTGTGCCAACAATCGCAACAGCCTTAACAGAATCCACCTCTGCGGAACAACAATAACCAGAACCAGTGATGACTACCTATGGAAAGGTGGAACGGAAGGGTGTTTTCTCTCAATGTTGAATAAGTGAGTGAAGATAGTGAAGTTGTATAAGGTACCTTACATATCAATATGCATCCTATCAAGATGCTTTTCGATTCTGGCTCTTTAAACACTTTCATGTCTTCTCAGCTTGCTTTCATGTTAGAGTTAGAATTTGAATACATGGACCATGTGCTAGATGTAGAAACACCTAGTGGTAGGATATGCTCTTTTTACCTTAAAATCCCTACCTTGGACCTTTGTATATCTGGAAAGATGTTTCCTTTAGATTTTATCATGCTCATCATGTATGCCTTTGATGTTATCTTGGGCATGGATTGGTTGAAGAAGCATGATGCAACCTTATTCTGTTAGGAAAAGAAAGTTAGCTTGTTGCATCCTAATGGAGAGAGAGAGTATGCATCAAGGGTAGGAAGCGAGAGGATTGGCAATTTGTCATCTCTACCATCAAAGCTGAAAAACTTGCCTCATAAGGGTGTAGAGCATACTTAGCATCAATCATTCTTGATGCCACACCTCCTACTCTAGATCATATAGATGTGGTAAAGGACTTTCCCAATGTCTTTACTGAGGAGTTATCAGGTTTTCCGCCAACTCACGAGGTGGAGTTTTCCATCGACCTTGTGCCTTGAACTTCACCTATCTCAAAGTTGCCTTATCACTTGGCCCATGTCGAGCTTGCTGAGCTAAAGAATCAGCTTGAAGATCTTCTTAACACGAGCTTCATCCGCCCCAGTATCTCTCCATGGGGAGCCCCTGTCCTGTTCATGAAGAAGAAGGATGTTTCATTGTAGATGTGCATGGACTACCACATGCTCAATCAAGTGACAGTGAAGAACTGTTATCCTTTGCCCTACATCGATAATTTGTTCGATCAGCTGAAGTCATCCATGGTGTTCTCAAAGATAGACCTACAAAGTGGCTACTACTAGATGTGTGTGTAGGATGAGGATGTCCCTAAGACGGCGTTTAAAACTCGCTATGGGCATTATAAATTCTTGGTCATGCCTTTTGGTTTGAGAAATGCTCATGCCACCTTCATGGACCTAATGAACTGAGTATTCAGCCCATACCTTGATAAGTTTGTGGGGTTTATTGATGACATTTTGGTCTATTCTGAGACGTTAAAAAAACATCATGAACACTTGTGAATTGTGCTACACACACTGAGAGAAAGTCAAATCTATGCTAAATTATCAAAATGTGAGTTCTGGATGAAAGAAGTGATGTTTCTGGGTCATGTGATTTCTACTAGACATGTAGTTGTTGATCCTGCAAAGGTAGAAGTTGTGACCAAGTGGAAAGCTTCAAAGAATCTCTCAGAGATCTGTAGTTTCCTTGTCTTAGCAGGTTACTATCAAAGGTTTATAAAGATATTCTCTGAGTTGGCCTTGCCTTTAACCAAGCTGACATGCAAGGAGGTCAAGTTCTCATGGACACCGGAATGTGAGAATAGTTTCCAGAAGTTGAAGGAGTGTTTGACTTCTTCTCCCATTCTTGCCTTGCCTGCTGAGGGCATACCCTATGCCATCTACATTGATGCTTCTAAACAAGGTTTAGGTTGTGTCTTGATGCAAGACAGAAAGGTGATTTCCTATGATTCCTTCCAATTGAAACTGAATGAAGCTAATTGGCCTACACATGGTTTAGAGCTTGCTACCATCATTCATGCTCTGAAAATTTGGAAACACTATCTCTATGGTGTGAAGTTTGAAGTTTTCTCTGACCATAAAAGCTTGAGGTACCTATTGACACAGAAGGATCTGGATCTATGACAACAAAGGTGGATGGAGTATCTTAAAGATTATGACTTCACCATCACCTCTCATCCCAGTAAAGCAAATGTAGTTGCTGATGCTTTGAGCCGCAAAAAGGATGTGGTTTGTGCTTCTCTGAGGTGTTTGGTGTGGAAAAATCTAGAGCATGTGTCTAGTTGGCAACCCCAACTTGTCAATTCAGTGTATGAAAATGGGTTGTGTGTTCATATGGCTAGAATGACCATTACACCATCGTGGATCTTGAAAATTGTTGCTGCACAATAGGAAAGTTCCAAGCTTGAAGGGATGAAGGCCTTAGCTGAGAAATTGCAATTTGACTTCTCTGTTGGAGTGGATGGTGATGTTTGTTTCTGATATAGGTTTTGGATTCCATATGTTGGTGACCTGAGGCTGAAAATTATGAGTGAAGCTCATGGGTCTAAGTACACTATTCACCCTGGCACAAAAAAAATGTACAAGGACCTTCAGCGAAGCTTCTGGTGGAGGAACATGAAGAATTATATAGCTTTGTTTGTTGCAAAGTGCTTGACCTGTCAGCAAGTCAAGATATAACATCAATGACCCGATGGTCTTCTTCACCTGCTTAATATTTTGGAATGGAAATGGGAGAATATTACTATGGATTTTGTCACTAGTTTCCCTAAGTCCAAAAAAGGTTATGATGTTGTTTTGGTGGTGATTGATCGGCTTACAAAGTCTGCTCACTTCTTACCTTTCAAAACTAATTACAAAGTTGTGGATATGGCTTAGTTTTATGTTGAGTGAATTGTTCACTTGCATGGAGTACCTAAGGTGATAGTTTTTGACCATGACCCAAAATTTACTTCTCATTAATGGGGTCAGATTCAAGAGGAGATGGGTACTGACCTGTGTTTTAGTATTGCTTACCACCCGCAAAATGATGATCAATCTGAGAGAACTATTTAGATTCTGGAGTACTTGCTTCATGCTTGTGTGGTCGATTGGGGTGGTGCATGGGATTGGTATCTGCCATTAGTTGAGTTTGCTTACAACAATAGCTACCAAGCTAGTATTAGTATGCCACCTTTTGAAGCTCTCTATGGTAGACCATGTTGTTCACCCTTTCATTGGGATGATGTCAGTGAACATTTTCTAGTGAAGACCGATGACATGAAGATGATGATATAGAAGGTACAGTTGATAAAGAAATGCTTGAAAGATTCTCAAGACTGACAAAAGATGTTAGCTTCCTAGTGGGTGACTATGCATTTCCAAAGATCAAGCCTATCTTTTCTATTGCTAGATCTAAAGTTAAAGGAAAGTTGAGTCCCCAATATGTTGGACCATTTGAAATATTAGATAAGGTTAGAGACTGTGCATATTTCTTAGCTTTACCTCCTTCCTATGATAAGATTCATAATGTGTTCCATGTCTCTGTGCTGAAGAAGTATGTGAAGGACTCTTCTCATGTGCTTACTATTGAGCCTTTAGAGATACATGAGAATCTAACCTATGAAGAGCTACCTATGAAGATCCTTGACTCTTGAGTAAAGTAGCTAAAGAACAAAGAGATTGAGCTGGTAAAAGTTTTGTGGAAATATCATGGTCTGGAAGAAACCACTTGGGAGTTGAAAGATGAAATGTTACGTACTCACCCTTCTCTTTTTGCTTGAGATTTCAAGGATGAAATCCTTTTAAATGGGTGGAGTGCTGTAACATACTGAATCTTAGATGTAATCTCCATGTAACCTTTTTTTTCAAGTTTCCCTTTCATTTATATCCTTTATGTCGTTCATGTTTAATTAGTGGAATTTATAGTGGTTTGTGAACATTTATTCACTATTTGTACCAATAAAAGGTTTTATGCACACATACCTCAATAAAGTCTATTTCAAGACCTTATTAGGTGTTATAAACATTAATATAACTTTTTTATGTGTTTTGAAATCATAAAATGAGCCTAAGTTTCAAATTTGGTTCAATTTGAATGTTGTTTGCGCAAGTTATGTAATTTAGGAACATTCTGGACTTTTATGCAATTTACCCAATTGGTAGGTTTTATTTGCAAATTATCATGTGAATTATAATCGTTACATATTCCCTTACTATTATAGAGCTTTTGAACCATGGGGCACCTGGTTGCACCTTGGTTTGAAGGTGTTTCTCTCCAAGGGAATTATAGGGATTACCCTCTTTATAAATGAGCATATCTTTAAAAGCTATCAACCAATGGGGTTATTTCTTCGTTGGAAGGATGGTGGGGATGGCCTAGAAGTCTCCATAGGCTTTTAGGATAGACTTTTGATATACAAAATTCTCTATGAGCTGTTCTCTTGCATGTCCATGAGGGCCTAGGCTAGGGACACATGGAAAGTCCCATAGACACCTCATGCTTGCCCCCTTCTTTATAAAGCCATGTCTACCCCTTCCCACATCCCAATCCAAGAAGCAACACTCTCCTTCTATTTACCCCATCTTATAGCATTGTTCCTACTCTGTTTGGCCATAAAGGTACTATCCCAAGGTAAAAGAGAGTGCTTACCTTGGTGAAGAATACTCCTAGGGTTCCAAATTTGCTCTATTTAAGTTTTCTAAAGCTCCTTCTTGGTGATTTCAACCAAAAATAGTAAGTTTCCTTGTTTCCTTCATTGTTTTCATGCTTTTAGTCTTCCTCCCACCTTCTTATAGATTGGAACCATGGCCTTCCATGGTGAAACCCCACCTAGAGCCTTAAACACCTCATCTCCATGTTCTTTTGTTAGGGTTTTTCACCTCTAAAGTGGAGAAGGTACTTCTTGCTCGAGATAGGAACTTTGTTTGAGAAACCAACCTCTCTAGCTCGGGAATCTTTCTAATTAAACTTGACCACCTTCCCTAGAGGTGAGTTTTGTTAACCCCCTTCTCATGTATTTCTTACTACATGCTTAAAACTCATGCTTCTATGTTTAAAATCGATGATTATTGATCGGGAATAGCGTGTGACTCCTTTTTTATAGATATCAAAAAGGTATGTACAAAGCTCGAGAAAGCTCAAAGAAAAGAAAACTAAGAGCTAACAAAGAAAAGAGAACTATACAAGTAACTGATCTATGTCTTTCTTTAGAGATGACCACTTTCTATCTGCACTAATGCTCACCTCCACAAAAATTCTTGAGTTCCTTTCACTCCACAAGCCATGGAACACAACAAGGATAGTGATTCTATGTTTCATGAGAACCATATTGCAGACACTAGCAGCCTTCCTCCAAACAAGTTTAGCATACTGACAGCAGAACATAATATGATTCAGGTCCTCACTATCTGCAATGCAAAGGATACATCTCGAGAGAAGATGGTAACCTCTGCTCTGCATATGGTCCAAGGTCAGAAGCTTATTCAAAAAGCATCTCCAGCCATTAAGCACATATCTTCTAGGGCCTTTGGATCCCCACAACCAATCCGCCCAACCAACCAAAGGAGCTCTTGGTCTAATAATATCCCAAGCACTTTTGATGTTATGAACTTTTCCACCATTCAAGAGAATCAAATCCTCCTCCTCAGAATAGGGATCAATATACTTCTGAAGAAGATCAATAATAAGTCTCAAATGTCTAGACTTAGTCATAGACCAACCATCCTTCCCAAACAAGCAACTAAGAGTGGCAAACTTACCCGTGCCACTTCTCATAATAGCCCCATCACCTAGAAAATTATCTAGGTAACCTCCTCTAAACCACGGATCTCTTCAAAGCTTCACCATATTCCCATTACCTACAAAGAAGGAAATCATACTAGCTATATTATCTCTGTAGTACAGAAGATGCTTCCAAACCCACGAAGAATTTGAAGGCACTTTACATCTCCAGATTGTATCACCTTTAAGATATATTCCATGAATCCATCGAACCACAACCTATCTTTTTTTGTAGCCACACTCCAGAGATTAATCACCATACAAGCTTCCACAATGTCCCTCGACCTTTTAATACCCAAACCACCTTCCTTTTTGGGTAGACAAACCTGCTCCCAAGACACAAGATGTATATTCTTCTCAAGCTCTGGACCTCCCCAAAGAAAGTCTCTACACAGACGATCAATCTCCTTAGCAACAACCACAGGAATAGGAAAGGATGCTGCCCAATACACTTGAAAAGAGGAAAGCGTAGAGTTCACCAATTCCAACCTCCCAGCAAAAGAAAGATGCTTCGATTTCTAGCCTTCCAGTTTATTTTTGATCTTATCAATAATAGGAGAACACAGACTTTTGGTGAGCCTTCCACAGAATAAAGGAAGCCCAAGGTATTTAATAGGGAGAATCTCCTTTTTAATCTTTAATTCAGTTTCCACCATAGCATCATTCGTAACCCTATTGGAGAAGAAAGAAGATTTGCTGCTGCTAATATTCAGACCAGAGCTCTTCCCAAACTCCTTAATAATATTGCTGATACCAGTCACATTATCAAGCCTCCCATCCGAGAAAATCACCACATCATCAGCAAATAAGATGTGAGAAATCTCAAAGTCATTACCAGCTTTCATAGGTAAAATAGTCTTCCTTCTAATCTCCCGAGCAAACAAAGCAGAGAAACCTTCCATAATGACAAAAAGATAGGGAGCTAACAGATCCCACTGTCTAATTCCATTGGACAGCCAAAATTTCTTAGAAGGCACCCCATTGATAAGAACTTGAAAACTAACAGTATGAAGAATCTCTAAAATCCAATTTATCCAGCAAATAGGAAACTTCATTTTATCAAGAACAAAGTGAAGATACTTCCAATTCACAGAGTCATATGCCTTCATGAGATCTGCCTTAATACAGACCTTAGGAGTAGAACTCTTCATGATCACATGCAGTAACTCATTAACCAGCAACGTAGCATCTGTAATAGACCTCCCCTTGATAAAAGCACACTGATCTTTGTTAATAATAAAAGGAAGAATAGGTTGAAGCTTGTTGGACATCACCTTGGAAATGATTTTGTAGAGAGTATTACACAAAGAAATAGGCCGCCAATCCTTAACCTCCATAGCATTTTTATGTTTAGGAATGAGAGTGACAAAAGTCCTGTTAACTTCCTTCAATAACCGACCACTTCTAAAAAAATTATGCACAACACTCACCACCTCATCCCCCACAATGCTCCAACACTTCTTATAGAAAGTATAATTAAAGCCATCAGGTCCTGGTGCCCTATCACCATCACTATTCTTAATCACACTCTCAATCTCCTCTCTAGTAACAACAACAGAAATAGCTTCAATCTGATCATTAGAAAGAGTAGGAAACAAACAATCCTCATCATCCCAACTGAAATCACCACCCCCACAGGAGTTGAATAAATCATTGTAGTAACTAACAAAATCATCATGAATCTTTTCTTCATCATTACATCTATCACCATTAACCAGAATACTTCTAATAGAATTCCTCATCTTCCTTGTCTGAATAGAAGAATAGAAAAAAATTGAATTTCTATCTCCCAACTTTAACCAGTTACCATGAGATTTTTGTTTAAGAAAAGACTCTTCCTGGTTATAAGCAACCATCACCTCCTTCCTTTTAGAGCCAGCTTCCTCCACAAGCCTACAATTAGACGGGTCCAAATCAGTAGTAGTTTGAGCACAACACGCTTCATACTCCTTCATCCTCCTCATTTCAGTAAGGTCACCAACTCTTTCCCTATTTCATTTCGCCAAGCTGAATCTCACATTGTCCAACTTTTTGCAGACTCTGTACATGGGATTACCATCCACATTAATGCTCCAGGCTTCCTTCACAACATCCATGAAATGATCTCTATCACACCAGGCATTAACAAAACGAAAAGGAGCTTTTTTCCTAGCAGAACTATTATCCAAATAAGCAGCAACAACTCTGTGATCACTGGGAATATTAGCCTTAACCTCCCCCCAGAGATTGGGAAACTTATCAAGGAATTCAAGATTGTAGAAGACCCTGTCGAGCTTTGACATCACAAGTTTATCACCTTCCTGCCTATTGTCCCAAGTGAACCTTGAACATCTAAGATCCAGTTCAACCAGAGAAGCATACTGTACACAGTCATTAAGGTTCATCATAGACTCATAGCAAGGCTCAGATTTCCCAAACTTATCTTCAGCAAATCTAACAGCGTTAAAATCCCCACAAATAAGCCAAGGGTCATTAATATCAGAACTTAACATCTTGATCAGATCCTAGAGATCTTTCCTCCTATTAAGGTTGTTATGGCCATAGATAGCAAATAAGAAAAAATCCCCTACCTCAGTAGACACACGAACATGAAGAAGTTGATCAGATTCACAAACCTTCTTCACTTTGATATCCTCTCTAGTCCAAGCAATAATAATCCTACCAAGCGCATGTCTCCCATGGTTAGAAATCCACGAGTCATTACCAAATAGCCTGTTCATAGTCTTAGCAACCTTCCTCCGTCTAAGTTTAGTTTCAAGAAAACACACCAACGAACTATCAGTCACCTTCATCATCTCCTGAAGTGCTGATTGACGGCCAAGGCTATTCAATCCTCGCACATTCCAGGAGGAAATAGTAATGGAACTAACCATTAGAGCTTGCTACGGTTGTAAGCCTGGCAACCTCAGTAACTCTCCTTTCTCCTTCATCAACAAACAAATTCTGAAAAGCATTTGGAGAAATATTAACTCCCGATCGATATGCCACCTCCAACAATTTGGATGGGCCTCTAGGAGGGGACTTCATCTTCCTCATGTTTCTTTGATTAATAGGGATGAAGCCATCATTCTTCTCCGCACTATTAACTGGAGTAGCTTCTACCACTACACCATTCACAACATTAGTATCCTCCTTCTCACCTTGCACAGCAGCTTCGAACATTTCTTCTAACTCAGTAGTTATAGATGGGATATCAGAAGCATCCACAAAGTGCTCCACCTCAGATTGACCGTCCTCTTCAGGTTTGTCCACCACCTTCTTTGGAACCCACACCATTTTCTTTTTCCCTTTCTCCAAATGATCCTCACAGCCTGCCTCTTCATGACCAAACGTCCCACAAGAACTGCATCTACTTGGATACCATTCATATTGGATATTCACGGTATCTTCAATACCATAATCACTGATCAGTGGAATGGTAGTAGGAAATCCTGAGACAGCCGGCATAAGAACCAACATCCTTGTGAATTCCAGTCGCTTGAAATCCACTGTATCTTTATCTACTTTGATTGGAGTTCCAAGAAATGAGCCTATCATCCCGAAAATGTCCTCATCCCGGAGCTCCAGCGGTAAATCAAAGAGCCTCACCCAGACAGGAACTTCCATTAGCTTCAGTTTTTCCAGAGACGAACCCCACATCCACTTCTTCAGGATAAGTGGCTTCCCTTCTATGAACCACGACCCCTTATCAATAGCCGTCACGATATCTTCTGCTTCAGAGAACTTGATTATGAAATAGCCATTTCCTCTCGAGATAACCTCAATGGTGCCTTTTGTTTTCCAGATATTTCGGAGATGATCCTGCAAAGACGGCCAATGTGGCTTCAGATCCAGGATGTATCAAGCAGCAGTCAGACTCCACTTATTTGCATTCTTCTCCATGATTGATTTTGGATATACAATCGCCCCTTCACGCATCATGAGCTTCTTTGCCTCCAGACCTCCCGCATCCTGAGCCGCCACCGGCTCCTGGAACAGATCTGCCCACCTGCGAGGTTCCTTCTCAACCCCAACTACACTGGGCCTCTTCCTTGCATCAGATCTCCGAGGGACGCCAGGGGGAGGAGGCCTTCCTACTCTTCCTGCTCCTACGCCGCCATCCTTCCTAAAATCGATGATCTCCATCTCTATTTACCATATTCTTCTAGGGTTTTGGTTTCTTATTGTTTTACCTTCTCTAGAAGCTCTAGTTTTGTTACCTATGCAACCTCAAACATGATCTTGGGTCAAATGGTATTTTCTCCCTCTCCCTCTCTCTTCAATTATCTCGATCGATTTGATGATGTGGCAATTTCCTATTGGTCAGTATTGAAAAATTCATATCTTCTAATCTGCTTATCCAAATTTGACAAATAAATATGTTTTAGAATTGTAAAATTAATCTCTATCTAATAAAAATATTTTCAAGGTCTGATTTCATGGTTTGACAAAGGGTGGTTTTTGTAAAATGAATTTAATGCATAAAATTTATAAAAAGTACATCTTAATCCTCATAACTCCAAAATTAACATAAAATATGTTTTCTTGATCAAGAGACCTAATAAATTCATTGGTGATATTTTCAAAAATCTAAATCTGAGTTATGCTAAAAATTTCTAAAATTAGGGTTTCTATATATTAATGTGCACTATGTACTCTAATACATGTTAATACATTGAAAATAGGCAAAGTAGAACTTGGACTCAATTAAAGTGGTGAAAATTAGTAATTGATATCAGTAAGAGAGGTATGTGCATTCTTACACCCTAAGTTGGGATATTTGCAATCCAAACCCTATATTCCCTAATGAGGCACTATATGAACCCTATTTCCTATATTCATGATTCTTTAGATGAATTGCCTCAAAATTAGTAATGATATTCTTTTTATTGGGTCTTGTACCCCAGTGCCATGTTTTAATTGATATGATGCTTTTACTTACCATGAAATCTTTTCTAGAATGTTGATTTTATGTACTATTTAGCTATAGTAGTGGTAATTATGTACAACCACCCATAGATAGGGCATGTATTAATTTGCCTTAGGGAATGTCTTATTCTCCCCCATAAAAATATGTGTAGGTGATTGGGAATGTATTAATTCTCCCCTAACCTATAGGTTGAGGTCTGGTAGGTGCTTCAACCCTACTTAGTTAAGGTAGTCATAATTATCATGCATGTAACATTTTATTATATTTTGTTTATGGCAAACATCTATTTAAAAATAGCCTCATATCTTGAAATCTTCATCTTATGATGAAAACTAGATTTTATTTACATGTTTTCTTTACCTTGATATCCTATTCATATTTGTTGACACATACTTTGTTTTCCTTTCCCTTTTGCTGGGTGTTTTTCCCAACCACCCAGGTGCTGAGTAAGATGATGACCAAGTCCAAGGAAATCGACACCAAGAGTAGATCTCAAGTTTTCTTCTGAAGAATGTCTAGGTTGCTAAAGCTAGATCCCTAGTTTTCTTATCTTTTTCTTCTGAAAAACATATGTAGTGAACTATTATGAAAGGCATGTAATAACTATAGTTTCATTGTTTTTTCACTACTATTGACATTCTATATGTATCTGGTGCATACTTATTTACTTAGAATATTATACATGCATCCCTCAATATATTTTGTATTTCTAAAAAGATGGATGTTTTTTACTTTAAATCTTAGTAAGGAGGCGATCTCACCTCTTTACACTGAGGACCCGAAGAACGAGATCATATGTATGATAAGAGTACATACATTCTTGTTATGTCCTAATTAGATGTTATTGTGGAAGCTAATAGACAATAATAATACATAAGGCTAGAGTGTGTGTTGGTTTATGACAAGATCTCATTAGTCATGATATCTGATATCAAACCAAACATATATGTACTTGTTAGAGAACGATGTACCAAATAGACCCACCTTGAGAACAATGCATGGAAACCATTGAATGGTAGTTAGAATCAACTCTCATAATGATAGTGGTGATTGTGGTTTTTATACTTGAAGTCACTACATTCATCACATGTCGTTCAATATAGATGATGAGCCAACAACCTACCTAGAAGCTGTTAAGGGATCAGAATTTGAGAAATGACTTGAGGCCATGAGATCTAAGATGGAATCCATGTATACCAACAAGGTATGGACCTTAGTGGATCCACCTGAAGAGGTAAAGCCCATAGGGTGCAAGTGGGTCTTCAAGAAGAAGATTAACATGGATGGTAATGTACAAACCTATAAAGGTCGATTGGTTGCAAAGGGTTTTAGACAAGTTCAAGGTGTTAACTATTGTGAAACTTTTTCTCTAGTTTCCATGGTTAAATCCATCAAGATCATTCTTTTCATTATAGTTTATTATGACCATGAGATTTGGAAAATGGATGTTAAAAACACATTCCTTAATGAGAATCTACTTGAGGATGTGTACATGATACAAGTTGAGGGTTTTATAAATCCAAAAGAACCTAATAAATTTTGTAAGCTACAAAGGTCAATATGTGGATTGAAGCAAGCATCTTGGAGCTAGAATCTTTGATTTGATGAAAAAGTCAAAGAGTTTGGATTTAGTCAAAATGAAGATGAACCATGTGTTTACAAGAAGGTTAGTGGGAGCATGATTGTATTCCTCATATTGTACGTATATGACGTACTGTTGATGGGGAATGACATCCCTACCTTACATATGGTAAAAACATGGCTAGGAAATATATTTTCTATGAAGGAATTACAAGAAGCATCCTGTATATTAGGAATCAAGATCTATAAAGATATATTTGGAAGGCTTCTTGGCATAAGCCAAAGAACATACATTGACAAAGTGTTGAAAATGTTCAACATGGAGAACTCAAAGAGAGAAAACATACCCATGTCTCATGGTGTTAGTATCTCTAAAGCTCAATTTCCTAGTTCTTGTGAAGAATGGGAGTGTGTGAAAAAGATTTCATATGCATCTACAATTGGATCTATCATGTATGCAATGTTATGTACTCATCCTGATGCGTCATATGCCTTGAGTATGACTACCAAGGTATTAGTCAGATCCAAGTGAAAGTCACTGGAGTTCAATAAAGAACATACTTTAGTACTTGAGAAGAACTATGGATCAATTCCTTATTTATCTTGGTGAGGAAGAGTTGTTGTAAAAGGTTACACCAATGCAAGATTCCAAAAATACAAAAATCATGTTATTAATTGGATGTACGCTTGCTTGTTGACTATACTTGATGATTTGGATTACAATTGTATGGTGACACTTTAGGGTTGTATACAATTAAATATCATGTTAACTAAATTGTATGGTGACACTTTAGGGTTGTATACAATTACAGATCATGTTGGTTAATTGGATGTACGCTTGCTTGTTGACTATACTTGATGATTTGGATTGCATAAAGTACACCTAAAATATTCTGCATGGAAAAGGTATGTGCCCATGCCTAAGAATAATCATTGTAGTTTCACATGGTTTCCCGAAGATTTGTTCACATGGTTTGAAAATGTATGCATGCTTGTTTATTTCATTACATGCAAACTTTAAAGTGACTATGATTATCACGTTATATATGAACATGACTAGCCTGAATCTAGGCCACCTCTGGATATATGGAAAGGCCATCCTCCTAGATAGGGGAAGGCATATTTTAGTACCAGTCTGAATAGGGGTTACATGAGAAGTCAGCTGCCTGGATAGGGGGTACATGAGAAGTCACCCGCATGGATAGGGTGATATATGATGAAGTCACCCACCTGGATAGGGGGAGACATGATGAAGTCACCCATCTATATAGGGGGAGACATGATGAAGTCATCCTCCTGGATAGGGTAAGATAGTGAATACTATAGTACGAGAACCTGAGAGGTTATGACAGAGGGTGGAGAAACCTAGATTGGGTAATCATGGTGAAAATGTTATATTTGATTTGTTAGATAATAATTGGATGGATTATATTGTTACAAATATATGCCAACACTTTGTTCCCCCACATACCAATATGACTTGTCATGCTGACCGCATTTTTTTTCATGGTGTTTTAGGTATATGATGATATACATAATAAGGGACACAAAGATAAAGATGAAACTATGTGAAGAAATTAATCTAAGTAAGGAGGATTTAGTTAGACACTTCTTCTCTATGTACAGTTCTGGTAATGTAATTACATGTAAAAGCATTTTGTAAACAATATTTGTGAATTAATGAAATTGTTTTCTATTATTTATTATTTGCTAAATCTAGATCCTTGGGAAAATTTGTAGGTAATGGCTCTCATCTTCTTGTCCTTACTTAATTGGGAGTTTCTGAAAAGTGAGGTCGTTACAACTATAGACCGCAATTTGGATTTGTGTAAAGCCTTACCAATAGAGTTGTAAGCTAGAAGAGTTCCAAGAAAGAAATAGTTGTTGATTCTACAAAAGACACTAAGTATATTTATGCCTCCAATACAACAAAGGAAATGGTTTGGATCAATAAGTTCATCACTAAACTTGGGGTGGTTCCAAGCATCAACGATGTAGTAGAGTTGTATTGTGATAAAAATGGAGGTATTGCACATGCTAAGGAACCTAGATCACATCAATGTTCCAATCACATACAATGACGAATCCATCTCATACGAGAGATCATACATCAAGGAGATGTGAAGATTTGTAGAGTACCAACTAAAAGCAATGTTGTTGACCCCTTGACAAAAGCACTTTTACAAAAGAAGCATGAAGGTCATGTTAGATCACTTGGGATTAAATTCATGGGTGATTGGCTCTAAGTGCAAGTAGGAGTTTGTTGGTATGTATGTGTAGAGAACCAATCATACGATGATTGTAATGGAATATCTTGTGAATAATTTAATTAATAATATAGGAAATCTTTGTATATATGTTTGTTCAACTATGAGATTATTGTATAACATGATATATGTCTAAAGAATGATGATACACGATGATGTAACTTTTCAGGTTGAGGACCTGAACAGTGAGATCATATGTATGATATGATTACAACCATTCTTGTTATGTCCTTAGTCAGATGTTATTGTGGAAGATATTAAACAACAATAATACATAAGAATATATATCAAACTAAACACATATGTACTTGTTAGAGAACAGTGTACCAGATAGACCCACCTTGAAAGTGATACATTGAAACCATTGAATGGTAGTCAGAATCAACTCTCATAGTGATAGTGGTTCTTAGACCTAAAGTCACTACATTCATCACATGTTGTTTTATATACTTTGACACCATCCAACGTGACCTTGAATAAGGGTTGCCATAAAGGTGGTGCTCGGATACCTTGTGACACATGGGGATTGACTGTGAGTGATGTAGATGGTATTTGTCCCATTTGTTGGAGTTGATATCCCAACCACTTGATAAGAGAGACTGAGAAACGTATGACCAAACTCATCTGAATCAATATATGATATGTAAGCTCACATGCATCTCATAAAGTCTTCTCTGGATCAAGTAATGCAGATTGAATTTTAAGAGGATGAAGATTCCATGCCTCAAGTTCAATCTAGATATCAATGACAAAGGAACTATATGATCATGGTAACACTAACCAAATATGTAGGTTGAAGTTGTTCTCTAACTTTCTGATCACTTGGGTAGCAATGATGTGTTGCTAGATACCACTTATTGTTTGTGATGTCATAATATAGTTATGGACATTCACTACCAACATAATTTTGGGACCTATAGGATCACACATGTAGGATGCACCTAGAATAGGAGTTTACTCATGAATGAGGTTTAACTTGATTATTTAAGTGTTTAAGTATTTAATTCTACAACATTGGTTGAAAATTGGCTGAATGGGAATGTGAGTCAATCAACTTAAGTGTTGATTCGACCGACTCAAGTGTCGAGTCAATTTAAATGACATTGGATGAACATTGACTGAACTGGAATGTGAATTGACCAGTTCAGAATGTGAACCGACCAGTTCAGATTGTGAATTGACCGGTTCAGAATGTGAATTACTCGATTAGATGATCAGTAAGACTGGATCAAGGATTGATTCTGACATCATGTTGTGCATTGATCATGGCATTGTAAGCCAATATTTTTACAGTTAAGAAAGCATTCAATTTCATTGAGTGGGGTGTGAGTCAACCGATTCAAATATAGAGTCAAATGACTTGTGACCGCAACATCCAAAAATTTGTGAAAATTTATCTCTTTGACTCCCAATTGATCCAGAAATCCTGATCCTAACCCTCCTATAAATAGGGGGGCATAGTCAAGGCTTTCAGAAGACACAACTAACACTGACTAACATTGTCCTCTCACAGTTGTGGTAACGTGTCCAAAGAATGTCTTACCCATAAATTGGAGAGACAATTAGGAAGTACATGTCAGTGCTAGCACGTTGACATCGACACAACTCCTTCCTGTCAGTTCCAGAAGAATGACAGGAGTTCTCGGTGGTGTGTGTGAACTACATAAAGGCATGGAGGTTGTTTCCATCATGCTAGGAGGATGTTGTTAACTGCCATCCATGTTGCTATACTAGGAGGCTACCGTTGAATACAACCTGGGTGTTGCTTGAGAAAGAAGTACGTCATTGTGAGGATTGTACTGGACTTACTCCAGGATCAAGTATATGCCTCACAAACCTTCCTTCCCAATTAATAGTTTTTTATACGACCATTGATCATGGGGAACATGGAAAGAATTTTTTTAATTCTATTGCCATCTCTGTCACCATATTTCCCTACATTATTATCACAACCACGTCAATTTGTTATGTTTTGGGTTTTTAATTGATATGATCGATTTTTTGTTTTATCATTAATTTATACATGTGATGCGAATATGTAAATGATTAATGTTCATATCTGATTGAATACCACACATGCTAGGGAATGTCCCATAGATCCTATATATATAGTATATATATATATATATATATATATATATATATATATATATATAGTTTATATGTGTCGCCCTAAAATTGTTTTGGTGGTGGATGCAAGCATAGTTATGGCCAATTCCCCCTGGATATGTGTGCATGGTTGAATGGTTTAATTCTTTCCCTTCAAATTTGGTTTGCATACCAAGACTCTCTCTCTTTGTATATGTAAGTTAATGCTTTCCTTCCTATACTCCCCTTGCATGTAAATTGAGGTTTCAATTTACAATCTAATAAGTTAATTGGAGTAGGATAGTTTTATTTTTGATTTCAAAAAAGAAAAGATGCTCTATGCTAGGTGAGTCAACCAATTAAGAAGTAGAATCGATCGACAGGAGGACCGAGGAGGCCACACGATAGGAGGATCCAATTGATCGAACGGAGGCATGATAACACCCTTTTTGGGGTTATTTATGGCCTATATTTTGTTGTTAAAACTGCCCTTTAAACTGTTTTTCCTATAATTTTTTTTATGTTTTGAACAAAACTAAACTGCGCTACACTCTAACCAATTTTTGCATCCTTTTGCAAAGTTTTTCCTTGTCTTTCCCCCAAAAAGGCCCGTCCTGGCCCATGAATGACGTTTACCTACATCAAACCTCCTACCAGTCGGCCGACACACTCATTACCCATCGCGCAGCAGCTCGATACATCTGCCGCGTGATAGGGTGTGTCACGCAAGAAGACCCCATTGGGCGATACACCGCTTACCCGACAGGGAGCTGTACCCGCCACGACTACTCTCTTGATGTAGCATGTCGCGCGATACGAGCCACCAACCGGCAAGCGCCCACCCGTCATGACTACCCGTCATGCTTGCAACCCGACACTCGCTGTGCCGGGCGACACGCATGTCGATCATCCCCGAAGCCACGCTAATGGAGCCGATGGAGGACACGTGGCGCCCGGAGAACCACAACTTCTTCCAACCGCTACCTATAAATAGCAGCTATAGGACTCCGATGGGATGGGTCAGAACCCTAGTGAAAGCTAACTTTGGAAAGCTTAAGGAGCTAGGGTGATGCGTTCCCAGGGCGTGCCGACCGATACTAGGTGAGCACACCCCCTACCGGAGAGGGGTGGGAGTGGTTCACTTAGAACCCGTCCTGGTATCCGCAACAACTCGATACGACCAAGAAGGCCACCCGATGTGCCGGGTTCCTAGATGGGCCATTGCCCGAGACGGCTCGCCCCTACACCCAATACAAGGATCCCAAAAACCTAAGCTATCTTAACCCGACACGATACTGAGCTCGATACAGATTTCCCGTCACGGAGTGCCGCCTGAGAGGGTGGTACCCCGATATAGCTGTATCAGGTAGTGAGCCTTGGCCGTTATGCTTGCTCGTCACTGCCTGTCACCCGACAGGGGCTGACCACCCAACACGGGTATGTCGGTCAGAGCTCCCGCCCGGTATTGGGTTAGAGACACCTCAGGGGTCTGCTGCTGTATATCGCCCTCCTATATCAAGAAGGCAATACCTATCTTCCCCTTTTACAGTCATTTACTTTCATTTATTACGCAATGTAACTAAACCTTTTATACAATACTCATGCTAATGGAATCAGTGGAGTTTTAATACCTATTGCTCTATGTTTGGCCCCTTTTTGCTGGATGATTTTTTTTAGCATCTGAACGCTAGCTTTTATGCTTGGATCATGTTTTGACTAGCTATAGAACCGTGTTTCTCGTTTCAACTCCCTCGAGAGAGGTGTTGTAACTCTAGCGTTTGGTCTGATCAGGGTGCACAAGAGTACCCAGGGTCGGAGTTGCTTCAATTATCTTTCCACTCCAACCCAAGTTCGCTACCTTTGACTGAGGGTGTTGGTGCTTAGTTGGAGGTACCCTCTTTGAGAGAAGGGGTACTGGATGTTTTCTGCTGCCGCTTGTTATGCCTAAGTTTTCTTCTTTCGTTCCTTACCTAGGAAATAATGTTATCTCCTCAGGTTCCGTTGCACAAAACTCCTAAAAATTGATGAAATGCCAAAACCTTAAATCTTCCTTGTAACTGCAATTGGAGATAGATTTTTCTTTATAACGCTTTCTTATAGCATTTTGTTTCCTTTTATTTTGTTGTTTTACCGTTCTTGATCTACCATTCCCTTGGGAACATTTTCTTACCCTTCCTTTACCGGAGTGTAGAGTGTTGATTCTGCGCTCTTAGCACGACCACCCTTGTCCCTGTGGTTCGACCCCGATCGCTACTTTGGTCCCCGTCATCGTTGCGGGGGCCTAAGAGTCGGGTTATTTAAAAGTTCGACTACTTCAAATCCGCTACTTTTGGACGCGCAATTTAGGTCGGTCAACTTTTTGGCGCCGTTGCCGGGGATAAGGCAAAATGGTACTGTTAATGAACCCGAATCCACTAACTACACTCCCGTGCCTCAAGCTTAGTAATAAGCTTGACAACACCGTTTCTTTTAGCCTTCTAAACTGAATATGTATAGAATAGTTTGTTTCCTTAACACATGTTTTCTAACTTGATCATACGTTCTATTCAGGTACTCAGGGAAGAAGCACTCTATTTGGTTGAGCACCGTTCATCATGCCACCTCGTGTGGAACCACCTCTTCCCACAGATGAGTGGAATGTGAGAGTTGGACCACACCACCCACCTCCACCTAGAATAGAAGAAGATAGAAATGACCATTACAATGACGAACACCTTTACAAAGAGCCTGAAGATCCTGAACCAGAACAACCTGGGGATGATCATCATCATGAGGGGAGTGCCACAAGAAGTGATCAACTGTAAGGGTTTCATTTTATCCTTGGAGGACAAGGCACTGTCATGGTACCTTGGACAGCCACATCAATCTCTAAATGGATGGAATTCTTTAGCAGATGCTTTCGGAAACAAGTTCTACCCTACCGAGAAGACCGTCAGGAATAGGCAGAAGATCACATCTTTCACCCAGAAGCCAGGAGAAAACCTACATGAAGCTTGGGAGAGATACCAGGAGTATCAGAGGGACTGCCCTCACCACAACTACAAGAAAGGTTTCCTGATAACAACATTCTATAATGGTATGACTCCTGAAGAAAGAGTATCGCTAAATGCAGCTGCAGGAAGAGACTTTCTTGGGAAGAAGCCCAGTAGGTCTAAAAAGATCATTGAAAACATGGTTGAACTACAAGCCGAGATTGAGTACGACAGGACTGATAGAGAAAATGTTAAGAAGGACACAAATGAAGGACCGTCAATTGAATCCAAGGCTCTTGAGGCAATCATGTCTAAGATAAAAAAAATAGCTACTGATGTCAGACAGCTAAAAGAGTCGGGAGGAAAGGGCAAGAAACAGTTAAAGAAGGTGATGAAGTGTGTCAGCTGTGGTGAAGAAGGACACATAATAGATAATTGTGTATATACTCAACCTGAAGAGTCGAGCGATAAAGAAACTAAAGAGGAGGAAGGTGAGAACGTCTCTTATGTCAATTTCAAGAGGCCTGATCACCAAGGTTTCATCTATGGCAACAAGGATGCCATAGAGAATTCACATCAATTGAATAATCCACCCAAGCAACCACCCGGTTTTGAGAAGAGAAGTGGACAAGGGCAGTACGTCCAGACCAACTCTTTTCAGAAAACCAAGCTAGTTACCAAGGCCAAGGAAAGTTCCAACCCCGTCAAGTAGCTAACACGAGTCAAGGGCAAGGCCAGACGAAAAACAACAGCCAGCCGGACTTAGTGGGTCAGCTTTTTGACTTCGTCAAGAGATAAGACACTATAAACAATCAGCTAGCGCAAAGTGCGCTATCAAACTCTTGTGTACTTAATACTATGCAGGTCTAGATGGCAATTATGAAAACACATCAATGCCAAATAGACCAACAGCTTGCTTAGATGGAAAAATTGATGAAGAATCCTTTGGGTAAGATACCATCTAACATGAAATCTGCCAAGATGGCAGTCTTAAGATTGGGAAAAATGGTGGAACGCTCTGAATCAGCCACACCTAAAGAAACAGAGCCCAGAGTTTCTGTAGAAAAATCAGCTGAAGGAGGAAACCAACAAGCTTATGTCAGATAACCAGAACCTATGGAGAACTTGTTCGGAAAAAGGAGTCAATACTCTCTGAGAGTGCCTTTCCCACACAAACTTATAAAAGCACATCTTAAGAAGAGATATGAAAGGTTTATGGAGTCGGTGAAAAAGATCCATCTCAAGGTGCCATTTCTGGATGCCTTGAAAGAAATGCCGACTTATGCCAAGTTTTTCAAGGACTTGGTCACAAAGAAAAGAAGAGGAGGATGGATTTAAACGATACACCTGGCCAGTATGTTTATGACCTTCATTAAAGCTGATTTACCAACAAAGAAAAAGGATCCTGGAGCCTTCAATATACCCTTTGCTATAGGGGATAACACCGAGAGGAAGGGTCTAGCTGACTTAAGGGCTAGCAGAAGCCTTATGCCCTTAAGCCTCGCACAACGATTGGGGCTGACTGGCATAGTCAGAACCAACATGAGAATCGAGTTGGCAGATCATTCCTTCAAAAGACCCATGGGCGTAGTTGAAGATGTTCCTATTTGTGTAGGGAGGTTCTTCATCCCATGTGACATTGTTGTCATTGACACTGTTGAAGACCCAAAGTGCCCCATCATTTTCAGACGCCCTTTCCTGGCAACAGGGAGGGCACTGATTGATGTCGCTGAAGGTATCATAACTTTAAGAGTCAGAAATGACCACATTGATTTCAAAGTGAAGGACGCCATGAAGGGACCATCCCTGTTAGAGCCTGCTTACTTCATGTGTAGCTACTACCAATGCTACGAAGAAATAAGAGAAGAGACCACAATTGTAGACCCTCTTATGAGGGCGTTAAACAATTATGATTAAGAAACTGAAGATCATGAGGTTGTTGAGATCCTCGATTACCTAAATCAAAACGAAGATGATCTGAGCGAAGGTGAGGAAGTTATAGAGACATTCAAATATGCTTCCCTAGAAATGGCACCAGAAGAAGAGAAGGCACCTAAGCCCAAACCAGAGCTGAAATAGTTTCCAGAAGGTTTGAAGTATGAGTTTCTCGATCAAGAGGAAAGAAATCCCATTATAGTTAACGCCAGTCTAACTGATGGACAATTGGAAAGACTTATCAAGGAATTGAAGCTCCATAAACAAGCTATAGGGTATTCAGTAGAGGATATCAAGGGACTTAACCCTGCTCTGTGCATGCACCGCATAAATCTGGAAGAATCCGCCAAACCCTTGGTCCAACCCCAAAGAAAGTTGAACCAAATGTTGAAAGAGGTTGTAAAGAAGGAAGCTATCAAGCTGAGAGATGCAGATATTATCTACCCTATCAGCAATAGAAACTGGGTAAGCCCCATTCATGTTATACCAAAGAAAGGGGGTATGATGGTTGTGAAAGGTGAGAATTAGCCGTCCGTGCTGTCACTGAAAGGAGAATGTGTATAGATTATAGGAAGCTAAATCAAGCAACGAAGAAAGATCATTACACACTTCCCTTCATCGACCAAGTGCTAGAAAGACTAGCACATCATGAGTATTTTTGCTTTTTAGATGGTTATTCCGAGTTCTACCAGGTCCCTATCCTATCGGATGACCAAGAAAAGACCACGTTCACTTGTCTTTATGGTACGTATACTTTTCAAAGAATGTCGTTTGGACTGTGCAACACTCCGGAAACATTCCAACGTTGCATGATCTCAATGTTCTCAGATTTTCTGGAAGATATCGTAGAGGTCTTTATGGATGACTTTTCAGTTTATGGGAAAGACTTTGATGGTTGTTTGAAGAACCTATCATTGGTCCTGCAGCACTGTGAAGAAAAGAACCTAGTTCTCAACTGTGAGAAGTGCCATTTCATGGTACAAGAGGGTATAGTGCTGGGCCATAAATGTTGACTCAAGGTCAATTAGGTCAATGTTGAGTCACGTCTAAATTGACTAAACTCGTGTTTTGATGATGACTAACCATTCCACATATTGGTGTCTAATGTCTCTACTTGAGTGATTTCAGATTAGGTAGAGACACACTCCAATTTCCCTAACTTGCACATATCAAATTGGAGAAAAGACAAGTCAAAATCATACAAGTGCACATTTTTGTAATATGATGTATATCCATTAGAATCATGTTGTAAATCACTTGTAATGATCATATGACTTGTAATTAAGCTTAGAAAAATATCAGGGGCACTTAGATCGAATATTAGAGCACTTTAGATGCAACTTTGAAAATTGATTACAGGCACTTTGTCGGTCGAGTTTCCCAACCTGAAAACTCGACCGATCATCCTTGATCAATTTTCTGAAGATTGCATCGGTCGAGTTGTGTTTGCACAGAACTCGACCGATGGAGTAACTGACCAAATAGATTTTCATTGGTCGGTCGAGTTTCCTCAGGACAAACTCGACCGATGGCCTGAATATCAGCTTTGTCTTTTACTCTATCAGTCGAGTTACCTTTATAGAAACTCGACTGATTGCACTGTACGGAAAAGTGCAGAAAAGTGCTTGTAGCCGTTGTGGAGTTGCAACAAGTGAAAATATATCCGTTGCAAGCCACAAAATGGCTAGTTTTCATTCACAAGTGTTCCCAAAGACTAAGAGTCATCCCCAGCTATAAATAGGACCCTTGGGCTTCATTCCAAGGTTGATCATTCAATGCAAACTCTATGTGAGGCTCCTATTCTATAGCTGAGTGCTTCCTACAACCTCCTCTCTCTCTCTAAGCTTAATCACTTGCTACATACATTAGAGTGAGTAGGAAATATGTAAGAGAGCTAGTCCTACATGTATATCTTGTGAGGCTCTCACTTCCACCACCTCCTATCTCTTCTTTCAACCATGAAGATGAAGGTTCTCTCTCTTGTCCAAGAGAGGTGAAGAAGAATAAGCAAAGGAGTCCCTTGGTGAAGATCAAGGCTGAAGACTTGGAGCTAGAGTGGGTAAGCCCTTGGTGAAGGCAGAAGACTCCTTGCTCAAGTAGGTAAGACCTTGGTGGAAGCTTCTCCGAGTGAAGGTGAAGTCAAAAGCTGAAGATACAAGAAGAGTGGCTAATTCCTGCAAAGCTGAAGACTTGTGCAAGAGTGGGTAAATCCTTCGAGAAGGCCGAAGACTCTTGCAAAGTTGGTAAGTCCTTAGTAAGGTTGAAGACTCTTTGTATTGGATAGGGAAGTCTTTTGTTTGGTCATGCATTGCATGTCTTATGAATGAATATAAGAGTGCAATTGTTTGGAAGTCCTAGAGGTTGACCTCTCTAGGAAAGTGGACTGACACACTTCTAATTTGAAGTGTGGAACAACTCTAAATAGCTTGTCTATTTGGTGCATGTTCAATCTCTCTCTCCCTTGCTATGTATGTTTTAGTTGCACACAAATTTCCTATTTAGCAACCCTATCTTGTGATATATCTTGAAGGTTGCTCTATTCACACCCCCTCTAGAGAATCTAATCACCCATCTAGGATCCAACAATTGGTATCAGAGTGGGTCTTCTCCAAGCATACTTCAACAAGTAGGAGATGGGTGACTACCTAGGAGGGAGATTCTTGACCATCCTTCCAATCTTTGATGGGAGCAATTTCCTCTATTGGAGAAGAATGCTTCAATTCTACATCCAAGGATCAAGTCTTGAGATGTGGCAAATGGTGAACAACCCATACATGCTACCAAAGACAAATATTGAAGAATGGGATGAAGCTACCATGATGAAAGCAACCTTGAATGCTAGAGACATACACATCCTATATGTCTCCATGACCCCCACCGAGTTCAACCGGATTTCTTCATGTGAAACAACCTATGAGGTATGGAGAAAGCTTTACATCACTTATGAAGGAACAGATCAAGTGAAGGAAAGCAAAGTCTACATGCTCAAAGGGATGCTTGAGAACTTCAAGATGGGAAAGGAGGAGAGTATAACCAACATGTACTGAAGGCTCAACACCATTGTGAATGGCCTTGCTGTTCTAGAACATCCTATGTCTAGTGGAGAGATCAACTCTAAGATTGTTAGAACTCTCCCCAAGAGATGGGAACCCAAGGTGACTTCAATTGAAAAAGCAAGGTCTCTTAGGGATATTCCTATTGAAGAGCTCATTGGAAATCTACAAGCACATGAAGCTACACTTGATAAGAGGGAGGAAGTAGAAAGACAAGAGAAGAAAGAGCTAAAGAGAATGAAGAAGGTTGAAATGAAGCCTCAAATTGAAGCTATCATGGAACAAGTCTCTCCATCCTCTCAAGCTAAAGAAGATGTCATGTACTCCAAGGGTAAACTCTACAAAGGCAAGTCCTCCTCCATCCGATGCTTCACATGTGGAAAGAAGGGTCACTACAAGGAAGATTGCCCACAAGGCAAAAAGACCCATCTTTACAAGAAGAAATGGCAATCAAGCTCAAGTGGCTCCTCCAACTCCAGCTCAAGTGAAGATTCAAGTGAAGGATCAAGCTCAACTCTAGTGATGAAGGAGAATGCAATTTTGATCTTATAGCATCAACAAGTGAAGACTGAAGTGAGGTAAATCTAAACTCTTTAGATAAAGAATCTTTGATTGCTATTATTCATGATATTTGTGCCTCTCTTAAGTCTTCTAAAAGGAAAAAGAAAAAGCTTGCTAAAATTGTTGATAATTTGCATGTAAAACTAGATGATCTTGAACATGCTAATTCTTGTTTGCTTGATGATAAAAATGATTGTCTTAGTCATGTAGACTCTCTTAAACTTGAAAATTCTAGTTTGCTTGATAAGATTAGATTTCTAGAAGCTCAACCTCTTATGCCTAGTTCTAATGAAAAACATATCTTAATTGTTGATTCTCTCATCCATGATATTGATGTTCTTAAATCTGAAAACAAGGACAAAGATTTCGTTTTGCATGAATTTGAAATAGAAAATGCCTCCTTGCTTGCTAAAATCAATGGGCATGAATCTTGTTCTAGTTCTACAAATAGAGAGAATGATGTTGCTGCTCTTCATATTAATAGAGAATCCTATTTAAATAAAGCTCTTTGCTTAGAAAATGATCTTTTGCATGCTAGAAATAATATCAATAATTTGTCTTCTACTATTGCTTCTCTTAAGAATGATAATGAAAGTTTTAGATCATCCTTGCAAAGATTCTTAGTTGGTAAAAAGAGTCTTAATGACATCCTACACCATACTACTAAAGAAATTGGTAGACATGGTTTAGGGTATGATAGTAGTCAATGGAACAAAAAAGATAAAGGACCTCCAATATTCCATGGAGAATCCTCTAGTTCCAAGACTATGGGCACATGCAACTATTGCAATGAAATTGGTCATTATTCTACTTGTTGTCCTTTTAGGAAAGCACCCAAGAGCAATAGGACTTGGGTTGCTAAACTAACCCCTCCAGACCCAAAAACATGATTGGGGACCATTTCATCTTTCTTTTTGTAGGTACTTGTAAATGGATTGACTTGAGCTATTGAATTGCAAATTGACTCCTCAATCCACATGAAAGAAGAAAGGTGAGACGTGTAGAGGGTGACAACAAGTGGAAAAGCAATGGTAAGCACAAAGGTAATGTTTTTTCTTGCTTATAACCAATCTCAGCTTGTTTTATCAAGATGGTGTGCACTATACATATGGTTTTTGAGTCAAAAGTGGCATTTTGTGATTCTCTTCACACTCTTGCTCAAAAACTATTTCTAATGCTTCTATAGTGCATTACTAACTTTCTTAGACATGTTTGGATATGGTTTGTATATTTAGCATGCCTTTAAATATGTTTTCATGAAATATATGTGCTTTTTGACAACAAGTCTGCCGGTCGAGTTTGCCCTATTGAAACTCGACTGATAGGCACCAATGGCTGTTGCCAACAACTGTCATCGGTCGAGTTGTCAATACACAGAACTCGACTGATAACACTGTGCACAGAATATACTTTTGGCTTATTGAATGAGAATTTCCCTCTCAACTAGATTTTCTCAACCAATAGCCTTATTCTTTGGCACTCACATTTGGTACCTTTATATATGCATATTGCCATGCTCTAAATAGCCTATCTTGCTTACAAATCTATCTCTCTAATTGATCTAAATTGGTATACCTAAATCTTGCAATTACTTGCTTTGAGTTGTTTTGCAGGTTTTGATGATGATCTCTTTGGATCTCTTGGTTGTTTCTTAAATTGCTTCCGTTGTGCTCTAACTTGCTACATCTCTCTACATCTACTCATAGCTTGCTTTATCTTGTGTATCTTTTGGTATCTCTTGCTATGATCTAGATGCTACTAGTAGTCCTAACTTGTGATAACATCTACTAGTAGTTCATATACATGTAGTTCTAACCCTGTTTATAATTGGCATCTTTGCTCATCTATATGCTATGCTTGTATCTTGTTTCATACATGCTCAAGCCTGTTCCTTGAATTGCATATCTACTATCTTGAGTTGCTTGCATAACATTGTGATGCAGGGTACATAAGATCTACATTGTATGTAGAAATTAGAGCTATTTTTGGATTTTATGCAGATTTTGCTCCAGTTTCAGTTTTTGGTGCAATACTAGTGCTTTTCATGTAGAAACGACCTTCTAAGAAAGACTCATTGCTTTGCGATGAGCTCTGATGGTTTTTGGTCAAATTCCGTCATCTTGAGGGTCAAAATTATGTTTTAACTTACTTTTCTTTCTATGCTTGGACAAGCCCCTATCTGTGCTCTTCTACTCTCCTTATCTATATTTATGTCATCTCCTTTCTCTTTAACAAGTGATGTTTCTTATATCTTTATAACCCCACTTTTTGAAATGACAAAGGGGGAGAAATGTATGTCTTCTTTTAAAAGAGGAAGAAGGCATGTCTTACATGAAGAGGAGAAGCATGTTCATGTAAAGGGGAGAAGACATATATGTGTAGAACATATATGAGTAGAAGACATAGTATTCTATAAATTTTAGGAAAGCTAACCATGCAGGAGAAATAACATCAATTGAGGGGGAGTATGAGAACTCCACGCGCATCAATTGATGGGGAGCATATGAGCTCAATCCTATTGAAACCCCTAGGTTTCTCCGAAGGTATGATTTTACTTGAAATCTTTCAATATATTTATGGAATGGTTTGTCATCTTAAAAAAGGGAGAGATTGTTGACTCAAGGTCAATTAGGTCAATGTTGACTCACGTCTAAATTGACTAAACCCGTGTTTTGATGATGACTAGCCATTTCCACATATTGGTGTCTAATGTCTCTACTTGAGTGATTTCAGATTAGGTATAAACACACTCCAATTTCCCTAACTTGCGCATATAAAATTGGAGAAAAGACAAGTCAAAATCATACAAGTGCACGTTTTTGTAATATGATGAATATCCATTAGAATCATGTTGTAAATCACTTGTAATGATTGTATGACTTGTAATTAAGCTTAGAAAAATATCAGGGGCACTTAGATCGAATATTAGAGCACTTTAGATGCAACTTTGAAAATTGATTACATGTACTTTGTCGGTCGAGTTTCCCAACCTGAAAACTCGACCAATCATCCTTGATCAATTTTCTGAAGATTGTATTGGTCGAGTTTTGTTTGCACAGAACTCGACTGATGGAGTAACTGACCAAATCGATTTTCATTGGTCGGTCGAGTTTCCTCAGGACAAACTCGACCGATGGTCTGAATATCGGCTTTGTCTTTTACTCTATCGGTCGAGTTACCTTTATAGAAACTCGACCGATTGCACTGTACGGAAAAGTGCAGAAAAGTGTTTGTAGCCGTTATGGAGTTGCAACAAGTGAAAATATATCCGTTGCAAGCAAAAAAATAGCTAGTTTTCATTCACAAGTGTTCCCAAAGGCGAAGAGGCATCCCCAGCTATAAATAGGACCCCTTGGGCTTCATTCCAAGGTTGAGCATTCAATGCAAACTCTATGTGAGGCTCCTATTCTATAGTTGAGTGCTTCCTACAGCCTCCTCTCTCTCTAAGCTTAATCACTTGCTACATACATTAGAGTGAGTAGGAAATCTGTAAGAGAGCTAGTCCTACATGTATATCTTGTGAGGCTCTCACTTCCACCACCTCCTATCTCTTCTTTCAACCATGAAGATGAAGGTTCTCTCTCTTGTCCAAGAGAGGTGAAGAAGAACAAGGGAAGGAGTCCCTTGGTGAAGATCAAGGCTGAAGACTTGGAGCTAGAGTGGGTAAGCCCTTGGTGAAGGCAGAAGACTCCTTTCTCAAGTAGGTAAGACCTTGGTGGAACCTTCTCCGAGTGAAGGTGAAGTCAAAAGCTGAAGATCAAAGAAGAGTGGGTAATTCCTGCAAGGCTGAAGACTTGTGCAAGAGTGGGTAAGTCCTTGGAGAAGGCCAAAGACTCTTGCAAAGTGGGTAAGTCCTTGGTAAGGTTGAAGACTGTTTGTATTGGATAGGTAAGTCTTTTGTTTGGTCATGCATTGTATGTCTTATGAATGAATATAAGAGTGCAATTGTTTGGAAGTCCTAGAGGTTGACCTCTATAGGCAAGTGGACTAACACACATCTAGTTTGAAGTGTGGAACCATTCTAAATAGCTTGTCTATTTGGTGCATGTTCAATCTCTCTCTCCCTTGCTATGTATGTTTTCGTTGCACAAAAATTTCCTATTTAGCAACCTTATCTTGTGATATATCTTGAAGGTTTAATGAATTTTTTTTAAGTGCTTTCAGCTCTATTCACCCCCCTCTAGAGCATCTAATCACCCATCTAGGATTCAACAATTGGTATCAGAGCAGTTCTTCTCCAAGCATACTTCAACAAGTAGGAGAAGATGGGTGACTACCTAGGAGGGAGATTCTCGACCAGCCTTCCAATATTTGATGGGAGCAATTTCCTCTATTGGAGAAGAAGGCTTCAATTCTACATCCAAGGATCAAGTCTTCAGGATTGGCAAATGGTGAACAACCCATACATGCTACCAAAGACAAAGATTGAAGAATGGGATGAAGCTACCTTGATGAAAGCAACCTTGAATGCTAGAGTCATGCACATCCTATATGCCTCCATGACCCCACCGAGTTCAACCGGATTTCTTCATGTGAAACAGCCTATGAGGTATGGAGAAAGCTTTGCATCACTTATGAAGGAACATATCAAGTGAAGGAAAGCAAATTCTACATGCTCAAAGGGCTGCTTGAGAACTTCAAGATGGGAAAGGAGGAGAGTATATCCAACATGTACTCAAGGCTAAACACCATTATGAATGGCCTTGCTGTTCTAGGACATCCTATGTCTAATGGAGAGATCAACTCTAAGATCCTTAGAACTCTCCCCAAGAGATGGGAACCCAAGGTGACTTCCATTGAAGAAGCAAGGTCTCTTAGTGATATTCCTATTGAAGAGCTCATTGGAAATCTACAAGCACATGAAACTACACTTGACAAGAGGGAGGAAGTAGAAAGACAAGAGAAGAAAGAGCTAAAGAGAATGAAGAAGGATGAAATGAAGGCTCAAATTGAACCTATCATGGAACAAGTCTCTCCATCCTCTCAAACTAAAGAAGATGTCATGTACTCCAAGGGTAAACTCTACAAAGGCAAGTCCTCCTCCATCCGATGCTTCACATGTGGAAAGAAGGGTCACTACAAGTAAGATTGCCCACAAGCCAAAAAGACCCATCTTTACAAGAAGAAATGACAATCAAGCTCAAGTGACTCCTCCAACTCAAGCTCAAGTGAAGGATCAAGCTCAAGCTCTAGTGATGAAGGAGAATGCCATTTTTCTCTTATAGTATCAACAAGTGAAGACTCAAGTGAGGTAAATCTAAAATCTTTAGATAAAGAATCTTTGATTGCTATTATTCATATTATTTGTGCCTCTCTTAAGTCTTCTAAAAGGAAAAAGAAAAAGTTTGCTAAAATTTTTGATAATTTGCATGTAGAACTAGATGATCTTGAACATTCTAATTCTTGCTTGCTTGATGATAAAAATGATTATCTTAGTCAAGTAGACTCTCTTAAACTTGAAAATTCTAGTTTTCTTGATAAGATTAGATTTCTAGTAGCTCAACCTCTTATTCCTAGTTCTAATGAAGAGCATACCTTAATTGTTGATTCTCTCATGCATGATATTGATGTTCTCAAATCTGAAAACAAGGACAAAGATTTTGTTTTGCATGAATTAGAAATAGAAAATGCCTCCTTGCTTGCTAAAATCAATGGGCATGAATCTTGTTCTAGTTCTACAAATAGAGAGAATGATGTTGCTGCTCTTCATATTAATAGAGATTCATATTTAACTAAAGCTCTTTGCTTAGAAAATGATCTTTTGCATGCTAGAAATAATATCAATAATTTGTCTTCTACTATTTCTTCTCTTAAGCATGATAATGAAAGTTTGAGATCATCCTTGCAAAGATTCTTAGTTGGTAAAAAGAGTCTTAATGACATCCTACACCATACTACTAAACAAATTGGTAGACATGGTTTAGGGTATGATAGTAGTTAATGGAACAACAAAGATAAAGGACCTCCAATATTCCATGGAGAATCCTCTAGTTCCAAGACTATGGGCACATGTAACTATTGGAATGAAATTGGTCATTATTCTACTTGTTGTCCTTTTAGGAAAGCACACAAGAGCAATAGGACTTGGGCTGCTAAACTAACCCCTCCAGACCAAAAAACATGATTGGGGACCATTTCATCTTTCTTCTTGTAGGTACTTGCAAATTGATTGACTTGAGCTATTGAATTGCAAATTGACTCCTCAATCCACATGAAAGAAGAAAGGTGAGATGTGTAGAGGGTGACAACAAGTGGAAAAGCAATGCTAAGCACAAATGTAATGTTTTTTCTTTCTTATAAACAATCCTAGCTTGTTTTGTCAAGATGGTGTGCACTATACAAATTGTTTTTGAGTCAAAAGTGGCATTTTGTGATTCTCTTCACACTCTTGCTCAAAAACTGTTTCTAATGCTTCTATAGTGCATTACTAACTTGCTTAGACATGTTTGGATATGGTTTGTATATTTAGCATGCCTTTAAATATGTTTTCATGAAATATATGTGCTTTTTGACAGCTGGTATGTCGTTCGAGTTTGCCCTATTGAAACTCGACCGATAGGCACCAATGGCTGTTGCCAACAGCTGTCATCGGTCGAGTTGTCAATACACAGAACTCGACCGATAACACTGTGCACAGAATATACTTTTGGCTTATTGAATGAGAATTTCCCTCTCAACTAGATTTTCTCAACCAATAGCCTTATTCTTTGACACTCACATTTAGTACCTTTATATATGCATATTGCCATGCTCTAAATTGCCTATCTTTCTTACAAATCTATCTCTCTAATTTCTCTAAATTGGTTTACCTATATCTTGCAATTACTTGCTTTGAGTTGTTTTGTAGGTTTTGATGATGATCTCTTTGGATCTCTTGGTTGTGTCTTAAATTTCTTCCGTTGTGCTCTAACTTGCTACATCTCTCTAGGTGTATATCTTGTTTTGATACAACCTTGAGGTTCTTAGGGGAAATCATCTTTTGGTAAGAATGCATATCTAGTGAGTTATATCCTTTCATGCTTCTAAAATTGCATATCTCTTTGTTTGGATATATCTCTACATCTACTCATAGCTTGCTTTATCTTGTGCATCTTTTGGTATCTCTTGATATGATCTAGATCTTACTAGTAGTCCTAACTTGTGATAACATCTACTAGTAGTTCATATACATGTAGTTCTAACCCTGTTTATAATTGGCATCTTTGCTCATCTATATGCTATGCTTGTATCTTGTTTCATACATGCTCAAGCATGTTCCTTGAATTGCATATCTACTATCTTGAGTTGCTTGCATAACATTGTGATGCAGGGTACATAAGATCTACATTGTATGTAGAAATTGGAGCTTTTTTTTTGGATTTTATGCAGATTTTTCTCCAGTTTTAGTTTTTGGTGCAAGACTAGTGCTTTTCATGCAGAAACAACCTTCTATGCAAGACTCATTGCTTTGCGATGAGCTCTGATGGTTTTTGGTCAAATTTCGTCATCTTGAGGGCCAAAATTATGTTTTACTATTTTTTTGCAGCACCTTATCTTGCATCTTTGGGGTTGTTCAAGTATATGTTTTAACTTACTTTTCTTTCTATGCTTGGACAAGCCCCTATCTGTGCTCTTCTACTCTCCTTATCTATATTTATGTCATCTCCTTTCTCTTTAAAAAGTGATGTTTCTTATTTCTTCATAACCCCACCTTTTGAAATGACAAAGGGGGAGAAAGGTATGTCTTCTTTTAAAAGAGGAAGAAGGCATGTCTTACATGAAGACGAGAAACATGTTCATGTAAAGGGGAGAAGACATATATGTGTATAACATATATGAGTAGAAGACATAGTATTCTATAAATGTTATGAAAGCTAACCATGCAGGAGAAATAGCATCAATTGAGGGGGAGTATGAGAACTCCACGCGCATCAATTGAGGGGGAGCATATGAGCTCAATCCTATTGAAACCCCTAGGTTTCTCCGAAGGTATGATTTTACTTGAAAGCTTTCAATACATTTATGGAATGGTTTTTCATCTTCAAAAAGGGGGAGATTGTTGACTCAAGGTCAATGTTGACTCACGTCTAAATTGACTAAACCCATGTTTTGATGATGACTAACCATTCCAAATATTGGTGTCTAATGTCTCTACTTGAGTGATTTCATATTAGGTATAGACACATTCCAATTGCCCTAACTTGCGCATATCAAATTGGAGAAAAGACAAGTCAAAGTCATACAAGTGCACATTTTTTTAATATGATGTATATCCATTAGAATAATGTTGTAAATCACTTGTAATGATTGTATGACTTGTAATTAAGCTTAGAAAAATATCAGGGGCACTTAGATGGAATATTAGAGAACTTTAGATAAAACTTTGAAAATTGATTAAAGGCACTTTGTCGTTCGAGTTTCCAAGCCTGAAAACTCGACCGATCATCCTTGATCAAATTTCTGAAGATTGCATCGGTCGAGTTGTGTTTGCACAGAACTCGACCGATGGAGTAACTGACCAAATTGATTTTCATTGGTCGGTCGAGTTTCCTCAGGACAAACTCGACCGATGGTCTGAATATTGGCTTTGTCTTTTACTCTATCGGTCGAGTTTCCTCAGGACAAACTCGACCGATGGTCTGAATATTGGCTTTGTCTTTTACTCTATCGGTCGAGTTACCTTTATAGAAACTCGACCGATTGCACTGTACGGAAAAGTGCTTGTAGCCGTTGTGGAGTTGCAACAAGTGAAAATATATCCGTTGCAAGCCACAAAATGGCTAGTTTTCATTCACAAGTGTTCCCAAAGGCCAAGAGGCATCCCCAGCTATAAATAGGACCCCTTGGGCTTCATTCCAAGGTTGAGCATTCAATGCAAACTCTATGTGAGGCTCCTATTGTATAGCTGAGTGCTTCCTACAGCCTCCTCTCTCTCTCTCTCTAAGCTTAATCACTTGCTACATGCATTAGAGTGAGTAGGAAATATGTAAGAGAGCTAGTCCTACATGTATATTTTGTGAGGCTCTCACTTCCACCACCTCCTATCCCTTCTTTCAACCATGAAGATGAAGGTTCTCTCTCTTGTCCAAGAGAGGTGAAGAAGAACAAGGGAAGGAGTCCCTTGGTGAAGATCAAGGCTGAAGACTTGGAGCTAGAGTGGGTAAGCCCTTGGTGAAGGCAGAAGACTCCTTGCTCAAGTAGGTACGACCTTGGTCGAAGCTTCTCCGAGTGAAGGTGAAGTCAAAAGCTGAAGATCCAAGAAGAGTGGGTAATTCCTGCAAGGCTGAAGACTTGTGCAAGAGTGGGTAAGTCCTTGGAGAAGGCCGAAGACTCTTGCAAAGTGGGTAAGTCCTTGGTGAAGTTGAAGACGCTTTGTATTGGATAGGTAAGTCTTTTGTTTGGTCATGCATTGTATGTCTTATGAATGAATATAAGAGTGCAATTATTTGGAAGTCCTAGAGGTTGACCTCTCTAGGTAAGTGGACTGAGACACTTCTAGTTTGAAGTTTGGAACCACTCTAAATAGCTTGTCTATTTGGTGCATGTTCAATCTCTCTCTCCCTTGCTATGTATGTTTTAGTTGCACACAAATTTCCTATTTAGAAACCTTATCTTGTGATATATCTTTAAGGTTTAATGAATTTTGTTTAAGTGCTTTCATCTCTATTCACCCCCCCTCTAGAGCATCTAATCACCCATCTAGGATCCAACAATTGGTATCAGAGCGGGTCTTCTCCAAGCATACTTCAACAAGTAGGAGAAGATGGGTGACTACCTAGGAGGGAGATTCTCGACCAGCCTTCCAATCTTTGATGGGAGCAATTTCCTCTATTGGAGAATAAGGCTTCAATTCTACATCCAAGGATCAAGTTTTGAGATGTGGCAAATGGTGAACAACCCATACATGCTACCAAAGACAAAGATTGAAGAGTGGGATGAAGCTACCTTGATGAAAGCAACCTTGCATGCTATAGCCATGCACATCCTATATGCCTCCATGACCTCCACCGAGTTCAACCGGATTTTCTTCATGTGAAACAGCCTATGAGGTATGGAGAAAGCTTTTCATCACTTATGAAGGAACATATCAAGTGAAGGAAAGCAAAGTCTACATGCTCAAAGGGCTGCTTGAGAACTTTAAGATGAGGAGAGTATAGCCAACATGTACTCAAGGCTCAACACCATTGTGAATGGCCTTGCTGTTCTAGGACATCCTATGTCTAGTGGAGAGATCAACTCTAAGATCCTTAGAACTCTCCCCAAGAGATGGGAAACCAAGGTGACTTCCATTGAAGAAGCAAGGTCTCTTAGGGATATTCCTATTGAAGAGCTCATTGGAAATCTACAAGCACATGAAGCTACACTTGACAAGAGGGAGGAAGTAGAAAGATAAGAGAAGAAAGAGCTAAAGAGAATGAAGAAGTCTGAAATGAATGCTCAAATTGAAGCTATCATTGAACAAGTCTCTCCATCCTCTCAAGCTAAAGAAGATGACATGTACTCCAAGGGTAAACTCTACAAAGGCAAGTCCTCCTCCATCCGATGCTTCACATGTGGAAAGAAGGGTCACTACAAGGAAGATTGCCCACAAGGCAAAAAGACCCATATTTACAAGAAGAAATGGCAATCAAGCTCAAGTGTCTCCTCCAACTCAAGCTCAAGTGAAGATTCAAGTGAAGGATCAAGCTCAAACTCTAGTGGTGAAGGAGACTGCCATTTTTCTCTTATAGCATCAACAAGTGAAGACTCAAGTGAGGTAAATCTAAACTCTTTAGATAAAGAATCTTTGATTGCTATTATTCATGATATTTGTGCCTCTCTTAAGTCTTCTAAAAGGAAAAAGAAAAATCTTGCTAAAATTGTTGATAATTTGCATGTAGAACTAGATGATCTTGAACATGCTAATTCTTGCTTGCTTGATGATAAAAATGATTGTCTTAGTCAAGTAGACTCTCTTAAACTTGAAAATGCTAGTTTGCTTGATAAGATTAGATTTCTAGAAGATCAACCTCTTATGCCTAGTTCTAATGAAGAGCATACCTTAATTGTTGATTCTCTCATGCATGATATTGATGTTCTTAAATATGAAAACAAGGACAAAGATTTTGTTTTGCATGAATTAGAAATAGAAAATGCCTCCTTGCTTGCTAAAATCAATGGGCATGAAGCTTGTTCTAGCTCTACAAATAGAGAGAATGATGTTGCTACTCTTCATATTAATAGAGATTCCTATTTAACTAAAGCTCTTTTCTTAGAAAATGATCTTTTGCATGCTAGAAATAATATCAATAATTTGTCTTCTACTATTTCTTCTCTTAAGCATGATAATGAAAGTTTGAGATCATCCTTGCAAAGATTCTTAGTTGGTAAAATGAGTCTTAATGACATCCTACACCATACTACTAAACAAATTGGTAGACATGGTTTAGGGTATGATAGTAGTCAATGGAACAACAAAGATAAATGACCTCCAATATTCCATGGAGAATCCTCTAGTTCCAAGACTATGGGCACATGCAACTATTGCAATGAAATTGGTCATTATTCTACTTGTTGTCCTTTTAGGAAAGCACCCAAGAGCAATAGGACGTGGGTTGCTAAACTAACCCCTCCGGACCCAAAAATATGATTGGGGACCATTTCATCTTTCTTCTTGTAGGTACTTGCAAATGGATTGACTTGGGCTGTTGAATTGCAAATTGACTCCTCAATCCACATAAAAGAAGAAAGGTGAGATGTGTAGAGGGCGACAATAAGTGGAAAAGCAATGGTAAGCACAAAGGTAATGTTTTTTCTTGCTTATAACCAATCCTAGCTTGTTTTGTCAAGATGGTGTGCACTATACATATGGTTTTTGAGTCAAAAGTGGCATTTTGTGATTCTCTTCACACTCTTGCTCAAAAACTGTTTCTAATGCTTCTATAGTGCATTACTAACTTGCTTAGACATGTTTGGATATGGTTTGTATATTTAGCATGCCTGTAAATATGCTTTCATGAAATATATGTGCTTTTTGACAGCTGGTCTATTGGTCGAGTTTGCCCTATTGAAACTCGACCGATAGGCACCAATGGTTGTTGCCAACAGCTTTCATCGGTCGAGTTGTCAATACAAAGAACTCGACCGATAACACTATGCACATAATATACTTTTGGTTTATTGAATGAGAATTTCTATCTCAACTAGATTTTCTCAACCAATAGCCTTATTCTTTGGCACTCACATTTGGTACCTTTATATATGCATATTTCCATGCTCTAAATTGCCTATCTTGCTTACAACTCTATCTTTCCAATTGCTCTAAATTGGTATACCTATATCTTGCAATTACTTGTTTTGAGTTGTTTTGTAGGTTTTGATGATGATCTCTTTGGATCTCTTGGTTGTGTCTTAAATTGCTTCCGTTGTGCTCTAACTTGCTACATCTCTCTAGGTGTATATCTTGTTTTGATACAACCTTGAGGTTCTTAGGGGAAATCATCTTTTGGTAAGAATGCATATCTACTGAGTTATATCCTTTCATGCTTCTAAAATTGCATATCTCTTTGTTTGAATATATCTCTACATCTACTCATAGCTTGCTTTATCTTGTGTATCTTTTGGTATCTCTTGCTATGATATAGATCCTACTAGTAGTCCTGACTTGTGATAACATCTACTAGTAGTTCATATACATGTAGTTGTAACCCTGTTTATAATTGGCATCTTTGCTCATCTATATGCTATGCTTGTATCTTGTTTCATACATGCTCAAGCCTGTTCCGTAAATTGCATATCTAGTATCTTGGGTTGCTTGCATAACATTGTGATGCAGGGTACATAAGATCTACATTGTATGTAGAAATTGGAGGTTTTTTTTGGATTTTATACAGATTTTGCTCCAGTTTTAGTTTTTGGTGCAAGACTAGTGCTTTTCATGAAGAAATGACCTTCTAAACAAGACTCATTGCCTTGCGATGAGATCTGATGGTTTTTGGTCAAATTCCGTCATCTTGAGGGTCAAAATTATGTTTTACTGTTTTTTTACAACACCTTATCTTGCATCTTTGGGGTTGTTCAAGTATATGTTTTAACTTACTTTCCTTTATATGCTTGGACAAGCCCCTATCTGTTCTCTTCTACTCTCGTTATCTATATTTATGTCATCTCCTTTCTCTTTTACAAGTGATGTTTCTTATTTCTTCATAACCCCACTTTTTGAAATGACAACGGGGGAGAAAGGTATGTCTTATTTTAAAAGAGGAAGAAGGCATGTCTTACATGAAGAGGAGAAGCATGTTCATGTAAAGGGGAGAAGACATATATGTGTAGAACATATATGAGTAGAAGACATAGTATTCTATAAATGTTATGAAAGCTAACCATGCAGGCGAAATAGCATCAATTGAGGGGGAGTATGAGAACTCCACGTGCATCAATTGAGGGGGAGCATATGAGATCAATCCTATTGAAACCCCTAGGTTTCTCTGAAGGTATGATTTTACATGAAAGCTTTCAATACATTTATGGAATGGTTTGTCATCTTCAAAAAGGGGGATATTGTTGACTCAAGGTCAATTAGGTCAATGTTGACTCACGTCTAAATTGACTACACCCATGTTTTGATGATGACTAACCATTCCACATATTGGTGTCTAATTTCTCTACTTGAGTGATTTCAGATTAGGTATAGACACACTCCAATTGCCCTAACTTGCGCATATCAAATTGGAGAAAAGACAAGTCAAAGTCATACAAGTGCACGTTTTTGTAATATGATGTATATCAATTAGAATCATGTTGTAAATCACTTTTAATGATTGTATGACTTGTAATTAAGATTAGAAATATATCAGGGGCACTTAGATCGAATATTAGAGCACTTTAGATGCAACTATGAAAATTGATTACAGTCACTTTGTCGGTCAAATTTTCCACCCTGAAAACTCAACCGATCATCCTGGATCAATTTTCTGAAGATTGCATCGGTCGAGTTGTGTTTGTACAGAACTCGACCGATGGAGTAACTGACCAAATAAATTTTCATTGGTAGGTCAAGTTTCCTCAGGACAAACTCGACCTATGGTCTGAATATCGGATTTGTCTTTTACTCTATCGGTCGAGTTACCTTTATAGAAACTCGACCGATTGCACTGTACGGAAAAGTGCAGAAAAGTGCTTGTATCCGTTGTGGAGTTGCATCAAGTGAAAATATATCCGTTTCAAGCCACAAAATGGCTAGTTTTCGTTCACAAGTGTTCCCAAAGGCTAAGAGGCATCCCCATCTATAAATAGGACCCCTTGGGCTTCATTCCAAGGTTGAGCATTCAATGCAAACTCTATGTGAGGCTCCTATTGTATAGCTGAATGACTCCTATAGCCTCCTCTCTCTCTCTAAGCTTAATCACTTGCTACATCCATTAGAGTGAGTAGGAAATCTGTAAGAGAGTTAGTCCTACATGTATATCTTGTGAGGCTCTCACTTCCACCACCTCCTATCTCTTCTTTCAACCATGAAGATGAAGGTTCTGTCTCTTGTCCAAGAGAGGTGAAGAAGAACAAGGGAATGAGTCCCTTGGTGAAGATCAAGGCTGAAGACTTGGAGCTAGAGTGGGTAAGCCCTTGGTGAAGGTAGAAGACTCCTTGCTCAAGTAGGTAAGACCTTGGTGGAAGCTTCTCCGAATGAAGGTGAAGTCAAAAGATGAAGATCCAAGAAGAGTGGGTAATTCCTGCAAGGCTGAAGACTTGTACAAGAGTGGGTAAGTCCTTGGAGAAGGCCAAAGACTCTTGCAAAGTGGGTAAGTCCTTGGTAAGTTTGAAGACTCTTTGTATTGGACAGGTAAGTCTTTTGTTTGGTCATGCATTGTATGTCTTATGAATGAATATACGAGTGCAATTGTTTGGAAGTCCTAGAGGTTGACCTCTCTAGGCAAGTGGACTGACACACTTCTAGTTTGAAGTGTGGAACAACTCTAAATAGCTTGCCTATTTGGTGCAAGTTCAATCTCTCTCTCCGTTTCTATGTATGTTTTAGTTGCACACAAATTTCTAATTTAGCAACCTCATCTTGTGATATATCTTGAATGTTTAATGAATTTTGTTTAAGTGCTTTCAGCTCTATTCACCCTCCCTCTAGAGCATCTAATCACCCATCTAGGATCCAACAATTGGTATCAGAGAGGGTCTTCTCCAAGCATACTTCAACAAGTAGGAGAAGATGAGTGACTACCTAGGAGGGAGATTCTCGACCAGCCTTCCAATCTTGGATGGGAGAAATTTCCTCTATTGGAGAAGAAGGCTTCAATTATACATCCAAGGATCAAGTCTTGAGATGTGGCAAATGGTGAACAACCCATACATGCTACCAAAGACAAAGATTGAAGAATGGGATGAAGCTACCTTGATGAAATCAACCTTGAATGCTAGAGCCATGCACATCCTATATGCCTCCATGACCCCCACTGAATTCAACCAGATTTCTTCATGTGAAACAACCTATGAGGTATGGAGAAAGCTTTGCATCACTTATGAAGGAACATATCAAGTGAAGGAAAGCAAAGTCTACATGCTCAAAGGGCTGCTTGAGAACTTCAAGATGGGAAAGGAGGAGAGTATATCCAACATGTACTCAAGGCTAAACACCATTATGAATGGCCTTGCTGTTCTAGGACATCCTATGTCTAATGGAGAGATCAACTCTAAGATCCTTAGAACTCTCCCCAAGAGATGGGAACCCAAGGTTACTTCCATTGAAGAAGCAAGGTCTCTTAGTGATATTCCTATTGAAGAGCTCATTGGAAATCTACAAGCACATGAAACTACACTTGACAAGAGGGAGGAAGTAGAAAGACAAAAGAAGAAAGAGCTAAAGAGAATGAAGAAGGATGAAATGAAGGCTCAAATTGAACCTATCATGGAACAAGTCTCTCCATCCTCTCAAGCTAAAGAAGATGTCATGTACTCCAAGGGTAAACTCTACAAAGGCAAGTCCTCCTCCATCTGATTCTTCACATGTGGAAAGAAGGGTCACTACAAGTAAGATTTCCCACAAGCCAAAAAGACCCATCTTTACAAGAAGAAATGACAATCAAGCTCAAGTGACTCCTCCAACTCAAGCTCAAGTGAAGGATCAAGCTCAAGCTCTAGTGATGAAGGAGAATGCCATTTTTCTCTTATAGTATCAACAAGTGAAGACTCAAGTGAGGTAAATCTAAACTCTTTAGATAAAGAATCTTTGATTGCTATTATTCATGATATTTGCGCCTCTCTTAAGTCTTCTAAAAGGAAAAAGAAAAAGTTTGCTAAAATTGTTGATAATTTGCATGTAGAACTAGATGATCTTGAACATTCTAATTCTTGCTTGCTTGATGATAAAAATGATTATCTTAGTCAAGTAGACTCTCTTAAACTTGAAAATGCTAGTTTGCTTGATAAGATTAGATTTCTAGAAGCTCAACCTCTTATGCCTAGTTCTAATGAAGAGCATACCTTAATTGTTGATTCTCTCATGCATGATATTGATGTTCTCAAATCTTAAAACAAGGACAAAGATTTTGTTTTGCATGAATTAGAAATAGAAAATGCCTCCTTGCGTGCTAAAATCAATGGGCATGAATCTTGTTCTAGTTCTACAAATAGAGAGAATGATGTTGCTTCTCTTCATATTAATAGAGATTCATATTTAACTAAAGCTCTTTGCTTAGAAAATGATCTTTTGCATGCTAGAAATAATATCAATAATTTGTCTTCTACTATTGCTTCTCTTAAGCATGATAATGAAAGTTTGAGATCATCCTTGCAAAGATTCTTAGTTGGTAAAAAGAGTCTTAATGACATCCTACACCATACTACTAAACAAATTGGTAGACATGCCTTAGGGTATGATAGTAGTTAATGGAACAACAAAGATAAAGGACCTCCAATATTCCATGGAGAATCCTCTAGTTCCAAGACTATGGGCACATGTAACTATTGCAATGAAATTGGTCATTATTCTACTTGTTGTCCTTTTAGGAAAGCACACAAGAGCAATAGGACTTGGGCTGCTAAACTAACCCCTCTGGACCAAAAAACATGATTGGGGACCATTTCATCTTTCTTCTTGTAGGTACTTGCAAATGGATTGACTTGAGCTATTGAATTGCAAATTGACTCCTCAATCCACATGAAAGAATAAAGGTGATATGTGTAGAGGGTGACAACAAGTGGAAAAGCAATGGTAAGCACAAATGTAATGTTTTTTCTTTCTTATAAACAATCCTAGCTTGTTTTGTCAAGATGGTGTGCACTATACATATTGTTTTTGAGTCAAAAGTGGCATTTTGTGATTCTCTTCACACTCTTGCTCAAAAACTATTTCTAATGCTTCTATAGTGCATTACTAACTTGCTTAGACATGTTTGGATATGGTTTGTATATTTAGCATGCCTTTAAATATGTTTTCATGAAATATATGTGCTTTTTGACAGCTGGTATGTCGTTCGAGTTTGCCCTATTGAAACTCGACCGATAGGCACCAATGGTTGTTGCCAACAGCTGTCATCGGTCGAGTTGTCAATACACAGAACTCGACCGATAACACTGTGCACATAATATACTTTTGGCTTATTGAATGAGAATTTCCCTCTCAACTAGATTTTCTCAACCAATAGCCTTATTCTTTGACACTCACATTTAGTACTTTTATATATGCATATTGCCATGCTCTAAATTGCCTATCTTGCTTACAAATCTATCTCTCTAATTTCTCTAAATTGGTTTACCTATATCTTGCAATTACTTGCTTTGAGTTGTTTTGTAGGTTTTGATGATGATCTCTTTGGATCTCTTGGTTGTGTCTTAAATTTCTTCCGTTGTGCTCTAACTTGCTACATCTCTCTAGGTGTATATCTTGTTTTGATACAACCTTGAGGTTCTTAGGGGAAATCATCTTTTGGTAAGAATGCATATCTAGTGAGTTATATCCTTTCATGCTTCTAAAATTGCATATCTCTTTGTTTGGATATATCTCTACATCTACTCATAGCTTGCTTTATCTTGTGCATCTTTTGGTATCTCTTGCTATGATCTAGATCTTACTAGTAGTCCTAACTTGTGATAACATCTACTAGTAGTTCATATACATGTAGTTCTAACCCTATTTATAATTGGCATCTTTGCTCATCTATATGCTATGCTTATATCTTGTTTCATACATGCTCAAGCTTGTTCCTTGAATTGCATATCTACTATCTTGAGTTGCTTGCATAACATTGTGATGCAGGGTACATAAGATCTACATTGTATGTAGAAATTGGAGTTTTTTTTGGATTTTATGCAGATTTTGCTCCAGTTTCAGTTTTTGGTGCAAGACTAGTGCTTTTCATGCAGAAATGACCTTCTAAGCAAGACTCATTGCCTTGAGATGAGCTCTGATGGTTTTTGGTCAATTTCCGTCATCTTGAGGGTCTTCTCCAAGCATACTTCAACAAGTAGGAGAAGATGGGTGACTACCTAGGAGGGAGATTCTCGACCAGCCTTCCAATCTTTGATGGGAGAAATTTCCTCTATTGGAGAAGAAGGCTTCAACTCTACATCCAAGGATCAAGTCTTGAGATGTGGTAAATGGTGAACAACCCATACATGCTACAAAAGACAAATATTGAAGAATGGTATGAAGCTACCTTGATGAAATCAACCTTGAATGCTAGAGCCATGCACATCCTATATGCCTCCATGACCCCCACCGAGTTCAACCAGATTTCTTCATGTGAAACAACCTATGAGGTATGGAGAAAGCTTTGCATCACTTATGAAGGAACAGATCAAGTGAAGGAAAGCAAAGTCTACATGCTCAAAGGGCTACTTGAGAACTTCAAGATGGGAAAGGAGGAGAGTATACCCAACATGTACTCAAGGCTCAACACCATTATGAATGGCCTTGCTGTTCTAGTACATCCTATGTCTAGTGGAGAGATCTACTCTAACATCCTTAGAACTCTCCCCAAGAGATGGGAACCCAAGGTGACTTCCATTTAAGAAGAACGGTCTCTTAAGGATATTCCTATTGAAGAGCTCATTGGAAATCTACAAGCACATGAAGCTACTCTTAACAAGAAGGAGGAAGTAGAAAGACAAGAGAAGAAAGAGCTAAAGAGAATGAAGAAGGATGAAATGAAGGCTCAAATTGAAGCTATCATGGAACAAGTCTCTCCATCTTCTCAAGCTAAAGAAGATGCCATGTACTCCAAGGGTAAACTCTACAAAGGCAAGTCCTCCTCCATCTGATGCTTCACATGTAGAAAGAAGGGTCACTACAAGAAAGATTGCCCACAAGGCAAAAAGACCCATCTTTACAAGAAGAAATGGCAATCAAGCTCAAGTGGCTCCTCCAACTCAAGCTCAAGTGAAGATTCAAGTGAAGGATCAAGCTCAAGCTCTAGTGATGAAGGAGAATGCCATTTTTCTCTTATAGTATCAACAAGTGAAGACTCAAGTGAGGTAAATCTAAACTCTTTAGATAAAGAATCTTTTATTGCTATTATTCATGATATTTGTGCCTCTCTTAAGTCTTCTAAAAGGAAAAAGAAAAAGTTTGCTAAAATTGTTGATAATTTGCATGTAGAACTAGATGATCTTGAACATGCTAATTCTTGCTTGCTTGATGATAAAAATGATTATCCTAGTCAAGTAGACTCTCTTAAACTTGAAAATGCTAGTTTGCTTGATAAGATTAGATTTCTAGAAGCTCAACCTCTTATGCCTAGTTCTAATGAAGAGCATATCTTAATTGTTGATTCTCTCATGCATGATATTGATGTTCTTAAATCTGAAAACAGGACAAAGATTTTGTTTTGCATGAATTAGAAATAGAAAATGCCTCCTTGCTTGCTAAAATCAATGGGCATGAATCTTGTTCTAGTTCTACAAATAGAGAGAATGATGTTGCTGCTCTTCATATTAATAGAGATTCATATTTAACTAAAGCTCTTTGCTTAGAAAATGATCTTTTGCATGCTAGAAATAATATCAATAATTTGTTTTCTACTATTGCTTCTCTTAAGCATGATAATGAAAGTTTGAGATCATCCTTGCAAAGATTCTTAGTTGGTAAAAAGATTCTTAATGACATCCTACACCATACTACTAAAGAAATTGGTAGACATGGTTTAGGGTATGATAGTAGTCAATGGAACAACAAAGATAAAGGACCTCCAATATTCCATGGAGAATCCTCTAGTTCCAAGACTATGGGCACATGCAACTATTGCAATGAAATTGGTCATTATTCTACTTGTTGTCCTTTTAGGAAATCACCCAAGAGCAATAGGACTTGGGCTGCTAAAATAACCCCTCCGGACCCAAAAACATGATTGGGGACCATTTCATCTTTCTTCTTGTAGGTATTTGCAAATGGATTGACTTGAGCTATTGAATTGCAAATTGACTCCTCAATCCACATGAAAGAAGAAAGGTGAGATGTGTAGAGGGTGACAACAAGTGGAAAAGCAATGGTAAGAACAAAGGTAATGTTTTTTCTTGCTTATAACCAATCCTAGCTTGTTTTGTCAAGATGGTGTGCACTATACATATGGTTTTTGAGTAAAAAGTGGCATTTTGTGATTCTCTTCATACTCTTGCTCAAAAACTATTTCTAATGCTTCTATAGTGCATTACTAACTTGCTTAGACATGCTTGGATATGGTTTGTATATTTAGCATGCCTTTAAATATGTTTTCATTAAATATATGTGCTTTTTGACAGCTGGTATGTCGTTCAAGTTTTCCCTATTGAAACTCGACCGATAGGAACCAATGGCTGTTGCCAACAGCTTTCATCCGTCGAGTTGTCAATACACAGAACTCGACCGATAACACTGTGCACATAATATACTTTTGGCTTATTGAATGAGAATTTCCCTGTCAACTAGATTTTCTCAACCAATAGCCTTATTCTTTGACACTCACATTTGGTACCATTATATATGCATATTGCCATGCTCTAAATTTCCTATCTTGCTTACAACTCTATCTCTCTAATTTCTCTAAATTGGTATACCTATATCTTGCAATTACTTGCTTTGACTTGTTTTGTAGGTTTTTATGATGACTCTTTGGATCTCTTGGTTGTGTCTTAAATTTCTTCCATTGTGCTCTAACTTGCTACATCTCTCTAGGTGTATATCTTGTTTTGATACAACCTTGAGGTTCTTAGCGGAAATCATCTTTTGGTAAGAATGCATATCTAGTGAGTTATATCCTTTCATGCTTCTAAAATTGCATATCTCTTTGTTTGGATATATCTCTACATCTACTCATAGCTTGCTTTATCTTGTGTATCTTTTGGTATCTCTTGCTATGATCTAGATCTTACTAGTAGTCCTAACTTGTGATAACATCTACTAGTAGTTCATATACATGTAGTTCTAACCCTGTTTATAGTTGGCATCTTTGCTCATCTATATGCTATGCTTGTATCTTGTTTCATACATGCTCAAGCATGTTCCTTGATTTGCATATCTACTATCTTGAGTTGCTTGCATAACATTGTGATGCAGGGTACATAAGATCTACATTGTATGTAGAAATTGGAGCTTTTTTTTGGATTTTATGCAGATTTTGCTCCAGTTTCAGTTTTTGGTGCAAGACTAGTGCTTTTCATGCAGAAATGACCTTCTAAGAAAGACTCATTGCCTCGCGATGAGCTCTGATGGTTTTTGGTCAATTTCCGTCATCTTGAGGGTCAAAATTATGTTTTACTATTTTTTTGCAGCACCTTATCTTGCATCTTTGGGGTTGTTCAAGTATATGTTTTAACTTACTTTTGTTTCTATGCTTGGACAAGCCCCTATCTATGCTCTTCTACTCTCCTTATCTATATTTATGTCATCTCCTTTCTCTTTAACAAGTGATGTTTCTTATTTCTTCATAACCCCACTTTTTGAAATGACAAAGGGGGAGAAAGGTATGTCTTCTTTTAAAAGAGGAAGAAGGCATGTATTACATGAAGAGGAGAAGCATGTTCATGTAAAGGGGAGAAGACATATATGCGTAGAACATATATGAGTAGAAGACATAGTATTCTATAAATGTTATGAAAGCTAACCATGCAGGAGAAATAGCATCAATTGAGGGGGAGTATGAGAACTCCACGCGCATCAATTGAGGGGGAGCATATGAGCTCAATCCTATTGAAACCCCTAGGTTTCTCTGAAGGTATGATTTTACTTGAAAGCTTTCAATACATTTATGGAATGGTTTGTCATCTTCAAAAAGGGGGAGATTGTTGACTCAAGGTCAATTAGGTCAATGTTGACTCACGTCTAAATTAACTAAACCCATGTTTTGATGATGACTAACCATTCCACATATTGGTGTATAATGTCTCTACTTGAGTGATTTGAGATTAGGTATAGACACACTCCAATTGCCCTAACTTGCGCATATCAAATTGAAGAAAAGACAAGTCAAAGTCATACAAGTGCACATTTTTATAATATGATGTATATCCATTAGAATCATGTTGTAAATCACTTGTAATGATTGTATGACTTGTAATTAAGCTTAGAAAAATATCAGGGGCACTTACATCGAATATTAGATCACTTTAGATGCAACTTTGAAAATTGATTACAGGCACTTTGTCGGTCGAGTTTCCCAGCCTGAAAACTCGACCGATCATCCTTGATCATTTTTTTGAAGATTGCATTGGTCGAGTTGTGTTTGCACAGAACTCGACCAATGGTGTAACTGACCAAATCGATTTTCATTTGTCGGTCGAGTTTCCTCAGGACAAACTCGACCGATGGTCTGAATATCGGCTTTGTCTTTTACTCTATCGGTCGAGTTACCTTTATAGAAACTCGACCGATTGCACTGTACGAAAAAGTGCAGAAAAGTGCTTGTAGCCGTTGTGTAGTTGCAAAAAGTGAAAATATATCCGTTGCAAGCCACAAAACGGCTAGTTTTCGTTCACAAGTGTTCCCAAAGGCTAAGAGGCATCCCCATCTATAAATAGGACCCCTTGGGCTTCATTCCAAGGTTGAGCATTCAATGCAAACTCTATGTGAGGCTCCTATTCTATAGTTGAGTGCTTCCTATAGCCTTCTCTCTCTCTCTAAGCTTAATCACTTGCTACATCCATTAGAGTGAGTAGAAAATATGTAAGAGAGCTAGTCCTACATGTATATCTTGTGAGGCTCTCACTTCCACCACCTCCTCTCTCTTCTTTCAACCATGAAGATGAAGGTTCTCTCTCTTGTCCAAGAGAGGTGAAGAAGAACAAGGGAAGGAGTCTCTTGGTGAAGATCAAGGCTGAAGACTTGGATCTAGAGTGGGTAAGCCCTTGGTGAAGGCAAAAGACTCCTTGCTCAAGTAGGTAAGACCTTGGTGGAAGCTTCTCCGAGTGAAGGTGAAGTAAAAAATTGAAGATCCAAGAAGAGTGGGTAATTCCTACAAGGCTGAAGACTTGTGCAAGAGTGGGTAAGTCCTTGGAGAAGGCCAAAGACTCTTGCAAAGTGGGTAAGTCCTTGGTAAGGTTGAAGACTCTTTGTATTGGATAGGTAAGTCTTTTGTTTGGTCATGCATTGTATGTCTTATGAATGAATATAAGAGTGCAATTGTTTGGAAGTCCTAGAGGTTGACCTCTCTAGGCAAGTGGACTGACACACTTCTAGTTTGAAGTGTGGAACCACTCTAAATAGCTTGTCTATTTGGTGCATGTTCAATCTCTCTCTCCCTTGCTATGTATGTTTTAGTTGCATACAAATTTCCTATTTAGCAACCTTATCTTGTGATATATCTTGAAGGTTTAATGAATTTTGTTTAAGTGCTTTCAGCTTGATTCACCCCCCCACTAGAGCATCTAATCATCCATCTAGGATCCAACAATTGGTTTCAGAGAGGGTCTTCTCCAAGAATACTTCAACAAGTAGGAGAAGATGGGTGACTACCTATGAGGGAGATTCTCGACCAGCCTTCCAATCTTTGATGGGAGAAATTTCCTCTATTGGAGAAGAAGGCTTCAATTCTACATCCAAGGATCAAGTCTTGAGATGTGGTAAATGGTGAACAACCCATACATGCTACCAAAGACAAATATTGAAGAATGGGATGAAGCTACCTTGATGAAAGCAACCTTGAATGATAGAGCCATGCACATCCTATATGCCTCCATGACCCCCACCGAGTTCAACCGGATTTCTTCATGTGAAACAACCTATGAGGTATGGAGAAAGCTTTGCATCACTTATGAAGGAACATATCAAGTGAAGGAAAGCAAAGTCTACATGCTCAAAGGGCTACTTGAGAACTTCAAGATGGGAAAGGAGGAGAGTATAGCCAACATGTACTTAAGGCTCAACACCATTGTGAATGGCCTTGCTGTTCTAGTACATCCTATGTCTAGTGGAGAGATCAACTCTAAGATCCTTAGAACTCTCCCCAAGAGATGGGAACCCAAGGTGACTTCCATTTAAGAAGCAAGGTCTCTTAGGGATATTCCTATTGAAGAGCTCATTGGAAATCTACAAGCACATGAAGCTACACTTGACAAGAGGGAGGAAGTAGAAAGACAAGAGAAGAAAGAGCTAAACAGAATGAAGAAGGATGAAATGAAGGCTCAAATTGAAGCTATCATGGAACAAGTCTCTCCATCCTCTCATGCTAAAGAAGATGCCATGTACTCCAAGGGTAAACTCTAAAAAGGCAAGTCCTCCTCCATCTGATGCTTCACATGTGGAAAGAAGGGTCACTACAAGGAAGATTTCCCACAAGGCAAAAAGACCCATCTTTACAAGAAGAAATGGCAATCAAGCTCAAGTGGCTCCTCCAACTCAAGCTCAAGTGAAGATTCAAGTGAAGGATCAAGCTCAAGCTCTAGTGATGAAGGAGAATGCCATTTTTCTCTTATAGTATCAACAAGTGAAGACTCAAGTGAGGTAAATCTAAACTCTTTAGATAAAGAATCTTTGATTGCTATTGTTCATGATATTTGTGCCTCTCTTAAGTCTTCTAAAAGAAAAAAGAAAAAGTTTGCTAAAATTGTTGATAATTTGCATGTAGAACTAGATGATCTTGAACATGCTAATTCTTGCTTGCTTGATGATAAAAATGATTATCTTAGTCAAGTAGACTCTCTTAAACTTGAAAATGCTAGTTTGCTTGATAAGATTAGATTTCTAGAAGCTCAACCTCTTATGCCTAGTTCTAATGAAGAGCATACCTTAATTGTTGATTCTCTCATTCATGATATTGATGTTCTTAAATCTGAAAATAGGACAAAGATTTTGTTTTGCATGAATTAGAAATAGAAAATGCCTCCTTGCTTGCTAAAATCAATGGGCATGAATCTTGTTCTAGTTCTACAAATAGAGAGAATGATGTTGCTGCTCTTCATATTAATAGAGATTCCTATTTAACTAAAGCTCTTTGTTTAGAAAATGATCTTTTGCATTCTATAAATAATATCAATAATTTGTCTTCTACTATTGCTTCTCTTAAGCATGATAATGACAGTTTGAGATCATCCTTGCAAAGATTATTAGTTGGTAAAAATAGTCTTAATGACATCCTACACCATACTACTAAACAAATTTGTAGACATGGTTTAGGGTATGATAGTAGTCAATGGAACAACAAAGATAAAGGACCTCCAATATTCCATGGAGAATCCTCTAGTTCCATGACTATGGGCACATGCAAGTATTGCAATGAAATTGGTCATTATTCTACTTGTTGTCCTTTTAGGAAAGCACCCAAGAGCAATAGGACTTGGGTTGCTAAAATAACCCCTCCGGACCCAAAAACATGATTGGGGACCATTTCATCTTTCTTCTTGTAGGTACTTGCAAATGGATTGACTTGAGCTATTGAATTGCAAATTGACTCATCAATCCACATGAAAGAAGAAAGGTGAGATGTGTAGAGAGTGACAACAAGTGGAAAAGCAATGGTAAGCACAAAGGTAATGTTTTTTCTTGCTTATAACCAATCCTAGCTTGTTTTGTCAAGATGGTGTGCACTATACATATGGTTTTTGAGTCAAAAGTGGAATTTTGTGATTCTCTTCACACTCTTGCTCAAAAACTATTTCTAATGCTTCTATAGTGCATTACTAACTTCCTTAGACATGTTTGGATATGGTTTGTATATTTAGCATGCCTTTAAATATGTTTTCATGAAATATATGTGCTTTTTGACAGCTGGTCTGTCGGTCGAGTTTGCCCTATTGAAATTTGACCGATAGGCACCAATGGATGTTGCCAACAGCTGTCATCGGTCGAGTTGTCAATACACAGAACTCGACCGATAACACTGTCCACAGAATATACTTTTGGCTTATTGAATGAGAATTTCTCTCTCAACTAGATTTTCTCAACAAATAGCCTTATTCTTTGGCACTCACATTTGGTACCTTTATATATGCATATTGCCATGCTCTAAATTGCCTATCTTGCTTACAACTATATCTCTCTAATTGCTCTAAATTGGTATACCTATATCTTCCAATTACTTGCTTTGAGTTGTTTTGCAGGTTTTGATGATGATCTCTTTGGATCTCTTGGTTGTGTCTTAAATTGCTTCCGTTGTGCTCTAACTTGCTACATCTCTCTAGGTGTATATCTTGTTTTGATACAACCTTGAGGTTCTTAGGGGAAATCATCTTTTGGTAAGAATGCATATCTAGTGAGTTATATCCTTTCATGCTTCTAAAATTGCATATCTCTTTGTTTGGATATATCTCTACATCTACTCATAGCTTGCTTTATCTTGTGTATCTTTTGGTATCTCTTGCTATGATCTAGATGCTACTAGTAGTCCTAACTTGTGATAACATCTACTAGTAGTTCATATACATGTAGTTCTAACCCTGTTTATAATTGGCATCTTTGCTCATCTATATGCTATGCTTGTATCTTGTTTCATACATGCTCAAGCCTGTTCCTTGAATTGCATATCTACTATCTTGAGTTGCTTGCATAACATTGTGATATAGGGTACATAAGATCTACATTGTATGTAGAACTTAGAGCTTTTGTTTTGGATTTTATGCAGATTTTGCTCCAGTTTCAGTTTTTGGTGCAAGACTAGTGCTTTTCATGCAGAAACGACCTTCTAAGCAAGACTCATTGCCTCACGATGAGATTTGATGGTTTTTGGTCAAATTCCGTCATCTTGAGGGTCAAAATTATGTTTTACTATTTTTTTTCAGCACCTTATCTTGCATCTTTGGGGTTGTTCAAGTATATGTTTTAACTTAGTTTTGTTTCTATGCTTGGACAAGCCCCTATCTGTGCTTTTCTACTCTCCTTATCTATATTTATGTTATCTCCTTTCTCTTTAACAAGTGATGTTTCTTATTTCTTCATAACCCCACTTTTTGAAATGACAAAGGGGGAGAAAGGTATGTCTTCTTTTAAAAGAGGAAGAAGGCATGTCTTACATGAAGAGGACAAGCATGTTCATGTAAAGGGGAGAAGACATATATGTGTAGAACATATATGAGTAGAAGACATAGTATTCTATAAATGTTATGGAAGCTACCATGCAGGAGAAATAGCATCAATTGAGGGGGAGTATGAGAACTCCACACGCATCAATTGAGGGGGAGCATATGAGCTCAATCCTATTGAAACCCCTAGGTTTCTCCGAAGGTATGATTTTACTTGAAAGCTTTCAATACATTTATGGAATGGTTTGTCATCTTCAAAAAGGGGGAGATTGTTGACTCAAGGTCAATTAGGTCAATGTTGACTCACGTCTAAATTGACTAAACTCGTGTTTTGATGATGACTAACCATTCCACATATTGGTGTCTAATGTCTCTACTTGAGTGATTTCATATTAGGTATAGACACACTCCAATTGCCCTAACTTGCACATATCAAATTGGAGAAAAGACAAGTCAAAGTCATACAAGTGCACGTTTTTGTAATATGATGTATATCCATTAGAATCATGTTGTAAATCACTTGTAATGATTGTATGACTTGTAATTAAGCTTAGAAAAATATCAGGGGCACTTAGATCGAATATTAGAGCACTTTAGATGCAACTTTGAAAATTGATTACAGGCACTTTGTCGGTCGAGTTTCCCAGCCTGAAAACTCGACTGATCATCCTTGATCAATTTTCTGAAGATTGCATCGGTCGAGTTGTGTTTGCACAGAACTCGACCGATGGAGTAACTGACCAAATCGATTTTCATTGGTCGGTCGAGTTTCCTCAGGACAAACTCGACCGATGGTCTGAATATCGGCTTTGTCTTTTACTCTATCGGTCGAGTTACCTTTATAGAAACTCGACCGATTGCACTGTACGGAAAAGTGCAGAAAAGTGCTTCTAGCCATTGTGGAGTTGCAACAAGTGAAAATATATCTGTTGCAAGCCACAAAATGGCTAGTTTTCATTCACAAGTGTTCCCAAAGGCTAAGAGGCATCCCCATCTATAAATAGGACCCCTTAGGCTTCATTCCAAGGTTGAGCATTCAATGCAAACTCTATGTGAGGCTCCTATTATATAGTTGAGTGCTTCCTACAACCTCCTCTCTCTCTCTAAGCTTAATCATTTTCTACATCCATTAGAGTGAGTAGAAAATCTGTAAGAGAGCTAGTCCTACATGTATATCTTGTGAGGCTCTCACTTCCACCACCTCCTATCTCTTCTTTCAACCATGAAGATGAAGGTTCTCTCTCTTGTCCAAGAGAGGTGAAGAAGAACAAGGGAAGGAGTCCCTTGGTGAAATCAAGGATGAAGACTTGGAGCTAGAGTGGGGAACCCCTTGGTGAAGGCAAAAGACTCCTTGATCAAGTAGGTAAGACCTTGGTGGAAGCATCTCCGAGTGAAGGTGAAGTCAAAAGCTGAAGATCCAAGAAGAGTGGGTAATTCCTGCAAGGCTGAAGACTTGTGCAAGAGTGGGTAAGTCCTTGGAGAAGGCCGAAGACTCTTGTAAAGTGGGTAAGTCCTTGGTAAGGTTGAAGACTCTTTGTATTGGATAGGTAAGTCTTTTGTTTGGTCATGAATTTTATGTCTTATGAATGAATATAAGAGTGCAATTGTTTGGAAGTCCTTGAGGTTGACCTCTATAGGCAAGTGGACTGACACACTTCTAGTTTGAAGCGTGGAACCACTCTAAATAGCTTGTCTATTTGGTGCATGTTCAATCTCTCTCGCCCTTGCTATGTATGTTTTAGTTTCACACTTCCTATTTAGCAACCTTATCTTGTGATATATCTTGAAGGTTTAATGAATTTTGTTTAAGTGATTTCAGCTCTATTCACCCCCCCCTCTAGAGCATCTAATCACCCATCTAGGATCCAACAATAAAGTCTCCAAGAAAGGCATTGAAGTGGATGTAAGCAAGGTTGATGCTAGTTCTAGACTACCCCCGCCAAAGTCTGTGACAGGGGTACGAAGCTTTCTCGGTCATGTCGGGTACTATAGAAGGTTCATCAAAGACTTCTCCAAAATATCAAATCCTCTTTCAAACTTGCTCGTCAAGGATGCAGAGTTTGTTTTTTCTGATGATTGTTTGAAGGCTTTCCAGACACTGAAGGATGCCCTAGTAACACCCCCTATTCTCCAAGCTCCGAAATGGGATCTACCCTTCGAGTTAATGTGTGATGCTAGCGACTTCGTTGTAGGGGCTGTCCTAGGACAGACTAAGGATAATAAACATCATGTAATTTTCTACGCCAGCCGAACTCTAGATGAGGTGCAAGTAAATTACACCACAACAGAAAACGAGATGCTAGCAATTGTCTTCGTCTTTGACAAGTTCAAATATTATTTAATTGGGACCAAAGTGAAGGTTTACACCGACCACGGAGAAATACAGTACCTGATGAAAAAGAAAGACACTAAGCCTAGGCTGCTAAGGTGGGCTCTATTGCTCCAAGAATTTGATCATGAGATAATTGATAAGAAAGGCAAGGAAAATGTAGTTGCAGACTATCTCTCAAGGATAATCTGCAATGAAGAAGACCAAATTCCTGTCAATGACAACTATGTTGATGAAGCCCTATTAATGGCTCGATCCGATGAGCCAAGTCTACCATGGTTTGCGGATATCTATAATTACCTTGCTTGTGGGGAGTTACCTCTGGAAATAATGTACAATCAAAAGAAGAAACTCTTCTCAGATGTAAACCATTATTATTGGGATTATCCTCTACTCTTTAAGTGGTGCTCAAATAATCTATATAAAAGATGTATTCCATAGGAAGAGGTGCCAAACATTCTAAGGGAATGCCATTCCTTGCCTTATGGAGGACACTTGGGTGGCGGAAAGACTACTTTTAAGGTCCTCCATTCAGGCTTTTATTGGCCAACCTTGTTTAAGGATGCCCATGCTTTTGTAAGATCTTGCAACGAGTGCCAGCGAACGGGGAATATCTCCCATCGAAATGAGATTCCACTCTCTGATTGGATTGAAGTTGAGATTTTTGATGTGTGGGGCATTGACTACATGGGCCCTTTTCCATCCTCTTTTGGCTTCATCTATATTCTTGTCGCTGTTGACTATGTTTCCAAGTGGGTGGAAGCAATTCCTACCTTGACTTGTGATGCAAAGGCAGTAATAAAACTTTTCACCAAGATCATCTTTCTAAGGTTTGGAGTTCCTAGGACCGTCATTAGCGATGGCGGCTCTCATTTTGTAGAAAGACAGTTTGAATCGCTACTGTGCAAGTATGGCGTCCGTCACAAGGTTGCAACACCGTATCATCCCCAAACATCAGGGCAGGTTGAGGTCTCCAATCGGTAGATAAAGCCAATTTTAGAAAAGATAGTAGGCAAGTCCCGCAAGGACTGGTCAGCTAAGCTGGATGAAGCTTTATGGGCGTATCGAACATCTTTCAAGATTCCATTGGGTATCACACCCTACCGCTTGATTTATGAGAAAGCTTGCCATCTTCCCTTTGAACTAGAGCATAAGGAATTCTGGGTGATAAAATGCCTCAATATGGACCAAAAGCTAGCTGGGAAGAAAAGGTTTCTTCAGTTATAGGAACTTTAAGAATTGAGACTTAGTGCTTATGAGAATTCTAGAATTTATAAACAGAGGACAAAGGTGTGGCATGATGCCCACCTGAAGAAAAAGGATGTGAGTGAAGGTGATAAAGTTTTATTATTTAAATCCTCTATCCGTCTTTTTCCAGGAAAGCTACAAACTAGGTGGTATGGACCCTTCATCGTGGTGAAGATCTATCCATCAGGGATGATGGAGCTATACAAAAAAGATGATCTAGTGAAGGTCTTCCCAGTAAATGGGCACATAGTCAAAAGATACTATGAAGATGAAGCGTTTGTGCAAAAATAGGAAATAGTGTTGCAAGAAGCAGAAGGATCCGTATAGAAGGACTTGAAGCATGTCGAGCTGATGATGGAAACTACAACGATCTTTGGGGGGCAGCCCAGAATTTTACTTTTCTTAGAATAGGATGTTATTTCCTTTTCTGAAAAATACTACGAACATTATCATTGTAATAAGGTCTGAGTCAGTGCATGCGCCACATGCACAGACTCACTTGTTTTATGGGCCACCATTTTAGTTTTATGAAGCTTTGATAGGTAATACTATCTGAGGTAGGGAGTCTTCTTTCCTTCCAATGATGTTTTACCCATCAACGCTCTCTTTACCTCTATTTTTCACCTCTACTTTTGATCTAAGTTTTACTCCTTTTTAAATTTTTGTATAGAATGCTCTTCATAGTGTTTTTCTACCTTGCTTCTTTCACTATCTTGTCTATTCTACGTATATCGGGCAGAGCTTACGCTCCAGCACAACACACTCATATCGGATAGGAAGCCCCGTGTCACGCAAATGGCGCTCGTATCGGGCAGGCATTCTCGTACCGAGCAACGTATCGCGCGACAGACGAGCCGTGAGGCACGAAGCGTGCTTAAGAAGCCATATCGACTGTTGAAGTGACAGATTAGACTGCGCATCAGGAATGATTTGTCTCTCTGCACGAAGCTTGCCCCGTTTTTACCTGATTTACCCCTGCTAGCAGTCTCTATAAATAGTAACTACAGTAAACCGTGTCGGGCACTTGCATTTACTTTTCACCTACTCCTGTATCGCACATTCAACTCTCTCGCTTCAGTTCTCGTGTCGGCCAATATTCCATCTTCTCCTGTGTCGCCCGTCACGACCTTCAGACGATAAAGGTATAACCCGATACGTGTATCGCGCGAGTTGCCCGACACGCCTATCGTGTCATGTAACTCGTATCGGGCATAGCGTATCCCATACCTTTTTATTAGACCCATGTTGGGTGAAAGACTTGACCGATACCTAGTATTGGGTGGGAGCCTTGTCACCCAGTTTTGTTTTAATAAGGTTTTAGCGTGTATCGCCTTTCAGTTCATCTGTATCGGGCGATATCTTTTCTCATGAGATCGTATCGGGCAAATCTTTGTTTTTACCATACCACCCCTATCACGCGATAAGTTTTGAGTTGTGACGCATGTAGCTATATCGGCCTCAGATCTTGTATCGGGCGACACATGTATCGCGCAAGGGCCATATCATGCAACTGTATCAGGAAGGTCCCATTTTGTTAACGATGCACGATATCAGGCACCATATCGGCCAGACCCCTATCGAGCGATAAGGCTAATTTACCCCCGCCCAATATCGACTTGCTTATGACGGGCTTGGCGTAGTATTAACCTATTTCAGTTTTTTAAGATATCACCTTCCTTGTATCAGGCGACACAACCTTGCCGCCCGATATCAGACAAGGTGACCCGTTCAACAATAATATTACTTAACATACTTTTATTTGATATTTATAGAAATGGCCCGCACAAAGCAGACAATCATCCAAGTAGACGAGCACGACCGGAGGATCAACCCCGAGGCCACTACAGCCGGGTAGAAGCACCTGAACCCTGACTCAGTGGGGACGTCTGGGGCTGAGAATAGGCCAAGGACAGACGCGACGCAAGCCCCTTCAACAACAGTAGAACCTTTGGCTCACTCTCCAGGACGGTTCGTGCCCAGGGACGAAGAGCATCAACAGAGATACACGGAGTTGGCGGTCAAGATCTACCGGCCAACCTGATTCACCCACCAGCCATCCTTCCACCACCTCAGTATCTTCAACAGACTTGACAACATCTTGGGGGCTGTAGGGGCTGAAGACAATATGCTTCAGCCTATCCAGATCATATACTGAGCTCACAAAGGAGTTCATGTCCTCCCTCCATCAAGTCCAAAACAGGCCAGAGGAAGTGGACAGATTCAGAGGAGCAGACCGACTGCAGGGCCGATTATACAACGCTAAGCATGAGATCTCAGAAAAGCTGCTCAACAAGATATTCTCCTCCTCAAAAGCTGAGATGGAGATACTGAACAACGACGCCAGGCTTGGCGAGGGTGATGGATTCAACCCGGTCAGCATCTAGAAGAAACTGACCAACGAATCAAACTACAAGCCAGGAAGCAAAGTGGTGGCCATCCACTCCTGCTTCTAGAGGATCATCCACAAGATAGTGTCTTGTATCCTCTTTAGCAAGTATGAGATGAGCAACATCTACACCAAAGAACTCCATCTCATGTGGTACATGATGGAGGGAAAGGTGGTCAACTTGGGAAATTTCTTGCTGAATAGGCTTTACCCCATAAAGGATGCCACCAAGGAGTATTGCATGGGTGGCGTCATCAATCTGATCACGGCAGGGTTGGGGTACCCAAGGGAGACGCACAGCCTGTCAAGAACCAGAGGTGATGACAGGATTGACATGAAGTTCTTGCAACGAGCAAACATTATCAAAAAGAAGGGCAGACACTAGTTCTACAAGTTTCCAAGAACTTCCAAGCTTCTACCCCTCCCATTCTGCATCAACTATGATGTAGAAAAGCTGGTCTTTACCGAAGCAGAAGTTGAATCGTTGGAGGTTGAAGCCGCTTACGCTGCCGCCACCAGAATACAAGAAAGGGTGGCTGCAACGGGTGGGTCAATCCCTCTCGATGCCAGACAAGATAAATCTTCCACAGTCCCTGCCGAGTCACCCACCTCCCCCGCGCAACCGGCATCAGCCATTGATAAAGTTGTCATCGCTACTCCTATCCCAGCTGCGGCTGCCACAATAACAACTGTCGTAGCTGTAGAAGAAGTAATGACGATCATGGAGGTCGCCAAGACAACTGGAGCTGAGACAACAATGATAGCCCCGAGGGAAGCTGTCACGGGAGAGATAGCCACAACTCCCGAAACTTCTGTTGTGCCTTCAATGGCGAAGGAGATGGTACAACTAGACACCAGTAATGGGGCGTTCACTGAGCTCCTCGAGACGGAGCTCAGGGCTGCACAGCTCACACTGACGCCACCACCAACGTTGCTGGTGATAGCTGTGGAGGAGGTCACTGACAACCAGATGATAGAACAATGACCACCCACCTCGCTCCCTTTTCTACCAACATCGACAGGCGAGGTAGAGGCAGCCATGAAGGTGCGAACGCCTCACCCTAAAGAGACACCCTCACAGAAGGTACAGATGGGCTCGGACCCGCTTAAAGTCGAGCAGTCATCGGGCTGACCTTCACGCGCGAGGAGCGTAATGAGATTGAGGGGCGATCTGACACAGCACCTCCTTCTTTGGGGGAGATCATTGGTCAAGAATTTGACCATTTGTGGGAGGTAACAAGCAACCACAAGGAAGGGATGACACACAAGACAGCCGACGGGGCTCCAGCAGGAAAGACAAGCTCCTGTGGCATTGGAGAAGCTGCTCCCTCAATCTCCCTGGACGAAGCTGAAGACAATGACGAATCGATCAATGTCGGGGAGGACTCTTATGACGAATCAGAGGGAGAAAGGGGGACATCTACTGTGTTAATGATAGACACCCCCTACAAGAAGGAGTTCGATGGTAGATACATATTTTGAGCCGTCGGATATCCCTTCCTTCGAGATGGCAGATTTTGAAAGGGAAGCCATCAGATACTTGACGATCAGAGACCAGAAACTGCTAAACAAGGTCCTGAGGTACCAATATGATGAAGAAGACGTCATCTGGAGCGACGATTACTTCTCCACACGATGAGGGTAGATGAGGAGCGTATTCCGCTCACCAGCCATCGTCTCCAAGAAGCTGTTCAGGGTCCTGGATGGATCTATACTCGAGAATTTTAGCACCAGGACAGGCTGACAATCGATCTACACTGCCACCCCGACCTTGGCAAGAAGACTAATGATGGGGTTGTACAATTCTGTGTAAGTGGCCAAAATGCTGAAGCATATTCAAGACCACAACACAAACCTAGTGTTGGCCCCTTACAAGCACAGAAAGAATTGGTTCCTGTGCGTGGCGGACCTCCAACATCATGACGTCCAGCTTCTTAGCTACTGCAATGAGGAGGTTCCACGCTCAGGATACATGTTCGTACACCCCGAAGATAAGATCTTGAGGCTCCTTCTGCTGCGTCTTCTCTGAGTGATCAAATATGGAATCCAATGCCATTTCGGCATTTGGAATTTCTTCAGCATCAGAGACTTCCCCGTTCAAGAAGAAGCAGGAAGCGGAAACAACGCATTTATAGTCCTCCGTACGATAGAGTTGCTTCATGTATTTGGATTCATAAGGCAACTCAGCAACCAGAACTTCTATCAGCTCAAAAGTGTCTATGCGCTGATGCTGATCGAGGACAAGTGCTATTTCCGGGACGCAGGCATCCCAGAAGAGCTGTTGGATAGTGATTACGAAGTTGATTCCTCCCAACCTAGCAACCCTCTAGAGGAAGCGACCGAGATCACCACGGATGTTTATGGGGCAGGGAAGCGGATGGACGTTCTAGAAGAAATACTTTCAAAAGAAGGCCCAGCTTCACCTGATGCTTCAGAAGAAATGATCAGCAACTTCGACCGTTCCTCGTGCTCTACACTAACATAGGAATAGGTAAATGAGATTCTACAGAAGTTAGCTGACTCTACCCCCACAGACATCATCTACAAGGCAGACAGTGTCATAGTCCCAGTTGACGATTTAAGGGACATGGTGAAAGGAGGAGGATGTTTGGTGATATCAGTGGTGGCCGTCTACATCCAGATACTGCAGAGAAAGTTTGAACACACATACATAGCCCATCCAATGCTGTTCAATGACACCTGCCTTGCCGATGAGTCAGGAGCAAAACAATCTTTTTATGCAGAGATACAGAGCAGAATGCCACGTGTCATCTTCCTGCCTATCATGCACTACAACCATTGGACGCTCCTGATGATGTACACTCGCCCTCGAGCAGGAATTTTCTACAACATCTCAGATAGAAACAAAGATCATCCAGTGCAGTGTACATCGACAACATTGACACCCCTCAAGCGCTTAGTAAGGAAATACTATACAGAGATGGCAACACTGCTCCATCCATTCTTGGAGACGGTAGAGAGCAAATGGCACGAGCTTCAGTTTTTCCACAGCAGTCCACAACAAGTTCCTGTATCCAATGACTGTGGCATTTTCAAGCTAGAATGGATCTCTAGCTCGGTGATGCTACCACAAATGTATGACAAGCTCCACCACATCGACTATCATAGAAAACATGGAGAATATGTGTGGGAGCTTATATCTGATGGAGGCGCGCTCACCAGTTAGACCTCACTAACTTATCACTACCTCACCTTATCTTTCCAAACTACTCTAGGACAGAGTGTGGGATATGTTTGGGGGGGGTACTATATATCAGTGAGGGAGGTATAAAATTTCTCCCATTTTGCATTTTGTCTTTCTTCTTTCTTTTTAACATACTTTGTGTATATATACATATACAAGTCTGATACAATATAGTGCATATACAACCCCTTGCCTTTATATAATTGTACAAAGACACTCTATAGTAGAAATCTGATACAACTTCTCCCTATTTGTTTTCTCTGTGTCTAAGGTGGTGCAGGTTTTTGTTATGTTTTCTGAAATTGCAGTCTCAAACGACAAAGGCTATAACTTTTCTACGGCAATTTCAAAAAATAATCTCGCAACAGCTAAGAGATGTGTATGTGAAGAAAAAAGCTGCCCAAACAACAACTTGCTTTTGTTTCCCTACCCATAAAAAATCCCAAAAAGAGAGAAAAGCCTTATAAGAGTGAATAAAAGCATGAGAGTTGTGCCAAAAAAAAATATACACACTTGTTTTTCCAAAAGTACCCATCTTTAGGCATGGTAGATCTGGGGCAGTGGTACGTAGGATGTGAAATCACTGCTCTAAAGCCAACTGGCTTGGAATGCAGGGACCACTCACCTGTTAACGAACCCGTACCTAGATGGACTGATGGGAAATAAGAAAAACCCAAAAACCCTTAAGCCTACCCAAAAACCCAACTTTCTATTCCCAAAAGTTGTTTGGTGTGAAAGCTAACTTCAGAATCATGCACCTAAGTCTCAACAAAGCTGAAGAGAGAATTTTTGCTTAAATAAGGCAGGAAAACTAAAGTCCGTTGTTTGTAGTCAGACAAAAATTTTCATTAAGACATCTCATTACTCACTCAAACCCCTCGTCCAAAGACTATGTCGAGTTTTGAAGAAGTATCGCAAAACAAAGCCTTAAAATATGTACAGATTGATTGGGGACAATCAAAATGCTAAGTTTGGGGGAGTTGATAACACCCTTTTTGGGGTTATTTATGGCCTATATTTTGTTGTCAAAAATACCCTCTAAACTATTTTTCCTATCAATTTTGTTATGTTTTGAACAAAACTAAGCTGCGCTACGCTCTGACCAATTTTTGCATCCTTTTGCAGAGTTTTTCCTTGTCTTTGCACCAAAAAGGCCCATCCCGACCCATGAACGGTGTTTACCTGCATCGGCCCTCCTACCAGTCGGCCAAAACACTCATTACCCGTCACGTAGTAGCTCAATATAGTTGCCGTGCAACACGGGTGTGTCGCGCAAGAAGACCCCACCGTGCGATACGCCGCTTACCCGACAGGGAGCTATACCTACCACGACTACTCTCCCGATGTAGCGTGTCACGCGATACGAACCACCCACCGACAGGGGCCCACCCATCATGACTACTCGACATGCTTGCAACCTGGCACCCACTGTGCCGGGTGACACACATGTCGATCATCCCCAAAGCCACGCAAATGGATCCGATGGAGGACATGTGGCGCCCGGAGAACCACAACTTCTTCCAACTACTGCCTATAAATAATAGCTACATGACTCTGATGGGACGGGTCAGAACCCTAGTGAAAGCTAACTTTGGAAAGCTTCAGGAGCTAGGGTGACGCGTTCCCAGGGTGTGTCAGGTGATACTAGGTGAGCACACCCCCTACCAGAGAGGGGAGGGAGTGGTTCAATGAGAACCCATCTCGGTAGCTGTAGTAGCCTGATATGACCAAGAAGGCCACCCAATGTGTCGAGTTCCTAGATGGGCCCTTGCCTGAGACGGCTCGCCCCTACACCTGATATAAGGATCCTGAGAACCTAAGCTATCTTTAACCCGACATGATACCGAGCTCGATACGGATTTCCAGTCACGACGTGCCGCCCGAGAGGGTGGTACCCCGATACAGTTGTATTGGGTAGTGAGCCTTGGCCGTTATGCCTGCGCGTCACTACTTGTCACCCGACAGAGGCTGGCCACCCGACATGGGCATGTCGGTCAGAGCTCCCACCCAGTATCAGGTTAGAGACACCTTAAGGGTCTGCTGTTGTATATCACCCTCCTATATCAAGGAGGCGATACCTATCTTCCTCTTTTACAGTCATTTACTTTCATTTATTACGCAATGTAACTAAACCTTTTATACAATACTCATGCTAATGGAATTAGTGGAGTTTTAATACCTATTGCTCTATGTTTGGCCCCTTTTTGTTGGATGATTTCTTTTTAGCATATGAATGCTAGCTTGTATGCTTGGATCATGTTTTGACTAGCTATCGAACCGTGTTTCCCATTTCAACTCCCTCGAGAGAGGTGTTGTAACTCTAGCGTTTGGTCTGATCAGGGAGTATGAGAGTACCCAGGGTCGGAGTTTCTTTAGTTATCTTTCCACTCCAACCCAAGTCCGCTACCTTTAAGAGAGGGTGTTGGTGCTTAGTTGGAGGTACCCTATTTGAGAGAAGGGGTATTGGATATTTTCTGCTACCGCTTGTTATGCCTAAGTTTTCTTCCTTCGTTCCTTACCTAGGCAATAGTGTTATCTCCTCAGGTTCCGTTACACAAGACTCCTAAAAATTGATGAAATGCCAAAACCTTAAATCTTCCTTGTAACTCCAATTGGAGATAGCTTTTTTTTATAACGCTTTCTTGTAGCATTTTGTTTCCTTTTATTCTGTTATTTTACCGTTCTTGATCTATCGTTCCCTTGGGAACATTTTCTTACCCTTCTTTTACCAGAGTGTAGAGTGTTGATTCCGCGTTCTTAGCATGACCACCCTTGTCCCTGTGGTTTGACCCCGATCGCTACTTCGGACCCCATTATCGTTGCAGGGGCCTAAGAGTCGGGTTATTTAAAAGTCTGACTACTTCAAATATGCTCCTTTTGGACGCGCGATTTAGGCCGGTCAACTTTTTGGTGCTGTTGTCGGGGATAAGGCTAAACGGTACTATTAACAAACCCAAATCCACCAACTACACTCATGTGCCTCAAGCTTAGTAATAAGCTTGACATCACCGTTTCTTTTAGTCTTCTAACCTGAATATGTGCATAATAGTTCGTTTCCTTAACACAGGTTTTCTAACTTGATCATATGTTCTATTCAGGTACTCAGGGAAGAAGCACTCTGTTTGGTTGAACATCGTTCATCATGCCACCTTGTGTGGAACTACCTCTTCCCACAAATAGGCAGAATGCAAGAGTTGGAACACACCACCCACCTCCACCTGGAATAGAAGAAGATAGAAATGACCGTTACAATGACGACCACCTTTACGAAGAGCCTGAAGATCCTGAACCAGAACAACCTGGGGATGATCATCATCATGAGGGACATCGTCATCGCCGTAGGCACAGAAGGAATCATCATAATCAAGAGCGGAATCGTAGAGACAGTGATAGTGAAGATTCTGAAGAAGAAGAAAAGACTCTCCGGGAGTTGGCAGCTACGAAAGCCAACAACTCAAGATGCCCAGTGGTAATCCCAAGGTTTGATACTATAAACTTCGAGTTGAAGCCATCCATGATCTCCATGATTCAAAATAAAAGTTTTTGAGGAAGTTCCAAGAATGACAACCCCTACCATCACCTCGATTCTTTCAAAAATATATGTGACACCATCAAGATGAGGGGAGTGCCACAAGAAGTGATATACTGCAAGGGTTTCATTTTCTCCTTGGAGAACAAGGCACTGTCATGGTACCTTGGACTGCCATATCAATCTCTAAACGGATGGAATTCTTTAGCGGATTCTTTCGTAAACAAGTTGTACCCTACTGAGAGGACCGTCAGGAACAGTCAGAAGATTACATCTTTCACCCAGAAGCCAGGAGAAAACCTGCATGAAGCCTGGGAGAGATACCAGGAGTATTAGAGGGACTGCCCTCACCACAAATACAAGAAAGGTTTCCTGATAACAACATTCTATAATGGTCTGACTCCTAAAGAAAGAGTATCACTAAATGCAGCTGCATGAAGCAACTTTCTTGGGAAGAAGCCCAGCAAGTCTAAAAAGATCATTGAAAACATGGCCGAACTACAAGCCGAGACTGAGTACGATATGACCGATAGAGGACATGTTAAGAAGGCCAAAAATGAAGGCCCATCAATCGAATCCAAGGCTCTTGAGGCAATCACGTCTCAAATATAGAAAATAGCTACTGATGTCAGACAACTAAAAGAGTCAGGAGGAAAGGGCAAGAAACAACTAGAGAAGGTGATAAAGTGTGTCACCTGTGGTGAAGGAGGACACAAAATAGATAACTGTGTATATACTCAACCTGAAGAGTCGAGCGATAGAAAAACTAGAGAGGAGGAAGGTGAGAACGTCTCTTATGTCAATTTCAAGAGGCCTGATCACCCAGGTTTCAGCTATGGCAACAAGGATGCCGCAGAGAATTCACATCAATTGAATAATCCACCCAAGCAACCACCCAATTTTGAGAAGAGAAGCAGACAAGGGCAGTATGTCAAGACCAGCTCTTTTCAAAAAAACAAAGCTAGTTTACCAAGGCCAAGGAAAGTTCCAACCCCGTCAAGTAGCTAACACGAGTCAAGGGCAAGTGCAAGCTCAAGGGCAAGGCCAAACGAAAAACAACAGCCAGCTGGACTTAGTGGGTCAGCCTTTTGACTTCGTCAAGAGACAAGACACTATAAACAATTAGCTAGCGCAAAGTGCACTATCAAACTCTGGTGTACTTAATACTATGCAGGTCTAGATGGCAGATATGCAAACACATCAATGCCAAATAGACCAACAGCTCGCTTAGATGGAAAAATTGATGAAGAATCCTTCAGGTAAGATACCATCTAACACGGAATCTCCCAAGATGGAAGTCTTAAGATTGGGAAAAATGGTGGAACGCCCTGAATCGGCCACACCTAAATAACCATAGCCCAGAGTTGCTGCAGAAAGATCAGCTGAAGGAGGAAACCAACAAGCTTATGTCAGAGAACAAGAACCTATGGAGAATTTGTTCGGAAAAAGGAGTCAATACTCTCAGAGAGTGCCTTTCCCACACAAACTTATAAAAGCACATCTTAAGAAGAGATATGAAAGGTTTATGGAGTCGGTGAAAAAGCTCCATCTTGAGGTGCCATTTCTGGATGCCTTGGAAGAAATGCCGACTTATGCCAAGTTTTTCAAGGACTTGGTTTCAAAGAAAAGAAGAGGAGGATGGATTGAAACGGTACACCTGGCCAGTATGTCTACGACCTTCATTAAAGTTGATTTACCAACAAAGAAAAAGGATCCTGGATCCTTCACTATACCCTTTGTTGTAGGGGATAACACTGAGAGGAAGGGTCTAGCTGACTTAGGGGCTAGCATAAGCCTTATGCCCTTAAGCCTCACACAATGATTGGGGATGATTGGCATAGTCAGAACCAACATGAGAATCGAGTTGGCAGATCATTACTTCAAAAGACCCATGGGCATAGTTGAAGATATTCTGATTTGCGTAGGGAGGTTCTTCATCCCATGTGACATTGTAGTCATTGACACTATTGAAGACCCAAAATGCCCCATCATTTTCAGACGCCCTTTCCTGGCAACAGGGAGGGCACTGATTGATGTCGCTGAAGGTATCATAACTTTAAGAGTCAGAAATGACCACATTGATTTCAAAGTGAAGGACGCCATGAAGGGACCATCCATGTTAGAGTCTGCTTACTTCATGGATAGATACTACCAATACTACGAAGAAATAAGAGAAGAGACTACAGTTGTAGACCCTCTTATGAGGGAGTTAAACAATTATGATTCAGAAACTGAAGATCCTAAGGTTGTTGAGATCCTCGATTACCTAAATCAAAATGAAGAAGATCTGAGAGAGGGTGAGGAAGTTATAGAGACAGTCGAATATGCTTCCCTAGAAATGGCACCAGAAGAAGAGAAGGCACCTAAGCCCAAACTAGAACTGAAACAGTTGCCAGAAGGTTTGAAGTATGAGTTTCTTGATCAAGAGGAAAGAAATCCCATTATAGTTAATGCCAGTCTGACTGAAGGACAATTGAAAAGACTTCTCAAGGAATTGAAGCTCCATAAACAAGCTATAGGGTATTCAGTAGAGGATATCAAGGGACTTAACCCTGCTCTATGCATGCACCGCATAAATCTGGAAGAATCCACCAAACCCTTGGTCCAACCCCAAAGAAAGTTGAACCAGATGTTGAAAGAGGTTGTAAAGAAGGAAGTTATCAAGTTGAGAGATGCATGTATTATCTACCCTATCAGCGATAGCAACTGGGTAAGCCCCATTCATGTTGTACCAAAGAAAGGGGGTATGACAGTTATGAAAGGTTAGAAGGGATATGAAGTAGCCGTTCGTGCTATCACCAGATGAAGAATGTGTATAGATTACATGAAGATAAATCAAGCAATGAAGAAAGATCATTACCCACTTCCCTTCATCGACTAAGTTCTAGAAAGACTAGCACATCATGAGTATTTCTGCTTTTTAGATGGTTATTCCGGGTTCTACCAGGTCCCTATCCTACCAGATGACCAGGAAAAGACCACGTTCACTTGTCTTTATGGTACATATGCTTTTCGAAGAATGCCATTTGGACTGTGCAACGCTCCGACAACATTCCAACATTGCATGATCTCAATGTTCTCAGATTTTGTGGAAGATATTGTAGAGGTCTTTATGGATGACTTTTCGGTTTATGGGAAAGACTTTGATGGTTGTTTGAAGAACCTATCATTAGTCCTGCAGCACTGTGAAGAAAAGAACCTAGTTCTCAACTGGGATAAGTGCCATTTCATGGAACGAGAGGGTATAGTGTTGGGCCATAAAGTCTCCAAGAAAGGCATTGAAGTGGATGTAAGCAAGGTTGAGGCTATTTCCAGACTACCCCCGCCAAAGTTTGTGATAGGGGTACGGAGTTTTCTCAGTCATGCCAGGTACCATAGAAGGTTCATCAAAGACTTCTCCAAAATATCAAAATCTCTTTCAAACTTGCTGGTCAAAGATGCAGAGTTCATTTTTTCTGATGATTGTTTGAAGGCTTTCCAGACACTGAAGGAAGCCCTAGTAACACCCCCTATTATCCAAGCTCCAGATTGGGAGCTACCCTTCGAGTTAATGTGTGATGCTAGCGACTTCACCCTAGGGGCTATCCTAGGATAGACTAAGGATAATAAACATCATGTAATTTGCTACGCCAGCCAAACTCTAGATGAGGCACAAGTAAATTACACCACAATAGAAAAAGAGATGCTAGCAATTTTCTTCGCCTTTGACAAGTTCAGATCTTATTTAATTGGGACCAAAGTGAATGTTTACACTGACCACGGAGCAATACGGTACCTGATGAAAAAGAAAGACACTAAGACTAGGCTGCTAAGGTGGGCTCTATGAGTTCCAATACATATTTTCTGTAAGAATAGGTTGTAGATATGATTTGAACCGTAGTAGGTAGAAATTCTTTGTGTCTCCATAGAATTGCATTAGTTTTGCCAAAATCATTGCTCATATTTTATGATTGCATGTTTTGTTTGTGGATATAGTATGCATATGATACATATTATAAGTATATGGTGGTTGGATATGTATATGTATCTATATATAAGTAAAATCCCTCAATAAAATGTTAAGTCTTAGATGGTTTTCATGAGCATCACACATGAAAATATTGATCAACTAAGAGTGAGCCCGTCAAGCATGGTGTGCTTTCTATCTTGCATAAATGTGATTATTGTTATGTGGGCATGCCAAGCAGGGTGCATTACTATCATGTTCACTTTTGGGTCAGGCTAGACTAGGTGACCTTAATGATATTAAGTGCCTAGAAGCATAAAGATGAGATATGACAAGGAGTTCTACACACCATCTATTAAAAAATTACATGAGATGCAATTAGCAAATGTTTCCTTCCTTAATAATTGGTTATGGAATCTAGTGTTGGCTAGGTAATAACTTGATTATTTTGGATCTTGACTCACTAGAAGGTTGTACACTGTAATCTTACGAATTGACAGTGAGGGATACCAATTTGAACAAAATAGTGGGAGTGATAATTAATTAAAGGTCTAATTAATGTTGTCATTTTTTTTCTTTTAATCATATAAAATCAAAAGTGTTTTGACAAAATGCAAATTTCTTTTGTAGAAACTAATGGAAAACAACAACACGTTTTCCTTGCAATCGATCCTTGAGAAGGAATATATTAGAATAATTTCCATGACTCATTCAGGATATTGGGAATCATTCTCACACAAGAGTGCAAGCTCTATGTCCTAGAGACACCAGAGTCAGATGAACCCGCTCACACCATGCTTAAGGCTGACAGTGATGTTGACAAGAAGCACTTTGAAGATTTCATACATGTCAAGTGACTGATGCTATGCTCAATGCACTATGACTTGCAAAGACAACATGAGAACATGGATGTTATTGAAATGGTAACACATATTAAGAGCATGTACCAAGACCAGGAAAGACAAGAGATATATGTTGTGTCTAAGGCATTATTCAAGTGCAGTATGGCAGAAGGAGATCCACTAGGCCTCCATGTTCTAAGTTGATTGGGTAAGTGGAGAACCTTGCTAGACTGGGATTTCCCTTGGGATAAGAGCTGGCCACAAATTTGATCTGTAGTCACTATTGGAATCATACAACCAGTTTGTCATGAACTACAACATGAACAATTTTAACAATCTATTGTCAAAATTACTTGTCATGTTGAGAACAGCTGAAGCACAAATGAAGAAAGACAAACCCAAATCTATCATGATGATAAATAGAGGAAAAGGGAAGTCTAAGGGAAAAATCAAATCTAAGAAGAGTTCTAAATCTAGCCAGAAACCCAAGTATTCTGCACTTAAAGTTAAAGGAGGGGTGAATAAGGGTGGCAATTGTCACCACTGTCACTAGGTTGGACATTGGAAATGGAATTGCCCTCTTTACCTGGAGGAACTAAGGAAGAAGAAGGAGGGGTTGGAGATCTCCATTTTAGGTATATACATTATTGAGATAAATATGTATACTTCTTCATCTTGGGTACTGGATAATGGATCTGGATCTCACATATGTTCAAATATGCAAGATATGAAAATAAGTAAACCTTTAAGAAAGGGTGAGGTCAAATGGTGTGTTGTGAATGAAGCAAGATTTTTTTTCACTACAGTTAGAACCTATAATTTATCTCTACCCTTGGTGATTATAATAGAGTTAGAGAACTGCTATTTTGTACCTACCTTTAATAGAAACATCATTTTTGTATCTTTTATGGATAAGAGTGGATTCAGATTTCATATAAAGAACGGTCAATATTCTATTTCTAAAGATGAGATCTTTTATGGAAGTGCCCCAATGTCTTATGGTATTTACTTATTAGATCCAGAGACAAATGTTAAAGTGTAAATAGCAAATATCAAAACTTGACAACTCAAGAAAAACATACTTTTGGCATTTTCGTCTAGGGCACATCAAAGAGAAACCTATTTCTAGACTCCATAAAGATAGATATCTAGACTCTTTTGACGTTGAATCAACAAAAATATGTGAATCATGTTTGTTGTGCAAGATGATAAAAGAACCTTTCACCAATAACAATAAGAGAGTGAGTGATCTATTGAGACTCATACATACTGATGTATGTGGACCTTTTAGGACAAATGCTAGAGGTGGTTACCAGTACTTCATTACCTTTACTGATGACTTTTAGTACGTATGGCTATGTGTACTTATTGGAACATAAGTTAGAAACCCTTGAAAAGTTCAAGGATTTCTTGAATGATGTACAAAACCAACTTGGTAAAAGTATTAAAACACTTTATTCTAATCGAGGTGGAGAGTACTCAAGCCAAGCTTTGATGACCTTTTGTGAGACTGTGGCATCATATCATAATGGACTCCACTTGGAACACCACAACATAATAGTGTATCACTATATATGGTGTAGTTAGTGATGAGTTTTGCTAGTCTTCTGACTTCCTTCTGGGGACATGCTCAAGCAACCACAACATTTACCCTTAACAATGTACCATCTAAACTCGGCTCAAAATACACCATATCAGATATGGTATGGGAAGTGTTATAATGTGTCTTTTATGAATATTTGGGGATGTGAAGCTTACGTGAGAAAGTAGTTTCCTAAAGAGCTTTGACCCAATTCAGATAAATGTTACTTTGTTGGATATCCTAGGGAAACCAAAGGATACTACTTTTATTCTAAATCCGATAATAAAGTGTTTTTTTGAGTGATTTTTTATTCCTAGAAAATGAATTTATTTCCAAAGGAATTCGTGGGAGGAAATTATAACTTGAAGAGGTATAATACTAATAGGAAAATGTTAAACATGTAGAGGTGCAAAAGGAACATGTACAGTCACAAACTGTTGTGAAATCTCAAGTTCCTCATGGAACATAAGAACCTCACAGATATAGTAGGACACACCTTGAGCCTGGAGATTTGGTTATCATGTGATTCAATAAGGTGATGAGTTGGTCATAGATGATGAGACAACAACCTACCTAGAAGCTTCTAAGGGACCAAAATATGAGAAATGGCTTTATGTCATGAGATCTAAGATGCAATCCATGTATATCAACAAGGTATGGATCTTAGTGGATCCACCTAAAGCGGTAAAACCCATAGGGAGCAAGTGGGTCTTCAAGAGGAATACTTACATGGATGGTAATATACAAACATGTAAAGGTTGATTGGTTGCAAATATTTTTAGACAAGTTCAAGGTGTTAACTATGATGAAACATTTTCTTCAGTTGCCATGATTAAGTCCACTAGGATCATGCTTGCCATTGTAGCTTATTATGAATATGAGTTTTGGAAAATGGATGTTAAAAATGCATTCCTTAATGAGTATCTACTTGAGGATGTGTACATGACATAACCTAAGGGTTTTATAAATCCAAAAGAATCCAACAAAGTCTATAAGCTACAAAGGTCAATCTATGGATTGAAGCAAGCATCTCAGAGCTAGAATCTTTGATTTGGAAAAATAGTCAAAGAGTTTGGCTTTAGTCAAGATGAAGATGAACCATGTGTTCACAACAAGGTTAGTGGGAGCATGATTGTATTCCTCATATTGTATGTAGATGACATATTATTGATGGGAATTGACATCCATACCTTACAAATGGTAAAGACATGGTTGTGAAATAAATTCTCTATGAAGCACTTAGGTGAAGCATCCTGTATCTTAAGAATCAAGATCTATACAGATAGATCTAGAAGGCTTCTTAGTATAATCCAGAGCACATGCATTGACAAAGTGCTGAAAAGTTTCAACAAGGAGAACTCGAAGAGAGGAAACTTACCCATATCTCATGGTGTTAGTATTTATAGAGATGAATGTCCTCATTCCTATGAAGAACATGAGCGCATGGGAAATATTCCATATGCATATGCAATTGAATTTATCATGTATGGAATCTTATGTGCTCATATGCCTTGAGTATGACTAGCAGGTATTAGTCAGACATTGGTGAAAGTCACTGGACTGCCATAAAGAACATCCTTAAGTACTTGAGAAGAACTAAGGGTCAATTCCTTGTTTATGGTGGTGAGGAAGAGTTGGTGGTAAAAGGTTACACCGACATAAGCTTCCAAATTGACAAAGATGAATATAGATCACAACCCATATTTGTATTTTGATTTAATAGTGGAGCTATAAGCTGGAGATGTGAAGATTTGTAGAGTACTAACTAAAAGCAATGTTGTTGATCCCTTGACAAAAGCACTTTTGTAGCAGAAGCATGACGGTCATGTTAGATTACTTGGGATTAAATTCATGGGTGATTGGCTCTAAGTTCAAGTGGGAGTTTGTTGGCATGTATGCCCAGAAAGCCAATCATACTATGATTGTAATGGTATATATTGTGAATACTTTGATCAATAATAAAGGCAATCTTCATCTATATGTTAGTTCAATTATGAGATAATGGTATAATATGATAGATGTTTGAAGAATGATGATACTCGATGACGTATGTCTTCATGTTGAGGACTTGAACAGTGATATCATATGTATGATAAAAGTACATAATTCTTGTTATGTCCCTAGTTGGATGTTATTGTGGAAGCTCATAGACAACAATAATACATAAGACTAGTGTGTGTATTGGTTGATGACAAAATCTCATAAGTCGCGATATGTGATATCAAACCAAACACATAGGTACTTGTTAGAGAACAATCTACTAAATAGACCTACCTTGAGAGTGATACATGGAAACCATCGAATGGCAGTCAAAATCAACTCTCATAGTGATAGTGGTGATTGTGGTTCTTAAACTTGGAAGTCACAACATTCATGACACATGGGGATTGATGTACTTTGAAACCATCCAATGTGACCTTGAATAAGGGTTACCATAAAGGTGTGCTCAGATACGTTGTGACACATGGGGATTGATTGTGAGTGATGTAAATGGGATTTGTCCCTTCTACTGAAGTTGATATCCTTTCCTCCTGATAAGTGAGACTGAGAAACATATTTCCATACTCATGTGAATAAATATATTATATGTGAGCTCACATGCATCTCATAAAATCTACTTTGGATAAAGGAACATGGACTAAATATTAAGAGGATGATGATTCCATGCCTTGAGATCAATATGGATATTAGTGACAAAGGAACTATACGGTTGTGGTAACACTAATCATAGATGTAGGTTGAAGCTCTTCTCCAACTTTCCAATTACTTAGGTAGTAGTTATGCATTTCTGGATACCTCTCATTGTTTGTGATGTCAAACTTTAGTTATAAACATTCATTGTCAATGTAGTTTGTGACCTATAAGGTCACACACATAGGATGCACGTGCAATAGGAGTTGACTCATGAATAAGGTTTAACTTGATTACTGAAGTCTTTACATATTTAGTTTAAAAAACATTAGCTAAAAATTGGCTGACTGGGAATTTGAGTTGACCTTAAGTGTTGAGTCAACTGAGTCAAGTGTGGAGTCAACTGAATCAAGTGTCATGTCAATTTGAAAGGCATTGGATGCACATTGGCTGAACTAGAATGTGAATTGACCGATTCAGAATATGAATAGAACGGTTCAAATTATGAACTAATCAGTTCAGAATGTGAATTGCTCATTTGGATGATCAGTAAGACTGGATCAAGGATTGATGTTGATGTCATCTTGCATTTATCATTGAATTGAAAGACAATATGTTTGTGAATAGGAAAGCATTCCGTTTTACTGAATGGGGTGTGAGTCGACTGGATCAAATGTTTATTCGACCAACTTATGACCCACAATTGCCAAAAATTTGTGAAAAACTATCTCTTTGACTCCCTAGTGAGTTGGGAACCCTGACCCCGAGCCTCCTATAAATACGGGGGGAGGGGTAGTCAAGGATTTCAGAACCCAAGCCTCCTATAAATATGGGGAGAGGGGTAGTCAAGGATTTTAGAAGATACAACTAACACTAGAAAACATTGTCCTATAACAGTTGTGGTAATGTGAGAGCCCAAAGCAAGTCTTACCCATAAAAGGAAGAGACAACTAGGGATAACAAGTCAGTGCTAGCACATTGAGAAGGAAGGATAACTCATTCGTGTCAGTTCTAGAATAACAACAAGAGTTCTCGGTGGTCCACATGGATTATGTAGAGGCATGGAGGTCATTGCCACCACACTAGAGCACATCATCAACCTTCATCCATGGTGCTATACTAGGATTCTGTTGGTGACTATTGTCCAGGTGTTGTTTGACAAAGAAGCATGTCATTGCAAGGATTTTTGTTGGAGTTGATCCACAACTTATCTATGTTATAATAGTTCCTAGTGAATAGTTATATCTCTTGCTGGGATGTTTGGTCTTACCCCATGGGTTTCCACGTCTTTTAGGTGGTTGTACACAACACGGTAAAGATTGTACGATTGAGACTGACAACAAGAGGAGTTGTAGCTGTTGGACTATGTATATGCAACAATTATCTTAGTAGTAGAGTCCTACGTGTCATCCCTATACTCTCAGGTCATTGGGGATGTTTTATAGACGTTTTACATTGATTCAAGTTTTTAGTTGTATGCCTTAGTCGTACATATATGATTTGCATACGTGAACAAGTTATCATATGTAATAGGTTGAGGCATGTTAGCTAGTGAACAATGATATGTAATATCTCTTTGCATGTATAAAATACAAATGACACAAGTTTATGGCTTCAAATATAATTTGCTCAGTTTGAGATGGTGTTTTGTGATCGATTTTAATTTACCCTATTTTGTGGTAACGTGGTTGTTAGCGATAATTTGGCATTTTATTTTGATTAATCTTGCTTTGTGTGGAAATGGGTGTCACATTAGTGCTATTTTGGACTCTTTTGGATACACAACACTTGATGGTTTTAGTACCCTAATGATGGTTTCAAATGATGGACTTATGTCCTATAACAGATAATGGTTTTTCTTGCACCATTACTTTGCTTGATCTCCTAGTGATGACAACCAATGGTGCATAAGCTTTACAACTGATGGTGGTCCTAGACACCACAACCAATAGTGAGGTTGAATCTAGTGTGTTGATTTCTTTAAACCCTAAATCAATGGTTTCTTTGTTAAATGGTTCAAAAGTCAAGCTTACACCTTAATCGATGGTTTTGAACAAAGTGCATGATTCAATGGTTAGGAGTTGAAGACTCAACATTGTTATGGTTTCAGATGAAGCCTATAGTGTAATGTTATGTCTCTAATGATGAGAAATTGATGGTTCAATACCTTAAACTTGTAATCTTACCTTTTCCCTCATATGAATATAATTGATAACCACCATATTGAGTTAATGGGTAACCCTAATGAAGTATATATTGTTACACCTAACCCTCATGTAACCAAGTGATGGTGATTGATTATGAAAAACACCCTTGAATGATTAATAGAATAATGGAGTGCTCTTGTATTGTTGTTGAAACCCTAGTATGCTATAATCTAGTGTTTATACCTTGAGTTATGCATGCATCCATACTTGAGGATGGTATGGAATGTGATGGTGATGCTTTATTTTATGCATCCATGGCCCGATGGTTAGGATTTGTGTATGAATGATGAACTATAACTTCAGTGTAACCCATCTTGTTGAACCTATCCCTAATGCAAAAAGGCGAGAATGGTTAATAATGCTTAACTTCTTAAGTATGACATGATGAAAGAATATTCTTTCTAATGTTTTTGAAATCTTAATATGTTAACCAGTGATTACCATAGTCTCATAATTGATGCTTTCTTACAAACATGTGCACTATAAGTATAATGGTGATAAACTTATCTAGCCTTCTTATATGTGATATAATTGAAGGAATGCTCTTAAATGTTAAGATAACCCTGCATGTTATTCTATGAGTAGTTTTTAGTTCCTTAATGCAGTACCATCCTAAGCCTAAGTATCATATGTATGGTGATGTTTTGTTGAGCCTTCGTATAAGGAATAGAAAGATAATGATGAACTTTCAGGGAATGATATGGTGGTCTTAATGACCTTCGGGCATGGTTGAGCCCTGAATGAGGTGTAACCCTCTTATGCTGACAAGGGTTATTACCCTGTGATATTGTGATAAGAATTTATATCCTATGATAGTATAATGACAAGTGTAGACTCATAAATTGCAATGAATAGTACCATGTGATGATGAGATGAGGAACAATAAGTTTCATACGTATTATATCTTTTGAAGTTGTTATATATCAATGTCTGTTAGAAATGAATTAGGGTTTGTATGCCCACTTGTTTGATGCAACCTTAATCCACGCAACTGACAATAACTAATCAAGTGAAATCCTAATCATGTAGTGCTCTATGCCGTGGAACCATATTCAGTCTGAGAACTAGTTGGATGGTGAAATGAGGATTCCTAAGGTAAACTCAGAGCACATATTATTGAGTAAGCGGGGGTGGCAGGCTGAGTGTGCATCCTTATCATCCACAATTGTAGGTTATGGAGGCTGGTTGTGGTCATGCCTCAGATATTTTTTATATATGATGTGACTAAGTGTTTTGCTTCTGTACTTAGGTGGTAGGGTTTTTCTTTGCATACCCTGGTAACTAGTGACATGACCTGTACCAAGGGCGGACTAGCTGTTAGCATCTTGACTATATGTCGTTGTAGTGGTAGCATTGACTAATATGTCACTGCCTTTTTACTTGTACTGATTGAGGAGAAGAGATCTTAGGATGCTGACTCTCCTAGATCTTGTATGGAACCAAATAGCACTTCGCAGTGGTCGGTTGGACTTTGGGTGGTACATTCAAACTCCCCAGGGCTTAATAAAAGATGTAATATAGTTGTGTAGCATATTTATTTAGGGTTATATACAACACTTCACATTGGATAATAACCCTTGTTTGCTCTCTATACATAGAGATGATGTTTAGTGCATTAAGACATAGTAGATATGCTTATGTTGTAGAAATACTCAAGATGTAGATGTGTACATACAATAATCATTCTATGTTGATAGATATACTACTACTATTGATTATGTTGACAATGATAGTTATCACATGTTGTCAGCTATGCTTATACTACTAGCCATGCCTCTATATTAGAGATGCTCATAATGATAGTCATACTTATGCAAATAGTTATGTTTATGTTGTTAACTCTACTTATGATGTAGTCCTTCTCAATTTGTTAAACAAGCTAATGTTGTTAGCTATGCTTAAGCTACTAGACTTATTCATGATGCTAGAGATGCTTATGATTCTAGACTACTTATACTATTAGCAGAGTATTTTATGATAATCAGGCTCATGATAATGGTTATTATCTATTCCTTATGTATGTTTTTCAACATGCATGCAGTTATTTCTATCTGATTAATCTACTTTATTTGTTTAAACTATTTAATCACTTAACATGTTGTAATCAATATGCAGTTTTGAGAGTTATAACACTCACTGGGACATTGGTCTCACCCGTGGGTCATCACATCTTTTCAGATGATCAGTAATAGTGGCAACATACCCATGGCAGTGAGAAGAAATTGTGATGATGAACATTAGAGGAGTTTGTTTAGATGTCTAGTGTGTCTTAGAAGTCATCCTTGTACTCTCAAGTCTGAGCAGGAAAGTTTGTATATGATGTTTCAAATTAATTGAGCTTTTATTAGCATGTTAATGCTTGTTTAAGTAGCATGTATGAATTATGTTCTCCTATGTATATATTGTGTGGCTGAGACCATGGAACAAATTGTATCAACTTCTTGACATAGTATGTATACAAGTAAGATGATGGGTTTCAATATAAATGTTTTTGAGCATGTGGTGATGTTGAAATCAATTTTAATTTGCCCTCTTTTTTGGGTTTGTGATTAATTAGTGATCGATTGTGTTTTATATTTTGAGTAACCTCATTTAGCGTGACGGGTTCTCACATGTACTCTCTGAATGGTTTATTCACATGGACTTCAAATGAGAATCATACATGTGTTTTTAAGTGTCCCTAACTAAAGAATGCTAAATTATAGAAGAGGAGAATTAAGTCTGTTATGCAAGTTTATGTTTAAAATTTAATTACATCTATTAAATTTGGATGGAGTAAGTATATGGTGTATGATAAACCTATTTAGAACATGATGTATGACATAAGATGGTCTATATGGATAAATTGTCACTAGTTCTAATGTCTCTGTGCATATTTGATGAGAACTATGATATGGAATGTATTGATAAGGAATATGGTGAGATTGAATTTACATCCATTTGTTACATTTTAGGAACCATGTTTAGGGTAAATGTTGGATGATGAGATAACATCTTAGGATGATACACCACTGATGATAAATCATATAAAATGATGTCAAAATGGGAACGAAACATGAATGTTATATATCATAGATTGTTTGAATTCTTGATGCTTGTCTTTAATATTAATCTATTTTATGTCATTCTAGTTGCACAAGAATATACACATACGATAAATGATGATCTAAAATTTCTTTAAGATGATTAAAAAGGGATGAACAATGAGAAAAATGATGATAGATCTAGTTAGGTTCTCTAAACCTGTGAGTTTCCCCTAAGTCCACATTAGGGAAATGAAACAAATTTCCTTGTAGTGATCAGAGTATTGTGAGTAGATTTTTTTGGAGTTTAGATCTAGACCTTGAAGGTTAAACCACCAAGATTTAGGGATGAGTCATCTGATGTGATTTTGACCCTAAATCCATACCTATGAAAGTCTATGTCTATAAGGAATAGACTAAGATGAAATGAAAACTAGGAAACATGTGAAACATGATGATATGTGATATTTGATATGTTGTTATGTTTGTTCCTATCTCGTGTACCTAAGATGAGGACTTGAGCCTCTTTAGGAAACCCAGTGGTGGACTAGGGCTTGTTTTTGATGTCTTAGGGTGGATAGATAAACCTAAGATAATGATAGTGAGTGGTTGACAAGAGAATCAGGTGTGGTGACTTCTACTTGGTAAGGTGCAAGCCAAGTAATTTTAGTGTAAATGGATAAAAGAAAATTAATAAAAATATGACAAGCTATGCAGAACATGAGTTGAATGTATGATACATTCCTTTTACCGCTACTTGATAAATGCATTGTTTTTTAATATGTTTCTTGTTGAGAAAATTAGTTATTTTTTTATAAATACAATCTATTGCCTCATTCTTATCTCTCTAGTATGAAATATGATCTAAAATGTTGACAATTGGTTGATGAAAGAATTAAATATGCACTCTAAGTATGATTGGATTTACTTGTCATTTGAATAGTCATGTTTCATAGACATGTCTTATGTGTACTTTAGCTTCAAGACTACAGGATGTGTTCCTGGTCTATCTGGTGGGGTGTCACAAAGACGCCGTTATTGTTATGTATTGGTTCTAAATGTATAGATCTTAACTTGTTACTCATACTAAAGGATTTTCATTCTGAATTAAGTAGCATCTATTGATTTGTTCATAGACATTCTCCAAAAGGTGTTTTAAAGTTGGTTTTCATCTAAGTGTTCACATTATCTGATTCATTGCATTATTATCATAAACTAGAATTTCTAGGGTTTCTAATCCGCATTAAGGTTTCATTAAATTAGATTCTTGATAAAGTGTGTAATAAATAGAGTACATATTCTTTTCAGGAATTATGTGATGATTGATTTACTTGCTTGGATCTGTTGATTGGCTTGATTGTATATACATGAAGTATATGTTGAAAAATCTGCATGACTCATCAAATCAGGTATGTGGTTAATTATGAATAACCGCTTTAGTTTCCCGATGGATTCCCGTATGTTTAATCGCATTGAATGCAACTAAACAGTTGGATGTTTACTTATTTCATGCAACTATAAAGTGACTATGATTATCACTATAAATGTGCATATATAACTGGCTAGATCCGGGTCCACCTCTGTTACTTTGAAAAGGCTAAAAAAGGGATAATCCTAGAGCAAGGTCTAGGTTACCGTGAGTTAGAAACTGGGCTACCTACGTGTAGTGACATGAGACTCTTTACGGTACCCCGAGTTAAGGAGTGGTCTACCTATGAGTAGTTCCATGTGACTCAACCCTAGAAACTGGTTCACTTGATAGGTGGATCATGAGGGGTTTAATGGGGACAATACATAGGATAGGGTAGCCTTGGATCGCAGAGTTATATCTAAAATGTAATCTTGATTGTTAAATGATTAATTGAATGATTACGTTGTTATAGATAATTGCATGATTATTGTTCCCCCCACATACCATCTTCGGCTGGCCGATGTTTTGTTTGTCGGCATTTTAGGGCAAGACAAAAGGACAAACAGTAAATCATCATATTGTGAAATACATGAAGTAAAACACAAGGAGGATTAGTTAGAGTAGACTCCTTAAGTGGATAGAAGCTTAGAGATCCAAGTTTTCAAAAAGGTATGCAAAATTTATTTTCTTATAGCTTTTCAGTATAGTCTGTTAAAATTTGATAACTATTCTTGGTTAATTGTCGAACCTTTGATCTGGAAGTTATGGGTGCGGCTTCGACTTCTCGGTCTCCCTTAATTGGGGGTTATCGGGAGGTGGGGTCGTAATAATTGGTATCAGAGTGAAGGTTCCTCACTTAATTTTTAATAATTATTGAATTTTATACCAAATTCCAGTTTAGTTGGTAGAATTTCATAATTATTATTGATTATTTGTTGAACCTTTGGTCCTGTTAATTGAATAACGGCTCTGACCTTTGGGTCTCCCTTAATTGGGGGTTACCGGGAGGTGGGGTCGTTACAGTGATACAACGATTAGATCAGAATATGGCAGTGAGAAGCGAGATGGCTTTCATGAGTCAGAAGATGGAACAATTTGTTACCATGGTAGAATCGTGGTACCTGATGTTAGTGAACTAATGAATATAGTTATGGAAGAATTTCACTCATCTATGTATGCTATGCATCTTGGAAGTACCAATATGTATCACAATCTAAAAGATATGTATTGGTGGCCTGGTTTGATGAAAGATGTAGCTAAATATGTTATGCGATGTCCTGTGTATCAACAAGTTAAAGATGAGCACCAAAGGCCAACAAGAACATTACAACCATTACTTATACCATAGTGGAAGTGGGAGCACGTGACAATGGATTTTGTAGTTGGTTTTCCTAGAACAACCAAAGCTCACGATTCCATTTGGATGATTGTTTATAGGTTGACAAAGTTGGCATATTTTCTTCCTATTAAGACAACATACACTACTGAGAAACTTGCAAATGTTTATGTAGATGAGATAGTGCAGTTGCAAGGAGTCCCAACAACAATTGTGTCAGACAGAGGTCCTCAGTTTACAAGTCACTTTTGGGAACAATTACACATAGCTTTGGGTACGCAGTTAAAGTTTAGTACTTCTTTCCACCCTCAGACATGTGGACAATCTAAAAGGACTATATAGACCTTGGAAGACTTTCTTAGCGCATGTGTTCTTCAGTTTGTAGGTAGTTGGGATATACATTTGAGTTTGATAGAGTTTGCTTATAATAATAGTTATCAGAGAAGAATTGATATTGCATCATATGAAGCATTGTATGGTAGGCATTGTAGATCTTCGTTATGCTGGTATGAAATAGGAGAATACCAACTTCTTGGTCCTGAACTAGTACAACATACAACAGAAAAGATTAAAGTGATACAACAATAGTTAATGGCAGCACATGACAGACAAAAGTCATATGCTGATAATCGTCATAGACCTTTAGAATTCCAAGTATGTGACAAAGTGTATCTCAAGGTCTCTCCTTGGAAAGGCGTTCTCTGATTTAGGAGAAGGATAAGTTGGCTACTAGATTTATGGGACCCTATCCAATGATAGCACATGTTGGAAAGGTAGCCTATAAGTTGGAACTACCACCTGAGTTGCATAGATTACACCAGTATTTCATGTATCTATGTTGAGAAAATGTCACTCTGATACAGAGCTTGTATTACAACTTGTAGAGGTAGAATAAGATGAAGATATAGCCTATGTGGAAGGTCCAATGATGATTCTTGATAGAAGAATCAAGAAGTTGAAAAAGAAAGACATAGTGCTTGTGAAAGTTCTTTGGCATCATCGTGGCATTGAAGAAGCCACTTGGGAACTGGAGGAAGAGATGAGTAGGAAGTACCCTTCTCTTTTCTCTTGAGATTTTGGGGATGAAATCCTTGTTTGGGGTTGATAACTTGTAACACCCCTAACTTGGGTTTTGGGATAACCCTAGAAGCTTTACCTAAGTAAGTTGTTTAGAATCTTGTCTTAGTCTTTTGAAAAGTAATTAAGACTTGAGGAGAGTTTATTTCTCAATTTTGAACTTATTTTCAAATTATTTGTGCCTTATATGATAACTTTGGTAAAGATTGCAATTTACCCAAATGAGGGATTTATGAGAAAATTATCACCTCAAGAGTGTTCCTTATCTCTCTTAGAAACATCTATAGGAGAGAGAAAGAAGGGGGTGCCTTGTTTGAGTCTTGGTTGAATGATAGCACTCATTGTGGTGAAAGAACCAAAGAGGGTTTTTAGTGTTTTGAACCCTAGATGAGGTTGTGTCGAGCTATGAAGTGAATATGGGAGTGCCTATCGGCTTGAAATCCATAGAGGAGGTCCCATATCAGTTTGGTAACCTTTAAATTTGTTCATAATGGGCTAAGAACCTCAAGAAGGTAAAACATATTGATTTACATGTTCCTTGTAAAAGCTATATCAGTTTGCACATAAAGTGATATTGGGTTGTGATATCTTTTCAAGCAAGATACTCAATGGCCAATATATTATCTATGGATTATCCTCATGAATTTTGCATGACAAGATAATTATGGATGCATGAAGTCACCATACATGGACACATGTCACTTAAGTGCACATGGTAATGACACCTTACACATATTCTCTCTCTCTTGAAACTTAACTACTCTCTTTTTACCTCCTAGTAAACCTTTTGACTCCTTTACCATCTCGTGCTTGGTGGATGACCCTAGGAGCTCAAGGAGAAAGGGGAAGGCCAAGAAACTTGTTCAAGGTAAAGCCATGATCATCTTCAACCTTAGAAAGGCTATGCTTCTTGGTTCATGATTCTTTCCTTTCCTCCCTTCTTCACCAAGTTTCTTACTACGATGTCTCCTTTCATATAGAAGTGTTGTGATCGAGTCTTGGACTTTTGAGAAGTCATCTTCAACCTTGGGAATGTGAAGCTTAGGATCTTGAAGCTCTTGTGTTGATATTGAGGTGGGTTATATAACTTGAACACAACTTTATTATTACTCACCCTTTATCATGCAATACTTGGTGATTCTTTCTCTACTTTTATTTTTCTTGTTTGAATGATGGTTCTATGAGTTCTAATGGATATATGGGGCTGTTTTCCATGAACTAGAGTAGTAATGGATAGAGGGTTGGAGCTTGAAGATGATGAGAACCTCCATGCACAAATCGATATCAGTTTGGTGGAAACCCTAACCCGATGCAAGGATAAATGGATGAAAAATGATACATATGGATTCCTATCTCCTTATTGACTTGTTACATATGTAGGACTACTATCCTTCTAGTTTTCTACATGTCACCCAAGGCTAAAGAATAAGACATATCGATACCTTGAAAATAGTTAAGTTAACATATACTTGCACTCTAATATGGTGGCTGACATGGCCAACAATAACCCTAATCTGATATACTCATAAATTGATATCCCTCTAGATCGACTCATGTGTGCTGGGAAACACACTTAGCCCGACATACTTTGTGAAAGTATGAGAAACACATTCCTTGAGGTTTTGGTCGATACACCAAGTAGTGGTGAGGTCAATAGGAGAAAGAAACTAAGGTGTTGATAAGGGTTCACCTGATACAACCTAAAACCCTAGAGGCCGATACCCCATAGTGGGCAATGGACAATACACACTAGTGGATAGAGTGGCTGATACCCTAATTGATGGTGTGGCCGACACACTAGTTGATTTAGTGGTCGATACATAATATGATAATGTGTCTGACACATAAATATTCTATGGTCGATATACCTTGATGGAGTTTTGCAACACCACTAAAAATCCTAAGGTGATGAATCCTTAGGTTTAGCCTTGCTAGTACTATGGTAAGAACTCCACCCACGTGTGCTAAGACACGCGGAAGTCTTATCGTAGTATAGTTAAGGGTCGAATCCTCGGGACAACGGTCTTGACAAAATCAAGATGGAAAACGTTTTAGTTTTACTTAACTACTTAACAGTTGATATTTAGATCGAAAGTTTGATGTTGGTTTTAAAGCTAAACGCGAGGAAAGTAAAGCAAGAAAGTAAAGATTAAGGTTGTAAACAATTGATAAAAACCACTAGGATGTTATCGGGTTTCACACCACTACACATGGATCAAGTCATGCAACATAATAAAACAACCTGCAAAAAGAGTCAAATCAGTTAGTATCTTGTAGTCCTAGCTTCCTTTCGGATGAATAGCTACGAGAAGTGTGGAGTATTGCAATGCCAGCCATTCCATTATGAATGGTCACATGCTTTGCATTACTCCTTCATGAATTGTGTTCCTCGACCTTACCAAGGTTGCACTTCCATACGTCAACTGATTCCATTTCATAGTATGAAAGTGCAACAATGGGGGTGAGTTTACTCCACTCATGAAAACACTTCTAGACACCGAAACAGACATATGGTGACTACATACATCCATAACCAACATTTAATCGATATTTAGATCTAATGGTACAAACATAGACAATTCATACCAAAAGACAATATGTAACACAAGTTGATGATCAAGCAACTAGTATTCATTAAGCGATTGAAGTCAAACTGAAAAGAAGAGTATCTTTATTACAAGTTATTGAATTACATCGCATGAAATGAAAACATGGGTAGCGGGGCTACTCCCCGCACCCTAGTGAATGAAACTACTCGCTCATGACAAAGAAGGAGGCGAGAAGAGAGAGAAAGAACGTCATCTCCACGGAGGAGGGAAGGTTGAACCCTTGGTGAAGAGAGCAATGATCTTCGCACTTCGTGGTTGCTTTGATGAAGGATTTTCTCTTCCCACCTTCTTTGTTGGAGAGAGAGAAAGATGAGAGAGAAGGAAGCTTGATGATGAGCACGGATCTCAAAACTGGCAGCCTTGGGGCAGTGGACGGAAGACCAGAGTGCTCTGGATCTGGAGAGGCAGCCTATGGGCGTCTTGAAATTCGACCCCTTTGAAGTGGCCCTTGAGGTCCTATTTATAGGCTCAAGTTGAGCCCAAACGGTCTTGAGACCGTTTGGTCTCAAACAGTCTTGAGACCGTGAGACTTCTCGCGGTCTTGGGATCGTGAGGCTTGTCGCGGTCTTGGGACCGTGAGGCTTCTCGCGGTCTTGGGACCGTGAGGCTTCTCGCGGTCTTAGGACCGTGAGGCTTGTCGCGGTCTTGGGACCATGAGACTTCTCGCGGTCTTGGGACCGAGATGCTTCTCGCGATCTTGGGACCGTGAGGCTTGTCGCGGTCTTGGGACCGTGAGGTTTCTCGCGGTCTTGGGACCGTGAGTCTTCTCGCAGTCTTGGGACTGTGAGGCTTGTCGCGGTCTTGGGACCGTGAGGCTTGTCGCGGTCTTGGGACCGTGAGGCTTGTCGCGGTCTTGGGACCATGAGGCTTGTCGCGGTCTTGGGACCGTGAGGCTTGTCGCGGTCTTGGGACCGTGAGGAGTCTTTGTAATTTTTTTTGTGTTTTCTGTAATGAAAAAGAGGAAAAGTTAGTTTATTGATGTATCTGCAATAAAGTAAGAAGGTTTAATGATTCTATCTAGTTTATCAAAGAAAGAGTATGGAAAACTAAAGATAACTAATAAGATAACGTCACAAAATGGGAGGTTATCACCCCCCTAACTTAGAGTCTAGCTTGTCCTCAAGTTAGATAGAGCTAAGGCATGTAATGGCGAGGCAATTTTATTTGATTAGGGTTTCCATACTCTTGCTTCAATTCTAGGTCAGAGATCTACCGAGGTCTTATCAGGGCTTCTGCTTACACTAACTCTTTCGAGTATCAAAAGTTGCATGGATCTCAGGTTCCTTTTATATCGTGAATCTCGCATTGGGACCACCTTTCTTATTATGTGCATGTCATCGACTCTAATCAGTTTTATACTTCTTTGGAAAACCTATTGGTAGCTGGAGTGGGTATGAGGGCTGGCTAAAAAGGCTTATTGTGTAGCTTCCCCCTTCAAGTGGGGAAGGGTTTTTCTATGCTTTTTAGAGACTCACTACCGAGCACGACACATCTGCCTTCATGAGGGCAGCTGAATGTACCGGCCGGGTGAGCTCTTTCATCAGCCTTTTCATATATTAGGAAACCTTAGGATCTCATTACCGGGCATGACACATCTGCCTTCATGAGGGCAGCTGTATGTACCGGCCGGGTGAGATCTTTGTTGGCTCTTCATATAGGTCCTTATGCATGGCACAACTCTCATGTTTTTATTCAGCACTCTGGCTTTTATTCGAGTCTCACAGGCTTAGGAAGTGGGTTTTGTTAGGGTTTTTGATTGGGCGGCCAAGCCTCTTTTATTGAAAGAAGAAAACTGTTCTTGGGGTTCCTGACATGCACTTATTTTTTTATTGGTGGTCCGCTCGCGAGATTTCTTGATTTTGGATTTCCCTAATTTCCCTCTTGACTTTGAGAGTTTTCGGTTCACTTTGACCCTGAAGTTGACCTGTGAAGAGTCTAAGATAGAATTGAAGTAAGAGTATAAAAACCAATAGTAAATGAAATTTATGGATTCGCCACTTCAAGCCTGTAAGCTAATCTTATTATTTATATGAGGACTGCTTTATCTCTAACTTAGGTAAGGGTGATACTTTCCATGATGAAAGTTATACTTAGAAGTTGTTTTATTGAAAAAAAAGAAAAAAAAATTACCGGAAAAAGTCTAAGTACGAAAAGAAAGTTTGACAATGATGTGCGGGAAAAAATGAGTTAGCAGAGTTGGAGAAGGATGATACCTCGCCCTTGTCCAGTGCACTCCCCCCTAACTTATCACACACTCTGTCCACAGAGTGTCAAAGGGTTAGGTTGAGAGATGCATGGACAAGGGCGTTTAGGCATCGGTTAATGCTGAGCTTGCCCATGGTGCTTGGAGGAGCTTAGCTGCAAACTGTCCACGCAGGGCATGATAGTCTACGTCAGTCATATCCTCTACTGGTTTCTGAAGAACTAAGATGGTAAACATCCAGTAGAGGACATGGAAGCCGCAGTCGTTGGATTGTCGGATTTGCTAGGGACACTTGTGGCAGAAGGAAGGGCGTTGAAAGTGTTCTTTGGCATAAGCTTTTGTGTGCTGACTAAGGAGATCAATTAATTTTTCAGCACACTCTTTTGCCACTACCTCTGTGGGTGTTTTTGGCGTTACGACGTAAACTTTCTGTCATGGGTTGTACTGGCTATCGGAACTGTTATAAATTGTAATTGTTCCATCCGGTAGGTTTGCTGCCAGAAGTAGCCAGTGTTCATGGTATAGGAAGGGTAGCATGATGAACTTCGGTGTTGTGTGTTGTAGATATGAGATTAGTGTTTCAACTGCGCCGAAGTTCTTTAGTTTTAAAAGATCATCCTTCAGATATGGAGACGCCATGTATGCTGTGGGGTGATCTTGTCCGAGTAGAAGCTGATAGGCGGACATAAGGCCAACAGAGAGGGATCCTTTAATTTGTAAAGATTCTCGCTGAGTGTCTGCCATTATAAGAATGTCACCAGACATGAAAACGAGCTCATCATTCTCGGTGGAAAGCTTTGACATAATGAGACGTAGTTCGTAGCTAGATAGGCCTTTGCAAGCACTGAGATTGAAATCTGGAAAAGATGGTATGATGGCAGACAACGGGTCTTTGGCGTCTTTGCTTTGCTCGGTAGTGGAGGCCGGTCCCTTTGATTTCTCTGACTCTTTTAGAGCTTGGCGGAAGGGTCGCCGCTGTGGTCGCTAGATAGCAGAGAAGAGGTAGCGAGGGACATCATCTGGTGCCATCGTTTGGTCCTTGAAGAACCGTCTGTCGCAGATGAGCTCCATCGCATAACGTCCTCTCAAGGAATGAAAATCTTCAGTGACCAGGGTAGAGAAAGGTATTTCTTGGTTCAGCGCTTGGATGTGACGAATGGTGCAGAAAGCGCAATCCCCTGATCCTTCTGCGGCTTGAACTGGAGGGTTTATAATTTTGAACCAGGGCTGGCTCCAGTCTTGGAGGAGAGATGGGCGTGCAGCCCAAATAAACTTAAGCAGCCGAAAGGGTATGCATCTTGCTTCGCCGGCTGCTTCACCCACAAAGTTTATCGTGCCGGAGGGTAGCTCGGTGCTGCAGAAGTTATAAACCGTGGCGTCCCGAGCCTCTGTATCAACAATCATAGCTAGCCAATGGTTTAAAATTTGGAATGGCACAGTAAGATAACGTGCTCGTCGTGCTAGCCCGATACGCAGACGTTTGATGGATTTTTCTTGGATATCCTTGTATAGGAGGCCCAAGGATAGGGCGGGTGAGGCATTGAAGACAGGCTGCTTCCTCTTGTGGCTTCTGTAAATTTCGATACAGTTGGCGAGGAGGACACGGAAGATAGACATTGGCATCGTCGACCCAGGTCGCAGGATTTTGCGAAAATCTTCACGTGTCAACTTGCGCTTCGTTTTAGTGTTGTGGTAGATAATATCATCTCCTTCCTTTGTATCGTCCACGATAGTATTCAGTATAAAGATATCCTGAGCATCTAAAGTGGAAATGGCCGCCATATCAAGGTCATGCATTTTGTACGGCAGGGGTGGTGGAGGGGGAAGCTCCTGTAGAGGGGGGGAAGGATGTACTTCTGGGGCTTCCTCAGAGCCAAGAGTGTCGTTATCTGAGTCCGAGGCAGAATCGAGCTCTTCATTAGTATCTAATTGCACTCGTTCTGACTCGTACTCGTCGAGGGGTGAGGTTGCTGTCGTGGTGGGCGCTGAGAGGGGTAAGACAGCTGTTGTAGGAGGGGTGGCGCCGGTTCCAATTATGCATGGTGGAACTCGGCGAAGGCTGCGTCTTTAGCAGCTTCCCCGATGGATCCCATAGCTAAGTAGTCAAGAAATTGATCCCCATATGATATATTAACATTATCATGGTGTGGGGAGTTGGGATCCTTATTACCGTCATGGTGATGTTTTTGTTGTCTGGGTTCTGCTCCTTGGCTTGGACCCTCCCCAGCATCATCTGGTTTGTCAGAGTCTTCATCTGAGGAGGTACTGTTGGTGGAGTCCGCCGAAGAATCAGAATCGTCATCATTATCAGCATCATCTTCATCGTCGTTAGTTGTCTTCTTTTGTGCTTTCTTTTTGCACAGACGATGGATGGATTGGAGTTCATCATATGCCACTTGCACGTGCTCGTGTGTTTCGAGCAGTGCTTCGTGGGTTTCTTTAAGATCTGAATAACGTTGTTCGGCCGAGAGGAGTCTTGCTGTGAGATCTGTTACTTGAGCTCTTAGCTGAATGAGCTCATTATTTGATGACTCCTCCTGGCGATTATGTAGCTGCGTGAGGGTGGTGTTGATGTCGTCCAGGCGCGTGCTGAAAGCTTGATGTTGTTGCTGCAGCTCGCGTAGGGTTTCTGGCAGAGGTAAAGTCTGCGCGGTAATCCTATCGACTTGCGTTGCCAACACTTCATGCTGGCGTTGTACTCCCTAGATCAACTTGGGCAAGTTGTTGCAGTGGCCGTCGATGTGGTCGACTTGCTTGGCCACTGAAGCTTGATGTTGTTGGATTCCTTGGAGGATGCCTGGCATGGCGCGGTTCTGCTCGCCGATCTGGGCAACCTGCTTAGTTAGACCCTGCACGCATGAAAAAATAGAATTTAAAATGTTAGATGGGTCGGTGAGGAGGTTTCGGATGGTGTCAAATTGACGTCCGAATTCCTCACCAACGTTAGTAAAAGGGACCCCAGTGATTGAAGGGTGAGGTGGCTGGGGTCGGGGTGGAATGATAGTGTCATGCGGAAAAGACACTGTTGATGGACCCACGAATTGCGTGGTGACTGTAGATGGAGTCACTAGCGATGTCGGGGTGGTGGAGGATGGAAAAAATGGTGGCATTCCCGAAGAGGGAAATGGATTCGGGAATGTTGATGGAAAGTCGGTGGATGTGAAGGAGGAGAATTTGGGCATTGTAGTGGAGAATGGGGTGCCCGAAGTAAAGAAGGGTGGAGGTGGTGGAGGGGTGGTAGAGGAAGGTGGAGCGGAGGATGATTGAAGGGTGGTTGATGGTGGTGGGGTGGTGGATATTGGGGTGGTGGAGGGTGGAGAGGTGGTATTGAGCTCAGCATTTAGACTCATTATAAAAGAGTCTAGTGATGAGGATGTAATATTTTCTTCAGGGAGGGGGGGTTCAGTTTCAGGGTTAGGTTTCGATGTGGGTGTCCCTGACAGCTCATGAGCTTTGACGAGCCTTCTGGAAGGTCGTTTGACTAGGAGCTTTGCTGTTTTAGCTGTCGGGGCAGTTATACTAAGCTCTGCCTACCCTGCCTTTGCTTTCTTTTCTCTGGATTTGACTGAAGCTATGATTTTGGCGATCTCGTCTTCAGTGAACAGGAGCTTGTCTTTATCATAGTTAGCAAGCTCTGGAAGTGGGAGCAGGATTCTTGAAGATTTTGTGGGGCAGAACACGTAGTTCAGCCTTCCATCCTTATCCTTTAAGATGTAAGAGTTCTTTAGTGTCTGTTCATTGGTAAGAATGTCGCCTTTTATTGGGCTGCATTTGGGTAGAAGTCTATCCATCTTGAGATATTTGATGATAGATGTGATATGACCACCCGTGCAGATTTCTTTCCCGAGGGCGAAGGCTGATAGCTTGATCAGCATGTGCCGTCCGATGTTGACAGGCATTCCGTTGAGGATTGACCAGAGGACAAAAAGGTTGGATATGAGAACATTTCCTCCTTCAGATCTAGGGAAAAGTGCACCGACGATAATTTTGTGTAACGTGCGCACTAGGCCAGAATGAACGTTGGAGGCCTTGCTTGTCCTTGCATCAAAGGTTGGTAACCCCGTTAATGACTTCCAGAAGTTATACTTGTTGAAACTGGGGTGGTCTGTGCCAGCGGCTTTGGCATTCTTCAGCTGGTCTTTATTGTCGATGAAAATTTCGTTCAGGACATTTTCGGTGATGACCACCTCATTGTTGAAGATTCTGGATGTTATTCTACTGTCACCACCGTCCCGTTCTTTATGCAAGATGTCCACCACTTCTTTGTTGAAGTAGGTGAAGAATTTAGTAGTTGGCTCAGAGTAGGAAATTTTAGATACAAAGCAGAGCCGGGAAAGGTTAGAATTGTCAAGAAGAGTGAGGATTCTGTGGTAGATCCCCATCTTCATCAGTATGCTGGGGCAGACATACTTGGTTGGTTTAAGGAGTTGGTTGATGGGGGGAATGATTTGGAGGTGAATGTTCTCGGGTGGTGGTGTTGTGGTGGTGATGGGAGGAAAAATAGGAACAGTTATTGTGGGGGGGTTGGTGACGGTGGTGGAGGATGGTGGGATGCACCCTGCTAGGATTTGTTCCCTTGCACAAGTAGGGTGGACCTGTTTCCTAGCTCTCTTCTTAGATGTTGGCTCAGTTGTTGGTTCTTGAGCCAATCTCTTCCCCTTAGATTTTGTAGTAGGTGATTCTTTCTCAGGGGAAGGCTGGTATTCGGAGGCCTCGTCGGATGAGGTCTCTTCGACCTCCTCGTCGGAAGGTTCTTCATCTAGGCAGCGGTTGATTCGCTTGATGTCCTTCATGACAGCAGTCAGGTTCACTTCTGCTGGGACTTTTCCAGTCCTTTTGAAGTCGTCAACTATGCGTTGCAGATTTGCTCGTTCAGCAATGAGCTTCTCTTTTGTCCAGAAGGGAGCGTCTGTTGGTCCTTGCTTAGCAGGTGAAGTCATTCTGAAATAATTGATAAGAAACAAAAGTTAGAAATCTTAAATTTTGAAATTATTTTGAATTTGAGTTTTATTAGTTTGATTTAGTTCAAACGGTCCTGAGATCGTTTGGTCTCAAACGGTCTTGAGACCGCGAGGATCCAAACGGTCTTGAGACCGCGAGGATCCAAACGGTCTTGAGACCACGAGGGAGATGAACCGCGCGGGAGACGAACCGCGCGGCCGTTCTTCGGCTAAGAGCTGCGGAAACGATGATGGCGACAACGGCGGAAAGGAGCTCGAACGCGAGTTTTAAATGGTGATGCGTCAACCTGTCGCTGCGGTCGGTGGGTCGGTGAAGGGTTAGCTGCTGCAGAGCTGGCGACGAGCCGGGAGTGACGACGAGCTAGAAACGAGGACGACAAAGTCGAGAACGACGGCGACGAAGCCGAGTCTTCTGCGAAGCACTTGAAACAGCGACGCGCGGGAGTGTAGAGACGAAAGTCGGAGTGGAATGAAACAGGAGAGTTCGAGAATTTGGGAATCAAGGAGAGGGACACGTAGGTGGGGGGTATATTTATAGGTTTTTAGGAGCCTTACGGTCGTGAGACCGCGAGGAGCCTCACAGTCTGGAGACCGCGAGGGGCCTCACGATCTGGAGACCGCGAGGGCCCAAACGGTCTTGAGACCGCGAGGAGCCTCACGGTCTGGAGACCGCGAGGGCCCAAACGGTCTTGAGACCGCGAGGAGCCTCACGGTCGTGAGACCGCGAGGAGCCTCACGGTCTGGAGACCGCGAGGGGCCTCACGGTTTGGAGACCGCGAGGGCCCAAACGGTCTCAAGACCGTTTGACCTCAAGATCATGTGGATTTTTATGTATTTTGGATTTAAAGAAAGCAAAAGAAAAAGGAAAAACAAAGATAAACAAAAGGGTGTTTAAAAACAAAAGAAAAGGCTAGAAAAAAATAGGGAAGGTGATATTCAGGCCTTGGCTTGCCTCCCAAGAAGCGCCTTGGTTTAACGTCGCTGGCTCGACAATATTTTGCCCCGGCTATGCTGACTTTATAGGGTCATGAATCTCTATGGTTTGTCTTGGTAACTTGTCTGCCGGAGTGTGATACTTTTTTAATCTGTGGCCATTTACGGTCCTTTCTCCTCCATTATCGTCAATAATAATGACAGCTCCTGTCGGGTATATATGTTTGATTGTGAAGGGCCCCGACCATTTAGTACGCAGTTTTCCAGGAAACAGTTTTAATCTGGAGTTGAATAGGAGGACTTTGTCTCCAATGATTATGTCTTTTCTTTTGATGTGGCCATCGTGCCACATCTTAGTTTGTTCTTTGTAGATTCTTGCGTTGTGGTAGGCTGTCATTTGTAGTTCTTCTAGTTCTTGGAGTTGAAGTTGTCGGAATTCACCAGCACCTTTGAGATCGAAATTTAGTTGCTTAATGGCCCACCAAGCCTTATGCTCTAATTCAACTGGCAAATGGAAAGACTTCCCATACACTAATCGAAACGGTGTTGTTATCTGTACGGTAAGCCCATAGAGCGTCAGATAGTTTGGTGGACCAATTAGTGCGGTGCCGATTGACAGTTTTTTCCAGAATAGCTTTAATTTGCCTATTGGAGACTTCAACTTGTCCACATGTCTGTGGATGATATGGTGTAGAAACTTTGTGGTTGACTCCATATTTTCTTAATAAGGCTTCAAAGCTCCGTTCCAAGAAATGTGATCCGCCGTCAGATATAATCGTTCTTGGGACGCCGAATCTGGGAAATATTATCTCTTTAAACATCTTGATTACCGGTTTTGAATCGCAAGAGGTGGTTGGTAGAGCTTCTACCCATTTTGAAACGTAATCCACAGCAACCAAGATATACTTGAATCCATAAGATGAGGGGAAAGGGCCCATATAATCTATTCCCCATACATCGAAGAGTTCGATTTCTTGCCATATGTTCAATGGCATTTCATTTCTTCTGGTTATCCCTCCGGATAGTTGGCACTTGTCACATGATCGCACGTATTCATGTGCGTCTTTTGCGATGGTGGGCCAATAAAAGCCAGATTGCAAGACTTTGAGGGCTGTCTTCTTAGAACTCATGTGCCCCCCAGTGGGGCCTGAGTGACAGTGCTCAAGGACCGGAGTGATTTCCGTCTCTGGGATGCATCTACGAAAGAGTCCATATGCGCATAAGAGAAAAAGATAGGGCTCGTCCCAGAAATATTGCTTAGTGTCGTGAATGAATTTCTTTTTGTCGTGATAGGATGCGGATGGGTGAATGATTCCTGTTGCCAAATAGTTGACAATGTCGGCATACCAGGGAAATCCATTGGAGACTTTCATTAGGTAGTCGTTCGGGAGAGAATCTTGGATAGGAACTTTGTCTTCATCCTCGACTCTAATACGACTGAGATGATCGGCGACGACGTTTTCCACTCCGCTTTTGTCTTTAATTTCCAAATCAAATTCTTGAAGCATTAGCACCCAACGGATAAGTCTAGGTTTTGCGTCTTGCTTCTGAATCAGATATCGTATAGCGGAGTGGTCAGTGTAGACAATGACTTTAGCTCCTATCAGGTATGAGCGGAATTTTTCGAAAGCGTAGATGACAGCTAAAAATTCCTTTTCTGTAGTGGTGTAATTTTTTTGTGCTTCATCCAGCGTTTTGGATGCGTAGTATATAACATAGGGTTTTTTGTCGATTCTTTGCCCTAAAACGGCCCCTATGGCATAATCGCTCGCATCACACATGATTTTGAAAGGTAACGACCAATCTGGAGCTCGTAATATTGGTGCAGAAATCAAGGCATCTTTCAGAGTTGTGAAACTTTGCAAACATTCTTGGTTAAAGTTGAACTCTGTGTCCTTGGTCAGCAGTTGTGTCATGGGTTTTGCTATTTTGGAGAAATCTTTAATAAATCTTCTGTAAAACCCAGCATGTCCTAAGAAGGCACGTACTCCTTTTATGTCTTTTGGTGGCATCAATTTTGAGATAACGTCAATTTTTGCTTGATCCACCTCGATCCCTCTGTCGCTCACTCTGTGTCCTAAAACAACACCCTCTGTTACCATAAAATGGCATTTTTCCCAATTTAAAATGAGGTTTGTTTCCTCACATCTTTGTAGGACTTGAACCAGGTTGAGCAGACAGTTGTCGAAGGAGTCTCCATAAACTGAAAAATCATCCATGAATACCTCCATTATAGACTCTGTCAATCCCACAAAGATAGCAGACATGCATCTTTGGAAAGTAGCTGGTGCATTACAGAGCCCGAATGGCATTCTTCTGAAAGCATACGTCCCAAAGGGATAGGTAAAAGTAGTTTTCTCTTGATCGTCCGGGTGTATCGGGATTTGGTAAAAGCCGTAATATCCATCGAGGTAACAAAAGAACTTCTGATGAGCTAGGCGCTCGAGGACCTCATCTAGGAAAGGCAGGGGTAGTGATCTTTTCGTGTTGATTTATTAAGTTTCCTATAATCAATGCACATACGCCACCCTGTAACGGTTCTAGTGGGCACCAGTTCATTTTTGTCATTAAGAACAACGGTGGTTCCCCCCTTTTTAGGGACCACCTGCACTGGGCTTACCCACTGAGAATCAGAAATTGGGTAGATAATGCCTGCCTTTAGAAGCTTGAGGACCTCGAGGCGAACCACCTCTTTGAGGTTGGGGCTTAACTTTCTCTGGTGTTCTCGCGATGGTTTAAACTCTTCAACCATGGGCAGTTTATGCATACATAAAGCAGGGTTTATGCCCGTCAGATCAGTCATTTTATAGCCAATGGCTTTCTTATGCTTCTTCAGTTCATCGAGGAGTCTGTTTTCTTGATCATCCTCCAGAGTGGAGCTGATGATTACTGGACAGAGCTTCTCATCATCAAGAAAAACATGTTTAAGCCCCTCGGGTAAGGCTTTCATTTCTGGAGCCTTAGGTGGCTCAGTCGCTTCTATAATTGTGATGGCTTTAAGTTCTTCAAACGTGGCTGTCAGAGCTTCTTCAGCTTTTTCTAAGTATTGCAGGCACTGTTGTACTAGTTCACTGGCCGAGAATTCTACCTCCGGATTTGTAAGAGTATTTTCCAATTCGTCGGATGGTTCAGACATTTCTAACTGGGACATTTGATATATAGCATCCAGGAGAAAGACTTCCTCTTGAATGCTTGGACCTTTCATGCTGTTTAGAACTCTGAACTGGAAAGCCTCCCTCCCAAGTCTCAAAATAATAGTTCCTGCTTCGACATCAATGAGAGCTCGGGCGGTAGCTAGGAAAGGTCTTCCGAATATTATCGGATATCTCAGGTCTTCTTGTATGTCCATAATAACAAAATCACACGGGACATAAGAATTTGTTCCTATTCTGACAGGGATGTCTTCGATAATGCCAAGAGGGGAAGTTATGGTAGAGTCGGCTAACTAAATTGTCATTGTCGTAGGTAACAAATTAGTGAAGCCTAATCTTTTACACATTGAATAGGGCATAATAGATATGCTTGCTCCTAGGTCTGCCAATCCTTTCTTGCTGGAGCCATTTCCAATGGAACACTGAATGCCGAAGGAACCTGGGTCCTTCTTTTTCTTTGGCATTTTATTAAGCAGAATATCTGAAGTGGTCTGAGCAAGTTTCACTGTTTCATGCTCTTCTATCATATACTTTCTCGACAAGAGGGTTTTCAGGTATTTTTCCCAAGCGGGCACTTCGGAAAGGGCATCAAGAAAAGGAATATCAATGTATAACTTTTTCATAGCTTCTTTAAATTTTTGGAACCTAGTGTCCATTTTGGTTCCTTTTAGTCTGTCTGGGTAAGGAATTCTTGGTGGGACTTCTGGGATTGGTTCCTTTTCCTTTTCTTTCTCTGCATATTTTCTGTTTCTCTGCTTGAATTCCCTGTTGGGGAAAGAATGGCTACGTCGTCATCATCATGGTCGATTCTTGTGACATCAGGCAGGACACGACCAGACCGCGTGGTGACGGCATTAAGTTGTTCTGGTCTGTTTGGGTTATGACGTGGGTTTGCCTCTGGTTGCCCAGCAAAAGTGTCGGCTTGAGGTTTCAATTGAGCGGCAATCTGTGCCAGTTGGGCCTCTACGGCCTTTTGTTGAGCTTGTTGGTTTGCAAGCATGGTTTGTTGCGATTGGAGCATTTGTCTAATCAAGGATATCTCATCAGATGATTGGGGAGGAGCACCCCTTTGTTGATACTGAGTAACTTGCTGTCCTGGTTGTTGTAGAGGTGCAGTTAACTGTGGCTGCTGGGGCTACTGCAACTGGGGTTGTTGTGGCTGCTGCAACTGAGGTTGTTGCAACTGAGGGTGCAGTCCTGAATGGGCATATTGGTAAGAAGGATTCCTGGGATAGTTAGATCTTTGGAAACCTTGTCTATAATTCCCTTGATTGAAGTTATTCTGAAATCCTGGTGGTTGTCTATTGAAAGATCCACCTTGTGCCTGCTGATGTGGGTTGGCAGTCCCTGCAGGATTCCCGTATTGAAAACTAGGATGGTTCCTTGGTTTATCTGGGTTGTAATACACTTGGCCCGGTATTGAATGTATGGAGTTGACTTGCTCTGGCATTTGGTCCTCGGGATGCTCGATAATGGGTTCATATTGCGGCATAGGTGGTTGTAAATCCATCATAACATTGTATAACAGGCCACATGATAATGTGGGATGATCGGATGCATGACAGGCTTCACAAGTTCCAGTAGCTGCCTTAACATGTTGAACCTGAGAGCTTTTCTTCTTATCATATTCCCCGAAAGAAGTTTCGAGGGCTTGTTGCTTGCTAGCAATAGTCTTCAAAGCCTCAGCAATGGCCTTGAGTTCCATGGATTCTTCTGCTTTGTAAACCTTGAGAACGCCTTTGGGTTGGTTAGATGACCTTCCCCAATTGGATTGGTTCTCGGCCCCTAGCGTAACTATATTCCAGGCATCTTCATAATTCTTTCTCATAAAGTTTCCTCCAGATGAGGAATCTAGGAATTGCTTGATATCATCACTTACTCCTCTGTAAAATGTTTCTATCAGTTGATTTTGAGATATGCCATGATGAGGACACTTTCTCAGGAGTTCTTTGAATCTTTCCCAAGCTTCAGCAAGTGATTCTCCAGGTAGTTGGGAAAAGTGATTAATCTGTCCCCTAATCTCATAGGTTAGCGAAGGTGGGAAGAATTTCTCAAGAAACTTCTCTTCTAAAGGAGTCCAAGTAGTGATGATGGGGTGTCTATCCAAAGCGTTGTACCAGCTTAGTGCTCTTCCAGATAAGGTGAAGTGGAAAAGGTGTAACATGATTGCTTCCAAGGCAATTCCTGCTTGGGGTACAAGTCGGCAGAGTGACTTGAATCTCTTAAGGTGATCCATGCAATCGTCTCCGGGTGCTCCGGAGAAAGAGATGACTTGCATGATCTGGATCCATTGCGTCCGAATTTCAAAGTGTGGTATGTTAATAATCGGTGGTCGGACAGGATGATCGTCTTCATAATTCTTCGGGACTGCGTAGTCCCGAAGTTGCTTGTTTCTTAACGCAAGTTGAGCAACAGCATGCTCTGCTTGGATGCGGGCTTGTTCCTCAGCTCGGATCTCAGCTTGCACCTGAGCATGAGTGTCGGCAATAAGTTGTGCTCGTTGTGCTGCTATGGCGGCGTTGACTCTTTCTGCAACAAGGCGTTGCTCTTCGGCCATCTGTCTGGCTCTTTGGCGGTGAAGTCTATTCCTTCGGTGGAAACTTCTTTCTACCTCAGAATCGTATTCTGGTCCAGGGGAGAATCCGATGCTATGCGGGGGTTGCATACACGTTTTCTACCTGAGTAGAAGGAAAATCACACGTTAGGATAATGGAAGGAAATGAAGAAATCAAGAAGTATTGGAGTAGTTATCAAGAAAAAGTGTAAAATCCTAATCAACCAAGAAGTTGTTAAGTAAAAACTAAAAAGTTCCGTTGTCCCCGGCAACGACGCCAATTTTTGATGGAGTTTTGCAACACCACTAAAAATCCTAAGGTGATGAATCCTTAGGTTTAGCCTTGCTAGTACTATGGTAAGAACTCCACCCACGTGTGTTAAGACACGCGGAAGTCTTATCGTAGTATAGTTAAGGGTCGAATCCTCGGGACAACGGTCTTGACGAAATCAAGATGGAAAACATTTTAGTTTTACTTAACTACTTAACAGTTGATATTTAGATCGAAAGTTTGATGTTGGTTTTAAAGCTAAACGCGAGGAAAGTAAAGCAAGAAAGTAAAGATTAAGGTTGTAAACAATTGATAAAAACCACTAGGATGTTATCGGGTTTCACACCACTACACATGGATCAAGTCATGCAACATAATAAAACAACCTGCAAAAAGAGTCAAATCAGTTAGTATCTTGTAGTCCTAGCTTCCTTTCGGATGACTAGCTACGAGAAGTGTGGAGTATTGCAATGCCAGCCATTCCATAATGAATGGTCACATGCTTTGCATTACTCCTTCATGAATTGTGTTCCTCGACCTTACCAAGGTTGCACTTCCATACGTCAACTGATTCCATTTCATAGTATGAAAGTGCAACAATGGGGGTGAGTTTACTCCACTCATGAAAACACTTCTAGACACCGAAATAGACATATGGTGACTACATACATCCATAACCAACATTCAATCGATATTTAGATCTAATGGTACAAACATAGACAATTCATACCAAAAGACAATATGTAACACAAGTTGATGATCAAGCAACTAGTATTCATTAAGCGATTGAAGTCAAACTGAAAAGAAGTGTATCTTTATTACAAGTTATTGAATTACATCGCATGAAATGAAAACATGGGTAGCGGGGCTACTCCCCGCACCCTAGTGAATGAAACTACTCGCTCATGACAAAGAAGGAGGCGAGAAGAGAGAGAAAGAACGTCATCTCCACGGAGCAGGGAAGGTTGAACCCTTGGTGAAGAGAGCAACGATCTTCGCACTTCGTGGTTGCTTTGATGAAGGATTTTCTCTTCCCACCTTCTTTGTTGGAGAGAGAGAAAGATGAGAGAGAAGGAAGCTTGATGATGAGCACGGATCTCAAAACTGGCAGCCTTGGGGCAGTGGACGGAAGACCAGAGTGCTCTGGATCTGGAGAGGCAGCCTATGGGCGTCTTGAAATTCGACCCCTTTGAAGTGGCCCTTGAGGTCCTATTTATAGGCTCAAGTTGAGCCCAAACGGTCTTGAGACCGTTTGGTCTCAAACGGTCTTGAGACTGTGAGACTTCTTGCGGTCTTGGGATCGTGAGGCTTGTCGCAGTCTTGGGACCGTGAGGCTTCTTGCGGTCTTGGGACCGTGAGGCTTGTCGTGGTCTTGGGACCGTGAGGCTTGTCGCGGTCTTGGGACCGTGAGGCTTGTCGCGGTCTTGGGACCGTGAGGCTTCTCGCGGTCTTGGGACCGAGAGGCTTCTCGCGGTCTTGGGACCGTGAGGCTTGTCGCGGTCTTGGGACCGTGAGGCTTCTCGCGGTCTTGGGACCGTGAGGCTTGTCGCGGTCTTGGGACCGTGAGGCTTCTCGCGGTCTTGGGACCGTGAGGCTTGTCGCGGTCTTGGGACCGTGAGGCTTCTCGCGGTCTTGGGACCGTGAGGAGTCTTTGTAATTTTTTGTGTGTTTTCTGTAATGAAAAAGAGGAAAAGTTAGTTTATTGATGTATCTGCAATAAAGTAAGAAGGTTTAATGATTCTATTTAGTTTATCAAAGAAAGAGTATGGAAAACTAAAGATAACTAATAAGATAACGTCACAAAATGGGAGGTTATCATACCTCAAGCACGTTACAAACGATACTACCCTAAAAACCTCTAAATCGATACTACTTGATGTGCCTTGGACGACACAAGTAGATATGCCTTGACTGACACAAGTAGAGGTGTCTAGGTCGACACAAGTAGATGTGTCTAGGCTGACACAAGGATTAGAATGAAGGTTGATACACCTTGATGAGTATAGGATGATACATGTTGGTGAGTGTAGGTCGATACATCTTGAGTGTAATCAATGAATACACTATGAAGTAGTGAGATGGATACACTTTAATAAGTGTAGGTTGATAAACCCTAAAGAAGGTTAAATCAATGCAATAAGTATGTTGAAGTCAATATCCTAGTAAGGATGAGAGAGAAACTTATACTTCTCACATGAGAAATGTAATTCTTCATGTTGATAATCAGTTGATAATATTTGATGCAGTATGATTAAACACTTATGGTAATAATATAGCCCTTATGATGGGAATTAGGGTTTGTTTGATAAAAATGAACTTGAAAACCCTAAATTGGCTACAAGGAAAAACTCTAACTCTAATTATGAGAGGGATGCAATTTGAATGATTCTCTTTATGGCATGGTCATGATATTTATTTGATATTACATTTGCTATGAAATCCTAAATGTGCGGGTGTTATGAAATGATGAGCACATCCATGTATGAGCTATGATGATTTAGCATAATACAAATTATATAAGACTTTGTGAGCCAAGTGATATACTTGTACAATAGGTATGATATATATATGGGTCTGATGACCTAGAAATGATTGTTTCCTGGTAAAAAGGTGACACTATTCAATAATGAACTGCGGGTTTGATACCCAACACATGTGATCAAGATAATGATAATGTTGAAGGAATGATATTCTCAATAAAGTGTTCAGGGGATTGAGATCCCAGGATGAGTATAACAGGATGTGTTCCAATTGAAATAAGATTCCTTGAAAATATGTTACACCTTTCTATGTAGAATTTATCTATAATTCATGCTTATAATTTGATTGATGCTAAAAGATATTGTAATGCACTTAATCTATCAAGTGAACTAAAAATCTAGTTGCAGTGGCCATAGATCCATTCAGTGTCAGGATTTGCTGAATGGTGAAATGAGTTTTACTCAGAGTGCATATTATTGAATATGTGGGGTGCAAGTTGAGGTATGTCCTTGTATCCTTAACTAACAAGATTGGCTATGGGCCATACCTTGAATATTAGGATTGACTTTGGGTCATACCCTAACAAGAGTGCAGTTGTACTGTGACTCAATAAACAATCAGGATTGGTTATGAACCACACCCGAATATAATCAAGATTGATTATGGGTCATACCCTGATAAGAGAACATGCTACATGTTGTATCTCTATAGCAAAGAGCCTCTATACACCAGGCTAGCTATAATGTAGATTGACTCATATGTCTCTACCAATAATCTCGTACTGACTGAGATAGGAGAGGTCGTGGATTCCATCTCTTCCATAAGAATTTTATGGCACTGTTGCTTACTTCACAGTAGTCAGTTCGAGCATGTAAGGTATATTCCCATCTCTTCAGGGCATAAGATGGATCGTATAAAGATGCAATCAGTTGTGTAGTGTATTTGTTTAAGGATCAAATATGGAAACTTTGGTTGAAGCCTTGATTTACTTTTATATTTTTTAGTTTATAACAGTTATACATGTTCTTCATATTCATTTTAAAGGTAATTAAATGACCTATTGCTTAGTTGTAGATATTTGAACTAATGAGATGTTGAGACTATTCTACCCTGCATATAATTAGCAGTTATACATGTTTAATTCAATAAAGATTTCTTCTACTATCATTCATAAAAGTTTAATTGTGATAATAATAATGTTGGCAGAGAGTTATATCTCTTGTTGGGACTTGTTGTCTCACCCCATGAGTTCTACAACTTTTTAGGTAGACGTGCACGAGGAAGTAGAGATCGTGTAGTAGAGAGTAGGCAGCAGCAGCAAGGATAGTAGTAGAAGCTCAGGTTGAGTGTGTGGTTATGTGTCTTGTAGATATAGAATCTTATGTGTCGTCCATGTACTCTCAGGTCCTATGGGAGATAGTGCGTAAACAGTTTTATAATCAATCTAAGATTTTGGCTAGTACGCCTCGATGCATAATGTTTCTCTTGTATATGTTTTGGTAAAGCAACTATTATCTCATATTCTTACAAGGTGATGGAACAATGTATGTATAAAGTGAACCATGATGTATATATGGTTTGGTTCTTTCTGAAAAGAGTTTCCTGATAGTGGATCTCTTGGCCAAAAGATTTTAATTTTTAGTGATCTTCATAATCCACTATTAATGATTATTTCCGCATAGTTTTGTGTGATAATGTTGTCGGTTTGATAGTGGTCATCACACATATTCACCTTATTTCATGTGAATTTAGGGATCAATCATGAGTAAACTATGAAGGATAAAAGGATGGGAACCGGTCTTCATCGACACTGTTCTAAGGTCCCCCATGCTTCCAACAATAACTACATAAATTTTGGGACTTACACCAATCATTTTGGAAGTAAAAGATAAGATGCAATACACTCTACATAGTCATATGACCTCCAATCAATTGTCTTAATGGCCAATGGATCGTTTGGATACCAAATGTTGAAGTCAACATCAAGTTAGATCTTCTACCGATTGTTTGAAACCACTCAATTTGATGGGATCATTTTTTGTCTTCAATCAGTTGACCTGAATGTCAGTAGCTCAATTGGGAAGTGTGTATATTTTCTATAGACACTCCAATTCATTGATTGACTTCTTAAGACTTCATCACTAAGAGAGAAAAAATGCTCTAAACATACACCTTAGAGCCTCCTAAGTCCATAAATAGACTCCATAAACTATGAGGGAGTGGATCCAATATCTTGAAGTCAAAAGGAAGTGCTTGAGAGGAAGAAACAATTGGAGGAAAGTAAGGAATGAGAAGAAGTAGACCCGAGCATATTTTAGACTTTCCACCAGCCAGAACATTATAAATTGAATGATTCCTCTCTCTCTCTCTACATGTTTTTCTTTGAGCTTCTTCTCTTTTCATATATTTGTTATGTTTGAAATTCTACTTGTTATTATTTGCAATCATGTCTTATTATGAGTACATCATCTAGTCAGTGTTGTGGTGTAACCCATATAACATGTTTCCTATTTGCATACTATTTCATGTATTGACTTGGTTACTAAATATATCTCATTATCTTTATCCCTAATGATATTTTGGATGTTTTCCCACCATTTGTTCCATTCAAATAACATATTAGCAATGACAACTTGAGATTGTGAGTTTGGATTAGATCAAGAAAGAAAACAATTATATTGATATGAAAGTCGACGAGAGAATTTTTGACATAATTGCACGCTCAATGGATTATTGAGGGTTTGATCATTTCTCGAGTGTATATTTTTATTCAATATTACATATTTTTTATATACTTGAAAGAGGAATTAGAAACTACCTAAGCAATTCTCAATATATTAATGATCAAGGGATGTGGAGAGTTGTGTACATGTTCTATAGTGGTGAAACCCCATACACAACTCTTTCTTCGATTGATTCAAATTTGAAGGTTACTTTTTTTTCCAGTTTGACAACATCTATTTAATAATTCATACTCATCATTCACTATCCTAGGGGTAAGTTGATAGAAGTTTGATACAACTTCCTTGTACTCTATTTGATCGACCCTAAAGTGCTACATTGGCATCATTATCTTTTGGGAGATCAAGGTTGTGCAATACATAATAGTTTTATAGTTTGATTGATTATGATCCACAATTTTGATTTTTATCACATGCCTTAGTTGCATTTCTAGCATCCTTGGCCCTAAAAATAAACAATGTTTCAAAACCAGTTATAAGGATATAATGAAAATGAGCTAATTTATGTACTATATATTTGAAAATTTTAAGAAATCTAAACACTAATATTACTAAATGTTCCATGGTATGGATGCTCTAGTTACAACTTTAGTATTTCTACTTCGAGGCTTTATACCAAATTTTTTCTAGCATATGAGTGTACGCCTAGATGCATGCTCTAGTTCTTGCTTTATCTACATAATTTCTACTCTAGGCAGTGGCGGAACCAACGAGGTCAAGCTGAGGCACGTGCCCCCTTTCAATTTCGATTTTTTTCAAACATATATATATATATATATATATATATATATATATATATATATATATATATATATATTATATATATATATTCAACATGGTATCAGAATTAGTATAATTTTTTCATATACTTTCTACATTATATGCCCATACGTCTACATTATATTCCCATACGTCTGTGTTAAAGTATACAAATCTTTTCTACAAATAATAACATTATAAATATAATTTATAAAATAAATCACATGTAGAAACATAGTAAAAATAGGATACAAAAATATAAAACAATATCAAAACGCTTAGCAAAGTATTATATATTATTGATAATAAATTTCTTAATATCACAAGAATTTTCTTGTTACCACAAATACGTCTTAATGTTTCAAAATAAAAAAAATTGTATTGTATTCATTAAAAGGTATCAATAATGTATTATAAATTGATAAATAAATGCTAATTTGTTAATTGTTACATTTAATGAGATTTATATAATGACGAAACAAACAATGTGACATGAGTACTTAATCATTACATAGCTTTATGTGTATACATTTTGTATTAACATAGAAATATTTCATTGATGACTACATAGTTTCGTATGTATATATTGTACAAATAGATCAAAAATATTTATGTCATGTATAAATGGTTATATCTATAATAAATACAACAAATGCATCATTTCATGTGTGTTTCAAATGTATGTGTTAATCATGTAAAGTAAATCTTATGTGGGAGAAGTTTCTGCCTTATACAGTTAGGGTCGAGGGGGAAGTTGAGGAGAGATATGGAGACTCAAGTGTTAATGTTGTCGATCGGGAAATGCAAAAAAATGGATCGGTACCTTCTCGCTTCTTCACAAGCTTCCATTTGTTTTCCCCTCACATTTAACGTTATTTTTATTCCAACAATTATAAACCCATTCCAATAATTTAGGTAGTGGATTCCCATAACAAAGGTGGTGAAGTAGTCTGCGGCTCGGATACCATTCATGCCCGCCCAACTATAAGTTTCTCTATTGTAATATGGAGCATGCTAGAAGAGGTAAAAACTAATAAATAATGATGATTTTTAATAGTGTTTGGTTTCAAGATGTATTTATTAATATTTTTGTAAAATGCGTACACATGTTAAAATAAGGAAAAGTCGTGTAATTGTGTAAAATTAACCTTTTATTTATCATTTTTCATGTGACTATGTAATGTAATATTAGTTGTTTCATGATGTAATTTTTATTTAAGAATACAAATATTCCAAGTTAGTCACCAATGTCTCACTTATAAAACATTCAAACTTTTCCTAGTATGTCAACTAAATCGTCATACTTTTACTAAAAACATATACAAATATTGTTTCTCTAAAGTACAATATTATTCTGTTGTAAGATCAATGATAGTAGATTCTAATATTTTCTTAATTTCCATATTTGACGCAGAAATGAATATATTTATACTTTTGGCCACTATAAATTATCATAATGATTATTTTTTATTACTTATAATTAATAAATAAATTTAACATCACGATGATTACATTATTCAAATTTAACTTACTATATTGTTTCTCTCTCAATTTATATATAATAATAACTTGTCACATGGTACCACTTAACAAATCAAAATTTTAATATATTATTTTTTTTATTACTAGACTTATCAAACTTATTATATAAGAAAATACTTGTGAGATCCTTATAAATATACATTAATACACACAACTAATGTTGAGCATAAATTTTATATTTTTTATCAAGATGACTTGCATCCCTGGAGAACTAATCTAAGGAGATAGTCTCATACAAGAATGATATGTCTTTTTTTATGTCTGTGGTTGCTGTCTCGAACACATCTTATTTATGTGTAGATGTTATATGGAATATAATCTTAGAAATACGACATTATAGAAGTATTCTGATTAAACAGAAATTATGTAGTCCAAAATGCAAGGAGCTGCATTCCTAATCAATTTTTCATAGATGTAAATTTGTTTATTTTCTTAACTGGGAACCAAGTAAACATGCCAATAACATGTATATAAGATATGTGAACACTATACTTGTCCCGTAGAGATAATTAAAGTTCTATTTGCCTCTGATGTAGATGAAAAATGATAGTAATACTATATAAATACTTACTTTAATTTTCATTGGGACCCCCCTTCATACATGTTATGCTAACTTACTTGTACCGAACCATATCGACTATATTATTTTATATGATATACGTGATGCTCATATAACGTATTGCAAACACATATGCACCAACGAACTTTTGCCTAAGATGCTGGGCTGTATATTCTCTGCCATCTTATACTAAAGACTTCATGCGAGTGTAGACTACTTTTCCGTGACGTTTCAAATGTTACACGATGTAGTCTTGTAGACATTGGATATATCAATATTTCCTTCTACATAAATAACTAGTTCTGATTAATACATAATTGCTTCATTACTTTATATACAACTAATGCAACCTATTTACTTGTTTAATAATTTGTATGCTTATTTTTTTTCAAAATTTAAATGCTTGATTGGGTAATAGTATCACTATACTTTGGATATAATACTCCGGGCCTTACAATTCGTCTTGCATCCTTTTCCCATTCAATGCATGAAACTTGACGAGGTCGCTCGCCTTTCCGAGGGTATCTCGTAATGCCAATAGTGATCACATCCAAATCTATGATCTAATTTCTAACTGTCAAAGCCCTCATGTGACACAACTGTGATTCCGGTTCGATCATCTAATCGTAATGCAAACCTTTCATTCATGTTATACTGACTTTATGTCAGAGAACATTGGATGTGGCATTTCTATCTTTCTGGAAAACTACCTTTAGTTGCTATAATTACTTTAGTTATAAGATTCAACCCGGACTCCTCATTTACTAGTTCTGATACTTGAATTATATTAGACAAGAATATCGCCACACTCTGGATAAGAGATTTCGCCATTTACAATGAAAGGTCATCTAAGTGTGTATTTTCTTTAGTTTTCTACGGAAGAACAGAGGGGCAGACATGGCCCGCCCAAAATTTTCCAACTTCTCCTATTACTGATTATATATATTTACTTGTTCTATTTCTAGTCAAAGTCCCATTCTTCAAAAACTTGAAGCGAAACCTACTTCAAAACTTGAAGCGAAATCTACGGAACGCTATTTATATCAACTTCAACCTATTCAATAACCGCACAACCCAACAAACGATCGCGTCAAGTGCTCATATCATTCATCGCGTTGGCAAAATTTGCAACTACAACATCATACCGTCATCTCCACTTTTCAGCGCCACGGCTGATGGAACAAACATACAATGACTTGTTCACGCAACACGGTACCAAGGCATATTGTATGTTGAGTCTTACACTACAGTACAGTTTTTTTCTTCTTCTGATTAGAGTAGGTTTGACTGTTCGAGAACAACTAAAGATCTTTCCGTATTTTTCTTTTGGTACTAGCAGACCACCAACGGCAACAAGTTTACTTGATATACATGATCTAGTCTTCGTCAGTCCCATTTGTGATTTCTTAGTTGTTGGATCTAGATACACATGATTAATTCTAGACATTTGTATACATCAGAAAATGAGGCATCTTTTTTATTATCGATCTGATGAAAAGCATGCAAATTATACTTGTCTATCGAACTGAGTTCCAAGATCAATGTGTAGTTTCTTTTTTCCGATTCTAGTTCTGTGTCAGTGTATATTAGAAACAATTAGAAAATAAGAGTAATATTAACTTTTTTCTTTGAGTTTTCATGACATTTTGATGATTCCAAAATCCGTAATCGGAGATACATATGAATAACTATTGTCTTCGCATTCAATTTTTAGCTTTGGTGTAAATGTTTATCTGTATGTTTAATCTATACATACAACGGTGAGTTCACATATATTTGATAAGTTCAGTGTTTTGTATCCATATTTGTTGATACTTTTTTTTTATTTTCCATGTTCAATTCTCAATATTTAAACTATATTAAGCACTACCATGAAGGATACAAAATATATAAAAATTTCATGTTGTAATCAGTTTTACCATATTAACCAAATGTACATCTTACGAAACTAGAAATTTGACATCTTAAGGAATTCTCTTATCGTTAAATAGATTTGATTATGTAGAAAAAAAGAGTCCCGTCTTTTTCTAAGCCTCGTGAAACCACACTCCAGCCAACTCAATTGCTAGGTTCTCCTACAGAACCTCATATTCACTCAACTCAACTCAGATGCTATCTAACCTCAACTTACATTATAAAGGGCGGAAAGATCGATTCAAAGAATGCTTTGTAGTTATATATGTATATTATCATACTTTTCGTATAAGATTTTAATTTTTTTCCACCATATTTTTTTTGGGCCCCGCAATCTGAAATTCTTGGCTCCGCCCCTGCCCCTATACATGATGAGAATTAATGGTGCGGGCTTCTCTCATCACATCGTTTTCCAGTTCAATGCACGGAACTTTCTTGATCTTGTCGCTCCGCTTTTGCGAGGGCATCTCAACGTAACGATTGTGGTGAAATCCGGATCAAGTGATAAAATATCTAATCAACAAAACCTCATGGCAATCCAATCGGGGATTCTGATCCTGTTATCCGAACCCTTCTTCCTTCATATCATGTAATTTAGCCAATCAGTATGAAAGGGAATTACGAATACGATTCTGTTGGACAGATCTCTAATCCTCCACAAAGCCATAACTAGGCCTCTAAATACCCACCAACAACTGAAAGTTTGTTTAGGAACAAAGAAATAGTTATACTAAGGTTCAAGCTGGTTTCCAGACCCATGGAAAAATTTAAAATGCATGCCTTTCGATAGAACACTCCATAATTTTTCTTTTAGCGAGAACAAATCAAGAGGACGAAAAGGGTATCTTGCAGCTACACCGTCGCATCGATCCGAGCCGGCGTCAGGCGTGCCCGTTCTCCATGGTGGACGCAGGGGCGGTGGCAGGCGCTCCTTGCGCCTTCTTGTCGTCGGCGACCAGTATCCGGAGCTCGGCTTCCGGGGCGCCGCCGCTGCGCTTCTCCATGGACCCATCGTGATCATCATCTGCCCCACTCGGCTTCTTCTCGGCATCCCCGTCTTTGCCGCCGCCGTTGCGGTAGATGCCGTAGAGAATAAGCTGCACCGCCCCCAGCGCGCTGCCAACGCCGTTAGGGACCTGGTGAACGCAAAACAAACGAGGTCAAATTGAATGGACTTCGCGTCGCAAAAACCGACGGCCACCGCTGAACCTGCATGCAGAATGTGGGACCAGGTGGTGCATCTGGAAATTTGCAGTGATGGTCCCTACCGTTTCCTTTTTTAGTTTTTACCAACTCTTTTAAAAGCCGTTTACTGAGAGGTACTACCGGGACTACTCCAATTCAGTTGTCAGTCCAAATTAGTTGTCTTTTTGTAGTCGGGTATAAATGACGCGGTGACAAAGGCAGGTAACTGAGGACTCCATTGGAGTCCAGAGTAAGTCCATATCTGCCGAAGGCAAACAAACATCACTTGGTCACAATATCCTCATGATATCTGTTTCTGACAGTATACTAGTTCTAGGGTGAAGTTGGTTTTCGTAAACAAAGATTCCATGACAGATACCCAAATTGGGCTCCAGCCTCCAGTGAGTAACTGAGTACCGTTCAGATATGAAATAAATAAATGAATATAACTTGTAGAAAAATGGATACATATTGTTGGTTTGATATTTTTTTTGGACAACATCCACTGAGACATATTATTGGATTCAAAATTATGCACAAAAAGTAAGCTTTTGTTTATCAGGTCCTTAGGGCTAGTTTAGTTAGACTTAGTCAGGTATAATTATATGAGTGTGTAAAGTAAAAATGTACATCATCCGACTACATCCTACCAAACAAACCTAATAAAAAAAAACATATACGATAGGATATCGGAACTTGAACCTTAAGAAATGATATGTCATGATTTTGTTGAACTTTTTTGACATGTTCAAAAAATGATAAAACACAAAATAATCATGGTGAGTATGTTCGATGCAATACATGCTTATTATAAAGGTTTGTGTACTTATGCACAAAGTGACTGTGCTCGGTATAGTTCGAGGGTGCTTAAGGAAGCTTTAGTAATTATTATAAGTATTTATTCTGTACATGAGAATGTAGACAGGCTCTATAATAAGTCAAAACAACGGGTTTCAAGTGAGTTCACCCATTCCGATCCACATGGAACTGCCTAAAACGGAATTGATTATGTTAAAATTTTAAATTTGAAACCCGATCCGGATTTAAGATATTATCCATATTTTTTAGTTGTATATATATATATATATACATATTCAATTAATATTGATTCATACTAAGCTCAAATCAAATTGTCCAAATTCTTGGTCCAATTCTGGCTTACAATTCCAAACAGAGATCCAGGCTGGACAAATTCCAAACCAGATATCCAGTTTGTCTCGGATCCGTCCGATTCACATGTTGAAACAGTACTTTACTAGCCCTACTACCACAACAATCACCTTTAGTTGAAAATATTTCCGTAAAAGAGGAACACACAGTACCGACACTTTAGGCGAGATAAAGTGTCACGAGGTTAAAAACAGCAAACTTGATTTTTTTTTTATAGTAAACTTGATTTTGACTAGAGGAATTGACGTGACGTGAAAAGGAGTCGGAGAGGTGCAATCATACATACCGCAACGAAGGGATCGCGGCCCAGAAGGCCGTAGACGAACCAGGACGTGCCGCACAGGAAGACGAACAGGGACAGGAAGAAAGGCATGTACTCCACGCTCTTCGTCTTCACCACCAACCTCTGGAAAAGGATAAAAACAAACAGTAGCTAACCGAGTAATCAATCATCTCTACCCTGACTGACCAACCGACCGACGAGCTATGATCATAGGCCTTACCATGATGGAGAGCGGCGACGCGTACATGCAGATGGAGAATATGGCTGCGGCGAACCCACAGAAGACCTTCCTCTGGTTGCCGTGGAGTGCGAAGAGGGACACCAGCGCCACGGCGGCGAAGACGGTCAGGACGAGGCCTAGGAGGGCGGACATCTTGGCGCGGATCTTGGGAGGGGCGTAGGCTAGGAACACGATCACGTAGATGGCCTCCATCACGGATCCGGTGCCGTTGATGGTCGATACCAAGAGGTTGTTGGGGGACACGAAAGGGAGACCGTACCTGCAGGTTGAAAGAGTTTGTGAGAAACTTTTCTCTTCAGCGGAAAACATAAAAAGGAGTCGAGGCAATGATACAGATAGTAAGTATTCTATTAGTTACCAGGCGGACAGGAGGCAGTTGAGCATGGTCATGTTGTATGGCACGCCGGAGAACTGCTCCGTCGACTTGCTCTTCACGATCCTCCGGAAAGTCACCCTGAACGTAAAGAGATTAGCCAGAACGGGAAGAGGAACAAAATTTCTTACTGGACGTGTGTGTGACAGCTTCACTTCGCTTACATGGGGGCGAGAAAGAGGAACAGAGCGGTTGCATTCCCTGATCCGACATTGAAATAAGAAAAACCCAACCAAGTGGGTCGTTGTTAGAAAGATGGTTAAGAAGCAAAACTCACATGCTAGAATGCACAAAGATTCTAGCTTTATGTTCTTATTATTATCTCTTTCGCAAACACTTTACCGAAGATGCCGAACACGAAATGCAGGATGTTCTTCATCCCAACCAAGTGGGTCGTTGCTTGAACAAGAGGAAAAAGACGAGCTTGATCCTCACTCAGCACCCGCTTGTTCTTCTGCTCACAGTGTGTCGACCACCCTCAACTCCTTCTAGCAGCTAAGAAAACAAACAGGCAAGGAAAACGCGGAACGAGTTAGCCAACCACCGACGGAGCTATACTAACAAGATAGACACACACACCGCCCGCCTGTGAAAGAACCAGTTAGCGGCGGTTTTCAGAAGAGAAAGAGTGAGTGAGGGGTCTTGCTTATCCGAGAAAGAAAAGGGCACACGGGAAAGATGACAGCTTTGAGGGTGCAGAGTGCCAGAGAGGAAACAGAGGGAGACACAGCTCGTCTTCTTCCCACACTGACACACACACAGACACACTGTATACACAAACAACCATGACCACGGGTGTGACCAAACGAAGCCCTCTGCCTCACTCCGCTTGTTTGCTTCCTATGTTTCTCTTCACCACACCCATTACTACTGCTCTCACCTTCTCTGCGCTCTCCCTGGCTCCGGTTTGGCGTTGCTTTTCACCTGCAGGGATTTGAACTGGGAAAGGGCGAGCTGTAGGAATGGGGGATGGGGGAAGGAAACGTGGGTTGTGTTCTGAGACTTCCCCTCGTGGCCTTTTGTAGTGGCCGGCAGGAGGGTATGATGTAATGACGTCTCTCTCCCTGAGGTTCACCTCCTCCGACAACTGTTGTTCTGTTTGTGGCCACAGGGAACTAAGGTGACGGAACAGAGTGCAGGATGCGCACGGCACAAGAGGATGAAGGGGGGTTGATTACATACACTCGTCGCTACTGTTTGGTTTGGATTCCCTTGCCTCTATGGCACAAGAGGGAGAGGGGGTGGGTTTGGTCGATTCCTTCAATTGGGGGAGGACGACTACTGATAAACCCATATTAGGCGCCGATGGGTTCATGTTCTTTTTCGATGTGTTGTCTTAATCACGATGATCAAGCTTGTATTAATCACATTTAGGATTCTGGGTTTGGTACCAAAGATGAAGCCTGCTGATCTGTTCTCTTGTTTGGAGGGTTGAGTTTGTGGCACGAGATATCAGTGCTCGAATAAGTGAAAGGAGAGCAAATGCCACACGATCCATTTGAATGAGTAGGGGGAAGGGGGACTCCGTCGTTACAACGATCTTACTGAGCAATAGAATTGTGTTGCTGCTTATTCTCCTTTAACATGAACAATTAAAATGTTGTGAGGTGTTGCTAATACAGATAAAGATTTTTACGAAGTAACAGTGTTGTGTTGCTGCTTGATTTTCTTAAGGCAACACAACTATTGGGATTGTTTTATGCATGACCTTCTTTTCTAAAAATCAAAATGGCACTGACCATTTTAATTCTCACAATAGCACCTTCTTGAACTTAATTTCAAAATGACATATTTTGGAGCAATGCGTCCACTCTGGGAACACATTGGCCCCACCGAAAAGTAATGCGTCCAGGGTCATGATGCATTGCTCTACGACAGAGCAATGTGTCTCGGGGCGAGAAGCATTGGTCCCACCGCAAAGCAATACGTCCCGACGCTGGACCCATTGCCCTGCTGTGGGACCAATATGTCCGGAGCTGCGACACATTGAAGCAATGTGTCCCACATGAGGACGTATTGCTCTCTCGCAGAGCAATGCGTCCTCATGCATGACGTATTGCAGTTTTATATATAAAAAATTTTGCATTCATTACTATTCTTTCATGCACATTGTTTGTATATTAACAACATGGATTATATTTGCACATTTACTATTCATTCACTTGTATTTGAATCTCTAGAATATAGCCAATTATTATAAATTTGTTAATTTCAATAGCTCTGAACATGCATATGGATTATCAAAGTGGTATTACGACCAACACTAGTTGGTTCCTAATTGATTATATAAGAATAAATCAATCTAAAAAAATGAGATATCATTAAAAACAAAGTTAAAACATGAACCAACTTGACGAGAAAATAATACACAACAAAACAATCTGATAGATCTAAAATGAACCAATATGATATCATAATATCATAGATCCACATACAAGTCAAATAAATACTTGAACAAAGGCATATATACAATACTACATAGTATGTACAAAACTATGAAAATCTAAGTACGTCCTCCACGCCCACGACATCCTCGCCCACCTCCTTGTACATCTGGCTCCTGAGTACTGAAGTCATCCGGAGATGCCTCAGTGGGGGACAACTGTGTAGCAGTAGGCTGATGATGACCAAGGAAGTAATGAAAAGGTGGAGGTGGGGTGAGGGGTCTCTGAATACTAGGATGTGGGGCATCAAGTGAGGTGCATCCTGAAAAATCAAATGGAGTCAGTGAGTATGTGACATAAGATGGTGATCGACTGTCATGAATAACTGGTGGTGGGAGTGGAGTGTATGGAACAGAAGAAGGATCTGCTCCATAGTAGGATGCTGGTGGAGGTGGGGTGATGTATGAAGAAAATGAACCAGCTTATGAAAAGTATGGCCATGTCGGTCCCAAGCCATGAACTGAGAAGTGGGAGTGGGAATGGGCTCAACAACAGTAAGCACATGAGTAGTAGGAGTAGGAGTAGGAGTGGGCTCAGGGAATGTGGTATGAGTGGGTATGGGATCATACGGGCGAGCATAGTCGGGAAGACTGTCAAAGTAAGTCCCCTGGATGCCATAGATGTCATCTCTGATCTATGCAGGGGCATGCTGTAAAGTTGCTCGGATCCACACATATGATTCCACATGTTCAAACAAAGTATGTACAAATAATAAAGACCAATTTCATATATTACAAATAATAAAGATAAATAATAACAATTTGTAAAAGAAATATAAATGATACTCATAAATTGTTGTTGACGATAACTTTGTGGGTAGTGTGTGGTCGGAGGCTGAGATGGAGGGGGCAGTACGTATGGGGATGATACCATGTGTAGTGCGCCTATGGACTGAAGACTGTCTTCTCTTCTGGAGGGGGGACTAAGCTCTCACGTCTGTTATTCCACAGTTGCACCTCCCGCCTATAATGATGCAACCAGTCCTTAGTTGCATGACCCCTCCCATCTATCCTACTAAGGTGTGGCAACTCTAGAGTAGGTTGTACTTGAACAAATCTGAATTTTCCAAGTACTTTGTCAGGGAAGTGTCACTCTACTACTGTGTAGCACAGTAAAGGCACTTGTGCCAACCAAATTCCCCGACCCTCTTGACACAAGGATGGAAGTCTCTCCAGAATATCAGCAGTGTAAGGAGTTAACTATATTTGTTATTCAAATAGATACAACATGTATCATATAACACAGAGTAAATTGCATAAAAATACAGCATATATCATACATGTTAGTATAAGTAAGTAAGTTATACCTGAGAGGGAAAAATCTAGTCAAATGTTGAATCATAAAATTAGACCGATCCTCTCATATTATCACTCCTTTGAACAAATGTATGCCACCTATTAAATTGACAAACTAAATTTAGATAAGCATTACAAAATGTATGGACAATTGTATAAATAAATTGTGTAGATCTTTACCTGTAACCCAAGAGAACACCTTCTGACCACTCCCCCCAGTTCATAACCAGTGAACCTGGGTGTCTGATTCCTAACCTCTCCCAACACCACATCTGCAGTAGACATACACAACCAGACAGGTGGACAGTTCTCCTAGAACGGGTGGTATCCTTATACAACTCCCTATACAAGTATGCTATATTTGCAGCACCCTAAGATAGAGTGCTACAACTTGCAAAGTTAGAAAGAAGTGGGAGGTACTGTACATGAACTCTGTCCCCGGTACTATCAGGAATAAGGCAACTACCTAAAAAGTATAGGTGATATGCTCTAGTATACCATATTCTCATTTGTATTTGTTGTTCTTCATCTCCCAAAGTGAAATCCATATCCCTAAAGGTCTCACGCAACCATATCAAGGAGATATGCCCCTTAGACATCCCATCTGGTGCATCTCCTAAGAAACTCTCACAAAGGTGAGACCATGAAGAAAATTGCCCCTCATCTAAGCCTAAAGGATATGAAGATATAACCGGTGGTGTGGCAACACATCCCACTATCACACAGACAACGAGGTGTTACGCGAAAACGTGCGGAAATCACCATAACCACAGATTATCGAAAACACGGGTTAATTAAAACTGTTTGCGGAAAGCTGTTAAACTGAGAAATTGTTACCTTACAGTCCTCATCCTGTAAGGAAACCGGTTATATATATACATATACAAGTTCTGATACATATCCACAGCTTAAAGGAACAGTTGTCTATCCATCACACGAGTTCACCACCTGTTCATATACGTAAAGGCCCACATCCGGCCAACAACAGGATATACAAAACATCATCGATCATACATCATGAAACAACGTCAAACCACTTCCAAGGACCTGAGAGTACAGGGATGACTCTAGACTCTATCACTAAACATCCAAAACAACATCATATCCATTGCTTGCCTTCTACTGATCTTCTTGCTGCTCGGCCGCAACACCACGACCACCACCACATCTAGCTCGACCACCTAAAAAGGGTGTAAACCAGCGGAGTGAGACAATCAAACATTGTCCCAGCGAGAAACATAACTCGCCGCCATAACTACAGAACCTCAAGAAGATAAAGCTATAACCGCAGATATCTGATAACATGTATAACAAGATCAGTATATGTAAAATAAGGCTATTCTTACCGACAAGCTTACCAGCTGTACAAAAGGCATATAACCAACATCTCTCAATGGGACATGATTAATAAGATAGGATATATATACATTGCCACATATCATGAGGTATATAGAAGTAACTGTAAGGTATAACAGATTAACTACACAATCAAGGCCTCAACCAATGTTCCGTGTTTTTCCTTAAGTAGTAATGGCTATATGGATGAATTACATATTTTATTATGCCCTGAGGAAGTGAACCGTACCGTTCAAATCCAACCTTCGACTGCGAAGCCCATAGCCGGTGCCATACAAGGTTAATGGAAGATCCAGACTCCACAACCTTCCCCCTCGTAGTCAGTGTACGAGAACAACACAAGCAGGACCGCAGTCTCATGCTTAAGTGGCCTCAACCACAGGGTCAGCTTCTCAGGCTACCCTTCCTCTAGCCCGCCTTGGTACAAGTCACGGCGCTAGTAAAACTGAGCCACGGGCCTATTCACCGTGCTCTGAGCCATGAACGCATGCATGCTCTTCATATCACATATCCGGAGTCATGGGCCTGTTCACCATGCTCATCATATAACCGAGTCTACAACCAAAGTTGCACTCTTACCTCCTCACTTTAGTCTAGGAGAAACCTCGCATATTCAACAATATGCACTCCGGGTTAACCTGCAGGAGAACCCGTTTCACCATCACCAGCTCCTGACGATGATGGATCTATGGCCAGGGCAAACTACATGATATATTCCACTGTAATTATTTAGTATCTTTTAGATGGATTACAAGATTCAACCAAGTTGTATAACATGCAAACTATAACATAATAAACAACATAAAACTCAACATTTAAGATCATACTACCATTCGCCTCATACTGATCCATCACAAGGATCCATATCACATGTTATCACTTGGCCTCTTGCCAATCAATCTAGATCCATCACAAGGATCATCACATACCATGGGATCTCGATCCCTCATCATATAGTGCCACTGCCTCTCAAGACTTGCATCACAAACACATCATATATACAATCTCATCAACAAGAGTAATTATCAGGGTGATGTTACTCATCACATATTTCTCATAGCCTTTTTATGGCTAAGCATCACCTGCATGGTTAGTGTACTCAATAATCATAGTTTCAACATAAGGGCTATGCTTACTATCATGAGATGACATTCAAGATGCTATACTTATCAGTTATACATCATCTGGTGATCATGTGCATAAGACACATCATTAAGCAACTATTTATGGACTTATACTTATCTCATCATTATATAGATAATCAAGATTATTACTTAATGCATGTAGTCATGCTACTACCATTACCATTCTTAGCATTAACAAATAATCATCAAACCAAGATAAACGATCAAGCTTATGATAACGTGCATCGTCATCTATATAAGGAGCCACCATCGTTAATCAAGGGCATAAACCACTTGGCTATTTTCATGATACAAGGACCCTTCCCAAAAGATACCAAAAACCTTCACTAAAAGTTCATCACACACAACGGCCATCTCACAAAGCTGCGTTGCCACCAAGACAACCAGCAGCAGTGCAACGCTGCGTCACAGGGGCAAAGGGTATCGCGCGTCAGGGGCAACACACACTCGGGGATGTCAGGCACTCACTCATCGGACGACGCCCGTCACAAGGGGGTGTTATCGGCCGATACAAGACCAGCGTGACGCCCGTCACATGGCAACTATCGGCCAGGATCAGATCACCAAGGTATCATTCAAAGTGGGTAGCTCATCCATGCATCGTGCACCCTACAGGATCAAGCCCTAATGGCCATCACAGAACCAGGCCCCAACGCCCCATCGATCAGAGCATAGCAGTACAAGGCAAACATCTATCAAGGTGTATCGGGCATGTCATCTTAGGCAGGGACTAGGCATGTGACACCCAACACAACTTCTATTATGTGTCGTCCAAGACTTCAAGGTCAAGGGACTGTCGGCCATCACCTTCCCACTCTCATCTCGTCCAAGCTACATCACACAAAGGTCATCTTCTTCCTCAAACACAAAGGCACCTGAACCCTAGGAAGATGGCTCACCACCAAACCGAGCTCACCCTTCTAGCCCATGGTGAGAAGAAAGTGTTGCTTAAGCAACTAGGACACAAGCTCACCTCAATCGACTAAGAAGGAGGGGTGTTGCTCATGGCACTTAGTAGCTCAAACTCATTCTTCTAGACCAAGGGGAGAAAGGAGTGTTGCTCACTTACAAACCCTATATCACAAGGAACACTAGACCACATGGGTGATCGGCCAACAAGAAAGCTAAGCAAGAAACTAAGCTACTAACATGGAAACAAGATCAAAGCAAGAGATAAAGTAGTTAGGGTTAGAAGTTATGCAACCCGCCTTAAGCTCCAAGCTCCAAGGAAGAAGAAGAGCTCCAAGCTCCACGCACCACCAAGCAAGGAAGATGGAGACTTCAAGGTTATCAGCCACCACTTACTTCTCCAAGGTGTGTCGGCCACCAAGCTACTCCTTCAAGAGGTGTGTCAGTCGACACAAGCAAGGAAAGGAGGGAGTGTCGTGCACTCAAGGTGGAGGAGGAAACAAAGGACCAAAGGGACCCTAAGCTAAGGAAAGGACACGCCTATATAGAAGGAAAGGGAGGAGAAAAAAAGATGGAGCATGGCAAGGTGTCACTTGCATAGGGACACTTGTCCTAGAGCTCAAGCCACTACTCTAGCAAGCTCCATCCACATGGCCAAGATATGCACCAAGTGTCCACTAATCAAGGTCAAGGTTAGATCAGCACTATGGGCGACACAACAAGTTTGCAACTTGGGCGACACACTTCTATGTTGGCCGACACAAGCACTCCTAGGCCGATACACTCGCCACTTGGCCAATACAAGGCTCAACCAAGCCCAAACAAGGCACCTCAAGGCCCAAACAAGCTCAACCAAGGCCCAAAGAACTCAAGCAACAAGCCCAAGCCTTCCTCAACCTTAGAGGAAGCAAAGAGAGAGAGAAACACCTCACAAGGTGGCAAACTTGCCTACAAAACCCCAGACTTGGGTTATTTGAAAGTAGCACCTCCAACTCTCAACAAAGCACAACCAACCCTAATCACCACTAAAGGTGATTAGCAAGCACCAAAGCACCAGGGTTAAGCAAAGCAAACAGGGTAAGTCCTAAACGAAGGTCAGGGTCCTTACAAGCTAACCCCCTTTAAGGGATTTCGTCCCCAAAATATGAAGAGAAAAGCGAGGGGTACTTCCTCCTCATCTCTTCCTCAAGCTCCCACGTGGCTTGCTCAACGCCATGACGCTGCCAAAGAACCTTCACAAGAACCAGGTCCTTCCTTTTCAGCTTCTTGACCCTTCTGTCGAGGATCGCCACAGGACCTTCCTCATAGGTCACATCTTCATCAAGCTCAACCTCAACTGGTTGTATCACTGTTCCCGAATCTGGATGACTTTTCTTCAACATACTGACATGGAACACTGGATGTAACCTGTGCAACTCTGGAGGTAACTCTATCTCATAAGTTACCTTCCCAACACGTGCTATGACTGGGTAAGGCCCCATATACCTAGGTGGCAACTTACCCTTCCGACCAAACCTCAGCACACCTTTCCAAGGCGAGACTTTAAGATACACTTTGTCTCCTACCTGGAACTCCAAAGGTCATCGGCGATTGTCTGCATAAGATTTCTGCCTGTCCTGTGCCACTTTCAACTGTTGCTGTATCACTTTGATCTTTTCTGTTGTCCTCTGTACTAACTCAGGACCCAAAAGCTGATACTCACCGGACTCGTACCAACACAAAGGAGATATGCACTTCCTCCCATACAAAGCCTCATAAGGAGCCATGTCAATGCTCCGCTGATAACTGTTGTTATAAGAAAACTCTATCAAACTCAGATGCACATCCCAACTTCCTAGGAACTGCAAAACACAAGCTTGAAGGAGATCTTCCAGAATCTGAATAGTCCTTTCAGACTGTCCATCTGTCTGTGGGTGAAAAGTTGTACTGAACCTCAATTGAGTTCCCAATGCTTTGTGTAACTGTTCCCAAAAGCGACTCGTGAACTGAGGACCTCTGTATAAAACTATTGTTGCTGGCACACCATGCAAACGTACTATCTCGTACACATATACTCGAGCGAGCTTCTCAGCTGTATACGTCGTCTTTACTGGTAGGAAGTGGGCAGATTTTGTCAATCTGTCCACTATCACCCAAATGGAATCATGATTCCTAGTTGTCCTGGGTAGACCAACTACCAAATCCATGGTTATATGATCCCACTTCCACTGTGGTATTGGCAAAGGTTGCAACGTACCTGTTGGCTTCTGATGTTCAGCCTTCACTTGCTGGCAAACCGCACATCTTGCTACGAACTCAGCTACATCTTTCTTCAAACTGGGCCACCAATACAAGTCCTTCAGACTATGGTACATCTTGGTGACACTTGGATGCATAGCAAACATTGACGTGTGGGATTCCTCGAGCCCCAACTTCCTCAGCTCATCATCAGGAACCACCATCCTATCACAATAGTAGACCAGCCCATCCTCGGACTCATGAAACCCATCATGCTTTTCGCTGCCAAACTCTGATCTGATCAACTATACTACATCATCTGTCTGTTGTGCATCTTTGATCTGTTGTCTCAACGTAGGCTTGACTTGCATCTGTGCTAGAAGTCCAGCTAACGAGGAAACCTCCATCTGCACATTCATCTGCCGCAAAGAGACAAACATATCCCGCCTATGGCATACCAAAGAACTCAACTGTGCCTTCTTTGAAGAAAGAGAAGAAGACTTTCTGCTAAGCGCATCAGCTACCACATTCGCCTTACCCGGATGATACTTGATAGTGCAGTCGTAGTCATTGATCAACTCCATCCATCGACGTTGTCGCATGTTCAACTCATGTTGTGAAAAGATATACTTCAGATTCTTATGATCCGTAAAGACTTGACATACTTCTCCATACATATAGTGTCTCCAAATCTTTAACGCATGAACCATTGTTGCCAACTCCAAGTCATGAGTAGGATAATTCTCCTCATGTTTCTTGAGCTGTCGCGAGGCAAAAGCAACCACATGATCTTCCTACATCAGCACACAACCTAAACCTTTCTTGGAAGCATCACAGAAAACAACGTAGCCCTTTCCAGGCTCTGGCAGGATTAACACTGGAGCACTGGTCAGCATCTCCTTCAAACTCTGGAAAGCTCGCTGACATCATTCATCCCAGACAAAAGATACGTCCTTTCTCATCAACTTTATCATCGGCAAAGCAATCACACTGAAGTCCTTGATGAACCTCCGGTAGTATCCTGCTAAACCCAGAAAACTGTGAACTTCTGTCGGCGTCTTCGGCTGTTCCCATTCTGCAATGGATTCCACCTTCTTCGGATCTACCTTGACTCCTTCAACATATATCACATGACCCAAGAAAGTCACCTCTTCCAACTAGAACTCACACTTACTGAACTTGACATACAACTGATGTTGGCGAAGTAGAGTCAACGCTCGTCGAAGATGTTGCTCATGCTCTCTCTTGTCCCGACTATAGATCAAGATGTCATCTATAAAGACTACAACAAACTGATCTAAGAACGGATGGAACACTCTGTTCATCAAGTCCATGAAAGCAGTAGGTGCATTGGTTAGCCCAAACGGCATAACCACAAACTCAAAATGACCATACCTCGTCCTAAAAGCTGACTTTGGTATGTCATCCGCCTTGATCCTCAACTGATGATATCCGGACCATAGATCGATCTTCGAAAACACTGTAGCACCACGCAACTAATCAAACAGATCGTCTATCCTTGGAAATGGGTACTTGTTCTTGATCGTGACCTTGTTCAACTGCCGGTAGTCTATACTCAACCGCATCGAACCATCCTTCTTCTTAACGAACAACACGGGAGCACCTCAAGGCGACGTACTTGGTCGGATAAAACCTTTGTCCAGCAACTCTTGCAACTACTTCTTCAACTCTGCAATCTCAACTGGAGCCATCCTATACGGTGTCTGTGCAACTGGTAGTGTTCCTGGGACCAGATTGATCTCAAAATCAATCTCTCGGGGTGGGGGAACACCAAGAAACTCCTCAGGAAACACATACACAAACTCTCAAACAAAGGACACCTCCTCAAGGCTAGGACCTTTTGCCTTGGTAGCCACAACGGTATCCACTACGTGAGCTAAGAACGCCTCACATCCTTGTCGTAACAACTTCTCTACCACCATAGCTGATACCAGACATGTCGGAAGAATCTTCCTATCTCCCTGGAAGATCCACTTCTCTCCATCATCATCAAACACTTCCTGCTTGGAACCACAGTCCAAAACAACCTTATACTTCTCTAGGGTATCCATCCCAAGGATAACATCAAACCCATGCATATCAAGTGGTATAAGGTCCACTCGAATGCAGTGTCCCGAGAAAGACAAGACACAAGATGGACACTCTTCTCGAAGCAACGAAGAACCATCAAGAGGGGTTTCTAACGACAAACTATCCTTCTTACGACTAACAGGTAAACGACAGTCCTCAAACATACTATAGGCGATAAAAGAGTGCGTAGCACCCGGGTCAACTAGAACAGGTATAAAGCAAGAAGAAGATATATCAGGATGAAATAATTCCATCTGACCTGTCACTACTCGCAGGTTGACTATCGCCTCCAGCTGATTCATAACATAGAAGCGAGTCGTTGCTTGTTGTCCACAATCTTTGCTTCCTTGAGCAGACGATCCAGCTTGAGACGCTTGAATGCATCCTCGTCCTCTGCTACTACTGGGCTGCTATTGATCTGATCCTTGAAGATTCTGTCTTAGCTACCGTGTCACCTCAACATATCTGTAGGGACAACTCGACTTGACATGCCCTATCTGACCGCAGGCATAGCATGTCCTAACATCAACTCGTGGACTGGATGGTCCTATCACTGCCACGAAAGCCGAACTTTGCACCTTAGATGGTGGAGATACATGACCTCTTCCTTTACTCAGAGACCACTGAGACGGTCCACCAGAACCTCTCATCACTGTCGGTGCTGAAAACCTAGGCTTCTTGAAGCCACCAAACCTCTGACCTTGGAACTGAGCAGGTCTCTTCTTAGCCATAGACTCTCTCTTCTCCCTTACTGGTCGTTCGATCCTCCTGACAGATTCCACAAACATAGCAAACCGCTCCCGGTTCTCCAACACAGAAACTGGTGTCGTTAGCTCAGCACTCAGACCCTTCTCGAAACATCTGATCCACTCCTCGTCTGTCGCTTCTATGTGAGGGAAAAACCTCAACAGATCCATAAACTTGGCTTCATACTCGTTGATGTTCATTGCTCCTTGTCGCAACTGCTCAAACTGACTGATCTTTTCATCCAGATATGTCTTCGGGAAGTATCTGCTGACGAACTCACGTCAGAAAACTTCCCAACAAATCACCTCACCAGGCCGCTTCTCTTCCTCGATGGTCCACCAGTGACCAACGCTACCTTTCAGAAGGTAGACAACATGCTTTACTTTGTCTGCTTCGGGGATGTCGAGGATCCAGAAAGCCTTCTCAAGACTTGTCAGCCACAGATCTGCATCTGCTGGATCAACCGTTCCAGCATAGTTCGAAGCTCTGACTTGACGAAGCCACTCGAAGGTCTTCCCAATACCCAATGCTTCTCCATGGGGAACCTGTTCTTGCGGAGGAGGCACTGGCAGTCGCTTAACCATGAGATTCATCGTAGCCATCATCTGCCCCATAAGCTATTGGTAGATAGGATGTTCAAGAATGGCTGGGTCAGGTTGGGGGACCTCAGGCACCCGATCTCCATGTACATGTCTTTCAGCTGAAGCAGCATCACTGTACTCAGCTGAGTGTTCTTCATGGTTTCCAGACATCTTGACTTTTCTTCTGGTGAGGGCAGAAGACGATGGTAAGAAAACCTGGACAACACACAAGAACAGATGAACTAGTCCTAAATCCCTGTAGACTCAGCGAACCTAAGGCTCTGATACCAAAACTTGTGGCAACACATCCCACTATCACACAGACAACAAGGTGTTATGCAAAAACGTGCGGAAATCACCATAACCATAGATTATCGAAAACACGTGTTAATTAAAACCGTTTGCGGAAAGCTGTTAAACTGAGAAACTATTACCTTCCAGTCCTCATCCTGTAAGGAAACATGTTATATATATACATATACAAGTTATGATACATATCCACAGCTTAAAGGAACAACTGTCTATCCATCACACGAGTTCACCACCTGTTCATATACGTAAAGGCCCACATCTGGCCAACAGCAGGATATACAAAACATCATCAATCATACATCGTGAAACAATGTCAAAACACTGCCAAGGACCTGAGATTACATGGATGAATCTAGACTCTATTACAAAATATCCAAAACAGCAGCATATCCATCGCTTGCCTTCTACTAATCTTCTTGTTGCTCGGCCGCAACACCACGACCACCACCACGTCTAGCTCGACCACCTAAAAAGGGTGTAAACCAACGGAGTGAGACAATCGAACATTGTCCTAGCGAGAAACATAACTCCCCGCCGTAACTACAGAACCTCAAGAAGATAAAGCTATAACCGCAGATATTTGATAACAGGTATAACAAGAGCAGTATATGTAAAACAAGGCTATTCTTACCGACAAACTTACAAAAGGCATATAACCAACATCTCTCAATGGGACATGATTAATAAGATAGGATATATATATACATTGCCACATATCATGAGGTATATAGAAGTAATTGTAAGGTATAACAGATTAACTACACAATCAAGGCCTCAACCAATGTTCCGTGTTTTTCCTTAAGCAGTAATGGCTATATGGCTGAATTACATATTTTATTATGCCCTGAGGAAGTGAACCGTACCGTTCAAATCGAACCTTTGGCTGCGAAGCCCATAGCCAGTGCCATACAAGGTGAATGGAAGAGCCGGACTCCACAACCTTCCCCCTCGTAGTTAGTGTACGAGAACAACACAAGCAGGACCGCAATCTCATGCTTAAGTGGCCTCAACCACAGGGTCAGCTTCTCAAGCTACCCTTCCTCTAGCCTGCCTTGGTACAGGTCACGACGCTAGTAAAACTGAGCCATGGGCCTGTTCACCGTGCTCTGATCCATGAACGCATGCATGCTCTTTATATCACATATCCGGAGTCATGGGCCTGTTCACCATTCTCATCATATAACCGAGTCTACAACCGAAGTTGCACTCTTACCTCCTCACTTTAGGCTAGGAGAAACCTTGCATATTCAACAATATGCTCTCCGGGTTAACCTGTAGGAGAACCCATTTCACCATCACCAGCTCCTGACGATGATGGATCTATGGCCAGGGCAAACTACATGATATATTCCACTGTAATTATTTAGTATCTTTTAGATGGATTACAAGATTCAACCAAGTTGTATAACATGCAAACTATAACATAATAAACAACATAAAACTCAACATTTAAAATCATACTACCATTCGCCTCATACTGATCCATCACAAGGATCCATATCACATGTTATCACTTGGCCTCTTGCCAATCAATCTAGATCCATCACAAGGATCATCACATACCATGGGATCTCGATCCCTCATCATATAGTGCCACTGCCTCTCAAGACTTGCATCACAAACACATCATATATACAATCTCATCAACAAGAGTAATTATCAGGGTGATGTTACTCATCACATATTTCTCATAGCCTTTTTATGGCTAAGCATCACCTGCATGGTTAGTGTACTCAATAATCATAGTTTCAACATAAGGGCTATGCTTACTATCATGAGATGACATTCAAGATGCTATACTTATCATTTATACATCATCTGGTGATCATGTGCATAAGACACATCATTAAGCAACTATTTATGGACTTATCCTTATCTCATCATTATATAGATAATCAAGATGATTACTTAATGCATGTAGTCATGCTACTACCATTACCATTCTTAGCATTAACAGATAATCATCAAACCAAGATAAATGATCAAGCTTATGATAACGTGCATCGTCATCTATATAAGGAGCCACCATCGTTAATCAAGGTTATAAACCACTAAGCTGTTTTCATGATACAAGGACCCTTCCCAAAAGATACCAAAAACCTTCACTAAAAGTTCATCACACACAACGGCCATCTCACAAAGCTGCGCTGCCACCAAGACAACCAGCAGCAGGGCAACGCTACGTCACAGGGGCAAAGGGTATCACGTGTCAGGGGGAACACACACTCGGGGATGTCGGGCACTCACTCATCAGACGACGCTCGTCACAAGGGGGTGTTATCAGCCGATACAAGACCAGTGTGATGCCCTTCACATGGCAACTATTGGCCAAGATCAGATCACCAAGGTATCGTTTAAAGTGGGTAGCTCATCCATGCATCGTGCACCCTACAGGATCAAGCCCTAACGGCCATCACAGAACCAGGCCCCAACACCCCATCGATCAGAGCATAGCAGCACAAGGCAAACATCTATCAAGGTGTATCGGGCAGGTCATCTTAGGAAGGGACTAGGCATGTGATGCCTAACACGACTTCCATTGTGTGTCGTCCAAGACTTCAAGGTCAAGGGACTGTCGAGCAGCACCTTCCCACTCTCATCTCATCCAAGCTACATCACACAAAGGTCATCTTCTTCCTCAAACACAAAGGCACCCGAACCCTAGGAAGATGGCTCACCACCAAACCGAGCTCACCCTTCTAGCCCATGGTGAGAAGAAAGTGTTGCTTAAGCAACTAGGACACAAGCTCACCTCAATCGACTAAGAAGGAGGGGTGTTGCTCATGGCACTTAGTAGCTCAAACTCATTCTTCTAGACCAAGGGGAGAAAGGAGTGTTGCTCACTTACAAACCCTAGATCACAAGGAACACTAGACCACATGGGTGATCGGCCAACAAGAAAGCTAAGCAAGAAACTAAGCTACTAACATGGAAACAAGATCAAAGCAAGAGATAAAGTAGTTAGGGTTAGAAGTTATGCAACCCGCCTTAAGCTCCAAGCTCCAAGGAAGAAGAAGAGCTCCAAGCTCCACGCACCACCAAGCAAGGAAGATGGAGACTTCAAGGTTATCGGCCACCACTTACTTCTCCAAGGTGTGTCGGCCACCAAGCTGCTCCTTCAAGGGGTGTATCGGACAATACAAGCAAGGAAAGGAGGGAGTGTCATGCACTCAAGGTGGAGGAGGAAACAAAGGACCAATGGGACCCTAAGCTAAGGAAAGGACACACCTATATAGAAGGAAAGGGAGGAGAAAACAAGGTGGAGAATGGCAAGGTGCCACTTGCATAGGGACACTTGTCCTAGAGCTCAAGCCACTACTCTAGAAAGCTCCATCCACATGGCCAAGATATGCACCAAGTGTCCACTAATCAAGGTCAAGGTTAGATCCGCACTATGGGCGACACAACAAGTTTGCAACTTGGGCGACACACTTCCATGTTGGCTGACACAAGCACTCCTAGGCCGATACACTCGCCACTTGGCTGATACAAGGCTCAACCAAGCCCAAACAAGGCACCTCAAGGCCCAAACAAGCTCAATCAAGGCCCAAAGAACTCAAGCAACAAGCCCAAGCCTTCCTCTCAACCTTAGAGGAAGCAAAGAGAGAGAGAAACACCTCACAAGGTGGCAAACTTGCCTACAAAACCCCAGACTTGGGTTATTTGCAAGTAGCACCTCCAACTCTCAACAAAGCACAACCAACCCTAATCACCACTAAAGGTGATTAGCAAGCACCAAAGCACCAGGGTTAAGCAAAGCAAACAGGGTAAGCCCTAAACGAAGGTCAGGGTCCTTACAGGTGGCCCATCAATCCTAAGGCCTAAAAGAACTGCAACATCCTGAAGGGTTACACTCATCTCAAAAGGGGGAAACCTAAAAGTATTGTTAGAGTTGTCCCACTGGTTAACTAAGGTAGTGATTAAATTGGGATCAAGGTGGATAGGTCATAGCCTATGAACAAGCCCAAAACTATCCAAAGAAACATTTTCCAAAACACCCGGGTCAGTAATAGGCCACTTTGACAACATAAAGTGGTATTGGGAGAGTCAGAAGGATGCTTGTCTAGGAGCCATATCTATGAAAAGTACAAATATTACATTAAATGAAAAGTGCAAATATTACATTAATGAAAAGTATAAATATTATATTAAATGAAAAGTGCAAATATTGTACAACATATAAGTTTGTCAAGATTCTTCATCAGATAAGATGAAATTAATTCAAATACATGAACTACCAAAAAATATTAAAATAAAACATGAACTACTAAAAGAGAAATATTACAATATATTAGTTACTGCATTTGATTCAATATCTCATCTAGAGGTTCATAAAATGGCCACATTTGATGTACAACTTGATGTATCTCTGGATGTGATACAACTAACTGGTTTTTAACTTGTGCATTGATTGACATTGCATTCTGTTTTGTGTGACCCAATACCAACCGGGTAGCTCAAGAAGTTCTTCATACATGTGAAACATTTGCTTTAAAAATTGCCAATGAAATTTTGCTTATTCTTTTTTCACTATAAAGCCTAGCTTGTGAACTAAGTGCTAGAAAAATTCCACTCATTCGATTAGAAATAATACACAAATTTGTACGACGTGGAATGATTGGAACACAAATTTGTAGAGAACCAAAGAACCACTCCCATGAGTCCTTATTTTCTACCTCGACAACAGCAAAAGCAAGTGGAAATAGACCATTATCAGCATCTATGCCACATGCAATGAGAAGTAAGCCAAAATATATTCCTGTTAGAAATGTGCCATCAGCAGTATGAACAGGCCTGCAATAGGCCCAACCCCTCACATCTGGACCAAATGCCTAGAACAGCCGCTTGAATCTACGAGTGCTTTCAGTTTGAAGGGTATAATCATCCACAAGGTGGGAATATATAGTTTTTGGAATATATTGTGATAGAGAAATCAGGAACAACAACAAAGTATGTTATGATGATTCCCAATCTCCAAATATTTTATAGACAACCTTCCTCCTCGCTAGAAATGTCTTCTTGTAAGATATATGGAGCCTTAGTTCAGCATTTACCTTGTCACAAATTTCTCGTGTGGACAAATCCAATCATGATACTAGGATTGGAATTATCATACGAGCAATATAAGATGATGTGACTTGGAAATGGTCCTGATTCAGAATAGTTAATCGACAATTGTGGCTTGTACTATAATGCTTTACCTTCCACATGCCACCTGCTCTTTTGGACTCCAAGTGCTCAAACTCCAAGGACATCGTTGGTCATGGATACAAACAAATTTAAGATGTGGATTACTTGAGTGTTGTGTACAATATTGGGCATTCTTTTATACTGACCATTTTTGGACCGTCTCAACCATTACAACTTTGGATGCAAATAAAGAACCCTCATATATTTCAGTGCTAGAAGGGTTGTAATTGAGACAGAATTCCTGATGAAAATCCTCCACCCATTCTTCATCTTGAAAAGCTTTATAATTGGTATCAATGTGTTCATGTCGGGGCCATTATTTATCAAATATAGATGGAACAGAACTCAATGTTATAATAGAGTCAGGGAATGGATGTTCATGCTCATCATCAGTTTCACTCAATGACTCGTCATCATGATCACTATTATTATCACCTTCCTGATCACTATCATTATCACCTTCATGATCACTATTATTATCACTTTCTTGTTCAATATTTTTTTCTCCCTCCTCAACCTCAACACCAATATTCTCAATAGTAGGATTTTGAGAGAATTCAGGTGGTTGATTCCATTCAACAACTACATTACCGCTACATAGTTGGGATTCAAATTGATTCAACAGACCAATGAAACTAGAATGTTGGTGGAAAGATATTTTTTCAAGAAATACATCAATATAGGCATCACATGAAAGTGAGAACAAGGTTCTGTATGCATCATCATCATCAACTTGTTTGAGCATATGATCTTCTCCAGCGAAAATATAGGATATATTGATAGAGAAGTGGTTGGGATTGATGTCAAGTATTGTATGGATATATGATTTTAGTTTGGATAGGGTATTGATAAGTGAAATATTTATGGGTCTAACAGATCGACTAGAATAAGACCCATCAGAGAGAAATTGATCATTATATCGAAGCTTGACAATTCATGAATGTGAACTAGATGCCATGTTCCTATCATTATAAAATAGTAATTCAGATTTTAGAACAGTAATAGGGTTTCACATGGCATCACCCTCAATTAGGGTTTCACATGACATCACCCTCAATTAGGGTTTCACGATCTCTTTATCAAGGGTCATACCCTAATTACACATTTATTCATGTTGAAAGTGTTGAGGCTTAACCATTACATGGTTATCATTCATGTAGGAATTCCTCTCTTTCTCATCCTCTATAGGATGTTGCTTTGCTTCAAGCTTGATTAAATTAGGTCAACTTGAATGAAGGGTTAACATAGTGTATTGAGATATTGCTTTCATAAGAATTAAAGGTTAACCACTTTAAATGTACTAATCACCTAAGTACTTTTAGGGATTCATCCATTGTACTTATCTTTGGTAATCATCATTATAAATCATGGAATCAATTGATCTTTTATAACCTTGAGTCTCCAAATGGTTTTGGGTACCTTGAACCTCCAAACGGTTTTGCCCCTTTTTAACCTTCAAACTATTTTGAAACCATTTGCCCTCCAAATGGTTTTGAAATTGTTTGGGCATCCTAGGTCTGAGACCGTTTGGTCTTAAACAGTTTGAAACCGTTTGGGCATCTAGCCCTTGAAACCGTTTGAACAAATATACATTGAAACCGTTTGAATAATTTCCCTTGAAACTGATTGGATGATTTGATCTTGAAACCAAAAGGACCTCCAAAAGGTTTGAGACCGTTTGATCCCAAATGGTTTCAAGACTATTTGGACTCAAACGGTCTCAAGACCATTTGGTCCAACCACTTTAAAACCAAAAGGAGCAATTAGGGTTTGTTTCAACCAAATCGATTAGGGTTTACTCCATTGAATTGATCATCAATTGAACCATTAATTATTCATCATTTGGTAACCATTGGATCATCAACCATCCAATTATACCCAACCATAAACCTCCAAACGGTTTTGAGACCATTTGGTTGACCTCCAAACAGTTTTGAAAACGTTTGGGTCAATCAACCCTTAAATTGATTCAATTCACTTAAGGATTCAACACTCAACCCAATTAGGGTTTGCAATTGGTGGATTATCCAATCTTGGAACTATTATCATAAATTCAATTGAAGCCAATGGATTAATGTTCAACAGCATCATCACTTAACCTCCAAATGGTCTAAGACCATTTGATCCCAAACGGTCTTGAGACAGTTTGATCCAAACGGTCTTGAGACTATTTGGTTTCAAACGATCTTGAGACGGTTTGGTCTCAAGTCTTTGAAACCGTTTGCACTAGATCTTTGTTAAGGTGTGTGCTTAATATGACATCATCATCATCAAGCTACGTTTCTTCAAAACTTGCTATGATTTTCATGGTGATTTCATCAACCATCCAAATAGATTTTCGAGAATAAAGAAAGAACCAACAATTGATAAGGATATGAAATCAATAATAACATTCAAGGGTTCAAGTTATATAACCTGCCTTCAAAGGAGCTTCAAAGATGCAAACTCCACATCTTTAATGGTGGAAGAAGCTTTCTCAACTATCCCAAGCTCGTCCTCAAGCTTTTGAGTGAAAAGAAATGGCTAGGATTGAAGATTGAATGGAGAAAAGAGGAAATCAAGCATTGATTTGTGATTTCCACCATGAATTCGAGGTTGAAGATGATCAAGGAGCTTACCTATAGGTTGGGGGTAGTCCTCCTGTTGCTCCTAATCTACCTTGGTCGTTTTGCAAGAAAAGAGTGAAAGTGGATTCGAAATTCCCCTTTCAAGCTATGGATAAATGAGCTTATATGCATTTTTTATTAAATTAATTTTAAGAGAGAGAAAGTAGGAAATAACTACTCCATTTCCTTGCCAATTGCCCTATCCTCTTCCTTTCATACAAGTATGTCTTCCTTTCCTCTAATTCCTCTCAATTATCCATGAAATAAAGAAAACAAATTAAGCACCTTAATCCATTTAATAATAATATCCATAAGTTAGTGAATATTTCTTTTTCTTTTAATAATGTGAGTGAGTTATCCACTTCTTTTAGATATTTCGTTGCCTTTGCAAGGCACAAGGATATCCACATATAAGGATTTCAACCAACACATTTTTGGTTGAAGGTCACTTCCATTAATATAACTATTTTTGCATTAAATTGAATTAGGGTTTCAATTATGCTTAAATCTTGATTATTTTAATATCAAGTTTCTCTCTCCTTCAAAGAGATACAAATGAGACACCCCTCTCATTTTATTTACTCTACATGATGCCAAGAAACATTAGGGACTCTCTAGAAGTGGTATTTTGCATATTGAACCCTAGGTTTTGGGTAAATTACACATTACACCAAAACTAGGTTTTAATGCATAAACATGGCTTAATAAGCTCTTTCTTGGTGCTCAGCTTCCACAAGCCATACCTTTGCATCATTTTCATTCTAATGATGCTCAAACACTTTGAGTAACATTTTATCATGTAAAATTTGCAATTTAACCCCTCAACTTGGGTAATTTGCACTTTAGTCAAAAATAAGCAAACATTTTTTGGTGCAAGTAGGGTGGGGTGCCTTTTTACTAAGATAGAATGTGGGTAGTTACAGGGTATAACCACCAAGAAGGGGGGGGGGGAAGGGTAGTTGTAAGGCACAACCACCAAGAAAGAAATAAGGACCAAAAACTGTACAACTTATAAAGGAAAATCCTATCTATACATATGTTGATATAGGAGTCTACTTTCTCTATAGAAAGCATTCCAGAAAGGATCAATCTCCATACGAACCTCTTCAAACAATCTTCTATTCCTCTCCAACCACAGCGTATAAGTGATGCAGATAGCAAGAAGCTTTGATTCTCCTTTCAAATTCAGTAAGTCGTCCTGGTTCCTGATGTCGGCATTCATCTTTTTAGAATATAACTCCCATAGACAGCGAGCATATTCACAATCAAAGAACATATGGTAGATATTCTCCTCACTCTTTTCACAGAAACAACATCTAGAAGCAAGCTGAAAACCAATCTTTTTCAAGAAGTCCGTAGTGAGGAGTTTCCCCAAGAACATCTTCCAAAGAAAAACAGACCACCTTCTCGGAATACTATCTGACCAGATCCACGATCCCCATGGTACCTCTTCCCATTTAGTTCTCAAGATAGCCCAGCCATCTTTCATGGAGAAGGAAAAGCCACCTTTAAAAAGGACTATATCTTCAGAGTTCTGAATAATAGATTGCTTATCCAGCACAGCCAACAGAGCAGCAACACCTCTGAAATGCGGAAAGCTCCATTTACCATTATCCATACAAGCAGCCGCTTTACAGAGCCTGCCTTTTCCGAGGCGGAAAATAAGCTGGGGATCCACCAAGTCAATCAGTCTGTCACCATCGTTAACCCAAGGGTCCAGCCAAAAAAGGAAGGAGTTTCCATTCCCAAGATTAAGGCAAATATGATTTAGAAGAGAACTTCTTTTCTCAAGCAGCTTCTTCCACACCCAGGACAAGCTAGCTTTGACCTCTATAGACCAAAGAGATTCATCTTTAATGTACCTTTCATGGACCCATTTAATCCACATATTATCTTTCTTGACGGAAAGCGACCAAAGATTTTTAAGCAATCCTCCAATAGACCAATCCTCAATAGATCTAACTCCAAGGCCCCCTTCTTTTTTTGGCCTACAAATCAACTTCCAGGAGACTATATGAATATTCTTTTTTTCCTCATGATTGTTCCAGATAAAATCCCTCATAGCCTTCTCAATCAAATAGATCACAGACTTAGGCAGGGGAAAAGCTGTTGTCCAAAAAATACTATAGGAAGACAAAGTGGACAATACAAGCTCAATTCTCCCTACTTGGGAAAGAAGTCGACCTTTCCAAGAGTCTAGCCTGCATTTAATCTTGTCAATGATAGGATTACAAAAAGCTTTAGTGAGCCTACCAGTGAAAAGAGACATCCCAAGGTACCTCATAGGAAGGGAACAAACCATAATGTCAAGAATATTGGCAATATTATCTTCAGTAGCCCAACCACTCAAGAAGATTTGGCTCTTATCGTTATTAAGCCTCAAACCAGAGACTTTATGAAAAATATCCAAAATGGATTTAACACAATGCACATCATTGTCATCAGCTCTAGAGAACAACAAGAGATCATCAGCGAAAATGATATGGGAGATGGACATAGCTTCTGAGACACCAACATGATTGAAATTTCCTTTCTTAACTTCAGCATTAATGATAAAAGAAAGGACCTGCATAGAAATAGCAAAAAGAAAGGGTGCAAGGGGATCACCTTGTCAGACCCCATTAGATGCATAAAAATAGTCAGTAGGGGACCCATTCACTAGGACTCTGTAGGAAGCTGATTGGAAGCTTTCATCCACCCAGTTGAGCCAGCAACCTGGAAACCCCATCTTTTCCATCAAAAAAAGAATGTAGTCTCGTCTAACAATATCATAGGCTTTAGCTAAATCAGCCTTGATACACATAAGCTTCTGTGAACCCCCAAACATACTCGAGACATCATTTGCCAGCAAAATAGCATTGCCAATCCTTCTACCATGGATGAAAGCAAATTGATTGGGGTCAATGATAGTGGGAAGGATGAGTTTGACTCTATTGGCCATAATTTTCATGATGATCTTGTAAATAACATTGCACAAAGATATAGGCCTAAAATCCTTTAGATAAGTTGCTCCAAGCTTTTTAGGAATAAGAGTGATAAGGGTATTGTTGCATTCTTTAAGCATTTTCCCAAAACTGAAAAAACTTTGAATTGCTCGAATAATGTCATCTCCAATGATATCCCAGACGGATTTAAAGAAAATGGCATTAAAGCCATCTGGCCCAGGAGCCTTGTCATCTTTCATACTTTTCATAACATCAACAATCTCATCTCTAGAGACAATTCTTCTCAAATCATCAAACTGATCTTTAGAAATCTTAGGGATATGCCAATCATCATCCCAGAAAACCATATCCCTAGAAGTTCCATTGAACACGTTTTCATAGAAACCTTTGATGGTTTCCCTAATTTGATCAACATCATAAATTTTCCCTCCAGACTGATCATCCAGAACATTAATATTATTCTTGAGTCTTCTAGATTTCATAGAGACATAGAAAAAGGCTGAGTTTCTATCCCCCAACTTCAGCCACTGGATTCTACTTTTTTGTTTAAGGAAGTTTTCTTCATCCCTTAGAGCTTGACAAGCCTCTTGTCTAAGAATGAACAGCTGGGCATGTTTGTCTTCATTGTTGGGATCTGCATCAACATCTTCTTGCATGAGTTTAGCCCGGGCCTCAATTTATTTAGCTTTAGAAATGTAGTTGCCCACACAATCCCTATTCCACCTTCTAAGAGCACTAGTAACAGCATGAATTTTTTGATAAACTCTAAACATGGGAGTTCCGGAGCATATAGTTTCCTTCCAGGCAGATTCCACAATGCCTCTGTAAGAGTTATCATTAGTCCAAGAATTTATGAAATGGAAAGAAGTTACACCCCTCTTCCCTCTATCAACCTCAGAGCTATAGGTCTATGATCGCTTACAATAGAAGAGATAACTTCACCCCAGCTAAAAGGGAAACCCGACATAAAATTAACATCACAGAAAATACGATCAATTCTGGAGAGAGTACTCTTCCCCTTTTTTCTATGACTATCCCACGTAAAGAACTGACCTTTAGAGGGAATTTCAATTAAGCCAGTATCACTGATGGTGAGATTGAAATCATTCATACTTCTATTTGAAGGAGGATGCTTGCCCATCCTTTCACCAGCCAATCTGACAACATTAAAATCACCCAAAACACACCACTTATGAGGATTCATTTTAGAAATGGTGCTTATCGAATTCCAAAGGAGAGATCTATCTCCATCATCATTGGCACCATAAACTGATGACATATAAAAAATAGGGCCTTTCTTAACAGCACAATGCAAAATCTGTTCGTTAACCAAAATTCTATCCACCACGATATCAGTGTCCATCCAGAGAATGATAATTCTTGTGTATGAGTAAAAGTCAGAATTATCAAAAAACGAAGCACCCTGCCACACAGAGTTAACAAAGCTTTGTACGTCCTTCTTCTTGATTCTAGATTCCAGAATAACATAGATATTGGCCTTACAGCTCCTAATCTCTACCTGGATGTGAGCTATTTTATTTGCACCTCCCCTCACATTCCAGGAAATAACAGCAAACATGTTATCCATTGGGGGGAGGTCATCCGTGTCACACCCCGATCTCACACTAACCACTAATCATGAGATTAGGGCGCGACGGAGGGATTATCACATAAACAAATCACTGAGAACTTTTTCTTTTTAAAACCTCGTAATGATATCCAGATTATTGCTGTAAACTAAAACATAATAAACTATTGCGGAAGCATTTCAATTAAACTAGCTAGAGAACATAAAAAGAGTTTACAACATGTAACATTGTTTAACAGAAAGTAAAACATAACAGTTAATTTACATACTTTACACATTCGCCATACATACTCTCTCTCACCCACACCATGTCCCAAGGACCGAGGGGAAAGGACTAAGAGACCACTATCTAACTAACTACATATACCTTCTACTGACTAGGGTGGTAAGATCCTTCAGATTCCTGGAACTGTCGCTGACCTGAAAATGTTTGAGTAGAGGAGTGAGCCTACTCGCTCAGTGAATAGCCTTTCATTTAGCTATCACTAAACAACTCATCAGATATATAAAATTGAATTAAAGCATAAGTGCAATACTAAGCAGGGCAGTTCTAATGACATAGCAGATTTACAGATAATAATCACATTTCTATTTAACAACAGATATTTTAAACAAATAAACAGTTATAGAGAATTGGCACAAAAGTTCAAATCTCTTGACATATTAAATTTACTGTGTTCCTATATAATTACACTTTTATATTATTATGCCCCAAACATATGCAGCGCACTCTGCATATGAAGATCTGTAGAGAACTACGATCCCACCGTAAAAGACTTAGTGACACACCCGAGAAATGCTAAGTCTGACTTCTCGTCCTGGTCTGCACAGGACTCTCAGGCTCACAAGGACCTCAGGCTCACAAGGGCCTCACTGCACTAACTCTGAATGCTCTGGACTCCTCCCGCAACCTGTAGTGCACAATCGGAGGGTCTGGGTTACCACCGTGACACACGCACATATTATTGTTGAATAACCCCTATTTACTCCAGTGCCACCGTGACACACACACAGATTATTGTTGAACACTGCCTCTCTGACCTCGTGCCACCGTGACACACGCATGGATTATTGTTGAACACGAGTCACCGACCATCTAGACACACGCTAGGTAGGTCGTTTCACCCCAAAGGTACAGACCGCGCAATGGGGTTCTACGGTGTTGGGGCACCTAAGTCTATTAACTGATTAACATATAAACACTTAAACAGGAATATCACATTTCATACTTATTTCACATTCTGAGCATCACTTGAAAACACATATACATCATTTGTCATCTTTAAACATGACTCAGTATCAACTTATCCAGTTTCGATGCTAAACATCCATTTTATGCTCAATGTATACATTGCAGTTGTAAAACAGGAAATTCAATCATTTTCATCAATCATATTACGCATTTCAAGTTCCAATGAACCATATAAATTCACTGATTCAATCCACACTGATCAGATGCTAAACTAAATCATATAACGGCATAAGGAAACAGTTTATGAAATAAAATTCGAGTAACACCAAATACTATCCAAAAGCCAAGTATCAGCGAAAAATGCACAGTTTACCAAAAAATTCCAACGAAGGAGTTAAATGATGATAACTAAATGAACTCCTACTCACAACGATTTGGGATGTCCAGATTCGTCCGGAAGTGTGTCCAAGGCCTATTTCCGGACGGAAATTGGTTGACTTCTATCTTTGGTATTTCAATTTCATGGACCTGTTCGGACCTGCTGCAATTGAATAGTAACCTGCACACACGTACAGGTAGGAGATCTAGCTCAAATGGTGCTGGAACTTGGCTATTGACTGCTGATTCTTGATTAGGCCTCTTGGCCGAACTCATTAACACTACTTGGTGCAGCCCTCGTGCCCAAGAGGATCCTGGTCGCCGGTCCTAGTTGCTGGCCATTGCTACCGCTGCTTTGGCCACAACTACAGGAGCGCTCAAGCATGTTGGGTTGTAGGTGGGTGCTGCTAGGGCAAGGATGAGGAGGTAAGGAGGAAGGGTGGCGTCGTCGTGCTAACTCCTGGCCGTCAGTTCTTGACCTTCGGCTACTACTGCTGGCTTACGTCCGCACATCTCCTTGGGGGCGTCGCCCTGCAAGTAGGGCGCAGCTAGGCGAGGAAGAAGGAAGGGGGTGGTGGAGGAAGGAAGGAGGAAGGAGAAGAAGGAGAAGATGGTGTTGCTGGTCGGAGCTCTAGGCTCAAGAAAATCGCCCCATGGATCGCCATCCGCCTCCTGCTGCCGGTCAAGCGCCGCTTAGCGGCTGTTCTAATCTATCGGGTGAAGGGAAAATGGGATAAAGAAGAAAACAAAAGAATAAAAGAAAAGATATAGCCTAACTTTGGGAAATTTGCAAATTAGGTCCAAGTAAACTGAAAAGGCTATAACTTTTGCCTCGAGGGTCCGAATCAAATGATTCTTTTTGCAAAACTTCAATCACGGAATCCACTATGGCCTCGAAGTAAGAAATCACAATTAGTATCTTGTCACAATGGGTCAAATCACTAATTGCATCTTGGCATTTAACTGAACCTAAATCACCTTAATTATGCACTAATTGTGTCTTGTGTATTTAATTCAGCTTAATCAACTTGATGATGCACTAACCATCACATGAGCACTTAACTTATCTCAATTAACTTAATTATGTACTAATCATGATACTTACTAGATAATCATGGAGTGGGTCATAACAATCTCCCTCCCTTATAAGAATTTCGTCCCGAAATTCCTAAAAGAGAAAAGAAAACTTGTTACACATCTCTGACTCGTGTTCTCACGTAGCTTCCTCTAGGTTATGATTTCTCCACAGAACTTTCACTAATGGTATCTCACGATTCTTGAGTTTCTTGATCCTCTGGTCAACTATCTGTATTGGTTCCTCAACATAGGACACATATGATCTGATTCCAGATCAAACCACAATACATTGTCTTTCTGGATCTGTTATAAGAGTAACTCAAATTATGGTAATTACTAAGAAATTATCATACTATACATGCAGACAAACTAAAATTCTTAAATAAACAGAATGCATGTCAATTTGGCACTTTATACTAAAAATCATGCAATTGAACTGTTAAACATCACCACATCTCATACTGAGAATTTTGATATCAAAATACTTGATTCATTGTACACCCTATCCTTAGGGTTTCAGTTACCTCATTCACTTATCATATAGCAACACCCTATCCTTAGGGTTTTAGTTATCTCATCTATTTTATTGCAGTTCAAATCACAATACGGTATCATTCTGGAACTGGCAGAGCAGTATATTCAAAATCATTGTAATTATTGAGTAATCCTTATATCATGCATGCAGGCAGATTTAAAATTCATAAATATCCCAAACTCATATCAATTTTGGCACATACATACTGAATTCATGCAATTGAACATCTTATTACACCAATAAGAGTAATTTACTTCACATATAAGAAATCATATGTAATATTTATCAATTATCTGAAATTTCTTGAAGAACGTGCACATTAACCCAAATCCTGGTTTGTGCATCACATAACTCAATTAAGAGTTGCTTACGTATCATAACACAAATAATTAATAATACTTGAGAATTTCTAGTGATATCTCAGAGAAATGTGCCAATTCATGTAAATGTTAAGTCACACACATTAACATAACAGGAAGCATGCAACTAGGTTTATTTGCATATTTTAATGCTATCGTATTTTCTTGAAATCATGCACCTGATGATTTACAAAATCTGTATTGTCTGGGTTTATACCCAAACCGTACCATTATCAGTCGTGTATTTCTAAACTCAACATTCACACTAAGCAATTTGGGTTTCGATGAACTATGTAAATTCACTGGTCCAATCTACACTTTCTACCATACAGAGCTTCATACGGGGCCAAACCAAGACTGGAATGGTGACTATTGTTGTATGCAAACTCTATAAGGCTTAAATGTCCTTCTCAACTTCCACTGAAATGCAAAGCACATGCTCTCAGCATGTCCTCAAGAGTCTGAATGGTTCTCTCAGACTGACCATCCATCTACGGGTGAAAAGCTGTACCGAATCTCAACTTTTGTCCACTGATTTCAAAAACTTGGGTGTGAACTTAGGATCCCTACCTGATATAATTGAAACTGGAATACCATGCAACCTGACTATCTTATCCACGTATATCTTAGCCAATTTTAGGACATCAAAGGTTGACTTAACATGAAGAAAGTGAGCAGACTTAGTCAGTCTATCCACAATCACCATATCGAGTCACAACCTTTGGGTGTCCTGGACAACCCTATCACAAAATCCATTGTGGTATGTTCCCATTTCCATTCAGGCATAGAAAAAGATTACAAGGTAGCTGTAGGTTTTTGGTGTTCAGCCTTAACCTGCTGACACACACTGCACCTAGCCACATACTCAGCTACATCCTTCTGCATACCTGACCACCAGTACTTTTCCTTGAGATTCCCGTACATCTTAGCATTACCTGCATGCATAGCGTACATCGATACATGTGTTTCCTCAATAATCTATTCTCTCAAGTCATTGTCTCGAGGTACATGCATCCTGTCACGCATGATCTGCTATAACTCACTGTCACCCTACTGTAGTTCCTTGATCTAATCATAAAAAGTAGGCTTGACTTGCATCTGTACAATCAAACCACTCTGTGTTGTCACCCCTAGGTCTAAGTTCAACTTCCACATTTCTACTAACAGGTCTCTATTGAAACATGCCATGAAAAATACATTATCTGTTGAACTTGACTTTTTGCTCAGAGCATCAACCACCACATTTACCTTTCCAATGTGATAATCTATCGTCACATCATAAAGATAGTGACGCTGTGTCATAAGAGCATGAACTACAACAACTAACTTCAGATCATGTATCGGATAGTACTCCTCATTCTATGCTACTTACTTATTGTTACATTTCAAATTTATATCTTACTCTTTTCTCCAAGTTATTTTCATATTTTTTATCTACCTTTAAACCCTAGATTTTATTAATGCTAGCTTACCTTTCATTATACAAATCTCATGATCTTATTTTATAGAGATGCTAGTACTCAAGGTCAAATCACTATTGATATCCCTTGAACTACTACAACTCTAAACATTCTAGGGTTTCGTCTTCATCAATAACATAGCGTTATTGTGATGTGACTATGTTCCCTTAGTTTGAAATTCAAACTTTAGATCTCATAAGTTTTACTAAATTCTTCCTTATCTTATCAGTGGAATTTCCTTTCTCTTACTTGGACATTCAAATAAGTTACATTCTCAATTCCCTTACTAGGGTTTCATCATCATATTGTGTGCCATTACTTCATTCACTTATACGTCTCTACCATGGTAATTATACATTATATGTGATTCATTCATTTTCTAAATTACACATTTGTTCTTTATTTTAGGAACTAATTAGTTAGTTTATAGAGACTCAGAATCCAAAGGTAGTATGTATGAATGTATTAAACTTTAAAATAAAGATATGCATTCCATACTCTCAATTATGTCATGTAATTCTCATTCCTTAATCAAAGTCGTCATTTCTAACATTTCTTTTGATCCAACTAAGTTCCTTGTCCTGGTCTTATGATTTACATAAGACTCTTTATTTCTATGTACTTATTGTATATTCAACTCTTTTCTTCTATTTTCCCTTTGCTTTGAAGTACATAAAAATTATTTTACTCTATTACATGATCCATTCATGATTAATTCCTACTACCTTAGACCTTACATATCTTTCTCATTTTTTTTTAATTCTCATAATTAGAGTTCATATAATACTGATCATTAAATTTAATCTGAACCTTATATCGTGTTCCTTAATTTCCAACTAATGATTTCTCATATGAGGCATCAACATTGGGCCTCAATATCAATTCCAGCTACTTCTTAGCTGCTCTAATCTTTCCCTTATATCTCAACATCTTAATGTATGTACATTCTTACTATGATTCAGGTCTAAATTATTCAGAGTCTACTTTCATTATATTCTTAATAAGAGTCGTTAGATCCTAGTAACACATCCTGCCAGCCGGACCAGGCCGAACCTGTAGTCCTGAAGCCAAGAGCTACTTCAGGATTAACCAACTCCTATTGATCTTAAACATGTGGAATGAATATCCACTCAGGGCAAACTCATTTAAACATAACTTCTGGTCTACTTAATACAAAGAATATAAACAATAAATAAACCAATTTATGATGCACAACAATATAAAAGAATCATTTATATCTTATAAACTAAAAATCTAAATTCATACATATAAGAGCATTTCTAGTGATCTCCAATCAAATAAGCAATATAAAGCAAGAGTTGTATCACATTCTATGTTTAATCTTTTACTCCTACATTAATTTCTTATCTCATAACCCTAAGATTTCTAGGGTTTCTCTCTAGCATATCCTTCCTCTGCATACCTGGCCAGGATATTCAGAGAAGAATAGACAGAGTATCTTGATACTGGTCAATCTAAGTACTCAGACACCTGGCTAGGGTATCTAAACACTCAGACCTCCCAGAGCTAAAAACACATCATTTCTTATCCATCTTAATTATAATTCTATCTTTTGATCCTAATGATCCCTGACAACTCAGCTTAAACTCTCAACTTGATTCTCGTGACCACATCCTCTTCCTGCCATCTGCAATACTATAATAGAAAATTTACTGTTATAAAATTACAGTTAGAAGGAAGACACCTAAGTCCTAATCCTATTGGTCTCTTTTCGTCCCCTGAACTTGACTTAGAGTATTCATACACTCAACCTATGCTCTGATACCAAAGCTGTCACACCCCCGATCTCACACTAACCACTAATCACGAGATTAGGGCGCGACGGAGGGATTATCACATAAACAAATCACTGAGAACTTTTTCTTTTTAAAACCTCGTAATGATATCCGGATTATTGTTGTAAACTAAAACATAATAAACTATTGCAGAAGCATTTCAATTAAACTGGATAGAGAACATAAACAAAGTTTACAACATGTAACATTGTTTAACAGAAAGTAAAACATAACAGTTAATTTACATCCTTTACACATTCACCATACATACTCTCTCTCACCCACACCATGTCCCAAGGACCGAGGGGAAATGACTAAGAGACCACTATCTAACTAACTACATATACCTTCTACTGACTAGGGTGGTAAGATCCTTCAGATTCCTGGAACTGTCGCTGACCTGAAAATGTTTGAGTAGAGGAGTGAGCCTACTCGCTCAGTGAATAGCCTTTCATTTAGCTATCACTAAACAACTCATCAGATATATAAAATTGAATTAAAGCATAAGTGCAATACTAAGCAGGGCAGTTCTAATGACATAGCAGATTTATAGATAATAATCACATTTCTATTTAACAACAGATATTTTAAACAAATAAACAGTTATAGAGAATTGGCACAAAAGTTCAAATCTCTTGACATATTAAATTTACTGTGATCCTATATAATTACACTTTTATATTATTATGCCCCAAACATATGTAGCGCACTCTACATATGAAGATCTGTAGCGAACTACGATCCCACCGTACAAGACTTAGCGACACACCCGGGAAATGCTAAGTCTGACTTCTCGTCCTGGTCTGCACAGGACTCTCAGGCTCACAAGGGCCTCACTGCACTAACTCTGAGTGCTATGGACTCCTCCCGCAACCTGTAGTGCACAGTCGGAGGGTCTGGGTTACCACCATGACACACACACAGATTATTGTTGAATAACCCCTATTTACTCCAGTGCCACCGTGACACACACACAGATTATTGTTGAACACTGCCTCTCTGACCTCGTGCCACCGTGACACACGCACAAATTATTGTTGAACACGAGTCACCGACCATCTAGACACACACTAGGTAGGTCGTTTCACCCCAAAGGTACAGACCGCGCAATGGGGTTCTACGGTGTTGGGGCACCTAAGTCTATTAACTGATTAACATATAAACACTTAAACAGGAATATCACATTTCATACTTATTTCACATTCTGAGCATCACTTGAAAACACATATACATCATTTGTCATCTTTAAACATGACTCAGTATCAACTTATCCAGTTTCGATGCTAAACATCCATTTTATGCTCAACGTATACATTGCAGTTGTAATACAGGAAATTCAATCATTTTCATCAATCATATTACGCATTTCAAGTTCCAATGAACCATATAAATTCACTGATTCAATCCACATTGATCAGATGCTAACCTAAATCATATAATGGCATAAGGAAGCAGTTTATGAAATAAAATTCGAGTAACGCCAAATACTGTCCAAAAGCCAAGTATCAGCGAAAAATGCACAGTTTACCGAAAAATTCCAACGAAGGAGTTAAATGATGATAACTAAATGAACTCCTACTCACAGCGATTTGGGATGTACGGATTCATCCGGAAGTGTGTCCAAGGCCTGTTTCCGGATGGAAATTGGTTGACTTGTATCTTTGGTATTTCAATTTCATGGACCTGTTCGGACCTGCTGCAATCGAACAGTAACCTGCACACACGTACAGGTAGGAGATCTAGCTCAAATGGTGCTGGAACTTGGCTATTGACTGATGATTCTTGATTAGGCCTCTTGGCCGAACTGATTAACACTGCTTGGTGCAGCCCTCGCACCCAAGAGGATCATGGTCGCCGGCCCTAGTTGTTGGCCATTGCTACCGCTGCTTTGGCCACAGCTACAGGAGCGCTCAAGCATGTTGGGTTGTAGGTGGGTGCCGCTAGGGCAAGGATGAGGAGGTAAGGAGGAAGGGTGGCGTCGTCGTGCTAACTCCTGGTCGTCAGTGCTTGACCTTCAGCTGCTACTGCTAGCTTACAGCCGCACATCTCCTTGGGGGCGTCGCCCTGCAAGTAGGGCGCAGCTAGGCGAGGAAGAAGGAAGGGGGTGGTGGAGGAAGGAAGGAGGAAGGAGAAGAAGGAGAAGATGGTGTTGCTGGTCGGAGCTCTAGGCTCAAGAAAATCGCCCCATGGATCGCCATCCGCCTCCTGCTGCCGGTCAAGCGCCACTTAGCGGCTGTTCTAATCTATCGGGTTAAGGGAAAATGGGATAAAGAAGAAAATAGAAGAATAAAAGAAAAGATATAGCCTAACTTTGGGAAATTTGCAAATTAGGTCCAAGTAAACTGAAAAGGCTATAACTTTTGCCTCGAGGGTCCAAATCAAATGATTCTTTTTGCAAAACTTCAATCACGGAATCCACTATGACCTCGAAGTAAGAAATCACAATTAGTATCTTGTCACAACGGGTCAAATCACTAATTGCATCTTGGCATTTAACTGAACCTAAATCACCTTAATTATGCACTAATTGTGTCTTGTGTATTTAATTCAGCTTAATCAACTTGATGATGCACTAACCATCACATGAGCACTTAACTTATCTCAATTAACTAAATTATGTACTAATCATGATACTTACTAGATAATCATGGAGTGGGTCATAACAATTTGTGTCATCCTTCTCCTCAAAATTAGATAATAAAGAATATTTATTCAGAGATGAGGGAATACCTCTATTCACTCCTGTCTTGGGTACCATTCGTGGGGGGGAGTTAGATTTCCTACCTCTCATCTCCCATACTCCTTCAGGAGATGTACTAGGTGTCGTCGTAGCAATAGGCACCACATTCTCTACCGACACACCAATACCAGTTCTCTGGATATTCCCTTGGGATAGAGGATAGGACAAACTTGAATTGGGAACAACCTCTTTCGCTTTAGTGTAGATCGTTGTTTATCATGAGGCATAGAAGAAACCGCCTCTGAATCCTCGATGCTCATAGCCTGTTTTTTTCCATGAGGCATAGCAACAGTTCCATGTTCAGTAGAGAGAGTTCCTCCATCCTGGATAGCTTCAACAACATCTACGAAAATCTCCCCTTCTTCATTACTGCCATTGTCAGATACAGATTTAGGAATCCAAACTTTTTTTGTTACAGAGCCATTCTGCTACTTTTTGGATGCTATACCCTTCATCTCCAATGTAGAGTCACACAAGTTTGATTCATGACCAAACAGACCACATATCAAACACCTACTGGGTTCCCACTCATACTCAAATGTTATTGTATCAGATTGACCATCATCGCTCACAATCTGCAACTCTTTTGGAAATGAGAAATCAAGAGGGATAAGAACCTGCAATCATGCATATTCCAGTCGCAAGAATTCATTGGTAAATCTGTCCGGCTGTAGTGGTGCTCCAAGGAACGAACCTATCTTGTTGAACATCTCTGCATCCCAAAGCTCTAATGGTAGATTGAAGACTTTAATCCAGATTGGGACCTCAGTTAATTTCAGTTTTTCCAAAGGTTCACCTCTCTCGCACCTCTTGATGATCAGTGGCTTTCCAGCAACGAACCAAGGTCCTCCATCGATCGCTGTGGAGAGATCTTCATCATTTGAGAACAATACTATGAAGTAGCCCCTGCTACGCGACTTGACTTCAATGGATCCTTTAGCTTGCCAGATATGAGCGAAGTGACGAGCGAGTGTAGGCCAGTTTGGTTTCAGACCAACGACGTATCCTACTGCAGCCTTGCTCCATCTAGCCAAGTTCCTTTCAGTAATGGACTTCGAATACACTAGTTTCCCATCCTCCATTTCAAAGCTCCTTTTCTTCAAGCAAACAGGTCCACCATTCCTCCTCTCTTTGAAAAGATCAGACCATGACTTAGCTTCTTTGGCCACTGAGACACTGCTAGTACCTTTGGCTCTAATAGCACCAGGGTCTGGGGGATTGGCCGAGGTCGACGATGCACTCATCGTCGCCCCCCCCGTTCACCTCCCCGTTCGCCTCCGCATTCTCCGCTGCAACCATCTTTAATCAAATAAGCAAACATTGCTTCAACATTATTCAAACAGGACCAAAATTGAAACATAAGTTCCTCTTGAGCCTTAATTACTTTCCACAAGATAAAATCAAGGATCTAATTAACTTACTTAAACAAAAACTTCCAGGGTTAGGGCATAACCCAGGTCAGGGATATTACAATTATAAACCCCTAACAAGGATTTTGTCCCCGAAATCCCAGATAAAAGGAGATAGATATTATTCATTTGTTATATCATCAAGTATGCACATAACATATCATTGTTATGGAGACACCATAGAACTTTTATCAATACAAAGTTATTCCACACAAAATTCTCATAGAATCAAACACACAGGACACATACTCCACTGTCCTTTCATTATTGACTGTGGAGTTAATTCTGTGTCAGGTAACACTTTTCTTATTTAGATAGAGGTTATTTGTTAATTTAATTTGATAAACTTTTCTTGCAATATTTTACAATTATTCTTTCAAATAGTTCATTCTCATCAATGTTATGTTTATGCAAAGCATAAACCCCTAACATATGATGTCCATACTACATTAGGTAACTGGACTAATTCCATAGTTAACCATTCCAGGTAACCATCATAAAATAGCCTGATATTGCTTAGATACCAGAATCCCTTACCTTGGTATCTAACACATGTGTTGATAACACATCACATCCTCATCTTCCTTTGGTCATTATATAAATTTTCAACTGTTCATGAGTCATTTACTCTTGTTTCATCCTAGGTTCCTTGCTATTAGCATAGGAATTATAAAGATGATTATATATCATTATTTCTCAGCATCATTATCACCATGAATACTAGATATGGGTATTCAAACCTTCAGTTCATCACTGAACATTGTTATCTCTCATCAAATAACTGTTACCTCTAGGTCTGAGGACCAGAGTATATATTATACTAAACATCTTATTTTTGTTTATAAGTTGATTTATAATTAAATAAAATTCCTCTGTATATCAATTAGAATGTGGTAGAAATATCCATGCCACATCTCCTTCTTGATTAGGCTTCTTTGGATTGTTTCATAATGATTACTTGATCAGAGTAATCAGAAAATAACAATCGAGATATGTAACGACCCCGCCTCTCGGTAACCCCCAATTAAGGGAGACCGGAAGGTCGGAATCGTTAACCAATTACAGGATCAAAGGTTCAACAAATAATCATTTATAATTATGAAATTCTACTAAACTAGACTGAATATTGGCAGAAAAAAAAATTAAACTTTGTTTACCTTTGAAAAACTTGGAGATTCTAAGTATCCACTACTTGAATTTACTCTATCTAATCCTCCTGGCACTTTACTTTTTATTTTTGCAATGTGACAATTTACTGTTTGTTCCTTTAGGGTTTATACCTAAAACGCCGACAAACAAAAACACAATCAACACAAAGTTGGTATGTGGGGGATCACAAAAATTGGTTCAACTATAGTAACAATGTAGGTAACCAATTATCATTAAACATTCAAATTACATTTTAAGCAATACTACTCAATCCCTTCCTATCCCTTATCCCTGTAGTGTCCCTGTAGTGGACATGGATACCACCATTCTCACTTGGTGGATCTTCATTATACCCTACATGATCCTACCTGGCAGGTAGACCAATACCTAGGGTTGAGTTGCATGGCACTCCCCGTAGGAAGTCCAATCTCTAACTCGATATGACTTAATGGGCCTACCTCCTTGGTAGCCATTTACTAAGTCATTTACGGACCTGATGGCCTACCCCATTGGTAGCCTTTTACTAGGTCACCCATAAAACTACAGGAGGGACTGAGATCTGAGCTAGTAGGCATAACTTCTTATGTGATAATCATATTCACTTTATAATTTGCATGAATTAAAACATCCAATAGTTTAATTCAGTTCATAATGAAAACATCGACAAAATCCCGGAAAACTAAATCGGTTAGTCATAAGCGTAACCACATACCTCTTATTGCAGTTTCAGATATAGAATCAAGAATGATGAAAGAAAATATCCAATTAAGCAGGCAAGGCACAGAAACCCTGAAATAAAAGTACAAATTTACTTTTATTAACATTTATCTAGTATCATTATGTCCCTTAGGGTTTCTATCCAATTTTAGGGTTTTCCTGAAAATTAGGGTTTTGCTTTCATTCCTGAGTATTATGAACCCTAATTTATCAAAATCACTAAAAACCTCTAAGTTATCTCTTTTTAACATTCCTAACAGTTGTAGGGTCATTATTTAGCAAATTACTAGAATCACAAGGTTCCCTTTTTCTTTAATCCTAAATTAGGGTTTTCGTGTACATTATCTCTCCTTTTTAGACATAAACCCTAATTTAGGCACATTTGCAATTAAAACGGATTAAAACTTCATATTATTAATAAACAGGTTAATATTCTTTTATTCAACCCATTAGGTTACAAAGAAATATCTTTTCCATGTAATTAGGGTTTCCAATAAATTTGAAATGCATTTTACTAACCATTCAAGTACTTTTGTAAAACGAACTGGAATTAGATGCTACAATCATTTTTAACAGATTCCTTGTAATTTTCTACCCAACTTTCATATATCACTTTTCCCTATACGAGATTCCTAGTAATTACTAGGATTTTAGCAAGACAACGCTTTTCTGGATTATTTGGCAGAGAGAGGGATTTACCGAAAATTTGGTAGCCGCTTGATCAGTGGACCGGTGGTCCACTCCTCGGATCCGACGGCTCAGCCTAGCACGCCCTAACTTCAGCCTCACTTGCGCGGGATTGTTGGATCGAACTGGAGTCCACCGTGGACCGCGATCTGAGGGTTGGCGATTCGTCGTCTACCTCTGCTCTTGAGCGAGGTCACGTGGTCAACTCGGCAGTTGACCTTGAGCTCCCGGCCACCCGCAGAACAGCCGAGGGGCCACGAAGCTTCTATGGCGCCTCACGAACTTGTTGCCACCCTTAATTTCACGATTACCCTCGACCTTCACCCCTTGCGCCTCGCCGGAAGGTCACCGCCGATCAGCTAGTCGTGGGAGGGGTCTATCAGGCTAGAAACCCCAATTGAGAGTATGGTTCCGCTCGTCTCCGCTCTACGCAGCCAGAGGGATAGTTTGTAGGGTCGCTGGTGTGCTCACGATGCCCCCCTTATATAGGGCTAGGACCCAGGAGTCCGGAGATTGGGGAATTCCTTTCCCGACGAGGACTGCCCATAAAATTTGGGTCAAAAACAGTCGCGCAGATCTCCTGAACTCAAAGGGATCGTTATTTCATTAATTCCTTGCCACCAATTCACAGAAAAAGAAGAGGAAACTTCCTCCCAAACCAGCGAGAGTCCCTGACTCATCGGGATCTAGATGATGAACCGGGTCAGTTGGATTAAGATTCAACGGTCCCAATCGTCCGCGTTCAACCAGGAAAAGAATAAAAGAATTTCCAATAAAACAAGGAAAGTCTTTAATTTAAAGACAACTTGGAAATTTAATAACTCTCAATCCATAAGTCCTTTTGGCCTCAAATTTTAAAGGAAGGTCATTCACACGTTTATCTCTCATTGTGCAAAAATTGGAATCATTATCCAAAGGAAACGAGTCCTTTACTTTAGTTTCAAGTTATCCTTTAATTAATGGTATTTTCCACATATTCATTATTTCCTTGGCCATTATCCAAATATCCTAAATTCCTTGAACCCCAAGGAATCCTTATAACACGAAATTATATTTTTGGAAATTATCTTTTAGCCTTTTAATCATTCTTTCCTCTTTTCTTGTATATTCCATTTTCCCATGGTAATTCTTTATTAAATGGAATTCCTTTTTCATTTCTTTTTATTATTCTTTCAAATGGGCCTAATGGCCAACAAGTCCCATCAAACAACATGCAAGGCTTTCATTCACGAAATTCATCATGCAATCTAACATAATTCTTATTTATGTATTTAATAGAGATTTACAAATCTCATTACATGTATTAGAAAATGAGGTTATAACATCCTCCCTTCCTTATAGGAATTTTGCCCTCAAAATTCAAACAATCAAGCAAACAATTCCGGGCATGTTTTCTCCATGTCTGCCTTCAGCTCCCATGTGGCCTCATCCTCTCCATGGTGCTTCCAAAGAACCTTTACCATCTCTATATTCTTGCATCTGAGTTCTTTCACCTTGGTATCTAGAATCCGCAAAGGTGACTCAGGATAGGTCAACTTCCCTTGAAGCTCAATAGGCTCAATGCTCAGCACATGGCTTGGATCTTGCACATATCGCTTTAGGTTAGACACGTGAAACACATCATGCATCATACTATACTGAGGGGGTAATGCCAAACGGTATGCAGCTTCACCAATCCGTTCTAACACCTCGAACGGACCCACGTATCGGGGACTCAACTTTCCTCTGTTCTTAGCTATAGCATGGAGCGGTCGGATTTTCAAAAACACATGGTCTCCCACAGTGAAATGCACATCAGTCCGCTTTGCATCAGCATACGACTTCTGTCGATCCTGGGCTCTCTTTAGCCTTTGCTTGATCAAAGCCACTTTATCAGCATACACTTGGAGCTCATCTGACCTCAACAGGGTCCTCTCACCCACATCATCCCAGTGAAGTGGTGACCGACACGGTCTCCCATACAAAGCTTCATACGGAGGCATCCTGATACTGGCTTGGTAGCTGTTGTTATAGGCAAACTCTGCTAAAGGTAAGTATTGCTCCCATGAGCCACCCCAATCGAGCACACAAGCTCTCAACAGATCCTCTAAGGTTTGGATCATCCTTTCTGACTGACCATCTATTTGGGGATGATATGCGGTACTAAACTTTAACTTTGTACCTAGTTCCTCTTGAACTTGCTTCCACAACTTGGAAGTAAACTTGGGATCTCTATCAGAAATGATCGATCCTGGTACGCCATGCAAACACACTATTTCTCTAATGTACAACTCAACTAAGTCTGACACCTTAGCTGTGGTCTTCAAGGCAAGGAAGTGTGATGACTTGGTAAGACGATCTACCACGACCCATATCACATCATGACCTTTCTTGGTCCGGGGTAGACCCACCACAAAATCCATGGTGATCTGCTCCCATTTCCACTCTGGAATTTCTATTGACTGTAAAAGTCCGTCGGGTCGCTGGTGTTCAGCCTTCACCATCTGGCACGTAAGACAACTGGCCACCCATGACGCAATGTCTTTCTTCATTCCTGGCCACCAGAAGAACCGCTGTAAGTCCTTGTACATCTTAGTAGTTCATGGGTGCACTGTGTACTTGGATCCATGAGCCTCTTGCAAGATATGTCCCTTTATTGATGAATCCACTGGAACCCATACACGATTCTCATACCTGATTCCTCCGTCTACTCCCACGGATAGATGAGCCTGTGGCTTCATCATCTAACCTTTCATCTTATCAAGCTCTTCACTGGTCAACTGTGCTGCTATGACCTCACTCAACAACTTAGATTGTATCTGGATATTAGCCAACCGAACTCGGTCCTCTAGCAGTTGTGGAGTCCATTCCACAAGTTCCTCCAAACTTTTCCACTGACTGGACAAAACAACTGCACACTTAAGCTGCTTCCGGCTCAAAGCATCGGCTACGACATTCACCTTACCAGGATGGTAGGCGATGTTGAAGTCGTAATCCTTCATGTACTCCATCCATCGTCGTTGTCGCAGGTTCAGGTCTCTCTGTGTCAGCAGGTACTTCAAGCTCTTATGGTCGGTGAAGATCTCGAAGGTAGCACCATACAGGTAGTGCCGCCATATCTTCAAGGCATGAATGATAGAAGCTAACTCCAGGTAATGTGTCGGGTAATTCACCTCATTTGGCTTGAGCTGTCGAGAAGCATATGCAACCACATGCCGATCTTATTCCAACACACAGCTAAGTCCCATCTTGGAAGCATCGGTGAATATCATGAAACCCTCATTACCGGAAGGCAAAGTCAATACATGAGCGGTAGTCAGTTTCACCTTCAATTCCTGAAATCGAGCTTCACATACTCCAGACCACACGAACTTCACATCCTTCCGAGTCAACATGGTCAGCGGTAGGGCAGTCTTGGAGAAATCCTTGATGAAGCGACGGTAGTATCCGGCCAACCCCAAGAAGCTGCAAATCTCGGAGGGGTTCTTCAGTGCCGGCCAGTCTCGAACTACCGATACCTTGGCTGGATCTACGACGATTGTTCCTCCTGATATGATGTGTCCAAGAAACATGACTCGGTCCAACCAAAACTCACATTTTGAGAACTTTCCGAAAAACTTATGCTTTCTCAGGATATCAAGGACTCTACCCAGGTGGTCACGGTGTTGGACTAGGTCATCCGAATACACTAAGATGTCATCTATGAACACTATCACAAAAGAGTCAAGGAAAGGCTGGAACACACTATTCATGAGGTTCATAAAGACACTAGGTGCATTGGACAATCCAAACAGCATGACCACAAACTCATAGTGGCCATATCGGGTTCTGAAAGCCGTTTTGGGTATATCCTCACTTCTCACTCTCACCTGGTGGTACCCTGACCTCAAATCGATTTTGGAAAAGACTCGAGCTGATTTGAGTTGGTCAAACAGGTCATCTATTCTGGGTAAAGGATACTTATTCTTAATGGTTGCCTGATTAATCATCTGATAATCAATACACATCCGAAGTGACCCATCCTTCTTTTTCACAAAGAGGACTGGTGCTCCCCATGGTGAGGTACTGGGTCAGATGAACCCCTTATCCAACAACTCTTGCAACTGGGTTTTCAACTCAAGCAACTTAGCAGGGGCCATTCTATAGGGCGCCTTAGATATAGGGTTAGTCCCAGGAGCTAACTCAATCGAGAAGTCTACCTCCCTCTCAGGGGGAATCCCTGGTAGATCTTCTGGAAACACATATGCGTACTCCTGAACCACCTCTATGTCCTCTAAGGATTGCCCCTTGACCTCGGGTACGGTAACTATGGCTAGGTAGGCTCGACAACCCTTGGATAGCATCCGCTCAGCTTTCATGGCGGACACATAAAGGCTGGTTGTTGCATCCTACCTTCCTCGAATGGTGAGTGTGGATAGCCAGTTTTCCTAATGAGAATCTTCTTCTCTCTACAGTCAATCTGGGCTCGGTAGGTGGAAAGCCAATCCATGCCGATGATCACATCAAAATCACTCATATCGAGGAGGATGAAGTCAGTGGGAAGCTCATGGTTCATGTACTTTACTGGCAAGATAGGGGTTTTCAAAAGAGAGGTATAAATACGACCACTCGGGGTTGTGACATCCAAAACATAACCCAAATCCTTGTATCCAAACCAAGCATAGTTGCCAGATTTCTCGAAATAAAAGTATTAGTAGAACCAGAATCAAAAAGTGCTTTTACATTTTGTCCCATGACTTCCAGCAAGCCTACAAAGTTATTCCATATCAAAAAGCTACTACATGGTCTACTGAACTACAAGGAAAAACTCTATAGGTTATTACCCTCAATCAACTTATTAGCATTCACCTGAGCCTCTTCGTTGTCGATGGCGAACACTCTAGCTTGCCTCCTCTCTCCAGCTGGAGGTGCTCCGGCTGGTGCTCCTACTGGGGGTGCCGCAGCTACTGGTTGTGCTGCCACAGGATATGACCCCAAGGGTCCCCTAGGGTCGGGCTGAGGGCAGTTGGCGATGAGGTGTCCTTCTTGCTGACACCGGTAGCAGACTCTCTTCTTGAAGCGGCACTCACCGGTATGCCATCTTCCGCAGGTGCGGCATCGAGGGTGGTTGTTCTCTTGATGGGGTTTCCCTTTCTCTCCATGTCTTCCTTTGGCCTGGTGACGTCCGTGACCTTTCTTGTGGTTGTTCTTCTACCCTTGGGTTCCTTCAGTGAAACCCAAAAATCCCTTGGGTGGATTCTAAACTGGCATCACCATCCTCTCCATGTCCAAGGCGGTGTTGTAAGCTTCAGCGAAGGTCTTTGGCTTGCTATCCATCACATGCGGCTTGATGGCAGGGTTCAGGCACTCTATGAAGTGATCCACCATTCTTTCTTCATCCATTTTGTATCCAAAACGTTCCAAGATGTGGAACTTACGACCAAAGTCTGCAACTGATGAACTTCCGTGAGTCATGTTGGTGAACTCTCTTTCTTTCTCCTTCTTTGCTGAGATGGGGATGAATCTGGCGGTGAAGATGGTTTTGAAGTCAGTCCACGCCATCGGTTCCTCACTTAGGTCCCTTCCTGTGATTTGGTTTTCCCACCATATCTTGGCTGCACCTTCCAAAAGGTGAGTAGCAAATAGAACCTTCTTATTTGGCTGCACCTCAAGCATCCGGAACCCGTTCTCGACTGCAAGCAGCCAAGCTTCAGCCTTGTCGACCACTTCAGTCTTATCTTCTCCCCAGAACTTCTCAATGTTCAGCTTGATGAAGTCCAGAATGGTGGCTCCCAATCGAGGACGAACTGGAAGTGGCTCACCATTCTCATCTCGATCTATGTCTCTAAGGGCCAGGGCACAGATAGCTTCGGTCAATTGCTTTTGTTGTTCCATCCAAACTACATCTGTTGTATGAACTACCATGGCTGGTTCTGGACCACCAGGCTGGTCCTCCTCCATTTGGGCTTCCTCTTCATGCATCTGGTACTCCTCATATTCTGGTCCTTCCCCTAGTTCTCGGTTGATGCCGGACATAGGTTCAGGGTTGGGTGCCTCAACTTCCCCTGGTCTCTTTCTCTTCTTTGAGGCCTCTCCATGGTTCCGCTTCCTCTTCTTGGAGGATCCATTCTCCTTGCGGGGTGGTCCACCATCGCTGGTGGAAAAAGGGATGGCCACAACTTTGGTACGTGCCATCTGCACACAAACAGACCTTTAGTTTACTTTTAAACTAATTACACTTGTGCAAATGACATCTTACTTACATATCTTTTATTAATTTGATGGAGGATCCCTTAGACCTTATCAACCTTAACCCATACCCCATGAGGGTGAGGAAGAGCGAGAAAACCCTAATCCTTAAAATCCTTAAGAGAATTTGTGTTGAGAAGGGATTAATAAGAGGAGAGAGTCCTAAAGGTATCTTACTTTGAGTCTTAACCTAAGACATCGGCCAGGAAGTCACACGATCCGGGAGTCCTCGTATTCCGACTAGCGGTGCGGAGGAAAATTTTGCCAGCCCCCGGATGTGATCCTTTTCTAGACACCTCAATCTTTTGGAAAATCCTCTAATAACTCCCTCGGTTCTATGAAATTTGTAAAATTTAATAATTATTAATGATTAGATGGAGAACCTAGGCTCTGATACCAATTTTAACGACCCCGCCTCTCGGTAACCCCCAATTAAGGGAGACCGGAAGGTCAGAATCGTTAACCAATTACAGGATCAAAGGTTCAAAAAATAATCATTTATAATTATGAAATTCTACTAAACTAGACTAAATATTGGCAGAAAAAAAAATTAAACTTTGTTTACATTTGAAAAACTTGGAGATTCTAAGTATCCACTGCTTGAATTTACTCTATCTAATCCTCCTGACACTTTACTTTTTATTTTTGCAATGTGACAATTTACTGTTTGTTCCTTTCGGGTTTATACCTAAAATGCCGACAAACAAAAACACGATCAACACAAAGCTGGTATGTGGGGGATCACAAAAATTGGTTCAACTATAGTAACAATGTAGGTAACCAATTATCATTAAACATTCAAATTACATTTTAAGCAATACTACTCAATCCCTTACTATCCCTTATCCCTGTAGTGTCCCTGCAGTGGACATGGATACCACCATTCTCACTTGGTGGATCTTCATTATACCCTGCATGATTCTACCTGGCAGGTAGACCAATACCTAGGGTTGAGTTGCATGGAACTCCCCGTAGGAAGTCCAATCTCTAACTCGATATGACTTGATGGACCTACATCCTTGGCATCCATTTACTAAGTCATTTACGAACCTGATGGCCTACCCCATTGGTATCCTTTTACTAGGTCACCCATCAAACTACAGGAGGGACTGAGATCTGAGCTAGTAGGCATAACTTCTTATGTGATAATCATATTCACTTTATAATTTGCATGAATTAAAACATCCAACAGTTTAATTCAGTTCATAATGAAAACATCGACAAAATCTCAGAAAACTAAATCGGTTAGTTATAAGTGTAACCACATACCTCTTATTGCAGTTTCAGATATAGAATCAAGAATGATGAAAGAAAATATCCAATTAAGCAGGCAAGGCACAGAAACCCTGAAATAAAAGTACAAATTTACTTTTATTAATATTTATCTAGTATCATTATGTCCCTTAGGGTTTCTATCCAATTTTAGGGTTTTCCTAAAAATTAGAGTTTTGCTTTCATTCCTGAGTATTATGAACCCTAATTTATCAAAATCACTAAAAACCTCTAAGTTATCTCTTTTTAAAATTCCTAACAGTTGTAGGGTCATTATTTAGCAAATTACTAGAATCACAAGGTTCCCTTTTTCTTTAATCCTAAATTAGGGTTTTCGTGTACATTATCTCTCCTTTTTAGTCATAAACCCTAATTTAGGCACATTTGCAATTAAAACGGATTAAAACTTCATATTATTAATAAACATGTTAATATCCTTTTATTCAACCCATTAGGTTACAAAGAAATATCTTTTCCATGTAATTAGGGTTTCCAATTAATTTGAAATGCATTTTACTAACCATTCAAGTACTTTTGCAAAACGAACTGGAATTAGATGCTACAATCATTTTTAACAGATTCCTTGTAATTTTCTACCCAACTTTCATATATCACTTTTCCCTATACGAGATTTCTAGTAATTACTAGGATTTTAGCAAGATAACGCTTTTCTGGATTATTTGGCAGAGAGAGGGATTTACCGAAAATTTGGTAGCCGCTTGATCAGTGGACCGGTGGTCCACTCCTCGGATCCGACGGCTCAGCCTAGCACGCCCTAACTTCAGCCTCACTTGCGCGGGATCGTTGGATCGAACTGGAGTCGACCGTGGACCGCGATCTGAGGGTTGGCGATTCGTCGTCTACCTCTGCTCTTGAGCGAGGTCGCGTGGTCAACTCGGCAGTTGACCTTGAGCTCCCAGCCACCCGTAGAACAGCCCAGGGGCCACGAAGCTTCTATGGCGCCTCACGAACTTGTTTCCGCCCTTAATTTCACGATTACCCTCGACCTTCACCCCTTGCGCCTCGCCGAAAGGTCGCCGCCGATCAGCTAGTCGTGGGAGGGGTCTATCAGGCTAGAAACCCCAATTGAGAGTATGGTTCTGCTCGTCTCCGCTCTCTGCAGCCAGAGGGATAGTTTGTAGGGTCGCTGGTGTGCTCGCGATGCCCCCTTATATAGGGCTAGGACCCAAGAGTCTGGAGATTGGGGAATTCCTTTCCCGACGAGGACTGCCCATAAAATTTGGGTCAAAAACAGTCGCGCAGATCTCCTGGACTCAAAGGGATCGTTATTTCATTAATTCCTTGCCACCAATTTGCAGAAAAAGAAGAGGAAACTTCCTCCCAAACCAGCGAGAGTCCCTGACTCATCGGGATCTAGACGATGAACCGGGTCAGTTGGATTAAGATCCAACGGTCCCAATCGTCCGCGTTCAACCAGGAAAAGAATAAAAGAATTTCCAATAAAACAAGGAAAGTCTTTATTTTAAAGACAACTTGGAAAGTCTGGTTTTGGTCTGGCGGCGGAAGGGGCGACTAGGGCTTGCGGCTCCTGGGAGTGGCGTCTTGCTTGGGGGAGGGGGTCGGGTTGCCGTTTGTGCGCCGGCCACTCCCCCCGGGCTTCCTCTTCGCCTGGGTCGCGTGGATCCGAGGTCAGGAGATAGCTGTGGCCGGATCGTCTACCATTCTCTCTCTCGCTCTAGCGACGTTGGCTTCGGTCCCGAAGACCTGAGCCTCGACGGTGGTTCGCGGGTGAGGAGTGGATGCGGTTCTGGGGTTGTTGAGGCGCCCTCGTCTTCCCCCGTTTGCTTCTGCTGTTCATCCGGTTGTCTCGCAACCTGGGCTCCCCCAACCCTCCCCCTTCCTTTCCGCTTCCGTTCTGCTCCTAGGTTTCTTTTCCTTTTGTCTTCGTAGGCCTGTTGGTGGTGGCAGGTTAGCTGCCTGGGTTTGTCAGCCTTTAGTTTGGTTTTTTGCTCCAGTGGGAGTGTTGGTGTCAGTTTGTTGGTCGTGTCGTGGCTCGGGTTCCTTCTTTGGCTGTCGGTGAGCTCGGGCACCCCTCGGTGCTTTAGGCAGAGGAGGAGGAAGCTGGGTTTTGGGCTTCGTGCGGGTCCTCCAACCCCCTGTTCGCAGTGGTGGTCGGGAGTGGTGGTGGAGTTCCCGGCACCCTCTACTCCCCACCTTTGTACCCGCATGAGCCGTCCTTCCTCTGTATCTGCACCACTGGGGTTTGGCCTCCTTTCCGGGTCTGCTGGGTGGCAACCTTAGCGCGTCGCTAGTAGTTGAGTTTCTCGTCCTGGTTGGTGGGGCGTTGGGTCTGTGTTGTTAGCTTTGTGTCGTGGGGTTTGTGTCCTCCTTTCATGTTAGGTCTTTTTTTGCTTCTTTGTTATTTGGCAGCAAGTGCGAAGGTGATCACCTTTTCGGTCACTGGTTTGGAGCATATACCTTATATCAGGTTTAATCTCAGGTTGAAGGAATCTCTCATAAAAAGCTGTTGTGGTCAGCGATATAGAAGAGAGATCAATACATCATTGTCCTTATCACGTTCCGATATGAGTTTCTGGTTATTGTATCTGCTCCTTACTTTTTGTGTTCGGTTGGTGTATCTCCCTTTACATGTAGATGCCGTATGGCTTTAATATAATGAATGTTGTGGCTTCAAAAAAAAATAAAGACAACTTGGAAATTTAATAACTCTCAATCCATAAGTCCTTTTGGCCTCAAATTTTAAAGGAAGGTCATTCACACGTTTATATCTCATTGTGCAAAAATTGGAATCATTATCCAAAGGAAACGAGTCCTTTACTTTAGTTTCAAGTTATCTTTTAATTAATGGTATTTTCCACATATTCATTATTTCCTTGGCCATTATCCAAATATCCTGAATTCCTTGAACCCCAAGGAATCCTTATAACACGAAATTATATTTTTGGAAATTATCTTTTAGCCTTTTAATCATTCTTTCCTCTTTTCTTGTATATTCCATTTTCCCATGGTAATTCTTTATTAAATGGAATTCCTTTTTCATTTCTTTTTATTATTCTTTCAAATGGGCCTAATGGCCAACAAGGCCCATCAAACAACATGCAAGGCTTTCATTCACGAAATTCATCATGCAATCAAACATAATTCTTATTTATGTATTTAATAGAGATTTACAAATCTCATTACATGTATTAGAAAATGAGGTTATAACAAGATATGTCATACTTACCTTGTCTTCAATAAATGAATACCTGGCCAGGGTATTCAAGAACTGAAATTAGGTAGTATGCATTTATTTTATTTTATGTTTTCATCTCTTTAAATTTGATATACTTTATATCTCAGATTTTCTCTGAGTTCCTTTTTCATCTCTTCCCTTCCTTAATGAAGAAAGAGAAATTTCAAAACATATAAAAGAATATTAAACTGAACACATGTTTTCATCCTACTTATCTCTTCCTCATATCCTCAAAGGATTATACAGATGAACTAAAAAACACTACCTTTCTTATAGTAGAGAGTAGAGAGTATTTCAAAATAGAAAGTTTTATCTTGACATATCTACCTCTCATAAGTTATCTAGTGTCTTGTCTGTTGGGTCACCTCATCACTTTTTATTTGGACATTGACACCTCAGATGTCCTCTCTGTCCACATCTATAGCAAGCTCGGAGCCTTTTAGGTGACTGCTGCTTGGGTGCACTACATTGTGGTTGAGTCAGAACTACTGAAATATTTGATTGTTTAGTACCACCAATTCCTTATTCATGTGACTATTTAGACTTCCTTTTAAGGTTTGTCTCATGTTTCTTTGTCATAGACCCTTCTATCCTTCGAATTGACTCCACAAATGTGGCAAACCTCTCTCTACTTTCTAAGGCAGATGCCGGAATAGACATTTTAGCATTCAGTCCCTTCTCAAAATGTCGAATCTTTTCTTCCTCAGTAGTAGCCATTTGAGGACAAAATCACAAAAGTTCCATAAACTTGACCTCATATTCATTTATTGACATGGCTCCCTGTCGAATTTTCTCAAATTGCGAGATCTTTTCATCTAAGTATGTCCTTGGAAAATACTTATTGATGAATTCTCGATGAAATTCCTCCCAATTAACCTCTTCGTCATTCCTTTTTATTTCTTCTATAGCCCACCAATGTCCAGCACTACCCTTCAAAAGGTATACAACATGTTTAACTTTGTCAGCCTCTGGGATACTAAGGATCTTAAAAGCTTTTTCTAACTCAGTGAGCCATAAATCTGCATCTGCTGGGTCAGATGTCCCAGCATATTGTATGGCTCCAACACGACATAGTCGTTCAAAAGTCTTACTAGACCCATATCCCTCATTGGGAGCTGGTGCCCTGGGTGGTGGTACCGGCGTCCAATCTGATATATGCATCACTGTAGTCATGATTTGCCCAAAAAGAGTATGAAAATCTGGGTTTCTCATCATGACTTCATCAACATGGGGATTCTCAGGCACTGTTTCTTCTCTTGCCTGGTCCTTGACACCTTCTACTGGTGCAGCAACATTACTCTCAGCAGCGTGTCCCTTGTGTTTTCCAGACATCTTGGAGTTATATATCTTCTTCTGCATAAGCAGAAGGCACTATAAGATACACTGGGGTACACTTAGAATAGACTCGACACCTTAGTCCTATGTATCTGTAGACTCAGAGAACCTCAAGCTCTAATACCACTAAATTGCGGCATCCAACTTGCAAAAACATGATTTACTTAAGCAGAAGCGATCATCAACAACGGATTACTGAAAATCACTAAAAATTTAAACCTTTTGCAAAGAGATCCATACATAGGAAAACTCTTTTATCAAGAACCAATGTATTTCATTTACATCCTGGTTCATGAGTACATATTCTATACCATTCCTTCTATAGGATTACATGCATCATATGCTCTGTTAACAACAAAACACAGACAACATAAGAACCTCAAGGCATCAGGCCAAAATCTCAGATTGATTTATTAAAAACACTAGTTACTAACTCCGAGGACCTGAGAGTATAGAGATGGCACATAGGACTTCTATGTACAAGACACGACAAATAGTACACCCAACCTGAGTTATCAGTATTGTCACTGCATCTACTGATGTTCTTCCTCTGTAAGATATTCTCAGTCTCCTCTGAGCTTGTCCACCTAAAAATGTTGGATCCCACGTTGGTGAGACAATTGTAATTGCCCCAGCGAGAGATATAACTCTCCACCAAAAACATTATTATTGCAGTTTAATGATATAAAACTGGGTAGAGGATAAGCAGTTTAAAGCATTCTCATCTTTTAAAGCATTGCAACTATCTATGATAGAATAATAGATCATCTATTCTCTTAATAAGGAATAGGAAGAACATGTATATCATTTATCCATCATATTATACCATCATGTCAAACTTCTCTTGTGACACTCATTATCTTGATATGTCACCCATGAGACATTCTTGTTTCAATCTGTTGGCCTTAGCCAATCTTCTAAACAGATATGTGATTATATCTACCATGTACTCATATATCATTAATACATGCATTGGGTTATTACCAATCCTATGTCATCATTACATGCATTGGGTTATTACCAATCCTGTGTCATCATTACAGGCATCGAGCCTCTGGCAGGTGTTGGACTCTTCCAAACCTAATTACACCGCCAGGCATTAGACACTACCAATCCTGATTTCACAGCCAGGAATTGGACTTTAACCAACCCTGATTACACAGCCAGGCATTGGACTTTAACCAACCATGATTACACAGCCAGGCATTGGACTCTAACCAATCTTGATTACAGGCTTCATGCCTCTGCCAGTTATTGGACTTTAACCAATCCTGATTACATAGCCAGACATTGGACTCTAACCAATCCTGATTATAGGCTTCATGCCTCTTCCAGGTATTGGACTTTAACCAATCCTGATTACATAGTCAGGCATTGGACTCTAACCAATCCTGATTACACAGCCAGGCATTGGACTCTAACCAATCCTAATTACAGGCTTCATGCCTCTACCAGGTATTGGACTTTAACCAATCCTGATTACACAACCAAGCATTGGACTCTAACCAATCCTGATTACACAACCAGACATTGGACTCTAACCAATCCTGATTACAGGCTTCATGCCTCTGCCAGGTATTGGACTTTAACCAATCCTGATTACCGGCTTCATGCCTCTGCCAGGTATTGGACTTTAACCAATCCTGATTATACATATCATGGGATATAAATTCCTTTAACTCATCATTGATCATCAAATCCTTCTCTAGGCTCTGAACCCTGAGGTTAGCCTTCATAGCTTTTCACATTCTTTATTGAATACAATTGTTCCTTTTATTAAGTTTATTAAAACATTATCATTTCTTACAATAAACTTTTATAATCATCTTGGTACCTCTCACTATGCCACAATTGTTGTCATGGCTCATAAGGCCCATTTAGCATCTTGTCACCTCTCACTAGGCAACATCTAACCATATGGCTCACAAGGCCATTACACATCTCGAGTATTCAATCATGTTTATTACTCTTAACATTTATCATTAAATGATTACCAATACAAGGTATGAATTCATTTCTCATCCTTATCATGGTATGATTACATCATACTCATTAGTTTGTCTTAACCCCATTCTCAAGGTATATTAGCCTATACTTATCAAAGTATATCAAACTCATTACATTTCATTGTAACAATTTACAATCACACTTCATGTGTTTCTTATCCAAGTATATTGGATTTGAGGTGCATCAAGGTATATCAACCCTGGAATGCTAAAAATGATATCTATCATATCTTGATGTATCACTTTCCTCATCACTTCCAACTTACTTGAGTTATCAACTTATCTTGGATTAAGGTATTTCCCATCTTAATACTTCCATCCACTAACCTATCACTTTTACCATGAAGTGCATATGTCATACACAAGAATGGTTCAACTATCTTCAATGATATGGACTCATTTTAGGTTAAGGCAATGGTTACTATAAGGTTGCCTATGATCAACCATTTGAGATATTTCACCTTTATAAGGCATTACCCACTATTTTATCATTAGGGTTCTCTCATACCATTACCTAGTAATTAGGGTTATGGTTAACTTTGAAACAATAATTAATATTGTAGAACATGAATTAATATTTTATAGCATGAATTAATATTTTTGAACATTGACATCATTTTTAGAAGAGTAGTTAAGATTTTAGAACAATAATTTTAAATTTGGAAATAAATTTGGGACAATAATTTTAGAACTCTGCCACATCACGCTTTAGACCTGGCCACCAATAAATGCCTTTCAAGTTTTAGTACATCTTGGTACTTCCAGGATGCATTGCATACATGGAGGAGTGAGCCTCCTCAAGTACGATCTTCCTTAACCCATCAACATCAGGAATTACTATCCTATTATGGTAACAAACTGTACCATCATCTGCCTCGTGAAAGCCATCATACTTTTCACTACCAATCCTTGATCGGATATTCTGTATCACAGTATCATTTTTTTGTGCATCATGAATCTACTGTCTCAAGGTAGGTTTCACTTGTAACTGTGCCAACAATCCTGCCAGCAAAGAAACTTCTAGCTGTACATTCATCTGGCGAAGAGGCACTAGCATATCTCTCTTATGGTACATCAAGGAATTTAATTGTGCATTATCAACCATTGATGATGAAGACGACTTTCTACTCAATGCATCAACCACCACATTATCTTTCCCTGGATGATAGTCTATTGTGCAATCATAATCCTTAATCACCTCCATCCATCTCCTCTACCTCATATTCAACTCCTGTTTTGAGAAGATATACTGTAAATTCTTGTGATCAGTGAAGTTCTAACACTTTTCTCCATAAAGATAGTGTCTCCATATCTTTAAGACATAGACCACCACTGCAAGCTCCAGATCATGTGTTGGGTAATTCTCCTCATGTTTCTTAAGATGTCGTGAAGCAAAATAAATCAAATTTTTATCCTGCATCAACACACATCCCAACCCATTATTTGAAGCATCAAAAAAGACAATATAGCCTTTTCCTTGATCTAGCAGTACTAACATCGGTGCACTAGTCAACTTTTCTTTCAAAATCTGGAAAGAACATTGACACTTGTCATTCCAAGAAAAAGGAACATACTTCCTGATTAACCTAGTTAGGGGTAATGCTATAGAACTGAAGTCTTTGATGAACCTCCTGTTGTAACCTGCCAGACCTAGGAGAATACAGATCTCTGTCAGTGTCTTTGGTTGTTCCCATTCTAGTACAGATTCCACTTTCTTCGGATCAACACAAACACCTTTTGCAGATATAACATGGCCCATAAAAGACACTTCAGATAACTAGAATTCACACTTGCTGAACTTAGCATATAGTTGGTGCTGCCTCAACAAAATCAATGCCTGGTGAAGGTGTTGCTCATGTTGTTGACTATCCTTGGAATATATCAGGATATCATCTATGAACACAACTACACATTGATCAAGATAAGGTCTAAACACCCTATTCATCAGATCCATAAAAGTTGCAGGTGCATTGGTTAGCCCAAATGACATAACCACAAACTCATAATGACCATACCTAGTCCTAAAAGATGACTTTGGTATGTCATCGGCCTTAATTCTCAACTGATGGTAACTTGACCTCAGGTCTATCTTTGAAAACACAATGGCACCTCTCAAATGATCAAAAAGATCATCAATCATTGGCAAAGAATACTTATTCTTTATTGTCACCTTGTTCAACTGTCTGTAGTCTATACACAACCTCATTGAACCATCCTTCTTTTTAACAAAAAACACAGGATCATCCCAAGGGGAAGTGCTCGGCCTAATAAAACCCTTCTCTAACAGTTCTTGTAACTGTTTCTTTAACTCCTGCATCTCTGCTGGTGCTATTATGTATGCTGACTGTGCTATGGGTTGCGTTCCAGGAACAAGATTGATCTCAAACTCAATCTCTCTAGGAGGGGGAATGCTAGTAAATTCCTCAGGAAAGACATCCTCAAATTCTCACACCACTAGTAACTCCTGGATACTAGGACCTACCTCCTTGGTATCCACAACATGAGCTAAGAAAGTCTCACATCCTTGCCTCATTAATCACTCAGTTGTCATGGCTGACATCAAACATGTAGGAAGAATCTTCCTATCACCCTGAAAAACCCATTGTACATCTCCATCATGGAACGTCGCCACCTTAGTACTACAGTCCAAGACTACCTTGTATTTTTCCAAGGTATCCATTATAAGGATTACATCAAAACCATGCATGTCAAGTGGTAGAAGATCCACTTGAATGTTGTGTCCAGAAAAAGAAAGAACACAAGAAGGGCACACTTCCCGCAACTCAGCAAAATCAACCAAAGGAGTCTCTAGTCACAGGCTATCAGATCTAAGACTAATAGGTAGATAACAACTATCTATCACCTCTCTAGTGATAAAAGAGTGTGTCACACCCAGGTCTACTAACACAGATACGAAATAAGAAGCAGACATATCAAAATGAAATAACTCCATCTGACCTGTCATGACTCGTGGATTTACCACTGCTTTCGGTTGGGTCATGGCATAGAACCTAGATGTCGCCTGCTACCATCCACGTCCTCTGCTCCCATGTCCTGAGGATCCTGCATGGGATGCCTAACCACGTCCTTTGCAACTACCACTACTAAACTGTCATTGTTGTGGACCTTGTTGACTTTGCCTTGGCTATTGAGTCACATCCTCATCTTTCATAGGGCAATAAGGTCTTGTATTCCCCCACTTTCCCACACTTGTAACATGTTCTGGTGTCCTGATATGGCCTAAACAGCCCTATCACTAAAACTGATGAGGTACTGCGGGCTCCTGTCGGTGGAAAAGTGTGACCTCTACCCTGACTCGGGATCCACTGTGATGGTGCATGTGATCTTGGTTCAGTGAAGGTTGACCTTGGTTGTGACAGCGGTGAAAAAAACCTTGGCTTCTTAAAGCCTCCAGATGATTGCCCTTGAAACTGCATAGGTCGCTTCTTAGCATTAGCTTCACGCTTCTCTATGGCAGACCTCTCAATCCTCCTGACATATTCCACAAAGGTGGAAAACCTTGCCCTATTCTCCAAGGCTGATGATGTAGTAGTCAACTCCGTACTCAGACCCTTCTCAAATATCCAAATCCTTTCCTTGTCTGTTGTTGCCATGTACAGGAAGAACCTCAGAAGTTCCATAAATTTTGATTCATACTCATTGATAGTCGTAGCTCCCTGATGAATCTTCTTGAACTGAGAGATTTTCTCATCTAGGTAGGTCTATGGAAAATATCAACTAACAAATTCCCTCCAAAACTCCTCCCATCCTATCACAACTCATGGCATTTTCTCCTCTTCTATGGCCCACCAATGGCCAACACTACCCTTCAACAAGTATACTGCATGCTTAATTTGTCTTCTTCAGTAATGTTTAGGATTTTAAAAGCCTTTTCCAGCTCATTCAACCACATGTCAGCGTCTACTGGATCGGAAGTACCTGCATATTCAATTGCCCCAACACGTCTAAGACGTTCAAATGTCTTCCCGACACCTTGGGACTCCACATTGGAGGCGGCTGCCCTAGCTTGAGATGCTGGCACTCTATCAGCGATATGTGTAATTGTGGCCATCATCTGTCTAAACATATGATGAAACTCAGGATTGGCCATCATTATTGGGTCTAGATGAGGCATTGCAGGTTGCTCTGGCCCTACTTCTGGCACTCTCTCATCACGTACCTGCCTCCTTGCATCTCCTCTTGGTGCAACATAGCTACTCTCAACGTGTTCTTCATGTCCTCCAGATATATATTGATAAGCATAAACTATGATCATATATGTTGGATACATAAGAACAGACTCAAACCTAAGTCCTATGTCCATGTAGACTCAGTAAACCTAGAGCTCTGATACCAACTTAACTATGACACCTCATCACGCTAAATGAGATTACTCAAAATAGAAAACACGATCAACTTCTAATTAATCACATAGTCAAAAATGTGAAACAATTAAAACTAATTCCGACAATGTAAATAAACTCTAGAACATTTACAAAAGGTCCATCATTCCATTCTCATATATTGCAACAAGTATTTAAATATGGGTCCAAAGACCTCAGTCAGATCCTACAATACAAAAGATATTTCACATGTACATTCCATATATTTACAAAAATTGGCATACGACCAAAATCTCGTGTCGATACAAGTATATCATCTAGAAAACACATCCCATACCAGGACCTGAGAGTACAAGGATGACACTAGGACTCTACTACTAAAATCTATGACTAACATCTACAACTAACCAACCTTCTGAATCTATTGATCACCAGGTTGGTTCTCTTCCACAACACGACCTCAACCTCGTTGCCCGCGACCACCTAAAAAAATTGTGGTGTCCCATGGGTGAGACCCAGTCCCAGCGAGAGATATAACTCTCTCCAACTTATATTGATCATAACATATTAATTAACAGTAAATTCATTGAGCAGTTAGGGTATTGAATAAGCAATATGAACAGACTGAACAGCTTAAGCATACTAAGCCGTTAAGCAAATAAGTTGTAGAATCAAGTAGAATTACACAATTTTCATAAGTCTACATCATGTAAGAACTATGTAGTGTAAAGACAAGACAAGGGTTAATCAACCAATGTGATACGTATTAAACCCTAGAAATTATACTACATGGCATATATTATATCTTTTTATTATTATGCCCTAGGGAGTTTGAGTCATACCACTCAAAGTCCAAATGACCACTACGAAGTGTTATTCAGTTCCGTATAAGATCTAGGAGTGCCAGTATCCTAAGATCTCTTTCCCTTGGTCAGTACGAGTAAACTACAGTCACATACCAATCAAACTACCAACAGTGACATATAGTCAACTGATAACAACTAGTTCGTACTTGGTACAAGTTACATCACTAGAAAATAGGGTAAACAAAACCCTTTAATCCAAGGTACAACAACAACTATCCTCAATTACATCAAATGTCTGAGGCATGACCATAGCCATCCTCCATAACCTACAATTGTGGATGGCAAGGATATATCCTCAACTTGCCACCCCCACATACTCAATAGTATGCGCTCCGAGTTTCCCTTGGGAATACTCGTTTCACCATCCAGTAAGTTCTGACACTGAAGATGGCTCTACGACACATGGCTCTACATGATTAAGGTTACACTTGATTAGTTACTGCCAATTGAATGCATTAAGGCTTTATCATACAGGTGTACATTCAAACCCTAATTATTTTCTAACAAGAATATATGTATAATTAATTCAAAGGATATAAAACATTTGAGATATAAATCTTAATCACATTACCACATCCTATCATTCATTGCAAATTAATGGACCACACTTATCGTCATACTATTTCAAGATACCAATATCTTATCAAAAGTTCCAGGGTTTTAACCCTTATTGGAACATAAAAAGGATTTCACCTCAATCATGGCTTCAAACATGCCCAAAGGTCATTAAGACCATCACATTATTTATAGTAAGCTCATCATCATCATTTCATGCCTTAAACAAGGCTCAAAAGATCATTAGCACATATGTGTCCATAAATATTAACATGGCAAGGCACTATGATATTCAAATAGTACTACAATGTGGTTTCAACACAAGAAGAGTGTAATTCATTATTACATTAGTCATTCAAGAGGTCTGATTATAACCAATAAACATCATATAATTACATCAAGGTTAGGTACAACAAGCTAGATCACATGGGAGTTACACATCTACTTATTATAGTGATTTATCAAATATAACTATATAATGGCAAAGATAAGACTACCAGTTAATGGTATTGAACAATTGAATTATCTTTAATAGGTACCACATATAATAACATATGATTTATTCTAATCCATTGGATGTTAAAGCATCTAATATTATTCATTGGATCAGGTTCATTGTTCAAGGTTATCAATTGAAGTATAGGTCTAACCCTTAGATCAAATTAACCAAGGAACCATTGGTTCAAGGTTTAGTCAAATCTACTATTACATTACTAATTCATCATATATGGTGATGACCTGATCCACCATTAATTGTGATCATTAGATCACCATTGGTTGCTAGATCAGTAATATATTTAGTTAACACCATCAAATATTAAGCCATTATCACCATCGATTGATAACATCATTAGAATACTTAGTGGATGATAATTAAATGTATAATTGAGTCAAAACCTGACCTAAGGTGGTGACCATAGGTTGTCACCATAAATTTGACACCCTTGATCACGAACATCAGTTGCCAAGATAGCAACACTATTGGTTGTTGAATGGTATAACAATCAGTTATGTGATAGGGAAGGAAATAGCTTAAAAATCCTAATTTGAACCATCATTTGTTTTGTACATAGCACCATAAGTTGTTGCTATCAACCTGTCCCAGATCATGTTACACCTTAGAAAGGATGTACACATGTTTACAAGTTCATATAGAACTGGAACATAACAGGGAACACCATACAAATTCGAAATTCTAAACAAGCATGGTTTCTCTATGCTTAGATCATCACATTCAAGCATAAACATAAACTAACAAGCTTCTAGGAAGAAATATAAGTGAAGAATGTTATATAACTCACCTATATAGAGTAGGTCAGATCCCAAATAGAAAGAATCTCGAGAAAATAGGGCAAGGAAACCTTGAATTCAGATCTGAACTTGGCCAACTATGCAATTCTCTCCACAAACAAACAAAACCCTAGAAAAGAAACAAGAAGGAAGGGTTTTTGAGTTCTAGGACCACTTTCACCATGGAAAAGCATGGTTATGACCTAGAGAGATATAGGAGGAAGAAGAGAAAAGAAATTAACGGAGTAGATAAGGTAAAACTTACACTTTTAGGTCAAAGATCACTAGGAAGAAGCTTTATAGATCCAAAAAGGGAATCAATTTCAATCCTAGATTTTTTTTCCAAGAAGATCCCCACTTTCTTCTTCCTTGGGTAGCACAATTCGTAGCTGAACAGAGGGAGAATGAAGATGGGAGAAGGAGAGAGGTGGTGGAGAGGAAATGGCTCGTTTTGGTGCTTGGGGATAAGTATATGACACTTTAATATAAAGAACAAGAAAAAGTTGAAACTCTAGTATATATCCAAGTGTCCATGGCTTTTAATCATAAATAATATGCAAAGTCGAGTTTTCCAGCCAATCACATAATTCCTTAGTTGATAGCTACTAAAGGTAGCTCATCCATGAAGGGGTCAACCCTAAAATACCCTTGATCAAAACACCTTCAAACCATGGCTCAACTAGGAGACCCATGGTTAAAAAATCTCAAGAATGATACTATAACATCTAAGGAACATAATGTATGTGACAAATTGCAAAGAAAACCCCTTAATTGGGTAAATTGCAAAAATTCCAAAATGTACAGAAAATTGCATAACTTGTTCAAACAATGTCCAAATTGGACCAAATTCGAAATTTAAGCTTGCATTATGATTTAAAAAAATATAAAAAGGTTATATTAGGGTTATAAGCATTCAATTATGGTAATTAAGATCATTCAACTCATTAAGAAAGTGGAGGGGCCTTACATTGATAACAACATAAAGGACTTGATTAAATATTGTAGAAATATAATAATGTCAATTTTATATGAAGTTCAAAAATATAAGTGATGCATTAGGTCAAAAGAAATAATAAACTAGAACTTTTGAGTCTAGATCCACATCAAGACTGCTACCAAATGAGTACTCTATTAGATACTACTTCTAAAGCTAGCTATATTGAAATTAATTTAATTTTTATGTGTGAGCGATCTGGGTTAGGTATGGGTCCACATTTGGTATGAGTCGGTCATTAAACTCTTTAATTTTACACATATTTTCTCTACTATATCGTATAATATACATATGAAAATAAAAATGAATGTTGGATTTTCTAGTTCTATGGGTGCTTAGTATTTGACTGACAACTATTAAATGAGTATTGTGTATTTTATCCATTATTAACATATATATTGTCAAAATTCAACATTTACTATGTTTATTCTTCTAGTCTCATATATATATATATATATATATATATATATATATATATATATATATATATATATAATATATATATATATATATATATATATATATATATATATATATATATATATTAAGAACAATATCACCATAAACTAATTTAATATTTTTCTCATTCATTTGAGAATTATAGATTGCTGGATTTTTTCACCTCTCTATCTGTATAAAAACAAGTAGACATCTCTTCATATCTCAAATATATATGTTTTTATTTTTTTCTTAAGTATGAAGCCAACATGGATATATTGAGAAGAGAGTGTTCATGGAGTTATGTGAAAGACATTCAGATAAGGTAAAATATTACTCAACTCTTATAAAAGGGAAAGTATAGGACACAAGCCCGCATATACTATACAATTAGGGTCTGAAGTCCGCACATTTCTAGTATGTGTGGTTTGAGCCCCCCAAAAGCACTAGGTTTTGCTTTGAGCACCCACACAATTATGTTCACAATGAGATTTTCAATGACGAGGGGACAATCTCCCCTTTTTGATGTAGTCTGACATTTCCCTCTCCCCAAACATGAAAGATAATAGATGAGAGAATGAGCCAACAAAATTTCCTTGTACACATGTCACATTTATTCTTATCCAACAACCAAAAAGTAGCATTCTAGATGTCACATAGAGGCAAGACACCCATCCTGCTCTTCAAAACAACCCTCTTCCAGTAATACTTAGTGAAAGCACACTAAAAAGGAATATACTCATGACTCTCTTGCTCACTACGGTAAAGCAAACAAGTGGGGTTGGTACCCAGACCTCATTTCACGAGCTTATCGTCCATATACAGGTTGTTCAAGGTAGTAAGCCATATAGGCACTGAAGCTCCACTTTGGTTGGTGTATGTTGTTTCAAAGAAGGTAGTGATAGGGTACTTGTGGAAGGTAGAAAATCCTAACCCAAGACTGGGTATTAGGATTCACCAGCTGCCATTGGACCCTAGACAAAAATGAGTCCTACTTAATACTAGCCCAAAAACAAATCATGGCTCTCAAACAACAAATTGATCTAACCTTCTCGGGTTCAACATTAAGCAGTTGTCCCAATATTTCCTCTTCATCCATCTACTCTAGGGTAAAAGAGAAGTGCATAATAATCTGTCAACCCTCTTGGCCGTAGCATAGGATGCAATATAATTAGGGTTCTTGATATCCATCCCACCTAATTGATATTGTTTGGCAAAGGAATCCCAAACAATGACATACTCTTTACCTCCCCATAGAAATCCAGACATGATAGATTTGTGTTTGTCCACAATAAAAGTTGGTAGCTCAACTTGGCAACACTGGAAATGTAGCTTGACCACCAGGATAGTCTTGATCAACACCACTATACTAGCCATTGAGATGGTTAGTCCATCCCACTTATGAAGGGAAGCCTGAAGCAAATCAACAAAATCTCTGTAGTCCACACCCCGACCTTTCCCTCTAAAGATTGGAATGCTGAAATATCTTTTTTGGGAAAACACCGTAATATACTCCCAAGACCTCTTTTAGTCTTCTCCTTCTAAAACCTTGGATTTTAGGGAAGAAAACCTTGGATTTTAGCACACTAATGAAAAGACCAATTAGCTCACCAATATGGTTCAGGACACTCTTAACACCCCTCATGTACTTCACATGCCCTATGATGAAGAATAAAATGTCTTCTACAAAAATCATATGTGAAAGCACCTTCACACCATGAACCTTGAAAGGTTTGATGATCCCCCGCTCATTCACATCAATAAGGAACTCAATAGCAAGAAGAGTGTTATCTGGAATCAATCTTCTCACCACAAAGGAACCTTGTGCTTCACAAACAATCGAGGGAAGGAATTACTTCAACCTCTGAGACAACAAATTTAAAATGACCTTGTAGAAAATGAGCAACAATCGATCAACCTAAAATCATCCAAGGATGCAACCATGTTCTTTTTTGGAATTAGTCTGATGAAGGCTAGGTTAGCTTGACTTACCACATGCCACCATCAAGAACCATCTGAAAACATGACATATATATTCCTTGATGATCTCCCACCATGCACGGAAAAACTTCCTGTTGAGCATGTCAGGTCCCAAAGCTTTGGCAGCACCGATGGATAAGGTCGCAAGCTAGATTTCCTCATCACTGAAAACCTTCAACAATTCCCTTTTCATCTCATCAATCAATTTCCTCTCTAGTAGAGGGAGTATAATAGGTCCAGAAGGGAGTGATTTTTTTAGAGGTTCGTCAAATACTTCACTGCACACTCAACCACTCTCCTTGGTTCATCCACTAGAGCACCATCATAATCAATAAGGGAATAGATATGCCCCTTCATATCATTTTTCCTAATAGCCACATGATACGTCTTATAATCGTGATCCCCATCATAGACCCACTTAATTATACTCCTTTTCTAAAGGTATAGATCTTCCAGTTTTTCTAGCTGCAACAGATGATCTGCATCTCCACTGTCCTTAATCATCAACATAGTGCAGTATGATTTCAACTTGAGCTCATAAGTCACTTTCCCTAAGTTACCCTTGGCCTCATTGATCAAATTATAAAGATCAACCAAGCCTTTAGACCACTCCTTCAATCTGGCCTTCCTCCTTTTCAGTTTCTCAATCACCCTACTTTTTGAGGTATTTATTTGAGCGATGATGCAAGGGTTTTGAGTCGCTTTTATAGGCTAGTTTTATATGCATTTTATACATTTATTGGTCATTTTCATGGTTAATATCACATGATTCGTTTCTTTCATCCTATAATCTCGTTATGCATCAAATTTACCTTGTTTTATCTTATTTGGTATAAATGATCATATTTCTCAGAGTTGAGTTGAGTTTATCTTTGAATTTCAGGAAATTTGCATATATGCAGCCATCGATACCATCGACAACTGTCGATACTATCGAGATGGCCACAGTGAGGTAGCCGGAAAGAGCAGAATGGGTCGATACCATCGACCCTAAAGTCAATGGTAGCGAGATGTCTTCAGCGAGCCAAACATCCACACATTGATACCATCGATGCAGGTTGTCGATAGTATCGATGTGACGTCAGAGCAAACCCCCAGAAAAGGAAAGGACCATCGGTACTATAGCAGGTCAATACCATTGACTCACCGTGGATGGTATCGACGCCGTTGGATCAGGAATTTCTACAGATTGAATCTAAACGAATGGTCGTGATGTTTTGGTGGCCGTAAGTGATCCCTATACCTAAAAAAGATGGCCCAAGCCATACTATCACATCAATTAGCCGCTGCACAAGTCTTGGAAGAGAGTTGACGAAGAACGGAGCCCAGAGCTACGCCCTGGACGTTTCCAGAGCTACAGATGGAGTTTTCTACCGTCGAAAGGCTGGAGAATGGCCATCTCGCGTCGAGGATTGCCCGGTTATGCTTCGTTAGGGGTCACACCATCTCCATCCACGTTTCACCTATGTTTTCTTCTCCTTTTACGATGTTTTTCATTGAGATGAACATGCGGGGCTAATCCCCTTTGTCTTTAGGACCGGGAGTTTCCCGAATAATCTTTGTATGACACTTTTTGCATAGTTAATCATAATTTGTCTCTCAAATCTGTGGTATGATATTGTTTTCTCAATTCTATCATTGTGCTTGATCACCATAATGGTAATTTAATACCTTTAATTGCTTTTGATGAAGAATTAATGGTTGAAAAGACACAATAATCACATTAACTTATAAATCCCTTGGAAAAGGTGAGGTACAATTAATGATGGAAACCTAAAGATATGTTTTTAATGCACCTAATTTAGGGTATAGGTTGCTACTGATGTGGAACCGACCTAAATTAAGGTAGTGAATTGTATCACAAAAGCAAACAATTCTATTCACATGGCACTACCCGTGATAGGAGACAAGTTGTGATAATTATGTAGGTATTATTACAACGAGAGTCCGTGGTGAAACCGCAATCCTAAAGATCCCATTTTAATTGATTAAACCAACCATTTAATCGATTGCTTTGCTTTCCTTTGTTTTTATTTTCTTTTTCAAAACAACTCTCAAACTTTTATAATCGATTTAGTTGATTGCATGTAGTTAGTAGTAGTCTATCAAAATTACATTCCCTGAGTTAAACTCGGGCCTCACAAAGGCCTATATTACATTGACGCGTGCACTTGCATTTTACGTACAATTTAATTGTGTCAAGTTTTTGGCGTCGTTGCCGAGGAGCGGAAATTTTTGGCACTACGAGTGCTGTGAGCGGCCACACTAGGCCACTTTTTCATATAATTCTTAAAATTTCAAATTTAATTTCACATCTTTTAATTACTTATTCCTTTTTAAGCACTATACTGAAATAATTTCCATCCTTTTAGGTGCTAGTTGATGGTAAAGATGTATAACACAGACTACGCAGAATTACCAGTAATTCCGCCAGTAGGTGAAGGAGTTGAGTTGACAAATCCACCACCTGAGGAATTTGAAAAAGAACTTGAAGAAATGGATGAAGAAAATATAATATGGGAGAAGATCAAGGCTTCTTCCTCCTCATCATCAAAGAGGTCGATAAAAAGGTAGGCAATCAACATTCCTACATACAATATTGATCCGGCATTGATAAACCTGGTCAAGTCTCAAGCATTTCACGGGTTGAAGAATGAAGATCATGTTGCTCACATTAGCACATTTGTGGAAAATGGTGACATGATAAAGATTGACATGTTTCCACAGGAGGCACTCTACTTGAAGTTATTTCCCAGCTCTCTGGTAGGAAATGTACAAGAATGGTTGTACAACCTTGATGATGAATCATAGAGACTTGGGATCAAATGATTGAGGTCGTTTTCGAGCGATTTTTCCCACCTGAGAAGACCAATGACCTAGTGAGGAAAATTCACAATTTCAGTCAAAAGGTGGGAGAAACCTATTCCGAGACATGGGAGTGCTTCCTGATCATGCTAAGGAAGTGCCCAGATCATGGGCCAGATAAGGAAAAACAAGTCAAAATATTCTACTTTGCTCTCAATGAGCATGACAGAAGCAACCTCGATTCAGCAGGCTCGGGCTTCTTCTTAAACAACACAGGCACAAGGTGTTGGGAGATCTTGAAGAACATGGACAAGAAAAGTCATGGGGTGATAGAGATGCACCAGAACAAGTTAGAGCTGTAGGGGAATCAAAAGCAATTAAAGAGTTAAATGAGAAGATGGACCTACTAGCTAAGAAGCTCTTAGAGAAGGAGATAAATGGGTCTGATGAGGAAGAATATGTAAAGTTTATGCATCAACATGGCTATAGGAGCAATGACTACGCTTGGAGGAAGGAGAATAAATTTTCATGGAAGGATCCAAACAACTTCCTACAAGACCCAAATGCAAAGCCACAACCCATTGCGGAGGACAAAAGCATTGAATTACTCAGCCAAGTGGTGAAACAAAATCAAGAGTTGATGAATATGTTCAGCAAGCAGTTACAGTCCCAGGGGGAGATTTTGAATAAATTTGGGTAGACATTGTAAAGTCATGGAGCGTAGATGAGGACACTAGACATGATTGTGGCCCAAATTGCCAATGAAGTGGCGGCCATGAAGCATTAAAATCAACAAAGACCGGGTGGTAATCCAGAGACTACTCAATCACATCATCAAGTTAAGTATATATCTGTGATTAAGGAGACAGAGCCCTTGGCGGTGGAGGTCCATTAAAATGGAAAAATGCATTTTGACATGGAGGCTAGACCCAGTGTGCCATAACCCCACATTTTATATGGACGACCAGGAGGATGTCTCCCATTCAACAAATCCCACCAAGCCACCATCACATCCGTGCCCACATCTAGGCAAGAGAAGCAGGTGAAAGCCATATTTTGTAGTGGAGCTACTGCCACCGAGAAGGATGGGTAGCCACGAGCCTCACAAACTGAGAATGACGTGTCAAAGCCTACACAAAAGGGTGACATTGAAGCAAGCTTAGGGGAGGAGTCCCCAAATAGCCCATATGTGCCACCATACAAGTGAGTGAAGGAGCCAAATATGCTTTTTCTGGATAGTCTGAGGCTGAAGAAAGAGCATAGGCACTACAAGAAGTTCTTGGAGATGTTTAGGAAGCTTCACATTAACATTCTGCTAGTGGAGGTGATAGAACAGATTCCTGCATATGAAAGATTTATTAAGGACATCATCACTAAGAAAATGTGGATAACAGACACTGACGTTTGCTTTATGAATGAGAATGTGAGCTCAATAATCCATGGGAGTCTACCAAAGAAGAAGAAAGATCCCAAGAGTTTCTTCATACCGTGCTCAATTGGTGGTCGTCACTTTCCGCATGCACAGTGCAATTCAGGCACTAACATAAACCTTATGCCGTTAACCACGTTTCAAAATCTGGTATCGAAGTCACCAAAGAAATCTGCCATGTCTATTGAGTTAGAGGATGGATATATAGTGAAGCCACATGGAGTGTGTGAGAATGTACTTTTCAAAGTTGATAGATTTATCTTCCCCGTAGATTTCATAGTCATGGACATGCCGTAGCTTAATGGTTGTGAGATGCTACTAGGGAGGTCGTTTCAAGATACGACTGATGTTATCACTGCTATTGGGAGAGGTACCTTGACATTAGGGATCGACAAAGAAAGAGTTGAGTTCAAATTGCTGAGTGATTCCTTAGGGACACTCCCCGATTCCCCAATTTGATGAGCATTATTGCGTCTAGCCTAAGACGTTAAAGGAGGGTGCTTTTTGGGTGGAAACCCAACCATTGGTAGACTTTGTTTACATTTACTTCAGTAGTTTTGGTTAATTTCATTTTTACTGTAAAAATGATACCCTGATACATTTGCTAAGTGTGCAGGTCTGTGTGTATGTTGATACCATCGACCACTGAGTCGATGGTAGCGACGAGGGTGCAGAGCGACAGCTATAGAAAACTTGCTCCATCGATACTATCGATGGCCTCGTCGATAGTAGCGACCACCCAATAGGAGAATCGACTCAAATTCTAGAGTAAGTCGCTAGTATCGACCCCCTCGTCGATGCTCGTGATATCTTTGGAGATATTCAGACAGATCTTTTCCAGTGAAGTCGATGCCATCGACTCCAATGTCGATGGTATCAACACAGCTTTAGGGGAATCCACCGCCAAGGCCTCGTGAGGGTAATGGATGCATACAGAAGTCGATGCCATCAATGTTATGTTAATGGTATCGACGTGACACATCAACAATCTGCAAGACGCCATCAACAATGCATGCCAAATTGGGAGGTCGATTTGTGGAACAATTCGATACCATCAAACCTCATCGATGGTATCGACGGGGTAATAGGGGCGTCGACCTCAGTTATAAAAGGAGGGACTATATTTCATTTCTCTTCACACCTTCAGATCTAGAGATGCAGAAACAACCCTTCTACATCCACTATTGGAGTACATTCCACTTTGGAGGCTACCACAACCGCCAACGATACCCCCATATGATCCTTCATTTCAGGGGCAATATCTTACATGGGATCTCAGTGGTCAGCAATACCCAACAGTACCCGCCATTTCCGCCACCTGAGCAATAGAGGGTATCACTGTTCCACCTTCTGAGTTTGTTCTTGACTATGAGGCCATAGTTGAATTCAAGCTTAGGGGGGGAGATGGAACAATTTCTATTTTAGTTTTTATTTTTATTTTCTTTTCTTTTAGTATTTTTCTTAGTTTTTTTTTGCAGTTTTTTTAGTATTACTTATTGTTTACAACTTTCTAGGATCCACAGTCTATCTAGTGTAATTCGTGGATGTGGCATACAGATCATAAAAACAAGATCTACTTAAGCAGAAGCATTCATTAGCAACAGATTACCAAAAAGCACTAAAAATTAAAGCCATTTTACAGAGAGATCCACACATAGGACAAACTCTTTCATAAAGAACTGAAGTAATTTAATTACATACTAGTTCACAAGTACATGTCCTGTATCATCTTTTTTTGAGAATTACAAGCATCAACTGCCCTGTTAAATTATACACAGGCAGTATGAAATCTCGAGGCACTAAGCCAAAATCTCAAAAACACTAACTATTACTCTGAGGACCTGAGAGTACAGAGACGACACATATGACTTTCTATACATATATACAAGATGTGATAGCCAGTGTTTCCACCTGAGAAATCATTGTCGTTCTCTTCTACTGCTGTTGTTGTTGTCTTTCACCTACTGAAGGATTCCTGCCTCCTCGTCCGCGTCCTCCTAAAAATGTGGATCCCACGGGGGTGAGACAATTGTAAATTGCCCCAGCGAGAGATATAACTCTCCACCAAAACATTATTATCGCAATTTAATTGAATAAAACTATGCAGAAGAGTTATATATTCAACAACAGATAGATCAATGTCTAAATAGATTAGAGCAGTATTCTTATTCAAAGCATTTTATCTATAACTTGATAAAGCAGCATGATACTTATTCAATGAGGAATCAAAGTACATGTATAACATTTATCCTTCTAGGATATGCTAAGCAGAGTAACATCAACCTTCTCAGTCAGTACGCGATTATATGTCAGAGACATCATGTGTCAAACTACAATTAGCTTGCTAGTGTATATTGACATCTTCACTATAGAGTTATAGCCGTAGCATATACTCTCTTCTAGCTGTTATCATGAAGTACTAACCATGCAGGTATCCTGAGAAGATGAACATATCCAAGTATGAGCTATGATGTTTCTTTTATTAAAGTTGTTAATGAGCCATAATATGCCTTGTTGCCTACTAAGAGGTGACACAAGGTGAAATGAGCTTTGTGAGTTATGTAGAATGCTTGTGTATCAAGAATCATGATTACCTTGGTCAGATGACCTGAAGGTATTAAGTTACCTGATAAGTGGTAACAAGTATTCTATGATGAACTGAGGGTTTTAATACCCATATTCTATAATCATGATGATGGACTTGTTATGAAATGGAAATGTACCTGATGAGATGAGGGATTAAGATCCCAATACTTTATTAAAGAGTTGAACAATACTTGATGAAAGTATTACCCATTCTTTGTAGCAATTGTCATAATATTTAATGTTTGGAAACCTATTTGATGCTAAAAGAATAGGGTAATACACTTAATTAATCAAGTGATATCATATAATGTAGTTGCCCTGGCCACAGATCCATCAGCATCAGAATTTGCTGAATGGTGAAACAAGTTAAACTCAGAATGCATATTTTTGAATATGTGGGGGTAATTGAGTAATTATATCCTTATGCCCCGTAGGGATGACTATGTGTTATCATCTATGTACAGGATAGGCTGTGTGCCATAACCTTAAAAAGAGTATGAGTACAAGCCATGACTCCACAAAACAATACCATGCATTAGTTGTGTGACCTAGCCTTATGAAAAGGTTAATCCAAATCAATAAAGTATGATGTAATCATATTCTGGTAAAGTTGAGAGAGGAACTTATATCTTGTGTTGATAATTCATTCAATGATAAGTGATGAGACTAAATAAGCATGATTAAATGCTGATGTTAACAATGATGGCTCCTAGTTGTGTGAAGCAATGAAATAGGGCTTGATCATTAATAATATGATCTTGAGAACCTAAATGGTTATTTATGGAAAACCCTAATGGAGGGTGATGATATGTAAGAGAAATCCTAACCCTAAAAAGGGAATAGTGGTATTACTTTATGTTGCATGGTGCTGATATGTAAGCATTATAACTATTATCATGAAGTACTAACCATGCATGTATCCTGAGAAGATGAACATAGCTAGGTATGAGCTATGATGTTTCTTTTATTAAAGTTGTTAATGATCCATAATATGCCTTGTTTCCTACTAAGAGGTGACAAGAGGTGAAATGAGCTTTGTGAGTTATGTAGAATGCTTGTGTAGCAAGAATCATGATTACCTTGGTCAGATGACCTGAAGGTATTAAGTTACCTGATAAGTGGTAACAAGTATTCTATGATGAACTGAGGGTTTGAATACCCATATTCTATAATCATGATGATGAACTTGTTATGAAATGGAAATGTACCTAATGAGATGAGGGATTAAGATCCCAATACTTTATTAAAGAGTTGACCAATATTTGATGAAAGTATTACCCATTCTTTGAAGCAATTGTCATAATATTTAATGTTTGGAAACCTATTTGATGCTAAAAGAATATGGTAATACACTTAATTAATCAAGTGATATCATATAATGTAGTTGCCCTGGCCACAGATCCATCAATGTCAGAATTTGTTGAATGGTGAAACAAGTTAAACTCAAAATGCATATTTTTGAATATGTGGGGGTAATTGAGTAATTATATCCTTATGCCCCGTAGGGATGATTGTGTGTTATCATCTATGTACATGATAGGCTGTGTGCCATCACCCTGAAAAGAGTATGGCTACAGGCCATGACTCCAAAAAATAATACCAGGCATTAGCTGTGTGATCTAAGCCTGAAGAGAGTATATGCTACGACTATAACTCTATAGTGAAGATGTCAATATACCCTGGAAAGCTAATTGTAGTTTGACACATGATGTCTTTGACATATAATCTCATACTGACTAAGAAGGTTGATGTTACTCTGCTTAGCATATCCTTTAAGGATAAATGTTATACATGTACTTTGATTCCTCATTGAATAAGTATCATGATGCTTTATCAAGTTATAGATGAAATGCTTTGAATAAGAATACTTCTCTAATCTATTTAGACATTGATCTATTTGTTGTTGAATATATAATTCTTCTGCACAATTTTATTCAATTAAACTGCAATAATAATGTTTTGGCGGAGAGTTATATCTCTCGCTAGGACAATTTACAATTGTCTCACCCCCATGGGATCCACATTTTTAGGTGGATGCGGACGAGGAGATAGGAATCCTTCAGTAGGTGAAAGACAACAACAATAGTAGTAGAAGAGAACGACAGTGATTTCTTAGGTGGAAACACTGGCTCACATCTTGTATATATGTATAGAAAGTCCTATGTGTCATCTCTGTACTCTCAGGTCCTTAGAGTAATAGTTAGTGCTTTTGAGATTTTGGCTTAGTGCCTCAAGATTTCATACTGCTTGTGTATAGTTTAACAGGGCAGTTGATGCTTGTGATTCTCAGAAAAAGATGATACATGACATGTACTTGTGAACTAGTATGTAATTAAATTACTTTAATTCTTTCTGAAAGAGTTTTTCCTATGTGTGGATCTCTCTGTAAAATGGCTATAATTTTTAGTGATTTTCGGTAATCCCCTGCTAACGAACGCTTCCGCTTAAGTAGATCTTGTTTTTGTGATCTATATGCCACAATTTAGTGGTATCAGAGCTCTAGGTTGGCTGAGTCTACAGAGACATAGGATTAAGGTTGTTGAGTCTGTTCTAAGTGTCTTCCAGTTTATCTGATAGTATCTTCTACTCACATAGGAGAAGAAGAACTTGAAGATGTCTGGATCACATGAAGAACATGCTGCTGAGAGCAGCGTTGCTGTACTAGGAGGAGGTGCAAGGGATCAAGCTAGGGAGGAGCCAGTACCTGAACATCCCCAGTTTGACCCAGCTATGATAGAGAATCCAGCCTTTCATACCCTGTTCGGCCAGTTTATGGCAACTATGACACACATGGCTGATAGGATGCCACCACCTGCACCTAGGGCACCAGCTCACCATGATGGACATGGAGCCGACAGAATTTTGAGAGACTTTACTAGGTTGGAGCCATAGATTATGCTGGTATAGCTGATCTAGCAGATGCTGATTTGTGGCTGACGGAACTGGAAAAGGCTTTCAGGATCCTTGATATTCCTGAAGCTGAGAAGGTAAGACATGTTATATACCTTCTAAAGGGGAGTGCTGGCCATTGGTGGATGATTGAGGAGGGCAAGAGGCCAGATGAAGAAGTTGGATGGGAGGTATTCCGATTGAGTATTCATCAGTAGGTACTTCCCTAAGACGTATCTAGATGAGAAGATCTCTCAATTTGAGAGGATCAGACAAGGACATATGAACGTTAGTGAGTATGAAGCTAAGTTCATGGAACTTTTGTGGTTTTGTCCGCATATGGCAGTTAATGATGATGAAATAATTCGGCATTTTGAGAAGGGGTTGAATGCTAAACTGACCACTCATGTGTCTGCTTTAGAGAATAGGGAGAGGTTTTTCACTTTTGTGGAATCAGTAAGGAGGATATAAAGGTCTGAAATTGAGAAACGACAGACCAGTGATAAGAAGGTGTACACTCAGTTCCAAGGACAAAGATCTAAAAATGTTAAGAAGCCGATATTTTCTGCATCGGCAGCACCATCAAGATTCAATACCCGGACGCAATGGACGTCAAGTAGGGGTAGGAGCCGTAGTTTTGTTCTGATTAGAGCCCCCAGTACAACATCAAATCGGTGACTGGACCTCACAGACCTTATTCTAAGACTAGGGTCTGTTACCTATGCAGAAAAATGGGACATCTAGCAAAGGATTGTCCAGTTGGGAATATAATGATGACTCAACCCCAGAGGCAGAGTCAGTAAGGCTCACAAAGGAGGCAGTTTTCTAGTAACACTAGAGGACGTAGACAAGCGTCCCAAGCTGGTTCATCAACACCCAACAATCGAGCATAGGGTCAACAACAAGCAACCGTGAGGTTCTATGCAATGAATCAATCTAATGCAATACTCAACCCTTAGGTTGTGACAAGTCAGATGAAATAGATTCATTTTGATATTTCATTTCATGATTCTATGTGTTAAAAATGAGAAAGTAGTTGTTTTGAACTTCCTTTGATTAGTCCTATGAGGACACAAGGAAGATGAGGATTTATATTTTGTTTAGTATTCTTTTAAAATCTTTATAATTTCTCTTATCTGTGCGAAAAAGGAAGAGGTATACATATGGTACTTGGAGGAAGTCTAGGAATGTTAAATCATGTGATGATGATGATACAAAAAGTAAGGAACATAATAGTACATAAAGTGCATGCTACCTAATCTCAAAACTTGTATACCCTGGCCAGGTATATAATTATTGGGAATAGGGTAAGTATGGAACTCTTAGATTGTTATCTTTCTGATTACTCTGATCAAGTAGTCATTCTGAAATAATCTAATGAGTATAATGAGACTGAAAATATGGTATAGATAATTGCATCACATTCTAAGTATGAGAAAAAGGAAATTTGAGATAATTTCAAATCAATCTGTGTGCATGAGAAAGAAAAAGAATATGATCCTCATGAAATGAGAATAAGAACAAGGGAGATGATCCCTGTCTGATAAAGCATGTGTGAATAAAAAAGATCTTTTCCCATGATGTGGAAATGGGAAATTTGATAAAACCACAAAATGTTCATGAACATGTTAGATAATAATAAAGAACGGAATGAACTATATAGGGATTTCTAAGTGAACTTTCCCAACTACATAGGGATTGCTAAGTGAACTTTCCCAACTATATAGGGATTGCTAAGTGAACTTTCCCAACTATATAGGGATTTTTAAGTGAACATTCCCAACTATATAGGGATTACTAAGTGAACTTTCCCAACTATATAGGGATTGCTAAGTGAACTTTCCCAACTATATAGGGATTGCTAAGTGAACTTTCCCAACTATATAGGGATTGCTAAGTGAACTTTCCCAACTATATAGGGATTGCTAAGTGAACTTTCCCAACTATATAGGGATTGCTAAGTGAACTTTCCCAATTATATAGGGATTGCTAAGTGAACTTTCCCAACTATATAGGGATTGCTAAGTGAACTTTCCCAACTATATAGGAATTGCTAAGTGAACTTTCCCAACGAAATAAGAGTTTCTAAGTGGGTTTCCTCAACTAAATACATGTGTCTTCTTTGATAAATAACCCTGAGGAATGAGGGGATGATAAAAGGAATCTGTTCCTTTGTATCCTTTCCTTCAGGGACATGGCAATCGAATATAGGCTTTGTATGATAGATTCAAATGATAAGTCTGAGTAGGAGAACCTGGCACTGGACACAACTTTATGCAATCTCTATGACATTGAGATTCTATCTAGAGATATGATGACATGAGTAACAATTATCTTCCTTTTCTTGGGATTTCGGGGACGAAATCCTTGTTAGGGGTGGATAATTTGTAACATCTCTGACCTGGGTTATGTGTTAACCCTAGATGTTTTTCTTAATGAGGTTGATTATATGCTTGCTCTTATCTTTTGAAAAGTAATTAAGGATCAAGGGGAACTTATATTTCAATTTTAGTCCTTTTTGAATAATGTTGAAACAATGGTTTGTAAAGTGCAAATTACCCAAGTTGAGGGGTTAACTTGCAAATTGTACATAATAAATGTTCCTAACATGTTTAAGCATCATAGGAATGCGTATGATGCATTTGTATGGCTTCCACAAGCTTGAGCACCAAGATAGAGCTTGTTGAGCAATCTTTGTGTATTAAAACCTAGTTTTGGTATAATGTGCAATTTACCCAAAACCTAGGGTTCAATATACAAAATACTACTTCAAGAGGGTCCCTCATGATTCTTGGAATCATATAGAGAAAAGAATTTGAGAGGGGCGCCTCATTTGAATCATTTTGGAAGAGAGAGAATCTTGATATTAAAATAATCAAGATTTAAGCATAAATGGAACTTTACTTCAAATTAATGCAAACATAAATATGTTAATTGAAGTGCCCTTCAACCAAAAATGAGATGGTTGAAATTAGATAAGTGTGGAGGTCCTTATTCCTTGCAAAAAGCCACAAAAATATCTAAGTGAGTGGAGAGCCCACTCGCATTAGTTAACTAAAAAGTAATATCCACTAAAAAAGTGATATTAGTATTATATGAATTAAGGTGCTTAATTGCTTTTCCTTTAAATTGTGGATAATGAAGAAGAATTAAAGGCAAAGGAGGATGCCTTCATATGTAAGGAGTAGAGGGGGTTAAGTGGCACCATTTTGGGGAGTTGAAGGATTTCTTTTCAACTTTCTCTCTCCTTGAAATTCCTTTATAAACACTTCATTTCCCATTCAACCAAAGACTCTTTTTCGGATTTTCTTTCTTCCTTGCTTTGGACGAGCACAAGGGAACTTAGGAGAAGCAGGGGAACGAACTCCAACCTGTAGGTAAGCTACTTGATCATCTTCAACCACAAATTCATGGTGGAAATCACAAATCAATGCTTGATTTCTTCTTTTCTCCAATCAATCTTCAATCCTAGCCAATCTTTTTCACTCAAAGAGTTGAGCACGAGCTTGGGATAGTTGAGAAAGATTCTTCCCCCATTAAAGACGTGGATTTGGAGCTTTGAATAATTCTTTGAAGGCGGGTTATATAACTTGAACCCTTGAATGTTATTATTGATTTCATATCCTGATCAATTGTTGATTCTTTCTTTATTCTCGAAAATCTATATGGTTGATTGATGAAATCACCATGAAAATCACAACAAGTTTTGAAGAAACGTATCTTGATGATGATGACATCATCCTAAGCACACACATTAACAAAGATCTAGTACAAACAGTTTCAAACACTTGAGACCAAATGCTCTCAAGATCGTTTGAAACCAAACACTCTCAAGACCGTTTGGGATCAAACGGTCTCAAGACCATTTGGAGGTTAAGTGCTGATGTTGTTGAACATTAATCCATTGGCTTCAATTGAATTTATGATAATGGTTCCAAGTTTGGATGATCCACCAATTGCAAAATCCTAATCGGTTGAATGGGTTGAAACCCTAATTGATTGAGTCAATTTTATAGTTGTTTGACTCAAACGGTCTCAAGACCGTTTGAGACCAAACGGTCTCAAAACTGTTTGGAGGTCAATGGTTGATTGTGGTGGATGGTTGGAGATCCAAGGGCTACAATTTGATGTACCTTCAATAGTTCAATCGATTGATGATTCAATGAGTACAAATCCTAAACCAATTTGATTGGAAGAAACCCTAAGTGGTCCAATCGGTTTCATGATGGTTTGGACCAAACGGTCTTGAGACCGTTTGAGTCCAAATGGTCTTGAGACCATTTGAAGGGCAATTGTTCAAAAACTGTTTAGGGTTCATTCAGTTTCAATATTAATTTGTTCAAACAGTTTCAATGTATATTTGCTCAAACAGTTTCAAACCATTTAAGACCAAATGGTCTTAGACCTAGGATACCCAAACGGTTTCAAAACCATTTGGAGGGCAAATGGTCTTAACCTTAGATTCCCAAACGGTATCAAAACCGCTTGGAGGGCAATTGACTTCAAACTGTTTGGAAATTCAAAGGTCAAAATTGAATGGATGTTCAACATATACAAAATTGATTGAAAACTTAAAGTGATGAAAGATTAGTTGATCCCATGATTGATAATGATGATTATCAAAGATAAGTCAATGGTTGAATCCCTAATGTACTTAGACGATTGGTCCCTTAGAGGGGTTAACCTTTGATGCTTATGGAAGCAATGACTCAATACACTATGTTAACCCTAAATGTATGTAATTGAATAAAGGATTGACTCAATCTAATCAAGATTGGAGTAATGAACATCCTAGAGAGAATGAGAGAGAGAAATTCATACATGTATAATAATTATGTAGCAATCCAACCTCAACACATTCAAAATAAATAGAATATGTAATTAGGGTATGATTCTTGATAAAGAGATCATGAAACCCTAATTGAGAAGGTTGATGAACCCCAATCCTAATGTAGGATAATTCTTGGTGAAACCCTGATTGAGGGTGATGTCATGAGGAACCTTAATCAAGTGTTATCTTAAGTGAAACCCTAATACAAAGATGTTATGTAATACCCTAATATCGGGTGATGACATGTAAAGCCCTAATTGAGGGTCATGTCAAGTGAAACCCTAATGCAATGATGTGATGTGAAACTCTAACCTAAGGTAATGATGTGTAATGATATGTGAAACCTTGATATAAAATTCTAACCCTGATACAGAGTAAAGGTATGTGAAGCCCAAATCACAGATTATACTGTATGAAACCCTAATCTTGGGCAATATAAAGATAAACCATAGCCCCAATTTTGGGCCATGGGTTGAGAAACCCAAATCTCAGGTAATGCTATGTGAAACTCTAATATAAGGATAATGTTATGTGAAATCCTAATGTAGGATGACAATATGTGAAACCCTAATATAGGGTGATGTTATGTAAACCCTAGTTGATAAAGATGGGAAACCCTATCCCTAATAATGGAATAGTGACTAATTTATTGATAAGTGAAACACCTAAAGGGATTAGTAATGGATGGCCTTATATCAATATTGCCTTAACTCAAATATGAGTCCATATCATTAGCAATGGTTGCATATTCTAAAAAAAGTGACTTATGACCAATACATTACATGATAAATGTGATGAACTGGTGCATAAAGTATTAGGATGGGAAATACCCTAATACAAGGTAAGTTGATGAATTCAAGTAAGATATAGGTGATGAGGGAAGTGATACTTCAAGATATGATAGATATCACGTCCAACACCTCAAGATTTATACACCTTGATGTATTTTAAATCCAATATACTTGGATGAGCAACACATGAAGTGTGTTATATCAATTGTTACATGGAGATGTAATGCACTTTGATAAGTGTAGGCTAACATGCCTTATGAAAAGGTTAATCCAAATCAATAAAGTATGATGTAAAAATATTCTAGTAAAGTTGAGAGAGGAACTTATATCTTGTGTTGATAATTCATTCAATGATAAGTGATGAGACTAAATAAGCATGATTAAATGCTTATGTTAACAATGTTGGCTCCTAGCCGTGTGAAACAATGAAATAGGGCTTGATCATTAATAATATGATCTTGAGAACCTAAATGGTTATTTATGGAAAACCCTAATGGAGGGTGATGATATGTAAGAGAAATCCTAAGCCTAAAAGGGAATAGTGGTATTACTTTGTGTTGCATGGTGCTGATATGTAAGCATACTTATGTCACTAAACAAGTAGGAATTCCAAAAGTCCACTCCATCACATCCTACACACCTTAAAATGAATTTCATCCTCAAAATTAAGCTAAAAACCAGTCTTTCACATCATATACATCTTAAAAGAAATTTCATCCTCGAAGTTAAGCTATACTCGTACTCGAAGGAAAAACTAACATGTCCTCATCAACATATATGTCACTATTCTAGGTGCAACATATCTATAATAAAAATCTCTAGAACTATATATCCAAATCATTTCTAAGAGATTTTAAAAAAATCTAAGGTGAACCTAGAAACATATAACATGATTTAGATGCATAGGTTGTGTCAAATTTCCAATTAGGTTCTTTTTACGAATGTCACCCAAGCATAAGATTAGACAAAATATTATTCATGACATTTTTCACATTTTAGGATTTACATCCTCATTTTATCCAAACATCAGGTTCTAATATTATGTCCTCATTTTTCAAAGAGTTATTTATAAATTAACTTGATTTACACATATAGATCATAACAAGGTGTCATCATCATTAAATTTTCCTAAAATTGTTAGAACATATTCAACATTAACATATGCCTTTTAGGAGGGAGTTAACTATAGTTAAACCACTTTATCCATCCAAATCATATCAAAGTGTCATAATCATTATGTTGTGCTAATTGTCAAACTATATTTTTTATCTTCAGTAACCACTGAGATTCACACATCTTGTAACATGTTTCTTTCATATGATCTTTTTCATTGCTAATAATAAATTGCAACATTTACTAGTGATTTCATCACAAGCTTAACCAAAAAAATCCACATTATCATCATTATTCATGTATAAGGTTAACCATTTATACATTGATATCTATTAAACCATCTCTAGGTTTCTATCATATCATGTCTATGTATCACGTCTCAAGATTAGATCTCATCCTTACATATATTATATCACGGTTGTGCTAAACAAACTTATGGTAGGTTCTCATGTTGATATTCAAATATTATCATATAGTCATCCTCATTCTGACTCTAGGGTTTGGTCCTCCTTGGGATATCTAGGGTTCAGAAAGAATATTGGAATCATGCATAAAGCAAATCGACTCAATCACTCAGGAGTATTCTAGTTTAGGGCATATCATATCCATATTTCTCATCATTCTCATATGTTTGAGTTTTGGTTCTCTAACCTTCTCCCTTTGGGTCTCACTATATCTAGAGTTAACCCTAAAACTGGTCCTAACACTAGAGGTCCTCCTTCGTAAAAGAACTTGAGGCTCATGTTGACTTACAACCTGATCTTATCTTAGCTCATCTTAACTTAGAAAGAACACATACTTGCATCATTAAAACTTATCTCAAATCCTGTAAGTTGAACCTTAATCCTTAAAGACAACATTGGTCATTATAAACCATCTTATATCATCTACTTAAGGCTTACATCATATCATCAAAACTTAAACCATCTATTCCATCTATCATATATTCTAACAAGGCTCTAGACATCTAATCTAGAACTACTCTCTCTTCTAGACTGATGTCATTCAGTTTCACTTAGGTTACATGACCACCTCCTACTCGTACTTGTATGGGGACACATTTTTTTAATACTTACATATATAATAAAACATTATATAGTTTTTCTCTGATAAAAAAATTGTCAGAGAAAAGTATTGAGTCTCGATCCAATTGGAATCAAAAAACAAATCCAAAAATTGAGTGTCCCACATGTAGTAGAGAGTACAGTGTCATGAAACTAGTGAATAGGGTGAGAACATGGTGTAGACTAGTATATCTACTCTAGTCAACGAGATCCATATGTTTAGGGTTTCTCTTCCCATGATGTATGTCATTTCCAAATAATACAACGTCCCATACCATTGCACTATAAGGAAAGAATGACATATAAGGACCTTCTATACAACAAGCATCAATATAGACCTAGTTCTCAGATATCTAAGTGCTAACCTAGAGACTAGGTCAGATCTAATCTCTAAAAGATGACTAATCTAACTCTAATGATTTTTAAAGTTCAAGATTTTCTTTAGCTTGAGTTGCATAATGAGCAATCGTCAGGCTTTGCTATTGTTCATGCTCTGATACCACCTGTGACATCCCCAAATTTTCTAAAACTTAATCTAATGTGTGGCATCTAAATTGCAACCTCACCTCAGTGAGATCACAATTTAAACACCCCACACTAGGCTAAGAAGAATAAAATCAGAGGAAGTCAGTAGGACAGAATAGTAGCACATGCACATGAACAATAATAAAACCATACAACACATGTACACCATTCAACATGTAATTACAAAATGAATTGTTACAACATTTGATATTACATATTGAACAACAAACATCCACATATACATGTACTACCACTAAACAATAGGATCTTAAGACAACAGGTCTACCTATACATCATCTCACCACACAACTCTGAACTATCCAGGTTCTCCAAAAGCATATGTCCACAAAACTAAATAGAAGATTACATGTGGTACACGTCAGTATAATATTCAAGAATATTGTACTGAGTATGCCTACTTGTCTTTTATATACCTTTCTTTACTAAGATTGGAAATAAGATAAAACTAATACTTGGCAGCAGTAAACAAATATAAGAAAAAGCATATACTTGCACAAAGATGTTGATTAACAAAAGAGAACATATATTTTTGGCACATTTTCCATTATATCATCCATGTATTTACAGCCTGAGAGTTGAATGCATTAAGGCCTTTCTGATCTACTAACAAAGAGTTTGAGATCATTATACAATTGATCTACTACCAAAGAGTTTGAGATCATTATACATGTGATCTACTACCAAAGATTTTGAAATCACTTCCAAGCATTGTACTACCAACAAATTTAGTGCTTTCATATAATGGAACAAATATATTATGTTTCATATGTTTATAGCCATAAGTATGGAAAATCAAGCAACATATCATGCAACAAAAATCATTTCAATCAAAATGATATACCAATCATTTTACTAAACATATAACACAAGCATATTGTATAATAAGTCAAGTAAGAGGTAATGGCGTACCTTGATCAAGACAAATCAATCATCAAATACCCCTCATGTCATCTACAAACTTGTTCAAACCTGATTAAGACAAGATCACATATACCATCAAGTTCTCATCCTCTTACATCTCATCTTAACCCTAATTATATCCATTTTAGGGTTTACCTTAGTTCATTAGGATATGTGCATCAGTATTACTTGTCTTATCTTCTTGGAACTAGGTCACTGATCTTATATTCTAGGTTGGGATACATAATCTAGTTATTTGATTACATATGATTATGTGCAGAAATTAACCCTAGGTTACATGTATTAATCCAAGTTAGGGTTTTCCATCATTTTATGATCATTTAACATGTAATGTGATTTATATGCATATTTATGATCTCAAAATTAAACATTATCTTCCAATTACTTATATAAGCTTACTATAAAAATTTTAGGATTTCTTGAGCATAATTGTAATTATTGCATATTAAATAGGGTTATTAGCCCTAATTAGGCATATGGAGTAAATTACATGGCTTCTTGCATCAAGATTATAATATTTGACCTCAAATTGATTATACATACCATTTAGGAGTTACTGACGCATTCTCATAATTTTAGGCTATCATTTGATATTTATCATCCATTAAACAAGTATAATACATATTGCATGATATCACTATGATTTAAGCATAAAAAGACTAATATGATGGTTCCATGTTATTCTACACATTGTTTTGCAAATTTTGGTAGCTTGTTTGTATTTTTCAAATAAACGTGCTAATTTCTATGAATTATATAAGATATAAGTGTTTTATGGGGTTTTTACCCTTTTTGGCCAATCAAAGGCCGCCATGTGTCCATGTGGGGACGTAGCTCCTTCTCCTGGCTTGTGCTGAGCCAACCCGTTTTTCAATAGTTTGGGAGATTTGGGTTTGGACCACAGTGGACCGCACTGGTCTGCCCTTCCCTTTCTCGCGAGAACATAGACAATGTGTGCGTTCTTCCCTGCTTCACGAGGGCACTACTGCATGGTCCACCTCTGGTGAGAGACCAAGCTCTAGACCATCCTCCTCAAGAACTTTAATCATAACCAAAAGATTTGGTAGACCACCTAGGGCTCCACCGATCTCTCCATTCCCTGATTGCAGCTCCGGAGCTCCACGACCATAAGCTCGTCAGTGACAATCAATGTTGCGACAGTTGAAAGGGGGATTCTCCACCCTTGGAGTCTAGCTAGTAGGCAAGGACTCCATTAGGTATGCCGAGTCTTCCAGAACTTGACCACACCTTTCATAAGGGATGGGAAGGCTTGAAGCTCTGTCCCCATCTCCCTCTTCTTCTCCAGCAAAGGCGACCTTCATCAGCCACTGACACTGCTACAATAGGGATCAAAAACGTCCTACAGTGACTCAACTGACCTCACCCTTCCTCCTCGCCTATTCAACTTTCATTCTCCTTCCCTTTTCTTCTTTATAAACCCACTCACAACTGGTTCCCTATTTCCCCCAGACCACCTGTGAGCCTAATGGAGAGATGGCAGGAAGAGGGAACTCCAACTCCCTCAATTCTCAACCAAAATCCTTATGTCAGGGGTCCGGTTGATCGTTTCAACTTGCTGATGGTAACTGTTCGGTTCCCACGAACTATCAAGCCACAACTAGCGATCACTATGAAGGGTGTGGTTTCCATTGTGGGCCAGTTATAACTGTTAGGAAGAAGATGAGTTAGACTCATTCGATCAACAAATCAAAGGGCTAGGAGAAGCCCTGTACCTATCCAATTTGTGGCATCTCTCTTAACGGTGTGTGCACTATATCACACTTAGTCTAGAAGATTAATAAGTCTAGTTCTAAGGTCAACAATACATGTATTATATCACCAACTTCAAACTACAAAATCCCCTTCTAGAAACATAAATACATATTGAAACTTAAGACATAGCTTTATCATCAATCAAGTCATATTGTACTCAAATTTGGTAGCAATGTTCAATTATCTGATCAGTCAAATAAATACCTCAAAAAGACACAAACTTATGGATTTTCATCATGATATCAACACCAATCAACAATGAAACTTTACCAAATTACTTAGAATTCTCAATGTAACCCAAACACACATGAAATTACTTATGTCACTAGGCAAGTAGGAATTCCAAAGTCCACTCCATCACATCCTACACACCTTAAAAGGAATTTCATCCTCAAAATTAAGCTGAAAACCAATCTTTCACATCATATACATCTTAACAAAATGTTACTATTTTTTTGAATGACTATTTCCTTTATAGCTTGTTACTATTCTACTTTACATTTAGTTTCTCAATATAATATCATTGATTATCAGTGTGCTTTATATTGTTTCATTGAAGTAACCATTCACTCAGTGAGTAGGCTAACCCCTCTATTCACAAATTATAAGGGAAACCATGTGGATCTGAAGAATGTCAATGCCAGAGTACATTTTCCACGAGAACAAAGTATTAGATTAGTTATGTTTAGTCGGTCCTTATGACTCTAGGTCCTTGAAGAGTAGTGAGATAGTTTCAAATGATGATTTGTAACTTTTATTCCTTAATAATAGAGAATGTATGTGATTATCATGTCATATATAGTTGGAAGTGTGATAACTAGAATGCATGTTTGGATACATATCTTTATTGTCAAAATCAAATTAGAGTGATCAACTTTTAGTTCCCCTTCTAATGTCATTTATGTGATCGAATGTGAGCAAAAAAAGAGTTTTGAAGTCAAAGAAAAAGTTAGGAGTGATCCTTATATCATGTTTAATTTGCAACTTATGCCATAATCTCAAAATTAGTGGTATCATGGGATGTGGGTGTAACATTTGACATTGACATATGACTCATCTAACCAAAAGGATCTGGTGATTGATTCTGATACATCCATGAAGATATTGAGTTTTTTCAAGTTCAACCAAGTTCCAGTGTCTATTGAGTTCCTATTCTCATGTAAAAAAAATGGTCACCTCATTATCCCAATTTCTTTGACATCAGAATTGGTTGTGGATGATCAATCCAATGACATAGTTGGACACATGAAGAAGAACCATTACAGTTCTATCTGGGACCTGATATAGAGTCCTCCCAAACATCAGGAGGCTATTTTGGAGATCCTTGAAAGTGATCTTGTACCAATAATATCTAATCCAAGAAATTGACAAAACAATTTCCTTGATCATCAAGCCATACATTGTGATGTTCTTAGAGGATGAGATTCCAACTAGTCTTGATTACAACTCACCATTATACATAGAGATCAAGCAAAATGATATGAAAGTGCACCTCATTTTCATCCTCAACAATGTCGGCCTCAATGTTTTCCCACTGGAGATCTTTTTGATAACTGGAATCAAATTAAGTGAAACAAACGCCACCAATATTATGAAAGTCATGTTCGATGGGTTTTCTGATGAAGTCATGGGAGATGTCAAACTACAGATCAAAGTGTCTCCAAAAGGATGCACGTAGACTACAATAGTCATTAGATCAATACCTCCTAAATTCTCTTATTAGGGCGTCCATGCGTACATTAAAACAAGGTGGTTCCTACATCCCTACTAAGTGTATCAAATATAGGCATGATAATGGGATAATTTTTGTAACTAGGGATCTTTTTCCTGAGACGTTCGCTCTAATGGGGCTGGAGAAACTCAACTTACACTGCCATTGATTGTTGATGGAGATAACCAATTATATAATTGAAAGTTTCTGATTCTTTTCACCTATTTAATATGATCATAGCTTCTAACTTGAGCATTAAACAACATGGGCATAGAGTGGGGCCAATCATTTAACATGCTACACCATAGAATTGTGGAATGTGTGTTCTTCCCATAGAAACATGGCATGACTGGACTTATCTATAGAGGAACATGTCGAAGAAAAGGGAGAAATCTCACATATTAATCCCCATAGTGTCACTTGATTATGGTATGAATGACCAAGGAATGTTTTGAACTTCAATGAATGTATTCTAGAATGTCAATAAAATGCAACAATGATAGGAAATATATGTTGGTATATATGCCTAGAGAGCCATTCATATGACGATTGTAATGGCATAATTTGTAAATGATTTGGTTAATAATAAATGGATACTTCCAATTTATTCTATTTTATTTAGTTATGAGATAATGAAGTAACATAATAAATGTCCAGAGAATGATATTCATCAATGATGTATGTCCTCAAATATGTGATTTGAACTATGAGATCATACATATGTTAAGAGTATATACATTCTCATTATGTACCTAGTGAGATGTTATTGTAGAAGGATGATAGATAGAAATAACACATAAGACTAGAATGTGTGTTGGTTTAAGATAGAATCTCATCAGTCATGATATGTGATATCAAACTAAGAACATAAATACTTGTTAGAGAAAAGTGTATCAGACAGACCCACTATGAGAGTAGCACATGAAAACCATTGCAATGGTATTCATAGTTATCTCATAGTGTTGGTGGTGAGTGTGGTTCTTAGACCTGATGTTACTTATAACAACACCGCCTCCCGGTAACCCCCAACTAAGGGAGACCAAGAGGTCAGAGCCAATATCTCAATTTTCAGATCAAAGGTTCGACAAATAATCAATAATAATTATCAAATTCTACCAACTAAACTGAAAGGCTGTAATAAAATTAAACTTTGCATACCTTTTTCAAAAACTTAGATATATACTTCTATCCACGTCTCGAGTCTATTCTAACTAATCCTCCTTTGTACTTTAATTCATTCTTAATTCCACATATTCCACTTTACTATTTGTTCATTTCACTTGTACCTAAAATGCTGATAAACAAAATGCCAGTCAGCATAAAGCTGGTATGTGGGGAAACAATAATCGTGCAATTAACTATAACAACATATTACAGTCAATTATAATTTAACAAACAACCTTACATTTTCAGCATAACTGCTCAATCCATACATATCCTAACCTCTGCGTTGTCCCTGCAGTGGACTTAAATGCTACATTCCTTATGGTAGATCCCCATTAAAATCCTCATAATCCTACCTAACATGTGAATCAGTTTCTAGGGTTGAGTCACATGGAACTACCCGTAGGTAGCCCACTCCTTAACTGATGGTGTGCTAGAGAGTCTCATGAAACTACACGTAGGTAGCCCAATTTCTGACTCATGATAGCCTAGACCTTGCTTTAGGTTACCCTTTATAGCATTTGCAAAGACACAGAGGAGGAACAAGATATGAGCCAATCATTTATGCATACTTATGGTGATAGTCATAGTCACTTTATAGTTGCATGAAATAAAAGTCATCCAAGTAGTTATTTTCAGGCAACCGATAAAACAACCGGGAATCACCGTGAAACTAAAGTGATTATCCATAAGCTTAACCACGTACCTGTCAGGCTGATTTGAGATAGAATAATCCAATCAATGAAGAAATCCAAATAGGCAAGCAAGCACATTATGAGATCCTGAAATATGCATACAATTTCCTATTATTAATCATGCCATCAAGATCTATTAAACCTAGCTCGCTTCCTAGGGTTTCTAGTCCACTTTTAGGGTTTCCATTGCAATTAGGGTTTCTCTTCATCTCTTACTATTTTAAACCCTAATTTTATACAATTACTCACAAACCCTAATTATCTCATCTATTCTTCATGAAAGATACTAAGGTTATCTTTTAACAACATATAACCCTGATATCAGAAAAAGCATAATTAACCATCAATTAAGTCTATTAAGCCTCTTTTACATTAAAGCTACCATTTTTATCCTTTTAATTCATGACAAGATCATTATGTTCATTTATCATCAATTCATAGTTCACTATGTTCTAATTCACATATGAATTCTATTTGTCATTAATTCTACCTTTATCCATTAGAAAACCCTAATTACTACATTAAGGGTATTTATCCACAATTAGGAACTTTTATACTTGAAATAGCTTGGAATTATCATATCTCAATTTTATTCACGATTTTGAATAATTAAAACCATTACGAGTCACATTTACTAATATTAGGGTTTCAAGGCCCATTAAAGCATATTTATGCACATGAATTTCTAAATTAAAACAATTACATGCAAAGTTCATCCTTTTTGTTCTCAATATACCTTTTTACAATTAACATGTTAATATCAACTTTAATCATCCATTATACCCTACTAAATACATTAATCATCTCAAAATAGGGTTTCTTAATCATTGAAGCATTAAAGTTGATAAGTTCCATTACTTTTCGAATTGCAAGAGGAATTATCTTATAAATATATTTTTATTGGATTCCCCTCATTTTTCTAAGCAATTTTCATATTTTATGCGTGTCCGTTTGAGCTACCAATAAGGACATATGATTTTTGCAAAAATTCACTTACTTGAGCCAATCAATGCGTGCCACGTCACCCATCTCATGCAATGTTGCCCGCCCATTTGGAAACATAACGAAATGTCCGTTTTGTCCCTACTTAAGTTATCGACGCTTCAGCCTGTAGAGGGGCATAACCGTCAAATGCCACCCACGGTCATCCTCTACCTCCCGACGCCCTAGTTGCGTCAACTTGTAGCCCGTTGGGGGTCCGCCCTTCCTTCTTGGGGGCTCGAGGATCGCTATCGATCACTCCCCTAGCTCTATCTCCTTCCTCCGTGCTTGGGGCACCACCAGCTCATAATCAGAGTGGTTGGGTTGGGCGGTGGCAGACCTGCAACCACGACCGTTGGTGCAGTCGTGCAGTTGCTGCTGTGCCTGGGTTGGGGTAGGGCCACGATGGCGAAGCCTCTCCCAACATCGTGGGGTATCCAACTATTATCTCGACTCTATTATAGTCCCTCACTGCTCCAGAGATAGAGCTAGCTCAAAGGTTAGGGTTTGCTCGAAGAAGATGAAGAAGGGAGAGAGAGTTATGTGGGATTTCTCTGGAACTCGATCCAGAGGCTCTACCCCTTTATATAGGGGAGGGTATCCACGCCCCAGAACGCTTGCCCACAAGGCAAACAAGGCTTTTCCTAATTGGAAAGGAATTTTCCTTAATTAAGAAGTATTTTCTCTCTCTTTAACAATTCCTTATTTATCCATGATCCTTGGTTATTAAGGAATTCAAAAATCATCTCTTTCATCATCATCATGCTTCAGTTTTAATCCATTGGCCATGAAAAGCAACTTTCTTAAAGCAATTAAGATCCCCTTTTGATAATATCAAAAAGTCATTAATTATGTAGCACATTATCCTCTTATTTTGTATTTATTGATATTTTCTCTTTCTTTTTCTCCATTGGGGCTCCTTGGACCCCTAGAAACTCTTATATTTCGAAATCCTTTTTAATGGATACTCTTTATCCTTCTAGATGCATCTATATTCATTATTTCTCATTATCTTATTTATTTCTTATTAAAATATATTTTTGAGGATTTCTCTTTATCTTTCTTTTTATTTTCCTCATTGGCATTTCATTTAACATTAGGAATCCTTTGGATACGAAAATCCACCAAGGGTAACTCAATCATACCTCTTTCCACTTATTTTCCACATTTTATCATTGTTTTTAATTTCTTTCTTAATAAAGAAATATTTAATTGCTCTTTTCTTTTCTTATTACATTATATTTGCAACTTTGGACTCCTTGAGACCCAAGGAACCCAAGAGGCACGAAATCCAACTTTGGATTATCTTCTTTTTCCTTCTATTCTACATCTTTCTTTTCTCAAAAACTCAATTATTCATTTACTAATTGAATTTCCTTGTTATTGGGCCCAATAGCCAATAAAGCCCACAAAACAACCAACAAGGCTATTGTAAACGAAATCCATCTATGCAAAACAAATTATATCATTTTTTGTTCAAATATCTTTAATATGAGAAAGTACATTTCTCACCAAATGAACCCAAAAGTTAGGGTTGTAACATCCTTCCCCTCTTATAGGAATTTTGCCCTCAAAATTCCATCAAGCTAACAAACAATTCAGGATAAGACTTTTCCATGTCCATCATTGGCCCCTATGTGGCTTTTCCCTATCCATGGCGCTTACAAAGAACCTTTATCATCACATATTCTTTTCTCTGTGTTCTTTCACATTGGCATCTATAAACATCATAGGTGACTCAGGTCATTTCAGCCTCCCTTGGGGCTCACTACGTTCATTGCTTAGCACATAGCCCGGGTACCTCACATAGTGCTCTAAATTGGACACATGAAACTCATCACACATCACAGTATCCTGAGGGGTAAGGGCAAACTTAACCTTGTCCACCAAACCATGTCAAAAGAACCCATGCATCGTGGACTCAGCTCTCTTAGCTATAACTTAGAGTGGTCAGATTTTCATGTCACATATTCCCCCACAGTGAACTGCATGTCATTCTACTTTGCATCAGCTTACAACTCATGTCATCTATGGGCTCCTTTCAGCCATTGTATGATCAGAGGGACTTCATCTGTACACACTGTGGTCCTTTCTTGACCTTCGTGAGGTCCTTTCACCAACATCATCTTAATGAAGTGGTGACCGACACAACCTCCTTTGTAGAGCTTCTTTACATCCAGATACTGGCTATGGTGGTCATTATCACATCTTACAAAGGACAAAACTATCTCTATGTATCACCCTGAATGAGAACACATGATTACAACAGACCCTCTAGTCTGGATCGTACTAACCATTAGTTAGGGGTGATAAACTGTACTAACATCAAGTTCTTCATGTATCTACTTCCACCTTACAGAAGTGTATCTTTAGGTTATACTCAAGAACTTTTGAACTCGCTTCATGATGTAGTTGAACCATATCTCTCATATGTAGTTCAACCAAATTTGTCCCTTGACAGAACTCTTTCTTTCTCTTATTATCTAGGTAAGGAGATCTATCCCAACCCATACTGCATCTTGACCTTCCTTGGTCTAGGGGAGACTTTCAACATCCATAGTGTTGAACTCCCTTCCCCTCTCGGGGACTCTTTATCCTTTATATCAATACACTGGGTTATCAGTGCTCATCCTTCACCTCCTATCATGCATGTCAATATACCATATGAAACTTCATCTTAAGCCTCCAAAGTACTATTGTCACTTACAATCTTCATAATACGGTGAATGGTGATCTTAAAATCATGATCTCCTATATGTCATGATTCCTCAAAATCGATTCCTCAGAAACCCTAAACCACTCTAGTTGGGGTTTCATCACCTTCCTTTCCAAAGAAGTGCATCTGAGGTTCTACAGCCATCCTTTTATCATGATATGCCCTAGGCTGGCTAACCAAACAACCATTAACTTGATCAACCAATATTGTTACATCTGAGTGTTATCCAAACTTATCTCTTTATCCAACTGAGGGTTATCCTAACAACCTCTTCTAGCCTCCATCTAAACTAGGCACTTGTATCCCATCCAGAGCATCCATCTCCACTTCACATCCTTAGGTGTTAGGTAATGTTGAAGACATACACCTCCATGTATTCCATTTATTATCAACATCTCACCTCTAAGTCTATCTTCATCAAGAAAACTCTGAGCTTATCCTCATGGTGATCAAACTCAACCTTGTATCACTTGCACATTCCACATAGCTCATGATAAAACATCCTCATAAGATGACTACCTTAATACTCTTAGTGTTTGTAAACCATCCACGTATCGTTCACTCCACCAGGGTATGTTATCATCTCTGTCCTCATACCTCATGGAAACGCTCCAACTCACATCACCTTTAATCCTTAGTGTATGGCATGCTTATTGTCCTATCTCTCACTCCCACAAAAAGAGGAAATAAGCATTTGGCTGCAGTCCAAATATAGAGTTCTTCATGTTCCAAGAGTAGAGATGGTACATCCCACTTTGCCAGTACACCTTTAAATCTAAGTTGAAACGTGCATCTTATGTCTCAACATCACAATCATTCTCGATATCAAAGTTACTTCCATGGAAAACTGGTCTCAAACCTACTTGGGTCCACACACAATCCTTGGTCATCTCCTCTAGGTCTATAGGGTTCCGACACTTTTGGGGTCATCCCTCTTCCCTCATGCATCTAGAGAGTGCCCTATGCATCTGCCCTTTGGGTCCCATGAGTTCATGAAGGTGATCCATCTCCTAACCCATGGCTCTCAGACAATGATAGCTATTACCTCTTGACCCTATGGTCATGTACAACTAGGGAATTAGGCAACTCCTATTTCCATCGGTCTTATCCCTACTTGACCCTAGGATAGACTTAGGATTCTATAATAGTACGTGTCCAACTGGGAACCTTACCCAAGCCTTCATCATCTCTCTCTGCATTCATGGGATGACTTTCATCCATTTACAGGGATCATGGCGACCTGCCTACCTTGGTCAGGCCCCATATCGGTTACCTCCATGGTAACACATCTACATGCACTTAGAGATGGTTATCTATGGGTCTATAGGTTCATTCTCATACCATGTACTTTTCACTTAGCTTCTCAAGATCCTATGAGGCCTCTTTAGGTTTCCTCAAAACCCACAAAACTGGTATATACCCTACCAAAGGGTCCCTCTCCCAGGATGGGAGGAAACTACAACTCTTGACAATGAGGTCACAAACATCCTTAGGGTTTATATTCACATGAGCATGCTTAACCCAACAACTACTAAGGCACAAGCAGACCACCTACTAAACCATGCTAGGTCATACTCGTTCTCTTTCCTCAATACTGGATCACGATCATACCTTCCCATGTCATCCCCTTAGTTGTGAGCGATTCATCAAACATACCATTAACTTAAGAGGTTTCCCTTTCCTCTAGACATGAGGAGTACCATGCTCAAATCTATAAAAACTCAAACCTTGTCATGAGCATCAGGTACACCACTTCCCCTCTTATACCTAGGAACCCTAGGTTCACTCTTCTGATGCCCAACTATCTGCTCAACCTCTTAACCACAAACCAAATATGTATAAGGTATGACATGCACTTCCTGTCTTCCTTCTACTCGAGTAACACTTAAGAGTTGAGTCCTCCTCAAGGATAATCAACAAGGTACAAGGCCTCACAACCTATTACTAAACCTCTCCAGGTCTAAGGAACTCTTCTTCTCATCTATACCATTGGTACAGAGGTACCAACAAACTCATCCTCTCTCTAGGGTTTGGTTCCTCTCATGGCAACCAAGACATAATCAACCTCCAGGGATCAAGCATGAGGTAACCACAAACATCCACTTAGGTCACATCATCCTCAACTCCCCACTTTTCCTCATATCTCAGAGTCTAGGCTTCCAACCTTCTTGCTTGGGTCCTACTCTCTCTCTAGAGCCAACTCCACAACCAGCCTTATACTAAAGGTCCTCTCTCCATGAAGATGGATCAAGCTCACAAGCATACCTCTACATGGTGAAGCATATGTTCAAACTTATGTTTGCTCAAGGTTATCCCTAGACCTTTATGCTTATCTCATCAGCTATCCAACATACTCCCTTGGCCAGAGTTTTAACCTACTGCTCGCATTACTGACATATTCTGGGTGACTACTATTCCATGCTCATATAAGCTCATGGGGTTTCCATAGGTTCTTCTCTAACCTCATCAATGAAGGAGATTTCCTTCACTCTAACATGCATGACCCTTCCCAGGGTTGGGTCGCCAAAGGTACTTAGTCATCCAACCTCTCATGGCTCATATGGCATCCAAGGCATGCCCAACAAAAGACCTGGTTTACCATGACATATAACTTAATGTGTCATCTCTCTCTCTAACCTTCACTTAGGGTTAGGGTTAACATCATACTCAAAGGATGTGCCATGTCTCCACTTATAATGGAGGTCTCTACCTCCAAGACTAACTCTCTTTACTTATCCTCCTGACAAGAAGGTCTAGCCTCAGGTCTCTCCTGAGGGAATGACAACTTATGTCATACGACCTAAGCATGTATCTATTCTTTAGTTTATGCTTAATCTATTAAGCTTATGTACATGACATCTTATTTACATGCTTTTCATTAATTTGGTGGAGGATTCCTTAGACCTTATCAACCTTATCCATACCTCAAGAGGGTGAGGAAAAGAGAAAAAACCCTAATCCTTATAATCCTTAATAGCATTTGAGTTGAGAAGGCATGAACAAGATGAGAGAGTCCTAAAGGTATCTTATTTTGAGTCCAATCCTGAGACATTGGCCAGGAAGTCACACTAATTTGGGAGTCCCCGTATTCCGACTAGCGGTGCGGAGGAAAATCTTACCAGCCCCCGGACGTGATCCTTTTCTAGACACCTCTATCTTTTAGAAATTCCTCTAATATCTCCCTTGGGTTCTATAGAGTTTGTAAAATTTAATAATTATTTAATATTAAATGAAGAACCTATGCTCTGATACCAAATCTAACAACCCTGCCTCCCGGTAACCCCCAACTAAGGGAGACCAAGAGGTCAGAGCCGTTATCCCAATTTCCAGATCAAAGGCTCGACAAATAATCAATAATAATTATCAAATTCTACCAACTAAACTGAAAGGTTGTAATAAAATTAAACTTTGCATACCTTTTTCAAAAACATGGATATCTACTTCTATCCACATCTGGAGTCTATTCTAACTAATCCTCCTTTGTACTTTAATTCATTTTTAATTCCACATATGCCACTTTACAGTTTGTTCTTTTCACTTGTACCTAAAATGCCGACAAACAAAACATCGGTCTACATAAAGCTGGTTTGTGGGGGAAACAATAATTGTGCAATTAACTGTAACAACATATTACAGTCAATTATAATTTAACAAACAATCTTACATTTTCAGCATAACTGCTCAATCCATACATATCCTAAGCTCTGCGCTGTCCCTGTAGTGGACTTAGATGCTACCTTCCTTATGGTAGATCCCCATTAAACCCCTCATGATCCTACCTAACAGGTGAATCAATTTCTAGGGTTGAGTCACATGTCACTACCCATAGGTAGCCCACTCCTTAACTCATGGTGTGCTAGAGAGTGTCATGGCACTACACGTAGGTAGCCCAATTTCTAACTCATGATAGTCTAGACCTTGCTCTAGGTTACCCTTTTTTAGCATTTACAAAGCCACAGAGGAGGACCACGATCTGATCCAGACATGTATGCATACTTATGGTGATAGTCATAGTCACTTTATAGTTGAATGAAATAAAAATAATCCAAGTAGTTATTTTTAGGCAACCAATAAAACAACCAGTAATCACCGTGAAACTAAAGCGATTATCCATAAGCGTAACCACATACATGTCAGGATGATTTGAGATAGAATAATCCAATCAATCAAGAAATCCAAATAGGCAAGTAAGCACATTATGAGATCCTGAAATATACATACAATTTCATATTATTAATCATGCCATCAAGATCTATTAAACCTAGCTCGCTTCCTAGGGTTTTTGGTCCACTTTTAGGGTTTCCATTGCAATTGGGGTTTCCCTTCATCTCTTACTATTTTAAACCCTAATTTTATACAATTACTCACAAACCCTAATTATCTCATCTATTCGTCATGAAAGATACAAAGGTTATCTTTTAACAACATATATCCCTGATATCAAAAAAAGCATAATTAACCATGAATTAAGTCCATTAAGCCTCTTTTACAATAAAGCTACCATTTTTATCCTATTAATCCTTGACAAGATCATTATGCTCATTTATCATCAATTCATAGTTCATTATGATCTAATTCACATATGAACTCTATTTGTCATTAATTCTACCTTTATCCATTAGAAAACCCTAATTATTACGTTAAGGGTATTTATCCACAATTAGGAACTTTTATACTTGAAATAGCTTGGAATTATCATATCTCAATTTTATTCACGATTTTGAATAATTAAAACCATTATGAGTCACATTTACTAATATTAGGGTTTCAAGGCCCATTAAAGCATATTTATGCACATGAATTTCTAAATTAAACTAATTACGTGCAAAGTTCATCCTTTTTGTTCTCAATATACCTTTTTACAATTAACATGTTAATATCAAATTTAATCATCCATTATACCCTATTAAATACATTAATCATCTCAAAATAGGGTTTCTTAATCATTAAAGCATTAAAGTTGATAACTTCCATTACTTTTCGAATTTCAAGAGGAATTAGCTTCTAAATATATTTTTATTGGATTCCCCTCATTTTTATGAGAAATTTTCATATTTTATACGTGTCCATCCGAGCTACCAATAAGGAGATATGATTTTTGCAAAAATTCACTTACTTGAGCCAATCAATGCGCACCACGTCACCCATCTCATGCAACGTTGCCCACATGTTTGGAAACATAATGAAATGTCCATTTTGTCCCTACTTAAGTTATCGATGCTTCAGTCCGCGGAGGGGCATAACTGTCAAATGCCACCCACAGTCATCCTCTACCTCCCGACGCCCTAGTTGTGCTGACCTGTAGCCTGTCGGGGGTCTGCCCTTCCTTCCTAGGGGCTCGAGGATCACTGTCGATCACTCCCCTAGCTCTGCCTCCTTCCTCCGTGCTTGGGGTGCCACCAGCTCACGATTAGAGTGGCTGGGTTGGGCAGTGGCAGAACTGCAACCCACGACCACTGTTGCAGCCATGCAGCTGCTGTTGCGCCTGGGTTGGGGCAGGGCCACAATGGCGAAGCCTCTCCCAGCATCGTGGGGTATCCAACTATTATCTCGACTCTATTACGGTCCCTCTCTGCTCCATAGATAGAGCTAGCTCAATGGTTAGGGTTTGCTCGAAGAAGATGAAGAAGGGAGAGAGAGTTACGTGGGATTTCTCTGAAACGCAATCCAGAGGCTCTACCCCTTTATATAGGGGAAGGTATCCACGCCCCAGAACGCTTACCCACAAAGCAAACAAGGCTTTTCCTAATAGAAAAGGAATTTTCCTTAATTACGAAGTATTTTCTCTCTCTTTAGCAATTACTTGTTTATCCATGATCCTTGGTCATTAAGGAATTCAAAAATCATCTCTTTCATCATCATCATCATGCTTCACTTTTAATCCATTGGCCACGAAAATCAACTTTCTTAAAGTAATTAACATCCCCTTTTGATAATATCAAAGAGTCATTAATTATGTAGCACATTATCCTCTTATTTTGTATTTATTGATACTTTCTCTTTCTTTTTCTCCATTGGGGCTCCTTGGACCTCAAGAAACTCTAACATTTCGAAATCCTTTTTAATGGATACTCATTATCCTTCTAGATGCATCTATATTCATTATTTCTCATTATCTTATTTATTTCTTATTAAAATATATTTTTGAGGATTTCTCTTTATCTTTCTTTTTATTTTCCTCATTGGCATTTCATTTAACATTAGGAATCCTTTGGATATGAAAATCCACCAAGGATAACTCAATCTTACCTCTTTCCACTTATTTTCCACATTTTATCATTGTTTTCAATTTCTTTCTTAATAAAGAAATATTTAATTGCTCTTTTATTTTCTTGTTGCATTATCTTTGCAACTTTGGACTCCTTGAGACCCAAGGAACCCAAGAGGCACGAAATCCAACTTTGGATTATCTTCTTTTGCATTCTAGAGGTTTCTACATCTTTCCTTTCTCAAAAATTCAATTATTCATTTACTAATTGAATTTCCTTGTTATTGGGTCCAATAGCCAATAAAGCCCACAAAACAACCAACAAGGCTATTGTAAACGAAATCCATCTATAAAAAACAAATTATATCATTATTTTTTCAAATATCTTTAATATGAGAAATTACATTTCTCACCAAATGAACCCAAAAGTTGGGGTTGTAACATTACTACACTCATCACATGTTGTTTGGTGTGCTTATCATAAAGGTGATGATTGGGTATATTGTGACACATGGGTATGATTGTGAGTAATGTAGATGGTATTTTTCCCTCCTATGGGAGTATGATATCCTGGAAACTTGATTAGCAAGACTGAGAAACGCAAGGTCATGCACATGTGAGTCAATATGTGATATTGAGCTTACATATATCTCAGACAGTGTGTTGTAGCAAGGAATGAAGATTGAATGTTGAAGAGGATGACTGCTCCATGCCTCGAGTTCAATCTAGATATCATTGACAAAAACTATACAAACATTGCAACACCAAACACAAATTGTAGGTTGAAGTTGTTATCCAACTTTCCATTTCCTTGGTTAGCAATGAATTGTGACTAGGCACTGCTCTTTGCTTGTGATGTCATAATTAGTTATAGACATTCATTGCCAATGTAATATGAGACCTATAGGGTTACAAACATTGGATACACCTAGAAGAGGAGATTTTCATCATGAATGATAATTAAATTTATTACTAAAGTGTTTAGGTATTCCATTTAAACATAAATTGCTTACTGGACTCCCAACTGATCATCGGTTGGAGTGAAAAGTGTGTTGAGTATTGAATTGACTGAGTTATGGTTGAGCTAGGGTTCCAACTGACCGGTTCACTTAGTGAACTGATCAGATGGTAGTCGTGATATGACCGGTTCATGAGATGAACCTCCCAATTCACGATGCAATTTGGTTACATCAAGGATTAGTGTTGACGCCATGTTGTGCATTGATTGGATTAGAATTGTAAATTCATATGTGATTGGGAAACATGATGAAATGACCATTTCACTGGGTAAACTGATCGGCTCACATGCCAACCGATCGGTTTTCTCAGATAACTGACCATTTCACCTTTCACAGGTTGCAAAAATTTGTGAGATTGGGTCCTTTCCACTCCCATACAGATTGGGAACCCTGATCCTAACCCTCCTATAAATAGAGGGGTACTGGGGACTTCTCAAACACATCAGTTGCCTCTAAGAATTATTTCTCCTCTAGTTATGGTAACTAGAGAACCCAAGCAAGTCCTACCCGATAAAGGGAGAGATAACAAGGGAGAAAATTAGTTGGAGAGCAAGTTGGTGACTAGTACACAAATGGGAGAAACAACTCCTTACTATCCATTATGGTAGGACAATAGGAGTTCTAGATGGTCCATGTGGACTTCTCTAGAGGTGTGGATACTTTTCCCACTTATAGGAAAATGCCATCCTACATCCCGTGGTGAAGACCAAGAGCCACTACAGACGCAGTCCCAGCACAACTAGAAGACAATTGAATGACTTAAACGATGAGGAGATGACATTGGACTTGGTCCAGACCAGTTATATCCTTGAAACCATATTTTCCATTATGTAGTTATTGATATGATCCACTAGTTTAATGGGGAATATGGTAGTAAAAAAATTTCCACTTCCTACCTTATGTCATATTTCCCTACAATGGTATCATAGCCACGTCAGTTTACTATATTTTGGGATTATCAATATGATCGTATTTTTGGTTTTATCATTTATTATTTCATATGATGTGAATGTTAAGTGTCTGATCATATACAACAGATAAATCCCAAACATACATTATATATATACATATATACATACATACATATATATATATATATATATATATATATATATATGCAATTTACACACATCATCCTAAAAGTACGTTTTGATGGTGGATGTATAGCGTAGTTATGGACAATAACCCTAATTATTTGTGCATAGAGATTGTGTTTTTATTTCATGTTCTATCTTGGTATGCTTATTATGCCTATATCTTATCTTACAATTGTAAATGTATCATTCTCTCCTACCTTTGCTCCCTTTAAATGTAACTTTAGGCTTCTCTATAATCATGTAATAGTAGGATAGTTTAAATTCTTGTTATTATGAAGAAGACGAGCCAACAAGATGGAGGACAAAGGAGGACCGATCGAATGGAGGCCCATCCAATCAACTGGAGGACCCAAAAGGTGGTGGACTGGAGTCTAGACGATTGGGGAGGCAACCAACCGACTGGATAGGAGGTGAGCCAATCAACTCAAGGGTTGACCCGATCAACCCAGATTAGCAAGCATAGATATTCATCAACAATAGGTTTCTGCATGTGATGTAGACCCGATCAACCCCTCATGATCCTACCTAACAGGTGAATTAGTTTTTAGGGTTGAGTCACATGGCACTACCCATAGGTAGCCCATTCCTTAACTCATGGTGTGCTAAAGAGTTGCATGGAACTACACATAGGTAGCCCAATCCCTAACTCTTGATAGCCTAGACCTTGCTCTAGGTTACCCTTTTTAGCATTTGCAAAGCCACATAGGAGGACCAGGATATGAGCCAGTCATGTATGCATACTTATGGTGATAGTCATAGTCACTTTATAGTTGCATGAAATAAAAGTCATCCAAGCAGTTATTTTCAGGAAACAAATAAAACATTCGAGAATCACCGTGAAACTAAAGCGATTACTCATAAGTGTAACTACATACCTGTTAGGCTGATTTGAGATAGAATAATCCAATCAAGAAATCCAAATAGGTAAGAAAGCACATTATGAGATCCTGAAATATGAATACAATTTCCTATTATTAATCATGCCATCAAGATCTATTAAATCTAGCTCGCCTCCTAGGGCTTCTAGTCTACTTTTAGGGTTTCTATTTCAATTAGGGTTTCCCTTCATCTTTTACTATTTTGAACCCTAATTTAATACAATTACTCACAAACCCTAATTATCTCATCCATTCTTCTCAAAAGATATTAAGGTTACCTTTTAACAACATATAACCTTATTTTTGGATTAAAGGCATCACTATCCATCAATTAAGTCCATTAAGCCTCTTTTACATTAAAACTACCATTTTTATCCTTTTCATCCATGACAAGTTCATTATGCTCATTTATCATCAATTCATAGTTCATTGTGTTCCAATTCACATATGAACTCTATTTGTCATTAATTCTACCTTTATCCATTAGAAAACCCTAATTACTACATTAAGGGTGTTTATCCACAATTAGGAACTTTTATACTTGAAATAGCTTGGAATTATCATATCTCAACTTTATTCATGATTTTGAATAATTAAAACCATTATGAGTCACATTTACTAATATTAGGGTTTCAAGGCCCATTAAAGCATATTTATGCACATGAATTTCTAAATTAAACCAATTACATGGAAAGTTCATCCTTTTTGTTCTCAATATACCTTTTTACAATTAACATGTTAATATCAACTTTAATCATCCATTAAACCCTACTAAATGCATTAATCATCTCTAAATAGGATTTCTTAATCTTTAATTCATTAAAGTTGATCAAATACACTACTTTTCAAATTTAAAGATAAATTAGCCTCTAAAACCATTTTTAATGAATTCATCTCGTTTTTCTGAGAAAAATACATATATTATTTGCTACTATCGGAGTTACCAATATGGAGATACGATTTTTGCAATAAAAATGCATATGGACCAATAGGGAGGTGCCACGTAGGAAACTCACTCCCATGCACGTACCTTGTGGGTCGACTTGAAATTAGAATGGATTGTCTCTTTTACCCCCGGGCCATGGACCGCTTCTTCGTGCCCAGGAGGGGCACTTTCGTCAAACTAGTTATGGTTGTCTTCAACCCTGCAACAGCGCGCTGCAGCCGCCCTAGCCGTGACTTGCGCGACTCCTCCACCCTCTCCTGGATGCCAATGACTCCTAGAGATGGTTCCTCCACCTCTGATGCTCCTCGATGCTCCCTAGATGCCATGATCTCCTGGCCAAAGCTGTTGGCTCGTGCTGGCAAGGTCTGCCCACACAACCGACCTTGCAACCGTCCAGGGGCCGCTACGTCAGGGTTAGAGCGAAGATACGACTGCCAGGCTTCCCTCCGACGGTTTGGGTGCATCGAGCCTCCAATAGGACCACTCCACAACCCTCAATTGTTCCAGGGTGCCTCTAAGCTAGGATATGTATGGAAAGAACAAAGAGGAGAGGTAGGGTTTACGTGAGATCTTTCTAGAACTTGAACCAGGGGTTCTACCCCTTATATAGGGGAGGGTATCCATGCCCTAAAGTATCTATCCTCAAGTCAAAGAGTTCTTTTCCCAATAGGAACCCAAGTTCCTTCATTAAGAAGCAAGATTCTCTCTCCTAATTACCTCTTTAATATTCTTTATTCTTTAAATATTAGGAATACGAAAATTACCTCTTTTATTCTCTTAGTATTTGCCCTTTAACCTATTGGTACGAAATTATGTTTTCTTTTAATAGAAAATACCACCTCTTTAACAATACCACAAAATTCATTCATTATGCATCATATTATCCTCTTATTTTCTATTATTGGTATTTTCTTTTTCTTTTTCTTGATTGGGGCTCCTTGGACCCCAAGAAACTATAAGATTTTAAAATTCCTTTTTAAGGATACTTATTATCTTTCTAGATGCATCTATATTCATTACTTCACATTATCTTGTTTATTTCTTATTAAAATATCTCTTTTTGAGGATTTCTCTTTATCTTTCTTTTTATTTTCATCATTGTCATTCCATTTAACATTAGGAATCCTTTGGATACGAAAATCCACCAAGGATAACTCAATTATACCTCTTTCCACTTATTTTCCACATTTTATCATTGTTTTCAATTTCTTTCTTAATAAAGAAATACTTAATTGATCTTTTATTTTCTTTTTTGCATTATCTTTGCAACTTTGGACTCCTTGGGACCCAAGGAACCCAAGAGGCACGAAATCCACCTTTGGATTAAGTTCTTTTTCCTTCTAGAGGTTTCTACATTTTTCTTTTCTCCATTAATAGTGGAATTCCTTTTTGTCTTTTCCTTATTATTGGGCTCAATAGCCAATAAAGCCCACAAAACAATCATCAAGGCTATTGTAGATGAAATCCATTTATTCAAACAAATTATATAATTATTTGTTCCAATATCTTTAATATCAGAAATTACATTTTTCACTAAATGAACCCAAAAGTTGGGGGTGTAACATCCTTCCCCTCTTATAGTAATTTTTCCCTCAAAATTCCATCAAGCAAACAAACAATCCAGGATAAGACTTTTACATGTCCATCATTGGCTCCTATGTGGCTTTTCCCTATCCATGGTGCTTCCAAAGAATCATTATCATCACATATTCCTTTCTCTGAGTTCTTTCACCTTGGCATCTATAAACCTCATAGGTGACTCAGGTCATTTCAGCCTCCCTTGGGGCTCACTAGGTTCATTGCTACGCACATGGTCTGGGTACCTCACATAGTGCTCTAAATTGGACACATGGAACTCATCACACATTACTTTATCCTGAGAGTAAGGTCAAACATAACCTTCTCCACCAAACCATGTCAAAATAACCCATGCATCGGGGACTCAACTCTCTTAGCTATAACTTAGAGGGGTTAGATTTTCATGTCACATATTCCCCCACAGTGAACTGCATGTTAGTCTACTTTGTATCAGCTACGACTCATGTCGTCCTTGGGCTCCTTTCATCCATCATACGATCAAAATGACTTCATCTGCACTCACTGTGGTCCTTTTCAGGCCCTCGTGAGGTCCCTTCACCAACATCATGGTCACTAACACAACCTCCTTTATAGAGCTCCTTTACATCCCGACACTGGCTATGGTGGTTGTCATCACATCTTACAGAAGATAAGAACTGTCTCTAGATATCACCCTGAATGAGCACACATGCTCTCATCAGGCCCTCTAGTCTGGATCATACTAACCATTAGTTAAGGGTGATAAGCGGTACTAACATCAAGTTCTTCATGTACATACTTCCACCTTATGGAAGTGTATCTTTAGGTTATACTCAAGAACTTTTGAACTCACATCATGGTGTAGTTGAACCATCTCTCTCATATGTAGTTCAACCAGATCTGTCCCTTGACAGTATTCTTTCTTTCTCATGTCATATAGGTAAGGCGATCTGCCATAACCCATATTGCATCTTGACCTTCCGTGGTCTAGGGAAGACTTACCACAACATCCATAGTGATGAACTCCCATTCCCTCTCAGGGACTCTTTTATCCTCTATATCAATACACTGGGTTACTGGTGTTCGTCCTTCACCTCCTGGCTTACATGGCAACATACCCCATGCATCTTTATCTTAGGCATCCAAAGTACTACTATCACTTATTATCTTGGTAGTACCACGATACATGGTGATCTTAAATCATGATCTCCCATATTGTCATGATTCCTTAAGATCAATTCCTCAGAAACACTAAACCACTTTAATCAAATTTCATCAGCTTATTTTCCAAAGAAGTGCATCTTGAGGTTCTACCACCAACCTTTCATTACATCAAGGACTAGGCTGGCTAACCAAACAACCATTAACTTAATCAACCAATATTGATACATATGAGTGTTAGCCAAACATATCTCTTTTTCCAAACTTAAGGTTAGCCTAATGACCTCAACCTCTTCTAGCCTTTAACTAAACTAGGCAGTTGTATCTCATCTAGAGCATCCGTTACCACTTCTCATCCTTAGGTGTTAGGTAATGTTGAAGACATACACCTCCATGTATTCCACTTATTATCTCATCTCAGCTCTAAGTCTATCTTCATCAAGAAACTCTGAGCTTATTCTCTTGGTTTTTTGAACTCAACCTTCATATCTCATGATAACAACATCCTCATAAGATGACTACATTATTCCTCTTAGTGTTTGTAAACCATCCATGTATCATTCACTCCACCAAGGTATGTTATCCTCTTAGTCCTCATACCTCATGGCAACGTTCCAACTCACATCATCTTTTATCCTTGGTGTATGGGATGCGTGTTGTCCTATCTCTCACTCCCATAATAAGAGGAAATAAGCATTTGGTTGTAGTCCAAATATAGAGTTCTTTCTATTCTAAGAGTAGAGATGGTACAACCCACCTTGCCAGTACACCTTTAAATCTAAGTTCAAATGTGCAGCTTATGCCTCTACATCACAATCATCTTTATATCAAGGTTACATCCATGGAAAACTGGTCTCAAACCTACTGGGGTTTACAGACATCCCCTGGTCATCTCCTCTAGGTCTATAGGGTGCCGACACTTTAGGGGTCATCCCTCTTCCCTTATGCATCCAGAGAGTGCCCTACTCATCTCCCCCTTTGGGTCCCATGAGTTTATGAAGGTGATCAATCTTCTAACCCATGGCCCTCAGACAAAGATAGTTGTTACCTCCCGACCCTATGGTATTGTGCAACTAGGGAATTAGGCAACTCCTACTTCCATCGATCTTATCCCTACCTGACCCTAAAATAGAATTAGGATTCTCACATAGTACATGTTCAACTTAGAACCTTACCCAAGCCTTCATCGTCTCTCTCTGCATTCATGGGCTGACTTTCATCCTTTCATAGGGGTCATGGCGACATGCCTACCTTAGTCAGGCCCCCATACTGGTTACCTCCATGGTAACACATCCATATGCACTTTAGAGATGGTTATCTATGGGTCTACAGGTTCCTTCTCATACCATGTACTTCTCACTTAGCTCCTCAAGATCCTATGAGACCTCTTTAGGTTTCCTTAAACCAACAAAACTGGTATACACCCTACAAAAAGGGTCCCTCTCCCAGAATGGGAGGAAACTATACCTCTTGATAAAAAAGGTCACAAACACCCTTATGTCTCGGATTTTCATCCACATGAGCATGCTTAACCCTAGCAAGCTCCTAAGGCACAAGCAGACCACCTATTAAACCATGTTAGGTCATACTTGTTCTCATCCTCAACACTGGATCACGATCATACCTTCCCATGCCATCCACTTAGCTATGAGGGGTTCATCAAACATACCTTTAAACTTAAGGGGTTTCCCTCTTGTCTAACCATGAGGAGTACCATGCTCGAATCTCAAATCTCGTCATGAGCATCAAGTACACCACTTCCCCTCTTAGGCCTAGGAACTGTAGGTTAACTTTTCTGATGTCCAACTGTCTGCTCAACTTCTTAACCACAAACCAAACATGTACAAGGTATGACATGCAGTTCCTATCATCCTTCTACTCGAGCAACACTTCAGAGTTGAGTCCTTGTCAAGGACAACCAACAAGGTACAAGGACTCACAACCTGTTACTAAACCTCTCCAGGTCTAAGGAACTCTTCTTCTCATCTATACCATAGGTATAGAGGTACCAACAGACTCATCCTCTCTCTAGGGTTTGGTTCCTCTCATGGAAACCAAGACATCATCAGCCTCCAGGGATCAAGAATGAGGCAACCACAAATGTTCACTTAGGTCACATCATCCTCAACTCCCCACTTTTCCTCATATCTCAGAGTCTAGGCTTCCAACCTCCTTGCTTGGGTCCTACTCTCTCTCTCCATGAAGATGGATCAAGCTCACAAGCATACCTCTACGTGGGTGAAGCCTAGGTTCAAACTTATGTTTGCTCAAAGTTATCCCTAGCCCTCTATGCTTATCTCATCAGCTATCCAACATACTCCCTTGGCCAACATTTCAACCTACTTCTCGCACTACTGACATATTCTGGGTGCCTACTATGCCATGCTCATATAAGCTCATGGGGTTTCTTATAGGTTCTTCTCTAACCTCATCAAAGATGGAGCTATCCTTCACTCTAACATGTACGACCCTTCCCAGGGTTGGGTCGCCAAAGGTACTCGGTCATCCAACCTCTCATGGCTCATATGGCATCCAAGGCATGTCCATCCAAACACCTGGTCTACCATTACTTCTAACTCATCATGCCATCTCTCTCTCTAACCTTCACTTAGGGTTAGGGTTAACATCACTCTCAGAGAATGTTCCATGTTTCCACTTATAATGGAGGTCTCTACCTACAAGACTAACTCTCTTTACTTATCCTCTTGACAAGAAGGTCTAGCCTTAGGTCTCTCCTGAGGGCATGACAACTTACGACCTAGGCATGTATCTATTCTTTAGTTTATGCTTAATCTGTTAAGCTTATGTCCATGACATCTTATTTACATGCTTTTCATTAATTTGGTGGAGGATTCCTTAGACCTTATCAACCTTACCCATACCTCAAGAGGGTGAGGAAAAGTGAGAAAATCCTAATCCTTATAATCCATAACAACATTTGAGTTGAGAAGGGATGAACAAGATGAGAGAGTCCTAAAGGTATCTTATTTCGTGTCCAAACCTGAGACATTGGGCAGGCAATCACACTAATCCGGGAGTCCTCATATTCCGACTAGTAGTGTGGAGGAAAATCTTGCCAGCCCCCAGAAGGGATCCTTTTCTAGACACCTCTGTCTTTCGGAAATTCCTCTAATAACTACCTTGGGTTCTACAAAGTTTGTAAAATTTAATAATTATTAAAGATTAAATGAGGAATCAACACTCTGATACCAAATGCAATGACCTCACCTCCCAGTAACCCCCAATTAAGGGAGACCAAGAGGTCAGAGTTGTTATCCCAATTTTCCAGATCAAAGGTTCGACAAATAATCAATAACAATTATCAAATTCTACTAACTAAACTGAAAAACTATAATAAAATTTAACTTTGCATACCTTTTTTAAAAACTTGGATATCTACTTCTATCCACATCTAGAGTCTATTCTAACTAATCATCCTTTGTACTTTAATTCATATTTAATTCCACATATGCCACTTTACTGTTTGTTCTTTTCACTTGTACCTAAAACACCGAAAAACAACATGTTAGTCAGCATATAGCTGGTATGTGGGGAAAACAATAATCATGCAATTAACTGTAACAATATATTACAGTCAAATATGATTTAACAAACAACTTTACATTTTCAACATAACTGCTCAATCCATACATATCCTAACCTCTACGCTGTCCATGTAGTGGACTTGGATGCTACCTTCCTTATGGTAGATCCCCATTTAACCCCTCATGATTCTACCTAACAGGTGAATCAGTTTCTAGGGTTGAGTCACATGGCACTACCCATAGGTAGCCCACTCCTTAACTCGTGGTGTGCTAAAGAGTTGCATGGCACTACACGTAGGTAGCCCAATCCCTAACTCTTGATAGCTAAGACCTTGCTCTAGGTTACTCTTTTTAGCATTTGCAAAGCCATAGAGGAGGACCAGGATCTGAGCCAGTCATGTATGCATACTTATGGTGATAGTCATAGTCACTTTATAGTTGCATGAAATAAAACTCATCCAAGCAGTTATTTTTAGGCAACCGATAAAATGTTCAGGAATCGCCGTGAAACTAAAGCGATTACTCATAAGTGTAACCACATACCTTTCAGGATGATTTGAGATACAATAATTCAATCAAGAAATCCAAAATAGGCAAGCAAGCATAATATGAGATCCTGAAATATGCATACAATTTCCTATTATTAATCATGCCATCAAGATCTATTAAATCTAGCTCACTTCCTAGGGTTTCTAGTCCACTTTTAGGGTTTATTTTGCAATTAGGGTTTCCCTTCATATTTTACTATTTTAAACCCTAATTTAATACAATTACTCACACACCCTAATTATCTCATCCATTCTTCTCAAAAGATATTAAGGTTACCTTTTAACAACATATAACCTTATTTTCAGATTAAAGGCATCATTATCCATCAATTAAGTCCATTATGCTTCTTTTACATTAAAACTACCATTTTTATCCTTTTAATCCATGAGAAGTTCATTATGCTCATTTATCATCAATTCATAGTTCATTGTGGTCCAATTCACATATGAACTCTATTTGTCATTAATTCTACCTTTATCCATTAGAAAACCCTAATTACTACATTAAGCGTGTTTTTCCACAATTAGGAACTTTTATACTTGAAATAGCTTGGAATTATCATATCTCAACTTTATTCATGATTTCGAATAATTAAAACCATTATGAGTCACATTTACTAATATTAGGGTTTCAAGGCCCATTAAAGCATATTTATGCACATGAATTTCTAAATTAAACCAATTACGTGCAAAGTTCATCCTTTTTTGTTCTCAATATACCTTTTTACAATTAACAGGTTAATATCAACTTTAATCATCCATTAAACCTTACTAAATGCATTAATCATCTCTAAATAGGATTTCTTAATCTTTATTTCATTAAAGTTGATAAATTACACTAATTTTCGAATTGCAAGAGGATTTAGCCTCTAAAACCATTTTTAATGAATTCCACTCATTTTTCTGAGCAAAATACATATATTATTTGCTACGAATATAGACATACCAATATAGAGATACGATTTTTTTAATAAAAATGCATATGGACCAATAGGGAGGTGCCACGTAGGCAACTCACTCCCATGCATGTACCTTGCGGGTCGGATTTAAATTAGAACATATTATCTCTTTTACCCCCGGGCCACATACTGCTTCTTCACGCCCAGGAGGGGCACTTTCGTCAAACTGGTTCTGGTTATCTTCAACCCTGCGATAGTGCGCTACAGCCGTGACTTGCATGGCTCCTCCTCCCTCTCGTGGACCCCAATGACCCCCGGATATGGTTCCTCCACCTCCGATGCTCTTCGATGCTCCCCTAGATGCCATGATCTCATGGCCAAAGCTATTGGCTCACGCTGGCCAAGTCTGCCCACACAGCCAACCTTGCAGCTGTCCAGGGGCCGCTGCGTCAGGGTTAGAGCGAAGAGATGACTGCCAGGCTTCCCTCCGACGGTTTGGGTGCATCGAGCCTCCAACAGGACCACTCCACAACCCTCAATTGTTCCAGGGTGCCTCTACCCATCTCGGCTAGGATTCATATGGAAAGAACAAAGAGGAGAGATAGGGTTTACGTGAGATCTTTCTGGAACTTGAATAAGGGGTTCTACCCCTTATATAGGGGGGGTATCCACACCCTAAGGTATCCATCCTCGAGTCAAAGAGTTCTTTTCCCAATAGGAACCCAAGTTACTTCATTAGGAAGCAAGACTCTCTCTCCTAATTAACTCTTTAATATTCTTTATTCTTTAAATATTAGGAATATGAAAATTACCTATGTTATTCTCTTAGTACTTGCCCTTTAACCTATTGGTACGAAATTATGTTTTCTTTTAATAGAAAATACCACCTCTTTAACAATACCACAAAATTCATTCATTATGCATCATATTATCCTCTTATTTTCTATTATTGGTATTTTCTCTTTCTTTTTCTCCATTGGGTCTCCTTGGACCCCAAGAAACTATAATATTTCGAAATTCCTTTTTGAGGATACTTATTATCCTTCTCGATGCATCTATATTCATTACTTCACATTATCTTGTTTATTTCTTATTAAAATATCTCGTTTTGAGGATTTCTCTTTATCTTTCTTTTTATTTTCCTCATTGTCATTCCATTTAACATTCAGAATCCTTTAAATACAAAAATCCACCAAGGATAACTCAATTATACCTCTTTCCACTTATTTTCCACATTTTATCATTGTTTTCAATTTCTTTCTTAATAAAGAAATACTTGTGTGTGTCATCCTTGCGCAGGGGCCATGCTAATCTTCTTTGTATCGTTCCAATTTTATTAGATGTCTCTGAAGAGACTTAATAAAGAAATACTTAATTGATCTTTTCTTTTCTTTTGCATTATCTTTGCAACTTTGGACTCCTTGGGACCCAAGGACCCCAACAGGCACGAAATCCACCTTTGGATTAAGTTCTTTTGCCTTCTAGAGGTTTCTACAATTTCTTTTCTCCATTAATAATGGAATTCCTTTTTGTCTTTTCCTTGTTATTGGGCTCAATAGCCAATAAAGCCCACAAAACAATCATCAAGGCTATTGTAGATGAAATCCATTTATTCAAAACAAATTATATCATTATTTGTTCCAATATATTTAATATGAGAAATTACATTTCTCACTAAATGAACCCAAAAGTTGGGTTTGTAACCCAATCTATCTACTCAGATGGTTGCGAAGCCTGATCAGGCTATTCATATGGTCACTCAACCTACCGCTATTTTGACACATTCTCCTGATGTTCTCAATGGTGAATGTTTGAATGTTACTGTGTGTTACACTTTCAGGTTCTGGGTTCCTCTGATGTGAGACAATTTATAGCTCATAATACGGTAAAAGAAGAATGGAATATGCTAAACAAGGGCAGGAATGAAATGATCTAGGGGGAAGAAGATTCTATGGGGTTTGTGTAGATTCAGAATATTTCACAACTAGTGGTTTGATTAAATCAAACTCCTCTTACTGATGGCTTCAAAATTTTTTTGTGTCTAAGGATTCTCAACTCAATGAACTCTATGCCACTCCTTAGTATGTGATGGATAAGGTTGTTTTGTCCTATGATTGGTATGAGTCGCATGTCTCACAAGAAGGAAAATAAGAGTGTTGCAACTTCTGAGAAGATTGAGAAAGAAGTGTCTACTAATATTTTTGAAGTTATTGAGGAAGACAATGGATGTATTTTAGCATTATCTGAGACCATAAGGATCCCAATCAGAGATCCTTTTAATGTGTGAGAATATTGGGATGTTTTCCTGGAATGTTCGTGGCCTAAATAAATACAGACACTAGGATAAAGTAAGGGAAGATATTTGTAAAATTGACTTACCTATCAATATTTTACTTGAAAAAAGTTAGATACAAGAAGATCAATAAGATTTTATACATAATTTGGAGTAATAAGGATTGGTGTTCTAACCACATGTCTCATTCTTGGGGAAGTATTATCATTTTTTGGGACAGAAATGTTTTGAAGATTAATAAAATTCTGGAGTCTGGTCAGTTTATTCATTGTAGTGTCGAGTATAAACAAAGTTCTTTCTTTCTTACTTCCATCTATGGTTAGAATGAGGAAAAAAGATGTTGTGATCTTTGGGATATGGTCCTTAATATACGTAATAGTACTTCTAGCCCTTGGTTTCTCATTGGCAACTTTAATGCGATCAGATTTTCCAATGAAAGGAAAGGTAGGGGTTTCTATTCTATAAAAGCTATGAGATGATTTCAATGAAGTTTTATCTAAGATAGATCTCATTGATATGGACTTAAAAGGAAATTTTTATACCTAGGACAATAGAAGAAAAGGTGACCAATTTTCTATGTCAAAAATTGATAGAGTTCTGTTTAATGAGGAATTCAGAGATGTCTTCAAGGATTCCTGGGGAGAAATTCAAAGTACCATTCACAATGATCATAGGCAGTTGATTATCAAATTGAGAAATGTTTTAAAGAGAGAGAAAGATTATTTTCTTAAATTCTTAGTCCAACAATTCTGATTTCCTAAAAGTTGTTGAGGAATCATTGGGTATTGATGTTGAAAGTATACCAATGTTCAAGGTTACAAGAAAATTAAAGAGTGTTAAGGAGAAACTCCGTAAATTGAACAATGAAAGGTTTGGTAATATTGTTGATTCTACGAAACTTTTAGATTTTGAAGTGACTGAGGCTTTTCTAGCTGCTGATAAATGTCCTGATGATGCCAGCTTACGTGATACTATTGTTGAAAAAAGAAAACTTGCCCTTATTGGTACTGAAAAAGAGGAGTCCCTTTACCAAATCCCATCAATCAAATTTTACTATGATTCACGATATCAGTATAACTTGTATGGGTAATAATTAATCAGCAAGAAAATTAATAAAAGAAATAGAAATATATAATAATACATTTTAATTAAGATAAAAGAAATATATAAAATCTAAACAGATTTTGAGAGTAAATTGGTTAAAACTGGGAGATAAAAATACTTCCTTGTTCTATAATTCTATCAAAACTAGAGCTTCTAGGAACCATATTAGATGCTTGAATATCAATGGTGTAAAAACTTATGAGGGGTTAGAGATTGATAATCATATCCATAAATATTTTGATGAGATTTTTAATAAATACTCTGATGATGATAGGTATTGATTCAGATTGGTTTGTTCCTATTTTTTCAGAGAGTGACTTTAATATGTTGAGAGCCTTTGTTACTAAGGAGGAGGTTAAAAGGGTTATTAAAGAAGCAGATGGTGATAAATCCCTTGGACCCGATGGTTTTAGTGGGAATTTCTTTAAGGTAACCTGGGACATTATTGGCAAGGATGTAACTGATGTAGTTCTTAATTTTTTTAGAAGCAGTTGAATGCTTAAAGAGATCAACAAGTCCTATATTACTCTCACTCCTAAAGTGCAAGATGTTGAAAGTATAAAGGACTGGCGGCCGATTGCTTTATGTAATATTTTGTACAAGATCATTTCTAAAATCCTTTCTAATAGACTAGAAAGTGTCCTACCTTCTATTATTAGCCATAATCATGTAGCTTTTATTAAAGGGAGGAAAATTATTGATGCCCTTCTAATGAACTGATTAGTGATTTCAATATCAAGAATGCTAGTGAGAAGATGAACATTAAGGCTGACTTGACGAAAGCGTATGATTCAGTCAAATGGTCCTTTCTATTCAGGGTTTTGGAAGAGATGAAGTTTCCTTCCTATTGGATTGGTTGGATTAAGACTATTATGTATACTACGAGTCTTCATGTTCTTATGAATGGGTGCCCCTCTGATGTGCTCTTTCCTTCAAATGGTATAAGACAAGGTGACCCCCTGGATCCTTCTTTATTCAATATTGCAATGTATGGGTTTAGTTCTATGATGGAGAGTGTTTTTAGAAAAAGAAGTGTGATTCCTATGAGATCTGGGAATATGTTGATTTCATACACTCTTTTTGCTAATAATGTGATGATTTTTGCTAAAGCTAGTACTGATAATGTTTCTTCTCTAAAAATTCTTCTTGATCAATTTGGTAAATCCTCTAGTTTAGTGACGAATTCTTATAAAATTAATGTATTTTGTAGTCGAAGTGCTGATATGGATACTATTGCACCTACTATTAATATTAACAAAGGGTTTTTCTATATTAGATAATTGGGTCTACCTCTTTTCTATGGTAAGTTGAAAAGTTCTTATTGTATGCCTTTTTTGGATAAGATCAAGAAAAAACTTGAAAGTTGGAAGACGAGAACTCTCTCTTTTGGTGGAAGAGTTGAATTGGTTGTTTCTACCTACAATGCACTCCATTTATTTTGGCCGGCTACTTTTCCCTTACCTTCTAGTGTTATGAGGGAGATCAATAAGATCTACATGTCTTTTATTTGGAGTGGTTCCTCTCTTGATAAGAAACTTCATTATGTCAATTAGAATATGGTTTGCAGACCTAAAAAGGAAGGGGATCTGGGAGTTAGAAGGATTAATGATTCTAATAATGCAAGGCTTTTTGTGTATGCCTGGAATGTAGCTTCCAAAAAAGATTCATTATGGGTTAAGTGGTTAAATGAGAAGTATTTAGGAAATGACTCTTTCTGGTCTTGCAAAATCAAGGCTAACAAGTCTTAGATGTGGAAGTACACTATAGGTTTGAGAAGTATGTTACTACCTCTGATTAATGTGCATATTGGTGATGGTTCCATCTTTAGAATCTAGAAGGACCCTTCGATGTCAGGTAACAAGTTCTTGGGGGATTGCATTGATTAGAACAATGTTCTGAGAAAAGGTTATGGATATGATGACATGTTGAGGAACATTATTATTGACAAAAAAGTGGAACATCCTAGATAGAAGGAGATTTAACGACCTGAAAAACTGTATCAATAGGGCTAAGATTCAGTTCCATGATGAATATTTGATTAGTATTAATGGTATATATACTCTGAAGATCAAAGATGCTTGGAAGATCATGAGAGGAAGGCCTAGAAATCTGAACTGTGCTAGTTTGCTTTAGAAGTTTGATCATCCTAAAAACCTTATTATTACTGTAATGAAACTAATTCTGAATAAACTCCCAACTCTGGAGTATCTATGAAAATATGACATTCAATTGGCACCCTGGTGTGTCTTGTGTGAATGTGAAGTTGAAAATATTGAGCACTTATTCTTCAAGCGCAGGTTTGTTGCTCATCTGTGGGGTAAGGCAAAAGAGAAGAATTGCATTATCATCCTACTCAATCTAATGATTATCGTGTCTCTGTTCTAAAGTTTCAACAATTATATTGTCTTATAGTTGTTCATTCCATCTAGATCAAGAGAAATTCTAGGATTTTCAAGAGCTGCAACTCATATGTACATAAATGTTGGAATAGCATATCAGATGTAATGTATTTATACAAGTAGGGATGGTTTTCCTTATAGAACACCTGTATAGGCTCCCCTTGAGATATCTCTTTTTGTACATGGACTATTTTTGTTCTCTACCATGTAAATGGACTATTTTTTCTCCTTCTAATAAATATTGGAAGGTGCTTATTAAGCAAAAAAAAAGACTTGGGAGAAGCATCCTACATGTTGTGGATCAAGATCTATAGAGATATATTTAGAAGGCTTCTTGGACTAAGTCAAAGCACATACATTGACAAAGTGTTGAAGAGGTTCAGCATGGAGAGCTCAATGAGAGGAAACATGCCCATGTGTCATGGAGTTACCATCTCTAAAGCTCAATGTCCCAGTTCTTATGAAGAAAGGGTATGCGTGAGTTTGACTGCATATGCATCAGCAATTGGATCAGTCATGTATGCAATATAATGCACATGTCCCAATGTCTCATATTCCTTAAGAATGACAAGTAGATATCAGTCAGATCCAGGTGATGCTCACTGGACAACCATGAAGAACATCCTTAAGTACTTGAGAAGAACTAAGAATTAGTTCCTCATCTACGACAGAGAGGAAGAGTTGGTGGTAAAGGGTTACATTGATGCAAGCTTCCAAATTGGAAAAGATGATTATAGATCGCAATCAGGATTTGTGTTTTTCCTAAACAACAGAGTTGTAAGCTAGAAGAGTTCCAAGTAAGAGAAAGTTTCCAATTCTACAACAAAGGCTGAGTATATTGCTGCCTCAAAATGCATCAAAGGAGGTTGTATGTATCAAGAAGTTCATCTTAGAACTTGGGGTTGTTCCAAGCATCAGTGACACAATAGAGCTATATTGTGAAAACAATGGAGCTATTTCATAAGCTAAGGAACCCAGTCTCATCAGGGCTCCAATCACATAAAAATGCATTTCCATTTCCTATAAGAGATGGTATAGCGAGGAGATGTGCAGATTTGTAGGGTACCAACTGAGAACAATGTTGTTGACCCCTTGACTAAAGCACTTTCGTAGAAGAAACATGATGGTCGTGTTAGATCACTTGGAATAAGATTCATGAGTAATTGTATATAGGTGCAAGTGAGAGTTTGTTGGTATGTATGCCCAAAAATCCAATCATATGATGATTATAAAGGCATAACTTCTAAATCATTTGATTAATAATAATGACATGCATCCAATGTATTTTGTTTTATTCAATTATGAGATAATGAAGTAACATGATAAATGTTTAGAGAATGATAATACTCAATGACATATGTGCTCAAGTACGTGAATTGAACAATGAGATCATATAGATGTTAAGAGTATATAGATTCTCATTATGTCCCTAGTCAGATGTTATTGTGGAAGGTTGATAGACAACAATAACACATAAGACTAGAATCTGTGTTGGTTGATGATAGAATCTCATCAGTCATGATATGTGATATCGAACCAAGCACATATGTACTTGTTAGAGAATAGTGTATCATATAGAACCCAACATGAGAGTAACACATGGAAACCATTACAATGGTAGTCATAGTTAGATCTCATAGTGTTGGTGGTGATTGTGGTTCTTAGACCTTAAGTTACTACACTCGTCACATGTCATTGTTCTTTAACATCATCCACCGTAGTCCTAAATAAGGATTATCATAAAGGTGGTGATTGGGTATACTATGACACATGGGGATGATTGTGAGTGATGATTTGTCCCTCCTATGGGAGTATGGTACCCTGGACACTTGATTAGCAAGACTGAGAAACACATGGCCATGCACGTGTGAGTCAATATGTGATATTGAGCTTACATATATATCGGATAGTCTACTATAGCAAGGAACATAGAATGAATGTAGAAGATGACGACTACTCCATGCCTCAAATTCAATCTAGATATCAGTGACAAAGGAACTATACAAACACAACAACACCAAACACAGATTGTAGGTTGAAGTTGGTCTCCAACTTTTCATTTACTTGGGTAGCAATGATGTCTAACTAGGAACTGCTCTTTTTTGTGATGTCATAAGTAGTTATGGAAATTCACCACCAACGCAATGTGGATCTATAGGCTCACACACATAAGATACACCTAGAAGAGGAGTTTAGATCATGAATGATAATTAAATTGATTACTAAAGTGTTTAGGTATTCAATTTAAACATCAATTGACTGATTGGACTCTAAACCGATCAGCCCATGTGATGAAATGACCCAGTTGGAGTGTTAGGTTGATTAAGTATTGAATTGACTGAGTTCTAGTTGAGTTGGGGCACCAACCGATCAGTTCACTTAGTGAACCAATCGGCTGGTGGTCGTGAGAAGTCCAGTTCATGAGATGAACCATCCAGTTCATGGTGTAATTTGATTGTATCAAGGATTGGCGCTGACATCATGTTGTGCATTAATTGGATTAGAACTCTCAATTCATATTTGATTGGGAAAGATGACAAAATGACCAGTTCAGTGGGTGAAGTGATTGGCTCACATGTCAATCAATCGGTTCTCTCAGTAAACTGACCATTTTATCATTCGTAGGTTATGGAAATTTTTAATATTTTGGTCTTTTTCACTCCAACACATACTAGGAATCCTAACTCTAGCCCTCCTATTAATAGAGGGGTATTGGAGCCTTCTTAGAAACATCAATCGCCTCTGACAATTGTTTCTCTTTTCTGGTTGTGGTAACCAGAGAACTCAATCAAGTCCTACCCGATAAAGGGAGGGATAGTAGAAGAGAACAATTGTGGGAGAGAAAGTTGGTGACTAGTACACCAATGGGAGGGACAACTCCTTCTTGACCATTCTAGTAGGACGACATGAGTTGTAGGAGGACTGTGTGGAATTCTCTATAGGCATGGATTCTTTTCCCACTAGGAGGACAACGTCAGCCCACAGTTCATGTGAAGACCATAAGCCACTGCTGACGTAGTCCCAATGCAACTAGAAGATAGTTGCATGACTTCAATGATGAGGAGATGTCATTGGACTTGCTCCAAGACTAGGTATATCCTCAAAACCATCTTTTCTATTATATAGTTATTGACATGATCCACTAGTTTAATGGGGAATATGGCAGTAAAATTTTGTTTTCGCTGCCTACCAGATGACATGTTTCCCTACAATACATGCACTCTCTTCATGAGATGCATGATGGAACCCTAGTTGGGTTCTCCATCTTGTGCTATTTTTTCCCTTATTCCCAACAAGATATGTAGAATGCATGTTATTTCCCAGTATATATGATTTTATGAAAAATGCACTTATGATTTCTCTTGAATGTTTTTATGTGTGTGTTGTCATTTATTGATGGAATGGAGATAAAAAGGAGGAATAAATACTTCCCTAGACATGGAGAAGTGTAAATGAGACCTAAAGATATACCAACCTACCCCTAAATGACCAAAAAATGAGTTTAATCAAGGAGCACCATGGAACACTTAGAAGATCAAAGTACAGGCCAAAAACCACAAAATAGCCTTGTTACTTGTCTATGGCCATTCTAATAGCATTGTCACAAACTGATTAGGATCTAAGAAAGGCTCAAGACACCCAGTCTCCATTATTTCTCTCACTATGGTCCCTACACCAGCATAGTTCATCAATATAATACAACTATGAAAGCATATTTCCATTACATTTTCTATCTCCTCTACCACAGTCATGGCACCCACCATGGTCATTCTATCCAACTTCATTTCACCCAAAATCCATCTAACAATCTTATCTTCATGCCACAACTATTTTCTTCCACCATGGTCATTCTTACCCTCACTCACATGGTTGTAGTGCCCACCATGTACATATTTACCCACCTAACCCTAATGCTTTCTACCCATCATTTTACCACTTTACCCCACTTAACCATAGACCCCTAGGCCACTACATACATACTAGTTGCATATGGGAATTGAAGATTAGTTACTCTAAGCATTCATAGCCACCAACCACTCATCCTCACTAGTTATATTCCATTTTCATTCCACCACACACATATTTTGATGGTTTTAGGGATATCTCTTCCATTTTCATACCATTTCAAACCCTTATAGGAGAAGAAAGACCTTGGAGGTTTTAGATATGAAGAGTGGAATGCCTTCACCTACACCTATGGAGTTTAACTCTCTCTTTCCCTTTATTTTGTTTTTTTTTACTATGAGTAGATGTTCTCCTCTATGAGCTATTTTGTGTCAACAATATGTATCTATGATACCATTTTGTGAAATATTTGTGTATCAAATGAAAAATATTTTATATAGTTCTATATCTATGCTTGTTCTCTTTTCCTACCTCATTCTATGGTTGTTTAAGCTATGGAATCATCTAAAGTATAGGGAAAATGGGTGATTTGGGGCTTTTTGGTTGAAAAACTCCTAAGCTCCCTAGAGGGACCTCATCTAGTTTTCCCACATCCACTTTCCCTCTAATCTGCTATCCCTAAGTGAGACTTTTAAATGACTAAATGTTGTGTTGGATATACACTTAGAAAAATGGCTTTCTTAATGGGTAGATGGAGCTAGTGGAAATTTAAATACCCCCATACTTTACACCAATCCTTTTCCCTAAGTGTACAAGGATAAGCCCATCTCCAAACGTATACTTGGACAATATAGATTTATGCATTGGTCAATAGAGACTCATAAGTGTATACTTGCACAATATAGATCTATGCCGTCCATGACCAAACGATAGAATAAGATGCATATTATACATTGATCCTTGTTGTTTGGTTTACATGTACTTGTTGGATGTTTGTGCATGGATAATACACTATATATGGTTGATTGTTACATATTCCTCCAAATAGCCCACTACCCCACCTACTTGCTTCAACCCTATTTTTCCCTCTTGCTAGTTAATTGACTTTGTTTGGTCTACTTATTTGTCAAGTTCATGCTAATTAATCCTTATTAGAGCAAGTTTGTATTGCTTAGTTTCTTGTGGTAGGTTTTGATTAGTTAATTACTTAGTTTATCTCTTGCTTTCTTCCTTAGTTTTATTACATGAATGGTTTAGTTACTTTCTCTCTCTCTCTTATTAGTGATCATATTAACTTGGCACAATTCTCTTCTAGTTTTCTTAGCTAGCATTGATTGAGAATTCTTAACTTAGGATTGATTCTCTCTAAAATCCCTAGCTCCTTGCTCTAGAAACCTAAGGAAACAACCCATGATGATTGCCTTGCCAAACTCCTCATGAATGGACCTTAAATTTACTACTCTCTACACTACATACCTAAGCCCCGTTCATTGTAGGGAAGTGTTTTTGTATCAAAGTTCATGTCAGTTAGGGTCTTACAAATCTCTTTTTTAGTCTGATTTCATGTGCATACTTGTGCTAGTAAGTCAAGATTCCAAGTGCCATTGGTAAGGAGTGGCTTTCATGACTATGTGGGTAAATTATGTGCAAGAAGTTAGTTTTTGTTGCATCTAATACTCCATTGACTAAAAACCCAAAATCATTACACAAATATAATATATTGCCCAAGTCTCTCACTTAAATACCATATTGGAACTCAGTTGTATCTTTTTTTCTCATCCTATTTATGGCAATTCATCCTCGGTTGTGTTGTTGGCCATGTGATATCATTTGTAACTATGTATGCCATTGGAATACTAAATTTTAGTTGTATTTTTAGTATACATGACTAACATTAAAGAATACAACCCATACAAAGAACTAGTAATAACTATTAATGAGCTATAAATTATATGCACAAGTGTCCCAGTGAAATGAAATGCATAAAAAGTAAGGTGCAATTGTTTCATATGAACTAAGAAATAAATCACCAATACATGGTAATGATATAATGTTATTTTACAAACTATTCCACCTATCATCATTGTTGGAGTTTCCATTATCAGTGGTAAAGTTCATATTGTTATGTAGCCAGTCATGCCTAATACACAACTCATCTATATCTCCAAGAAGTGTTGTAGTGTCTTGTTTTGTATAAATAAGGTGATTGACAAATGTGGACCAATTAGACCTAATGCTCCTTGCAAATATTAGTTGTTTCCTAATTTCCTCCATCAATTCCCTAAAATTTATCATGTTGTGATGATAATGTTACATCAGTATCTTCATTGTGCAGATGTTTGGGACAAATCCCTTGAGCCAAGTCTAATGCAGTATATGTGGGTTGTTGTCTTCAAATGTACCTTTTCTTACATCTGCTTCATCCGTGTACACTCAAGTAATTCAAGGTAGGTGGTGCGCTCCTGCTAGAGGTGCTACACACTATTCGACTTGACTCGACTAGATGCGCCCCACGAGATCGGAACACAAAGGAGGGTTCACTTTCGATATTTATAAACATAAACTGGCTTCCTACGTCTACTAAAACACTACACCTGCAAGCGCACAGGGTCGTGTCGTAGTATAGGAAGGTGGCAAGTATAGAGTCGATCCACAGGGAAAAGAGGGGGCACTAGAGCTAGGTTAGTTTAGCTAGGTTCCTACTACGGAGACTAGGGTTAAGGGTTTGAAGGTTGTTTGATTGTTAAACTACTATGAACAAATGAGGAATTAAAGACAAGAATGAAATCTATGTTAACCCTAGACTAGATTAAGGCTAAGCAGGAAAGAAAGGACTAAGCTAGGTATGAAAAGGCAAATTACACCAAGGCAAGAAAGAGAGAAGTAAAAGAGCAATTAAAGAGCTACAATAGGCATGAACAAGACAAGAGTAATGCAAGAAGCTAACTAAGTAGGTAAAGAGCTAACTAAACTAAGCAAGCATAAAACTAGGGTTTCAAGCAGTAAAGAGATGTGTGGGTTGTTTAGGGGTATGAATTTATCACTTAAGTTGGGGGGTGACATATGAACATTATTATTCCATTTAGATTATCCAAACCAAACAACAAGTTAGAGTCTAATGAATTAACCTAAGCTACTAACTGGCCATGGATATGCTAGGTTGTGCATAGGGGAACTAGTCCCTAACACCCCCTACTACCCTTATGAGGCTCAATTGGGTTAGGGATTAGGTACAATTCAATTAGAGTCTAATCAAGTCTAGGTTTCTAGATTAGGCATTCCTAGGGCAATTAGGGGCCAAGGGTAGTAATGGGGAGGTGAGATTAGGGTTTTGGACCACAATTCCCCCACATTCTAGCCTTGATAAGGCTCCATGCTGATTGCACTAGAATTAACTAATATAGCTACTTAGATCTCTCACTTAGGTTTAGGGAGATTGATTAGGATGTAGGAATGTGGGAGGCAACCTAGGGATCTAAGAATTGGACCTAGGGGCAAATCCCAAAATTCACACATATAAGCAATTTGCCTAAATTACTAGGTGATTCCACACACAAACCAACAAGAAATTCATGGAGAATGAGATGAAAATAGAATATAATCATTAACAAATGGAATTACAATATTTACATGACATTTTCCCCCAACATGGTATCAAAGTAACATAATTTCCCCCAAACAGCCCACCCACAGGGGCCTAGCTACTCATAGAAATGGAAAATACAAAAAGAGAGAAGATATAGGAAGAAGTAGCCATGGAGCATGGTGTAGATGAGGAATCTCCTCCCTCCAACTGCTGCAAGGACGTCCTCCTTCTTCTCCTTGGATGGAATGGAGTGGGATGATGGTGGGAAGTGGATGGAAGGCTTAGATATGGGTGGTTATGTGGTGGAAATGATGAAATGGAATGGATTTGAGGTGGAGGTGAAGTGGAATGGAGTGGAGGTGACAAGAGAGTGAAAATGGGACTCTAAGAAGCCAACCCTCGACCCCCAGCCGCCACTAGGGCTTATATAGGGATCTAGGGGGTCTAGGGTTAAGTTAGGGGTAAAATGGGGAAAGTAGTGGAAAAATGGGTGGATTTTATGAGTAGCATGGCCGTTGTGGGTCACCACGGCCGTGGTGAGTAGAGTAGACAATGGCTGTGGTGGATGGGCACGGTCGTGGGAATTAAAATGTGGAGATCACATGGATATGTACATGGATGGCCACGGCCATGGGGGCTCACCATGGTCGTGATGGGGACCTATGGCCACGGGCATGTTGATCACCACGGTCGTTTTGACCATTTTAATCAATTTCTGGGAGTTTTAGTGATTTTTTGTGCTTGGGACATGTCCACCACGACCATGGTGGGATACCACAGTTGTTTTGGTGTCTCTACCATGCATTGGAGCTTTGAACTTGATCATCCATGGAGGGTATTGCTTCAAAACATTCTTTGACCACTTGGGGTAGGTTGGAAGTGGTTTTGGCCTCATTTTGGGCTCCTCGAAGCCTGAGGAAACCCTAGATTGAACCATACTCTTTCCATGCCATCAAGTAGTGGACAAAGTACCTATAAAACATGCAAAAAGCCTCCATAAGTGCATTTGATAGAAATAAGCATATTGGGGGAAATAACATGTAATCTAACAAGTATAGATGTGGCTGAAATGCAAATGACACAAGATAAAGCCCTAAAATAGGACTGAATCACCACCCCAAACTTGAAAAATACTTATCCTCAAGTATGCTCCAACTCAATCTCTCTACAAACTTTTCACAGCCAAGACATGACAAATGCAATGTAAAAGATGATTATCACTGAATGGGATCAAAGATGACTAAGTGCATGCATTTCACCTCTCTCCTCTCCTGCTTTCACAAACCAATCATGAAGAGAGCACAAAGCATATGAACTTCAAATATAGCACATAGAATACACAAGTTATCCATATTTCTTCCATAAAGTTCTGGGTAAACTGTTTCATGGTGGCGTTAATCAAGAATGACTAGGAGTGTTGTTTCACATTCATGCATTCAATCTTATATTTCAAATCACACCAAATGACCCACGTGGCTGCGGAAAAGGGAAAAATGAGCTAAGTTTGATGCTTCTTAGCTAAATGGGTATAAAAATTAAATAAAGGGTTGTGATAAGATTTTTGGAGTGTTTTTACACACTCATCTTTTCTTTATTTGAATGCTCTTAAATAGGAGCATCCTTTTATTTATTTTTTATTTTTTTTATTTTTCTTTTCCCTTGGCGTAGATATGGAATATGGTGGATAGAGTGAAGTGGAGATATGGAGATGTGGCCACCCCAAACTTTTGGTGGTGGCCACGAGTGATATGTGCACTTTGGCATCCTTTCATGAGGCGGAGGGATAAGAAGATGGTGAGTGAAAAGTCGGGTCAAAGAGGGGTCACATGTATGATTCTCGACATAAGACATCCTACATGAAAATTAATCCAATACTTCATCCTAGATATCACACCACATGAATGAACAAGATGAAATTGGTATATCAATCAAGTGATTCCACAAACACTAAGCGTTCAAAGCTTGCTCAATTTCACAATTCAACCAATTCAATCACAATCATAAGAGAGGTGATGCACATGTAAAAAGTCAAGAATTGATACCACTTAACAACAAACAATGATAATTCACTTGCATTTGTCAAAGGTCATCATTTTTGCTAAAAATAGTAGAGATTGGGTCAAAACACACTTTTTAGACAAGAAATCTCAAATTTGGGCAAAATTGGCCAAAATGGTGCCAAGTTGCCTCCAATCACATCTAAGCCTATATTATTGAACTTAAAGCAGTAAACAAGCAAATACTAGCTATAACATGCAAGAATTACCAAAAATCTACATGATATACAATGCATGGCAAAAATAGCAAAATTTTTGAAAAATTACGCAAAGATGGCAGGAATGTAAACTACATGGCATGCAAGGATGCAAAGCAGTAAAGGAAATCCACACTAGATAGATCAAAAGCAAACCGAGATCATGTAAGAAAAGTAATCAAAATGAGATAATGAGATGGGTGGTGCATGCCGCCCTACCACCCCAAACTTTTGAATCATGCTGTCCTCAACATGAAACTAGAGCTTAGGGATAGTAGGGTGAAGATCATGACTGGTGCGGAGCTTCAGAATATAGGTCACCCTATTGTGGCTGGTGGTCGACCCTCACCACAATCATGGTTGATCACCACGGTCGTGGCCACTCCTCTTCGACACGGTCGTGGCCAATCTTCTAAAAACACTGTAACTTCAGCCAACTTGATGCAATAATTCCCATGGTCGTGACTGGGTGCCACGGTCGTGCTTGGCCACATGTACCACGATTGTGGTCGAACTCCATGGCCGTGGTGAGGGTGCTCCTTTAGTTTTCTCACTTCAAGAACTTGAATTTCACTTTTATTTGTTATTCAGACACATATTTGATTTAAAGACCATGACCTGCTTCTATACCCTCTCTCTATATTGTCTAGCACCTGCCTCATCATCAAAACTCAAAAGAAACTATCAAGCACAAGAGTGCATGTGTGTTTGTGTAAAATAAAGAAAAAGTATAAAAAATGTGAGGTTTGGTCAAAAATTCCCAAACCTAGGTGGGTTGCCTCCCACAAGCGCTAAGTTTTATGCCCTCAGCCAGGCTTCTTGTTCTTTCACCATCAACCATTGTCCAAAAACAAAATTTTTGCACCCCCATCATAAGAAATCCTCTCAAATGCTTTCCTTGATTGATCTTCCTCCCAAGGGTCATGCGAGCTTTATAAGTCTTTTTCAGCAATTCTCTTTCCTTGGGGATCATCATCATAGATCTTAATAAGCCTTAAGACCCTCAGAAATCTCATGCCATAGGTTTTCTCTCTCTTGAGGAATGGGTCTTCATAGGCACCAAAGAGAGGGGTCTTAATCATATCCATTTTCTCATGGGAAGTAGGGGGAGCATGTGATAGTTGTGGTGGTGGCATCAGTGTTGATGGCCCTTGGACTTTAGGTGGAGGAGGGCATTGAGGTTGGAAGGTGAATTAGTGGGAGGGTTGTGGTGATGGAGGTGGTAGAATGAATTGAGGTTGGAAGGTGAATTGGTGGGAGGGTTGTGGCAATGGAGGTGGTGGTGGTGTGTAAGGCTTAGGATAGCCTTGGAGGTAGGGTAGTGGAGGAGGGAATTGAGGTTGGAAGATGAAGTGGTGGGAAGGTTGCGAAAATGGAGGTGGTGGAGGTAATGGATGGATTTGTGCATTTTGGCCTTCCATCTTGTCTTCTCCAAGTGGCTTGTCACATGCACAAGGCACAACCAAACAAAAGAATGCAAGTTAGCAAACCAATATACACAAAGAATGCAAAGAGTAATGAATAAAGAATAGCAATGATGAGGGTAGTAGGAAAAGTCAAAGCAAAACTAACTAGCTAGGCCGAGCACATCTAATCCCCAGCAACGGTGCCAGAAAGCTTGGTGCGCTCTCACTAGAGGTGCTACACACTAGCTGATTTGACTCGACTAGATGCGCCCCACGAGATCGGAACACACAGGAGGGTTCACTTTCGATATTTATGAACCTAAACCGGCTACCTACATCTACTAAAACACTACACCCACAAGCGCACAAGGTCGTGTCGTAGTATAGGAAGGTGGCAAGTATAGGGTCGATACACAGGGAAAAGAGGGGGCACTAGAGCTAGGTTAGTTTAGCTAGGTTCCTACTTCGAAGACTAGGGTTAAGGGTTTGAAGGTTGTTTGATTGTTAAACTACTATGAACAAATGAGGAATTAAAGACAAGAATGAAATCTATGTTAACCCTAGACTAGATTAAGGCTAATTAGGAAAGAAAGGACTAAGCTAGGTATGAAAAGGCAAATTACACTAAGGCAAGCAAGAGAGAAGTAAAAGAGAAATTAAAGAGCTACACTAGGCATGAACAAGACAAGAGCAATGCAAGAATCTAACTAAGAAGGTAAAGAGTTAACTAAACTAAGAAAGCATAAAACTAGGGTTTCAAGCAGTAAAGAGAGGTGTGGGCTGTTTAGGGGTATGAACTTATCACTTAAGTTGGGGGGTGACATATGAACATTATTATTCCATTTAGATTATCCAAACCAAACAACAAGTTAGAGTCTAATGAATTAACCTAAGCTACTAACTGGCCATGGATATGCTAGGTTGTACATAGGGGAACTAGTCCCTAACACCCCCTACTACCCTTATGAGGCTCAATTGGGTTAGGGATTAGGTACAATTCAATTAGAGTATAATCAAGTCTAGGTTTTTAGATTAGGAATTCCTAGGGCAATTAGGGGCCGAGGGTAGTAATGGGGAGGTGAGATTAGGGTTTTGGACCCCAATTCCCTCACATTCTAGCCTTGAGAAGGATCCATGCTAATTGCACTAGAATTACCTAATCTAGCTACTTAGATCTCTCACTTAGGTTTAAGGAGATTGATTAGGATGTAGGAAGGTGGGAGGCAACCTAGGTATCCCAGAATTGGACCTAGGGGCAAATCCCAAAATTCACACATATAAGCAATTTGCCTAAATTCCTAGGTGATTCCACACACAAACCAACAAGCAATCCATGGAAAATGAGATGCAAATAGAATATAATCATTAACAAATGGAATTACAAGGTTTACATGTCGTTTCCCCCCAACATGGTATCAAAGTAACATAATTTCCCCCAAACAGCCCACCCACAGGGGCCTAGCTACTCATAGAAATGGAAAATACAAAATGAGAGAAGATAGAGGAAGAAGTAGCCATGGAACTTGGTGTAGATGAGGAATCTCCTCCCTCCAGCTGCTATAAGGACGTCCTCCTTCTTCTCCTTGGATGGAATGGAGTGGGATTGTTACAACCCTGATTTTGGGTTCAATTGCTGAGAAATGTAATTTCTCATATTAAAGATAAATGAACAAATAATGAATGAATGCATGATTTTCGTTTAAAATAGCCTTGTTGATTTGTTTGTGGGCTTTATTGGCTATTGGGCCCAATAACAAGAAAGGATAAGAGAAATTCCACTATTATAGAGAAAAAGGAAAAGTGTGGAAACCTCTAGAAGGCAAAAGAATGTGATCCAAGGATGGATTTCGTGCCTCTTGAGTTCTTTGGATTCCAAGGAGTCCCAAGTTGCAAAAAGAAAGCAATAAGAAAATGAAAAGGTTAATTAAGTATTTCTTTAGTAAGAAAGAAATCGAAATTAATGTTGGAAATAAGTGGAAAAATGTATAATTGAGTTATCCTTAGTGTAATTTCGTATGCCAAGGATTCTAAATGATAAAAGGAATACCAATGAGGGAAATAAAAGATAAATAAAGAGAAATCCTTAAAAAGAGCTATTTTAATAAGAAATAAATAAGATAATGGGAAATTAAGGATAAAAGATAAATAAAAGGTCAATGCATTTTCCCAAGATGGTATTTCGAGCCATTAAGGTTCCTTGAGGTTCAAGGAGCTCACAATAATAATTTGATAGCAAAGGAGAGAGAAAATAGGTATTTTAATATAGAATATGTGCCTTATAGGTGCCAGACTTGCATATGAATAAAAATGGATTTTCCTTTCGAGTTTTGGTCTCAAATTTTGCACACAAGTAGCTTGAGTCATTATAGACTTTCCCCTAAAATTTGAGATTAAAATGATAAGCAGTTTGGGAGATATGATTTTTGCAAGTTTTCCTATTGTGTGGAGGAAAGAATAAATGTCACGATTTTATTTAATAAGACCAATTTCCTTTGTTCTTCGCATGGCACGTCAGCCATTGGATCGAGATCCAAGGGTGACTCGGTCATCATCTACCCCCATACAGAACAGGAAAGGGGAATAGTAATGCGAGTTTTTTGGATCTAGTTTCCTCTCCACATGGTTCATATGCAAAATAGGAAACTCTTCCTTTGGCTTTAGGAGCCTTTTCCGCATCTGACTGACCCAAGTTTGGGGCTTATCATGGTTTGGGTGAAAATCCCCGAAACTAGGAGGAAACTGTAGGGGTTGTCCTCTATATAAGGAGGGGGCCTCGCACCATGTGTGTTACCTCTGAGTACCCCATCAAGATCACGAAGGAAGACCCAATCGTCTGAAGCAACGATTTCCAAAAGAGGCGCTCGACCTACTCCATGAACGACCATGTACCTAGTCGGTGGAAAGCTTCTCCGTCCCACTGATCCAGGCTAGCAGAAAGCCAACCTAGACCATGGTTGACTACGGTAGGGTGCGGCGGAGGTGTACCTTCCTTCACCGGCGACTGGGGGAGTAAGATGCTCCGGGTCAACTCTCCAGTTGACCAGCGCAGAACCTAGATGGCGAACTGGATCGCGATCTTGAAGACGACCCCGACAATTTACAGAATTTCCCTTCTACGTCTGTTGTTCAGGTATGGGCGTTTTTGCCTTTTTGGTTTCGTTTGACCGTGAGTGGGCGCGCGCATCCATGAACGTTGGATCCTAAGTGGACCAGCGATCCATTAATCGGACGATCTGTGTTTTTCTAAAATTAGCAAATAAACTAGAAAAGGAAATTTCCTTACTAAAATCATATCTTTTGATAGAAAACTCCGATGGGGAAAGTTAATACATTAATCTTGATCAGAAAAATACGAGGAAGACAATAAAAATATCTTGGAAACCTAAATCAGTATCGTTTTGCAAAAGTATCAAATTTGGATGGAAAAAGTATTAATTTGTGGGTATTAACCCTAATTGATGATCGAAAATAGATTTAATCTTGCAAGTGTGTAAATTCAAGCATTATTAACTGGTTTAATGATTAAGTTAGATTTTAACCTATTTTGATGATGTAATTGCAAGAATTAGGGTTTTAAATCTAATGTTGTAATTAAAACCCTTATAAACCCTAAAGTGAGGAAAAAAAGGGAAGAAAAGATATAGTAATCTGGAAATTAGGGTTTTTGTGGTCAAAACCTGATCTTAAGGATCTTAATGGAAAATACGACAAGATAATTAGGGTATGATGGATATTTTGATAAAAGTAAAATAAAAGTGGTAAAAAGGAGATGAAACCCTAATTATAGTCCAAAAACCTAAAAAGGGAAAATGACCTAGGAAACCCTTAGAGTTAATGAGTCATGATGACATGATTAATAATGGAGAAATTGAATGCCTTTTCAGGAGCTTGTGTGTGTACTTGCTTGATTTCCTGATTGATTAAGTTACTTCTGCATTCAAGTCTTCATTAATAGGTATGTGGTTAAATATGAGTAACCTCTTTAGTTTCCCGAGAGATTCCCGGATGTTTAATCGCATTGAATGCAACTAAACTGTTTGGATGTTCATATTGCAATTATAAAGTGACTATGACTATCACATTAAAAAAATAGAAGTATGGATTCTCGCACCTACATGCCACCCTGATGGATGATGCCAAAGGTCAGGCCCAGATGGGTAGACCAATGGACACCTTGAGTGGTGACCCCAGGCACCAAGAAGGTGGCCTATGATATTGCATGACTAGTGGGCACCATGAGTGGTGACCCTCAGACACCAAGCTCGGTATTGAGAAGGTGGCCTTAAGTCATTGGCAAAGGGCACCCTAAGGTGGGTATGCCAGGGTTAGGGCAAAAGCGGTGGAGAATGTCATACCGAAAAGTGTAAATTGACTTGTTAATTACCTTGATTGCAATACTTAAATTGTTAGAACTAATTGTGAAATTTTGGTTGCCTCCACATACAAGTAATTGCTGATCGATGTTTTGTTTGTCGGTGTTTTAGGTATAACCCTGAAAGCACAAACATTAAAGTGACACATCTGGAAAGTAAGAAATAAAGTGCAAGGAGGACTAGATAGAGAAATTCTAGTAAGGGATAGATAGTTTTCCAAAGTTTCAAAAAGGTAAATAAAGTTTTAATTTTCCTGCCAATATTCAGTCTAGTAGTAGAATTTCATAATTATCATTGATTATATGCTGAACCTTTGATCCTGTAAATTGATTAACGATTCCGACCTTTGGGTCTCCCTTAATTGGGGGTTATCGGGAGGCGGGGTCGTTACAGGGATGATGGTGGGACGTGGATGGAAGGCTTAGATATGGGGCGTTATGTGGTGGAAATGGTGAAATAGAATGGATTTGAGGTGGAGGTGAAGTGGAATGGAGTGGAGGTTACAAGGGAGCGAAAATGGGACTCTAAGAAGCCAACCCTCGACCCCAGCCACCACTAGGGCTTATATAGGGATCTAGGGGGTCTAGGGTTAAGTTAGGGGTAAAATGGGGAAAGTAGTGGAAAAATGGGTGGATTTTGTGAGTAGCACGGCCGTGGTGAGTAGGGTAGACCACGAGCATGGTGGATGGGCACGGTCGTGGGAATTAAAATGTGGAGATCACACAGATATGTACATGGATGGACATAGCCATGGGGGCTCACCACGGTCTTGGTGGGGACCTATGGCCACAAACATGTTGATCACCACAGTCATTTTCGCCATTTTAATCAATTTTTGGGAGTTTTAGTGATTTTTTGTGCTTGGGGAATGTCCACCATGACCGTGGTGGGATACCACAGTCGTTTTGGTGTCTCTACCATGCATTTGAGCTTTGAACTTGATCATCCATTGAGGGTATTGCTTCAAAACATTCTTTGACCACTTGGGGTAGGTTGGAATTGGTTTTGGCCTCATTTTAGGCTCTTCCAAGCCTGAGGAAACCCTAGATTGAACCATCCTCTTTACATTCCATCAAGTAGTGGAAAAAGTACCTATAAAACATGCAAAAAGCTTCCATAAGTGCATTTGATAGAAATAAGCATATTGGGGGAAATAACATGTAATCTAACAAGTATAGATGTGGCTGAAATGCAAAATGACATAAGATAAAGCCCTAAAATAGGACTGAATCAGTAGGACACATTGACGTGGTAGCATTCCAATTGTCATCACATCATATTATTAATGCTATGTTAATATTGTTGGTATGTATGCCCAGAGAACCAATCATATGTTGATTGGAATGTGGCATTAGAAACCTGATTTGATAATGATAGAGGTAATTTTGTCTATTATGTTTCTATCAGCATGAGAACATGACACATACATAGTAGATGTCTAAAGAATTTTGTTACTCGTTGACATATGTCTTCAAGTTACTGACCTAAATAATGAGATCATATGTATGATAAGAGTACATAAATTCTTGTTATGTACTAGTCAGATATTGTTGTGCAAGCAAAATAGACAACAATAATACATAAGACTAGATTGTGTGTTGGCTGATGACAAGATCTCATAGTCATGATTAGTGATATCAAGTCAAGCACACAGATACATGTTAGAGAATAGTATATTGGAAAGACCCACCATGAGAGTGATACATGGATACCATGGAATGGTAGTCACATCATATCTCATAGTGATAGTGGTGATTCTGGTTCTTAGTCCTGAAGTCACTATACTCATCACATGGTGTTTGGTGAACTTTGACATCATCCATTGTGACCTTGAATAAGAGTTTCCATAAAGGTGATGCTCGAGTACAGTGTGACATATGGGGATTGAGTGTGACTGATGTAGATGGAATTTGTCCCTCCTACAGGAGATCAATATCTAGGCCTCTTGATAAGTGATATTGAGAAATGTATGTCCATAATCATGTGACTCAATATATGATATGTGATCTCGCCTTCATCTCAGATAATTGACTCTAGTTCAAGGAACATGGATTGAATGTTGAAGAGGATGATGATGTCATGCCTCGAGTTCCATCCCAAAATCAGAGACAAAGGGACTATATGATCATGGTAACACTGATAATGGATTGTAGGTTGAAGTTGTTCTCCAACTTCCCAAATTATTTGGATAGCAATGATGTGTTGTTAGATACCACTCATTGCTTATGATGTCATAATTTGGTTACAGACATTCATTGGCAACGTAATTTGGGACCCATAGGGTCACATGCATGGGATACACTTGGAATAAGATTTTATTCATGAATGATGTTCTGATTGATTACTAAAGGTGTTTAAGTATTTAATTAACAATTGTGGTTTAAAATTGACTAACTAGACTATGAATCGACTTGTTCACCCTGCCAACTGACTGGTTGGGCAGTGAACTGACTAGTTGGAGTGTCAAGTCAATATGAATCAACATTAGCTGATCAATAGTTGAACCAGGGTGTGAAACGACTAGTTCACTTACTAAATCGACTGGTTCAAAGGACCCAACCAACCAGTTCACATGATGAACCATATGATTCAATGGTTAATTATATTGGATTAAGGATTGATGTTGACGTCATATTTTGCATTAATCGTGCATTTATTACAAATTTGACTCTAAAGAGGAAACTAGTTAACTGACTGGTTCAGTAGGTGAGCTGACTGGTTCACACTTCCACCTGACTGGTTGGGCTGTGAACTGATCGATTCACCACTCCAAGTGTCAAATTTTTTTTGAATTCAGTTCTTTCGACTCCCACACGGGTTGGGAACCCTGACCCTAGCCTCTCGTATAAATATAGGGGTACTTAGGGCTTCCCAGACATAACAATTGCTCTGGAAATTATTGTCCTCTTTGGTTGTGGTATCCAATAGAGAGCCCAAGAAAGTCCAACCTGATAAAGGGAGGCATAGCAAGGGAGAAATAATAGTAGGAGAGAAAATTGGTGCTAATACACTGACATTCTAAGGGACAACTACTTCTCAAATGCTCTAATAGAGCAATGTGGAGTTCTCGGGTAGTCCGCATGGACTACTCTAGAGGCATGGAGTTTTTCCCACTAGGAGGACATCGTCAACCGATGTCTATGGTACCAGACCAGGAGGTCGTTAGTGATGACTGTTCGAATGTTGTTGCTGAAAAAGGAGCGAGTTGCTTCCTAAAGAAGAAGCACAATACTACTGTAAGGGTAATTTTACTGGACTTGCTCCAGTACCAGGTATAACCTTGCAAACCTTCATTTGGGCATTTAATTTTTTTTGTTTCTGCTGCCTATATCTATGCCTGATTTCATAATAGTGATATCAGAGCTACATTAATTTATAGTGTATTTGGATTTTAATCAATACGATCAGATTTAATTTTAATTATTTTATTGCATATGATGTGAATACAAAAATGAATAATGTGCATTTTCCATTTAATACCGCATATGATCCCAATATATATATGTGTGTGTGTATATATATATATATATATATATATATATATATATATATATATATATATATATATATATATATATATATATATATATATATATATATTTGGTGTGGATCCACCGAGGGCTGGCGTTTTCCTCCACATAGCTGCCCTATTTAGTGTTCTTTCTTTCCAGTCTAGTTGGTCCCTTTTGTGCATGTGCTTTTGGTTTCTAGGCAGTCTCTCTACCTTCTAGTCGCCGTTCTTCGGTGTTTGTCTACCCCTTAGGGGTTGTTTCTCTCTCCTATCATGAGAGTAAAGTGATCTCTAGCAGGTCTCATTTTTGCCTTAGGTTCTTTGCTGCTCAAGCTACTGACATGGATGGCAGAGTCAACAATCAAATGGAATATTGGTTTGGTTCATCCCTTACGCCACTGCCTAATGCTCAAGTTGAAGGCATCTCTCATAAATGTTGCTTAATTCAACCTCGAAGAAGAGAGATCTATACAGAAGTGCTTTATTATCGTTCCAATATGAGTGGTAGTGGTTTTAAGTCTATGTTCCTGACTGTTTGCTTGTTCTTGTGGTTGTTCTTCTCTTCTTGTAGATGTCATTTGGCTTGAGTAATGAATGGATCTGTTCAAATATATATATATCTGTGTGTGTGTGTGTGTGTGTTTGTGTGTGTGTTTGTGCACGTGCGCGTGTATGTGTGTGTGTGTATGCAATCCATATTTGTCTCCCTAGAAGTGTTTTAATGGTGGATGTTATCTTTGTTATGGCCAATAACCCTAGATCTGTATGTGCATTATTGTGGTTGTTTATTCCTATTGATACTCGGTCTATGTATTGATCCTCTCTCTCCTTTCTAGATATAAATTAATGCCCTTCTTCCTATTTCCCCTTGAATGTAACTCGAGGTTTCCACGTTTACAATGTAGTATGAAATAAGATAGTTTTAATTTATGTATCTTCACGAGAAGATATTCTGTACAAGACGATCCAACTGGCTCATGAGACAAACCGATTGACTGGAGGATTGAGGACACCAGAGGACATGAGGATAAATTGATCGACTGGTGGTCCAACCGATTGGATGGAGGAGTCCAGACATTGGTTGAACCTAAAGACCAGACGAGAATTTCAAGAACCCAACTAAGTGTCCAGGAGGCAAGCCGATTAGTTCAAGTGTTGAACCGATCTACACGGATTGGTTCAAGCATGGATCTTCACCAATAGTAGGTTTTACATATGATGTGGACCTAGGTGGTAGTAATTCCTTGTGGCTCCAAGGAATTGCAATAGTATGACCATGATCATCGCTTGTGTGTTTTTAATTGGATTTTTTAGTTGTGTTTATATGATGTATAAGATACATACTATAAGTATGTGGTGATTGGATAGGTTTATGTACTTACATATAAAATCCCTCAATAAAATATTAAATATTAGATGTTTTCTATTGGAAACACACATGAAAAGCTCAATCGACTATGCGTGGGCATACTCAGCATGGTGACTATCCATCTCGTGGAAGTGTGATGGTAGTAATGTGGGTCTGCTCAACATGATGCATTATTATTGTGTTGAATTTTGGGTCAGGATTAACTAGATTATCTCAATAAGATTAAGAACCTTAGAAGCTTGTAGATGGACTATGACAAAGAGTTGCACATAACATCTATCCAAGAATTGTAGGATATGCAATTGGCATACGTTTCCTACCTTAATAATTGGTTATGGACACTGGCATTGGTCGGGTAATAATTCAATTTTTTTGAATCTTGGGTCACTAGAAGATTGTACACTGCAATCTTTCAAATTGATACATGAGGGTTATCATGTTTTGAATAAAATAGTGGGAACAATAATTAATTAAAATCCTAATTAATATTGTCATACTTATAAAATCAAAATAATCAAAATTTTTTGACAAAGTTGCAAACTTTCTTTTGTAGATAAACACAAATATGTTATCTTTGCAATTAGTCCTTGTGTAAGACAAACTAAATGGATTTTACTTCATCTGGTTTAGGATTTTGATAAGTGTTCCCACAAATGAGAGAAAGATCTATGATCTTGAAAGCCAAGAGCTAGAGGAACCCGCTTCAAATGCACCTAAGAAAAAATTGGATGCTTACTTGAAGCATTCCAATGATGATGCAGACATCAAAGATCTTATGCTAAGTTGTATGAACTATGAGTTGCATGAACAATGTCAGAAACATGGACATTCTCGAGATGGTAACACATCTTAAGAATAATGTCAATCAAGTAAGGTATAATGTCTTCAAAATGTTGTTTGAGTGCAAACTGACAGAGGGAGATCTAGTAGAGCCCCATGTGCTCAATATGATTTGGGATGTGGAGAGATTGGGATTCCTCTTAGGTAAAGAGTTGACCATGGATATGATTCTACAAATCATTGCATGAATCATATATCCAGTTTATCATATGCTTGGCATTTTATGCCAAAGCATGAATGAAGAAGGAAAATCCCTAATGGTGATTAGAGGAAGTGTGTCCAAGGGAAAAGCCAAGGACAAGAAGAGTTCTAGAGCTAAGATGAAGCCCAAGTCTTCCACACTCAAGATAAGGAGAAGGGAAGTGCAAAAGGAATTTTTCCTTTTCACTTATAAGGTTAAGGAAAGGAAGTTCGACCACTATCACTAGCTAAACATTGGTAAAGGAAATGCCCTCTTTATATAGAGGATCTCAAGGAGAAGAAAGATATTGAAATCTCCACTTCATGACCTGAGAAGAAGTAAACTATAATGGTACAGAGCAAGGGTTGTTGCCACTACAGTTGGAAGATGTCATTCATGGGTATGTAATAAAATTAATGAATTTCTATTATGTAGTTGCCATTAATTAAAACATACATTTTGTATGGACAAGAATATTATGAATAAATTGATGTTTCATAATAAAAGATAAGATCTTATGTAGATATACCCTATGTATCATAATCTATACTTGATCGTTGTAGAGAAAAATGTGTATGAAATGTATATTGAACGACTCAATGACTAAAAAAAAGAATACACATAGCATTGTCATCTAAAGTATGTAAATGAGAATTGCATTTCTAGAATCCATAATGATGGTTATCTCGACTCTTTTGGTTATTGAACCATTAGAGACATGCATGTTTCATTTATTGGGCAATATGAAAAAATCATGTTCACTAAATGTAGTGGGAGAGAGGCCATTTTATTAAGGGATTACATATAGTAATGTATATCAATCTTTTTGTATAAATGCTAAAGGTAGTTACATGTACCTCATTATATTTACTAATGATATAAGTAGATATGGAAATTTGTATTTAATGAAATACAAGTATGAATATCTTGAGGTGTTCAAGGAGATCATGAATGAAGACATAACTAACTAAATAAAAGTATTAGACACTTCGATATGATTGAATTGAAACATTTTAAATCAAAAGTTTGAGGACCTTTTGGAGATCATGATAGTGTATCACAGTGGACTCTACCTGAACTATAATTATGTATCAGAACAAAGGAATCACACCTTGTTAATTCATGGTATGATTATCAATAAAATCTAGGTAATCATCAAATTTTATTATGGGAACATGCTTTATACTAAACAATGTACCATCTAAAATGGTTCAAAAGACACTGTATGAGATATGGTATGGTAAGTGTACAAATATATATTCTATAAAGATTAGGATTAAAAGATCATATAAGAAATTTTTTCTTGAGAAGCTTCATTAAAAATCACATTAATGTTGTTTTGTTGAATACTACTTTTATATCCCAATCCAACAAAAAAGTTGTTTGTTGTTAGGATGGTTGTATTCCTAAAGTGAATTTCATTCTAAAGGAATCAATGGGTGAAAAATAGAACTTGTAATGTTAAAAAAAAACAAGAAAATATTGAACCTAAAGGGATACAGTGGGAATAATGAGAATCACAAGTTGTTATGGAATCTCAAATTCCTTATTAAACAGAAAACCTCATAGATCTTGTAGAACATGGCTTGAGTTTGAAAGATTATAATATCTTATAACTCAAAAAGGCAATGAGTTTATCATTGATGATGAGTCAACGACCTACCTGGAAGCTATTGAGGGACCAGAGAATGAGAAATGACTAGAGGCCATGAGAACCAAGATGGACTCTGTGTAAACCAACAAGGTATGACCTTAGTAGGACCACCTAAAGGGGTAAGACCCATAGGGTGCATTTTCATCTTTAGGAAGAATACCAACATGGAAGGATATATTGGTTGCAAAGGTTTACAAATAAGTTCAAGATGTTGAACATGACAAAATCCTTTTACCAATTGCATGGTTAAATCCATCAAGATCATGCTTGTTGTTGCAGTTTAGTATGACTATGAGATTTGGCAAAATGGACATTAAAAGTACATTACTCAACTAGAATATTATATAGAATGTGTACAAGACACATCCTAAAGGTTTTATAAATCCATTAATGCAACATAAAGTCTGTAAGCTACAAATATCAATCTAAAGATTCAAGCAAGAATCTCAGAGATGGAGTCTTTGATTTGACAATATAGTCCAAGAGTTTGACTTGAGTCAGAATGAATATGAAATATGTGATTACAAAAGATTTAGTGGGAGCATAATTATATTCCACATAACGATGGGGAGAAACACCCTTATGTTACACATATTAAAACTTGGAAAAGAAAGTGCCTTCTCTATGAACGGTTTAGGCTAAGAATCCTATGTGATAGGAATTGAAATTTATAGAGATAGATCTAGAAAGCTTCTTGACCTAAGTAAGAGAACATATATTGGCAAGATGCTAAAAGAATTCAACATTGAGGACTGAATGAGAGAAAACTGGTTCATGTTCCATGGAGATAGTCTCTCAAGAGCCTAGTATCCTAGTTCTTGTGAAGAAAGGGAAAACATGGGTGAGATGCCATATGCATTTGCAATTGGATCTATCATGTATCCAATTGTCACACCCCAATTTTCAAAGCTAATATAAAATTTAGAATGGGGTTTTCATAAATAATAATAGTTGAGGGTTTTATGTAAAAAAATCCATAATATGTTATTTCTTATATAAAAACGAAATAATAAAATTTAAATTGAGACTCAATTGTATTTAATCTTTAAAACATACATTATATGATTCAATTAACTCAATTTTATAGATAGTAGTTCCCCTTCATTTTTCTCTCTCCTCCAAGATTGTTTTGAACTATATAAGGGATATATATTATGCCTTGAGATGGTCATCTCATTTTTTATGTTAAAGGAAACATATAAGAAAATATGTTATACATTATTTCAGTGTTTATGTACATCATTCAAGATAATGGACTTTTCATATATCAATAAACATATAAAGGAAAAAATGTGAATCAAAGGGCGTACCACTAATCTAGAACATTTATTGGACATGTGGTCCAAATTTTGGTTCATTTTGACCAAGTTTGACCCTCCAAATGAATTGAACAAGTTATTATATAATTTGACTAAGATTTGAATTTTAATTAATTTAATGCATCAATTGGACATAAAGTCCCATATTTTATTAGTGTCACATGTTACATCTCCTTTCACACGCGCCATACAAAGGTCGTGGTTTTATTGCTCACGATGTAATGGCTTTAAAGTCATCCTCTACCTCTATGTTTCTCATAGTTAAAAATTGTTTCACAGTGTTGCCTTCCTTGATCTCCCACTTCCTCATATATCCACCATTATGAATGATTTCTTCTCCATTCGTTTCCTCTCATCACCCTAAATCCAATGATCCCTCACTCACCACCTCTCACTCTCTGTATTAGAAACCCCCATTCGGGGCTTCTTGCTCCTTGCCACCCTAACTCACAGACACCTCCTCTGCCCTCTCTTTCCCTTTTCAAGGATCTCATATGTGCCGCTAGAAATTCGGGGTTATACCTCCTCTATCAATTTGATCCCCTCTGGCGCCAAGGTCCCTAGACTACTCCATCTAGCTCTTTGACAAGAATTGTCTCACCTCAGCCTTTACCACCCTATTCATGTCCAGTTCATGCCCCAATAGGCATCTGCGATCACCTGTTGTGCTTTTCACATCATTAGTTTGCTCCAAGCCTCCCTCAGTTATTGCAACCTATAACCTCAGTCGGGGTCCTCGTCTAAGTTCACCGCCAGGCCACCTTTGTGCCTCTCTAACCACATAAATGCCTTCTTTGGGTCGGCCTTGCCTCCGTGATGGCTATACGATCCTTCGTTTGAGGATTTGTAGATGTTTTCTAAGTACAAACTACATGATGTTCTCTCGTTGTTTTCTATTCTTCGGGTGTGTACCAGTGACATGAAGGTCCTTTCTTTGCCACAGTTGATCTCTCAGCTTTTCCCATTTCTGGCTTGGCCTCACAATGAATTTCATCTTGTTTTCATTCTACCTTTGTGGTGTTTCCCTAGTTTCTGTGCACCAGATGCTCCTCATCCATGTCTAATTCCACTCATGCACTTTGGTGCACTTTCTAACCTTAGAGAAGGACCTTTGGCTTCAGCATAGTGGAAAGGGGATAATGAGAAGCTCAGGTTCCCATCTTTGGCTATGTACCTTGACTTGGACTAGAGCCAGCGAGCTCCTCTTAAGGTGCTCATTACATGGCCTAAAGGGGAAGAAACATGATTATGAATTGACCTTGGTATCCCCACATATTTAATTGGATAATTAATCTTTCAAGGGAATTTTTGGGATTTGGGCTTTGGATTTATTTTCCTATGTGTGATTACTAGTTAGGGCTCAATGATGATTTTTCCCCCACGTAAGTTGTTAATATGTCACGCATGCCATGGTCCTTTATAGTGTTTTGCATCTTATTTACATCGGATTTAATCAAGATTTGAATGACTGTCATGTTGAAGTTTGCTGACTTCTTATTGGTTGATAATGCAAAGTTCATTACTTTACATATAACCTCAAAACGTATGAAAAAATATATGTTGGAAATCTCTTTTGATTCTCTGTCAGTCTAGCCTATTTTCAATCGTTGTTTTACACATTCAATCACTTAAATAATTCAAATACCAAGATTAGGGTTAAGCATTTTGAACTAACATACATATATGATTTTAATAGAATTATAGGTGATTAGAGGACTCAATCAAGTTAAGAGGATTTGAATAAGGAAGTTCATTCTATGTAAGAGTGTGAGAACCTGTTACACTAAACAAGATTACTCAAAACATAAAACACAATCAATCACTAATTAATCACATACCCAAAAATATGGGTAAATTAAAACCGATTTCAACATCAACACCCACTTAAAAACATTTGCATAAGAGCTCAACATCTTTTTGTATCCATACTATGCCAAGAATTTGATACAAATCATTCTATCATCTTAGCCACAACATATATATATATATACAAGAGAACAATAATCGTATATGCCACACAAACAAGTATTAATATGCTAACAAAAGTCTGATTTATTTGAAACACCATATACAAACTTTTCCTGCCCAGACCTGAGAGTATAAGGACGACTCTAGGACACACTAGACACATAATCAACTTTATCAAAGATTCATTAATATAGCTCCTCTTTTTTGCCACATGTTTGTTTTCATAACTTCCAATTACCTAAAAAAAGATGTGGCAAACCACAAGGGTGAGACCCATGTCCCAGCAAGAGATATAACCTCCAACAACGTTCATTGGTTACAACATTTTTAAGTAATTAAATAGTTAAGCAGTTTAATCAGATATAACAAAAAAGATTAAGGTACTGATGATTATCAAAATATATAAGGAGCAGATAATAACTATCATCATTAGCCAGACTACCATCCTTTATCTTGTTGACAATATAAGCAATTCAGTAGCATATGCATATCTAGCATCATGAGCAAGTCTAGTAACATAGTATAGCTAATAACATGAGCATGTCTAATTGGTTGAACATATCAACATTATAAGAAGAGCTAACAACATAAGCACAACTATCTAGATAAGCATGATTAGCAGTATATGCATATCTAGTTACAAAGGCATGGCTAGCATGATAAACATAATTAACAACATGAGAGAGCTAGCATCATGATTATAATCAGCAGTAGCAGTATACTTATCAACATAATCATGGCTACTATATGTAAGAATCTACAATCTTAAGCATATCCACAACATAAGTATATCTACTATCTCTTAATTGCACTAAGCATCACCTTTATGTAAAGATAACAAACAAGGGTTATTATCCAATGTGAAACATTGTGTATAACCCTAAACAAATATGCTACACGGATGTATTAAATCTTTTATTATCCCCTAGGGAATTTGAATTGTACCATTAAAAATCCAACCAACCCCTGCGAAGGGCTATTCAGTTCCATACAAGATCTAGGAGTGTCGATATCCTAAGATCTCTTCCCCTCGGTCAGTACGAGTAAAAAGGCAGTGACAAATTGGTCAAATATACCACCACAACGACATATAGTCAAGTTGATAACCACTAGTCTGACCTTAGTACAGGTCACGACACTAGAAACCAGTGTATTCAAACCCAATCACTGAGGTACAACTGCATTTTTCCTCTAATCACATCATGTTATAATCACCGAGACACGACCATAGTCATTCTCAATCACATCAGATGTATGAGGCATGACCATAGCCAACCTCCACAATATGCATTGTGGATGACAAGGATATATCCTCAACCTGCCACCCCCACATACTCAACAGTATGTGCTCCGAGTTTCCCTTAGGAATACTCGTTTCACCATCCAATAAGTTTTGACACTGAAGATGGCTTTATGGCACAGGGCACTACATGATTAGAGTTGCACTTGATTAATTATGCCAATTGGGTGAATTAAGGCTACATCAAACAAGTGGACATACAAAACCTAATTCAATTATAGCAAGTATATAAATATCAAAACTTTGAAAAGATATAAAACGTGAGAAACATATTTTCTCATCTCATCATCACATGGTACTATTCACTTGCCACTCATGATACCACCCTAGTCATCATACTATCACAAGATATAAATCATTTTCACAATATCACAGGGTATCAACCCTTATCAATATAAGAGGATTACACCTCATTTAGGGTTCAACCATGCCTAAAGGTCATTAAGACCTTCATATTATTCCCTGCAATATCATCATTATCTTTGCATGCCTTATAACAAGGCTCAACAACATCACTTACATACAATACACCAGATCAACATAATATCACAATAATGAGCTAGGAGATATTCATAAACAATCATAGTAGGGTTATATTAACATTAAGAACATTCCTTTATTACATCAACATGAATGGAATATAGATATGATTAACTCTCATCGTATTCATAATGCACATGTTTAGCATAAGAAAGTATCAACCATGTGGCTATGATAACCACCAATTAACATATCAAGTTTATAATCATATTAAGAAGGTTATTCCACCATCATTACATCATATAAGAATGTTAAACATGAATACTCATCTTTAACTATTTGCATTAGAGTTAGGTTCAACATAATAAATTATATAAATGTTAATAATCAACACTTATACCCAAACCCTAACTCACGACATCCCCATTGGATCATGGATGCATAAGGTGAAGCATCACTATAAAATTCCATACTATTATTGAGTATGAGACCACACATAAATCAAGGTGTAACCATCAAGTTATAGAATACTAGGGCTTCGACAACAATAAGATAGTACTCCATGATTGTATTAATCATTCATGGACTATTCTTACCCAATTACCATCATTTAGTTATATTAAAGCTAGGTATAACAAGCGATACCTCTTTAGGGTTACATATCAACACAATATGGTTATCATCTCTTATATTCATATGAGTGAATAGGTAAGACTACCTTGTTAAGGGTAACCCTCCATTTGTTCCATCCTCATTCAACCTGTATCACCATACCACAATGTCACCCAGAACCATTGGATGTTTAAAAGGTAAGGCCATTGGTTGTTTACATAAGTAAACACCTTAGATAATCCATATATGAAGTCCTTGATTTGTTCTCTAGAAAGAGTCAACTTCTAACCCTAGGCATACCTTGATTAAGAACACAAAAAGTTCCACAGAAAGTAGGGTAAAACCCACAATCGACTGTTCATTTAAAACAAACTATCCAATGTCAACATGTAAGCTCCTTAAGTTGATCATATAAAAGAAACCATATAAATCACATTATTAGGACAAAAATATTAAATTAGCCATCATTACACTTTATTGGAGGATTAAACATTATATCTTGACCATTTGGTCAAGTTCATATATTAAAACCATCAATTATAGTATAGGTCCAACCATTGCATCAAGTGACCCAAGAAACCATTGGTCTAAGGCTTAGTTGATGCTACAACTACAATGCTTGAATCAAAATAGGTTTTATAGACCTGATCCACCACCATTAGTGACCATTAAATAATCATAGGTTTTTAGATCAACACTATATTCATTAATCAACATCGAATATTAAGCTAATGTCGTCATTGATTGAAAACATCAGTAGGGTACTTAATGGTTATTCATCAAACTTCTAATTGGTCCAAAACCTGACCTAAGGGGGTGACCATAGGTTGTTACCATTATTTGACACACTTGATCATGACCATCAGTTGTCCTGAAGACAACTCCATAGGGTTGTTGCAATGGTACCATCATCGGGTCATGGTTTATAGAAGAAATCAGCTTAAAACCCTAAACTTGGCCATTGTTTGATAGGTGCTTAGCACCATAGGTTGTCAAAACAACCTGATACAAGTCATATTACACCTTAGGAATAACATACACATGATCACAGGTTCATATATAACTGAAATCAGAATAGGGAACATTATAAAAATCGAAATCCAAGTCAAGCATAGCATTTTAGTGCATGAATCATCATTTTCAAGCAAGAACATGATCTAGAAAGCTTATAGTAAGCAATAAACGTGGAGAAAGTTATAAAACTTGCCTCTAATAATAAGACAAAATCCCACAGAGAAGAAATATCGAGAAGGTAGGGTAGAAAATCCAAGATCACCAGAAGGAAGCTTTTTCAACCCTAAAATGAAGTCAATTTCAACCTTAGAGCCTTTCTCCAAGAAGATACACACTTTCTTCTTCTGTGGGCAGAAAAATTCGCACCTAAACAAAGCGAGAACAAGGTTGGGAGAAGGAGGGAAGTGGTGGAAAGAAAATGGCTTGTTTTGGTCCTTGGGGATAAGAATATGACACTTTAAGATAAAGAAAAAGAAAAAGTTTAAATCCTAGTATCTATCCAAGTGTCCATGGCCTTAATTTATTAAGAATATACAAGAAAACACACAATAACCTCCCACATCATATTTATAGACCTTCTTATCTTTCCTTTGTCGAATGTCCCAGCCAATCAAATAATTTATTAGTTGATAGCTACTAATGGTAGCTCATCCGTGAAGGGGAAAATCCTAAAATACCCTTGGAGAAAACACCTTCAAACCAAGGTTTAAACATATGCCCCATGGCTCAAAAAGCTCAAGAATGATGAGGGAATATCCAAGGAACATAATGCAATTGATAAATTGCAAAGAAAACCTCTCAATTGGGTTAATGGCAGAAAAGTCCAAAATGTGCATAAAATTACATAACTTGCTCAAACAATGTTCAAATTGGACCAAATTTGAAACTTATGCTTGTCTTATTATTTCAAAGCATATCACAAGGTTATATTAGGGTTATAATAGTTAAATTATGATAATAAAGCTTGTTCAACTCACTAAGTAAGTTTCGGGGCCTTACAACTATAAACCCCTAATAGGGATTTTGCCCCTGAAATCCAAGGTAAACAAAGAAGGGTACTTCCTTTACACCTCATCCTATTACCTTCACATGGTTACCTACATATCATGGTGATGTCCCATCATTCATACATATCTCATCTTGGGTCAGCACAAAAACCCCCACCTAAGAAGACATTCGCAAATATGGAACATTGAAACTTGTTGTGCCACCTGTACAAATCTAATAGTAACTTTCAACTTTGGGACTCAATTGTCATCTTGAATTATTCTATATGTTGTATCATGCATCACTCAGAGGCCACACTCACTAGATCTTACCAAACATAGAACATTAGGTATCTATTATCATATGCAACTTTATAAGGTTTCATCTTTATGCTCCTTTAATGGTTGTCGTAATCAAAAACTCAATCAACCATGTAGGAACCCCCTAGTTTTCAAGAACTTATGACGAATATATTTTTAGAGGGTTCTCCAATCATCTCAATGGTGGACTGACTATATATTTGGTTGAAGAATCATACACTTGTATATAACTATTAATAAATATAACATCCTGATTGACCTTGTTAGGGGTGGATCAAAGACATTGTCTTCATCTTATCAAGATTCACATAACATACTTAATAGAGGTATCATAACTCCTAGAGGATAATCTAGTCAACCCCCAACTGACTTATTTTCAACTTGTCTCATAGCTATTGCTGCTTCGGCAACCCTAAGGTTTTTGAAGAAATATTAATCATATTTTTGACCATATTTGAAATACTTTGACATGTCATCATTTAAAGCTTGATATAACTTGTATGACATGACTGGAACACTCTGTTCCTCCTATTCATAAATTCTATTTGTACATTGGTTAGTCTAAAGGACATAACCATAAAATCATCATGGTCATGTGAATTATGTCATCCAATCTAACTCTTATGCATTGATATTTGATCATAGGTTTATCTTAAAGGAACACAGTATGGCATATATATTGACCAACAAACCATATATCCTTGATAGTGGTCCTATCCAACTATCATTGAACCATACACAACATTATAGAATCACTTTTTTTTTAAATAACATTTAGACGGTCATCATCGACTCTCTCTCTCTAAGGGAGAGGAACACTTGGAATGTTTATTTAAGAAACATTTCCAACCTTCACATACTTCCCATATTGTTGATACATCTTGGATACTAGGATTCATTACCTTGGTATCCACCTCATGTGCTATAATGGACTCATATCCTTATCTCAACTACTTTTACCAACATAACAAATATTAAGACATATAAGAGGAGACTCCCAAATTATTGGTAGGCTCAAAAGCAAACTCATCACAAACTTTATGATCTTAGAACCATAGTCCAAGCAACCTTATGGTATAATAAGCTATCCACCATCATGTTTACAATGAATCCACACATATCAAGTGGCAATGATCCACTTGAATGTCCCCGAATTTTCTAAAACTTAATATGATGTGTGTGACGTCCAAATTGAAACTTCACCTCATCGAGCATCCCAATTTAAACACCCCACATTAGGCTAAGAAGAAGAAAGTTGAGGGAGTCAAAAGGAAACAATCAGTAGCACATACACATGAACAATAAACAAACCACAACACATGTTCACCATTCAACATATAATTACAACATAAATTGTTACAACATTTGATATTATATATTGAACAACAAACTATATATATACATGTACTACCACTAAACTACAAGATCCTAAGACAACAAGTCCACCTATACATTAGCTCACTACACAACTCTCAACTATCCTGGATATTCGAGAACACTTGTCCACAACCTAAACAAAAGATTACATGTGGTACATGTCAGCACAATATTCAAGAATATTGTACTGAGTATGCCTACATGTCTTTTATATACATATCATCATATCTTGGCAATAAGATAAAACTAATATACTTGGCGGTAACAGAAGAATATAAGAAAAGTGTATACTTGCACAAAGATATTCATTAGCAAAAGAGAACACATATTTTAAGAACATTTTCATCATATATCTCATACATCTACCCCTAGGGCTTTGATGTTTTTAGGCCTTATGATCTACCCCCAAGGAGTTTGTGATCATTGTACATGTGATCTACCCCCTAGGAGTTTGTGATCACTCTAATGCACTGTACTACCAAAGAGTTTAGTGCTATCATATGATGGATCAGATATTTTATGTTTCATGTGTTCATAGCAATAAGTATGGAAATTCAAGTAACATATCATACAAGACAATCATTTCAATCAATACCATATGCCAAGTCTTTACTACCATATAACACATGCATAATGTATAATAAGCCAAGCAAGAGGTAATGGTGTACCTTCCAAAGAGATATTCTAAATCACATACTCCTCATGTCATCTATATATTTGGTCAACCCTGATTAAGACAAGATCATGTGATATCATTAGATTTTCATCATCATACATCTCATCTTAACTCTAATCATGTTCATTAGGGTTTGCTTAGTCATTATGTTATATACATTATTACTTGTCTTATCTTCATCCTCATGTGGGATTTATGTTACTAACGTTATGTTCCAAATTAGGATACATAATTTGAATATCAGGTTCCATATCATTATTTATACATATTAACCCTAAGTTACATGTATTACTCAAATTAGGTTGCATCACATATATTATGGGTCATCTTCATATAACATGGATTCTATTCATCATCATGATCTCATAATTAAAATTGAGGTTCCACATAATGATATGAGCTGACTCTGTAAATTACATAATTTATTGAGCATGTATGTATTAATTGCATTTTATTTAGGGTTATTAGCTTTAATTATCCATATGGAGAAAATTACATGATTTTGTGCATGAACATCATAGTCACTGACCTTAAACGGATTATAAACATGTATATGGATTTACTGACATTTTATCATAATTTTAGGCGATAGTTTGATATTTATTATCCATGAAAAAAGAATAATACATCTTGCATAATATCACTATGATTTAAACATAAAAAGACTGATATGATGGTTTCACGTTGTTCTAAACATTTTTCTGAGAATTTTGGTACCTTATTTGTATTTTTCTGATGCTCAAGCTAAATACTAGGAATTATGCAAGATCTGGGAATTACTGAAGATAAATACCTTGACTGGCTAATAATGTCTCGTCACGTGGCCATATCGGGCGCAGATCCTTTGCTCATAGATTCGGGGTGGTTCGTGTTTGGTCTGGTCCAGTTCAAGGCTATAGACGTAGTTTGGGTGGGTTGAATGGGAGTCAGACCGGTTCGCTCCCTCTTTCTCTCTCACCTTTACGAAACCGCGATCCCTGCCCACTCAGTCTTCTCTATTTCGTGCGGGCGCTGTTGCATGGTGGATCTCCAGAGAGCGATCAAGCAGTGATGCACTCATCTTCATCAACTCCTAAGGCCACCTTCAGATCCTACTCCCGCCTACGACCCTCCTCGGCTACTCTGCTCCTCGTCGTTGGATGTGGAGTTCCTTCTCCACTAGGGTGCTGCCGCCTAGGCTGGCTACGACGGAGAGAAGAGTAAAAGTGCCTCTATTCCTCCTCGTTCTCATACAAAGCTCCGAAAAGCTTCACAGAGCCTCACTGAACTCATCTCTATTCTTCATTGACAGTGAGAAGCCCTGCGCTGAGGCATCCGAGGCTGGTCTTCTTCTCCAGCCTACCTTGACTTCAGCTGCCATGGAAATCTCTATGGAACCCACTAGAAATGCCATTTCCTTGCTCGTCTTGCCTCCCTAATCAGTTTCCCTTTCTCATCTTCTTATGATCACCCCTCTACCCCTCTTCTCCACCTCCCGACCACCACCTGCTAACTGCAATGGAGAACGGTGGGAAACTGGGCTTCAGTTCTCCCTATTGGAGAGATCTCACGACTCACTTTAGGGGTCTCTGCACTCCTCTACTTGAGTTAAGAACAATCACACCCTTCAATCCCCCACTCGGGCCATGACCACATTGTAGGGGCAATCCGAACTCAGCACCGCTAACTGTCCTACGATCTCCAGTCAGACCAAAGGTAAGGGATGCAGACTCGACCATCCAATCAGAAATGTAATGCCTGGATCGATGCACATGACTGGAAAATTTGTGGCTTCTCAAAGCTATGTGAACCCACCCTTGGATCTGAGATCTAGGGATAGAATCTGACCATGCAGACCCAACCCAAAAGCAAGGGGACGTGTGACACAGAAAGGATCGAGACTTAGGTCCAATAATCATAAAAAACACATTATTTCTCAATTTCAAACCTTAATAACTCCCTCTAGGATACTCTAATTGCCACCAAATTTTAACCATTGTTTCTTCACAACTCAAGCTACCTTCCACTCAAATTTGGTGATAAAAATAAGCTATTAGATCATTCAACTAAATACTTCAAAAAGGCATGAAGTTAAGGAACTTAATCATAATATACTTATCATGTGCCATCCAAATTTTGACAAGACACTTGGAACTCCCAAAATAACTCAACCTACATGAAATCACTTATGTCCTTGATAATTAAGGATTCTAAAAGTCCACTCCATCACATTCTTCACACCTTAAAAGAAATTTCATCCTCAAAATTAAACAAAAAACTAGTTTTTCACATCATATACAACTTAAAAGGAATTGTGTCCTAAAAATTAAGCCAAACTCATACTCTAAGGGTAATAACCATGAGGTCTCAAACCACATGTTCGGATCCAATTTAAGTGCAACATATCCAAAAAAAAAACCCTCAATAATACACAAACCACTACTAAGAGGTTTTAAGAGCTTTTAGGGTTAAACACTCACCATATAACATGTTTACCATGCTTAGGTTATGTCATGACATATTTTTATATGTTACGCTTGTATCCTTATGTTTACCCATGCATTAGGGTTCCCACTTAATATCACCATGTTCTAAAGGAATTAACTAAAGTTAACCCATACATCAAGGTGTCATAAACATTTTACTAAAGTAATTGTTAGAACATGGTCAACATTAACATATGTCTTTTAGGAGAGAGTTAACTAAAATTAACCCACATCCATCTACATCATATCAAGGTATCATAATCATTATGTTGTGCTAACTGTTAAACTATATTTTTCATCTTTATTAATCACTAAGATTAACACCTCATGTAACATGTTTCATTCATATGATCTTACTCATTGCTCATAATAAATTGCAACATTTGCTAGTGATTTCATAACAAGATTAGACAACAATTTGACATTACCATCATTATTCATGTATATGGTTAACCATTTATGCATTGATATCTATTAAACCATTCTAGGTTTCCCATCATGTCATATCTAAATATCACATCTCGAGATAAGATCACATCCTTACATATATTATATCATGGTTGTGCTAAACAAAATTATATTAGTGGTTGGTTAAACATATATTAAAACTTCATCTAGTCCAACTGAGGTTCCCCTAACCCATATCATGAGGGTAGTTACATGCTTAGTCTCTCTAAGCCAACTCAACCCTATGAGTATCTCATATGCATATACTTTATCTTTCCTCTCTTAGTCTAGGGTTCTCGGATTACCTCATTGGTACTAGTGATAGCCTTACAAGCTCTAGCCACGTAAGCACAAACCAAAACATGATATGAAATTCTCATCATAGGTCCCTACCCATGACCTACTATTTCTCAACTCTCTCTATATATACACCACTAGAGTCCAACATGGGGAACCACCAACCCGAGCATGAGGCTTTACAAAAACTTACACAACTACCTCCTCTAGGGTCTTGGTCTCTCTCCCTAACCTAGATGGTAGGCACTCATATTCATTTTCACTTGGACACATATAACAAACCTCTCTCTATCTCTAGGGTTTGGTCCTCCCAAGGACATCTAGGGTTCAAGATAACTATAGGAAATATGCATAAAGAAAATCAACTCATTCACTCAGGAGTATTCTAGTTTAGGACATATCACAACAAATATTTCTCAGAATTCTCATATCTTGGAGTTTATTTCTATAACCTTCTCCCAATGGGTCTCACTCTCTCTAGAGTTAACCCTAAAACTGATCCTAAAACTAGAGGTCCTCCTTTATAAAAGATCGTGAGGCTCATGTTGACTCACAACCTATATTTACTTAGCTTATCTTAACTTAGAAAAGCACATATACTTGCATCATCAAAACTTATCTCAAATCCTCAAAACAGAAATTAAGTCCTCAAAGACAAACATGTATCATCATAGACTATCTTATCTCATCTATATAAGACTTAAATCATCATCAAAACTTATTTCATCTATTCTATCTATCACATATTCGAACAAGGCTCTAGACATCTAATCTAGAACTACTCTCTCTTCTAGACTGAGGTCATTCACTTTCACTTAGGTTGCATGACCACGTCCTACTTGTACATGTGTGGGGACACATTTTTGTAATACATATATATATAATAAAATATTGTATAGTTTTTCTCCAATAAAACATGTGTCAGAGAAAAATACCATTGTTTGATCTGATTGGAATAAAAAACCAAATCTTGAAAATGAGTGTCCCACACATAGTAGAGAGTATAGTGTCATGAAAACTAGTAAAAGGGGTGAGAACATGGTGTAGACTAGTGTAGCTACCCAAAACATAGATGCATCATATGTCAAAGGTTTCTCTTCCCGTGATGTAAGTCATTTTCAAATAATGCAACGTCCCATATCGCTACATTATAAGGAAAGAATGAGATCCAAGGACCTGCTATACAACAAGTACTAGTCTAGACCTAGTTCTCAGACATCTAGGTGCTAACCTAGAGGCTAGGTCAGATCTAGTCTCTAAAAGATGACTAATCTAACCCTAAAGATTATTAAGTTCAAGGTTCTTTAGTTTTGCATTTCATAATGAGAAAATATCAGGCTTTTCTATTGTCCATGCTTTGATACCACCTGTGACGTCCCTAGATTTTCTAAAACTTAATCTGATGTGTGTGATGTCCAAGTTGAAACCTCACCTCAGTGAGCATCACAATTTAAACACCCCACACTAGGCTAAGAAGAAAAAAATCCAGGGAGTCAAAAAGAAACAATCAGTAGCAAATGCACATGAATAATAAACAAACTACAACACATGTTCACCATTCAACATATAATTACAACATAAATTGTTACAACATTTGATATTACTGAGTATGCCTATGTGTCTTTTATATACCTCTCATCATATCTTGGCAATAAGATAAAACTAATATACTTGGAAGTAATAGAAGAATATAAGAAAAGCGTATACTTGCACAAAGATATTCATTAGCAAAAGAGAACACATATTTTAAGCACATTTCCATCATATATCTCGTAGATCTGCCCCTAGGGCTTTGATATTTTTAGGCCTTATGATCTACCCCTGAGGAGTTTGTGATCATTATACATGTGATCTACCCCCTAGGAGTTTGTGATCACTCTAATGCACTGTACTACCAAAGAGTTTAGTGCTATCATATGATGGATCATATATTTTATGTTTCATGTGTTCATAGCAATAAGTATGGAAATTCAAGCAACATATCATACAAGACAATCATTTCCATCAATACCATATGCCAAGTCTTTACTACCATATAACACAAGCATAATGTATAATAAGCCAAGCAAGAGGTAATGGTGTACCTTCCAAAGAGATATTCCAAGTCACATATTCCTCATGTCATCTATATCTTTGGTCAACCTTGATTAAGACAAGATCATGTACTATCATCAGATTCTCATCATCATACATCTCATTTGAACCGTAATCATGTTCACTAGGGTTTGCTTAGTCATTATGTTATATACATTATTACTTGTCTTATCTTCATCCTCATGTGGGATTTATGTTACTAACATTATGTTCCAAATTAGGATAGATAATATGAATATCATGTTCCATATCATTATTTATACATATTAACCCAAAGTTACATGTATTTCATCACATATATTATGGGTCATCTTCATATAACATGGATTACATTCATCATCATGATCTCATAATTAAAATTGAGGTTCCACATAATGATATGAGCTTACTCTGTAAATTTCATAATTTATTGAGCATGTATGTATTAATTTCATTTTATTTAGGGTTATTAGCTTTAATTAGCCATATGGAGCAAATTACATGATTTCGTGCATTGACATCATAATCACTGACCTTAAACGGAATATAAACATGCATATGGATTTACTGACATTTTATCATAATTTAGGCCATCATTTGATATTTATTATCCATGAAACAAGAATAATACATCTTGCATAATATCACTGTGATTCAAACATAAAAAGACTGATATGATGGTTTCCTTGTTCTACACATTTTCTAAGAATTTTGGTACCTTATTTGTATTTTTCTGATGCTCGAGCTAAATACTAGGAATTATGCAAGATTTAGGAATTACTGAAGCTAAATACCTTAATGGCCAATAGCGTCTCGCTACGTGGCCATATCGGGTGTGGATCATTTGCTCACTGAGTCGTGGTGGTTCATGTTTGGTTTGGTCCAGTTCAAGGCTGTAGACCCAGTTTTGGTGGGTTGAATGGGAGTCGGACCGGTCCGCTCCCTCTTTCTCTCTCGCCTTCACAAACCCACGATCCCTGCCCACTCAGTCTTCTCCATTTCGTGTGGGCGCTGCTGCATGGTGGTTCTCTGGAGAGCGATCAAGAAGTGTTGCACTCATCTTCATCATCTCCTAAGGCCACCTTCAGATCTAGCTCCCGCCTACGACCCTCCTCGGCTACTCTGCTCCTTACCGTTGGATGTGGATTTCCTTCTCCACTAGGGCGCTGTCGCTTGGGCTGGCTGCAACAGAGAGAATAGGCCAAGTGCCTCTATTCCTCCTTGTTCCCATACAAAGCTCTGAAAAGCTTCGTAGAGCCTCACTGAACTCGTCTCTATTCTTCATTGTCAGTGAGAACCCATGCACATAGGCCTCCAAGGCTGGTCTTCTTCTCCGGCCTACCTTGACTTCGGTTGCCATGGAAATCTCTAGGGTACCCACTGGAAATTCCACTTCCTTACTCATCTTGCCTCCCTAATCATTTTACCTTTCTCATCTTCTTCTGATCACCCCTCTACCCCTCTTCTCCACCTCTGACCACCACCTGCTAGCTGCAATGGAGAATGGGGGGAAACTGGGCTTCTATTCTCCCTACTGGAACAGTCTCATAGCTCGCTTTAGGGGTCTCCGCACTCCTCTACTCGAGTTAAGAACAACTGCACCCTTCAAACCCCCACTCGGTCGATGACCACATCATGCACTAGTACATAACCGACCTTTAGTGTCGGCTATTTAAGGCCTTTAGTGTCGGTTTCTAAGCGACACCTATGTGGGCGACGCTAAAAGCCCAGTCGTTACGCGTCGGTTAAAAAACCGACGCCATAACCCTTCGCGCGCCACCGAAAACGCGCCAGCAGGGCACTATAGGCGTCGGTTATTAGATAAGAAACCGACACCATATACCTTCGCACCACATAAAGGGCGCCATCTTGGGCACTATCAGCGTCAGTTATTAGATAAGAAACTGACGCCATATGCCTTCGCGCTACAGAAGGGCGCCATCTTGGGCACTATCAGCGTCGGTTATTAGATAAGAAACCGACGCCATATGCCTTCGCGCCACAGGAAATAGACGCCAGTTATTTATATAAAACTGACACTGTAACTATGTGTGTCGGTTTTATACAAATAAGCGACGCCTATTTTTTGTTTTTTTTTTATGTCAGTCTGCAGACCTGCTATATGGCTGGTCGCAGGATGAGAAACTTGTAGTTCAATTATGAACTACAGGTTTTATGACATCCATTGATATCAGCCAACAACAGGCCACAAACCTGCAAAATTAACAACAAAAATAATCACCCATTTAGCAATGCAACCTGTAGTTCCATTTGATTTTCACACATTTAGAAACATTCATGTAGCTAGCAATCTGTAGTTCCATTCATTTTCACATTCACACATATAGAAACATTCATATAGCAACCAACAGTTTCATTCATTTTCACTCAGACACATGTAGAAACATCCAGACATGTAGAAACATTCACACATATTATAATTCATAAATTCATTTACAAAATATCATTCTTTAATCATTATTCGCTATCAACATCCCAATTATATCTTAAATCCCCCACTACTTGTATGGTTGTTGCCCATTCTTCTCTTACTTCATTTAATTCTCCCGTCGTATAGGGAGCATGTATATCTGGTAAGGTCGTTCCTATAGTGTGGTCAGTTTTAAACACCTGTAAAGAGAATGATGTATATATATAATTAATGAGCTATAAATAAGATTGATATATTTCATATTATCTAATGAGACTATATAATACCTCAGCAATACAATCGATGTCCATTGTGGCATATTTGATAATAATGTGCATAAATCGCATCACATAGTATCCACATGCCCATCCATTGTCTTGTGTAGCACACTATAAATTCAAACATATAGAATATTAAAAAATACAACTAATTAAGCATTGTTCACATAAATAATATATACATATATTGCTGTCGGGAACTTAGATTCACGTTCTTCCAAATTATTGGCTAGTTCTTTTTCGTGGGGACCTTTCCTCCAACCTTTTTAAACTCATCAAAACCCCTACATGTTAATGTAACACAGTACATTGCATAATTAAATAGTAATGTAATAAGATATGTTAACGGATATGAAAATGAAATATTTCTCACCGAAATAATGCCATTTTCATTATGTGTCCATATTTTGTATTCAATTTACTCCCCTTAGGATCTAGATAATAGACAGTGAATGTCTCGGGGACAATAACCAGTAACTCCCAATGCATACCACTAGAGGTAAAAAAGTTAAAAATTAATAACTCAAAATCCACAATAAAAATGTAATTTTCTTAATAAGCAAAGTAAACTTACTCTACATTAAATGGAGCCATTATCATCGTCTTCTTTTTGTGAGCGAAAATTGAAAAAGCCTCACAGCAGTATTGTTGAACTGACGAAGGGTCTTTAGCTACTAGACTAATCAAAGATGGAATCAAAAATCCTACATGTTCGAATGCAAAATCTGCACATATCTTGTCTAAGTAGCTGCAAAACATGTATTACGTATGCATTAATAAATAAGAAACCAGATCACCAGATCCTACATAAGGTATATGGATGTATAAAGAAGATCTCACCTTATCCATAGCTCTATCACTGATGTATTCAACCAATCATATCGAAACAACTCCAAAATATCTTATATAAATAGTTTGCTTTCGTATGATTGACCTGCAACATCTGCATCTATAGAAACAGTTATAGGGCAATTTATATCATGTTCGCCTAACCATATTGCCATACCCCTACAGTTAGGACCTAACGGGATAGTTAGGTCCTGTGGAACCCAACTGGGTAATGTAGGAGGTGGAAGTGGAGGCCTAGATGTTGTGGGTGTTTTCTTTTTAACCTGTGTATATATATAATAATTTCAGATCAACTGACATCATATACACACACTAACAATTTAACGTAATGTAAATTTACCATACAATTTCAGTAAAGAGGACATCCGCTTTTAGCCACAATATCACTCCGCCTTCTGCCTCACCAAGCATTTCACAGTCTGGGTGGGCATATGGCAATGGAAGATCCATCCACTTGGGGAATATATGTACCGGTCTCACACGAATCCAACCAGCTGGTAATGGAGACCCGTGAAACATTTCCCCTGGTAGGGATGGGTAAGCCGACGCATCTGCAATGACATATTCATTAACTTTTAGACGGCATGGCTTCAACCCCTATAAATTTTTGTGTAAAGAATGTAATATACATATATACATATCATCTTGAAAACATATCATCTTGAATTAAAAAACTAGTTACTATGTCATAAAAATACTTACAACGGATGTGCTAGGTGGTGGGTCTACAGGATTACTCCCAACCTCTGCAGTAGGAGTAGTGCGAGACGCCATAGGTACTGTCTGGTAAGTGGCAGTCTGAGATGCCTGCCACTTTTTCATTGCTTCTTCTAGTTTCCTATCAACTAGCTTATCTACCTATACATGGATAAAAGAAACGTTAGCTTCTAATTATTGAATTCTCTTTTACAGTAACATTATAAAGAAAGAATATGTTACCTCCTCTTGTGAAAGTCCCACTTTTGGGACATGTTTGCGCTGGGATGGCCCAAAAAAAGCTTTGATGCCCACACTAGCGCATGCAGCCCTAACACATCCAGGATGCTCTGGGTTACCCAGAGCAACTGTCAATTCATCCCTTGTGCCCTCATGGATGAACTTGCCTTGTTTCCTCAGCTCGTGCAGCTCCCGCTAATCGCCAAAACAAAAATTTGTAATTAAGTAAACACCACAAATAATCAATATTCAAACGATTGCTATAAGAGTTTTATTTTACCATTTTTGCAGCCGCCTCAGCAGTTGCGGGCTTCCTTATTTCTCCCTTCTTATTTTGCCTCCCAGCTATCCAGACATCATGACGAGGCAGAGGTGTGCTACCTATAGTAGAGGACTCCTGAGTAGCAGCAGACTGAGCAGTAGCCTCAGACTGTAGTCTTTGGTGAATGCCTGCATACCCCTTTGGACCCATTGTGTGGTCATGCACATTCAGTGCACGCCTTGATCTTTGTGCCTCACTGAGGGCCTAGTTAGTATGAACATTAATGATTTGGTTAGTAACAGTAAATGTTAATCTTGAATAAGTGAATACAACATATATTAATGAGATTGGGATTGACGCCTAATACCTTGAATTCATCAGTTTGTCTTGAAGCAACAAACGTGTCCCATTCTTCTTTATCCAGGAAGTTCCACTGTTCAGTGGCTGTCTTCTTCCTCTTGTCAGCTTCTTTTATGTATTCTCGGGTGAGATTTGTCCTATACTTCCTTAGGACTCTCCCACAGCGTTGCATCACACATTTACGATGCAGCTTTTCATCCAATTCAAATATACCCTGCAAATAGAATTCCTATTAACTAGTATCCAAAAAATTAGTAATCTACAAAATAGAATTGAAAATTAATAATAACTCACACATAAATCCTTCCATATTATGTCTTTCTTCTCCTTAGAAACCTTATGCCAAGAATCTATCTTACAACCGCAATGGCTACGAGTAACATACCCAAGATATGAAACAAATGAATTGCGATTCACACCATATGCATTTCCTGCATTATCAAAATCCACAACAAGTTTGTGTCCATTGCCCTTTTGCGCTATTAACTTCTTCATCATAGTGATGCCCCTTCTCTTGTCAACTTTTTGGTGTTGCTGATCAAGTGCCTCAAGTGCTTCAGATGGTACATGTGCATCATCAACCTAAAATTTGACAAAATAAACACATTTACAAGATATAACTATACATGGACATATAGATATAAATATATGATATATTTTTAAAACTTACATTGTGAGGCGGCGCATTGATGTCCTCACCCTCACGGTAATCATCAGGACAGTCATCAGGAGAATGCTCAGCCATCTAAAAATTCACATTCACATTGTAAAGTTCACATTGTAAAGTAATTCAAATTGTAAAGCTCACATTGTAAAGTTCACATTCACATTGTAAAGTTCACATTATAAAGTAATTCACATTGTAAAATTCACATTGTAAAGTTCACATTCACATTGTAAAGTTCACATTGTAAAGCTCACATTGTAAAGTTCACATTCACATTGTAAAGTAATTCACATTATAAAGTTCACATTATAAAGTTATTCACATTGTAAAATTCACATTGTAAAGTTCACATTCACATTGTAAAGTTCACATTCAGAAAAATAAAACATATAAAAAAATATAAACATGCCTCTAATATTGTGATTTTTTATCAATTAACAATCCTTCATTGTGATCTCCGCGCACATATAAGTCATCATTAGCTTCAATATTTGCTGGTGTTGGCAACCCAACTGAGAATGGACTGGAGTCATCATACTTATCATAGTACTGTTCTTCATCTATAGGATCTTCAATGAACTGTCTTTTACCATGAAGAACAACTGACCATTTATCATTTGCAGGATCATCGATATAAAATACTTGTTTCGCATGTGATGCCAATATGAATGGTTCATCCTTCTCGCCAATCTTTTCAAATTTCACTAAAGTGAAACCCAATTCATCCACTATAATTCCTTTGGTGTTATCAACCCAATTACATTTGAAGAGCGGAATTCTGAAATCTATGTAGTCAAACTCCCATATGTCTTCAATGACACCGTAATATGACATTTTAGCTTCACGTTGACTTTTATCCTTTGCACTTGCAAAAAACATAGTCGATGCTTGAAGGGTTACCCCACTGTTTTGAACGACACTCTTATCATCTTGGCACTTTGTGTAATATGTGAATCCATTAATGTCATACCCTTCATAAGACATAACAGTCAATTTTGGTTTAAAGGTGAGACATTTGATAGTTTCAGTAATATCATCTAGTGTTTGAGATAGTTGATGTAAGACTTTATTTTCAAACCACTTAATAAATGTCTTGTTATGCTCTCTAGCAAGCCACATTGTATTGGCTCGAGGATATTGTCTCTTGATGAAATTGGTATGTTCCTAGATATAAATGTTCACTTCATCCATGTTGTGTAAAATATACAAGTGACCTTGTTCCAACTGCTCACGATTGATTACTTTCAAACGTGATCCCAAAATTCCTTTGCCAAATTGCTCGTCAATATTCTTGTCATTATCAGGAGTGTCATTACCACTGAGAAAGTCATTGCAAAAATCTATAACCTCTCTCACCACATAACCCTCGATAATACTCCCTTCAGGCCGATAACGGTTTCGAACATCACTTTTAAAAACACTCATGTATCATTCAAAGGGATACATCCAATGCAAGAAAATTGGTCCCAACATTTTCACTTCCCTAGTCAAGTGGACAACAAGATGTACCATGATATCAAAGAACAACAGAGGAAAATACATCTCAAGCTGACATAGGGTAACAACCACTTCTCTTTGCAATTTATCGAGAGTATCAGGGTCAATAAATTTGCTGCACAGACTGTTGAAAAAGAAACAAAGTCTGGTGATTGCAAACCTTACATGCTTCGGTAATATAGATCTAATTGCCACAAGCAATATTTGTTGCATTAGAGTGTGACAATCATGAGATTTAAGACTTATCAACTTTAGATCTTTCATTGATACCAATCTACGGATGTTGGATGAGTAACCCTATGGCACCTTAACATTTACCAAACATTCACAAAAAGCTTTCTTCTCCTTTCTAGACAATGTGTAACAAGCAGGAGGTAAGTATGTTCTCCGATTTCCCATTTCACAAAATTATGTTAATTCTGACCTTATTCCCATTTCACGTAGGTCCAGTCTGGATTTTATCCCATCTTTAGTCTTACCTGGTATATTCAACAAAGTACCAATGACACTATCACAGACATTTTTCTCAACATGCATGACATCGATACAATGCCTGACTATCAAAGAACTCCAATAAGGAAGATCCCAAAATATTGACTTCTTCTTGAATAAAGATTTGTCACTCCATGTGGCCATAGTATATTGTGATCTCTTACTAAATTCATTGACAAAGTCTTTTACTCTTTCATAAACAACCTCCCCTGGTATAGGTTTAGGTGCACTCCGTTCCTCATTCAATCCATTGAATGCTTTGCGCTTCCTACGATATAGATGGAATTTTGGAAGAAACCTTCGATGACCGAGATATATAGTCTTACCGCCATGTTTTAGTCTTGTTGAATCAGTGTTCTCTTCACAAATAGGACACACTTTAGCTCCTTTGACACTATATCCAGACAAATTCCCATATGCTGGAAAGTCATTAATAGTGCAAAACAACATAGCATGCAAACGAAATGTCTCTCTTCGTGAAGCATCATAGGTCATCACACCTTCACCCCAGAGTTTCTTTAAGTCATCAATCAGAGGTTCAAGATAAACATCGATGTCATTTCCAGGTTATTTAGGGCCCGATATCAACAACGACAACATTACATACTTATTTTTCATACACAGCCAGGGAGGAAGATTGTATATAGCAAGCATGACTGGCCAAGTGCTATGTTGGCTGCTCAATGTCCCGTACGGATTCATCCCATTTGTACAAAGCCCAAGTCTTAGATTCCTGACTTCTTCACCAAATTCAGGGTACAATAGATCAATCTTCTTCCACTGTGGGGAATCAGACGCATGTCGTAGGATCCCATCATTATTTTTCTTAACATCTGCATGCCACCTCAAATTCTTCGCATCTATCGGATTGGAAAACAAGCGTTGAAACCATGATATTATAGGTAGATACCACATCACCTTGGCAGGAGAACCAGTTTTGGACTCCCCCGAAGTCGTCAATTTATACCGTGACACACCACATTTTGGACAATCTTTCAAATCCGCATAGTCCTTTTAAAATAATACACAATCATTCGGGCATGCGTGTATCTTCTTGGCATCCATTCCCATTGAGCACAACAATTTTTTTACCTGGTATGTTGAGATTGGCAGCTCATTTCCTTCAGGAAGCATTTCTTTCAACAAAGACAACAATGACGTGAAGCTTTTGTCGCTCCATCTATTGTTAGCTTTCAGCTTATACAATCTCAACACAGTGCTAAGCTTCGTAAACTTAGTACAAACTGTGTATAACGGTATCTTAGCATCATGCACAATGTTTCTCAAAATGGGAGGTGGATCGGTGTGCTCTACCCCACAACTATCCAACATCGCATCAACGATGTCTACTGGAACTGGTTCATTCACATCTACGTCATCGTAGGCAATTTCTTCTTCCACACAAGCACTGCTATCGACATCCACTGGTTTTGGGTTTGAAATCTCTCCATGCCAGTGCCATTCTGTATAGCCTTGTATAATCCCGTTGCACATGACATGACTTTTGATTTCGTCACCAGTGTTGACTTTCAAGTTGTTACCGCAATGCCTACATGGACAGTAGAACATATCTCCAGGTTGTTTCCTATGTTCCTCGGCAAATCTAATAAACTGGTCAAGACCAGAAATAAACTCTGGGGTGCAGCGATTGCGAATGGACATCCATGATCTATCCATTTTATGATCAAAGAGAAAACAAATATATATTACAAGAAGATTAGGGTCTAGGGTTAACAAATACATGTGATGTCATTATTATATATAATAAATGTGTACCACCTATCCCATTCTTGAACACCTAATCTCACTAGTAAGTGTATAATGTGTATTGGGTTTTCAAGAAAATTTCGGCAGCATTTCCCCACTGTTCTCCAAGTACATATGTACTTAGAGAACTAACGGGGAAATGCTGCTGAAATTTTCTTGAAAACCCAATACACATTATACACTTACATCCTAAGCGAGATTAGGTGTTAAAGAACAGTCCCAAACCGGGGACTATCCAAGATTTACTCCTAATGAGTAAATATTGGACGGGTTTCTAGGCCAACAAATAATGTGTTGTCATTCTTATACCTAAAATCCTAGTTCTTCAAGTTAGGGTGATTATTGATGTCTTTAAAAGCGTGATTGGCAATTTAGGGAAAAGTTCATCATTTACATTCCAAGCATGTCACATGTGTGCATTACAGTTCATCATTAAGCAAGAAGGGTGATTAGGATTCTCAATATACTCAACAATGAAACAAGTTTCCAATTTCATAGTTAAACTATTCATTAGCATGGAATGTCCATAGGAGTCATAGCCAAGGTTCTAACAAAGACATAATCATTTTTTTATCTACCATATTGATCACCCTATCACATTAAAATATATGGGGAATGCTATCGTGTGCCAATATTTAGTTTCTCTATGAGTGAAATAAAGTTCTCATGTGTTATTGGGTATTGCACTAGCCAAATAGGGTGAAAGGGAAGAGTTGATAATAATGGTCATTCATATCATCTATAATCATAATTTAAAATGTTCATATGGATTAAAACCAAAGTATTTTCAATATATCTACCAAAATGCTGGACCAAAACCATTGCAAATGGATCCTAAGAAAACCCAGTTTGTGATTGTGTGTACATGGCATGATGCAGAATTCTCAAGAAATCAGGAGAACTCTAGGCTATAACATTAGTAACTACCTTTTACTATAGTAATCTGACTACATTGTAGATTATCATCAATAATCATTTCAATTTTGCAATAGAATGTTCTAACCAAATAATATAACTAATCGAAAAATAAAGTTAAATCATTTGTAAATAAATTTCATTAAGTAGATGATTAAATCATAACAAAATCAGTACCTTAACCCTAAACACAAATAAGTAAATAACTTTTAAAAAAAATAAATAAACTCCCAGCAGCTTGGGCGTGCCTTGGCACCGCCCAAGCAGCCGCCAGAGCAGAGGAAGAAGGAAGAAGGCAGGGCGGGCATACCTTGAGGGCAGAGGAAAGCAGCGGCTGGAGCAAGACCTAGCAGCAGCTGGCATCCGGCACCAGCGGCGAGGAGAGAAGACGAGCGGCGACGAAGGCGGCGAGGAGAGCACAGCAGCCACCGGCGGGGGCGGCGGCAAGGAGAGGAGAAGCGCCGGAGAGGAGCGGCGGTAGAAGGGAGAGCAGCAGGAGCGGCGGCGAGGGTGCCGGCGGCGAGTGGTGGTGGCGCGGGGGAGCAACAGTGGCCGGGGCAACGACGGCAGCGACGACGGGGAGCAGAATCGCCAGACCTAGCAGCTAGAGTCGCAATGAAACAGAGAACAATGGGGAAAAGTTTGTTTGCGGGGCTATTAACTGTACTATAGGCGTCGGTTATTTAAACAAACCGACAACTAAAACTAACAGTGTCGGTTTTAAGTTACAAAAAAACCGACGTCTATATTCATATGCCGATTAAAAAAATCGTTCTCGATTTATGACCATAGTCGTCAGTTTCAACTTCAAACCGACGCTTAAAGGGTGTGAACAATTCCCCGTGGACAGCGTGGGAAAACTCATAAGCGTCGGTCGTTGTAGTAAAACCGACGACCAAAATGTGCCCAATTTCTGTCTCGCGAATAACCTTTAGTCGTCGATTTTTTATTTATCAACTGACGCCATATGTCAAATTTTGGAGGAAATTTTTTTCGCTAGAAATTTTGGATTTGGCGGGTAATTTTAGGTGTCGTATTTTTAATAAGTAACCGACACTTAATAAAAGCGGTACCCGTGTCTGGTCGCCCTCATAGATTGGATGTCGGTTTATGTTATCAACTGACACTGTAGCGTTTAGGTGTCGGTTTATGTATACAACTGACACCTTGAAAAGTGACTTTATAAGCCATTTCTGTAGTAGTGATTGGGGCAATCAGAACTCAGCACCGCTGATTGTCCCACGATCTCCAGTCAGACCGAAGGTAAGGGATGAAGACTCGACCATCCAATAAAAAATCTAAGGCCTGGATCGATGCACGTGACTGGGCAATCTGTGGCTTCTCAAAGCTATGTGATCCCACCCTTGGATCTAAGATGTAGGGCTAGAATCTGACCACGCAGACCCAACCCAAAAGAAAGGGGACGTGTGACAAAGAAAGGATCGAGACTTAGGTCCAATAATCATAAAAAAGCACATTATTTCTCAATTTCAAACCTTACTCCCTCTAGGATACTCTGATTGCCACCAAATTTTAACCATAGCTTCTTCACAACTCAAGCTACCTTCCACTCAAATTTGGTGATAAAAATCAGCTATTAGATCATTCAAATAAATACATCAAAAAGGCATGAAGTTAAGGAACTTAATCATAATATACTTATCATGTGCCATCCAAAATTTGACAAGACACTTTGAACTCCCAAAATAACTCAACATACATGAAATCACTTATGTCCTTGATAATTAAGGATTCTAAAAGTCCACTCCATCAAACAAAGTGAAACACACTTCCAATACCATAGTAGTATTTTTCAAGGGTCACTAGCAAAAAGGTAACCAATTCTATTTTCCTTATGGAGGTTACATCTTCTTATGTATCATTTTACCTTTTTCATTTCAGGTTCCTTGCCATTAGCATAGGAATCATCATGATTAACATATCTCATTACTCCTTCCTTGATGACTATTTATCCCACTAGTAAATTTTCTCTTATTTTATTATGTTTTTCAACCACTTATTGACTGTTAAATCATCATATTCCACATTTTCTTCATTAAATCGGGATCATCTCCCTTATTTTCTTTCACATGCCATGCTGATTTTTCATTAAAAGTTTCTTACATACATAGGTTGGTCTGAGATTAACTCAGGTTCCACCTTATTCCTATGTCGTTGTTCCCATTCATCATCTCATTTTGTACTTGTTATAGGAGTTCTCTCCATCTTATGTAGATTTCATACCTTTATTCACTTTATAAGCATAGACTTATCTGCCTTTTACTTTATTATTTTCATAAATCACATCATGATCAAGAAATCCTCTTTTCTTTATTTGTATTCAGATTTAGATTTTTTGGTGTTGTATCTTTCTCTTATATTTACCAAACATTTAAGTTTTGATAGATAATGATGCAATTCTCATATTCTTTAAGGTAGGATTGAGATATCCATACCATGATTTCTTATTCTTTATGCTCTTTAGATTGTCTCAAAACGACTACTTCATCAGAGTAATCAGAAAAATAACAATCTAAGAGTTCCATACTTACCTTTTCTTCAATAATTGATACCTGGCTAGGGCACCCAAATACTGAGATTAGGTAGTATGCATCATATTTTTATGTCATATTTCTAATTTATACATCATCCTAGTCCTAAGTCCTAGTGTCCCTATAGACACAGTGAACCTAAAGCTCTGTTACCAACTTATGAGAACCCATTACACTAAATGAGATTACTCAAAACATAAAACACAATCAATCACTAATTAATCACATACCCAAAAATATGGGTAAATTAAAACCGATTTCACATCAACACCCACTCAAAAACATATTCATAAGAGCTCAGCATCTTTCTTGTATCCATACTATGCCAAGAATTTGATACAAATCATTCTATCGTCTTAGCCACAACATATATATATATATATATATATATATAGGAGAACAATCATCATATATGCCACACAAACAAGTATTAATATGCTAACAAAAGTCTGATTTATTTGAAATACCATATACAAACTTTTCCTGCCTGGACCTGAGAGTACAAGGATGACTCTAGGACACACTAGACATATAATCAACTTTATCAAAGATTCATTACTATAGCTCCTCTTTGCTACCACATGTTTTTTTTTGTCACTTCCTATTACCTAAAAAAAGATGTGGCGAACCACAAGGGTGAGACCCGTGTCCCAGCAAGAGATATAACCTCCAACAATGTTTATTGATTACAACATTTTTAAGTAATTAAATAGTTAAGCAGTTTAGTCAGATATAACAAATAAGATCAGCAGTACTGATGATTATCAAAATATATAAGGAGAAGATAATAACTATCATCATTAGCCAGACTACCATCCTTTATCTTGTTGACAATATAAGCAATTCAGTAGCATATGCATATCTAGCATCATGAGAAAGTCTAGTAACATAGCATATCTAATAACATGAGCATGTCTAATTGGTTGAACATATCAACATTATAAGAAGAGCTAACAACATAAGCACAACTATCTAGATAAGCATGATCAGCAGTATATGCATCTCTAGTTACAAAGGCATGGCTAGCATGCTAAATATAACTAACAACATGAGATAGCTAGCATCATGATTATAATCAGCAGTAGCAGTATGGTTATCATAATAATCATGGCTACTATATGTAAGCATCTACAATCTTAAGCATATCCACAACATAAGTATATCTACTATCTCTTAACTGCACTAAGCATCATCTTTAAGTAAAGATAACAAACAAGGGTTATCATCCAATGTGAAATGTTGTGTATAACCCTAAACAAATATGCTACGCGGATGTATTACATCTTTTATTACACCCTGGGGAAATTGAATTGTACCATTCGAAGTCCAACTGACTCCTGCAAAGGGCTATTCGGTTCCGTACAAGATCTAGGAGTGTCAGTATCCTAAGATCTCTTCTCCTCGGTCAGTACAAGTAAAAAGGCAGTGACATATCAGTCAAAGCTACCACCACAACGACATATGGTCAAGCTGATAACCACTAGTCTGACCTTGGTACACGTCACGACACTAGAAACCAGGGTATTCAAACCCAATCACTGAGGTACAACCACAATTGTCCTCTAATCACATCATGTTATAATCACTGAGACATGACCACAGTCATTCTCAATCACATCAGATGTATGAGGCAAGACCATAGCCAACCTCCACAATCTGCATTGTGGATGACAAGGATATATCCTCAACCTATCATCCCCACATACTCAACAGTATGCACTCTGAGTTTCCCTTAGTAATACTCATTTCACCATCCAACAAGGTCTGACACTGAAGATGGCTCTATGTCACATGAAACTACATGATTAGAGTTGCACTTGATTAATTATGCGAATTGGGTGAATTAAGGATGCATCAAACAAGTGGACATACAAACCCTAATTCACTTCTATCAAGCATATAAATATCACAACTTTGAAAAGATATAAAACTTGTGAAACATAATTTCTCATCTCATCATCACATGGTACTAATCACTTGCTAGTCATGAGACCACACTAGTCATCATACTATTACAAGATATAAATCATTTTTACATTATCACAGGGTATCAAACCTTATCAACATAAGAGGATTGCACCTCATTTAGGGATCAACCATGCCCTAAGGTCATTAAGACCATCATATTATTCCCTGCAAGATCATCATTATCTTTGCATGCCTTATAACAATGCTCAACAACATCACTTACATACAATACACCAAATCAACACAATATCACATTAATTAGATAGAAGATATTCATAAACAATCATAGAAGGGTTATATTAACATTAAGAACATTCCTTTATTACATCAACATGAAAGGAATCTAGATATGAATAACTCTCATCATATTCATAATGCACATGTTTAGCATAAGAAAGTATCAACCATGTGGCTATGATAACCACCAATTAACATATCAAGGTTATAATCATATTAAGGAGGTTATTACACCATAATTCCATCATATAAGAATGTTAAACATGAATACTCACCTTTATCTATTTGCATTAGAGTTAGGTTCAAATAATATATTTTATCAATGTTACTAATCAACACTTATACCCAAACCCTAACTCACGACATCCCCATTGGATCATGGATGCATAAGGTGAAGCATTACTATCAAATTACATACTATTCTCAAGTATGAATGCACACATAAATCAAGGTGTAACCATCATGTTATAGCACATACTAGGGCTTCAACAACAATAAGAGAGTACTCCATGATTGTATTAATCATTCAAGGACTATTCTTACCCAATTACCATCATTTAGTTATATTAAAGTTAGGTATAACAAGATATACCTATTTAGGGTTACATATCAACAAAATATGGTTATCATCCCTTCTATTCATATGAGTGAATAGGTAAGACTACCTTTTTAAGGGTAACCCTCCATTTTTTCAATCCTCATTCAACCCGTATCACCATACCACAATGTCACCCAGAACCATTGGATGTTTAAAAGGTAAGGCCATTAGTTGTTTACATAAATAAAAACCTTATATAAGCCATCTATGAAGTCCTTGATTTGTTCTCTAGAAAGAGTCAACTTCTAACCCTAGGCATCCCTTAATTAATAACACAAAAAGTTCCATTGAAAGTAGGGTAAAACCCACAATCGACTGTTCATTCAAAACAAGCTATCCAATGTCAACATGTAAGCTCCTTAAGTTGATCATATAAAGGAAACCATATAAATCACATTATTAGGACCAAAATATTACATTAGCCATCATTACACTTTATTGGAGGAATAAACATTATATCTTGACCATTGGGTCCAGTTCATATATTAAAACCATCAATTACAGTATAGGTCCGACCATTGCATCAAGTGACCCAAGAAACCATTGGTCTAAGGCTTAGTTGATGCTACAACTATAATGCTTGACTCAAAATAGGTTTTAGAGACCTGATCCACCATCATTAGTGACCATTAAATCACCATAGGTTGTTATCTCAACACTATATTCATTAATCAACATCAAATATTAAGCTAATGTCGTCATTGATTGATAACATCAATAGGGTACTTAATAGTTGATCATTAAACTTCTAATTGGTCCAAAACCTGACCTAAGGGGGTGACCATAGGTTTTCACCATCATTTGACACCCTTTATCACGACCATCAGTTAACATGAAGACAACACCATAGGGTTGTTGCCATGGTACCATCATCGGGTCATGGTTTATAGAAGAAATCAGCTTAAAACCCTAAAATTAGCCATTATTTGATAGGTGCTTAGCATCATAGGTTGTCAAAACAACCTGATACAAGTCATATTACACCTTAGGGATAACATAAGAATGATCACAGGTGCATATATAACTGAAATCAGAATAGGGAACATTATAAAAATCGAAATCTAAGTCAAGCATTGCTTTTTAGTGCATGAATCGTCATTTTCAAGCAAGAACATGATCTAGAAAGCTTATAGTAAGAAATAAATGTGGAGAAAGTTATAAAAATTGCCTCTAATAAGAATATGAAACCCTAAACAGAAGAAATCTTGAGCAGGTAGGGTAGAAAATCCAAGAATAAGCTATGAATTCGTCCATCTAGCACCTTTCTTCATCAAATGAGCAAACCCTAAGCATAAGGAGCAAGAAAGGTAGGGTGTTAGAGCTTTAGAGCAAATTATACCATGGAACAGAAAAGTTCCGACCTAGAGGAAGCTAAGAGGATGGATAACAAAGGAATAAATGGAGGAAAGAAGGGAATTCTTACACTTTTAGGTCAAGATTACTAGAAGGAAGCTTTTTCAACCCTAAAATGAAGTCAATTTCAACCTTAGAGCCTTTCTCCAAGAAGATCCCCACTGTATTCTTCCTTGGGCAGAAAAATTCGTAGACGAACAGAGGGAGAATGAGGTTTGAATAAGGAGGGAAGTGGTGGAGAGAAAATGGCTCATTTTGGTGCTTGGGGATAAGTATATGACACTTTAAGATAAAGAAAAAGAAAAAGTTGAAATCCTAGTATCTATCCAAGTGTCCATGGCCTTAATTTATTAAGAATATACAAGCACACATACAAGAAGCTCCCCCATAATGTGTATAGACCTGATTAGCTTTCCTTTGTCGAATTTCCCATCCAATCAAATAATTCATTAGTTGATAGCTACTAAAGATAGCTCATCCATGAAGGGGAAAATCCTAAAATACCCTTGGAGAAAACGCCTTCAAGACAAGGTTTAAATAGGTTCCCCATGGCTCAAAAAGATCAATAATTATGAGGGAATATACAAGGAACATAATTAAATTGATAAATTGCAAAAAAAACCTCTCAATTGGGTAAATTGCAGAAAAGTCCAAAATGTGCATAAATTTGCATAACTTGCTCAAACAATGTCCAAATTGGACCAAATTTGAAACTTAAGCGTGTATTATGATTTCAAAGCATATAAAAAGGTTATATTAGGGTTATAATTATTAAATTATGATGATTAATATTGTTCAACTCACTAAGCAAGTTTAGGGGCCTTACAAAGCGGGCCATGCATATTTTGCATATGTAATTTTGGTTTATTGGTTGTTTATTTATGATTATGCACATTAGTATTGTCCATGAAATTATGAATGATTTACCAAAATATATCATGTATAGTTATCACTATTTGATCTACTGCTTATTTATAGTATGTTGTAAAACCCTAATCATTATTGATGATTATGAATTAAGATTAATGAATCCTGCTCAAGAAGGGTAACCCTATAATGGTTTATGAGGGAGAAATCCCATATGATTCAAGGGGAGAAATCCCATCATGTTAGAGTTCAAGGATAATGTTAATGTTAATGTTAATGTTAATGTTAATTTTAATGTTAATGTTAATGTTAATGTTAATGTTAATGTTAATGTTAATGTTAATGTTAATGTTAATGTTAAAGACAATGTTAAGATAAATATAATTGAATTAATTTTTATATGCTCTCGAATAATGGACCTCAAAGGGTCATCAAGGGCTTTCATAGCATTAAGGTCTTTCCTAGAAATAATGTGCTCCTAAGTGGGCATCATAGAGTATGGCATATACTTAATGTTCAATTCTTCATATCATTAATGAATCATGATTGCTTAAGAAAAAATGTGTTCAAGTTTAGGTCAAGTTATATCATGTCAATTTTACTCATGTCATGTTATATTTATTTTTATGTCATATAAAGTTCCAAATACCACTTACTAATGTGATGTTTATTTTGCATGGCTGGGGATGAGATGTTCACATGACTTGGAGCAAGTGGAGCATAATCAGGAGAAATCAAGACTAGGAGATCTTCAAGCTTTACCTAGTGGGGTGCCATTTACCAAGACTATCCAAGGATTTAGATGTCATGTATATAATATTTAGCCATGTCATCAAGTAGGATAGACTTCATAACGAACATTATGTAGTTTTCTTTTGTCAAGAACTATGTATGAATTAGTTTTAACCCCCGGCGGCTACCGCTGGGGGGAGGGATGCTGCTTCGGCGCCTTCCTCCCCTGGCTCCCATCGTCTACACTTTGGTTTGCTCTTGAAGCTAATTGTGGTCCCAGAGAAAAGGAGTCTCAAAGCTTGAAGTTGGATGCAACTATTCGGGGCAGATCATGTCTTGGGAGAGAAGGAGACGTGATGTGTAGCTTGAATCCAGGTCCCAATTCGTTGGCGGTAGCTTTGACTTAGTTGACTCCTATCTGTTAAGAGGGATGGATGGATAGAAGTTGTACCCTACTGGACCAGGCTTTCTCGGTCGACCTCTCTAGTGTCGCAGCTATGTCTTCTGTCTCATTTCCTTTCTTCCCCGAGCCTCAAACCTGTCCTCGTCCAGTGCATCAACCAAGACTTCATCTGGTCTTCTTCGCCCTGCCCGGTCAGCGACACTCCCATATGGTAGCACCCTCTGATCTGGGTTTTCCGACATAGTAGAGGGACACCGCTGGTGCTTCCACCGCTAGATGATCAGTGGATGAGGAGCTAAGGCACTCCCTGGCTGGTCCCTATAGCTATGAGATGGAGCACCCTCAAGGTGTTCAGTGATATGTCTCTTTGCAAACAGAGGCATCGGGTCAAAGGATGGAGGTTCCCTTCCATCCTCTCATTCTGGTGTTCTTTTACAGGACAACAACAGATAAAGTCACCAAGGGAGAAGAATAAAGGAGGCTAGCTTCCCTTTCACCTTCTTTGAGACTGTTTATCTTCTACCTATCTACCTCGTCTAGATGTCTGGATTCTTATCAGTGTGTTCAATAGTAGATTATCTACCTCTATTCTTCTTCCCACTAATTTCAAGGAATGGTTTTATTGCTATGTGTGAGGGAGGACTGGTTGGTAGGTGTTTTGCTTTTGGGTCATCTTGATCAGTTGTCTTTGGCATTCTTCATGAATAGATGGATTGGTAGAGTGATTGCTACTGCTGCAATTGGTTTTTCACCCTTCAGGTGTTTGTGGTGGTGCTATTGTGAAAAGAGTAGATTTATGAGTATCAAGATGGAGCTAACCAAGGAGTAGGGGTTGACATTATTGCTTGGTTTCTGGCTAATTTGCAGGATGTGCTCGCGCTTCCAGCTGATGTCTTAGACCTAGTCTGAGTCCTGGATTTTTTCGAAGCCTTGAATTTGTATGTAGGTGTTGTGACCCTAGAATTTTGGATCTATTGGGGTGTGGTCCGTTTGCAGTGTCTTTGTACTCATACCTTGTGGGTGGTTTTATTCTATTGAGTGCTTGGCTTTGCTTAAGGCTTCATGTCATCAGGTCGAGTTGTTTAGGATCTAAGCCATATGTACAGTTTCAGGGTTTTATGTTCTTTAGCCCTTGATTACTAGCTTAATGGTATCAAGGTTTTTTTTCTTGTTGTAATGGGGTACTCTGTGCCCAAAGTTTTTGGTAATATAGTAACACGCTTTTTTGACCGACCAAAAAATAGTGTTACATTTACTTTAAATGCATGATTAGAATATTGTGACACCCACATTGAGTTGAAATGTTTCTGCTCATGTGATATGAAAGGTGGGGTGTTACATTATGGTACCAGATCATTTTGTGAAATGGCCACTAGGAAAAGATGATTCTCATAGTCACCCTAGAATGAATATTTGAGATTAGGGTTTAGAAATGGATTTCTAAGGGAATATATTGTGACCTAGATTGATTACAATTTTCACCTTATAGAGAATAGAGATAGATGATTACCTAGTTTAGATCTAAGGTATCAACCCAACCCTAGATAATGAGATAGCCACTCCAGTCTCAATAATTATGGCCAACCTATTGAGACTTGAAGAGGAATGTCATTGAGCATGAGACCTTTTGTGCATTTCTCCTTTCTTACTAGTGTGTGTGGTATGGGACATGTGCATTAGTAGGTTAGTGAGAGGTATCATGGCAAGACCCCACATCTTTGGTCATGTGCCTAATCACCTCATACTTAGGAATATAGAAGGTAACTAAGAGGCCTAAGGTTAGATAGTCGTATACACCTAACGGTAGAAAGCCATGACAAGGTTGAGGTAGATGCCCTCAATATAGATATGATATGGCTTCAAGAACCCTAATTATACAAGGTGAGGAGTAATGCAATAGTTAATTCATGATCACATAGATATTTATTGAAATTTAAATTCCATCTTTTACATATGTATTTTTCATGAACAAATCTAGACATAAATGGACCTTGATATGTAAAGTACAAGTAAATGAAAAGAAATGAGAAAAATCCTAAGGTGGGTAGTACCCTACAAAATTTTGAGGACGAAATTTGTTTTAAGGAGGGTAGAATTGTCACACCCCAATTTACAAAGATAACTTAAACTTTGGAATGGGTTTTCCTAAATAATAATAGCTGAGGTTTTTAATGTAAAAAGACCGTAATATGGTATTTCTTATATGAAAATGAAATATGAAAACTTAAAATGAGACTCAATTGTATTTTCTCTTTCAAACATGCATTATATGATTCAATTAACTCAATTTGATAAATAGTAGTTCCCCTTGCTTTTTATCTCTCCTCTAAGATAGTATTAAAGTTTATAAGGGATATAAATTAACCCTTGGGAAGGATACTCATTAATCATATCATTTTTGATGTCAAAGGGAAAAAATATGAAAAGATGTTATATAATATTTCAATGTTTATGCACGTAATTCAAGATAATGGATTTTCATGTATTAATAGACATATAATGGACATAAATCTAAGGGTATAGAAAGAATCTAGAAAATTTATTGGACATGTGGTCCAGATTTGGGTTAATTTTAATAATATTTGACCCTCCAAATGAATTAAACAAGTTATTATATAACTAGACTAAGATTTTTATTTGAATTGATTTAATCCATCAATTGGTCATAAAGTCCCTAATTTAATTAGTGTCATGCATTACTTATCCTTTCATGTGTGGTATACGACGATCGTGGTTTCATTGCTCACAATCTAATGGCTTAAAAATCATCCTCTACCTCTGTGTTTCTCATGGTCAGAAGTTATTTCATAGTTTTGCCTTCCTTGATCTCTCTCCCCCTCATCTTTCTATTGTTATGAACGATTTATTCTCCACCACTTTCCTCTTGTCACCCCAAACCCGAAAAGCCCTCACTCACCACCTCTCCCTCTCTATGTAAGAAATGCCCATTTAGGGCTTATTGCTCATTGCCACCCCCAACTCATGTATACTTCCTCCTCCCTCTCTTTCCCTTTTCAAGGATCTCAGAAGTGTCGTTAGATGTCAGGGGTTAATCCTCCTCTACCAATTTGATCACCTCTTGCTCCAAGGTCCCTAGCCTACTCGATGTAGCTCTCTGGCATGTACTACCTTGCCTCAGCCTTTACCACCCCATTCTGTCCAATTGATACCCTGTTAAGCATCTACGATCTCCCGCAGTGCTTTATGCATCATCAGTTTGCTCCGAGCCTCCCTCAGTTATTGTACACTATAACCTTTGATAGGGTCCTCATCAGAGTTCACCTCCAGGCCACCTCTGTGCCTCTTTGACCACAAAAACACCTTCTTTGGGCTAACCTTGCCTCCATGATGGGTATACAATCCTTGGTTTGAGGATTTGCAGGTGTTTACAAACTCCATGCTTTTCTCTCATTGTTTTCTATTCTTCTGGTGTGTACCAGGGACATGAAGGTCCTTTCTTTGCCACAATTGATCTCTCGACTTTTCTCATTTCTGGCTTGGCCTCACAATGAATTTCATCTTATTTTCATACTGCCTTCATGGTGTTTCCCTAGTTTCTATGCTCCAGATGCTCCTGATCCATGGCTAACACCACTCAAGCACTCTGATGCACTTCCTAACCTTAGAGAAGGATCTTTGGCTTCGTCATAGTAGAATGGGTCCAATGAGAACCTCAGGTTCTCAACTTTAGCCATGTACCTCGCCCTAGACCAGAGCCAGTGAGATCCTCTCAAGGTTTTCAATCCATGGCCTGAAGGGGAAGAAACCCAATCATGAATTGACGTTGGTATCCCCACGTGTTTCATTGATTAATTAATCTTGCAAGGGCATTTTTGGGGTTTGGGTTTTGGATTTATTTCCTACAGGTGATCACTAGTTAGGGCTCAATGATGATTTTCCCCCCACGTCTGTGGTTAATGTATCATGTGTTCCATGGTCCTTTCCAGTGTTTTTCATCTTATTTACATCGGCTTTAATCTAGATTTAAATTACTATTATGTTAAAATTTCCTAACTTCCGATTGGTTGATAATGCAAAGTTCACAACTTTTGCTTATGACCTCAAAAAAGTATGGAAAAATATTCGTTGGAAAGATCTTTTGATTATCTATTGACCTAGCATGTTTCAATTGCTGCTTTGCACATTCAATCTGTTATAACCTTAAATTTGATTGTATTTTAAATTTTTGGAATACAATCATTCTATGAAAAGAGACTTGTTTGAAAATTTGTGTGATTTTTTTAAAGAATGGATTTCTTTGCAAATTTCCCTTCAGTAATATATTTCATGAATTACTACTATTTTATAATCTAAATAATAGATAAAAGGAAAAGAGAAAGGAGGTAAATCCCATAATAATCAAAAAGTAAAAGGAAATAGGTAATAAATTAATGTGTTTAAGAGATTTGGGTAGAATTCTCTAGAAAGTGGAAGGGATGGCCACCATTAAGTTGTTTTTGTTTACCCATGGTTTCTAATAGAAAGAAAAGAAAAAATAAAGAAAATAGAAAACAAAGAAAGAGAACAGATGTATTTTAAATGCATAATATATGCCTTATAGTGGATGACTTGCATCTTAAGAAAAGGGGCTATTCTTTTTGAGCTTTGGCCTCATTCCTTGCACACACCTAGATAAAGTTCCATTAAAATTTGGGATTAAATTATTAACAGAGAGATATATATGAATTAATTATTCTTTCCTAAAGTGGAAGGATTTTTTAGAAATATATTAAATGTCACTCTTTTAATCATTTTAGGAAACTTAGTCTCGACCCTTCTAACATGACGAGTGTGACGGAGACCATCAGATCTAAATCAGACAACATCCTTCTTGTCACCTACCTCACATGTGAATAGGAAAGGAGGGTAATAGTAACTCTAAATTTCCCTCGCCCCTACCTACCTTGCTTCTCCACCTTTTTCTTTAAAACTTTCCCCGTTGGTTTTAGGAGGATTAGCCAAATGTAGCCATGATTTGGCAGTTACCTTGCTATTTTGGGGAAACGTCCAATTCCCCTTTTTTGTAGGATTTTAGGGCTCTATCAATACCCCTAGATCTCTATTTTGTTATCTATATATAGCCACATGGAGCTTATACATGATCCTAGGGATGCTTTCCCTCATCCAATTTCCCCTCTATATTACTTGTTCCCTGCCACCTTGTTGTTGTCCCTTATGGTGATGACGAGTGCCCAATCATATTCTTGGGCATAACAAGGCAATTGCTCCTGCCCAGATCTCCACATGGGATCGACGAAGGGGTCCCAGTTGTGATAAGGAGGTGAGGAACTTTGAGACTATCATCCAAGTATCGAGGCTCTACAGGACCAATCTGCTTGTCGGGGGACTACCTATGGACCACTAGGTTGTGGTGAGAGCAGTGACTTGTGATCACAAGGACCTCACAAACCTCCTTCAACTAATTGCACACTATGAATTGAGGTAATACCTTCTCTCCATAACTCCAGTCAACATTGTATAACCCGACCTTGTCATCGCCCTTCTGACCTCCTCTCAAGCTCAAGCCTAGCTCTCTAAGTCTGGACGAGGGAGGAGGAGGTAACCAGGCCCTCAATGGTAGTTTTCTAGCCTTAGAAGCCAGGGTTAATCCTTCAGTTGACCATGACGTTACTGCGTTCAACCATGGGCGAGGGAAGGAAGGAGAAGAGTAATCTCTTCGGTGATCTGACCCCAGTACCCTAACCCGCATAACTAACCTCAGTTACCGCGAAGGGGTAGTTTGGTCATCTTGACTTTGTACAGGAGGGTTGGGTGCGCTAAGTAGGCACTGACCTATCCAAACCCCATTGCCCAGGGCTAGGACCCGGATAAAAATGGATAAGTGGATAAATGTTGACTTGTCTTTCTCTGATTGGTCTAAAAGGTAATTAAATTAAGTAAATCAACTTTATATTAGTAACTCGGATGAAAACATATTTTATATGAAAATTGATCATGAAAATACAATGAAAATATAATTAGGACCTATATCTAACTTTAATACGAAAAGTACCTAAAGTTAGCATCTTTAATGTAATAAATGAACCAAAATCCTAATTTCTAAGTATTGATAAATCTAATGAATGGAATTGATGTTGATGATCAATGATGGATCTTATATGGACAAAAGAAAACCTTGAAACTTATGTGAGCTTAATAACCCAAGATTGGATGAATTAGGGTTTTCTTGAAACTAAAAGTGCAATTAATGATGATATTAAGGTTTGTCAACCAAAGGGACCTAAAAAGTGCTAAATATATATATGAAACCCTACTTCCTTGACATTAATGATCTTGTTATTATTTAAAAGATTAAAAGTTGGGACTTTTTGAAAATATCTTTGACTTAAATATAATTCAATTATACATGTGGTGTTAAAATTAGGATTTGTATACCAAAAGAGCATTAAAAGTAATAATTGGGATTTTATAGACTAGAACCCTATGTTGGCCTTAGAAACCTAACTTGAAACCCAAGACAGTCGTAATACTAGGTTTTGGAATCAAATACTGACAAATGGATGTTATACTGTAACTTTCAAGTTAAATTTCTTGGTTGTGTGGTTGGTTATTCCTGGATATTCTTGTTTGGACATAAAGTACTTTTGAGACAGGTATGCAGTTAATCCTATGAATAATCATTATAGTTTCATGAGGTTTCCCAAAATTTTCACCCACACGGTTCGCAACTATATGCTTTCTTGTTTATTTATTTCTTGCAAATAATAAAGTGACTATGGATATCACAACATATATATGGACATAACTAGCTTAGATCCAAAGTCTCCTCTGGAAATCTGATGGAACCAAGCTCTTGGGAGAGTCAGTGGCCCTTAACCAATATGGAACCAAGCTTTTGGGAGAGTCAGTGGCCTAACTCCAAGCTCTTGCGAGAGTCGGTGGTATATAACTAAAAAGGCACTGAGCCTTTGGGAGATTCGATGGCCTATGTATACTGTAGGGACAATAACCCAGAGGTGCTTTGGTAGAGGAAGAATAGATCATGGTTGAGTAGTTATGATCGATGATGTTAAATCTGATTTGATAAACAATAATTTGATGGATTATGTTTTTACGAATATATGTGAACATTTTGGTTCCCCCACATACCAGTATGAATTGTTATATAGACCGCATGTTTTGATTGTTGACGTTTTAGGATAATCTGCTACATGATGGAAATTGAACATTTAAGAAAAGAAGGCACTAAAAGTAAACAAATAAAGTAATTGCTCGGAGGATATAGATAGAAGGTATATTTCTTATGTGACACTTTAGAATCCATATTTTTGTAAACATGCATGAAGATATTTTATCTTGTACAAAGATTCAGTTCAGTTTAGTGAAATTTATTAATTATTTATGTTTATGTGCTAAACCATAGATCTTTTGTATTATGGAATCTCTCTCTCTCTTTATGGCATTCCTTAACTAGGTTTTTTCCAAAAAGTGGGGTCGTTACACAATCACTTCTATAATTCAAAGACCAAGATTAGGGTTAAGGAGTATGAACTAATGTACATATTATGATTTTAATAAAATTACTGGTGATTAAAGGACTCAATCTAGTCAAACAGACTTGACATAAGGAGGTTAATTATAGGTAAGTGAGCCATGCATACTTGTCATATCTAATTTTGGTTAATTGGTTGTTTATTTATGATTATGCACATTAGTATTCTCCATGAAATTACGAATGATTTATCAAAAGACATCATGTATAGCTATCACTATTTGATTAGTTCTTATTTATAGTATGTGGTAAAACCCTAACCATGATTGTTGATTATGAATTAAGATTAATGAATCATGCTCAAGAAAGGGAAACCCTATTATGGTTTATGAATGAGAAATCCCATCCTGTTAAAGTTCAAGGATAATGTTAATGTTAGTCAATGTTAAGATAAATGGAATTGAATTGGTTTTTGTATGCTCCCAAATCATAGACCTCAAGGGGTCATCAAGGGCTTTCCAAGCATCAAGGGATTTCCTAACAATCATATGATCCTAAGTGGGCATCATAGAGGGAGGTATATACTCACTATTCAATTCTTCATGTCATTAATGTGTCCACTCATTTGATATGAAATGTGGGGTGTTACATCAATGTACTCATCCCGTGTCTGATATGTATTGGACATGACGAGTTGATACTTGTCATATCACGATGAGAATCACTAGACTTCCATACAAAAACATCCTTAAGTACTTCAGAAGTATAGAAGGAACAATTCTTTAATGATGGTTATAAGGAAGAGTTGGGTGTAACAGGTTACACTGATGCAAGCTTCCAAAATGACAAATAAAATGATCGCAATTTGTGTTTGACCTTAAAATGAAAAATTTAAGCTGGGAAAGGTTCCGAGCTAGAGAAAGTTGTTTAATTCAACAATAGAAGTTGAGTTTCCTGGTATTATGAGAACAACTGTAAGGAGTGGGATCCCAGAGGGGAACCACTTCCTACTAAAAATTTGAAGAATAAAACCTCCAATCCGAACACACCTAAAAAGGTATGATGGAGTGGGTGTAAAATTTTCAAATCTTATTAATGGTATTCAAAACAACCAAAGTGTAGCTGAGGAAGATAATGATTACTATATTCAACTTCTCAACAAGATTACAAACATATATCTTAATCTCCCACATAGGGTTTAAATGTATGATACAACATAAGGATCTAAGATAGAGGGAATTCCAACCCATAACAACTTTGTCTCCAGGCTTTAACTCCTTAAGATATATCCATATCTTTATGCCATGTCCTCCTTGTCCTTCACCTAGGGTTGGAAGCGTACCCTAGCAAGAAGAGAAAAATATACGACATCAACAAAGGTTGGTATGTGCATACTAAAAAGGAAACTGAGCAATATATGGAATAAAGGACAACAAATATAAAAGGCTTCCCATAGAAAAGATAGGGACTACCCAAGCGGGCATCAAGAGGAATAAATTGCCAACATATGATAACAAAGAATACTTGCCATAAATAAACAACAAAGTTGTGCCACATAAGGACATATCATGAGATTAGGGCACACGACGCATAATCATCATCATCATCAACCTACATGCATGTGAGATAAACGTAGACCGAGAATAATATAACAACAATGTCGACCAAGCCTCATAAACTTGAAACCTGATAGAGAATGGCACACAACAAAACTCCCAAATATATATAAACCCAGGCATGGGGAACATAACCTCCATCCCAAAAATAAATAAGGGCACATAACCCAAAAACCAATGCAATTAGACTACTCTAGTGCTACTGAATCGCATAGCATGTTAAATGTAGAGGCAAGTCGAAAGTATAGTCATATTACATAAAGTAGTCACCAAAAAAGTGACCAACATATACATCCACTCATAAGTTGGAAACTGACATCACATGTCATAATATGAAGTTCCATCATCAACCAAGCATTAGATAAGAGTCCAAAAGAATATCCATGATCACAAGATCAGTAACAAGTAGGGTAATTCACATGAAGCATAATTTTCAAAAGAAAAAGACATTGTGTATAGGCTAGTGTCCATATGACCAAGAGAAAGAAGAATATAGGTGAATTGCTCAACATAGAATAATAGGGGATACAACATACATTAAAAGAGGGAAATTACTCAATATAGAAATAATATGGGATGCAAGTATACCTCACTTCAGAGTCTATACCAAACCAAGTCACTTTTAGATCCAAGTCTAGGCCTCCAAAGCACCTATTTTGCATGTATGTAGAATTAGGGTTAGATTTATATTAATTAGTCAAACCCAAAAAAATTCCTTTTTATTATCTAAGAATTAAGTTATCGAAACCACACCATGTTGTAGGTTATATTTTTCTGAGCTCTTAACATATTTTATTTTATTTTTCTGACTTATAGATTATTAGTTATAAATTTTAGAAAATTTGACCAATGACGAATCTTGGAAAAGCCAAATGTATAATCCATTATCCTTCTCACAGTGGCCCCCAACAACGATAGACCTATAGAGACTCACTGTGTGGACCTGATCCTTCCAACCAAAAGGGTAATTTTGATAAAACTGGAACCATAGTAAAGTACGAAAATGCCCCTGGAGGGAAAAATAAAGAAGTAAGAAAAAGGCAGGGGTACACTTGAGAAATCACCAGCAATCATCTTCATCCTCTTAAGAAAGCATACCATTAAACAACCCGGCTTTGTACCGATCCTGAGTTGTAATCCCTCGATCGGAACATGACTGCTACTGGAAACCAAATGAAGAAAACTACACCATTATATTCCCATTGTCCTCTCCATCATTTGTCGGTCCAGGGAACCCAACCTTGGGTCAAGGGGCTGCCAGATGACCAGAACGCCCTGACCTGCCAAGGTAGACAAGAACATACAATGACAAAACCGATCACCATAAAAAAGAAACAAATATTGGGGAAAAGTTTGAAACTTCAAGGTGATGTCTACCGCAAGAAAAATAAAGAAAATGGTAGTCCACTCGTGAAGATCCTGGGTCAATTACCAACCATGAAGCTGATGAGCAAAAGAGGGAAAATTGGGCTACCTGTTTTGTGATCCAATAAAATGAGACAAAAGCTTCCAAAGGTATCCATGGGAGGCGAGGAGCCTCTTCCAGTCGACTCCATGGTAAAATTCTCATTGGGGAACTCCATGACCTTGCACAGGCCAATGGAGGTAGGGAGACATGGCTGCAGATCTAAAAGGGTGTATAGAAGTGATGGGGATAGATACTCGTGCTGCCTCAAAGGTGGGGGGAGACCTATATATAAATGATTAGGGTTGAAGAGGCCAAAGTCAATGGTGGACCAAGAAATAGGGGAAGTGGATAACTCCCCTCGTCGATCGGGGTGCAAAGATGATAAAACCCTAACAAAGTTGGGATAATCCTGTACGAAATCGGGTGAGGAGGCTAAAGAGAAAGGAAATGGAGAAAAGGGTGAGAAGGAGAGAGAGAGAAACCCTGAAGAGAAACTCACGAGTAATGTTCACACGAGAAAGGAAAGCCTATCCAAGGTAGGAGACAATCTCGCTACCCTTGGATCTGGATAGGAAGGCTCATAGAGCTAGGTGTATTAAAATAAATCTAGAACCAGCTAACTTTAATGTGACAGGAATACAAATTCGAATAAAATTAAAGTTTTATTAAATTAGTTTTCCTTTCTCTCTCTCTTCAATTAAGGGTCCAAACATTATCCAAATTAGGTGAAATTTTGCATAGAGGCCAATTAAGGCATGTAGATATCGATTTTGACATTAGATTTGCCTTTTGGGAACTTTTGATGTGTTAAATAAATAAATTCTTATTTTCTCTTTCCTCCATCACTAATGGTTATAAGATTCTCAAAAATTAATGAAACTTCACCTATGAGTCATATTAAGTATCTTGGATACGAATTTACCATCAATTTTACATATTATAGTTGTTGTATATTTATTTAATATTTTTAAGGTTCTACACAATTTCTCTCTCCTAATTTCATCATTTAACCAAACATCTTCCAAATTGGATTAAAATTCACCCAAAGGCTATATTTATTATGCAGATTATGAATCCAAGATTGTTTTCCTCTTTTGGAGTCATTTATTATTTTATTTTATATTTTGGGGAAAACATAGATCTCTTTCCAAATTGAATTAAATTAGTTATTATTATGTGAATAATGTGAAACTTGACTCCAAAGGAAATTGGGACCCAACGAACACGATTCTTAACTTAGATTACACTTTTTGTATTTATTTTAATGAGTTATGTCACAATTAATATTTTTTGTCATTATTATCACACTATTTCATTATTATCAATATTGATTATTCCATTATGTTCCATAACTTAATATTATCACAAAAAGAACTATGTGTGATTATTTGCAAAAAATTCATACAATTCATTTTTACCTTTTGTGAGATATTTTATGTGTCCATTATTAGCCTAATACTAATGTGAGAACATTAGGTTACATTAGAGTGATTTATACATGCATTATCTTATTAGGGTTATACTAAAAATCATCTAAATCTAAACCTTAACCTTGTTTGGCTAAGACCAAAAGGTCAAACTTCTAGGGCAGGGTTCAAGATCCGGTATGCTACAACACTCCACCCCTTAAAAGGATTTCATCCTCAAAATCTATAGATCAAAACATCAACAACCAACTACTCTCCACCCCTAAAAAGGTTCAGCCTAACAAGTCAAGGTAATTAACATTGAGGGTTACCCACATATCTTTTAGTTGTGAAAGTTTTAGAGATTTATGTTATTCATGTATCCAACTAAAAGCCACTATCTAGAGTTGAGTTTTAGGTTCGTGTGTCTCTAACCTATCAACCCTACATTATCATCCAAAAGTCATACGGTAGGTCAACTACACCTTTATATTAATCCTAGTCACTACTCCAAAGTCAAAACTAGGGTTAGGACTAGGTCTAGGGTTACACTACTAAAACTTCTCATGTCACTTCATTATGACTTAGTTTAGGAAATCTTCGATGAAATCCAGAAATTTTTTGTACATATAGTAGTATACTGAAAATAATTTTTCTTTGAAAAATCATGTGATACAAAACAATGATGAGCTCAAAATAAATGTGAAAACCAAGTCACAATTTATCCATAACAAGAATCTTCTTGTCTTACCACATTTTCATATTCTTAACCCAATATTATCCTCAAATCAAACCTTAGTATATCCAAATATCAAATCTAGAGTGAACATCTCACCTCGTGGTATCTTAGAAAGACCAAGGATTCTAATTAGGGAGACAAAATTGAAATAGTCAGATTCCAACAACCATGGGCTCTGATACCATTCTATAAGGAGTGGGATCTCATAGGGGAACCAATCCCTATGAAATATTTGAAGCATAAAACCTCCAATCCAAACACACCAAAAAAGGTATGAGGGAGTGGGTGTAAAATTTTCAAATCATATTAATGGTATTCAAAACAACCAAAGTGTAGCAGCAGAAGATAATGATGACTATATTCAACTTCTCAACAAGATTACAAAAGTATATCTTAATCTCCCACATAGGGTTTACATGTATGATACAACATAAGGATCTAAGATAGAGGGAAGTCTAACCCGTAAAAACTTTCTCTTCAACCTTTAACTCAAGCTATGTCCATATCTTTATATCATGTCCTCCTTGTCCTTCACCTAGGGTTGGAAGCATACCTCAGCAAGAAGAAAAAAATAGACGACATCCGCAAAAGCTGGTATGTGCAAATTAAAAAGGAAATTCAGCAATATATGGAATAAAGGACAACAAATATAAAAAGATTCCCATACAAAAGATAGGGACTACCCAAGCGGGAATCAAGAGGAATAAATTGCCAACATATGATAACAAAGAATACTTACCATTAAATAGGCAACAAAGTTGTGCAACATAAGTACATATCATGAGATTAGCGCACACAACCCATAATCATCAACCTGCATGCATGTGGGATAAACATAGCCCTAGAACAATATAACAACAATGTCAGCCAAGCCTCATAAACTTGAAACTTGATAGAGAATGGCACATAACCAAACTTATGAATATATATAAAGTGGGCCAAACCTCATACATTTGAAACTCGGGTATGGGGCACATAACCTCCATCCCAAAAATAAATAAGGGCACATAACCCAAAAACCAATGCAATTACATTACTCTAGTGATATTGAATCACATATCATGTTAAATGTAGAGGCAAGTAGAAACTATAGTCAGATTACATAAAGTAGTCACCACAAAAGTGACCAACATATACATCCACCTCATAAGTGGGAAAAAGAAATCACATGTCATCATATAAAGTTCCATCATGAACCAAGCATAAGATAACAGTCCAAAAGAATATCCATGATCACAAGATCAGTAACAAGTAGGGTACTTCACATGAAGCATAATTTTCAAAAGAAAAAGACATTGTGTATAGGCTAATGTCCATAGGACCAGAAGAAAGAAGAATATAGGTGAATTTCTCAACATAGAATAATAGGGGATACAACATACATACATTAAAAGAGGGAGATTTCTCAATATAGAAACAATATGGGATGCAAGCATCCCTCACTTCAGAGTCTATACCAAACCAAGTCACTTCTAGATTCAAGTCTAGGCCTCCAAAGCACCTATTATGCATATATGTAGAATTAGGATTAGGTTTATATTAATTAGTCAAACCCTAAAAATTGCCTTTTTATTATCTAAGAATTAGTTTATCAAAACCACACCATGTTGTAGATTATATTTTTCTAAGCTCATAACATATTTTATTTAATTTTTCCGACTTACATATTATTAGTTATAAATTTTAGAAAAATAACCACTAAGGAATCTTGGAAAAGCCACATGTATAATCCATTATCCTTCTCACAGCAGGCCCCAACAATGATAGACCTATAGAGACTCACTCATGTGTGGACCTGGTCCTTCCAACCAAAAGTGTGATTTCGATATAATAGGAACCAAAGTAAAGTACAAAAGTGCCCCTGGAGGGAAAAACAAAGAAGTAAGAAAAGGGAAGGGGTACACTTGAGAAATCACCAAAAATCATCTTCATCCTCTCCAAAAACATCCCACTAAACAACAAGGCTTTGTACCGATCCTGAGTTGCGATCCCTCGTTCAAAATTGCTTGCTACTGGAAACCAGACGAAGAAAACTACACCATTGAATTCCCATTGTCGTCTCCATCATCTGTTGGTCCCAGGGAACCCAACCTTGGTGAAGGGGTTTCCAGACGACCAAAATGCCCTGACCTGCCAAGGCAAATAGGAACATACAATGAAGAAACTGGTAACCATAAACAAGAAACAAAGCTTGGGGAAAAGTTCAAAACTTCAAGGTGAAGTCTACCACAAGCAAAATAAAGAAAATGGTATTCAATCTGCGAAGATCCTAGGTCAATTGTCATGTAGCCGATGAGAAAAAAGGGAAAATTGGGCTACCTATCTTGAAATCCAGTAAACTGAGACAAAAGCTTCCAAAGGTATCCATGGGATGCGAGGAGCCTTTTCTAGGGAGCTCCAAGGTGAAATTCTCATCAGGGAACTTCATGACCTCACAAAGTCCAAAAGACGTAGGGAGACATGGATGTGGATCCAAAAGGGTGTAATTAAAGTGATGGGGTAAGATACTCGTGCTGCCTCGAAGGTGTGGGGAGACCTATATATACATGAGAAGGGTTTGAGAGGCTAAAGTCGACTGTGGACCAAGAAAAAGGGGAAGTGGAGAACTCCCCTCGTAGGTCGGGGTGTACAGATGTTAAAACCTTAACAAAATTGGGATCATCCTATACGAAATCGGGTGATGAGGCTAAAGAGAAATGAAAAAGAGAAAAGGGTGTGAAGGAGAGAGAGAAATTGTGAAGAGAAACTCGCGAGTACTATTCACACAAAAAAGGAAAGACGATTCAGGATAGGAGACAATCTCGCTACCCTTGGATCTGGATCAGAAGATTCACAGAGCTTGGTGTATCAAAAGAAATTGGGAACCATCTAACTTTAATGTGACAGAAATACAAATCTGAATAAAATTAAACTTTTATTAAATTAATTTCCCTTTTTCTCTCTCTTCAATTAATAGTCCATACATTATCCAAATTAGGTGAAAATTTGCATAGAGGCTAATTAAGGCATGTAGATTTTGATTTGGACGTTATATTTTCCTTTTGGGAACTTTTTATGTGTTAAATAAATGAATTCCTATTTTCTCTTTCCTCCATCATTAATGGTTATAAGATTCTCCAAAATTAATGAAACTTGACCCATAAGTCATATTAAGTATCTTGGATACAATTTTCTCATAAATTTTATATATTGAAGTTGTTTGTATATTTATTTAATATTTTGAAGGTTCTACACATTTTCTCTCTCCTGATTTCATCTTTTAACCAAACATCTTCCAAATTGGATTAAAATTCAACCAAAGGCTATATTTACAATGTAGATTATGAATCCAAGATTATTTTTCTCTTTTGGAGTCATTTATTATTTTATTTGATATTTTGGGAAAACATAGATCTTCTCTTTTCAAATTGAATTAAATTAGTTACTATTATGTGAATAATATGAAACTTGACTACCAAGGCAATTGGAACCCAAGGAACATGATTCTTAACTTAGATTCCACTTTTGGTATTTCTTTTAATGAGTTATGTCACAATTAATAATTGTGGTCATTATTATCACACTATTTCATTATTATCAATATTTCTTGTTCCAATATGTTCCATAACTTACTATTATCACCAAAAGAATTATGTGTGATTATTTGCATGAAATTCATATAATTCATTTTTACCTTATTTGACATATTTTTTTTGTCCATTATTAACCTAAGACTAATATGAGAACATTAGGTTACATTAGAGTGATTTGTACATGCATTATCTTATTATGGTTATACTAAACATCATCCGGATCTAAACCTTAACCTTGTTTGGCTAAGACCAAAAGGACAAAATTCTATGGTAGGGTTCAAGATCTGGTATGTTACAACAACGTAGGATATTGTATGGATCTAGAAGTTCATACAGATGAACTAGTGGGAGGTTCCAACCATTAATGACATAATAGAAATACGGTGACAATATGGAGCTACTGGATAGGCAAGGAATATCAAATAGCATACTATGACACTTCTGTCTCGTATGAGATGTTGTATAGTATGGAGATGTGAAACTTGTAATATACCAACTAGAAGCAAAAGTTGCTAACCCACTATAAAAGTGCTTGTGTAAGAGAAACATGATGGAGATGTTAAGATCACATGGAATAAGATTCGTGAGTGATTGGCTCTAAGTGCAAGTGTGAGTCTATTGGTATGTATGTCCAGAGAGCCAATTATATGATGATTGAAATGTGGCATTAGATACGTAATTTGATAATGATAAAGGTAATTTTATCTATTATGTTTTTCTCAACTTGTGATAATGACACATGCATAGTAGATGTCTAAAGAATAATGTTACATGATTACATATGTCTTCCAGTTGACGACCTGAACAATGAAATCATATATATGATAAGAGTACATACATTCTTGCTATGTCCCTATTCAGATATTGCTATGGAAGCAAATTGAGACAACAATAATAGATAAAATTATAGTGTGTGTTGACTGATGACGGAAACTCATTATTCATGATGTGTGATATCAAGTCAAGCACGCATAAACATGTTAGAGAATAGTGTATCAGACATATCTACCATGAGAGTGATACATGGATACCATGGAATGGTAGTCAAAATCATATCTCATGGTGATAGTGGTGATTGTGCTTCTTAGACATGAAGTCACTATACTCATTACATGTCATTCTATGACCTTTGGCATCATCCACCATTACCTTGAATGAAGCTTTCCATAAAGGTGATACTCAGGTACAGTGTGACACATGGGGATTGAGTGTTAGTGATATAGATGGAATTTTTCCCTCCTACAGGAGATTGATATCCAGGCCTCTTGATAAGAAAAACTGAGAAATGTATGGCCATAGTCATGTGATTCAATATATGATATGTGAGCTCATGTGAATCTCAGACAATATGCTCTAGTTTAAGGAACATGGATTGGACATTGAAGAGGATGTCGAATTCATCCCTTGAGTTCAATCCAAATATCAGAGATAAAGGGACTATACGATCACAGTAACACTAATCATGGATTGTAGGTTGAAGTTGTTCTCCAACTTTTTGAATTATTATGGTAGCAATGATGTGTTTCTAGATATGGTTCATTTCTAGTGATGTCATAAGTTGGTTATGGAATTTTACTACCAACATATTTTGGGACCTATAGGGTCATACTCATAGGATACACTTGGAATAGGAGTTTATTCATGAATGATGTTTAGATTGATTACTAAAGGTGTTTAGGTATTCAATTAAATAAACAAGGTTTAAAATTGACTGACCAGACTCTAAACCTACCGGTTCACCCTACAAACCGATCGGTTGGGCAATGAACTGGTCGGTTGGAGTATCAGGTCAATAGGAATCAACATTGGATGATCAATGGTTGAACCAGGGTGTGAAACGACCGCTTCACTTAGTGAACCAATCCATTCACAGGTCCCAACTGACTGGTTCATGTGATGAACTGTCCGGTTCAATGGTTAATTTGATTGGATCAAGGATTGATGTAGACATCATGTTTTACATTAATTGTGCATTGATTACCAATTTGATTGTAAAGAGGAAACTATTGAACCATCTGGTTCAGCTGGTGAGCTGACTAGTTCACACTACCAACCGACCGGTTGGGTAGTGAACCAATTAGTTCACCACTCAAAGTTTTTAGAAAATTTGTCAATTCAGTTCTTTGACTCCCACACAGATTAGTAACCTTAACCCTAGCCTCTCCTATAAATAGAGGGGTATTGGGGGCTTCCTAGACACGACAATTTCTCTGAAAATTATTATCCTCTCTAGTTTTGGTAACCAATAGAGAGCCTGAGAAAGTCCTATCCGATAAAGAAGGCATAGAAAGGGAGAGTCAATTGTGGGAGAGTGAATCAGTGCTAGTACACTGATGTTTGAAGGGACAACTCCTTCCCATTGGCTTTGGAAACACAACATGGAGTACCTAGTGGTCCGCGTAGACTACTCTAGAGGTGTGAAGTTTTTCCCCATAGAAGGACACCATCAATTGTTGTCTGAGGTGCCAGACCAGGAAGTCGTTAGTGATGACTGTTTGAGTGTTGGTGCTGAAGAAGGAGCAAGTTGCTGCCTAAAGAAGAAGCATGATACTATTGCAAGGATAATGTCGTTGGACTTGTTCCAGGACCAGGTATAACATTACACACCTTCCTTCCTAGATATATTATTGTTGATTTCTTTCTGTTAGTTAAAAAATCAGACATTAATTTTTTTTTCTGTTGCCTATATCAACTCCCGATTTTCCAACAAATATAAAGTACTAAAACTGTTATTTAGTTAGTGACATACATTTTAAACAATATAGTTCATGAAAACACCCTTCAAAAAGTATGAAAGTATATTCTAATAAGTAGGAATGTGAATCAAGACAAAATAATGAATCAAGCAAAAGCATAATAATTTTGATAAAATACAAGTATATTTTATTAGAGTGTGAATAAGGAAAATATATGAATTGGCATACCAAAATGCAATGTGGTATGTAGTCTTGTATGGATAAAAACAACATATCAAGTATGTTGAACCAAAGGTCAAAAAAATCATTGTTTTAGTGATAATTATTTCTCCTAAGTTCCACCTTACCATCCCAGATAAAGTGAAAATCATGCAATCTCGACACACAAGGGTCTCACAAAGTAAGGGCAAAAATGTCATCCTCGAACTAAACATGAATCATGTAACTACAAATCACTCTATGTGGCCACAAAAAAAGGAATACTAATCACAAACAACTAAATCGTATTATTACATAGTTATTTGAAGTTGTACCTTTGAAATCAAGAAAGACCAATTGTACACCCACAGATAGACATTGCAAGCACCTCATCTGAAAGCAAGAGCAGATAAGGAGAGCCATTCATGAAAAAATATCACCACGTTAGTAAAAACAACCAAACTAAGCTATCTTAAGAATAATATCAAAATGAATAGCCAAATGCACACCTCAGTAAATATTGTCACACATCTTGGCAGTGGTCTTGTTCTCTTCCACATGTAGAAAACCTGATGAAAATGAGGAGTGGGAGTATGAGGAGGCATAGTAGAAAATCTATTGATATATATGGAAGGAGTTCTATAGGAAAACAAATGATTTACTTGTTCAAGCCTTAAGTTGGATTTAGTCATGATTCAAATAGAAGCTTAAAGATTGAATATTGTTTCGTTTAGTTATGGTCTATTGAGCAAAAAATATTTATCCCAAGATACTATGTTAAGCCACATTCGATTAACTACATACAAATATTAATACATAGAATTGTTGGTTTGACAAGATAAAGTTACACAAACCCTGACTCTCAAACACCTCTCCTTAGAAGATTGTGGTCAAAAATTAAAAGCTGGGATAACTCCTTTATCCTTAACTCATTGATGTAGTGTGGTTGGAGCCATTCCACAATCCTCTCATCCCAATGTTCCATCATCAGTAATGCAAATCCATCGACAATCCCCCCCCCATTCCAATGTTCCATCATCAGCAATACAAACACATGCTATTCTCATATCTGCTTGAACGACTACAAGCAGAACTTCCCAACATCCTTTGTCCCAAGAAGTATTATATCTCAACTAGGGCCGTAAATGGGTACGGGTAGACCCGCGTACCCGCAAATCCGGACCCTTAAAAAACCCGTCACATGTCTAATTTTTTATATCTGCATACCCTTAGACCCGTATACCCTTGGACCCGCATATAAGCGGGTCCAATAATGGGTATGCTTGGACCCAGACCCGCTAGACCCGTGTACCCGCTATACATAAGTAACTATTAAAATAATATGTTATATATATCATACTTTACTAGTCTAATTAATATAATTATTGAGATTATATCCTACTATAAGGTTGAGACGAGTCATATAACTAAGAATTAACTATTCTAATTACAATAACGAACATCATATGTAAACTTAAAATTAAAATGTCTACTAAAATACATTACTTTCTACATAAATTAAATGTTATGATCATGACTACAAATATGTAAACAATTACTCAATTAATTTTATTGTATAGAATATAGCATTGTCTAATATAACTATTACATGTTAATATACTATATGATAACAATATCTTGTTGTGTTAAATATATATAACATAGTCATTTCTCTTACATAAACAATATGATGTTTTATAGAACCGCTTACCCGCATACCCGCTATTATTGCGGGTACGGGTATGGTGCGGATCCAGGTTTTGTATTATGTGGGTCTAGAACCGGAACCGGACCCGCTAAATTAGATGGGTATGGGTATGACCAGACCCGCACCGTACCCGCACCATTTACACCCCTAATCTCAACAACACCAAGATACAACTACAGTGAAAATAACACCTTGCTCCTGATATCACAATGACTATCATCAAATATATCCTAGAAAGGGAAGTTGTTAAGGTAAAGAAACCTCTTACACAGGATGTCCATGCAAAAAGAATATGACTTCCATTCCACATAGGAATTATATACTGCAAGATATAAGAGGAATAATACAATCAACAAAATCTTATATGCTATTAAAAGAACCTTTTTGAAGCATAAATGTAACATTTTATGTTTTATAGAGCAATCACATAATCACATTCGTTGTAGTTGAAGTTAGGGTGACCATTCAGATAATATCTTACACTAAATATTTCTTGTATTTTATTGTATTCAGATCCAGAACTGACTTTTTTATTTTTCATGACCTCTCTGGCATTAGTCTTCATCCAATTAGTAACCTAGTTCATAAATATTGGTGATTCAGTGCAATAAAATAGGAACACACAAGAATTTATAAAGTAAAGAGGGTGCAATGAAAAGAGAAACCTAGTACAGTGTAGCTACACACCATAACATCCAATAGAAGGAAAATATTTTTTTACTCTGGCTTCATTGCACCTAAGCTCCTGCCAGCTCCAGAAGTGGGTATATGACTCTATGACAATGTGATAGAGATATTTCTTGCCTTACATTTATTTTGAGACTGCCACCCCAGATCCTAAAAAAGTCGCAATATGCAAGTAGTTGGACATATACAAGAGCTTGATAAAAGTTGAGCACTTACATAGTCTCAACATGGTTTGTTTAGGTCATCAATGAGTTTCCATAAAATAATATAACAACCAACATGTAACATTTATGAATCAATAGTTGCAGGATGCCAAGCCATACAAACGAACTCCATTTCTTCCTCATTTATAACTTCTTCTTCGAAGGGTCCCTCCTCAAAGTTGCTTCGAAGAATTCCCTTCTTATCATCTGTTGGTAATCATCAGGGATTTGAATTATCTTTTGTTGTTATTCTCCAACCATTGTGATGACACAGAATATCAAGGCAGCGGGAAGGGTGGCGACAGCGAGAACCAGAAAATAATTCATGTTATCAGTGAATGGGATCATAAATAACATCATTCCAGCATCCCATAAATAGGCGAAAGCTTGGTCTTATGATTTATACAAAACATCTATATATTAATATTGAAAGGTACTGGACTAGCGCAAGAAAAGAGGAATCACAAGTCGTATGGTAATACAACATAAGATACACGGTACAACTGAAAATAGATATCCACTCATGGAATATACGTCATAAAAAGAATGTAGTGAATAATGCAATGAAATATTGGAGGTGCAATGTAGTGAATAATGATTATTTTTTATGAGAAAACAATAACTGCAGCCAATGTACTCTGGTTAGTTGTGAACTAGATACGGACTAGTCGATCTGTGGCATGCTGGTTAGATATGAAAGTTCATACTGGTTACTCGAGCCCAGGAATGTTGGTTAGATGTGAGGCATAAATAGTTACTCGATTCATCGCAAGCTGGGTAGTTGTGACACACAAATGGTTACTTGAGCCAAGGAACACAATTGTTGCAGAAATGGTTTTATAACCATACGAATGTTGGTTAGTCGTAATGTCAAAAGCAATTACGCACACCAATGCACGCTTGTTAGTTGTGAAGTCAAAACTATCTTCTTTTGTCAACGCACGATGGTTAGTTATGAAGTCAAAACCAGTTACTCGTGCCAAAGAAAGCAATATATCTTGAAGTTGAAACATGTTTCAGTGAATGGTGTGAAGTTGTGTCTGAAAACAAGTTAGATGTAGAAACTAAACCTACTAAGAGAACGTTGACATATGAGTCAACGAGGGGAACTCAGGCCATTCCCTTGGAGGAGTCTATTGCAGCCGACAAATAAGAGGATGACATTGTACGAATTGAAGTATAAATAACAATGGAATGTACATGTAATATTGAAAATCTTCATCGGCTGGATTCCACGTTAGACGGCTGATCCAATTCCAACTTCCTTGCTCTATTACAAGTGAGCCTGGACGGAATCCCCTCCACCCGACTGTGAATGAATTTGAATGTCTTACCTCTCCACCTGACGTGTGGATGAGAGGGAGTCTCTCTCCACTCGATGGATTTTGAATCAGCTGCTTGATAATCAGAGCTGTGGAAAATGCTAGAGAGGAGCAGCAGTATAGGGAAATGATGAGAAGTTGCAGTATTAGAATGTGTGATATTCAACCCAAAACCAATTGGCAATGTGTGAAGGGACCACACACCTTATAAGCCCATGACCTTTCCCAGAGCTCAGCGGTGTGGGACAATTCTAACATCCCCCCTCAAGTGCAGCCACTTTTGTGTGCTTGCACTTGTTCTTTTTTTTAGGTAGGGTGTGGTCCTCACACTTGTCTCATGGGGTCCGCTCTGATACCATATTAGAATGTGTGGTATTCAACCCAAAACCAATTGGCAATGTGTGAAGGGACCACACACCTTATAAGCCCATGACCTTTCCCAGAGCTCAGCGGTGTGGGACAATTCTAACATGCAGACAAGACCAATGTAGCAGGAGGACGTGCAGCGAGACGAAAAATTAGAAGCACCAAGAACGAATACTGAAAATAATGGTTGGTGCACTATTGGCGCGGACACATGTAACTAGTAGTGAAATGACTACTTTGCATGCCTATCAATCGGCAGTGAAACAATGAGGATTGTACTTGATGTGGCGCACTTGAGAAAGTATTTGTGCCCAAAAGACACCTCTGCGGATCAGACAGAAAGAAGACTATCATGTGTCAGTTTGATCGATGTGTGCTACCAATGGCGCTCAGGACGAAATGGGAAAGAAACCGTGAGGGCCGAGTCTAAAGCCTACAACTCGAGCTAGGATTGTTCCAAACATTTAAAAGAAAAGTAGATTTTCATCTAAAAGATACAACTAAGATCCGGTGTCTAAAGAGATTTTTCAACACATGCTGAAAAGATCCCAACCATTCAACCCCAAACATACCACTAGAGATCCGCGTGCACAGTGTGTTTCAATGTGTGCACAGTGTGTTTCACTCTCCACATGGATCTCCAGGGGGTTTTGGGGGCTGAATGGCATCCTCAAAACCCTATCTCTCTCAGGATCTACAACCGAAAAGATATATGCCAAATGCATCCGAATATCTGATCCTTGGCAGTCATGTCACCTTTTTCCCGCTTCCAGAAGACAGCAGACACCAATCATAACAATCATAATAGAGAAAAATTTGCAGCTACAGAACATACACCAAAAGAAGAGAGATGGCTGAGCAAGGTGGCTCCCTGAGACCACACTGAAGCTTCCCGAGTTCGTTCGTGCCCATAATCCGATGATTGCTACGTGATATTCCGTGCTTCGTCGGCAATTTACAGCACTTACGCCGGCCGGTGATTGCTACTGTTCGGAGGATTCGGAGATGGGTCCACCAAAGCAGCGAATTGATTGATATATAACCTTGCAGATGTGCGATGTGGAAACCCGATAGAGCTTTCGTTGCCATGACAAGTAGGGATGTCGAATACCCTGTGTTGCCATGCGATTCCTTCCTTCGTCCATATCTGACGGTCGGAGTAAATGAATATTGGTGGTGCAATGTAAGGTTGTTTGGAGATGTGATCCGTACGGGATTGGCCTCTGCTATTAATGCCCGAAGCTGCAATGCATGCCAGTCTAAGTGGATAAGGTCGGCAATGCTCTCCAATGATCGAGACCTGTTTGATTTTACCATGAGAAAACGGATTGCTGTGAGATATGAGGGGCCGAAAGGCAGTGATCTCTTTAGTTGACGTTGTTGTTACGCAAGGCAACGCAACGCAACTTGTTGTAGGGTCTAGCTATATGGCTGCCTAGGGTGTTCGCCGCAGTTCTTCGATATATCTTGGTCGGCTCCACCTGCAATTTTAAGAAAAATGGTACGTATGCGAAGGCATCCATGCTCGTCCGCCCGGAAGAGGGAAAGTGGGTTCTCCGTCGATTCATGTAGTAAACTTTTCGTAATAAATTTTGTACAACAAATGTTTTTTGTTGCCCGCGCTTTTAACAGAAGCGTTTCTGTAAATGTTTCAGAAATTAACAATGATAGAAAGACCAGATTTTCTCAAAAAAAAAAAATATGAACAAGAGAGAAGTATAAAGATGGAAAAAAAGAAAGAAAGTATATGAACATGAAGAACACGGGAGTTCGAGTTCATGTTTGAGTTTTTCATTATTTGTTTCTTGTAAATCTGAAACTCAGTTCCCAAGAGTTTGTTGGAGTTCTATACAGTTTCTCTGAAGCATTTCTGGAGTAGAACGTGATTTTTGGCTAGGTTACATCTCTTTTGATATTTTAGTAAACAATAAACTCAGTCAATTTATTATCATATCTTGTGATTGAAAACTCTATTTGACTAAAAGATTATAGTGAATTACACTTTCACGCTTACAGCAGACCAAATGATCCCAATCACAATGAAGTCATCAAAATGGTTTCAATGAACAATATGGTTCCTATGATAAGCAATCCCTTTGTTCTTGTGTTGGGCGATTCCCTCTCTTGTCTTGGTGTTGGGCAAGATGGGTACCTTGTGATGGGCGACATGGTGAGTGCTCTTGTGTTGGGCGATAGGTCAAGCTAGTGAGGAGTTGGCCGATATGGTTGAGTTGGTCGATATGGTTGAGTTGGTCGATATGGTTGAGTTGGCCGTTGGATGTTGTTGGGCGATACATCTTGAGGTGTTGGCCGATATAGCCTTGTCAAGCTTGATGGTTGTTGGTTTCGGACGACATGGCCATGTGTGGCTTGTTTCCTTATCTTGAATGATAGATCATGCATGTTGGCCGATAGCCATGGTGACCGATAGGCCATGCATGCCATGGTGGCCGATAATCATGATGGCTGACACCCATGATGGCCGATAGCTAAGGTGGGTGATAGCCTAGGTTGAGTGTGTGTCGGCCGATAGGCCATGATAGGTGTAGTGAGGGTTGATATAAGTTATGGTGAGAGTCTTGTAATCCTATAGTAATGGTCCTTTGTGAAGAGGAAGTGGTTAGCTATGCACCAATAAACGATGGTGGTGTCTTGTTAGTAACAACAACAATGAGTATGAAGCCTTGCAATAATAACAGTACTAATACTAGTAATGTTGCCAATACTAATAATGTGAGTAATGATGATAATGGTAGTGGTGATGGTAATGAGGAAGGAAATGGTAATAAGATGCATGATGTGATCCTTATGCTTATTTGTTAATAATAAAGAAGATGATAGTAATAATGTTGATCATAATAATGATGACAATAATGGTAGTAATGATATGCATGAAGTAATCCTTGTACTTAATTGTTAAATGAGAATGGTGATAGTTACACTGGTAGCTTTCTCAATGATATGGTAATAATGATGATGGTGGATGGTGACATAATGGTAGTGGTAACAATAGTACTTGTTCTATATGTTTGGACACCTTGATTACATGTATAAATCTTGAGATAAGAGTAAGTATGTATATGGCTTGTTAATAATGTGACTTGATTACCAAATAGGGTAAGAATGATAAGTAGAGTATCTTGAATGGCATTTCATGATGGTAGCATATTCCTTATGATTGAATCTACGATTATTGTGTACTCTAACCCTACAGGTAATGATTAGCCTTGAAAAGGGCTATGAGACACATGTGATGAGTAACATCACTTGGTAATTACTCTGGTTAATGAGATAATATGCATAATGTGTTAAGTTCCATGATGATGATGTGAGCCTTGAGAGGCATTGACAGTACATGATAAGGGATTGAGATCCCAGTGTATGTGATGATCCTCGAGATGGATCTGGATGGTTGGCAAGAGGCCAAGTGGTAACATGTGATGTTGGATCCTTGTGATGGATCAAGTTGATGTGATTAAATAATAGTATAATGTTATTTACCTTATGTTATATCTTGCATGTTATACAACTTGGTTGAATCCTGCAATCCATCTAAAAGATACTAATTAATCACAGTGAAATATATCATGTAGTTTGCCCTGGCCATAGATCCATCATCGTCAGGACTTGGTGATGGTGAAACAGGTTCTCCTACAGGTTAACCTGGAAGTGCATATTGTTGAATATGTGTAGGTTGCTCCTAGCCTGAAAATGAGGAGGTAAGAGTGTAACTTCGGTTATAGACTCAGATATGTATAAAGAGCATGGTGAACAGGCCCATGGCTCAGGATATGTGATGTGTGAGCATGAATGCGTTCATGGATTAGAGCACGGTGAATAGGCCTCTGGCTCAATTTTACTAGCGCCGAGACCTGTACTTAGGCGGGCTAGAGTGAAGGTAGCCTATGGAGCTGACCCTGTGGCTTAGACCACTTCAGCATGTGACTGCGGTCCTGCTTGTGTTGTACTCGTGTACTGACCACGAGGTGGGAGGTCGTGGAGTCTGGCTCTTCCATTGACCTTGTATGGCAACCGAAGGTTGGATTTGAATGGTACGATTCAAATCCTCAGGGCATAATAATAATACGTAACACAGCCGTTTAGTATTTACTGCTAACACGAAACATTGGTTGAGGCCTTGTTTGTGTAGTTAATTCTGTTATACCTTGCAGGTACTTCTATATATTCTTCATGTATGAGGTATTATGACGTATCTTGATAATCAGGATATGTGATCTTATATCTTGTTCTGATAATCATGTTACATAGGGATACATCTTATCTTGCTAATCATATTCCTTGAGATATATCTGGTTATATGCTTTTGTATAGCGGGTAAGCTTGTCGGTAAGAATAATCTGTTTTATATAGACTGCTCTTGTTATACATGTTATTAGATATCTGATGTTATAGTCTATCTTGTTGAGGTTCTGTAGTTGTGGTGGGGAGTTATGTTTCCCGCTGGGACAATTGTTCAATTGTCTCACTCTGCTGGTTTACACCCTTTTTAGGTGGTCGAGGTAGACGTGGTCGTGGTCGTGGTGTTGCGATCGAGCAGCTTGAGGAGCAGTAGAAGGCAAGCGATGGACATGCTGCTGTTTTGGATGTTTTGTAGTAGAGTCTAGAGTCATCCTTGTACTCTCAGGTCCTTAGCAGTGTTTTGACGTTGTTTCACGATGATCGATCGATGATGTTTGTATATCTTGCTGTTGGACGGAGGTGGGCCTTTATGTATATGAACAGGTGGTGAACTCATGTGATGGATGAACAACTGTTCTTGAACTGTGGAAACGTATCAGATCTCGTGTATGTGTATATATATGACATGTTTCTGTGCAGGAGGAGGACTGGAAAGTAATAATTTCACAGTTTATCTATTTTCCACAATCGGTTTTAATTAACCTATGTTTTCATAATATGTGGTTATGGTGATTTCCGCATGTTTTCGCGTAACACCTCGTTATCTGTGTGATAATGGGATGTGTTGCCACAATTGTATTTTTTATTCATAGTAAATATAGCATTAGGATTTAACCACAAAGTTAAGATGTTTGATTAACTTCTCTAAATTTGTATTTAGAGGAAAAGTTATTTATAAGACAATTCATATGAAGAAGAAATAAAGTGGAACCATTAGGGTAAAAATAGAGATTGGATACCTAAGCATAACCTATATTCCTTAGTAGGTCCAGTATGGGGAAGTTGACCCATTTGTCTTGTAGTGATACATCAAATCATTAGAAGGAACTTGGAGCATGATATCCTCAACCAAGAATCAATTGGGCCATATACACGGGGAGTTTGTGTGCCTAGTATGAGTGAGGATTGTCCATATGTGTAATGATCCTTGAGCATGACTATGAGACCTCATGCGGTGAGGGCTCCTTTCTGGTGGACTAGTTGTGTTTTGTTGTGACTTATTGGGTCTATGATCGTCATCATTTGCCTACATCTTTGGGGTTTGATTTTTTTTTTCTTTCCATTTTGTACATGTTATTGTTATTTACACATTTTTCATATAAATATAATATTATCATGAGTGGAATGCTCTACTATGAGATAATGCTCTAAATGTCCCACATGACTTGCTTCAACTTTTAGGTTTGAAATGACATATTTTTGTTGAATATTAGTTCACTTTATAACATAAATGCCAATAGTTTGATTCCCTAATTTGGAGTGAGTTTGTGTGAATCACAGATAGCTAGTAGACTCATCCCTTTACTCTTGAATCACTAGGTCAAGATCTTTTCTTGCATATCAAATTTCTATGACGCTATGCATGTTTGAATAAAGTTTGTATATGTTATTTTCATTCTTTCTAAAAATGCTTCATATGTGTATGTACTCAATGATCTGTGGTACCATATTGGACTTTATCTCTTATGTTGAGATGTTCGTAACTATCTAAAATATGGAAAAACATTTTAGTCATTTTCGTATGCTTTCATCATTCGTCTTTTTTTGTTTTGAGCATAATTGTATCTTTGTCTCTCATTATCCCATGACCCACATATCTGGACTATTTTTAGCCATAATATAGGAGTAAAGTGTCACATCAAAAGAAGTTACTACTAGCTAGGTGGACCAAAAAGATGCAATGTAGACTACATATCTCTTTGAAGGTTACTACTAGCTAGGTGCAATTTTGCCATCTTGTGAGATGTTTTCCCCTCTTTGCTTCCTCTAGGGTTGAGAGGAAGGCTTGGGCTTGTTGTTTGAGTTTCTTGGGCCTTGCTTGAGCTTGTTTGGGCCTTGAGGTGCTTTGTTTGGGCTTGCTTGAGCCTTGTGTCGGCCAAGACCATCTTGTGTCGCCCAAGGAAGAGTGTGTGTCAACCTGGAGGTGGTGTGTCGACCTGGAGTAGTGTGTGTCGCCCAGAGGAGCTGCTAGTTGTGTCGCCCATGTTCCTTGGTCCAACCTTGACCATGTTGTTGGCTAAATGGACATCCATAAAATCCCTTTGTTTTGATTATGACAAACATTTCATTTTTTATTTATCTGACGAGCTACTTGAGTGTGCAGGATGACACAACTATAAGGGAAATCCAACATGAAGTATTTATATTTTCATGCAAATGTAATCATTGTAAAAAAACTTGTACAGAATTATAATGTACAAGTACTTAGAATCGCATGTAAATCAAGCATTGGATTTTCCCTAGCTAAACACCTTAGTCATCCATTCAATAGGACCACCTATGCACACATACGTATAACTAGTGCCTAACTTGAAACCTTAAAACAGGATCTCTCTCGGTCGACCAACTCCTCGACCGAGATACTCTCGGTCGACCACATTATCGACCGAGAAAGATCCAAAAGTAGCCGTTAGACACAGCTGTTGACAGTTGCAAATAAACGTTAATCCAGAGAGCCTGTCGGTCGACAAATCCTCGACCGACTGGGCATTTCGGTCGACAAGTCCTCGACCGAGATGGTCTCTGACAGCAACTGCAGAATTAATTAACTAGCCGTTGCTAATGCGCCTAACTTATTCCTAACGGCTAGTTAAGCACTAGGAACCCCCTAGAAGTTGTCTAGAACGTCCTTAAGCATACTTAGGCTATTCCTATAAATAGGACAAGCCATAGGACACTAGTACACACTTCTAACACTTGCTATACTTGAGAAAATACTTGAGCCCTCTTGTGCAATCTGTGTGAACTGAGCTTTGTGATCAATTGGCCATTTTCCCTTTAGCTCAAGCTCGTCCTATAGGCTAGATTTTCCTAACCCTAGAAATCACAAGTCCATCATATTGGCTAGGAAAATCCAAACGCTTGATATAGGAAAATCAAGCCTTGTGCTTACAACGGTATTGTAATTTCTGTATTTCTTTCTTGTTCCTTGTATTACTTGTACTCTCCTTGCTACTCCAGGTAGGAGGCTGCGGATTGGAGAGGGTGAAGCTCTTCGTGGTGAAGAGGAAGACTTTGGACTACTTCAGAAGGCTGTCTTGACGGGAAGCTACTTCGAGAGGAAGGCTACTTCAAGGGGGAGCTTGAAGTTACTTCAAGGAAGGCTGCTTCGAGGTTGGCAAGACTACTTCAAGGTGAAGGCTGTCCAAAGGGTGTTTAGAAAGTATTGTAAATTTTATGTAACATTCTTGAGAGGTAATAAAATTTAGTACTTTCAAAATCCCGGTTGGGTAAGCAACCGGGTAGTGGACTGACTCCTTAGTATTTGCTAAGGTGGAACCACTCTAAACACCTGTGTTCCTCTTCTTAATCTTTAGTTTGGTTGTTTGAGTTTAAATTATTTTAAAATCTATATAAAACTCTATTCACCCCCCCTCTAGAGGTTTTCAATTGGTATCAGAGCAGGCTTCAAGGAGCCCTAACAAAGTCTTGAAGAAAAGATGGGGGATGGAGTGCTCAACAACCTTAACATTGAAGGAACGCTCGTTGCTCGACCTCCGGCATTTGACGGGACAAACTATCAATACTGGAAGAGAAGAATGCAATTTTACTTCCAAGGAATCAATTGGGATCTTTGGAGAATGGTATCTACACCATACACACTCCCACAAGACGAGTTCGAAGTATGGGATGCTAATACGGTAAAAATGGCCCAAATGAATGCAAAGGCAGTAAGCATTTTATATTGTTCCATTTCAGTAGGTGAATTTAATAGAGTATCAAACTGTGATACCGCATATGACATTTGGCATAGATTATCTATAACATATGAGGGTACTGTTCAAGTTAAAAACTCTAAAGTTAGTTTGCTTAAAACCAAATTTGAACATTTTCGTATGGATCCAAACGAAACTATTAGTGAAATGTATTCAAAATTTTCTACTATTGTTAATGGTTTGAGTGCCTTAGGGAAACCTGTTCTTGAGGAAGATCAGGTATCAAAAATACTTCGATCTCTTCCTCCAAAGTACAAACCAAAGGTGACAGCTATTGCAGAAGCAAACGACCTCACTCGCCTCAAAATGGAGCAGCTCATCGGAAACTTAGAAGCTCATGAGGCAGACCTAGAAGAGGAAGAAAGAAGAGAACATGAACATCAACGTGGGCCAAAGAAAGACGTGGCTTTCAAAGCATCAAAAGCTCTCTCACAAGAGAGTGAGGAATCTAGTGAAGAAGAAGGAGAAGAAGCATTGATAGTCAACGGTAAGAAATATAGAAGGTTTAAATCTAATAAAATTTCTAGCTCTTCTTCCACTCCCAGGTGCTTCGAATGTGGAAAGAAAGGACATTTCAAAAATGAATGTCCCAAAGCTAAGAAGGGAAAGAAAAGCTCACATAAGAAGAAAGAAAAAGCTTATAAAGCGGCATGGGATGAAACGAGTGAAAGTGAAAGCGGAGAAGATAAAGTAGAATGTCTAATGGCAAGAGAAGATGAAGAATCTCAAGAGGTAAGCCTAGTTGATCTTCCTAAAGAAGAGTTAGTAGCTAGCTTACAAGAAACTTATGATAAATATGTTGATGCCAAGAAGAAACTAAAAAGGACTATAAAATCAAACAATGAGCTCATTGCCAAAATAGATGAACTTTCTTCCGAAAAGAATAACATTGATCTTGAAAATATATCTTTAAAAACATCTTTAGATGATTGCACTAGAAAGCTACTTACTTTGGAGACTAATGTTGATCTTCTATCAAAAGAAAAGACTGATTTGTTAGCTAAACTACAAGCTTTTCAAACTCAACCTATCTTGTGCAATCATTCGGACTATGACAATATTGTAAAAGAAAAGGATTCATTGCTTTCTGATTTAGACCAGGCAAGAAAAGATATACATAAGAAAATGAATGACATTGCTCAATTGCAAAGAGAACTTTATGAGTTAAGAAGAAAAGATATTCTTGATAACATATTGAAGAGTGGTACGGCCTTCAATGGAAGAAAAGGTTTGGGATATGTTCCAAAGAAAAACCAAACCAAAAAGACCCAAACTATGTTTGTACCCAAAAACACAATGGCTAGAAAAAGAAATGAAGTTGATTCTATTACTTGTCATTTCTGTTTACGTCTTGGACATTACTGTTTTTCATGCCCCTACAAGACTAAGAAGTCCAACTTAGTTTGGACCCCAAGACCCCAAACTTAGAAGAATGGAATGAAGTTGAGATATGACAAAATACTTAATTTTTGCAATTTATATTGTCCTATCTCAACAAACGATGCTATGCTTAATGGTATTATTTTTTCTGCATTGGTGTACTAAAACAGAAACTTCGTCGGTCGAAGTACTGTCGACCGAGCTCTGGGTCGGTCGAAGTATTGTCGACCGACTGGATGTCTTTAACAAATCGAAAATCTTCCAGTAGTCATTTCGGTCGAAAATTGGTCAACCGAAAAATTTTCTGTTCTTTTTGATTGTGATACAGTAACCTGCTCGATCGACAAATTGTCGACCGAGAATTATATCGGTCGAACAATTGTCGACCGACTAGTTTTCTGTATCAGAACTTTTATACACATATGCATTTTAAAAGTTTCTAACCTTATCGGACCATCACATGGGTACCAAAATCTAAATTCTAATGCAGGAATGGGTAGTTGATAGTGGCTGCTCCAAACATATGACCGGGAACAAGGACGCCTTTCAAACCTTTGAAGAAAAGAAAAGTGGAACGGTTACTTTTGGAGACAATGGTAAGGGCAAAATCGTTGGAATAGGTAATGTTGGAACAAATCTTGAAATCAAAAATGTTCTACTAGTTGATGGATTGCACCATAACTTAATAAGTGTAAGTCAACTATGTGATAGTGGTTATGATGTGTTATTTAACAAAACCTGCTGCAAATTATTGATAGAAAATACTACAACTGTTGTTTATGAAGGAAATAGAGTTGGAAATCTTTATATCCTTAAACCAAACTCTATGAAATCAGTAGTAGGTAAATGCTTACTTGCAAATGAAAACACCTTACAACTATGGCATAAAAAGCTTGGTCATGCTAGTTCACATGCTATTAAAAAGTTAGTAAAATATGATCTTGTTCGTGGATTACCTGCTTTGTCTTTTGATCAAGTTGCAAATTGTGAACCTTGTACAATGGGAAAGCAAACCAAAACATCTTTTAAATCAAAACATGTACTTAGCACCAGTAGATCCTTAGAATTAATTCATATGGATTTATTTGGACCAATGAGAACACAATCTATTGGTGGTAAACGATATTGTTTTGTTATTGTTGATGATTATAGTAGATTTACATGGGTACATTTTATTGCAACTAAAGATGATACTATTCATGTCTTTATGCAATTTTGTTCTAAGATTGAGAATCTTTTACAACATAAAATATGTACCATTCGAAGTGATCACGGTGGCGAATTTGAAAATCATACATTTGAAACTTTTTGTACTTCTCAGGGGTATACTCACAATTTCTCCGCTCCACGTACCCCACAACAAAATGGTATTGTAGAACGGAAAAATCGATCTCTACAAGAAATGGCTAGGACCATGATGCTTGAACACAACACACCTAAAACCTTTTGGGCTGAAGCTGTAAACACTGCTTGTTATGTGCTAAATAGAGTCACGGTTCACTCTCATTTGAAGAAAACTCCATATGAAATAATACACTCTAAGAAACCTAGAGTTGACTACTTCCATACTTTTGGCTCTACATGTTACATTTTAAACACCAAGGATGATAGAGACAAGTTTGATTCTAAATCACACAAAGCATTCTTCTTGGGATACTCTACTTCTAGCAAAGCGTTTAGGGTATATAACACTATCTCTAGAAAAGTTGAGGAATCCATTCATGTTTCTTTTCATGAAGAATCAAAATCCACAAATTTAGATATCATTGATCTCACTAATCAGTTTGAAACTATAACCATTCCCAATGATAATGAAAAAACTCCCACATCCGATCCTCCAGTTGAAACACAACCTACACCTAGGCTGATCAAGGATCATCCCCAAGAGCTAATTATTGGAGATCCAAATGATAAAGTCAAAACTAGGTCCTCTTTCCAAGATGTTGCAAACATGGCTTTTGTCTCTATCATTGAACCTAAGAAAATATCCGAAGCTCTTAAGGATGATTACTGGATAATCACCATGCAAGAAGAATTAAATCAATTCACCAAAAACGATGTATGGGATTTAGTTCCTAAACCACAAGATAAAACTATCATAGGAACTAAATGGGTTTTTAGAAACAAGCTTAATGAGGCAGGAGAAGTCATAAGGAATAAAGCACGGTTAGTTGCACAAGGATATAATCAACAAGAAGGAATAGATTTTGATGAAACATATGCACCCGTAGCTAGACTTGAAGCTATTAGGATGTTACTAGCTATTGCTGCCCATAAAAACATTCAGCTATATCAAATGGATGTCAAAAGTGCATTTCTAAATGGCATCATACAAGAAGAAGTTTATGTTGCTCAACCACCTGGCTTCGAAATACCAGAAAAGGACGATCATGTTTATAAACTTAAAAAGGCACTTTATGGTCTAAAACAAGCACCTAGGACTTGGTATGAACGGCTCAAGACATATCTTTTTGATAATGGTTTCTCTATTGGAAATTCAGATTCTACTTTATTTTTCAAAACATATGCATCTGATTTCTTAGTTGTGCAAATATATGTTGATGACATTATTTTTGGTGCCTCAAATGAATCATTATGCACACAATTCAGTGACATTATGCAAAAAGAATTTGAAATGAGCCTTATGGGTGAACTAACATTCTTTCTTGGTTTTCAAATTAAGCAAACACCCGCCGGAATTTTTATAAGCCAAGAAAAATACACTAAAGAACTGTTAAAACGCTTTGGGATGGATCAATGCAAACATGCTACTACTCCTATGGCTACTTCTATTAAAATTGATAAGGATGAAAATGGGGAACCTATTGATGATTCCTTATATAGAGCCATGATTGGTATCTTGTTATATTTAACCGCTTCTCGACCGGACATTATGTTTTCCGTTGGTCTTTGTGCTCGATTTCAATCCCAGCCTATGCAATCTCATTTTCTTGCGGTTAAACGAATTCTTCGATATCTAGCCGGCACTACTTGTTTTGGTTTATGGTATCCAAAAGGACAATCCTTGGAGTTTAAAGCATATACTGATGCGGATTATGCCGGTTGTCGACTTGATCGCAAAAGTACTAGTGGTGGATGTTTCTTATTAGGTAGAGCCTTAGTATCTTGGTTTAGCAAGAAACAAAACACGGTTGCCCTATCTACAACCGAAGCTGAATATATGGCAACTGGGTCTTGTTGTGCTCAAGTGCTTTATATGCAACAAGTTTTAAGCGATTATGGTTTTCATCTTTCATCTACACCTATTTTGTGTGACAACACAAGCGCCATAAACTTAGCACACAATCCTATTCTACACAGCCGGGCCAAACATATTGAAATCCGTCATCACTTCTTAAGGGATCACATCTCAAAGAATCATGTTTCCCTTCATCATGTTGATACGGAAAATCAATTGGCTGATATTTTTACAAAACCGCTTCCATTAGATCAATTTAACAACATTAGGAAGCAACTACTTATTACTCCGTTGGAGGATGTTTTCTTTGATATCTGCGGTTCTTAAAACGAATACTTATGCTTTTATGTTTCGTATCAACATTGATATGCACGTTTACATTGGAAATTTGCAAATTGTTGCCTCTTGGCTAAACCAAAACTTAGCCAAGGGGCGCTACGGTCGCAGTTAAGGGCGACCTAAAACAACGCTTTGCCAAATATGCCTCTTTGGACATCATTTTCGTAAACTTCATTGCTTCACATTTTGGCTATTCAATGGACATCTTCTTCGTTCATTTTTTATGGATATCTAATTAAGGGGGAGTTTTTAATAAAACGGTTATCTTTTTGAAATGACAAAGGGGGAGAGATATATAAAACTATAATTTAATATTTATGACAAACTCAATCAATGAGTTTCAAAAATATACTCTTGGCTTTACATTGAAAGTTGCTATATTCCCAAATGAACTGGATTTCATGTTCCATAAGTCATTGGGGATACTAAGCACACATTTTACAAATAAGAGGAAAAGTTCCAAACGGCAATCTAAAGGTATGGCATTTATATGTTTTATATTTCCTCTATTCATATTTTGGAAATGTTTGTCATCTTCAAAAAGGGGGAGATTGTTGGCTAAATGGACATCCATAAAATCCCTTTGTTTTGATTATGACAAACATTTCATTTTTTATTTATCTGACGAGCTACTTGAGTGTGCAGGATGACACAACTATAAGGGAAATCCAACATGAAGTATTTATATTTTCATGCAAATGTAATCATTGTAAAAAAACTTGTACAGAATTATAACGCATGTAAATCAAGCATTGGATTTTCCCTAGCTAAACACCTTAGTCATCCATTCAATAGGACCACCTATGCACACATACGTATAACTAGTGCCTAACTTGAAACCTTAAAACAGGATCTCTCTCGGTCGACCAACTCCTCGACCGAGATACTCTCGGTCGACCACATTATCGATCGAGAAAGATCCAAAAGTAGCCGTTAGACACAGCTGTTGACAGTTGCAAATAAACGTTAATCCAGAGAGCCTGTCGGTCGACAAATCCTCGACCGACTGGGCATTTCGGTCGACAAGTCCTCGACCGAGATGGTCTCTGACAGCAACTGCAGAATTAATTAACTAGCCGTTGCTAATGCGCCTAACTTATTCCTAACGGCTAGTTAAGCACTAGGAACCCCCTAGAAGTTGTCTAGAACGTCCTTAAGCATACTTAGGCTATTCCTATAAATAGGACAAGCCATAGGACACTAGTACACACTTCTAACACTTGCTATACTTGAGAAAATACTTGAGCCCTCTTGTGCAATCTGTGTGAACTGAGCTTTGTGATCAATTGGCCATTTTCCCTTTAGCTCAAGCTCGTCCTATAGGCTAGATTTTCCTAACCCTAGCAATCACAAGTCCATCATATTGGCTAGGAAAATCCAAACGCTTGATATAGGAAAATCAAGCCTTGTGCTTACAACGGTATTGTAATTTCTGTATTTCTTTCTTGTTCCTTGTATTACTTGTACTCTCCTTGCTACTCCAGGTAGGAGGCTGCGGATTGGAGAGGGTGAAGCTCTTCGTGGTGAAGAGGAAGACTTTGGACTACTTCAGAAGGCTGTCTTGACGGGAAGCTACTTCGAGAGGAAGGCTACTTCAAGGGGGAGCTTGAAGTTACTTCAAGGAAGGCTGCTTCGAGGTTGGCAAGACTACTTCAAGGTGAAGGCTGTCCAAAGGGTGTTTAGAAAGTATTGTAAATTTTATGTAACATCCTTGAGAGGTAATAAAATTTAGTACTTTCAAAATCCCGGTTGGGTAAGCAACCGGGTAGTGGACTGACTCCTTAGTATTTGCTAAGGTGGAACCACTCTAAACACCTGTGTTCCTCTTCTTAATCTTTAGTTTGGTTGTTTGAGTTTAAATTATTTTAAAATCTATATAAAACTCTATTCACCCCCCCTCTAGAGGTTTTCACATGTTTGGTGGACACTTGGTGTATATCCTTGACAAGTGTCTCTTGGTGTGCTAGTGTGTTGGATTGAACCCTAGGACAAGTGTCCCTTGGGTGGACGACACTTAGCATAGGTCTACCTTGTTTTCTCCTCCCTTTCCTTCTATATATGTGGTTCTTTTCCCTTGCCTTAGCTTCCTTTGATCTTTTGGTCTCCCCTCCACCTTGAGTGCACGACACTCCTCCCTCTCTTGCTTGTGTCGGCCGAGACACTCTCCTGGAGTTGCAGTGGTGGCCGATACCCTATCTTGGAGCAGCTTTGGTGGACGACATCCCTTGGAGCTTGAAGTGCATCTTCTTCCTTGGAGCTTGGAGCTTAAGGCGGGTTGCATAGCTTCTAACCCTAACTCCTTTACCTCTAGCTATGATCTTGTTGCATGTTAGTAGTTTAGCTTAGTTCTTTGCTTTTGTACCTTGCTTATGTACCTTTGGTGGCCGATCCCCCTCTAGGGTTTAGGGTTCCTTTGTGCACCTTGCTTTCTAGGGTTTGAGTATCCTTAAGTTGGAGGTTGAAGATGACCCTTGTTGGGCGACATGGTGAGTGCTCCTGGAGTTGGGCGATACTCTCTCTCTCTTGTTTGAGTGTTTTGGGCGACATGGTTTGTGCTAAGTAACACCTTTGTTCTTGTGATGGGCGACATAGTGGTGTTCTTTGTGTTGGTCGACATGGTAACCATGTTGGGCGATATGGTTCCTATGATAAGCAATCCCTTTGTTCTTGTGTTGGGCGAGACCCTCTCTTGTCTTGGTGTTGGGCGAGATGGGTACCTTGTGATGGGTGACATGGTGAGTGCTCTTGTGTTGGGCGATAGGTCAAGCTAGTGAGGAGTTGTCTGATATGGTTGAGTTGGTCGATATGGTTGAGTTGGTCGATATGGTTGAGTTGGCCGTTGGATGTTGTTGGGCGATACATCTTGAGGTGTTGGCCGATATAGCCTTGTCAATCTTGATGGTTGTTGGTGTCGGACGACATGTCCATGTGTTGCTTGTTTCCTTGTCTTGAATGATAGATCATGCATGTTGGCCGATAGCCATGGTGACCGATAGGCCATGCATGCCATGGTGGCTGATAATCATGTTGGCCGACACCCATGATGGCCGATAGCTAAGGTGGGTGATAGCCTAGGTTGAGTGTGTGTCAGCCGATAGGCCATGATAGGTGTAGTGAGGGTTGATAAAAGTTATGGTGAGAGTCTTGTAATCCTATAGTAACATTCCTTTGTGATGAGGAAGTGGTTATCTATGCACCAATAAATGATGACGGTGTCTTGTTAGTAACAACAACAATGAGTATGATGCCTTGCAATAATAACAATACTAATACTAGTAATGATGCCAATACTAATAATGTGAGTAATGATGATAATGGTAGTAGTGATGGTAATGAGGAAGGAAATGGTAATAAGATGCATGATGTGATCCTTATGCTTATTTGTTAATAAAAAAGAAGATGATAGTAATAATGTTGATCATAATAATGATGACAATAATGGTAGTAATGATATGCATGAAGTAATCCTTGTACTTAATTGTTAAATGAGAATGGTGATAGTTACACTGGTAGCTTGCTCAATGATATGGTAATAATGATGATGGTGGATGGTGACATAATGGTAGTGGTAACAATAGTACTTGTTTTGTATGTTTGGACACCTTGATTACATGTATAAATCTTGAGATAAGAGTAAGTATGTATATGGCTTGTTAATAATGTGACTTGATTACCAAATAGGGTAAGAATGATAAGTAGAGTATCTTGAATGGCATTTGATGATGGTAGCATATTCCTTATGATTGAATCTACGATTATTGTGTACTCTAAACCTACAGGTAATGATTAGCCTTGAAAAGGGCTATGAAACACATGTGATGAGTAACATCACTTGGTAATTACTCTGGTTAATGAGATAATATGCATAATGTGTTAAGTTCCATGATGATGATGTGAGCCTTGAGAGGCATTGACAGTACATGATAAGGGATTGAGATCCCATGGTATGTGATGATCCTCGAGATGGATCTGGATGGTTGGCAAGAGGCCAAGTGGTAACATGTGATGTTGGATCCTTGTGATGGATCAGGTTGATGTGATTAAATAATAGTATAATGTTTTTTACCTTCTGTTATATCTTGCATGTTATACAACTTGGTTGAATCCTGCAATCCATCTAAAAGATACTAATTAATCACAGTGAAATATATCATGTAGTTTTCCCTGGCCATAGATCCATCATCGTCAGGACTTGGTGATGGTGAAACAGGTTCTCCTACGGGTTAACCTGGAAGCGCATATTGTTGAATATGTGTAGGTTGCTCCTAGCCTGAAAATGAGGAGTTAAGAGTGTAACTTCGGTTACAGACTCAGATATGTATAAAGAGCATGGTGAACAGGCCCATGGCTCTGGATATGTGATGTGTGAGCATGAATGCATTCATGGCTCAGAGCACGGTGAACAGGCCCGTGGCTCAATTTTACTAGCGCCGAGACCTGTACCAAGGCGGGCTAGAGTGAGGGTAGCCTATGGAGCTGACCCTGTGGCTTAGACCACTTCAACATGTGACTGCGGTCCTGCTTGTGTTGTACTCGTGTACTGACCACGAGGTGGGAGGTCGTGGAGTCCGGCTCTTCCATTGACCTTGTATGGCACCGACTTGGGTTTTGCAACCGAAGGTTGGATTTGAATGGTACGATTCAAATCCTCAGGGCATAATAATAATACGTAACACAACCGTTTAGTATTTACTGCTAACACGAAACATTGGTTGAGGCCTTGTTTGTGTAGTTAATTCTGTTATACCTTGCAGGTACTTCTATATATTCTTCAGGTATGAGGTATTATGACGTATCTTGATAATCAGGATATGTGATCTTATATCTTGTTCTGATAATCATGTTACATAGGGATACATCTTATCTTGCTAATCATATTCCTTGAGATATATCTGGTTATATGCTTTTGTATAGCGGGTAAACTTGTCGGTAAGAATAATCTGTTTTATATAGACTGCTCTTGTTATACCTGTTATTAGATATCTGCTGTTATAGTCTATCTTGCTGAGGTTCTGTAGTTGCGGTGGGGAGTTATGTTTCCCGCTGGGACAATTGTTCAATTGTCTCACTCCGCTGGTTTACACCCTTTTTAGGTGGTCGAGGTAGACGTGGTCGTGGTCGTGGTGTTGCGGCCGAGCAACTTGAGGAGCAGTAGAAGGCAAGTGATGGACATGCTACTGTTTTGAATGTTTTGTAGTAGAGTCTAGAGTCATCCATGTACTCTCAGGTCCTTGGCAGTGTTTTGACGTTGTTTTACGATGATCGATCGATGATGTTTGTATATCCTGCTGTTGGCCGGAGGTGGGCCTTTATGTATATGAACAGGTGGTGAACTCATGTGATGGATGAACAACTGTTCTTGAACTGTGGACACGTATCAGATCTCGTGTATGTGTATATATATGACATGTTTCTGTGCAGGATGAGGACTGGAAAGTAATAATTTCACAGTTTATCTGTTTTCCGCAATCGGTTTTAATTAACCCGTGTTTTCATAATCTGTGGTTATGGTGATTTCCGCACGTTTTCGCGTAACACCTCGTTATTTGTGTGATAATGGGATGTGTTGCCACAATTGTATTTTTTATTCATAGTAAATATAGCATTAGGATTTAACCACAAAGTTAAGATGTTTGATTAATTTCTCTAAATTTGTATTTAGAGGAAAAGTTATTTATAAGACAATTCCTATGAAGAAGAAATAAAGTGCAACCATTAGGGTAAAAATAGAGATTGGATACCTAAGCATAACCTATATTCCTTAGTAGGTCCAGAATGGGGAAGTTGACCCATTTGTCTTATAGTGATACATCAAATCATTAAAAGGAACTTGGAGCATGATATCGTCAACCAAGAATCAATTGGGCCATATACACAGGGAGTTTGTGTGCCTAGTATGAGTGAGGATTGTCCATATGTGTAATGATCCTTGAGCATGAGTATGAGACCTCATGCGGTGAGGGCTCCTTTCTGGTGGTCTAGTTGTGTTTTGTTGTGACTTATTGGGTCTATGATCGTCATCATTTGCCTACATCTTTGGGGTTTGATTTTTTTTTCCATTTTGTACATGTTATTGTTATTTACACATTTTTCATATAAATATAATATTATCATGAGTGGAATGCTCTACTATGAGATAATGCTCTAAATGTCCCACATGACTTGCTTCAACTTTTAGTTTTGAAATGACATATTTTTGTTGAATATTAGTTCACTTTATAACATAAATGCCAATAGTTTGATTCCCTAATTTGGAGTGAGTTTGTGTGAATCACAGATAGCTAGTAGACGCATCCCTTTACTCTTGAATCACTAGGTCAAGATCTTTTCTTGCATATCGAATTTCTATGACGCTATGCATGTTTGAATAAAGTTTGTATATGTTATTTTCATTCTTTCTAAAAATGCTTCATATGCGTATGTACTCAATGATCTGTGGTACCATATTGGACTTTATCTCTTATGTTGAGATGTTCGTAACTATCTAAAATATGGAAAAACATTTTAGTCATTTTCGTATGCTTTCATCATTCGTCTCTTTTTGTTTTGAGCATAATTGTATCTTGTCTCTCATTATCACATGACCCACATATCTGGACTATTTTTAGCCATAATATAGGAGTAAGGTGTCACATCAAAAGAAGTTACTACTAGCTAGGTGGACCAAAAAGATGCAATGTAGACTACATATCTCTTTGAAGGTTATGCTTATAGGATAAAAAGCTCATGGGATCATCGACTATTCACGAAACACAATTCTATGGAGCATCCTGATAATGTCAAGAAGTACACACCCGAAAAATGAAAGAAAATCCATATCTTCACATTTGCTTGAAGACATTTATTGCAAAGGCTACGTGGGTAGGGTTCCTCTCATCCACATCGGAGGACTTTCCAAAGCAACCAGAAATGGAATTACTTGAGATGTAACTCTCTACCCTCATCATGTGTATGAATGTTGATCTTAAGTGAAATGTAATCTAGATGAGAAATTCGGATATGGAGAAGTGGTGATGCAAATTCTAGACATGGAAAATGCGATGCAGATTTGATTAATTGACATGTGGTACTTTAAAATTTTGAATATAATCAGGATATATATTCTCAGCACCTATACTGAAGCTGAAGCTGCAATAGGTTGCATTACCTCTTTACTGCCAACACTTCGACTATGTCGATGTTTTAAATTTCCTATTGTTGTTTTTTGCTCATTCTTTCGGTATGGACCTTCTTTTCTTATTTCGAGGATTATGTTAAGGTTTTGATGTTTCCATTGCCCAACATGGTTACCATGTCGACCAACACAAAGAACACCACTATGTCACCCATCACAAGAACAAAGGTGTTACTTAGCACAAGGACCATGTCGCCCAACACACTCAAACAAGAGAGAGAGAGTATCGCCCAACTCCAGGAGCACTCACCATGTCGCCCAACAAGGGTCATCTTCAACCTCCAACTTAAGGATACTCAAACCATAGAAAGCAAGGTGCACAAAGGAACCCTAAACCCTAGAGGGGGATCGGCCACCAAAGGTACATAAGCAAGGTACAAAAGCAAAGAACTAAGCTAAACTACTAACATGCAACAATATCATAGCTAGAGGTAAAGGAGTTAGGGTTAGAAGCTATGCAACCCGCCTTAAGCTCCAAGCTCCAAGGAAGAAGATGCACTTCAAGCTCCAAGGGATGTCGTCCACCAAAGCTTCTCCAAGAGAGGGTATCGGCCACCACTGCAACTCCAGGAGAGTGTCTCGGCCAACACAAGCAAGAGAGGGAGGAGTGTCGTGCACTCAAGGTGGAGGGGAGACCAAAAGATCAAAGGAAGCTAAGGCAAGGGAAAAGAACCACATATATAGAAGGAAAGGGAGGAGAAAACAAGGTAGACATATGATAAGTGTCGTCAACCCAAGGGACACTTGTCCTAGGGTTCAAGCCAACACACTAGCACACCAAGAGACACTTGTCAAGGATATACACCAAGTGTCCACCAAACATGGTCAAGGTTGGACCAAGCAACATGGGAGACACAACTAGCAGCTCCTCTGGGCAACACACACTACTCCAGGTCGACACACCACCTCCAAGTTGACACACACTCTTCCTTGGGCGACACAAGCTGGTCTTGGCCGACACAAGGCTCAAGCAAGCCCAAACAAAGCACCTCAAGGCCCAAACAAGCTCAAGCAAGGCCCAAGAAACTCAAACAACAAGCCCAAGCCTTCCTCTCAACCCTAGAGGAAGCAAAGAGGGGAAAACATCTCACAAGATGGCAAACTTGCACACAAAACCCTAGACTTGGGTTATTTGCAAGAAGCCCCTCGAACTCTCAACAAAGCACAACCAAACCCTAATCACCACTTAGAGGTGATTAGTAAGCATCAAACCACCAAGGTTAAGCAAAACAAACAGGGTAAACCCTAAACACAGACCAGGATCCTTACAAGCTAACCCCCTTTAAGGGATCTCGTCCCCGAAATCCGAAGAGAAAAGCGAGGGATACTTCCTCCTCATCTCTTCCTCAAGCTCCCACGTGGCTTCCTCGATGCCACGACGCTGCCAAAGAACCTTCATAAGAACCAGGTCCTTCCTCTTCAGCTTCTTGATCCTTCTGTCAAGGATTGCCACAAGACCTTCCTCGTAGGTCACATCTGCGTCAAGCTCAACTTCAACGGGCTATATCACTGTACCTGAATCCGGATGACTTTTCTTCAACATACTAACATGAAATACTGGATGCAACCTGTGCAATTCTGGAGGCAACTCTAACTCATAAGCTACCTTGCCAACACGTGCTATGACTGAGTAAGGCCCCATATAACTGGGTGCCAACTTACCCTTCCATCCAAACCTTAGCACACCTTTCCACGGCGAGACTTTAAGATATACTTTGTCTCCCACCTGGAACACCAAAGGTCATCGAGGATTCTCTGCAAAAGACTTCTGCCTGTCCTGTGCCACTTTCAACTGTTGCTGTATCACTTTGATCTTATCGGATGTCTGATGTACTAACTCAGGACCCACAAGCTGATACTCACCTGATTCATACCAACACAAAGGAGATATGCACTTCCTTCCATATAAGGCTTCATAAGGAGCCATGTCAATGCTCCGCTGATAACTGTTGTTGTAGGAAAACTCTATCAAACTCATATGTACATCCCAGTTTCCTAGAAACTGCAAAACACAAGCTCGAAGAAGATCTTCCAAAATATGAATAGTCCTCTCAGACTGTCCATCTGTCTGTGGGTGAAAAGCTGTACTGAACCTCAACTGCGTTCCCAACGTCTTGTGCAACTGTTCCCAAAAACGACTGGTAAACTGAGGACCTCTATTAGAAACTATCGTTGCTGGCACACCATGCAAACGTACTATCTCATCCACATATACTCGAGCTAGTTACTCAGTTGTATACATCGTCTTCACTGGTAGAAAATGGGCAGACTTAGTCAATTTGTCCACTATCACCCAAATGGAATCATGATTCCTAGTTGTCCGGGGTAGACCAACTACAAAATCCATGGTTATATGATCCCATTTCCACTACGGTATCGACAAAGGTTGCAACGTACCTTCCGACTTCTGATGTTCAGCCTTCACTTGCTGACACACCGCACATCTCGCCACGAACTCAGCTACATCTCTCTTCAAACTGGGCCACCAATACAAGTCCTTCAGACTATGATACATCTTGGTGACACCTGGATGCATCACATACATCTACGTATGTGCTTCCTCAAGCACCAAATTCCTCAGATCATCAGCATCTGGAACCACCATCCTATCACGATAGCAAACTAGTTCATTATCGAACTCATGAAACCCATCACGCTTGTTGCTGCCGAACTCTGATCTGATCAACTGTACCGCATCATCTGTTTGTTGTGCATCCATGATCTGCTGTCTCAACGTAGGCTTAACTTGCATCTGTGCGAAAAGACCAGACAACAAAGAGACTTCCATCTGTACATTCATCTGCCGCAGAGAAATAAACATATCTCGCTTATGGCATACCAGAGAACTCAACTGTGCCTTCTTTGAAGAAAGAGAAGAAGACTTTCTGCTAAGCGCATCAGCTACCACATTTGCCTTACCAGGATGATACTCAATAGTGCAGTCGTAATCATTGATCAACTCCATCCATCGTCGTTGTCGCATGTTCAACTCTTGCTGCGTAAAGATGTACTTCAAATTCTTATGATCCGTAAAGATCTGACACACTTCCCCATACAGATAGTGTCTCCAAATATTTAACGCATGAACCACTACTGCCAACTCCAAGTCATGAGTCAGATAGTTCTCCTCATGTTTCTTGAGTTGTCGTGAGGCAAAAGAAACCACATGATCTTCCTGCATCAACACACAACCTAAACCTTTCTTGGAAGTATCACATAAAACAACATAGCCTTTCCCAGGCTCTGGAAAGATCAACAATGGAGCACTGGTCAGCTTCTCCTTCAAACTCTGGAAAGCTCGCTCACATCGATCATCCCAAACAAAAGGTACATCCTTCCTGGTTAACTTCGTCATCGGCAAAGCGATCACACTGAAGTACTTGATAAACCTCCGGTAGTATCCTGCTAAACCAAGGAAACTACGAACTTCTGTCGGCGTCTTTGGTTGTTCCCAATCCACAACTGATTCCACCTTCTTCAGATCTACTTTGACTCCTTCTGCAGATATCACATGACCCAAGAAAGTCACTTCATCCAACCAGAACTCACATTTACTGAACTTGGCATACAACTGATGTTGACGAAGAAGAGTCAACACTCTGTGAAGATGTTGCTCATGCTCTAGCCTGTCCCGACTATAGATCAAGATGTCATCTATAAAGACTACAACAAACTGGTCTAAGAACGGACAGAACACTCTGTTCATCAAATCCATTAAAGCAGTAGGTGCATTGGTTAACCCAAATGACATAACCACGAACTCAAAATGACCATACCTCGTCTTGAAAGCTGACTTTGGTATGTCATCCGCCTTTAACCTCAACTGATGATATCCAGACCATAGATCGATCTTCGAAAACACTACAACACCACGCAACTGATCGAACATATCATCTATCCTTGGCAACGATACTTATTCTTGATTGTGACCTTGTTCAACTGCCGGTAATCTATACACAGCCGCATCGAACCATCCTTCTTCTTAACGAACAACACGGGAGCACCCCACAGCGACGTACTCGGTCGGATAAAACCTTTCTCCAACAACTCTTGCAACTGCTTCTTCAGCTCTGCCATCTCTGATGGAGCCATCCTGTATGGTGACTGTGCAACTGGTTGTGTTCTAGGAACCATATTGATATCGAAATCAATCTCTCGGGGTGGAGGAACACCAGGGAACTCCTTAGGAAATACGTCTGCAAACTCTCGAACCACTGACACTTCCTCAAGGCTAGGACCTTTTGCCTTGGTAACCACAACGGTATCCACCACGTGAGCTAGGAACGCCTCACATCCTTGTCGTAACAACTTATCTGCCACCATAGCTGATACCAAACATGTCGGAAGAATCTTCCTATCTCCCTGGAAACTCCACTTCTCTCCAGCAACATCAAACACTACCTACTTGGAACCACAGTCCAAGACAACCTTATACTTCTCTAAGGTATCCATCCCAAGGATAACATAGAAACCATGCATATCAAGTGGTATAAGATCCACTTGGATACAGTGTCCCAAGAAAGACAAAACACAAGATGGACACTCTTCTCGAAGCAAAGAGAACCATCAAGAGGGGTTTCTAACAACAAGCTATCCTTCTTACAGCTAACAGGTAAACGACAGTTTTCAAGCATACTATAGGCGATAAAATAGTGTGTAGCACCCGGGTCAACCAGAACAGATATAAAGCAAGAAGAGGACATATCATAATGAAATAACTCCATCTGACCTGTCACCACTCGCGGGTTGACTATCGCCTCCGGCTGACTCATGGCATAGAATCGAGCTGTTGCTTGCTGTCCACGACCTCTGCTTCCTTGAGCAGACGATTCTGCCTGAGACGCTTGACCGTGTCCTCGTCCTCTGCTACCACTAGCCGGTGGTCTCTCTGACCTTTGAAAACTCTGTCTCGGCTGCTGCGTCACTTCAACGTCACTATTCGGGCAATTAAGCCTGAAATGCCCGACTTGTCCACAAAGATGACATGCCTTGTCCTCAAACCGTAGTCTAGCTGGCCCTGTCACTGCCACAGAAGCTGAACTATGCGCCTTAGACGGTGAAGAAACATAACCTCTCCCCTTACTCGGAGACCACTGAGATGGTACACCAGCACTTCTCATCGGTGACGGTGCCGAAAACCTGGGCTTCTTAAAGCCACCAAACCTACGTCCTTGAAACTGAGCAGGTCTTTTAAGGGACATAGACTCTCTTTTCTCCCTTACTGTCCTCTCGATCTGTCGAACTGATTCCACGAACATAGCAAACCGTTCTCGGTTCTCCAATGCAGACACAGGGGTTTTCAACTCAACACTCAAACCCTTCTCGAAACGTGTGATCCGTTCCTCTTCTGTTGCCGCCATGTGAGGACAAAACCTCAACAAATCCATAAACTTGGCTTCATACTCGGTGATGTTCATCGTTCCATGCCTTAGGTTCTCGAACTGACTCACCTTCTCATCCATATACGTCTTCGGAAAGTATCTGGTGACGAACTCACGTCGGAACACTTCCCAACAGATCACCTCACCAGGCCGCTTCTCTTCCTCGATGGTCCACCAGTGACCAGCACTACCCTTCAGGAGGTAGACAACATGCTTTACCTTGTCCTCTTCGGGGATGTCAAGGATCCAGAAAGCCTTCTCGAGACTTGTCAGCCATAGATCTGCACCTGCTGGATCAGCCGTTCTAGTATACTCCGAAGCTCCAACTCGGCGAAGCCGCTCAAAGGTCTTCCCAATACCCGATGCTTCTCCATGGGGAACCTGTGCTCGCGGAGGAGGCACTGGTAATCGCTCAGCCATGAGATTCATCATAGCCATTAACTGCCCCATAAGCTGTTGGTAAGAAGGATGTTCAAGTATGCCTGGGTTAAATTGGGGAACCTCAGGCACCTGATCTTCATGTGCCTGTCCATCTGCTCCATCAACCGATGCAGCATCACTATACTCAGCAGAGTGTTCTTCATGGTTTCCAGACATCTTGAATTTTCTTCCACTGAGGGTAGAAGATATTGTAAGAAAACCTAGACACTCATAAGAACAACTCAACCTAGTCCTAAATCCATGTAGACTCAGCGAACCTAAAGCTCTGATACCAAAACTTGTGGCAACACATCCCATTATCACACAGATAATGAGGTGTTACGCGAAAACGTGCGGAAATCACCATAACCACAGATTATGAAAACACGGGTTAATTAAAATCGATTGCGGAAAACAGATAAACTGTGAAATTATTACTTTCCAGTCCTCATCCTGCACAGAAACATGTCATATATATACACATACACGAGATCAGATACGTGTCCACAGTTCAAGAACAGATGTTCAACCATCACATGAGTTCACCACCTGTTCATATACATAAAGGCCTACCTCTGGCCAACAACAGGATATACAAACATCATCGATCGATCATCGTGAAACAACGTCAAAACACTGCCAAGGACCTGAGAGTACAGGGATGACTCTAGACTCTACTACAAAACATCTAAAATAGCAGCATGTCCATCACTTGCCTTCTACTGCTCCTCAAGCTGCTCGGCCGCAACACCACGACCACGACCACGTCTACCTCGACCACCTAAAAAGGGTGTAAACCAGCGGAATGAGACAATTGAACAATTGTCCCAGCAGGAAACATAACTCCCCACCGCAACTACAGAACCTCAGCAAGATAGACTATAACAGCAGATATCTAATAACAGGTATTACAAGAGCAGTCTATATAAAACAGATTATTCTTACCGACAAGCTTACCCGCTATACAAAAGCATATAACCAGATATATATCAAGGAATATGATTAGCAAGATAAGATGTATCCCTATGTAAGATGATTATCAGAACAAGATATAATATCACATATCTTGATTATCAAGATATGTCATAATACCTCATACCTGAAGAATATATAGAAGTACCTGCAAGGTATAACAGAATTAACTACACAAACAAGGCCTCAACCAATGTTTCGTGTTAGCGGTAAATACTAAACGGTTGTGTTACGTATTATTATTATGCCCTGAGGATTTGAATCGTACCATTCAAATCCAACCTTCGGTTGTGAAACCCAAGCCGGTGCCATACAAGGTCAATGGAAGAGCCAGACTCCACGACCTCCCACCTCGTGGTCAGTACATGAGTACAACACAAGTAGGATCGTAGTCACATGCTGAAGTGGTCTAAGCCACAGGGTCAGCTCCATAGGCTACCCTCACTCTAGCCCGCCTTGGTACAGGTCTCAACGCTAGTAAAATTGAGCCACGGGCCTGTTCACCGTGCTCTGAGCCATGAACGCATTCATGCTCACACATCACATATCCTGAGCCATGGGCCTGTTCACCATGCTCTTTATACATATCTGAGTCTGTAACTGAAGTTACACTCTTACCTCCTCATTTTCAGGCTAGGAGCAACCTACACATATTCAACAATATGCGCTTCCAGGTTAACCCGTAGGAGAACCTGTTTCACCATCACCAAGTCCTGACGATGATGGATCTATGGCCAGGGCAAACTACATGATATATTTCACTGTGATTAATTAGTATCTTTTAGATGGATTGCAGGATTCAACCAAGTTGTATAACATGCAAGATATAAAAGAAGGTAAATAACATTATACTATTATTTAATCACATCAACCTGATCCATCACAAGGATCCAACATCACATGTTACAACTTGGCCTCTTGCCAACCATCCAGATCCATCTCGAGGATCATCACATACCATGGGATCTCAATCCCTTATCATGTACTGTCAATGCCTCTCAAGGCTCACATCATCATCATGGAACTTAACACATTATGCATATTATCTCATTAACCAGAGTAATTACCAAGTGATGTTACTCATCACATGTGTCTCATAGCCCTTTTCAAGGCTAATCATTACCTGCAGGGTTAGAGTACACAATAATTGTAGATTTAATCATAAGGAATATGCTACCATCATGAAATGCCATTCAAGATACTCTACTTATCATTCTTACCCTATTTGCTAATCAAGTCACATTATTAACAAGCCATATACATACTTACTCTTATCTCAAGATTTATACATGTAATCAAGGTGTCCAAACATACAGAACAAGTACTATTGTTACCACTACCATTATGTCACCATCCACCATCATCATTATTACCATATCATTGAGCAAGCTACCAGTGTAACTATCACCATTCTCATTTAACAATTAAGTACAAGGATTACTTCATGCATATCATTACTACCATTATTGTCATCATTATTATGATCAACATTATTACTATCATCTTCTTTATTATTAACAAATAAGCATAAGGATCACATCATGCATCTTATTACCATTTCCTTCCTCATTACCATCACTACTACCATTATCATCATTACTCACATTATTAGTATTGGCATCATTACTAGTATTAGTACTGTTATTATTGCAAGGCATCATACTCATTGTTGTTGTTACTAACAAGACACCACCATCGTTTATTGGTGCATAGCTAACCACTTCCTCATCACAAAGGACCATTACTATAGGATTACAAGACTCTCACCATAACTTTTTTCAACCCTCACTACACCTATCATGGCCTATCGGCCGACACACACTCAACCTAGGCTATCACCCACCTTAGCTATCGGCCATCATGGGTGTCGGCCAGCATGATTATCGGCCACCATGGCATGCATGGCCTATCGGTCACCATGGCCATCAGCCAACATGCATGATCTATCGTTCAAGACAAGGAAACAAGCCACACATGGCCATGTCGTCCGACACCAACAACCATCAAGCTTGACAAGGCTATATCGGCCAACACCTCAAGATGTATCGCCCAACAACATCCAACGGCCAACTCAACCATATCGACCAACTCAACCATATCGACCAACTCAACCATATCAGCCAACTCCTCACTAGCGTGACCTATCGCCCAACACAAGAGCACTCACCATGTCACCCATCACAAGGTACCCATCTCGCCCAACACCAAGACAAGAGAGGGTCTCGCCCAACACAAGAACAAAGGGATTGCTTATCATAGGAACCATATCGCCCAACATGGTTACCATGTTGACCAACACAAAGAACACCACTATGTCGCCCATCACAAGAACAAAGGTGTTACTTAGCACAAGGACCATGTCGCCCAACACACTCAAACAAGAGAGAGAGTATCGCCCAACTCCAGGAGCACTCACCATGTTGCCCAACAAGGGTCATCTTCAACCTCCAACTTAAGGATACTCAAACCCTAGAAAGCAAGGTGCACAAAGGAACCCTAAACCCTAGAGGGGGATCGGCCACTAAAGGTACATAAGCAAGGTACAAAAGCAAAGAACTAAGCTAAACTACTAACATGCAACAAGATCATAGCTAGAGGTAAAGGAGTTAGGGTTAGAAGTTATGCAACCCGCCTTAAGCTCCAAGCTCCAAGGAAGAAGATGCACTTCAAGCTCCAAGGGATGTCATCCACCAAAGCTGCTCCAAGAGAGGGTATCGGCCACCACTGCAACTCCAGGAGAGTGTCTCGACCGACACCAGCAAGAGAGGGAGGAGTGTCGTGCACTCAAGGTGGAGGGGAGACCAAAAGATCAAAGGAAGCTAAGGCAAGGGAAAAGAACCACATATATAGAAGGAAAGGGAGGAGAAAACAAGGTAGACCAATGCTAAGTGTCGTCCACCCAAGGGACACTTGTCCTAGGGTTCAAGCCAACACACTAGCACACCAAGAGACACTTGTCAAGGATATACACCAAGTGTCCACCAAACATGGTCAAGGTTGGACCAAGCAACATGGGAGACACAACTAGCAGCTCCTCTGGGCGACACACACTACTCCAGGTCGACACACCACCTCCAGGTTGACACACACTCTTCCTTGGGTGACACAAGCTGGTCTTGGCCGACACAAGGCTCAAGCAAGCCCAAACAAAGCACCTCAAGGCCCAAACAAGCTCAAGCAAGGCCCAAGAAACTCAAACAACAAGCCCAAGCCTTCCTCTCAACCCTAGAGGAAGCAAAGAGGGGAAAACATCTCACAATATGGCAAACTTGCACACAAAACCCTAGACTTGGGTTATTTGCAAGCATCCCCTCGAACTCTCAACAAAGCACAACCAAACCCGAATCACCACTTAGAGGTGATTAGTAAGCATCAAACCACCAAGGTTAAGCAAAACAAACAGGGTTAACCCTAAACGCAGGTCAGGGTCCTTACAAGCTAACCCCCTTTAAGGGATTTCGTCCCCAAAATCTGAAGAGAAAAGTGAGGGATACTTCCTCCTCATCTCTTCCTCAAGCTCCCACGTGGCTTCCTCGACGCCACGACGCTGCCAAAGAACCTTCACAAGAATCAGGTCCTTCCTCTTCAGCTTCTTGATCCTTCTGTCAAGGATCGCCACAGGACCTTCCTCGTAGGTCACATCTGTGTCAAGCTCAACTTCAATGGGCTGTATCACTGCACCTGAATCTGGATGACTTTTCTTCAACATACTGACATGAAACACTGGATGCAACCTGTGCAACTCTGGAGGCAACTCTAACTCATAAGCTACCTTCCCAACACGCGTTATGACTGAGTAAGGCCCCATATACCTGGGTGCCAACTTACCCTTTTGTCCAAACCTTAGCACACCTTTCCATGACGAGACTTTAATATATACTTTGTCTCCCACCTGGAACTCCAAAGGTCGTCGACGATTGTTTGCATAAGACTTCTTCCTGTCCTGTGCCACTTTCAACTGTTGCTGTATCACTTTGATCTTATCGGATGTCTATTGTACTAACTCAGGACCCACAAGCTGATACTCACCTGATTCATACCAACACAATGGAGATCTGCACTTCTTTCCATACAAGGCTTCATAAGGAGCCATGCCAATGCTCCGCTGATAACTATTGTTGTAGGCAAACTCTATCAAACTCAGGTGTACATCCCAGTTGCCTAGAAACTGCAAAATACAAGCTCAAAGAAGATCTTCCAAAATCTGAATAGTCCTCTCAGACTGTCCATCTGTCTGCGGGTGAAAAGATGTACTAAACCTCAACTGCATTCCCAACTCCTTGTGCAACTGTTCCCAAAAACGACTTGTAAACTGAGGACCTCTGTCAGAAACTATCGTTGCTGGCACACCATGCAAACGTACTATCTCATCCACATATACTCGAGCTAGTTTCTCAGCTGTATACGTCGTCTTCACTGGTAGAAAATGGGCAGACTTAGTCAATCTGTCCACTATCACCCAAATGGAATCATGATTCCTAGTTGTCCGGGGTAGACCAACTACGAAATCCATGGTTATATGATCCCATTTCCATTGCGGTATCGGCAAAGGTTGCAACATACCTACCGGCTTCTGATGTTTAGCCTTCACTTGCTGACACACCGCACATCTCGCCACGAACTCATCTACATCTCTCTTCAAACCGGGCCACCAATACAAGTCCTTCAGACTATGATACATCTTGGTGACACCTGGATGCATCGCATACATCGACGTATGTGCTTCCTCAAGCACCAACTTCCTCAGATCATCAGCATCTGGAGCCACCATCCTATCACGATAGCAAACTAGTCCATCCTCGGACTCATGAAACCCATCACGCTTGTCGCTGCCGAACTCTGATCTGATGAACTGTACCACATCATATGTTTGTTGTGCATCCTTGATCTACTGTCTCAACATAGGCTTAACTTGCATCTGTGCGAAAAGACCAGACAACAAAGAGACTTCCATCTGTACATTCATCTGCCGCAGAGAAACAAACATATCTCGCTTATGGCATACCAGAGAACTCAACTATGCCTTCTTTGAAGAACGAGAAGAAGACTTTCTGCTAACCACATAAGCTACCACATTTGCCTTACCAGGATGATACTCAATAGTGCAGTCGTAATCATTGATCAACTCCATCCATCGTCGTTGTCGCATGTTCAACTCTTGCTGCGTAAAGATGTACTTCAGATTCTTATGATCCGTAAAGATCTGACACACTTCCCCATATAGATAGTGTCTCCAAATCTTTAATGCATGAACCACTACTACCAACTCCAAGTCATGAGTCGAATAGTTCTCCTCATGTTTCTTAAGTTGTCGCGAAGCAAAAGAAACCACATGATCTTCCTGCATCAACACACAACCTAAACCTTTCTTGGAAGTATCACAGAAAACAACATAGCCTTTCCCAGGCTCTGGCAAGATCAACACTGGAGCACTGGTCAGCTTCTCCTTCAAACTATGGAAAGCTCGCTCACATCGATCATTCCAAACAAAAGGTACATCCTTCCTGGTTAACTTCGTCATCGGCAAAGCGATCACACTGAAGTCTTTGATAAACCTTCGGTAGTATCCTGCTAATCCAAGGAAACTACGAACTTCTGTCGGCGTCTTTGGTTGTTCCCAATCCGCAATGGATTCCACCTTCTTCGGATCTACTTTGACTCTTTCAGCAGATATCACATGACCCAAGAAAGTCACTTCTTCCAACTAGAACTCGCACTTACTGAACTTGGCATACAACTGATGTTGACGAAGAAGAGTCACCGCTCGACGAAGATGTTGTTCATGCTCTAGCCTGTCCCGACTATAGATCAAGATGTCATCTATAAAGACTACAACAAACTGGTCTAAGAACGGACGGAACACTCTGTTCATCAGATCCATGAAAGCAGCAGGTGCATTGGTTAACCCAAACGGCATAACCACGAACTCAAAATGACCATACCTCGTCCTAAAAGATGACTTTGGTATGTCATCCGCCTTTAACCTCAACTGATGATATCCAGACCGTAGATCGATCTTCGAAAACACTGTACCACCACGCAACTGATCAAACAGATCATCTATCCTCGGCAACGGGTACTTGTTCTTGATCGTGACCTTGTTCAACTGCCGGTAATCTATACACAACCGCATCCAGCCATCCTTCTTCTTAACGAACAACACGGGAGCACCCCACGGCGACGTACTCGGTCGTATAAAACTTTTCTCCAACAACTCTTGCAACTGCTTCTTCAACTCTGCCATCTCTGCTGGAGCCATCCTATATGGTGACTATGCAACTGGCTGTGTCCCTGGAACCAGATTGATCTTGAAATCAATCTCTCGGGGTGGAGGAACACCAGGAAACTCCTCAGGAAACATGTCTGCAAACTCTCGAACCACGGACACCTCCTCAAGACTAGGACCTTTTGCCTTGGTAACCACAACGGTATCCACCACGTGAGCTAGGAACGCCTCACATCCTTGTCGTAACAACTTATCTACCACCATAGCTGATACCAAACATGTCGGAAGAATCTTCCTATCTCCCTGGAAAATCCACTTCTCTCTAGCAACATCAAACACTGCCTGCTTGGAACCACAGTCCAAGACAACCTTATACTTCTCTAAGGTCTCCATCCCAAGGATAACATCGAAACCATGCATATCAAATGGTATAAGATCCACTTGGATACGGTGTCCCGAGAAAGACAAAACACAAGATGGACACTCTTCTCGAAGCAAAGAGGAACCATCAAGAGGGGTTTCTAACAACAAGCTATACTTCTTACAGCTAACAGGTAAACGACATGTTTCAAGCATACTATAGGAGATAAAAGAGTGTGTAGCACCCAGGTCAACCAGAACAGATATAAAGCAAGAAGAAGAGATATCAGAATGAAATAACTCCATCTGACCTGTCACCACTCGCGGGTTGACTATCGCCTTCGGCTGACTCATGGCATAGAATCGAGTCGTTGCTTGCTGTCCACGACCTCTGCTTCCTTGAGCAGACGATCCTGCCTGAGACGCTTGACTGCATCCTCGTCCTCTGCTACCACTGGCCGGTGGTCTCTCTGACCTCTGAAAACTCTGTCTCAGCTGCTGCATCACTTCAACGTCTCTATTCGGGCAATTAAGCCTGAAATGCCCGACTTGTCCACAAAGATGACATGCCTTGTCCTCAAACCGTGGTCTAGCTGGCCCTGTCACTGCCACAGAAGCTGAACTATGTGCCTTAGATGGTGAAGAAACATAACCTCTCCCCTTACTCGGAGTCCACTGAGATGGTACACCATCACTTCTCATCGGTGACGGTGCCGAAAACCTGGGCTTCTTAAAGACACCAAACCTACGTCCTTGAAACTGAGCAGGTCTTTTAAGGGACATAGACTCTCTTTTCTCCCTTATTGTCCTCTCGATCCTTCGAACTAATTCCACGAACGTAGCAAACCGTTCTCGGTTCTCCAACGCAGACACAGGGGCTTTCAACTCAACATTCAAACCCTTCTCGAAATGTCTGATCCGTTCCTCTTCTGTTGCCGCCATGTGAGGACAAAACCTCAACAAATCCATAGACTTAGCTTCATACTCGGTGATGTTCATCGTTCCTTGCCGCAACTTCTCAAACTGACTGATCTTCTCATCCAGATACATTTTCGGAAAGTATCTGGTGACGAACTCACGTCGAAACACTTCCCAACAGATCACCTCACCAGGCCACTTCTCTTCCTCGATGGTCCACCAGTGACCAACACTACCCTTCAGAAGGTAGACAACATGCTTTAGCTTGTCTGCTTCGGGGATGTCAAGGATCCAGAAAGTCTTCTCGAGACTTGTCAGCCACAGATAGGGGTGAGCATTCGGTTAATTCGGTCAGTTACGGTTAATTCGGTTCGGTTAAATGGTTAATTTGTGGTTTGATATTTTAACCATTAACCTAACCGAATTGCGTCGGTTAATTCGGTTATTGTCCAATCGGTTAACGGTTAATTTGGTTAACCAAATAACACATGTGTAATAATGTTATTTGAAATACTCATTGAATTTTGAACAATTGTTATATTATAGTGGTATTTCTGGAAATATAATGTTGTATGGCTCATGAAAACTTGATTACTATGTATATGGAGAAGTTTTTTGAAATAAAAGTACAACTATATATGTATAAATATGTGTGTAGGATATTATTTAATAATAAATTATAACTATTCGGTTAATTTGGTTAACCATACCAAAAATATCTTTAACCATGAAATTAACCATTTAACCGATTAACCGAATTAAATTAACCAAATTAACCGAATTAACCAAATAGTCTAAAAAAATTAACCATTCAAAATTAACCATTCGGTTAATCGGTTATTAACCAAATTTTGCTCACCCCTAGCCACAGATCTGCATCCGCTGGATCAGCCGTTCCAGTATACTCCGAAGCTCCAACTCGGCGAAGCCGCTCAAAGGTCTTCCCAATACCCGATGCTTCTCCATGGGGAACCTGTGCTCGTGGAGGAGGCACCGGTAATCGCTCAACCATGAGATTCATCGTTGCCATCAACTGCCCCATAAGCTGTTGGTAAGCAGGATGTTCAAGTATGGCTGGGTTAGATTGGGGAACCTCAGGCACCCAATCTTCATGTGCCTGTCCATATGCTCCATCAACCGATGTAGGATCACTATACTCAGTAGAGTGTTCTTCATGGTTTCCAGAAATCTTGACTTTTCTTCCGTTGAGGGCATAAGATATTGTCAGAAAACCTGAACACTCATAAGAACAACTCAACCTAGTCCTAAATCCCTGTAGACTCAGCGAACCTAAAGCTCTGATACCAAAACTTGTGGCAACACATCCCATTATCACACAGATAATGAGGTGTTACGCAAAAATGTGCGGAAATCACCATAACCACAAATTATGAAAACATGGGTTAATTAAAACCGATTGCGGAAAATAGATGAACTGTGAAATTATTACTTTCCAGTCCTCATCCTGCACAGAAACATGTCATATATATACACATACACGAGATCTGATACGTGTCCACAGTTCAAGAACAACTGTTCATCCATCACATGAGTTCACCACCTGTTCATATACATAAAGGCCCACCTTCGGCCAACAGCAGGATATACAAACATCATCGATCGATCATCGTGAAACAATGTCAAAACACTGCCAAGGACTTGAGAGTATAGGGATGACTCTAGACTCTACTACAAAACATCCAAAACAGCAGCATGTCCATTGATTGCCTTCTACTGCTCCTCAAGCTGCTCGACCACAACACCACGACCATGACCACGTCTACCTCGACCACCTAAAAAGGGTGTAAACCAGTGGAGTGAGACAATTGAACAATTGTCCCAGTGGGAAACATAACTCCCCACTGCAACTATAGAACCTCAGCAAGATAGACTATAACAGCAGATATCTAATAACATGTATAACAAGAGCAGTCTATATAAAATAGATTATTCTTACCGACAAGCTTACCCGCTATACAAAAGCATATAACCAGATATATATCAAGGAATATGATTAGCAACATAATATGTATCCCTATGTAACATGATTATCAGAACAAGATATAAGGTCACATAACCTGCTTATCAAGATCAGACATATTATCACATAACCTGCAAGATATAACAAAGATATTACACGAACAAGGCCTCAACCAATGTTTCGTGTTTATCCTAAGCAATAAGTACTAAACGGCTGTATTACGTATTATTATTCCCTGAGGATTTGAATCGTACCGTTCAAATCCAACCTTCGGTTATGAAACCCAAACCGGTGCCATACAAGGTCAATGGAAGAGACAGACTCCACGACCTCCCACCTCGTGGTCAGTACACGAGTACAACACAAGTAGGACCGCAGTCACATGCTGAAGTGGTCTAAGCCACAGGGTCAGCTCCATAGGCTACCCTCACCCTAGCCCGCCTTGGTACAGGTCTCGACGCTAGTAAAATTGAGCCACGGGCCTGTTCACCGTGCTCTGAGCCATGAATGCATTCATGCTCACACATCACATATCCTGAGCCATGGGCCTGTTCACCATGCTCTTTATACATATCTGAGTCTGTAACTGAAGTTACACTCTTACCTCCTTATTTTCAGGCTAGGAGCAACCTACACATATTCAACAATATGCACTTCCAGGTTAACCCGTAGGAGAACCTGTTTCACCATCACCAAGTCCTGACGATGATGGATCTATGGCCAGGGCAAACTACATGATATATTTCACTGTGATTAATTAGTATCTTTTAGATGGATTGCAGGATTCAACCAAGTTGTATAACGTGCAAGATATAACAGAAGGTAAATAACATTATACTATTATTTAATCACATCAACCTGATCCATCACAAGGATCCAACATCACATGTTACCACTTGGCCTCTTGCCAACCATCCAGATCCATCTCGAGGATCATCACATACCATGGGATCTCAATCCCTTATCATGTACTATCAATGCCTCTCAAGGCTAACATCATCATCATGGAACTTAACACATTATGCATATTATCTCATTAACCAGATTAATTACCAAATGATGTTACTCATCACATGTGTCTCATAGCCCTTTTCAAGGTTAATCATTACCTGCAGGGTTAGAGTACACAATAATCGTAGATTCAATCATAAGGAATATGCTACCATCATGAAATGCCATTCAAGATACTCTACTTATCATTCTTACCCTATTTGGTAATCAAGTGACATTATTAACAAGCCATATACATACTTACTCTTATCTCAAGATTATACATGTAATCAAGGTGTCCAAACATACAGAACAAGTACTATTGTTACCACTACCATTATGTCACCATCCACCATCATCATTATTACCATATCATTGAGCAAGCTACCATTGTAACTATCACCATTCTCATTTAACGATTAAGTACAAGGATTACTTCATGCATATCATTATTACCATTATTGTCATCATTATTATGATCAACATTATTACTATCATCTTCTTTATTATTAACAAATAAGAATAAGGATCACATCATGCATCTTATTACCATTTCCTTCCTCATTACCATCACTACTACCATTATCATCATTACTCACATTATTAGTATTGGCATCATTACTAGTATTAGTACTGTTATTATTGCAAGGCATCATACTCATTGTTGTTGTTACTAATAAGACACCACCATCGTTTATTGGTGGATAGCTAACCACTTCCTCATCACAAAGGACCGTTACTATAGGATTACAAGACTCTTACCATAACTTTTATCAACCCTCACTACACCTATCATGGCCTATCGGCCGACACACACTCAACCTAGGCTATCACCCACCTTAGCTATCAGCCATCATGGGTGTCGGCCAGCATGATGATCGGCCACCATGGCATGCATGGCCTATCGGTCACCATGGCTATCAGCCAACATGCATGATCTATCGTTCAAGACAAGGAAACAAGCCACACATGGCCATGTCGTCCGACACCAACAACCATCAAGCTTGACAAGGCTATATCGGCCAACACCTCAAGATGTATCGCCCAACAACATCCAACGACCAACTCAACCATAACGACCAACTCATCCATATCGACCAACTCAACCATATCGGCCAACTCCTCACTAGCTTGACCTATTGCCCAACACAAGAGCACTCACCATGTCGCCCATCTCAAGGTACCCATCTCGCCCAACACCAAGACAAGAGAGGGTCTCGCCCAACACAAGAACAAATTGATTTCTTATCATAGGAACCATATCGCCCAACATGGTTACCATGTCGACCAACACAAAGAAGACCACTATGTCACCCATCACAAGAACAAAGGTGTTACTTAGCACAAGGACCATGTCGCCCAACACACTCAAACAAGAGAGAGAGTATCGCCCAACTCCAGGAGCACTCACCATGTCGCCCAACAAGGGTCATCTTCAACCTCCAACTTAAGGATACTCAAACCCTAGAAAGCAAGGTGCACAAAGGAACCCAAAACCCTAGAGGGGGATTGACCACAAAAGGTACATAAGCAAGGTACAAAAGCAAAGAACTAAGCTAAACTACTAACATGCAACAAGATCATAGCTAGAGGTAAAGGAGTTAGGGTTAGAAGCTATGCAACCCGTCTTAAGCTCCAAGCTCCAAGGAAGAAGATGCACTTCAAGCTCCAAGGGATGTCATCCACCAAAGCTGCTCCAAGAGAGGGTATCAGCCACCACTGCAACTCCAGGAGAGTGTCTCAGCCGACACAAGCAAGAGAGGGAGGAGTTTCGTGCACTCAAGGTGGAGGGGAGACCAAAAGATCAAAGGAAGCTAAGGCAAGGGAAAAGAACCACATATATAGAAGGAAAGGGAGGAGAAAACAAGGTAGACCTATGCTAAGTGTCGTACACCCAAGGAACACTTGTCCTAGGGTTCAAGCCAACACACTAGCACACCAAGAGACACTTGTCAAGGATATACACCAAGTGTCCACCAAACATGGTCAAGGTTGGACCAAGCAACATGGGTGACACAACTAGCAGCTCCTCTGGGCGACACACACTACTCCAGGTCGACACACCACCTCTAGGTTGACACACACTCTTCCTTGGGAGACACAAGCTAGTCTTGGCCGACACAAGGCTCAAGCAAGCCCAAACAAAGCACCTCAAGGCCCAAACAAGCTCAAGCAAGGCCCAAGAAACTCAAACAACAAGCCCAAGCCTTCCTCTCAACCCTAGAGGAAGCAAAGAGGGGAAAACATCTCACAAGATGGCAAACTTGCACACAAAACCCTAGACTTGGGTTATTTGCAAGCAGCCCCTCGAACTCTCAACAAAGCACAACCAAACCCTAATCACCACTTAGAGGTGATTAGTAAGCATCAAACCACCAAGGTTAAGAAAAACAAACAGGGTAAACCCTAAACGCAGGTCAGGGTCCTTACAAAGACTGTCCAAGTTGGAGCAGCTCCAAGGGTGGAATTTTGTCCTCTAACTAGAGTTCTACTTCCCTTTGGTTACATCATTGGTACCTTTAGCTTTTTCTTCTCTTAAACATGCAAAACATTGAAATTTCTACATTGTGTTTGTACATTTCCATTATGGACGAGTAGGACTCTTTTCTTGGGAATGGGAGAGTAACTCCCATGTTATTGTTCATGTGAACTAGAAATCTATGTTTATTGCTAGTTAATTTACTTTTCCATGGATGCCTACGGTGTTTCTTGCTTGTATGTTTGGCTGGCCACCTTTTGTACATGTTTCATGCTTACCTTGTGCTTCAGGAGAATGTATGAGGGAGTAAGTAGTAGGATCCATGGCAGTATTCTCTTGACCATAGGAGTGGCTTGACAATATTGAGGGTTAAGGTTATGTTTGACACTAAGCATAGATGCGGAAGCATTATGCGATGTTGAGAACCATCTCATGACATTGGGAAATGCACAATGATGACAACCTCCTATCATATTAATGGTAATCTTAATTTTGTAAGTGCATGTGATATGATGGCATGGTAGTGAAACTTAATGCTCAAGCCTTTAATTTCTTAATCAACGCTTTAACTTTGAGCTTTTTCTTTTGCTCTCCCCTTAATTCTGTAATCAATATGAACTTTTGTAACCTGACTTGGATTAATGAAAGTTAACAAATTTGCACCTAACTAGCCTAGCTTCTTGTGTTTGACACTTGACTACATTGACCCCATATACTTGCGGGTGATTAGTGAGTTGAGATCTTTCTTTCTAAAACTCCTAACAAGTTTTTGGCACCGTTTCTGGGGAGCTACGATAATTTTTAGTTAGAGTAGAAGAGTTAACTAGTAATTGAGACCAAGTCATCATTTCCATATTTCATATCGTGGTACCTCTTAGCTTTTGTTAATCTGACTCAATCCTACTTTTTAGGTTGCATGCGTTATTCTAAGAGGGGTCCACAGACATCAATCTTTCTAGACTCAGAAATAGAGAGAATCTTTAGTAGCTGTAGGAGAGGAAGGAAGAATTAGAACTCTTCAAGTCTGGGGGGATCACATCCTTCATCAATGTAATATTCACCTTCACCACTGCCTTCACCCGATCCTATTCAAGAGTTAGAGATAGAGGAAAATTATCCACTCAAAAAAATTATGTGTCGGCTGCCATTAATATTTGTGGAGCCATAGATCATCCTATGATAGAGGCCAACAACTTCTCCATCAACCCTACAATTATGCAGATGATCCAAAAGAATCGCTTCGGGGGAACTCCTATGGAAGATCCAAATCTCCACATAGCGGAGTTTCTGCAGTACATGAACACTTTTAATATTAATGGTGTTCCATCTGAAGGAGTACGCTTACTCCAGTTCCCATTCACTTTGCGAAATTTGAGCCAAGGCGTGGCTCTCCTCATTGCCTAAATGCTCCATTAATACCTAGGATGATCTATTGAATGCTTTTCTAGCTAAGTATTTTCCTCCTAGCAAGACGACCCAACTGAGGAATCAAATCACAAACTTCAAGAAAAAAGAAGGTGAGATGCTCTATGATACCTGGGAGAGGTTTAAGGACCTCCAACTCCTATGCCCTCACCATGGTTTGACACACTGGCTGCTTCTACAAACTTTCTACAATGGGTTATTGTACAATATCCGTATGACCATTGATGTCGCTGGAAATGGAGCCTTGATGAATAAGTCATATCGTGAAGCCTACACCATTATTGAAGATATGGCACTCAACCACAGTCAATGGAGTTTAGAAAGGACTAGTTAGCCATTCTCTTACTCCATCTCAAGTGAGAAGTCCAGCGGGAAACATATTGTAGATGCCATAGACTTGATTACAGCTAAGCTTGATGCCTTAACCCAGAAATTTGAAAAGCTAGCCCCTCACTCAGTCCAAGTAGTAGAGAAAGTATCTGAGGCTTATGGAGAATCCATGCATAATTCTACTTCTTGTTTTGCACCACATATGAATGCGAATGAAGCACTAAAACAAGTCAATGTTGTAGGAACTTTCAATAATACACAACCCTACAATTCCTTTTCTGAAACCTATAACCCAAGATGGAGGGACCATCCAAATATCTCTTACAGGAACAATAATTCACAGAACTAGAAATAAGGTCAAGCTGAAGGTCAAAAACCTATGAGCAACCATCAACCGATGAATGCCAACCGCCAACAACCACCGGGGTACAATTCTAGCAACAACAGGAACCTCAATCAATTTCAGCAAGTGGCTCCTCCACTATAAAAATCATGCTTGGAAAGCCTCCTTGAGACCTTTGTCACCACACAAATCCAGTAGAATGACGAGTTCTGGGCTCATGGAAACATATTGAAAGATGCTATCACACAATTGTCTTCCAAAGTTGATGGAATTGTCACTCACACCAAAATGTTGGAGAATCAGATTGCTCAACAAGCATTAGCCAACCATGGAACATCTTCAGGTTCTTAACCCAGTCAACCTGTTATGAATCCCAAGGAAACATGTAAATATGTAACCTTATGGAGTGGAGAAGTCATAGGAGGATCTAAACTACCATCCAAGAGGAAATCTAGAGAGATTGATGACACTACTGTTGAAGATATTGCTAAAAATCAAAGGAAGAAATCTGTTGGAAATCTATATCAAAGTGATTCTTCTAGCAAGCCAAATGCCATTTTCCCCCACATGTTTGCTAATACAAAAGATGATGTGCAGTTCAAAAAATTTGTGGATGTTCTGAACAAGCTGTACATAAATCTATTCCTAGTTGAAGTCATAGCCGAAATGCCCTCCTACACCAAGTTCTTAAAGGATATCTTAACAAAGAAGAGGAAATCTGGATAGGTAGAAATTGTTATGCTTTTTGAAAGGCTAAGCACCATCATCCAGAACTGTATGCTTGAGAAACTACATGATCAAGGTGACTTTACTCTCCCTTGCAAGATAGGAGACTCTACTTTTTATGAAGGACTTGTTGACCTTGGAGCTAGCATAACCTTGATCCCCATCTCTTTGTGCGAAAAGCTAGACTTGGGGGACTTGACGCCAACATCTATGACAATTCAACTAGTTGACCTCTCAATTAAACACCCAAGGGGAGTGATTGAGGATGTCCCTATTCAGATAGGAAAGTTCTTTATTCCATGTGATTTTGTGGTCTTAGACATGCATGAAGACCCAACCAATCCAGTCCTTTTTTGTAGACCCTTCTTGTGCACTGCAGGCTATTTAGTTTATGTTAGAGAAGGAAAGCTCCCGTCAGAGTGAGAGATGAAGAACTAGTATTTTTAGTCTATGATGCCATGAAGGCACCCAACTCCAAGGAGTACCTTTGTCTCATCGATACTATTGATACAATGCTTGAGGAAGAAAAGAATTCTGTTGAAACTGCCTTAGATGATCTTGAAGAAGATGATGCAAGTATCACTCTCAATGAGGAAAGTCTTGAAACTTTGGAGATTCCACCAAGTGAAGAAGACTCAAAGAATAATGAAGGAAGCAATACCAAAACTCCAAGCAAATAGGTATAACTAAAAACCCTCCCACCGGGGTTAAGGTATGCTTTTTAGGCCCAAACTCTTCCTCTCATGTCATCATAAATGCTGAATTGAACAATGATTAAGAAGAAAAACTTTTGAATGAACTTAAAAGATATAAATATGTGATAGATTATTCTATTGATGACCTCAAAGGAATTAACCCATCCATTTGTGTGCATAGGATAGCTTTGGAAGAGAATGCCAAACCATGCATAGACCCCCCAAGGAGACTAAACCAAAACATGATTGAAGTTGTAAAAAAGGAAATTATAAAACTTAAAGATGCCAGCATTATTTATCCAATAAGTGATAGTACTTGGGTGAGCCCCATACATGTTTTTCCTAAGAAAGGAGGAACAACAGTAATTAAAGGAGAAAATGATCAATAAATACAAACAAGAATCGTCACCGGATGGCGAATGTGCATTGATTATAGAAAATTGAATAAAGCCACCAGAAAAGATCATTTCCCTTTACCTTTTATTGATTTGATGCTAGAAAGACTTGCTCACCACTCCTATTTTTTCTATCTTGATGGGTATAATGAGTTCTTTCAGATTCCCATCTATCCATCTGATCAAGAAAAGACCACATTTACTTGCACCTATGGAACTAATGTTTATAGGAGGATGCCCTTTGGGCTTTACAATGCTCTTGCCACTTTTGAAAGGTGTATGATGGCCATTTTTTCTGATTACATTGAAAAGATTATGGAAATATTCATGGATGACTTTAGCATCTATGGTAATTCATTTGATGATTTTTTGTTGAATCTAACTAAAGTTTTGCAGAGATGCCAACAAGTCAACCTCATGCTTAATTGGGAGAAATGGCACTTTATGGTGCTGACATGTGTCATTCTAGGCCATGTTATTTCAAATAAAGGGATTGAAGTGGATAAAGTTAAAGTGGAGGCTATTGAAAGGATGTCAGCTCCAACCAATGTGAAGGAAATTCGCAACTTATTGGGCCATGTGGGGTTCTACAGGAGATTTATTAAGGATTTCTCAAAGATTGCATAGCCTTTATGCTCCTTGTTAGCAAAAGATGTCAAGTTTGTATTCAATGATGATTTCCAAATCTCCTTCTGGAAGTTAAAGGACGCCCTAGTTTCAACTCCTATTATCCAATTACCAGATTGGAGTGCTCCTTTTGAAGTAATGTGTGACACTAATGACTACGCCATAGGAGCGGTCTTATGACAAAGAAAAGATAAAAAAACTCCATGCTATACACTACACAAGTAAGACCCTTAATGAAGCACAAAAACTATGCTACTACAGAGAAGGATATGCTTGCCACTGTTTATGCATTTGATAAATTTAGACAATATCTAGTGGGTTCTAAGGTCATTATGTATACAGATCATGTTGCAACAAGGTATCTTATGAGCAAGAAAGATGCTAAACCTCACCTCATCCGTTGGATATTGCTACTATAGGAGTTTGACTAAGAAATCAAAGATAAGAGAGGAACTGAGAGCAATGTAGATGACCATCTCTCACGTCTTTCAACTAGCGTTGAAGAAAAAATTCCTATTGATGACAAGCTACCCATTGAGAAGTTGTATTCGGTAAATTCTCTTGCTTTTCCATGGTTCACTAATTTTGCAAATTACCTTGACATTGGATGTATTCCACTTGATTTTGCTTACCAACAAAATAAGAAGTTCTTTCATGATGTTAAATTCTATTATTGGGACGATCCTCTATTATTCAAGCAATGCACAGATGGACTCATCAGGAGAAGAATCCCAAATGAAGAAATTGCTAGTGTGATTTTAGATTGCCATTCCTCTCCCTACGATGGACACTTTGGAGTGGACTAAACTGCAACCAAAATCCTTCAATCTGGTTTTTATTGGGCAAGTCTATTCCATGATGTGCACACATTTGTTAAGGCTTGTGACAATTGCCAAAGAGTTGGGCAAATTTGAAAGAGGGATGCAATGCCATTGAACTCAATTCTGGAAATAGAAGTCTATGATGTGTGGGGAATAGATTATATGGGCCCTTTTCCATCCTCATGTAGCTACAAGTTCATCTTAGTGGCATGCGATTATGTTTCTAAATGGGTGGAGGCAATCCCCGCTCAAGCTCCAGATGTAAAGTCAGTCATAAAACTATTCCAGAAGATCATTTTCCCTAGATTTGGAGTTCTACGAGCTATAATTTTAAACTGTGCAGCCATTTTAATGAAAGGAATTTCAACAACCTTCTTAGCAAGTATGGAGTGAAGCATAAGGTGCCCACACCTTATCATCCTCAAACATCAGGTCAAGTGGAGATCACAAATAGGCAACTAAAGGCTATCCTATAAAAGATCGTCTCCAGTTTAAGGAAGGATTGGGCACTGAAGTTAGATAATGAATTATGGGCATACAAGATAGATTTTAAAACTCCTATTGGAACAACTCCTTTCAAACTTTTCTACAGAAAATCATGTCATTTACCCATAGAATTGGAGCACATGGCTTTATGGGCAATCGAATTCTGGACTATGACCTCAAGAAGGCAGGAGAGAAAAGATTGTTGCAACTCCAAGAGCTAGAAGAATTAAGAATGGATGATTATGAGAATGCCAAGATACAAAGAAAAGACTAAAAGATGGCATGACAAAAGAATCAAGGTCAAGGACTTCAAAGAAGGAGACCAAGTTCTATTGTTTAACTCCAAACTCAAAATCTTTCTAGGAAAATTGAGATCCAAGTGGCATGGATCGTTCTTAGTCTTACAAGTATTTCCATATGGGACCATTACACTACAAGGGAAGCAAATGACCTTCAAGGTCAATGTACAAAGATGCAAGTTGTACACCGCCAAAGAAGAAATTGACAAGGGAGCCTCTTGCTCCCTCTAAGATGTTTGATCAACCATTTGAAGAGTCTTACTCCAAACTTTAAATGAAGGAACTTGTGGGAGTTGACCCCACATTAGGGTAGATTTTATTTAAGTAGTTTGATTCAGGAACAGTCTTTAATTTACTGAAATAAACTTGTCATGGATGAATGTAATAATGCAGACACTTATATTTGCATCTAATTGTTTTTATAGGTGCTGATAAGAAGTTAATTTCTATAGAAATTCATATATATACGACATGTCTTTATTTGAAACACCATGTTGGCACTCACAGAAGGAATTATCTGGGAAGATTTTCAATAAGACATGTCATGTTGTTATCAGATAGAGAATGCATTGTTACCATCTGGAATGCTACACGTCATGTGCTAATTCGAACATGGTGTATACTTCATACGCAAGAATGTGAAATTTTTCTAGAATCAAACACGTCATGTCTTTATTCAAACATGGCGTGTCTTTATTAGTAAAATAAATTTATACTTTGGCTTTTGCATTCATACACGTCATGTGCTAAAAAGCACACACTGTGTCATTTTCAGCCTAGGTTTTCTCAAAAGACAATGGCAGCTTCTACACAAAGACACAACGTGTCCTCTAAGAGACATGATGTGTCCTTTGATGAGAAAGGGGTTTTTTAACCCTAATATCAAACCATCACTCTCACACTCAAGACACAATCATTCCCAAAGATTTGTGTGCACATGTTGTGCTCGAGACGAGCCACCGTGTGTGCCACCGTGAAGCCACCTCTTTGCCGTCATCCCCTCCGACCAAGCTAAACTTTGTGGGCCACTGTGAAGCCACCAGTGACATCCACAATAGCCTCGCCCTTCCTCTCTCTCACTCCAAGCAGCGGAGCCATCTGGGCAATCCCACCGCTACTACCTACCACCGCTACCGCCAACCTTCTAGTAAGGCAAGCAAGTTTCATCTCCACTATCATCCTTGCTTCCTTCTCCATCTAACCTCAAAGATATGATGGCATCATCTGGTATCCACCATGCAAAGATCTTGTGTTCATCCACCTCCGGCCGCTGCTCTACTCTAGGTACATGGCGTGTTCCAAGAAAGACATGACATGTCTCCATGTAGTTCTATCAGTGTCTCTGCCAAAGCACACATCGTGTCTTCACAAGACACGTCATGTTGAAGGGTCGTCTCAGCACAACTCACAAGCAGCAATGGCACTCGTGAAACAAACCTCAAACTATAGGCACAGAGCAAGCTCTTCCTCGATCGCAACCTACTTCTCCATGACCCAGTTCAGAGTCACAAAATAGGAAGACCCTACTTACTAGTTCCTCATCTCAAGAAGGGTTCTCCCTACGTGTTTTGTGTGTGAGCAAACACTGACTGCCTTGGGATTAAAAGATGAAGTCATAGCAAATCTAAAGGAACTTGGACTCCACTACCTTTTCTACTCAGTAACAAATACTTACCCTCACCTTGTATACAAGTTTCTTACTACTCTTATGATAGAGGAGGACCCACAAAAAAGTTGGAACCTTATGTAATAATTCATTTCCATTTACTGGGTCAATGCTCTAAACTCACTTTCAAATGATTCTATGAGATTTTAGAGTGTCATTATGAGGGGCACTAAACTTCCCTCCAGCCTTCAACAATGACGAGTTATGGTCTGAGATCATTGATGAGGACTGTCATGAAACCAAAAAGGCCAGAGTCTCTGCCATCCATAACCCCATCTTCAGATATGTCCACTGCCTTCTCATTACAGGGTTTTTTGCAAAGAAGGAAACTCAGGGAGTCTGTAGGAAACAACATTTATTCTTTCTGTGGGGCATGGTGTATGACCATAAGATCATTGCATGTTACTACATTCTTACCAGATTCTTAGACATCAAGAAAATGAAGAAGAGAGAATCTGGGGATATCATGCGTGGGAGTCTGATTACTTTTATTGCCAAGAAGCTCAAGGTGGACCTGATAGGTCTAGAGGCTACACCATGCAAAAACCTAGTGGATATTTAATACCTTCTTTCTATAGGCTTGATCTCTAGGGTTCAATGATGATACCAAGTTCTGACAGTTCTTTGATGACGACTAGTACATCGAAATTATGGACTTGGAGAACATCACCTTGATAAATAAAGACAATTGGAAGGTAATTCTTATTGGCCCGGATGATACAAAATCCCCTGAAGGACCAAAAGATACTAAGGCATCCCCTACAACTCCACCACCTCCCTCCACATGCACCCAGATGGAGTAATCTTGGGCCATGCCTGATGTCATGTATCTTTACGGCTACATGCAATAGCAGTTTGACCACATGGATAGCTGCCTGGACCTGATGGGTTAATAGTATTCTATTATGCATGACATGGTTCAACTCACAGATATGTGGCACATCTCTTAGAGCCACTATTCAATGCCTCATTCGCACCACCCTACACATCATCTACCCCAGTCTGAACATGCTCCACATCCCATACACATCAAAATTCCAGACAATGACGATCTCATCAGCCAATACTTTCCTGCTAGTCACGAGGGAGTTGGTCCCTCCTACTGATGCCATTCCATGACAGGTACATGATTGCATTTTCTTTGAGTTTGATTGATGCAGTGAGGATACTGCAAATATCAAGCTTAGGGGGGATGCAACCGCCTTGCTTTTTATGTTTAGTTCTTTAGCTTAATCTTGTTTTTAAGTTTTGATTTTGCTTTTCCTATGGAAAGTTCAATATGATGTGAGGCTCACTTTGTGTAATTAATAGTTTGCTTCACAAGTTTGAACCATCTTTTACTCTTTCAGTAAATTATCATTTGAAAGAATTATTAAAGAGCATGCATAAATCAAATGAAACCCTTTGGCCATCAACATGTTCTTAATTCTGGTTTATATTTGTCGGTTGAGCATTCACCTTTCAAATCTCTAATTGCATAAAACATGTAATGGTCTCAAATTGTTATGAGTGAATTAACTTTACAACATCAATTAGGATACAAGATGCCCTTGCCAAACTCTTAGTTCATAAACAACTGGTCTTTTAGTGAAATTTTTTCAAAATAGATGGACAAAATCTAGCTAATCTTACAATTTAGTTGACTCTCTTATGTTGTGGAAAAATTTTAAAAAAAAATTATTGCCTTATTTAATCCTCATACCCCATAAAAGATGGCTAACTGCCCACATATCATGCTAGCCTAGTGTAAGTCCAATCTGCAAATGATGGTTAGGTGGCATGTCTCAAAAGAGGGTAAAACACCCCAACCGACATTCCACGTGTGCATAAGCCTACATTAGCATCCGAGTGCCAAAACCCGTAATCCATTGTCAAATCATCTTTTGGGAAAGAAGAAGAGTACAACTAAGATTGTTAATGTTAACTAAGATTTCATCATTTGTATCCTTAATAGATAAGAATTTGTGTTGCAGATCCACTAATTGTTTAGCTTGGTCATCCAAATTCTACTTAGTGTTGTTTAATGAATTGATTCATTAATTTGTGACCACCCCTGCTGAACTAAAAATCTCTTTCATGGGTGTTTAAGTTGAATTGATGGCTACAAGTATAAACATGTTGATCATAGTTGATGTTGGCTCGTACTCATCTTTCTTTTCATTTGATCTATACATGAGCTTTGCAATCCCTTCGTCGGTGCTCTATGCTCTTTTTGCTTGAGGACAAGCAACAGTTCAAGTTTAGAGGGATTTGGTGTGTGCATTTCATATCGGCTTTTAGTACAATCTCACATACAATTTCACTTCATTTTACCTTCCATTAACCTCTATTCATATTTATCTTGCCACTTTTTAGTTATTTTACTTACCACATGATGTTGATTGTAGATACACATTCAAAGTGCCAAATTGGAGATAGCCCAACTCAAATCCGACCCCAATGGGACTTCTCCTTGACTTGCAGCTGATTCAGAGTTTATTCCTGAAGAAACAACATTGCACGCAGTGTGTCTTATTTGAGACATGATGTGTTCCTTCATAGAAACCTTCATAGAATGATGAACACACCATGTGATATTTATCACATGGCATGTGTGTCTCCCGCGGCCTCAACACCAAAATGCATAGAACACGACACAATTTGTCCCCACTAGGACACAGTGTGTCCTCGAGACCTAAAGGTCGGTTACAACTTGCTGCCAACGCTCATGGCGTATGTTTAATCAAACACGCTATGTGCCTTTTGCCTGAATTGACTCCAGAAGATTACCACACGACATGTCTTGTTTAAGACACACCATGTACTTTGCAACAACAACATTATCCAGTGAGATTACACGATGGGACACGCCATGTCTATAAAAGACACGCCATGTTGTTATCAATTTCTACAGAAATGAGATTAACCACCCCTCATTTTTAAAGACCAAGGCAACACAGTGGGTGGTTATCCATTGTCATTTTGAAAGTGTTTTTCATCCGAGAGGAGTTCTAGAGCTAAGGAGGGCGATTTTGGGGTGGAAGAAGGTGGTTTCTTGGCAAAGAGCCTCCATTCTACTTCATTCCTTCTCCATTTCTTCTTTGAAGGTGCAACATAGCTTACTTCTCTCACTCAAGCTTTCAAGGAGGGAAGATTGTCTGAATTAGAGCAACTCTAAGGGTGGAGTTTCATCCTCTAGCCAGATTTCTACTTCCCTTTGGCTACATCTTTGGCTCCTTTAGCTTTTTCTTCTCTTAAACATGCAAAATTCTGAAATTTATGTATTGTGTTTGTACATTTCCATTATGAATGAGTAGAACTCTTTTCTTAGGTTTGGGAGTCTAAATCTATGTTTATTTCTAGTTAATTTTCTTTTCCATGGATGCCTACAGTGTTTCTTGCTTGTATGTTTGGCTGGCAACCTTTTGTACATGTTTCATGCTTACCTTGTGCTTCAGGAAAATGTATGAGGGAGTAAGGAGTAGGATCCATGGCAGTATGCTCTTGACCACAGGAGTGGCTTGAGAATATTGAGGGTTAAGGTTGTGTTTGACACTAAGCATAGACACGGGAGTGTTATGTGACGTTGAGAACCATCTCATGACATTGGGAAATGCACGATGATGACAACCTCCTTGCATGTTAATGGTAATCTTAATTTCATAAGTGCATGTGATATGATGGCATGGTAGTGAAATCTAGTGCCCAAGCCTTTAATTTCTTAATCAACCCTTTAACTTTGAGCTTTTGATTTTGCACGCCCCTTAATTCTATAATCAATCTGAACTTTTGTAACCCGACTTGGATTAATGAAAGTTAACAAATTTGCACCTAACTAGCCTAGCTCCTTGTGTTCGACACTCGACTACATTGACCCCGTATACTTGCGGGTGATTAGTGATCTGATATCTTTCTTTCTAAAACTCCCAATAGCCCTTTTCTAAAAAAATGACATCCAACTTCTAAAAATATCATCTAAACTTATTAGGCTGATTTCTCACAAGTCATTAATCCTCACAATATCTAAACCATGTTCTTATTGACTAACATGTTTCCTGACATATGGACAACAAGTAAAATGTACCACTTATTCTTGACCAAAATCATTTGCATTTAAAAACCCTAACCTGAATCTAGGGTGTAAACTTGTCACTAGCTTTAAAACTACCCTTATGTCACACTTTGATTTTATGGAGATATTTTACACCAACATTTTTCATAAATATAACCCATTCACTTTTCTATCAGTCTGACCACTCAAAAAAATCTCAAATTTCTAATATTAGGATTTGTCCTTGCCAAAACTTAACTAGGCATGATAAGCATGACTAATAAGTTGAGCCCAAGGTCATTCCTCATTTCTCAAAGAATAATAATAACACCCAAAGTGAGAAAATAATTTACCCATAGAGAAAAATCTTGCAAAGGGCTAATCTCTTCATTCACTATAAAAAAGGAAACCATGAAATGATAAGTATTTAGGGTTTCCACCTCATTACATGAGAAGAAAAAAAAAGGAAATCTACGAATTAGCATTCAAATCAGTGGAAAATGCAAAAGGCCAAACAATGAGTCTAGTTGAGGATGGATAATTCATGGAAAATGTTGCCTTATGAATGAGATTGACAATCCCATTATAAGTGAGGAAGGTTTTAGGAACCCTGGAAATGCCTAAAAAATCAATATTGTTGTTCATGTTTTTGAGTTCATAAATATTGTTGGTTTGGTTAGGTTATGAAAAGCAAAGAAAGGAAAAAAATGATTTAGGTTGTATGATTTTTCAAGGACTTATGATGATTGTAACTTTCTAGCATCATCCTCAAAGACTCTTAATTTTTTGTATTGGGATTCAAATAGCCTCAAGATCTTGATTGGTGAAGATTCGTCCTAAGAAATTGGAATGAGATGTGGATATATGTAGATAGGGAGGATGGAGAGGATATTAACCATGAGAAATGGATATTTTCATTCGAGTAAATCAAGCATGAGATGTGAAAAACAACTTGGTTACATGGTAGTTTATCTATTTGTACAATTCTGATTGAGGAGTATTGATGTGAATCTAGAAGTTGGTGTTAGGGACAACTACTCAACTCAATAGCTAAGGGACTTTCTATATCCAATAAAAGCACTAGATGCTTGATGTGTGTACACAAAGCTTGCAAAACATAACCCTAATAGAACACTCTAATTCAACATGATCTACAAGAGAACAAGCTCACGATGTAGTTATAGAGGCAGAAAGTAAAGGGTCAAATCCACAAGGAGTGAAGAAAGAAGTTAAGACATGTTGTTTCTTTTAGTTTCTAGCGCGGAAAATAAGGGTCTCTAGGTTTTAAAATTGGATTGGGTGATAACTCTAAGGGTCAAAAAAGTCATAATGAAATTCAAAACCTATATTACTCCTAAAAATAGGGTTAACTAACAAGTTAGGGGAGCAAGTAACTCTACACTTAGCACAAAGAAATTTTACTAAGCTAGAAAGCAAGAACAGCCAACTAGATTATATTAAAAAAAGAAATCCTAGTTATAAACTAGGAGGACAATTGACTACATGAGGAAATTAAGACTAAGCTAAGAACTAACCAAAACCAACACAATAAACTACAATTAGGACCATGTAACCCTAACAAGAACAAATCCACCATGTACTAAAACATTAACAAAAAAATAAGAAAGAAACATAAGATGATACACACTAAACAATTAGGGGTTTAGAAATTAATTAAGAGAGGGGTCATTTGAAAATAATGTAACTATCAACCATGCTATGATCATATTCATGCAATTACATCCAACAAGTATGCTAATAAACCAAGAAACTAACAATACTGGGGATAGAAATTCCTACTCTACTAGTTAGCAATGGATAGTACAAGGTGTTTATAGGTTAACTAGTCCCTATCACTTCCTATCAATACTTACAAGGATCATTTTACTAGTGAAAAGGTAGATTCCAATCCAAATCACTATATTGTAGGCTTCTAGGAGTGACTCTCCTATCATACTTAGTGTCAAGGGTGGAATGGAGTGTAGGAGAGGGTTTTTAACCTCTTATTACCCTCCATTGAAGCTCTCAACATGCTCTTTCCCATGTGCATCAAGAGAAGCAGAAATAGGTACTTTGATGTAAACCTAGGGATAGTAGAATAGATGGACAGGTGGGAAGATAGGGCACTTCCAAGGATACACTAGTTGGACTTGGGTTTTTTTCTAGTGTTATCCTCCTATTCCCTCTTTTTTCAATACCATGGGTGTTTTCACACATCATTCTCCATAGAAATAGGTAAGAAATATGAACAAAGAAAAATATAGAATATCATAAGAAGATCCAACTATTTTATGTAAATACTTTCCAACATGGTATTGAAGTTAACATTTTCTACCCCTAAGCAACCCACCAAAGGGGCTTAGATACCCCTAAATGCAAGAAAAAGTAAAAATGGAGAATAAAGTAGAGGAAGAAGACATGTAGCTTGAGCTATATGACTACTTCTCCTTCTTCAATAGTAGCAAGCTTGCATCTTTCACTGCTCCAAGGTTGGGAAGCATGAAAATGTTGAACGAAAATGTCAAAACCCTAACAAACCAGGGTCTTTGGTGGTGGGAGGTGAAATGACATGTTCCAATAGTGATGGTTCAAGACAAGGAAAGTACATTAGGTGAGTAATTTATAACCATCAACCCCTAGCCTCCATAAGGCTTATGTTGCAACCCCAATTTTTGGGCTTGAATGGTTTGAAATGCAATTTTCTTAATTAAATGTATGAATATGAAATTTGTATGATCTGTGTGCCTTGTACATATTTCTTGAAAATAATCCTTTCTTTTGCAGAAATTAATTTTGTAGACCCTATGAAGTTAGTGACTCCAAGATGATAAAAAAGAGAAAGAAAATTGAAGGAAATCAAATAATGCATAAATAAGGAAAGAAATTGAAATAATAATGAAAATATGAGAAATATGTGGAAAGAGGTATGATTGAATCATCATGGATGAGATTTTGAGTCCACATGGTTTCTAGTGGAAAAGGAATCCAAATAAAGAATATAAAAGAGTAAGAGAGAGAAAATATGCTTAAAATACACTTTATTAAGAGATAACTTGCATGTGAAGAAAACTCTCTAATAATCTCAAATTAGAGTCCCAAACTCGGCACACAAGTATCTTAATTCATTATGGACTTTCCTCTAAAATTTGGGAGTAAAAGGATAAATGGATTGGGAGATACAATATTTGTAATATTTCCTAAAGTGATTGGTTAATTCCATGATTGTATTTAATGTCACAATTTCTGATTCAAATAGGATTATTTGTTAATTAGATCCAAATGATGAGATTCTTTGATTTAGGATCCAATGGTAGACAATCCATCACTTTCCTCATGCCTGGTTAGGTAGGACGGGAATAGTGCTCGACTCTGATCGGGATTGCTTACTCTTCCCGCAAAAATCGGGAAGCCATGGGAAGTTTCCCATTGGGTTCATAAGACCAAACTAGATCGAACAAGCCTAGGTTTTTAACCCTTTGGAAGGAATCATAGGTTTCCCCAATTCTCAGGACTTCCATTAGATCCTTTCAGGACTGATCAGTATATAAGGGGAATGAGAACCCTCTGAGAGTTCCCAGAGGTTCAAACGATGCTTTTGAAAATCCTAACCCTCCTCCCTCCTCCCAATTCAGTGTGGAGACTCATACTCAACTCAGTTCTTCCCATGTTCTACTGGAGGCTACCCCCTTGTCCTCCGCCAGATACGGCCCATCACCGACTGATCTGAACCCCCTAGCGATTCGGACTAGGGGAGACGAAGGCCATGGTGCCTTCACCCATCGCAACGGGGCACCACCACCGAGAGTCAACCCTCAGTTGACCACAACATGTAGCTATGGAGTCCCTATTCATGGAAGAAGAAGGAGGAAGACAAGAGGGGAGGAAATAACAGGATTACCCTCCAGCGCGTAGTTTAGTCTTTGAGGCCGGTGGGGGGCAGTATGGTCCTTTATGGCTTCAGGTTTCCTTAGCCACCGAGGCGTGGGCACCACGTTGGCAGAAGCAGATTGGCATAGTTGAGCCTACTTGGCGACGAGGTAATATCCCATCTATTGTGACGTGTCAACTTCTTATTGGTCTAAAAAGTGATTAACTTGCAAAAATCATAGCTAATGATTGGTAACTCGGATTGAGATGTATAATATATGAAAATTAATCAGGAGAACATGTGTAATTCAATACAAATAAATTTAGGGCATAAATATGATCATAGTTTGAAAAGTACCTAAAGTTACCATCTTTATTGCTTTCATGAGTAAGAAATCCTAATTTTATGATTAATGAAATTGAAATGATTAATATGAATGATATATGAGCAAACTAACTTTTTGTTAACAAAAAAGATGTTTTGTATGTCTAAATAGATAATCCATGTGCTAAATAGCCTAATTTAGGGTTTGATATGTTAATGTGCATTAATGGACTTAGAAACCCTAATATAGGTGTTAATGGTGTCTAATGAGATGAACTTTGAAATCCTTTGTATGAAAGTGATATTAGTTTAATCCTAAGCCTATTTAATGAAAATAAGGTTTTAATGTGAATATATGAGTAGTTAGGGTTTTGAACCTAGAATTGTTGTTTTAGGGTTTTGTGGACATAGAAGAGGAAAGTTGTAAATAGATCCAAAGAATCCTAATGAAACCCTAATCTGGATTAGAAACCCTAAGAAGAAATTTAAGTCAATTAGATAGATTCTTGATAAGTATGTAGTAAATAGGTTACATATGATTTTCAAGATTCTTTGATAGTGTGGTTGAATTTCTTGCTTGGATTGGATTACTTAATTGGAATTGCTTATTGCTTGTGAAATCTACTAATCAGTTATGTGGTTAATTATGAGTACACACATTATGTTTCCCGACTTTTCTCAAGAATTTATCGATTGCAATGAAATTAAAATGTTTGGATGCTTCATTACTACAATATTTAAAGTGACTATGTGTATAACAATTTAAGTATATGTGTGATTGTCTCGAACCTACATACCATCTCTAGATGTATGATGCAAGACCAAGCCCTAGAGGGAAGGTTTGAAGTGGTCAAGCCCCAGAGGGAAGACCACTAGGCACCCAAAGAGGTGACCCCAGGCACCAAGCTCAGGATAGATAAGGTGGCCTTAGGTCCCTTGCAAGGACTAAACCCTAAGAGAGGGTATCCCAAAGTATGTGTAAAAGTGGTTGAGAAGTAACATTAAAATGTAAATTTTGCATTGTTAACAACTACTTGATATGATTAGGCTGTTAAAGCTTATGTGCAATGTTTTGTTTGTCTCCACATACCAGTATATTCATTTATACTAACCGACATTTTGTTTGTCAATGTTTTTGGAAGTATGTGAAATTGGACAAATAGTAAAGTGGAACCTGTGAAAGATTAAAGTTAAATATACCAAGTAGGATTATCTAGATAGATTTGTACTATGGGTAGAAGTCATAGTTACCTATTTTTTTGAAAGGTATGTAAAAGTAAATTTTATTCCAGCTTTCAAGTTTAGTTCACTACTACAGAAATGGCTTATAACGTCACTTTTAAAGGCGTCGGTTGTATAAATACATCGAAACCTAAACAATAAAGTGTCAGTTTATAAAATAAACCGACATCAATCTGTGAAGGGCGACCAGACACGGGTATCACTTTTATTCTGTGTCGGTTCCTTAATAACAAACCGACGCCTAAAATTAACCGCCAAATCCAAAATTTCCACGAAAAAAATTACCTCCAAAATTTAACATATGGCATCAGTTATTAACTAATAAATCGACGACTAAAGGTTATTCGCGAGACAAAAATTGGGCACATTTTGGTCATCAGTTTTACAACAGTGATCGACGCTTATGGTTTTTCCTGCGCTGTCTGCGGGAAATTTTTCACACCCTTTGAGCGTCGGTTTTTGATATAAACCGACGACTATGGTCATTAATCGAGAACAATTTTTTAATCGGCATATGTAGATAGATGTCTGTTTTTTTCTAGTTAAAATTGATGACTATCATTGAGAATAAGTGTCGGTTTTTCTGTAGAACCGACACCTTTAGTTTTATGTGTCGGTTTTATTTAATAACCGACACCTAATGTTAACTTAATAGCACCCATGTGAGCTCGACTCTTCCCCTTTCTCTGTTTCATTCATCTCGATTTCGAGGGTTTAAGCTCCGACGACGATTCCTCTGCTCACCGCTCCTGTGCCGCCGCTCGCCTCCATCGCCGCCGTTTGCTGGTCCTTTGATCGTTGTGCTCCAGGCCGGCCACCGCCCTAGTTCGATCGCCCACCCTCTCTGTTTTCCACCCACCTCAGTGCCACCAGTAGTTGTACGCGGTACCTCTCTACTCGCCGCCCACCTTGGCGCCATTACCACTCACTAGTAGCTGCGGTGCCGATGGCTAGTCAAGGGACAAGAGGCAACTTGGGTTGAGCCACTGGACCAGTGAAGGATCTTCAACTTTTGCAAGGTGGAGAGGAGCTTGTCCACCTGGATTCTGCTTTTCGAAAGGTGAGGAACATGTTACTTTGGAACCTTCACCCTGCTCCTGCTATTTACTTTACTTGATTTTTGATTCGTCTCATTACAAAACAACAACCTGGAACTGATAGATTCAGTCCCTTCTTAGGGACTTGTCTTCCTCAATTAGAGTGATCCCGAAAGTCTTACCTACTAAAATGCAAGCTTATCTGTCACAATGATTGGAGGAACATAATTAGCATATCTTCTTGCCTGCTGTTTGTATCCCTAGAAAATAACGTTCTATGGTGTGATAGAGTGAACTAGGTATGTATCCCAAGTAGATGAAGTGGGTATTAGGGGACATGACATATAAATGTTGAAAGTTTTCTTCTCTTTACTCTTTTAATGCTGAAACATGAGATCTTTCTGTTTCTTTTCTACCTTTCATGCATTAGATTTTAGTTCAAAGATTAGACAATTTACATTATAAGTAATCTCTTTCAAAGAAGAATGTATGAATCTATATTTACATTATAAATAATATCTTTCAAAGAAGAATGTATGAATCTATATTTCAAATCAATGCATGGTGTTTCATGGTCTCTCTTCCTAATGAGTTTGGTTACAAATATCCGTATATCAGGTTAAGGACATGTTTATGTTGTGACATGTTGAGTTTTTTTCTATGTTATACCCACCACGATTTGTGTTATAAAATAATATATTGATTAATTTAGGAAGCATTGATATGTTGTTATGGCTGTCCACAAGGGATTTTATAAGAAAATTGTGTGTTGAATGAGGTTGTGAACAAGAGACTGGTGTTATATTATGTTGGCCTAGAAACTCATCCAAGATTTACTCATTAGGAGTAAATCTTGGATAGTCCCCCGTTTGAGACTGTTCTTGAACACCTAATCTCACTTAGGATGTAAGTGTATAATGTGTATTTGGTTTTCAAGAAAATTCCAGTAGCATTTCCCCGTTTGTTCTCTAAGTACATATGTACTTAGAGAACAGTGGGGAAATGCTGCCGACATTTTCTTGAAAACCCAATACACATTATACACTTACTAGTGATATTAGGTGTTCAAGAATGGGATAGGTGGTACACATTTATTATATATAATAATGACATCACATATATAAACCCCAAAGTTTTAACCATAAACTCTAATCTGTTTACCCTAGACCCTAATCTTGTTGTAATATATACTTATTTTCTCTTTGATCATAGAATGGATAGATCATGGATGTCCATTCACAATCGTTGCACCCCAGTGTTTATTTCTGGTCTTGATTAGTTTATTAGATTTGCCGAGGAACATAGGAAACAACTTGGAGATAGGTTCTACTGTCCATGTAGGCATTGCGGTAAAAACTTGAAAGTCAGTACTGGTGACGAAATCAGAAGTCATGTCATGTGCAACGGTATTGTACAAGGCTATACAGAATGTCACTGGCATGGAGAGATTTCAAACCTGAAACCAGTGGATGTCGATAGCAGTGCTTATGTGGAAGAAGAAATTACTTTCGATGACGTAGATGTGAACGAATCAGTTCCAGTAGACATCGTTAATGCGATGTTGGATAGTTGTGGGGTACAACACACCAAAACTGATCCACCTCCCATGTTTAGAAACATTGTGCATGATGCTGAGATACCGTTATACACGGGTTGTAAGTTTACGAAGCTTAGCGCTGTGATTGCATAAACTGAAAGCTAACAATCAATGGAGCGACAAAAGCTTCACGTCATTGTTGTCTTTGTTGAAAGAAATTCTTCCTGAAGGAAACGAGCTGCCGATCTCAACATACCGGTTAAAGAAATTGTTGTGCCCAATGGGAATGGAGGCCAAGAAGATACACGCATGCAAGAATGATTGTGTATTATTTCAAAAGGACTATGTGGATTTTAAATATTTTCCGAAATGTGGTGCGTCAAGGTATAAATTGACGACTTCGGGGGAGTCCAAAACTGGTTCTCCCACCAAGGTGATGTGGTATCTACCTATAATACCACAGTTTCAATGCTTGTTTGCCAATCCTATAGATGTGAAGAATTTGAGGTGGCGTGCAGATGTTAAGAAAAATAATGATGGGATCCTACAACATGCGTTTGATTCCCCACAGTGGAAGAAGATTGATTTATGGTACCCTAAATTCGGTGAAGAGGATAGGAATCTAAGACTTGGGCTTTGTACAGATGGGATGAATGCATATGGGACATTGAGCAGCCAACATAGAACTTGTCTAGTTATGCTTGTTATATACAATCTTCCTCCCTGGTTGTGTATGAAAAATAAGTATGTTATGTTGTCGTCTTTGATATTGGGCCCTAAAAAACCTAGAAATGATATCGACGTTTATCTTGAACCTATGATGGATGACTTGAAGAAGCTATGGGGTGAAGGTGTGATGACCTATGATGATTCACAAAGAGAGACATTTTGTTTGCACGCTATGTTGTTTTGCACTGTGAATGACTTTCCAACATATGGGAATTTGTCTGGATATAGTGTCAAAGGATCTAAAGCATGTCCTATATGTGAAGAGAACACTGATTCAATATGACTAAAACACGGAGGTAAGACTGGATATCTTGTTCATCGAAGGTTTCTTCCAAAATTTCATCCGTATCCTAGGTTGCGCAAAGCATTCAATGGATAGAATGAGGAACGTAGTGCACCTAAACCTATATCAGGGGAGGATGTTTATGAAAGAGCGAAAGACATCGCCAATGAATTTGGTAAGAGATCACAATGTACGATGGCCACAAGGAGTGACAAGTATTTATTCAAGAAGAAGTCAATATTTTGGGATCTTCCTTATTGGAGTTCTTTGACAGTCAGGCATTGTATCGATGTCATGCACGTTGAGAAAAATGTATATGATAGTGTCATCGGTACTCTGTTGAATATACAAGGTAAGACTAAAGATGGGATAAAATCCAGAATGGACCTACGTGAAATGGGAATAAGGACAGAATTAACATAAGTAGTTAGTAGCGATCGGAGAACATACTTACCTCCCGCTTGTTACACGTTGTCTAGAAAGGAAAAGAAAGCATTTTGTGAATGCTTGGTAAATGTTAAGGTGCCACAGGGTTACTCATCCAACATCCGAACATTGTATCAATGAAAGATATGAAGTTGATAGGTCTTAAATCTCATGATTGTCACACTCTAATGCAATAAATATTTCCTGTGGCAATTAGATATATATTGACGAAGCATGTAAGGTTTGCAATCACCACACTTTGTTTCTTTTTCAACACTCTGTGCAACAAAGTTATTGACCCTGATACTCTTGATAATTTGCAAAGAGAAGTGGTTGTTACCCTATGTCAGCTTGAGATGTATTTTCCTCCGTCGTTCTTTGATATCATGGTACATCTTGCTGTCCACTTGACTAGGGAAGTGAAAATGTTGGGACCAATTTTCTTGCATTGGATGTATCCCTTTGAACGATACATGAGCGTTTTTAAAGGTGATGTTTGAAACCGTTATCGGCCTGAAGGGAGTATTATTGAGGGTTATGTGGCGAGAGAGGTTATGGATTTTTGCAATGACTTTCTGAGTGGTAATGATGCTCCCGTGAATGACAAGAATATTGAGGAGCATTTTGGCTAAGGAGTTTTGGGATCACGGGTGAAAGTAATCAGCCGTGAGCAGTTGGAGCAAGGTCACTTGTATATTTTACACAACATCGATGAAGTGAGTGTTTAAATCGAGGAACATACCAATTTCATCAAGAGACAATATCCTCGATCCAATTCAATGTGGCTTGCTAGAGAGCATAACAAGACATTTATTAAGTGGTTTGAAGATAAAGTCTTACATCAACTATCTCAAACACCAGATAATCTTACTGAAACCATCAAATGCCTCACCTTTAAACAAAAATTGAATGTTATGTCTTATGAAGGGTTTGACATAAATGGTTTCTCATATTACACAAAGTGTAAAGATGATAAGAGTGTCGTCCAAAACAACGGGGTCACCCTTCAAGCGTCTTCATTATTTTTTGCAAGTGCAAAGGATAAAAGTCCACGTGAAGCTAAAATGACATATTACGGTGTCATTGAAGACATATGGGAGTTTGACTATGTAGATTTCAGAATTCCGGTCTTTAAATGTAATTGGGTTGACAACAACAAAGGAGTTATAATGGATGAATTGGGTTTCACATTAGTGAACTTTGAAAAGATTGGCGAGAAGGGTGAACCATTCATATTGGCATCACAGGCAAAACAAGTATTTTATATCGATGATCCTGCAAATGATAAATGGTCGGTTGTTCTTCATGGTAAAACACAGTTCATTGAAGATCCTATAGATGAAGAAGAGTACTATGATAAGTATGATGACTCCAATCCATTCTCAGTTGGGTTGCCAACACCACCAAACATTGAAGATGGGGATCACAATGACTTGTATGTTCACGGGGATCATAATGAAGGATTGTTAATTGATAAAATATCACAATATTAGAGGCATGGATGTTTATATTTTTATTATGTTTTATTTTTCTGAATGTGAACTTTACAATGTGAATGTGGACTTTACAATGCGAATTACTTTACAATGTGAATGTAAACTTTACAATGTGAATGTGAACTTTACAATGTGAATGTGAACTTTACAATGTGAATTACTTTACAATGTGAATGTGTACTTTAAAATGTAAACTTTACAATTAGTGTTACTTTACAATGTGAAATTTATAATTTGAATGTGAACTTTCAGATGGCTGAGCATTCCCATGATGACTGTGCTGATGATCACCGTGAGGGTGAGGATGTGATTGTGCCACATAACAATGTTAGTTAATTTTAATTATGAATATATCCCTGAGGTTTGTATCTATATGTTCATTTATAATTATATCATGTAAGTGTGTTTTTTTTATCAAATTTTAGGCTGGTGATGTACCCCTTGAAGTTGTTACATCATTTGATGAGAAACAAAAGAAAATTGAGAAAGTGAGGGGCATCACAATGATGAACAAGTTAATACATCAAAGGGGCAATGGACCCAAATTGGCTGTGGATTTCGATCAGGCAGGAAATCCATATGGAGTTAACCGCAACTCATTTGTTTCATATCTTGGGGTTCTTACTCGCAGCCATTGCAGTCCTATCCTAGAATCATGGAATAAAGTTCCTAAGGGGAAGAAAGACCACATATGGAAGGAACTATGCGTGAGTTATTATTATTTGTAATTCTATTTGTGTAGATTACTAATTTTTAGGATATTAGTTAATAAAAATTCTATTTAATTTGCAGAGCATATTTGATCTGGATGAAAAGCTGCATCGTAAATGTGTGATGCAACGTTATGGGAGGGTCCTAAGGAACTATAGGACCAATCTCACCTGAGATTACATATGCGATGCTGAGAATAGGTTCTTGATTGATTCCAATTCTAGACATTGATTAGTATTTCACTAACTTTACACTAATAATTTTTGTTTGTATTCTCTTTGAAAAATAAATATAGGAAGAAGGAAGCCACACAACAATGGAACTACTTGGACCCAAAATACTGGGAGGAGTTTGTTACCCAAAGAAAAATAGATGAATTCAAGGTATATTAAGTGCCACTCCCAATTAAATTAATATACATTTTTATGCATTCACCTATTCAAGATTAACCTTTAGTGTTACTAACCAAATCAATGTGCTAACTAACTAGGCTATCAGCGATGCTCAATGAGCAAGGCATGCACTGAATGTGCATGACCACACAATGGGTCCAAGAGAATATGCAGGTGTTCGCCAAAGACTACATGCTGAGTCTACTCAGCCAACTGCTACTCAGGAGACTGTAGAGTCCTCTACTACTGCTCCCGCACCTCTGCCTCACCATGCTATGTGGATAGCTGGGAGGCAAAACAAGAAGGGAGAGATATCGAAGCACGCAACCACTGAGGCGGCTGCAAAAATGGTAAAAATCAACTCTTAGAGCAATCTATTGATATTGATTATTGTTATGTTTACTTACGAATTTTTTTTGATGGTGATTAGCGGGAGCTGCACGAGTAGAGGAAGGCAGGCAAGTTCATCCCTCAGGGCATAAGGGATGAACTGACAGTTGCTCTGGGTAACCTAGAGCATCCTAGACGTGTAAGGGGTGCAGGCGCTGGTGTGGGCGTCAAAGCATTCTTTGGGCCATCCCAGCGCAAACCTGTCCCAAAAGCAGGACTTTCACAAGCTGAGGTAACTTATTCTTATTTTAGAATGTTATTGCAAAAGGGAATTCAATAATCAGAAACTAGCATTTCTTTTATCCATGTATAAGTAGATTCCTTAATTGATAGGAGAGTCGAGGAAGTACTTGATAAAAGACTCCATGAAGCAATTAACAAGTGGCAGGCGTCTCAGACTGCCACTCAGACAGTACCTGTGGTGGACCTCTCTTCTCCTACTGCTCGTACTGCAGAGGTTGGGAGTAATCCTATAGACCCACAACCTAGCACGTCCTCTGTAAGTATTTTTATGGCATATATAATAGCTAGTCTGTTCAAGATGATATGTTTGTGTATATATGCATATAACATTCTTTACATAAATTTATAGCGGTTGACACCATGTCGACTAAAAAGTGAAGGATATATCGTTGCAGAGGCATCGGCTTACCCACCCCTTAAAGGGTGCATGTTTCATGGGAGTCTAGTACCAGATGGCATGGTACGTGTGAGCCCGATACATGTACTCCCTGGATGGACGAATCTTGCACTGCCTCATGCACACCCAGATGCTGAAACACTTGGTGAGGTAGTAGACGGAGTGATACTGTGGCCCGAAGCAGATGTCCTCTATACTGATATTGTATGATAAATTTTCATTACTTTAATTTGTTAGTGTGTATATATATATGAGTCAGTTGATATGAAATTATATATACAGGTCAAAAAGACGAGACCCGCTACATCTCAGCCTCCACCTCCTCGACTACCAAGTTGGCTTCCAGGGGACCTACACGCCTCGATAGGTCCTAATTGTAGGAGTGTGGTAGTATGGATCGACGAACATAATCCAAATTGCCCTACGATAACAATCTATTTATACAAGTTTAGCATACGTATTAATGCATACGTTATAGAAGTTCTGGATACATATTAATGCAGGTCAAACATTCGGAAACAACATATTTATACAAGATATTTTGGAGTTGTTTAGTTATGAATGTCTGAACACATCTATGATAGAGCTGTGGATATGGTGAGATTAATGCATACAACAATCTAGTTTATACATCCATATACCTTATTTTATATATGACAATCTGGTTTCTTATATATTAATGCATATGTAATACATGTTTTGCAGCCACTTACACAAGACATGTACAGATTTTGGGTTTTCCCATGTGGGATTTTTTGTTCCATCTTTGATTAGTCTTGTAGATACAGACTCATATTCAGTTACTTCATACTGCTATGATGCTTTTGAATATTTTGGTAAAAATAATAAGATGGTGATAATAGCTCCATTGAATGTCGAGTAAGTTTACTTTGCTTGTAATTTGGACTTAAGCAAATTACATTTTTATTGTGGATATTGAGTTATTAATTTTCTACTTTCTTACCTATAGTGCTAAGCATTGGGAGTTATTAGTTATTGTCCCCAAGATATTCACCGTCTATTATCTAGATCATACGGGGAGTGAGTTGGATGTATTATATGGACATGCAATTAAAAGGCCATTATTCTCGTGAGAAATATTTTATGTTTTTATATCTGTTAACATTTGTTACTGCATTACTATTTAATTATGCAATTTAATGTGTTCCATTAACATATATAGGGCTTTACAAGAGTACAAAAAAGCTGGAGGAAAGGTCCCCAGGAAAAAAAATCTGACACTCATTTGGGAGAATGTGAAAGTAATTTCCTGACTCCAATGTATATATTATTTATGTGAATTGTGCTTATTTGTATTTTTGAATATTTTGTATGTTTCAATTTATAGTGTGCTACACAAGACAACGGCTGGGCATGTGCCTACTATGTGATGCGATTTATGGACCTAATCATCAAACATGCCGTATTGGAAATCGATAATATACAACATGTATTATACATAGTATCGTTAGAAAATATGAAATATATGAATCTTATTATATATTATTATAATTATGTATATATGTCATTCTCTTTTTAGGTCTTTAAAACTGAGGACTTCAACACAGGTGCAAAGCGTTTCGATGTACATGCTCCCTATACGAGAGATGAATTAGATGTTGTAAGAGAAGATTGGGCAAAAGCCCTACAAAGAGTGGGAATTTTTAAATATAATTTTGTTGACAATGATGACAATGATGAATAAAGAATAACTTTGTTCTCAAAATTAATTTTTTGTGAATGTGAATGAATTTTTATGAATTGTCATATGTGTGTGAAAATCATCAATACATGAATGTTTCTACATGTGTCTGAATGTGAAAAGAGATGAAATAAATGGAACTGCAGGTTGCTACTGGTTTCTACATGCGTGTGATGAAAAAATAATATGAATTAAATGTTCTTATAGATGAGTGTGAATCACATATATATAATATTGTCCATCATGTTAATTTTGCAGGTTTGTGGCCTATTCTTGGCTGATATCAATGGATGTCGTAAACCTACAGTTCAGTTCCACTGAACTATAGGTTCTCATCCTGCGACCAGCCACAGCAGGCCTACAAACTGATAAGAAAAAGAAATCCAAACATAGGCGTCGGTTATTTGAAGAAAACCGACACCAAAGACATACCGCGGCGGTTTTGCACTTAAAACTGACGTCTATTTGACCGTGTTGTCAGGGGATATGACGCCGGTTAATGTTAAAAACTGACATCTTTTCATCATATGTGGCGTCCGTTTCTTTTCAAAAACCGACGCCTATAATCCCTTTGCTGGCGTGTTTTTAGTGGCGGGAAGAGTTTTGGCATCAGTTGTTTAGTAAACAACTGACGCCTATAGTCCCTTTGTTGGTGCGTTTTCGGTGGCAGGAAGAGTTTGGGCATCAGTTTTTACTAAACAACCGACGCCTATAGTCCCTTTGCTGGCGTGGTTTTAGTGGCGGAAAACGTTATGGTGTCAGTTGGAAACCAACGCCGAAGGTGTCCCCCTTTAGTGGCACCCACTTGGGTGTCGCTTTGAAACCGACACCAAAGAGCTTAAATAACTGCCTCTAAAAGGATTTTATGTAGTAGTGGTTTTTGATAAAATTTGATAATTATTTCTGATTAATTTTTAAACCATTGATCCTATATTTGGGATAACACCTATGACCTCTTGGTCTCCCTTGAATGGGGGTTACCGGGAAGTGGGGTCATTATAATTCGTATTAGAGCGATGGTTTTCCATTTAATCTCTAATAAATATTAAATTTTACAAACTCCTTAGAACCCAAGGTAGTTATTAGAGGACTTCCAATGATGGAGGTGTCCAGAAAAGGATCACAATTCGGGGTTGGCAAGATTTTCCTGTGCCCCACTAGTCGGTCTACAAGGACTCCCGAATAATGTGTGACTGCCTGGCCAAAATCAAAAGATTTGACTCGAAATAAGATACCTCTAGGCCTTCTCACATATGTCTTCATCCCTTCTCTACCCCATTCATTGAATAAATTTAGGAGATTAGGGTTTTCTCTCTCTCCACTGCCCTCCTAAGTTTTGGAATTAAGAATGATAGGGATTAAGGAATCCTCCACCCAATAACAAAAATAATGTAAGAAAGATGTCATGGACATAAGTTTTGATAATTAGAAACTCAGAATGAGTTTAGTTACATGCTTAGGTTGCATGACATGTGTAGTCGTGCCCTCAAGAGAGCCCTGAGGTTACACCTTTTCGTAGGATGAGGAGGAGAGGGATAGATTTAGAGGTAGAAGACCTCTAGGAACATACTTGATGCATCCACTGAGGACGATGCTAACCCAAACCCTAAGTGGTATTTGAGTAAGAGAAGACATGATGAGTTGGATATCATAGTTGACCATGCATCCATGTACATGGGTTTGACATACATGGTTTATGTAGAGGCTTTGAGTAAGCATGAGAAACATAGACTATGTGACCACTAGTGCCTTTTGGTGACCCGACCTCGGGTGGGCCGTGCTTGTTAAGGGTGAGGGATAGTTCCCTCATGGAAAAGGTTGGTGGTGACCATATGGGAACCATTATGTAAGAAAAAAAGGGGCATGCACCCATGTAGAGGCGTGTGGCAGCATGGCTGGCAGTAGGTTGAGACCTAGGCTAGAAAATTTATGCCTCATAGTTCATGAGATGAGCATGCAAAGCTTTGGATAATCTTAGTCGGACATAGGTTTTGGATCATATATTTCACCTAGGTAGGTGTAGATATGTGTCCTTAAGAGCTTAACCCATATTCTAAGATAGAAGTTCAAGTTGTAGGACCAGTTGTAGGGTTAGCTCTAGAGAGAGAGTGAGAACTGATGAGGAAGGTTGGACACCTTGACTCTGAGATATGAAGAATCATGAGAAGATGGGTATGATATGGCCTAGAATGGACGACCCTAAGTAGATGTATGTGGTTTCCTCATGCACGATCCTTAGAGGCTTGTCATACCTTGGTTTCCTTTAGAGGAACCAACCCCTAGAAAGAGAAAGAGGTTTCCTGAACATGTATAGAGATTATAGTTGCTTATCTTTTGAGTGTAGGAAGAGAGTTCCTTAGACCCTGAAGGGGTATAGTAACAAGTTGTGAGGCCTCACACCTAGTCGGTTGTCCTGGTGTAGGACTCTAAAGGTTGTTCACATGGAAGGGTGTTAGGATGTGTATGCTCTACCTGGTATAGGTTCGGTTCATGGTTAAACAGTTGAGCATGCAGTTAGACAGTTGATGCATAAAAGGTGAACTTGGGGTTCTTGGACCAATGAGGGGAAGTAGCAGTGCCTGGTGTACATGATGCTCATGAGACTGATTGAGTTCATAGGAATTGAGCATGACATTCCCCATGTTTCATAACAAAGGAAACCCCACTTGAATGGAGTTGTTTGTTTGATGAACCACTCACACAGGATGATGACATATGCATGTATGATATTGCTCCAACTTCGAGGAATAAGGAACAAGTATGACATACCAAGGAGCTTGGCATTGTATAGTAGGTTGTCTTCTTACTTTCTACATGCCTAAGTAGCATGATAGGGCTAAGCATTTACATGATGATGTAAACCTTAGAGGTAAGAACATTTTGTGACCTTTGTTACTATCAAGAGATAGTTTTCTTCTGTCCTGGGAAGGAACCCTTTATGTAGGGTGAGCACCAACTCTTGTTTAGATTTGAGGTAACCTAAAGAGGTCACTTATAAGAGCTTGATGAGCTAAGTGTAAGAGAACAAGGTATGAGCATGAATCCATAGACCCACGTATGACCACCTCTCAGGGGCATGAGGATATCTTGCCATGGAGGTAGCTTGTATGGATCCAGACCGAGTTAGGTAGGTCGCCATGATTCCTATGAGAGATGAAAAGTTAACCATGAATGCCCAGAGAGAGGATGGAGATTCGTGTGAGGATTTAAGGATGAGATGTTCTTGAGTATCAACACAGGAACCACAAGTTACAGTAGAATCCTAAGTCAACACTAAGGTTAAGGAGGGATAAGACTGATGGGAGTAGGCGTTATCTGTTCCCTGAATGCACAAGACAGTAGGGTCGGGAGGTAACAACTACCTTTTCCCGAGGCCCATGGGTTCTGAGGTTGGCCACCTTCATGAGTTCATGGGGCCTAAGGGGTAAAAGTGAGAGGCACTCCTTAGATGCATAAGGGTCAGATCACCCCAAAAGTACCGACACCCTAGAGACCTTGAGCTAATGACTAAGGATTGTACATAAGGGTGATGTGAATACCCAAGAGTGTTTGGGAACAACCTTTCTGTGGATGTAAACATAGATTGAATATGTTTATGATGTGGAGACATGTGATGCACATTTCAACTTAGATTGGAAAGAGTGATAGCGATGTGTGAATGCACCATCTCTACTCTTGGAACAAGATGAACTCTGTATTTGTACTGCAGCCAAATGCTTATTTCATCTTGTTATGGGGGTGATAGATAGGACAAAACACGTGTCATGTACTAAAGATAGAGTTGATATGAGTTGAAACCCTTCTATGATGTTTGAGATTTGAAGGAAGTACCACATCCTTTTGGAAATATATTGGATAGATGGTATGCAAGAACAGATGATCTAAGGTAATCATCATATGAGGACATACTTGTCAAGAGAAGTTTGGATCCTAAGAGTTGTAGCTTGGGTTTGGTAATCGAGATGATGAGCTTGAAGTTTTCTTGACTTAGATAGACCTGAACCCAAGATGAGGATGATGAGTGGAGTAAATGAGGATTTATGTTTTCACCATCACCTAGCACATAAGGAAACTAATGTGGTAAAAGATACTCTTAGCCAAGACACAACTTAGGTGTGTAGCTATCTTGTATAGCCAATAGAGAGGTTGGAAGAGGTTGCTAGGTGAACCCTACAATCATTAGAAGACTAGACAAGTGTGGCTAACATCCAAATATAGCCAAACCCGTTGGTCAAGTTGGTGGATACTCAGTTAACTAGCCCAAGGATTTGATGAGATAAAAGGATACTTGTAAGAACCTCAGATTCACCTCTCGAGAAAAGAAGGTGGTGAAACCCACTACTAGAGTGTTTTAGGTTTTCTGAGGAGTCAACCTTGAGGAATCATGACATGCACGAGCTCATGATTTTAAGTACACTATAAATCGTGGTACTACCAAGATGGTTAAGGTTTGTGGTGGTACCTAGAAGAAGGATATAGAGTTGCATGTGGTGAGTTGCCATACATGCCAAAGGGTGAAGGCTGAACACCAGTAACCCAGTGAGTTGTTACTGATAATGAGGAGTCCCTAAGAGGGAATGGGAGCATATCACCATAGACATGGTGGTGGGTCTCCCTGGACCAAGAGAGGTCATGATGCAATATGGGTTATGGTAGATCACCTTACCGAGTTGACCTAATCCCTTACCTAAGAGAGAGCACTACCAGTATGACATATATGGTTGAACTATATATGTGAGAGAGAGATAGTTCAACTACACTGTGATTTGAGTTCAAAGGTTCTTGAGTATGACCTCAAGTTCACTTCCATGTTCTGGAAGTAGGTGTAAGAAGAACTCGATGCTAGATTGAAGTTGAGTACATCATATCACCCCTAAGTGATGGAAAGTCAAGAGAGTATGATCTATACTTTAGAGAGTCTGATGAGAGAATGTGTGCTCATTCAGGGGGATTTGTGGGAGCAGTTTCTGCCCCTAGTAGAGTTTGCTTGTTATGATACCCACCATAGCCAGTATCGGGATGTATGAAGCTTTGTAAGGGAGGATGTGTTGCTCACCACTTCACTTGGATGATGTCGGTGAGAGGACCTTGAGAAGGTCAGAGAAACCACAAGTATATGCAAATGACGTTGCCTTTATCGAGCAATGGCTGAGAAAGCCAAGGATCGACAGGAGTCATGGAATGATGTGAAGCAGACTAACATGCAGTTCACTGTGGGTGAACATGTGTTATGAAAACTCGACCCCTCCAAACTATATCTAGGAAAATTGAGTCTGTGATACCTGGGTCCATTTGAGATGGATTGGTGGAGATGCTTATGTTTAGCCTTACCCCTCAGGATAACATGATGTAAGATGTGTTCCATGAGTTCGATCTAGAGCACTATGTGATGTACCTGAGTCATGTGCTGAGCCATGAACCTATTAGGCCATAAGGGAGGCTGAAATATCCCGAGTCATCTGTGAGGATTCTAGATACCAAGGTGAAAGAACTCATATGTAAGAATATAAGATGATAATGATTCTTTGGAAGCACCATGAAGAGGATGAAGCCATGTGGGAGCCAATGATGGACATGGGAAAGTTTTATCCTGATTGTTTGTATGTTTAGTGGAATTTTGAGGGTAAAATTCCTATAAGAGGGGAACAATGTTACAACCCCAATTTTTGGGCTTGAATGGTTTGAAATACAAATTTCTATATTAAATGTATGAATATGTAATTTGTATGATTTATGTGCCTTGAATGGATTTATTGATAATAATCCTTTTTTTGAATAAATTATTTCGTGGACCCTATGAAGTTAGTGAATTCAAGATGATAAAAAAGAGAAAGAAAATTGAAGGAAATCAAATAATTCATAAATAAGGAAAGAAATTGAAATAATAATGAAAAGATGAGAAATATGTGGAAAGAGGTATGATTGAATCATCATGGATGAGATTTCGAGTCCACATGGTTTCTAATGGAAAAAGGAATCCAAATAAAGAATATAAAAGAGTAAGAGAGAGAAAATATGCTTAAAATATTCTTTTTTTTTGCTCAGTAAGCCCTTCCACCTTTATTGAAAAGAAAAGAGTGTACAAAGTTCAGATATACAGGGAAAAGAAACCTATACATCCAAACAAGAAACAAAAACAACAACTATCTGTACAGAGAAACTATGTCTTTGACATATCTACAACAACTAATGGTATCTTTATTTCTATCTCTGAAGATCTTGATGTTTCTCTCCAGCCATATAGCATGTATAACAGCCAAGGTTCCCAGCTGATGCTTCTTTAAACTATTCAGAACACAATCCTCCAGCTTCCTAGGAATCACTCCAATACAGTAGCTCTCCTTCGCTTCTTTCCATAGGTCCTTAGCAAACGAGCATTCAAAGAAAAGATGCTTACTAGATTCAGTACTATCTTCACACAAAGTACACCTAGAAACCAGCTGTAAACCATAGCTTTGAAGATAATCCACAGTAGGTAGCCTATCCAGGAATAACTTCCAAGCAGTAAGAACCATATTCCTAGGATGATTGTACCTCCAGAGCCAATTAGTTCAGTAAGGAATGGGGTTCACATGCCTAACAATCTCCCAAGCATCTTTAATTCTAATAGATGCTTTTCCTTTAACAGTTAAGCTATCCTCAGAGTGGAGGTGGATATTCAACTCAGACAGAAACTTGTTAAGTTCATCGAATCTTCTCTTATCAGGCACAGACCACTGACAATCTTTAATAATGTTACTGAGCAACCCAAAGCTGCCGAACCCAACCCTCATGATATTCTTCTTATCAATACAATCACTGAGGAGTTTGTTACCAGGAATCTAGGGATCCTTCCATATCCTAAAGCTGCAGCCATCGCCAATGGTGATCCTAATCAGGGGAAGCAAGTAGCTTCTTTGCTCTAAAATATGCCTCCACATCCAGGAGCAGTTACTCTTCAAACCACAAGACCAGAAAGTATCTTTTAGACAGGTACTTCTCATTAAGCCATTTAACCCATAAAGTGTCCTTTTTTGAAGCCACATTCCAGGCCCTCATAATCAGACCAGCCTTGTTAGTATCCTCTACTCTTCTAATACCCAAGCCCCCCTCCTTTTTGGGTCTACATACAAGGCTCCATTTAACAAGATGAATCTTCTTATCCATAATTGGACCTCCCCACACAAAATTCCTACAGATGGAATTAATTTGCTTCATAATGTCCAAGGGAAGAGGAAAAGTCGAAGACCAGAACAAATGTAGAGAACTAAGCGTGGATATCACAAGCTCCACTCTGCCTCCAAAGGAAAGAGACTTCATCTTCCAATTCTCCAGCTTCCTTCTAATCTTGTCAATAAGAGGTAAATAAAACGAGCTTTTAAGCTTGCCACAGAACAAGGGAAGCCCCAGGTACCTCATAGGAAAGCACCCTTTAGCAATGTTAAGAACAGAAGAAATCCTATCAGTATCCACACCTTTGCTACAGAACACATTACTCTTATCAGTATTCATAACCAGGCCCGAAGCCTTACCAAAAAAATCCATAAGATTTCTAATATGAACATCATTCTTCTCATCCCCTTTAGTAAATATCATAACATCATCAGCAAACAAGATGTGTGAAATATTAGTGTTTCCAGCTTTGATCGGATTTATAGCTCCATCCTCCACAACTTTGTTCATCATGGCAGTGAAGCCTTCCATGGCAATAACAAATAAGGAGGGAGCAAGCGGGTCACCTTGCCTGATACCATTAGAGGGATAAATCACCTGAGAGGGGGACCCATTAACCAGCACATGCATACTAGACGTGGACATAATAGTATGAATCCAATCGATCCAGAAGGACGGGAAGTTCATCTTCTTTAAAACTTTAAAAAGAAATGACCATCTTATAGAATCATAGGCCTTAGTAAGATCAGCTTTAATACAAATCTTATCTTCCCCATTAGTTCTGTTGAAGTCACTAACCAGATCATTAGATATAAGAAGGGCATCAACAATATTGCATCCTTTAACAAAGGCCACTTGATTTTGACTTATAAGAGAAGGAAGCACCACCTGGAGTCTGTTAGAAAGAACTTTAGAAATGATCTTATACAAGAAATTACATAGAGAAATAGGCCGCTAGTCCTTAATGCAGCTGGCCTCATGTACTTTAGGAATAAGAGTGATATAGGCTTTATTGATTTCTTTTAACATTCTGTTGCTACTAAAAAAATTCTAGACAACCTAAGTAACCTCAGTACCAATGATATCCCAGGTGTTTTTGAAGAAATGCCCATTCAAACCATTAGGGCCAGGTGCACGATCCCCCTCAGCCTCCTTAATAACTCTTTCCACTTCTTCCTTGGTAACAAAACTCCTCAACATATCAAATTGATCAACAGAAATAGAAGGTAGCTTCCAATTCTCACCCCAAGGAGTATCTTCATCATCCGAGTACTTATTGAAGATATCATTATAATAGCTATGAATATGCTCAGAGATCTCATCCTCCTCATAACTAATCTCCCCATTTAAGTTCATACATCGGATGTGGTTTCTAGAAGCCCTGGTTTTGATACTATTATAGAAAAAACTGGTGTTTTTATCACCCAGTTTTAACCAGTTAACCCTGGACACCTATTTAGCAAAGGATTCTTCTAATTCAGCAACTTTCAAGGCTTGTTCTCTTTTCTCATTAGCATACTCCCTCAACCACAGATTATCAGTATTCATATCAGCAGCTTTAGCTGCTTCAGTAGCTTCAAATTCCATAACTTTAGTACAATCAGGGATATTACCAAAAACATCTTTATTCCACTTTGCCAACTTGCTTTTAACATTCTTCAACTTCTTGATGATTCTGAACATAGGGCAGCCATCCACTTTAATACTCCAATCTTCTTTAACAACATCATTGAAATCCGGATGTTCAGTCCAAGCATTAATGAATTTGAAATACCCCCTTCTTTTTTTGAGATTCTTGCCAAGTCTAACAACCACCTGCCTATGATCACTATAGATCGTACTTTGAATATCACCCCACTTATCTTTGAAAACATTGTTAAACTCCCCATTAAACAACACCCTATCAATTTTTGACAGAATGAGGTTATCTCCTTTTTGTCTATTGTCCCAGGTATAGAAAGCCCCTTTAAGCTCCATTTCCATCAAATCAGTATGAGCAAAGATATCATTGAAATCGTTCATAGCTCTAACAGAGTAGAATCCTTTGCCTTTTCTTTCATTAGTATACCTGATAGCATTAAAATCTCCAATCAAAATCCAAGGATCAAACATCCCGCTATGAAGACTTTTAATATCATTCCACAGATCAATTCTTTCCTTTCTTCATTCTGACCATAAACAACAGTAAGATAGAAGATACAATCTTTATATTCAACACAGCAGTGGATAAGCTGGTCGGTCTCCTTCACTTGCACAATCTTCACCCAATCCTGGTCCCAAAGAATTACAATCCTCCCCAAGGGGTGAGCCATGTGATTAGAACACCATTGTTTGTTATTCCAGATTTTGTCAATCACCTTAACAATCTTTTTATACCTCACTTTAGTCTCAATAAGAATGTTGATAGGAAGCTGGTAAAGATTAATGATTTCCTTCAATTTCCCCTGGTGTCCTGGTGCATTCAAGCCACGGACATTCCAGGCAAAAACACCAAGATTGTCACCCATTAGAACAAGCTTTGACTGGTACCCTGCTAGCCTCAGTCACCTGCCCTTCCTCAACTTCCTCCCCCAGTAGGTCAAACATATTCACAGATACATCAATTACAATCTCTTTAGCAAACGACACACTTTTGTTGCTTCTCTTCTGCTGATTTTTGTTTTTCCCTTACACAGTAAGAAATCCCTCTCTGTCCTTCATTTGTTTTTTGAGGTTCAGCTTGCTATGAAGAACACTTCCCATTTCCGCTGGTATAGAATAGCTGTTAGAACTCTTAGTATTCATTATCGGAATTCTACTACCTTGACTGGAAGCTCCCCCAGAGTCTAATCTGCTTGAGACACTACCTCCCGATCCCACTGATGATTCTTTAACCAGAAGGGATATGTTGCTCTCAGGAATAGGGATTCGTCTTTCTCCTTTGTTCTCAGCTTGGACAACACCACAGTTATCTCCATTACCAGCACTTTGATTCACTTGCATATTTGAGCCTTCTAGACTGTTAACAGCTATATCAGTACAAGCCTTATCTCCCTGAACAAACTTATTAGTAGAACCATCCACGACTTCCACAGAAACATCCTGCACAGTCTCCGGGATGTCCACAACTTCCACAGAACAATAAAATATTCTTTATTAAGAGATAACTTGCATGTAAAGAAAAATCTCTAAAAATCTCGAATTAGAGTCCCAAACTAGGCACACAAGTAGCTTAAGTCATTTTGTACTTTCCTTTAAAATTTGGGATTAAAAGGTTAAACGGATTGGGAGATACGATTTTTGTAATATTTTCTAAAGTGATTGGATAATTCCATGATCGTATTTAATGTCATGATTTCTGATTCAAATAGGATTATTTGTTAATTAGATCCGTGTGATGAGAGACTTTGATTTAGGATCCGATTGTAGACAAAACATCACCTTCCCCATGCCTGGTTAGGTAGGATGGGAATAGTGCTCGACTCTGATTGGGATAGCTTGCTCTTCCTGTAAATATCAGGCAGCCATGGGAAGTTTCCCATTGGGTTTGCAAGACCAAGCCAGATCAAACACGCCTGGGTTTTACCCCCTATAGAAGGAATCGTGGGTTTTTACAATTTTTAGGACTTCCATTAGATCCTTTTAGGTTCAATCAATATATAAGGGGGATGAGCACCCTGAAAGAGTTCCCAGAGGTTCAAACGATGCTTCTGAAACTCCTGACCCTCCTCCCTTCTCACAATTCAGAACAAAGATTCATCCTCAACACAATTCTTCCCAGGTTCTGTTGGAAGCTACCCCCTTGTCGTCCGCCAGATACGACCCATCACCGGCTGATCTGAACCCCCCAACGAGTCTCGTGAGGGGAGACGAACCCATGGTGCCTTCACTCATCATAATCAGGCACCACTGATGAGAGTCAACCTTCAGTTCACCATGACCTGCAGCTATAGAGTCCCTGTTCAGAGAAGTAGAAGGAGGAAGACAAGTGGGGAGGAAATACCAGGATTACCCTCGAGCGCATAGTTTAGTCTTTGAGACTGGTGAGGGGCAGTATGATCCTTTACGGATTCGGGTTGCCTTAGCCACCGAGGTGCGGGTACCAAGTTGGTAGAAGCGGATTGGAAGAGCTGAGCTTACTTGGCAACAAGGTAATATCTCATCTATTATGACGTGTCAACTTCTTATTGGTCTAAAAAGTTATGAGCATGCAAAAATCATAGCTAATGATTGGTAACTCAGATTGAGAAGTATAATACATGAAAATTGATCAGGAGAACATGAGGAATTCAATAAAAATAGATTTAGGGCCTGAATATGATCATAGTTCGAAAAGTACCTAAAGTTACCATCTTTAATGATTTCATGAGTAAGAAACCCTAATTTTATAATTAATGAAATTGAGATGATTAATATGGATGATATATTAGAAAATTAAGCTATTGTTAATAAAAAGATGTATTGTATGTCTAAATTGATAATCCATGTGCTAAATAGCCTAATTTAGGGTTTGATATGTTAATGTGCACTAATGGACTTAGAAACCCTAATCTAGGTGTTAATGGTTTCTAACGAGATGAACTTCAAAATCCTTTGTATAAACGTGATATTAGTTTAATGCTAAGCCTATTTGATGAAAAAAAGGTTTTAATGTGAATAAATGAGTAGTTAGGGTTTGCAATCTAGAACGGTTGTTTTAGGGTTTTGTGGACATAGAAGAGGACATTTGTAAATAGATCCAAAGAATCCTAATGAAACCCTAATCTGGATTAGAATCCCTAAGAAGAAATTTAAGTCAATTAGATAGATTATTTATAAGTATGTAGTAAATAGGTTACATATGCTTTTTAGGATTCTGTGATAGTGTGGTTGAATTGCTTGCTTGGATTGGATTGCTTAATTGGAAATGCTTATTGCTTGTGAAATCTATTGATCATGTATGTGGTTAATTATGAGTACACGCATTATGTTTCCTGGCATTTCTCGAGGATTTATCGATTACAATGAAATTAAATTGTTTGGATGTTTCATTACTGCATTCTTTAAAGTGACTATGTGTATATCAATTTAAGTATATGTGTGACTGTCTCGAACCTACATACCATATCTGGATGTATGATGCAAGACCAAGCCCCAGAGGGAAGGTCTGATGTGGTCAAGCCCCAGAGGGAAGACCACTGGGCACTTAGAGAGGTGACCCCAGGCACCAAGCTCAGGATGGAGAAGATGGCCTTAAGTCCTTTGCAAGGTGTAAACCCTAAGAGAGGGTATCCCAGAGTATGTGTAAAAATAGTTGAGAAGTAACATTAAAAATGTAAATTTTGCATTGTTAACAACTACTTGATATGATTAGGTTGTTAAAGCTTATGTGTAATGTTTTGTTTGTCCCCACATACCAGTATATTCATTTATACTAACCAACATTTTTTTTGTCATCATTTTAGGAAGTATCTGAAATTGGACAAATAGTAAAGTGAAACCGTTGAAGGATTAAAGTTAAATATACCAAGGAGGATTAGCTAGTTAGATTTCTACTATGGGTAGAAGTCATAGTTACCTATTTTTTGAAAGGTATGTAAATGTAAAATTTATTCCAACTTTCAAGTTTAGTTTTTCATAGAGTTTTATAATTAGTTCTAATTAATTGTTAAGCCATTTATCATGTATTTGGGATAATGCCTCTGACCTCTTGGTCTCCCTTGAATGGGGGTTATCGGGAAGCGGGGTCGTTACAACTTACATAGTGGTCTAGGAGGTGTATGTTTCAGTGGGGGTAGTATGGTAAAATTGGTGATCTAAAGCACTATAATTTGTGGGTAGTAAGGCATTTCAGTTATGACAACTATGGTGGACAGGTAGTAATTGGTCATGGTATCTGGGAATGACCACAGTGGAACAGTGTATATGCCAAGGAAAATGGGAGAAAATGACTGTAGGTGGAACAACTATGGTGGGTACAATGGCACTGGTGCCATGAAGAAAGAACAATCATGGTGGGTACCACACCCACAGTTAGTGGGCTAGAGGGAGCTTGTGTCCATGAGAAATATTGTGGGAGAACCTAGCTACCATGATCATGGCATGTGGAATGGTCGTGGTGGTCTAAAGTTGCCACACTCGTTGTACTTGGAATGGTCATGTTGTTGGGTATTCTTTTCTCCATTATCTTCCTATGAATTTTCTATAAATTGTCTTGTTAGCATGATTGTGACAACATACCACACTCATTTTGAGGTATTTCTTGTACACTTGTGTAAGGAGGTGGGATCACCCCCTTACTAAAGAAAAATTGAAGAATAAAACATCCATTCCAAACACACTCAAAGGTATGGTAGAATAGGTTTGAAATTTTTAAACTTCAATTAATGGTATATAAAACAACCAAAGTATAGCAGTGGAATAAAAATAATGATTGTATTCAATTTTCACAAAAGGTTACAAAAGTACATCGGAATATCCCAGAAGGGTTTACATGTATGATACAACATAAGGATCTAAGTAGAGGGAAATCTAAACCATAACAACTTTGTCTCTAAGATTTAACTCCTTAAGCTAGTCCAAAACTTTATGCCTTATCATGCAAGTCCTTCAACTAGGGTTGGAAGCAAAGCCAGTAAGAAGAGAAAATAGATGACATCAACAAAGGTTGGTATGTGCATACTAAATAGGAAATTGAGCAATATATGGAATAAAGGACATCAAATATAAAAGGATTCGCATAGAAAGGATAAGGACCAACCAAATGAGTATCAAGAGAAAAGGAATTGAAATCATATGATAACAAAATAATACTTACCATTAATAAAACATGAAGATTGTGCCACACAAGCACATGTAAAGAATCAGGGCACACACCCCATATCATCAACCTACATGCATGTGAGATAAACATAGCCCTAGAACAATATAAACAAAAAGGTGGACAAGTCTCATAAACTTGAAACCTGATAGAGAAAGGAATATTGCCAATCTCCCAAATATATAAAACATGGGACAAGAATCACACATATTTCCCTGGGTATGAGGTTCCTTTCCATCCCAAATGAGCAGGAAATATCACATCTGCTCGGCAGTAAATAACACATCTACTATAAAAACCAATGCAATTACACTATTCTAGTGCTACTGAATCACATAGCATGTTAAATATAGAGGCAAGTAGAAAGTATAGTCAGAATATATAAACTAGTCACCACATAAGTGACCAACGTATACATCCACCTCATAAGTCGGCAAAAGACCTCACATGTCATCTTTTAGAGTTCCATCATGAACAAAGCATAAGATAAGAGTTCAAAAGAATATCCATGATCACATGATCAATATCAAATAAAGTAGTTCACATGAACCATGATTTTCAAAAGAAAAGACATTGTGTATAGGCTAATTTCTGTAGGATAGAGAATGAATAAGCATAGGTGAATTGCTAAACATAGAAGAATAGGGGATACATCATACCTCAACTTCATAGTCTAAATAGTCCAAGTCAAGGCTAGGCCTCAAAATAACCTCTAGGGAAGGTGGATAGGTACAATAAGTAAGGTTCCCAAGCTTAGATAGGTTGGTTTCTCCAATAAAGCTCCTATCTTGAGAAAGAAGCACCTTCTCCACTTTAGAGGTGAAAAACCCTAACAAAAGAACATGGAGATGATGTGTTTATGGGTTCTAGGTGGGGTTTCACCATGGAAGGCCATGGTTCTAACCTGGAAGAAGGTGGAAGGAAGACTAACAACATGAAAATAGGGATGGAAAGGAGGATACTTACTAGTTTTGGTCGAAATAACTAAGGAGGAGCTGAAGAAATCCTAAATAGAGAAATTTGGAACCCTAGGAGCCTTCTTCACCAATGTAGGCACCTACTTTTACCTTGGGACACAACCTTCATGGCAAAATAGAGTAGGAAATGATGGTCTAAGCTATAGGAAATAAAGGAGAGTAAGAGTCTTCGAATTTGGAGTTGGGAAGGGGTAGAAATGGCTATATAAAGAAAGAGGTCAAGCATAAGGTGTCTATGAGACTTTCCATGTGTCATGTATAAGGGTGTCCATGGACATGCAAGAATTTATGCATAAGGAAGAATTCAAGCATGAGGTGTCAAGTTACTTTACGTATGTCCAATGCTAAGGGTGCCTATGGACATGCAAACCTTTATGGATAAGGAAGAAGTCAAGCATGAGGTGTCCATGAAGCTTTCCCTGTGTCCTTAGCCTAGGGATTTCATGGCCATGCAAGAGGACATCTCATAGAGGCTTCTTGAATATGAAATATCAGTTTATGGACACTAATAGGCCATCCAAACCGACCCCCAATCAAAGAAATAACCCAATTGGTTGGTAGCTTCTAAAGATAAGCTCATTTATAAAGAGAGTAATCCCTAAAATGCCCTTGGAAAGAAACACCTTCAAACCAAGGTGCAACTAGGTGCCATATGGTTCAAAAAATTGATAATGGTAAGGGAATATCTAAATATTATAATGCATGTGACAATTTACAAAGAAAACCTCTGAATTGGGTAAATTGCAGAAAAGTCCATAATGTACTTAAAATTGCATAACTTGCACAAACAACATCCAAATTGGACCAAACTTCATCCACAAGTTATCTTTGATGTGTTGAATATGAATTTGCAATTATTTCCATATTTTGAAGTTATATAATCACATTATTCATAACGTATGCCTTTTACTCATTTTCTCCTAAACTTATCCTAATATTTCAAGGTTGTCCAAATTAGATGAAATTTGACATGTATGCTAATTTTGATATGTAGATTTCAAATTTGAAGTTTGTTTCCACTTTCAAGACTTTTTTAATGAGAGATGGCATATGGCCCATTAACGATCCATTATCTAAATTATTCATCCAATTAAGTTTCTTATCTTCATATTACCACCAAAATGAGTTATGTGGCATATTTTATGTATCCATTATAAACCTAAGATTAATGTTAGAACATTAGGATACATTAATGTGATCAATACATGCATTAGCTCGTTGGGGTTATACTAAACATCTATTTAGGTCTAACCTTCAACCTTGTTTGGTTAAGCCCAAAATGTCAACTTCTAGGGCAGGGTCCGAGATCTAGTATGTTACAACACACCACCCCTTAAAGGGATTTCATCCTGAAAATAAAAACATCCACATATGAGTAAACCCCTTATTCACCAGCCCTTAAATGATTCATCTTATTAAGTCAAAACTATTGTTTAGGTACAAAAGGTTCAACTACACTTCCTTACATCCAACTACATAAGCATCATGCAAAAAAAACATAACTTGTAAAGAATAACTATGAACTATGGGTTAACTTGCTCTTGTCCATCCTCAAACAAGTATTTACACCTGGGATATTAGTTCAACATATTAGGGTCCCTAAAGATAAATCATATAGATGTCTATATATTGCCTAAAAGCATGCTATTTCGGACAATTCATATCAGCTTAGGTTAGGTCGGTATCATATGGATTCGGGAGTCCTCAGAAACCAAGCTAGTGGTGCAGAGGAAAATCTTGCCACCCCACAAACCCTGATCCTTTCTAGACACCTTTGCTTTCAACTTCATGTCCTAGTAGCTACCTAAAGGCCAAGCTAAACAGCCTCAAGTCACTATGGTTACTTATGCATCTTTTAGTTGTAAGTATTTTAGGGAACTATTTATCATTATTCTAATGTGAAACTATAGGATCCTAAATCAACCCTTCATCATCTATTGATCAAATCTAGGGCAAAAATGTCACTTAAAGGTAAGGCAAGGATTCTAACTAGGGAGACAAAATTGAAATAGTCAGATTCCGACAACTATGGGCTCTGGTACCATGTTGTAAGGAGGCAGGATCACCCCCTTACTAAAGAAAAATTGAATAATAAAACATCCATTCCAAACACACTCAAAGGTATGCTCGAATATGTGTGACATTTTCAAATTTCAATAAATGGTAATTAAACCAACCAAAGTACAACATCGGAATAAAAATGTTGACTATATTCAATTTATCACAAGGTTACAAAAGAACATCATAATCTCCCACAAAGGGTTTACATGTATCACTCAACATAGGGATCTAGTAGAGAGAAATCTAAGTCATAACAACTTTGTCTCCAAGCTTTTGCTCCATAAGTTAGTCCAAAACTTCATGCCTTATCATCCAAGTCCTTCACCTAAGGTTGGAAGCATACCCCAGCAAGAAGAGAAAATAGATGACATCAACAAAGGTTGGTATGTGCATACTAAATAGGAAATTGAGTAATATATGGAATAAAGGACATCAAATATAAAAGGCTTCCCATAGAAAGGATAAGGACCAACCAAATGAGTATCAAGAGAAAAGGAATTGAAATCATATGATAACAAAAGAACACTTGCCATTAATAAAACATAAAGATTTTGCCACACAAGCACATGTAAAGAATCAGGGCACACACCCCATATCATCAACATACATGCATGTGAGACAAACATAGCCCTAGAACAATATAAACACAAAGGAAGCCAAGTCTCATAAACTTGAAACCTAATAGAGAAAGGAATACTGCCAATCTCCCAAATATATAAAGCATGGGCCAAGAATCACACATCTTGCCCTGGATATGAGGTTCCCTTCCATCCCAAAAGAGTAGGAAATATCACATCTGCTCGGTAAGAAATAACACATCTACCAAAAAACCAATGCAATTACACTACTCTAGTGCTAATGAACCACATAGCATGTTAAATGTAGAGGCAAGTAGAAAGTATAGTCATAATATATAAACTAGCCACCACATAAGTGACCAACATATACATCCACCTCATAAGTGGGCAAAAGACATCACATGTCATATTTTAGAGTTCCATCATGAACAAAGCATAAGATAAGAGTTCAAAAGAATATCCATGATCACATGATCAATATCAAATAAGGTAGTTCACATGAACCATGATTTTCAAAAGAAAAGACATTGTGTATAGGCTAATGTCCGTAGGACAAAGAAAATGAATAAGCATAGGTGAATTGCTAAATATAGAAGAAAAGGGGATACATCATACCTCAACTTTAGAGTCTAAATAGTCCAAGTCAAGATTAGGAATCCAAAGAATCTCTAGGGAAGGTGGATAGGTACAATAAGTAAGGTTCCCAAGCTTAGAGAGGTCAGTTTCTCCAACAAAGCTCCTATCTTGAGCAAGAAGCACCTTCTCCACTTTAGAGGTGAAAAACCCTAACAAAAGAACATGGAGATGAGGTGTTTATGGGTTCTAGGTGCGGTTTCACCATGGAAGGCCATGGTTCTGACCTGGAAGAAGGTGGAAGGAAGACTAACAACATGAAAATAGGGAATGAAAGGAGGATAATTACTAGTTTTGGTCGAGATAACCAAGGAGGAGCTGAAGAAATCCAAAAAGAGAAATTTGGAACCCTAAGAGACTTCTTCATCAAGGTAGGCACCTCCTTTTTCCTTGGGACAGCACCATCATGGAAAAATAGAGTAGGAAATGATGGTCTAAGCTAGAGGAAATAAAGGAGATCAAGAGTCTTCTAATTTGGAGTTGGGAAGGGGTAGAAATGGCTATATAAAGAAATAGGTCAAGCATGAGGTGTCTATGAGACTTTCCATGTGTCATGTATAAGGGTGTCCATGGACATGCAAGCCTTTATGGATAAGGAGGAAGTCAAGCATGAGGTGTCAAGTTACTTTCCCTACATCCAATGCTAAGGGTGCCTATGGACATGAAAAACTTTATGGATAAGGAAGAAGTCAAGCATGAGGTGTCCATGGAGCTTTCCATGTGTAGGATCGACCAAAGACATTATGATAGTATCTTTTCTTGCATGCATTCTATCCTATGTTCCAATCCACCCTAAATGACCAAATTGGATATGTGATTGGACATGGTGGATAAGGTTGATTTTTCCTATCCAAATAGGAGTGTAAAATGAAGAAGAGGTGGTGGAAAGAAATTGGAGTGATATCACATAAGGGCACCCATATTTTAAATTTATTTTGGTTCTATGAATTGGGAGAACCTCTATTTTATTTTTATCATTTTTCCATTCCTTTTTTCCCCTTATGTATATAGGGATATTCTAGTAGTAAGAAAGTAGAGGGGAGGAGAGTTTACCACCCTAAGATTTTGTATGGTGGCCAAGACTTAGTATCTTTGTTCTTTTTAGCATCCTTTTATGTGGTGGAGTGGTAAGAAATGAGGACAAAATGGTGGTTAAAAAGTGGGGTCAATGGTGTTAATATTTATAAATATGTCATGCATGAAAATTACTTCAACATTTACACATATCAATGGGAGCCCACAATGAATAAGAAAATACAACAAACCAAATTTTAATCACCATCCTTGAATAAACTCAAAGCGTTTGTGGGTTGTTAAGACTAAAACCAACCAATTAATCAAACATCCATGAGGCATGTGGATTATACATTTTAAAGTCACAAATGGTGATTATTTAGCACTAACCAAATAATAATGTAAGATGCACTTGCCAATGGTTGTTTATTTCATTCAACTTGTGGATATTAAGCTTGGAAAACTTTCAAGGAAAAATTTTTTAAACTTGAACAATTTTGGTAAAGTGGTGCCAAACTACTCCTATCCAAATCAAAATCCTACTAAAAAGAATAAAAATATAGGAAGAGAAATCAATCTTATCACACACAACAATATAACATAAACTACAAGAACATGGCAACTAAATGGATGACATGGGAAAAGTGGGTTCTTTTATAAATTACTCAAAAATGCAACTATGTGACATGTAATAGTGCAAGAAATGAAAATATAACTGATATATATGAGAAAAATAAAAACACAAAAAATAGGTTGAGATGGAATGGAAAATGTTTCATAAGCATAGACAGGGTGTGTATCACCCTACCACCCCAAGCTTTTGAATCATGTTGTCCTCACCATGAAACAAAAACTATGGATGATAGGATGCAATTTCATTGTGACATTAGATGATGTAGTTATCCTCCCTGGGATGGTGGGTATTTGTACTAATGATCCTAGTAGTTATCCTATGGAAGAGGATACATGTAGGGGTAGCTCTAAAGTTTTCTCTAGTAACTGGCCCCCCATTGGGGGTTCCTCTATACCTGCAAATGATGAAAGTAGTACATGTAGTTTATTTGATAATGCATCTATTGCTTGTCCAACCACTTGCGCTAGTCAATCTTTTGGATACAATCCAACTATGTTGGATTGGCATACATGTTGTATATTGAAATGATTAATCACATACTAAGTGAATAGAAATAAATTATCAAATATCTTATACATAAAATTATATGTTTTTATATTAAAAATACGTTTACATATATCATGAAATACATAAACCCGTTATAGTACTCATCCCATTGGGTTGCCTAAAGATCTAATCTCTTATCAAATGATTATTGTATATTGAGCTCAATAAATATAAATTATCAAACACCTTATATAGGAAAATATATGTTCTGATACTAAAAAGTTGAAATTTTCTATATATGATGAAATAGATAACAAAAATGATGATACAAGTTAGACAAAATTTGAAACCCCTTCTCAAATGATTAATCATATACCTAGGTCAATAAAAGCACATTATAGTATTCATCCTAAGTCAATATAAATGTATCATTGCAAAAAATATAAATGTATCACAAAAATCACAATTCTTGACCTATTTTGCATCATACATTAATAAAATTAAAGATGAAATTATTTTTTCTTTGAAAATTCTATGTTGTGCCCAAATGGTGCCCCAAGGCATATGGTCTTCCAGTGAACCTTGCCAAAAAAATTTCATTTTTTTTCTAAATTGAAATGGAAAGTGTGATTTCTTATTTTTGTAGAAGACAACAAATAAGGGGAGGGTGTGGCAGAAAATCAAGCCAATATAAAGTTGTCCATACATTATTCATAAAATATTAACATTTAACATTGCAAATGGGGCTTCATCCATAAGTATGTTGTTCTTATAGGCTATAGCCTAATCTGATACTTCAATGATGACTAAACTATTCCACCTATTAGTGTGTAATTAATATATTAGAGGTAACATAATTATAGAAAAACTCCATGCATTCAACATGAAAAATCCTAACTAGACAAATTCGAGAAGGCATGTGAAAAATAATCAGCTTGACTCAAGAACATCAAATATTCTTCAGATCATTTGTTTGAAATACATTTATTGTATGTAATGCCTTGTATAACCTCCACCGAATGTTTCAGAAATAACACTAGTTACAGTCATTGGCAACCATCCCTTTCGAGATGCTACTATAGGAACATCTTCTTCACATCCTAGAAGATTCTTAGATGATGAAAATATTGAATATTTTCACCTAGATGACATATTTGTATATGTTGATCATGGATCTCCTGAGTTACAAATAGTGCCAAATGCAAAGACTATCCTTCACAAAACTTGGAGATTTGCATTCATCATCAAATTGATTGGAAAGGGTGTAGGATACCTAACATTAAGTGATCCCTAAAACTTATGTGGAAACCTCTTGCATGTTATAGAGTATTTGAGATTATAATGATCTACTCTGTAGTTCAATTGTCATGTGAATAAGATCATATGAATGCACTTATAGGAGGGCCTTCGTCCATTTTTGGTGCTTGTTTAATGGTGTGGAAATGGCAATATAATTTCTTACAATCTGATAGCTTGTCATCACATTTAGTTTTCTGGATCCGGATCCTTGATCTTCATCTTCACTTGTATAATTGAGTAATATTTGTAAAGATTGGGGAGGCACTTGGAAAGTTAATCAATATTGATGAACATACAACTAACAATTCTAGGAGCCATTTTGCTGTGATTGCCCAAGAATTAGATACCACACCACTTGTTCATCCCACTATTATTATACAAGAAACATCATATCACATTGAATATGAATCTATACCTAATATTTGTACAAGATGTGGCATCATGGGTCATACCATTGATGATTTTCATATTTCTCCTCCAATAGAATCTAGCACTTCTACACATACAGACAAAGATGTCAGAGAAAGTTGGAACGAATCTGAACAGATATGGAAAACATTTTATGGGAAGAATGTTCATTTTAAGAGACATCCAAGGAAGGATCACATGACCATTACAACTATTAGTAAGAATTTAAAGTTAGTTTCAAATAGATTTGATGCATTCTTCTCTAAAAAGAAAGATATTGAAGGAATGGAATGTGAAAATCCAAATCCTGATCCTTCTTATGTATGATTGACAACCCATGATACCTAATCTTCAAAGGTGTGGACCAGGAAAACAAAACAAGCCGCTCCTCCAAAAACTATAAATACTGATATAAGTATGTCAATTGCACCATCAATACAGCTTGTAGGAATTTTTGACACACAACCAATAGTAACTAACATCTTTGATCATCACAATCATTATGCTATAAATCTAATAGGTGATGAAGTTATTACTCATGTCATACATAGCATAGATTCAGTCAATACTACAAATGATATTGATATTGACAGTCTACATGAACTCTCCTCTCCCCTACATCCACTAGATAAACCTCTTGTACAATCAACCTCAAGGAAAATGGGTAGGGAATTCTGAAGAAGTTGTGGCAAAATGAAAATCATCTCCCTATTTAATATGAAGCTAGACTAAAAGATTAGTTGAAGAAGTAGAAGTAGTAGTAGAAGATGAAGGTACTGATGTTTAAGCATATTGGGAGCCATACAAAATTTTATTAAGTTTTTGTGTCTAAGCAGTCCCTACTATTTTAGCAAATAAGATGATATGTAAGCATCATGTTTGTTGTATGTAAATGAATAATACATGGTCACGAGGGTTACTACTCGTACCTTACATTGGGATGCAATGTACTGTTCCTACTCTGTTTTTTAGTGGTACCAATAAAGGTTAAAACCCTTTCCAAAAACATTCCTTGCATAATCTTAAAATGTATTTATAGATACAATATTGATGAGAATGAACTTAGACATCCATACTTCCAACTTTGGATTAGTCAATTGGTTTTCAACATAGAAATGCCAAGTGGCAATGTGAAAATTTATGGTTTATAAATAGTGTAGTGATTTTCCTATGATGCTTCCCTTGAGTTAACAAATACCTTCACTTGAATTTCATTAAGAAAATTAGAGGAAAGCATCTCGGTCCATCCATTTTTTAAACCACTATTTAGGTGGAAGACCATGGAAATTACTTTCATTGGTATTTTGAATTTTGAACAAGAAAAATAATTTTCTAGAGCATCTCTAGAAAAATCTACCCAACTTTGTTTCTAACACAAAATGGCAGTTGTCATTTAGAATTCTATCAAAAAACTCAATCTATCATAATAAGGAAACCACTATTTCTAGATAGAAAAAGAAGTCCTTGTCTAAGAAATAATGTGAAAATTGATCTTTTAGTATATTACTTACTTGTGTATAAATGGCTATATTTAATCATTATCATCTCTACTATCTCAAATGCACCTTCAACTATATATAGAATCATTTGGATGCTTCCAAAGGTTACCCAAGAACCAAGATACTACAAAGTTGAGATAGTTCCTCAAAGATCTCCTAATCCCTTTTTGACATTAGAAATCTTCCAAAGGAATGTTTTATTTAAGAACCAACCATATATTATATATCTTGTGAGGCTCTATTTATTTGTCTCACAATATATTTCACACTTGACAATTTGTTGTCTCTTTTGTATAAGAGAGGTTGATAGGATGGTGGCCCTTAGAAAAGGGAGGCGTCCCTTGTCTAGAAACAACCTCTTAGGAAATAGGAGTTGGACAGAATGTGGTATGTGGCAAAGGAATGCTACTTTGGTGATTGAAGTTCTTCCTTGGTGAAGGAAGACTCTAGGGTAGGAAACCCTTGCTATGGGTAGGTGAGATGGTTAGATAGGTTGTTGGATCATTGTTTGAAAAAGGAAGATAGTTACTACTAATCTAAAAATTGAGGTATTCTGAGTGTATTCTCTTATGGTGGAATATAAGGTGGTACTCTAGGTGTTAAAAAGTGGAAAGCTTTACCTCTCTAAGAAGTGTAGCTACAACATTTTAGGACGGAACCACAATAAATACTATAGCACATTTTTTCTTAATATATCTTGTCCTTGATTTCTATACTTCTTCTCCATACTTTGTTATGTATTTAAAGTTTAAACAAGTTTGGATTTATTTTTAATGGCTCAATTAACTGCCCCCACTTCTTGATCCATTTGATTATACACGTGGATTAGAGTAATGTCTTCTCCAAGAAATACTCTAATAACATCCAATTTTTGAACATTTTATATTTGATTTTCTTATACTTAAATATAGATATGGACATAATACCTAGGAATCCACTCTTTCTATGGCATGATTGCCAAATTACTCTACTGATCAATTTACATTTGAAACTGCATAAATTTAACTCCAAAAAGATGAAGCTCAGTAGACCTTTACGTTGACCAATCATAACATTCAATGAAAGCTATTGAGCAACGAGTGTTCGATCACCTTAAGTCTTGCATCAACCAAAAGAAGAATATGATCAAGATCAAGGAGAAATCAATAAAAATGGTAAACCATTTCCATTAGAGATACATCATTAAGGTGTTCGATAGACCAATCATAGATCAATCAAAGATAGGTACTAATAAACCCATCTGATCAAGGAAAATTGATTGAGCTTGATGGTAGACACCCTCAACAACTATCTCCCAAGAAAAACAACTTTATAGACAACCAAATATGAGAAAACATGAATTACATACCTACTTATCAATCAAGGTGCATCAACTAAGAATGATTGAGCCATTAGGTCGATATCCAAAGGTCAAGATTCAACTACAACGTGTACCAACCAGCTAGAAACACAATGCCAAGTCATACCCATAAATAGGACACCCCGACCTTACTTTCCAAGGCATGTTGGCTTTGACAGAGAAGAAGAAACACTACTTAAAGAAGTCATGGACTAGAGAAAGACTAGTCGACAATGAGAGTGATTGACTTTCCTTCCTTTTCCATTCAATCTCTCATCTAGTAGATTGATAAATATCTACCTTTATAGAGGAGTTTTGAGGAACCTATCTTCAACCAAAGGTGAGGGCGATCGAGTTACAGCTTGATCGACCAGATTGATTGAACTTGGAACTCATTCAATCTAAGGGAGAGCCAATTTCATAGTTAAAAGGTGGGTAGATTTGAGGATCTACCCTTGTGATCAACCTCCTTCCTCAATCTTGTCATTTTATTGTTTATCTTTGAAGGAAATGGAGATGTCAAGTTGTATTTTGATGTGGTCTCTCTACACCAAGATAGATTAAACACCACAATCTATGTTGGGAGTATCCATTAGACTCTCCCAACCATGTAATCATTCTTCTTCAATTTAATACATATATCCTTGTAATATTTTTTTCCTTACTCCTTTTTTATTACGTCGCTTGTTTGATTATCTACTTTCGTGTGATGTTTGATCCAAACAAGTTTGAAGGAACGAGTTCAGTTGTTCTAATGTTTGGTATGGTGTGAATCCATGAGAGTGAGACATCACTAAATAGATAGTCATATAGTTCTCTATATCAACATTGAGGTACCTTTCATAGCAATCTACCCTGATCTTAAGAGAAGGAAGGCATATATATCAGTCAATAATTTTGCAATATCATTTTTCTAATATATAAAATCAAAGGGACTATTGTAAGGTTAAGAGTTGGCTTTATTGGTGAATCCTAGTCCAAGTTTCATTTTTGTAATAATCTTCATTACATCTTTATAAGTTTCATAACATATTTTTCTTGTTTTAAGCCGATATCTTCATTCCTTATTTGAATACACAATTCAACTTTTGTTTTGACTAAGCTAATATAAGATCACTAGTTTCTTATGTAGTTGTCAACATTATTCCTACATTTGACCCCATTTACTATGGTAGTGTTTTGGATGTCTCTTGGAGTTGGGTACAAATTGAAAGTTTGATCCATGTTAACTCATAAATTATGTGTTCACTGTTGACCTACATTAAGAGCAAATCAATTTTTGGTGTTGTTGTTGGAGATAAGGCTAAATGGAAATCCATATAAGAACCTAAAGTCTTCATACTCTTTGTCACATATTTTTATTTTCTCTTTTCAATAAAAATTGCAATTTTCAATCTACCATTTGTATTTGGAGAATTCTGTACTCATAAGGTACTTAGACTGTAGTGATAGAAATTTTTACGTACTTTCTAGGAAGGGAGAAATGGAACATGAGGATTTCTTCCTTCTTACATTAAGTCCAAGGCTAATGGTATCAAACATCATATTTTGAATCCAATTCCAAATGTTTCTTCATTTTACATCAAGGGGAGTAATATCGTTCTTATTCAATGAAGACTATCTAGAGGAATTTTCTTGGTGAAAATCATTATCATGATGTTGATGCCTTTAAAGCAATTTATTATACTCTAAGGACCCATAACGTCCCTCAATAAGCCATCTATGTAAAAGTTTTCTCTTTTTATCTAAGGGACAAAGATTTAGGATGGTACATTAGCCTAAAACCATTAGAGTATTCAAAACTAGAACAACTTTGTTGAAGCCTTTGTAAATATATTTTTTCTTTCACAAAGGAGCATCAACTGCTGCAATACGATCACTAGTTTTACAAATCATCTAAAAATCTATATGAAGAATGTAAACAATTTCAAGGATTCTAGAGATATTATCCACACCATGATTTTTATGAAACATCCTTGATCACAAAATTCTTTAATAAGTTCACTCAAATAGAAAGGAAGGCCATCATTGTTGTCTCTAGAATCATATTTCTAGTAAAATATATAAACCAATGCACATAGATCATCAAAAACATCTACAATCTACATTGAATTTTGATATAGATACTTCCAACTATGATAGTTCCCTAGTTTATGTAAAGGAAGACAAGGTTATTTATTTGCTTGACAAAAATCTTGAAAAAACTGCTATCGATGTTCAAACAATCAAGTTCCCACACGAATGAAAGGTTATGTAATGTAATGCATGTGGAGATCAAGGACATCTAGCTCAACACTTCATCTATGTTGAGCCAGTACAAGAAGCTACGACAGAGGAAAATGTTTCGTATGTCAACTTCAAGAGACATTCTCATCTACAACAATCAAACACTACAGGGAGAGTCCATGCAATTCCCACAATGGGAAGCGCACTTCATCTATTTTGAGATAGTAAAAAGATGTAGTAGAGGAAAATGTTTCTTATGTCAACTTCAAGAGACATGCTCGTCTAGATTTCTCAAATGGAAACACCTCTATAGCTAAAAACTCTCCCCTCCTAAATCAACAACAATAAAACACTACAGGGAGAGGCCATGCAATTCTTACCATGAGAAGAGGACAATACCCTCCAAGATTCAAGAAACCCAACCATTCCTAGCTGAATATGGTGCAAAATAAATGAGCAAACTTTAATGCGCAACAAAGAGGAATATTTCTCATACAAAAATAGAATTATATCAAATTTAATACTTACACAGAGAAACTTTGGAAAGCCATATTGAGTTAAAAAACCAAACACTACTACAGAACACGCCTTTGGCGTCGGTTGTTTAACCCCTTTTAGCGACGGTTTTCAAGCGACGCCTATGTGGGTTCCGCTAAAGGTCGAACTCTTCGGCGTCGGTTTTATACCCGACGCCTATATAAACTATAGGCATCGGTAGTATATAGTAAGACGAGGCCAAAAGGGTTCACACCACAAAAAAGGGCGCGATCTAGGACACTTTCTGCGTCGGTTATCAACTAAAACACCGTCGCCATATTCCCAGACGCCACGGCCGTGCTTCTCTGCACGGTTGTGTTTAGTACTATAGGTTTCGGTTTTATACGAATAAGCGACGCCATTCCCACCACAGTCATGGTTTCCTGCACGGTCGGATTGTTTGTCACATTAGGCGCCAGTTTTTATCCAATAACCGACGCGGTAGGACTTTGATGACGGTGTTCTATAAATAACCGACGCCTATGTTTAATTTTTTTTTCTTATCAGTTTGCAAGCCTACTGTGGCTGGTCAGCAAGATGAGAACCTGCAGTTCAGTTTTCTGAACTGTAGGTTTACGACATCCATTGATATCAGCCTACAAACAGGCCACAAACTTGCAAAATCAACATATATTTTTTCACACAAGTAGATACATTCAGACATCAATTCAATTCTCACATTCACACATGTAGAAACATTCAGCATGTATAAACATTCAGAAATATTCATTTATAAAATATCATTCAACATCGCTATCATCATCCCAATTATATTTTACAATCGCCACTGCTTGTATGGATTTTACCCATTCTTCTCTTACTTCATTTAATACTTCCTCCGTATATGGAGCATGTACATTTTTTAAGTTTTTACCTATAGTGTGGTCAATTTTAAACACCTACAAAGAGAATGATGTATATATAAGTAATAATATAAAAATAAGATTGATATATTTCATACTAACTAATGAGACTATATATAATACCTCATGTATGGTATTGATGTCCAATGTGGCATGTTTGATAATCATCCGCATAAATTGCATCACATAGTATGTGCATGCCCAGCCATTTTCTTGTGTAGCGCACTATAAATTGAACCATAAAAAATATTAAAAAATACAACTAAGCACAGTTCACATCAATAATATATACATTGGAGTCGAGAACTTACTTTTACGTTCTCCCAATTTATTGGCTGGTTCTTTTTCCTTGAGACCATTCCTCCAGCCTTTTTGAATGCATCTAAACCCCTACATGTTAGTGTAACACATTACATTGCGTAATTAAATAGTAATGTAATAACAGATGTTAACAGATATAAAAATGAAATATTTCTCACTAGAATAATGGAATTCTCATTACGTGTCCAATTTTAGTGTTCAATGTACTCCCCACAGGATCTAGATAATAAACAGTGAACGTATCGGGGACAATAACTAGTAACTCCCAATGCCTACCGCTAGAGGTAAAAAAGTTAAAAATTAATAACTCAAAATCCACAATAAAAATGTAATTTTCTTAAGTCCAAATTATAAATAAAGTAAACTTACCTGACATTGAATGGAGCTATTATTATCATCTTCTTTTGATGACCGAAAATTGTAAAAGCATCTATACAATATTGTTGAACACTATCAGGGTCTTTAGCTACCATACTAATCAATGATGGAATCAAAAATCCCACATGATCAAATGCAAATTGTTTGCATTGATCTTCGACTAAGTAGCTTCAAAACATGTATTACGCATGCATTAATATATAAGAAACCAGATCATCGGATCTTACACAAGGTATATGGATGTATAAACAAGATCTCACATTATCCATGTCTCTATCATTGATGTATTCAGACAATCATACATAAACATCTCAATAATATCTTGTATAAATAAAGAGCTTTCGTATGATTGTGGTTCAACAATGACACACAAGACTAGATTGTGGTGTTGGTTGATGACAGAATCTCATTAGTCATGATATAGAGATATCAAACCAAATACATAGGTACTTGTTAGAGAACAAGGTAGCGGACAGACCCACCGTGAGTTTGACACATGGAACCATGAGATGGTAGTCACAGTCAGTACTCACAGTGATGGTGGTGAGTGTGATTCTTTGACCTGAAATCACTGCACTCAACACATGTCGTTGGGTACACTTTGACATCATCAAACGCAGTCCTGAAACATGGGTTGTTATAAAGGTGATGATTGGGTGGCTTTGACACATGGGGCTTTTGAGGGGTGAGTGATAGATATGGGATTTGTCCCTCCTGAGGGAGTTTGATATCCATGGCCACTTGATGAGTAGGATTGAGAAAGGCGTGCATGCATGTGTGAATCAGTATATGATACTGATGTCATACATATCTCTTCCAGTCTACTCTGAGATCAAGGAAGTGAATGAACGTTGACAGGATGACTGTTCCATGCCTCGAGTTCATTCGGGATATCAGTGACAAAGGAATTATACATTCGATGTAACACCATTCACGGATTGTAGGATGAAAGTTGTTCTCCAACTTTCTACTTTCAGTTGGGTAGCACTGATGTGTGACTAGGCACCACTCTTTGCTTGTGAAGTCATAAGTGTTATGGACTTTCACTGCCAACGTGAAATGGACCTGCAGGGTCACACACATAGGATTTAACCTGGAAGAGGAGTTTTGTCCACAAAGCAATGTTTAGATTGATTACTAAAGGAGTTTAGTAGTTCAATTAAACACTCAATCATTCGATGGCTCAATATCGTATGGTTCAAGGTGTTGGACGCATTGATTGGAGTATCAGATTGATTGAAATCGCAATTGACTGATTTTGACCAACCTGTGCTCCCAACCGATCGGTTCATGTGATGAACCGGTCAGCTGAGGTTGCTGAACCAGTCGGCTGGAGTGTCCAGGCCGATCGGCTCATGCCCAGGTTGAGACGACCGGTTCAAGAGTTGAACCGATCGGCTCAACTGGTGCAACCGACCAGTTGGGAAAGTCATGTCGGCAAGAATTTTCCTTTCGTTTCAAATTGCCCAATTCGATTGGGAATAATATTGGTATTCGATACCAATTGGGAAAGAAACAAGGAAAGTCTTTTTGAGCCGGATTAGGACCATGAACCGATCGGTTTAGGGCACCAACCGATCGGTTGGAGTGCCCCAAACGATCGGCTCAGGTCCAACCGATCGGCTCAATGGCCGAACCGATCGGTTTAGTTGTGAACTGATCATTTCAAGTTGCGAACCGGTTGCTTTTTGTGGAAAATTCTCGAACCCTTTTACTCCTGCTTTAGTCCCGCATTGCCCGGGATGGAGAACCCTGTCCCATGACTCTCCTATATATATAGGGGTATTGGGGGATTCTCAAAGTACAACTCAGTGCAACCAGTTACTCTGCAAGTTGTCGTTCTCTCTGGTTTTCGTAACTGTGAGAGAGCCTGAGCAAGTGCTTCCCGCAAAAGGGAGGTGCAGCAAGGGAAGGACAACTGCAGTTGCAACAGGAGGCAGGAGAGCGTGTTGGCGACTAGTACATCAACAGGAGGGTGCGACTCCTTCCACTTCCTTGTGGGACAAGGAGAGTGGAGTTCCAGGTGGTCCGTGTGGACTACTACAGAGGCGGGAGGACACTGCCGCTTAGGAGGACAACTGTCATCCGACAGTCCGGTTCGAGTAGGAGTTGTCAGTCCCGGTGCGACCAGGAGTTGCACAGACACCGTCGAAGTCCGGAGTTGAAGACCGCACATTGCGCGAGGTATTGTCGCCGAGCAAGCCTCGGGACAAGGTATGATTCCGCAAACCATCCTTTCCTATTATATAGACGTTGACGCGTTTCCTCGGTATGGGTTGGGGAGAAATTTTTTTTGTTTCCGCTACCTTCTCTGTCTCCCCTAAAACCCAACAGTGGTATCAGAGCCACATCAGCTGTTCTATATTTTAGGAATATCGATATGATCGATTTTGGTTTGTCGCCTTTATTTATTGCATACGATGCAAATAATATCGGCTTTATGCATGTCCAATCCTAAATCCACAAATCCCTAATTACATATATGATATGTATTATTAATGCACTCGATACGCGTCGCCCTTAAACGAATTTTGTGGTGGATGTGTGTAGAGTGATTATGGCCTATAAACCCCTATCTGTGTGTGGTTGTTTGTGGTTGCTTGCATCTCGGTCTGCGCACCGATCTTCCCTCTCTTATTCCTTATGTAACTCAAAATAATTCGAGATCCTTTCCTACCTTTGCTCCCCCCGAATGTAACTCGGGGTTTCTCCTTTTTAAAGCAATGTAATAAATAGGATAGATTTTATTTCCAGTTATGTCAATGACCGGCGGACATCAAGACGACTGCTCAGACGATCGGTTCAAGGAGTGAACCGATCGGTTGACCTTCCAGACGGTCGATTCAAGGAGTGAACCGATCGGTTGATGACCGGTTCGAGGAGCGAGACGAGCGGGTGGCGGACATGACGAGATGCACGACGACCAGGCGAACCGATCGGTTGAAGGAGCCAACCGATCGGCTGGTGGCACCCAGACGACCGGCTGGAGAGTACAGATCATTCATGTGATGAGTTGATCAACTCGGATGGCAAGGCACAGAGTTCATATTGTACAGGTTGCATGTGATGTAGACCTAGATGACCGTGATTCCTCTTGGCTCGAGGAATCACATTAGGATGGCCATAATCATCGCTTTTTATCGTTTGTGCATGTTTTCTGTGGGATATAGCATGTATATGATACGTACTATGTATTGTGGTGATTGGATATGTATATGTACATAAAACCAAATCCCTCATTAAGATATTAAGTTTTAGATGCCTTCCAAATGCGACACACGTGAAAAACTTGTTCGACCAAGTGTGGGCACGCCCTAGCGTGGTGCACCGTCTACCTCGTGGAAGTGTGAAGGATGAATGTGTGGGTCTGCCCTAGCAGGGTGCATATTCATCGTGTTTGCTTTGGGTCGGACTTAACAAGGTGATCTAGATGGGATCTAGTACCTTGAGGCATGGAGATGATCATTGCAAGGAGTTGTATATGACATCTTATCAAGAGTTGCATATGATGCAATTGGCAAAAGTTGCCTACCTGAGAGATCTATGTTGTGGGTGACAACCCTAGCTGGTCCATGACTTAGAGGATTTCAGGATCTTGCCCACTAGAAGGTTGTACGCTGCAATCTTCCAAATTGATGGTGAGGGCTATCAATTTGAAGTAAAATAGTGGGAGCGATATTTAATTAAAGGCCTAATTATATCGCCAAATTTTCAAATCAATCAAATAAGTCAAAAATGAGTTTTGGACTAAAATTGCATATTTTCCTTTTTGTAGTTCAAATGGCAACAAACAACAACAACTTTTCTTTGCGATCGGTCCTTGACAAGGACAAGCTAAATGGGACAAACTTCCATGACTGGTATCGAACATTGAGAATTGTTCTCACTCAAGAGCGTAAGCTCTATGTCCTGGATACTCCAATTCCAGAGGAACCCGCTCCTAATGCACCAAGGACAGAAAGGGATGCTTACAAGAAGCATTCTGATGATGCCATTGATGCAAAGTGCTTGATGCTATGTTCAATGAACCATGAGTTGCAGAGGCAACATGAGAACATGGGTGTCATAGAGATGATTCTGCATCTCAGGAACATGTATGAAGATCAGGCACGGCAAGAGAGGTACAATGTTTCAAGGGCACTGTTCAAGTGTGTCATGACAGAAGGAGATCCAGTTGGTCCTCACACACTCAAGATGATTGGGTATGTGGAGAACCTGCATAGACTGGGATTTCCACTAAGCCAAGAGTTGGCTACTGATGTGATACTGCAATCGTTGCTAGAATCTTACAGTCAGTTTGTGATGAACTACAACATGAACAACTTTGATAGGCCACTGTCAGAGTTGTTGGGCATGTTGAGGACAGCCGAGTTACAGATGAAGAAGGACAAGCCTAAGTCCGTGATGGTGATCACGAGCAAGAAAGGCAAGTCCAAGCGCAAGGGCAAGGGTAAAGCTAAGAAAGGTTCTGAAGCTAGCCAGGAGTCCAAGCCATCTTCAGCTATCAAGGCCAAGGGAGGCGTGACCAAGAAAGGAAATTGCCACCATTGTCAAAAGCCAGGACATTGGAAAAGGAATTGTCCTCTCTACCTGGAAGAACAAAAGAAGAAGGAGGCGACTGAAGCTTCTACTTGAAGGTGTCATGTAAATAAACTTGTAACACTTTTTTGAGATATATGATATCAAGATGTAAAGTGTAAAGCATTCTTACTTGGGGCAAGTGTTGCCTTTATAGATAGGAATACTTTAGTTTATTTTCAGTCAATAAGGCATGTAATACAGTTATGAACTGTTATTTCATACTTGCCAATAGATAGAAACACTTTATTTTTGCATATTGTATGACAATGATGGAAATTAATAAAGAGATGTTTCAATCTTTGTGGCAATGCCTTATTTATCTTGTGATATTTGATATGCATAAGATAAGACGATACCTAAAAGTTATAGATAACTCAAACAATTTAATTAGCATTAATCATGAGAAATTCATTTCTAGTTTCCATGTGATGGATAAATCTAGACTCTTTTGGTTATAGAACCAGTAAGAGACATGAATATCTTGGACATGATTAATCAATCTTCACTAATGTAGTGGGAGAGTGATTATCCTATTAGGTATAATACATGTGATGTATTTACATACCTATTGGAACATATGCTAATACTTCAAATGGTGTTTAGAGAAATACCAATATGAATGTCTTGAAGTGTTCAAGATTATCATAAATGAAGTACAAATTTGGTAAAGCATTAATTCTTGATGAGATCAATGAATGAAATACTTGGACCAAATGTTTGAGATCCTTATGAGTTATTATGATAGTGTATCATAGTGAACTCATGATTAAGGTATGGTGATGTCTAAATCAAGAAGGAATCATACTCTAATGAGTTAGAGAATGATTATCAAATAACTAAATTCTTCTTAATAAATGAATACCCCACACTAATAAAAGAAATTAAGAATCACAAGGGTTGTGAGTTCTTATATCTTTAACAGATACACCTCAATTATCTATGTGATGAGTTGTTCATGTGATGAGTCAACTATCTAGATGAATATGAGGAACTGAATTTTGAGTTATGATTTATGATCATTACATCCTAAATGATTTCCATGTGAACCATAAGGTATGACCTTGATGGTAGCACTCATTGGATGAAATCCATAAGTGCAAATGAGTCTTAAGTGTTAAGACACATGGATAACATTTTGAGAAGGACGATGCTTGTTGGTTGCAACTTAATGACTGAGACATTTGGCATATGGATACTAAAACCGCATTCCTATGAGGAATAAAACAAGGATGTGTATGTGACACAACCTATAAGGTTTATGAATCCACTAATGCAAATGAAGTCTATAAGTTACAATGGACTAATCAATGTGATTGATTGAGTATAAGCAACTCAAAATTGGATCTTTACTTTGATGATATAGTCAAAGGGTTTGACTGATATGTCAAAGATAAAGAAGGGATCTGTGATTTAGTGGGAGCGTGTTCACATTCCACATATTGATGTGAAATGGAAATGTTCTAGATTGGAAATCCTAATGTGGAAATTATCTTTAAGGAAGATAGAGATGTTTCCTATGTGATAGGAATAGAGATCTATAGAGATAGTTCTAGAAAATCTCTTGACCTGGAAAGAGAGAGCATACATTGGCAATCTGTACTGAAGTGTTCAGTATGCACAGATTCAGTGGGAGAAAACTTGTCCATGTTACATGGAGTTAGTATCCCAAGGCCAAGTGTCCAATTCTTATGAAGAATGGGAACACTAAGAATAGATATGGATCTATCATGTATGTAATCATCCCATTATCTTGCATGTATGACATGGCAAGAATAAAATGCATTCATCATCTTGTATGTAGGACATGGCAATATGATGTGCTCATCCTGATAACTCGTATGTGTGACATGACGAGTGGATGTCTGTCTATTTCCAGTAAGGGTTACTGGAATACCATGAGAACTTGATAAGTGCTTGTGAAGTACTAATTCTATGGAGATAAGGAAGAGTTCGATGTAAAGAGTTACATTGATGCGAACTTCCGAAAGGACAGAAAATTAATCGCAAAATATACATAAGATGTATAAAAGTGAAAGTTTGTTGATAATTGGAAGTGTTCCAATAAAGCCATTTAAAAGGGAAATGTCGAGTATCTAGGTGTTAGTGAACAGCAGTGGATACTATATGGATCTAAAAGTTCATGAGATGAACTTATACTCCACTCATTGATGACAAGTCTGGAATCCTTGATCATGCAATGTGGCTAAAGGTTAGCAAAGGAATACTAGATCGCATATTACGGCAACTCCATCTCATACGTATGACGTACAGCAAAGAGATGCGAGACATGCAATTTGTACAGACTTTGGCAAGGTGTTGTCATTACTCACTATGTTGGCACTAGAGCACAGTAACATGTGGGACATGTCTGAAGATCACTATGAATATGATTCATGGGTGATTGGCTCACAGTGCAAGTGGGAGTCTGTTGGTATGTATGCCCTGAGAGCCAATCATGGGATGATTGGTGGGATACATTAAGATTGATTTGATAAACATCAAAGGCGAGCTTCCAATTCTTTCTGGTTCAGTCATATGAGATAGTGATAAAACAGATTGAATGTCTAGAGAATGACAGAACTCAATGACGTTTGCTTTCAGGTTGAGGACCTGAACAATGAGATCATACGGATGCTAAGAGTTTGTACATTCTTGTTATGTCCCTAGTCAGATGTCATTGTGGAAGGTAGATAGACAACAATGACACACAAGACTAGATTGTGGTGTTGGTTGATGACAGAATCTCATTAGTCATGATATAGAGATATCAAACCAAACACATAGGTACTTGTTAGAGAACAAGGTATCGGACAGACCCACCGTGAGTTTGACACATGGAACCATGAGATGGTAGTCACAGTCAGTACTCACAGTGATGGTGGTGAGTGTGATTCTTTGACCTGAAATCACTGCACTCAACACATGTCGTTGGGTACACTTTGACATCATCAAACGCAGTCCTGAAACATGGGTTGTTATAAAGGTGATGATTGGGTGGCTTTGACACATGGGGCTTTTGAGGGGTGAGTGATAGATATGGGATTTGTCCCTCCTGAGGGAGTTTGATATCCATGGCCACTTGATGAGTAGGATTGAGAAAGGCGTGCACGCATGTGTGAATCAGTATATGATACTGATGTCATACATATCTCTTCCAGTCTACTCTGAGATCAAGGAAGTGAATGAACGTTGACAGGATGACTGTTCCATGCCTCGAGTTCATTCGGGATATCAGTGACAAAGGAATTATACATTCGCTGTAACACCATTCACGGATTGTAGGATGAAATTTGTTCTCCAACTTTCTACTTTCACTTGGGTAGCACTTATGTGTGACTAGGCACCGCTCCTTGCTTGTGAAGTCATAAGTGTTATGGACTTTCACTGCCAACGTGAAATGGACCTACAGGGTCACACACATAGGATTTAACCTGGAAGAGGAGTTTTGTCCACAAAGCAATGTTTAGATTGATTACTAAAGGAGTTTAGTAGTTCAATTAAACACTCAATCAGTCGATGGCTCAATATCGTATGGTTCAAGGTGTTGGACGCATTGATTGGAGTATCAGATTGATTGAAATCGCAATTGACTGATTTTGACCAACCTGTGCTCCCAACCGATCGGTTCATGTGATGAACTGGTCGGCTGAGGTTGCTGAACCGGTCGGCTGGAGTGTCCAGGCCGATCGGCTCATGCCCAGGTTGAGACGACCGGTTCAAGAGTTGAACCGATCGGCTCAACTGGTGCAACCGACCAGTTGGGAAAGTCATGTCGGCAAGAATTTTCCTTTCGTTTCAAACTGCCCAATTCGATTGGGAATAATATTGGTATTCGATACCAATTGGTAAAGAAACAAGGAAAGTCTTTTTGAGCCGGATTAGGACCATGAACCGATCGGTTCAGGGCACCAACTGATCGGTTGGAGTGCCCCAAACGATTGGCTCAGGTCCAACCGATCGTCTCAATGGCCGAACCGATCAGTTCAGTTGTGAACCGATCATTTCAAGTTGCGAACCGGTTGCTTTTTGTGGAAAATTCTCAAAGCCTTCTACTCCTGCTTTAGTCCCGCATTGCCCGGGATGGAGAACCCTGTCCCATGACTCTCCTATATATAGGGGTATTGGGGGCTTCTCAAAGTACAGCTCAGTGCAACCAGTTGCTCTGCAAGTTGTCGTTCTCTCTGGTTTTGGTAACCGTGAGAGAGCCCGAGCAAGTGCTTCCCGCAAAAGGGAGGTGCAGCAAGGGAAGGACAAATGCAGTTGCAACAGGAGGCAGGAGAGCGTGTTGGCGACTAGTACGTCAACAGGAGGGTGCGACTCCTTCCACTTCCTTATGGGACAAGGAGAGTGGAGTTCTAGGTGGTCCGTGTGGACTACTACAGAGGCGGGAGGACACTGCCGCTTAGGAGGACAACTGTCATCCGACAGTCCGGTTCGAGTAGGAGTTGTCAGTCCCGGTGTGACCAGGAGCTGCACAGACACCGTCGAAGTCCGGAGTTGAAGACCGCGCATTGCGCGAGGTATTGTCTCCGAGCAAGCCTCGGGACAAGGTATGATTCCGCAAACCATCCTTTCCTATTATATAGACGTTGATGTGTTTCCTCGGTATGGGTTGGGGAGAAATTTTTTTTGTTTCCGATGCCTTCTCTGTCTCCCCTAAAACCCAACAATATCACCCCGCCTTCTGCCTCAGCAAGTGTATCAATATCCGGGTGGGGATATGGCAATGTAGCTTCCCTCCAATCGGGTAATACACATATCAGGCTCACACGAACGTAGCCCTGTGGCATTGGAGTCCCGTGAAATGTTGCCCCAAGAAGGGATGGGTAAGTCTGCGCCTCTACAACAACATAGTCTTGTATTTTTATGCGGCACGACTTCAATGCCTACAAATTTACGTAAAGTATATTATACATATATACATATCATCTTGAAAACATATCATCTTGAAAAGACTAGCTACAATGTCATAAAAAATACTTACGGTAGACGTGTTAGGCGGTGGTGGGTCTACAGGATTACTCTCAGTCTGTACATCAGGAGAAGAGTAGGTCACCATAGGCTGATTGGAAGCCTGAGATGCCTGCCACCGCACTATTTCTTCCTTGACCTTCTCAACAACTATATCATTGACCTTCTTAGTAACTATATCCTCGACTCTCTTATTCTCCTATACATAGATAAAAGAAACATTTACTTCTTATTATTGAATTTCCTTTTGCAGTAACATTCTAAAAAAAGAATAGGTTACCTCTTCTTGTGAAAGTCCCGCTCTGGGTTTGTGCTGGGATGGTCCAAAGAATGCTTTGATGCCCACACCAGCGCCTGCACCCCTAACACGTCCAGGATGCTCTGGGTTACCCAGAGCAATTTTCAATGCATCCCTTGTGCCCTGAGGGATGAACGTGCCTTGTTTCCTCTGCTCGTGCAGATCCCGCTAATCACCATCAATAGAAATTGGTAAGTTAACACCACAAATAATCAATATTCAAATGATTGCTCTAAGAGTTGTATTTTACCATTTTTGCAGCCGCCTCAGCAGTTGCGGGCTTCCTTATTTCTCCCTTCTTATTTTGCCTCCCAGCTATCCAAACATCATGGCGAGGCAGAGGTGTGCTACCTATAGTAGAGGACTCCTGAGTAGCAGCAGACTCCACCTGTAGTCTTTGGTGAACGCTTGCATATCCCTTTGGACCCATAGTGTGGTCATGCACATTCAGTGCATGCCTTGCTTTTTGCGCCTCACTGAGGGCCTAGTTAGTATGCACATTAATGATTTGGTTAGTAGCACTAAATGTTAATCTTGAATAGGTGAATACAATGTATATTAATTAAATTAGGAGTGACGCCTAATACCTTGAATTCTTCAGATTTTCTTGAAGCAACAAAATTGTCCCAATCTTCTTTGTCCAAGAAGTTCCACTGTTCAAGGGCTGACTTCTTCTTCTTATCACCATCTTTTATGTATTCTCTGTTGAGATTTGTCCTATAGTTCCTAAGCATCTTTCCAGCACATTGCATCACGCTTTTACAATGCAGCTTCTCATCCAATGCAAATAGATTCTATAAAATAAAATTGTTATTAACTAGTATCCAAAAATAGAATTGCAAATAAAAGAGTTTGTAATCTACAAAATATAATTGCAAATAATAATAACTCACACATAAATCCTTCCATATCAAGTCTTTCTTTGCCTGAGGAACTTTATGCCAATTATCATACTTAACACCACAATGGCTTCGAGTGACAACCCCAAGATAGTTTACAAAATTATTGCGGTTCACTCCAATTGCATTTCCTCCATTATCAAACTCCACAACCAATTTGGATCCACTGCCACTTAGCGCTATTAACTTGTTCAACAGAGTGATGCCCCTTTTCTTGTTAACTTTTTGGTGATGCACATCAAGTTCCTGTAGTGCTTCAGTGGGTACATGTGCATCATGAACCTAAAATTTGACAAAAATAAACACACTGAATTAGCCCAATATAGAAATATGGGATATATGACATAACTAGAAGATAATGAATTTTATAGAAATATAGGATATGTTTTTAGAACTTACATTGGTATCCTCACCATGCTCATCATGGACAACATGCTCATCATGGACTTCATGCTCATCATGGACATCATGCTCATCATGGTCAGCCATCTGAAAATGTCATTAAAAAGGCAAACATTTAGCATTTGTATTAACTAGAAGATAATGAAACATCAAATCTGAAAATGATATTGATATTAAAAAAGCAAACATTTAGCTTGAATAAAAAATATAAACATACATGCCTCTAAAATTGTGATCTTTTATCAATGTATAGGAGAATAAGATTGTTCATTCTAATTTATACTCCATACAAATAGTATATAATTTAGTGATTGTTCATTCTAATTTATACCAATGTACAAGTAATATAAAGAACAATGATTGTTCACTTAGGCCAACAAACACATGTGATATCATTCTGATATATAATAAATGTGTACCACCTATCCCATCCTTGAACACCTAATCTCACTAGTAAGTGTATAATGTGTATTGGGTTTTCAAGAAAATTTCGGAAGCATTTCCCCGTTGTTCTCTAAGTACATATGTACTTAGAGAACAAATGGGGAAATGCTGCCAAAATTTTCTCGAAAACCCAATACACATTATACACTTACATCCTAAGTGAGATTAGGTGTTCAAGAACAGTCACAAACCAGGGACTATCCAAGATTTACTGCTAATGAGTAAATCTTGGACGGGTTTCTAGGCCAACAAACACAATAATAGATATGTAAATCATATCATTAAGAGCATGGTTTCATGTTAGGTCATCATAGGTCATAATAATCCACTAGAATGAGCAAAAAATGTCTCATGGTGTTAAAAGAGCATAAGAGTATTAGATCTTGATTCTAGAGTGTACAAGACATAATAGTGACTACTGATTTTGTGGGGTGATATCAATTCATAGGATTTATAGATTCAAATTTAACAAGTGTACAAGTTGCATCATTTTAAAACTCTAAAGGTGACTAGGTCATAGCACATAAAAGATGGCATTACAAGGAAAGTAAGCAAACTAGATCAATTAACACTCATATCAAAGGAACATTAGTTACTGAAGGGACCAGGAAGAGTGCCTTTAATCACTAGGATCATACAAGTAGCAATGTTGATTAAGTCTTTGTGATTAAAGATCAAGCAGTGTAATAAAACAGGGTTTACCTCTGTTTGGGCGAGACGGAGGGTAGGCGAGTAGGCAAGCAAGCAGGCAGGTGAGCAGGCGACGGGCAGGGAGACGGTGGGCAGCAGTAGATGATCAATTAATTCCTGAAACAATACATAAATAAATACAAATCAGTACATAAATAAACACAAATCAGTAAATAACTTAATTTAAAAATAAAATACACAACAACATTGTGCCTTGGTGCATCCCAAGCATCGCCCAGGCATCCCAGAGGCCTAACTAGGTTGGGCGCCTGGGTTTGGGACCCTACGTGAACGCCTGGCCACCTAGGCGCGCTTGGGTGCCGCCTGGGGAGGTCGGCAGGTACCTGGGAAAACAAGCAGGGCGAGGTCGAGGCGAGGTGAGGTCGACAGGTCGGCGGCGAGGTGAGGTCGACAGGTTGGCGGTGAGGTGAGGTCGAGCAAAGGACCGCTGGTGCAGGGTAGGCGCGGTGAGCTCCAGGACCGTCGACGCAGGGCAGGCAGGTAGCCATAGGGTGCGGCGACTAGGACCGGAGACGGCGGCGCAGAAGGAGTAGGGAGCGGCGGCGGCACACAAGCAATAGCAGCGGCGGGTGGGGGTTGCAGTCGGGCGGCAGCAGTAGCGGGGGAGAAATTATTGTAATGAAACAAAAGAAAGGGGAAGAGTCGGGTGATCGTGGGGGTATTAAATTCATAAAAGGCGTCGGTTGTCTACAACACCGACATCTCAATATCTTCAGCGTCAGTTGATCGTAAAAACTGACGTCCAATTGAACAATATTTTGCCCTAAATTATTTGGCGGGAACCATTATCAACGTCGGTTATCAAAGGATAACCAACACTGTATGTGACACTTTTTGTGCAAATTCTCATCATACATAGGTGTCGGTTTGTGTCTAAAAAACTGACGATGTATGTGACACTTTTTCTTTTCGCCCGAAATTTGGATTTTGCAGGCGATTTTAGGCGTCGGTTTGGTTTACCTAGCCGACGTTGAATACAAAGAGGTACCCGTGTCTGGATGGTCTTCGAATATAGACGTCGGATTTACTAAATAGCCGACGTGGAATGTTATAGGTGGCAATTTTTGTAAATAACCGACGCCCAGAAAAGCGACATTGAATGTTGTTTCTGTAGTAGTGTATTGAACATTATGTGAACCCAGATGGGAATATTAAACACACAAATAAGAAATATGATCAACTACTAGATTCAATAGTGGCTTATATCAAAAATATGATGGTACCATTCCCTTCGTGCATAGAGAAAAACCCAAGGAACCATGAGTCCAAAATGATGGCCACTCTCATATATGGCACTACTCTGAACACTCCACCTCATAAGGAGAAGCCTATAATTGTAGAAAAACCTAGGATCCCTAAAGATGGAACACCTGGAGTCAGAAATATTGTACAAGGAACCAACATAGTTAACATCTCAGTGAAAAGGACTATTGGTCACCATATAGAAACACCAATTATTCATCGACTTGTAAATGAACAACTTGAGAAAATATTCAAACAATTTCTATATACCATCATAAAATTACATTTGGACGTTCCTCTCCTTGGTTCAATTGATGAGATGCCAATTTATGTGAACTTTCACATTGACCTTATTATAAATAAACTAAAGCAGAGGGAGATAGAGATGGTTCAACTATCCAAGATGGCTATCACTTTCATTTGATCCACCATGCCATCTAAGAAAAAGAATCCTGGAGACTTCACTATTCCATTCATATTGGAGACTAAATAGAAGCACATGGTACTATAAATCTAGAAGCTAGTATGTCCTCATGCCACATCCTTTTGCAAACAAAATAGGGTTGCCTAATGTGACCAAGTCTAATATGTAGATTCAATTGACAGATAGCTCTTATACCAAATATGTGGGTATTATTGAAGATGCTCCCATTATAATAGGAAGATTCATAATTCCCTATGATATTTTATCATCAACACTACCTTTTGCCTGGTAACGCTAGACATATTGTTCCTTTCAACACTGCTTGACTTGATTAATGTAGAATGAGATGTTATTACTATCCAAGTGGGTAATGAACACATAATAAATCAACATCATGGATCACAAAAGGGCCCATCAAAAACACAATCTGGTTATAATGCAGACTATTGCAATCAACAATGTGTAGAAATCTAAGAGCATAATGTAGTAGTGAATGCTCTCATGAGAGCACTTATAGACACTTTGTTGAGTATTATTGATCCTAAAGTAGATGACATCCTTGCCTATCTAGAAGCATCTTAAGAAGGAATCAATCAAAATGAATATATTGAAACAAAAAATACTTATCTTTTTGGAGGGTACCTAAGGATGAAACCATGCATAAGCCTCTTCCTAATCTCAAACATCACTTTTGAAGATCTCAAGTATGCATTTTTTTACAGAGAAAGAAGAAACACAATTATAGTAAATTTTGAACTTCCAGACAATCAATGTTAATGATTATTTTCTAAAATTAGATTGAGAAGAAAATCTCTAGGATATCACATGAAATATATTAAAGGACTCGATCCAGTAGCTTTATGCCCCACATGAACTTAAAAGAAAATTCTAAACCAAGAGTGTAGAAGAGAAAGATAAAAGATAGGATGTATGAAGTAGTTCACAAGGATGTTACCACTATATACATGATTTTATGATCAAGTATTCTATTAATGGCAGCAATTGGGTTATCCATGTTCATTTGGTACCAAAGAAAGGTGGAACGATTATATTCAAGGGAAGCAACATTCAAAACATAGCAACCCGAACAGTAACAAGATGGTAGATTTTCATCAACTACAATATGTTGAATTTTGTCACAAAGAAGGATCATTTCCCTTTTCCCTTAATTGAGCAAGTCCTAGAAGATCTTATACATCATTCACATTTTTGTTATCTAGATGGTTACTCTACACTCTATCAAGTATCCATACATCTTTATGATCAAGAAAAGACAATGTTTCTTTCTTGTATGAAACATATTCCTTTCAAAAGATGACATTTGGGTTAAGCAGTGCCACAACCACGTTGCAATAATATATGCCAGCTATCTATGCTAATTTTATGAAAGAAATCATGGAAGTATTTTTGGATGATTTCTCAGTCCATGGATCCTCTTTTGGTGGATAATTGAAAAATCTATATCTAGTCATAGAAAGATGTGAGGAGAAATAATTAGTTTTGAACTTGGAGAAATGCCACTTCATGGTCTATGAAGGAATCATACCAGAACACAAGGTTTCTAAAGATGGCATTGAGGTTGCTAACATAAAGACAAAATCTATTTATAAAAAATTTGCCATCCTTAGTATCATCAATATGAAGTTTCCTCGGCCACATTGAGTATAACTACAAATATATTAAATAATTCTCCAAATTCTCAAAGCCATCGTCTAGTTGATTGATTAATATGTTCTTTTCTTGTTCAGAGAGGATTACCTCAAGAATTTTCATATGCTGAAAAAATACCTTATTATAGGAACCTATCATACAATCCCCCAATTGGGACATCCATTTTAAATTCATGTATGACACTAGTGACTATTCTCTTAGAGAAATGCTTAGATAAGAAAATGACAAAAGAATCATGTTATACATTATTCCAACAAAACCTTGGAGGAAGACATATAAACTACACTACTACTGAGAAAGAGATTCTCATAATCATATATGCATTTGAAAAATATATGTCCTATCTACTTGGTGTGAAGGTCAAAATTTAATACAGACAATGGGGCAATTAAGTACCTCATGACCAAAAAAGATACAAATCCTAGACTGCTAAGATGGGCTCTTTTACTTCAAGAATTTGACCACAAAATTGTAGACAAGAAGGGCACAGAAAAAATCATAGCTGACCACCTATTACAAACTCGTATAGATAATAATGACTCTATGTTCATCAATGACTCGTATTGGGATGAATTTTCTAGCACTAAAAATTGTCCACCAGATAACATTGTGGTATTGTGTTTTTTGCAACTACTTATCACGCCAATAGCTTCAAATAGACAGCACATACAATCCAAAGAAGGAAGTTCTTCTCCAGTTTGAAGAACCACTACCCGAATGGCCCGTTTATTTTTAGAAGTTTCTCTAACAACCTATATGGAATATGTATCCCTAAATATTAAATACTACCCATACAAGAGAAATTTCATGTGTCTCCATGAGAAGGAGATCTAGGAGTGAATAAGGTAGCCATAAGATCATGTACTCTTGGTTTTATGACCTAAACAATCTTCAAAGACTCACAAGCTTATGTTAAAGACTATGATGCATTCCAACACACATGAAATATCAACAAATAGAATGAAATTCCCATTTCCAACTGGATAGAAGACAAAATATTCAATATATGGGGAATGAAAGACGGTTGAAGCTTTATCTTCACCTACTTATCATTCCAAAATTGTGATGTGACTGTTCAACTATATTATTATATATCTATTTGTAGTACCAACAATCGTGATAACAAATGGTTTCACTAAAAAATAATTTGAATCATTACTGAATAAGTATGGACAGCCACAAATGTACAAACAAGTTGAAGTCTCAATTTCCAAATTAAGAACATCTTCGAGAAACCATCATAAAATCTAGAAATGAATGGTCTAAAAAGAGTGATGCTGCACTTTTTGCATGTCTCACAACCTATAAGATACCCATTGGAACAACCCCTTATAATCTTCTATATAGAAAGTCATGTTATCTACCCTTAGATCTAGAGCACAAAGTGTCTTGAAAAAAAAACTCAACATGGATGTTGATCCTTGAAAGAAGAAAAGGTTTCTGCATGTCTAAGGACTGGTATAACTTTGATTGCATGCTTATGAGAATACAACAATCTACAAAGAACAAACAAGGATTTTGATATCTATATACCAAACCATGTTGAATGATAAACCATGGGTCAAGCTAATTGGCCTTAAACAAGCACTTCTCGAGAGGCAACCCGAGTTCTCTATCCTAGTTTTCTTTTGTTTTATTCTTTTTCTAGTTTTATTAGATTTGCTCTAATATTGATCAACTTTCTTTTGAATGACCTTTTATTTCACTTAAAGGTAAGTAACTTGATGTTATAACCCCAATTTTTGGGTTCAATTGGTGAGAAATGTAATTTCTCATATTAAAGATATTTGAACAAATAATGATATAATTTTCTTCAAATAAACGGATTTTGTTTACAATAGCCTTGATGTTTGTGTTGTGGGCTTTATTGGCTATTGGGCCCAATAACAAGGAAATAACAAAGAAAATTCAATTAGTGAATGAATAATTGAATATTCGAGAAAAGAAATATGTAGAAACCTCTAGAAGACAAATCCAAAGAGGATTTCGTGTCTCTTGGGTTCCTTGGGTTCCAAGGAGTCAAAAGTTGTAAAAAGAAAGCAATAAGAGAAGAAAAGATTAATTAAGTATTTCTTTATTAAGAAAGAAATTGAAAATAATGGGAGAATGTGGGAAATAAGTGAAAAGAGGTATAATTGAGTTATCCTTGGTGGAATTTCGTATCCCAAGGATTACTAATGATAAAAGGAATACCAATGAGGAAAATAAAAGAGAAATAAAAAGAAATCCTCAAAAAGAGATATTTTAATAAGAAATATGCATAATAATGAAGAATGATGCATGTAGATGCATCTAGAAGGATAATGAGTATCCAATAAAAAGGATTTCGAAATAATAGAGTTTCTTGGGATCCAAGGAGTCCCAATAAAGAGGAAAGAAAGAGAAAATACCAAAATTGTAAAATAAGAGGATAATGTGTTGCATTATTAATGAATTATGAGGTATTGTTAAAAAGAAAGTAATTTTGATTGAAGGAAATAGAATTTCGTGTCAATGGATTAAAAAGCTAGGAAAGAGAGAATAAGTAAGAAGAAATTCGAATTCTAATATATCAAGGATAAAGGATATCAAAGGAATAATAAAGAAGAGAGAGAAAACTTGCTTTCTAAAGAAGGATTTGGTTTCCTAATGGGACAAGACCTTACAGCTTGATAGATGCACATCTTAGGGTGCAAAAACCCTCCCCTATAAAAGGGGTAGAGCTCAGAGGCGAGTCCTGGAGGGTTGCACGTATCCTTTCTTCCCTCTTCTTCATCTTCATCGAGCAAACCCTAGTCCAGTGTAGCAGCGTGAGCATGGAGGTAGAAGGAGCCTAGGCAAGGTCGGCGTGAAGGCTTGATGAGCCACATTGCCAAAGAGAAACTTGGTCGTCGAAGATAGGCCCTGGAGCGTGCTTATCGGAAGCTGCAAGGCTACAGGAGCGGCTGCAATAGGAAGGGCCGAAGAGGGAGAAATCGGTCGTCTTGGCCATGGTTTGAGGGACGGCTGCGTGCGCCCAAGCGAGTCAGAGGCAAAGAGAGCATCCCCGGTGGTTTTTGAGCCCAGACCTGGACGGGAGAGCCGCGCCGAGGCCTGCCCTAGGCGGCCGCGGCTGTTGCTGAACGGAGGAGGAAGATGACGGTCGTTGGACGGATTTACCCTCCGCGCGATGCTGGGCTGGTCGGTTAAGTCAAGGGCATAATAGACAAATCGAAATGTTTTCCAAATCGAGCGCATGCATGGGATAGGTGACGTGGCATCGTGCCATTGGCTCAAATAGGTAATTCATACAAAATTCATATCTCGATATTTGTAACTCCGATTAGGACAAGTAATATATGAATTTTGATCAGAAAAATGCAAGGAATCCATTAAAAATAGTTTTATAGCCTGAATATGATCATAGTTTGAAAAGTAGTGTAAATCATTATCTTTAATGAATTAAAGATTAAGAAACCCTATTTTGATATGATTAACGTGTTTAATAGGGTTTAATGGATCTTTAGAGTTGATATTAATCCGTTAAATGTAAAAAGGAACATTGAGTTCAAAAAGGAAGAACTTTGCATGTGATTAGTCTTATTTAGTGTTTATGTGCTTAAATATGCATGAAATTCGAAAAGGGCATAAAGTTATCATCTTTAATGATTCAATTAAGGAAAAACCCTTAGATTTGATGATAAATGGATAATTCAAGCTGATATTGACCTGCTGTTAATGAAAGAGAAAATAGGATTCAAAAATATGATCTTTTTATATATTTGGTATAATTTAGGGTTTCGTGCATGATTATGCATTAATGAGCTTGAAAACCCTAATTTGTATGAATGTGTCTTTTAATTGTTTTAATGGTTCAAATCCATGAATAAATAGGGATATGATGACCTTAAGCCAATTTGAGTATAAAAGACTATAAAAATGGATAGTTGAGCAATTAAGGTTCATATAAATGGAAAAGGGTATTTTAGGGTTTGTTGACCTAAAATGGATAAAGTTTGAGAAATTGATCTAAGAAACCCTAATGCATCCTAATGAGACTTAGAAACCTTAGAAAGGTGTCCCAAGTCAATAAGGAGTTGTTTGGGATATGCTTGTGAAAATTAGACATTATGCATGTTTTCAGGATCAATGTTTGCTTGATTGATTGATTGGCTTGTTTGATTGGACATCTAGTTGGATTTGGAAAAATTGTTGCTTGAGATATCCAAGACAGGTATGTGGTTACGATTATGAATAACCGCTATAGTTTCCTGATGGATTCTTGGATGTTTAATCGCATTGAATGCAACTAAAATGTTGGATGTTTATTTATTTCATGCAACTATAAAGTGACTATGATTATCACCATAAATGTGCATATATAACTGGCTAGATCCGAGTCCACCTCTGTTACGTTTGAAAAAGGGCTAAAAAAGGGGTAATCCTAGAGCAAGGTCTAGGTTACCGTGAGTTAGAAACTGGGCTACCTACGTGTAGTGCCATGAGACTCTTTAGCATACCCCGAGTTAAGGAGTGGTCTACTTACGAGTAGTGCCATGTGACTCAACCCTAGAAACTGGTTCACTTATAGGTGGATCATGAGGGGTTTAATGGGGACAACATAGAGGATAGGGTACTCTTGGATCGCGGAGTTATATTTAAAATGTAATCTTGGTTGTTAAATGATTAATTGAATGATTACATTGTTAACATAGTTGAACCTTATTTGATTCCCCCACATACCAGCTTCGGCTAACCGACGTTTTGATTGTCGGCGTTTTAGGTACAATGAAAAGAACAAACAGTAAAGTGGCACATGTGGTACTAAATGAGAATTAAAGTGAAAAGGAGGATTAGATAGATTAGTATCTGTGTGGATAGAAGTTTAGAGATCCAAGTTTTCAAAAAGGTATGCAAACATTTTATTTTCTTACAGCTTTCAGTATAGTATGTTAAAATTTGATAATTATTCTTGGTTAATTGCCGAACCTTTGATCCGGAAGTCATGGGTACGGATTCGACCTCTCGGTCTCCCTAATTGGGAGTTATCAGGAGGTGGGGTCATAACACTTGATCAAAAACATTTATATCCAACACTTTATGGAATTCCATCTTTGCCGATCATGACATACCTCCTTTAAAGACCAAGTTGATTGTTTGTACCAAAACTGAGTTAACAACCTATTGTTTAAAGTGATCAAGCTCTCTTTTTTAAAGTGACTGATCTCTCATTATAAATTCACCTCTTTCGATTGACTTTATTCCTAAAGTGTCAATAGACATGTTTCATCCACCTAGACACCCCTCCCACTTTCCACCTTGTCAATAAAAGGGAAGGGGGATGAGTTCAACCCTCACTTGAACTTGTATTACTATGGAGTGTTGGCTAGTTTTCTCTATAGAAATCAACCCTACGTTATAAAGTGATTGACCTTCTACACTTTTATGATCAAACACATAGATCGACAGGGTTCATCTTTTTTGGTCGGTCAAAACTCCTGTTGCTTTTTTTTCTTTTCTTTTTTTGTACAAAATGTACAATGCTTGTTAGTTCTCTAAATGAGAAACCAACTATAAAAGAGTAGGGGGTATCTGTATCTCTATAGCACTTACAGAAAAGAAGGAAAAGAAATAACAGAACCCTATCCCAAAAGAGGAAATGGACATGAATGACCGAAAACACCAGAAGATCATCATCCAGGCAATTATATCGACAAGGTTCATCTTGTTTGTTCTTTACAAGTAATCAAGGTATACGAACTACTAACCTAGTTTAAGGAATCATGACAATTATATGATCAATCTTTCTAGATCGATCACCTTAAGAAATACAAACATTTTTTGCCAACTGCTTTACCTAATCAATAAATCTCAGAATTTGATCACTCTTCCTTGATCAATAGCCAACCTTAATCATGTTTTCTTTGTATATGCAATTGTCAATCCATTAGTAATTGACTTCTAGATAACTCATTCATTTTATACTGATCATTTCTTTTAACCTATCCACCATAGAGATTTGTCACTTATCTGTTGACATTTTTATATGACGTTTTTTAGCAAAGGTTGATTCCCCCATAAACTTAATCATATATCAATTGACCTCACATCATATATATTTGTTGACACAACTTTTATTGAGCCATACATCTATTTTTGTCCGATCAGCTCATAATTTACATTGTCAATTTTCCTTATCATTTCAAAATCTATAAAAGGAACCCACAAGGGGGTCCATACACTTGATCAATATGGATGAAGAAATTTGCATAGGCAATACAACTGCATATGTAGCAAATATGGAAGAAGACTCTCTATCTACATCACAGAAGGTAATTAAATGAGGTCCCACTACACCATCTACAAATGACGTCAACATTCACGACTAAAGGCTAAGAAACCACTCATTTCTTCTGTCCAAGTCCCCAATAACTAATAAATTCCAAGATAAGAACTTTGACATGGAACCTTCACACTGAGAGCAATTTCCATAAGGCATCTCACACAGTTATCCCTTCCATGAACTTCAAAGAAATCTTTTGGTTTTCTAGACCAAGCATATGCCCTTTTGGGAGGATCTAACATCCCCTCTACTTATTTTGCTACACCGTGGTCATACACATAACAAACCAATCATATCTTCTATCTATAGAATCCTGGTTATGCAAGTCAAAAGGAAAAAATGTGGTGGTTGCCACAAAATCTTTGCCTATATATTCTAGGAAAATCACACCATCACTAAAATGATGTTTAATAAAATCTTCTATTCTGATGTAGAGGAATCTAAAATAAGCAATGCATGGGAAAAACTCCTTGGAAAACCTAGACACAAATCTAGTTCTTTGAAATCTACCTATGTGAATTGTGGTCTATGGCCCGTCATTCACAAGATTATTGATAATGACCTCTTCATGAAGTCTGAGACTGGTAGTATCTACCACAAAAACATCCACATTCTTTGGTGTATTATAGAGGGATAACCAATCAATATTGGCAGATTATTGATTGATAAATGGAGTTGAATCATATATAAAAAAAATGATTTATGTATGTCATACATCATTAAAAACATAGGAAAAGTACCAAGATACCCAGATATCTTAAAATATATCTCAGAAACTAAGGAAGACTACTTCATAGACATAACATATCTAGTCTATAGTGGTACTTTGGAAAGCATGAACTACAAATCTTACTATCATTTCAAGAAAACTAATATCCCCCTACCTATTCTTGAGCTCAGGTACCATGATTTGCACAATCTCCTACTCCTTGACACAAATCTATGATAGTTGATATGATGATTGATCACTCTTAAACATGAGACAAAAGTAAGAACACAATTCCCTGGTTATAAAGTATTGGACTATAAATTTCCAACCTTACCTCAAGAGACATTTGATACTTAATATAGAGTCTATTGTAGTAATGCATGGTTCAACACAGGAGTGTGGGGACATATAATCACCTCATATTCTATTCTCATTTGGTGAACCAAAATGGATGGTAGAATATGTGTACTACTAGAATAAGTCAAGAAAAACAAATAAAAAAAAGCAAAATTAAGAAAGTTGATTCCATGAAATCCTACTAATTGGGAGAAAGCATTACCATCTATGTATTCATAAACTAGGCAGTTTTTGTACCTTATTCTCATGAATAGACAACCCTCAAACACCCTAAGAAACAACTAACATACCAACCCAGGGTTTATCATGGTAGCTACTTCTATGAAGGTCATCCCATGGAGTGTGACTAAAACCCCATCAATGGTCCATGACCTCTTTTGAGGAATGTGAGAAAACACAAATAACTATCTTAGATTAACTCTCAGGTCCAAAACATCCAGGGGCATTAGAAATAGTGAAACATCTACTAGGAGTCTGGACACAATGAACCCAGACTAGTTTGGGTAAAACAAGGTCAATTTTGTTGCACATGGTTAGATCCCTCCGACTTTGAATTCTTGGTAGATTCACCTTGGTATTTCATCCTCTTGAATTTAAGACCAAACTATCTTCTCCACCCAATTTTACCAATAATATTTCAAGGATAGCAAATAATGAACGTTCATGCAAATAAGAGATCAACCTAACCAACAATAACAACCAAATAGAGAATATAGAAAGGAAACATGCTAGATTTTAATATTAACTACTTTCTTGGAGTGAAAGGACATATTCTTGCCCAAGATGGGGTACATATCTTAGGATTTGAACCTATCATATACAATCATAGTTGACATTGAACAAAGATGGAGATGCATCATTCCATAAAAATAAAGGAGAATAGTAGAATGCAAGAGGAAGAGGAAAATATCATCTTGTAGAGGAGATGTGTCTCTTTATCCTAATCCTTCAGATGGAATAGATCTCATCCTTTTCATCATAACCTTTGATCATATGATCTCCTTGACCTCCTTTCTCTTTTATTCTATCCCAAGAAATAGTCGAAGTGGATGGCTAAAGATGGAGGTCGACGAAAGTGAGTGGAAGGTGGACGTGGTCTATGGAAGATGTTGGTTGATGGAGGATGAGTGAAAACTAATGGAATGGATGTAGGATGATGGTCCTGGGCCTTCCAACTCTAAGATGGAGGTTTGGGGACAAAAAATGTAGAACCCTTTGCCTAGTGGCTAAAGAAGGGTATTTATAGCTATAGGTGAATAAGTGGGCATGAAACTAGTTTGATTTATCTTAAACTAGGTCAGTTTCATATGACTATGAGAAAAGGTATAAAAAGGGTCAGTTTCGATTAAACTGGGTCAGTTTTGTACCATCATTCTGGTGGTGTTTTTGATTCCATTGGTTCTTACCTTTGGGGAACGTCGTCGGAGCCCAGCATCTGATCAGAGAGTCACTTGTGTCCATCTGAGCCCACCATCAAGGGGGACCTTTGGATGCCATATGATGGAATAAGGTTGGTGGGAGATGGTGGAAAAACTTGGTCGATTTCATGTGATAGTGAAAAATGAAAGATATAAAATTGACCCAGTTTGGTAAACCCACGTCCGTTTCATGGTGACAGTTTGTTCGATGTTGGTTTCATTTAGTTTTTACCTTCATAAGATTCCATCATATCTAATCGTAGGAGAGGGTTTCCAGGATGGCCATCGGTTGCAACCATCCAAACTAGCCATGGGTTGCAACCATCCAAACCGGCCATCGAGGAAGAACTTTTATTGTTTTCCAATACAGGAGATGGATGGAATCTTGATGCTTGTTGTTGTGTGCAAGGACAAACCTACCCCGATTTCATCAGATTGAGCCAATCAATGAACATGGTCTTGTCTGTTCTTCATATCAGAAATTAGATAAATCAACATTTCCTTAGTTTGCTATCAACAAGTCCCAAAAATTACTAGTTTAAGCAGCTATATCTTCAAAAAATGGATAAATTACAAAAAACAAAATATCTAGAGTTATTTGGGGGCATGAAGGCAATTATAGGCACAAAAATATAGCTAATTACTTAGAACTAACACCAAAATTTGGTTGTTATCAATAATAGATAGCTTAACCTTTTGCTTGTCCTCAACCAATATAGAACTCAAAGAACAAAACTTAACATCCAAATTAAGCTTGGTAATAAATTTTATAGTTAGGAAAAATGGTTTAAAACCACTAATCTTATGATGCATGTTGCTATAGGACAAACTCCCACCGTACAAGAAAATCCTACTAAGGTAAGAGCAGTGAGTATGTATGCAAGTTTAAGTGAATTCAACAACAATCCAACATTATCCATGGGGGATTAAACCATAATAGTGAGTTATAAGGTGTTGTCCCCCTAAGAATCAAGCGGTCGATTGAAGAGAGCAATGAGTTCTCATCACACATTCATGTAAACCAATTAGGAATAATAATACTTCCACTTATTCAAGTCCTAAATCTAAGACTCTAGTCACCTCTAAGGATCCAGATATGCATCATTGGTCCATGTAGTGAGAAACGGTCCCTGTAATCTAATCTAGTTGGTCCAAGGTAGTGAAATAAACTCCTCATACCCTTCTACTAGGATGACTAATTGGTTTCTGAAGGTTTCTAAAGACTCTCTAATGAGATTATAGAGTGGCACTATCTGGCATGGAATACCCAAGTTTGTGAGCATAGTCATGCACCTGATAGGAACCTACCTTATTTCTCCTAAAAGACAAAACAATTGTTCATGCTTTTAATCATGCTCAGGCTGTTATTATCTGTATTCTCATTTATTGTATTGGGTGTTGAGGTGTTTTGATAATCTTTAGAGTTTTAGGCTGCCAAATGTCTTTTGCATATTTTTTCTTTCCTTTTGTCTCAATTTAGTATGGGAAGGCTTGGAGACCATCAATGGAAGGCAATCCAACTTTATTAAAACTCATCGTCATTCTCTTGATACACCAGTAGAAATCCTTAGTACGGTCTAGGGATCCTTAGACTATAGTTTGATTAGTGAAAATGTGGCTTACAGTTTGATCAAACCCTAGATCCATCAATCGATTCCAAATCCTAAGTTTGTCATTCAAAATATGAATCTAGGTAATAAGCATTTTCAAACTGTGAAATGGTGCATAACCCTGGATTGATTTTCGAACTCTAAGTAAATGAGTTAAGCAAGGAATGAGATCAAACAATCAAGACAAAGACTGGGAAATTATAAATATAGTGTAGTGACCCCCTCCCCTTGTTATCCCCTATTTAGGTTGACCAGGAAGGCAAGGGCCATTACCATATTATAAGATCAAGGTCTATCAATTAACCAAGAATAAATATTAAATTTCACTAAATACAAGGGAGTTTGGTAACAATATGAAAAATAAGCTCTCCACTATGGAATTACGTGAAAGGGAAAGCTAAAGTTTGTGACATGAAATAAATTCCATCTATATTATTCTCCAGGTAGTGTTAAACATATTTCCTTTTGGTGCCTTCTTCATTAGATTTCCATTCTGCTGATTAATAGAAGATTAACCTAAAATTTGAAACAAAACACAGTCAGTATAACAAATTATACTGGTATATTGGGAAAACAAAATATTCACATCTAGTGTAACAATATAATCTATCATAGAAAAAATTAAAGTTACAAAATTGAACATGCATTTTCTTTATAACTTCTCAACTCAATATCTTTGGTACACTGCCTCTATGGAGTACTCATTGTAGGGTACCATCTATCTAGGGTTTAGTATCTATAGTGGACTTCTCATAACTTCTCATTCTTGGGCTTGGTTTGTTATGGCTTTCCTTTCACATCTAGGCCTCATAAGGACCATCCTATGCCGACTTGGTCTTATTGGTGATCTTCCTATCCTGAGATCACCTGTCACCATAGTGACATTTCATACCTCCCATGTGTATCACCTAAATCCACTAGAGATAATTGAGTAAGTTATAATTATAAGACGGGATACCCATGGTGACTTTATATATTGCAGGACATAAATAAAAAATCAATAATTTATTTGCAATCAGTTTGGGAAACCTCAAGAAACCACAAAAGTTGTTTAAGGCAAGTAGTCATAGGAGTAACAACATACCTTTCTCAAAAGAGATCAAAAGTCCCAAGATATGAGCAGTTGAGGATAAGGAAACAATCACCCTGAAATTAATGCATAACACCCAGGTATTACTATTTTAATCATAAACTCATATTATGACTAACTTGGGTTCCAAGTTAGGGTTTTGAGGTCAACTCATTTTTAACTTTTGCATTTAGGTTAAATCATTGTCCACATGACTCCAAACCATAAATACCACACTTTCTTAATCCCATCCATTCATATGTAAAAAGATTGTCCCATAAATTTTGAGTCTATGCACAACGTGGTGAATCCGCATGTTACTTACATTTCCAATTATGCTTTCAAATTCACTGGGAAACTACCTTATTCACCTAGGTTTCCAAACCATTTATCTCTCATAAGGGGTGAGGTAACACCTCAGACTCTAGATCATCCATTTACATTTTAACTTGGGTACTCATTTTCCCATATTTTTTTAAATCTAGTATGTGTCTACCCAATCTCTCACACTCATAACAAGATGAAATAAGTATTTGAATTGCGCTCTAAATATAAAGCTCACCTGATTTCAAGAGTAGGGAAGGTGCATTCACACATCATTTTTAAAATTCAGATTTGGGTTGAATCATTCTCCATAGGAATCCAAACAATGAATACCACACTTACTTAATCCCATACATTCACATGGAAAAAATATTTTATCATAAATTCTGAGCCTATGCATAACTCCTTTATAAGATTTCATTATAACATGACTCCTTGGGTTTTTTTATATTTACACCTCATGTCACATTAGCCTTAGTCATCTCGTCAAAGTCTCTAGGGGTACAAGTACTTTTTTTGTGATCTCATCCTTATGCATCTAGGGAGTGCCTCTCCCATTTACCTCTTGGGCCTCCTAAACTCCGAAAGGTGTCCAACATCCTTACCCATGGACCTCGAGCATACACCATTGTTACCTCCAGACCATATGGTCTTGTGCATTCAGGGAACAATCAAATCCTAATCCCATTGGTCAAATGTACCTTTAACCCTCCCTACTTGACCTCTAGGAAATGAATTATAGATTTGCCCTTCTGAAGGGTTTCTTTGAGATGTCATTAATTTGTTTTATTTCATTACTTGAGGTTCTCTAATAATATTCAATCACATCATATCCTTTAAAATTCTTTCATCTGAATTTGCTTCATCTCTTTGGACACACATATCTTACTCTATGACCCTTCATTGGGCTCATGGAGACCTTCTTTTCAGCTTAATCCCACACTATCTTTCACTTCCATAGTGACTTTTCTTCATGTCCCTTAGAGATGCCATACATGGGCCCAATGAATCATACTCAATATACATGATTTCATGCTTTATGCATTTAATATCTCAAGCCTTGGGTGACATATAATGTTACCTTAATTCTTAAATTAGTTTGTGAATTCCCCCTTCTAGGGAAGGTCCTATCCAATTACAGGATGATACTAACATGTGATAGTAACCAATAGAAATAAACTCAAACCAAGATTTATAATACAACAAAGGGATATGTCTCCTAAGCACTTTTTTTAATTACAACATCCATGCATTTTCTACCTGAGAGTTATACCATTATAACATGTGACCTACCACCCAAGAGTGGGATCACTATCATGTATTTGCTACTATAGGTGGGACCATTTAGATATAATGGAATTGATATATTATGTTTCATGTGTTCTGGACTATAAGTACAATCATTTCTTATAATTTCATATGTCGAGCACCTTGTCCCCTCATAACAAAACCATTCTATGTAGTAGGCCAAGTAAGAGGTAAATTGTACCTTGAAAGAGACCAATTCAATTACCACATATTCCTCTTGACAACCGCAACCACGCTCAATATTTATCATGATCATTATCTCATTTCACTTTCTCATATTAGGTTGCATTATTTATTAAGGTTCATCCTAAGGTTAGCTAGCTACTTCACATTATCATATTTCATGTGTATGGCTAACCAATTGTAGATAAAAAAAAATCTTTATTAAGTAATTTTTAAGTCTTCCATTATGCCATATCTTCACATCACCTCTCTTGGTTGGATTAACTTCATGATATTATGGTGGTTCTCAACCAACTTGTATTAAAGGCTCATCAAACATATATCAAAATCCTAGTGGGGTTTCCCCTAATCCATTACATGAGGTAGGTGTCATGCTCAACCTCAATGAGCTAACTCAACTCTATGAGTATCATATGCACTATATTTGTTTTCTCTCTTTGGTCTATGGTTTTAGGTCTACCTTATTAGCATCAATCACCAAAATTCTAACCACTCTAGTAAAAACCAGACTAAAACCTGATATGGCACTCTCCTTGGGTCACTACTCATGAAATATTCTTACCCAATTTCTCTTTCTCAACGTCAACTACTAGAGTCCTAAACAAGGAACCACCAACCTTTCACGAGACTTCACATCATATTATCATTGCTTACCCCTATAGGTTCTTGGGACTCTCTCCCCCTCATTGAGATTGTAGGTACGTGTATCATATACACATACATGTAAGAATCCTCTTTCTCTATCTCTAAGGTTTGGTCCTTCCAAGGACTTCTAGAATATGAGAAGCCTCTAAGGATCACACATATACCAAGTCAACTCATTCACTTAGGGGTAGTCTAGTTTAGGACATATCACAACTAATATTTCTCATAATTTCTCATATCTTGGTGTTTAGGTTCCTGACTCCCTCTAGGTCCCACTCTCTCATGGAGTCAACCCTATAACTAGTCCTAATTAACATTAGGGTTTCCCTATATGTAAAAGAGACTGAGTCACTTACTAATTCACACTTTAATATGTCTTATCTTAAAGAAGTATATATACATGTATCATCAGGTCTTATGTCAACTGAGAATCAATACTCAAATACGACATCAGGTAGTTATACACCATATTATCTCCTTATGTAAAACTAAACACAGTTTTATGTTTAGGATGATGGGGCATCATATATTTATGTCAATGACATATTGGTTACATACATTAAGTATGATTTGATGGAGGATGCAATAACCCTAATACTCATAACCCTGATTCTTAGAAGGGTAGAGGAAGTAGTTATCGGGTCCCCATGATTTTTGAGGAAAGAAGGGGTAGAGAGGGGATGAATTTAGATGAGAATAAAACCTATAGGTATTTTATTTTGGGTAAAATACTTCGACTTTGACCAGGCAGGATATACATGCTTGGGAGTCCTCGTAAGCCAACTAGCTATGCGAAGGAAAATTTTGTCAGCCCCAGGTGGTGGTCCCTTCTAAACACCATTGTCTTTAGAAAGTACTCTAATAATTCCCTTTAATTCTGGATAACTCTTAAAATTTAATAATTTAAAGATTAAATGGTAAATCGGGCTCTGATACCAAATGTAATGACCCCCTCCCCATGTTATCCCATATTCAAGCAGACCAAGAGGGAAAAGGCCATTACCATATTACATGATCGAGTTTTATCAACTAACCAAGAATAATTATTAAATTTTACTAAATAGAAGGAAGTTTGGTAACATTATGAAAACTAAACTGTACACTAAGGAGCTATATGAAAAGGAAAGATAAATTTTGTGACATGAAATAAACTCTATGTATCTTAATCCTCTAGGTAGTGTTAAACATATTTCCTATTGGTGCCTTCTTCTTTAGATGTCCATTTTGCATATTAATAGAAGATCAACCTAAAATGTCATTAAACAAAACACGGTCAGTATAACAAGTTATGCTTGTTTGTGGGGGAAACAAAATATTCACAGGTAGGTGTAACAATATAATCAGCCATAGCAACAATTATGGTTACAAAATTGAACATGCATTTTCTTTCTAACTTCTCAGCTTAATCTTTGTGGTTCACTTCCTCTCTAGAGTACTCATTATGGGGTATCCTCTCTCTAGGGTTTAGTCCATATAGTGGACTTCTCATAACACCCAAGTATTATTATTTTATTCAATAGTTAATATTATGGCTAACTTGGATTCCAAGTTGAAGTTTTGGGGTGAACTTAGGGTTTCATTAGGGTTTTGGATTTCATAACTCTAATTATCACATTTAGTGTCCATTTAAGCCAAAGATGTCTCTTTTATAAAAAAAAGACTAAACTTCATCCATTAAAGTCATTTAAACATGTTATGATCATTAAAACCAAAAAATTATGGTTTTCATGCTTTAAATGCAGTCAAGTTTGTAGACTTGGGTATATTTGGAATTAGAGACATAACTAGTCTTGAAGCCTTTTTTTTGGAATCCATGTATTTTTTTAATCAACATTAATGTTTAATTATTCTCATTGGACATTCCTATGAATTACTATGATTTTTACAAAATTAATTTATTCTGGCCAATCATAAGATGCCACCTACATAGTGAACACGGGTCACGACCTTGCCAACTAGGTTGGGCCGAGCAATAGGTTCAAGAAAACTAGTCGGTCCACACTTTCCTAGATCTTCTCTTAGTCAGACGAGAAAGAGGGGAAAAAACTGAAGAGTCCTTACTTATATGTAGAGGAGTGGAGGGCAGCTTGGTTTTTTCATTGGGGTTTATCTTCAACCTCGATCACCTCTTCTCACACAAGTAGCTGGTCAACTGATGGGTTGACTTTGATATTCTATCCTTCTGAGTGTTGAGTGAGGATGCCACAACCTTCATCTCACCTTAAATAATCCACTGAGTGCTCCAATTGCCTTGGAGGTGATTGGTGTTGCAAGGTCGGAGAAAGGGTATATCCAACAAGATATCAGATAGAGGTGGAGGTTAAGGATGAGAGCGGTAGAGAAAATAGAGGTAGGGTGAGATTTGGGGAGTTGAGTGGAGTCTCGTGAATCAAATTGTGGTTTTACAGGAGGATCAAAGGCCTATATATACTTGTCTTTGGTAGAAGGGATTCCCTTGAGTCCATAGATTTGGAAAAACTTCTAGGGTTCTCCAAGTTAGGAAAAACCTTGGGTATCTAGGATCACATTGATCTCATAAATCCAATTGACAAGTTTCCAGAATGTCTTGATCATTGAAGAGGGAGAGAAGAGAGAAGGAAAAAGTCAGTTTACTATTTCAACTTACCTATTTTGCATGAGGTAGACAATGGCTTAGTCATCATCAGATCTCAATCCAGTGTATGTTGTACCACATGAAGAAGTAAAGGATTGATTTTATTGCCAGATCAATCATGACATTTAATGTATATTTCCCATAATCCATACACCTTTAGAATTTCTAAAAAAAATCCATATATCTCTCTCTCCTTTAATCCTTTTAATTCCAAAATTTAAATGAAAGTATAAATTATTTTTATCTAGATGTGGGTGATATTAGAGACCATAAATAGAACTTAAAGATAGTTTTCTTTGTCTCCAAGTCTCCCCTTGATATCCTTTATTTAATGTATCAAATCAATTCTTTTCTTTTCCCAACTTTTTCATATTTCTTGGTTTGATTACTTTTCTCATTAAAAGCAAACTGGAAACCTAAACCATCCATTAGTTTCTTTCAACACCACTTTTCTAGAGAAATTCACACAATTCCATCTTAATTAACCATCACCTTTAGTAATTCATTTATTTTTATGTTTTCTCCATTTCTTTTCCCCATGTTCATTATTATATTATTGAAAATAGTAAAAACCATAGAAACCATAGTAAAGAGAAATTTTTAAATCAAATCCATACTTCTAAAAAAAAGCACATCATGTGTATGATATATTCTTATTATACAAATCTTTGCATTTCCAATATGTATATACATGTGAAAAACCAGGTTATAACGCATACATGAACATTACACTATTAGATTCAAACCACATAAAATTAATTAAAAACTACAAATTAAGAAAGAATTACTAAGAAGTAAAGGTTTAAATATAATGTTGTAAATGCATAATGGGATTAATTTTGAAAATTTTATACTAAATGCATGAAAAAAGAAAGTAGATGTGAATGCATGAAAAAAATGAAGAGTTAGAAGTAAGAACATTTGTACCAACCCAAGTTAAAAAAATTATCATCCTCAAGAAAGATTGAAACATAGGATAGTAGAGAAGGCACACATGGATGTAAGGAAGAGAAATTTATCAAAGACAGGGGAACGCTGCATTTATTGAAATATATTATAAGAAGTTAGAGGAAAGAAAATATCTAAGAAAGAACATGAATAATAGAATTTATTTTAACAAGGAAGAAAAATAAGACTAGGGTAAAAGAGAGGGGATGGTTTACCAGAAATACTAACACTAGGATCCAATATCCTATGTTTCAAGACCAATTTCACCTATGTCTTGTCAATGGGATCACCATGCAATACGAGTAGCATAGGAGGAGACATGGATCATGTTGAATTTCACATAGAGAAATAAAATCTAATGACTTGGTGAATTCATCTCTATATTGGAATCCTAAAATGGAACTGAAATGATTTCCTTAGCAAAGAATCCTCAAGGTACCTTCCAAGGTATGAATTTTATAGGTATTCCCTAGGATGTCAAAAGATCTTCCAAAGTGTTATGTTCTTCTTCCTCCATAATTTGGAATTAGATGACCTTGAGAGTCTCCATTGTGAATCTAGACCATCCAATCATTATCTAGAGATGGGGTAGTCCTATGTGAATCTAGTTGAACACTCTTTACCCCAAGATTCTCCTCAACTATGGGCGATTGTCTACACTCATGTGTTACAACCATGTTGTCTATCTGGTTTGCACTTTCCCAAATATCACCACCCTATAGGGAGTGAAGTTGATGTAAAAATCATGCAATTCATCTTAGTGTTAACCTAATAGAATCACTTCCCCCTATTGTGGAGTTGTCATCATATCATCATATAAAAAATTGTTTTGTCATGGGGTTTATGCATTGTCTGTAACAAAATGACATGACTCAACTTGTGTTATCATTCTAAGCTGGTAAAAAAAGGTGGACCAATCAATAGACCCTATAATTGATCTATAGGTGAGATATGTGTTGCTTGGTTGTCCTCAGATGCATGAATATTTTCATCATATACACTATCATAATGGTATTATAGATCCTCCACTAGTTAAACAATCAAATCAACTGGGTGGAGTGATGGAATTACTTGAGTTGGTAAGACTTCACAAAAACTTCCAGGTGAGTCAAATTGATTACCCGAGTAGGATGGTGAGATGAGTTCCTCATTGGGTCTAGTGGAGTGGGTTGGATGATTGAATTATTCATAATTTTAAAGTGACACATGTAAGCTTGTTAGAACTAAAATGAAAAGATCTTGAAGCCTTCTACTCTTCACAACATCCTCATTTCTGAGTTTCTGGACTTGAGTTGAAGAATCTTCACAATTTTCCATTTGTGCCATATACAATAGTTGAGGTTCCTCTGTGTCAATTTAGTACATTCCGATGAACCCTTGTTCAACATCATGAAGTGTATTTCTGGTTTTGGCCATAGTCTCGATCACCTCTTATAGTTGGTTATCCTTCCTTTCAAGAATGACTTGAAGTGAATCTGTTATGACTAGGAGATGGACCAAAAAGGTGGAGAGAAGTGCATCAATGCCTTTCCTTCTAGGAGCTATTGTTCTACTTAGCTCTTCGTTATTTAGATAAGTGGTAGATGAGATCTAGTCATTATTCTCTATTTTTAGGGGTACAATGGTGTATAGCCTTGTATGGAAGGGTAGGTTTGCGATGTAGATGCAATGGCCTCATAGGTGACAAATGTAAATTATATGACGATGCAGGGGTGAATATATCTTGACTAGCAGAAGTGTACAACTTTAAATCCTTTTCTAAAAGTTGGGATTATGCAAAAAATTGGAAGGGATAACAATTTCCCACTACGGAGTATAGATCCATGGTTGTACAAGAAAGATAACGAAAGAACACAAAATACATATCAATGTCTATGGACAACTATGTGTAAAAATATTGAAAAACTATGCATTTATGTACAAAGTTAGTATAAATAGAATAAAACATTTAGGCATTAGACATAGAAAAACAATGTACTCGACAACGACGCCAAAAGTTGATCGCTCTCAAACATGGGTTAAAAGTAAGAACACAATGTCTTAGTTAAAAAGTACTAGACTTTAACTTTATAACCCAAATTCAAGAGACGTTCAAAAGTCAACTACATGGACTTGGGGATGTCTAGTCACCTAAGATTCTATTCTCATTTGGTTAAGCAAAACATATGGTAGATAGATGTGTAGACATGGAACATGTAAAGGATAAAAAATCAAATCAAAACAAAATTAAATAAAGAACGTAGATACTATCATATCCTATAAATGGAGAGGAGGTGTAGTCAATGTATCTAGGAATTAGATAGTTTTTGTACCTAATTTTTGGGCATAGACAATCCTCAAACACCTTAACAAACAAGTAACATACCAACCTAGCACATAGCATGGTAGCTACTCCTATGGAAGTCACCCCACTAAGTGTGACAAAAACACCATAAATGGTCCAAGACTACTCCCAAGGATCATGGACAAACACTGCTAATCATTCCAAATTACCTTTTAGGTCTAGAAACACTAGTAGAATTAGGAATACTGGAAGATCTTATAGGAATTTGAATACAAGGAACCCAATCTAGTTTAGAAAAAATCGTGTCACCTTCGTTGCATGGGATCAAATTTATCTGGTCTTGAATTCTTGGTAGATCCTCCATTGCACTTCATACTCTCAAGTTTCAATCCAAACTACCTTCTCCGCCTACTTTTATCATAATTTTAGATGATACAAAAATAGAAGTTCATGCAAGAAACATATCCATCAAACCAACAATCACAACCAAATAGAGAATAAAGAAAAAGAAACATGCATGATCTAAATATTAACTACTTACATAGAACCAAAGTACATAAGCATCCCCAACATCCTAGAAGGAGCTCAACTAGCCATAGACAAACACAATTAGCACCGAATAAAGATAGAAATATATCATTATATAGAAACAAAGGATGACTATATAAAGAAAAAGAGGAAAATATTAGCCCATAGAGGTGAGGTAATTCTCCCTCCTTAGCCCCCGCATGGAATAGATCTTGTCCTTTGTGTTGCCTCCTTTGATCTTATTGACTCATTTGCCTATTTTCTCTTCAATTTTGTTCCAAATAGTAGCTGGAGTGGATGGATGGAGATGGATGTTGATGGAAAAGAAGGGTGGTGGATGTGGTCTATAGAAGATGGTATTGGTCAATGGAGGATGGGTGAAAACCAATAAAATTGACATATGATGGAGATGCTCATCCATCTTGGGCCTTAGAACTCTAAGAGAGATATTTTGGGACATTTATAGTGCTAGGTCAAATATTTGTAAGTGGGTACAAAACTAGGTCAATTGTTATTAAACTAGCCCAATTTTGTATGATGGAGGGAAAAGGAAAGAAATAGGGTTGGTTTAGATTAAATCAGGCCAATTTTGTATGATTTTTCTGGCAAAGTTTTAATTTTTGTCAGTTCTAATCATTGGGTAATGTTGTTGGAGCCCACCATTGGATTGAGACGTCAGATGTGGAAATCATAACCAGCCACCGAGGGGACCTTTGGACACCTTTTGATAGAAAATATAGGTGGAGGATGGTGGTGAAACTACGTCCATTTCATCAAAATTTGGTCAGTTTTGTGTGAAGGAAAAAATGAAAGAATATAAAATCAAACTATTTTGGTAAATCTAAGTCTATTTCATAGGGTGGTTTGGATGGATGTTGGTTTCCATCTATTTTCAACACCAAAATTAGTCATCACAAACAACCATCAGAGGAAGCTACCAATGTTGGCCATCGATTGTGACCTTTGAAACGAGTCATTGAGGCGGACCATTAGCTATCTTCAAATAAAGGAGGTAGATGGAATGGTGATACATGTTGTTGTGTGTAGGGTTTTGAAATAGACCATGTTTCATGGAAATTAGTTCAGTTTTGTCATGTAGTGAGTCAGTCGATGAAAAAGAATTTTTTGATCTTTGTGCAACAAATTAGTGAATTTGACGGTTCTTTAGTTTGGTGACTGCAAGTCCCAAAATTTGCTATTTTGAGCAGCTAAATCTTCAAAAAGGGATACTTTATAAAAACTAAGTATGTAGAGTTATTTGGGCACATAAAGGATATTATAGGCACAAAACCATAGCTAATTACTTAGCATTGACACCTAAATTTGGGTGTTATGGCGATGTGAAAATCAAGCATACAACAAAGCATGAAAGCCTCCACCTCATCCTCAACACACCATATGGTGCCTAATAAACCACTTCCTATCATCATCAAGGACTCTATTGAAGATAGAAGGGATTAATTCAAATATTTAAATAGGGAGGTTAAACAACCAACTACTCAACCAAATACTCCTCCTTTTGCAATCCCACATATGATACTACTAATCTACTACATATTGATAAGCAAATAAGAAAGAAATGCACCCCCATCAAGATGGATCCCTACTACACAACCATCCCAGTGTACTCCCATCAACATCATCAAATGGTTCTAGTTGATGCTCATGTCAATCCTCATGATGAGCCTTTTCCTCCTCGTTCTCCTCCTCAGTCAAATCAAAATCACTATTACAACAACACAAGTGTTATTGTTTGTAGATAATATGAACTAGTACATGAGGTAAATTTCAAAAATATCACCAATATAGTTGATATTAACTCAAAAATGCCTTCCATTTGTACTCAGATAGTACATCTATATGAAGTTGACCATTCTTTGAGATGTCACCCCCACCAAGTTGAATCTGAGCAACCCACCCCTAAAAAATAAAAAAAATCTAGCACTACAGAAGGAAATGCATGACTTTTGGAAAGTGAGCGAGGATGACTATTGGGAGATGAAGGACAAGTGTGCTTGCAATAAAAATTCCATCTTGAAAGGATGGCCTATAGGAATTGCAAAGGTAAGTCTCATCTCTCCTCTTTGTCGCCAGGACCTTGATATGATCCTGAAAGCTCAAGTGATGTTCTTGAAGAAATACTTCAATCAAACTATGATCATTCATAATTGTCTTCTTAGATCGAAACAACATCTTTTGTCCCAGATGCAATCATGATCGAAGTAGGTCCAGACACTACCTAAAACAATGTCATACAACATAATGACTATAAAATTACACCAATCACTATTCCACCTCCAATCCCACTAACACATGCTTCTACAAATAACAACTCCATCACAAGAGAAACCTATGTTAGTGCTACCATGGACTTCAATAATGAAGAATTTGAAGATGTCCAAGTATATCAGTTTCTTGCACCCAAAATTGTGATGGACATAAATAAATGACCTAATCATAAGGTACTTTTGAGGAATACAAAAATCCTATAAACTTTCCTATTATATCACTCAAAGGCCATAGTAGTCATCTGGCATGGCCCCCTTGAATAGCATCTTGCTTCTCTAGTTCATCTAGGTGAACAAGAATAAGTTACTTCACTACATTCCACATTGATAGTCTAGTTAATAATGATTCTAATGACCTATCTGTACTAATGAGGACAATAGAAATATGTTTTCTTCTCTCTTATTAATTTATAGACCGGACTACCTATTTATTTCAAAGCACCCTTTTTGCAACTCCCACACATTCCATATAAAATGCATGATATAGGTTTGTGTTGTATCAATGAATTCTATTCCAAAATATTTTCATTCTAAATGATATTCTCAATGATTATTTAGATGGGGGCATATTGTCTAAAATATGGATTCCAACCTTTACCTAGAGATGCCTTCCAGAGCATTTTTAGGAGTCCAGTATGAAAAAACAAACACATATTCATAGTACTTTCTTCAACTATTCTTGAAGATGTCATCCTAGTGATAAGTAGTGTCCTATATATAATTATGCACCAACTCCAATCGACTTCCTATACAAGAAACATATGGAAGCTCCACAGATTAATGCTCTAGTTGGAATTCCGAATCATCTTAAAATGAAAATCATCATACTTCCTTTTTAGTAAAAAATATCATTTATTTTTTTGCATGAGAGATCCATTCTAATGAAAAAAAATCTTGTAAAATGCATGTTGTGTTGAACTTCCACATATAAGGATGTGAGTTTTATAGACCCAAATGGATACCTTATTAAGGAACTTCCACATATAAGGATGTGTTTTTTATAGACCCAAATGCATGTTGTGTTGAACTTCCATCTACAACCCCTGATTAAGGAACATTGCAATTTTTATAGACCCAAATGGATACCTTATTTTGTTGAGGCCATTGCCTATCATAGATCACTAGTGAAAGGTGACAACATTTTCATCGTTCTTTGCATCATGGAAGTTACTAAAGATTCTCTTGATCTGGATGGTTTTATTGAGATAAGGGGAAGATATGATGGGGAGATTATCCAAGATTGCCACTTCTTTCAACATCCAACTCTTCTTGAGAATATAGGAGAACCTTACCACCTCATCCACTTTCCTATAAAAGTAACTTACCACCTAACTCTACTGAACATGTACATGCTCAACACCTAAACACTAACAAGAATGTTTAAAGACATCAACTAGAATAAGAACAACCACTGAAAAACAACTCTACAATACTAGAATCTCCACCTCTCACTGGAATTACTAGTAATATAGTAAAAATTAACACCATGTTGTATGAAAACCTATAGAATCCATCACATATATTCAAGGACCAGACACAACTATCATTACCGGCTTTGTGAATTTTGATAGGTGTTCATATATCAACATTTTAAAAAGGATCTAAATATTTTTATATTGTGCCTAAAAGAGGGTGAACATGATTCACTTGCTTTTCATCACGATAACATTCTTGTTATAAGAATGGCCTATGAGACACAATGAAGATTGACATATACATGTCGCTAAATCGTAAGTCTTCATATCAATCTTTTTAGGGTTAAGATCTCAAATATTTCTATATGGATGGTCCTAATTTGATGAAGAACCTATATTCCAAAGAAAGTTTGTAGAGAAGGATCACTGCATCCCACACCTTTAGTTTGCAATGCCCAAATATGTTGTATTTCCTATTCTTCATGATAACCATTGTACAGTGCTTACAATTTTCACCCAAGAAAGAAAGGTCATCTTTCACAACTGTCCTAATTACTTATAAAATTTGGTGGGTCTCAAAAACTCCACTGATATAAGAAGCATGACAGAAGGCATGCCTAAAATCTATGCTAGAGATCTCACTATTCTTATATTTAAACATGTCAAAGGTTACAACTATTATCAAGGCAAGAAGAAATGCATCATGCCATAATTTTTCCATCATTGTCATAAAAAACAACATCTATCAAATGAAATAAATTCATGTCCTTTGTTGGATGTAGTCCCTATCTATTATTCTATACGAATATTGGTAGGAACAGAACTAGTCTCAAGAATGGATACTATGCAGTCACGATGCCGCACTCCAAATGGGAAGATGTAGAATACCACCATCATGCTTTCTGAAATATCACTTGATTAGATTTTTATCCTACTTTCCTACTATGAGGAGAGAGTATGGAAAGTTTGGGGTGTTTTTAGGTTTGAGAGGAATTATTTATTTTTCGGTTTTCAAGTTCCTTTCTTTAAATTTCCCATAACATTTTAAAAAGTCACAATATTTGTTTTATATTATGAGGTATCAACAAAGCTAAATGAAATAAGGGTGAGCCTTCTCTAATTATTCTTCAATTTACTTCTATACAATTTTGTGAAAATAGTGAACAAGTTAGGAAACTTCTATATTGAATGACAAGTCTTTTATAGAATTCTCTTTGAAAAATATTGGAGATCCCACTAACATGATTCCATCTGTAGAAACATCATCAAAAGATCTTTGCGTAGGTAATACAAACATAAAGTATGACTCATGTTCTATCAGAAAAGCACACTCCTACACAATGAAAGAGCTACCAAATCTTCTTCTCCATAATCACATCTAAAGTAAACCCCAAAAAGAGTGAGGAACAAAAAGAGAAGAGTGTGAATAAAATATGACAGTTGTGCCCAACTTTGAGGCAAAGAGATTATCTGACATAGCATGTAAAATCACTTCTCTAAAACCAACTAATTTGAATTGTAAGGACCACTTTCTCATGAACAAACCTATAGTTATATGACCAAAAGAAACTAAGGGACAAGCATCTTGACCTACCCATCCACTTTGTACCTTCCATACAACAAAATATGAGAGAGAACTACCATAGAAAAGAAATGTGCATCGAATACAATACATGAATTATCATAATACAAACTACCAATAAAAAATTGTCCAATTTAAGTATGATGTTTTAGGATAAAGAATCACCTCATGAACTTTGATAAGTGGCTGGAAAATAAATTTTTGTTGGCATACGATTGTTCTCATGCATTTATCTTGATTTCTATCTTCCAATTCATTTGTCTCAACATCATGATTCTAATTTTTAGCTTGAGGATAATCTAGAGGATAAGTTTGGTGGATTACTAACATCTAATTTTGTGAACATTTTATACTTTATTTCCTATAATCCAATCTAGGTATGCACATAATGCCTAGGAATGCATTCTTTCTAAGGCATTATTTTCAAATTACTCTACTGGATGATCTACCTTTGAAATCAATAGGATTAACTCCAAAAAAAGATGAAGCTTGATCAATTTTGATTAACCTTCAGATCGACTAACTTAGAATTCAAGGAAGGCTATCAATCAATGAGAGATCAATATCCCTATGTATGCAATCAACCAAATGAAGAAAATGAGAGAGCTTCAATCTCAATCAGTAAAGAATTTCAAGCATTTTAGTCGATCTAAAACATCAAGGAATTTACTAGATGGTCCATAGATCAATCAAATACAAGTATTAATTGACCCATTTGATCAGGAAAATCAATAAAGATTTATGGTCAACACTCTCAACAACTATCCCCTAAGAACAAGAGCTTGATATATAACCAAATATGAGAAGATACAAGTTTCATACCTATTGATCAAGCAAGGTACATTGACCAAGAATGATTAAGCCATCACACCGATAGTCAAAGGTCAAAGCCTGATTGTCATGTGAACGAACCAATGAGTGATAAAATGCCAAGTCATACCTGTAAATAGGATACCTAGGCTCACTTTCCAAGTCATCTTGACTTTGAAGGAGATATCTAAAACACTACTAAGAGAAATCAAGGACCAAAGAAAGATTGATTGGCCACAAGATTCATATACATGACTTCCTTTGCCATTCAAACTCTCATCTAACAAATAAATCGGTAGATACCTTGAAAGAGGATTTTTTGAAGAACATATCTTCAACCAAAGGTGAGGATGATCCACCTATAGCATGATCGACGAGGTTGCTCGACCTTAGATATGAAACAATCTCACTGAGCTAATTTTACAACTAAATGGGGTATATCTAAGGGTGTAACCTTGTAATAAAAATCATTCCTTAATCTTGTAAACTTAATGTTTGTCTTTGAAGGCAGTGACCACATCAAAATTGTAATTTAATATGTCCATTCCACCCTGGGAGGCTAAACCCCATAATTTGGATTAGGAGAGATAGTAGATTCTCCTAACCATGTGATCGTTCTTCTTCTATTTATTACATTTTGTTACACTTAATTTATTGAATTGCTTGCTTGTTAGTTACCTTCTTGCTGGTTTGATATGAACAAGTTTCAAGTAACAAGTTCAATAATATCTAGAGTTTGTAATAGTGAGAAACCAAAAGAGTGAGGGATCACTACAAACATATTGATATATCTTTATTTTTTACTTTTGCTTATTTTCTTAAGAGATAGGTACCTTTGATATAAATCTACCTTGGTTTTGTGAGAAGGAAGGTGTTAAGTATCTTTGATGGATGCTTGTAAAGTTTTTTAGAATATAAAAAATTGAAGGAGTATTGCATGGATGATTATTGTCTTGATTGGCATGCCCAAACCATGTTTCATTTAATCAAATTCTTTTCGATAACTTAGTTTTCTTGGATTAGGTTGATTGCTTTGTTCCTTACTAGAGAACTCAATTTAACTTTTGTCTCAACTTATCTAATCTAATATTCTCCATTTATTACATAGTCATCAATATTATTCTTGAGTTCAATCCCATTCACTATGATAGACTCTATATTTGGTTGTGTATGTCTCTTAGAGTTGGGTAAAAATTTAAGTATGGTCCATTTTAACTACGCAATTGTGTTTTAACTTTTGACCCACATTAAGATCTGGTCATACTCCCATGACTAGGATAACATGGAAGACATTAATAAGGTAATATTAACATAGAGGGGATATAAATTACATAACTCCTGGTCCTAATGAAAACAACTACCAATATTGGAAGAGAACAACACAAATTTTACATTCAAACCATTAGCTTGTAAATGTGGAAAATGGTAGTCCTTATAGAAATGGAACTTGAGTTATATCTCAATTAATTAGGATGTCTCTACTATGATGAAATAATCCCTAAATGATAGATACTTAATCATATTATATGCCTCTATACCTCCCTATATTCAATCATATATGTTTTTTCAAGACCGACTACGATCTTTTAAGAAAGCTTTTCATCACCTATAAAGGAATCGAACAATTAATGAACTCAAGGATCAACATGCTTCTACATTAATTAGATATCTTCATGATTTAAAAGATAGAGTTAAGAGATTTACTCATGTCTCTTTGAAATCATAAATGGTCTTTGTTCGCTTGGGAATAATGTAGAGTCAAATGATCAAGGTGCCAAAATGCTTTTTCCTACTCTCCAGATTAAGACAAAAGTCTCCATAATAGAGGAGTTGACAAACATTTTGTCAGGCCTATCTTAACATCTATATATTATTACTATTGAGTTCTTCAATAGGATTTTGAATTAAATGATTAAAAGAAAACCTAATTTGGATTGGTTTGTACTCCATCTTCCCCACTTTTGTAATTTCGTAAAAATATGAGGAACAAACTATAAATTATGTGAAAATATCTAGTTTTATGTTTTTCATCATGTATGAGAATTTTTTTTGTGGTTTAGGTTCTTTCTAAGTTGGTAGTGTCATTTATCAAACCCTAACCCTAATGTGGATAAGTAGTTGAGGCTCAATAGCCTTGAACCTAGACCATTATAGTACAATAGTTAGGAGCCTTGATTGACTAACACCCTAACCCAAGTTTATAGTTTAGACAAGTGGGTACATAAATATCTAATTTTAGGGGTGCCTTGATTGATGGGGAAGTGTTGAACCATGATAGATTGAAGAGATTTTCTATGCATGGGGTTAGAATATCCCTCGATAGGTGAAGTGGGTTTAAACCCTACATGGGTCTTGAAGTGGGGACCTAGATGGCCTTCATTCTAGATAGGTTGATCGTCAATACATTAAGAGGTGACCCTCAATAGGTGGGGTAGTGTGAATCCTCTATGGCTTTAATTCGTTGGACCTTATGGGTTTAGTTGTGGTGGACCTCAATAGCTTTGTGGGTGAGCTTTGCTTGGTGGGGTTGTATGGAGCTTATATAGATATATAAGGATAGGAACCTTAATGGTCACCCTCAATTGGGTGGAATTTGAATAAGATCTGATGGCTCTCTTTTACATTGGGGCTAGATGGGTTCAAATAAACAATAGTTATTTTGAATATTCTCCTACATGGCCTATATAAACCTCAACCTTGTTGACACTAGCTCCATTTGAAACCCAAGATACTCAATACTACGTTGAGGAGAAGCCACGTAGACCATGGAGGATATCAAGGTGGTTGATGGACATTGTTTGAATCTTGCATGCACATAAAAGTCCTATATATCATTCTCTTTGGTATATCTAAGTCTAGATGGATTTCTTTGGGCTTGGATTATGTAATATGTTTCTTCTTGTCTCACTTTTCTTGTTGTTTAACCTTCATTATATCTTCTTGGCTGATGTCCATGGTTATCTATGGTGGATCTTTCTCCAAATAGTTAAAGATCTTCCATTTTTTTTCTCTTTTCCCTAGTTATGGTTAGATCTAGATAGATGGAGTTTCAATGGAGCTTTGGTGGTGTTTTAAGGACTATCTGGAAACAAGCTTAAATAGGAGGATTTTACACATGTTTTTTGGGATGAGTTTCTTACTCCTTTCACAGAACTATTCTTACTACAATCGTAATCCCACTACCTAGGAAGAGGTAGAGATATTGAAATGACCGTATCTGAGTGGCCCACAATCACACTCACAATATACATGAAAATAAAATAATATTTCAAAAACATAAAATACTTTTATGAACTAACCAACCTTAGCAATATTATTCCTCATGATTAGTGAAACTATTCAGTCTTTTTCATTAGAGTGGTCAAGTGTAGAAGAAAATCATTATCATATCTTTATAAGTCATCCTATTTGCCTAATTGGGGAAATTTATGAGACAAGGACAATGCAAAAGTACATGTAAGCTATTGGTCAAAAGAGTGAAATTACATTAAAAAAATAGGCTCTTGGAATTTACAAAATAAATAAAGAATAAAAATATAACTCATACATTCTTTCAAGAAAACACCTTACATTTTACCTTATTTTTTCATTATATGTTGTTATGGTCATTATTGTCCTATACTTCCCAGGTTCATGAATATAGGTAATGAAACATGTCTACACTCAAAGGTGAGGGTCTACTTACTTGCACATTACATCCATTTACTACATCTGTAGCTGTGCATTTTTTGAGTTATTGTACATTAGGCCCTTTCAAAACCCAAAAGTGAGGGCTTGTATGTACTCATTCATTAATGCATGGATACACCGAATGGTTAGGGTCTTATTGCATGTCAAAGTTTAATGTCAATGTATTAAGGATTTCTAGTTTATTTTATGTTCTATGTTTCCAAATTTTATTAAGAGTTGGAAAATATATAATTTGTATCATACGAAGTTACTATTTTAAAAAGATACTATTATTTTCTAAGGAGAGGGATTATATCATATCATACAATCAAACATTATCGTATGTAATCAAGGAGGATAGTAAGCATATCTTCCTAGATTTTAGAGTAATAAGAACAATAGGAGTCAAAAGTACATCAGAGTCAAATTTTAAAAAGTATAAAGGAGAAGAAAAAATGATGGTCTCATCCCATGGTCAAGAGAGGACTCATCATCTTATGCAAGAAGGAGAAGAGGTAGAGTATGATGGTGTAGCTGGTCAGGGAAAAAAAGTAAGAAGAGAGAAGGAATGGAGGAAGATCAAGGTTGCCTCTGGCGATAATGGGGGTACAATGAATAGGATTATGGTTTAAATAGGACTATGATGGGTTAGGGTTAGGGATTTTAGGAGGTTTGGGTTGATAAATGGTGGTTGAAGCTTTACTTGGCACCCGAGGCATAGTCTCAAGTAAAAATTTGTTGGAAAGTACATGGTTTGATGAAAGGGAATGAAAGTGGGTGAAATTAGGTCAAGATCAGCGGTGGGAGAGCACCCAAACCCAACTAGGGTCATGTGGTTCATGCCCTGCTCTCCCGTCTCCTACCCAAGATAGGAGATGACTGCAACGATGCAGGATCAGGATCCAGCAGTCATTGGGTGTGTGTTTGGTCGGGTGATCGGGTTGAGGCTCCCTATCCAGTTCAAAGAAAAATTGAAGGAATAAATCTCAAATCATTGAGGAACCATGAATAGCAAGGATGTGTGGCTATTTTGGGGTAACTGGTCCTAACCCATTCGCATAAATGATGATTTTAGGGTTTTTTAGTGTATAAAACATTGTAAATATCATAGGATAAGGTAGAAACATCTGATTGACCTAAAATCTTGTCCATTGGTTTATTTTATGAAGTAGAACAATTACGCCAAGTTTTAGATGAGGAGAAACAAATTTCCATTATAAATTAAATGAGTAAGCAATCTAAGAAAGCTATGGTTTCATGTTTATATGTCATTATATTGATTTAAAAAGTGTGTTTATACACTAATGATTACAATAATTCATTGATCATAGGAAACTTTTAGGTATGAACACTCAAGTCAATCTCAGGATAATTGAGTAATTAGATCATAATTGTGCCAAAATGCATCTTGTCACATGTTTCCCCTCTTAAGAGGAATTTTGCCTCCAAATTTCATTTTTTCCTAAAATATCCATGGGTTCATGATTCTAATGACGATTCTCAGTATCATAGTCATTATATTCCAAGTTTAATAGTCACACGATTGAGGAAAAGTTTAAAATTGAGATGATTAATTGGTCCAACAAGGATGTTAATTTTCAATTCCAATAACATGATAGGTTCTAAGTCATAGATAAATGAATCAATCCCAACACACTATAATATTTCAGTTTCAAGATATTATGATCCCACAACCATAAGGCTTGTTGCAAAATTAAAAGAGTTGCATAAATATTGTTGATTCCCTTTATTCTTCTCTTGTTTGTTAGCGTACTTGGCATTGTCATACCGAAAAAGAGATGTGTAAGGGTATTTATTCTTGGAGTGTCCTTATTCTTTGTAGTAGAAACTAGTGGATCTGATTTTGAGATGGTCCATGGTGCTTGTTTATGTAGTTGAGACACATGCCCTGCTTTAGTCCTCTATTGTTAATATGATTAGATCCATTATTATAATTCTAGGATAAAAACTTTTTGGGATAGTTATTATCTCTATTTTTGTTTACATAATTACCATTTTGTGGTATTTCTCATTTGTTATGATTGCTCATCACAACATTGTCAGTCCTAGATAGGCAAAAATATGGTCATTACCCTATCTAGTTCCCATGTCTATTTACATCTTTGGAGTATGGTCATAGGAATCCTAGAAATTGGTAGGTCAATAAGAGACAACAAGAGATTGAAGAGACACAATGATTCATCAACATAACTGTCCAACTTCGGTTCCTAAGTCAAGTTCTTGGTAAGGCACTCCGAGAGGCTAAATTAATGACTATATTCAGACAAAGAGGAGTCACCTTGAGTCATATCTAGGAATTGTTTCTTCTTTTCCTTCAACTCATTTCTAGGCATGAAATAATCTACACAGATAGGTATAAAGCCTTCACAGTTTAGTGGATTGATCTCTTATGAGTGAGTATAATTTTCCCAACATAGTTTGGCTACTCCCTTTAGTTGCAAGTTGACAAGGGTCACTTTATTATTTATAGGGAACCCCAACACTTTGAAGGTATTTTCCTTGGAAACTATACATGCATCTATGTTATCAAAAGCACCCTCCTTGTCTTCACCATAAAAAAGTTTCTAGATTCAACTTAACAAAATTAGTGACAGTGACATGCTTTGAGTCATTGATTTATATTCCTCTAAGGGATGAGGATGATGTGTGGTTTTCTAGATCGATCATATCATCCATGAGTGCTTTATTTTGAGCCTCAAAAACATCATCCTTAATGAATTTTCTTGGTTGTTCCTCATCACCAATATGTTCTTTAGATCCCCTAATTTTTTTGGGTCATTTTCCCTTACCCACTAATTTATCTTTCTTAGATTCCTTTTATTTTTTCGTTTCTTTTACTTTTTCCTTTTCCTCACCCTTCTCCTTTTTTTCAACTGCATTTTTCATTTCAGCTTGCTTCTTCTTCTCATATTCCCTATTCTTATCAAATTCCATTTTCTTCTTATCGATCTTCTCCTTCCCAAATTTCTTGGTACCAAATGGTCGTTCTCCTCAACTGGAAGTTTGTGGATCCATATTAAAGATACTTCCTAGTATGATTCCTTTTATCACATGGGTTGAGTCAAGATTAATTAGAGCAAAGTATGACATTGGTCCATATTTTACAATTTGTATTTCACTTTTTTATTTTTCCCCATGCTTCCTAAGTGAGAGAGTATATATCAAATCAAGTTACCTAGAAGGAGAGAGAAAAAATGAGGAGTCCGCGTACTTCAAACTAATGGGTGGTCTAATGGTAGTTCTAATAAAAAAAATATGATGTGATGGACGAATATCTATGGGTTTAAAGAAGAACCTTTAGGTCTATTTCTAGATCAACTAATTCTAGGTAGAGTGGGGAGCCTCAACTACCATTATAACACAAATAGGAGGTGATTATAGTCAGGACCCCGAGCCTAGACACCTTAGTTTTCATCATTTTGAAACTTTAGGGTTTCCTAGGTTCACACTAGGTCTAAACTTTTAGATAATACTCTTATAGAGGTTGTGTGTGTTACTTTGATACCAACTATCACTGAACTATTCTTACCTAATCCCAATACCACTTCCTAGATAGTGGTCAATAGATTAAAGTGCCTGTCTAGAAGCGGCTCACAATCGCACACATAATATGCATAAAAATTAAATAACATGTCTAAAACATGAAATTTTCATGAGAAATTCTTGACCCAAGTAACAACAATTCTCATGATTAGTAATCTTGTTTGGTCTTTATCATACTCAAGTATGAAAGTGAATCTTAGTCATCTCTTGGTGAGCTATCATATTTTCCCAATAATGGAAATTCATGACCTGCAGTCACTACAAAACACAGGTGCATTGTTAGTGGAACAAATTAAATTGCATAAAATAGGTCTTGGAATTTATGAAGTAAACAAAGTATAAAACTTTAATGCAACTAAATTCTTCAAAAAAAAACATTGTGCATTTTATCTCATTTTTTGATTATACATTCTTATGGACATTATTGTCCTCTATTGTCGAGGTTTGAGGATATATGTATTGAACCTTTTCTACACCTAAAGGTGAGGGTCTTTTTACCTCCACATTTGATCCATTTATTGCACTTATATGTGTGAATATTTTTGTGCTAGTGTACATTATGCCCTTTCAATACCCAAATGTGAGGGCTTGCTTGTACTCAAGCATTAAACCCTAGATACACTCAATGTTGAGGGTCTTTTGTATGTCAAAGTTCTTTGTCAATGTATAATGGACTTGTGGTTATTTTATGTTCAAGGTTTTCAAAATATAATTATAGTTGAAAAAAAAACATATGCATCATTGGAAGTCACTTATTTCAAACAAATATTGTATATGCCAACCAGAGGGATTGAATGATCATGCCATACAAGTAAGTAGTACCATATGTAAGTCAAGGAGGATAATAAGTGTACCTCTACCAGAGGTCAGATTAATAAGATATTTCACTTTCAAAATTAGATAAGAGTCAAATCCAAAAAGGATGAAGGAGAAGGGAAAAAGCTAGTACCAAGATTGGTTCCAAGCTTTGACTATGTACACTAATTGCACAGACCAGATTGGGTCTATCCTATTGTGCCAGAAAGAGGAGTGGAGGAGGAGTAGGATGATGTAGTTCAACACAAAAATAGGGAAAGGAAGAGGGAAGGAAAGGAGGGAGATCAAGGGTGTTGATGGCAATCATGGGGGAATAATGAATTAGAAGGGTTTAAATAGGATTAAGGTGGGTTTGGGTTAGGGTTTAAGAGGTTTGGGTTGAGAAATGGTGGTTGAAGCTTTATTTGGCACCCACATCATGGTATTAGGTCAAAACAACGAAGAAATGATTTTGTTTGATGAAAGTGAATGAAAGTTGGTGAAATTGGATCAAGACTATGGGTCGGAAAGCACTCAAACCCAACTAGGTTTATGTGTGTTATGCCATGCTCGATTGTCTCCTACCCAAGGTAGGAGATGACTTGAGAGTCATTGGATCATAATCTATTAGTTGTTGGGTTAAGGATGGGTCAGAAAACTGGTTCGAGGCTCCATACCAAGTTCAAAGAAAAATTGCAGGTATAAATCCCTAATTCATGGAAACTTTGCAGTCGAGTAGGCTTTACAACTACTTTTGGGTAAGTGGTATTGGCCCATCAACATAAATGGTTATTATGGGTATTTTAAGTGTATGTGATATTCAAAAAATCATATGAAAAAGTAAGAACATAAGATTGACCTCAAATTTTGACAACTGGTTTATCAAGATGAGAAAGGATTATCAAGTTATAAATAAAAACATTAGGGAGTATAAGAAATCTGGGGTTCAATGTAAATATTTGCATGTAATTGATCCAAAAGTGGGTTTTCATCCTAAAAATCATCATGGAGTCACTGATCACAAAATTTCAAATGAGAAGACTCAAGTTAGTTTAAGGTAGTTGAATAAATTGACCCTAATTGTGCCATTTCACACCCTCCTTTATTAAATACACATGTATGGATTAAACAAAAGTAAATGCTTAGATCTTGCTTTATATGCCTAAAAGGGGAACTTTTATGGACTGCTTAGTATCATTATGAACTGATAAAGAATTTTCTTATCACTTCCTACCTTGTAATGATGTTCCATTATGATGATGTTATGCCCTTTTGAGACTCTAACGGATGAAATTTTAAAAAAAATATGTTTTTCCTTAAGAATGCCATTTTTATGACTTTTTGATATTTTATCGATAATGAACAATATTCCCAAGTTGGTTTACTATTTTCATGTTCATCTAAGGTGGAATTAATATGTTTCTGATGATATGTCGTGGAATCTATGTTTGATATCTGAGAATGCCATTTCTATGCTTAAAGGTGGTTCTTTGATACACAATATTTCCCTAACGGTAGTTCACTCATTCTTAGGAGTTTAACCATGAAATATGGAATGATCATCTATTAATGCATTTTAATGATAAATACGTCCTTTTATGTAATATTTTAACCTTTCAAAAGTGGATTTGTTATGTACAAAGATGAATTTTCCCACTCAAAACAATATTCAATTGAGATGTAAATATATACATACAAGTTATTACACATGTACATACACATATAGGATGAAATGAAGAAAATATGAATGAGGTAATTTGGAGAAATCCTTATTCAAATATGGTCTTTTATTTAGAATATGACAACTTTATATAATACAATAATCTTCAAAGAATATTTCTCCCCCTCAAATGAAAAAAATGTTTAAATCCTCATATCATTCCATAATATTAATGGACTTGTCTAAGTGAATTATATATTTATACCACATGACATAAATTATGAATTTATAACACATGATAGTACACGATGTATCTTGAGTATGGTGTATACTTGTAGGCTTGATGTCTTAGAAATTATGCCTTGAGGAAAATGGTAATGGTTGTTATTATTGGGATGATGGAAAGGGTCGTGACTAAGGATTTAAAACATGATAAAATGAATAAAACATAAGATAAAGGTAAAATTTTGTGACACACACAGGAAAGAGAACTATGTGGTCTCATGTTTTGGACATGTTTTCCTCAAAATGAGGTTATACACTACAATAATCAAGTAGTCCTAGAAGGTAAATGTAATGATTATTAATTACCATTAACCTGATTGTTTCTTATAATCAATATAATGTGATGGTCCTAGATGTAACCCTTATACTAGAGTAGTGATGGTTAATGTAACACCCCTCTTGTTAAACATAGAGCGGAAGCATATGCTTCAAGGGGATGTCACAACCGTGATATTCATTGTTCAAAATAAAGTTTAAATAAACCAACATAGGATAATAATCACAATTTCTCATTCTCAAATCTTAACAAAGTTTACATGTACATAATCTTAGCAAAAGGAAAATGATCTATAAACTAGGTATAGTTGGCATCCCACCTATGCTTTTCTCCTTGAAGGTCATTGAACTAGGGTTCAAACTTCAGATGGATTTTCCTTCCTCAGCTTGCTCCAACCTATGGGCATCGCGCCCCTAGCCATTCATAAAACAAATGGTAAGTGGATTTGAACATATTATAATTTAAAGAAAACTTGAAAACTAAAAATAGACATTTAACATTGAATATTGAAAAGACATGCAATTTCTTTTAGATCAATTTCTTTTATCTTGACCTATATAAGTGTCCTCGGGTTGCACATATGTGCCTCTACTCTTATGCACTAAAGTGCCTCTTAGGTTTCACTGAGGTGCCTCTACTCTTATGCACCGAAGTGCCTCTTCTCTTATGAGGAACTTATATAACCCTACTTTTAACATTTTCTTTCCCTTAAAACTCTAAACATCACATTGGACTTTATTTGTAACTTTATCATTAAAGTTCATGAAGGTGATACAATATACAACATAAAACTCAATTCATAATAATTTTATTTATTTTAGAAATTGGAATAGTACATAGAAAAAATATGACATTCATTGAAATTCTCATACACATATATATAAATCAAACAATTTAACTATGTTCAATCTGCATGGACCATTTACCTTTTCTCTAGGAAAGTATCTTCTATCTCTTATTAGGTTAAATACAATCCTAATCATATCTTGGGCCAGAGAAACCCTAATTACCATGTTTAAATCATGTTTCACATTAATATGTATTTTGTTCACAATATTAAACCCTAATTTCCATTTCCTATAAAATCAACATTAGGCGGTTTAAAAATAGATTCTAAAACCTCAATAATCGGGTTTCTTATGAAAAACCCTCTCTAATGACTATTTATTTTTATTTTTCGAACATCCTATGATTTACTATGAATATTTTAAAACTAACTAATGAGAATTCATTAAAACAATAGTGTGACGTTGATTTGAGTCGAAAATAAACATGATGTAAATAAACTATGAATTGACCAAAGAACCTTAGCAGAGGTGACATATTAATCACTGATACGGGAGCAAAAGCGTCATTAGGTCATAAATCAAATTAATTATTTGAGAAATAAAATCATATGTGAAAATACTAGATTACCCTTGCAAAATGAATTATTTGATTGCTCACACAGAATCACCCAGGTCATTTGAAGACCTAGATTGTTCCCTTGGAGCCATGGTGCGGACCAAGGTTGAGCACCTGGCTGGAGGTCCATGACCTTCATCGCCATGGAACCCTATGGTTCCTCAGAGCTCAGCTAGTGGCCTATATCCTTTGTAGTGTCATGGTGAATTCATCAAGCCATAGAGAGGGATTGCTGGGGTATTGAGACACTGAGGCCCCATGGCACAACCATGTATGTAGGGCACAACCATGGTCATCGAATATCCAAAGCAATATAGAGCAGTATCAAGGACACACGTAGAAAAGTAAGGTACTCCGTGGAGTCCTACAAGAGTCGAGGACTCATTCATATAGCAAAAGGATAGCGTGGCCCTAGTGGTCATGGGAAAATAGGAAAATAGGAAAGTAGAGGAAGAGGTCGGGCTTCCATAACCAAAGGAAAAATAGACCTAAATACATTAGTGAGGGTTGAAAAACAATTGTGGGGTGTGGTGACACCACAAAAAGCATTTCCAAAGTCGAAGGTGCCCTAAAGGGATGTGGCGGAAACCACCAGTGAAAACCTCAAAGACGACCTATAGGATACAATGAAAGGGGCTCTCGTGAGGCAAACTAATAATAGGAAGATGAATATGGGTGGACGTGGATGCTTACCGTCACAGGAATCGATATGAGGTGGTTGGAGGAGACTGGATGAATCTGAAGTCACTAGAGTTGGAGGAGGAGTCTATCATGGAGCTAGGAGGCATGGGGAAAGAGATTAAAGGTGGAGGAGCATTTGGTTGTGACAGGCGGCACTATACAACCCCTTAAAGGGTGGTTTGAAACCAAGGGTGGTGTATATGAAGTCTCGATGGAGAGGGGGTGATGCCCTAGTTTGATCATTTCCTTAATTAGTCAAGGCAGACAATGAGTAAAGGATCATTAAATCTGGGAGAGTGATGAAGATGTTGGGTGAAGAATCTCAATAAATGATGGAGTGAATAGGGAGAATGAGGTGTGAAGGATGGACCTGTAAAATGACCAATGACTCGTGTGATAGCGGAGGTTGACGACGACCGTTGGGTTGTTGAATTGAAGGAGGATTAAAAGGAAGCCATCAGATGGGTGCGGGAGATTAAAATCGAAATGTGTAATGTGTGACAACGTTAAATGGTTGATACCTTAGGAAAAAAGAATGCAATCAATGTTAATTCAAATATTTCCTTAGTCAAACCGTATTCAAACTTATTTAATCCATTTGAGGGTTCAAACATGGGTCAAATGAGTTCAAATTTATACCATATACTAATTGTAGGGTCTAGGACTTTCCTATATAATTATAATTCGTGTTTGTACACATTTTGGTCCATAACTACCATAAATTTTAATTATAATGTATTTAAAGGATAAAATAGTTTGAAAAATGCTTATGTTGTTGAATCCTTAAGTTAAAATTCAAAATATACATTAATCACCCATTCAAGAGTCATATTCAACCTTTGCATCCCCTTTTTGAATAATTTCCTTAGAGGAGAGAGAAAGTGAACATTGGTGACTTCAAAGCTATAAAAAAGGAAAAACAAAACTTAATGCCCAAGTCTTTAATTCAAAATTTCGAACTCTTTTCCTCTCATCTTTCTCTTTCTTCTCTTTTAAATTTCTTTGATAGTAATCAAAGGGAAAAATAAATTAATATTACTTTTCAAATAACTGTAACATTATAAAGGAAAAAGGTGTCTTTGAGTTCCATTTTATTTCCTCTTGCATTGTTATGATAAAAAAATATAACTTTGTCCTCTTTGAATTAAGGCCCTCAAAGAAATTATATTTAGGAAAACCACATTAAATTTTAAATTAACCATGAAAATTCTAAGGTGTTATGACTAATCGTTTTTAAAATTATTCCTTATTCTAAATGATGTTTATGCAAATTCCTTGACATGAGAAAATTTCCCATATTATGTGATTTTTATTTTTATATTGAATATGCATGGTGGGAAGAGAAATATATCATGTTGATGCCTTGTTCTTAAAATCAATGATGACTAATTGTGGCATATATCCCACATGCTAAGACCTAGAGGAAACTAAAAGTAAGTGTAGTGAGGATTAAGGACTGTTGCCTAATTTTCATGAGATGCAATATGAGGGAATTATTGTTTGTTTTGTTTGTTATATATTTTCCACCCCAATGTTCATTTTGCATACATTAATCTTTTCAACCTCTAATATTGCATTTGCATAATAAGCATAAGACGTACATCTCTATTTGAAATGAACTAAGGAGGATAATTTTTATTGAATGAAATTGGATTAATAAATAAAGTGACACCTTAGTCATCTAGTGCATTCCATAGAACCCTAGGAGATATCCTAGTGTTTAGAAGTTGGTATAGAAAAATATGTATCATTGTAGAAACATGATCATTGTGAGAAGGTGCCTAGATTCATGTATTGTTGAGTATACATTGGTGGTTAGAACTAGTTTTCTTCCACACCTTAATGTAAATAAGTATATGAGTATGTTTGAGGTTATAGATGAAATGGCATGTGATAATGTGAATCATATATGTGACACGGTTATATGGTCTTTGTACCTAATATGATATGTTTCATGTCCTAAGTACCCACCACAAAATTGATGTTTTAGAATATATTTTGAGCCCTCTACTAGTAAGTTCGATCTATGTTCTGCTACTTTTTTATACTTGTATTGACCAAGGCATGGCATGATCCTTTTGAGGTAGGGTCTTATTTGGACCCTTGAAGGAAATCTTAGGGACTTCGTAATCATAAGCTTGTTATGTACAACCAAAAGAGAATAATAAAATGACTTCTTTGAATGATCAAGTTTATTCCTCAAGCGATCAGTCTTCACAAGGTGAAGAACAATACATGTAATCAAAGGGAAACCCTTCAAAGGAAAGTCATATTCCACTTATCATTGTTGTGGGTGCGGACAAATGGGTCACCACAAGAATGAAATCTCACATGTCCAAAAGACCCATCCCCTCAAGAAGAGAAAGATAAGTGATGAGAAGTATAAGAAGAAGATCACGATAGAGAAATCTTACAAAGGCACTTGGAACTCCACCAACACAAGTGAAAGTTATGGTGGATGTGAAAAAATGAATGCTATTTTATTCTTATGGCATTTTTAGGAAAATTTACATCCTTTACCTAATCATATCATCACTAAAATGTTAAGAGGAATTTTTATTGAACTAGATGCTTATGAGTTTATGAAGGAAAATCTTACCATAATTTTGTATTCCTCTATGATGATTTTGATACTTTGTAGAGTACTAATGATGTTGTGGAGATATAATTGAAAGGATTAGAATATAAGAATAGTGTTGACCATTCCAATATTAGTGCTCTTAAATATGAATTTGTTTTCTATCCTACAAAGTCAATGGTATATAATGTAATCTTTTTGTTCCTTGTAGAGAGAATTAATGTATTTCTCTCACTTCAGATAAAGACTCTTTTATGACTAAAGCCCTCTTCCTAAAGGAAAATCTTTTTCAAACTAGAGATGGAACTTCTAAATGGATTCTACTATTACTTCTCATGTGAATGATACTCATATTTTGATAGCTTGTTTGCAGTAGTACTATATTATGGAAAGTGTTTTGATGAAATACTACATCATTCTATGAAACAAAGTAGTATAAGTTGGATATGATATAGCTATGGTAACAAGAAGAAGAATAATCTCCTCATGTGTCCCTTGGATATTCCTCTATGTCCCAATATAAAGTTTGATACAATTTATGTAGAATAGAGTGTAACTATCATAAATATTTCTGTTTTGGGAAAGCACCCAAGAACAAGATCCTTTGGGTAGCCAAGCCGACCCCTTGGGAAGCAAAGACCTTATTGGGGACCATTTCATCTTTCCTATTCTAAAATAGTTTCAAAAGTATTTATTAAGTTTATTAATGAAATATTCAACTTCTCAATCAAGATAAAGAACAAAGGTTAGAGGTGCATGTTTGGAAACAAATGTTTAGAATGATATGATAATACTTAGGACTTCAACGTACAATGTTATATTAATCAAATTAGAAGAATTATATTCATATAAATTCGTACATGTATATGAATCATATCATAACTCATCAAAACCTAAGAATTTGGTCACTAAATAAAAATTAATGAAATTATGAAGCTTAAAATGAATATGAATAATGTAAAAAGGAGTTCCTAAAACTTGAATGGACACTATGCATAAGTGAGAATCCAGTGTTTAAAGTTGATATTCTAGAAAATGATGAGGTAAAGGAGGGATGACTCTATGTATGGTTCTTTAATGATGTGTAGCATTCAAGAGAATCAGAAAGTAATTTTTAAAATGTACAGATGAGTATGAGGAAGTTCATGAAGAATATTTTCTATCAGAAGGATATCAGGTGTAAAATTTATATAAGAAGAGGAGAACGCAAATTATAAGTGTAGTATGAGATGATAGATAAGAATAATGATAGATGAATAAAGTGGAACCTACATGTTTGTATGCAAATGTATATTTTTTTCACACACATTCGTTATGATTTATTGTTCCATTCCATTATTGTCAAAATATCTTAGGAGGTCTAAGTGTAATTACAATTTGTAACTAATTTTGGGAATGAACTAAAATTAATAGGCAGTCAGTTTAGTTTTGTGCATATATGGAGTTAGTGGACAACATATTTAATTAGATAGAATTTCAACTAAAAATATCCAGCTGATGAAGAAGAGTTCTTTTGACAATATTTTTACAAAAGTTTCATTCTAAAATTCTAGCCAATGGTGGAAGATGAGTTTTTCTAAAAACATATTTTGATGGATTTCATCCTTGTTACCTAAAATCCAACATACATCCATGAAACCTATCACTATATCCACACCTCTTACCGCTTCCACTACAATTTGTAATCCATTTTAGGTGATCTTGCTCTTCTCTTATTTCCCCCTGTAATCAAATTTTGGAAGTAAGAAAAGGAGAGAAACTATATTATAGAAGTAATGGAAGAATAACTTTGAGGAAATAGATAGTGAAATGGAAGGAGAGGATGATTATGTAGTTCAATCGAAAAAAATAGAAGAAGAAGAAAGTCCTCCTCACCCTCCACTATCCTGAGATAATCTGCAAGATGAGGAGTATGATATAATAACATATTAGACCTTGAAATAGTCTTTGTACCCTCTAATGTTATTATACCTTCTCAAATTGTAATATATGAGATAATTCATTTACTAGGCATGAACTCTAATATTTGCACTTCTATCTTTTTTTTATGCATGTCAACCACATATACTTCTAAAGCATTCTAATATATGTTGCAAATATATATTTGGGACTTTTTCCTTCTTACTATGAGTTGATATGTATATTTTGTTGAAATCCTTTCTAGAAAATGTGGAATATGTTTCACTAAAATATTTTTTCTCTCTCATATTTCTAGTTGCAAATGGTTATATGTATTGAGCATTCCATAATTCATTTCTTGTTTGGTGTGCTTTTGTTTAACAGGGACATTTTTTGTTGATCTTAAAATTAACACAGGAAAACTACTTAAGTGTTGCACCATCTTGTGACAATTTTCTAGTTGTGACTCATTTTGTTACTAAATGTAACCTTAGATGCAAATGGAAATCACCATTTTGTGTGTAACACATTTAAGCCATATTTTAATGATACATGATTACTATTGATTGATATTATCTATGACTAGTTGAAATGGTTATTATTTTATTTGGATATCCCTTCTTATTTTTGTCTACAAGTGGAATATTGCTGTGTACATTGGTTAATTTTTTTCTTCTTTCCTACTGTTCTATCTTTTCTTGGACAAGACCTCTATGACATCCCTAGATTTTCTAAAACTTAATCTGATGTGTGATGTCCAAATTGAAAGCCTCACCTCAGCGAGAATCCCAATTTAAACACCTCACACAAGGATAAGAAGAAGAAAATTAGAGGAAGTCAAAAGGAAACAATCAGTAGCACATGCACAAGAAAAATAATAAAACCATACAACATATGTTCACTATTCAACATATAATTACAATATGAATTGTTACAACATTTGATATTACATATTGAACAACAAACATCCACATATACATATATAACCAACCTCTCTCAATCTCTAGATTTTGGTCCTCCCAAGGACATCTAGGGTTCAACAAGACTATAGGAATCATGCATAAAGTGACTCAACTCAATCACTTAGTATTAGTCTAGTTTAGGACATATCATATCACATATTTCTCGTAATTCTCATATCTTGGAGTTTAGGTTCTCTAACCTTCTCCCAATGGGTCTCACTCTCTCTGGAGTCAACCCTAAACTGGTCCCAACACTAGAAGTCCTCCTTTTTGAAAGAGCTTGAGGACCATGTTGACTCACAACCTTGTCTTAACTTTACATATCTTATTTCATAAAAGAACTCATACTTGCATCATCAAAACTTATCTCAAATCCTCAAAATTGAACTTAGGTCCTCAAAGACAAACATATATCACCATATACTATCTTGTATCATCTATATATTACTTACATCATATCATCAAAACTTATATCATCTATTCCATCTATCATATATTCCAACAAGGCTCTAGACATCTTATCTAGAAATACTCTCTCTTATAGACTGATGTCATTCACTTTCACTTAGGTTGCATGGTCACCTCCTACTCGTACATGTGTGGGGACACATTTTTGTAATACATATATATAATAAAATATTATAAATTTTTTCTCTAGTAAAACATGTATCATTGAAAACTATCACAGTTCGATCTGATTGGAATCCAAAACCAAATCCAGAAAATGATTGCCCCACACATAGTAGAGAGTACAGTGTCATGAAAACTAGTGAAGAGGGTGAGAACATGGTGTATACTAGTGAAGTTACTCTAGACAATGAGCGCCATATGTCTAGGGTTTCTCTTCCCTTGATGTACGTCATTTCCAAATAATGCAACGTCCCATACCGCTGCACTATAAGGAAAGAATGACATCTAAGGACTTACTATACAACAAGCACCAGTCTAGACCTAGTTCTCGGACATCTAGGTGCTAACCTAGAAGCTAGGTCGGATCTAGTATCTAAAAGATGACTAATCTAACCCTAAAGATTATTAAGTTCAAGGTTCTTTAGTTTTGCATTGCATAATGAGAAAATGTCAGGCTTTTCTATTGTTCATGCTCTGGTACCACCTATACATTAGCTCTCCATACAACTCACAAATATCTTGGTCTTCAAGAGCACATGACCACAAACCTAAACAAAAGATTACATGTGGTACACGTCAGCACAATATTCAAGAATATTGTACTAAGTACACCTACATGTCTTTTATATACCTCTCATCACATCTTGGCAATAAGATAAAACTAATACTTGACAGTTATAAAGAAATATAAGAAAAATCATATGCTTGCACAAAAATGTTCATTAACAAAAGAGAACACATATTTTAAGCTCATTTTCCATCATATATCTCATACATCTGCCACCAAGGGATTAGATGTTTTTAGGCCTTATGATCTACTACCAAAGAGTTTGAGATCATTATACATGTAATCTACTACCAAAGAGTTTGAGATCACTAAGGCATTGAGGCCTTTATGATCTACTACCAAATAGTTTGAGATCATTTACATGTGATCTACTACCAAAGAGTTTGAGATCACTTTCCAAGCACTATACTACCAAGAGAAATAGTGCTTTCGATGATGGATCAAATATCCTATGTTTCATGTGTTCATAGCCATAAGTATGGAAAATCAAGCAAGCTATCATACAAGAACAATCATTTCATCCAATACCATATGTCAAGTATTTTACTACACATATAACACAAGCATATTGTATAATAAGCCAAGTAAGAGGTAATGGTGTACCTTGATCAAGAAAGACAAACCTAATCACATTCCTGATATCCACTATATCCTGGTCAAACCTGATTAAGACAATATCACATACTATCATTAGATTCTCATCATCTTAACCCTAATTGTGTTCATTAGGGTTTAGCTTATCTCATTAGGATATTCCCATCATTACTTGCGTTCTTGTCTTAGATTTATCTTATTGATGTCATTTCCTATATTATGGTTCATTATCTAAACATTAGGTTCCATGTCTTTTTGTGCATATATTAACCCTAGGATACATGCATTAACCTAAATTAGGATTTTAAACCATGTATTAAGGGTCATCCTCATATAACATCAATTTCATGTATAAAAGTGATCTCAAATTTACTTAACATCTTCCAGTTACATATGTGAGCGTGTTATGTGAATTTCATCATTTATTGAGCATGTATGTATTTATTACATTTTATTTAGGGTTAAAAGCCCTAATTATCCATCAGACGCAAATTACATGATTTCATGCATTAACATCATAACTACTGACCTTATATGGATTACAAACATGATTTATGATTTACTGGTATTTTCTCATAATTTTAGGCCATCGTTTGATATTTATTATCCATCATATGCCCATTTTTCCACTTACATTATATCATATGTGGAAGTTTGATGTTCAATATGTAATATCAAATGTTGTAACAATTCATATTATAATTATATGTTGAATAGTGAACATATGTTGTATGGTTTTATTATTGTTCATGTGCATGTGCTACTGTTTGTTTCCTTTTGATTTCCTATGATTTTCTTCTTCTTATCCTTGTGTGGGGTGTTTAAATTGGGATTCTCACTGAGGTGAGGCTTTCAATTTGGACGTCACACTTCAGATTATGTTTTACAAAATCTGGGGATGTCACAACTTTTTTTTCTCTTATACCCCTGAATTCTTGATATGAAAAACAAGGAGAAGACAAACTTTCCTTCTATAAATGTATAAAGTAAAATACACCTATTTTAAGTTATTGTGAAACCTAATCAAACAATTGATACAACATACATTGAAGGGGGAACCTAAAATCAGTTTATGAAAACGCCTAATTCCTCCAAAGATATTATTTTACTTGAAAGCTTTCTAAAAATTAATGGAGTGGTTTCTCATCTTCAAAATGGGGGAGAGTGTTGATTAGAGGCTACACAAACTTATCTAAAATTTGAAAGAAACTTTTCTACTTATGTTTGTATATTGAATCTATTTGAGACTTTTCAATACTAGAGGCACACTCCATGCACTAGAATGAAAAAACCAAACTAGACAAATTCAAAATTTCATACAACAAGTATTAACTTTAGATAAGAACATTGAAGATATCTTTAGATCTTTTTTTGTGATATAGTCAGTGTTTGTAATGTCTTTTATAAGCTCAAAATGTATTTATGAAAGGAATATTAAAGATGATGAAAGTACACATTCACATCCAATTCAAAATTAGTCATTTTGTTTTCCTCACTGAATAAACAACCAACATTGTCAAGATTTGGCTTCATGAATAGTGTAAAGATTTTCAAGTGATGGAAATTCACTAAGGACATAAAATATCATCTACATGAATTCACATAGGATAATCTAGTTTCTCATGACAATGTGTTCTTGGTGGGAAGCACTGTCAGACAATTATGATAGTTGATGTTTTGAATTTCCACTAAGAAATTATTTTGGCTAAAATTCCTCAAACAAAATTCCATCCAACCATGACTCTTGAAAAGACAATGATTATTTATCAAAAAATCTATCCAACATATTTAAAAAATAATTTTTTTAAATTACCAAAGTAACTATTTATGGGAGGAATAAAATAAAAAAATATATCTTTTGGAACTTCTTATACTCCAGTAGAAACAACTATATTTTTCCCTATCATGTATAATGTTTATAAGGCACCCTCATATATATAAAGCCATCAAGAGAATTCTAAAGGTTGTCTGAATACCAACACGCTATATAGTTGAGATTGTACCTCAAAAGCCCCTAAGCCTTCTTGAATTTACACTTGATTACTTCAATTGAGTGATTGGAAATACTTTGTAAGAGAGCTAGGCTTGTAACTTGTGAGGATTTCATTCTCTGTACTGCAATCTCTTTTACACGAACATTATTTTCATCTAATGGCTAGTTGAGTTGAAGGGACAGTGGCCCTTGGATAAGAAAGGAACTCCTTGGAAAGAAACAATCTCTTGGAAAACAATAGTTGGAGAGTGATGCATGCATACTTTTCATTATTTTGATATCCTAATTTGGTTTTTTAAAACATATTTTCATACATATTTCACCAAACTAGAAAGAGATCACTTGTTCATCATTTACTCTAATATTTCCATATGTTTTGCATATTGTAATTCTTAAAATATTATTTGGTCTACTTTGTTTCATATTTATATTGAAGATAATTACTAGTTACTGGATAAAAATGGATACCACTTACTTTAACTCAGTCGCACTGACATAGTATTGTATTTTCAATAATTATTCTAGATCCATAAAGAAAGGGTTTGACAATAAAATGTCATTGACACTGAAAATTTAAGTTGTAGAACCTACTTCAACACTGGTGGCTGCAATTGACGTGGTAAAATCTGAAATATAATGTTGTAACTTGGTCTTGAGTCCCTATATAACCTAAACCAAGGATGGAAGCCTAGGGAATTCAATTAGCCACATTGTAGGGATATATGATGACAGACCAGGGAGTAGAAACAAAAGATTAACTATCGCATTTCCCTTAAGATAGTAGATCATTGTAATGACGTTGACCTGGATTATGAGTTAACCCTATTTTTTTTTGCTAATTAAGTTTCTTATAACTTTAATATAATCCTCTAAGGTGTTTTGTTATCATGTGACACACTTATGTTCCAAGTTTGGTCCTGATTGAATGTTGTTTCAGCAATGTTCCTTTGTTTTGGACCAAAGTACAATTTACCCAAGATGAGGGGTTGTATTGCAAACTCTCATATGTTGAACATTCCTTAAGTGTTTTAGCATCACAAGATAGAGAATTGTTCTGAGTGTTGGCTTGTGGAAAGCCTAAATTCCAAGTTTGAACTTGTTTGAATAATGCTAGTACCTTGTGCACCAATTTTGGTACAAATTGTAATTTACCCATATTGTAGGTTTGATATGAAAATTACCACCTCTAGAGTTTCCCTAATCCCTCCTAGTATCATTTAGAGGAGATATAAATAATGAGGCACCATGTTTTAATCATGTTTGAGTGATGGTACTGTTGGTGATGAAAAGACCAAGAAAGGGGTTGAATATGAAACCCTAACTTGAGTTGTATCAATTGAAAAAGCTTATATATGAGTTCCTATCGACCAAGGAGCCATAGGGGGAATATCATATCAGTTTTTGGACTCTTGGAAAAGTCCATTACGTACAAACCACCTCAAGGATGTGAAGGGTATCAGTTTACAACTTCCTTATAAAAGTTGTCTCGGTTGTGAATAAAGTGGTGATTTAATTGATATATCTTATAAAAAGAGATAAGTAATGGACGAAATTTCATCTCTATATTGTCCTCAAGTATTTTTCATTTCATGATAAATTTGATTGCATGCATGTACATGTGTTAACCATGTATGGACACGTGGCACCTAGTAGCTTATATATCATGCATAGGGCTTTGTTATCGTGCATAGGTGATGTGGTATCGTGCATAAAGCTTGGGTATTGGCCATAGAAAGTGGTATCGGCCATAGCATGTTGATATTGGCCATAGCATGTTGATATCAGCCAAGTGAAGTGATATTGTCCACAAGTGAAAAGGATATAGACCACTAGTGAGAGCATATCACGCATAAGTTGTAAGGTATCATGCAAGGTGCTAAGGATAAAGAAGGAGTTCAAATCCTAACCCTAAGGTAAGGCCATGATCATCTTCAACCTTGGATTGAAGCATGGATCTAGGGTTATGATCTTTCTTTCTTTTCTTCTTCACCAAGTTCTTAACTATGGTGATTCCTTGTATATGAAAGAGTTGTGAATGAGCCTTGTACTTTTGATAAGTCATATTCAACCTTAGGAACGTGAAGCTTTGGAGCTTGGAGCTTTGAAGTTGTTCTTGAGGCGGGTTATATAACTTGAACCCAAACATGTTATTATTCACCATCTTTCTTGCTATACTTGATGATCTACTTTCAATTCCGAAATTTTCTTGAATACATGATATATTTATGAGTTCTAGTAGTTGCTTAGACATGTTATCCTTGTACTAGAACAAGTATAATGAAGGTATAGAGCTTGAAGATGATGGTATCACCTTATAAAGTGATATCGGGTTCAAGCACCTCTAACCCGATATGGTGATGCACCTACTCCACTAAAATGATATGGACATGAGCTTATACTTTCTTGCATGACATGGTGATGTAGTGTACACCTCTTTGCCTGATATTGTGTGAAGCCACACACACCTCTTTTCTCGATATGGTGTGAAGCACACACACACCTCTTTGCCCGATATGGTGTGAAGCACACACACACCTCTTTTCCCAATATGATGTAAAGCACACACACACCTCTTTGTCCGATATGGTGTGAAGCACACACACACCGCTTTGCCCAATATGATTTGAAGCACACATACACCTCTAAAGTGATATGGTGAGCAAGCACACACCTCTTTTCCTGATGTGGTGTGAAGCACACATACACCTCTAAAGTGATATGGTGAGCAAGCACACACCTCTTTGCCAGATATGGTGTAAAGCACACATACACCTCTAAAGTGATATGGTAAGCAAACATACACCTCTAAAGTGATATGGATAGCAAGCATACATCTCTAAACTGATATTGGGTTAAGCATACACCTTTTGGATGATATGGTGTTTAGCACACATTTCTAAAATGATATGGTGGGTAGCCCAATACACTAGATGACAAAAGTGGTAAGGTGATTAATACCCTAGAACATGTGATTGCCAATACACTAAAGTATGATGTGGACAATATCTTCAAGAGAGGTGAGGATGTTATATCCATGTATGGTGTAGGTGATACACCATATGATTGGAAGGATAGATACCTTGATGGGTAAGGGTATGAGGGACATGATGATGCCTAGCTCAATATACCCCTAACCCAATACATGTATTCAACTTGACATACATGCTTCAACCCAATACACCTTGTAAAGGTGAGGGAAAGACACTCTTAGGAGTGATGAGTGTAACACCAAGTAATGGTGTGGCTAATACCTTCATAGATGAAACACCTAAAGTGGTTGATAATGGTCAATCCTATATCAACAATGTCTTAACCTGAGATGAGTTCATATTACTTGATGGTAGTTGGGTAATTCAAGTGTGTGACTTATGGACAATAAACTACAGGATAAATGTGATGAATTTGTGAATAAAGTATTAGGATGGAAAATACCCTAATTCAAGATAAGTAGATGAACTTAAGTAAGTTAAAAGTGATGAGGTATGTGATACACCAAGGCATGGTAAATATCACATCCAGCACCTCAAGGTTGATACACCTTTATGCACCTCAAATCCAATATACTTGGATTAGTAACAATGAAGTGTGCATGTCAATTGTTACATTAAGATGTAATGAGTTTAATGCACTTTGATAAGTGTAGGCTAACATGCCTTGAGAAAGGGTTAAGCCAAGTTAATAAAGTATGATGTAATCAATATCCTAGTGAGGATGAGAGAGAAATGTATACTTTGTGTTGATAATCATTTAATGATAAATGATGAGAATAAATAAGTATGATTGAATACTTATGATATCAATGCATGCTCCTACATGTGTGGAGAAATGAATTAGGGTTTGATCCTTGATAATATGATCTTGAAACCCTAAATGGTTAATAATGGGAAAACCTAACCCTAATGAAGGGTGATGGTATGATTTTGAAACCCTAATCAATAAGAAAGACAAACCCTAACCCTAATGATGGAATAGTGATATTACCCTTGTATTGCATGGTGTTGATATGTATTTGATATGGCTGCTATCATCAAACTCTAACCATGCAGGTATCATTTTGTGATCCATGTAAATATTTGTTGCCTAGTGAGAGGTGACAAGATGCTTAATGGGCCTTGTGAGCCATGTGATTATTTGTTTCCTAGTGGGATGTGACAAGATGTTTAAATGGGCCTTGTGAGCCATGTGAGAATCTTGTGCAACAAGTATCATGTATACCTTGGTCTGAGGATGTAGAGGTAATAGTTACCTAATAAGTGGTAACAGTGTTCAATGATGAACTAAGGGTTTGAATACCCAGATCTAGTAATCATGATGATGATAATGATGAGGGATGAGAATTCCCACTAATGAGATAAGGGAGTGAAATCCTAAATTTTATATGTGTTCTAAAGATTTGAAAAGTACTTGATAGATGTATTACACCTTTCTTTGTAGCATATGTTATAATAATTCATGTTTGAAACTTGACTGATGTTAAAAGATATGGTAACACTTAATTAATCAAGTGGAATCTTATCATGTAGTGCCCTGACCATAGATCCATCAGAGTCAGTAGTTGTTGAATGGTGAAATAGGTTTTCCCACAAGATCTCCTAGAGGGTATATTTTTTAATATGTGGGGGTGATGGGCGTGAATATCCTTATGTCCTAATGAGGGATTGATGTGTAAATAAGTGAGATATCTCAATCCTTCATTATAAATGTTGGGATCAGTGTGTAGATAACTAAAATCTCTTGATCCTTCATTATAAATGTCGAGATTGATGTGTAGATAACTGAAATTTCTCAATCCTGAAGAGAGTGCATGTTGTGGTTGTAGCTCTATAGAGAAGTTGCCAGTATACCCTGGAAAGCTATTTAGAAGTTGACACGAGATGTCCTACTTGTGGTCTCTCACTGACTGAGACAAGTGAGGTCATGGCATTCAGCTCTTCCATTGACCTTGTATGGTACCGATTTTGACTTCGCAGTGGTCAGTTGGAGTATGAGTGGTATACCTCATCTCCTCAGGGCATAAGTGTGATCATAAAATGTAATCAGTCGTGTAGCGTATTTGGTTAAGGGTTGAATATGGAAAACATTGGTTGATGTTACATTTCTTAATGCATCTTAAATGGATAGACGTTATACATGCTCTTCATATTCCTTATAAAATGAATAGATGATTTACTATTTTATCATATATAGCTGCAATGCTTCAGAAGATGATATTTCTCTAATATGCTTAAATAGTGATTAATCTTGTTATTAATGTAAAAGAATCAGCTGCCCAATTTTATATTGTTTAACTGTGATAATAATATTGTTGGTGGAGAGTTATATCTCTCGCTGGGACATGGGTCTCACCCCATTGGTCACCAACATTTTTAGGTTGACGCGAATGAAGAGGTAGAAACCATATTGTAGAGGTACAACAACAATAGTAGGGACAACAGTAATAGCTCAGGTTGAGTATATTGTTTGTCGTGCCTTGTAGATAGAAGTCCTATGTGTCGTCTCTGTACTCTTAGGTCCTTGGATTTAGTATGTGTTTGTTTTATGAACAATTTGAGGTTTTGGCTAGTATGCCTCAAGGTTTTATGTTACTTCAGTATATGTTTTGACAAAGCAATTGTTATATGTTATCTTCGAGAAGAGATGGTACAGTGTATGTACAATGTGAACAATGATGTATATAAGGTTTTGGTTCTTCCTTAAAAGCATTTTCCTAGAATTTGATCACTTTTTAAAATGGTTTTATTTTTTAGTGATTTTTGTTAATCTACTGGTTCTGATTATTCCGCATAATTAGTAATGATTTGGCTGTCAGTTTGGTGGCAGTCGTTACAAGTTTTGGTATCAGAGCTTAAGGTTCGCTGAGTCTACAGAGACATAGGACTAAGGTGTTGAGTCTGTTCTAGTGTCCTCCAGTATACTCTATAGTGACTTCTACTTAGGCAAAAGAAAGGATGAAGTTTAAAAATGACTAGAGAACATGAGGAACACGTTGCTAAGAGCAATGTTGTTGTACCAAGAGAGGGCGCAAGGGATCAGGGAAGAGAAGAACAAGTGCCTGAGAATCCCCATTTTGACCCAATCAGAAGAGAGAATATATCCTACTTTTTATGCTCTTGATGGGTAGGTTAGGACAATAGTGATGCATATAGTATACTGGATACTAGCATTACAACCTAGGTTACCAGTCCTCAATGTAGAAACTTTGGGTTTTGAAAGGGTTTCTGAATGACATAGTGTGATGACCCCAATTTCTATATACTTTCCATAGTGACATTCATAGATATGCGTGCACTCATATCTATAGATATCAAAAGGGAAAATATAAGATATTAAGGTAATCAACTAAAATCAGAGATTGAGCCAAGATCAAAGTTCACATCATCTCATAAAGCCACACAAACATTCATTCATAAGGATAAAAAATAAAGTCATTGCATAGAGAGAGAAAATATTATTCTAAAGAAAGATAAATTTATTACATAGGATCTCAGTCATCCTTAACATCAACTAGGAAAAATAACTAACATCTAGCAAGAATAAGATAAGAGGAATAGATCTATCTAATAAATCCTCCATGCTTATTAATTTATGCCTTCAGGTACTTTGAGCATGCATTTCACTTTGTTGTCAATTGTTCCTTACGCCTAGAAAATACAAGAAACAAAAACATCAACAAAGTTGGTATGTGGTAAAAAGTTACACAAATAAGGTTGCATAAAGGAAAATATTTGAAAAATAAGAAAGAGAGATAAAACCATTTCTTAAGGCAAAAATCAGGTAAACATTCCTTTTATTGCATTCACTTTGATGCGGTTGTACTAAACATACTTGCACTTGACTTACATCTAGTGTGGGCAATATAGTATCATCATACATCTAACATGGGCCAAGGAATCATACATCCATGTTAGGCAACATACATCCACATCAGGCTATGTTCTCTAGTAGCTACAACCCATCATACTCATTTATGTTCTATTAGATTTGGCGAAGTATAACTCATACTAGTTCAACCAAGCAATCATATCCAAATACGAGCATTCATGATATTACATATCATAGGCAACCAGAAAATTAGTCTTATACTTATAAGATCACGTACCAGCTTGTTTAGATCAGATTTCCAAGAATTTAGAATCAACAAGGATTAAGTCACCCTGTAAGGAAAGCAAGGGTACAACATTACTATTGGTCCATGTGACCAAGATTAAGATACGTTCTTAGTTATTATTCCTTTCATGTTATCTTATTTAGATCAAGAATTTTCCATATTTTAATTAGGTTTTGAGATATTATTAGATCTGATCCATCATAAATTAGTTTTATTAAAAGATAGTATTTAATTTAATCACTAGAAGATTTCCATAAACTAGGGTTTCTAAGATGGTTGGATAAAAAGGGAAAGCAACCCTAAACATATTAATAATTTCATAACATCAGGGTTCATTTAACGGTTCAGGACCAATCATGATCACTAATCATCATCTCGGGATATCATATTTTGTTATAAAGATATATCTTTAATTCCATGTAGAAAGAGAAAACTAGATTTAGGGTTTCTTCTAATCCTTTGATCATTTATTAACTTCGAATAGTATTTTGATTTAATTAGAAATCAGGGTTTCATCTATGGTTAAATACATTTTAGACAGTCATACATCATCAAGAAAAGTCATTATCAATAATTAATTATAACTAAAGAGGTCATTTAGGATTTAGGCAGCTATTTTTGAAAAAGACAAGGGATCTAGGTCCTGATAACAATTTATTTGGATAGAGGATATTTGTTTGATCAAAATGGTATATAGTTTTGATATTTTCTGATAATCCTAGCAGTAACTATGATTTTCTTAAGATGATCCATTTTTTTGGGTAAAAGAAAAAAAGTGAGAATTCTTACCTTGATCAACGGTCAGATCCTGACTGGATCGACGGCTCCCATTGATCCCAGGACTTGCAAGGGAGAGGATCAGTGGCTGATTTGGCAATCGAGGGTTGGTCCGCCTAGGCACCCTGGGTCCCATCCTGGTCAGAGTCTCCTTACGCACACAGGCTTCAGCTGACGGTGGAGGGTCACTGATACGACTAGAAGAAAGGGGCAGTAGGCCCTCGTCTTTGGTTTGAACCAGCCGCCCGGCTTCGTCTGGTGTTTTCAAGTTGAGGGGAGCATGTGGTTCAGAAGGAGCAGGTGTGGAAGTGTGAAACCCAAAGAGGGGTACTGTGGCGGTGCTGCAGGGTAGCTCTAGGGTTGACTGGAGATCCTGGGGAATGTTAGAGCTCAGGGGAAGTGGATCGAGATAAAGGAAGGTGGCAGTGATGTCAAGGGGCCTTTTATAGGCTTTTGAGTAGGTTTAGGGTTGCTTGGGGGGTCCTGAGCTTTGCAGTCGCCGCTAGAGTGAGAGGCATGAGGAATAGGGAGGTCATTCTCCCTGATCCGAGGGCGAGGGGGGTCATGATAAGGGTAGTTGGACTCGTCTTGGCGAGTCGAAGGTATCCATTCAGATGAAAGTTCAAGAAAAGGGGTGAGGTAGCATCTGGTTGGAGCTCAGGCTCGATCTCTCCTCCCTGCCCTTTGTGGGAGGTAGAAGACGGGTCCTGGACCCTTGGATCCCTGTGCGGATCCGTGGCCAACAAATTGAATAGTTGGGTTTGAAAACCAACTAAGTGGTCCGCACCCAACAACTTAATGGTCTGCATGACCAAAAAATTCAGCCTAATAAATCGAAACTTAGGTCCTAAAGTTTGAGAAAAAAGGAAATATATACACAATTTCAAAAGCCTATATCTCTTAATTGGGTGGTCCAAAAGTAATGAAATTTTAGGGGTGGTTTTATAAGGTCGCTATGAAACTATATTATAAATTTGAGATCCAATCTCGAATATTTGATATGTTAATTTACTAAATACACTAACACATGTATTTTATCATCATAGCATACTAGGGTTTGCATTTTCTTTGCAATTTGTGACACATCTTTGTTCAATTGAGTGAGGAAAGTATATGAGGGTATTTTGGTCAAAAACATTGATAATAAAACTTTTAAGAGAGAGAATATATTATAAAAACTCACTTTGTCACATTCTCCCCTCCTTTTAAGAATTTTTCCCTCAAAATTCAAGCAGCCTAAAAGAGATGTGGATATTTTCGCTCGACTTCAGACTTGAGCTCCCATGTGGCATCAGTTTGATCATGGTGGCTCCAGAGAACTTTCACCATATCTATACACCGATTACTGCAAAGCTCCTTTGTCTTGAAATCAAGGATTTTGACTGGTGTCTCAGCATAAGACATATCATCTTTCAGCTCAAGAGGCTCATGATTCAGAATGTGACTGGGGTCTTTGACATAAGGCTTTAGATTAGATACATGAAATACATTATGCATGGCACTATACTAAGGTGGCAAAGCAAGATGATAGGCACATTCTCCCACCCTTTCAAGGATCTCGAAGGGTCCCACATAACGAGAACTGAGCTTTCCCTTATTCTTGGCCAAAGCTCGAATAGGTTGGATTTTCAGAAAGACATGATCACCTTCCTTGAACTGACATTCCTGTCGGTGAGCACCTGCATATGATTTCTACCTATCATGTGCTCGCTTCATCCTTTGCCTAATTTGTGCAACTTTATCTGCATATAGCTGCATCTCCTCATATTTCATCAAGGTGTGTTCTCTGACGTCATCCCAATGTAATGGAGATCTGCGCGGTCGGCCATAAATATCTTCATATGGTGGCATCCTAATACTTGCTTGATAGCTATTATTATAGGCGAACTCAGCTAGAGGCAGGTAATGGTCCCACGAGCCTTCCCAGTCAAGCACACAAGCTCGTAGAAGATCCTCCAGAATTTGCACTGTTCGTTCTGACTGTCCATCTGTCTGCGGATGGTAGGCTGTATTGAAATTCAGTTTGGTGCCCAACTCCTCTTGAACTTGCTTCCACAGCTTTGAGGTGAACTTCGGGTCCCTGTATGAGACAATGGATGATGGAACTCCATGCAGACGTACAATCTCCCGTATATAAAGGTTGGCCAACTTAGAGACTTTCACAGTAGTCTTCATAGGGAGGAAATGAGCTGACTTGGTGAGACGATCCATGATGACCCATGCAACGTCGTATCCCTTCCTGGTTCTGGGTAGCCCTACCATGAAATCCATGGTGATGTGTTCCCATTTCCATTCCAGAATTTCAAGGGGTTGTAGTAGACCACCCGGTCTTTGGTGCTCGGCCTTGATCATCTGGCATGTCAGACATCTGGACACAAAATTGGCGATATCACGCTTCATGCCTCTCTACCAGAATTGACGTTGTAGGTCTCTATACATCTTCGTCGTACCAGGATGGACTGTGTACTTTGACCCATGTGCCTCACTGAGAATCTTTGTCTTTTCAGCTGAGTGCTATGGAACCCACATATGGTTCTTGTATCGAAGACCACCATCAAGACCCACTAACATATGTGATTGAGGCTTAGCCAGAAGAGAGGAGAGTTCTACAAGCTCGGGACTAGATTTCTATGTCTCCAGAAGTTCAAAATGCAGGTTGGATGTGATAGAGATGTTATTGACATGTATACGATCAGCTAGGAATTGTGGTCTCCAGTTGCTAGGTCCTCCATGTTCCTCCATTCGGGTACAGACAGGGATGCACAAATAGCTCTTTTCCTGCTAAGAGCATGTGCAACCACATTGGCCTTACCTGGATGGTAGCCAATGGTGAATTTGTAGTCCTTCAGGTACTCGATCCACTGTCGTTGTCGCAGATTTAGATTCTTTTGCGTCAGAATGTACTTGAGGCTTTTGTGGTCTGTGAAGATATCAAATGTTGCCCCGTATAAGTAGTGCCTCCATATTGTGAGAGCATGGATGATAGCTACCAACTCCAAATCATGCGTAGGACAATCCAACTCATTGGGTTTCAACTTTCTAGAAGCAAAGGCCACTACTTTCCCGTTCTACTGTAGGACACACCCTAGTCCATGTCGGGAAGCATTAGTGAATATAACAAATCCTTCATTGCCAGATGGTAGTACAAGGACAAGTGCTGACGTCAACTTCTACTTGAGCTCTTGGAAGCTAGACTCACAAGAAGATGACCAGATGAAATGCTCATCCTTTCGAGTTAGCTTGGTCAGAGCAAGTACGACTTTGAAAAAGTTTGGGATGAAACGACGATAATATCCAGCCAGACCCAAGAAACTCTAGATTTTAGAAGGATTCCGGGGAGGTTGCCAATCAAGTACAGCTGAGACTTTGGCGGGATCGACAGATATATTTCCCCCAGAGATAACATGACCAAGAAACTTGACTTTATCAATCCAGAATTCACATTTAGAAAGCTTTCCATAGAATTTCTGGGCTCGAAGAATCTCAAGGATAGACTTCAAATGCTCTCGATGTTTCTCCATGGAATTGGAAAAGATCAAAATATCATCAATGAAGATGACCACAAACTCATCAAGATAAGGTTGGAAGACTTTATTCATCAAGTTCATGAATACGCCAGGTGCGTTGGTCAACCCGAACGACATCACCAGAAATTCATAGTGCCCGTAACGAATTCGAAAAGCAGACTTAGATATATCTGAATCCTTGACCTTAAGTTGATGATAGATAGAATGAAGATCAATTTTGGAGAAGACTTTAGCAGTACGAAGTTGGTCAAAGAGGTCATCAATACGAGGGAGAGGATACTTGTTTTTAATGGTAGCTTGGTTCAACATGCGATAGTCAATATACATCTGCATTGAACCATCTTTCTTTTTAACAAAAAGGATAGGTGCACCCCAAGGGGAAACACTAGGGTGGATAAAACCCTTAAGAAGTTCTTCTAATTGTTTCTTCAACTCAATAAGCTCAGCTGGTGCCATCCTATATGGTGCCCTAGAAATCGGAGTGGTTCCAGGAAGAAGGTTTATGGAGAACTCAATGTCTCTGTTTGGAGGCAACCCAGGAAGCTCCTCTAGAAATACGTCTAGGAAATCATGTACCACCTCCAGTCTTTCTACATGACCGTTGTCAGGACTGGTCTCTGAGACAAATGTGAGGAAGACTTTACATCCTTTAGATATGAGCTTTTTATCTTTAAGAGAGGAAATTATTACATTATTACAAAATCCATTTCCCTGAGGGATCACCACAGGAGAGGAATGAGGCTGAGAGAGAACTGCCATCTTATTTCTATAGTCAATGTGAGCATGGTATGTATATAGCCAATCCATACCAAGAATAATATCAAAGTCTTCCACGGTTAAGAGAATGAATTCAAAGGGCATATCATGATTTTTAAATTTTATAGGGAGAACATCAGTTTTCTGTAATGCAGTGAATATTTTGCCACTAGGAGTTGACACATCCAGAATATAACCCAAGTCCCTTATATGTAAGTGCAACATTGAGGCCATATTTCGAGAAATCAATGTATTTGTAGATCCCGAGTCAAGTAATGCTTTAACAGGATGTCCATTCAAGAAAACAATGCCTACACGGGATAATTACATTTTAAATAATTGAAGGCATTGAACAAGATATTAGATATATGAAAAATATTTAAGGTTACCTTCGACAAGCTGGTTCGGATTTGCCCTAGACTCTTCTGTTGTTGTTGCGAACACCCTAGCATTGTGGTGTCCCTGAGGGGGTGGAGCACCCGCTGGAGGTTTGCCAAGGATAGATGCATTGGGACACCTGGCAAGGAAATGTCCCTCCTTCCTACAGTTGTAGTAGACTGGCTTAGTGTAGCGACAAGGTCCATCATTTCCTCGTCCACAAGTCTTGCATTTGTTGTGGTAATCCATCAGCTTTCTGTTCTTCTGTCCTTTCTTCCCTGAACCACCTCCTTTTCCTGATCCTTTATTATGGTCAGGGTGGAACTTCTTGAACTTCTCTTCCTCAGTGGTGGTCAACCATAAATATCCCATACTAGAAGGCTTCTGCAATCCCTTCTCCCTTTCCTACTTAAGGGCCATGTCTAGGGCTTCATCAATGTTTCGGGGATGAGAGGCTATAACTAGGGTTTTCAGGTGTGCATGGAGGTAGTCTACATAATGCTCAGTGAGGCACTCCTCAGTCTAGATAGGGGCACAGTGTTCCAGAAGCCTAAAGTTCCAGGTATAATCAGCCACTAAGAGACTGCCCTTCCTAAGCTCTATGTACATTTTCTCTTTCCTCTTCCTCTCAGTTATGGGAATGAAACGGTCCGTGAAGAGGGTCTTGAAGTCTTCCCACCCCAAGTTTTCGACTTCCTCTCCCCGGTTCCCACCATAGTTCTCCCGCCAGATCTTCGCCCCTCCCTTAAGAAGATGGGTGGCAAATTTGACCTTCTTTTCCTCGGGTACTTCTAGGGTACGGAAAGCATTTTCTATGGAAAGGACCCAAGCCTCAGCCTTGTCCATGAGTTCAGGCTGATCTTCCCCCCAAAAGGAATCAGGTTTGAGCTTAATAAAGTCTATCACCGTCACTTCTCTCTTCCTAGAGGAGCTAGGTTCAGGGGTTCCTTTTGTGGTAAGGGTTTCCATAAAATCTAGAAGGATTTTCTTCTGTTCCTCCCATCTTTCCTTGGCCGTGGCATCAAGATCAGGTATCTCAGAGGTTTTAGGTTCTTTTCTCTTTTTATAGGACGATTCCTCTGAGGCCTTGGAGTTGCGAGTTTTAGGCGGCATCCTGAAATTAATTTCAACTATTATATTTATTACTTCAACAATTATTCTCGTCATTATCATTATTATTATCACATGATATTTCATTATTCTCCTTTATCAATTATTAATGTTCTTAATGTTATGATTTATGTAGTATATCCTAAAATCCTTATCAGTCGATCCTTAGAACTTTCTAAATAGAGAAACTCCTTCCTAACCTTATAACAGAGGTAAGAGGGAGAATTTATTTTAAAACATAGACGAGAGGGGAAGTTTTCCTAAAGAAGGGATGAGAGGGAAAATATATAGATGAGAAGGTTCCTAAATTAAGGTAAGCCCAAGAATAGGGGACACTTAGAGTATTGGCCAGGTAGACTTATACTGCCATAAAGGTAGCCTCGTGATTGCCAAGCTAAGTGGCTAGGAGACTTTAGTCAGACCCATGGCAGATGCTATCCTAGACACCTCCACCATTCACATCCCTAGCTCAAGGACTACCCTAGACTCAAATAGTGTGAATGAAGTTCATGTGACTTGATGTGTGAACATTGGCTCTGATACCAACTGTGATGACCCCAATTTCTATATACTTTCCATAGTGACATTCACAGATATGCGTGCACTCATATCTATAGATGTCAAAAGGGAAAATATAAGAGATTAAGGTAATCAACTAAAATCAGATATTGAGCCAAGATCGAAGTTCACATCATCTCATAAAGCCACACAAACATTCATTCATAAGGATAAAAAATAAAGTCATTACATAGAGAGAGAAAATATTGTTCTAAAGAAAGATATCTTTTTTACATAGGATCTTAGCCATCCTTAACATCAACTAGGAAAAATAACTAACATCTAGCAAGAATAAGATAAGAGGAATAGATCTATCTAATAAATCCTCCATGCTTATTAATTTATGCCTTCAGGTACTTTGAGCATGCATTTCACTTTGTTGTCAATTGTTCCTTGCACCTAGAAAATATGAGAAACAAAAACATCAACAAAGTTGGTATGTGGTAAAAAGTTACACTAATAAGGTTGCATAAAGGAAAATATTTGAAAAAGAAGAAAGAGAGATAAAACCATTTCTTAAGGTGAAAATCAGGTAAACATTCCTTTTATTGCATTCACTTTGATGTGGTTGTACTACATATACTTGCACTTGACTTACATCTAGTGTGGGCAATATAGTATCATCATACATCTAACATGGGCCAAGGAATCATACATCCATGTTAGGCAACATACATCCACACCAGGCTATGTGCTCTAGTAGCTACAACCCATCATACTCATTTATGTTCTATTATATTTGGTGAAGTATAACTCATACTAGTTCAACCAAGCAATCATATCCAAATACGAGCATTTAGGATATTACATATAATAGGCAACCAGAAAACTAGTCTTATACTTATAAGACCACGTACCTGCTTATTTAGATCAGATATCCAAGAATTTAGAATCAACAAAGATTAAGTCACCCTGCAAGGAAAGCAAGGGTACAACATTACTATTGGTCCATGTGACCAAGATTAAGATATGTTCTTAGTTATTATTCCTTTCATGTTATCTTATTCAGATTAGGGATTTTCCATATTTTAATTGGGTTTTGAGATATTATCAGATCTGATCCATCATAAATTAGTTTGATTAAAAGATAGTATTTAATTTAATCACTAGAAGATTTCCATAAACTAGGGTTTCTAAGATGATTGGATAAAAAGGGAAAGCAACCCTAAACATATTAATAATTTCACAACATCAGGGTTTGTTTAAGGGTTCAGGACCAATCATGATCACTAATCATCATCTCGGGATATCATATTTTGTTATAAAGATATACCTTTAATTCCATGTAGAAATAGAAAACTAGATTTATGGTTTCTTCTAATCCTTTCATCATTTATCAACTTAGAATATTATTTCTATTTAATTAGAAATTAGGGTTTCATCTATGGTTAAATACATTTTAGACATTCATACATCATCAAGAAAAGTCATTATCAATAATTAATTATAACTAAAGAGGTCATTTAGGCTTTAGGCAACTATTTTTGAGAAAGGCAAGGGATCTAGATCCTGATAACAATTTATTTGGATAGAGGATATTTTTCTGATCAAAATGGTATATAGGTTTGATATTTTCCGATAATCCTAGCATTTACTATGATTTTCCTAAGATGATCCATTTTTTGGGTAAAAGAAAAAAAGTGAGAATTCTTACCTTGATCAACGGCCGAATCTTGATTGGATTGAAGGCTCCCATTGATCCCAGGACTTGCAAGGGAGAGGATCAGTGGCTGATTTGGCCATCAAGGGTTGGTCCGCCTAGGCACCCTGGGTCCCAGCCTGGTCAGTGTCTCCTTATGCGCACAGGCTTCAGCTCATGGCGGAGGGTCGCCGACGTGACTAGAAGAAAGGGGCAGTAGGCCCTCATTTTTGGTTTGAACCAGCCGCCCGACTTCGTCCAGTGTTGGCGAGTTGAGGGGAGCATGTGGTTCAGAAGGAGGAGGTGTGGAAGTGTGAAACCCAAAGGGGGGTAGTGCGGCAGTGGTGCAGGGTAGCTCTAGGGCTGACTGGAGATCATGGGGAATGTTAGAGCTCGGGAGGAAGTGGATCGAGGTAAAGGAAGGTGGTGGTGATGTCAAGGGGCCTTTTATAGGCTCTCTGGTAGGTTTAGGGTTGCTTGGGGGGTCCTGAGCTTCGAGGCCTCCACCAAAGTGAGAGGCGCGAGGAACAGGGAGGTCGTTCTCCCTTATCAGAGGGCAAGGGGGGTCAAGATATGGGTAGTTGACCTTGTCTTGGCGAGTCGAAAGTATCCATTCGGATGAAAGTTTGAGAAAAGGGGTGAGGTGACATCTGGTTGGAGCTCAGGCTCGATCTCTCCTCCCCGCCTTGTGCGGGAGGTAGAAGACGGGTCCTGGACCCTTGGATCCCTACGCAAATCCGTGCCCAACAAATCAAATAGCTGGGTTTGAAAACCAACTAAGTGGTCCGCGCCCAATAGCTTAATGGGCCGCGTGACCAAAAAATTCAGCCTAATAAATCGAAACTTAGGTCCTAAAGTTTGAGAAAAAAGGAAATATACACACAATTTCAAAAGCCTATATTTCTTAATTGGGTGGTCCAAAAGTAATGAAATTTTAGGGGTGGTTTTATAAGGTCGCTATGAAACTATAGTATAAATTTGAGATCCAATCTCGAATATTTGATATGTTCATTTACTAAATACACTAACACATGTATTTTATCATCATAGCATACTAGGGTTTGCATTTTCTTTGTAATTTGTGACACATCTTTGTTCAATTGAGTGAGGAAAGAATATGAGGGTATTTTGGTCAACAAAATTGATAAGAAAACTTGTAAGAGAGAGAAAATATTATAAAAAACTAACTTTGTCACACATAGTCATGTTGGAACAGTGGAAAATGTGGGAAGGATTAACATATGGCAAGAAAATAGACTTTGTCATAAGTATAGACAGATAGTACATATGTGATGGTAATGCCCAACTGAGAATTAAGGAAAAGTCTCTACAATTCTAGAGAAATTTGCCTAGTTGTTCTAAAAAGCCAAAGTTTTTGGTGCCACCAGTGCAATAAATGCCTAGTGCACTAGGGGAGTAGCCACTAAGTAAAGGAAAAGGTATTAACCTTCCACCTGTAAGAACTCCTGACTTAGCTTCTATATCGGTAATAAGACTAATAAGACCATGGTATGAGGAAACGACATGTTATAGATATGGACATGTTGAGCATACTAAACTCTTTTGTTCAAAAAGAAGGGATTGAATGACCCAACAGCTGAGGTAGACTCAGCAAGTCTTACGAAAGCTATATCCCAATAATGTAAAAAGGGCAAAGGCAACAAAATGAAACAACTAGACTCTATGTGTTGAGCCAACCTAAAGCGGTAGATGACTGCAAGGGATAACAGTCAGATAGAGCTTTTTCATTTTAATATGCCTTTTCTTAATTTTATCTGATAATCATAAGAAGGGTTGTTGTTATTGACATCCCTATTGATTGCCCTATGGGAACATAGGGAAGAAATGATGAGGACTAGAATTTATATTCTGTTCAGTATTCTTTAAAATGCTTTATAATTGCTCTTATCTGTGTGAAAGAGGATGAGGTGTAGAGGTGATGTCTAGAGAAAATATAGGGATGCTAAGTCTTATGTTTTTTATGATATGAAAAGTACGGAATATGATATTAAACAAAATGCATACTACCTAATCTCAGTACTTGTATACCCTGACCTGGTATTCAACTATTGAAGATAAGGTAAGTATGGAACTCTTAGATTGTTATTTTTCTGATTACTCTGATCATGTAGTCATTTTGAGACAATCTGGTGAGCATAATGAAACTGGAAATATGGCATGGATATTTTTATCACATCCTAAGTGCAATAAAATGAAATTTGAGATGATCTCAGATCAATTTGTGTGTATGAGGAAGTAAAAAGTATAATCCTCATGATAAGAGATGAGAACAAGGGAGATGATCCCTGTCCAGTAAAGCTTGTGTGAATAGTAAAGATCTTTTCCCATGATGTGGAAATGGGAAATGTGATAAAATCACAAAATGTTCATGAACATGTTAGACAATAACAAAGAAAGGAGTAATGACATGTAATCATCCTTATAATTCCTATGTTGATGGCAAGGAACCTAGTATGAAACAAGAGTAAATGACTCATGAACAGTTGAAAGTTCATGCAATAATTAGAGGTGATGATATTCTCTTCTCCTTGATAAAAAAACCTGGGTAATGAGGGGGTGATAAGAAGAATATGTTTCTTTGTGTTCTTTCCTTTTAGGGACATGGCAATCAAGTGAGTCTTATGACACTTGATGTGCATGAGTTAAAAGTGTTCAATTGATGGATACTTAGAAAAGTATTAGTTTGTCTTGGACTTTGATTCCAAGATAAAGATATGTGTAATAGGTAATGTCCCAAGATGAAAGAAAGATCCTTTTATATGTGTGGCCTTGGTAATAACAACAAAGGAATGGAAATGATGAGGATGTGATGTGTTTTCGACACATGTGATGGATATCAAGGTAAGGAATTTTGGTATCTAAGAAGTATCAGGTGGTATTGGAAAGTAAAAACATAACTCCTAATCTGATGATTTATGTTGGTTACCTAGAATGACCAACTGTGAAATCGGTATAGTTACAAAAAATAGTATGGACATCATATATTAGGGGTTTATGCTCTGCATAAACATAACATCGATAAGGATGTACTAATTGAAGGAACAATTGTAGAATCATTGTGGGAAAATCTTATCAAGCTAAAAATAATTCCTTGGAATACCCCTATCTAGATCTATTAAGGCAACTTATACATAACATCTAGAGATACCTCTAAGATAAGTTCTTAATTGATAAGTAACCTCCCCTTATGACAAGAGAATGTACAACTAATGAGATAGTTGGTACAAGTAGTAAGAAAGTTTAGTGATGTGTCAGTTGATTAGATGGCACAACAGATGTATGATAAGACTTGTAGTCCCAAGTGGGTGACAGAATGTAACTCTGGTCTTTCCTTGGAAGTGAAATGCTAAATTGAATGAGGAGTATGGAAGACTCCTCAGAATCAAGAATCCTGTCACATAAAGTTGTAAGTTGAGAAATGAAACGACAGTCATCAAACCAATAAACAAATCGTTACTAATTATGAGGAATAAACATAAATAGCGGATTAACAGAAATCACTAAAATTTAAAACCATTTTGCAAGGAGATCCTTGTCCAGAAACTTTTACTGAAAGATCCAAAACTCGTACATATCATGATTTACATTGTACAACATTGTTACATCTCATCTCAAGGACAACATATAACAGTTGCTCTATAAAAACACATACTGAAGCAACATAAAACCTTGAGGCACTCAAGCCAAAATCTTAGATTATTCATGAAACCAGTACGAGCCAACTCCAAGGACCTGAGAGTACAGACACGACACATAGGACTTCTATCTACAAGACATGACATACAGTACACTCAACTTGAGCTATCATTGCTGCCTCAGCTGTTGTTCCTCCTCTTCCAAAAGATCTTCGTCACCTCGTGCATGTCTACCTAAAAAAATTTGGATCCAACAGGGTGAGACAATTGTCCCAGTGAGAGATATAACTCTCCTCTGACCATATTATTATCATAGATTAAGCATTATAAACTGAGTAGAGGTTCTTTATATATTAATAAGCAGGATAAATCACTGTATGAACAGAATGAAGTAATCTCCTTTCTTAAGGAGAACATTGCATCTACCCATGGTAGGGTTATAAATCATCTATCTGCTTTGCAAGGAATGTAAAGAACATAAATAACATTTATCAACTAAGATGTATAATTGAAGTGTGCATCAATCATTGTTTTCCATACTCGATCCTTAAGTAGATATGCTACACGGCTGATTACATTTTACAATCACACTTATGCCCTGAGGAGATGAGGTATACCGCTCATACTCCAACCGACCACTGCGAAGTCGAAATCGGTACCATACAAGGTCAATGGAAGAGCCGGCTGCCAAGACCACTCCTGTCTTGTTCAGTATGAGACCACAAGCAGGACATCTCGTGTCACTACTAAATAGCTTTGTAGGGTATACTAACAACTTCAATATTGAGATATAGCGGCGGCTGCACTCTCTTCAGAATCAAGAGATTTCATGTTTATCTCCACAGCAATCCCGACATTCATCATCATTGGGAGATTTGTGATTCATCCATCCCAACACATATAATGAAGGACTGAGAGATCTCGTGTTTATCTCACATCAATCCCACATTAGGGCGTAAGGAAATTCATGCCCATCACCCCCGCATATTCAAAAATATGCCCTCCGGGTTATGCCATAGAGAAACCCATTTCACCATTCAACAAATTCTGACACTGATGGATCTATGGTCAGGGCACTACATGATAAGATTCCACTTGATTAATTAAGTGCATTATCGTATCTTTTAGCATTATTCAAGTTTCAAACAAAAATTATTATAACATATGCTACAAAGAAAGGTGTAATACATCTATCAAGTACTTTTCAAATCTTTACAACACATATAACATTTAGGATCTCAATCCCTTATCTCATTACTGGGAATTCTCATCCCTTAACAATATCATCATGATTACTAGATCTGGGTATTCAAACCCTTAGTTCATCACTAAACATTGTTACCACTTATCAGGTAACTAATACCTCGAGATCCTCAGACCAAGGTATACCTGATACTTGTTGTACAAGCATCTCACATGGCTCACAAGGCCATTGCATATCTTATCACCTTTCACTAGGCAACAAATTATTCACACGGATCACAAGGCCATTACACATCTTATCACCTGTCACTAGGCAACAACTTATTCACATGGCTCACAAGGTCATTCATCATTATACTTGTTATTCAAGTACTTAACATACCTCACAAGGCTTATGTAATAAGACAAATACAACCTTCCCATCATTAGGGTTAGGGTTTCCCTTTATAGCCGAATGGGGTTTCATATTCATATTATTAATCCAAATCCTAATTCATTGCTCCACACATCTAGGAGCATACATTGATATCATAAGTATTCAATCATACATATTTATTCTCATCATTTATCATTAAATGATTATCAACACAAAGTATGAGTTTCTCTCTCATCCTTTCTAGGATATTGATTACATCATACTTTATTATCTTGTCTTAACCCTTTCTCAAGGCAAGTTAGCCTACACTTATCAATGTGCATTAAACTCATTACATATTAATGTAACAATTGACATGACACACTTCATGTGTTACTCATCCAAGTATATTGGACTTAAGGTGCATCAAGGTATATAGACCTTGAGGTGTTGGATGTGATATTTATCATGTCTTGATGTATCACTTCCCTCATCACTTTTAACTTACTTAAGTTCATCAATTGTATTATGGCATTTCCCATCCTAATACCTTATGCACTAACTCATCACATTTATCATATAGTTCACTAGTCATAAGTCACGCATTTGAATTATACAACCATCATCAATGATATGGACTCATCTCGGGTTAAGGCATTGTTGATATATGGTTGTCCATTATCAACCACTCTAGGTGTTTCACTTATCAAGGTATTAGCCACACCATTAATGGGTGTTACACTCATAACTCAGAAGAGTGTCTTACCCTCTCCTTTACAATGTGTATAGGGTTGAATCATGTATGTCATGTTTAACACATGTATTGGGTTAGGTGTATATCGATCTAGGCATCATCATATCCCTCATACCCTTACCCATTAAGGTGTCAACCTTACTATTCATAAGGTGTATCAACTTCACCCTTCATGGGTGTAACATCCTCACCTCACTTGAAGATATTATCCACACCCTACTTTAGTGTATTGTCCATCACATGTACTAGGGTACTAACCACCTTGCCACTCTTGTCATCTAGTGTATTGGATTACCCACCATATCATTTTAGAGATATGTCCTCAACTCCATATCGTCCAAAAGGTGTATGCTCAACCTAATATCAATTTAAAGGTGTATACTTGATACCCATATCCCCTAGAGGTGTATGTGATCATACCATATCAACCTTGAGGTGTATGTATGCTTCCATATCAAGTTTGAGGTGTATGTGTGCTTCCATATCACTCTGGAGGTGTGTGCGTGCTTCACACCATATTGGGCAGAGAGGTGTGTGTGTGCTTGCTTCACACCATATCGGGCAGAGAGGTGTGTGTATGTATGCTTCAAACTATATCGGGTAGAGAGGTGTGTGTGTATGATTCACACCATATCGGGCAGAGAGGTGTGTGTATATATGCTTCACACCATATCAGGTTAGAGGTGATTACTTGTATGCTTGAACCCGATATCACTTTATAAGGTGATACCATCTTCTTCAAGCTCTAGACCTTCATTCTAACTATTATAATTCATGGAAAAGGGTCTAATAAACTACTAGAACTCATAATTTCATCAACTATTTCAGAAAATTTCGGAATTAAAAGTAGATCATTAAGTATAGCAATTTAGGTGATGAATAATAACATGATAGAGTTCAAGTTATATAACCCGCCTTAAGAACAATTTCAAAGCTCCAAGCTCCAAAGATCCATGTTCCTAAGGTTGAAGATGACTTATCAAAGTCCAAGGCTCGTTCACAACTCCTTCATATACAAGGAATCACCATGGATAAGCAATTGGTGAATAAGAAAAGAAAGGAAGATCATATCCCTAAAATCATGCTTTAATCTAACATTGAAGATGACCATGGCCTCACCTTAGGGTTATGTATTGAGCTCCTTCTTTATCCTTAGCACCTTTCACAATACCTCACAACTTTTGCACGATATGCCATCACTTTTGGCCGATATCCCCCTCACTTGTGGCCAAAAATACTCCACTATGGTCGATATCAACTTGCTATGGCCAATATCACTTGCTATGGCCGATATCACTTCCTATGGCCGATACCCAAGGCCTATGCCCGATACCACATCACCTATGCATGAAAAAAAGGCTCCATGCACGATAACTAAGCACAAGTGGGTGTTAGGACTCAAAAAAGTTCACTAAGGGGTGAAAGAAGGGGTATATATACTTGTTGTTCATGAAGAAGTATGAAAATGAGGTGTCATCAATTTGAGCTACTAGGTGCCACGTGTCCATGCATGGGTGACACATGTACATGCATTCATTAAAATTTATCTTGACATGAAAAACACTTGAGGATAATATAAATATGAATTTTCATCCATTACTTATCCCTTTGAATAAGATATATCAACAAAATCACCACTTTATTCACAACCCAATACAACTTTTCTAAGGAAGTTGTAAACCAATACACATCACCTCCTTGAGGTTCTCTGCACATCATGGGCTTTTCAAAGAGTCCACAAAATGTTATGGGACTCCTCCTATGGCTCCTTGGCTGATAGGAACTCATATATAAGCTTTTCAACTTGATACAACTCAAGTTAAGGTTTCATATTCAACCCTTTTCTTGGTCATTTCATCACCAAGATTACAATCACCCATAATTGATTCAAACATGGTGTACCCTTCTTTATATCTCCTATACATGATACTAGGAGGTAGTATGGACACTCTAGATGTCATAATTTGCATATCAACCCCACATTTTGGGTAAATTACAATTTGTACCAAAATTGGTGCACAATGTACCAACATTATTCAAACAAGTTCAAACTTGGCATTCAAGCTTTCCACAAGCCACCAATTCACATCATTCTCTCTATTATAATGATAAAACACTTAGGTCATGTTCAACATGTGACATATTGCAATATAACCCCTCATCGTGGGTAAATTGCACTTTGGTCCAAAACAAAGGAACATTGCTCAAACATCATTCAATCAGGACCAAACTTGGAATATAAGTGTGTCACATGACAACAAAACTCCTTAGAGGATTATATTAAAGTTCTAAGCAACTTTATTAGCCAAAAAAAACATGGTTACCTCATAACCCAGGTCAAGGTCATTACAAGTTATAAACCCCTAACAAGGATTTTGTCCCCGAAATCCCAGGTAAAGGGAGATATATATTATTCATTCATCATATCATCAAGTCTCCACATAACATCTTAATGTCATAGAGGTTACATAGAACTTTGACCAACACAAAGTCCTTTCACACAGGGTTATCATAGAATCTGTCATACAGGACAGATACTCCACTATCCTTTTCATTATTGACTGTAGAGTCAACTCTGTGTCAGGTAACATTTTTCTTAGTCAGAGAAGTACTATTCATGCTTTGAATAATTTCGGTGTCAATCCTCAGTGACTCAAATCTTTTATGTGATGAGATTCTTGATTCTAGGGAGTCTTCCATACTCCTCATTCATTTTAGCATTTCAATTCTAAGGAAAGACCAGAGTTACGTTCTGCCACCCACTTAGGAATACAAGTCTTATCATACATCTGTTGTGACATCCAATCTACTGACACAACACTAAACTTTCTTACTACTTGTACCAACTATCTCATTATTTGTACATACTCTTTTCATAAGGGGAGCCTACTTATCAATTAAGAACTTATCTTAGAGGTATCTTTAGATGTTATGTATAAGTTGCCTTAATAGATCTACATAAGGGTATTTTAAGGAATTATTTTCAGCTTGATAAGCTTTTCCCACAATGATTTTACAATTGATCCTTCAATTAGTACATTCTTATCGATGTTATGTTTATGCATAGCATAAACTCCTAACATATGATGTCCATACTATTTTATGTAACTAGATTGATTTCACAGTTGGCTATCCCAGGTAACCAACATAAATCATCTGATTAGGAGTTATGTTTTTACTTTCCCATACTACCTGATATTTATTAGATACCAGAATTCCTTACTTTGGTATCTGTCATATGTGTCAAAAACACATCACATCCTCATGATTTCCATTTCTCTATTGTTATTACCAAGGCCCCACATATAAAAGGATCTTTCTTTCATCTTTGGGACATTATTTATTACACATATCTTTATCTTGGAACCAAAGTCCAAGATGAACTGATATTTTTCTAAGTATCCATCAATTGAACACTTTTAACTCATGCACATCAAGTGTCATAAGACTCACTTGATTGCCATGTCACTGAAAGGAAAGAATACAAAGAAATGCATTCCTCTTATCACCCCATCATTACCTAGGGTTGTTTATCATAGAGAATAGATTATCATCTCATCTAATTATTGCATGAACTTTCAACTTTTCACGAGTCATTTACTCTTATTTCATCCTAGTTTCCTTGCCATCAACATAGGAATTATAAAGTTGATTATATGTAATCACTCCTTTCTTTTTTATTGTCTAACATGTTCATGAACATTTTATGATTTTATTACATTTCCCATTTCCACATCATGGGAAAAGATCTTTACTGTTCACACAGGCTTGATCAAACAGGGATCATCTCCCTTGTTCTCATTTTCTTGTCATGAGGATTATATTTTTTACTTCCTGATGCACACAGATTGATCTGAGATCATCTCAGATTCCATTTAATGCACTTAGGACATGATAAAAATATCAATGTCATATTTTCAATTTCTTTATGCTCACTAGATTGTCTCAAAATGACTACTTGATCAGAGTAATCAGAAAGATAACAATCTAAGAGTTCCATACTCACCTTATCTTCAATAGTTGAATACCTGGACAAACAATACAAGTACTGAGATTAGGTATTATGCACTTTGTGTACTATCATATTCCTTACTTTTCATATCATCACAAACATAGGATTTAACATTCCTAGATTTTCTCCAAGCATCACTTCTATATCTCATCTTCTTTCACATAGATAAGAGTAATTATAGAACATTTAAAAGAATACTGAACAGATTATAAATTCTAGTTCTCATTATTTCTTCCCTAAGTTCCCATAGGGCAATCAACAGGGAAGTCCATAACAACAATCCTTTTTATGATTATCAGGTAACATCAAGATAATACATATCAAAATGAAAAAACTCTATCTGACTGTTTCCCCTCACGGTCATGCATCACTTCAGGTTGACTCAACACATAGAGTTTCGCTATTTCATGTTGTTGTTCTTGCCTTTTTACACTATTGGGCTGTGACTTTTATAAGCCCTATCGAGCCTACCTCGGTTGTTGAGTCATTTCCTCCCTTCTTTTCAAAGAAAAGAGTTTAGTATGCTCAACATGTCCATATCTATAACATGTCTTGCCCACGTACCATGGTCTTATCAGTCTTATTGCCGATGTAAAAACTAAGCCATGGGTTCTTACAGGTGGAAAGTTAGGACTTTTGCCTTTATATAGTGATTACTGCCCTGGTGCACTAGGCAATAATTGCACTGGTGGCATCGGAAACTTTTTCTTTTTAGAACAACTAGGAAAATGTCTCTAGAATTGTGGTGACATTCCCTTAATTCTCAGCTTATTGCCCCTTCTTAGGCACTGCCATCACAGATATACTATCTGTCTAAACTTATGGAAGAGTCTACTTTCTTGCCATATCCCACATTGTCCACTATTCCAACATGACTATGTGGTTCAGGACCCCTTTTAGAGCCCAAAATTTCTAAATTAAAGAATGGTAACCTAGGTTGTAATGCTAGTATCCAATATACTATATGCATCATTGTTGTTCGAACCTTCCCAACAAAATCATAAAAAGTAGGATTCTCTATCCTGATTGGGTCAAGATAGGAATTCTCAGGCACTTTTTCTTCTCTTGCCTAATCCCTTACATCCTCTCTTGGTGCAACAACATTGCTCTTAGAAACATGTTCCTCATGTTCTCCAGTCATTTTTAAACTTCACCCTTTCTACTTCATAAACAAAAGTCATTATAGGGTGTACTGGAGGACACTAGAATAGACTCAACACCTTAGTCCTATGTCTCTGTAGACTCAGTGACCCTTAATCTATGATACCAAAACTTGAAACGACAGTCTTCAAACTGACAAACAAATTGTTACTAATTAAGCGGAATAAATATAAACAGTAGATTAACAAAAATCACTGAAATTTAAAACCATTTTACAAGGAGATCCTTGTCTAGAAAACTTTTATTGAAAGATCCAAAACTCATACATATCATGATTTACATTGTACAACATTGTTACATCTCATCTCGAGGACAACATATAACAGTTGCTCTGTCAAAACACATACTGGAGAAACAAAAAACCTCGAGGCATTCAAGCCAAAATCTCATATTATTCATGAAACCAGTACAAACCAACTCCAAGGACCTGAGAGTACAGAGACGACACATAGGACTTCTATCAACAAGACACGACAGTCAGTATACTCAACCTGAGCTGTCACTTCTGCCTCAGCTGTTGTTCCTCCTCTACCGAAAGATCTTCACCACCTTGTGCATGTCTACCTAAAAAAATGTGGATCTCATAGGGTGAGACAATTGTCCTAGCGAGAGATATAACTCTCCACTGACCATATTATTATCATATATTAAGCATTATAAACTGAGAAGAGGTTCTTTTTATATTAACAAGCAGGATAAATCATTGTATGAACATAATGAAGTAATCTCCTTTCTTAAGGAGAACATTGCATCTACCCATGGTAGGGTTATAAATCATCTATCTACTTTGCAAGGAATGTAAAGAACATAAATAACATCTTTCAACTAAGATGTATAATTGAAGTGTGAATCAATCATTGTTTTCCATATTCAATCCTTAAGTAGATATGCTACACGGATTATTACATTTTACAATCACACTTATGCCCTGAGGAGATGAGGTATACCGCTCATACTCCAACCGACCACTACACAGTTGAAATCGGTACCATACAAGGTCAATGGAAGAGTCGGCTGCCAAGACCTCTCCAGTATCGGTCAGTACGAGACCACAGGCAGGACATCTCGTGTCACTGCTAAATAGCTTTCCAGGGTAAACTGGCAACTTCGCTATAGAGCTACAGCGGTGGCTGCACTCTCTTCATAATTGAGAGATTTCATGTTTATCTCCACAGATATCCCATCATTCATCATCATTGGGAGATTTGTGATACATCCATACCGACACATGTAATGAAGGATTGAGAGAACTCATGTTTATCTCACATCAATCCCACATTAGGGCGTAAGGATATTCATGCCCATCACCCCTGCATATTCAAAAATATGCCCTTCGGGTTATGTCGCGGAGCAACCTGTTCAACCATTCAACAAATTCTGACACTGATGGATCTATGGTCAGGGCACTACATGATAAGATTCCACTTGATTAATTAAGTACATTACTGTATCTTTTAGCATCAGTCAAGTTTCAAACAAGATTTATCATAACAGATGCTATAAAGAAAGGTGTAATACATCTATCAAGTACTTTTCAAATCTTTAGAACACATATAACATTTAGGATCTCAATCCCTTATCTCATTACTGGGAATTCTCATCCCTTAATATTATCATCATGATTACTAGATCTGGGTATTCAAACCCTTAGTTCATCACTGAACACTGTTACCATTTACCAGGTAACTAATGCATCTAGGTCCTCAGACCAAGGTATACCTGATACTTGTTGCACAAGCATCTCACATGGCTCACAAGGCCATTGCATATCATGTCACCTCTCACTAGGCAACAACTTATTCACATGGCTCACAAGGCCAATACACATCTTGTCACCTCTCACTAGGCAACAACTTATTCACATGGCTCACAAGGTCATTAATCATTATACTTGTTATACAAGTACCATGCCTCACAAGGATTATGTAATAAGAGAAATACAACCTTCCCATCATTATGGTAGGGTTTCCCTTTATAGCCGAATAGGGTTTCATATTCATATTATTAATCCAAACCCTAATTCATTGCTCCACACATCTAGGAGCATACATTGATATCATAAGTATTCAATCATACTTATTTATTCTCATCATTTATCATTAAATGATTATCAACACAAAGTATGAGTTTCTCTATCATCCTTTCTAGGATATTGATTACATCATACTTTATTATCTTGGCTTAACCCTTTCTCAAGGCATGTTATCCTACAATTATCAATGTGCATTAAACTCATTACATATTAATGTAACAATTGACATGAAACACTTCATGTGTTACTCATCCAAGTATATTGGACTTAAGGTGCATCAAGGTATATCAACCTTGAGGTGCTGGATGTGATATTTATCATGTCTTGATGTATCACTTCCCTCATCACTTTTAACTTACTTAAGTTCATCAATTTATCTTGTATTATGTCATTTCCCATCCTAATACTTTATGCACTAACTCATCACATTTATCATGTAGTGTATTAGTCATAAGTCATGCATTTGAATTAACCAACCATCATCAATGATATGGACTCATCTTGGGTTAAGGCATTGTTGATATAAGGTTGTCCATTGTCAACCACTCTAGGTGTTTCACTTATCAAGGTATTAGCCACACCATTACTTGGTGTTACACTCATCACTCGTAAGAGTTTCTTACCCTCACCTTATAAGGTGTATAGGGTTGAATCATGTATGTCAAGTTCAACACATGTATTGGGTTAGGTGTATATCGATCTAGGCATCATCATATCCCCCATACCCTTACCCATTAAGGTATCAACCTTACCATTCATAAGGTGTATCAACTTCACACTTCATGAGTGTAACATCCTCATCTCACTTGAAGATATTGGCCACACCCTACTTTAGTGTATTGTCCATCACATGTACTAGGGTACTAACCACCTTGCCACTCTTGTCATCTAGTGTATTGGATTACCCACCATAACATTTTAGAGACATGTGCTCAACACCATATCGTCCAAAAAGTGTATGCTCAACCCAATATCAGTTTAAAGGTGTATACTTGCTACCCATATCACCTAGAGGTGTATGTGTTCATACCATATCGACCTTGAGGTGTATGTATGATTCCATATCGGGTTTGAGGTGTATGTGTGCTTCCATATCACTCTTGAGGTGTGTGTATGTGCTTCACACCATATTGGGAAAAGAGGTGTGTGTGTTCTTGCTTCACACTATATCGGGAAGAGAGGTGTGTGTATGTATGCTTCACACCATATCAGGCAGAGAGGTGTGTGTGTGTATGATTCACACCATATCGGGCAGAGAGGTGCGTATACTTCACACCATATCGGGTTAGAGGTGCTTGCTTGTGTGCTTGAACCTGATATCACTTAATAAGGCGATACCATCATCTTCAAGCTCTAGACCTTCGTTCTAACTGTTATAGTTCATGGAAACAGGTCTAAGCAACTACTAGAACTCATAATTTCATCATCTATTTCAGAAAATTTCGATATTAAAAGTAGATCATTAAGTATAGCAATTTAGGTGATGAATAATAACATGATAGAGTTCAAGTTATATAACCCACCTTAAGAACAACTTTAAAGCTCCAAGCTCCAAAAATCCATGTTCCTAAGGTTGAAGATGACTTATCAAAGTCCAAGGCTCATTCACAATTCCTTCATATACAAGGAATCACCATGGATAAGAAATTGGTGAAGAAGAAAAGAAAGGAAGATCATAACCCTAAAATCATGCTTTAATCCAAGGTTGAAGATGATCATGGCCTCACCTTAGGGTTAAGTATTGAGATCCTTGCATGATACCTCACAACTTGTGCACGATATGCCATCACTTGTGGTCGATATCCCCCTTACTTGTGGCCAAAAACACTCCACTATGGCTGATATCAACTTGTTATGGCCAACATCACTTGCTATGGCCTATATCACTTGCTATGGCTGATACCCAAGACCTATGCACAATACCACATCACCTATGCACAAAAAAAGGCTCCATGCATGATATTTAAGAGCAATGGTGTAACGACCCTGCCTCTCGGTAACCCCCAATTAAGGGAGACCTGAAGGTCAGAGCCGTTATTCAATTAACAGGATCAAAGGTTTGACAAATAATCAATAATAATTATGAAATTCTACTAACTAAACTGAAATCTGGTAGAAAATTAAAACTTTGGTTACCTTTGAAAACTTTGGAAATCTATCTATCCAGAGCTTGAAATCATTCTATCTAATCCTCCTTGTACTTTACTTCTTATTTTCACAATGTGTCACTTTACTGTTTGTTCATTTCAGGGTTGTACCTAAACCACTGAAAAACAAAACGTCGGTCAGCATATAGGAATATGCCGGTATGTGGGGACAACCAAAAGTTTGCACATAAGGATAACAATCTAATTATCACAATCAGGTTAATTAACAAGCCAATTTACACTTTTCAGTATGACATTCTCCACCGCTTTTGCCCTAACCCTGGCATACCCACCTTAGGGTTTCCTTTGCCAATGACTTAAGGCCACCTTCTCAATTCCAAGTTTGGTGTCTGGGGGTCACCACTCATGGTGCCCACTAGTCATGAAATATCATAGGCCACCTTCTCATTCCCGAGCTTGGTGCCTGGGGTCACCACTCAAGGTGTCCATTGGTCTACCCATCTAGGCCTGACCTTTGGCATCATCCATAAGGATGGCATGTAGGTGCAAGAATACATACTTCTATTTTTAATGTGATAATCATAGTGACTTTATGATTTGCAAGTATGAACATCCAACAGATAATTTGCATTCAATGCGATTAACCATCCGGAAAATCCTCGGGAAACTAAGGCAGTTATTCATAATTAACCACATACCTGATCTGACGATTTGAACAGAAATATCCATGCAAATAAGAATCCAAGCAAGCAAGCATTTTCAACAAGATCCTGAAATAATCACGTAATTCCCTTTTTATTATTCATGTCATCAAGATCCATTAAACCTAGCTCGCTTCCTAGGGTTTCTAATTCACTTTTAGGGTTTCTATTGCAATTAGGGTTTCCTTTCATGTTTCACTATTTTAAACCCTAATTATTCACAAAAGATATTAAGGTTATCCCGTAACAACATTTAACCTTATTTTCGAATTAAAGGCATCATTATCCATCAATTAAACCCATTAATCTTATTTTACATTATAACTGTCATTTTTATCCTTTTAATCCATGACAATATCATTATACTTATTTATCATCCATTTATAGTTCATTATGGTCCAAATCACATATGAACCTGATTTGTCATTAATTCCACCTTCTATTCATGAGAAAACCCTAATTACTACATTTAGGATATTTATCCACAAATTAGGAACTTTAATGCTCGAAATAGCTTTTAATCATGAAAACTCAGTTCTATACATGAAATCAAATAATTAAAGTCATTAGTAGTCCTAATTACCAACATTAGGGTTTCAAGGCCCATTAAAACATATTTATGCACAAGAAACTCTAAATTACCTAATTATGTGCAAAGTTCATCCTTTTTGTTCCTAATGTTCCTTTTTATCATTAATAGGCTAATATCAACTTTAATCATTAATTAAACCCTACTAATCACATTAATCATATCAAAATAGGATTCTTTAATCATCATTACATTAAAGTTAATAACTTTTATTACTTTTCGAATTGCAAGAGGAATTAGCTTCTATATGCATTTTTATTGGATTCCTCTCATTTTTCTGAGCAATATTGATATATTATTTGTTACCATCGGAGTTACGAATAAATAGATAGGATTTTTACAAAATAACTTTACCTTGGCCAATGGCCGCGCGCCACGTGTCTATTCTTTTCTTTTCTTTCTTTTTTTCTTTTGTTGGATCCGCGGATCATGGCTGGGATCCGCCTAACCCAGCACCTGGGTCCACTTCCTCCTCTGTCTTCTTCACACGGTTCCCCAGTGCGGAAGTCCTCTGTTCCGCCTAGAAAATAGGGGATCCGTCGCCGGCGCCTACCCGCCCTGCCTTCTCTACCTCGGGCCATAGCATGGCCACGACAGTGGCGTCCCTCCGTCGTCCCTCCCCGATTCTATTCATGGATGTCGTATCACCGAGCAAGGAAGAATAGATTGGGGGTGGGAAGAGCAGAACCTATTGGCGGAAACAGGGCACCTCTCCCATGGCCCGATGGTACGATATGGGTACCGCGAGAGAGAGCTCTGGCTCTCTATCGCGTGCTATCATCTCCAATAGGGGTTCTTACCCATATATTTATATAGTGTAGGGTTAGCAGGATCAATCATGGAGTTTGACTCCGGCCTGTACTTTGGACAAAACCCAATTCTTCACAAAAATGTCAGAACCAGGGGTCTTTCTGTTCGGATTGGACTTCCGAAGCTATTGGTGCACTCCCCAGACTTGCACAGAGATTATGTGTGGGCAAAAAAATCAAACCAGGAATTCCCATACGCTATTTCCCCTTTCCTATCTAAATCGAAGAGCAGCCAGTGTTGGATCCTAATCCAACGACTATCAGCCATGCGCCAAGAATTCCTGATTAATTAGATATTCGTGACATTTAAAAGATATCCTATTCACTTTAGGAAACTTACAAAATTCATAACTCTCAAACAGTTTATCCAATTGATCCCAAATTTTGATGGAAACTTAGTAATGATTTAATCTACTTCTCTTCCAAATTTGGGCTCATTATCTAAAATAAAACGTTCCTTTTCTTTAGGTGCAAGATATCACTCAATTAGGCTTATTTCTCCCATATTTTCTCTTTCTTATTTTCTTACTTCCCATTATTTCTATTCCTTGTAATCCAAGAAAGAAAGTGGGGTTCGAATTATCACTCATCATGACAAAATCCTCACTTCTCTCTTTATTTCCTGCATTATCTCCTTTATTTCAAATATTCTTAATTAATTGTTTATCTCTATTTTTTTTATTTTGATTCCTTTTACCATTAGGAGCCTTATGGATACGAAAATACACCAAAGATAACTCAATTATACCTCTTTCCACTTATTTCCCACATTTTATCATTATTTTCAATTTCTTTCTTAATAAATAAATATTTAATTGATCTTTTTTTCTGGTTGCATTATCTTTGTAACTTTGGACTCCTTGGAACCCAAGGAACCCAAGAGGTATGAAATCCAACTTTATATTATATTCTTTTGCCTTCTAGAGGTTTCTACATCTTTCTTTTCTCTATTTCTTAGTTATTCTCTTAACAATTGAATTTCCTTTGTCTTTTCCTTGTTATTGGGCCCAATAGCCAATAAAGCCCACAAAAAAATCAACAAGGCCATTTTAAACGAAATTCATGCATTCAATCAAAAGACATCATTATTTGTTCATTTATCTTTTTATGATAAATTACATTTCTCACCAAATGAACCCAAAAAATTGGGGTTGCAACATCCTTCCCCTCTTACAAGAATTTTGCCCTCAAAATTCCATCAAGCAAGCAAACAAACAGGATAAGCCTTTCATGTGTCCATCATGTCTCCCATGTGGCTCCACCCTTTCCATGGTGCTTCCCAAGAACCTTCATTATCTCATATTCTTCCATCTGAGTTCTTTCTTACCTTGGTATATCGTACCCTCATAGGTGACTCAGGACATTTCAGCCTCTCAAAAGTTGAATAGGTTCAGGGCCCAACACATGGCTAGGGTACCTCACATAGTGCTCTAGATCGGACTTATGGAACACCTTACACATCATGTTATCCTGAGGGGCAAGGCTAAACACAACCATCTCCACCAATCCATCTCAAATGGACCCATATATCGGGGACTCAACTTTCTCAACTGTAGCTTAGAGGGGTCGGATTTTCACATCACATATTCTCTCATAGTGAACTGCATGTCAGTCTTCTTTGCATCAACTCGTGACTCATGTCACCACTGGGCTCTCTCTTTCAGCCATTGCATGATCAAAGCGACTTCATCTGCACCGACTGTGGTTCTTTTCTGACCTTTGCAAGGCCTCCTTCACCAACATCATCTTAATGAAGTGGTGACCGACACAACCTCCTTCTAGAATTTCTTGCATCCCGATAAAGGCTATGGTGGTTAACATCACATCTTAAGAACTGTCTCTTTGTATCACCCTGAACAAGCACACTTGCTCTCATCAGACCCTTTAGTCTGGATTATACTAATAATTAGTAAGGGGTGATAAACTATACTAACATCGAGTTCTTCATGTACCCACTCCCACCTTTTGGAAGGGAACCTTTAGATCAAACTCAAAGACCTTTGAACTCGCATCATGGTGTAGTTAAACCATATCTCTCATAGGTAGTTCAATCAGGTCTGTCCCTTGAAAGAACTCTTTCTATCTCATGTCATCTAGGTAAGGCGATCTACCATAACCCACATTGCATCTTGACCTTCCTCGGTCTAGGGGAGACATACCACAACATACATAGTGATGAATTCCCATTCCCTCTCAGAGATTCTTTAACCTCTAAGTTAAAGCACTGGGTTACTGGTGTTCGTCCTTCACCTCCTGGCTTACATGGCCACATGCAACATGTATCAGGCATCCAAAGCTCTACCATCACTTACTATCTTTGTAGTTTCATGGTGTATGGTGATCATGATTTCCTATATGTCATGATTCCTCAAGGTCGATTCCTCGGAAGCCCTAAACCACTCTCATCAGGGTTTTATTACCTTCCTATCTAAAGAAGTGTATCCAGAGTTCTACAACCATCCTTCTACCACATCAAGGACTAGGCTGGCTATCCAAACAACCACTAATCTTGTTCAAGATCTTGTTATATCTGAGTGTTAGCCAAACTTATCTCTTTTTCTCAACTTAATGTTACCCTAACATCCTCAACTTCTTCTAGCTTCCAGCTAAACCAGGCAGCTATATCTCATCCAGAGCATCCATTACCACTTCTCATCCTTCGGTGTTAGGTAACGTTGAAGACATACACCTCCATGTATTCCACTTATTATCTCATTACAACTCTAAGTTTCTCTTCATCGAGAAGCTCTGAGCTCATCCTCATTGTGATCAAACTCATCCTTGGTTAACTGTAAATTCCACATAGCTCCTGATAAAACATCCTCATGAGCTGACTACACTACTCCTCTTAGTGTTTGTAAACCATCCATGTATCTTTCACTCCACCAAGGTATGTTATCATCTTTGTCCTCATACCTCGAAGCAACGTTCCAACTCGCATCATCTATTATCCTTGGTGTATGGCATGCATACTGTCCCATCTCTACCTCCCATAACAAGAGGAAATAAGCCTTTGGCGGCCATCCAAACACAAAGTTCTTCCTGTTCCACGAGTAGAGATGATACATCCCACATCGCCAGTACACCTTCAATTCTAAGTTGAAATGTGCAACTTATGTCTCCACCTCACAAACATCATGATATCAAAGTTGCTTCCATGGAAAACTGGTCTCGAACCTACTTGGGTTACTACACAATCCTTGGTCATCTCCTCTAGGTCTATAGGGTGTCGGCACTTTTGGGGTCATCCCTCTTCCCTCATGCATCAGAGAGTGCCCAACTCATCTGCCCTTTGGGTCCCATGAGTTTATGAAGGTGGTCAATCTCCTAACCCATGGCCCTCAGACAATGATAGTTGTTACCTCCCGACCCTATGGTCATGTGCAACTAGGGAATTAGGCAACTCCTACTTCCATTAGTCTTACCCCTACTTGACCCTAGGATAGACTTAGGATTATATCATAGTACATGTCCAACTTAGAGCCTTTCCCAAGCCTTCATCATCTCTCTCTTCATTCACGACTGACTCTCATCCCTTCATAGGGGTCATGGCAACCTGCCTACCTTGGTCAGGCCCCATACCAGTTACCTCCATGGTAACACATCCACATGCACTTAGAGATGGTTATCTATGGATCTACAGGTTCATTCTCATACCATGTACTTTTCACTTAGTTTCTCAAGATCCTAGGAAACCTCTTTAGGTTACCTCAAAACCAACAAAACTAGTATACACCCTACCAAAGGGTTCCTCTCCTAGGATGGAAGGAAACTACAACTCTTGACAACAAGATCATAACCATCCTTAGGGTTTACATTCACATGAGCATGACTAACCCAACAACTACTAAGGTACAAGCAGACTACCTATTAAACCATGCTAGGTCAAACTTGTTCTCTTCCCTCAACATTAGATCAACTTAGTTGTGAGTGGTTCATCAAACATACCCTTAACTTAAGGGGTTTCCTTTACCTCTACACATGAGGAGTACCATGCTCGAAACTATAGAGACTCAAATCTCATCATGAGCATCGGATACACTGCTTCCCCTCTTAAGCCTAGGAACCCTAGGTTCACCTTTGAGTGTCCAACTACATGTTCAAACTCTTAACCATGAATCAAGCATGTATAAGGCATGACATGCACTCCCTGTCATCCTTCTGCTTGAGCAACACATCAGAGTCAAGTCCTCCTCAAGGACAACCAACAAGGTACAAGGCCTCACAACCTGCTACCAAACCTCTCCAGGTCTAAGGAACTCTTCTTCCTATCTCAGAAGGTAAACACCTATACCACAGGCACATAGGTACCAGAAGCATCATCCTCTCTCTAGGGTTTGGTTCCTCTAAAGGCAACCAAGATATCATCAGCCTCTAGGGATCATGCATGAGGCAACCACTATCATCCACTTAGGTCACATCATCCCCGACTACCCACTATTCCTCACATCTTGGAGTTTTAGGTTTCCAACCTTCTTGCTTGGTTCCTTCTTTCTCTCTTTAAAGCTAACTCCACATGCATCCATACTACTAGAGGTCATCTCTCCATGAAGGATCAAGCTCACAGGCATACCTTTACGCGGGTGAAGCCTATACTCAAACTTATGTTTGCTCATGATTATCCATAGCCCCTTATGCTTATCTCATGAGCCATCCATCCTGTCCATCTAGCCTCGGTTTTTAACTTACTACTTGTACTACTGATGTACTCTGGGTGCAAGCTATATCCTACTTGCAACAACCCATAGGGTTCTATAGGTTCTTCTCTAACCTCATCATTGACGGAGTTATCCTTCACTCAAACATGCACGACCCTTCCCAGGGTTGGGTCGCCAAAGGTACTAGATCATCTAACCTATTATGGCATCCCAAAGGTATGTCCAACCAAACACTCGGTCAACCATAAAATCTAACTCATCATGTCATCTATCTCTCTAACCTTCACTTAGGGTTAGGGTTAACCTCATCCTCAAGGATTTTCTAGGTCTATACTTTTAATGGAGGTCTCTACCTCAAGGACTAACTCTCTCTACTCATCCTCCTGACTAAGAGGTCCATCCTCAGGTTTCTCCTGAGAGGAATGACAACTCGCGTCATACGACCTAAGCATGTATCTATTTTTTTACACTTACTCTATTAAGCTTATGTCCATGACATCTTATTTACATGCTTTTTATTAATTTGATGGAGGATCCCTTAATCCTTATCAACCTTACCCATACCTCAAGAGGGTGAGGAGAAGAGAGGAAAACCCTAATCGTTAAGGTCCTTATCAAAATTTGAGTTGAGAAGGGATGAACAAGATGAGAGAGTCCTAATGATATCTTATTTCAAGTCATATCCTAAGACATCGGCCAGGCAGTCACACAATCTGAGAGTCCTCGTATTCCGACTAGCAGTGTGGAGGAAAATATTGCCAGCCCCCAGACGTGATCCTTTTCTAGACACCTCAGTCTTTCGGACAATCCTCGAATAACTCCCTTGGGTTCTACAGAATTTGTAAAATTTAATAATTATTAAAGATTAATTGAGGAACCTATGCTCTAATTCCAATTGTAACGACCCCGCCTCCCGGTAACCCCCAATTAAGGGAGAACTGAAGGTCAGAGTCGTTATTCAATTAACAGGATCAAAGGTTCGACAAATAATCAATAATAATTATGAAATTCTACTAACTAAACTGAAATCTGGTAGAAAATGAAAACTTTGCTTACCTTTGAAAACTTTGGAAATCTATCTATCCAGAGCTTGAAATCATTCTATCTAATCCTCCTTGTACTTTACTTCTTATTTTCACAATGTGTCACTTTACTGTTTGTTCATTTTAGGGTTGTACCTAAAACGCCGACAAACAAAACGTCGGTCAGCATATCAGAATATGCCGGTATGTGGGGACAACCAAAAGTTTGCACATAAGGATAACAATCTAATTATCACAATTAGGTTAATTAACAAGGAAGTTTACACTTTTCAGTATGACATTCTCCACCGCTTTTGCCCTAACCCTGGCATACCCACCTTAGGGTTTCCTTTGCCAATGACTTAAGGCCACCTTCTCAATCTCGAGCTTGGTGCCTGGGGGTCACCACTCATGGTGCCCACTAGTCATGCAATATCATAGGCCACCTTCTCATTCCCGAGCTTGGTGCCTGGGGTCACCACTCAAGGTGTCCATTGGTCTACCCATCTGGGCCTGACCTTTGGCATCATCCATCAGGATGGCATGTAGGTGTGAGAATACATACTTCTATTTTTAATGTGATAATCATAGTGACTTTATGATTTGCAAGTATGAACATCCAACAGATAATTTGCATTCAATGCGATTAACCATCCAGAAAATCCTCGGGAAACTAAGGCGGTTATTCATAATTAACCACATACCTGATCTGACGATTTGAACATAAATATCCATGCAAATAAGAATCCAAGCAAGCAAGCATTTTCAACAAGATCCTGAAATAATCATGTAATTCCATTTTTATTATTCATGTCATCAGATCCATTAAACCTAGCTCGCTTCCTAGGGTTTCTAATTCACTTTTAGGGTTTCTATTGCAATTAGGGTTTCCTTTCATCTTTCACTATTTTAAACCCTAATTATTCACAAAAGATATTAAGGTTATCCCTTAACAACATTTAACCTTATTTTTGAATTAAAGGCATCATTATCCATCGATTAAACCCATTAATCTTATTTTACATTATAACTGTCATTTTTATCCTTTTAATCCATGACAATATCATTATACTTATTTATCATCAATTTATAGTTCATTATGGTCCAAATCACATATGAACCTGGTTTGTCATTAATTCCACCTTCTATTCATGAGAAAACCCTAATTACTACATTTAGGGTATTTATCCACAAATTAGGAACTTTAATGCTTAAAATAGCTTTTAATCATGAAAACTCAGTTCTATACATGAAATCAAATGATTAAAGTCATTAGTAGTCCTAATTACCAACATTAGGGTTTCAAGGCCCATTAAAACATATTTATGCACAAGAAACTCTAAATTAACTAATTATGTGCAAAGTTCATCCTTTTTGTTCCTAATGTTCCTTTTTATCATTAACAGGCTAATATCAACTTTAATCATTAATTAAACCCTACTAATCACATTAATCATATCAAAATAGGATTCTTTAATCATCATTACATTAAAGTTAATAACTTTTATTACTTTCCGAATTGCAAGAGGAATTAGCTTCTATATGCATTTTTATTGGATTCCTCTCATTTTTCTGAGCAATATTGATATATTATTTGTTACCATCGGAGTTACGAATAAATAGATAGGATTTTTACAAAATAACTTTACCTTGGCCAATGGCCGCGCGCCACATGTCTATTCTTTTCTTTTCTTTCTTTTTTTCTTTTGTTGGATCCACGGATCATGGCTGGGATCCGCCTAACCCAGCACCCGGGTCCACTTCCTCCTCCATCTTCTTCATGCGGTTCCCCAGTGCGGAAGTCCTCTATTCCGCCTGGAAAACAGGGGATCCGTCGCCGGCCCCTACACGCCCTGCCTTCTCTACCTCGGGCCATAGCGTGGCCACGACAATGGCGTCCCTCCATCGTCCCTCCCCGATTCTATTCATGGATGTCGTATCACCGAGCAAGGAAGAATAGAGTGGGGGGGGGGGTGAAGAGCAGAACCTATTGGCGGAAACAGGGCACCTCTCCCATGGCCCGATGGTACGATATGGGTACCGCGAGAGAGAGCTCTGGCTCTCTATCGCGTGCTATCATCTCCAATAGGGGTTCTTACCCATATATTTATATAGTGTAGGGTTAGCAGGATCAATCATGGAGTTTGGCTCCGGCCTGTACTTTGGACAAAACCCAATTCTTCACAAAAATGTCAGAACCAGGGGTCTTTCTGTTCGGATTGGACTTCCGAAGCTATTGGTGCACTCCCCAGACTTGCACAGAGATTATGTGTGGGCAAAAAAATCAAACCAGGAATTCCCATACGCTATTTCCCCTTTCCTATCTAAATCGAAGAGCAGCCAGTGTTGGATCCTAATCCAACGACTATCAGCCATGCGCCAAGAATTCCTGATTAATTAGATATTCGTGACATTTAAAAGATATCCTATTCACTTTAGGAAACTTACAAAATTCATAACTCTCAAACCGTTTATCCAATTGATCCCAAATTTTGATGGAAACTTAGTAATGATTTAATCTACTTCTCTTCCAAATTTGGGCTCATTATATAAAATAAAACGTTCCTTTTCTTTAGGTGAAAGATATCACTCAATTAGGCTTATTTCTCCCATATTTTCTCTTTCTTATTTTCTTACTTCCCATTATTTCTATTCCTTGTAATCCAAGAAAGAAATTGGGGTTCGAATTATCACTCATCATGACAAAATCCTCACTTCTCTCTTTATTTCCTGCATTATCTCCTTTATTTCAAATATTCTTAATTAATTGTTTATCTCTATTTTTTTTCTTTTGATTTTGATTCCTTTTACCATTAGGAGCCTTATGGATACGAAAATCCACCAAAGATAACTCAATTATACCTCTTTCAACTTATTTCCCACATTTTATCATTATTTTCAATTTCTTTCTTAATAAATAAATATTTAATTGATCTTTTTTTCTGGTTGCATTATCTTTGCAACTTTGGACTCCTTGGAACCCAAGTGGTACGAAATCCAACTTTGGATTATATTATTTTGCCTTCTAGAGGTTTCTACATCTTTTTTTTCTCTATTTCTTAGTTGTTCTCTTAAAATTTGAATTTCCTTTGTCTTTTCCTTGTTATTGGGCCCAATAGCCAATAAAGCCCACAAAAAAATCAACAAGGCCATTTTAAACGAAATTCATGCATTCAATCAAAAGACATCATTATTTGTTCATTTATCTTTATTATGAGAAATTACATTTCTCACCAAATGAACCCAAAAAATTGGGGTTGCAACAAATGGGGTGGTAGGACTCGAAAAAGTTCACTAAGGGGTGAAAGAAGGACTTGTTGTTCATGAAGAAGTGTGAAAGTGAAGTGTCATCAATTTGAGCTACTAGGTGCCACGTGTCCATGCATGGGTGACACGTGTACATGCATGAATTAACATTTATATTGTAATTAAAAACACTTGAGGATAATATAGAGATGAATTTTCGTCCATTACTTATCCCTTTGAATAAGATATATCAACAAAATCACCACTTTATTCACAACCCAATACAACTTTTCTAAGGAAGTTGTAAACCGATAAACTTCACATACTTGAGGTGCTTTGCACATCATGGGCTTTTCCAAGAGTCCAAAAAACGATATGGGACTCCTCCTATGTCTCCTTGGCCGATAGGCACACATATATACGCTTTTCAACTTGATACAACTCAAGTTAAGGTTTCATATATTCAACCCTTTTCTTGGTCATTTCATCACCAAGATTACCATCACTCATAATTGATTCAAAAATGGTGTCTCCTTCTTTCTCTCTCCTCTACATGATACTAGGATGGAGTAGGGACACTCTAGATGTGATAATTTGCATATCAACCCCACATTTTGGGTAAATTACAATTTGTACCAAAATTGGTGCACAATGTACCAGCATTATTCAAACAAGTTCAAACTTGGCATTTAGGCTTTCCACAAGCCACCACTTAGCATCATTATCTCTATTATGATGTTAAAACACTTAGGGCATGTTAAACATGTGACATTTTGCAATATAACCCCTCATCTTGGGTAAATTGCACTTTGTTCCAAAACAAAGGAACATTGCTCAAACATCATTCAATCAGGACCAAACTTGGAACATAAGTGTGTCACATGACAACAAAACTCCTTAGAGGATTATATTAAAGTTCTAAGCAACTTTATTATCCAAAACAAATAGGGTTACCTCATAACCTAGGTCAGGGTCATTACAAGAAAGGTGACAAATCAGTGAGGTTTCGCATCTGAGTTAAATATGGTATGTATAATGTTTATCTGACTAAGAAAAGTGTTACGTGACACAGAGTTGACTCTATAGTCAATAATGAAAAAGGTAGTGGATTATGTGTCCTATGTGACAGATTCTATGATAAACCTATGTTGAAGAACTTTGTGTTGATCAAACTTCTATGGCATCTCCATGACATTAAGATGTTATGTGGATACTTGATGATATGATGAATGAATAATATATGTCTCCCTTTACTTGGGATTTCAGGGCCGAAATCCTTATTAGGGGTTTATTACTTGTAATGACCCTGGCCTGGGTTATGAGTTAAACCTTTTTTTTTGGCTAAGTAAGTTTCTTAGAACTTTAATATAATCCTCTAAGGTGTTTTTTTATCATGTGACACACTTATGTTCCAATTTTGGTCCTGATTGAATGTTGTTTGAGCAATGTTCCTTTGTTTTGGATCAAAGTCCAATTTACCCAAGATGAGGGGCTATATTGCAAAATGTCACATGTTGAACATGCCTTAAGTGTTTTAGCATCATAATAGAGAGAATGATGCTAATTGGTAGCCCGTGGAAAGACTAAATTCCAAGTTTGAACTTATTTGAATAACGCTAGTACCCTGTGCACCAATTTTGGTACAAATTGCAATTTACCCAAAATGTAGGGTTGATATGAAAATTACCACCTCTAGAGTGTTCTTAATCCCTCCTAGTATCATTTAGAGGAGAGATAAATAATTAGGCACCATGTTTTAATCATGTTTGAGTGATGGTACTCTTAGTGATGAAAAGACCAAGAAAGGGGTTGAATATGAAACCCTGACTTGAGTTGTATCAATTGAAAAGCTTATATATGAGTGCCTATCGACCAAGGAGCCATAGGGGGAGTCTCACATCATTTTTTGGACTCTTGTAAAAGGACATGACGTGCAAAATGCCTCAAGTAGGTGAATGGTATCAGTTTACAACTTCCTTAGAAAGGTTGTATCAGGTTGTGAATAAAGTGGTGATTTTATTGATATATCTTATCAAAAGAGATAAGTAATGGACGAAATTTCATCTCTAGATTATCTGCAAGTGTTTTACATGTCACGATAAATGTGAGTGCATGCATGTACATGTGTCAACCATGCATGGACACGTGGCACCTAGTAGCTTAAATTGATGACACCTAATATACACACTTTTTCATGAACCTCAAGTATATATACCCTTCCTTTCACCTCTTAGTGAACTTTTGCGAATTATACCACCTCCTTGCTCTTGGATATCATTCATACGGCCTTGATATCGTGCATAGGTGATGTGGTATCGTGCATAAGGCTTGGTTATTGGTCCTAACAAGTGGTTTCGGCTATAGCATGTTGATATTGGCCATACCATGTTGATATCGGCCAAGTGAAGTGATATTGGCCACAAGTGAAAGGGATATCGGCCACTAGTGAGACCATATCTTGCATAAGTTCTAAGGTATCGTGCAAGGTGCTAAGGAGCAAGAAGGAGCTAAACTCCTAACCCTAAGGTAAGGCCATGATCATCTTCAACCTTGGATTGAAGCTTGGATCTAGGGTTATGATCTTTCTTTCTTTTCTTCTTCACCAAGTTCTTAACTATGGTGATTCCTTGTATATGAGGGAGTTGTGAACAAGCCTTGTACTTTTTCTAAGTCATATTCAACCTTGGGAATGCAAAGCTTTAGATCTTGGAGTTTTGAAGTTGTTCTTGAGGTGGGTTATATAACTTGAACCCAAACTTGTAATTATTCACCATCTTTCTTGCTATACTTGATGATCTACTTTCAATTCTGATTTTTTCTTGAATACTTGACATATTTATGAGTTATAGTAGTTTCTTATACCTTTTATCCTTGTACTAGAACAAGTAGAATGAAGATCTAGATCTTGAAGATGATGGTATCACCTTATAAAGTGATATCGGGTTCAAGCAAACAAGCAAGCACCTCTAACTCGATATGGTGATGCACCTACTCCATCAAAATGATATGGACATGAGCTTATACTTTCTTGCATGACATGGTGATGTAGTATATACCTCTTTGCCCGATATGGTGTGAAGCACACACACACCTCTTTTCTCGATATGGTGTGAAGCACACACACACACCTCTTTGCCCGATATGGTGTGAAGCACACACACACCTCTTTACCCGATATGATGTGAAGCGCACATACACCTCTAAAGTGATATGGTGAGAAAGCACATACCTCTTTGCCCGATATGGTGTGAAGCACACATACACCTCTAAAGTGATATGGTGAGCAAGCACACACCTCTTTGCCTGATATGGTGTGAAGCACACATACACCTCTAAAGTGATATGGTATGCACACATGTACCTCTAAAGTGATATGGGTAGCAAGGATACATATCTAAACCGATATTGGGTTAAGCATACACCTTTTGGATGATATGGTGTTGATAACACATTTCTAAAATGATATGGTGGGTAACCCAATACACTAGACGACAAAAGTGGTAAGGTGGTTAATACCCTAGAACATGTGATGGTCAATACGCTAAGGTATGATGTGGCCAATATCTTCAAGAGAGGTGAGGATTTTATATCCATGTATGGTGAAGGTGATACCCACCGGCAGGCACCACCCATCACGTGACCGACATCCGACACCCCTGTGCCGAGCGATACCAATATCGGCCGCCCACCGACCCACGAATAAGGAGGACACGTGGCGCTTCGAGCACCATAACTTCCCCCAACCGCTGCCTATAAATAGAAGCTACAGGAAGTCGAAAAGACAGTTGAGACAGTTGGGAACTTTGACCGATCTTCGGAGGAAAACTGCGAGAGCACGAGTATCGCGTCCCAGTGCTCATGTCGGGCAACTCTAGGTGAGCTCTTCCTCATCCCGAGAGGGAGGGGATGGTTCACTTAGGATCGTCCCGGGCGACACTGTGGGATGATATCGGCCAACGTAGACGAGTGGCATAAGTGCCCGACAGTAGAACGTGTCGCTCCATGCCCGACACGGTATCGAACCCGATACGCTTCACCCGTCATGTGTGCCCCCCGAGAGGGTGCGCCGCCCGACATGAGCGTATCGGACAAGGACCTTGAGTGATACAGTCGGCCGTCATAGTGTGTTGGCCGAGAGGGTGTGCCGCCCGACACTTCTATATCGGGCTAGTCCCCTGACCGGTATCAGGCTGGAGAGCCGCTGTAGCCTGTCGTCCTTCTACATCAAGAAGGCGACATCTATCTTTAATTCTGTTATTTAATTCCTTACTTATGCAATATATTAAGACCTTTAATGTTTATGGGAATGGAAAATCTTAATTACTTGCTGCTCTATGCTTGGTGCAAATGTTGGATGACTTCCATGTTTAATATCTGAACTCTAGCTTGCATGTTTGGATCACGTTTCACTTAGCTACCGAATCGTGTTTTCCCGTCGCAACAACTTCGATAGTTGTGTTGTGGGTCTAGTGTTTGGTCCGATTCTGGAGTACGAGAGTCCCTAGGACAGTGTCGTTTCAGTAACATTCCACTCTAACTTAAGTCCAGCAACCTCGAGAGGGGTGTTGATGCTTAGTTAGAGATGGCCGCTCTGAGAGGAGGAGTGCGGGATGTTACTGCTACCGCTTGTTTTACTGAAGTCTTATCCTTCGTACCTTGCTCTAGCTCTAGTTTTGTCTTCCCGTCTCTGTTGCATGAAAACCCCTAAAAACTGCTAAATGACTAAAACCTTAAATCTTTCTTGTAGCTCCAGTTGGAGATAGTTTTCTTTGTTTTGTTTGTGACATCTTGATGTTTCCCTTTTGGGGATTTACTATCTCTTCATACCTGCCGGAGTGTAGCGTGTCGATTTTGGGTTTTCAACACTACCACCCTTGTCCCTGTATTTGACCCCGTCTATCTACTTCGACCCCGTAAACAAAGTTGCGGGGGCCTAGAAGGATTCGAGTTATAAATGTAAAAGCTCAACTAACTTCAATCTGCCTCCATTTTTGGACGCACGATTTAGGCCGGTCAACTTTTTGGCACTGTTGTCGGGGACAAGGCAAAACGGTACTGTTTACGAATCTGAATCCACTAACTACACTCCCTTGCCTCAAGCTTAGAAATTAGCTTGACAACACTCTTTTTTTCTTTTGTAATTATTATTATTACTATTTGCACAAAATAAACAATTCTATTTTCTAAAGTTGATTTCTCGTGCCATTTCAGGAAATCTATAGAACAGCGATCTGTTTCATCGAGCTCGGACACCATGTCTCGCTGTGTGCAATCTCTATCTGAGGGTGAACGTCAAGGCCGAGAAGAGTTTTCGCACCAACCCAGCTTGGTTGGTCAGTTGTTCGCTTACATAAAAAGACAAGACAATATCATCAACCAGCTGGCACAGGGAGCGCTAGCCAGTCCTGGAGCTCTGAATTCCATGCAACACCAGATGGCGAGTCTGCAGATGCGCCAACACAAGGTCGATCAACGTTTGGCCCAGATGGCCGCACTGAGAAAGGACCCTACAGAAAAGACACTCTCCTACCATGAAACTACCTGAATGGCAGTGCTAAGGTATGGGAAGACGGTGGAATGCATTGATGAAGATGGACCAGAACCTGAGCCAAGGCCTACGAGAGAGATTCTGGCAGAGGATGAAGGTAGACAAGCAGAAGCTTGAGAGCCTACACAGAAGCCTTTCGATGAGCTATCTGGTGGGAGGAATCCTTATGCTCCCAGGTTGTCGTTTCCTTATAAGCTGATCAAGGCAAATATGAAAAAGCGTCACAAAAGGTTCATGGACTCGATCAGGAAACTGCATCCTGAAGTCCCCTTCCTTGACGCCTTGGAGGAGATGCCGACCTACGCCAAGTTCCTCAAGGATCTTATCATGAAGAAAAGAAGGGGAGGAAGGTTTGAGACCATGCACCTAGCATCTGCTTCCTCATCCTTCGTGAAGCCTACCCTGCCAAACAAAAGAAGAGACCCTGGAGCTTTTACGATCTCGTTTGCCATCGGGGACAACGTTGAGCGAAAAGGTCTTGCTGACTTAGGGGCAAGCATCAGCCTTATGCCCTTAAGCTTCACACAAAGGTTGGGTTTAACCGACATGGTTCATACCAAAATGAGGATTGAACTGGCGGACCATACCTTCAAGAGACCAGTTGGCATTGTTGAGGATGTGCCGATCAGGGTGGGTAATTTCTTCATTCCCTACGACATAGTAGTCGTTGACGCAGCAGAAGACCCCCGCTGCCCGATCATCTTTGGACGTCCTTTCTTGGCAACAGGAAGGGTGTTCATTGATGTTTCTGAGGGGATTATCACGCTGAGGGTCGGAAACGACCACCTGGACTTCAAGTTGAAGGAAGTCATAAAAAATTCTTCCCTGTCAGAATCTGTGTGTTTCGCGGACAGCTACGATAAATTCTGCGAGGAGATAGAGGAGGACATCTGGATAGTGGACCCCCTTGCGAAGGCTATAAGGTGTCAGGATTCCAACTTCGAAGATCCTGAAGTTGCAGAGTATCTCGACCTTTTTGACCTATGTGACGAAAATATGCACGAAGAGGATGAGGTGGTGGAGTCCGTGAAGTATGCCTCTCTCGAAAAGGAGCCTCAAGAAAAGGCATCCAGAGCAAAGCCTGAGTTGAAACCGTTGCCCGAAGGTCTGAAATACGAGTTCTTAGATGAAGAAGAGAGAAACCCCGTCATCGTAAACGTCAATCTTTCGGGAAACCTGCTGGACCGACTTCTTGAGGAGTTAAGACTCCATAGGGGGGCTATAGGATATTTGATAGAGGACATCAAAGGCCTTAGCCCCGCCTTGTGCATGCATCACATCAATCTAGAAGAATCTGTGAAGCCTCTGGCTCAACCCCAGAGGAAGCTGAACTAGATGCTCAAAGAAGTCGTCAAGAAAGAGGTAATCAAGCTAAGGGATGCGGGGATCATTTACCCAATCAGCGATAGCAATTGGGTGAGTCTAGGGGTGAGCAAATAATGGTCAGACCGCAAAACCAGACCGGACTGCTCAATTCGGTCCGGTCCGGTCCAGTCCGGTCCATTTTGTGTTCGGTCTGGTCCGCGGTCCGGGAATTTCGATGAGTTCGGCCTTCGGTCCGGTCCGGACCGCAGATTGACGTGTATATAAAATTCATGTATATTTGAAGGTGTATTCTATAATAATTACAAATAAAGTACATATATAATCACTACTAGTATAAATATTTGATACTAAATTTATATAATTGTTAGAAGTGACTAAGATTATCAACTTTGTACAATTAAATAAGTTGTAAAACATGTAAAAAAGGCTGATTACGGTCCAAACGGTCCGGTCCGGTCCTAGCACAAAACGGTCCGGTCCCGGTCCGGTCTTACCTCGAAACGGTCCGGTATGCGGTCCATATATTTGTTCAAATTCGGTCCGCGGTCCAGTCCGGTTCGGTCCGGTCCAGTCCGGTTCTGGACCGATGCTCAGCCCTAGGTGAGTCTGATCCACATAGTACCCAAAAAGGGCGGCATGACAATGGTTAAGGGTGAGAAAGGCGATGAGGTGGCAGTTAGGACCGTCACCGGATGGAGGATGTGCATCGATTACCGAAAGCTAAATCAGGCTACCAAAAAAGATCATTTTCCGCTACCTTTTATTGACCAAGTTCTTGAAAGATTAGCGCATCACGATTTCTTTCGTTTCCTTGATGGCTTTTCAGGATTTTACCAGGTACCCATCTTGCCCGACGATCAGGAGAAAACAACATTCACCTGCCTCTACGACACTTATGCCTTCAGAAGGATGCCCTTCGGACTCTGCAACGCCCCCGCCACCTTTCAAAGATGCATGATATCGATGTTCTCAGATTTTGTAGAAGATATCGTAGAAGTTTTCATGGACGATTTTTCATTCTATGGGAAGGACTTCGATAGCTATCTGAAGAATCTGTCATTGGTCCTTCTAAGGTGCGAGGAGAGTGGCATTTCATGGTAAGGGAGGGCATCGTTCTGGGGCATAATATCTCAAGGCGTGGGATCGAGGTGGACGTAAGCAAAGTTGAAGAAATATCCAAGCTTCCTCCCCCGAAGTCTGTGATGGGAGTGAGGAGCTTCCTTGGTCACGCTGGCTATTACTGGAGATTCATCAAGGACTTCTTGAAGATTTCCAAACTGCTGTCCAATCTTCTGGGAAAAGATGCTGAATTTGTTTTCTCTAATGATTGTCTTAGTTCTTTTCAGACCTTGAAAAATGCTTTAATATCACCACCTATCCTTCAAGCGCCAGAATGGGATTTACCTTTTGAGTTGATGTGTGATGCTAGTGACTACGCGGTTGGAGCAGTCCTGGGGCAAAAGAAAGATAAAAGGCACCATGTGATTTGCTACGCTAGTCGCATGTTGGACGAGGCTTAGGTAAATTACACAACAACTGAAAAGAAGATGCTCGCAATCATCTTCGCGTTCGATAAGTTCAGGTCATATCTCGTAAGAGCAAAGATCAAGGTATACACAGATCACGGGGCCATAAAATACTTAATGCAAAAGAAAGATGCAAAGCCCAGACTGTTGAGGTGGGCCTTGTTGCTCCAAGAGTTCGACCACGAAATTATCGACAAGAAGGGAGCATAAAATGTGGTCACCAACCACCTATCGAGGATTGTAACTGAAAGGCAAGGGGGACCTCCAATCAATGACGACTATGTCGACGAGGCTCTTATGTTGGCCGAAACTCAAGAAGAAAGCTTACCCTAGTTTGCAGACATCTGCAATTATCTTGCTTGCGGAGAAATGCCTCCTGATATTACATACAATCAGAAAAAGAAGTTGTTCGCGGATGCTAAAAACTACTATTGGGATGATCCTCTCCTTTTCAAGAGATGCGCTGACAATTTATACAGGAGGTGTGTCCCAGAAGAAGAAACCGCGAACATCCTGAAAGAATGCCACGCCTCCCCCTACGGTGGACACCTGGGTAGCGGAAGAACAGCTCCAAAAGTGCTACAGTCAGGTTTCTACTGGCCCTCCTTATTTAAGGATGTTGCACAATTCGTAAAAGTTTGCAAAGAATGCCAGTCTACAGGGAATATAGGGGCGAGGAATGAAATGTCAATGGCAAGTTGGATCGAAGTAGAAATCTTCGACGTATGGGCGATTGACTACATGGGGTCGTTTCCTCCTTCCAGAGGGTATCAATACATACTAGTGGTGGTGGACTACGTATCGAAGTGGGTGGAAGTAGTAGAAACCCAAACATGCGATGTCAAGTCGGTAATCAAGCTATTCGAGAAGACAATCTTTCCTCGATTCGGTGTACCACGCACTGTAATAAGCGACGGCGGGTCGCACTTTGGAGAGAGACAGTTTAAAGCACTCATATGTAAGTATGGAGTGAAGCACAAGATCGCTACACCCTACCACCCGCAGACGTCAGGACAGGTAGAGGTTTCCGACAGGCGGATTAAGCAGATCCTTGAGAAAATCGTTAGCTGAACAAGGAAAGATTGGTCTATGAAGCTTGACGATGCACTATGGGCCTATAGGACCACCTACAAAATGCCCATTGGAACCACCCCCTACAAACGTATCTATGGAAAATCATGCCATCTACCCCTAGAACTTGAACACAAATCCCTTTGGGCAATCAAATTCTTAAATATGGACCTCGAGAAAGCAGGAGAAAAGAGATTTTTGTAGCTTCAAGAGCTCGAAGAGCTGAGGATGAATGCCTATGAAAGTGCAAAAATCTACAAACAGAGAATGAAGGTGTGGCATGATGCCCACCTTAGGAGGAAAGATGTAAGCAAAGGGGATAAAGTTTTACTATTCAAGTCCTCCATTCGTCTTTTCCCTGGGAAGCTACAAACGAGATGGTTAGGACCGTTTACTGTATCGAAGATATACCCATCAGGAATGATGGAGCTCTACAACAAGGATGATCCGACCAAAGTCTTCCAAGTAAATGGGCACAGAGTAAAGAGGTTCTATGAGGATGAAGCTTTTGTCAGGAGAGCAGAGATCAACCTGCAAGATATGGGTACAATCGAGGGCTGAATAAGATGATCCTACACCGGTCGGGCTGGCGACACAAAATTCAGCGCTCCTCGGGAGGTAGCCCGAGTTTTTCTTTCTTTCCTAGAGTAGGATGCATTTTTCTTATTACTTTTAAAAACAAACTTTATAGATTGTAATAAGGCCCAAGTCAGTGCACACGTCGAGCATACCGACTCTTCTGTTTTATGAGCCATCGCTGCATTTTACAAAACATTGAGGAGTAATTCTGTCTGAGGTCAGGGACTCTGCCCTAAACTGATGATGTTTTTCCCGTCAATTACTTTTTATCCGCCTTGCTTTAGTTTCAGCTGCCTTCTTTTATGCCGTGTCGAGTAGCAGCTTAGCTGGCACGCGGTCACGCTTGTATCGGGATGCAGTTTCTTGGGCACCACAAGGGCCGTGACGGATGGTATTCCCGAGTGACAACCGTATCGTGCATGGGAATAAATGCCCTTAATTAGAGTGATGGGACCGTCGTCTCGGGAACGACATGTCTCAAACAGTCGATGCGCGCCCCAGAACTGCCCGATTTACCCCCAGCTGAGTTTACTATATATAGTAAGGAGGATTTATCGTGTCGGGCTATCGTGCTTATTCATTTTAGCCACCCGCATCCTTCAGTAATCCACTTTTGCTAGTGTATCGGCCAGATTGCCTTCACCCTTGTATCGGGCGATGGCTCCTATGAGCAAGGGTATAGCCCGACAGGCTTATCGCCTGACACGGGTTTTCATATCACACACTGCTTATTGGGTTTACGAACTTAGTCAATTTTTGTGTATCGCCCGACACAGTTAAGCACAACACAACGATCAATAGTGTTTTCCCGATACGCCATATCGGGTGACACATTTTCCTTTTGAGACGTCCTATCGGGTGGATGCCTTTTGGCGATCTTATCACCCGACATACCTGTGTCGGGTAGTGTGTTGTGCCGCACAGCTCTCTTCGTACCATCCAATCCTGTATCGGCTCGAGCTTTCTTTTGATGGACGATACCAGGATTTTGGAAATAAGTCAAGTTTTATCGAGTTTCTTTTGTTTTTCCTACCTAACATGGTTAATGAACTTGACAACAGGTATGCATCATACAAGGCAAACCTCCGGCCGAGCTAACAAACGAGGCACAAGAATCAGAATTGCGGCCGCAGCTGAAGCAACAACTGTCGGACAGAAACGTCAGAACCCCGAAAAGGATCACTTCCTTATCATAGTCTGTCTTCTGTGGTGGTTTAGGACCATCTCGAAAGACAGCACAAGTCTTGCCCCGATGGCCTCTGGATTAAGTCTGGGCATTCCGGTTCTATCCTCTTAAAAAGGGGGGAAGCATCCACAAGTGTTTTCAAGAGCTCTCTATCTACCATGCACAAGCTTCGAGCTTCCTTCTTGAGAGCTCTGCACTTATTACGGCTACTTCCAACTGGGGAAATAAAATGGATGCAGCAAAGAAGCATATTGCAGCTTCTACAAGGCACAAGCGAACCCGCTAGATAACCTTCACTAGGCTAACATGACCTCACCCTATATTTTTCAGTACTCTGGGATAGAGTGCAGAGTAAGTTTGGGGGGTACCCACGTACCAGTGAAGGAGGTATAAAAAATTTTCTTCACCTCCACCCTTTGTGCCATTTTGTTCTTGCTCTTTATCATGTGTATGTACCCATGCTCGTATAAAATGTCATGATCATATAAAAAATTTTGAAAAATTTTTCTTTTATCCCCATGCATATGTACAAAGTTGCTATAATAGTGAAAACATGTTGCGACTTCTTGCAAATTTTGTTTTCTATGTGCTTAATGAGATACAAGTTCTGTTATATCGTTTTCATAATGCTGCCTGAAATGAATAAAAGATTATGTTTTGTCATGCCAAAAATTTCGAAAAATATAATAATCTCACAAACAGCAAAGAGACGAGTATGGAGAAGGAAAAAGCTGCCCAAACAGCAGAAAACTCTTTGTTTCCCCTCACCCAACGAAAATCCCAAAAAGAGAAAGAAGCCTTATGAGTGTGAATAAAAGCATGAGAGTTGTGCGCAATAAAAGAAAAGAAAAAAAAATATATACACACTTGTTTTCTAAAAGTACCCATCTTTAGGCATGGTAGATCCGGGGCAGTGGTACGTAGGATGTGAAATCACTGCTCTAAAGTCAACTAGCTTGGACTACAGGGACCACTTTCCCGCTAACGGACCCTTACCTGGATCGACTGATGGGAAACAAGAAAAATCCCAAAAATCCTTAGCCTACCCTATACACAACTTTTTGCCCCAAAAATAAAGTTGTTTGGTGTGTAAGCTAACTTCGGAATCATACAACAAAGTCTCACCGAAGTTGTAGAGAAGAATCTTACTTAAACAAAAAGGCAGGAAAAACAAAGTCTTTTGCTTGTAGTGAGACAACATTATCCCTAAGGAATTGCAATTCTTGTTTCACCTTTTGAACAGAAAGCTACTCTGAGCAGAAGAAACATCACTGAATAAAGTTTAAATATTGATTGAGGACAATCAAAATGCTAAATTTGGGGGAGTTGATAACACCAGTTTTTGTGATGTTTTTGCCCGTTATTCTGTTATCAAAACTGCCCTTTTCTGCTATTTTCCTCTCTTTTATAAGTGTTTTTGCAATAATTGGCCAAATCACGCTCTTAATCCAATATTTCCATTTTTTGCAGAGTTTTTCCTCATTTTGGTACGTTTATCGTCAATAAGGCCGTCCCGGCCCACAAATAAGCTCCACCTGCTTTCGGCCTTCCTGACGCCCGAGACGACCTCTGCCCGACAGGGTGGAGCGACACAACGACGCACGACAAGGGGATGTCGCGCAAGAAGAAACTGACAGATGACACGTCTTCTACCTGATAGGGAGACAAATTCGCCATGACAACCAAGCTTGTCGCACGACACAGCCACCCACCGGCAGGCGCCGCCCGTCACGTGACCGACAGCCGACACCCCTATGCCGAGCGATACCAGTATCGAACGCCCACTGACCCGCGAATAAGGAGGACAAGTGGCACTTCGAACATCATAACTTCCCCCAACGGCTGCCTATAAATAGCACCTATAGGAAGTCAAAAAGATAGTTCAGACAGTTGGGAACTTTGAGCGATCTTCGGAGGAAAACTGCGAGAGCAAGAGTATCGCGTCCCAGTGCTCGTGCCGGGCAACTCTAGGTGAGCTCTTCCTCATCCCAAGAGGGAGGGGATGGTTCACTTAGGATCATCCCGGGCGACACTGCGGGCCGATATCGGCCAACGTAGATGAGCGACACAAGTGCCCGACAGTAGAACGTGTCGCTCCATGCCCGATACGATATCGAACCCAATACGCTTCACCCGTCATGCGTGCCGCCCAAGAGGGTGTGCCTCCTGACATGAGTGTATCGGCCAAGGACCTTGAGCGATACAGTCGGCCATCATAGTGTGCCGCCCGAGAGGGTGTGCCTCCCGACACTAATGTATCGGGCTAGGCCCCTGACCGGTATCGGGCTGGAGAGTCGTTGTAGCCTGTCGTCCTTCTACATCAAGAAGGCAACATCTATCTTTAATTATGTTATTTAATTCCTTACTTATGCAATGTATTAATACCTTTAATGTTTATGGGAATGGAAAAGCTTAATTACTTGCTTCTCTATGCTTGGTGCAAATGTTGGATGACTGCCATGTATAATATCTGAACTCTAGCTTGCATGTTTGGATCGTGTTTCGCTTAGCTACCAAATCGTGTTTTCCCGTCGCAACAACTTCGAGAGTTGTGTTGTGGCTCTAGTGTTTGGTCCAATTCTGGAGTACAAGAGTGCCTTGGACGGAGTCATTTCAGTAACATTCCACTCTAACTTAAGTCCAGCAACCTCGAGAGGGGTGTTGATGCTTGGTTAGAGATGGCCGCTCTGAGAGGAGGGGTGCGGGATGTTACTGCTACCTCTTATTTTACTGAAGTCTTATCCTTCGTACCTTGCTCTAGCTCTAGTTTTATCTTCCCGTCTCTGTTGCATGAAAACCCCTAAAAACTGCTAAATGACTAAAACCGTAAATGTTTTTCTTGTAGCTCCAGTTGGAGATAGTTTTCTTTGTTTTGTTTGTGACATCTTGTTGTTTCCCTTTTGGGGATTTACTATCTCTTCATACCTGTCAGAGTGTAGCGTGTCGATTCTGGGTTCTCAACACTACCACCCTTGTCCCTGTGTTCGGCCCCGTAAACAAAGTTGCGGGGTCCTAGAAGGATTCGGGTTATAAATGTAAAAGCTCGACTAACTTCAATCCGCCTCCATTTTTGGATGCGTGATTTAGGCCGGTCACATAGTCCAATAAATAGAATAAAACTATAGGATTTGGATAACCCGATGCTTGGATGCAACACCCACAGGATTGGCATAGTCCAATACCTGGAATAAAACTAGAGGATTGATATAACGCGATGTCTGGATGCAACACTCACAGGATTGGCATAGTCCAATACCTGGAATAAAACTACAGGATTGGGATAACTCGATGCTTGGCTGCAACACTCACAGGATTGACATAATCTAATACCTGGAATAATGTCATAGGATTGGCATTGTCCAATACCTGGAATAAAAATACAAGATTGGGATAACCTGATGCCTGGATGCAACACTCGTAGGATTGGCATAATCCAATACCTAGAATAATGTCACAGGATTCACATAATCCAATACCTATAATAATGTCACAGATTTGGCATCGTCCAATGCTTAGAATAAAACTATAGGATTGGGATAACCCGATGCCTGGATGCAACACTCACATGATTAGCATAATCCAATACCTGGAATAATGTCACAGGATTGGTCATAACCCAATACCTGGAATAATTACACATGATTGGCATAGTCCATTGGAGTAGTCCAATACCTGGAATAGTTGCATAGGTTTGGCATAGTCCAATCCCTAGAATAGTTTCACAAGATTGGCATAGTCCAATACCTGGACAAAATATGATGATGTATATTAACCTGACTGGTACAATCCAACACCTGGCTAGCAGATTGGCTAAGGGCAACAGATAGAAATGAGAATGATTCATGGATGACATACCATGATAATGAGAAACACATGATAAGCTTGAGATTTTGATATAGTATGATGGGTAAGTGATATACATGTTCTTCATATTCCTTATAAAGTGAATAGATGATTTACTTCTCTATCGTAGATAGTTGCAATGCTTTAAAAGATGAAAATATTCTAAACTTCTTATCCTCTACTCAGTTTAATACTATTTAACTGTGATAATAACATTATTGGAAGAGAGTTATATCTCTCACTGGGATAATTGTCCCACCCTGTGGGATCCACATTTTTTTAGGTGGACGTGCACGAGGGGGGTTGAGACCGTACTGCTGAGGGAGAACATTAGTAGCAGGGATAGAAGTGACAGCTCAGGTTGAGTGTACTATCTGTCGTGTCTTGTGGATAGAAGTGATATGTGTCGTATCTGTCCTCTCAGGTCCTCAGATTTAGTACGTGATGGTTTTATGAACCATCTGAAGTTTTGGCTAGTATGCCTCAAGGTTTTATGTTGCTTCAGTATATGTTTTGACAAAGCAACTATTATATGTTATCTTTGAGAAGAGATGGTACAGTGTATGCACAATGTGAACAATGATGTATATAAGGTTTTGGTTCTTCCTTAAAGAGTTTTCCTGGAAATGGATCTCTTTGCAAAATGGTTTTAATTTCTTGTGATTTTTGTTAATCCGTTGCTTATGATTATTCCGCATAATTAGTAATGATTTGGCTGTCAGTTTGGTGGTGTTTGTTACATGTTTGTTATCAGATCTTAAGGTTCGCTGAGTCTACAGAGACATAGGACTAAGGTGTTGAGTCTATTCTAGTATCCTCCAGTATATCCTATAGTGACTTCTACTTATGCAGAAGAAAGGGTGAAGTTTAAAAATGACTAGAGAACATGCAGAACACGTTGCTCAGAGCAATGTTGTTGCACTAGGAGACAGTGCAAGGAATCAGGAAAGAGAAGAATGAGTGCTTGAGAATTCCCATCTTGACCCAATCAGGATAGATAATCTTGCTTTTTATACTCTTGTTGGGCAGGTTAGGACAACAGTGATGAATATAGTGGACTGGATACTAGCAGTATAACCTAGGTTACCATCCCTTGATGTAGAAACTTTGGGTTCTAAAAGAGTTCTTGAATGACATAACTATGTTGAATAGTGAAAAACATGAGAAGGGTTAACATATGGAAAGAACGTAGACTTTGCCATAAGTATAGACAGACAATACATCTGTGATGGAAATGCCCAAGGAGGGGAAATAAGCTGAGAATTAAGGAAAGGTATCTATAATTCTAGAGACATCTGCCTAGTTGTTCCAAAAAGCCAATGTTTTTGGTACCACCAGTGCAATAAATGCTTAGTGCACCAGGGCAGTAGTCACTAAGTAAAGGAAAAGGCCCTAACTTTCCACCTATAAGAACTCCTGACTTAGCTTCTACATCGATATAAGACCAATATGACTATGGTATGAGGACAAGACATGTTATAGATACAGACATGTTGAACATATTAAACCCTTTTATTCAAAAAGAAGGGAGGAAATAACCCAACAACCAAGGCAGACTCGGCAGGGCTTACGAAAGTTATAGCCCAATAGTGTAAAAAGGCAAAAGTAACAACATGAAACAACTTGACTCTATGTTTGAGTCAACCTAAATTAGTCAATGACCGTGAGGGGTGACAGTCAGATAGAGCTTTTTCATTCTGATATGTCTTCTCTTGATTTTATCTGATAATCATAAGAAGGTGGTTGTTGTTGATCTTCCTTTAGTTAGTCTTGAGAGGACATGAGGAAGAGATAAGAAAGATAAGAACCTATATTTAGTTTAAAATTCTCTTATATGTTTTTGAAATTTCTCTCTTCATGTAGAAAGGGAAGAGATGTAAAAGAAACACCTAGAGAAAATCTGAGATAGTAAGTAATAAAACTTAATGAGATCAAACATAATATAAAACAAATGCATACTACCTAATTTCAGTTCTTGAATACCCTGGCTAGGTATTCATCTATTAAAGGCAAGGTAAGTATAGAACTCTTAGATTGATATATTTCTGATTACTCTGATCAATTAGTCATTTTGAGACAACCTAAAGAGCATAATGAAGTCAGAGATGTGGCATGTATATTTCTACCACATCCTAATTGATATATGGAGAAATCTGAGTTAATCATAGATCAACTTATAAACAAAAGAAGATGTTTAGTATAATGCATACCTTGGTCTAAGGACCTAGAGGTAACAATGTTCAGTGATGAACTAAGGGTTGGAATACCCAAATCTAGTAATCATGATGATGATAATACTGAGAGGTGGTGACATGTAAGCATCTCTATAAATGTTATGATGAAGGCAAGAAACTTAAGAGGAAATCAGATTGAATGACACACGAACAATTGAAAGTTCATGTAATATTCAAAGAAGGTGTTAATCTCTTTTCTTTAATAAACAATCATAAATAATGGTGGGGTGATAAAAAGGACTATGTTTCCTTATGCTCTTTCCCTTCCGGAACATGACAATTGTTACAACCCCAATTTTTGGGTCCTTTTGGTGAGAAATGTAATTTCTCCTATTAAAGATATTTGAACAAATAAGGATATAATTTTTTATGAATAAATGGATTTCGTCTACAATAGCCTTGTTGATTGTTTTGTTGGCTTTATTGGATATTGGGCCCAATAACAAGGAAAAGACAAAAGAAACTCCATTATTTGAATAAATAAGGAAAAAGAGAAAAGAAAGATGTAGAAACCTCTAGAAGGCAAAGGAATATAATCCAAAGTTGGATTTTGTGCCTCTTGGGTTCCTTGGGTTCCAAGGAGTCCAAAGTTGCAAAGATAATGCAACAAGAAAGGAAAAGATCAATTAAATATTTCTTTATTAAGAAAGAAATTGAAAACAATGATAAAATGTGGGAAATAAGTGGAAAGAGGTATAATTGAGTTATCCTTGATGGATTTTCGTATCCAAAGGATTCCTAATGTTAAAAGGAATGTCAATGAGGAAAATAAAAAGAGAGATAAAGATAAATCCTCGAAAAGAGATATTTTGATAAGAAATAAACAAGATGATGAGAAATAATGGATATATATGCATCTAGAAGGATAATGAGTATCCATTAAAAAGGATTTCGAAATATTAGAGTTTCTTGGGGTCCAAGGATCCCCAATAGAGAAAAAGAAAGAGAAAAGGCAAATAATAACAAAATAAGAAGATAATGTAATACATCATTAATGACTTTTTGATAATATCAAAAAGAGATGTTATTTGCTTTAAGAAAGTAGAAATTTGTGCCAACGGATTAAAGGGAAAGTACTAAAAGAATAAAAGAAGTAATTTTCTAAATCCTAATACCTAGAGAATAAAGAATATCAAAAGTTTTTAATAGAGAGAGAAGATTACTTCTCCTTGAAGGAACATGACTCCTATTGGGAGAGGGCCTTGTTAATTCGTGAATAGCCTACCTAAGGGTTTGTTACCCTCCCCTATATAAGGGGTAGACCCTCTCGTTCAAGTTCAAGAAGGATCCCATGCACCCCTCTCTTTCTTCTTCTTGTTCTTTGCATGCAAACCCTGAAAAACCACTAGAGGGGGGGGTGAATAGGGTTTTAAATTTAATTTAACAATTATTTAACTCAAACAACCAACCACAAGAATATTGGACAAGGGGACAAGGATTTAGAGTGGTTCCTACCTTAGAAAATACTAAGGTAGTCAGTCCACTACCCGGTTGCTTACCCAACCGGGATTTTGAAAGAATTTAATTTTATTACCTCGCAAGGACATTACATAAAATTACAATTCTTTCCCGAAACCCTTCGAGCAGCCTTCACCTTGAAGTAATTGCACCAACCTTGAAGCAGCCTTCTTGAAGTAACTTCAAGCTCCCCCTTGAAGTAGCCTTCCTCCTGAAGTAGCTTCCCGTTGCAATAGCCTTCTAGAAGTAGCTCGAAGTCCACCTTCTCTACCGAGAAGAATCTTCTCCAATCCGCAGCCTCCAACCCTAGGAGTAGCAAGGAGAATACAAAGAATAAAAGGAACAAGAAAGAAAATGGAAATTACACTTATCCTTTGAAGCACAAGGCTTGATTTGCCTATATCAAGCATGTAGATCTCCTAACCAATGTATATGCACGTGTGATTGTTGTGGATAGGAGATACTAGCCTATAGGACACGAAATTAGAGCAAGTAGAAGGATCGCCAATGCAAGTGTTGCTCAATTTCTCAAAACAGATTGCCAATTGTAGGTGTATGCTCAAGTGTATCACAAGTGTAGCTTAGGTGTTTTTAGTTGTCCTAAGGCATGTCCTATTTATAGAAATGGCCTACAAGTGCTTAAGGATGTTCTAGACACTTTCTAGGGGGTTCTAAGTGCTTAACTAGCCGTTAGGTATACTTTAGTTGCTTTAGCAACGGCTAGTTAATTAATTCTGCAGTTGCTGTCAGAGTCCATCTCGGTCGAGGAATTGTCGACCGAGACACCTACTCGGTCGAGGTTTTGTCGACTGAAAAGCTCTCTGGATCAAGTGTTTGCAACGTTCATCTCCAACTGCCAACTACCTTGTCAGTTGTGTCTAACGGCTACTTGGGTCTTTCTCGATTGATAAGTTTGTCGACCGAGAGTGTCTCGGTCGAGGAGTTTGTCGACCGAGATTGACCCTGTTTCAATCTTTCAATTAAGGCACTGAGTGTGTGTATGAGTGTGCATATGTGACACTATTGAAGGGGATGACCTATCTAAGTGTGGTGATTGGCTAGGGAAGATCTAACGCTTGATTTACATGAAGTCTAAGTACTTGTACATTATATATTTGTACAAGTTTACAACTTATTTACATTTCATGAAATTTACAAATATTCAAGCGTAAAGATTCCCTAGTACTTTTTCATCCACCTTATTTCTGCAACACTCAAGTAGCACGTTAGATCGACAAGAATGAAATGTTTGTCATCATCAAAACAAAGGGATTTATCATAATGTCAATTTAGCCAACAATCTCCCCCTTTTTGAAGATGACAAACATTTCCTAAATATAAAATAAGGAAAATATAACACATATGAGTTTCATACCTAAAATTTACCTTTGTAGCCATCTTTGGTTTTGCAAGTGACTGCTGGCCAAGATATTATGAAACTCATTTTAATTTTATGTTTGTGATTTTATATTCTTTCTCCCCCTTTGTCATTTCAAAAAGATATCCAAAGAAAATCATTTTGTGTGACTTTCATTTTTCCCTCTTAATTTTATATGATGCTCCCCCTTAGATAGATATTCTATTAAGAATAGGGATTTAATATTTTTGTCCAATTTAGCCACAATTTGTTTCTCAATCAGTTGCAAAGGATGTTAAACCTTGAAATGATATGAGATCCTTTTAAATTCATGGCATATGTATTTTGAGTTCTCATCCATTTTACACGGGATGTTAATCCCTAAAAATGAAATGAGATCCATTTAAGCTTATATTACATGAAAAAAAATCTCTAACCAAAAACATGGGATGTTAAGCCCTGATTTGTTTAGAGAATTACATTAAGAACAAAATTTGTATATTTCTTCAAAGAGTAAAATACTAAGGTCATAACACGCTTCAAATGATGTTTACAATGTTTTGTAAGCTTCTTAATCAAATTATCAAATTTGTTTTTGTGAACTCCCCCTTAATCTTATAATTAAAGCAATGTAATGCTTCTAAGGTCACAAATGATTTTAAATTTTGATTTTGACCTTTATCAAAAGTATACTAAGATTAAGTACAATAAAATGATGTCCAAATAAGTATTTTGTCAAAGCTTATTTTAGGTCGACCTTGACTTCGACCATAGAGCCCCTTGGTCAAATTTTATTTCAACCAAGAGGCAAAACCTGTAGATTTCACATGTGAAGTATAAATTTTGCAAGTAATTTGAGATACTTTGAGTAAAACCTATATGACATAGTCCATGCACATCATAGATTCTTATTTTTATAGCAACATCTTTACATGTAGAGAACTGAATGGTGAAATAGTGAACACATATGTATGATGATAGAACATTAGAATCATGAAATTCAATACAAGGTTGCTATGTAGATATGTCAAGGAAAACTTAGAATAAACCATGAAAATAGTAATTTTCCTTGACTTAAAACAAATATGATTCATAATATAGATGAAGATATTCTCATATAAGTGTTCAAGATTTTTATAATTTGTTCATGGCTAACCACCTTTTTCAACAATCAGTCTTATATTAGCACAATTTTCATAAATATCTATCTTAACTCATGATGGAAGGCTTTAATATATTGTGTTTCAAGAATGATTTCCAGAATTTATTCTTATTTTGCATGTAAAACAGTTATTAACAGCAAATGGATAGCCACTTGATCAATTAAAAAATTATTCAGCAATTTTACTGCAGACTGAAATCAGTGACCTGCTAGGTCGAAGATTTCTCAACCGAATAACTGCTCGGTCGAAGATTTCTCAATCGATCAGGTGTCTGTATTGTTTTCAGAACTATTTATCGATTCCAAGTAAAATAAGATTATGCAAGTTTGAGCTCGATTGTGTTGAGACATGACATTTGTATATTAAGAATCAGTTTAGGTCAAATCTCAACAAGTTAAATTTGAGCTTCTAAATTTTAGGAATCCAAGCTAGATCGTCATTCCTTTTCTTATGTGGGTATGAAAATGAATAATGTCCAAGATGCATGCAATAATGACAACTAATGGAGTCAATTTCATTTCTCTTTCTAGGAATCATGTGTTTAGGTACAAACATAGTCTTAGTCTTGGATGCTTTAGCTCTTTTGGGTTGACTTCTCTTTGGATCATATCCTAATCCTCTTCTTCCATTATAACTAGAGGAAATTTTCAGAATATTCTCAAGGATGTTATTTCCTCTTAACTTATTTATTTTTCTTTGTAGCTTAGCAATATCATCCATCTTCTTGTTTATATCTTTCTTTGCTTGATCTAAAGCAGATAATAGAAAGTTTCTTTCTTTTACAACCTCATCATAATCTAAGTGTGAACATAAAATAGGTTGTTTCTGAAGATCATTCACTTGAGTTTGCAAGTTTAACTTTTCTAAGGAAAGAAGATTGCAATTTGCCTCTATAGATTTTAACTTAAGATCATAATCTTAATTTTCCTTTTTGAGATCCTCATTTTCAGATGCAAGAGTAAGAAGTTTAACATTTAAATCATCATTTACTTTATTTGATTTCTTAAGTTTCTTCTTGCACTCAATATATTTCTCATGAGTATCTTGAAGACTAGCAATTAGATCTTCTTTTGGTAGATCAAAAAGACTTACCTCTTCTTCTTCTTCTTCATTTGTTGTAGCAATGAGGCACTCTACTTCTTCTTTTCCATCATCACTATCATCACTTAAATCATCCCATGCAGCTTTATATGCTCTTTCTTTCTTTTTGTGGGATGATTTCTTCCCTTTCTTGAGTTTTGGACAATCACCTTTCATGTGTCCCTTCTTGCCACATTCAAAGCACCTGGAAGAAGAAATACGAGAAGTTTTATTAGTTTTAAAACTTTTATACTGCTTACCATTTACAATGAGAGTTTCTTCTTCACTATCATCTTCACTTGTATCATGATTGTTCTTGGTTGATGCTTTGAATGCAATGTCCTTCTTCCTCCCTTGTTGAAGTTCACGTTCTCTTCTTTCTTCCTCTTCTAGGGTTGCTTCATGAGCTTCTAGGTTGCCAAGGAGTTGTTCCATCCTCAGTTGGGTAAGGTCATTTGCTTCTTCAATGGCCGTCACCTTGGGTTTGTATTTGGGAGGAAGTGATCTAAGGATCTTTGATACCTGATCTTCCTCACTAATAGCCTTTCCTAAAGCATTTAAACCATTTACAATAGAAGAAAATTTTGCATACATTTCACTAATAGATTCATTCGGATCCATATGGAAGTGTTCAAACTTTTGTTTAAGCATACTAATCTTAGAATTCTTAACTTGAACAGTCCCTTCATAGGTAATAGATAGTCTATGCCATATTTCATAGGCTATTTCACAGTTTGATATCCTATTAAATTCTCCTACTGAAATTGAACAATAGAGAATACTTACAGCCTTGGCATTCATTTGAGCCGACTTTACCGTATTTGCATCACACTCTGCATATTGCACTTTAGGAAGCTCGTATGGGGTTGACACCATCCTCCATAGATCCCAACTGATGCCTTGGAAGAAGAATTGCATCCTTCTCTTCTAATATGTGTAGTTTGTTCCATCAAATGCTGGAGGCCTAGCAACAAGTGTCCCTTCAAGATTGAGGTTGTTGAGCAATCCATCACCCATTCTTTAAGACCTGGTCAGGGTTCCTTGAAGCCTGCTCTAATACCAATTGAAAAACCACTAGGGGGGGGGGGGGTGAATAGGGTTTTAAATTTAATTTAACAATTATTTAACTCAAACAACCAACCACAAAAATATTGGACAAGGGGACAAGGATTTAGAGTGGTTCCTACCTTAGAAAATACTAAGGTAGTCAGTCCACTACCCGGTTGCTTACCCAACTGGGATTTTGAAAGAATTTAATTTTATTACCTCGCAAGGACTTTACATAAAATTACAATTCTTTCCCTAAACCCTTCGAGCAGCCTTCACCTTGAAGTAATTGCACCAACCTTGAAGCAGCCTTCTTGAAGTAACTTCAAGCTCCCCCTTGAAGTAGCCTTCATCCTGAAGTAGCTTCCCGTTGCAATAGCCTTCTAGAAGTAGCTCGAAGTCCACCTTCTCTACCGAGAAGAACCTTCTCCAATCCGCAGCCTCCAACCCTAGGAGTAGCAAGGAGAATACAAAGAATAAAGGAACAAGAAAGAAAATGGAAATTACACTTATCCTTTGAAGCACAAGGCTTGATTTGCCTATATCAAGCGTGTAGATCTCCTAACCAATGTATATACACGTGTGATTGTTGTGGATAGGAGATACTAGCCTATAGGACACGAAATTAGAGCAAGTAGAAGGATCGCCAATGCAAGTGTTGCTCAATTTCTCAAAATAGATTGCCAATTGTAGGTGTATGCTCAAGTGTATCACAAGTGTAGCTTAGGTGTTTTTAGTTGTCCTAAGGCATGTCCTATATATAGAAATGGCCTACAAGTGCTTAAGGATGTTCTAGACACTTTCTAGGGGGTTCTAAGTGCTTAACTAGCCGTTAGGTATACTTTAGTTGCTTTAGAAACGACTAGTTAATTAATTCTACAGTTGCTGTCAGAGTCCATCTCGGTCGAGGAATTGTCGACCGAGACACCTACTCGGTCGAGGTTTTGTCGACCGACAGGCTCTCTGGATCAAGTGTTTGCAACGTTCATCTCCAACTGCCAACTACCTTGTCAGTTGTGTCTAACGGCTACTTGGGTCTTTCTCGGTCGATAAGTTTGTCGACCGAGAGTGTCTCGGTCGAGGAGTTTGTCGACCGAGATTGACCCTGTTTCAATCTTTCAATTAAGGCACTGAGTGTGTGTATGAGTGTGCATATGTGACACTATTGAAGGGGATGACCTATCTAAGTGTGGTGATTGGCTAGGGAAGATCTAACGCTTGATTTACATGAAGTCTAAGTACTTGTACATTATATATTTGTACAAGTTTACAATTTATTTACATTTCATGAAATTTTCAAATATTCAAGCGTAAAGATTCCCTAGTACTTTTTCATCCACCTTATTTCTGCAACACTCAAGTAGCACGTTAGATCGACAAGAATGAAATGTTTGTCATCATCGAAACGAAGGGATTTATCATAATGTAAATTTAGCCAACAAACCCTAGGATGGAGGTGTAGCACTAACCATGGGGTAGCAAGGACTCGTGGATTCGTCATGATCAATGAGTGAGGTTCCACATCACCAAGGAGATGTTCTGCCATCGTCGTCATGCCCGAGCCCATGCATGACAACTGCAGCACAGCTGCAAGGCTGGTTGTTGGTGGCAGACACGACCAGCATGAACCAAGTGTCTTAACCGTAGGCCGAGGGCACCCTGAGGTGCGTGGAGGTACGGTGGAGGCAGGGGGCCACCCCCGGTGGCTGACAAAGTCCAGGGAGGGTGGCGCAGCCGCACCTTCTCCTTTCCTGTCGCGGTAGTTCTAGGGCGTGCGGGAGGTAGGAGACAGGTGGGCTCTGGACCAATATGCCCCTCCATGGGCTGAAGAGACAACAACTTAACTAAGGGCAATATCGTAATTTGGTTCTAATTCCCAAAGCATGCATGTTGCATGGAAAGAGACGATGTGGCATCCTCTAATTGGCTCAAGTAATTTATTATTGCAAAAATCGTATCTCCTTATTGGTAGATCGAATGAATTCGCATGAAATATGAAAGTTTCTCAGAAAAATGAGAGGAATCCATTAAAAATATATTAAGCTGCTAATTCCTCTTTCAATTTGAAAAATAGAGGAATTTATCAACTTTAATGCTTTAATGATTAAGAAACCCTATTTTGGGATGAGTAATGTATTTAGAAGGGTTTTATGGATGATTAAAGTTGGTATTAACCTGTTAATTATAAAAAGGTGCATTAAGAACAAAAAGGATGAACTTTGCATGTAATTAGTTTAATTTAGAGTTTCATGTGCATAAATATGCTTTAATGGGCCTTGAAACCCTAATATTAGTAATGGTAACTCTTAATGACTTTAATTATTCAATTTCATGATTAAAGTTGAGATATGATGACTCTAATCTATTTTGAGTATAAAGGTTCCTAATTGTGGATAAATGCCCTTAATATGGAAATTAGGGCTTTCTAGTGGATAAAGGTGGAATTAATGATAAATAGAGTTCGTATGTGAATTAGATCATAATGAACTATGAGTTGTTAATCCAAAAGGAACCAAAGATGATAATTGGGCCTAATGATCTTGTCATAAATTAAAAGGACAAAAATGGTAATTTTAATGTAAAAGAGGCATAATAGACTTAATGGACATTTAATTGTGCCCTTAATCTGAAAATTAGGGTTATATGTTGTTAAAAGGTAACCTTAATAAGTGAATTGATGGCAGTGCTAGGGTTCGGGAGTAAGAGTCGGGGTGAGAGGAGCAATCGGGGAGATCGAGGCACCTAGGTAGACGAAAGTGATGGCAGGGAACTGGATCCAAAGGATAGACAGTATGGCACATCAGAGGATACCACGAGATATGGCGAGGACTTCGTATCGATGGATGAAATCCTCCACATAGAGGATTCTCGATGGGGCAAAGCAGCCCACTTTATCCCGGAAATAGGGCTAAACTTCACGGTGGTAGGAATGAGAGGAACAACAACCCCAAGCAATACCAATATAAATACTGACATAGATCTTCGGGGAGAATCGGAGGAGCAGCGCGGAGTAGAGAAGAATCAAGAATCGACTGCTTATACTGATGACATGCCCGCTTCATTTGCGGAAGTAGTGGCCTTGAAGAAAACCCTAGACGGAGGAAACCCAATAGACCAGGAGGTGTTTTTCCTGGAGAACCTCTTCGAACAAAACCTACCTATGGGGACTGTCTCTCTGACCGATGACGACGGTACCCCGAGCATCACGATAGATCTAGACGTAGAAGAAGATCTGGCCCGCCCGTGGAGGTATGTTGTGGTCATGCAGATGCTCGGAACTGAGATTGGGTACATGACTCTGAAGGATAAACTGAAATTACTATGGCAAATTAAAGGAAGATTTAACATGTTTGAACTGGAACACGGGCATTTTGTGGTGCAGTTGTCATGCAAGCACGATTATGAAACTGCACTCACGTGTGGCCCTTAGAAGCTGTTTGGGTGCAATGTCATCGTCTGGGCATGGTACCCCTTATTCCCTCCAACAGAAGATTTCTCAGACTACATAGTAACATGGGTACGTGTAGTGAACCTTCCTCTACACCTGTATGTAGCAACCATGTTTGAATACATAGGCATGGCGTTGGGGAGCCTAATAAAAGTAGACAGCTATACAGAGAATAGATCGACAAGCCGCTTTTCCAGACTGGCAATAGAAATAAACACAAACAAGGAACTGGTGAGATCCATCATCATAAATGGGAAAAGCTATGAAGTAGTGTATGAAGGATTCCCGTGGGCGTGCGCCAAGTGCGGAATGTAGGGACACACCTCAAAGAATTGCAAGTGATAAGGCACTAAAGGGGAGAAACAAGAGATACAAACTGACCCAGTTATACCACCAAGCGGAACAAGTACTGTCATTAATAATGCAGGAGGATGGAAAACGCAGAAGACCAAAGGGGGTAGATGGAGGCACCATCAAATACAGGAAGCTTCTATGGAAGTTCACACAAATAGGTTTGAAGGATTACAGGAGGAAGAAGGGGACAACCTGTAAGGGACTGAAGGAGTAAAGGATTAAGAACCAACCCAGCAGCAATACCAGCACAAAATTGTGAAGATTTGGAGAAAGAAGAAGAACTCCACTAAAAATAACGGGGACCAGAATGCAACTGGTAACGCAAGCACAGTGGTGTTGGGGGACATCACCAATAAATTGGTAAATACATCGACGAATGAGAACATTGCGTAAAAAGGAAAAAGCACATACAGAAAACACAAAACAGTAAACCCAGCAGTAGATGAGGTCATATGTGTTGAGGATATGGAAGATGCACCAGATGCTACCACTTCCACAGAAGAAAAGGAGGAAGACGAACAATCTAAGAAAGACAAAAGTACCATGATGACTCGGCTAAGAAAACCCAATACCGGAAGAGGCATCACAGAAAAATCAAAGGCGCTGCAACCACGGAAATCTGGCACATCCAACAGCTCCTCGACTAAAAGGAGGGGCAAACCACCAGATACAGGGATAGGAAAGTGAAGAAGCAACCGATTGGTGAGAGAAATAGCTAAAATTGCAGACAGTGGGCAGGAAAGTACTGGTGAGAAAGACCAGGGTCAGGAAATGATTAATAACGAGAAGCATGACGGGGGCAAAGCTACTGAGACGAGTTCTTGTTAAGTTACTCCACCTGTATCTGCCTCCTAGAAGAATTTGATCACACAACAGAACTAAAACCATCATGAATATAATGTGTTAGAATGTAAGAGGCATTGGCAACAAAGACAGGTGTTCCGTTCTATCAGATTTCATGAGGGAACACAAACTTGATGTAGTAGCTATTCTCAAACCGCGAATCAGTGAAAACAAAGCCTTAAGAACAATCAAACGACTGGGCTTCAATTTCTCTTATCGAGTGGAGGCCAGGGGGTTCGTTGGAGGAATCTAGGTTTGTTAGAAAGATGAACGACTAAAGGTTCAAATTCTTTACTACCATAGACAATTCATCACATGCAGGTTTAACGATTGTATGGTTGTATCTTTCATATACGCCAGCCCTCACCTAGCCATTCATCAAATCCTATTGAAACACATCATAAACATGAGCAGGAGATTCAGAGAACCATGGGTAATCCTCAGTGACTTCAATACAACCCCCTCACCTGCTGAGAAAGTCGGGAGCAACTGGTATAACTACAGAGAAGCCATAATCTTCAAAGAAACATTGATGGAAGCCGGATTGTCCGATCTCAGCTTTTCAGGAGTAAAGTTCACATACGAACACGGAATGTTCCAAGAAAGATTGGATAGGGTGGTTGCCAACATTGAATTTATGAACTCGTTTTTTAATGTGAATTTGGTACATTTAGCCAGAATCTCCTCTGGCCATTGCCCCCTACTACTTCGAATGAAGAAGGATGATAGGTGTCCCCAATGTTTCCTTACTAAAGTCATCTGGAACAAGGAGGAGGATTTCAAAAATATGATGGCTTCTACATGGGAAGGTACAGAAGACTTCTACACCACTCTCAACTCGGTAAGACAACAGATCATCAGTTGGGAAAGGGATAGCAAGAGAAAGAAATCAAGGAAAAGAAATCGTCTTTTACACAATATCAACACACTTCAAAAGATGTTGGCTGATCGGTATGATCCCATTACTAATTACTTATGCACTAATATGAAAGCTGAGTTGCAGGAGTTTATCAATGAGGAAGAGGAGGATTGGAAGCAAAGATCACATGTCAACTGGCTCCGCAATGGAGACAACAACACACGCTTCTACCAAGCATGGGTAAAACAATAAAAGAGAGCCAATACCATGCTGGCACTTAAAGACCAACAGGGCAACTGGATCACTGATGAAGGGGACATCATGCAAATGATAACTACTCATTTTGAAAAAGTGTTGTCCGCACCGCAAGCAAGACGCCTATCTAGGAACTACAAGCCCGAAGAACTCATCCCATGAGAATTCAAACAACTAAGCGTAGAGGAGGCCACTAGACTAGCAGCTAGACCAATGAACAGTGAAGTACAATAGGTGTTGAACAAAATGCAGGCATATAAAGCCGCTGGGCCTAACGGAGTAAATGTAGAATTCCTACAAAGTAATTGTAGCATCGTAGGCCACTCAGTTACCAAGTCCATCCAGGATATGCTAGAAGGAAAGCCTTTGCCAGATGGGGTTTGCAATGCAACTATTATCTTAATCCCCAAGTGTCCTAACCCAGAGAAATGCGAGCAGCTGCATCCAATCTCCTTAAACAATATCATTCTGAAACTAACCTCAAAAATCATTATGGAAAGACTCAAAAAGTACATCCCCAACTGGGTCTCGGAGGAGCAGAGCAGCTTTGTACCACGGTGCCGGATCACAGACAATATTTCTCTGGTCTAGGAGATTATACATGGCATGAAGAATCCAAAGGGAGCTAAGACTATGGCAATTAATATTGACCTAACAAAGGTATATGATCAAATATCTTGGGAATTCATTCAAGACACCTTAGATCATGTGGGACTCCCATACTCCATTAAAACATACATCATCAACTCAATCTCAGGAGGATATACTTCGCTGATATGGAATGGAAAGACCTCTCGTCCTTTCAAAACAAGAATAGGGTTGCGATATGAAGACCCACTTTCCCCGTACCTATTCGTGTTATGCATTGAGCGGCTAAGCCAAATGATCTAGGAGAGAACATGTAGCAAGAAATGGAGACCAATCAAACTTGGCAGATCAGGCATTTCAGTAGCCCACGTGTGCTTTGCAGATGATCTTATTCGATTTGCTAAGGATAGTAAGGAACAAATGAGGTGCATCTTACAGTGTTTTAAAAACTTCGAGCAGGCATCTAGACAATCCATTTCAGCATCAAAATCTCACATATTCTTTTCCACAAGTGTCCCCACATCGATTCAAAGAAAGATTCAATGCCTTTGTCAATTTCAAGTCACAAACGACCTTGGGCGCTACCTTGGAGTACCCGTCATTCATTCTAGAGTGACAAAGAATACCTATGCAGACATTGTTGAGAAGGTGGAGGGTAAAGTAAGTGCTTGGGCAGCATGCAGCTTGTCATTCTCAGGAAGGATATGCCTTGCAAAATCCACACTTACGACAGTCCCCACTTATGCAATGCAGACAGCGATTCTACCTCTAAACCTATGTGATCGCCTGGACAGTGTCATACGTAGGTTCATCTGGGGAGGTAGCAGGAACAGGTCCATCTCACTGGTATCATGGAAGAAGGTTACTAGCTCAAAAAGCAAAGGAGGATTGGGAATCAAAATGATGAGGGACTGGAATCAAGCCCTTTTATCTAAACATTCATGGGATCTTATAATTGGAAGGGATACCATATGGTGTAGAGTGATGCGGAAATGCCTTAAAAGATACATTGAAGGGGGAAAAGGATCTCTATCATGGCTGGGAAAGGCCTGCTTAGTGGCACGACAATTCATGAAGGACAATACCAGGATGATCCCACTTAGCGACAACTCAGTAAATGTATGGAATGATATCTGGGTGAGGGAGCACCTGAAGCTCAGAGAAGTAGTCAAATGCCCCATACCAGAAGACATAGCAGACCTCAAAGTCAAATCTCTAGTAACTGAGGAAGGGAGATGGGATATTTCTTTCCTACATGAATGGTTCGAGAGCGATACGGTACAACAAATACTCCAAATCCATGTCCCCTTAGCAGATGACCTGGAGGACCGAAGCTTTTGGATTCACACAGGAAATGGTGCTTTCACCACAAGCTCAGCATATGAGATGGTTAGAAGGAAGAAAGAAGTAGCGACTCCGGGGAAATGGGACACACCGTGGAAGCTACAGATGGTAGGAAGGATAAAGACCTTTGCTTGGCTTGCCCGACAAGATGCCCTTCTTAAAAATTTGAGAAGGAAATATAGGCACATGACTGAGGATGGAAAATGCCCTAGATGTGAGAAAGAAGACAAATCATTAATCCACTCATTGTGGGACTGTGACGCATCCAAGTCCGTATGGCAGGAACACATCTGCTCAACCAAACAACATCTCTTTTTTGAAGCAAGGAACATAGAGACTTGGCACAGATACACTGTTAAAGTTGCAGGTCTTCAAGAAGAAATCTTCTTGGTGATCTGCCACGGGCTATGGCGAGCATGGAATAGTAGCATTATGGAAGACAACCACTTAAGTAAAGAACACATGTGGGCAAGTATACGGCGTGACATCAGATTACATGAGATAGCATGGGTGGCCACCCCATCTGAACCAATACGCAGCGCAGGTGAAGTATGGACACCGCCACCTTGAGACACCATCAAAGTTAACGTAGATGCAGCAGTTACAAAGCAGAGGGAAGCTGTAGTTGCAATAGCCAAGAACCACAAAGGAGAATGGGTTGGGGCATGGGGCATGGCTATAGCTACCTCAAATGCTAATGAAGCTGAGCTAGCTGGGATTCATATAGCACTTGAACAAGCAGACTTGAATAACTAGCATGTAGTAATGCTGGAATCCGATTGTAAAGTGGCAGTGAAGATGATTGAGGAAGATGATGAAACCTGGCCCAGGTTTACACTCTGGCTTACAAAACGCAGGAAGAAAGCCCAAACAAATATTGCAATCCGATTCAAGTGAAGAACAAGTAACGAGCTAGCAGACATCCTAGCAAAGTTACATTTAAAAAACAAGGACCACTTTCTTTTCTACCAGAGGCCGCCTAAGGAGATCTTACATTTGTATGCCCAAGAATTAGATAGGGCCAATAATAACGTTGATGTAACCAACATTTGAGATGTACTCGATTTACAAAAAAAAGGTAACCTTAATATCTTTCGTGAAGAATAGATGAGATAATTAGGGTTTGTGAGTAATTGCATAAAATTAGGGTTTAAAATAGTATAAATGAAGTGAAACCCTAACTGCAATGGAAACCCTAAAAGTGGACTAGAAACCCTAGGAAGTGAGCTAGGCTTAATAGATCTTGATGGCATGATCAATGATAGGAAATTGTATGCATATTTTAGGATCTCCTTGTGTGCTTGCTTGCCTATTGGATTTCTTGCATTGATTGGATTAATTCTGTTTCAAATCAGCCTGACAGGTATGTGGTTGATTATGGTTAATCGCATTAGTTTTCTGAAGAGTTTCCCAGATGATTCATCGTATTGAATGCAACTTATCAGTTTGGATGTTCATACTTGCAAATTATAAAGTCACTATGATTATCACAATTGTAAAATAAGTGTGTATTCTCACACCTACATGCCACCATGATGGATGATACAAAAAGGTCTAGCCCAGGAGGGAAGACCAATGGGTACCATGAGTGGTGACCCCAGACACCAAGCTCGGGAATGAGAAGGCGGTCTATGTTGCATGACTAAATGGCACCATGAGAGGTGACCCCAGGCACCAAGCTCGAGATTGAGAAGGTGGCCTTAAGTCAATGGGAAAAGAGAAACCCCATAGGGGGTATTCTAGGGTTAGGGCAAAAGCAGTGGAGAATGACACATTGAAAACGTAAATTGGATTGTTAATTCCCTTGATTATGATAATTAGATTGTTAGCCATATTTGTGAAATTTTGGTTGTCCCCACATACCGGCATATTCAATTATGTTGACTGACGTTTTGTTTGTCAGTGTTTTAGGTATAAGTTTGAAAGGACAAACAGAAAAGTGGCATATGTGGAATTAAATAAGAGTTAAAGTACAAAGGAGGATGAGTTAGAATAGACTCCAGATGTTAATAGAAGTAGATATCTGACTTTTTGAAAAAGGTGTGCAAAGTTTTATTTTATACCAGATTTCAGTTTAGCTTGGTAGATATTCATAATTATTATTGATTATTTGTCGAACCTTTGATCCTATTAATTGGGATAATGGCTCTGACCACTTGGTCTCCCTTAATTGGAGGTTACTAGGAGGCGGGGTCATTACATTTGGTATCAGAGCATAGGTTCCTCATTTAATCTTTAATAATTATTAAATTTTACAAACTTTGTAGAACCCAAGGGAGTTATTAGAGGATTTTCTGAAATACAGAGGTGTCTAGAAAAGGATCACGTCTGGGGGTTGGCAAGATTTTCCTCCGCACCGCTGGTCAAAATATAAGGACTCCCATATTAGTGTGTCTGCCTGGCCAATGTCTCAGGATTGGACTCGAAATAAGATACCTTTAGGACTCTCTCATCTTGTTCCATCCCTTCTCAACTCAAATGTTGTTAAGGATTTTAAGGATTAGGGTTTTCTCTCTTTTCCTCACCCTCTTGAGGTATGGGTAAAGTTGATAAGGTTTAAGGAATCCTCCACCAAATTAATGAAAAACATGTAAATAAGATGTCATGGACATAAACTTAATAGTTTAAGCATAAACTAAAGAATAGTTGCATGCTTAGGTCGTATGACATGTGTTTTCATGCCCTCAGGAGAGACATGAGGTTAGACACTCTGGTCAGGAGGATGAGTGGAGAAAGTTAGTCTTGGAGGTAGAGACCTCCATTATAAATAGAGACTTGGCACATCCTATGAGGATGATTCTAACCCTAACCCTAACCCTAAGTGGTGGTTAGAGAGAGAGATGACGTGATGAGTTAGAAGTCATGGTAGACCAGGTGTGTGGGTGGACATGCTTTTGGATGCCCATATGAGCCATGTGAGGTTGGGTGACCTAGTACCTTTTGCAACCCAACCCTGGAAAGGGTTGTGCATGTTAGAATGAAGGATAGCTCTTTCATGATGAGGTTAGTGAAGAACCTATGGAAACCCCATGAGATTATATGAACATGGCATAGTATGCACCCAGAGTATGTTAGTAGTGTGGGTAGTAGGTTGAAACCCTGGCCAGGAGAGTATGTTGGATAGCTTATGAGATAAGCATAAAAGGCTATGGATAATCTTGAGCAAACATAAGTTTGAACATAGGCTTCACCCATGTAGGGGTATGCTTGTGAGCTTGATCCTTCATGGAGAGAGGACCTCTAATAGTAGGGTTGTTTGTGGAGTTAGCTCTAGAGAGAGAGCGCAGGACCCAAGCAAGAAGGTTGGAAGCTTAGACTCTGAGATATGAGGAATAGTGGGAATTGAGGATGATGCGACCTAAGTGGATGATAGTGGTTGACTCATGCATGATTCTTGGAGGCTAATGATATCTTGGTTGCCTTTAGAGGAACCAAAACCTAGAGAGAGGATGAGACTATTGGTACCTCGGAGCCTATGGTATTGATGTTCACCTTCTAGGGTTAGGAAGAAGAGTTCCTTAGACCATGAAGAGGTTTAGTAACAAGTTGTGAAGCCTTACACCTAGTTGGGTGTCCTTTGGGAGGACTCCACCCTGAAGTGTTGTTCAAGTAGAAGGATCATGGGAAGTGCATGTCATACCTTGTACATTCTTGGCTCATGGTTAAAAGTTGAGCAGGCAGTTGGACATCAGAAAAGTGAACCTAGGATTCCTAGGCCTAAGAGGGGAAGTGGTGTACCTGATGCTCATGATGAGATTTGAATTTCTATACATTCGAGCATGGCACTCCTCATGTTTAGAGGAAAGAGAAACCCCTTAAGTCTAAGGTATGTTTGATGAGCCCCTCACAACTAAGTTAGTGACATGGGAAGGTATGATCTTGGTCCAATGTTGAGGAATGAGGACAAGTATGACCTAGCATGGTTTAGTAGGTGGTCTTCTTGTGCCTTAGTAGCTTTCTAGGGCTAAGCATGCTCATGTGGATGTAAACCCTAGACATAAGGGTGTTTGTGACCTTTGTTATCAAGATGTAGTTTCCTCCCATCCTGGGAGAGGGACCCTTTGGTAGGGTGTATACCAGTTTTTTTAGTTTTGAAGTAACCTAAATCAGTCTCATAGGATCTTGAGAAGCCAAGTGAAAAGTACATAGTATGAGAATGAGCCTGTAGACCCACAGATAACCATCTCTAAGTGCATGTGGGTGTGTTACCATGGAGGTGGCCGGTATGGGGCCTGACCAAGGAAGGCAGGTCGCCATGAACCCTATGAACAGATGAAAGTCAACCTAAGAATGCAGAGAGAGATGATGGAGACTTGGGTAAGGTTCTGAGTTGGACATGTACTAAGTTAGGATCCTAAGTCTATCCTAGGGTTAGGAAGTGATAAGACTGATGGAAGTAGGAGTTGCCTAGTTCCCTAGTTGCACATGACCATAGGGTCGGGAGGTAACAACTATCTTTGTCTGAGGGCCATGGGTTAAGAGATTTCTCACCTTCATGAACTCATGGGACCCAAAGGGCAGGTGAGGAGGGCATTCTCTAGATGCATAAGGGAAAGGGGATGAGCCCAAAAGTTCCGAAACCCTATAGACCTAGAGGAGGTGACCAAGGATTGTGTGTGGACCCAAGTAGGTTCAAAACTAGTTTTCCATGGAAGTAACCTTAATATCGATATGTTTATGATGCAGAGACATAAGTTTCACATTTCAACGTAGATTCAAAGGTGTACTGGAAAGGTGGGATGTACCATCTCTACTCTTAGAATGGGAAGAACTTTGTATTTGGACTACAGCCAAATGCTTATTTCCTCTCGTTATGGGAGTGAGAGATAGGACAGTACGCATGCCATACATTAAGGATAAAGATGATGAGAGTTGGAACATTTCCATGAGGTATGAGGACAAAGATGATAACATACCCTTGTGGAGTGAACAATATGTGGATGGTTTACAAGAAGTAAGAGAAATAAGGTAGTCATCTTATGAGGATGCTTTTATCGTGAGCTATGTGGAATTTGTGAGTTATATAAGGTTGAGTTGATAACCAAGAAGACGAGCTCAGAGTTTTCTTGATGAAGATAGATTTAGAGTTTGAAATGAGATAATAAGTGGAATACATGGAGGTGTATGTCTTCAACATTACCCTACACCTAAGGATGTGAAGTAGTAATGGATGCTCTGGTTGAGATGCAGTTGCCAAGTTAGCTATAGGATAGAAGACGATGTTAGGTTAACCATAAGTTGAAAAAAAAAAGATATGTTTGGGCTAACATTCAGATGTAACAAGATCTGTTAAACAAGTTGGTAGTGGTTTGGTTAGCCAACTTAGGCCTCGATGCAAGAAAAGGATGGTGGTAGAACCTCAGATGCACTTCTCTGGAAAAGAAGGTGATGAAACCCACGACTAGAGTAGTTTAGGGTTTCTGAGGAATCAATCTTGAGGAATCATGACATACATGAGATCATGATTTTAAGATCATCATACACCGTAGTAATACTAAGATAGTAAGTGACAGTAGTACTTGGGATGCTTAAGATGAAGTTGCATGTGGGTTTTCACCTTGCAAGCCAGGAGGTGAAGGATGAACACCAGCTACCCAATGAGTTGGTATAGAGGATAAAGAGTCCCCGAAAGGAAATGGGAGATCATCACTATGGTTGTTGTGGTAAGTCTCCCCTAGACCAAGGAAGGTCAAGATGCAATATGGGTTATGGTAGATCACCTTACCTAGATGATATGAGAAAGAAAGAGTACTATCAAGGGACAGATCTAGTTGAACTACATATGAGAGAGAGATGGTTCAACTACACCATGATGTGAGTTCAAAAGTTCTTGAGTATAACCTAAAGATTCACTTCCATGCGGTGGAAGTAGGTACATGAAGAACTCGATATTAGTACAATTTATCATCCCTAACTAATGGTTAGTATGATACTAACTAGAGGATCTGATAAGAGAATGGGTGCTTGCTCAGGGTGATACCCAGAGACAGTCCTTGTTCTCTATAAGATGTGATGATCACCACCATAGCCAGTGTCGGGATGTAAAGAAGCTCTACAAGGGAGGTTGTTTCGGTCACCACTTCATTAAGATGATGTTGGTGAAGGGGCCTCGCGAAGGTCAGAAAAGAACCACAGTGTGTGTAGATGAAGTCACATTGATCATGCAATGGATGAGAGAGAGCCCAAGGGTGATATGAGTCATGAGCTGATGCAAAGTAGACTGACATGCAGTTCACTGTGGGAGAGTACGTGATGTAAAAATCCGACCCCTCCAAGATGCAGCTGAGAAAGCTGAGTCCCCGATATATGGGTCCATTTGAGATGGATTGGTGGAGATGGTTTTGTTTAGCCTTACCCCTCAAGATAACATGATGTATAATGTGTTCTATAAGTCTAATCTAGAGCACTATGTGAGGTACCCAAGCCATGTGCTGAGCCATGAACCTATTCATCTTTTAAGAGGCTGAAATGTCTTGAGTCACCTATGAGGGTATGATATACTAAGGTAAGAAAGAACTCAGATGAAAGAATATGAGATGATAAAGGTTCTTTGGAAGCGCCATGGATAGGGCAAAGCCACATAGGGGTCAATGATGGACATGGAAAAGTCTTATCCTGAACTATTTGTTTACTTGATGGAATTTTGAGGACAAAATTCTTATAAGAGGGGAAGGATGTTACAACCCCAATTTTTGGGTCCTTTTGGTGAGAAATGTAATTTCTCCTATTAAAGATATTTGAACAAATAAGGATATAATTTGTTTTGAATAAATGGATTTCGTCTACAATAGCTTTGTTGATTATTTTGTGGGCTTTATTGGCTATTGGGCCCAATAACTAGGAAAAGACCAAAGAAACTCCATTATTTGAGTAAATAAGAAAAAGAAGAAAAGAAAGATGTAGAAACCTCTAGAAGGCAAAAGAATATAATCCAAAGTTGGATTTCATGCCACTTGGGTTCCTTGGGTTCCGAGGAGTCCAAAGTTGCAAAGATAATGCAACAAGAAAAGAAAAGATCAACTAAATATTTCTTTATTAAGAAAGAAATTGAAAACAATGATAAAATGTGGGAAATAAGTGGAAAGAGGTATAATTGAGTTATCCTTGGTGGATTTTTGTATCCAAAAGATTCCTAATGTGAAAAGGAATGCCAATGAGGAAAATAAAAAGAGAGATAAAGAGAAATCCTCAAAAAGAGATATTTTGATAAGAAATAAATAAGATGATGAGAAATAATGGATATAGATGCATCTAGAAGGATAATGAGTATCCATTAAAAAGGTTTTTGAAATATTAGAGTTTCTTGGGATCCAAGGAGCCCCAATAGAGAAAAAGAAAGAGAAAAGGCAAATAATAACAAAATAAGAAGATAATGTGATACATCATTAATGACTTTTTGATAATATCAAAAATAGATGTTATTTGCTTTAAGAAAGTAGAAATTCGGGCCAATGGATTAAAGGGCAAGTACTAAGAGAATAAAAGAAGTAATTTTCGAAATCCTAATACCTAGAGAATAAAGAATATCAAAAGTTTTTAATAGAGAGAGAAGATTACTTCTCCTTGAAGGAATATGACTCCTATTGGGAGAGGGCCTTCTTAATTCATGAACAACCTACACATGGCTTCATTACCCTCCCCTATATAATGGGTAGACCCTCTGATTCGAGTTCAAGAAGGATCCCACACACCCCTCTCTTTCTTCTTCTTATTCTTTGCATGCAAACCCTAGGATGGAAGTGCAGCGCTAACCTTGGGGCAGCAAGGACTCGTGGAGTCGTCATGATCAATGAGTGAGGTTCCACGTCGCCAAGGAGATGCTCTGCCATTGTCGCCATGCCCGAGCCCATGCATGACAACTGCAGCACGGCTACAAGTCCGGTTGTTGGTCGCGGACACGGCCAGCACAAACCAGGTGTCTTAGCTATAGGATGAGGGCACCCTGAGGTGCGTGGAGGTACAACAAAGGTAGGGGGCCACCCCCGGTGGTCGATGAAGTCCAGGGAGGGTGGCGCAGCCGCACCTGCTCCTTGCCTGCCGCGGCAGTGCTAGGGCGCGCGGGAGGTAGGAGACGGGTAGGCTCTGGACCAATATGCCCCTCTATGGGCTAAAGTTCTAACAAATTAAATAAGGGCAATATCATAATTTGGTTCTAATTCTCAAAGTGTGTTGCATGGAAAGAGGTGGCGTGGCATCCTCTTATTGGCTCAAGTAATTTATTCTTGCAAAAAGTATATCTCCTTATTGGTAGCTCCAATGAATGTGCATAAAATATGAAAGTCGCTCAGAAAAAGGAGAGGATTCGATTAAAAATATATTCAGAAGCAAATTCATCTTGCAATTCGAAAAATAGTGGAATTTATCAACTTTAATGATTTAATGATTAAGAAACCCAATTTTGGGATGAGTAATGTAATTAGAAAGGTTTTATGGATGATTAAAGTTGGTATTAACCTATTAATTATAAAAAGGTGCATTAAGAACAAAAAGGATAAACTTTGCACGTAATTAGTTTAATTTAGAGTTTCATGTGCATAAATATGCTCTAATGGGACTTGAAACCCTAATATTAGTAATGGTAACTCTTAATGACTTTAATTGTTCAATTTTATGATTAAAGTTGAGATATGATGGCTCTAAGCTATTTTGAGTATAAAGGTTCCTAATTGTGGATAAATACCCTTAATATGGAAATTAGGGTTTTCTAATGGATAAAGGTGGAATTAATGATAAATAGAGTTCATATGTGAATTAGATCATAATGAACTATGAGTTGTTAATCTAGAAGGAACCAAAGATGATAATTGGGCCTAATGATCCTGTCATAAATTAAAAGGACAAAAATGGTAAATTTAATGTAAAAGAGGCATAATAGACTTAATGGACTTTTAATTGTGCCCTTAATACGAAAATTAGGATTATATGTTGTTAAAAGGTAACCTTAATATATTTTGTGAAGAATAGATGAGATAATTAGGGTTTGTGAGTAATTGCATAAAATTAGGGTTTAAAATAGTATAAATGAAGTGAAACCCTAACTGCAATGGAAACCCTAAAAGTGGACTAGAAACCCTAGGAAGTGAGCTAGGTTTAATAGATCTTGATGGCATGATCAATGATAGGAAATTGTATGCATATTTCAGGATCTCCTTGTGTGCTTCCTTGACTATTGGATTTCTTGCATTGATTGGATTAATTCTGTCTCAAATCAGCTTGACAGGTATGTGGTTAATTATGGTTAATTTCATTAGTTTTCCGAAGAGTTTCCTAGATGATTCATCATATTGAATGCAACTTATCAATTTGTATGTTCATACTTGCAAATTATAAAGTCACTATGATTATCAGAATTGTAAAATAAGTGTGTATTCTCGCACCTACATGCCACCCTGATGGATGATACAAAAAGGTCCAGCCCAGGAGGGAAGACCAATGGGTACCATGAGTGGTGACCCCAGACACCAAGCTCGGGAATGAGAAGGTGGTCTATGTTGCATGACTAAAGGGCACCATGAGAGGTGACCCCAGGCACCAAGCTTGGGATTGAGAAGGTGGCCTTATGTCAATGGAAAAAGAGAAACCCTAGAGGGGGTATTCCTGGGTTAGGGAAAAAGCAGTGGAGAATGACACATTGAAAATGTAAATTTGCTTGTTAATTATCTTGATTGTGATAATTAGATTGTTAGCCATATTTGTTAAATTTTGGTTGTCCCCACATACCGGCATATTCAATTATGTTGACCGACGTTTTGTTTGTCAGCATTTTAGGTACAAGTTTGAAAAGGACAAATAGTAAAGTGGCATATGTGGAATTAAATAAGAGTTAAAGTACAAAGGAGGATTAGTTAGAATAGACTCCAGATGTGGATAGAAGTAGATATCCAACTTTGTGAAAAAGGTATGCAAAGTTTTATTTTATACCATATTTTTAGTTTAGTTTGGTAGAATTTCATAATTATTATTGATTATTTCTCGAACCTTTGATCCTATTAATTGGGATAATGGCTCTGACCTCTTGGTCTCCCTTAATTAGGGGTTACTGGGAGGCGGGGTCATTACAACAATCAAGTAAGTCTTATGACACTTTATGTGCATGAGTTAGAAGTGTTCTATGGATAGATACTTAGAAAAGTATCATCTAGTCTTGGATTTTAGTTCCAAGACAAGTATATGTGATAAATAATATGTTTTGTCTTGGTAAATAACAATAGAGGATGGAAATGATGATGATGTGATGTGTTTTTGGCCCAAATAATGGATACCAAGGAAAACAATCCTAGTATCCAAGAACTTTCAATGATATGAGTAAATGAGAACATGATTCCTGACAAGGAGTAATGTTTGGTTACTTAGAAGGGCCAACTTTGAGAATAGTCTAGTTATATATTGTAGTATGGACACCACATGTAAGGGGTTTATGCCCCACATAAACATGAAATCAGCAAGAATATATGGGTTGAAGGAACAATTGTGAAATCATTTTGGGAGAAGCTTAGCAAGCTAAAAATAATTCCTTAGAATATCCCTATCTAGAATTGTTGAGGTAGCTTATACATAACATCTAGAGTTACCTCTAAGATAGTTATTCTTTAATAAGTAGCCTCTCCTTATGACAATGGGATGGTTGATTCTAATCATAAGTAAAGTATTATAATAGAAGTATGATAAGACTTGTAGTCTTAAATGAATGACATAATGTAACTCTAATCTGGGAAGGATAGTTGAGTATGACAAATTCTATGATAACCCAGTGTGAAAGAACTTTGTTCTGGTTAAAGTTCTATGGAATCTCTATGACATTAATATGTTATGAGATTTTATGATATGATGCACGAATGACAAATTTTCTTCCATCGTCTGCGATTTCGGGGACAAAATCCTCATTAGGGGTTTATAACTTGTAATGACCCTGACCTAGGTTATGAAATAACCCTATTTGTTTTGGCTAAGTAAGTTGCTTAGAACTTTAATATAATCCTCTAAAGTGTTTTTCTATTAGGTAACAAACTTATGTTTCAAATTTGGTCATGTTTGAATAATGTTTGAGCAATGTTCTCATGTTTTGGACCAAAATGCAATTTACCCAAGATAAGGGATTATAGTGCAATATGTCATATTTTGAGCATGCCTCACGTGTTTTATTATCATTATAGAGACAATGAAGCAAGGTGGTGGCTTGTGGAAAGCCTAAATTCCAAGTTTGAACTTGTTTGAATAATGTTAGATACTTGTGTACCAATTTTTGGTGTAAGTTGTAATTTACCCAAAGTAAAGGGTTGATATGAAAATTACCACCTCTAGAGTGTCCCTACTCCCTCCTAGTATCATTTAGAGGATATAGAAAGAAGGGGGCACCATGTTGGAATCATATTTAAGTATGATACTCTTGGTGGTGAAAAGACCAAGAAAGGGTTGAATGTGAAACCCTAAATTGAACTTGTATTGGGTTGTAGAGTCTATATGGGAGTGTCTATCAGCCAAGGATCCAAAGAGGGGATCCCATATCGGTTTATTGACTCTTGGGCTTGTCCATGATGGGAAAATCACCTCAAGGGGGTGATCCATGTCCATTTAGATGCTCCTTGCAAAAGTTGTATCAGTTTGCATAATTTATGAAGATAAAGATAAGATATCTTATAAAACAAGATAACTAATGACCAAAATATCATATCTAGATTATCCTCTAGTGTTTTTCATGTCATGGTAAATATAAGTGCATGCAAGGATAGGTGTCAACCAAGCATGGACATGTGGCACCAAGTAGCTTAAAATGGTGACATCTCATATACACACGTTTTCATGAACCTCAAGTATATATACCCTTCCTTTCACCCATAAGTGGACGTTTTCGAAATATATCACCCCATTTCTATTATATATCATGCATAGAGTCTTGATATCATGAAAAGGTGAAGAAGTATCGTGCATAGGGCCTTGGTATCAACCATAGCAAAGTGATATCACCCATTGCAAAGTGATATCAGCTAAGTGAGGGATATCAGACATAAGTGAGGGATATTGGCCACAAGTGGTGAGGTATCATGCATGAGGCTAAGGATCTTAAGACTTGGACCTTTGATAAGATCATCGTAAACCTTGGGAATGTGAATATTTGGAACTTGGAGCTTTGAATTTGCTCTGGAGGCGGGTTATATAACTTGAACTCAATTATGTTATTATTTATCATCAATCTTGGCTTAGTTAAATGATTTACTTTCAAATTGAATTTTCTCACATAATTGATGAATCCATAATCTATAGTAGTAAATTAGGACTGTTGTCCATGAACTATAATAAGTATAATGAAGGTCTAGAGCTTGAAGATGATGGTATCACCTTATAAAGTGATATCGGGTTCAAGCACAAAAGCAAACACCTCTAACTCGATATGGTGATGCACCTACACCACAAAAACAATATGGATATGAGTTTGCATTTCCTTGCACGATATGGTTATGTATTATACTCCTCTTGGATGATATTAGGTCAAGCATACACCTCTTTTCCTGATATGGTGTGAAGAACACACAAACCTCTTTGCCCGATATGGTGTGAAGGACACACACACCTCTTTGCCTGATATGGTGTGAATCATACACACAACTCTTTGCTTGATATGGTGTGAAGCACACATACACCTCTTTTCCCGATATGGTGTGAATCGTTCACACACCTATTTGCCCGATATGGTGTGAAGCACACACACCCCTTTGCCCGATATGGTGTGAAGCATACACACACCTCTTTGCCCGATATGGTGTGAAGCATACAAACACCTCTTTGCCTGATATGATGTGAAGCGCACACACCTATTTGCCTGATATGGCGTGAAGCACACACACACCTCTTTGCCTGATATGGTGGTAGAACCTCAATCCAATACACTTGATTGAGTGATACATGTAGTATGTTATGTAAAATGATACTTTGAGACATGAAGGGTTTAATGCATTTTGAGAAATATGGGCCAATGTACCTTGAGAGAAATGGAGTGGGATGTAATCAATAACCTGGTAAGTATGAAAGAGAAACTTATACTTGTTTAATACTCATGTAATGAGTATACATTTATACTCCTATTATGTGTGGAATCTAGATTAGGGTTGTGATTCTTGATGAATGCACTAGAAAACCCTAGTCGTCTTAAAAAGGGAAACATTAACCCTAATGAAGGGTAGTGAGATGATTCGAAACTACAATTGGTTCATAAAGGGAATCCTTAACCATATTGAAACCATGTCAATAGCATGAGATAATGAGCATATCTAAGTATGAGCTATGATGTTTCATATAATAGGAATTATATGAGCCTTGTAAGCCATGTGATTAGTTGTTGCCTAGTGAGAGGTAACAAGATGTTTAATGGGCCTTGCGAGCCATGTGGTTAGTTGTTGCCTAGTGATAGGTAACAAGATGTTTAATGGGCCTTGTGAGCCATGTGGTTAGTTGTTTCCTTGTGAGAGGTAACAAGATGTTTAATGGGCCTTGTAAGCCATGAGAATAATTGTTATCTAGTGAGAGGTAACAAGATGTTTATAAAAGTCTCATGTAAGAAATGATAATGTTCAAAATAAACTAGGAAATGGAAACTTAGTAACATTATAATAATAATAATAAATGGATATAATAATAATAATGAAATCTTGATCATACATGCTTTAAGCTTATAGCCAAATAAGGGCTATAGTGTTTTGAATATGCTTAAAGGAGATAAGAAGAATACTTGTACTATATAAAGGATGTGAATAATTATGATGGATTGGCCAAGGTATAATGCCTAGTAAAGGTAATATGGTATTCAGTGATGAGTTTCACAGGATTGGTATAGTCAAATACCTAGAATAGATGCATAGGATTTGCATAGTCCAATACCTAGAATAAAACTACAGGATTGGGATAACCCGATGCCTGGATGCAACACTCATAGGATTGGCATAATCCAATACCTGGAATAATGTCACATGATTGGCATCTTCCAATACCTGCAATAAAACTACAGGATTGGGATAAACTGATGCCTAGATGCAACACTCATAGGATTGGCATAGTCCAATACCTAGAATAAAACTACAGGATTGGGATAACCCAATGCCTGGATGCAACACTCATAGGATTGGCATAGTCCAATACCTGGAATAAAACTAGAGGATTGGGATAACCCGATGCCTGGATGCAACACTCATAGTATTGATATAGTCCAATACCTGGAATAAAACTACATGATTGGGATAACTCGATGCCTGGATGCAACACTCATAGGATTGGCATAATGCAATACCTAGAATAATGTAACAGGATTGGCATCGTCTAATACCTGGAATAAAACTACAGGATTGGGATAACATGATGCCTAGATGCAACACTCACAAGATTGGCATAATCCAATACATGGAATAATGTCACAGGATTGGCATCATCCAATACCTAGAATAAAACTATAAGATTGGGATAACCCGATGCCTGGATGCAACACTCATAGGATTGGCATAATCCAATACCTGGAATAATGTCACATGATTGGCATCGTCTCATACCTAGAATAAAACTACAGGATTGGGATAACCCGATGCCTGGATGCAATACTCACAGGATTAGCATAATCTAATACCTGGAATAATGTCACAGGATTGGTCATAACCCAATACCTGGAATAATTACACAGGATTGGCATAGTCCAATACCTGGAATAGTTGCACAGGTTTGGCATAGCCCAATACCTGGAATAGTTGCACAGGATTGGCATAGTCCAATACTTGGACAGAATATGATGATGTATATTCACATGACCGGTACAATCCAACACCTGGCTAGCATATTGGATGAAGCCAATAGATAGAAATGAGAATGATTCATGGATGACATACCATGATAATGAGCATCACATGATAAGCTTGAGATGTTGATATAGTATGATGGGTAAATGATATACATGTTCTTCATATTCCTAATAAAGTGAATAGATGATTTACTTCTCTATCATATATAGTTGCAATGCTTTAAAAGATGAGAATATTCTAAACTGCTTATCGTCTACTCAGTTAAATATTATTTAATAGTGATAATAACATTGTTGGCGAAGAGTTATATCTCTCGCTGGGACAATTGTCTCACCCTTTGGGATCCACATTTTTTTAGGTGGACGTGCACAAGGGGGGTTGAGACCGTACTGTAGAGGGAGAACATCTACAGTAGGGATAGTAGTGACAGCTTAGGTTGAGTGTATTGTCTATTGTGTCTTGTAGATAGAAGTTCTATGTGTTGTCTCTGTACTCTCAAGTCCTCAGATTTAGTACGTGATGGTTTTATGAACAATCTTAAGTTTTGTCTAGTATGCCTCGAGGTTTTATGTTGCTTTAGTATATGTTTTGACAAAGCAACTATTATATGTTATCCTCGAGAAGAGATGGTATAGTGTATGTACAATGTAAACAATGATGTATATAAGGTTTTGGTTATTTCTTAAAGAGTTTTCCTGGAAATAGATCTCTTTGCAAAATGGTTTTAATTTGTTGTGATTTTTGTTAATCCACTGCTTATGATTATTCTGCATAATTAGTAATGATTTGGTTGTCGGTTTGGTGGCGGTCGTTACATAACATGCCTTAAGAAAGGGTTAAGCCAAGTTAATAAAGTATGATCTAATCAATATCCTAGTGAGGATGAGAGAGAAACGCATACTTTGTGTTGATAATCATTTAATGATAAATGATGAGAATAAATAAGTATGATCGAATACTTATGATATCAATGTATGCTCCTATATGTGGGGATCAATGAATTGGGGTTTGATCCTTGATAATATGATCTTGAAACCCTAAATGTTTAATAATGGGAAAACCTAACCCTAATGAAGGGTGATGGTATGATTTTGAAACCCTAATCAATAATAAAGAGAAACCCTAACCCTAATGATGGAATAGTGTTATTACCCTTGTATTGCATGTTGTTGATATGTATTTGATATGACTACTATCATGAAATACTAACCATGTAGGTATCATGAGATTATGAGCATAGCCAGGTATGAGCTATGATGTTTTATATGATAAAGATTTAAATGGGCCTTGTGAGCCATGTGAATATTTGTTTCCTAGTGAAAGGTGACAAGATGCTTAATGGGCCTTGTGAGCCATGTGATTATTTGTTGCCTAGTGAGAGGTGACAAGATGTTTAAATGGGCCTTGTGAGCCATGTGAGATGTTTGTGAAACAAGTATCATGTATACCTTGGTCTAAGGACCTAGAGGTAATGGTTACCTGATGAGTGGTAACAGTGTTCAGTGATGAACTAAGGATTTGAATACCTAGATCTAGTAATCATGACGATGATAATGTTGAGGGATGAGAATTCCCAGTAATGAGATAAGGAAGTGAAATCCCAAATGTTATATGTGTTCTAAAGATTTGAAAAGTACTTGATAGATGTATTACACCTTTCTTTGTAGCATCTGTTATAATAATTCATGTTTGAAACTTGACTGATGTTAAAAGATACGGTAATGCACTTAATTAATCTAGTGGAATCTTATCATGTAGCGCCCTGACCAAAGATCCATCAGCGTCACTAGCTATTGAATGGTGAAACAAGTTTTCCCACAGGATCTCCTAGAGGGCATATTTTTGAATATGCGAGGGTGATGGGCGTGAATATCCTTACGTCCTAATGAGGGATTGATGTGTAGATAATTGATATCTCTCGATCCTTCATTATAAATGCTAGGATCGATGTGTAGATAACTGAAATCTCTCGATCCTTCATTATAAATGTCGATATTGATGTGTAGATAACTAACATCTCTCAATCTTGAAGAGAGTGCATGTTGCGAATTTAGCTCTATAGTGAAGTTGCCAGTATACCCTGGAAAGCTATTTTGCAATTGACATGAGATGTCCTTCTTGTGGTCTCGCACTGACCGAGACAAGTGAGGTCATGGCAGCTGGCTCTTCCATTGACCTTGTATGGTACTGATTTTGACTTCACAGTGGTCAGTTGGAGTATGAGCGGTATACCTCATCTCCTCAGGGCATAAGTGTGATTGTAAAATCCTAAATGTTATATGTGTTCTAAAGATTTGAAAAGTACTTGATAGATGTATTACACCTTTCTTTGTAGCATCTGTTATAATAATTCATGTTTGAAATTTGATTGATGTTAAAAGATACAGTAATGCACTTAATTAATCAAGTGGAATCTTATCATGTAGCGCCCTGGCTAAAGATCCATCAGTGTCAATAGCTACTGAATGGTGAAACAAGTTTTCCCACAGGATCTCCTAGAGGGCATATTTTTGAATATGTGAGGGTGATGGGCGTGAATATCCTTACTTCCTAATGAGGGATTGATGTGTAGATAATTGATATCTCTCGATCCTTCATTATAAATGCTAGGATTGATGTGTAGATAACTGAAATCTCTCGATCCTTCATTATAAATGTCGAGATTGATGTGTAGATAACTAACATCTCTCAATCCTGAAGAGAGTGCATGTTGCGAATTTAGCTCTATAGTGAAGTTTCTAGTATACCCTGGAAAGCTATTTAGCAATTGACATGAGATGTCCTTCTTGTGGTCTCGCACTGACTGAGACAAGTGAGGTCATGGCAGCTGGCTCTTCCATTGACCTTGTATGGTACTGATTTTGACTTCACAGTGGTCAGTTGGAGTATGAGTGGTATACCTCATCTCCTCAGGGAATAAGTGTGATTGTAAAATGTAATCAGTCGTGTAGCATATTTGCTTAAAGGTTGAATATGGAAAACATTGGTTGATGTTACAAAAAATATTGGTTGATGTCAATGGAGAGTTATATCTCTCGCTGGGACATGGGTCTCACCATGTTGGTCACCAACATTTTTAGGTGGACACAGACAAAGAGGTAGAGACCATACTGTAGAGGTACATCAACAATAGTAGGGACAACAGTCATAGATCAGGTTGAGTATACTATCTGTCGTGTCTAGTATATAGAAGTCCTATGTGTCATATCTATACTCTCAGGTCCTTGGATTTAGTACGTGCTTGTTTTATGAACAATCTGAGGTTTTGGCTAGTATGCCTCGAGTTTTATGTTGCTTCAGTATATGTTTTGACAAAGCAACTTTTATACGTTATCTTCGAGAAGAGATGGTACAGTGTATGTACAACGTGAACAATGATGTATATAAGGTTTTGGTTCTTCCTTAAAGATTTTTCCTAGAAGTGGATCTCTTTGTAAAATGGTTTTAATTTTTAGTGATTTTGTTAATCTGCTACTTATGATTATTTTGCATAATTAGTAATGATTTGGTTGTCGGTTTGGTGGCGGTCGTTACTAGTTTTGGTGTCAGAGCTTAAGGTTCACTGAGTCTATAGAGACATAGGACTAAGTTGTTGAGTCTACTCTAGTATCCTCCAGTATACTCTATAGTGAGTTCTAATTATGCAAAAGAAACGATGAAGTTTAAAAATGACTGGAGAACATGAGGAACATGTTGCTAAGAGCAATGTTGTTGCACCAAGAAATGGTGCAAGGGATCAGGCAAGAGAAGAATGTGTACCTGAGAATCCCCATTTTGACCCAATCAGAAGAGAGAATCCTACTTTTTATGCTCTTGATGGGCATGTTAAGACAACAGTGATGCATATGGTAGACTGGATACTAGCATTACAACCTAGGTTACCAGTCCTCAATGTAGAAACTTTGGGTTCTGAAAGGGTTCGTGAATGACATAGGCATGTTGGAACAGTGGAAAATGTGGGCAGGATTAACATATGGCAAGAAAATAGACTCTGCCATAAGTATAGACAGATAGTACATCTGTGATGGTAATGCCCAAGGAGGGGCAATAAGATGATAATTAAGGAAAAGTCTCTACAATTCTAGAGACATTTGCCTAGTTGTTCTAAAAAGCCAAAGTTTTTGGTGCCACCAGTGTAATAAATGCCTAGTGCACCAGGGGAGTAGCCACTAAGTAAAGGCAAAGGTCTTAACATTCAACCTGTAAGAACTCCTGACTTAGATTCTATATCAGTAATAAGACCGATAAGACCATGGTACGAGGACAAGACATGTTATAGATATGGACATGTTGAGCATCTTTTGTTCAAAAAGAAGGGATTGAATGACCCAACAACCGAGGTAGACTCGGCAGGCTACCGAAAGTTATATTCCAATAATGTAAAAAGGGCAAAGGAAACAACATGAAACATCTAAACTCTATGTGTTGAGTCAACCTAAAGTGGTAGATGACCGTGAGGGGTAACACTCAGATAGATCTTTTTCATTTAGATATGCCTTCTCTTGATTTTATCTGATAATCATAAGAAGGGTTATTGTTATTGACTTCCCTATTGATTGCCCCATGGGAACATAGGGAAGAAATGATGAGCACTAGAATTTATATTCTATTCAGTATTCATTTAAATGCTTTATAATTTCTCTTATATGTGTGAAAGAGGATGAGGTGTAGAGGTGATGCCTGGAGAAAATTCAGGGATGCTATGTAATATCCTTAAGATGGGTTATGGCCTAACCCTAGAAGTTTTCCTTAAATAAGTTACTTACCAATTGGTTCTAATATTTTGAAAAGTAATTAAGGCTTCTTGTGAAGTTGTTTTCAAAGTTTGAGCTTAATTGCAAACTAATTGTGCATTATATGAAAGTCTGACTGAAAAGTGCAATTTACCCAAGATGAGGGGTTATATTGCAAAATGACACATGTGGATTGTGTTTTAAGTGTTTTAGTATCTTAATAAAGAGAATTATCATAATTGGTGGCTTGTGGAAAGCCTAAATCCCAAGTTACAACTCATTTGGACAATGCTAGTACCTTGTACACCAATTTTGGTACAATTTATAATTTACCCAATAAATAGGGTTGAAATGAAACATTACCACCTCTAGAGTGACCCCACTTCCTCTATGTATCCTTTGGAAGAAATATAAATAAGGGGGCACTATTTCATTCACCATTGAGTGATGATACTCTTGGTAATGAAAGACCAAGAATGAGTTGAAGGCAAGAGCCTTATATGTGTTGTATCGAGTTGTAGACTTGATATAAGAAGCCCTATCGGCCAAGGAGCCAAAGTGGGAGCCTCCTACTAGTTTTTTTATTCTTGGAAAAGGACATGAAGGGCATAGAACCTCAAGGAGGTGGACCATGATGGGTTGCAATTTTCCTTACAAAAAGTGTATTGGGTTGCTTATTTAATGAGATAAAGATGAGATAACTTACCCAACAACATAAGTAAGGGATGAGATATTGTCTCTAGGTTATCCTCAAGACTCTTGCATGGAAAGATATACATGGGTGCATGTATGGCCACGTGTCAACCATGCATGGCCACATGTCATCTAGTAGATTAAGGTGAAGACACCTCTTATATGCTTTATCTCATGAAATCAAGTATATATATTTCACCATTCACCAACTTATGAAAGTTTACAATCCTCATAACCACTCCCTTTTGAGATATCATACAAAGACCCTTAGGTATCATGCAAAGCATCTCAAGTAGCTAGGAGAGCTCGACAACCAAGATTTAGGTAAGGCTTTGGTCACCTTCAACCTTGGTTGAAGTAGGATATCGGGTTATGGATATTCTTTTCTTTCCTTCTTCACCAAGTGTTTAACTATGGTGGTCTCTTATCCATGGAGGAGTTTGAAACGATCCCTGAACCTTTGAGAAGTTCTTCTTCAACCTTAGGATGTGGAGCTTTGGATCTTGGAGCTTTGAAGCTGATCACAAGGTGGGTTATATAACTTGAACCCTATCATGTTATTATTCATCACCTAAATTGCTATGCTTAAATAAACTACTTTTAATTCCGAAATCTTCTAAAATAATTGATGAAATTATGAGTTCTAGTAATTGCCTAGACCTATTTCCATGAATTTAAACTATTAGAACAGAGGTCTAGAGCTTGAAAAGATGGTATCACTTTATAAATTGATATCGGGTTCAAGATTACACACAAGTAGCTCTAACCCGATATGGGTATGTGTAGACTTTCCTTTCCCGATATGTTTGCATGATATGATTGCACAATATGCTTGCATGATATGGAGTCAAGAAAAAACACTTTGCATGATATAAGGTTTAAAGTATACTTGAAAGCCGATATGAATCCCTAATTTGGGTAACCCGATATGAGTAAAGAATAGCAAGTGCTCTTGCATGATATGATCATGTAATGTACATTTGGTACCTGATACCTTGAAGTACACACATCTAATTCACGATATGAATACTTAAGTAAACCGTAATGTATGAGACAAGGTATGGATTCAAGAACAAAATGTAACCTCACATGGTTGGAATACATCCACCCGATATGAAACCCTAGATAGGGTTAACCCAATATGAAGATAGATGTTAGCTCATACACGATATGAGTCATGCTTGTTGAATGATATGAGAGATATCCCACTTATCCTTATGCATGATACAAGTCTAGACTACACCTATTACACGATATAGAGGTAATGAACACTCAAATCAACATAGAGTTGGAAACCCAAGATGATGGGCAAGCCGAGATGAGTGGTGGATGATACCACATGTATGAGATGAATGACATCTATAAATTGATAAAGAATAGCACCTACTTTTATCTTGTGAATGATATGAAATTCAAACTCATACTTCATGCACAATATGGCATGATGTAACCAATTTAGTGGAAAACCCTAGATGAGGGATTGGAATCCAATATACCCCCTTTTGAGTAATGAATGGTGATATGAGTATTTAATAAGACCATTAGCTTGTCAAATAATTATAGGATAAGGATGATCCTTGAAGGGATGAATGGGATTTGATTTTTAGGGTCTTCCTAAAATGGTAACCCAATATGGTACCTAAGATGGATGCCCGATATGATACCTGATATGGATGCCCGATATGGGGCATATCTTGTGCACAATATGGCACTAAACACAAAGCTTATATCCGATATGGGGTCAAGAATCTAGATCATACCTGATACAAAATTAATCTGAAGTAATAAGATCTAAGTGATAGTCCATCTCATGTGAGTACATAATATGCTGATTAGGGTTTACACCCTCAAAACATGACATGGTGATGTGGTTATACCACATGCCTGATAGGAATATATGACATAAAGTAAAGGATGTGGTTTAAAGTATTAGATGATAACACATACATCTTGATACCAATATGGAAGTGACACTTCAATCATGTGTGATTGATTGAGTGACATATGTTGAACATGGTGTTAAATGACAGATAATGTGAATTGTTAATGATGGACTAATATTCCTCAAAGAGGAGGATTGAATCAAAAGTATGATGTATTTGATATCCTAGAAAGAATGAGAGAGAAACACATGCTTTTGTTGTTAATCATTTAATGATAAATGATGAGAAAATATATAAGTATGATTGAATACTTATGATATCAATGTATGCTCCTATATGTGTGGAGCAATGAATTAGGGTTTGGATTAATAATATGAACATGAAACCCTCTTCGGATATAAAGGGAAACCCTAACCCTAATGATGGGAAGGTGGTATTTCTCTTATTACATGAGCCTTGTGAGGCATGATAAATACTAGTATAACAAGTATAATGATTAATGGCCTTGTGATCCATATGAATAAGTTGTCACCTAGTGATAGGTGACAAGATGTGTAATGTCCTTGTGAGCCATATGAATAAGTTGTCACCTAGTGAGAGGTGACAAGATGTGTAATGGCCTTGTGAGCCATATGAATAAGGTGTTGCCTAATGAGAGGTGACAAGATGTGTAATGGCCTTGTGAGCCATATGAATAAGTTGTTTCCTAGTGAGAGGATAAGATGTGTAATGGCCTTGTGTGCCATATGAATAAGTTGTTGCCTAGTGAGAGGTGACAAGATGTGTAATGGCATTGTGAGCCATATGGAATACTTGTTCAATTAGTAAAATGAATACTTGGGTCCGAGGACCTAGAGGTAATGATTATATGTTATAGAAATAACAATGTTGTGTGATGATCCAAGGGTTTGAATACCCAGATCTAGTAACCATGATAATAATGATGTCAAGGGATGAGAATTACCAATAGTGTGATAAGGGACTGAGATCCCAAGTATCATGTGTTTTAAAGAGTTGAAAAGTACGTGATAAATGTATTACAACTTTATTTGTAACATTTGTTGTGATTAATAATGATAACTTGTTTGATGCTAAAAGAATGTTGTAGTACATGTAATACATCATTAGGAACTATGAAACGTGGCCCTGACCATAGATCCATCAGCATCAGAATTTGTTGAATGGTGAAATGGGTTCCCCGCGGCATAACCTGGAATGCATATTTTTTAATATGTGGGGGCATGGAGGCTAAGTGCCCATGTCTCAATAATGTCATTAGAATGTCTCAATAGAGCACGGTGAACTGACTCGTGGCTCAAAGCATGGTGCCTATGTGACCATGGCTCAGAGTATGGTACCTAAGTGACCATGACTCAGTAACTGGGGATGATTGTTACTAGATGTTCCCCTAAGAGAGTACAATTGGCATTGTGGCTCTAAGCGAGAATGTCTATGTACCTTGGCACATCTATATTGTAGCCGACACAAGATGTCCTGCTAAGCCTAAGTGGTCTTGTACTGACCGAGACAAGTGAGGTCAGGGCAACCGGCTCTCCCATTGACCTTGTATGGTACCAACTTGTGAGAAGTTTGTGGTCAGTTGGAGATGAATGGGGTATGCTTCATCTCCTCAGGGCATAAGTGTGATTGTAAAATATGTTCAGCCATGTAGCATATGTGCTTAAGGATCGAATACAAAAACATTGTTTGATGTGCAATTTAGTTATACATCTTAGTTAATAGATGATATTTATGTTTCTTTACATTCCTTGCAAAGCAGATAGATGATTTATAACTCTACCATGGGTAGATGCAATGTTCTTCTTAAGAAAGGAGATCACTTCATTCTATTCATATAGTGAATTATCATGCATGTTAATATAAAAAGAACCTCTCCTCAATTTATAAATGCTTAATCTATGGTAATAATTTGGTCGGTGGAGGGTTATATCTCTCACTGGGACAATGGTCTCACCCCGTGGGATCCACATTTTTTTAGGTGGACATGCACGAGGTGGCAAAGATCTTTCTACATAGGAGGAATAATAGTTGAGGCAGCAGTGATAGCTCAAGTTGAGTGTACTCTCTATCGTGTCTTCTACATAGAAGTCCAATGTGTCATCTCTGTACTCTCAAGTCCTTGGAGTTGGTTTGTACTGGTTTCATGAATGATCTGAGATTTTGGCTTGAATTCCTCGAGGTTTTATGTTGTTCTAGTATGTGTTTTAAAAGAGAAGCTGTTATATGTTGTGTTACAACCTCAATTTTGCATAATTGAAATGTAATGATTTTATGAATATGTATTGAAATGAAAAGTTTGTATGTTTTGCTTCAAAGGATGGATTTCTTTGCAAATATCCCTTTGGATAGGAATTTAGTGACTCCTATTAATATGTTAATCCAATAATGGATATAAAAGAAAAGAAAAGAAGAAAAGTTCAAATAATAGAGAAAGATAAAAGATAATGGATTTTTAAGTAATGCATTTATGAGAAATGTATAGAAATATCTAGAAAGTGGCATTAATGGCCACAATTGAATAAATTTCTTGTATATGTTATTCCTAATGGAAGAAATAGGAAAAGTGGAAAAAGGGAATAAAGGATAAAGAGAAATCCTTGAAAAGATATCTTTTAATAATGAAATAAGTAAGATAATGAGAAATAATGGGTGTAGATGCATATAGAAGGATAGCAAGCATCCTTAAAAAGGAATTTCAAAATCTTAGGATTTCTTGGGGTCCAAGGAGTCCTAATGGAGAAGAAGAAAGAGAAAATAAAAATATTACAAAATAAGAGTATAATGTGATTAATGACTTTTTGATATTATCAAAAAGAGATATTATTTGCTTTAAGAAAGTAGAATTTCGTGGCCAATGGATTAAAAGCCAAGCACAAGGAACATAAAAGAGGTAAAATTCAGATTCCTTAATAACCAAGGATCATGAATAGAAAAGGACATCTTTTAATAAATAAAAGAGGAGTTATATCTTAAACAAGGAAAGTGTGGTTGCCTTGGTTGATGAGGGACTTGTTTTCCTCATGGATAGGTGAGCTAGGGCATTGCTACCCTCCTCTATATAAGGGTAGACCCCTTGGCCCGAGTCCAAGAGGATCCCATGCAACCCACTCTCTCTTTCTTCCTTGTTTTCGTTTGAAACCCTAACCAAGGGGGTAATGCAATCTCTGGAGCAGCGAGGAGCCATCAAGTCGTCATGATAGAAGCATGCTGCCCCACGATGCCGGAGAGAAGCTTGGACATCATCACCATTCCCTAACCCATGTGTAGCAGTAGCAGCACGGCTGCAAGAGCAGCCACACATTGTGGGATTGGAGCACTTGAGATCGGCCATCTTGGCTGCGATCTGGAGGTTCCCCGTGTGTACAAGGGCATGATGGAGCTAGGGTGGCAATTGGCGGCGACCTTTGTTCCCTGCAGAGTAGGGGGCTGCCCCACAAAGAGCCAGCCTCGGCAACCGTTGCGTGCATCGCGAGGTAGAAGACGACCTAGGAGCTTTGGACAGTTTTTCCCCTCCGCATGCTGAAGGGTTGGCCACTTATGAGAGGGAAAAAGTGACAAATCATTATGTTTCTAAATCGGCCGTATTGCATGGGAAAGGCTGACGTGGCAGCCTGCCATTGGTCCAAGTAAGTAATTCTTGCAAAAATCATATCTAATTAATGGTAGCTCGGATGGATGCATATAATATATGAATTTTGCTCAGAACAATGTGAGGAATCCATTAAAAATAGATTTAGATCATGATTCCTCTTGCAATTCGGAAAGCATGTAAAGATGCTATCTTTAATGGTTTAACTAATGAAAAACCCTAATCTTTGATGATTAATGAATTGGGAAGGGTTATATGGATGTTTAAAATTAACATTAACATGTTGATTATAAAAGGACACATTAGATCCAAAAGGATAATGATTATGCATAGTTTGATTAATTTAAGGTTCTATGTACATAAATAAGCTTTAATGGGCCTTGAAACCCTAACTTTAGTAATTATGACCCTTAATGGATTTAAGTGTTCAAATCCATGAATAAAGCTGAGATATGATGATTCTAAGATAATTCGAGTATGAACGTTTCTAATTGTGGATAAATACCCTTAATATGGTAATTAGGGTTTTCTAATGGATAAATATGGAATTAATGATAAATAGAGTTCATATGTGAATTAGACCATAATAAATTATGAGTTGTTAATCTGGAAGAAACCAAAGGTGATAATTGGCCTTAATGATTGTGTCATGACTTAAAATGGTAAATATAGTAGTTTTAGTGTAAAAGAAACATATCAGACTTAATTGACATTCAATTGTGCCTATGATGTTGAAATTAGGGTTTGTGAACTAAAAGAGCATTAAAAGTGATAAATGCATAATGGAGGCTAAAACCCTAATAAAGCCCCAAAGTTGGCCTAGAAATCCTAAGGTAGCAACCAATTCAATATTGAGAATGTTTTGAACAAAACACACTTAGATGTTATGCATTATATTCAAGATATTGTTGATTGCTTGTTTGATTGTTCTTGAATATTATTGCTTGGACATCAAGTTCCTCTGGATTAGGTATGTGGTTATGCTTATGGTTAATCGCTTTAGTTTCATGGTGATTCTCGGATGTTTTATCGGTTTCTTGAAAATAACTGCTTGGATGACTTTTATTTCATGCAGCTATAAAGTGACTATGACTATCACCTTAAATGTGTATACATGACTAGCTCAGATCCTAGTCCTCCCCTGTGGCTTTGCTAATGATGAAAAGGGTAACCTAGTACAGGGTCTACCTATTAGGTAGGACTACTAGGTTATCATGAGTTAGAAATTGGGCTACCTATGTGTAGTGCCATGTGACTCTTTAGCATATCATGAGTTCAGAATTGGGCTACCTGTGGGTAGTTCCATGTGACTCATCAACCCTAGGTATTGATCTACCTACTAGGTAGGATCATGGGCGTTAATCAGGATCTTCCATATGAGAGGTAGTATCCAGGTCCACTGCAGGGACAACATAGAGGTTAGGATATGTCTGGATTGAGTAGTTCTGTTCAAGATGTAAAGTTTGCTTGCTAAACCATAATTGCTTGCAATATGTTGTTACAGTTAATTGCACGATTATGGATTCCCCCACGTACCGGAATATTCATTTATGCTGACCGACATTTAGTTTGTCGGTGTTTTAGGTACAAATTGAAAAGGACAAACAGTAAAGTGGCAAATTGTGAAATTAAGAAATAAAGTGCAAGGAGGATTAGTTAGAATAGAATCCAGATGTGGATAGAAGTTAGATATCCAAGTTTTTGAAAAAGGTATGAAAATTTTTATTTTATTCTAGCTTTTAGTATAGTCTCAGTAGAATTTTATAATTATTATTGATTATTTGTCAAACCTTTGATCTAGGAAATTGGGATAACGGCTCTAACCTCTTAGTCTCCCTTAATTGGGGGTTACTGAGAGGCGGGGTCATTACATGTTGTCTTCAAGATGAGATGTTGTACAATGTAAGCATGATATGTATGAGTTTTGGATCTTTCAGTAAAAGTTTTCTGGAAAAGGATCTCCTTGAAAAACGGTTTTAAATTTTAGTGATTTTTTTAATCTGCTTATTATGTTTATTCTGCTTAATTAGTAACGATTTGTTTGTCAGTTTCATGATGGTTGTTACAAAGTTTGGTATCAGAGCTTATGGTTTTCTGAGTCTATAGAGACATAGGACTAAGGTGTTGAGTCTATTTTAGTGTCCTCTAGTATACTCTATAGTGTCTTCTACTTATGCAGAAGAAAGAGTGAAGTTTAAAAATAACTAGAGAACACGAGGAACATGTTTCTAAGAGAAATGTTGTTGCACCAAGAGAGGGTGCAAGGGATCAAGCAAGAGAAGAATGAGTGCCTGAGAAATCCCATCTTGACCAAATCAAGATAGAGAATCCTATTTTTATGCTCTTGTTGGGCAGTTAGGACAATAGTGATGCATATGGTAGACTGGATACTAGAATTACAACTGAGGTTACCAGTCCTCAATATAGAAACTTTGGGGTTTTGAAAAGGTTCCTGAATGACATAGTCATGTTAGAACAGTGGAAAATGTGGGAAGATTGACATATGGCAAGAAAGTAGACTCTTCCATAAGTATAGATCGATAGTACATCTGTGATGACAGTGCCCAAGGAAGGGAACTAAGCTGAGAATGAAGGAAAGGTCTCTACACTTCTAGAGACATTTGCCTAATTGTTCTAAAAGCTAAAGTTTTTGGTTCCACCAGTGCAATAAATGCCTAGTGCACCAGGGAAGTAGTCATTATGTGATGGCAAAAGTCCTAACTTTCCACTTATAAGAGCTCCTGACTTAACCTTTACATCGGTAATAAGACCGATAAGACCATGGTATGAGGACAAGACATGTTATAGATATGGACATGTTGAGCATACTAAACTCTTTTATTTAAAAAGAAGGGAAGAAATGACTCAACAACTGAGGCAGACTCGGCAGGGATTATGAAAGTTACAACCCAATAATCTACAGAGGCAAAATCAATAACATGAAATAGCTAGACTCTATGTGTTGAGTCAACCTAAGGTGATAGATGACCACGTGGGGTAACAGTCAGATAGAGCTTTTTCATTTTTATATGCCTTATCTTGATGCTATCTGATAATCATAAGAGGTTATGGATTTCCCTGTTGATTGCCCTATGGGAACATAGGGAAGAAATGAAGAGAACTAGAATTTATATTATGCTCAGTATTCTTTTAAATGTTCTATAATTGATCTTATCTATGTGAAAAAGGATAAGGTATATATGTGATGCCTGGAGAAAATCTAGGAATGCTAAGTCCTATGTTTTTGATGATATGAAAAGTAAGGAACATGATAGTAAACAAAGTGCATACTACCTAATCTTAGTAATTGTATACCCTGGCCAGGTATTCAACTATTGAAGATAAGGTGACTATGGAACTCTTAGATTTTTATCTTTCTAATTACTCTGATCAAGTAGTCATTCTAAGACAATCTAGTGAGTATAATGCAACTAGAAATATGGTATGGACATTTGTATCACATCCTAAGTGTAAAAAAGTGGAATCTGAGATGATCTCTGATCAGTCTGTGCGTATGAGGAAGTAAGGAGTATAATCCTCATGAAATGAGAATGAAAACAAGGGAAATGATCCATGTTTGATAAAGTATGTCTGAATAGTAAAGAACTTTTCCCATAATGTGGAAATGGGGAATATGATAAAACCATGAAAAGTTCATGTTAGACAATAATAAAGAAAGGGATGATGATATGTAATCATCCATATAATTCCTATGCAGATGGCAAGGAACCTGAGATGCAACAGGTATAAATGACAAATGAACGGTAAAAGTTCATGTAATAATCCTAGGAGATGATGAGGTCTCCTTTATGATGAATAACCCTGGGTAATGATGGGGTGATGAAAGGAATATGTTTCTTTGTAAAGTATCGGTTTGTCTTGGACTTTGGTTCCAAGATAAAGATATGTGTAACATATTATGTCCCAAGATAAGAAATTATGGTATCCAAGATGTACCAAGTGGTATGGGGAAGTGAGAATATGATTTCTAATAAGATGAATAATGTTTGGTTATCTAGAAGGGCCAACCTTGAGATAACTCTAGTAGGGAAATCATATGGTAGGGGTTTATGCTCTGCATAAACATAACTTTGATAAAGATATATTAATTGAAGGAATAATTGTAGAATCATTTTAGAAAAATCTTATCAAAGCTAAAAATGTATGATAAGACTTGTAGTCCCAAGTAAGTGACAAAATGTAACCATAATCTCTCCATGAAAGATAAATGTTAAAACTAAGTGGGGTTTGACACCTGAATCATTCAAAGTATGAATAACACTTCTTTGATATAGAAGGTGTTACCTGACACATTATATATACTGCAAGTCAATAATGAAAAGGAAGTTGAATATATGTCTCATATGATAGATTCAAATGATAAACTTTGTACTAGTCAAAGTTCTATGGCATCTCCATCACATCAAGATGTTATGTGGAGATTTGATGACATGAGGCATGAATGACAATTGTCTTCCTTCATCTAGGATTTTGGGGACGAAACCATTGTTAGGGGTTTATAATTGTAATACCCTTGACCTGGGTTATGGCCTAACCCTAGAAGTTTTCTTTAAATAAGTTACTTACCAAATGGTTCTAATCTTTTGAAAAGTAATTAAGGCTTCTTGTGAAGTTGTTTTCAAAGTTTGAGCTTAATTGCAAACTAATTGTGCATTATCTGAAAGTCTGAGTGAAAAGTGCAATTTACCCAAGATGAGGGGTTATATTGCATAATGACACATATGGAATGTGTTTTAAGTGTTTTAGTATCTCAAGAAATAGAATTATTATAATTGGTGGCTTGTGAAAATCCTAAATCTGAAGTTACAACTCGTTTGAACAATGTTAGTACCTTGTACAACAATTTTGGTACAATTTATAATTTACCCAATAAATAGGGTTGAAATGAAAAATTACCACCTCTAGAGTGACCCCACTTCCTCTATGTATCCTTTGGAGGAAATATAAATAAGAGGACGCTATGTTTGAATCAACATTGAGTGATGATACCCTTGGTAATGAAAAACAAAGAATGAGTTGAAGGCAAGAGCCTTATATGTGTTGTATCGAGTTGTAGACTTCATATAAGGAGCCCTATCAGCCAAGGAGCCAAACTTGGAGCCTACTATTGGTTTTTTGAGCCTTGAAAAATGTCATGATGGGAACATCACCTCAAGGAGGTGGCCCATGATTGGTTGTGAAGTTCCTTACAAAAAGTGTATCGGGTTGCTTATTTAATGAGATAAAGACAATATAACTTGCCCAATAAGATAAGTAAGGGTCGAGATATTATCTCTAGGTTATCCTCAAGACTCTTCAAAGGAAATATATACATGTGTGCATGCATGGACACGTGTCAACCATGCATGTCCATGTGTCATCTAGTAGCTTAAGGTGAAGACACCTCTTATATGCTTTATCTCATGAAATCAAGTATATATACTTAACCATTCACCAACTTATGAAATTTTACGATCCTCATAACTTCTCCCCTTGGATATATCATGCAAAGACCCTTACGTATCGTGCAAAGCATCTCAAGGAGCTAGGAGAGCTCGAGCACCAAGCTTTAGGTAAGGCTTTGGTCACCTTCAACCTTGGTTGACGTAGGATATCAGGTTATGGATATTCTTTTCTTTCCTTCTTCACCAAGTACTTAACTATGGTGATATATTGTCCATGGAGGAGTTTGGAACAAGCCCTAGACCTTGTAGAAGTTCTTCTTCAACCTTAGTATGTGGAGATTTGGATCTTGGAGCTTTGAAGCTGATCACAAGGTGGGTTATATAGCTTGAACCCTATCATGTTATTATTCATCACCTAAATTGCTATGTTTAAATGAACTACTTTTAATTCATAAATCTTCTAAAAGAATTGATGAAATTATGAGTTCTAGTAGTTTCCTAGACCTGTTTCCATGAACTTTAACTATTAGAATGGAGGTCTAGAGCTTGAAGAAGATGGTATCACTTTATAAAGTGATATCGAGTTCAAGCTTACACACAAATAGCTCTAACCCGATATGGGTATGTGTAGACTTTCCTTGCCCGATATATTTGCATGATATGCTTGCACAATATGCTTGCATGATATGCTTGCACGATATTCTTGCACGATATGGAGTCAAGAATATACTCTTTGCATGATATAAGGTTTAAAGTATACTTGAAAGCCGATATGAAACCCTAATTTGGGTATCCCGATATGAGTAAAGGATAGTAAGTGCTCTTACATGATATGATCATGTAATGTATCTTTGGTACCTGATACCTTGAAGTACACACATCTGATTCACAATATGAATACTTAAGTAAACCCTAATGTACGATATAAGGTATGGATTCAAGAACAAAATGTAACCCGATATGGTTGGAATACATCCACCTGATATGAAACTGTATATAGGGTTAACCAGATATGAAGATGTATGTTAGCTCATACACGATATGAGTCATGCTTGTTGCATGATATGAGAGATACCCCACTTAACCTTATGCATGATACAAGTGTAGACTACACCTCTTACACAATATAGAGGTAATGAACACTCTAATCAACATAGAGTTGGAAACCCAAGATGATGGGTAAGCTGAGATGAGTGGTGGATGATAACACATGTATGATATGAATGATATCTCTAGATTGATAAAGAATAGCATCGACTTTTATCTTGTGAATGATATGAAGTTAAAACTCATACATCATGCACAACATGGCATGATGTAACCAATTTAGTGGAAAACCCTAGATGAGGGATTGGAATCTGATATACCCCCTTTTGAGTTATGAATGGCGATATGAGAATTTAATAAGACCATTATCTTGTCAAGTAATTATATGATAAGGATGATCCTTGAAGGAATGAAGGGGAATTGATTTTCAGGGTCTACCTAAAATGGTAAACCGATATGCTACCTAAGATGGATGCCAATATAGATGACCGATATGATACCCGATATGGATGCCCGATATGGGGCATATCTTGTGCATGATATGGCACTAAACAAAAAGCTTATATCTGATTTGGTGTCAAGCATCTAGCTCATACCCGATACAAAATTAAACTGAAGTAATAAGATCTAAGTGATAGTCTATCTGATGTGAGTACATAATATGTTGATTAGGGTTTACACCCTCAAAACATGGCATGGTGATGTGGTTATACCACATGCCCAATATGAATATATGACATAAAGTAAAGGATGTGGTTTAAAGTATAAGATGATAACACAAACATCTTGATACCAATATGGAAGTGACACTTCAATCATGTGTGATTGATTGAGTGACATATGTTGAACATGGTGTCAAATGAAAGATAATGTGAATTGTTTATGATGGACTAATATTCCTCAAAGAGGAGGATTGAATCAAAAGTATGATGAATTCGATATCCTAGTAAGAATGAGAGAGAAACACATGCTTGTGTTCTTAATCATTTAACAATAAATGATGAGAAAGTATATAAGTATGATTGAATACTTATGATAACAGTGTATGCTCCTAGATGTGTGGAGCAATGAATTAGGGTTTGGATTAAAAATATGAACATGAAACCCTATTCGGCTATAAAGGGAAACCCTAAACCTAATGATGAGAAGGTGGTATTTCTCTTATTACATGAGCCATGTGAGGCATGTTACATACTTGTATAACAAGTATAATGATTAATGTCCTTGTGAGCCATATGAATAAGTTGTTGCCTAGTGAGAGGTGACAAGATGTGTAATTGCCTTGTGAGCCATATCTTGATGACCGCGTGGGGTAACAATCAGATAGAGCTTTTTGATTTTGATATGCCTTATCTTGATGCTATCTGATAAGCATAAGAGGTTATGGATTTCCCTATTGATTGCCCTATGGGAACATAGGGAAGAAATGATGAGAATTGGAATTTATATTATGCTCAGTATTCTTTTAAATGTTCTATAATTTCTCTTATCTGTGTGAAAAAGGATAAGGTATATATGTGATGCCTGGAGAAAATCTAGGAATGCTAAGTCCTATGTTTTTTATGATATGAAAAGTAAGGAACATGATAGTAAACAAAGTGCATACTACCTAATCTTAGTAATTATATACCCTGGCCAGGTATTCAACTATTGAAGATAAGGTGAGTATGGAACTCTTAAATTGTTATCTTTTTTATTACTCTGATAAAGTAGTCATTCTAAGACAATCTAGTGAGTATAATGCAACTAGAAATATGGTATGGACATTTGTATCACATCCTAAGTGTAAAAAAGTGAATCAGAGATGATCTTAGATCTGTCTGTGCATATGAGGAAGTAAGGAGTATAATCCTCATGAAATGAGAATGAAAACAAGGGAAATGATCCATGTTTGATAAAGTTTGTCTGAATAGTAAAGAACTTTTCCCATAATGTGGAAATGGGGAATATGATAAAACCATGTAATGTTCATGTTAGACAATAATAAAGAAAGGGATGATGATATGTAATCATCCATATAATTCCTATGCATATGGCAAGGAACCTACGATGCAACAAGTATAAATGATTCATGAACGGTTAAAGTTCATGTAATAATCCTAGGAGATGATGAGGTCTCCTCTATGTTGAATAACCATGGGTAATGATGGGGTGATGAAAGGAATATTTTTCTTTGTAAAGTATCAGTTTGTCTTGGACTTTGGTTCCAAGATAAAGATATGTGTAACATATTATGTCCCATGATAAGAAATTATCGTATCCAAGATGTGCCAAGTGGTATGGGGAAGTGAGAATACGATTTATGATAAGATGAATAATGTTTGGTTATCTATAAGGGCCAACCTTGAGATAACTCTAGTAGGGAAATTATATGTTAGGGGTTTATGCTCTGAATAAACATAACTTTGATAAAGATATATTAATTGAAGGAATAATTGTAGAATCATTTGAGAAAAATCTTATCAAAGCTAAAAATGTATGATAAGACATGTAGTCCCAAGTGAGTGAAAAAATATAACCATAATCTCTCCATGAAAGAGAAATATTAAAACTAAGTGGGGTTTGACACTTGAATCATTCAAAGTATGAATACCACTTCTTTGATATAGAAGGTGTCACCTGACACAGTATATATACTACAAGTCAATAATGAAAAGGCAATTGAATATATTTATCGTATGATAGATTCAAATGATAAACTTTGTAGTGGTCAAAGTTCTATGGCATCTCCATCACATCAAGATGTTATGTGGAGATTTGATAACATGAGGCATGAATGACAATTGTCTTCCTTCATCTAGGATTTTGGGGACGAAATCATTGTTAGGGGTTTATAATTGTAATACCCTTGATCTGGGTTATGGCCTAACCCTAGAAGTTTTCCTTAAATAAGTTACTTACCAACTGGTTCTAATCATTTGAAAAGTAATAAAGGCTTCTTGTGAAGTTCTTTTCAAAGTTTGAGCTTAATTGCAAACTAATTGCGCATTATATGAAAGTCTGAGTGAAAAGTGCAATTTACCCAGGATGAGAGGTTATATTGCATAATGACACATATGGAATGTGTTTTAAGTGTTTTAGTATCTCAAGAAAGAGAATGATTATAATTGGTGGCTTGTGTAAATCTTAAATCCGAAGTTACAACTCGTTTGAACAATGCTAGTACCGTGTACAACAATTTTGGTACAATTTATAATTTACCCAATAAATAGGGTTGAAATGAAAAATTACCACCTCTAGAGTGACCCCACTTCCTATATGTATCCTTTGGAGGAAAGATAAAGAAGGGGGTGCTATTTTTGAATCAACATTGAGTGATGATACTCCTGGTAATGAAAGACCAAGAATGAGTTGAAGGCAAGAGCCTTATATGTGTTGTATCGAGTTGTAGACTTGATATAAGGAGCCCTATCGGCCAAGGAGCCAAAGTGGGATCCTCCTATAGGTTTTTTGAGCCTTGTAAAAGTTCATGATGGGAGGAGCACCTCAAGGAGGTGGCCCATGATGGGTTGCAAAGTTACTTACAAAAAGTGTATCAGGTTGCTTATTTAATGAGATAAAGACGAGATAACTTGCCCAACAAGATAAGTAAGGGCCGAGATATTGTCTCTAGGTTATCCAAAAGACTCTTCAATGGCATCATATACATGTGTGCATGCATGGCCACGTGTCAACCATGCATGGACATGTGTCATCTAGTATCTTAAGGTGAAAACACCTCTTATATGCTTTATCTCATGAAATCAAGTATATAGACTTAACCATTCACCAACTTATGAAAGTTTACGATCCTCATAACCACTCCCCTTGGATATATCATGCAAAGACCCTTAGGTTTCGTGAAAAGAATCTCAAGGATCTGGAGAGATCGAGAACCAAGCTTTATGTAAGGATTTGGTCACCTTCAACCTTGGTTGAAGTAGGATATCGGGTTATGGATATTCTTTTCTTTCCTTCTTCACCAAGTGCTTAACTATGGTGATCGCTTGTCCATGGAGGAGTTTTGAACGAGCCCTGGACCTTGGAGAAGTTTTTCTTCAACCTTAGGATGTCAAGATTTGGATCTTGGACCTTTGAAGTTGATCACAAGGTGGGTTATATAACTGGAACCCTATCATGTTATTATTCATCACCTAAATTGCTATGCTTAAATGAACTACTTTTAATTCTGAAATCTTCTGAAAGAATTGATGAAATCATGAGTTCTAGTAGTTTCCTAGACCTGTTTCCATGAACTTTAACTGTTAGAACAGAGGTCTAGAGCTTGAAGAAGATGGTATCACTTTATAATGTGATATCGAGTTCAAGCTTACACACAAGTAGCTCTAACCCGATATGGGTATGTGTAGACTTTCCTTGCCCGATATATTTGCATGATATGCTTGCACAATATGCTTGCATGATATTCTTGCATGATATGGAGTCAAGAATAGACTCTTTGCATGATATAAGGTTTAAAGTATACTTGAAAGTCGATATGAAACTCTAATTTGGGTAACCCGATATGAGTAAAGAATAGTAAGTGCTTTTGCATGATATGATCATGTAACGTATCTTTGGTACCTGATACCTTGAAGTACACACATCTGATGCACGATATGAATACTTAAGTAAACCCTAATGTACGATACAAGGTATGGATTCAAGAACAAAATGTAACCCGATATGGTTGGAATACATCCACCCGATATGAAACCGTATATAGGGTTAACCAGATATGAAGATGGATGCTAGCTCATACATAATATGAGTCATGCTTGTTGCATTATATGAGAGATACCCCACTTATCCTTATGCATGATACAAGTCTAGACTACACCTATTACACAATATAGAGGTAATGAACACTCTAATGAACATAGAGTTGGAAACCCAAGATGATGGGTAAACTGAGATGAGTGGTGGATGATACCACATGTATGATATGAATGATATCTCTAGATTGATATAGAATAGCACCTACTTTTATCTTGTGAATGATATGAAGTTCAAAATCATACTTCATGCACAATATGGCATGATGTAACCAATTTAGTGGAAAACCCTAGATGAGGGATTGGAATCCGATATACGCCCCCCCTTTTGAGTTATGAATGGTGATATGAGAATTTAATAAGACCATTATCTTGTCAAGTAATTATATGATAAGGATGATCCTTGAAGGAATGAAGGGGATTTGAGTTTCAAGGTCTACCTAAAATGGTAAACCGATATGCTACCTAAGATGGATGCCCGATATAGATGACCAATATGATACTCAATATGGATACCCGATATGGGGCATATCTTATGCATGATATGGCAATAAACACAAAGCTTATATCTGATATGGGGTCAAGCATCTAGCTCATACCCAATACAAAATTAATCTGAAGTAATAAGATCTAAGTGATAGTCCATCTCATGTGAGCACATAATATGTTGATTAGGGTTTACACCCTCAAAACATGACATGGTGATGTGGTTATACCACATGCCCGATATGAATATATGACATAAAGTAAAGGATGTGGTTTAAAGTATAAGATGATAACACATACATCTTGATACCAATATGGAAGTGACACTTCAATCATGTGTGATTGATTGAGTGACATATGTTGAACATGGTGTTAAATGAAAGATAATGTGAATTGTTTATGATGGACTAATATTACTCAAAGAGGAGGATTGAATCAAAAGTATGATGTATTTGATATCCTAGTAAGAATGAGAGAGAAACAAATGCTTGTGTTGTTAATCATTTAATGATAAATGATGAGAAAGTATATAAGTATGATTGATTACTTATGATATCAATGTATGCTCCTAGATGTGTGGAGCAATGAATTAGGGTTTGGATTAATAATATGAACATGAAACCCTATTCGGCTATAAAGGGAAACCCTAACCCTAATGATGAGAAGGTGGTATTTCTTTTATTACATGAGCCTTATGAGGCATGTTACATACTTGTATAACAAGTATAATGATTAATGGCCTTGTGAGACATATGAATAAGTTGTTGCCTAGTGAGAGGTGACAAGATGTGTAATGGCCTTGTGAGCCATATGAATAATTTGTTGCCTAGTGAGAGGTGACAAGATGTGTAATGGCCTTGTGAGCCATATGAATAAGTTGTCGCCTAGTGAGCAGTTATAAGATGTGTAACGGCCTTGTGAGCCATTTGAATAAGTTTTTGCCTAATGAGAGGTGACAAGATGTGTAATGGCCTTGTGAGCCATATGAATAAGTTGTCTCCTAGTGAGAGATGACAAGATGTGTAATGGCCTTGTGAGCCATATGAATAAGTTGTTTCCTAGTGAGAGGTGACAAGATTTGTAACGGCCTTGTGAGACATATGGAATACTTGTACAATAAGTAAAATGAATACCTGGTTCTGAGGACCTAGAGGTAATGATTATATGTTATAGAAATAACAATGTTGTGTGATGATCCAAGGGTTTGAATACCCAGATCTAGTAACCATGATAATGATGATGTGAAGGGATGAGAATTCCCAGTAGTGTGATAAGGGACTGAGATCCCAAGTATCCTGTGTTTTAAAGAGTTGAAAGGTACGTAATATTATGCCTTTCTTTGTAGCATTTGTTGTGATTAATAATGATAACTTATTTGATGCTAAAAGAATGTTGTAATACATGTAATACATCATTAGGAACTATAAAATGTTGCCCTAACCATAGATCCATCAGCGTCAGAATTTGCTGAATGGTGAAATAGGTTCCCCGCGGTATAACCCGAAATGCATATTTTTGAATATGTGGGGGCATGGAGGCTAAGTGTCAATGTCTCAATAATGTCATAAGAATGTCTCAATAGGCACAGTGAACTGACTCGTGGCTCAGAGCATGGTGCCTATGTGACCATGTGTCAGAGTATGGTACCTAAGTGACCATGACTCAGTAAGTGGGGACGATTGTTAGTAGATGTTCCCCTAAGACAACATAGTTGACGTTGTGGCTCTAAGAGAGAATGCCTATGTACCTTGGCACAGCTATATTGTAGCCGACACAAGATGTCCTACTAAGCCTAAGTGGTCTCGTACTGACCGAGACAAGTGAGGTCATGGAAACCGGCTCTCCCATTGACCTTGTATGGTACCGACTTGTGAGATGTTTTTGGTCAGTTATAGATGAATGGGGTATGGTTCATCTCCTCAGGGCATAAGTGTGATTGTAAATATATTCAGTAGTGTAGCATATGTGCTTAAGGATTGAATATGAAAAACATTTTTTGATGTGCAATTCAGTTATGCATCTTAGTTGATAGATGATATTTATGTTTCTTTACATTCCTTGCAAAGCAGATAGATGATTTATAACTCTACCATGGGTAGATGCAATGTTCTCCTTAAGAAAGGAGATCACTTCATTCTATTCATATAGTGAATTATCCTGCCTATTAATATAAAAAGAACCTCTGCTCAGTTTATAAATGGTTAATCTATGATAATAATATGGTCGACGGAGGGTTATATCTCTCGTTGGGACAATGGTCTCACCCCATGGGATCCACATTTTTTTAGGTGGACGTGCATGAGGTGGCGAAGATCTTTCTACAGAGGAGGAACAATAGCTGAGGCAGCAGTGATAGCTCAGGTTGAGTGTATTGTCTATCGTATTTTATACATAGAAGTCTTATGTGTCATCTTTGTACTCTCAAGTCCTTGGAGTTGGTTTGTACTGATTTCATGAATGATCTGAGATTTTGGCTTGAATGCCTCGAGGTTTTATGTTGTTCCAGTATGTGTTTTAATAGAGTAGCTATTATATATTGTGTTACAACCTCAATTTTGCATAATTGAAATGTAATGATTTTATGAATATGTACTTAATTGAAAAGGTTGTATGCTTTGCTTCAAAGGATGGATTTCTTTGCAAATATCCCTTTGGATAGGAATTTAGTTATTCCTATTAATATGTTAATCCAATAATGGATATAAAAGAAAAGAAAAGAAGAAAAGTTCAAATAATAGAGAAATATAAAAGATAATGGATTTTTAAGTAATGCATTTATGAGAAATGTATAGAAATCTCTAGAAAGTGGCATTAATGGCCACAATTGAATAAATTTCGTGTATATGCGAGTCCTAATGGAAGAAATAAAAGAGGAAAAAAGGAATAAAGGATAAAGAGAAATCCTTGGAAAGAAATATTTTAATAAAGAAATAAGTAAGATATTGAGTAATAATGCGTGTAGATGCATCTAGAAGGATAATAAGCATCCTTAAAAAGGAATTTTGAAATCTTAGGATTTCTTGGGGTCCAAGGAGTCCCAATGGAGAAGAAGAAAGAGAAAATACAAATATTACAAAATAAGATGATAATGTGATTAATGACTTTTTGATATTATCAAAAAGAGATATTATCTGCTTTAAGAAAGTAGAATTTCATGGCCAATGGATTAAAAGCCAAGCACAAGGATCATAAAAGAGGTAAAATTCGGATTCCTAAATAACCAAGGATAATGAATAGAAAAGGACATCTTTTAATAAATAAAAGATGAGTTATATCTTAAACAAGGAAAGTGTGGTTGCCATGGTTGATGAGGGACTTGTTTTCGTCATGGATAGGTGAGCTAGGGCATTGCTACCCTCCTCTATATAAGGGTACACCCCTTGGCTCGAGTCCAAGAGGATCCCATGCAACCCACTCTCTCTTTCTTCCTAGTTTTTGTTCAAAACCCTAACCAAGGGAGTAATGTGATCTCTAGAGCAGCAAGGAGCCATGAAGTCATCATGATAGAAGCATGCTGCCCCATAATGTCGGAGAGAAGCTTGGCCATCATCACTGTTCCCTAACCCATGTGTAGCAGTAGCAGCAAGGATGCAAGAGTAGCCGCACGTTTTGGGCTTGGCGCACGTGAGATCGGCCATCTTGGCCGTGATCTGGAGATTCCCCATGTGCACAAGGTCATGGCGGATCTAGGGTGGTGGTTGGCGGCGACCTCCGTGCCCTGTAGTGTAGGGGGCAGCCCCGCGAAGAGCCACCCTCGGCAGCCGATGCGTGCATCACGAGGTAGAAGATGACCTAGGAGCTTTGGACAGTTTTGTCCCTCCACGTGCTGAAGGGTTGTCCACTTACACGAGGGCAAAAGTGACAAATCGTTATGTTTCTAAATCGGCCACGTTGCATGGGAAAGGCGGACGTGGCAGCCTGCCATTGGTAATTCTTGCAAAAATCATATAGAATTAATGGTAGCTCAGATGGATGCATATAATATATGAATTTTGCTCAAAAAAATGCGAGGAATCCATTAAAAATAGATTTTGATCCTGATTCCTCTTAAAATTTGGAAAGTATGTAAAGATGCTATCTTTATTGGTTTAACTAATGAGAAACCCTAATATTTGATGATTAATGAATTGGGAAGGGTTATATGGATGTTTAAAGTTGACATTAACCTGTTGATTATAAAAGGACACATTAGATCCAAAAGGATAATGATTATGCATAGTTTGATTAATTTAAGGTTCTATGTACATAAATAAGCTTTAATGGGCCTTGAAACCCTAACTTCGGTAATTATGACCCTTAATGGCTTTAAGTGTTCAAATCCATGAATAAAGCTGAGATATGATGATTCTAAGATTATTCGAGTATGAAAGTTTCTAATTGTGGATAAATACCCTTAATATGGTAATTAGCATTTTCTAATGGATAAATATGGAATTAATGATAAATAGAGTTCATATGTGAATTAGACCATAATAAATTATGAGTTGTTAATCTGGAAGAAACCAAAGGTGATAATTGGGCTTAATGATTATGTCATGACTTAAAAGGGTAAAGATAGTAGTTTTATTGTAAAAGAAATATATTAGACTTAATTGACATTCAATTGTGCCTATGATGTTGAAATTAGGGTTTGTGAACTAAAAGAGCATCAAAAGTGATAAATGCATAATGGAGGCTAAAACCCTAATAAAGCCCCAAAGTTGGCCTAGAAATCCTAAGGTAGCAACCAAGTCAATCTTGAAAATGTTTTGAACAAAACACACTTGGATGTTATGCATTATTTTAAAGATATTGTTGATTGCTTGTTTGATTGTTCTTGAATATTATTGCTTGGACATCAAGTTGCTCTGGATCAAGTATGTGGTTACGCTTATGGTTAATCACCTTAGTTTCACGACAATTCCTGGATGTTTTATCGGTTGCTTGAAAATAACTGCTTGGATGACTTTTATTTCATGCAACTATAAAGTGACTATGACTATCACCTTAAATGTGTATACATGACTAGCTCAGATCCTAGTCCTCCTTTGTGGCTTTGCTAATGATGAAAAGGGTAACCTAGTACAGGGTCTACTTATTAGGTAGGACCATTAGGTTATCATGAGTTAGGAATTGGGCTACGTATGTGTAGTGCCATGTGACTCTTTAGCATATAATGAGTTGGGAATTGGGCTACCTATGGGTAGTGCCATGCGACTCATCAACCCTAGGTATTGATCTACCTACTAGGTAGGATTATGGGGGTTAATCAGGATCTACCATATGAGAGGTAGTATCTAGGTCCACTGCAGGGACAACGTAGAGGTTAGGATATGTATGGATTGAGCAGTTCTGTTCAAGATGTAAAGTTCACTTACTAAACCCTAATTGCTTGCAATATGTTGTTACAGTTAATTGCAGGATTATCGATTCCCCCACATACTAGCATATTCATTTATGCTAACCGACATTTTGTTTGTCGGTGTTTTAGGTACAAATTGAAAAGGACAAATAGTAAAGTGGCATATTGTGAAATTAAGAAATAAAGTGCAAGAGGATTAGTTAGAATAGAGTCCAGATGTGAATAGAAGTTAGATATCCAAGTTTTTGAAAAAGGTATGCAAAGTTTTATTTTATTCTGGCTTTCAGTATAGTCTCAGTAGAATTTAATAATTAATATTGATTATTTGTCAAACCTTTGATCTGGGAAATTGGGATAACGGCTCTGACCTCTTAGTCTCCCTTAATTGGGGGTTACTGAGAGGCGTGGTCGTTACATGTTTTCTTCAAGATGAGATGTTTTACAATGTAAGCATGATATGTATGAGTTTTGGATCTTTCAGTAATAGTTTTCTGGAAAAGGATCTCCTTCAAAAATGGTTTAAATTTTAGTGATTTTTGTTAATCCTCTTATTATGTTTATTCTGCTTAATTAGTAACGATTTGTTTGTTGGTTTCATGATGGTTGTTACAAAGTTTGGTATCAGACCTTAAGGTTCACTAAGTCTACAGAGACATAGGACTAAGGTGTTGAGTCTATTCTAGTATCCTCCAGTATACTCTATAGTGACTTCTACTTATGTAGAAGAAAGAGAGAAGTTTAAAAATAACTGGGGAACATGAGGAACATGTTGCTAAGAGAAATGTTGTTGCACCAAGAGAGGGTGCAAGGGATCAGGCAAGAGAAGAATGAGTGCCTGAGAAATCCCATCTTGACCCAATCAAGATAGAGAATCCTATTTTTATGCTCTTTATGGGCAGGTTAGGACAATAGTGATACATATGGTAGACTGGATACTAGAATTACAACTGAGGTTACGAGTCCTCAATATAGAAACTTTGGATTTTGAAAAGGTTCCTAAATGACATAGTCATCTTAGAATAGTGGAAAATGTGGGAAGATTGACATATGGCAAGAAAGTAGACTCTTCCATAAGTATAGATCGATAGTACATCTGTGATGATAGTGCCCAAGGAAGGGCACTAAGCTGAGAATGAAGCAAAGGTCTCTACACTTCTAGAGACATTTGCCTAGTTGTTCTAAAATCCAAAGTTTTTGGTGCCACCAGTGCAATAAATGCCTAGTGCATCGGGGAAGTAATCATTATGTGATGGCAAAAGTCCTAACTTTCCACTTATACGAACTCCTGACTTAGCATTTACATCGGTAATAAGACCGATAAGACCATGGTATGCGGAGAAGACATGTTATAGATATGGACATGTTGAGAATACTAAACTTTTTTCTTTAAAAAGAAGGGAAGAAATGACTCAACAACCGAGGCAGACTCAATAGGGCTTATGAAAGTTATAGCTCAATAATCTATAGAGGCAAAATAAAATAGCTACACTCTATGTGTTGAGTCAACATGTAGTGGTAGATGACCGCATGGGGTAACAGTCAGATAGAGCTTTTTCATTTTGATATGCCTTATCTTGATGCTATCTGATAATCATAAGAAGTTATGGATTTCCCTGTTGATTGCCCTATGGGAACATAGGGAAGAAATGATGAGAACTAGAATTTATATTATGCTCAGTATTCTTTTAAATGTTCTATAATTTCTCTTATCTGTGTGAAAAAGGATAAGGTATATATGTGATGCCTGGAGAAAATCTAGTAATGCTAAGTCCTATGTTTTTTATGATATGAAAAGTAAGGAGCATGATAGTAAACAAAGTGCATACTACCTAATCTTAGTAATTGTATACCCTGTCCAGGTATTCAACTATTAAAGATAAGGTGAGTATTGAACTCTTAGATTATTATCTTTCTGATTACTCTGATCAAGTAGTCATTCTGAGACAATCTAGTGAGTATAATGCAACTGGAAATATGGTATGCACATTTGTATCACATCCTAAGTGTAACAAAATGGAATCTGAGATGATCTTAGATCAGTCTGGGTGTATGAGGAAGTAACGAGTATAATCCTCATGAAATGAGAATGAAAACAAGGGAAATGATCCATGTTTGATAAAGTCTGTCTGAATAGTAAAGAACATTTCGCATAATGTGGAAATGGGGAATATGATAAAACCATGAAATTTTCATGTTATACAATAATAAAGAAAGGGATGATGATATGTAATCATCCATATAATTCCTATGTTGATGGCAAGGAACCTGAGATGCAACACGTATAAATGACTCATGAACGGTAAAAGTCCATGTAATAATCCTAGGAGATGATGAGGTCCCCTCTATGATGAATAACCATGGGTAATGATGGGGTGATGAAAGGAATATGTTTCTTTATACAGTATCAGTTTGTCTTGGACTTTGGTTCCAAGATAAAGATATGTGTAACATATTATGTCCCAAGATAAGAAATTATGGTATCCAAGATGTGCCAAGTGGTATGGGGAAGTGAGAATATGACTTCTAATAAGATGAATAATGTTTGGTTATCTAGAAGGGCCAACCTTGAGATAACTCTAGTAAGGAAATCATATGTTAGGGGTTTATGCTCTGCATAAACATAACTTTGATAAATATATATTAATTGAAGGAATAATTGTAGAATCATTTTAGAAAAATCTTATCAAAGCTAAAAATGTATGATAAGACATGTAGTCCCAAGTGAGTGACAAAACGTAACCATAATCTATCCATGAAAGAGAAATGTTAAAACTAAGTGGGGTTTGACACCTGAATCATTCAAAGTATGAATAACACTTCTTTGATATAGAAGGTGTTACCTGACATAGTATATATACTGCAAGTCAATGATGAAAAGGCAGTTGAATATATGTCTCATATGATAGATTCAAATGATAAACTTTGTACTAGTCAAAGTTCTATGCAATCTCCATCACATCAAGATGTTATGTGGAGATTTGATGACATGAGGCATGAATGACAATTGTCTTCCTTATCTGGGAATTTTAGGGACGAAATCATTGTTTATAATTACAATACCCTTGACCTGGGTTATGGCCTAACCCTAGAAGTTTTCCTTAAATAAGTTACTTACCAACTGGTTCTAATCTTTTGAAAAGTAATTAAGGCTTCTTGTGAAGTTGTTTTCAAAGTTTGAGCTTAATTGCAAACTAATTGTGCATTATATGAAAGTCTGAGTGAAAAGCGCAATTTACCCAAGATGAGGGGTTATATTGCATAATGACACATATGGAATGTGTTTTAGGTGTTTTAGTATCTCAAGAAAGAGAATGATGATAATTGGTGTCTTAGAGAAAGCCTAAATCCCATGTTACAACTCATTTGAACAATGCTAGTACCTTGTACACCAATTTTGGTACAATTTATAATTTACCCAATAAATAGGGTTGAAATGAAACATTACCACCTCTAGAGTGACCCCACTTACTCTATGTATCCTTTGGAGGAAAGATAAAGAAGGGGGTGCTATGTTTGAATCAACATTGAGTGATGATACTCTTAATAATGAAAGACCAAGAATGAGTTGAAGGCAAGAGCCTTATATGTGTTGTATCGAGTTGTAGACTTAATATAAGGAGCCCTATCGGCCAAGGAGCCAAAGTGAGAGCCTCCTATCAGTTTTTTGAGCCTTGGAAAAGGCTATGATGGGAAGATCACCTCAAGGAGGTGGCCCATGATGGGTTGCAAAGTTCCTTACAAAAAGTGTATCGGATTGCTTATTTAATGAGATAAATACGACATAACTTGCCTAACAAGATAAGTAAGGGCCGAGATATTGTCTCTAGGTTATCCTCAAGACTCTTCAATGGTAAGATATACATGTGTGCATGCATGGCCACGTTTCAACCATGCATAGCCATGTGTCATCTAGTAGCTTAAAGTGAAGCCACCTCTTATATGCTTTATCTCATGAAAGTATATATACTTCACCATTCACCAACTTATGAAAGTTTACAATCCTCATAACCACTCCCCTTGGATATACCATGCAAAGACCCTTAGGTATCGTGAAAAGAATCTCAAGGAACTAGGAGATCTCGAGCACCAAGCTTTAGGTAAGGCTTTGGTCACCTTCAACCTTGGTTGAAGTAGAATATCAGGTTATGGATATTATTTTCTTTTCTTCTTCACCAAGTGCTTAACTATGGTGATCTCTTGTCCATGGAGGATTTTTGAACGAGCCCTGGACCTTGTAGAAGTTCTTCTTCAACCTTAGGACGTGGAGATTTGGATCTTGGAGCTTTGAAGCTGATCACAAGGTGGGTTATATAACTTGAACCCTATCATGTTATTCTTCATCACCTAAATTGCTATGCTTAAATGAACTACTTTTAATTCTGAAATCTTCTGAAAGAATTGATGAAATTATATGTTCTAGTAGTTTCCTAGACCTGTTACCATGAACTTTAACTGTTAGAACGGAGGTCTAGAGCTTGAAGAAGATGGTATCACTTTATAAAGTGATATTGGGTTCAAGCTTACACATAAGTAGCTCTAACCTGATATGGGTATGTGTAGACTTTCCTTGTCGGATATGTTTGCATGATATCCTGGCACGATATGCTTGCATGATATGTTTGAATGATATTCTTGCATGATATGGAGTCAAGAATAGACTCTTTGCACGATATAAAGTTTAAAGTATACTTGAAAGCCGATATGAAACCATAATTTGGGTAACCTGATATGAGTAAAGAATAGCAAGTTCTCTTGCACTATATGATCATGTAATGTATCTTTGGTACCTAATACCTTGAAGTACACACATTTGATGCACGATATGAATACTTAAGTAAACCCTAATGTATGATACAATGTATGGATTCAAGAACAAAATGTAACCCAATATGGTTGGAATAAATCCACCCGATATGAAACCCTAGATAGGGTTAACCCGATATGAAGATGGATACTATCTCATACACAATATGAGTCATGATTGTTACACAATATGAGAGATACCCCACTTATCCTTATGCATGATACAAGTCTATACTACACCTCTTACATGATATACAGATAATGAACACTCTAATCAACATAGAGTTGGAAACCCAAGATGATGGGTAAGCCGAGATGAGTGGTGGATGATACCACATGTATGAAATGAACGATATCTCTAAATTGGAATCTGATATACCCCCTTTTAGGTAATGAATGGTGATATGATAATTTAATAAGACCATTAGCTTGTTAAGTAATTATATGATAAGGATGATCCTTGAAGAAATGAAGGGGATTTGAGTTTGAGGGTCTACCTAAATGGTAACCCGGATGCTACCTAAGATGGATGCCCGATATGATATCCGGTATGGATGCTCGATATGGGGCATATCTTGTGCACTATATGTCACTAAACACAAAGCTTATATCATATATGGGGTCAAGCATCTATATCATACCCGATGCAAAACTAATCTGAAGTAATAAGATCTAAGTGATAGTCCATCTGATGTGAGTACATGATATGCTGATTAGGGTTTACACCCTCAAAACATGACATGGTGATGTGGTTATACCACATGCTGATATGAATATATGACATAAAGTAAAGGATGTGGTTTAAAGTATAATATAATTACACACACATCTTGATACCAATATGGAAGTGACACTTCAATCATGTATGATTGATTGAGTGTCATATGTTGAACGTGGTGTTCAATGAGATATAATGTGAATTGTTAATGATGGAATAATATTCCTCAAAGAGGAGGATTGAATCATAAGTATGATATATTTGATATCCTAGTAAGGCTAAGAGAGAAACACGTGCTTGTGTTGTTAATCATTTAATGATAAATGACGAGAAAATATATATGTATGATTGAATACTTATGATATCAATGTATGCAACTAGATGTGTGGAGCAATGAACTAGGGTTTGGATTAATAATATGAATATGAAACCCTATTTGTCTATAAAGGGAAACCCTAACCCTAATGATGGGAAGGTGGTGTTTTTGTTATTACATGAGCCTTGTGAGGCATGTTAAATACTTGAATAACAAGTATAAATATTAATGTCCTTGTGAGCCATATAAATAAGTTGTTGCCTAGTGAGAGGTGACAAGATGTGTTATGGCCTTGTGAGCCATATGAATATGTTGTTTCCTAATGAGAGGTGACAAGATGTGTAGCGGCCTTGTGAGCCATATGAATAAGTTGTCACCTAGTGAGAGGTGACAAGATGTGTAATGGCCTTCTGAGCCATATGAATAAGTTATTGCTTATTGAGAGGTGACAAGATGTGTAGTGGCCTTGTGAGCCATATGGAATAATTGTACAACAAGTAAAATGAAAACATGGGTCTGAGGACCTAGAGGTAATGATTATCTATTATAGAAATAACAATTTTGTGTGATGATCCAAGGGTTTGAATACCCAGATCTAGTAACCATGATAATGATGATGTGAAGGCATGAGAATTCCTAGTAGTGTGATAAGGGAATGAGATCCCAAGTATCATGTGTTTTAAAGAGTTGAAAAGTACGTGATAAATGTATTACACCATTCTTTGTAGCATTTGTTGTGATTCATAATGATAACTTGTTTGATGCTAAAAGAATGTTGTAACACTTCTAATACATCATTAGGAACTATAAAATGTGGCCTTGAACATAGATCCATCAGCATCATAATTTGTTGAATGGTGAAATGGGTTCCCCTCGGCATAACCTAGAATGCATATTTTTGAATATGTGGGGGCATGGAAGCTAAGTGTCATTGTCTCAGTAATGTCATAAGAATGTCTCAATAGAGCAAGGTGAATTGACCCGTGTCTCAGAGCATGGTGCCTATGTGACCATGGCTCAGAGTATGGTGTCTAAGTGACCATGACTCAGTAACTGGGGATGGTTGTTAGTAGATGTTCCCCTAAGAGAGCACAGTTGATGTTGTGGCTCTAAGTGAGGATTCCTATATACCCTGGCACAGCTATATTATAGCCGACACAAGATGTCCTGCTAAGCCTAAGTGGTCTCGTACTGACCGAGACAAGTGAGGTCATGGCAACCGACTCTCCCATTGACCTTGTATGGTACTGACTTGTGAGAAGTTTGTGGTCGGTTGGAGATGAATGGGGTATGCTTCATCTCCTTAGGGCATTAGTGTGATTGTAAAATATGTTCAGTCGTGTAGCATAACTGCTTAAGGATCGAATACGAAAAACATTTTTTGATGTGCAATTCAGATATACATCTTAGTTGATAGATGATATTTATGTTTCTTTACATTCCTTGCAAAGAAGATAGATGATTTATAACTCTACCATGGGTAGATCCAATGTTCTCCTTAAGAAAGGAGATTACTTCATTCTGTTCATACAGTGAATTATCCTACATGTTAATATAAAAAGAACCTCTACTCAATTTATAAATGCTTAATCTATTATAATAATATGGTCGGCGGAGGGTTATATCTATCGTTGGGACAATTGTCTCACTCTGTGGGATCCACATTTTTTAAGGTGGATGTGCATGAGGTGGCGAAGATCTTTCTATAGAGGTGGAACAACAGTTGAGGCAGTAGTGATAGATCAGGTTAAGTGTATTGTCTGTCATGTCTTGTAGATAGAAGTCCTTTGTGTCGTCTCTGTACTCTCATATCCTTGGAGTTGGTTTGTATTGGCTTCATGAATGATCTAAGATTTTGTCTTGAATGCCTCGAGATTTTATGTTGCTCCAGTATGTGTTTTGATAGAGAAAATTTTATATGTTGTCCTCAAGATGAGATGTTGTAAAATGTAATCATGATATGTATGAGTTTTTTATCTTTTAGTAAGAGTTTTCTACTAAAGGATATCCTTGCAAAATGGTTTTAAATTTTAGTGATTTTTGTTAATCTTCTTATTAGGTTTATTTTGCTTAATTAGAAATGATTTGTTTGTCGGTTTCATGACGGTTGTTACAAAGTTTGGTATCAGAGCTTAAGGTTTGCTGAGCCTACATAGACATAGGACTAAGGTGTTGAGTCTGTTCTAGTGTCCTCCAGTATACTCTATAGTGACTTCTGCTTATGTAGAAGAAAGAGTGAAGTTTAAAAATGACTAGAGAACACGAGGAACATGTTGCTAAGATAAATGTTGTTGCACCAGGAGAGGGTGCAAGGGATCAGGCAAGAGAAGAACGAGTGTCTGAGAATTCCCATCTTGACCCAATTAGGATAGAGAATCCTATTTTTATGCTCTTATTGGGAAGGTTAGGACAACAGTGATGCATATGGTAGACTGGGTACTAGCATTACAACTGAGGTTACCAATCCTCAATATAGAAACTTTGGGTTTTGAAAAGGTTCCTGAATGACATAATCATGTTAGAATAGTGGAAAATGTGGGAAGATTGACATATGGCAAGAAACTAGACTCTTCCATAGGCATAGATAGATAGTACATATGTGGTGATAGTGCCAAAGGAAGGGCACTAAGCTGAGAATGAAGGAAAGGTCTCTACACTTCTAGAGACATTTGCCTAGTTGTTCTAAAAGCCAAAGTTTTTGGCACCACCAGTACAATAAATGCCTAGTGCACCAGGGCGGTAGTCATTATGTGATGGAAAAAGTCCTAACTTCCCACTTATAAGAACTCCTGACTTAGCATTTACATCAGTAATAAGACTGATAAGACCATGGTACGAGAATAAGACATGTTATAGATATGGACATGTTGAGCATACTAAACTCTTTTCTTTAAAAGAAGGGAGAAATGACTCAACAACTGAGGCAGACTTGGCAGGGCTTATGAAAGTTACAACCCAATAATGTACAGAGGCTAAAGTAATAACATGAAACTTCTAGACTCTGTGTTGAGTCATCCTGAACCGGTAGATGACCGTGTGGGGTAACAGTCAGATAGAGCTTTTTCATTTTGATATGACTTATCTTGATGCTATTTGATAATCATAAGAGGTTATGGATTTCCCTATTTATTTCCCTATGGGAACATAGGGAATAAATGATGAGAACTAGAATTTATATTCTGCTTAGTATTATTTTAAATGTTCTATAATTGCACTTATCTGTGTGAAAAAGGATAAGGTATATATGTGATGCCTGGAGAAAATCCAGGAATGCTAAGTCCTATGTTTTTTATGATAAGAAAAGTAAGGAACATGATAGAAAACAAGGTGCATACTACCTAATCTTAGTACTTGTATACCCTGGCCAGGTATTCAACTATTGAAGATAAGGTGAGTATGGAACTCTTAGATTGTTATCTTTCTGATAACTCTGATCAAGTATTCATTCTAAGACAATCTAGTGAGTATAATGCAACTAGAAATATGGTATGGACATTTGTATCACATCCTAAGTGTAAAAATGTGGAATCTGAGATGATCTCAGATCAGTATGTGTGTATGAGTAAGTAAGGAGTATAATCCTCATGAAATGAGAATGAAAATAAGGGAAATGATCCCTATTTGATAAACTCTGTGTGAATAGTAAAGAACTTTTCCCATAATGTGGAAATGGGGAATTTGATAAAACTATGAAATGTTCATGTTAGACAATAATAAAGAAAGGGATGATGATATGTAATCATCCATATAACTCCTATGCAAATGGCAAGGAACCTAAGATGCAACAAGTATACATGACTCATGAACGATAAAAGTACATGTAATAATCCTAGGAGATGATGAGGTCTCCTCTTTGATGAATAACCATGGGTAATGATGGGGTTATGAAAGGAATATGTTTCTTTATAAAGTATCATATTGTCTTGGACTTTGGTTCCAAGATAAAGATATGTGTAACATATTATGTCTGAAGATAAGAAATGCTGGTATCCAAGATGTGCCAAGTGGTATGGGGAAGTGAGAATATGACTTCTAATAAGATGAATAATGTTTGGTTATCTATAAGGGCCTACCTTGAGATAACTCTAGTAGGGAAATCATATGTTAGGGGTTTATTCTATGCATAAACATAACTTTGATAAAGATATATGAATTGAAGGAATAATTGTAGAATCATTTGAGAAAAAGCTTATCAAAGCTAAAAATGTATGATAAGACATGTAGTCCAAAGTGGGTGACAAAATGTAACCATAATCTATCCATGAAAGAGAAATGTTAAAACTAAGTGGGGTTTGACACCTGAATCATTCAAAGTATGAATAACACTTATTTGATATAAAAGGTGTTACCTGACACAGTATATATATTGCAAGTCAGTAATGTAAAGGAAGTTGAATATATGGCTGGTATGATAGATTCAAATGATAAACTTTGTACTGGTCAAAGTTCTATGGCATATCCATCACATCACGATGTTATGTGGAGATTTGATGACATGAGGCATGAATGACAATTGTCTTCCTTCGTCTGGGATTTCCAGGACGAAATCCTTATTAGGGGTTTATAATTGTAATACCCTTGACATGGGTTATGGCCGAACCCTAGAATTTTTCCTTAAATAAGTTACTTACCAACTGGTTCTAATCTTTTGAAAAGTAATTAAGGCTTCTTATGAAGTTGTTTTCAAAGTTTGAGCTTAATTGCAAACTAATTGTGCATTATATGAAAGTCTGAGTGAAAAGTGCAATTTACCCAAGGTGAGGGGTTATATTGCATAATGACACATATGGAATGTGTTTTAAGTGTTTTAGTATCTCAAAAAAGAGAATGATGATAAGTGGTGGCTTGTGGAAAGCCTAAATCCCAAATTACAACTCGTTTGAACAATGTTAGTACCTTGCACACCAATTTTGGTATGATTTATAATTTACCCAATAAATAGGGTTGAAACGCAAACTTTCCACCTCTAGAGTGACCCCACTTCCTATATGTATCATTTGGAGTAAATAGAAATAATGGGGCACTATGTTTGAATCACCATCGAGTGATGATACTCTTGGTAATGAAAGACCAAGAATGAGTTGAAGGCAAGAGCCTTATATGTGTTGTATCGAGTTGTAGACTTGATATAAGGATCCCTATCGGATAAGGAGACAAAGTGGGAGCCTCCTATTGGTTTGTTGAGCCTTGGAAAAGGCCATGACGAGTAGAGTACCTCCAAGAGGTGGCCCATGATGGGTTGCAAAGTTCCATACAAAAAGTGTAGCAGGTTGCTTATTTAATGAGATAAAGACGAGATAACTTACCCAACAAGATAAGTAAGGGCAGAGATATTTTCTCTAGGTTATCCTCAAGACTCTTGCATGGAAATATATACATGTATGCATGCATGGCCACGTGTCAACCATGCATGGACACGTGTCATCTAGTAGATTAAGGTGAAGACACCTCTTATATGCTTTATCTCATGAAATCAAGTATATATACTTCACCATTCACCAACTTATGAAAGTTGATGATCCTCATAACCACTCCCCTTAGAGATATCGTGAAAAGACCCTTAGGTATCGTGCAAAGCATCTCAAGGAGCTAGGAGAGCTCGAGCACCAAGATTTAGGTAAGGCTTTGGTCACCTTCAACCTTGATTGAAGTAGGATATCGGGTTATGGATATTCTTTTCTTTCCTTCTTCACAAAGTGCTTAACTATGGTGATCTCTTGTCCATGGAGGAGTTTTGAACTAGCCCTAGACCTTGCAGAAGTTCTTCTTCAACCTTAGGTCATGGAGCTTTGGATCTTGGAGCTTTGAAGTTGATCACAGGGCGGGTTATATAACTTGAACCCTATCTTGTTATTATTCATCACCTAAATTGCTATGCTTAAATGAACTACTTTTAATTCCAAATTCTTCTGAAACAATTGATGAAATTATGAGTTCTAGTAGTTTCCTAGACATGTTTCCATGAACATTAACTGTTAGAATGGAGGTCTAGAGCTTGAAGAAGATTGTATCACTTTATAAAGTGATATCGGGTTCAAGCTTACACACAAGTAGCTCTAACCTGATATGGGTATGTGTATACTTTCCTTGTCTGATATGTTTGCATGATATGCTTGCACGATATGCTTGCATGATATGCTTGCACGATATTCTTTCATGATATGGAGTCAAGAATAGACTCTTTACACGATATAAGGTTTAAAGTATACTTGAAAGTCGATATGAAACCCTAATTTGGGTAACCCGATATGAGTAAAGAATAGTAAGTGCTCTTACATGATATGATCATGTAATGTATGTTTGGTAGCTAATACCTTGAAGTAAACATATATGATGCACGATATGAATACTTAAGTAAACCCTAATGTACGATACAAGGTATGGATTCAAGAACAAAATGTAACCCGATATGGTTGGAATACATCCACCTGATATGAAACCGTAGATAGGGTTAACCCAATATGAAGATGGATGCTAGCTCATACACGATATGAGTCATGCTTGTTGCATTATATGAGAGATAACCCACTTATCCTTATGCACGATACAAGTCTAGACTACACCTCTTACACGATGTAGAGGTAATGAACACTCTAATCAACATAGAGTTGGAAACCCAAGATGATGGGTAAGCTAAGATGAATGGTGGATGATACCACGTATGATATGAATGATATCTCTAGATTGATAAAGAATAGTGCCTACTTTTATCTTATGAATGATATGAAGTTCAAACTCATACTCCATGCACAATATGACATTATGTAACCAATTTAGTGGAAAACCCTAGATGAGGGATTGGAATCCGATATACCCCCTTTTGAGTAATGAATGGTTATATGAGAATTTAATAAGACCATTAGCTTGTCAGGTAATTATATGATAAGGATGATCCTTGAAGGAATGAAGGGGATTTGAGTTTCAGGGTCTACCTAAAATGGTAACCCGATATTCTACCTAAGATGGATGCCCGATATAGATGCCTGATATGATACCCGATATGGGGCATATCTTGTGCACGATATGGCACTAAACACAAAGCTTATATCCGATATGGGGCATATCTTGTGAACGATATGGCACTAAACACAAAGCTTATATCCGATATGGGGTCAAGCATCTAGCTCATACCCGTTACAAAATTAATCTGAAGTAATAAGATCTAAGTGATAGTCCATCTGATGTGAGTATATAATATGTTGATTAGGGTTTACACCCTCAAAATATGACATGGTGATGTGGTTATACCACATGCCCGTTATGAATATATGACATAAGGTAAAGGATGTGGTTTAAAGTATAAGATGATAACACATACATCTTGATACTAATATGGAAGTGACACTTCAATCATGTGTGATTGATTGAGTGACATATGTTGAACATGGTGTTAAATGACAGATAATGTGAATTGTTAATGATGGACTAATATTCCTCAAAGAGGAGGATTGAATCAAAAGTATGATGTATTTGATATCCTAGTAATAATGAGAGAGAAACACATGCTTGTGTTGTTAATAATTTAACGATAAATGATGAGAAAATATATAAGTATGATTGAATACTTATGATATCAATGTATGCTCCTAGATGTGTGGAGCAATGAATTAGGGTTTGGATTAATAATATGAACATGAAACCCTATTCGTCTATAAAGGGAAACCCTAACCCTAATGATGGGAAGGTGGTATTTCTCTTACTACATGAGCCTTGTGAGGCATGATACATACTTGTATAACAAGTATAATGATTAATAGCCTTGTGAGCCATATGAATAATTTGTTGCCCAGTGAGAGGTGATAAGATATGTAATGGCCTTGTGAGTCATATGAATAAGTTGTTTCCTAATGAGAGGTGACAAGATGTGTAATGGCCTTGTAAGCCATATGAGAAAAGTTGTATCCTTGTGAGAGATGACAAGATGTGTAATGGCCTTGTGATCCATATGAATAATTTTTTACCTAGTGAGAGGTGACAAGATGTGTAATGGCCTTGTGAGCCATATGGAATACTTTTACAATAAGTAAAATGAATACCTGGTTCTGAGGACCTAGAGGTAATGATTGTCTGTTATAGAAATAACAATGTTGTGTGATGATCCAAGGGTTTGAATATCCACATCTAGTAACCATGATAATGATGATGTGAAGGGATGAGAATTCCCAGTAGTGTGATAAAGGACTGAGATCCCAAGTATCATGTGTTTTAAAGAGTTGAAAAGTATGTGATAAATGTATTACACCTTTCTTTTTAGCATTTGTTGTGATTAATAATGATAACTTGTTTGATGCTAAAAGAATGTTGTAATACATGTAATACATCATTAGGAACTATAAAATGTTGCCCGGACCATAGATCCATCAGCGTCAGAATTTGTTGAATGGTGAAATGGGTTCCCCGTGGCATAACCTGGAATGCATATTTTTGAATATGTGGGGGTATGGAGGCTAAGTGTCCATGTCTCAATAATGTCATAATAATGTCTCAATAGAGCACGGTGAACTCACTCGTGGCTCAGAGCATGGTGCCTATGTGACCATGGCTCAGAGTATGGTACCTAAGTGACCATGACTCAGTAATTGGGAACAGTTGTTAGTAGATGTTCCCCTAAGAGAGCACATTTGACATTGTGTCCCTAAGTGAGGATGCCTATGTACCCTGGCACAGCTATATTGCAGCTGACATAAGATGTACTGTTAAACCTAAGTAGTCTCGTACTGACCGAGACAAGTGAGGTCATGGAAATCGTCTCTCCCATTAACCTTGTATGGTACCGACTTGTGAGAAGTTTTTGGTCAGTTGGAGATGAATGGGGTATGCTTCATATCCTTAGGCCATAAGTGTGATTATAAAATATGTTCATCCGTGTAGCATATCTACTTAAGGATCGAATATGAAAAACATTATTTGATGCAAAATTCAGTTATACATCTTAGTTGATAGATGATATTTATGTTTCTTTACATTCCTTACAAAGTAGATAGATGATTTATAACTCTACCATGGGTAGATGCAATGTTCTCCTTAAGAAAGAAGATTACTTCATTATGTTCATATAGTGAATTATCCTATCTATTAATATAAAAATAACCTTTGCTCAGTTTACAAATGCTTAATATATGATAATAATATGGTCGGCGGAGAGTTATTTCTCTCGCTGGGACAATTGTCTCACCCTGTAAGATCCACATTTTTTTAGGTGGACGTACACGAGGTGGCGAAGATCTTTCTATAGAGGAGGAACAATAGTTGAGGCAGCAGTGACAGCTCAGGTTTAGTGTACTGTCTGTCATGTCTTGTAGATAGAAATCTTATGTGTCGTCTCTATACTCTCAGGTCCTTGGAGTTGGTTTGTACTGGTTTTATGAATGATCTGAGATTTTGGCTTGAATTCCTCGAGGTTTTATGTTGCTCCAGTATGTGTTTTGATAGAGCAACTGCTATATGTTCTCCATAAGATGATATGTTGTACAATGTAATCATGATATGTATGAGTTTTGGATCTTTCAATAAGAGTTTTCTGCAAAAGGATCTCCTTGCAAAATGGCTTTAAATTTAAGTGATTTTTCTTAATCCTCTTATTATGTTTATTCTACTTAATTAGTAATGATTTGTTTGTCGGTTTCATGATGGTCGTTACATGCTAAGTCTTATGTTTTTTATGATATGAAAAGTAAGGAATATGATATTAAACAAAATGCATACTATTTAATCTCAGTACTTGTATACCCTGGCCAGGTATTCCACTATTGAAGATAAGGTAAGTATGGAACTCTTAGATTGTTATTTTTCTGATTACTCTAATCAAGTAGTCATTTTGAGACAATCTAGTGAGCATAACAAAATTGGAAATATGGCATGGATATTTTTTATCACATCCTAAGTGCAATAAAATGGAATCTAAGATGATCTCAGATAAATTTGTGTGTATGAGGAAGTAAAAATTATAATCCTAATGATAAGAAAATGAGAACAAGGGAGATGATCCCTATCTAGTAAAGCCTGTGTGAATAGTAAATATATTTTCCCATGATGTGGAAATGGGAAATGTGATAAAATCAAAAAATGTTCATGAACATTTTAGACAATAATAAAGAAAGGAGTAATGACATGTAATCATCCTTATAATTCCTATGTTGATGGCAAGGAACCTAGTATGAAACAAGAGTAAATATTTCATGAATAGTTGAAAGTTCATGCAATAATTAGAGGAGATGATAATCTCTTCTCTTTGATAAACAACCCTGGGTAATAATGGGGTGATAAGAAGAATATGTTTCTTTGTGTTGTTTCCTTTTAGGGACATGGCAATCAAGTGAGTCTTATGACACTTGATGTCCATGAGTTAAAAGAGTTCAATTGATGGATACTTAGAAAAGTATCAGTTTGTCTTGGACTTTGATTCCAAGATAAAGATATGTGTAACAGTCAATGTCCCAAGATGAAAGAAAGATCCTTTAATATGTGTGGCCTTGGTAATAACAACATAGGAATGGAAATTATGAGGATGTAATGTGTTTTCAAAACATGTGAGGGATACCAAGGTAAGGAATTCTGGTATCTAAGAAGTATGAGGTGGTATGGGAAAGTAAAAACATAACTCCTAATCAGATGATTTATGTTGGTTACCTAGAATGTCCAACTATGAAATCTGTATAGTTACATAAAATAGTATGCACATCATATGTTAGGGGTTTATGCTCTACATAAACATAAAATCGATAAGGATGTACTAATTGAAGGAACAATTGTAGAATCATTGTGGGAAAAGCTTATCAAGCTAAAAATAATTCCTTGGAATACCCCTAACTAGATCAGTTAAGGCAACTTATACATAATACCTAGAGATACCTCTAAGATATGTTCTTAATTGATAAGTAACCTCCCCTTATGACAAGAGAATGTACAACTAATGAGATAGTTGGTTCAAGTAGTAAGAAAGTTTAGTGTTGTGCCACCAGATTAGATGGAACAACAGATGTATGATAAGACTTGTAGTCCCAATTGGGTGACAAAATGTAACTCTGGTCTTTCCTTGGAAGTGAAATGCTAAACTAAATGAGGAGTATGGAAGACTCCCCGTAATCAAGAATCTGATCACATAAAGTTGTAAGTTGAGAAAGGTGACAAATCAGTGAGGTTTGACACCTGAGTTAAATAGGGTATGTATAATGTTTCTCGAACTAAGAAAAGTGTTACCTGACACAAAGTTGACTCTACAGTCAATGATGAAAATGAGAGTGGAGTATGTGTCATGTGTGATAGATTCTATGATAACCATGTGTGGAAGAACTTTGTGTTGATCAATGTTCTATGGCATATCCATGACATTAAGATGTTATGTGGAGACTTGATGATATGATGAATGAATAATATATGTCCAAGATGAGGGGCTATATTGCAAAATGTCACATGTTGAACATTCCTTAAGTGTTTTAGCATCATAAGAGAGAGAATGATGCTAAGTGGTGGCTTGTGGAAAGCCTAAATTCTAAGTTTGAACTTGTTTGAATAATGTTAGTACCTTGTGCACCATTTTTGGTACAAATTGTAATTTACCCAAAATGTAGGGTTGATATGCAAATTACCACCTATAGAGTGTCCCTACTCCCTCCTAGTATCATTTCAAGGAGAGATAAATAATGAGGCACCATGTTTTAATCATGTTTGAGTGATGGTACTCTTGGTGATGAATAGACCAAGAAAGGGGTTGAATATAAAACCCTAACTTAAGTTGTATCAATTGAAAAGCTTATATATGAGTACCTATCGACCAAAGATCCATAGGGGTAGTCTCATATTGGTTTTGGGACTCTTTTCAAAGGCCATGATGTGCAAACAACCTCAAGGAGGTGAAGGGTATCGGTTTACAACTTCCTTAGAAAAGTTGTATCGGGTTTTAAATAAAGTGGTGATTTAATTGATATATCTTATCAAAAGATATACGTAATGGATGAAATTTAATCTCTAGATTATCCTCAAGTGTTTTTCATGTCAAGATAAATGTGAGTGCATGCATGTACGTGTGTCAACCACGCATGGACACGTGGCACCTAGTAGCTTGAATTGATGACACCTCATTTACACACTTTTTCATGAACCTCAAGTATATATACCCTTCCTTTCACCACTTAGTGAAATTTTTCAAATTCTACCACCTCCTTGCTCTGAGATATTGTGCAGAAGGCCTCGGTATCGTGCATAGGTGATGTGGTATCATGCATAAGGCTTGGGTATTGGCCATAGCATGTTGATATTGGCCATAGCATGTTGATATTGGCCAAGTGAAGTGATATTGGCCATAAGTGAAAGGGATATGAACCACTAGTGAGAGCATGCCGTGCATAAGTTGTAAGGTATCGTTCAAGGTGATAAGGTTCAATAAGGATCTCAAATCCTAACCCTAAGGTAACGCCATGATCATCTTCAACCTTGGATTGAAGCATGGATCTAGGGTTATGATCTTTCTTTCTTTTCTTCTTCACCAAGTTCTTAACTATGGTGATTCCTTGTATATGAAGGAGTTTTAAACAAGCCTTGGACTTTTGATAAGTCATATTCAACATTAGGAACGTGAAGCTTTGGATATTAGAGCTTTGAAGTTGTTCTTGAGGCGGGTTATATAACTTGAACCCAAACATGTAATTATTCACCATCTTTCTTGCTACACTTGATGATCTACTTTCAATTCCTAAATTTTCTTGAATACTTGATATATTTATGATTTCTAGTAGTTTCTTAGACATGTTATCCTTGTACTATAACAAGTAGAATGAAGTTATAGAGCTTGAAGATGATGGTATCACCTTATAAAGTGATATTGGGTTCAAGCACACAAGCAAGCACCTCTAACCCAATATTGTGATGCACCTACTCCACTAAAACGATATGGTAATGAGCTTATACTTTCTTGCATGACATGGTGATGTAGTATACACCTCTTTGCCCGATATGGTGTGAAGCACACACACACCTCTTTGCCCGATATGATGTGAAGCACATACACACCTCTTTTCCCGATATGGTGTGAAGCGCACACACACCTCTTTGCCCGATATGATGTGAAGAACACATACACCTCTAAAGTGATATGGTGAGCAAGAACACACCTCTTTGCTGGATATGGTGTGAAGCACACATACACCTCTAAAGTGATATGGTGAGAAAGCACACACCTCTTTACCTGATATGGTGTGAAGCACACATACACCTCTAAAGTAATATGGTAAGCACACATACACCTCTAAAGTGATATGGTAAGCACACATACACCTCTAAAGTGATATGGGTAGCAAGCATACATCTCTAAACCAATATTGGGTTAAGCATACACCTTTTGGATGATATGGTGTTGATAATACATTTCTAAAATGATATGGTGGGTAACCCAATACACTAGATGACAAAAGTGGTAAGGTGGTTAATACCCTACAACATGTGATGGCCAATACGCTAAAGTATGTTGTGGACAATATCTTTAAGAGAGGTGAGGATGTTATATCTGTGTATGGTGAAGGTGATACACCATATGATTGGAAGGATTGATACCTTGATGGGTAAGGGTATGAGGGACATGATGATGCCTAGCTCAATATACACCTAACCCAATACATGTGTTCAACTTGACATACATGATTCAATCCAATACACCTTGTAAACGTGAGGGCAAGACACTCTTAGGAGTGATGAGTGTAACACCAAGTAATGGTGGGGCTAATACCTTGATAAGTGAAACACCTAAAGTGGTTGATAATGTTCAATCCTATATCAACAATGTCTTAACCTGAGATGAGTTCATATCACTTGATGATAGTTGGGTAATTCAAGTGTGTGACTTATGGCCAATAAACTACATGATAAATGTGATGAGTTAGTGCATAAAGTATTTGGATGGAAAATACTCTAATACAAGATAAGTAGATGAACTTAATTAAATTAAAAGTGATGAGGGATTTGATACACCAAGGCATGATAAATATCACATCCAGCACCTCAAGGTTGATACACCTTGATGCACCTCAAATCCAATATTCTTGGATTAGTAACACATGAAGTGTGCATGTCAATTGTTACATTAAGATGTAATGATTTTAATGCAATTTGATAAGTGTAGGCTAACATTCCTTGAGAAAGGGTTAAGCCAAGTTAATAAATTATGATGTAATCAATATCCTAGTGAGGATGAGAGAGAAACTCATACTTTGTGTTGATAATCATTTAATGATAAATGATGGGAATAAATAAGTATGATTGAATACTTATGATTTCAATATATGCTCGTAGATGTGTGGATCAATGAATTAGGGTTTGAATTAGGGTAACAGTTAGATAGAGCTTTTTCATTTTGATATCCCTTCTCTTGATTTTATCTGATAATCATAAGAAGGGTAGTTGTTATTGACTTCCCTATTGATTTCCCCATGGGAACATAGGGAAGAAATGATGAGGAATAGAATTTTTATTCTATTTAGTATTCTTTTAAATGTTGTATAATTGCTTTTATCTGTGTGAAAGAGGATGAGGTGTACAGGTGATGCCTGGAGAAAATCTAGGGATGTTAAGTTTTATGTTTTTAATGATATGAAAAGTAAGGAATATGATATTAAACAAAATTCATACTACCTAATCTCATTACTTGTATACCCTGGACATGTATTCAACTATTGAAGATAAGGTAAGTATGGAACTCTTAGATTGTTATCTTTCTGATTACTCTGATCAAGTAGTCATTTTGAGACAATCTAGTGAGCATAACAAAATTGGAAATATGGCATGAATATTTTTATCACATCCTAAGTGCAATAAAATGGAATCTGAGATGATCTCAGATCAATTTGTGTGTATGAGGAAGTAAAAAGTATAATCCTCGTGATAAGAGAATGAGAAAAAGGGAGATGATCCATGTCTGGTAAAGCCTGTGTGAATAGTAAAGATCTTTTCCCATGATGTAGATATGGGAAATGTGATAAAATCACAAAATGTTCATGAACATGTTAGAAAATAACAAAGAAAGGAGTAATGACATGTAATCATCCTTATAATTCCTATGTTGATGGCAAGGAACCTAGTATGAAACAAGAGTAAATGACTCATGAACTGTTGAAAGTTCATGCAATAATTAGAGGAGAAGATAATCTCTTCTCTTTGATAAACAACCCTGGGTAATGATGGGGTGATAAGAAGAATATGTTTCTTTGTGTTCTTTCCTTTCAGGGACATGGAAATTAAGTGAGTCTTATGACACTTGATGTGCATGAGTTAAAAGTGTTCAATTGATGGATACTTAGAAAAGTATCAGTTCGTCTTGGACTTTGATTCCAAGATAAAGATATGTGTAACTAGTAATGTCCCAAGATGAAAGAAAGATCATTTTATATGTGTGGCCTTGGTAATAACAATAGAGGAATGGAAATGATGAGGATGTGATGTGTTTTTAACACAAGTGATGGATACCAAGGTAAGGAATTCTGGTATCTAAAAAGTATCAGGTGGTATGGGAAAGTAAAAACAAAACTCCTAATCAGATTATTTAAGTTGGTTACCTAGAATGGCCAACTGTGAAATCAATATAGTTACATAAAATAGTATGGACATCATATGTTAGGGGTTTATGCTCTGCATAAACATTACATAGATAAGGATGTACTAATTGAAGGAATAATTGTAGAATCATTGTGGGAAAAGCTTATCAAGCTAAAAATAGTTCCTCGGAATACCCCTATCTACATCTGTTAAGGCAACTTATACATAACATCTAGAGATACCACTAAGATAAGTTATTAATTTATAAGTAACCTCCCTTATGATAAGAGAATGTACAACTAATGAGATAGTTGGTACAAGTAGTAAAGAAGTTTAGTGTTGTGTTAGTAGATTAGATGGCACATTAAATGTATGGTAAGACTTGTAGTCCCAAGTGGGTGACATAACGTAACTCTGGTCTATCCTTGGAAGTGAAATGCTAAACTGAACGAGTATGGAAGACTCCCCAGAATCAAGAATCATGCCACATAAAGTTGTAAGTTGAGAAAGGTGACACATCAGTGAGGTTTGATACCTGATTTAAATAAGGTATGTGTAGCGATCATCATCAAACTGACAAACAAATCATTACTAATTAAGCGGAATAAACATAAACATCCGATTAAGAAAAAAATCACTAAAATTTAAAACCATTTTTGCAAGGAGATCCTTGTCCATAAAACCTTTATTGAAAGGTCCAAAACTCATACATATCATGATTTACATTGTACAACATTGTTTCATCTCATCTTGAGGACAACATATAACAATTTCTCTATCAAAACGCATACTAGAGCAACATAAAACTTCGAGGCATACAAGCCAAAATCTTGAATTTTTCATGGAACCATTATGAACCAACTCCAAGGTCCTGAGATTACAGAGACAACACATAGGACTTCTATCTACAAGACACGACAGACAGTACACTCAACCAGAGATGTCATTGCTACCTCAGATGTTGTTCCTCCCCTGTAGAAAGATCCCCACCACTTCGTTCTTGTCCACCTAAAAATTGTGGATCCAACGGGGTGAGACAACTGTCCCAGCGAGAGATATAACTCTCTGCCCATCATATTATTATTACAGATAAACATTATAAAATTGAGAAGGGGTTCTTTTATATTTAATAGGAAGGATTAATCATTGTATGAACATAATAAGATAATCTCCTTTCTTAAGGAGAACATTGCATATACCCATGGTAGAGTTATAAATCATCTATCTGCTTTGGAAGGAATGTAAAGAAACAAAAATAACATCTATCAACTAAGATGTATAACTATATTGCGCATCAAACTATGTTTTCCGTATTCGATCCTTAAGCGGATATGCTACATGGTTGAACATATTTTACAATCACACTTATGTCTTGAGGAGATGAAGCATACCTCTTTCATCTCCAACCGACCACAAACTTCTAACAAGTTGGGACCTGTTACAACCCCATTTTCTTGAAAATGTAATGTGAAGAATATTTCTCTTTTAACAAATAAATGAAATCCTTTTATTTGAATTTTGATAGATTTCGTGAGAAATGGCTTTGATTGAATAATTGTGGGCTTTTTTGGCCCTTAAGCCCAATTGATAAGAAAAGGGAATTAAAAAGTAAAAAGAATTGATTAATAAAAGGGAAATGTGAGTATTGATAATTAAAAGAGGATAAAGGCAAACCAATATTCCCCAATATGGGAATACGTGCCTTTGGGTTTCCTTGAGGTCCAAGGGACCCAAAATAACAAGATAATCACAAAGGAAAAAGGAATATAAATTAATTTGGACTAATTAATGAGAAAACTTGGGAGAGAAGGAAGCCTTCTCATCCATTGCAATCTGTTTTCCAAATTTCGTATAAAGTCAGATAATGACAAGACAAAACTTCCCTTAAAATTTGAGTTAATTTGGAGTTATGGTTTGGGAGATATTGATTTGCCAAGTTATCTCCAATTTGGAAATTATTTGGAGTTGAAGAAATAGATTTCTTTCCTTTGTGTTGAACACGAACAACAAGGTTCGTTGGATCTTGATCCAACGTTGATCGGCCTTTGCCTAAGTCCCAGTGGGACTATGATTCTGCGGCCAACTGAGGGACTTTCCCTCTTTGATTTCTCGTGATTCACTGGATGTGCAAGCCTGGCAACCGATTCTTTAGATCGGGGGGTTGAAACCGAAGGGAAAGGTCCCTGGTTTAGCTAGGTTTGGATGCGTTTTTGGAAAACGCCCAATCTAACAGGGACTGCCTTGACCCTATATATAGGGGAGGTTGAATGGAGGCACCATCAACTCTTTCGTCTCGCTCAACCTCTGCGGAAGAGCAAGAGCATTGTTTCTGTGCCTCCAATTGGACGACTCGTTCAGACCTACACCCCCATCATCGCGGAGACCCTCACCGTAGTCCGGCGGGTAGGAGCAGCGTTGGCGTGCACTTGGTGGGCAATTGAACCCCTGATCAAGTTCATCAACGGGAGACGAAGCTCCCCAACCTGTTGGTGCGGTCGCAGGTAGCTAGGGTCGCCAAGTCAACCCTGAGGTTGACCATTGAAGTGCAACAGAGGAGCAACGCAAGGTTGAAGAAGGCCCCGCAAAATTACTACATTAGCATTCATCATCTTCAGTCACGCCAAGGTTAGATCTGACCTTTAGTTCTTTTGTTTGCTTAAAGAGGGCGTGCTTGATCCTGGACGTTGGATCCTATGAGGTCCAGCGGACCACGGATCAAGCGATCCTGGTTGTTCCTAGTTTGTTTTGGAAAATAACAAATAAATCATAAAAGGATTTTTCATGAAAAAAATCATATCTGGAGCTAGGAAGCTCGGATGGGAAAACTTAATACATGAAAAATGATCATAAAAAGATGAGGAATATGTTAAAAATAGTTTGGAAATTTAAATCTGTACATTTTTGTAAAAGAGTATATTTTGGTAGGAAAATGTGTTAATTTATAATTAGAAACCCTAATGAGTGATAAAGGATATGTTTAGTCTTGCAATTGGATTAATTCGAATATGTTTAACCTAAATAATAATTAAAAAAGGTATCTAACCTGTTTTGATGACAAGAATTACATGTTTAGGGTTTTAATTCAACATATTGATTAATATGGTTAAGAACCCTAAATTAGAGAAAAAGAAAAAAGAAAGATAGAGTAATCAGAAAATTAGGGTTTTTATATGGTCCAAACCTGATCTTTAGGACCTTAATGGAAAATAGGAAAGATAATTAGGGTTTTATGGATATTTGATAAAAGTAAGGTAAAAGCAATAAAAAGGAAATAAAACCCTAATTATGGTCAAAACCCTAAAAAGGGCAAATAACCTAGGAAACCCTTAGAATTATTGAATCATTATGACATGTTTAATAATATAGAAATTGGATGTCTTTTCAGGTTCAACCTGTGCATACTTGCTTGAATTCTTGATTGGTTATTTCTGCATTCGATCTACGTAACAAGATATGTGGTTACGCTTATGACTACCCAAATTAGTTTTCTGGATTTTGACGAAGCTTTCATCGTGACTTGAATTAAACTGTTGGATGTTTTAATTCCTGCAAATTCTAAAGTGAATATGACTATCACCTAAGAATTATGCCTACTAGCTCAGATCCCAGTCCCCTCTGTAGTTTAATGGGTTGACCTAGTAAAAGGCTACCACTGGGGTAGGCCCATCAGGTCATTAAATGACTTAGTAAATGGCTACCAATGGGGTAGGTCCATCCAGTCACATTGAGTTAGAGATTGGACTACTTATGGGTAGTGCCATGCAACTCAACCCTAGGTATTGATCTACCTGTTAGGTAGGATCATGCAGGGTTTAATAAAGAGCCACCATGTGAGAGTGGTAGTATCCATGTCCACTGCAGGGACAGCACAGAGGAAGGGGATAGGAAGGGATTGAGTAGTACTGCTTAAAATGTAATTTGAATGTTAAATGATAATTGTTTGTTTGATTGTTTGAATTTTGAGGGAAAAATTCCTATAATGAGGGGAGGATGTTACAACCCAATTTTCTTGAAAATGTAATGTGAAGAATATTTCTCTTTTAATAAATAAATGAAATCCTTTTATTTGAATTTTGATAGATTTCGTGAGAAATGGCTTTGATTGAATGATTGTGGGCTTTGTTGGCCCTTAAGCCCAATTGATAAGAAAAGGGAATTAAAAGGGAAAAAGAATTGATTAATAAAAAGGAAATGTGAGTAATTGATAATTAAAAGAGGATAAAGGCAAATCAATATTCCCCAATATGGGAATCCATGCCTTTGGGTCTCCTTGAGGTCCAAGGGACCCAAAATAACAAGATAATCACAAAGGAAAAAGGAATATAAATTAATTTGGACTAATTAATGAGAAAACTTGGGAGAGAAGGAAGCCTTATCATCCATTGCAATCTATTTTCCAATTTTCGTATAAAGTCAAATAATGACAAGACAAAACTTACCTTAAAATTTGAGTTAATTTGGAGTTATGGTTTGGGAGATATCGATTTTCCAAGTTATCTCCAATTTGGAAATTATTTGGAATTGAAGAAATAGATTTCTTTCCTTTGTGTTGAACGTGAACAACAAGGTCCATTGGATCTTGATCCAACATTGATCGGCCTTTGCCTAAGTCCCAGTGGGACTGTGATTCTGCGGCCAACTGAGGGACTTTCCCTCTTTGATTTCTCGTGATTCACTGGATGTGCAAGCCTGGCAACCGATTCTTTAGATCGGGGGGTTGAAACCGAAGGAAAAGGTCCCTGGTTTATCTAGGTTTGGACGCATTTTTGGAAAATGCCCAATCTAACAGGGACTGCCTCGACCCTATATATAGGGGAGGTTGAACAGAGGCACTGGTAATTAATGAGAAAACTTGGGAGAGAAGGAAGCCTTCTCATCCATTGCAATCTGTTTTCCAAATTAATTTATATTCCTTTTTCCTTTGTGATTATCTTGTTATTTTGGGTCCCTTGGACTCAAGGAAACCCAAAGGCACGGATTCCCATATTGGGGAATATTGGTTTGCCTTTATCCTCTTTTAATTATCAATTACTCTCATTTCCCTTTTATTAATCAATTCTTTTTCCTTTTTAATTCCCTTTTCTTATCAATTGGGCTTAAGGGCTAAAAAAGCCCACAATCATTCAATCAAAGCCATTTCTCATGAAATCTATCAAAATTCAAATAAAAGGATTTCATTTATTTATTAAAAGATAAATATTCTTCACATTACATTTTCAAGAAAATGGGGTTGTAACAGGACCATACAAGGTCAATGGAAGAGTCGGTTACCATGACCTCCCTTATCTCGGTTAGTACGAGACCACTTAGGCTTAGCAGGACATCTTGTGTCAGCTGTAATATAGTTGTTCCAGGGTACATAGGCATCCTCGCTTAGAGCTACAGTGTCAACTATCATCTCTGAGGGGAAACATCTACGACAACCGTCCCCAGTTATTGAGTTATGGTCACTTAGGCACCATACTATGATCCATGGTCACATAGGCACCATGATCTTGAGCCATGGTCACATGGGCACCATGCTCTGAACCACGGGTCAGTTCACCATTATCTTATTGAGACATTCTGATGACATTATTAAGTCATGGACACTTAGGCTCCATGCCTCCACATATTCAAAAATATGCATTCCAGGTTATGCCACGGGGAACCCGTTTCACCATTCAACAAATTTTGACGTTGATGGATATATGGTTAGGGCAACTTTTTATAGTTCCTAATGATGTATTACATGTATTACAACATTATTTTAGCATCAAACAAATTATTATTATTAACCAGAACAATGCTTCAAAGAAAGGTGTAATACACTTATCACATACTTCTCAACTCTTCAAGACACATGATACTCGGGATCTCAGTCCCTCATCACATTACTGGGAGTTCTAATCCCTTCACATCATCATTATTATGATTACTAGATCTGGGTATTCAAACCCTTGAATCATCATACAACATTGTTATCTCTATAACAGATAATCATTACCTCTAGGTCATGAGACCCATGTATTTATTTTACTTGTTGTACAAGTATTCCATATGGCTCACAAGTCCACTACACAACTTGTCACCTCTCACTAGGCAACAACTTATTCATATGGATCACAAGGCCATGACACATCTTATCACCTCTCACTAGGCAATAACTTATTCATATGGCTCACAAGGCCATTACACATCTTGTCACCTCTCATTAGGCAACAACTTGTTCATATGGCTCACAAGGCCATTACACATCTTGTCACCTCTCACTAGGCAACAACTTATTCATATGGCTCACAAGGCCATTACACATCTTGTCACCTCTCATTTGGCAACAACTTATTCATATGGCTCACAAGGCCATTACACATTATACTTGTTATACAAGTATTTAACATGCCTTACAAGGCTTATGCAATAAGAGAAATACAACCTTCCCATCATTAGGGTTAGGGTTTCCCTTTATAGTTGAATAGGGTTTCATGTTCATATTATTAATCCAAACCCTAATTCATTGCTCCACACATCTAGGAGCATACACTGATATCATAAGTATTCAAGCATACTTATATATTTTCTCATCATTTATCATTAAATGATTAACAACACAAGCATGTGTTTCTCTCTTATCCTTACTAGGATATCTAATATATCATATAATTACTTGACAAGCTAATTGTCTTGTTAAATTCTCATACCACCATTCATTACATAAAAAGGGGGTATATCGGATTCCAATCCCTCATCTAGGGTTTTCCACTAAATAGGTTACATCATGCCATAACGTGCATGAAGTATGAGTTTAAACTTCATATCATTCACAAGATAAAAGTAGTTGTTATTCTTTATCAATCTAGAGATATCATTCATCTCATACATGTGGTATCATCCATCGCTCATCTCGGTTTACCCATCATTTTGGGTTTCCAACTCTATGTTGATTAGAATGTTCATTACATCTATATCGTGTAAGAGGTGTAGTCTAGACATGTATCATGCATAGGGATAAGTGGGGTATCTCTCATATCGTGCAACAAACATGACTCATATCATGTATGAGCTATCATACATCTTCATATCGGTTTAACCCTATCTAGAGTTTCATATTGGGTAGATGTATTCCAACCATATCGGATTACATTTTGTTCTGGAATCCATACCTTGTATCATACATTAGGGTTTACATAAGCATTCATATTATGTATCAGATGTGTGTACTTCAAGGTATTAGGTACCAAAGATACATTACATGATCATATCATGCAAGAGCACTTACTATTCTTTACTCATATCGGGTTACCCAAATTAGGGTTTCATATCGGCTTTCAAGTATACTTTAAACCTTATATCGTGAAAAGAGTCTATTCTTGACTCCATATCATGCAAGCATATCATGAAAGCATATCGTGTAGGCATATCGTGCAAGTATATCATGTAACATATTGGGCAAGAAAAGTATACACATACCCATATCGGGTTAGAGCTACTTGTATGTAAGCTTGAACCCGATATCACTTTATAAAGTGATACCATCTTCAACAAGCTATAGACCTCCATTATAACTATTACAATTCATGGCATCAGGTCTAGGAAACTACTATAACTCATAAGTTCATCAACTATTTCAGAATATTTTGGAAATAAAAATAGTTCATTTATTATAGCAATTTAGGTGATGAATAATAACATGATAGGGTTCAAGTTATATAACTTGCCTTGTAAGTAGCTTCAAAACTCCAAGCTCCAAATCTTTACATCCTAAGGTTGAAGAATAGTTTCTCCAAGGTCCAGGCTCGTTCACAACTCCTCCATGGACAAGAGATCACCATAGTTAAGCACTTGGTGAAGAAGAAGAAAAAATGAGTATTCATAACCCGATATTCTACTTCAACCAAGGTTGAAGGTGACCAAAGACTTACCTAAAGCTTGATGCTAGAGATCTCCTAGCTCCTTGAGCTGCTTTTAATGATACCTAAGGGTCTTTGCACGATATCTCCATGGGGAGTGGTTATGAGGATCGTAAATTTTCATAAGTTGGTGAAAGGTGAAGTATATATACTTGGTTTCATGAGATAAAGCATATAAGAGGTGTCTTCAAGTTAAGGTACTAGATGACATGTGGCCATGCATGGTTGACACGTGTCCATGAATGGTTGACACGTGTCCATGCATGCACACATGTATATCTTTCCATGCAAGAGACTTAGGGATAACCTAGAGACAATATCTCGACCCTTACTTATCCTGTTGGGCAAGTTATCTCATCTTTATCTCATTAAATAAACAACCTGATACACTTTTTGTAAGGAACTTTGCAACCCGTCATGGGCTATCTCCTTGAGGTTCTATACCCATAATGGCCTTTTCCAAGGCTCAACAAACCGATAGGAGGCTCCGACTTTGGCTCCTTGGCCGATAGGGCTCCTTATATCAAGTCTACAACTCGATACAACACATATAAGGCTCTTTCCTTCAACTCACATTTGGTCTTTCATTACCATGAGTATCACCACTCAAAGGTGATTCAAACATAGTTCCCCTTTCTTTATCTTTCCTCCAAAGATACATACAGGAAGTAGGGTCACACTAGAGGTGGTGATTTTGCATTTCAACCCTATTTATTGGATAAATTATAAATTGTACCAAAATGGGTGCACACAGCACTAGCATTATTCAAAATAAGTTATAGCTTGGGATTTAGGCTTTCCACATGCCACCACTTAGAATAATTCTCTTTATTATGATACTAAAACACTGGGAACATATTCCACATGTGATATTTTGCAATGTAACCCCTCATCTTGGGTAAATTGTACTTTTCACTCAGACTTTCATATAATGCACAAATAGTTTGCAATTAAGCTCAAACTTGAAAACAAACTTCACCAGAAGCCTTAAATTCTTTTCAAAAGATTAGAATCAGTTTGTAAGTATCTTACTTAAGCAAAACTTATAGGGTTAAGACATAACCCAGGTCAGAGGTGCTACAGTATGTATAATGTTTCTCTGACTAAGAAAAGTGTTACCTAACACAGAGTTGACTCTACAGTCAATAATGAAAAAGACAATGGAGTATGTGTCATGTGTGATAGATTCTATGATAACCATGTGTGTAAGAACTTTGTGTTGATCAAAGTTTTATGGCATCTCCATGACATTAAGCTGTTATGTGGAGACTTGATGATATGATGAAAGAATAATATTTGTCTCCCTTTACCTGGGATTTCGGGGACAAAATCCTTGTTAGGGGTTTATAACTTGTAATGACCCAGACCTGGGTTATGAATTAACCCTTTTTTTTGTCTAAGTAAGTTTCTTAGAACTTTAATATAATCCTCTAAGGTGTTTTGTTATCATGTAACACACTTATGTTCCAAGTTTGGTCCTGATTGAATGTTGTTTGAGCAATGTTCCTTTATTTTGGACCAAAGTGCAATTTACCCAATATGAGGGGCTATATTGCAAAATGTCACATGTTGAACATGCCCAAGTGTTTTATCATCATGGGAGAGAGAATTATGCTAAGTGGTGGCTTGTGGAAAGCCTACATTCCAAGTTTGAACTTGTTTGAATAATGCTATTACCTTGTGCACCAATTTTGGTACAAATTGTAATTTACCCAAAATGTAGGGTTGATATGAAACTTACCACATATAGAGTGTCCCTACTTCCTCCTAGTATCATTTAGAGTATATATAAATAAGGAGGCACCATGTTTTAATCATGTTTGCAAGATGGTACTCTTGGAGATGAAAAGACCAAGAAAGGGGTTGAATATGAAACCCTAACTTGAGTTGTATCAATTGAAAAGCTTATATATGAGTGCCTATCGGCCAACAATCCATAGGGGGAGTCTCATATAGGTTTTTTTAATCTTGTAAAAGTCCATGACATGAAAACCGCCTCAAGGAGGTGAAGGGTATCGGTTTACAACTTCCTTAGAAAAGTTGTATCGGGTTGTGAATAAAGTGGTGATTTAATTGATATATCTTATCAAAAGAGATAAGTAATGGACGAAATTTCATCTATATATTATCCTCAAGTGTTTTTCATGTCAATATAAATGTGAGTGCATGCATGTACACATGTCAACCATGCATGGACACGTGGCACCTAGTAGCTTAAATTGATGACACCTCATATACACACTTTTTCATGAACCTCAAGTATATATACCCTTCCTTTCATCTCTTATTGATATTTTTCGAATTCTACCACCTCCTTGCTCTTAGATATCGTTCATAGGGACTTTTTATCGTGAATAGGTGATGTGGTATCATGCATAAGGCTTGGGTATTAGCCATAGCAAGTGGTATCAGCCATAGCATGTTGATATTGGCCATAGCATGTTGACATCGTCCAAGTGAAGTGATATTGGCCACAAGTGAAAGGGATATCATCCACTAGTGAGATAATATCGTGCAATTTTCTAAGGAGCAATAAGGAGCCCAAATACTAACTCTAAGGTAAGGCCATGATCATCTCCAACCTTGGATTGAAGCATGGATCTAGGGTTATGATCTTTCTTTCTTTTCTTCTTCACCAAGTTCTTAACTATGGTGATTCCTTGGATATGAAGGAGTTTTGAACAATCCTAGGACTTTTGATAAGTCATCTTCAACCTTAGGAAAGTGAAGCTTTGGAGCTTGTAGATTTGAAGTTGTTCTTGAGTCGGGTTATATAACTTGAACCCAAACATGTTATTATTCACCATCTTTCTTTCTATACTTGATGATCTACTTTCAATTCCGAAATTTTCTTGAATACTTGATATATTTATGAGTTCTAGTAGTTGCTTAGACCTATTATCCTTGTACTATAACAAGTATAATGAAGGTCTAGATCTTGAATATGATGGTATCACCTTATAAAGTGATATCGGGTTCAAGCACACAAGTAAGCACCTCTAACCCGATATGGTGATGTACCTACTCCACTAAAATGATATGGACATGAGATTATACTTTCTTGCACGACATGGTGATGTAGTATACAGCTCTTTTCCTGATATGGTGCGAAGCACACACACACCTCTTTGCCCGATATGGTGTGAAGCACACACACACCTCTTTGCCCGATATGGTGTGAAGCACACACACACCTCTTTGCCTAATATGATGTGAAGCACACATACACCTCTAAAGTGATATGGTGAGCAAGCACACACCTCTTTGCCCGATATGGTGTGAAGCACACATAGACCTCTAAAGTGATATGGTATGCACACATGCACCTCTAAAGTGATATGGGTAGCAAGCATACATCTCTAAACCAATATTGGGTTAAGCATAAACCTTTTGGATGATATGGTGTTGAGAACACATTTCTAAAATGATATGGTGGGTAACCCAATACACTAGATGACAAAAGTGGTAAGGTGGTTAATACCCTAGAACATGTGATGGCCAATATGCTAAAGTATTATGTGGCCAATATCTTCAAGAGAGGTGAGGATGTTATATCCATGTATGGTGAAGGTGATACACCATATGATTGGAAGGATTGATACCTTTATGGGTAAGAGTATGAGGGACAAGATGATGCCTAGCTCAATATACACCTAACCCAATACATGTGTTCAACTTGACATACATGATTCAACCCAATACACCTTGTAAAGGTGAGGGCAAGACACTCTTAGGAGTGATGAGTATAACACCAAGTAATGGTGTGGCTAATACCTTGATTGGTGAAACACCTAAACTGGTTGATAATGGTCAATCCTATATCAACAATGTCTTAACCTAAGATGAGTTCATATCACTTGATGATAGTTGGGTAATTCAAGTGTGTGACTTATGGCCAATAAACTACAGGATAAATGTGATGAGTTAGTGCATAAAGTATTAGGATGAAAAATACCCTAATACAAGATAAGTAGATGAACTTAACTAAATTAAAAGTGATGACGGATGTGTTACACCAAGGCATGATAAATATCACATCCAGCAGCTCAAGGTTGATACACCTTGATGCACCTCAAATCCAATATACTTGGATTAGTAACACATGAGTGTGCATGTCAATTGTTACATTCAGATATAATGAGTTTGATCCACTTTGATAAGTGTAGGCTAACATGCCTTGAGAAAGAGTTAAACCAAGTTAATAAAGTATGATGTAATCAATATCCTAGTAGGGATGAGAGAGAAACGCATACTTTATGTTGATAATCATTTCATGATAAATGATGAGAATAAATAAGTATGATTGAATACTTATGATTTCAATGTATGCTCCTAGATGTGTGTAGCAATGAATTAGGGTTTGATCCTTGATAATATGATCTTGAAACCCTAAATGGTTAATAATGGGAAAACCTAACCCTAATGAAGGGTGATGGTATGATTTTGAAACCCTAATCAATAAGAAAGGGAAACCCTAACCCTAATGATGGAATAATGGTATTACCCTTGTATTGCATGGTGTTGATATGTATTTGATATGGATACTATCATGAAATACTAACCATGTAGGTATCATGAGATTCTGAGCATAGCCAGGTATGAGCTATGATGTTTTATATGATAAAGATTTAAATGGGCCTTGTGAGACATGTGAATATTTGTTGGCTAGTGGGAGGTAACAAGATGCTTAATGGGCCTTGTGAGCCATGTGACTTTTTGTAACGTCCCCGGATTCTGCCACCTCGAGACTTAGAAGGCTCGAGAGGACAAATCTGAAAATGTTAGACAATCATTTCATAGAGAAATGCGGAAGCATAATATGCATACATGAACATACAACCATAACATTTCTCAACAATAACATGTATATTTACAACATAAATTATTATATCTTGGATTACATTTACATATTGAAAAAGAGAAAATTACACAGTCTAAACATGTATGTGAACCAGGATCCTAGACAATAGGTAACCTAAACAACTTGCTCACACCCTATTCTTTTTCTCCCATGCTATCTCTGAACCTAAAACATATGTGAAACAAACAAATCAACAAAAGTTGATACGTGGTAAAAGATACATTAGTAAGGTTGCATAAAGGAAAATACTTAAAGAAGGAAGAAAGAGAGAAAAACCATTTCTTAAGGCAAAAATTAGGTAAACATCCTTTTTATTACATTTATTTGATGTGGTTGTACTACACTTATCTGCACTTGACTTACACCCAGTATGGGCAAAAATTATATCATCATACATCTAACATGGGCCAAAGCATCCTACATCCATGTTAGACAACATACATCCATATCGGTCTACGTGCACTAGTAGCTACAACCCATCCATATCCTTTTATGTTATATTAGATATGGTGAAGTATAACGCATAATAGTTCAACCAAGCAATGAATATCCAAATAATAGCATTCATGATATTACATATCATAAGCAACCAAGAAATCTAGTCTTATACTTATAAGACCATGTACCTAAGTTCAAAGATTCTTTAGACATCCATGATCATCTACAACTTTGTCCATGACCTGATTAATAACAATTATTCATCATTAACACATGGTTCATACATTCTTGATATTGTAGGTCCAAATTAGGGTTTTGGTCAAACCTAGGTCAATGTGATGTTAGGATAATGTCTAGTATTTTTAGTCTGATCCATATGCCATTAAAAAGGTGTGGTACGATTTTCATATTTTTCTGATAACTAGTCTATTTTCTATAATTAAAATGAGGTTATAAGCATCTAAATAGTCATTAATACAAAATAACCTACTATTTAGAATATTATTCAGATTAGAGTTGAAAACTGGATCTAAATCATTAGTAGGGTTTTAGGAGAATTTCTAAGAATTAATATCAATTGGATATTGTTTATTTTATTTAATGAACCCTAAATAGGAGTATCATCTAGTAATTTAAAAACCATGAAGATTACTACTTCAAAGGTTTGATTTAGGTGTTTAATAAGAAAGTAGGCATTTTTCTGAGTCTATTGATATTTTGTGGGAATTTATAGGACAAGGGATCTATTTATTATGCATTTTCTATGATCTGGTATATTTCTGAGAAATTAGAAGGGAAATACCTTATTCGAAATTTCTAGAACCGTCAGATTCGGCCTTAGATGCTTGGGATGCTGCCTCCTGAGTCAGATGGTCCACACATGCTTTAAGTTTTGGAAGTTGGGTCAAGCACATTTAGCCTACCCAAACTGGTCGGTCTGTCGTTGAACCACGGGTGAGAAAGTAATTAGCCAGGTTTGAACCCGACCTCTCCTCCGCGTCCTCACACGCAAACAAAAGAGGGCATCACCGCCCGCCGGTGGATGGAGATGCCTCCATGAGGTGTGACCCAGATGCAAAGGACAGTAGCTCGATAGGGGGGTTGTTATGAATCTGTAGCTCCTTCTCCACATATTCCTACACCATAATCTCCATATGCTCAACCTCTATTCCTCCATCATGGTGGCTCTCGGTGGGGATCCTATCTGCAGTTTAGGTGACCACCAACTTGGAACTGCAATAGAGAGCTCAGATAAGGAAAGGATGGGTCTTGGGGATAGAGACATTGACCTTCTCTGAAGCTTGGCTCCTCCTCCAGTGGCCCCTACTTCTACGATGATGATGGTCCAGGGTTGTAGCAGAGCATAGTAGCAGGAAGGGGGAATCGGCATTGGAGGTGTCCCCTTTGCTACTCCATAAAGCATAGCCACCTGATGTTGTCAACAACTCATGGGAGGCATTTGGCCATGGTGGGGTGTTCTGGGTTCTTCTCCCAACCCCCAGCTCATCCTGCCACCACAAGGAGATCGCCCAAACACACCTGGTCCTTCTTCTAGCATCACAAAAAATTGTCGCCTTGGGTTTAGGGAAACTCCCTAACCCACTATCAGTCCTCTATGAGGCACCTAATTGCCTTCCTCTACTCCTATCACCCCTTAGCTCTCACTACAAGCATCATGGAGAGAGAAGGGAATGGTTGGGTTATGTATCTCATCGAATTCTTGGCTATCGGCAACATATGAGAGGTTGTTGGGTAGTTCTGGTCTTGCGGATCTAGTGAGTGATTCCAAGTTCTAGAAAATATCTCCACAAAATCATTGTATATCAGTTCTCTAATGTCATCACCTGCTCCCTATTTCTCGAATCTAAAAAACCTACTAGACAAGTGTGGGGTGTATTATGGACTAGGTGATTGATGTTGGGTGGATCAGCATGATGTTCTGTTGCTCTTCCCAAATTTGTCGGAGGTTGAAGACATTACTTAGCCATCTGATCCTCCCTACTAGTGGATGAGATCAGGCCACCTTGATAGGATTTGGGCATGCCTAAGCAAAGGGAGTAGACCAACATGACATCAAAATCTCACAGATACTAAATCATATAACAAAAAGAATAAGGTTCCACCACATATATTTCATTAATGTCCTCAACTTCAAATGCATACATCTTTTTATAGAAATATCCAAACGCTCTCAAATTTTAAACATAGGCTTATAACCTCATAGTGTAGCTTTGAACAAAGTTTGAGTCAGTAAATCCATTACTTGTTCATGCAAATAAGTTCCCTAACAGCCTTATAGATGGGTGCTTAAAATCTGAATTCAACTCAATGAATAATAAGATCTTGGTTCGATGGAGTCCAACAATATGAGTTATGATGTTGCATACCCGAAGGCTTATCAATTTACCACTCAAGATCATTGTGACTACTAAATAGGAATATTGGGCTCTAGATACCCAAATAATTTAACCAAACTCATTCATCATATTTGGACAAAATTAATGTTGTAATCATCAATTGGGTATCTAGTTCACTTTTTGAGTGAAAATTCTTAGTGTTGAATAACCAATATCTCTATTAGTATCAATCCTCTAAATGACACACACATGGTCCCAAAATGCTATATTGGTTATCAAAACCCTAAAATATGGGTTATCACATTATTTGTTCCCTAGTGAGAGGTGACAAGATGTTTAAATGGGCCTTGTGAGCCATGTGAGATGCTCGTGCAACAAGTATCATGTATACCTTGGTCTAAGGACCTAGAGGTAATAGTTACCTAATAAATGGTAACAGTGTTCAATGATGAACTAAGGGTTTGAATACCCAGATCTAATAATCATGATGATGATAATGTTGAGGTATGAGAATTCCCAGTAATGAGATAAGGGAGTGAAATCCTAAATGTTATATGTGTTCTAAAGATTTCAAAATTACTTGATAGATGTATTACACCTTTCTTTGTAGCATCTGTTATAATAATTCATGTTTTAAACTTGATTGATGTTAAAATATATGGTAATGCACTTAAATAATCAAGTGGAATCTTATCATGTAGCACCCTGACCATAGATTCATCGGCGTCAGTAGCTGCTGAATGGTGAAATAGGTTTTCCCACGGGATCTCTTGGAGGGCATATTTTTTAATATGCGGGGGTGATGGGCGCAAATATCTTTACGCCCAAATGAGAGATTGATGTGTAGATAATTGAGATCTCTCAATCCTTCATTATAAATGTTGGGATCGATGTGTAGATAACTGAAATCTCTCGATCCTTCATTATAAATGTCGAGATTGATGTGTAGATAACTGAAATCTCTCAATCCTAAAGAGAGTGCATGTTGCGGCTGTAGCTCTATAGCAAAGTTGCCAGTATACCCTAGAAAGCTATTTAGCAGTTGACATGAGATGTCCTACTTGTGGTCTCACACAGACCGAGACAAGTGAGGTCATGGCAGTCGACTCTTCCATTGACCTTCTATGGTACCTATTTTGACTTTGCAGTGGTTAGTTGGAGTACGAGCGGTATGCCTCATCTCCTCAGGGCATAAGCGTGATTGTAAAATGTAATCAATTGTGTAGCGTATTTGCTTAAGGGTTGAATACGGAAAACATTGGTTGATGTTACATTTCTTCATTCATCTTAAATGGATAGAAGTTATACATATTCTTCATATTCCTTATAAAATGAATAGATGGTTTACTATTTTATCATATATAGCTGCAATGCTTTAGAAGATGATATTGCTCTACTCTTCTTAAATAGTGATTAAATCATGTTATTAATGTAAAAGAATCCTCTGCCCAGTTTTATACTATTTAACTGTGATAATAATAGTGTTGGCACAGAGTTATATCTCTCGCTGGGACATGGGTCTCATCCTGTTGGTCACCAACATTTTTAGGTGGACACGGACGAAGAGGTAGAGACCATACTACAGAGGTACATCAACAGCAGCAGGGACAACAGTAATAGCTCAGGTTGAGTATACTATCTATCATGTCTTATAGATAGAATTCCTATGTGTCGTCTCAGTACTCTTAAGTCCTTGGATTTAGTACATGTTTGTTTTATGAATAATTTGAGGTTTTGTCTAGCATGCCTCAAGGTTTTATGTTGCTTCAGTATATTTTTTGATAAAGCAGTTGTTATATGTTATCTTCGAGAAGAGATGGTACAGTGTATGTACAATGTGAACAATGATGTATATAAGGTTTTGGTTCTTCCTTAAAGAGTTTTCCTATAAGTGGATCTCTTTGTAAAATGGTTTTAATTTTTAGTGATTTTTGTTAATCCGCTGCTTATGATTATTCCGCATAATTAGTAACGATTTGGCTGTCAGTTTGGTGGCAGTTGTTACAATCGTGTCAACAACTGTGTAATGGGAATGAAAGTTTGTGAGGTCATACTTGGTCCTAGAACATGTTCAACAACTATATCCTCACAACAATATGTGTCTTTCTTCAACTCGCACCCAAGCAGCGTCAACAGTAGCTCCTGGTTGATTACTACAAATAAAAGTTGACCTTGTCCTCTAAGCAGAAGACAACGGTGTCCTCACCTCTATAGTAGTTCACACATACCACGGGGAACTCATGTCATTCTAGAATAATAGACAAGAAGGAGTGGTCCCTTCTAGTTGGTGTACTAGAACCAACTTGTTCTCCCACAATTGTTCTACCTTTCTATCCCTCCCTTTATCAGGTAGAACTAGCTCAGGTTCTCTTGATTACCACAACCAGAGAAGACAACAAGTGTCATAGTAAATTGATATGTCCAAGAAGCCCCCAGTACCCATCTTTTTATAGGAGGATAAAGGTCAGGGTTCCCAGTCTAAGCGGGAATCTAAGGGGATGGAATTTCACAAATTTTCGCATCCTACGAGTGGAAAAATGGTTGGTTCATAGGTGAACCAATCGGTTGTCATATTATCTTATTGGTTCAACCCTTGGATAGGTCATTTCATCATGTTTCCCAATTACAATTTTATTGGCAATTAATATTCAATCAATGCACAATATGATGTCAGGACTAATCCTTGATGCAACCAAATTGATCAATGAACCAAGCGGTTCATCCTATGAACCGGTTGTTTGACCGAATTTGAGTCAATTGATTCACTATGTGAACCAATCAGTTCATGCCCTGGTTCATACAATATTCAGATAATGCAATTTAAATCAACATGACGCTCCAACCGATCGGTTCAACACTTCAATTGGTCGATTTAGAGTCCATTCAGTCAGTTGTTGTTTAAATTGAATACATAAACACTTCAGTAATCAAGTTAAACATCACTCATGAATAAACTCTTATTCCAAGTGTATCCTCTGTGTGTGACCCTATAGTTTCTAGGTTATGTTGATAGTGAATGTACATAACTAATTTATGACATCACAAGCAATGAGCGGTATTTAGAAACACATCATTGCTACTCAAGTAATTTTACCTGAACTTCTGGAGCAAATGGGAGGGGTTTACACAAATCATTGAAGAAACTTGGTTGCCTTACGTGGAAGGGAACCCCCTGTTTAGTTTCCTCAAAAAACTCCAAAGACCCAAAGCCAAGTTGAAAGTGTGGATGAAAGAAAAGATCAATATACCAAATCTCCTAAATGAAGCCAGAGAGAAATACAACACCTTTGCCACTATGCTTAGAGATGATCCACTCAACAATATCCTTATAAAAGAACATAATTGTAGTGAAGACAGAGTCAGAAATCTTGAGAAGGCTGAGGAACAATATGAATGGCAGATCAGTAGGATGCGTTGGATAAACGGCGGTGATCAGAACACCAAGATCTATCATGCGGCTACAAAGAAAAAGATCATGAGGGATAGCATAAACAATCTAATTGACGAGCAGGGGAGGATAGCGGACAGCCATCAGGAAATAGCTTCCCAAGCTATTGATTTCTTCAACAACTTATATAACAACAACAACAACTATGAAGGGGAACTTAATTTGTCGAGCAATAGAGTCAATGATAACATGAACATTGACCTCTGTCGGGATATTGATGAAGAAGAAGTTAAAGCTTCCCTCTTTTCCATTAACTCATCTAAAGCGCCTGGACCGGACGGGTTCAATAGTCATTTCTTTAAGACTACCTGGTACATCATTAAATACGACCTATGTGATGCTATCAGATGGTTCATTAATGGGGGTAACATGGTCCTCGTTGTCAACCATTCTTTCATCAAGTTGATCCCCAAGTCCAAAGATGTGAGAGCTATGAATGACTACCGTCCAATAGCCTACTGCAGTGTTCTTTACAAAATGATTGCTAAGCTTCTTGCAAAAAGACTAAAAGAGGTTTTTCCACACATCTTATCTGATGACAAAAATGCTTTTATCAAAGATAGTAAGATAAAAGATTGCTCTATCTTGGTGTCTGAGTTCCTTATTGATTTCAATAGAGGTAAATCTAATTCTAAAGCTGTTATGAAGATCGAAATAAGTAAAGCCTATGACCATGTCAGCTGGTCCTTTCTTCACAACATGATGAAGTCTTTGGGGTTCAATCAAAAGTGGATTCGCCTAATGCAACAGTGCTATGAAACCTGCTCCTTCTCTATGCTTGTTAATGGCACTCCTGAAGGGTTATTTAGATCCTCTAACGGGTTACGACAGGGGGACCCTTTATCCCCTGTGTTATTCACCTTGATCATGGAGGGCCTCAGCCACCTCATCAAAGAAGCAGAAAACAACAATTTGGTGAAGACTTTTAAGGTGAAAGGTGTCAAAGTTAAACCGGCTCTCTTTTTTGCAGATGACGTCCTCCTCTTCTCTGTGGGACATGCTAGAAGACTTAAAGAAATGACTAAAGTCCTTAACACTTTCGGGAAGATGACATCCTTGTACATTAGTGCCATTAAGTCAAGGGTCTACTTCTCAAAATATTGTGATAACAGAAGAGGGAGATTAAAGATTGATGCTAGTATGGAGATAGGTTCTTTACCTACTAGATATCTTGGCATTCCTTTGGCTTCGAGGAGAGTTAAAACCAGTGACTACAACCAGCTCATGAACAGCCTTCACCAAAGGATTGAAGAATGGAGTGGTCTGAATTTATCAATGGCTGGCCGATTGGTTTTGATCAGAACAGTTGTCCAGGCTATTGTAAGATTTTGTACTCGTATGGGGGACATCCCAAATCATGTCCTATATAATATTTCATCCCTCACTGCCAATTTTCTATGGGCGGGAATGGCTCATGGTATTGCTTGGGAAAAGATAGCTAAACGTTTCTCACAAGGGGGGTTACAGATTTTTGATCTGATGACTATTAAGGAGACATATACAAAAAAGTGTGTCGACAGATTACTATCTATCTCTGAAAACTACTGGAGGACGTGGATAAAATAAAGATACAATAGGTGGAGATCTCCTGCTGTCGACATCAACCCTTCGAAGAACTGGAGAGCTATGTGTACCTTTGTTACTAAAAACCCCAACCTATATAGTGTGGATGCAAATGATGGTTGGGTTGCCTTAACCCCCCCACCATTAATCAACACCAATATATCATTGACTGATGGGGAGGTGCACACAGACCTAATTTGGGGCCACTTGCATTGTCCCAAATGGAGTACCCTTGCTTACCATATATTACTCAATAAATTACCCACTGCTGATAGGTTACTAAGGTGGGGTTTACATGTGGAACCTACTTGCTGCTTGTGCAAGGAGGCTGAGGAGACGAAAGATCATATTTTCTTTGATTGTAAGTTTTCCAAACAGCTTCTTACCATCATTTGCCTCAGGAATGGTTGGTCCTTTAGTGGCCCTTCAAAACCAAACAGCTTCTTACCATCATTTGTCTCAGGAATGGTTGGTCCTTTAGTGGCCCTTCAAAACCGCATGACATTTTGAGCTGGGTTAAAGACATATAAAGAAACAACAGACCCTTATGTAGTTTTACTAACCTATGCATAATGGGTTTGATGTTTGGGATATGGAGCGAAAGAAATAGGAGGATACACAACAAGGGGGAGATGGATGAGTTAAACCTCATCAAAATCTTCTCCTCTAACTTAACCTGGCATGTAAATAATACGCAGAAACTCTTAGACAACTTGAGTTTGACGACAAGTACATACTGGGGCTTTTTGTATACAACCCGTGTATAGTTTGCCTCTCTGTTGGCTTTTGGGGTCTCTTTTCGAGATGCCCTGCACTGTTTATATAGCTTAGCTATACCCTTTTTTGGCAATATATTTACCTTATTCCAAAAAAAAAGTAATTTGAGAAGTTGGATAGCAACTTCAACCTACAATATGTGATTGGTGTTGTAGTGTTTGTATAGTTCGGTTTTTGCCGATATCCAGACTAAACGTGAGGCATGGAATTGTCATCCTCTTAAACATTCAATCCCTAAACTAGAGCAGACTATCTAAGATATATTTAAGCTCAATATCACATATGGACTCACATGAGCATGTCCATGTATTTCTTAGACTTACTTATCTAGTGGCCAGTATATCATACTCTTGTAGGAGTGAAAATTTCCATCTACATCACTCACAGTCATCCCCATGTGTCATAGTGCGCCCGAGCATCATATTTATGGCACCCCTTGTTCAACGTCACGGTGGATGATGTCAAAGTACACTGAATGACATGTGATGAGTGTAGTGATTTCAGGTCTAAGAATCATAATCACCACCTTCACTACAAGAGATTATTCTAACTACTATGTAATGGTTTCCATGCATCATTCTCATGGTGTGTTTGTTCGATACATGGTTCTCTGACAAGTATCCATGTGTTTGGTTTGATATTACATATCATGACTGATGAGATTCTGCCATCAACCAACACACACTCGAGTCTTATGTGTTATTGTTGTCTATTAACCTTCCACAATAACAACTAGCTAGGGACATAACAAGAATGTATATACTCTTCACATTCATATGATCTCATTGTTTAGGTCATAAACTAGAAGGCATATGTCATTGAGTAGTATCATTATCTAGACATTTATTATGTTGCATCATTACCTCATAACTGAATAAAACAAAATAAATAGGATTGTTTCCTTTATTATCAATCAAATCATTTACAAGTTATGTCATTACAATCATCATATGATTGGATTTGTAGGCATACATACAAACAAACTCCCACTTGCACTTAGAGCCAATCACCCATGAACATAATCCCAAGTGATCTAACATGACCATCATGCTTCTGTTGTGAAAGTGTTTTTGTCAAGGGGTCAGCTGCGTCATTCCCAGTTGGTACTCTGCAAATCTTCACATCTCCTCATTGTACAACCTCTCGTATAAGATGGAACCACTTTGTGTATGCTTGGAACGCTAATTTGATATGGGTTCCTTATATTGTGCAATAGCTCCATTTTTGTTCATATATAGCTTAATTACATCACTAATTCTTGGAACCACCCCATGTTCTTAGATGAACTTCTTGATCCATACAACCTCCTTTATTACATTGGATGCAATAATGTACTCAACCTCTATTGTAGAATCCCACAATTGTCTCTTTATTTGAACTCTTTTAGCTTACAATTCCATTGTTGAGGTAAAATAAAAATCTCGCCTATGATCTGTAATCATCTTTGTCAGTTTAGAATATTTCATCGGTGTAACCTTTTACCATCAACTTTTCCTCTCTGCCATATATAAGGAACTTGTCCTTAGTTCTTCTCAAGTACTTAAGGATGTTCTTCACGGTTGTCCAGTGAGCATCACCTGGATCTAACTTATATCTACTCGTCGTGATCAAGACATATGAGACATCAAGATGAGTACATAGCATTGCGTACATGATGGATCCAATTGCAGATGCATATGGAATCCTACTCATTTGTTCCCTTTCTTCCCAAGAACTGGGACATCGATCTCTAGGATGGAAACTCCATGAGACATGGACAGGTTTCCTCTCTTTGAGTCCTCCATGTTGAACCTCTTCAACACTTTACCAGTGTATGTTCTCTAACTTAGTCCAACAAACCTTCTGGATCTATTTATATAGATCTTGATTCCCAATATGTAGTTGCCTAAGTCCTTCATAGAGAATGTATTTCCTAACCAAATCTTTACCATTTGTAAAGTAGGGATGTCATTCCCCATCCATAGTATGTCATCTACATACAATATGAGGAATACAATCATCCTACCACTAACCTTCTTATACACACAAGGTTCATCTTTATTTTGACTAAAGACAAACTCTTTGAATGTATCATCAAAATGAAGATTCTAGCTCCGAGATGCTTGCTTTAACCCATAGATTGACCTTGTAGCTTACAGACTTTATTTGCATCCTTTGAATTTATAAAACCCTCATGTTGTGTCATGTACGCATCCTCAAGAAGATTCTCATTAAGGAATGTGGTTTTAACATCCATCTCTCATAGTCATGATAAGCTACAATGGCAAGCATGATCTTGATGGACTTAACCATTGCAACTGGAGAAAACACCTTGACCTTGTCTGAAACCCTTTGAAACCAATATGACCTTATAGGTTTGTACATCGCCATCCATTTCAGTCTTGTTTTTGAAGAACCATTTTCACCCTATGAGTTTTACCTTTTCAGGTGTATCCATCAAGGTCCATACTTTGTTGGTGTATAAGGATTCCATCTCAATCTCATGGCATCAAGCCATTTCTCAAACTTTGGTCCCTTTATAACTTCTAGATAGGTTGTTGGCTCATCATCTATGACCAACTCACTACCTTCTTGAGTCACAAGATAACTTAATTTTTATGCTCAAGGCTCGTCCTATTCGATCTATGAGGTCCTTGTGTTACTTGAGGAATTTGAGATTCCACAACAATTTGTGATTCTCTTTATTCCTCTTGTACCACTATTAGTTTAATGTTTTCTTGTTGGTCTCAAACCTCTTTGATTTATACTTTCCTCCCACTAATTCCTTTGGAGATAAATTCCTTTTCTAGGAATAAAACATCTCTGGAAACAAGCATTTTGCTATAAGATAGGGAATAAAAGTAGTATCCTTTTCCTTAGGATATCCAACAAAATATCATTTATCTAATTTGGGTCCAAGATTTTTGGCAAAATTCTTTCTCAAATAAGCTTCACAACCTCAAATCTTCATAAAAGACACATTGGGACACTTCTCATACCATATCTCATATGATGTCTTTTGAACCGATCTAGATGGTACACAATTTATTGTAAACACGATGGTTTCAAGAGAATAACCCCAGAAGTTATTTGGAAGCTTAGCTAAAGTCATCATTCATTGCACCATATCTTGTAGTGTGTGATTCTTTCTTTGTGATACAACATTGTTATGTGGTGTTCCAGGTGGATTCCATTGTGACACTATATCACACTCTCTCATAAGGTATTCAAACTCTTGTCTTGAATATTCACCAACTCAATCAGAACAAAGTGCCTTAATCTTTTGCCAAGTTGGTTGTGTACCTCATTCATGAAATCCTTGAAATTTTCAAGGGATTTTGATTTATGTCTCATCAGGTAAACATAGCCATACCTACTAAAATCATCAGTAAAGGTAATGAAGTACTGACGACCACCTCTAGTATTTGTTCCAAAAGGGCCACATATGTATGAGTCCTAATAGATCACTAACCCTCTCATTGTTTCCAGAGAAAGGGGTCTTAGTCATCTTGTCGAATAAATAAGAATCACATGTCTCTATTGATTTGAAATCAAAGAGTCTAGATAACCATATTTTTGGAGTCTAGATATGCAATTCTCATTTATGTGCCTTAGACAACAAGGTCAAAGATATGTCTTGTTTGAGTTATTTAGTTTTCATATTTTGGTATTTAAAAAATAAACATCTATCATTAGATCTAGCAAATGAAGACCATAATATATTTTGACACTTTCGTAAAAGATCTCATCTTTTATAATAGAACATCGACCATTCTTAAAGAAAAATTATATCTGTCATTGTCCATATAAAATACATAAATGAAATTTGTATTGATAGCAGATACATAATAGCAGTTCATTAACTCTATTACAAGCCCTATAGATAGAGATAAATTTTAGGTTCCAACTACAATGGCAAAATCTGTTTCTCCATTAGCAACTCATAGTTCAACCTCACCCTTTCTTAAATTCTTACTTCCTTTTAGATCCTACATATTCGAACATATGTGAGATCCACATTCGGTATCTAGTACCCATTATGAGAAAGTAGATAAATTTATCTCAATAATGTATATACCTAAAGTGGAGATCGCTATCCCCATCTTCATATTCCTAAATCCCTTCAAGTACAAAGGACATATTCTTCTTCTACTTTTCCTTCTCCTTATCTTGAGTGCAGAAGATATGGATTTATGCTTTGCCTCATTAATCTTCAAGGCCTTGCTTTCATCATTGGACTCCATCTCACTTATCACTATCACATATTTGTCCTTCTTCATTCTTACTTTGACATTTATTAGTATGCCAAGAAAATCTAATAGTAGTTTGGTCATGTTATACAAGTTGTAACACTCAATGAAATGGCTATATGATTCATGCAATGATTGTATAATTGTATATGTGGCCAACTCTTGGCTCAAAGAGAATCTCAGTTCTTCTAGATGTTCTACATGTCCAATCATATTTATAACATGGGTCTCTACTGGATTTGGCTCTATCATCTTACACTTAAAGAGCACCTTTGAGACATTGTACCTTTCTTTCTTTGTATGATTATGGTCCACATTATTAAGATGTGTTATCATCATAAGGATCCCCATATCTTCACGCTACTCATGAAACTCATAGTTCATGTAGCTTATCATAAGGTGATTTATGTTTAAGGCATTGAGGGCATGCTTCTAGTAAGCATCCACTTCATCCCTTGACGCATCAGGAGAAGTTGATTCTAGCACTAGGGTATCTAGGACATAGAGCTTATGCTCATAATTGAGAACTCTTCTCAAAGTCTAATATCAGTTGTGGAAATTTTTCTTGTTAAGTTTGTCCTTCCTAAGGACAGATCACAACGATGATTTGTTTTTCATTTGATAGAAAATAAATTTTACATTTGTTAAAACATTTTTCCTTCATTTGATTTTAACAAAAAAATTGATATTTAATTAGGCCTTTAATTAAATATCACTCCCACAATTTTGTTCAAATTAACAACCCCCATTGTCAACTTGAAAGATTGCAGCATACAATCTTCTAGTGAGACAAAATCCAAAATAATTGAGTTATTACCCGGCCAACATAAGCATCTACAATCATTAAGGTGGGAAACATTTGACATTTGCATCTTATACAATTCTTGGATAGATGATACGTACAACTCCTTACCATAGTAATTTTCATGCTTCTAGGTGCTTAATCTCATTAAGATCACCTAGTTAGCCTGACCCAAAAGTCAACTCGATGATATGCACCCTACTTGGAAGTCCCACATAACTACCATCACACATCCATGAGATAGATGGTGCACCATGCTTGCGTGCCCGTGCTTGGTCGATCAATCTCTTCATGTGTGATGTTGATAGAAATCATCTTAGACTTAATATGTTTTTGAGTATTTAAATATATATATATATATATATATATTCAATCACCACATACTATAGTATGTATCATATACATGCTATATCCCACAAACGTAAACATGTAATAAAACATAAGCAATGGTTTTGGCCATACTATTGTAATTCCTTAGAGCCACAAGGAATTAACACTACCAAAGGTTAACATCAAATTAAGAAACCTATTCTTGTTGAAGATCTATGCTTGCACTAATATAGGTTGATCATTCAAATCCTTGAACTGGTCGGCTCACCTCTTGTCCATTCAGTTGGTTATCACCCCAGTCATCTGGTCTCTGGTCCACCATGTTTTGGATCCTCCAGTCAATCAGTTGGGCCTCTACCCGACCGGTTCAGCTCCTCCTCGATCCTCTTGGTGGTCAAATTGTCTGGTGCAGAACATCTTTTTTTCCTAACAAGAAAATAAAATTATCCTAAAATATTACAAAGTAATAGGGAAGCCTCGAGTTACATTCAAGGGGGCATAGTAAAGAGATAATAATACTTTTACACTTAGAAGAAGAAGATGAGGCTCAATATGAAAAGTGAGATATAAATAGGAATAAACATCCAAACAACCACCATACACATATATCTGGGTTATTGGTCATAACCATGCTTCAAATCCACCATTAAAATCATATTTTAGGGTGATACATGTAAATTGCATATATATCATATCATATATAGATTAGTTGGGATTATATGTGGTATTTAATAAAATATGCACATTAATCATTTTAAATATTTGCATTGTATGAAATAAATAAATGATGAAACCCAAAATTTGATTATATCGATTAATCCCAAAGCATAGCGAATTGATGTGGCTCTGATGCCGCTATAGGGAAATATGGCGACAGAGAAGGCAGAAGAAATAAAATTTTCACTTCCATATTCCCCTTTAGATAATACATCACGTCAACAACTATTTAATGGGAATGGTGGTTTGTGAGGTCATACCTAGTCCTGGAGCAAAACCAACGACTATATCCTCACAACAGTATGTGTCTTTCTTCAAGTCACACTCAAACAATGTCAGTAGCAGCTCCTAGTTTATCACCAAGGACACCTTATCCTCTGAGTGACAGGAAATGGCATCCTCACCTCTATAGTAGTCCACATTGACCACTAAGAGCTCCTATCATACTGGAAGAACATACAAGAAGGACCCTTCTAGTTGGTGTACTAGAACCAACTTGCTCTCCCATAATTGTTCTCCCTTGTTATCCCTCCCTTTATCAGGTTGGACTTTCTTGAGTTTTCTTGGTTACTACAACCAGAGAAGAAAACAATTATTAGAGATAAATGATGTGTCTGAGAAGCCCCCACTACCCCTTTATTTATAGGAGGATAAGGGTCAGGGTTCTCAGTTTGAGTTGGAGTCAAAGGGGATGAATTTCACAAATTTTTGCATCCTACGAGTGGTGAAACGGTCGGTTCGTAGGTTAACTGATCGGTTGTCATGTGAGCCAATCAGTTCAACCCTTGAACCAGTCATTTCATCATGTTTCTCAATCACAATTGTATTGGCAATTAATATTCAATTAATGCACAACATGATATTATCACTAATCCTTGATGTAATCAAATTGATCAATGAACTAGGTGGTTAATCCTATGAACCAATCATTTGACTGACCTTGAGCCAATTGGTTCATGCAATGGTTCATCGAATATTTAGCCAATACAATTTCAATCAACTTGACACTCCAACCAATTGGTTCAACACTTGAAATGGTCAGTTCAAAGTTCAGTCAGTCAATTGTTATTTAAATGGAATACATAAACACTTTTGTAATCAAGTTAAACATCATTCACAAATAAACTCATATTCCATTTGTATCCTATGTGTGTGACCTTATAGGTTCCAAGTTACATTGGTAGTGAATGTACATAACTAATTTATGATATCACAAGCAATTAGTGGTATTTAGAAACACATCATTTCTACCCAAGTAATTTGGAAAGTTGGAGAACAACTGTTATAACCTCGATTTTTTCTTGTATGGTTTGAAATGAAATTTTCCAAATAAAATGTATATACATGGAAATTATATGATTTATGTTCAATGAATGGGTTTCTTTTACGATGTTTCCCTTGAATGTATGTTTTCATGGATCACACTGATTTAGTGAGTCCGATGTGATAAAAAGGGAAGAAAGGATAAAAGAAATCTCATAATAAATAAAAGAAAAAAGAAATACAATGGTGAGAAATATGTAGAATTCTCTAGAAAGTGGTACGATGACCTTAATTGATTGGTTTCTAATAAGAAAAGAAATCCAAATAAAGGATATAGAAGAGAAAGAGAGAGAAAATATGAATAAAATATGCCTTTTAAATATATAACATGTATATGAAGAAAAGCCTCTCTTCTTTTTGAATTTTGATTCCAAACTCATCATGCAAGTAGATTAAGTTATCAAAGAGGTTCCCTTAAAATTTGGGATTAAAAATGGGTGGTTTATGAGTTATGAATTTTTGAAAGTTTCCTAAAGTGAGAGGGATATTCATAGATGTCACGGTTTAGAATCAAATTAGAATTCGATTTATTCAGTTAATAGATGCACATGAGACGAGGACCATCAGATCTGAGATCTGATGGCTTTGATTTGTCCCTCACCTCTAATCGCATGAGGCGACAAGAAACAGTGGGACGTAGACTCTAAATCAATTTTCCCTACACTCAATGGACGAGCGAGCATGGGAGTAGTACCATTGTCTTTGGGAGAGCAAGATGGACAAGTCCATCCCAAATTCTAGTAGGTTTGGGAGTTTACTGGTAATTTGCCCAATTTTCCATCTTTGTGCATTGACCCTCGAGTATAAATAGGGGGCATACCCCCCTCTACGAAGGCACAATCTGAACCAAAGCATTCGGCTAGAACAAGTGAACTCGTCAGTGTGATCAATTTCTCATTTAGCCTTGACATTCACCCCTGACCAGACATGCTCCTCGCTGGAGTTGCTTGGTCGTCGGCCCATCCTCTAGAGCGTTGGATGAGTAATTGAAGCCCTTGTCCATTTCACCAGGGTCTGTTGGAGGCAACGACACCTTCACTGATGATAGAGGGAGCAAGAATCCTAGATTCAATGAGCTATTTGACCACCCGCGGTATGAACCTCGCACGAGAGGAGGAAGATGACAGAGGAGTGAATTACCTTCTTACCCTTGATAACCTACAATATAGGTATGGGTTTAGGTCTTTTTACATTATGTTTCTCGCTTAGTCATCCTATTGGCTGTGAGTTGAGCTGTTGATGTCCTGAGCACTGATAGACCGACCTAGTAGAGTTGGCAGGCGGGGCCCGGGGCTCTCTACCTAGGTGGCAGGCTCTGATTGGGTTAAAAATGATTTATTTAGGACAATCATATCTTTTTATAGGATTATCCAATGAAGACAAGTTATATATGGTTTTTTATCAGAAAAATCCATAGAATCCCATAAAATTATATTTGAGGCCTGAATCTTCTTATAGCTCGAAAAGTATGTAAAGACAATATCTTTAATGGTTTTAATTGATTTAAAACCCTATGTTTTGATGATAAATAGATGTGATGAGGTTCCATGATTATTTTGAGTAAAGTTTAACATGTTGACATAAAAAGGATGGATTAGATCTAAGTGGATAGTATTTGTGCATAATTTTCTTAATTACGGTTCCATGATTATACAAGTACATTAATGGACTTAAAAATCCTAATTTTGATAATTGGGAGGTTTAATGGTGCTAATGGTGGAAATCAATCTAGAAGACATGAAGATGATATTTTTGAACTAATTGTGGATAAAAAACCCTTAATTTGGATAATTTGAGTAATTAGGGTTTTTATGTATAGAAGAATGCTTTTAGGGTTTTGTTGACCTATGAAGGGTAAAATTGGAAAGTGAAAGTTTGGAAACCCTAATAAGGCTTAGAAACCTTCGAATGGAATCCCAAGTCAATAAAAGATGTTGGATGAGATTGTAACCATTAGGTGTTAAAAATGCTTTTCCAAATCAAGATTTGCTTGATTTATTGCTTGGCTTGGTTGATTGGACTTCTTGATTGGATTAGTTGTCTTGCTTGGTTTTGAGGCTTCTTAATCTGGTATGTGGTTACGCTTATGGCTAATTGCTCTAATTTCACGGTGATTTCTGAGGTTTTACCGATTGCTTGAAATTAACTGCTTGGTTGAACTTTAATTTTTGCAATTATAAAGTGACTATGGCTATTACCATAAATATATGCATGACTAGCTCGGATCATGGTCCTCCTTTGTATCTTGGAGTATATGTGAGAAATTGATGACCTAGCTATTGGTCTACCCTTGGGGTAGTACCATCATGTTATCATGAGTTGATGTTTTTTCTACCTTTAGGTAGGATCATACAACTATACAGCTCTATGTCTTGGTCTACCTTTAGGGTAGGATCAAAAGGGGCTATTTGGGATCTACCATATGAGAAAAGTAGTATCCATGTCCACTGCAGGGATAGCACAGACGCTTTGATATGTTAGGATTGAGTAGTTATGTTTAAGACATAAAGTTTGATCTGTTTAGCAATAATTTGGTTGCAATATGTTGTTACAAATAGATGCAAGCTTTTGGTTCCCCCACATACCAGTATAATTCATTATAGTGACCAACATTTTGTTTGTCAGTGTTTTAGGGTTACATGCAATTATATGCTTACTAAAAAGTGGATAATAATTTAAAGTGACATTAAAAGAATAAAGTTAAATAGAGATTGGAGGATTATAGATAGATAGATTCCTATCTTGGGTAAAGTTCCAGATTCCTATTTTTGAGAGGTATGTGAATAGAAATTTTTTATCCTACATTAAGTTTAGTTGTTGTAGAATTTAGTAATTATTTTTTAATATTTGCAAAACTATATGCTTTTTTTTTGGGATAACAACTCTAGCTTCTTGTCCTTCCTTAATTGGGGGTTGTTGAGGGGTGGGGTCATTACAATCACTTCAACCTACATTATGTGATTGGAGTTATAGTGTTTGTATATTTCCTTTATTATTGATATCCAGATTGAACTTGAGGCATGGAATTGCCATCCTCTTCAATTTAAATCCATGTTCCTTGAACTAGAGCAGACTGTCTGAGATATATGCAAGCTCAATATCACATATTGAATCACATGAGCATGGACATGCATTTCTCAGTCTCACTTATCAAGTGTCCAGGATATCATATATATGTAGGTCAGACAAATCTCATCTACATCACACACAATCATCTACATGTGTCATAGTGCACCTAAGCATCATATTTATGACAACCCTTATTCAAGGTCACGGTGGATGATATCAAAGTACGTTGAACGTGATGTGATGAGTGTAGTGATTCCAGGTCTAAGAACCACAACCACCACCAACACTACGTGAGATGATTTTGACTACCATGTAATGGTTTCCATGCGTCACTCTCATGGTGGGTCTGTCTGATGCACTATACTCTAACAAGTAACTATGTGTTTGGTTTGATATCACATGTCATGACTATTAATATTTTGACATCAACCAACACACACTCTAGTCTTATATGTTATTAATGTCTATTAACCTTCCACATTAACAATCAGATAGGGACATAACAAGAATGTATATACTCTTGACATTCGTATGATCTCATTGTTAAGATCATCAACCTGAAGAAATACAAAATTGAGTTGTATCATTCTCTAGAAATTTATTTTGTTACATCATTATCTCATAACTAAATAAAATAGAATAAATAGGAAGATTTCCTTTATCATTAATCAAATATTTTACAAGTTAAGATGTTACAATCATAATATGATTGGCTATATTGGCATACATACCAATACACACACCTTGTTTAACACATCTAAGAGGAGAGAAGAAGGTTGAGAAACTGAAACAATACTTTTTTGAAGAGAAAGTGGAAGCTTCATTACTACCTCACTCAAGGCTTAGTATTAGTTTTTTCATGTTTTCTTTGTTTCCAACCTTTATAACTAATATGTTGTCTGGCTAATTCTCTTCTCTAAGACCTAGTAGTAGGCTGATATTAATTTCTTCATATCAATCTTTATTTTGAAATGAATTTCTTTATAAGAAAATTGATCTTTACAATTTCTTTGCTTTTAAATGAAAATATTTATCTAGGAAGAGGTAGAGAGATCCCTACCCTTGTAATTTGTTATAACATGGTTTTTCACTTGTATTTACATATTTTAAATGCAAATATTTGAATAATAAGGATATATTAGAATTTTTTTATGTCATGTTTTAAAAGTATGGATTGAATTTGCAAATCTTCCTTTGCAATGGTTTTTGTGAATTTTATTGTGTTCAGTAATCCAATAATAGATATGAGGAAAAGAAAGAGTCAAAATCCCAAAATGAATAAATTACTAAAGGTAGTGTGTAATTAATAAGGAATTGGGTGGAATTCTCTAGAAAAGTGGTGTGGAAGGCCTCTAATGGTTTGGTTTCAGTTCCACATTGTTTTTAATAAGAAAAGTAATTAAAATAAGAAATATGGGAAAGTAGGAGAGAGAAAAGAATTTATTTGATGCCTTAAAATGATGTAATAAAGGGAGACTTGGAGACCAAGAAAGACACATTTAGGTTGAGTATTTTGGTCTCCAATCTTGCCCACATCTAGATAAAAGAAGTTAAGACTTTCCCTTAAAAATTAAGGCTAAAATGATAAAAGGAGAGAGAGATATGGATTTTTCAAGAATTCCTATAATGGGAAAATACATTAAATGTCACATATCCTTTTCACATTAGAACTAGACCTTGAATTTTTTAACATCTTGCGTGACTTGATAGTCATTGATTCCCGATCCAACGATGATTGTGTCATGCGGAGGTTGAAGAAGATCCAACACGAGATTACCAATCTACCCTTCTGGTCCTCCTATATAGGTAAGGTTTTTCTCATATTTTTGTGCATTTTATTTAGTTGGCGAGGTGCACAAAGGACTCATGTCAGTCCCTGATTGGCCAGAGTCAATGTAATTGGTAAAAATCATAGAAAATTATAAGAAGATTGTATGAGGAAACTTTATATATGAAAAGTGATAAAAAAATATGAGGAATCTATTAAAAATATTATTAGAACCTGATTACATTTCAAAATCCAAAAGAGTCTAAAGTTGATCATATGATGCATTAAACTTTGGTTAAAAACCCTAATCATGATTGGAGATCAAATCTAAGGTCTTAATGGGTTAATTATAGTAGTAGTAACCTATTGACGGGCAAAGTGAGATTTGAACTGGATATTAGATAATAAATTTCTTATTTTAGGGTTTTACACATGAATCTATGATAATGCACATAGAAACCCTAATTTAAGGTAAAAAGGGTGATTGACATGATTAATTCGAGATTCCATGGAATAATGTAATTATGAGTTGATCCTAAGCCTATTAGGAAGGATTTAACAAGCTAGTTAGGGTTTTTTATTAGATTTACTGTTCTAGGGTTTATAGTGTCAATAATGAAGATGAACCCTAATAAAACCCTAAAAGGAAGTAGGAAACCCTAGGAAGCGAGTTCAATGAATAGAATTTGAGAAAGTAAATAGATTACATGCACTTTTTAGGATTCTTGCTTGTGTGTGTGGATTGAACTGATTGCCTGGACACTTTCTTGCTTGGATTACTATTAGCTTGTTGATTCAGCTGAACAGGTATGTGGTTACTTTATGAATAATCGCATTTATGATTCATGACGTTTCATGAAGTTTTTCAATTTATTTGCAACCTAAACTTTTGTATGTTCATTTCAGTAATCCTATAAAGTCCCTATGTGTATCACAAATAAATATGAATGTGCTTCTCAAACCTACATGCCACCCTAATGTATGTTGTAAGACCAAGCCCCGGAGGGAAGGTCTGACTTGGTCAAGCCCCGGAGGGAAGACCATTAGGCACCTCGAGAGGTGACCCCAGGCACCAAGCTCAGGATGGAGAAGGTGGCCTTATGTCCCTTGCAAGGACAAAACCCTAAGAAAGGGTAATCTACGGTTTAGGGCAAAAGTGGTTGAGTAGTCACATTGAAAATGTAATTTGGATTGTTAATCAATTATTTTCTATAATTAGGTTGTTAGAACATATTTGTGAAATTGTGATTGTCCCCCCATACCAGTATAGAAATATACTAATCGACATTTTGTTTGTCAGCGTTTTAGGTACAATTCTGAAAATGGACAAATAGTAGATTAAAATATTGTGAAGATACAATTAATCTTTTCAAGGAGGATTGGTTAGATAGACTTTTATGTGGATAGAAGTCTAGAATCCAAATTTTATAAGGTATGCAAAATGTTTTATTTTATTCCAGATTTTTAGTTTAGCAATAGTAGAATTTGACAATTATTTTTTTATTAAATGTCAAACCATGGATCCAAAAATATTGGGATAGCATCAGTGACCTCTTGGTCTCTCTTGATTGGGGGTTACCGGGAGGCGGGGTCATTACATTTGGTATCAGAGCTGTGGTTTCTCATTTAATCCTTAGTAATTATTAAATCTTACAAACTTGTTAGAACTGAGGGGGTTATTAGAGGATTTTCGAAAGATGGAGGAGTCTAGAAAAGGATCACAGTTTGCGGACTGGCAATATTCTCCTCTGCCCTGCTAGTCGGGCACGAGGACTCCCGAATGCGGTGTGACTGCCTGGCCAATGTCTGAGGTTCTTACTCAAAATAAGATACCTTTAGGACTTTGTCATCTATTTTGTCTCTTTTCAACCCTAATTCAATTAAGGATTCTAGGATTTATGGTTTTTCTCTCTCTCCTCCCCACCCTCTTGAGGTCAGGGTGAGTATGATAAGGATTAAGGAATCCTCCACCAAATTAATAAAAGGCATGTAAACAAGATGTCATCGGCATAAGTAGAAATAGTTTAAATGTAAACTAAAGTTTGATTGTATGCTTATGTAGATGGCTCGTGTGAAGACCTTAGCTACTCCTGTCAAGGCCACCGAGAACCCAGCTAGGGGTTGGCCTTCCCACAAGAGGAAGGGATCTTCTAAGAAGAGGAAGAGGGACTGGAGTGGTGAGTCCTCAAAGAAGAAAAAGAGACCTGAGGGAGCCTTAGAAGATGGCCCATATCATAAGCCAGATCCCTTCAACAACCCCAAGATGGATCAGGAAGAAGAACACATGTGAGAGGATGAGGTCAAGTTTGAGGAGAACCTGACAGGTGGTCCATGACCTATAATGGCAGTTCAAACCCCTGATGCCCTATGGATAGAATAATAGAAGAGGCTAACTGAGGCCATTAGTGTCCTAGCCCTCAGGGATATAGCCAGAGATGAAAATGGTGAGTCACTTTCCATTCTTCCCTGACTTGGAGTCACCATTCTAGACTTCGTCAAGCTGAATATTGAGAAATTCTGGGGAGAGGATAAGACTGAAGTGGTCAATAAAGCAGATGCTTGGCTGCTAGAAATTGAGAACGGTTTCCACATGATGGAGGTGCAGTCGAACAAGAAGGTTCCTACCGCTCACCTCTTGGAAGGAGCAGCCAAGATCTGGTGGGAGAACCACATCATGGGTCGAAATTTGAGTGAGGAGCCGATGGCATGGACCAACTTCAAGACTATCTTTACAGCCAAATTCTTCCCCACCTTAGCTAAGAAGGAGAAGGAAAGAGAGTTCACCAACATGATCTAGGGTAGCCTATCTGTTGTGGACTTTGGTCACAAGTTTCGTATCTTGGAGAGTTTTGGGTACATGATGACCGAGGAAAGGTGGGTGGACCACTTTGTACAGCGTCTTCACCCCACAATCAAGCCACATGTGATGGCGAGTAAACCAGCAACCTTCACTAAAGCCTACAACACTACCTTAGACATGGAGAGGACAGTGATGCCTGCTCAAAACCCACCCAAAGGATATTTGGGTTTCACTGAAGGTACTCAAGGATAGAAGACTGGTCACAAGAAATGACAAGTACGTAACCACACCAAGGGCAAGAATGTAAACAAAGGAAAGCCACATGGTGAGAGTCACTTTCAGAAGTGTTGTACCTATGGACAGACACAACTTGGGAAGTGAAGCTTCGAGAAGAGGGTGTGCTATCATTGCCAGCAGAAGGGACACTTCATCACCAACTATCCTCTGCCTAATCTGAGAGGTCCAGTGGTAGCACAACCAGTGGCAGCAGCACCCCTAGCAGGAGGAGGAGTACCAGCTAGAGGTCTACCTATTGGAGAGAGAACCCAAGCCAAAGTGTTTTCCATCGACAATGAGGAATCTCGGGAAAATGCTAATAGGTTGATCGAGGGTAATAACCCATAGATTTTTCCTTTCAGTTTAGTTTGATCATGTAATAGAAGTCTGATACAGTATGAAACTATGTAGGCATACTTGAAGTCATGGGACAAAATGTAAGAGATCTTTTTTATTCTGGTTCTACTAATACTTTCATTTCGAGAAATCTGGTGACTATGCTTTGTTTGGACATCAAGGATTTAGTCTATGTTTTGGATGTCACAACCTGGAGTGGTCATATATATACATCTCTTTTAAAAACCCATGTCTTTATAGTTAAGTACATGAGTCATGAGCTTCCTACCAACTTCATCCTCCTCAATAAGAATGATTTTGATGTAATCATTGGTATGGATTGGCTTTACACCTACAGAGCATAGATTGAATATAGAGAAAAGAAGATCTTTATTAGGAAATTGGGTCATCCACACTTTACCATTCAAGGAAGGAGGGATGCGACTACCAACCCTTATGTGTCATCTTTAAAGGCCAAACAGATGATATCTGAAGGCTACCGAGCATAACTAGACATAGTCACTGAGCCTGAGGTCAAGGTGTGACCATTAGAGGAGATAGAGGTTGTTCGAGAGTATGCAGACGTGTTTCCAAATGATCTAGTAGGGATTCCCCCTGAGAGGGAGGTAAATTTCTCCATTGAGTTAGCTCCCGGGACTAGCCCTATATCTAAGGCACCCTATAGAATGGCCGCTGCCGAGTTGCTTGAGCTGAAAACCCCATTACAAGAGTTGTTAGATAAACGTTTTATCCAACATAGTACCTCACCATGGGGAGCACCAGTCCTTTTTGTGAAAAAGAAGGATGGATCACTCCATATGTGTATTGATTACCGGATGATCAATCAGGCGACCATTAAGAACAAGTACCCTCTACCCATGACCTTTTTGACCCACTCAAGTTAGCCCGAGTCTTTTCCAAGATTGATTTGAGGTATGGGTACCACCAGGTATGAGTCAAGAGTGATGACATCCCTAAAATGGCTTTCCAAACCCATTATGGACATTATGAGTTTGAGGTCATGTCGTTTGGGTTTTCCAATGCACCCAATGTTTTTATGAACCTTATGAACAGTGTATTCCAACCCTTCCTTGACTCCTTTGTCATAGTGTTCATAGATGACATCCTGGTGTATTCTGATGACCTAGAGCAACACCACGACCATCTGGATAGAGTCCTTGATATCTTGAGAAAGTAGAAGTTCTATGGGAAATTCTCAAAATGTGAGTTTTGGATAGACCATGTCATGTTTCTTGGACACATCATATCTGTAGGAACGATCGCCATAGATCCATCTAAAGTGTCAGTTGTTCAAGACTAGCCTGCACCGAAAAACCCCTCTGAGATTCATAGATTCTTGGGGTTGGCTGGATATTATCGACGCTTCATCAAGGATTTTTCAAAGATAGCCTTGCCACTCACCAAGTTGACTCAGAAGGATGAGAAGTTCATGTGGTCTGATATATGTTAGGCTCACTTTTATAAATTAAAGGAAAAGCTGACCACCGCTCCAATGTTGACCCTACCTTCCGACAATGAGGGTTTTGTGATCTTCACTAACACTTTGAAGGTGGGACTTGGTTGTGTATTGGAGCAGAATCGGCATGTGGTTGCATATGCCTCCTGAAAACTCAAGCCCAACGAGGTGAACTACCCGACACATGACTTAGAGATGGCTTCTATCATTCATGAATTGAAGATATGGCGGCATTACCTATACAATTTTACATTTAAGATCCTCACCAACCATAAGAGCCTGAATTATCTCCTGACCCAGAGAGACATGAACCTGTGACATCGACGTTGGATGGAGTACATGAAGGATTACGACTTCACCATCACCTATCACCCTGGAAAGGTGAACGTCATAGCTGATGCACTGAGTCAAAAGCAGCTCAGGTGTGCAGCTATTTTGTCCAGCCAGTGGAAAAATTTGGAAGAGTTGGTGGAGTGGACTCCACAGCCGTTAGAGGACTGAGTTTGGTTGCCCAACATCCAGATTCAGTCAGATTTGTGGAGCGATATAGTAGTGGCATAGTTGACCAGTTCAGAACTCATCAAGATGAAGGGTTTGTTAGAGAAGCCACAGACCCGTCTCTCAGTGGGAGTAGATGGAGGGATCCAGTTCGAGAACCATATTTGGGTTCCTGGAGATTCACCGTTAAAGGATCGTATCTTGTAAGAGGCTCATGGTTCTAACTATACGGTACACCTATGTACTACAAAGATGTTTAAGGATCTGTAGAGATATTTTTGGTGGCCAGGAATGAAGAGAGACATTGCGGCATATGTGTTCAGTTGTCTTATGTGCCAAATGGTGAAGGCTGAACACCAACGACCCAGTAGACTTTTGTAGTCTATAGAGATTCCAGAGTGGAAATGGGAGCAGATCACCATGGATTTCATGGTGGGTCTAGCCCAGACCAAGAGAGGTCACAATGCGATATGGGTTGTGGTAGATCGCCTTACCAAATCCACACACTTCCTTGCTTTGAAGACCACTACCAAGGTGTCAGACCTAGTTGAGTTGTATATCAGTGAGATAGTATGTTTGCATGGCGTACCCAGTTCCATCATCTCCGATAGGGACCCAAAGTTCACTTCCAAGTTGTGGAAGCAGGTACAGGAAGAACATAGGACGAGGTTGAAGTTCAGTACGGCTTATCTCCACTAGACTGATGGATAGTTAGAGAGGACAATCCATACGTTATAGGATTTGTTGAGAACTTGTGTGCTCAATTGGGGAGGATCGTGGGAGCAGTACCTACCTCTAGCCGAGTTTTCCTACAACAACAGCTACCAAGCCAGTATCAGGATGCCTCCATATGAAGCTCTGTATGGGAGACTGTGTCGGTCACTGCTTCACTGGGATGATGTCAGTGAGAGGACCTTGTTGAGGTCAGATGAGCTCCAAGTGTATGCAGATAAAGTCTCTTTGATCAAGTAGAGTCTGAAGAGAGCCCAAGATCGACAGAAGTCATATGATGATGCAAAGCGGATTGACATGCAGTTCACTATGGGAGAGCATGTATTTTTGAAAATCTGACCGCTCTGAGCTATAGCCAAGAATAAAGGGAAGCTGAGTCCCTGATATGTGGGTTTATTTGAGGTGTTAGAATGGATTGGTGAAACTGCATACCGTTTGGCATTACCCCCTCCATATAGTATGATGCATGATGTTTTCCACATGTCCAATCTGAAATGAGATGTGTAAGATCTGAGCCATGTGCTGAGCATTGAGCCTATAGAGCTTCAAGGGAAGTTGACATATCCTAAGTCACCTTTGTGGATTCTAGATACCAAGGTGAAAGAACTCATATGTAAGAATATAGATATGGTAAAGGTTCTTTGGAAGCACCATGGATAGGATGAGACCACAAGGGAGCTTAAGATAGACATGGGAAAAACATATCATGACTTATTTGTTTGATTGCTGCATTTTGAGGGCAAAGTTCTTATAAGGAGGGGAGGATGTTATAACCTCATTTTTCCTAATTCAGAATTGAAATGTAATTTCTCTTTTTTAAGGTATATGAATGTGTAATTGTTTGATTTGATTTAAATGAGTGGATTCCCCTGCTAAATAGCCTTGATTGTTGATTTCGTGGGCCTTGTTGGCTATTGGGGCCCAATAATAAGAAAAAGGAAATAAAAGGAAAAGAAATTCAATTAATAAAGGAATAGCTAATATAAGGAGAAAAGAAAGATGTAGAAGCATTTAGAAGTCTAGTAATTATCCTTCAATGATGGATTTTGTATCTTTGGGATTCTTTGGGTTCCAAGGAATCCAAGTTGCAAAGATAATAGGATAAGAAAGAGAAAATACCAATTAAACAAGCTTTATTAAAGGATAATAAGCACATGAAGATAATGCCCTTTTCCTTTGGAATTATGGACTCAAGTTTGGTACATTAGTAGATAATATCAATCCAAAGTTTCTTTTAAACTTTGGTTGAAAAAGGATAATCGACTAAGGAGATATGGATTTTTGAAGTTATCCTAAAGTGGAAAGAAATATATGTCACATTTTAACTGGGATTTAAATCCCAATTTTCTTTAATAAATGCTCACTCACGGACTTTGGATCCATGATCCACAATTTGGGGCAAGTCCGAGCCTCCCGGGAGACTAGAACCCAATGTCCAGTTCACGGGAGATTCAATCGAAGATTGATTAGGATTGAGGCGATGAGCAGAGTTGAGGATAAATCCATCTCCTTTGGGATTTTGTTCCTAGCTTATCCAACCCAAGGTTGGTTGGGTTTCATTAAGTATTGGAATAATCCCCAAATCATCATGGACCTATGATGGACCCAATATATAGGTATGGGTCTGGGCATCACAAACATTCCCACAAACCCTACCCTCGAGACTGGAGCGTTGTGACGATCATGCTTGTGCCCTCAATTTAACCAACTACCCTATTCTACCCGCCCGACGAGCAGCAGACCTCGCCGGAGTAGCCAAGGTCAGTTACCAGTGAAGGAGCGGTGTGGAGGAGGAATTGAGTGGTCGAACAAGTTCACAAGGAGCAGGCGGAGGTCCTGGTGTGGTTAGTTCACTCGCAGGAGGTTGGAAGCTTGAAGTCAACCTGAGAGTTGACTCTCGACTCACTGCATGCAACGTGCAGAGGTTGAAGATGATTCAGTGTGAGATTACCAGTCTGCCCTCCCAGTCCTTCTATACAGGTAAGGTTTTTCTTGTCTTTTTGCAAGTTTTATTTAGTTGGTGAGGCGTGCAAAGGACTCGTGTTAGTCTCTGATTGGCCAGAGTCAATTTAATTGGTGAAAATCATAGAAAATTGTAGGAAGATCGTATGAGTAAACTTTATATATGAAAAGTGATCAAAACATTATGAGGAATTTGTTAAAAATATTATTAGAACCTGATTTCGTTTCTAATTCCAAAAGAGTCTAAAGTTGATCGTATGATGCATTAAACTTTGGTTAAAAACCCTAATTATGATTGGAGATCAAATCTAAGGTCTTAATGGGTTAATTATAGTAGTAGTAACATGTTGAGGGGCAAAGTGAGATTTGAATTGGATATTAGACAATGAATTGCTTGTTTTAGGGTTTTACACATGAATCTATGATAATGCACATAGAAACCCTAATTTAGGGTAAAAGGGTGATTGACATGATTAATTCGAGATTCCATGGAATAATGTAATTATGAGTTGATCCTAAGCCTGTTAGGAAGGATTTAACAAGCTAGTTAGGGTTTGTGATTAGATTTGTTGTTCTAGGGCTTATAGTGTCAATAATGAAGATGAATCCTAATGAAACCCTAAAAGGAAGTAGGAAACCCTAGGAAGCGATTTCAATGAATAGAATATGAGAAAGTAAATAGTAAATAGATTACATGCACTTTTTAGGGTTCTTGCTTGTGTGTGGATTGAACTGCTTGCCTGGACACTTTCTTGCTTGGATTACTATTAGCTTGTTGATTCTACTGAACAAATATGTGGTAACTTTATGAATAATTGCCTTTGTGATTCACATTGTTTCATGAAGTTTCTCAATTTATGTGCAACATAAACTATTGGATGTTCATTTCTGCAATCTGATAAAGTCCATATGTGTATCACAAATAAAAATGAATGTGCTTCTTGAACCTACATGCCACCCTGATGCATGTTGCAAGACCAAGCCCTAGAGGGAATGCCATTGGGCACCTAGAGAGGTGACCCCAGGCACCAAGCTCAGGATGGAGAAGGTGGCCTTATGTCCGTTGTAAGGACAAAATCCCAAGAAAGGGTAATCCAAGGTTTAGGGAAAAATTGGTTGAGGAATCACATTAAAATGTAATTTGGATTGTTAATCAATTATTTGATATAATTAGGTTGTTAGAACATATTTGTGAAATTGTGATTGTTCCCCCCACATACCAGTATAGCAATATACTGAACGACATTTTGTTTGTTGGCATTTTAGGTACAATTCTGAAAATGGACAAATAGTAAATCAAAATATTGTGAAGATACAATTAATCTTTTCAAGGAGGATTAGTTAGATAGACTTTTTCTATGGATAGAAGTCTAGAATCCAAATTTTATAAGGTATGCAAAAAGTTTTATTTTATTCCAGCATTTCAGTTTAGTAATAGTAGAATTTGATAATTATTTTTGATTAAATGTCAAACCATGGATCCTGAAATATTGGGATAGCATCTCTGACCTCTTGATCTCCCTTGATTAGGGGTTACCGGGAGGTGGGGACTTTATAATCCACTTCCTTCTTTCACACCTACCTCACTCCTAAGATCATGTGAGATCCTAAAATTCATCACTTTGATATTAGGAGGTGATACCTAATCGATTCATCCTAGGATTCGTCACCTATGAAAGGCTATTTAGTGTTTGCCTAATTCATAGAATTGGCAAGGCCAAACCCTAGAAACCAAGGCTATAAAAGTAGGGCTAGAACCCTCTACAAAACTAAAACCATCTCCACAAGACTCTCTAAGAATTTGCACATCTCTCCCTACCTCCAATATCTCCTCCAGACTCATCTTTCACCTCTACCTTTCTCTGTGATCTCACCTAAGTTACCCCCTTGTCATCCCATCAACTCCAACTTGTATCTGGGAAATTGGATCCCTTAGGGGGTTCTTGGAAGTGAAATGAAGGTCCCGATAATCTAGTTGATCAATGAGGAGGATTGGATCTCAATTTGAAGAGTTGACCACCTTCTCGCACGAGAGGAAGAGTTCAGGTTGAAGATAACCTCTGGGGATTTTACCCCTTTGCCCCCATCCCCTCTTCACACATGTAAGGACTCTTTGGTCCTTTTACTTTGTTTTCTTCTCTGACTAAGAGAGGATCCATGCAAGCATGGACTGCCTAGTTGGTGTGAGCCCATTGGTTCAGCCCAGCCGAGTTGGCAAGGCCGATACTCGGGCTCATTACCAAGGTGGTGGCTTGCAATTGACTAGAAATCTTTACTTTTATTAAAATCACAGATTTTCATAGGAACGTCCAATGATAATTTATATATGAAAGTTTATCAGAAAAATTACAAGTATTCCATTGAAAATAGTTTCAAAACCTAGATCTGCTTCTAATTCTAAAGGTGCCTAATGTTAATAAGTTTAATGTATTAAAAGCATGGAAACCCTAATCTTTTGAGTTTAATGACCATGATTTGTTTTAATGATTTTAATGGATAAATTCGAGTCTTTTTGGATGAAAGAGACATCTTTAACTAAATTTGAGATTAATAAGGCATAAAACATCAAGTTTAGGGTTTGTAAGTTCAAAAAGGACACTAAAAGTGATAATTAGGGTTTGGAAATCTAAAACCCTAATGAAACCCTAAGTTGAACTCAAAACCCTAATTTGGAACCCAAGTCATCTTAATGTGAGTTTATGAACAAAATAGTAATACTTGGGTGTTATGCATTATTTTCAAGATAGTTACTTGGTTGGTTGCTTTTGTTGCCTTTTACTTGGATATCAAGTTACATCTGAGAAAGGTATGTGGTTACACCTATGACTAACCATCTTAAATGACTTTTGTGGTTTTCCTATGGTTTCCTAAATTGATAGTGTATAAGCAGTTAATTTTTCATTTACTTCCTACAATTTATAAAGTCACTATGAGTGTCACATTATATAAGTATAACTTTTTCAACTATATCTGGTGGATTTAAGTGATACATATGGGATGTATGAGATGTCACCATGGTGACAGATGATCAGGCCTAGAAAATAAGATCACCTCAGGATGATAAAGGATGGCATGTATATGAATATAGTCATCATGGAGATAGCTGGTGATCAGGCCCAGAAAAGAAGATTGCCTCGGGCCAAGGAAGGAAGGCCTATGTATGAATAAAGTCATCATGGATATGACTGGTAAATGGGCCAAGAATGGAAGGCCTATGTATGACGTGTCCAGTGTAGGGACTAAACCCTAGAGAGAGGGCATCCTACAATGAGTACTCCAAAGAGGGAGTGTACCATAGAGATTAAAAGTTGAGAAGTTAGAAGGAAAATGCATGTTCAATTTTGTAATCATAATTGTTGCTATGGTTGATTATGTTTTTACTCATACTTGTGAATATTTTTCCCCTACATACCAATATTTCTCGATATATTGACTGTGTTTTTGTTTCATGATGTTTTAGCTATTAATCTATGAAATGGACTTCCTGAGAAAAAGGCACTAAAAGGAAATATGCTTAAAGTTACCATGGAGGATTTAGTTAGATAGTTTTATTTCCAGTTGCAAACTTTAGTTTTCCATTTCATGTAACTCCTTAGTGAATAGTTTATTTTTTCATATTGTTATAAAACTCCTTTCTATTTCGTGAAATTAAATATTTATTCTTGGTTAATTAATAAATCTCAATCGTGTAGTATGGTATTGGCCATTTCCCTCTTGGACTGCGTAAATAGGGGGTAACATGGGGAGGGGGTCATTACATTTGGTATTAGAGCCTAGTTTACCATTTAACCTTTAATAATTATTATATTTTAAGAGTTGTATAGGGCCCAAGGGAATTATTAGAGTATTTTTTTAAAGTCGATGATGTCTAGAAGGGACAACAACCCGACGGGTGGAAAAATTTTCCTCCACACCGCTAGTCGACTTACAAGAACTCCTGATCCCGTGCATCCTTCCTAAAAAAAGTCAGAGCATTTACTCAAAATAAAATACCTACAGGATTTCTTGTCATCTACTTTCGTCCTTTCTCTACCCCCTCTTCCCTCAAATCCTAGGGACCCGATAATTGCTTCCTCTACCCTTTTGAGGATTAGGGTTATGAGTATTAGAGTTATGACATCCTCCTCCAAATCATAATTAATGTATGTAACCAAGATGTCATGGATATAAATATACAATTCTTTAATAACCCTAAACATAAAATTGTGTTTAATTTTACATAAGGAGATAATATGGTGTATGATGACCTCAGTCAGATTTTAGGGTTGGTTCTTAGCTGATATAATATTTAATTATACAAGTATATATGCTTCTCTGAGATAAGATAGACTAAAGAGTGAATCATTAAGAGCATCAAACTCTATTATAAAGAGGGACCACTAGTGTTACGAACAGTTATAGGGTTAACTCCATGAGAGAGTGGGACACAGAGGAAGCCAGGAATTTAAACTCTAAGATAAGAGAAATAATGAGAAATATTTTTTGTGATATGTCCTAAACTACACTACCCCTGAGCAAATGAGTTCAGTTGCTATATGCATGATCCCTGGAATCTTGTTGTACCCTAGATGTCCTTGGAAGGACCAAAACTAGGAGACGTAGAAAGAGGATGCTTGCATATATGTGTATATGATATGACTACCTACCAAATTGGTAAGGGAGAGAGAGTCTCAAGAACCTAGAGAGATAAGGAATAATAGTATGACGTGAAGCCCCGTGCAAAGGTTGGTGGCTCCTTGTTTATCACAGTACTGGTTATTGATGAGAAACAGAAAGTTGGGTAAGAATATCTCCTTAGTAGAGACATAGGAGAGAATACCATATCAGGTTTTTGTTTGGTTTGTACTAGAATGGCTAAATTTTAGTGATTGATGCTAATAAGGTAGACCTAAAAGCTTGGAGCAAAGAGAGAAAATAGAATTAATGCATATTATACTCATAGAGTTGAGTGAGCTCATAGAATTTCAGCATGGCACCCCCCTTTGGTAATGGTTTAGAGGAAACCCCACATGGACTTGGATATCTTTTTGATGAGTCTCTCATACAAGTTGGTTTAGCACCACCATAATATCATGAAGTCGATCCAACCTAGAGAGGTCATTTATGGATATGGCATAATGGAAGACTTATAAATGGTTTAATAAAGTTCTTTATCTACAACTTGTTATCCACATGCATGAAATATGATAATGTGAAGTAACTAGATAACCTCATAATGAACCTTTAAAAAAGAACGCAACCTCAATGATAAAGTTAAATGAGATAATCTCATGATATATATTGAATGTGGTTGTAGTTGTCATGAGGAACATGAGGTAATTAAATTGGAATCCTTCAAGGTACACTTTACCTCTTCATTTGGCCTATTATATAGTATGGATTGTATAAAGTATTTGGTGTACAACATTAAATGAAATAATTGTCCCTATAGTCTTGAACACATGAAACATAACATATCGGCTCCAATGTATTGAAGAACTTTCACCCATAGTAGCAAAGTACTTGATAGTGAACCAACTCTTGGGTGGTAGGTCACATGGTATAATGATATAACCCTCAAATAGAAAATGCATGGATGATATAATGGAAAATACGCCTAAGAGTCATGTTCCTTTGTGGTAATATAATATTGATTCAAGTTTTTTCTTTGGGTTAATATCAAATGTTTGTTTCTTTTTGTCTAGGGATAGGATTTCCCCTAGAAGGGGGAATTCACTATTCAACTTAAGAATTGAGGTAACCTTAAGTGTCATTTGACGCTTGAGAGATTAAGTGCATGAAGCATGAAAGCACATATATTTATTATGATTATTTGGACCCATGTATGCCATCTATATGGCATATGAGGTAAAATATGAAGTGCTAGATAGTGTGGGACCAAGATGGATAGAAGTTCACCGTGAGCCCAATGAAGGGGCATATAGTAATCTATGTGTTCCCAAAGAGATGAAGTAAATTCGTGTGGAATAATTTTAAAGGATATGATGTGATTGGATATTATTAGAGAAACCTCAAGTAATGAAATAAAATAAAGTAATGACATTTGGGAAGGGCAGAGCAATAATTCAAATCCTAAAGGTCAAGTAGGGAGGATTAAAGTTACATATGACCAATGGGATTAGGATTTTATTGTTCCCTAAATGCACAAGAATATATGGTCCAGATGTAATGACTATGTATGCCCAAGTCCTATGCGTCAGGAGATTGGACACCTTGATGAGTTCATGAGGCCTAAGGGGTAAATGTGAGAGGCACTCCCTAGATGCATAAGGATGAGATCACTCCAAAAGTACTTGTAACCCTAGAGACCTTGAGGAGATGACTAAGGATAATGAGACATAAGGTGTATATATATATATATATATATATATAACATATAAGGAGTCATGTAATAATGAAATCATAGAAAGGATTTATGCATAGACATATGAAAAAATATTTTCCCATATGAATTCATGGGATTAAGTGTGGCATTCATGGATTGGAGTCTTGTGGAGAATGATTCAACCTAAATCTGAATTTTAAAAATGATGTGTGAATGCACCATCTGTACTCTTAAAATGGGGTGATCTTTGTATTTAGAGTGCATCCAAATACTTATTTCATATTATTATGAGTGTGAGAGATTGGACGGACACATGCTAGATTTTAAAAAATATTGGAAAATGAATACCCAAGTTAAAATCTAAATGATATCATCTAGAGTCTAAGGTGTTACCTCACCCCTTATGAGAGATAAATGGTTTGGAAACCTAGATGAACAAGGTAGTTTCCAAGTGAATTTGAAATCATAAATGGAAAAGTAAGTACCGCATGGTTTCAATATACTACATTTAAGATTCACTGTTGAGAGATAGTTTGTATACATGGTGTTCTGATTTCAATTATTTTTTATTGTGACTGTAAGTTCACCTCTAAGTTGTAGAAATGAGTGCATGGAGAACTTGGTATGAGGCTGAAATTCAGCATGGATTATCACCCCTAGACTGATGGACAATCAGAAAGAACGATCCAGATCTTAGGTGATCTATTGAGAGCATGTGTGCTAGATTGGGGTGGATCATGGGACCCATACTTTCCCTTAGCTGAGTTTGCCTATAATAACAATTACCCAACCAGTATCGGGATGCCTCTCTATGAAGCTCTATGTGGGAGGTCGTGTTGTTCACTGCTTCATTGGGATGATGTTGGTGAGAGGACCCTTTTGAGGTTAGAAGAACTATAGTTGCATGCTGACAAGGTCTTTTTTATCAAGAAGAGGCTAAAGAGAGCCCATGATCGATAGAAGATGTATGTTGGTGCAAAGCAGACAGATTTATATTTCACTAAAGGTCATGTATTCCTAAAATCTGACCCCTTCAAGCTATAGCTAAGAACAGAAGATAACTGACTCCTCGATACATGGGTCCATTTGAGATTTTAGAATGGATTGGTGAAGTTGCTTATCATCTAGCTTTACCACCACAATATAGTATGATCCATGGTGTATTTCATGTGTCCAATATGAAGTGCTATGTGAAGGATCTTAGCCATGTGTTGAACATTGAGCCTATGGAACTCTAAGGGAGATTGACATATCTTGAATCACCTGTGAAGATAATAGACTTCAAAGTGAAACAGCCCAAGAATAAAAAGATAGAGATGGTAAAGGTTCTTTGGAAACACAATGGTGAGGATGAAGCCACATGGGATCTAAAGACGGGCATGGAAAAGTCTCATCCTGAACTTTTTGTATGATTAGTTGAATTTTTAGAACAAAATTCCTATAATAGGGAAAGCATATTATTTGTCTGGTTTTTCACATGTATTTACATATTTTAAATGCAAATATTTGAATAATAAGGATATAATAGAAATTTTCAATGGCTACTTTAGAAGTATGGATTGAATTTGTAAGTCTTCCTTTATAATGGTTTTTGTGGATTTTACTATTTTCAATAATCCAATAATAAATATGAGGAAAAGATAGAGAGAAAATCCCAAAATGAATAAACTATTGGGAAATAGGGGAGACAGAGAAGGCAGCGGAAACAAAAAAAAATCTCCCCCAACCCATACCGAGGAAACGCGTCAACGTCTATATAATAGGAAAGGATGGTTTGTGGAATCATACCTTGTCCCGAGGCTTGCTCGGCGACAATACCTCGCGCAATGCACGGTCTTCAACTCCGGACTTCGACGGTGTCTGTGCAGCTCCTGGTCGCACCGGGATTGACAACTCCTACTCGAACCGGACTATCGGATGACATTTGTCCTCCTAAGCGGCAGTGTCCTCCCGCCTCTGTAGTAGTCCACACGGACCACCTGGAACTCCACTCTCCTTGTCCCACAAGGAAGTGGAAGGAGTCGCACCCTCCTGTTGACGTATTAGTCGCCAACACGCTCTCCTGCCTCCTGTTGCAACTGCAGTTGTCCTTCCCTTGCTGCACCTCCCTTTTGCGGGAAGCACTTGCTCGGGCTCTCTCACGGTTACCAAAACTAGAGAGAACGACAACTTGCAGAGCAACTGGTTGCACTGAGATGTACTTTGAGAAGACCCCAATACCCCTATATATATAGGAGAGTCATGGGACAGGGTTCTCTATCCCGGGCAATGCGGGACTAATGCAGGAGTAGAAGGGTTCGAGAATTCTCCACAAAAAGCAACCGGTTCGCAACTTGAAATGATCGGTTCACAACTGAACCGATCAGTTCGGCCATTGAGCCGATCGGTTGGACCTGAGCCGATCATTTGGGGCACTCCAACCGATCGGTTGGTGCCCTGAACCGATCGGTTCATGGTCCTAATCCGGCTCAAAAAGACTTTCCTTGTTTCTTTCCCAATTGGTATCGAATACCAATATTATTCCCAATCGAATTGGCAATATGAAACCAAAGGAAAATTCTTGCCGAAATGACTTTTCCCAACTGGTCGGTTGCACCAGTTGAGTCGATCAGTTCAACCCTTGAACCGGTCATTTCAACCTGGGCATGAGCCGATCGGCCTGGACACTCCAGCCGACCGGTTCAACAACCTCAGCCGACCGGTTCATCACATGAACCGATCGGTTGGGAGCACAGGTTGGGCAAAATCAGTCAATTGCGATTTCAATCAATCTGATACTCCAATCAATGCATCCAACACCTTGAACCATACGATATTGAGTCATCGACTGATTGAGTGTTTCATTGAACTACTAAACTCCTTTAGTAATCAATCTAAACATTACTTTGTGGACAAAACTCCTCTTCCAGGTTAAATCCTATGTGTGTGACCCTGCAGGTCCATTTCACGTTGGCAGTGAAAGTCCATAACACTTATGACTTCACAAGCAAAGAGCGGTGCCTAGTCACACATCAGTGCTACCCAAGTGAAAGTAGAAAGTTGGAGAACAACTTTCATCCTACAATCCGTGAATGGTGTTACAGTGAATGTATAATTCCTTTGTCACTGATATCCCGAATGAACTCGAGGCATGGAACAGTCATCATGTCAACGTTCATTCACTTCTTTGATCTCAGAGTAGACTGGAAGAGATATGTATGACATCAGTATCATATACTGATTCACACATGCGTGCACGCCTTTCTCAATCCTACTCATCAAGTGGCCATGGATATCAAACTCCCTCAGGAGGGACAAATCCCATATCTATCACTCACCCCTCAAAAGCCCCATGTGTCAAAGCCACCCAATCATCACCTTTATAACAACCCATGTTTCAGGACTGCGTTTGATGATGTCAAAGTGTGCCCAACGACATGTGTTGAGTGCAGTGATTTCAGGTCTAAGAATCACACTCACCACCATCACTGTGAGTACTGACTGTGACTACCATCTCATGGTTCCATGTGTCAAACTCACGGTGGGTCTGTCCGGTACACTTGTTCTCTAACAAGTACCTATGTGTTTGGTTTGATATCTCTATATCACGACTAATGAGATTCTGTCATCAACCAACACCACAATCTAGTCTTGTGTGTCATTGTTGTCTATCTACCTTCCACAATGACATCCGACTAGGGACATAACAAGAATGTACAAACTCTTAGCATCTGTATGATCTCATCGTTCAGGTCCTCAACCTGAAAGCATATGTCATTGAGTTATGTCATTCTTTAGACATTCAATCTGTTCTATCACTATCTCATATGACTGAACCAGAATGAATTGGAAGCTCGCCTTTGATGTTTATCAAATCAATCTTAATGTATCCCACCAATCATCATATGATTGGCTCTCAGGGCATACATACCAACAGACTCCCACTTGCACTGTGAGCCAATCACCCTTGAATCATATTCATAGTGATCTTCAAACATGTCCCACATGTTACTGTGCTCTAGTGCCAACATAGTGAGTAATGACAACACCTTGCCAAAGTCTGTACAAATTGCATGTCTCGCATCTCTTCGCTGTATGTCATACGTATGAGATGGAGTTGCCGTAATATGCGATCTAGTATTCCTTTGCTAACCTTTAGCCACATTGCATGATCAAGGATTCCAGACTTATCATCAATGAGTGGAATATAAGTTCATCTTATGAACTTCTAGATCCACATAGTATCTACTATTGTTTACTAACACATAGATACTCGACATTTCCCTTTTAAATGGCTTTATTGGAACATTTCCAATTATCAACAAACTTTCACTTTTATACATCTTATGTATATATTTTGCGATTAATTTTCTGTCCTTTCGGAAGTTCGCATCAATGTAACTCTTTACATTAAACTCTTCCTTATCTCCATAGAACTAGTACTTCACAAGCACTTATCAAGTTCTCATGGTATTCCAGTAACCCTTACTGGAAGTAGACAGACATCCACTCGTCATGTCCTACATTCGAGTTATCAGGATGAGCACATCATATTGCCATGTCCTACATACAAGATGATGAATGCATTTTATTCTTGCCATGTCATACATGTAAGATAATGGGATGATTACATACATGATAGATCCATATCTATTCTTAGTGTTCCCATTCTTCATAAGAATTGGACACTTGGCCTTGGGATACTAATATCCATGTAACATGGACAAGTTTTCTCCCACTGAATCTGTGCATACTGAACACTTCAGTACAGATTGCCAATGTATGCTTTCTCTTTCCAGGTCAAGAAATTTTCGAGAACTATCTCTATAGATCTCTATTCCTATCACATAGGAAACATCTCTATCTTCCTTAAAGATAATTTCCACATTCGGATTTCCAATCTAGAACATTTCCATTTCACATCAATATGTGGAATGTGAACACGCTCCCACTAAATCACAAATCCTATCTTTATCTTTGACATATCAGTCAAACCCTTTGACTATATCATCAAAATAAAGATTCAATTTTGAGTTGCTTGAACTCAATCAATCACATTGATTAGTCCATTATAACTTATAGACTTCATTTGCATTAGTGGATTTATAAACCTTATAGGCTGTGTCACGTACACATCATGGTTTTATTCCTCATAGGAATGCGGTTTTAGTATCCATATGCCAAATGTCTTAGTCATTAAGTTGCAACAAGCATCATCCTTCTCAAAATGTTATCCATGTGTCTTAACACTTAAGACTCATCTGCAACTTATGGATATGATCCAATGAGTGCTACCATCAAGTTCATACCTTATGGTTCACATGGAAGTCATTTAGGATGTAATGGTTTTAAACCATAACTCAAGATTCGGTTCCTCATATTCATCTTGATAGTTGACTCATCACATAGATAATTGAGGTGTATAAGAACTCACAACCCTTGTGATTCTTAATTTCTTTTATTAGTGTGGGGTATTCTTTATTAAGAAGAATTTAGTTATTTGATAATCATTCTCTAACTCCTTAGAGTATGATTCCTTCTTAATTCAGACATCACCATGCCTTAATCATGAGTTTACTATGATACACTATCATAATTACTCATAAGGATCTCAAACATTTGGTCCAAGTATTTCATTCATTGATCTCATCAAGAATTAATACTTTATCAAATTTGTACTTCATTTATGATAATCTTGAACACTTCAAGACATTCATATTGGTATTTCTCTAAACACCATTTGAAGTATTAGCATTTATTCCAATAGGTATGTAAATACATCACATGTATTATACCTAATAGAATAATCACTCTCCTACTACATTAGTGAAGATTGATCAATCATGTCTAAGATATTCTTGTCCCTTACTGGTTCTCTAACCAAAAGAGTCTAGTTTTATCCATCACATGGAAACTAGAAATGAATTTCTCATGATTAATGCTAATTAAATTGTTTGAGTTATCTATAACTTTTAGGTATCATCTTATCTTATGCATATCAAATATCACAAGATAAATAAGGCATTGCCACAAAGATCACATCTTTATAAATTGAAACATCTCTTTATTAATTGCCATCATTGTCATACAATATGCAAAAAATAAAGTGTTTCTATCTATTGGCAAGTATGAAATAGCAGTTCATAACTGTATTACATGCCTTATTGGCTGAAAATAAACTAAAGTATTCCTATCTATAAAGGCAACACTTGCCCCAAGTAAGAATGCTTTACACTTTACATCTTGATATCATATATCTCAAAAAGTGTTACAAGTTTACTTTCATGACACCTTTAAGTAGAGGTTTCAGTCGCCTCCTTCTTCTTTTGTTCTTCCAGGTAGAGAGGACAATTCCTTTTCCAATGTCCTGGCTTTTGACAATGGTGGCAATTTCCTTTCTTTGTCACGCCTCCCTTGGCCTTGAGAGCTGAAGATGGCTTGGACTCCTGGCTAGCTTCAGAACCTTTCTTAGCTTTGCCCTTGCCCTTGCGCTTGGACTTGCCTTTCTTGCTCGTGATCACCATCACGGACTTAGGCTTGTCCTTCTTCATCTGTAACTCGGCTGTCCTCAACATGCCCAACAACTCTGACAGTGGCCTATCAAAGTTGTTCATGTTGTAGTTCATCACAAACTGACTGTAAGATTCTGGCAACGATTGCATTATCACGTCAGTAGCCAACTCTTGGCTCAGTGGAAATCCCAGTCTCTGCAGGTTCTCCACATACCCAATCATCTTGAGTGTGTGAGGACCAACTGGATCTCCTTCTGTCATGACGCACTTGAACAACGCCCTAGAAACATTGTACCTCTCTTGCCGTGCCTGATCTTCATACATGTTCCTGAGATGCAGAATCATCTCTATGACACCCATGTTCTCATGTTGCCTCTTCAACTCATGGTTCATTGAACATAGCATCAAGCACTTTGCATCAATGGCATCATCAGAATGCTTCTTGTAAGCATCCCTTTCTGCCTTTGGTGCATTAGGAGCGGGTTCCTCTGGAATTGGAGTATCCAGGACATAGAGCTTACACTCTTGAGTGAGAACAATTCTCAATGTCCGATACCAGTCGTGGAAGTTTGTCCCATTTAGCTTGTCCTTGTCAAGGACCGATCGCAAAGAAAAGTTGTTGTTGTTTGTTGCCATTTGAACTACAAAAAGGAAAATATGCAATTTTTAGTCCAAAACTCATTTTTGACTTATTTGATTGATTTGAAAATTTGACGATATAATTAGGCCTTTATTTAATTATCGCTCCCACTATTTTACTTCAAATTGATAGCCCTCACCATCAATTCGGAAGATTGCAACGTACAACCTTCTAGTGGGCAAGATCCTGAAATCCTCTAAGTCATGGACCAGCTTGGGCTGTCACCCACAACATAGATCTCTCAGGTAGGCAACTTTTGCCAATTGCATCATATGCAACTCTTGATAAGATGTCATATACAACTCCTTGCAATGATCATCTCCATGCCTCAAGGCGCTAGATCCTATCTAGGTCACCTTGTTAAGTCCGACCCAAAGCGAACACGATGAATATGCACCCTGCTTGGGCAGACCCACACATTCATCCTTCACGCTTCCACGAGATAGACGGTGCACCACGCTTGGGCGTGCCCACACTTGGTCGATCAAGCTTTTCACGTGTGTCGCATTTGGAAGGCATCTAAAACTTAATATTTTAATGAGGGATTTGGTTTTTATATACATATACATATCCAATCACCACAATACATAGTATGTATCATATGCATGCTATATCCCACAGAAAACATGCACAAACGATAAAAAGCGATGATTATGGCCATCCTAATGTGATTCCTCGAGCCAAGAGGAATCACGGTCATCTAGGTCTACATCACATGCAACCTGTACAAGATGAACTCTATGCCTTGCCATCTGAGTAGATCAACTCATCACATGAATGATCTGTACTCTCCAGCCGTTTGTCTGGGTGCCACCAGCCGATCGGTTGGCTCCTCCAACCGATCGGTTCGCCTGGTCATCGTGCATCTCGTCATGTCCGCCACCTGTTCATCTCGCTCCTCGAACCGGTCATCAACTAATCGGTTCACTCCTTGAACCGACCGTCTGGAACGTCAACCGATCGGTTCACTCCTTGAACCGATCGTCTGAGCAGTCGTCTTGATGTCTGCCGGTCTTTGACATAATAGGAAATAAAATCCTATTCTATTTATTACATTGCTTTAAAAAAGGGAAACCCCGAGTTACATTCGGGGGGATCAAAGGTAGGAAGAATCTCGAATTATTTCGAGTTACATCAGGAATGAGAGAGGGAAGATCGGTGCACAGACCGAGATGCAAGCAACCACACACAACCAATCACAGATAGGGGTTTATAGGCCATAATCACACTACACACATCCACCACAAAACTCGTTTAAGGGCGACGCGTATCGAGTGCATTAATAATACATATCATATATGTAATTAGGGATTTGTGGATTTAGGATTGGACATGCATAAATCCGATATTATTTGCATCGTATGCAATAAATAAAGGCGACAAACCAAAATCGATCATATCGATATTCCAAAAATATAGAACAGTTGACGTGGCTCTGATACCACTGTTGGGAAATAGGGGAGACAGAGAAGGCAGCGGAAACAAAAAAAATTCTCCCGCAACCCATACCGAGGAAACGCGTCAACATCTATATAATAGGAAAGGATGGTTTGTGGAATCATACCTTGTCCCGAGGCTTGCTCGGCGACAATACCTCACGCAATGTGCGGTCTTCAACTCCAGACTTCGACGGTGTCTGTGTAGCTCTTGGTCGCACCAGGACTGACAACTCCTACTCAAACCGGACTGTCGGATGACAGTTGTCCTCCTAAGCGGTAGTGTCCTCCCACCTCTGTAGTAGTCCACACGGACCACCTGGAACTCCACTCTCCTTGTCCCACAAGGAAGTGGAAGGAGTCGCACCCTCCTGTTGATGTACTAGTCGCCAACATGCTCTCCTGCCTCCTGTTGCAACTGCAGTTGTCCTTCCCTTGCTGCACCTCCCTTTTGCGGGAAGCACTTGCTCGGGCTCTCTCACGGTTACCAAAACCAGAGAGAACGAAAACTTGCAGAGCAACTGGTTGCACTGAGCTGTACTTTGAGAAGCCCCCAATGCCCCTATATATATAGGAGAGTCATGGGATAGGGTTCTCTATCCCGGGCAATGCGGGACTAATGCAGGAGTAGAAGGGTTCGAGAATTCTCCACAAAAAGCAACTGGTTCGCAACTTGAAATGATCGGTTCACAACTGAACTGATCGGTTCGGCCATTGAGCCGATCGGTTGGACCTGAGCCGATCGTTTGGGGCACTCCAACCGATCGGTTGGTGCCCTGAACCGATCGGTTCATGGTCCTAATCCGGCTCAAAAAGACTTTCCTTGTTTCTTTCCCAATTGGTATCGAATACCAATATTATTCCCAATCGAATTGGCAATATGAAACCAAAGGAAAATTCTTGCCGACATGACTTTTCCCAACTGGTCGGTTGCACCAGTTGAGCCGATCGGTTCGACCCTTGAACCGGTCGTTTCAACCCTTGAACCGGTCGTTTCAACCTGGGCATGAGCCGATCGGCCTGGACACTCCAGCCGACCTGTTCAACAACCTCAGCCGACCGGTTCATCACATGAACCGATCGGTTGGGAGCACAGGTTGGGCAAAATCAGTCAATTGCGATTTCAATCAATCTGATACTCCAATCAATGCGTCCAACACCTTGAACCATATGATATTGAGTCATCGACTGATTGAGTGTTTAATTGAACTACTAAACTCCTTTAGTAATCAATCTACACATTGCTTTGTGGACAAAACTCCTCTTCCAGATTAAATCCTATGTGTGTGACCCTGCAGGTCCATTTCACGTTGGCAGTGAAAGTCCATAACACTTATGACTTCACAAGCAAAGAGTGGTGCCTAGTCACACATCAGTGCTACCCAAGTGAAAGTAGAAAGTTGGAGAACAACTTTCATCCTACAATCCGTGAATGGTGTTACAGTGAATGTATAATTCCTTTGTCACTGATATCCCGAATGAACTCGAGGCATGGAACAGTCATCCTGTCAACGTTCATTCACTTCCTTGATCTCAGAGTAGACTGGAAGAGATATGTATGACATCAGTATCATATATTGATTCACACATGCGTGCACGCCTTTCTCAATCCTATTCATCAAGTGGCCATGGATATCAAACTCCCTCAGGAGGGACAAATCCCATATCTATCACTCACCCCTCAAAAGCCCCATGTGTCAAAGCCACCCAATCATCACCTTTATAACAACCCATGTTTCAGGACTGCGTTTGATGATGTCAAAGTGTGCCCAACGACATGTGTTGAGTGCAGTGATTTTAGGTCTAAGAATCACACTCACCACCATCACTGTGAGTACTGACTGTGACTACCATCTCATGGTTCCATGTGTCAAACTCACGGTGGGTCTGTCCGGTACACTTGTTCTCTAACAAGTACCAATGTGTTTGGTTTGATATCTCTATATCATGACTAATGAGATTCTATCATCAACCAACACCACAATCTAGTCTTGTGTGTCATTGTTGTCTATCTACCTTCCACAATGACATTCGACTAGGGAGATAACAAGAATGTACAAACTCTTAGCATCCGTATGATCTCATCGTTCAGGTCCTCAACCTGAAAGCATACGTCATTGAGTTCTGTCATTCTTTAGACATTCAATCTGTTCTATCACTATCTCATATGACTGAACCAGAATGAATTGGAAGCTCGCCTTTGATGTTTATCAAATCAATCTTAATGTATCCCACCAATCATCATATGATTGGCACTCAGGGCATACATACCAACATAAACTACTTAAGGTAATCAGTAATTAATATGGAATTGTGTGGAATTCTCTAGAAAAGTGGTTTAGAAGGCCACTGATGGTTCAGCTTCATAATTTTTAATAAGAAAAGTAATAAAATAAGAAATGGGAAAGTAGGAAAGAGAGAAGAATTAATTTGATGCCTTAAAATAATGAAACAAAGAGGTATAATTGGAGACAAAGAAAAACACCTTAAAGTTGAGTATTTTGGTCTCCAATCTGGCCCACATCTACATAAAAGTATTTAAGACTTTTTGTTAAATTTTAAGTTAAAAAAGATAAAAGTAGAGAGAGATACAAATTTTTCTAGAATTCCCAAAGTGAATTAATTAATGGGAAAATATATTAAATGTCACATATCCTTTTCATATTAGAACTAAACCCAAATCTTTTAACATCACATGCGGCTTGACAGTCATTGATCCCCGATCCAACAATGATTGTGTCATCGTCTGCCTTGTGAAATAAAAGGAAACTAGGAACAATATAGTTGCTTCTTTATTTAACACCTACCTCTCTCCTCAGACCATTCAAGATCCTAAAAATCATCACATTGACACTAGGAAATGATATTGAATTGATTCATCCTAGGTTTCATCACCTATGGAAGGATATTTAGGGTTTGACTTAATTTACAAAACTGGCGACGCCCAACCCTAGAAACCAAGGATATAAGAAAGATCTAGAACCCCTCTACAAACCTACAACCGTGTCCATGAGAGTTTGCTCAACTTTGCACATCTCTCCCTATCTCTAATTTCTCTGCACACTTGTCCTTCATCTCTACCTTTCTCTGTGATCTCACTGGAATTACTCCCTTGTCATCCCATCAAATCTGACCAGGATCTGGGCAATTGGATCCCTCTGTGGGTTTGTGGAAGCGTGGAAAAGGTCCCAAGAATCAATTTGATTACTGAGGAGGCTTGGATCTCAAATCAACTAAAAAATTGACCACTGACTCACGTGAGAAGAAGAGCTGAGGTTGTAGATAACCTATGGGGATCTCCCCCTTTGCCCCCATCTCCTTTTCACACTAGTAAAGACTCTTCGGTCCTTTTCCTTTCATTTCTCATTTGACTAGGAAATGATCCACACAAGTGTAGATGCCTAGTTGGCATGAGCCCATTGGATTGGCCTAGCCTAGTTGGCAAGGTCAGGACTCGATCTCACTGCCTAGGTGGCATCTTGTGATCGGCCAGAAATCTTTGATTTTGTTAAAATTGTAGAAATTTGTAGGAAGGTACAACGATAATATTTATATTTGGAAGTTGATTAGAAAAATACAAGGATTCCAATAAAAATAGTTTCTAGACCTAGATGTGCTTCTAATTCTAAAAGTGCCTAAAGTTACTAACTTTAATGTGTTAAAAGCATGGAAACCCTAATTTTGAGTTTAATGATCATGATTTGTTTAAGTGACTCTAATGGACAAATTCAAGTCTTTTTGGATAAAAGAGACGTCTTTAATTTTAATTTAGGATTTTTTTGGTGAACCCAGCGTGTTTCTCTTTCATTAACCAAAGTGAGTATATACAATGCCTATGGGTGCATCCCAAGATCGGGAAACAGAACAAAGGGAAAAAAAGAACATCAAAAAAAAGGAAGAACTAACTATCTATACACTTAATCTGTGTGAATACTCAATGTGTCTAATTGTACTAGGTCCCAACACTCCTCAGAACTTCACCTAGGACCACCAAAAATCCTTGCATTCCTCTCGAACTAGATCCTAGAAATGGACAGACCTGCAACAGTTTTCATTTGGCCCTATAGCAGAATGAGATCCTCCAACCCCCAAGGACTCCTACCATATTTGTGACTAAAACGATTCCAGAGATCAGCACTGTAGGGGCACTTGAAGAAGATGTGGCCAAGATCCTCTTCAGCAGAGCAGCAAAGAACACATCTTGACGCTAAAGAAAAACCAACCCTCTTGTGGTAGTCACAGGTAGAGATTCTATTGAGATAGCATCTCCACAGAAAACAAGAACAACTTCTTGGGAATTTACTTCTCCATATCCAGGAACTCCAGTTCACTTTCAGATACTTTTTTCTAATCAGATCCCAGCCATCTTTTACCTTAAAGGAATTTACCATTCTTAAACAGAACCGTATCAACACTATTAGTGAGCGGAGGCATATCTTTAAGAATATAATTGATAGAATCCACACCTATGATATCAAGAAATAACCATTCCCTATTTAGAACGCAAGCAGCAATGACGCCATTAGGGCCCTTCCCAAGGCGGAGAACCATTTGTTCATCATAGCAGTCCAATAAACACTTCTTACCGGGCAGCCAAGGATCCTTCCAGAAAAGAAAGTGAGACCCGTCACCCACCTTGAGAGTGATATTCGCCTTCATAATCTCTCTCATCCCAAGAAACTTCCTCCACATCCAGGTCGCATTAGACTTGCATCTAATCGACCAGATAGACTCATCCTTAATATAGCGTTCATGTAACCACTTCACCCATAGTGATTCCCTATTAGTAGAAATGTCCCAGAGGTTCTTCAGAAGACCAGTTTTGGTCCAGTCCTGCACCCGTCTCACACCAAGACCACCCTCCTCCTTAGGATGACAAATGGATTCCCATGAGACGGTGTGCATATGCTTCACAGTAGTGGAATCATTCCAAATGAAATCACGCATATGTTTCTCAATATCAAGAATCACAGCCTTCGGAATGGGGAAAGCAGCAGACCAGAAGATATGGTAAGAGGAAAGGGTAGAGATCACCAACTCGACCCTGCCAGCGAACGATAAGAGTCTACCCTTCCAAGAGTCCAATTTTCTTCGAATCTTTTCAATGATGGGGGTACACATGGACTTCGTTAACTGACCAGTGAACAAAGGAAGACCCAAGTATCTAACAAGAAGCTCCGTCTTCTCGATATTTAGACAGTGAATAATATCCTCCTGTTCAGAGCATCTACGACTAAGGAAGAGCTGGATTTTTGCATTGTTCAAACTAAGACCAGAGGCTTCACAGAACTCATCAATAACCACCTTCATCTACTAAGCATTGGAAACAGAGGCTTTCAAAAATAGGAGCAAATCATCTGCGAAGATAATATGGGAAATCCCAAACTTATCTGAAGCTTTGGGCGGAGCAATAAGATCCTTCTACACCACAGTACCCATAATCGAAGAGAAACCTTGCATAGCAATGTTGAACAGATATGGGGCAAGGGGGTCTCCCTGATGGACCCCATTAGAGGCCTCAAAAGAGCAAGAAGGAACACCATTTATAAGAACTTGAAAGGAAGCAGAATTGAAACAGGCCTCAACCCAGGAAAGCCAACAAGGGGGGAAACCCATCTTTGCCATGATGAACAAAATATAGTCTCTCCTAACCGTGTCATAAGCCTTTGACTGATCATCTTTGACACAAATCATGGGACTACCTTTAGTAGAGGAAAAAGAACTCAACAGATCATTAGCTAACAAAATAGCATCACTGACTAATCTACCCTTAATGAAGGCAAACTGGTTTTTGTCAATCACCTCAGGAAGAATATCCTTAAGCCTATTAGCAAGAATCTTCGTAATGACTTTGAAGATCACATTACATAAGGAGATGGAACGAAAATCCTTCAAACAACTCGCACCTTGAACCTTCGGAATAAGAGTCACAAAGGACTTATTACACTCGCGTAGCAGCTTCCCTGTATCAAAGAAACTAAGAACAGCTTTGGTAACCTCCTGACCAACAATCTGCCAACACGTTTTAAAGAAAGTTCCATTAAAACCATCAGGGCCAGGGGCTCTATCACCATCAAGACCATTAATGACAGCTTCAACTTCCTCCTTGGTAACCCACTTCCTAAGAGCTTGAACTTGAGACAAATTCAATCTAGGTAAATCCCAGACTTCCTTGCAACCAACAAAATTTCAGGATTAATAAGGCATAAAACATCATGTTTAGGGTTTGTAAGTTAAAAAGGACATTGAAACTAATAATTACGGTTTGGAAAGCTAAAACCCTAAGTTGAACTCAAAACCCTAATTTAGAACCCAAGGAAGTCTTAATGTGAGTTAATGAACAAAATAGTAATACTTGGGTGTTAAGGATTATTTTTAGGATAGTTGTTTGGATGGTTTCTTTTGTTGCCTTTTACTTGGATATCTAGTTACTTCTGAGAAATTTATGTGGTTACCCCAATGATTAACCATCTTAAATGACTTCCATGGTTTTCCCAAGGTTTCTTGAATTGATTGCAAATAAATTTTTGATTGTTTATTTACTTCCTACAATCTATAAAGTCACTATGAGTATCCCATTATAGAAGTATAGCTTTCTCAACTATCTCTGGTCAATTTAAGTGATATGTGTGGGATGTATGAAGTGTCACTATGGTGACAAATGACCAAGCCTAGAAAAGAAGATCACATCAGGCCAAGAAAGGAAGGGCTATGTATGAATAAATTCATCATGAAGATGTGTGGTGATCAAGCCTGAAAAAGAACATCACCTCAGGTTGAGGAAGGAAGGACTATGTATGAATAAAGTAATCACGAAGATGACTAGTGATCAGGCTAAGAAAGGAAGGCCTACATATGATGTTTCCATTGTAGGGACTAAACCCTAGAGAGAGGGTACCCCACAATGAGTACTCCAAAGAGGGGGTGTACCACAAAGATTAAGAGTTGAGAAGTTAGAAGGAAAATACATGTTCAATTTTGTAATCATAATTGTTGCTATGGTTTATTATGTTGTTACTCATACTTGCAAATATTTTGTTCCCCCACATACCAACATATTTTGATATGTTGATCGTGTTTTTGTTTCACGGTGTTTTAGGTATTAATCTTCAAAATGGGCATCCTGAGAAGAAGACACTAAAAGGAAAGATGCTTCGAGCTACCAAGAAGGATTTAGTTCAATAATTTTATTTCTAGTTGCAAACTTTAGTTTTCCCATTTCATGTAACTCCATAGTGGAGAGTTTATTTTTTTATAATGTTACCAAACTCCTTTCTATTAGAGAACTTTAATCATTATTCTTGGTCAATTGATAAACCTCAATCCTATAATATTGTAATGTCTCTTGCCCTCTCGGTCCGCTTGAATAGGGGATAACAGGTGGAGGGGTCATTACATAATGTCTTGAGCCATGCGGTCCAGGCATGTTGGAAAGGGTTTCCCATGGTAATGTAGCCACCCTTGCGCTGGTAGCCTTGAACCAGATCTGGGTGCCCATAGGCCATTCTGGGCCTGCACCAAAATGGGGAAATATTATGAGTCCATATAATTAGCCTTGAGGAGGACGTCAAGAGTGTCAGTGGGGGTCCCAAGATTTGAGGCCTCAAATGAAATGATCTTAAAACGAATGATTGGACTACCCATATCACCAAGGTGCTCCTCCTTTTTAGGGATCTGACCACTAAAGAACTTTGTGGTTAAACTTGCTTAGACCAGAGTAGTACTAGGATGGGTGACCAATCACGAAGATTATTATTGATTGACATGTGTCCAAACTAGGACATTTAATAAGGATGCTTGTTGAACTGACCAACCAATCGAGTATTTTTATTCATCTTTATTTCTATTTTTATGTTCGTCTTTGTAGTTAGATCATAATTTCATTTGCTACAAATAAAGAAGATTCATTGATGTGTTTGTTAAGTGTGTAGAAACTTCTATGTCGATACCATTAACTTTTTTTAAAGAAGTCAAGAGGTATTAAGTGTGTAGAAACTTCTATGTCGATACCATTAACTTTTTTTAAAGAAGTCAAGAGGTATTCTTATTTATCTCACCCCTCTTGCAAGGAAAATCAAATTACCACTACACTCACTAATTAAGCGCAGCTATCTTGATAAATAAAATCAAAAAATTTAGTGGGTGGGAAAATGTCCCTTATATCTCCATGGATTTTTTAGAGAGTGTTTAGATAAATTATTAACAAAAACATTACAGTCCTACTCATAAATGATATTTGGTGTTGTTGTCTTCTTAAGTTTTGGATTCTCTTAAAGATTTTTGCATATTTTGGTGTATCTTCAATGGGTTCATGGCGCTTCCTTATCACACCTTGTGAATTCATCTCTATCTAGATAATATCCCAATTGTTCAGATCAACAATTTCCATGTCCAATCGGAGGCCTTCTAGTACGACTTCAATCACATCCACTGAGTGAACTGTAACATCCCAAATTTTCTAAAGAAATTTAAGCCTTAAAATGTGGTTTTCCTTAAATGATTAAAGTTGAGGGTTAAATGTAAAAAGACTACAAATGGTATTTTCTATGTTAAAATGAAGAAATATTAATATGAGACTCAAAACTATTTCCTCCTTCATATATATTACATGATTCAATTGACTCAAGATTATTTTCTCTCTCCTCTAAAATGGAAATAAAGACTTAAGAGGTGATCAAATGACCCTTGAATGAGTAAATAATGTACATCTCAAATTTTACTCAAGGATTTAATAGTAAGAGCCTTTCTCAAATTATCTCACACTTTAAATGCATTTTATTAAGAATAATGGTCGATATAGAAGTTATGGATTAAAATATGTACAAAACCGAAATCTAGTTGTCTAAGAATATTCTAGACCATCAAATTAGCCTATTATTCAAATTTCAAGTCATTATGACTATTTTTGACCCTTCAAATTAATTAATAAAGTTTCCATGTAGTTTTGAATTAGATTTGATGGAATATATCATTAATGCAATGCATTTAAGCTAAGTTCCCACATTTTTCTCTGAGCAATTAGAATATTGTTGTGCATCTACAATGATGAGGAGATATCACTGGACTTGTTATGGGACCTAGTATATCCTTGAAACCATCCTTTCCATCTAATAGTTGTTGATGTGTTCTGCTGGTTTATGGGGAAATGGAAATAATATTTTTATTTCTGTTACCTAATTTGTAGCCATATTTCCCTGCACTAACCACTCTATAAGAGATATATCTATATCTACATCATAATACAGTTAAAGGGGTAGGAAACACAGGTACAACCAGGGAAAAACTTAGCCAAGATGAGATTGACAAAATGGAAAGATCGAAGGATGAGAATTGGGACAGAAGGGAGCCTATCGGGTGGTCAGGCTAGAGCCAGGTCCCGTCGGGTTCACTGGCAGACATTTCATCCTGGAACAACTAGGAGACGATCCCAGCATCATTGGATCGACATTGGTTGTTGGGTCGTAAGGTGGGGTGATCCTGGCTCAGGGTTTGAGGCTCTGCTCATATGAGGAGTCATCTCCTACCTTAGTGTATCTCGATGGTCGGCACATAGTTATTCCCATCTACCTTTTCAGTGATGTCCTCCCTCATCAATGCACCTCATCGTGAGATTTTTCCTCCTTCAAATCCACCTCATTTTGTCATTTCAAAAATGATACCAAACTCACCTCCTCTCACCATCGATATATGAAATGCCCAATTAGGGCTTCTGGCTCCCTCTCACGCCGCTATCATAGATACCACTGCAACACCGTGAACCCATACTTTAGGGTGCCAAAAAATCTACTGGCTCTTATTTCTCAATCCTCCTCCTTCAATTTGATCTCTAATACCCTAGACAACCCTAGCCTTCTTAGTTTAGAGTTGCAGCGATCTCCTCCTCGACACTATAGTCCCCACTGCCTTTGGTAAAATTGGTTGCCCATAAAGCTTCTCGAGGGTTGTTTCTTTGTTTTTTCATTGTTAGTTTACCCTAGGTTTGCACTGATCACCATACCCTATAGATCGAGTTCATGGTGTTTGTCGGTGTCCACCGCCAAGCCACCTTATAGGCCCTTTTTCTAAGACAACACGACCTCGAGCCTCACCTTGCCTTCACGAATGTTTTTCTGACCCCCAATAGATGCACTTCTAGCCATTCACAATGGTTTCAATCTCTGTCATAGCTTCCCCTATTTCCACCTCATTCTGTGATGCTCCTCGGGCTCCAGACTCTAGAGAGGCCTCTCCCATGGCTCACTAGGTTTGGCACAACCTGGTGGACCTACACGGCAGTGTCTCTTCTCTAGAGGGATTCTTCTTCTCGATTCTCAGCCTGAGGTCATGGCAGTAGGAGAAGCTCGACGCCATGGAGCGAAGGAGAAGAATTGAACACATGATTTCTTCTCCTTGCCCATGCTTTCTCAATTGCGCCATTAATTCGACAAGGGTGTTTTAGGGTTTTTACTCACAACTTGTTTATCAGCCGTGAGACAAATTTAAATGATCGAATGACGATTATGTTGTTGTGATTTTAATCACAAGTAACATGCACCCAAGGTTTCTTGGTATTTTCACACTTCCATTATATCAGATTTATATTCGAATTAAATCGATGTCACGCTAAGGTTTCTCTAAACTCTTATTTGTCCCTATTCCAAAATTCATAACTTTTGCATATGACCTCAGAAAAAATATGCAAGAATACTTGTTGGAAAGCTCTTTTGATTTTCTATCGACTTGTATAGTTTTTAAAGCTATTTTCTACATTATATCTCTACAAAAAATCAAAGACCATGGTTAGGGTTTATAACTTTAAACCCATGAACATATTATGATTTAAATTGAATTATAGGTGACTAAAGGCTCAATCAAGTCAAGAGATTTGAACTTAAGGTGACCTACTCTAGGTAAGCAGGCCATGCATATTTAGCACAAGTAGTTTTGGTTGTTTGACTATTTATCTATGATTATGCACATTATTGATTTCATAAATTATGAATGTCCTTTCAAGAATGTACCATGTATATGTACCACTATTTGGTTGCTTGTTTATTTATGGTCTACGGTAGAACACTAATTATGATTATGATTATGAATTAAGATTTAATGACTCATGTTCAAGAAGGAGGAAACCCTATTATGATTGAAGAGGGAGAAATCCCATCATAGCATTAAGAGGGAGTAATCCCATCATGTTCAAGATTAAGATTAAGAAGAATTAATGTTTAGGTCAAGATCTAAGTAAATGAGGAAAACTAAGGAATTGGATAAGTTTTTATGTGTGCCTCATTTATGGACCTGAACGAGTAGTTATCAGCTTTCCTAGCATTATGGGATTTCCTAGAAATCATGGGATCCTATGGGGCATTAAGAGAGGTGGCATATAAATACTTTTCCAATTCATCATGTTAAGTGTTCAAAGATTAGGTTAATGTCAATTTTAAGATAAATAGAATTGCATTAGTTTTTATATGCTCCCAAATCATGGACCTCAGGGGGTCGTCAAGGGCTTTCGTAGCATCAAGGGCTTTCCTAGCAATCATGTGCTCCTAAGGGGGCGTTATAGAGGGATGCATATACTTGTAGTTCAATTCTTCATGTAATTTATGAATCATGAATGCTTAAGAAAATCCATGTTTGAGTTTATATCATGTTATGTCATTCCAATTTTATCATGTTACCTTATATTTACTTTCATGTCATATAAAGTGCCAAATACCGCTTAATGTGTGACGTTTGTTTTGCATGGCTAGGGACGAAATGTCTGCAGGACTTGGAGAAAGTGAAGAGTACCAAGGACAATCATGCACCATGAGGAATTCAAGCTTAGCCTGGTTGGGTGCTATTTACCAAGTCGATCCAGAGTTTTACCTTATGTTTAGTCATGTTACTAGATAGATTAGATACTATGATGTAGTACCTTTTATGCCAAGAACTATGTATGAATCAATTTTAAATCAATGCAAGTGTTTCATCTACTTTATTTACATGATTAGCATATTTTGACACCCATAATGAGAAAAATGCTTCCTCTCAAGTGATATGGAAAATATGGTGTTACATTACGGTATTAGAGTAATTCTGGTAAATGGCCACTAGGCAAACAGGATTCTCATGGTCACCCTATGATGAAGATGTGAGGTTAGGGTTTAGGAATGGGTTCCCAAGGAAAGATTTTATGACCTCTAATGACTATATTTTTCACCCTAGAAGAGATAGAGATGACAAAAGTACATTTTTACCTAGTTTAGATCCCAAGTATCAACCTAACCCTAGCTAATGGTATAGCCGCTCCACTCTCAATGGTTATGGCCAGCCAATTGAAAATTGAAGAGGAATGTACCTTTTAATGCAATTCTCCTTTCTTCCTAATACATGTGGTATGGGACATGTGTAATAGTAGGTTAGTGAGAAGTATCATTATGAGATCCCATGTGATGTCTCCAAATTTTCTAAAACTTAATCTAACATGTGACGTCCAAACTAAAACCCTCACCTCAGTGAGAATCACAATTTAAATGCCCCACACTAGGCTAAGAAGAAGAAAATCAGAGGAAGTCAGAAGGAAACAATAGTAGTGCATGCACATGAACAATGATAAAAATGTACAACACATGTTCACCATTCAACAAATAATTACAACATGAATTGTTACAACATTTGATATTACATATTGAATAGCAAACTTTTACATATACATGTACTCCACTAAACAATAGGATCTTAAGACAACAGGTCCACCTATACATCATCTCGCCACACAACTCTCAACTATCATAGTTCTTCAAGGTCACATGTCCACATACCTAAACAAAGATTACATGTGGTACACGTCAGCACAATATTCAAGAATATAGTACTGAGTACGCCTACATGTCTTTTATATGTCTCTCATTACTAAGCTTGGCAATAAGATAAAACTAGAACTTGGCAGTAATAGACAAATATAAGAAAAAATATATACTTGCACAAAGATATTCATTAACAAAAGAGAACACATATTTTAAGCTCATTTTCCATTATATACTTGTCCATCTGCCTACCAATGGGATAGATGCATCCAAGCATCATGATCTACTTACCAATGACATAGATCATTGTACATGTGATCCACTTACCAAAGAGATATATCACTCACTAGCACTATTCTTACCAAAGAGATATAATGATTTCATATAATGGAACATATATATTATGTTTCATGTGTTCATAGCCATAAGTATGGAAAATCAAGCAAGATATCATACAAGAATAATCATTTAATCCAATATCATATGCTAAGTGTTTACTACACATATACTCGCAATTCTCTAGCAAATACGGCTCTCCCAAATCTAAGATTTCCTATTTTGGATGTTGCGCATGAAGCAAAGATTAATAAAAAACCATCTTATACCATATCTCTAGAGTCAATAATTTTCTATGAAGAACTACTGAACTCAATCACTTGCTACCATTACTCAATAGTTTTCTATTGAGGTATATCCTGTAGAGGTACTCAAATTGGATCAGTGATCGATTTCTAGGTTTTGTTGTAAACCTAATTGGTTACTTCCAATTATGTAAACCAATAGTTCAAACCGCACTCGAAGGTAGGGCATTTCCCATTGATATAGGAACTTCTGTACCAAAAACAATGGTATCTCCAATTGTAGCCCCTATGGGATGTAAAATATATCTCTTCTCACCATCCCCATAGTGTATGAGATAAATGTATGCATTTCAATTAGGGTCGTATTCTATGGTTGAACAGAACGTCCTAGAAATCCGAGTTATAAGAAAAAAATTATCGAAAAAATAGGACTTCATAATTCTTATAAAGAAAACCTAATTCACAGAAATTCCATCCAATAAAATGGAAGAATTATAAATCTCCAAAATAATAGATAGAAATACTACAAATAGAGCCATCGCAACCCCCATAAAAGGGGTGAGGGCCTATCTGAAAGAGAATCCAGTACCTCTTGGTCGTGAATATCTAAATAGGCCGAACCGTCCCCCCTGGATATCTTTGCTTCGAAACAAAACAATTAGGCTCAGTCAACTGGAATGTGTATTATCCATATGGGAGATCCTCAATTGAGAAGATCCATCGACCTGAGATGAAGAGAAAGATCTATCTATTTTCTTTCATTATTCAGTTAAACCAATTATTTGTTATTCGAGCAGATAGAAACAAAATTTTCATTAGACATGGGTATTTTTGACTTTCTGATGGATTTACATGGTCTCATTAATGGAAATTGTTGCATCAAAGATGCAGTCATCGATTCTCCTGACAGGCCACAATTACCACGAGCAAACATATTCAATTAATGACTAGGAACGCATTTTTTCTATGCTACTAATACTTGTACTTGCTCTGCTATTCTGCCCAAGCCTCGATGAGGAAGAGTTATGAGGAGTAAAACACAAATATGTAGATTTGAATTGGGTGTACTAAACTTGTTGAAGAGATGAAATAGAACCAAGGTCTATCTTTTTTATCAGAGGTTGAATCGGTCATCAGAAGAAGAATTAGGCCAAAAATTAGGATACATTCTGGGAAAATGAAACTTCCATTGAAGAGAAGCAAATGAAACGCTTTCGTAAAAATTCTCGTAGAATCTAGAATGAAGTTTTCATTTTGTACATGCCAGATCATGAATTAGTAATTGCATCCAATCTCTGAAATAGTCCCAATTTTTCTATTTTTGGAATGGAATATTTACATAATCCCCATGAATAGTAATGAATAGGATCAAACCTTATTCTATTATATATCCATAAGATTCCTCTTTTTTAAGCAAACCCCTAGAGGGCTTGGTTGATCCATGATTTATGCTTCATCTTTCTTTTCCTTTTTGTTTGTTTCAAGAAAGATGTCGATCAATTCTGATTTTGGACCTTGGACATAGAAAAGTTCTTAATCGAATGGCTAAGTTCACAGGATGGAGCTAAGTGGACTCGATCAGGTCATGTAGGAACAATGTTATCTTGGAGCAAATACTTTTATGCATACCTCTTCCGGATGATCCACACCATACTGTATTCTCATAAGATGATACACACTAGCTAAAAATCCACCTAGTGATACATCATAAGCGCACTGAGATCATGAATAATTATAACCATATACATATGAAATGATAGCAATTGAGTCCCAATCCTCAGGTTTTATTTGTAAAGTTTCAATTCCTTGGTAATCAAAACCCAAAGATCTATGAACTAGCTCATGCTTTGGGAGGTATCGGGAAGGAATTTGAATCATATATACATATATATGTTTAGTTTTTTCCAATGCGATAAAGTTACATAGTATCCATTTATCTTTGATAAATAGGTATTTTCATGGGTTTTAACCCACCGCAAAAGTGTTACAACCCCAATTTTTGGGTTCAATTGGTGAGAAATGTAATTTCTCATATTAAAGATAATTGAACAAATAATGATATAATTTGTTTTGAATAAATGGATTTTGTTTACAATATCTTTGATGATTGTGTTGTGGGCTTTATTGGCTATTGGGCCCAATAATAAGGAAATGAAGAAAGGAAATTCAATTATTAAATTAGTAAATGAATAATTGAGTTTTTGTGAAAAGAATGATGTGGAAACCTCTAGAAGGCAAAAGAATGTAATCCAAAGTTGAATTTTGTGCCTCCTGGGTTCATTGGGTTCCCAGGAGTTCAAAGTTGCAAAGAAAAGGCAATAAGAAAAGAAAAGATTAATTAAGTATTTCTTTATTAAGAAAGAAATTGAAAACAATGGTAAAATGTGGAAAACAAGTGAAAAGAGGTATAATTGAGTTATTCTTGGTAGAATTTAGTATACCAAGGATTCCTAATATTAAAAGGAATACCAATAAGGAAAATAAAAAAGATATAAAGAGAAATCCTCAAAAAGAGATATTTTAATGAGAAATAAACAAGATAATGTGAAATAATGCATATAGATGCATCTAGAAGGATAATAAATATCCTTAAAAAGGAATTTCGAAATCTTTGAGTTTCATGGGATCCAAGGAGTCCCAATGAAGAAAAGAAAGAGAAAAATACCAATAATGCAAAATAAGAGGATAATGTGATACATTATTAATGGTTTTTGTAGCTTTGTTAAAGAAGTGGTATTTTCTACTTAAGGAAAACATAATTTCATGATTAATGGATTAAAAAGCAAATCAAAGGAGAATAAGGGAGAATATTTTCGTATTCCTAAAAATCAAATGAATATGTTGCATTAAGAAGAGGATTAAGAGAGAGAAACTTACTTATTAGTGAAGGAATATAATTCCTATTGGGAATAGGCTTTGTTCCTTCATGGGCAAGCATGATGGAGCATGACTACCCTCCTCTATAAAAGGGTAGACCCCTTGGATGAGCCCAAGTAGTTCCCATGCATCTCTCTCTCCTCTCCGTCTTCTTTTTTGTGAAAACCCTAGTCATGGAGGGTAGAGCAACCCTGGAGCAAACCAGGGGTTGAGGAGTCATCTGGTTGGAGGCGGGAAGCTTCCACGGCAACCCTGAATGGATCGTCTACCAACCCAATGCCTCTGGCGCCGCGCAACTCCAGTCATAAGTCTGCAAATTGTAGAAAACGTAGCTGCAACTGCGGGCCTTCTCCCGCTCGAGATTGGCTATATCGTACATGTCAAGGGGGAACCTTGTGTGCGCCAAGGAGCAGAGAGTCCGGGGAGACCATGGGCGGTGATGCTTGGGTCGTAGGGGAGAAGAAGAACCGCGCCCAAATGCGCCTAGGGCACTTGCGTCGCACCGTCAGGAGGTGGAAGATGACCAATGTCAGGTTGGACAGATTTACCCCTACGTGGGGTGAAGAATCTTCAACTTAACCAAGGGCGAAAGGGTCATTTCGATATGTTTCCATAAACCAGCAACGTTGCATGTATTGCATGACGTGGCGCAATCTGATTGGCCAAGTAAGTGAAATCTTGCTAAATTCGTAATTAAATATTAGTAACTCCGATTAGGACAAGTAATATATGAAAATTGATCCTTAGAACGAGAGGAACACAAAGAAATTATTGTTGAAGTCTAATTTCGCTTTCTATTCAAAAAGTATATCAAGATGCTATCTTGAATAGTTTAATCAATGAAAAATCCTAACCTTTGATTATTAGTGAATTAGAAAGGGGTTATGTGAGTGTTTAAAATAGATATTATCATGTTGTTAATAAAAAGGGCATATTAGATCCAAAAGGATGATCTTCGTGCATAATTTGATTTATTTAGGGTTCCATATGATTCAATGAATCTGGAACCCTAATTGTGGTAATTATGATCCTTAATTATTTTAATTGGTCAAATTCATGTACAAAGCTGAGATATGATGGTTCTAATCTATTTAGAGTACAAAAATCCTTAATTTTGGATAAATACCCTAAATGTAGTAATTAGGGTTTTCTCGTGAATAAAAGGTAGAATTGATGGCAAAACGAGTTCATATGTTAATTAGACCCTAATGAACTTTGAATTAATGATAGAGGCGTATAATGATCTTGTCATGGATTCAAAGGATAAAAATAGCAGCTTTAATGTAAAAGAAGCTTAATGAAATTAATTGATGGTTAATGGTGCCTTTAATCTGAAAATAGGGTTATATTTTGTTAAGATAACCTTAATATTGAAGAATAGATGAGATAAGTAGGGTTTATGAGTAATGGCATAAAATTAGGGTTTAATATGGTAAAAGATGAAGGGAAACCCTAATTGCAAACGAAACCCTCAAATGGATACGGAAACCCTAGGAAGCAATTTCAAGTTGAATAGAAAGAATCTTGATAAAGTGTGTAGTAAATAGATTACATGTGTTTTTTAGGATTCTTGATTGTGAGGTTGAACTACTTACTTGGATGGCTTTCTTGGTTGGAATTGATATTAGCTTGAGAAATCTACTGAACATGTATGTGGTTACGCTTATGAATAATCGCTTTAGTTTCACAGAGATTTCTGAACATGTTTATCGGTTGTTTGAAATTAACTGTTGGATGCCTTTTATTTCATGCAACTATAAAGTGACTATGATTATCACTATGAATATATATATATATATATATATATATATATATATAACTGGCTTAGATCTGAATCCACCTCTGTGGCTTGTAAAGGCTAAAAAGGGGTAACCTAGAGTAAGGTCTAGGTTATCGTGGGTTAGAAATTGGGCTACCAAGTGTAGTGTCATGAGACCCTTTAGCATGCCATGAGTTAAGGAGTGGGTTACTTACGGGTAGTGTCATGTGACTCAACCCTAGAAACTAGTTCACCTATAGGTGGGACCATGAGGGGTTTAATGGGGATCTACTATAAGGAAAGTAGAATCCAGGTCCACTATGGGGACAGCGTAGAGGACAGGGAATGAATGGATCGCGTAGTTATATTTAAAATGAAAAATTGTTTGTTAAATGGTAATTGGCTGCAATACCTTCTTATCATAGTTGCACGATTATTGTTCCCCCACATACCAACTTTATGTTGACCGACATTTTGTTTTTTGGTGTTTTAGGTACAAAGCCAAAAGGAAAAATAGTAAATCGTCATATTGTGGAATACATGAATTAAATACAAGGAGGATTAGTTAGAGTAGAATTCTTACATGGATAGAAGTTTAGAAATCCAACATTTCAAAAAGGTATGAAAGAGTTTATTTTCTTACAGCTTTCCAGTTTAGTCTGTTAAAATTTAATAATTGTTCTTGGTTAATTGTTGAACCTTCGATTCGGAAAATTATGTGTGCGGCTTTGACCTCTCGATCTCCCTTAATTGGGGGTTACCGAAAGGTGGGGTCATAACATTTGGTATCAGATCCTAGGTTCCTCACATAACCATTAATCATTATTATATTTTACAAACTCCATAGAACCCTAGGGAGTTATTAGAGGATTATCCGAAAGACGGAGGTGTCTAGAAAAGGATCACGAATGGGGGCTGGCAATATTTTCCTCTACACCACTGGTCGGAATACGAGGACTCCCATATCCGTGTGGCTTCCTGGACAAAGTCTTAGGGTATGAATCGAAATAATATACCTTTAGGACTTTCTCATCTTATTCATCGCTTCTCATCAAAAATTCTGTTAAGGACCTTAACGATTAGGGTTTTCTCTCTTCTCCTCACCCTCTTAAGGTATGGGTAAGGTTAATAATGTCTAAGGAATCCTCCACCAAATTAATGAAAAGTAGGTAAATAAGATGTCATGGACATAATCTTAATAGATTAAGCATAAACTAAATGATAGATACATGCTTAGGTTGTATGACATAAGTTGGCATGCCCTCAGAAGAGACCTGAGGTTAGACCTTCTTATCAGGAGGATAAGTAAAGAAAGTTAGTCTTGGAGGTAGGGACCTCCATTATAAGTAGAGACCTGGCACGTCCTCTAAGGATGATGTTAACCCTAACCCTAAGTGAAGGTTAGAGAGAGAGAGAGATGACATGAAGAGTTAGATGTCTTGATGGACTAGGTGTGTGGGCATGCCTTGGATGCCATATGAGCCATGAGAGGTTGGATGACCGAGTACCTGCGGAAACCCAACCATGGAAAGGGGTGAGCATATTAGAGTGAAGGATAAGGTTAGTGAAGAACCTATGAGCTTATAGTAGCATGACATAGTAGGCACCCATAGTACGTCAGTAGTGCCGACCATACGCTAAAACCCTGGCCATGAGAGTATGATGGTTAGCTTATAAGATAAGCATAAAGGGCTAGGGATAACCTTGAGCAAACATAAGTTTGAACATAGGCTTCACTATGTAGATGTATTCTTATGAGCATGATCCATCTTCATGAAGAAAGGACCTTTAGTATAAGACCGGATGTGGAGTTAGCTCTAGAGAGAGAGAGAGAGAGCAGAACCCATGCAAGAAGGTTGGAAGCCTAGACTCTGAGATATGAGGAATAGTGGGGAGTTGAGGATGATGCGACCTAATTGGACGATAGTGGTTGCCTCATGCTTTATCCCTGAAGGTTAAGGATATATTGGTTGCCACGAGAGGAACCAAACCCTAGAGAGAGGATGAGTCTGCTGGTACCTCGATGCCTAGGGTATAGGTGTTTACCTCCTGAGATAGGGAGAAGAGTTCCTTAGACCTGGAGAGGTATAGTAACAGGTTATGAGGCCTTGTACCTTGTTGATTATCCTTGAGGAGGACTCAACTTTAAAGTGTTGATCGAGGAGAAGGATGACAGAAAGTGCATGTCATGCCTTATACATGTTTGGTTCGTGGTTAAGAGGTTGAGCATGCAGTTGGACACCCAAAAAAGTGAACCTAGGGTTCCTAGGCCTAAGAGGGGAAGTGGTGTACCTAATGCTCATGGTGAGAGTTGAGTTTCTATAGATGCGAGCATGGTACTTCTTATGTTGAGAGGAAAGGAAAACCCCTTAAGTTTAAGGTATGTCTGATGAACCCCTCACAGCTAAGTTGATGATAAAGGAAGGTATGATATTGATCCAATGTTGAGGAATGAAGAACAAGTATGGCTTAGTATGGCTAGTCAGTGGTCCGATTGTGCCTTAGTAGCTGTTGGATTAAGCATGCTCATATGGATGTAAACCCTAAGGATGTTTGTGACCTTGTTGTCAAGAGTTGTAGTTTCCTCCCATCATGGGAGAGGGACCCTTTGGTAGGGTGTATACCAGTTTTGTGATTTTTGAGGAAACCTAAAGAGGTCTCATAGGATCTTGAGAAGCTAAGTGAAAAGTACATGGTATGAAAATGAACTTGTAGACCCATAGATATCCATCTCTAAGTGCATGTGGATGTGTTACCATGGAGGTAACCGGTATGGGGCTTGACCAAGGTAGACAGGTCACCATGACCCCTATGAAAGGATGAAAGACAGCCCTCGAATGCAAAAAGAGATGATGAAGGCTTGGGTAAGGTTCTAAGTTGAACATGTACTATAAGAGAATCCTAAGCCTATCCTAGGGTCAGGTGGGGATAAGACGGATGGAAGTAGGAGTTGCCTAATTCCCTAGTTGCACATGACCATAGGGTCGGGAGGTAACAGTTATCTCTGTCCGAGGGCCATGGGTTAGGAGATTGATCACCTTCATGAACTCATGGGACCCCAAAGGGCAGATGAGTAGGGCACTCTCTGGAGGCATGAGGGAAGAGGGATGACCCCAAAAGTGTCGACACCCTATAGACCTAGAGGAGATGAACAAGGATTGTGTGGTGACCCAAGTAGGTTCCAGATCAGTTTTCCATGGAAGTAACTTTGATATGAAGATGGTTGTGATGTTGAGACATAAGATGCATGTTTCAACTTAAAGGTGTACTGGCAAGGTGGGATGTACCATCTCTACTCTTGGAATAGGGAGAACTCTGTATTTGGACTGCAGCCAAATGCTTATTTCCTTTTGTTATGGGAGTGAGAGATAGGACAGTACGCATGCCATACACCAAGGATAAAGATGATGTAGGTTGGAGCGTTGCCACGAGATATGGGGACAGAGAAGATAGCATACCCTGGTAAAGTAAATGATACATGGATGGTGTAACGACCCTGCCTCCCGGTAACCCCCAATTAAGGGAGACCCGAAGGTCGGAATCGTTAATCAAATTATAGGATCAAAGGTTCAGCATATAATCAATAATAATTATAAAATTCTACTAACTAAATTGGAATTGGGTACAAAAATTAAAACGTTTACTTACCTTTATAAAACTGGGAAATCTAACTATCCACAGCTTGAAATACTCTATCTAATCCTCCTTGCACTTTATTTCTTAATTTCACGATGTGCCACTTTACTGTTTGTGATTTTCTAGATATTACCTAAAACGCTGAAATACAAAACATCGATCAGCAATTGCTGGTATGTGGAGGCAACCAAAATTTCACAATTGGGTCTAAAAATTTAAGTATTGCAATCAAGGTAATTAACAAGTCAATTTACATTTTCCATGTGACAATCCCCACCGCTTTTGCCCTAACCCTGGATTTGACTTAAGGCCACCTTCTCTATCTCGAGCTTGGTGCCTGGGAGTCACCTCTCATGGTGCTCCTTAGTCTTGCCTCATCAATCACCTTCTCATTCCCGAGCTTGGTGTCTAGGGTCACCTCGCATGGTGCCCATTGGTCTACCCTCCTAGGCCTGACCTTTATGGCATCTTCCATCAGGGTGGCATGTAGGTGCAGGATTTACACATTTATATTAACTAGTGATAGTCATAGTCACTTTATAATTGCAATATGAACATCCAAATAGTTTAGTTGCATTCAATGCGATTAAACATCTGGGAATCCATCGGGAAACTAAAGCGGTTATTCATATTTTAACCACATACCTGTTAATGAAGACTTGAATGCAGAAGTAACTTAATCAATCAGGAAATCAAGAAAGTACACACACAAGCTCCTGAAAAAGGCAGTTAATTCCTCTATTATTAATCATGTCATTATGATTCAATAATTCTAAGGGTTTCCTAGGTTATTTTCCCTTTTTAGGGTTTCGACCATAATTAGGGTTTTATTCCTTTTTATTGCCTTTACCTTACTTTTATCAAATTATAAATCAAACCCTAATTTTCTTGCTTAATCATTCATTAAGATTCCTAAGATCAGACTTAGTCCATTAAACCCTAATTTCGAATTACTTTATCATTTCTTTTCTAAATTAGGGTTTCCAAACATTTTAAATCCACATACGGAGTTACAAACCCTAAACTTGTAATTCTATCATCAAAATAGGTTAACAACCATCTAAAATACAAAATAAGTTAACCGTACTCGAATTAACTTAATTGCAAGATTAAACATATCTTTGATCAATATTTAGGGTTCCTAATCACAAATTAACCCTTTTTATTCCAAAATATGCACTTTTGCAAAAAGAGATAGATTCAGGGTCTCAAACCATTTTTATTAAATCCCTCATATTTTTATGATCATTTTTCATGTATAAATTTTCTTCATATGAGTTTTCTATCACAAGATACGATTTTTCTAAGATAATTCCCTTTTATCAATTTATTTACTATTTCTAGGAAAAGGCAGGGCCGCCCGATTCATGGTCCGCGGATCCACTGAGGATCCAGCGGTCGTGGATGCACGCACCCTTCACAGCGGTTAAAGGAGGTAAATTACTCAGATGCCCACCAATAGAAGAGGCACGGGGGGTTAGATTGGTAATAGCCCAGGTTGGCCTTCGTCTTCTACCTTGCGCGAGGATAGCTGCTTCGACGGTCAACCTTTGAGTTGACTTCGGGCTTCAGTCCTCCTGCGAGCGGGTTGAGGGTACAGGGAGCTCCGTCTCCTGTCGACGAACTCGATCAGAGGCCCAATTCCTCACCGATCACGCGTTGACGTCACCTCCAACTCACCGGACTCCTGCGATGTCTACCGCCGACTCGAAGGTGCAGGTTAGGGTTGCTGGTGCAATTGAAGGCGCGGAATTGGTCCTTGTACTCCGCTGTAGAGATCTGGCTAGCATTTTGGGATGCTGGTTCCCTCCATATCCCTCCCCTATATATAGGGTCAGGGCAAGGACCTGCCCAGTTGGGCGTTTCAGCAAACGGCGACTAAACCCAACGAAATCAGGGTTGTAACCCTTCGACTTGGTTTCCCGAATTCAATGGGACAGGTTCCCGATTTCCTTATGCACTGGATCCTCGAGAAAATAGGATTGAAAATCCTCCTTGTAACCAACAGAGTCCCAGTCCCAGCGGGACTTAGACGACGACTGATCGTCGTTGGATCAAGATCCAATGGATCAGGTTATCCGCGTTCAACACAAAGGAAAGAATCTTTTTCTTTAATTTCAAAGAATTTCCAAATTGGAGATAACTTGGAAAATCAATATCTCCCAAACCATAACTCCAAATTAACTCAAATTTTTAAGGAAGGTTCCTTTTAATATTTCCTGACTTTGTACGAAATTTGGGAAACATATTGCAATGGATGAGAAGGATTACTTCTCTCCAAAGTTAATCATTAATTAATCCAAATTAATTTATATTCCTATTCCTCTTGCCATTATATTAATATTTTGGGTCCCTTGGACCTCAAGGAAACCCAAAAGCACGAATTCCCACATTGGGGAGTATTAGTTTACCTTTATCTTCTTTTAATTATCATTTTCTCATATTTCTCCTTTATAAAACAATTTCTTTCCCTTATTAATTCTTTTTCTTTTCAATTGGGCTCTATGGCCTACAAGGCCCACAATTAATCAATCAAAGCTATTCCACACGAAATTTACCACAATTCAAAGAAAAAGATCTCACACTCAATGGGAAGCCCTAGAGCGTCTGCGAGCGCCCTGGCCGGCGGCCGTCATGGCGGCACACGCCAAACCGAAGAAGAAGGTGATGGCGACCCAGGACAACACCGACAATCGATACCCATCGGCACAACCGGGATACATCTATCCTTTAACCAGACAAGAACGGAGTTGCAGTCATCCCCTGAGATCCCGGTACAGGCCATGGAGGTCGATGAAGGAACGCGGGCGCAGCAATTTCCATCCTTGTCGCAAGGAGGGACTGTCAACCCTGAAGGATCGCAGAACCTGCATACGCGTCCCTCCTACAGGGACTCTGTCTCAAGGAACGTCCCTAGAGGGAACGGAGAAGGTTGGATCAAGATCGACGCCGACACCTGCGGGATTGAACTCCGCAAACAAGACATTGTGATCAATTCCGACAATGGCAAGAAGTCCTTTGACATCAGAGACGAAGCTCTCACGGAGATTCTTCAACCCTGGAAGTACACGGTCATCGTCAAACTCCTGTCAAGAGAAATAGGTTATATGACCCTACGGGACCGCATCAAGCTTCTCTGGAAGCCAATCGGAGGTTTCAATCTCATTGACGTAGAGAACGACTTCTTCATCGTCCAACTGCAGACAGAGGAAGACTATATCAATGCCCTTGCTGGTGGCCCCTGGCCGATCTTCGGATCTTACCTTACGGTCCAGAGATGGTCACCGTGTTTCTCTCCGTTGATTGCAACCCCCCCTAAGCTGGTTGCATGGATTAGGATCCCTAATCTCCCAATTCACCTGTACCATGAAGCACTTCTGCGAGAGGTAGGTGACTATCTGGGGAAGACGATAAAGGTCGACATGCAGACGATGCAACAGCGTCGAGGGAAATTTGCCCGCATTGCAGTAGAATTGGACATGTCCAAACCCTTGATACCGGAAGTGGTCATTGCGCATGCTCGTTATAAGATTGAATACGAGAACATACCCTACATATGCCTTCATTGCGGGCATGCCGGACACCTGGAAAAGGATTGCCACATCCGGATCGACTTGGAAAACAAAGCACGACAGGAAGCGCTTGCAGCCGGCTCGATCGTCGTTGAGCCCCCGTCAAGGAGGGAGGGTTTCTCCGACGCGATTCACGCCCAACCGTTCAAACGCAAAGCGCGCAAAGTCGCCACCAATTCCAAACCAAAGCAAAACTCCACCTCTCGAAACAAATTCCAGGATCTTGCGGATCATACAGAGGACGAAGAAGAGCCAATTGAAATAGTTGATGCGGAACAAGTCGCGGAGCAACTGACCTCCGGTATCGATTGGAAACAAAGGAAATTACAGTCGAGGAAGGACAGGCAGCAGGACATGCAGAAAGGTGGAGGAAATCAAACTGAGGGAGCCGTCCCAGACCATACACACCCCCCCGAGCGGAAACGTGGGAAACAAACCCTTCTCCAGGACCTGGAAGATGAAGCAAGGCAGATGGGATCCTCACCCCTGGAACCATCTACTCAATGAACTTGATCGCTTGGAACACCCAGGGTATGGGTGATGATGATACCCAACGAGCGGCATCCAATTTGGCGACACTCCATGAAGTGTCCGTTATGGCTATCTTCGAACCTAGATGCAGTGGCGACAAAGCCCTAAAAATCATCAAGCGCCTTGGCTTTTCCCAATCGCATCGTGTCGAGGCGGTGGGTTACGCAGGGGGCATCTGGCTCCTGTGGAAGAGGTTCATTCCGCTGGAGGTGATCTCCTCCCATAAACAGTTCATACACTGCAAAATTTTTGACAAATACTTCACTTTTGTTTACGCTGGCACCACTCGAGCGAGCAGACGCTTGCTCTGGCACCAATTACAAGTCCTAGCTGATTCCATTCAGACTCCATGGGTGGCCATTGGTGATTTTAACGTGGTCATGCATCCCTCGGAGAAATTTGGGGGTGCCTCTTTTGACAGCGCTAATAGTAGAGACTTTATAAATGCAATGGCGGATTGCCAACTGCATGATCTGGGCGCCAATGGCCCGCGTACGACCTTCCGGCGAGGTCTTCTCCATGAACGTCTTGATCGCGGCCTGGGAAACTCCCATTGGCTCAACCTCCCTTTCTCCCAACCGGTGCAGGTCCTGGAGAGAAATCACTCCGACCACGCACCTCTTCTCCTCTCCCTACCCCAGGGGCCTAGGAACTCTATTCGCCACATGTGTACCTCCACTTGTTGGCACACTATGGCAAGGTTCAAGGACCTTCTTACTAGTTCCTGGGATACGGAGCTGCCTCTTCACCTGGCGGCGCTGGCCTTCCTAAAGGAGGCCTCGTCCTGGGATATCCGTAATAAGAAAACAGCAGCTCGAGACAATCAGCGGCTTTGCAGCAAGATACGATGGAACCAAGCTCGGCTCGCCTTTAATTTCGATACCCAAATCGCTGCAGACACAGCACATCTCCAGATTGAACTCGACAAGATCCTCAGACGCGAGGAGGAGGATTGGAGACAGAGGGCTCACTGCGACTGGGTGAAGCTGGGGGACAACAACACACGCTATTTCCAATCTCTGGTGAAGGCGAAAAAACGGACGAACACTATAACTCGTCTGAGGAACGATGACGACATTTGGGTGGATGATGCCACACAACTCAAGCATCTGGTGCTCCGATCGTTCTCAGCAGTATACAAGGGTACGGACTCAGCTACTAGACAAAGAGCTTGCTCGAATTTCATTGGCGTCTTTCCTACGCTGAGGCAAGCAGAGATAATCAACTTGAGCAAGATCCCTTCCGAGGAGGAGGTATGGAGCGCCCTTCACTCCATGGCGCCTTTGAAAGCCCCCGGTCCCGATGGCATTGGGGCGCATTTCCTTCAGAACAATTGGTCTCTTCTGAAAACCCAAATCATGAAGTTCATCACAGGCCCATTTGAAGGTCTCCCTCTCGAGCAAGCTGCAGCCAACTCAACGTTGGTTCTCATCCCCAAGAAATCTTCGCCAGAACGCTGCTCACACTTACGCCCAATTTCCCTTAACAATGTCACCACCAAGCTCCTTTCCAAAGTGATCGCCAGCAGACTCAAGGACCACCTGAAAACGTGGATTTCACCATATCAATCAAGTTTTGTTCCGGGGCGGAGGATAGGCGATAACATCTCCCTAGTGCAGGAGATTGTTCACTCCATGGAATCCAAAACAAACACCAAGTTCACCATGGCAGTGAAGCTTGATTTGGTGAAAGCTTTTGACAAGATGAGCTGGATGTTCATAGAGGACACCTTACGCAGGACATCCATACCAGATGTCCTTATAAATGTAATCCTTCAAATCATCTCTTCCGGCGATACCTTGATTCTGTGGAATGGCGAAGCGATTGGCACCTTTAAACCTTCTTGCGGTGTCAAGCAAGGCGATCCTCTTTCGCCCTATCTGTTCGTCCTCTGCGTGGAGAGGCTGAGTCAGTTCATTGAAGATGAGATCCTTAGAGGTCAGTGGAAGCCCATTCTCCTAACGCGACAATGACTTCCTCTATCGCATGTGAGCTTCGCCGACGATATTCTTCTCTTCGGTGAAGCATCTGTACAACAGGCCCGGACCATCCTAAGGTGTCTGAAAATTTTCGGCAAAGCTTCAGGACAGCTACTCTCGGCAGAGAAGTCTTCCGTTTTCTTCTCTAGGAATACTCCACGTTCCCTTCGGAACATGATTACGAGACGACTGAATATCAGTGAAACGCAAGATCTGGGTAGACATTTGGGAATCCCGATCATCCATAAGAGAAAGAGTAAGCAACATTACCAGTATTTGATCGAGAAGATGCAGACCCAGGTTGGTCTATGGCAGCATCGCTTCCTTTCCCTCGCGGGACGCCTCACCCTGGCGAAGTCCGTGCTTCTCTCTGTACCTTGCTACACCATGTAGATGACTCAGTTACCTGTATCTGTATGCGATCGTATGGATCAAATCACCCGCAGATTCATATGGCAAGGCGCACATTCACAAAAGAAAACTAGCTTGGTGGCCTGGAAACACATCACCAAAGCTAAGCCTTTGGGCGGTCTCGGTGTTCGACAGACAAGGGTCTTCAACAAAGCTTTACTGCTTCTGTTAGCTTGGCAATTTGTCCAGGGTGACCAGAAGCCATGGATTACTCTTATAAGAGCAAAATATGGGGCGCAAAAACCTTCCAATATCTCAGGCTCGCACATATGGCGCAGTATCAAGGGATGCTTTCCAATCATAATCTCTAATTCAAACTGGGCTATGATATCTGGCGAAGAGATCAAAGTTTGGACTGACGGTTGGGTAGGGGACGGTAGACTCCCCCAAATCCTCCCTGAGAAAATCATACCTGAGGATCTGCATGACCTCAGGGTTGCGAGCATGGTGAGCGACCAGGGTACATGGGACACGGATTTTCTGAAAGCCTGGTTCCAAGAATCAACTGTCCATACGATCCTCTCCATGCCTACTCCTCAACGGCGTTTTGGGAAGGATTGCAGATACTGGACCCACACGCAAGATGGGGAGTTCACGACGGCCTCCGCATACAATGTGATTACCAACTCCTCGCATAACAACAGTGAGAGCTACTACAGAGAGATATGGGCGCTGCAGGTCCCCCACAGAGTCAAAACCCACATCTGGCTTATACACTGGGATAGACTTCTCACAAATGTCCTAAGGTTTGTGAGGCGCATGACGGACTCTAATATCTGCCCGAAATGTCAAGCTGCTGAAGAATCAGTTCTCCATGCTCTCAGGGACTGCGAACCTGCACGCAGGACATGGATGCTTCTGCCGCCCCCTTTACCAAATAACTTCTTCTCGGCTACATCTACTAGAGATTGGATCTCTTGCTCCCTCAAGTCTTCGAGTAATGACCACGGCTGGCACACCCTCTTCTCGATCACTTGCTGGAGACTCTGGAAAAATCGTAATGACCTCATCTTCAACGAAGCAAGCAAGCCTCCTGCAGTCATAGCAATGATGTGTCTCGCTGAAACCAGTTCTATCAGAAAAATCTTCCAACCTTCTGAAAGTCGTCCAAATTCTCAAGATCCTACTCGTCTGGAGCCGATTAAGATCACGCAGATTACTTCAGTCATTCATGTGGACGTTGCTGTAGATGCTAACTCACAAAGAATGGTCACCAGTTTCATCAACCGGGACTACAATGGCGATTGGATAGCCGGCGGCGCTGAACTTATGGAGGGTCGCGACTCAACCCGAGGCGAGCTTCTGGCTGTTCTTCGAGGCATCCGCCATGCGAAGAGCCTCAACCTTAGGGACTTTATTATTCTCAGTGACTCCAAACTTGTTGTGGATTGGATCACACACCATGCTCCCGCTCCAGCAAAGTATAGGTGTCTGGTCCAGACCATCAAAGAGGAAGTTGCCGGGAATCTACCAAAAGCTATCTATCATGTTCGTCGCAACCTCAACCACCTGGCTGACCTGCTGGGGAAACATTGCCTGAAGCAACCGGACAAGATCTTCTTGTTCAATTCCTGCCCCAATTTTCTATCTAACCCTTTGGCCGCAGATAGGTTTTCATTCTCTTCTTTGTTTCTTGTTGTTTCTGTGTCCCCGACTAATAGGACCTGATGTAAGTAGACTATAGTCTACTAGTTAAAAAAAAAAAAAGATCTCATTTATTCATTACAAGAGAAATGCATGTTACATTATATTTTCAAGAATTTGAGGTTATAACATCCCCCCTCCTTATAGGAATTTTGCCCTCAAAATTCAAGCAATCAAACAAACAATTCAGGGTATGTTTTCTCCATGTCTGCCTTTAGCTCCCATGTGGTCTCATCCTCTCCATGGTGCTTCCAAAGAACCTTTGCCATTTCTATATTCTTGCATCTGAGTTCTTTCAACTTGGTATCTAGAATCCGTAAAGGTGACTCAGGATAGGTCAGCTTCCCTTGAAGCTCAATAGGTTCAATGCTCAGCACATGGCTCAGATCTTACACATATCGCTTCAGGTTAGACACGTGAAATACATCATGCATCATGCTATACTGAGGGGGTAACGCCAAACTGTATGCAGCTTCTCCAATCCGTTCTAATACCTCAAACGGACCCACATATCGGGGACTCAGCTTTCCTCTATTCTTAGCTATAGCTCGGAGCGGTCGGATTTTCAAAAACACATGATCTCCCACAGTGAAATGCACATCAGTCTGCTTTGCATCAGCATACGACTTCTGTCGATCCTGGGCTCTCTTTAGCCTTTGCTTGATCAAAGCCACTTTATCAGCATACACTTGGAGCTCATCTGACCTCAATAGGGTCCTCTCACCCACATCGTCCCAGTGAAGTGGTGACCGACACGGTCTCCCGTACAAAGCTTCATACGGAGGCATCCCGATACTGGCTTGGTAGTTGTTGTTGTAGGCGAACTCTGCTAACGGTAAGTATTGCTCCCATGAGCCACCCCAATCGAGCACACAAGCTCTCAACAGATCTTCTAATGTCTGGATCGTCCGTTCTGACTGACCATCTGTTTGGGGGTGATAAGCGGTACTAAACTTTAACCTTGTATCAAGTTCCTCTTGAACTTGCTTCCATAACTTGGAAGTGAACTTCGGGTCTCTATCTGAAATGATTGATCCTGGCACACCATGCAAATGCACTATCTCTCTGATGTATAGCTCGGCTAGGTCTGTCACCTTAGCAGTGGTCTTCAGGGCAAGGAAGTGTGCTGACTTAGTAAGACGATCTACCACGACCCATATTGCATCATGACCTCTCTTGGTCCGGGGTAGACCCACCACAAAATCCATGGTGATCTGCTCCCATTTCCACTCTGGAATCTCTATTGACTGTAAAAGTCTGCCGGGTCGCTGGTGTTCAGCCTTCACCATCTGGCATGTAAGACAACTGGCCACCCATGACGCAATGTCTTTCTTCATTCCTGGCCACCAGAAAAACCATTGTAGGTCCTTGTACATCTTAGTAGTTCCTGGGTGTACCGTGTATTTGGATCCATGTGCCTCTTGGAGGATTCTCTCTTTTATTGGTGAATCCACAGGAACCCAAATGCGATTCTCAAACCTGATTCCTCCGTCTACTCCCACGGACAGACGAGTCTGTGGCTTCATCATCAAACCTTTCATCTTATCAAGCTCTTCACTGGTCAACTGTGCTGCTATGACCTCACTCAATAACTCAGACTGTATCTGGATATTAGCCAACCGAACTCGGTCCTCTAGCGGTTGTGGAGTCCATTCCTCAAGCTCCTCCAAACTCTTCCATTGAGTGGACAAAACAGCTGCACACTTAAGCTGTTTCTGACTCAGAGCATCAGCTACTACATTCGCCTTACCAGAATGGTAGGCGATGGTGAAGTCGTAATCCTTCATGTACTCCATCCATCGTCGTTGTCGTAGGTTCAGGTCCCTTTGTGTCAGCAGGTACTTTAAACTCTTATGGTCGGTGAAGATCTCGAAGGTAGCACCGTACAGATAGTGCCGCCATATCTTCAAGGCATGAATGATAGCAGCTAACTCCAGGTCATGGGTTGGGTAATTCACCTCATTTTGCTTGAGCTGTCGGGAAGCATATGAAACCACATGTCGATCTTGTTCCAATACACAGCCAAGTCCCATCTTGGAAGCATCGGCGAATATCATGAAACCCTCATTGCAAGAAGGCAGAGTCAACACAGGAGTGGTAGTCAGCTTCTCCTTCAATTCCTGGAATCGAGCTTCACATACTTCAGACCACACGAACTTCACATCCTTCCGAGTCAACATGGTCAGCGGTAGAGCAGTCTTGGAGAAATCCTTGATGAAACGATGGTAGTATCCGGCCAACCCCAAGAAGCTGCGAATCTCGGAGGGGTTCTTCGGTGCTGGCCAATCTCAAACTGCCGATACTTTGGCTGGATCTACTGCGATCGTTCCTCCTAGGATGATGTGTCCCAGAAACATGACTCGGTCCAACCAAAACTCACATTTCGAGAACTTTCCGAAAAACTTATGCTTTCTCAGGATATCAAGGACTCTACCCAGGTGGTCACGGTGTTGGACTAAATCATCTGAGTACACCAAAATGTCATCTATGAACACTATCACAAAAGAGTCAACGAATGGTTGGAACACATTGTTCATGAGGTTCATAAAGACACTTGGTGCATTGGATAATCCAAAAGGCATGACCACAAACTCATAGTGGACATAACGGGTTCTGAAAGCCATTTTGGGTATATCCTCACTCCTCACTCTCACCTGGTGATATCCTGATCTCAAATCGATTTTGGAAAAGACTCGAGCTGATTTGAGTTGGTCAAACAGGTCATCTATTCTGGGTAAAGGATACTTATTCTTAATGGTTGCCTGATTGATCATCCGATAATCAATACACATCCGAAGTGACCCATCCTTCTTTTTCACAAAGAGGACTGGTGCTCCCCATGGTGAGGTACTGGGTCGGATAAACCCCTTATCCAACAACTATTGCAACTGGGTTTTCAACTCAAGAAACTCAACAGGGGCCATTCTATAGGGCGCCTTAGATATAGGGTTAGTCCCAGGAGCTAACTCAATCAAGAAGTCTACCTCCCTCTCAGGGGGAATCCCTGGTAGATCATCTGGAAACACATCCGCGTACTCCCGAACCACCTCTATGTCCTCTAAGGATTGCCCCTTAACCTCAGGTACGGTAACTATGGCTAGGTAGGCTCGACAACCCTTGGATAGCATCCGTTCAGCTTTCAAAGCAGATATGTAAAGACTGGTTGTCGCATCTTTCCTTCCCCGAATGGTGAAGGGTGGATAGCCAGTCTTTCTAATGAGAATCTTCTTCTCTCTACAGTCAATCTGGGCCCTATAGGTGGAAAGCCAGTCCATCCCGATGATTACATCAAAATCATTCATATCGAGAAGGATGAAGTCAGTGGGAAGTTCATGGTCCAGGTACCTAACTGGCAACACAGGGGTTTTCAAAAGAGAGGTATGAATACGACCACTCGGGGTTGTGACATCCAAAACATAACCCAAATCCCTGATATCCAAGCCAAGCATAGTTTCCAGGTTTCTCGAAATAAAAGTATTAGTTGAACCAGAATCAAAAAGTGCTTTTACATTTTGTCCCATGACTTCCAGCAAGCCTACAAAGTTATTCCATATCAAAAAGCTATTACATGGTCTACTGGACTAAAAGGAAAAACTCTATGGGTTATTACCCTCAATCAACTTATTAGCATTTGCCTGAGCTTCTTCATTGTTGATGGCGAACACTCTAGCTTGCCTCCTCTCTCCAACTGGAGGTGCTCCGGCTGGTGCTCCTACCGGGGGTGCTGCAGCTACTGGCTATGTTGCTACAGGTTGTGACCCCAAAGGTCCCCTTGGGTCAGGCTGAGGGCAGTTGGCGATGAAGTGTCCCTCTTTTTGACATCTGAAACATACCTTCTTCTCAAAGTGGCACTTCCCAGGATGTGCCCGTCCACAGGTGCGACACTGCTGGAGACGACCACGTGGCTTGCCTTTGTGCCCATTCTTATTCTTGTTGTGGTTGCGTCCTTGTCCCTTCCTGTGTTCATTCCTCGGCCCTGGAGCTCCTTCAGTGAAACCCAAGTACCCTCTGGGTTGGTTCTGTGTAGGCATCACTGTCCTTTCCATGTCTAAGGCGGTGTTGTAGGCTTCAGCAAAGGTCTTTGGCTTACTTGCCATCACATGAGGCTTGATGGCAGAGTGTAGACGTTCCATGAAGTGGTCCACCCTCCTCTCTTCATCCAACATATGTCTGAAGCGTTCCAGGAGACGGAACCTATGACTGAAGTCCACAACTGAAGAACTTCCTTGAGTCATGCACATGAACTCTCTTTCTTTCTCTTTCCTTGTTGAGATGGGGAGGAATCTGGCGGTGAAGATGGTCTTGAAGTCAGTCCATGCCATCAGGTCTTCACTTAGGTCTCTTCCTGTGATATGGTTCTCCCACCATATCTTGGCTGCACCCTCCAAAAGGTGAGTAGCAAACAGAACCTTCTTATTCGGCTGCACTTCAAGCATACGGAACCCATTCTCGACTGCAAGCAACCAAGCTTCGGCCTTGTCAACTACTTCTGACTTGTCTTCTCCCCAAAACTTCTCGACATTCATCTTGACAAAGTCCAGGATGGTGGCTCCAAGTCGAGGACGAACAGGAAGTGGCTCACCATTCTCGGCTCTAGCTATGTCTCTAAGGGCCAGGGCACGGATAGCTTCAGTCGATTGCCTTTGTTGTTCCATCCAAACTGCATATGTTGTATGAATCACCATGGTTTGGTTCTGAACCACCAGGTTGGTCCTCCTCCATGTGGGCCTCCTCTTCATGCATCTGGTATTCCTCATATTCCGGTCCTCCCCCTTGTTCTTGGTTGGCACCAGGCATCGGTTCAGGGTTGGGGCCCTCATGTATAGTCTATTCAGGCCTCTTTCTCTTCTTAGAGGTCTCTCCACCGTGGTTCCTCTTCCTCTTCTCAGAAGACACGTTCTCCTTACGGGGTGGTCCACCCTCACCGGTGGAAAACAGAATAGCCACAACTTTGGTACGAGCCATCTGCACATAAACACACTTTTAGTTTTCCTTTAAACTAATTATACTTGTGCAAATGACATCTTACTTACGTATCTTTTATTAATTTGGTGGAGGATCCCTTAGACCTTATCAACCTTAACCCATACCACATGAGGGTGAGGAAGAGAGAGAAAACCCTAATCCTTACAATCCTTAAGAGAAAATTGAGTTGAGGAGGGATGAGTAAGATGAGAGAGTTCTAAAGGTATCTTATTTCGAGTCATATCCTAAGACATCGGCCAGGAAGTCACACAATTCGGGAGTCCTCGTATTCCGACTAGCGGTGCGGAGGAAAATCTTGCCAGCCCTGGAAGTGATCCTTTTCTAGACACCTCTGTCCTTTGGACACTCCTCTAATAACTCCCTCGGTTCTATGGAATTTGTAAAATTTAATAATTATTGATGATTAGATGGAGAACCTAGGCTCTGATACCAATTGTAACGACCCCGCCTCCCGGTAACCCCCAATTAAGGGAGACCCGAAGGTCGGAATCATTAATCAAATTACAAGATCAAAGGTTCAGCATATAATCAACAATAATTATAAAATTCTACTAACTAAACTGGAATTGGGTACAAAAATTAAAACTTTTACTTACCTTTATAAAACTGGGAAATCTAACTATCCACGGCTTGAAATACTCTATCTAATCCTCCTTGCACTTTATTTCTTAATTTCACGATGTGCCACTTTACTGTTTGAGATTTTCTGGATATTACCTAAAATGCCGACAAACAAAACATCGATCAGCAATTGCTGGTATGTGGAGGCAACCAAAATTTCACAAGTAGGTCTAACAATTTAAGTATTGCAATCAAGGTAATTAACAAGTCAATTTACATTTTCCATGTGACAATCCCCACTGCTTTTGCCCTAACCCTGGATTTGACTTAAGGACACCCTCTCAATCCTGAGCTTGGTGCCTGGGAGTCACCTCTCATGGTGCTCCTTAGTCTTGCCTCATCAATCACCTTCTCATTCCCGAGCTTGGTGTCTAGGGTCACATGGCATGGTGCCCATTGGTCTACCCTCCTGGGCCTGACCTTTATGGCATCTTCCATCAGGGTGGCATGTAGGTGCAGGATTTACACATTTATATTAACTGGTGATAGTCATAGTCACTTTATAATTGCAATATGAACATCCAAATAGTTTAGTTGCATTCAATGCGATTAAACATCCGGGAATCCATCAGGAAACTAAAGCGGTTATTCATATTTTAACCACATACATGTTAATGAAGACTTGAATGCAGAAGTAACTTAATCAATCAGGAAATCAAGCAAGTACACACACAAGCTCCTGAAAAAGGCAGTTAATTCCTCTATTATTAATCATGTCATTATGTTTCAATAATTCTAAGGGTTTCCTAGGTTATTTGCCCTTTTTAGGGTTTTGACCATAATTAGGGTTTTATTCCTTTTTTTTGCCTTTACCTTACTTTTATCAAATTATACATCAAACCCTAATTTTCTTACTTAATCATTCATTAAGATTCCTAAGATCAGACTTAGTCCATTAAACCCTAATTTCGAATTACTTTATCATTTCTTTTCTAAATTAGGGTTTCCAAACATTTTAAATCCACATACGGAGTTACAAACCCTAAACTTGTAATTCTATCATCAAAACAGATTAACAACCATCTAAAACAGAAAATAAGTTAACCATACTCGAATTAACTTAATTGCAAGATTAAACATATCTTTGATCAATATTTAGGGTTCCTAATCACAAATTAACCCTTTTTATTCCAAAATATGCACTTTTGCAAAAAGAGATAGATTCAGGGTCTCAAACCATTTTTATTAAATCCCTCATATTTTTTTGATCATTTTTCATGTATAAATTTTCTTCATATGAGTTTTCTATCACAAGATATGATTTTTCTAAGATAATTCCCTTTTATCAATTTATTTACTATTTCTAGGAAAAGGCAGGGCCGCCCGATCCATGGTCCGCGGATCCACTGAGGATCCAGCGGCCGTGGATGCACGCTCCCTTCACAGCGGTTAAAGGAGGTAAATTACTCAGATGCCCTTACCAGTAGCAGAGGCGCGGGGGGTTAGATTGGTAATAAGCCAGGTTGGCCTTCGTCTTCTACCTCGCGTGAGGATAGCTGCTTCGACGGTCAACCTTTGAGTTGACTTCGGGCTTCAGTCCTCCTGCGAGCGGGTTGAGGGTACAGGGAGCTCCGTCTCCCATCGACGAACTCGACCAGGGGCCCAATTCCTCTCCGATCATGCGTCGACGTCACATCCAACTCGCCGGACTCCGGCGATGTCTACCGCCGACTCGAAGGTGCAGGTTAGGGTTGCTGGTGCAATTAAGGCGCGGAATTGGTCCTTGTACTCCGCCGCAGAGCTCTGGCTAGCGTTTTGGGATGCTGGTTCCCTCCATAGACCTCCCCTATATATAGGGTCAGGGCAAGGACCTGCCCAGTTGGGCGTTTCCGCAAACGGCGACTAAACCCAACGAAATCAGGGTTGTAACCCTTCGGCTTGGTTTCCCGAATTCAATGGGACAGGTTCCCGATTTCCTTATGCACTGGATCCTCGAGAAAATAGGATTGAAATCCTCCTTGTAACCAACAGAGTCCCAGTCCCAGCGGGACTTAGACGACGACCGATCGTCGTTGGATCAAGATCCAACGGATCAGGTTATCCACGTTCAACACAAAGAAAAGAATCTTTTTCTTTAATTCCAAAGAATTTCCAAATTGGAGATAACTTGGAAAATAAATATCTCCCAAACCATAACTCCAAATTAACTCAAATTTTAAAGGAAGGTTCCTTTTAATATTTCCTGACTTTGTACGAAAGTTGGGAAACATATTGTAATGGATGATAAGGATTACTTCTCTCCAAAGTTAATCATTAATTAATCCAAATTAATTTATATTCCTATTCCTCTTGCCATTATATTAATATTTTGGGTCCCTTGGACCTCAAGGAAACCCAAAAGCACGAATTCCCACATTGGGGAGTATTAGTTTACCTTTATCTTCTTTTAATTATCAATTTCTCATATTTCTCCTTTATAAAACAATTTCTTTCCCTTATTAATTCTTTTTCTTTTCAATTGGGCTCAATGGCCTACAAGGCCCACAATTAATCAATCAAAGCTATTCCACACGAAATTTACCACAATTCAAAGAAAACGATCTCATTTATTCATTACAAGAGAAATGCATGTTACATTATATTTTCAAGAATTTGAGGTTATAACAGATGGTTTGCAAACACTAAGAGGAATGAGGTAGTCACCTTATGAGGATGTTTTTTTTATCATGAGATATGAGTCATACAAGGTTGACTTTGATCACCAAGAACATGAGCTCAAAGTGTTCTCAATGAAGATAGACTTAGAGTTCGAGTTTGAGATGATAAGTGAAATACATGGAAGTGTATGTTTTCAATGTTACCTAATACATAAGAAGGTGAAGTATTAATGGATGCCCTGGTTGAGATATATTTGCCTAGTTTGGCTAGAAGAGGTTGTTAGACTAACCCTAAGTTTGGAAAAGAAGATATGTTTGGCTAACACTCTGATGTAACAAGATCAGTTAATGGTTGTTTGGTTAGCCAGTCTAGTCCTTGATGCAATGAAAGGATGGTGGTAGAACCTCAAATGCACTTCTTTGGAAAAGAAGGTTATGAAACCCTGACTAGAATGGTCTAGGGTTTTTGAGGTATTGATCTTGAGGAATAATGACATACAGGAGATCATGATTTTAAGATCACCATACACCGTACTACGAAGATAATAAGTGATAGTAGTACTTTAGATGCCTAAGATAACGTTACATGTGGTATATGGCCATGCAAGATGAGGGAGAAGGACGAACACCAGTAACCCAGTGCATTGATATAAAGGATAAAGAGTCCCCAAAAGAGAAAGGGAATTCATCACTATAGATGTTGTAAGTCCCCTGGACCAAGGAAGGTCGAGATGTAATATGGGGTATGGTAGATCGTCTTACCCAGATGACATGAGAAAGAAAGAGTTCTATCAAGGGACAGATCTGGTTGAACTACCCATGAGAGTGATGGTTCAACTACACCATGATGCAAGTTCAAAGGTTCTTGAGTTTGACCTAAAGATTCCCTTCCAAAAGGTGGGAGTAGGTACATGAAGAACTCGATGTTAGTACAGTTTATCACCCTTAACTAATGGTTAGTATGATCCAGACTAGAGGGTTTGATGAGAGCATGTGTGCTCATTCAGGGTGATACATAGAGACAGTTCTTGTCCTTTGTAATACGTGATGATAACCACCATAGCCAATATCGGGTTTTAAAGAAGCTCTGTAAGGAAGGTTGTGTCGGTCACCACTTCAGTAAGGTGATGATGGTGAAAGGACCACGTGATGGTTAGAAAAGGAGCACAGTGCGTGTAGATGAAGTCTCTTTGATCGTGCAATGGCTTAAAGGATCCTAGAGACGACGGGAGTCGTGAGCGGATGCAAAGTAGACTGACTTGCAGTTCACTGTGGGAGAATATGTGAAATGAAAATCCGACCCCTCTAAAGAGAGTTGAGTCCCTGATGCATGGGTTCTTTTGTCATGGTTTGGTGGAGAAGGTTAAGTTTCATCTTACCCCTCAGGGTAAAGAAATGTGTGATGAGTTCCAGGTGTCCAATTTAGAGCATTATGTGAGGTACCCCGATCATGTGCTGAGCAATGAACCTAGTGAGCCCCAAGGGAGGCTGAAATGGCCTGAGTCACCTGTGCAGTTTATAGACGCCAGAATGGAAGAACTCAGAGAAAAGAATATGTGATGATAAAGGTTCTTTGGTAGCACCATGAGTACAATAAAGCCACATAGGGGCCAATGATGGACATGGAAAAGTCTTATCCTGAATTGTTGCTTGATAAGAATTTTGAGGACAAAATTCCTATGAGAGGGGAAGGATGTTACAACCCCAATTTTTGGGTTCAATTGGTGAGAAATGTAATTTCTCATATTAAAAGATAATTGAATAAATAATGATATAATTTGTTTTGAATAAATGGATTTTGTTTACAATAGCCTTGATGATTGTTTTGTGGGCTTTATTGTCTATTGGGCCCAATAATAAGGAAATTAAGAAAGGAAATTCAATTATTAAATTAGTAAATGAATAATTGAGTTTTTTAGAAAAGAATGATGTGGAAACCTCTAGAAAGCAAAAGAATGTAATCCAAAGTTGAGTTTCATACCTCTTGGGTTCCTTGGGTTCCAAGGAGTCCAAAGTTGCAAAGAAAAGGCAATAAGAAAAGAAAAGATTAATTAAGTATTTTTTTATTAAGAAAGAAATTGAAAACAATCGTAAAATGTGGAAAACAAGTGAAAAGATGTATAATTGAGTAATTCTTGGTGGAATTTCATATCCCAAGAATTCCTAATATTAAAAGGAATACCAATGAGGAAAATAAAAGAGAAATAAAGAGAAATCCTAAAAAAGAGATATTTTAATGAGAAATAAACAAGATAGTGTGAAATAATGCATATAGATGCATCTAGAAGGATAATAAATATCCTTAAAAAGGAATTTCGAAATCTTTGAGTTTCTTGGGATCCAAGGAGTCCCAATGAAGAAAATAAAGAGAAAAATACCAATAATGCAAAATAAGAGGATAATGTGATACATTATTAATGGTGTTTGTAGTTTTGTTAAAGAAGTGGTATTTTCTACTTAAGGAAAACATAATTTTATGATTAATGGATTAAAAAGAAAGTCAAAGGAGAATAAGGGAGAATATTTTCGTATTCCTAAAAATCCAATGAATATGTTGCTTTAAGAAGAGGATTAAGAGAGAAGAACTTGCTTATTAGTGAAGGAATATAATTCCTATTGGGAATAGGCTTTGTTCCTTCGTGGGCAAGCATGATGGGGCATGACTACCCTCCTCTATAAAAGGGTAGAACCCTTAGACGAGTCCAAGCAGTTCCCATGTATCTCTCTCTCCTCTCCATCTTCTTTTTCATGAAAACCCTAGTCTTGGAGGGTAGAGCAACCTTGGAGCAAAACAGGGGCTTAGGAGTCGTCTGGTTGGAGGCGGGAAGCTTCCACGGCAACCCTGAACAGATCGTCTACCAACCCAATGCCTCTGACGTCGTGCAACTCCAGTCATAAGTCTGCAAACCGTTGAAAACGCAGATGCAACTGCGGGCCTTCTCGCGCTCGAGATTGGCCATATTGGACATGTCAAGGGGGCACCTTGCGTGCGCCAAGGAGCAGAGAGTCTGGGGCGGCCATGGGCGGTGATCCTCAGGTCGTAGGAGAGGAGAAGAACCGCGCCCAAACGCACTTAGGGCAGTTGCGTCGCACCGTCAGGAGGTGGAAGACGACCAATGTCGGGTTGGACAGATTTACCCCTCTGTGGGGTGAAGAATTGCCAACTTAACCAAGGGTGAAAGGGTCATTTCGATATGTTTCCATAAACCAGCAACGTTGCATGTATTGCATGATATGGTGCAATCTGATTGGCCAAGTAAGTGAAATCTTGCTAAATTCATAATTAAATATTGGTAACTCTGATTAGGACAAGTAATATATAAAAATTGATCCTCAGAATGAGAGGAACACAAAGAAATTATTGTTGAAGTCTAATTTCGCTTTCTATTCAAAAAATATATTAAGATGCTATCTTTAATAGTTTAATCAATGAAAAACCCTAACCTTTGATGATTAGTGAATTAGAAAGGCGTTATGTGAGTGTTTAAAATAGATATTAACCTGTTGTTAATAAAAAGGGCATATTAGATCCAAAAGGATGATCTTCATGCATAATTTGATTTATTTAGGGTTCCATATGATTTGATGAACCTTGAATCCTAAATGTGGTAATTATGATCCTTAATGATTTTAATTGGTCAAATTCATGTACAAAGCTGAGATATGATGGTTCTAATCTATTTAGAGTACAAAAGTCCTTAATTCTGGATAAATACCCTAAATGTAGTAATTAGGGTTTTCTCATGAATAAAAGGTAGAATTGATGGCAAAATGAGTTCATATGTTAATTAGACCCTAATGAACTTTGAATTAATGATAGAGGTGTATAATGATCTTGTCATGGATTAAAAGGATAAAAATAGTAGCTTTAATGTAAAAGAAGCTTAATGAAATTAATTGATGGTTAATGGTGCCTTTAATCTGAAAATAGGGTTATATTTTGTTAAGATAACCTTAATATTGAAAAATATATGTGATAAGTAGGGTTTATGAGTAATGGCATAAAATTAGGGTTTAATATGGTAAAATATGAAGGGAAACCCTAATTGCAAACGAAACCCTCAAATGGATACGGAAATCCTAGGAAGAAATTTCAAGTTGAATAGAAAGAATCTTGATAAAGTGTGTAGTAAATATAGTACATGTGTTTTTTAGGAATCTTGATTGTGTGGTTGAACTACTTGCTTGGATGGCTTTCTTGGTTAGAATTGATAATAGCTTAAGAAATCTACTGAACAGGTATGTGGTTACGCTTATGAATAATCGCTTTATTTTCACGGTGATTTTTGAACATGTTTATCAGTTGCTTGAAATTAACTGTTGGATGCCTTTTATTTCATGCAACTATAAAGTGACTATGATTATCACTATGAATATATATATATATATATATATATATATATATATATATATATATATATATATATATATATAACTGGCTTAGATCTGAATCCACCTCTCTGGCTTGTAAAGGCTAAAAAGGGGTAACCTAGAGTAAGGTCTAGGTTAGCATGGGTTAGAAATTAGGCTACCAAGTGTAGTACCATGAGACCCTTTAGCATTCCATGAGTTAAGGAGTGGGCTACTTACGGGTAGTGCCATGTGACTCAACCCTAGAAACTGGTTCACCTATAGGTGGGATCATGAGGGGTTTAATGGGGATCTACTATAAGGAAAGTAGCATCTAGGTCTACTACAGGGATGGCGCAGAGGATAGGGAATGAATGGATCGTACAGTTATATTTAAAATGAAAAATTGTTTGTTAAATGGTAATTGGCCGGAATACCTTATTATCATAGTTGCACGATAATTATTTCCCCCACATACCACCTTTATGCTGACCGACATTTTGTTTGTCAGCATTTTAGGTATAAAGCCAAAAGGACAAACAGTAAATCATCATATTGTGGAATACATGAATTAAATACAAGGAGGATTAGTTAGAGTAGAATTCTTACATGGATAGAAGATTAGAAATCCAACATTTCAAAAAGGTATGAAAGATTTTCTTACATCTTTCTAGTTTAGTCTGTTAAAATTTAATAATTGTTCTTGGTTAATTGCCGAACCTTCGATCCAAAAATTATGTGTGCGGCTTCGACCTCTCGATCTCCCTTAATTGGGGGTTATCGGAAGGTGGGGTCGTAACAAGAAGGCATTCTACCTAATAAGGCAGATACCTCTGATCCTGCTTGAACGAATTAGAAGATATTGTCGATGAAAAGAAATACATCTTGCTCATTAACATCCCAGAAATACTCTGCCATGGTTAGGGAAATCAAACCAACTCTCATAGGAGCTCCCAGTGGCTCATTCATCTAACCATAGACTAGAGCTACTTTGGATTCTACAATATTTTGTTCATTAATCACCTTGGATTCTTTCATTTCCATGTAAAGGTCATTTCCTTCACGAGTACGTTCGCCTACTCCACCAAATATGGATACGCCCCCATGAGCTTTAGCAATGTTGTTGATTAATTCCATGATGAGTATTTTTTTACCCACTCCAGCTCCCCCAAATAGTCCAATTTTTCATCCACGGTGATAAGGAGCCAAAAGATCTACTACTTTAATCCCTGTTTCAAAGATTGATAATTTTGTGTCTAACTGGATAAAATCGGGCACAAATCCATGAATAGGGGATGTTGTGTTAGTATCTACAGGACCCAAATTATCAACGGGCTCACCAAGAATGTTGAAAATTCATCTGAGAGTAGTCCCACCAACTGGAACACTTAGAGGAGCTCCCGTATCAATCACTTGCATTCCTCTCGTCAGACCATCCGTAGCACTCATAGCTACAGCCCTAACTCGATTATTTCCTAATAATTGTTGTACTTCAAAAGTCACATTAATTTGCTGACCGGTAGTATCTGGACCTTTAACTATCAAAGCGTTATAAATATTAGGAATCTTCCCTAGAGAAGAAACAACATCCAGTACTGGGCCAATAATTTGAGCGATCTGTCCTAGGTTTTTTTTCTTCACGTGTGGGAACCGCAGGGCCAGAAATTTTAGGATTCATACTCATAGTTATGATAAAGTGAAATATGTAAAAATTGATTGGGAATATTTCTGAATCGATACCCTCCATGACTCATTTAGGAATAGCTAATTCATGGGGTGGTTGGAGTATTACAGGAGGGATTATAATGAATCCAGGTATTTGGAATACATGCATTAAGATACGAGGGCTTCTTATTCCACAACAACGAAAGCACTTTTTCATTATTTCATATACTAGGGGGTTTCTCTTAGAAAAGAAAATGTTCCATAGTAATGCCTTAACTGTGGGTTCCAATGCACGAGATCTTGTAGCACTTATCAATGAGGTCCTATCAATTAGTATATCACAGAAGAAATCAATTATAGAAATCCAACCTATTTTAGTGGAGGGACGCACTATTTGTATAGACATGCATTCATTTCCTTTGCATTAATCTAGATCCATAATACTATCGAAGTTATATAGGGAATTTAAGGAAGAACAGAGGCTAGACTATATTAGTAATAAGAAAATCCTTTGTATTAAGAGGATTCGAGAAATTGTGTAGTTAGACAGCAATTACAAGCCATGAGACAATCCAAAAAGCATTTGATCATGATCAAATTTGTAAGCCCACTTGGATATTGAGCAATTATTTGTAAAAATAGAATTCAAAATGAATAATTAATAATTGGAACTCCAAAAAACCAAATCCGAGAAATCTTTTCTTACACTGAGTCGTTCCACTTTATAATAATCCAAGTAAGAGATAATGGTGTACCTTCCAAAGAGATATTCCTAATCATATTCCTGATGTCATCTTTATCCTTATCAACCCCTGATTAAGACAGGATCACATATCACCATCATATTCTCATCATATTACATCTCATCTTAACCCTAATGTGTCCATTAGGGTTTATCTTAGTTCATTAGGATATTCCCACTTTTACTTGTATTCTTGCCTTAGAATTATGTTACTAGTCTTATTTTCTAATTATGTTACAGTATAGGGTTCATCATCTGAACATTAGGTTCCATATCCTTTTTGTGCACATATTAACCCTAGTTTATATACTCTATTCAAATTAGGGTTACAACCCATGTATTAAGGGTCATATTCGTATAACATGGATTATGTGTATCATCTTGATATCATAATTAAATCTGAGGTTCCATATACTGATATGATCTTATACTAAATATTCCATCATTTATTGAGCATGTATGTATTTATTGCATTTTATTTAGGGTTATTAGCCCTAATTATCCATATGGAGCAAATTACATTATTTCTTACATCAACATCATACTATTTATCCTCAAGTGGATTTTGCAACCATTTAGAAGTTACTGGCACATTCTCATAATTTTAGGCCAATGTTGGTATTTATTATCCATAAAATAAGCATTGTACATATTACATGATATCACTGATATTTAAGCATCAAAATACTGATATACGATGTGACCACTACCAAAGAGTTAGGTCACTTCCAAGCACACTACCAAAGAGTTAGTGCTTTCATATAATGGAACAGATATATTATGTTTGATGTGTTCATAACAGTAATCATGGAAAATCATGCAACATATCATACAAGAACAATCATTTCATCCAATATCATATGCCAAGTATTTTACTACACATATAACACAAGCATATTGTATAATAAGCCAAGTAAGAGGTAATGGCGTACCTTCCAAAGAGACAACCTAAACATCACATATTCCTGATGTCCACTTTAACTTTGGTTAAACCTGATCAAGACAAGACCATATGCTATCATCAGGTTCTCATCTTATTATATCTCATCTTAACCTAATTATGTCCATTAGGGTTTCTCTTATCTCATTATAATATTCTCATGGTTACTTGTATTCTTATCTTATGATTATCTCACTGATGTCATTTTCCAGATTACATCTTATTATTAAAGTTCATCATCTGAACATTAGGTTCCATACCCTTTTGTGCGCATATTAACCCTAGGTTACCTCATTAACCTAGATTAGGGTTTTATAACACGTATTGAGATTCATCTTCATATAACATGGATTATGTTCATCATTATGATCTCATAATTAAAATTGAAGTTCAATATACTGATATGAGCTTACTCTGTGAATTTCATGAATTCTTGAGCATGCATGTATTTAATACATTTTATTTAGGATTATTAGCCCTAATTAGACATATTAAGCAAATTACATGATTTCGTACATCAACATCATGATTACAGACATCAGGTGCATTATAAACATTATTATGGAGTTACTGACATTTTTTTCATAATTTTATGTCATCATTCGCTATTTATTATCCACTAAACAAGCATTACACATCTTTCATGATATCACTAAGATTTGAGCATAAAAAGCCTGATATTATAGTTTCAGATTGTTCTACGAATTTTTCTGAACATTTTGGTACCTTATTTGTATTTTTCTGATCACTGTGCTATTTTCTATGAATTTTAGAAGATTTGCATATTAACTAAAGGTTTTACCTTAAGCGGCCAATCCGGCATCGCCACGTGTCCACCCAGGGCACGGTTTCTGCCTCACGCTGGGCCGTGGTTCACCTGGTCTGGAGCCGGTTCCGGATTGGTCTGGGCTTGGACCCGGTCCGTCCTCTTCTTTCTCTCTTCTTTCCCACGTGATCCCTCTCTCTCGCTCTCTCGGCCGATTCCCGTGCGGGACTCTCCTTCCGCAACGTCATCGCCGCCTGGGACTCCAGGGATCTCGGCGTCGACGCTCTCTGTTCGTCCCTTCTCATCAGAATAGTGTGACGCGTTCTGTCCACGTGGATCCATAAACCGAGCTTCCGCCCAAGATGAGTGTTGTCGTGGCTCCACAACGAGCAGCGGAGGTCATCAAGTCTAGGCTCAGTAGAGCTCCTCTTCACTCCCGAGTTCTGCCACCACCGTGTGGTTGGTCTCCGATGTGTGACAGCCCTGCTTGCGTGCTGCGCCTTCAGGAGGCCATCACTGCAGGCTCGTCGCCGCTGCTCCTGTGCCTCGAGCGATCACGGTTCTCGGCGCCTCCTTCTCTGCTGTGTGTCGCCGCCAAGAAGGGTTACCTCCAACGAGGAACCTACCTCGATTGGAGCCTCTTCAAGCCCGGTCTCCTATCCTCTCTCAGTCTGACTGTGCGCCACTGGTCTAGTCCATCCTTTCCCCACATCACAGAGACGCCACTAGCTCTTCTCTTCCGTAGGCACCGGTCTTGTTGCACTAGGTAGGGCCATGGCCATCGCGAGCTAAAGTGCTCTATGAGTAGTTATCCTGTCCTCCTCGCGCCACCTGCTCCAGACGATGGAGAAGCAACAATCATGGGGGGAGGTGGATCTCTATCTTATCTACTCCACTAACTCACTGGATGGGTCTTGAAACTCCTCTAGACAATATAAGGGAACCGTCGGTCTTGAGAAGTCAAGGGAACTACTCCTTTCGCTTCCTCCATAAGGCCACGACCAGGACGTGGACTAGGCATTGCCGTTCACTCGACCCACACACTGCAGCCATAACCGCAAGTAGAGAACCAATCTCAACTATTGAGTCCTCATGTGCGGCTGGGATGGAGATTGGACATACATATCCGTGGCTCTTCCTGTTTAGCCAATGGCCTCATGCATATGATCTATTGAGAGACCATGATCAGCAGTCCACGTGACCAGCTTAGCTTAGGTCTATATAATAACTAGTTGTATGTATATCAATCTTAGTCATTTAAGCAACTCCAACATTCATATCTTTCTCAAAGAGCATCATACTCTTCAAATCTAAACCATTGATTCCTCGTCATATAATCTACTTTCTAAATAAAGATTGTGCCAAAGCTATATGGTTTGACCACTAAATAAAATACCTTAAAAGGCATGTACTTAGGGATCATAATCACAATATCAATCGTCGCTCATACTTCACCAAAACACTTGGGATTCTCAAAACTACTCAACATATGGATTTCAATATATCATTGAGCATTCTAGAGGTTCCAAAAGTCCTCTCCATCACATCCTACACACCTTAAAAGAAATTTCGTCCTCGGAATTAAGCCAGAAACCACTTTGTCACATCATATACTTCTTAAAAGAACTTTCGTCCTCGAAAGTAAACCATACTCATATTTCCAGGAAAAATCTTATGTTGCCTTCATCCACATGTAGGCACCATTCTATGTGTAACATATCCGCAAGGTTACCTAAAACCATGTATCAAAAGCATTATTAGGAGGTTTCAAAAGCATCAAGGGTGAAACCTCACTCCATAGAAGGCTCAAACAAAGGTTTAGAAGCTTAGGTTATATCATGACGTATCTCATATGTTATGATTGCATCTCTATCTTAACCCGTGCATTATTATTCAACATCATATTACCATGTTCCAAAGGAGTTAACCAAAGTTAACCCATTATATCAAGGTGTTGTAATCATTATGTTGTGTTAACTTCCAAACTATATTTTTCGTCTTTATTAAGCACTATGATTAACACCTCATGCAACATGTTCCATTCATATGATCTTATTTCATTGTTCATAATAAATTGCAACATTACTAGTGAATTCATCAAAAGATTAGCCAACAATTCACATTATCATCATTATTCAAGATATGGTTAACCATGTATGCATCGATATCTATTAAACGATCTCTAGGTTTCCATCATATCATGTCTATATATCACATATCGAGATTAATCGCATCCTTACATATATTATATCATGGTTGTGCTAAACCAACTTATACAAGTGGCTTCTTAAAACATATATCAAAGCTTATATAGTCCAAATGAGGTTCTCCTGACCCATTTCTTGAGGGTAGTTTCATGCTCAGTCTCTCTGAACTAACTCAACTCTATGAGTATCTCACATGCATATACTTTATCTTTCTTCTCAACCTAGGGTTCTCAGATTACCTCACTGGCACTAGAGATAACTTTACAAGCTCTAGCCACATATGCACAAACCAAAACATTCTATGACATTCTCTTCTCAGCTTTTACCCATGAAACATGGTTACCCAAAACTCTCTTATATACCTCACTAGATTCCTATATGGGAAACCACCAACCCGAGCGTGAGGCTTCACCGAAACTACATAGCTACCTCCTCCAAGGTCTTGGGCTCTCTCCCTCACCCAGATGACAGGCACTCATATCGATGTTCACATATGCATATATATAACCAGCCTCTCTCTGTCTCTAGGGTTTGGTCCTCCCAAGGACATCTAGGGTTCAAGAAGACTATAGGAATCATGCATAGAGTGACTCAACTCAATCACTCAGGAGTAGTCTAGTTTAGGACATATCATATCACATATCTCATAATTCTCATATCTAGGAGTCTAGGTTCTCTGACCCTCTCCCAATGGGTCTCACTCTCTCTGGAGTTAACCCCAAAACTGGTCCCAACACTAGAGGTCCTCCTTTGTAAAAGAGCTTGAGACTCATGCTGACTCACAACATTGTCTTAACTTAGCTTATCTTAACTTAGAAAAGCACACATACTTTCATCATGAAAACTTATCTCAAAACCTCAAATCTGAACTCATGTCCTCAAAGGAACATAGATCATCATAACCATCTTATGTCATCTATGTAAGACTTACATCATATCATCAAACTTATATCATCTATTCCATCTATCACATATTCCAACAAGGCTCTAGACATCTAATCTTGAACTACACTCTCTTCTAGACTGATGTCATTCACTTTCACTTAGGTTACATGACCACCTCCCACTCGTACTTGTGTGGGGACACATTTTTGTAATACATATACATAATAAAATATTATATAGTTTTTCTTCGATAAAACAAGTGTCAGAGAAAACTATCAAGGTTTGATCCGTTTGGAATCAAAACCAAATCCTGAAAACGAGTGTCCCACACATAGTAGAGAGTCCAGTGTCATGAAAACTAGTGAAAAGGGTGAGAACATGGTGTAGACTCGTGTAGCTATCCTAGACAACGAGCGCTATATGTCTAGGATTTCTCTTCCCTTGATGCACATTATTTCCAAATAGTGCAACGTCCCATACTGTTGCACTACAAGGAAAGAACGACATCTAAGGACTTGCTACTCAACAAGCACCAGTCTAGACCTAGTTCTCGGACATCTAGGTGCTAACCTAGAGGCTAGGTCAGATCTAGTCTCTAAAAGATGACTAATCTAACCCTAAAAATTATTAAGTTCATGGTTCTTTAGTTTTGAGTTGCATAATGAGCAAATGTCAGGCTTTGCTATTGTTCATGCTCTGATACCACCTGTGACGTCCCCGGAATTTCTAAAACTTAATCTGATGTGTGACGTCCAAATTGAAACCCTCACCTCAGCGAGAATCCCAATTTAAACATCCCACATAAGGCTAAGAAGAAGAAAATCAGAGGAAGTCAAAAGGAAACACATCAGTAGCACATGCACATGAACAATAAACAAACCACAACACATGTTCACCATTCAACATATAATTACAACATGAATTGTTACAACATTTGATATTACATATTGAACAGCAAACTATACATATACATGTGCTACATCTAAACAACAGGATCTTAAGACAACAGGTCCACCTGTACATCAGCTCGCCACACAACTCTCAACTATCCTGGATCTTCAAGAGCATAACCACAACCTATATAAAAGATTACATGCGGTACACGTCAGCACAATATTTCATGAATATTGTACTGAGTACGCCTACGTGTTGTTTTATATACCTCTCATCATATCTTGGCAATAAGATAAAACTAATACTTGGCAGTAACAGAAGAATATAAGAAAAAGCATATACTTGCACAAGGATATTCATTAACAAAAGAGAACACATATTTTAAGCTTATTTTCCATTATATCTCAAGGCCTTTATGATCACTACCAAAGAGTTAGATCATTTGTACAAGGTGACCACTACCAAAGAGTTAGGTCAGACCACTACCAAAGAGTTAGGTCATATGTACGATGTGACCACTACCAAAGAGTTAGGTCACTTCCAAGCACACTACCAAAGAGTTAGTTCTTTCATATAATGGAACAGATATATTATGTTTGATGTGTTCATAACAGTAATCATGGAAAATCATGCATCATGTCATACAAGAACAATCATTTCATCCAATATCATATGCCAAGTATTTTACTACACATATAACACAAGCATATTGTATAATAAGCCAAGTAAGAGGTAATGGCGTACCTTCCAAAGAGACAACCTAAACATCACATATTCCTGATGTCCACTCTAACTTTGGTTAAACCTGATCAAGACAAGACCATATGCTATCATCAGGTTCTCATCTTATTATATCTCATCTTAACCTAATTATGTCCATTAGGGTTTCTCTTATCTCATTATAATATTCTCATGGTTACTTGTATTCTTATCTTATGATTATCTCACTGATGTCATTTTCCAGATTACATCTTATTATTAAAGTTCATCATCTAAACATTAGGTTCCATACCCTTTTGTGCGCATATTAACCCTAGGTTACCTCATTAACCTAGATTAGGGTTTTATAACACGTATTGAGATTCATCTTCATATAACATGGATTATGTTCATCATTATGATCTCATAATTAAAATTGAAGTTCAATATACTGATATGAGCTTACTCTGTGAATTTCATGAATTCTTGAGCATGCATGTATTTAATATATTTTATTTAGGATTATTAGCCCTAATTAGACATATTAAGCAAATTACATGATTTCGTACATCAACATCATGATTACAGACATCAGGTGCATTATAAACATTATTATGGAGTTACTGACATTTTTTTCATAATTTTATGTCATCATTCGCTATTTATTATCCACTAAACAAGCATTACACATCTTTCATGATATCACTAAGATTTGAGCATAAAAAGCCTGATATTATAGTTTCAGATTGTTCTACGAATTTTTCTGAACATTTTGGTACCTTATTTGTATTTTTCTGATCACTGTGCTATTTTCTATGAATTTTAGAAGATCTGCATATTAACTAAAGGTTTTACCTTAAGCGGCCAATCCGGCATCGCCATGTGTCCACCCAGGGCACGGTTTCTGCCTCACGCTGGGCCGTGGTTCACCTGGTCTGGAGCTGGTTCCAGATTGGTCTGGGCTTGGACCCGGTCCGTCCTCTTCTTTCTCTCTTCTTTCCCACGTGATCCCTCTCTCTCGCTCTCTCGGCCGATTCCCGTGCGGGACTCTCCTTCCGCAACGCCAACGCCGCCTGGGACTCCAGGGATCTCGGCGTCGACGCTCTATGTTCGTCCCTTCTCACCGGAACAGTGTGACGCGTTCTGTCCACGTGGATCCATAAACCGAGCTTCCACCTAAGATGAGCGTCGTCGTGGCTCCACAACGAGCAGCGGAGGTCGTCAAGTCTAGGCTCAGTAGAGCTCCTCTTCACTCCCGAGTTCTGCCACCACCGTGTGGTTGGTCTCCGATGTGTGACAGCCCTGCTTGCGTGCTGCGCCTTCAGGAGGCCATCACTGCAGGCTCGTCGCCGCTGCTCCTGCGCCTCGAGCGATCACGGTTCTCGACGCCTCCTTCTCTGTTGTGTGTCGCCGCCAAGAAAGGTTACCTCCAATGAGGAACCTACCTCGATTGGAGCCTCTTCAAGCCTGGTCTCCTATCCTCTCTCGGTCTGACTGTGCGCCACTGGTCTAGTCCATCCTTTCTCCACATCACAGAGACGCCACTAGCTCTTCTCTTCCGTAGGCACCGGTCTTGTTGCACTAGGCAGGGCCATGGCCATCGCGAGCTAAAGTGCTCTATGAGTAGCTATCCTGTCCTCCTCGTGCCACCTGCTCCAGACGATGGAGAAGCAACAATCATGGGGGGAGGTGGATCTCGATCTTATCTACTCCACTAACTCACTGGACGGGTCTTGCAACTCCTCTAGACAATATAAGGGAACCGTCGGTCTTGAGAAGTCAAGGGAACTACTCCTTTCGCTTCCTCCATAAGGCCACGACCAGGACGTGGACTAGGCATTGTCGTTCACTCGACCCACACACTGCAGCCATAACCGCAAGTAGAGAACCAATCTCAACTGTTGAGTCCTCATGTGCGGCTGGGATGGAGATTGGACATACATATCCGTGGCTCTTCCTGTTTAGCCAATGGCCTCATGCATATGATCTATTGAGAGACCATGATCAGCAGTCCACGTGACCAGCTTAGCTTAGGTCTATATAAGAACTAGTTGTATGTATATCAATCTTAGTCATTTAAGCAACTCCAACATTCATATCTTTCTCAAAGAGCATCATACTCTTCAAATCTAAACCATTGATTCCTCGTCATATAATCTACTTTCTAAATAAAGATTGTTCCAAAGCTATATGGTTTGACCACTAAATAAAATACCTTAAAAGGCATGTACTTAGGGATCATAATCACAATATCAATCGTCGCTCATACTTCACCAAAACACTTGGGATTCTCAAAACTACTCAACATATGGATTTCAATATATCATTGAGCATTCCAGAGGTTCCAAAAGTCCTCTCCATCACACATGTTCTATGTCACTGCCTTCCTTTCTCATGCGTTGACTCCAACGCTCTTGGGAGTTCTATTCGTTGACCGCTACCGCATCCTCAATCAACGACGAAGGGTCTCACCCTGTTCCTTCTTCGCAAGGGGTAGCACCTCCGTAGACCGCCTCTCGTTGCTTCACGCCTCTGACCTCTTAGGCTCTCCAGTGGTGCCTCCTCTGTGCGGCTCGGAGATCCTACCACCATGGGATTAGAACATCGTGAGTGATTGGTCACATCTCCTTCTCCTTTCTCTGGTTCCACGCGAACTGAAGCCCCACGCATCGTGCCCCACCCGATGTTGTGGACGCGTCCTTCCCATTGTCGCCTGGGAGCCAATGCACTGCTGATCTCCATCCAGAGATCGGCTATGTGGTTATCCTCCTTGCCATGGTCTTCTTCTTCTCATGGTACCATTCTGTCCATCGCTTGCGTGAGAGGGGTATGTATTCCGCCCAAACACCACCTTTGTGGCTTGGGTCTCCGGTGACATATCCTTGTAGATGCAATCCTTCAGAAGATTCGTAGGTGTAGTCTTCTCTCAACGATTGTCCATTGTGCTGACATTGCGGTGTTTACGATCATGATTTGAGATTGTGATAGGGAGCTGGGGAGAGTAGCGAGGATGATCACTGACTCTCTATTGTTTCTAAGCAAAAGGCCTGATGCAAGGGGAAGCTAACTGCTCAGTCAATTTTTTCCTCCTCAACGCACGCCCTCAGCCCACACTCGGTGGTCATGGCTGCATGGTGGATCTTACTTCATCCAGATCCGTGACTCCAGTCCATCTGGTGTTTAGGCATAAAGGCCAACCATTAGATCAGACCATCCTAGGGCTAACATGACTTCTCGTCACATGTCCATAGTCTAAACAGTTTGGAGGGCATGTGACACCTAAGATGTATCAATCTTAAGATTGGAGGATTAACAAACTTAGTTATATCTTCATAAAATCTTGGTTCCAATATATCATTACTTGACCAATCTAGTAAAAACCTCAAAAAGAACATTAAAGGACTCTGAAAGTACACTCCATCACATCCTACACACCTTAAAAGAAAATTTCATCCTCAAAATTAAGTAAAAATCCAGTCTTTCACATCATATACATCGTAAAAGAAATGTCATCCTCAAAATTAAGCCATCCTCTTACTTCAAGGAAAAACCAAAAGGTCTTCATCCATATGTAGGAAACCACTCTATGTGCAACATATATACAAACAAAAGCTCCATAATTATATCCAAACCACTACTATGAGGTTTTAAAGCATATAGGGTGAATGAACCCTTCATATAAGATTGCAACAAGGGTGTAGAAATTATGGTTATGTTATGACATATCTCATATGTTAGGGTTGCATCCTTATCCTTGCCCATGCATTAGGGTTCCCGCATAATATTACCATGTTCTAAAAGAGTTGACTAACGTTAACCCATTATATCAAGGTGTCATCAACCTTTTATTGAGCTAATTGTTAGAACATGTTCATCATTAACATATGCCTTTTAGGAGGGAGTTAACTATAGTTAACCCACTCTATCCATCTAAATCATATCAAACTACACTCGTTGTTCCATCATGCCATATCTAGTTATATCACATTTCAAGATGAGATCACATTCTTACTTATATTATACCATGATTGTTCTAAATAAACTTATACAAGTGGCTTGTTACACATATATCAAAACTTCATCTAGTCCAATTGAGGTTCTCTTGACCCATATCATGAGGGTAGTGCCATGCTCAGTCTCTCTGAGCTAACTCAACTCTATGAGTATCTCACAACACAAACTTTATCTTCCCTCTATTAGCCTAGGGTTCTCAAATTACCTCATTGGCGCTAGTGATAGCTTTACAAGCTCTAGCCACATAAGCACAAACCAAAACATGCTATGACATTACCATTAATGGTTCTCTACCCACAACATATACTTACTCAAAACTCCCTTATCAACACAACCACTAGATTCCTACAAGGTACCACCAACCCGAGCTTGAGGCTTTCACAGAAACTAACATGGGTTTACCTCTTTCAGGGCCTTGGGACTCTGTCTCCCTCATCTAGATGGTAGGTTCTCATATTCAGGTTCACATGTGCATGTATAACCAATCTCTCTCTCTCTAGGGTTTGGTCCTCCCAAGGACATCTAGGGTTCAAGAATACTATAGGAATCATGCATAAAGTGACTCAACTCATTCACTTAGGAGTAGTCAAGGTTAGGACATATCACATCATATATCTCTCATATCTTGGAGTTTAGGTTCTCTGACCTTCTTCCTTTGGGTCTCACTCTCTGGAGCTAACCCTAAAACTGGTCCCAACACTAGAGGTCATCCTTTGTAAAAGAGATTGAGGATCTTACTAATTCACATCCTTGTCTTACATAGCTTATCTTATCTTATCTCATCTCATAAAATCCTATGTACTTGCATCATTGAGCTTATCTCGAATCCTCAAATCTAAACTTAGGTCATCAAAGACAAACATTGATCATCATAAACCATCTTATATCATCTATATAATACTTACATCATATCATCAAAACTTATTTCATCTATTCCATCTATCATGTATTCCAACAAGGTTCTAGACATCTAATCTAGAACTATACTCTCTTCTAGACTGACGTCATTCACTTTCACTTAGGTATTATGACCACCTCCTACCCATACATGTGTGGGGACACATTTTTTTAATACTTACATATATAATAAAATATTATATAGTTTTTCTCTGATAAAATAAGTGTTAGAGAAAACTATTGAGTCTCGATCCGATTAGAATCAAAAACCAAATCCTGAAAATGAGTGTCCCACACATAGTAGAGAGTACATTGCCATGAAACCTAGTGAACATGGTGAGAACATGGTGTAGACTAGTTTATCTACCCTAGACAACGAGTGCTATATGTCTAGGATTTCTCTTCCCTTGATGCACATCATTTCTAAATAATGCAATGTCTCATAGCGCTGCACTATAAGGAAAGAACGACATCTAAGGACATGCTAAAACAAGTACTAGTCTAGACGTAGTTCTCAGACATCAAGATTCTAACCTAGAGACTAAGTCAGATCTAGTCTCTAAAAGACAACTAATCTAGCCCTAAAGATTTGTTTTAAGTTCAAGGTTCCTTATTTTGAGTTGCATAATGAGCAAATGTCAGTCTTTGCTATTGTTCATGCTTTAATACCACATGTGACGTTCCAGAAATTTTTAAAACTTAATCTAGCGTGTGACATCCAAACTGAAACCCTAACCTCAACAAGAATCACAATTTAAATACCCCACATTAGGCTCAAAAGAAGAAAATCAGAGAAAGTCAGAAGGAAAAAATAGTAGCACATGCACATGAACAATAATAAAACTGTACAACACATGTTCACCATTCAACATATAATTACAACATGAATTGTTAAAATATTTGATATTACATATTGAACAGCAAACTTTTACATATACATGTACTACCACTAAACAACAGGATCTTAAGACAACAGGTCTACCTATACATCAGCTCGCCACACAACTCTCAACTATCATAGTTCTTCAAGATCACATGTCTGCATACGTAAACAAAGATTACATGTGGTACACGTCAGCACAATATTCAAGAATATTGTACTGAGTATGCCTACATGTCTTTTATATATCTCTCATTACTAAGCTTGGCAATAAGATAAAATTAGAACTTGATAGTAATAGACAAATATAAGAAAAAGTGTATACTTGCACAAAGATATTCATTAACAAAAGAGAACACATATTTTAAGCTCCATTATATGCTCATGCATCTGCCTACCAATGGGATAGATGCATCCAGGCCTCATGATCTTCTTACCAATGAGATAGATCATTGTACATGTGATCTACTTACCAAAGAGATAGATCACTCACTAGCACTATGCTTACCAAAGAGAAATAGTGCTTTCATATAATGGAACATACATATTATGTTTTATGTGTTCATAGCCATAAGTATGGAAAATCAAGCAAGATATCATACAAGAACAATCATTTCATCCAATATCATATGTCAAGTGTGTACTACATATATAATGCAAGTGTATCGTATGATTGGCAAAGAAAGAGGTAATGGTGTACCTTCTAAAGAGATATTTCTAATCATATTTTTAATGTCATCTATATCCTTGCCAACCTCTGATTAATACAAGATCACATATCACCATCAGATTCTCATCATATTACATCTCATCTTAACCCTAATGTGTCCATTAGGGTTTAGCTTAGTTCATTATTATAATCCCACTTTTACTTGTATTCTTGTCTTAGAATTATGTTATTGATCTTATTTTCTAATTATGTTACAGTATAAGGTTCATCATCTAAACATTAGGTTCCATATCCTTTTTGTGCACATATTAACCCTAATTTATATACATTATTCAAATTAGGGTTACAATCTGTGTATTAAGGGTCATCTTCATATAAAATGGATTATATGTATCATCTTGATATCATAATTAAATCTGAGGTTCCATGTACAGATATGATATTATACTGAATATTCCATCATTTATTGAGCATGTATGTATTTATTGTATATTATTAGCCCTATCGTGCATCAACATCATATTATTTGACCTCAAGTGGATTTTACATACCATTTAGGCGTTACTGGCACATTCTCATAATTTTAGGCGAACGTTTGACATTTATTATCTATAAAATAAGCATTAGACATATTACATGATATCACTGATATTTAAGTATTAAAAGACTAATATAAAGGTGCCATGTTTTCTACTCATTTTTCAGAGAATTTTGGTATATTACTTGTAATTTTTAGATAACTATACTAATTTCAATGAATTATCTAAGAACTGAACATTTGTAAGGTAATTAACTTTTCCGTCCAATGGGACGTTGACATGTGTCCACTTTGGAGGCACGCTACTTGTTGTTGAGTCAGTCTGGTTTAGCATAGATTTCATCTGATTCAAGGTAATTGGACACGGTTACATCTAGGATTGTTCGGTGTGTGGCTGGTCTATCTGAGTCGCCCTCTCTCCGTCATCTCTCGCATCGAGTCCACAACAGATCTCCCTGCTTCCGCGACCTCAGCACCACACCTGCTCCCTTTCTCCTTGGGATCGCAAGACCTGTTATGTGTTGCTCCCTTCCTTTCTTACACGATGACTCTAGTGCTTTTGGGAGATCTGTTTGTTGGCCGCTGTCGGGTCCTCAATCAACAACAAAGGGTCTCACCCTGGTCCTTCTCTGCGAGGGGTAGTGTTGTTGCAGACCTTCTCTCGCTGCTTCATGACTCGGACCTCTCAGGCTCGCCAGTGGTGCCTCCTCCATGCGGCTCAGAGATCCTACCACCATGGGATTAGAATGTAAGGAGTGATCGGCCACATCTCCTCCTCCTTTCTCTGGTTCCACGCGAATTGAAGCCCCACCCGACGTTGCAGATGCATCCTTCCCAGTGTCTCCTAGGAGTTGACGCACTGCTGGTCTCCATCTAGAGATTGACCATGTGGTTATCATGCTTGCCACAATATTCTTCTTCTTGTGGTATCATTCTGTCCATCACTCATGTGAGAGGGGTCTGTATTCTGCCCAAACACCGTTGTTGTAGCTTGGGTCTCCAGTGACAGATCCTTGTAGATGCAATCCTCCTCATTTCAAAAGAGTGGTAGGTGCAATCTTCTCTCGGCGATTCTCCATTGTGCTGACACAGCGGCGTTCATGACCATGACTTGAGATTGTGACAGGGAGTTGGAGAGAAGTGAGTATGGTCACTGACTCTCTGTTGTTTCTAAGCAAAAGGCCTGATGCAAGGGGAAGCTAACTGCTCGGTCAGTTTTTTCCTCCTCAATGCACACCCTCAGCCCACAATCAGTGGGCGTGGCTGCATGGTGGATCATACTTCACCCTGATTCGTGACTCCAATCCACCTGGTGTTTATGGATAAAGGTCAATCATTAGATCAGACCATCCTAGGGCCAACATGACTCCTCGTCACCTTTCCATAGTTTAAACGGTTTGGAGGGCATGTGACACCTAAGTTGTATCAACCTAAAGATTGGAGGATTAATAAACTTAGCTATATCTTCATCCAATCTTGGTCCCAATATATCATTATTTGACCAATATAGTAAACACCTAAAAAGGACATTAAAGGACTCTGAAAGTCCACTTCATCACATCTTACACACCTTAAAAGAAAATTTCATCCTCAAAATTAAGTGAAAACCCAGTCTTTTACATCCCACATCTCTGGGTATGTGCTTGATCACCACATATCTAGGAATGTAGGAGTTACCTAAAGGACCAAAGATTAGATAGTCATCTACACCTAGTAATAGGTAGTTATGGCAAGGTTGATTTAGATGCCCAAATATGGTTATGAGTTGGTTTGATAAACCCTAAGTATAGGTTGAGAAGAAGACCAAAGTAATAATTAATCCATGCTCACATGAATATTTTATTAAATTTAGATGTCATATATGTATCTTTTAATGCTATATGTTGAGCATAATTCAACCTTGAAAAGTAGATTGTCAATAAGCGAAAAGGTTAGAGAAACCCTAAGGTGGGTAGTACCCTAGAAATGTTTTAGGAAGAAATTTATTTCAGGGTGGGTGAATTGTAACATCCTAAATTTTCAAGACTAATATAGGCCTTAAAATGTGGTTTTCCTTAAATAATTAAAGTTGAGGTGTTAAATGTAAAAAGACTATAAATGGTATTTCTTATGTTAAAATGAAGAAAGATTAATACGAGACTCAAAACTATTTCCTCCATATATATATTACATGATTCAATTGACTCAAGATTCTTTTCTCTCCTCCAAGATGGCAATAAAGACTTAAGAGGTGATCAAATGACCCTTGAATAAGTAAATAATGTATATCTCGAATTTTACTCAAGGATTTAATAGGAAGAGCCTTTTTCAAATTATCACACCCTTTAAATGCATTGATACTAAGAATAATGGCCAATATAGAGGTTATGGACTAAACTGTGTACAAAACTGAAATCTAGTAGTCTAGGAATATTCTAGACCATCAAATTAGCCTATGATTCAAATTTCAAGTCATTGTGACTATTGTTGACCCTTCAAATTAATAAATCAAGTTCCCATATAATTTTGAATTCGATTTGATGGAATATATCATTAATGTGATGCATTTAAGCCAAGTTCCCACATTTTTCTCCTGTAACGTGCCACTTTGGTTTCCTTTCCCTCAATGTACGCCATCTGATGGATCTGGGTTGATCAATCGACAATCTAATGGATGAGAAGTCATCTCCTACTTCCATGTATCTCACTAGTTTGCACACAGTAGTGATCATCTGCCTTCTCAGCAATGTTCTCCCTCATCAATGCACCTCGTCGCGAGATTTTTCCTTTGTCAAATCCACCTCATTATGCCATTTCAAACAAGACCAAACTCACCTCCTCTCTCCATCGATATATGAAATGCCCAATTAGGGCTTTTATCTCCCGCTCACGCCGCCATCATAGACACCATCGTGACACCCTGAACACATACTTTAGGGTGCCAAAAGCTCCACTGGCTCTTATTTCTTGCTCCTCCTCCTTCAATTGATCTCTAATACCCTGGGCAACCCTAAAATTCTTAGTTTACAGTTGCGATGATCTCCGCCTCGACAATGTCATCCCTACCGCCTTTAGCAAAATTTGTTGCCCAGAAGGCTTCTCGGGAGTTGTTTCTTTGCTTTTTTGTTTTTAGTTCACCCTGGGTTTACATCGATCACCGTACCCTATAGGCCAAGTTTGTGGTGTTCACCACCGTCCACTGCCAAGCCACCTCATTGTCCCTTTTGCTAATACAACCGGACCTCGAGCCTCTCCTTGCCCTCACGAATGATTCTCAAACTCTAGTAGATGCATTTTTGGTTATTTGCAATGGTTTTGACCTCCGTCATAGCTTCCCTTGTTTCTATTTCGTTCTATGATGCTCCTTGGGCTCCAGACTTCATAGAGGCCTCGCCCATGGCTCGCTAGGTTCTACACGACCTGATGGACCTATAGGGCAGTGCCTCGTCTCTAGAGGGAGTCTTCTTCCCGGTTCTCAGTCTGAGGTTAGGGAAGTAGGAGAAGCTTGACACCATGAAGTGAAGGAGAAGAATCGAATGCATGCTTTCTTCTCCTTGGACATGCATTCTCAATTGGGTCATTAATTCTACAAGGGTGTTTTAGGGTTTTTACTCCTGACTTATTTAACAGTCATGAGACAATTTTGAATGACCGAATGACGATTAGGCCCCTGTGATTTTAATCACAAGTAACATGCACCTAAGGTTTCTTGGTCTTTTTGCATTTCCTTTATATCAGATTTTTATTTCTAATTAAATTGATGTCACGCTAAGGTTTCTCTAACCTCTGATTAGTCCCTATTGCAAAATTCATAACTTTTGCATATGACGTCAGAAAAATATGCAAAAATACTCATTGGAAAGGTCTTTTGATTTTCTATCGACTGGTATGGTTTTTAAATGTTGTTTTTCATATTACATCTCTTCAAAAATTCAAAGACCATGATTAGAGTTTAGGGACTTTAAACTCATGAACATATTATGATTTTAATTGAATTACAGGTGACTAAAGGCTCAATCAAGTCAGGAGATTTGACCTTAAGGTGACCTACTCTAGGTAAGTGGACCATGCATATTTGGCAGAAGTAGTTTTGGTTGTTTAACTATTTGTTTATGATTATGCATGTTATTGGTTTCATGAATTATGGATATCCTTTCAAGAATGTACCATGTATATGTATCGCTATTTGGTTGCTTGTTTATTTATGACCTATGGTAGAACACTAATTATGATTATGATTATGAATTAAGATTTAATAACTCATATTTAAGAAGGGGGAAACCCTATTATGATTTAAGAGGGAGAAATATCATCATGGCATTAAGAGGGAGTAATCCCATCATGTTCAAGATTAAGATTAAGAAGAGTTAATGTTTAGGTCAAGAGCTAAGTAAATGAGGAAAACTAAGGAATTGAGTTTTTATGCGTGCCTCGTTTATAGATATGAAAGGGTCGGTATGGGATTTCCTAGCATTATGGGCTTTCCTAGCAATCATGGGCTCCTATGGGGCATTAAGAGAGGTGGCATATAACTACTTTTCTAAGTCATCATGCTAAAGTGTTCAAAGATCATGTTAATTTTAATGTTAAGATAAATAAAATTGAATTAGTTTTTATGTGCTCCTCCTGAATCATGGACCTCAAGGGGTTGTCAAGGGATTTCCTAGAATCAAGGGCTTTCCTAGCAATCATGTTCTCCTAAGGGGGCATTATAGAGGGATGCATATACTTACAATTCAATTCTTTATATAATTTGTGAATCATGAATGCTTAAGAAAATCTATTTTTAAGTTTATGTCAAGTTATGTCATGCCAACTTTATCATGTTAAGTTATATTTACTTTCATGTCATATAAATTGTCAAATACTGCTTACTGATGTGATATTTGTTTTGTATGGCTGAGGACGAGATGTTCGCAGGACTTGGAGCAAGTGAAGAGTACCAAGGACAATCAAGGACTATGAGGACTTCAAGCTTAGCCTGGTAGGGTTCTATTTACCAAGTCGATCCATAGTTTTACCTTATGTTTAGTCATGTTACTAGATAGATTAAATAATATGATGTAGTTCCTTTTATGCCAAGAACTATGTATGAATCACTCTTAAGTCAATGCAAGTGTTTCATTTATTAATTGCATGATTAGTATATTGTGACAAAATCAATAAGAAAAATGCTTCCGCTCAAGTGATATGGAAAATAGGGTGTTACAAAATCCATTCTACATCACCACCAACCCATTTGCCTTCACCATCCTTAATAACTACGGTGCAACTTGTCATCTCTTTTTAGCATCGTTGCATCTGAGTCGATTCTGAGTTTCCCATATTCAGACGGACACCATTTGTACATCTTAGGTTCAACATGTTGCATCTTTAGGTACTTATATGCCTCTATTTGTGCTTGACCTTTTGTCTCATGAATCTTTCTTACTGAAGCATATGAGTTTGAGTATTTTTGGAGAAAACCTTGTTTCTGCAGTTCCATACATGCCAAGATGTTGTGAGGAATAGAACAATTGTCTCTTCTTCACCTATCAGATTGTCTTGGAACCATTGCTTGAATTCTGCTATGCTAACAAAATTAGTTGTAGTACTCGAGGGGTTTATCACGTTCCATACCTATATAGTGTATGGACAATCTCTGAGTGCATGCAAGGTTGTTTCTTCTTTGACTTTACACCTTGGACATATGTTGTAGTTTGAAATATTTCTCTATAGATGTCTCTTGTTTGTTAGAAATGCTTTGTGTAGAGCTATCCATGCAAAAGTTTTGACTGTAGAAGAGACCCTCTCTCTCCATATGTGTCTCCATTCACCCTCCATTTGTATACATTTACCCTTTTGGTTTGTATTGTATGCTAACGTGGTAGTGAATTGACCATTCGTGGAGTGTGTCCACCTTCTTATATCCTCCCCATCTACTGAGTTTGGAATTTTGAGTTTCATTATATCCTCAACTTTCTACTGTGGTAGTCATTCTTCCAAGAAGGGTCTATCCCAATCTCCATTCAAATTAACTAGGCTCTAAACCTTTGGACTGGGTAATTCATTAGGTATTGGTCTATTTATTAGATCTTTCAGCATGGGCATGTTTCTCCACCATCAATCATACCATACTCTCATGAATCCCAATTGTTGCATTGATTTATCACCCTTTTGGGCATTCGGCCTCTGCCGCGGGTGTGGGAGAGGGGGGAGAAATATTTCTCTCTTAATCCCATACACTTATGCTTTTGCCATTCATGGGTATTAAATACGAGTTTTCTTCTATGAATCTTTTCCCTTCACGTGTAGCCTTTCCTAGTCTTGATAAATTATTTCTAGCTTCCAGATCCTTCTCACCTTGTCTCCAAATACTCACACACCAGGGGGTGCTTCTGTTGTTGTTGATATCCCAAACATGCCTGAGAATTAGGGCCCTTGTTCCAATCATGCATAGTTTTCAGCCCTAATCCTCCATTATTCTTGCTACTAATTACTTTGTCCCACATGACCAAAGCAAGAGAATGATCTTTATGTGATAACCCCAAAATGAATCACCTAATAACGCCATCTATCATGTCACACAGGATGACCGGTATCACCGTAATTTGCATTATGTATGTCAGGAAGGACATGGGAGTTGATTTGCCATGCAAATTCTTCCTGCAATGGATAAGCTCCTCACTGACCATGTCATTATCCAGTAAGTGACTTTCTTCATTACCTCACTTTAAGTTTATTTTGTGACTCGCTTTTGGATTATCAGGACACACAAATACTTCTCCAAATCGTCATTGACTTGAAACCCAATGACCCTCCTAATTTTCCTTCTCAACGCTCCATCTACACTTCTCGGAAAGAAAATCCTAGTTTTGAGTTTTGAAACCATCTAACCAGATACTTTCTCAAATGCACCAAAACATTCCTTAATAATCTTCATCTATTTCACACTGGCTTGTGTAAAAAATACAAAGTCATCTGCAAAGCATACGTGTGATATGATTGGTCTATTAGCACCTATCCTCACAGGTTTCCATTCCCCTTGGACCACTGTTTATTTTACTAGTTGACTTAGTCTTTCTAGGCAAAGCGCAAATAAGTATGGTGATGTGGATAGCCCTGCCTCAAGCCTCTAGTAGCCCTAAAAGTTTTGGTTGTCTTCCCATTCCATACAAAAGATATCTCCCCTCCAAATTAAAATCATTATGTAGTTGATAATATTTTGAGGGATGCCCACGCATTTTATAATATCCCTGTGAAAGGGACTAAAACCCTAACTCTAATTCTACCATCTTCTCCATTACCCTCTAGGTCTTTATCTGGTTCCTTTTTCCTCCCTCCATCCCAATCTGATTCTCCTTCAATCACCTCTGTAATTTGTCCCCTTTTCCTCATCCTTTGCCCCTCACATCAGTGTCGCCTTACCCTCACCCACAGAACCCTCCTGTAGTTGACATATCTCCCTTTTCAAAACAATTAGTAATTCATTCATCCCATTGTGAGGGGTTTTCGAACGTGTGACCTCTCTATCATACAACATCAACTTTACCACATGGGTGCCACTACATTGGAACCATCAACATTCACATTGGTGGCACCAACATCCATCATTTATTCTACAGGAAGTTTCAAATGCCCTCACAGTGGCACTAGTCTTAAGTCGGTAGCACCGAGATGCCACATAAATTTTACATTAAGACTTTACGTTTATCTTGGTGGTACCAACCCTATAGCCGGTACAACTGAGTATGATGGAAAAATATGACATGAAAGAGTTGATTTCAGCTCAGTACCACCAACTCCTCTATCAGTGGCACCGCCACTGATGCCATCAAATGAGGCATTGACAACCCAATAGCTACTTACAAATAGTATTGGTATGTATTCCCATAGAGACAACCATAAGATGATTGTAATGGCATATCTTATAAGTGATTTGATTGATAATGAAGGAAATCTTCCAATTTATCTTATTTTATTTTGTTATGAGTTAATGATGAAACATAATGAATGTCTAAAGAATGATATTACTTAATGACGTGTGTCTTCAGGTTGAGGACATGAACAATGAGATCATACAAATTTCAAGAGTAAATACATTCTTGTTGTGTCCCTAGTCAGTTGTTATTGTGGAAGGTTGATAGATAACAATGTACATAAGACTATAGTGTGTGTTGGTTGATGGTAGAATCTCATTAGTTCATGATATGTGATATCAAACCAAATACATAGATATTTGTTACAAAACAGTGTATCAGATAGACCCACCTTGAGAGTGACACAGAAAAACCATGACTGGTAGTTAGAATCATCTCTCACAATGATGGTGGTAATTGTGGTTCTTAGACCTGAAATCACTACACTCATCACATGTCATTTGATATATTTAGACATCATCCACCATGAATTTGAATAAGGGTTTCCATAAAGGTGGTGCTCGGGTACATCATAAAATATGAGGATGGGATTTGTTCCTCTTATAGGAGTTTGATATCTAGGCCACATGATAAGAGAGACTAAGAAAAGCATATGCATGCACATATGAATAAATATATGATATAGAGTTCACATAAATCTCACAAAATTGGCTCTGATTCAAGAAATATGGATTGAATGTTGAGTAGATGGTGATTTCATGCCTCGAGATCAATCTGCATATTAGTGACAAAGGAACTATAAAATCACCATAACACCAATCAAAAATTGTAGGTTGAAGTTGTTCTCCAACTTTTGATTTCTTGGATAGTAATGATATCTTGCTAGATACCAATCATTGATTGTGATGTCATAAATTAGTTATGGGCATTCACTGCCAATGTAGCTTGGAACATATAGGGTCAAACACATAGGGTAGACTTGGAATAGGATTTTATTCATAAATATAGCATAAAATTGATTAATAAAGAGTTAGGTTTTCAATTTAAACAACAATGGTTGAAAGTTGACTGATTGGACTATGAACAGAATGGTTCAAGTGTTGAACTGATTGATTCAAGTGTCAGGTCAATTGAACTAATATTAGAAATCTGGTCTATGAGACAACTAGTTCAAGAAGTGAACCTATCAACTCATGTCCATGAACTGACTGGTTCAGGTTGTGAACCAACTATTTTTGTTGATCAATTCAATTGGATCAAGCATTAGTGATGACATTATGATGTGCATTAATTAAGTTATTAATTATCAATACAATTGTGATTGGGAAACATAGTGAAATGACTCGTTCAAGGGTTGAACCAATTAGCTTACGTGTGGTTCACCATTAAACTGACCATTTTGTCATTTGCAAGAAGCAAAAATTTGTTAAATTTTGTCGCCTTCGACTCCTACTCAGACTAGAACTCCTGACTGTGACCCTCCTTAAATAGAGAGGTAGTCGAGGCTTTCTAGAGACACAACAATAATCTATGAAAATTATTGTCTTCTTTGGTTGTGGTAATCGAGAGAACCTGAGCAAGTCCTACCCATCAAAGGGAGGGATAGCAAGGGAGAGACAATTGGAAGAGCAAGTTGGTACTAGCAGGATGACTAGAAGGGAGAACTCCTTGTCCATTCATCTAGAATAATAAGAGTTCCCAGTGGTTCGTGTCGACTACTATAGAGGAAGAGAAGGTTGTTTCCTGCTTCTAAGAGGATGAGGTCAATTGTTGTCCTTGGATATCAACTAGGAGTCTTCTATTGAGTTGTACATGTGCAAATTGAATAAAGGCACACACCACTATAAGGGGATTGACGCTAGACTTGCTCCAAGACCAGGTATAACGTTATAAACTATCCTTCCCATTACATAGTTATCGATGCAATCAATTTTTCAAAGGAGGAATATGACAGTCAAATTCTTGTTTCCCCTACCTGTTCTGTAGCAATATTTCCTTACAAACAGTCATGTACATGAGATATGATACCACTAACTTCAAGTGGGTGACACCGACACCTACAGATCAAGTAATGGGTATTTCTTTAGTTGGAAAGAGAGAATTTAATGAGGAGATTCTTCGTACCATCACCTATATTCCACATATATGATAATGAAAATTATCTCAAACACTTCACCAAGATTAAGTATTCACAGGAAGGAAGATTTTCATGATGATCCCACCCATCCCAGTCTGTGACCCACATCGCAAGACACATCAGCAATCCATTCAAATTCTCTCATTTGTTTTGACATTGCAGAAAATGTCAAATTCAATCTTAGAGGGAGAATGGAATGATGCATCTCTTTAGCCCTACATCTTTATCTATCTATCTTTATTTATGTATTACTTTCTATGATTATATTTTTCATTAATTTATAGAGTGACTTAATCTAATGTTAATGTGGATGTAAACATTAAAAATCACAAATTTTTGAAAATATAGTTAGGTTAGCCATTCTTTGATGATATGATATCAGTTTTGAAATTTTTGAATCTGAATGCCCCTCATGCTTCATTGTTCTAGCCATTTTTGCTAGCTCATTAGTGTAAAGCTATACTAATTGTTTGGATTAGTCAACTTGAAGACATTCTTGAGAATAGAAAACATAACTCATCCCTATGTCTTGTGTTATGAAAATGATGTGAGTCCAAACCAACCAGGCAGTAACATGATCTTAGATGTGTATTTTAGAAATAAACTACAAGGTTTCTATATTGAAACAAATTAAAAGATGATGGACATGTCATTGTTGGCAAACATATTTGTCTTTTAGTCATGTGATCTCATCCACCTTCATTCATTTTCATTCACCACCTTAGGATAAGAAAGCTTAACTCAAATGATTTCCTCTTGATCAAATTGGCATGATAATAAACATATATTTAGTTCATCTTACTCTACATTAGAAAAAAATAGTTTTACATATCATAACATTTGAGCATATTTAGTTTGGTGGGTTTTGATGCATGCATAATTGTCATCATCTTGATATCCTAATTTGGTTGTTTTTATTGATAATTATGAATTGAATATGTTTTCATACATATTTACCAAATTTGTATTAAACGATTTGTGCATCAATTATTATATTTTTTCATGTATTCTTCATATAAAAATTAATAATAATTGTCCATCCATAGTAGCCCTGGTGGTAAGAGCTCAGTAAGTCCCAATGAAGGATCCGAGTTCGAACCTCACCGAAGACACTTTGTGAATGGCAATCCACGTTGATTAGGCACGGGAGGGGGTCACCGGACCACACTCTCTCATGCATCGAGAGTTTACCATGTCGGCTTCGCCCAGGGTGGGTTCTCTCAGTCATCAAAAAAAATTAATAATAACAATATTGGTCTAACTAATTGCATATTTTTTCTACTAATAATTCTTTTTTATTGTAAACAAGTTGATACCAGCAACTTTAACTCAATAGCACAGACATGGAATCAAATTGTATTTGCAAAATTTGTTTCAAATTGACAAGGAAAGGGAGTTTGGCAGTAAAATGTTGGTAGAACTAACTGTGATGCTGGAAACTATCATTTAAGTGATAAAATCTTAAGGATGACGTTATAACTTGGTTTTTTGTGTTCTTATATAACCTAAACCAAGAGCGTAAGTCTAGGTATTCCCATTAGTCGCACACCCCCATTTTGAATCATATGGTAGAAGAGAAGGTGGAGAAACCAAAACAATACTTGTTTAGATAGATGGTGGAGGCATTTTATCGGTGGAAATGGTTTAGATTCGTGCTCATCTTCTAAAAGAGGCTTCATTACTGTATCCCCCGTGTCTCACTATCAGTTTTCCATGATTTCATTTTTCAAACTTTTATCTTTGATACCATGTCTGGCTAGTTACTCTTGTGTAGGACATAGGAATAGCTCGATATTGTTTTCAACATGACAGCCTTTCTTTAGAAATAAACTTCTTTGCTCAAATTTTGATTAGATCAACCATGTTCACAACTTCAATTATGCCCTAGATTTTTAATCACCATGAAAGTAGGGTTAGCAATTTGAAAAACTATCATCACCATAATTAATAATATATTACAAAAGAGGGCTAACAATTATGAAGGTAAATATCAAGAGTGAAATCTAATGTGTTGGATCTTCTATATGAATATTGTGGGAAAATGTTTTTAGTAAGGTTGGATAGTACATTATGTTGTGAAAGCATGTAATATTGTCTAAGATACTAATTCTAAAAAGAAAAGATAGTTCATTTAAATCAAGTGAAATCATGTATGTATTTGTGACATGGTGAAACCATAATCGTGGAGAATCCATTATTCTTCTTGCAACCTAACTTAACCCATTGCATTGTTACTTCCAATTCTTAGTTCAGAACAACCAACCCAAACATTTTCTTAGGTCTATATGATTGAATCATGCTTAGTAGTAGGCTTTTACTTTATAACTCCTCCAGTACGATAACTCGAGACTTGACTATCTTATATTATTCGGTATGTGCACTTGTGTTTTACATGCACACATTTGTGTTAGAGGGTAGGAAGCCTCTATCTAGTGAAGGTGTCCTTTCATGAAGTGCTTCCTTGGTGATGGAAAAGTCTAGGACATTTGGCCCATGGTAAGGGTAGGTAAGACTCTTAGAAAGGTTGTTTATTCCTTGATCATAAAATGAAGCTAGTTACTCTTAATATGAAAATAAAGGTTGTATTGGTGTGTGATCTTGTGGTGAAAAATAAGGTGACACTCCTAATGTTCAATATCCTAAAGATTAGCCTCTTTAGGTAGCGAAGCTATAACATTTCAAGAAAAAAACACTATTAATACTTGTCCACATTTTTGTCTTGCTCAATCACTCACATGATTGCTTTTTTACTTGTTGCACTTACTTCTCTTACAACTTTAAGATCCAACAGATTTGGTTTATAATTTTAATATATCAATTCTTCCCCCCTTGAGCCTATAGATCCTACATATGTCATTGTGGGGCCACATTATATCCCATATGGGTTATTGGGATCTACTCACGATCCTAATCACCACACTACATGCCATGTATGAATATTAATTCAACAACTTAAATTGTAAGTAAGCATAAAACAACACTCCTCAATTGTAGGATCTAGAATATACTGCCAATAACATTGTTAACCAATATTTATTTTATAATTTTCCTAACATTATTTACTTTGTAAGATCTTGAAGGAAACTCGATCAAATTGAATATATTTATAGGAATCACATAACTTTTATTCCATGTCATGTTTGTCATTTAATTTCCAACCAATTCATCTAATATTTTGTGCACCTAGAGAAGGGAAATCAGGGTAAATGTTAGATGCATCCTGATGTATAATGACATGCCTACTCCATACCTTGGAAAATGATGCATCACACAACCCAGCATTACGAGGAAGTGGCTACTGTTCCATTTCCCAACATGAAGTTGTTTCACCATGTCTTACAATAATATGATATATACATGTAAAATAAAAACTCGCATGGGAAACTATGAATGTAATAGAAATTTACTTCAAACACATTAATAGATGCATGTATATATTTGAAATATGTATTATGAACAAAAAAACATGATACACATTTTAATATTGTATTTATATTGAGAAAGAATATTTTGGAGTATAAAATTAGTTTAAGAAAACATAATACAACTTACTATATAAAATTACAAGAATAATCAAATACATAAGAAAACACAATACCCAACATTTTAAAATATTGCTTAAATGAAAATCATACAAAAAATAGCTATTTATGTTTAAATGGGGAAAGACAACAAATGACAGTTATTTTTTTAGGAAATTTATTCCACTATTTTATATATGCATTCCTCTTCTATTCGTGATTTACATTAATAACATATTATATATAATTCCCAAAACCTTCTGATCTACCACCAATCCCAACTAATAAAATAATAACTCGTATCCAGATTTTTTTTCATAAATAGGAAAATAAGTATTTATAACAATAGCTAGCACAAAAAATCAATACTAAATCAACAGTGACATAAGTTCATAGCATGAGATACTAATTTAGTGATAACAATACACATTTAAGTTCAAGAACCAAAATATGTTGGAATCCAATGTTGTTTAGACCCCCACCCTTGAGCTACTGTATGTGGTTCCCCTTCCTCTTACATTCTTATGATGTCAAAAACAGTAAAAGGGTTGCATTCAATGCACATCATTGGTCAAAATACAGTACTAGTCAACTAAGCTTTGTAGATGTTACTATAAAAATATCATCTAGTTGTGTATTGGGCAATGCATTTTTATCCAAATAGTAATATCATATATGTGATGCAACACCGTAAAGGAACATAGAAAATAAATATGTCACTTCTACCAAAATATTTCCTCAATTTGTGTTAGAGATATGGTGGTTATTTTTTATTTCAAAATGGAATCTAATTTTTGATAAGGTATTTATCACATAATAATGTATGTTGCAAAGAACTATTCTATTAAGATGTTCATGCATTATTATAATCCTTAAATAGCACTCATTACATAACATAAAACACAATACTTTCACATACAATCCTAAGTTACTAAACCCTTCATGTATTAGGGAATGTATTTGTCAATGTGATCAAACAGTTTATTCTATTTCATGGCATTAGTGGTGAAGCTGGTGACTGCAAGGATATTGTAGTTCCATTTGAGTTTTCATAGAATGACTTTTCTGGTAGGAAGTAATCACAAGTAAAAACATTTAAATATGCACTTTTCTACTTGATCAATCTATTTGGTTAAACTTCATAAAATGCAATTGATATATTTGGGTTCCTTCCAACTACATAGTTAGCGTAGAAACAATAAAAGTACTACAACAAAACCAAGCATTGATTAATGAAAAATGAGTAGTGATGTTACTTGTAAGGCCCCTAAACTTTCTTAATGGGTTGAATAAGCTTAATGATCATAATTGAATTTTTATAATCCTAATTTAACCTTGTTATATGCCTTGAAATCACAATACAAACTTAAGTTTCAAATTTGGTCCAATTTGGACATTGTTTGAGCAAGTTCTGCAATTTTATGCACATTTTGGACTTTTCTGCACTCGACCCAATTGAGAGGTTTTCTTTGCAATTTATCACTTGCATTATGTTCCTTGTATATTATCTCATCATTCTTGATCTTGTTGATCCATGGGGCTCCTATTTAAACCTTGGTTTGAAGGTATTTTCTCTAAGGGTATTTTAGGGTTTACCCCTTCATGGTTGAGCTACCTTTAGTAGCCATCAACTAATGAATTATTTGTTTTTCTTGGAAATTCAAGAAATGAGAGATAAGTATGTCTCTATGGATGGTGGGGGTGTTGCTTGTGTGTGTACTTATATATTCTTAATAGTTTAAGGCCATAGACACTTGGAAAGATACTAGAACTTCAACTTTTTCTTTTTCTTTATCTTAAAGTTTCATATATTTATCCCTAAGTACCCAAGCAAGACATTTCTCTCCACCACTTCCCTCCTTCTATAAATATCATTCTCCCTCTGTGCTGCTGTAAATTTACTATCCAAAGAAGTAGAAAGAGGATATCTTCTTGAAAAAAGAATCTAGGGTTGCAATTGACTTTCTTTTAGGGTTTGAAAAGCTTCCTTCTAGTGATCTTGACCTAAAAGAGTAAGAATCTCCTTTCCTCCATTTATTTCTTTGTTATCCTTCCTCCTACCTTTCTCCAGGTCGTAACTTTATTGTTCCATGGTAGAAATTGATCTAAAGATCTAAACCCCTACCTTTCTTGCTCCTTATGCTTAAGGTTTGCTCACTTGATGAAGAAAGGTGCTAGATGGACGAGTTCACAGCTTATGCTTGGATTTCCTACCCTACCTACTCATGTTTTCTTCTGTTTGGGAGTTTATATTCTAATTAGAGGTAAGTTTTATAACTTGCTCCACGTTTATTGCTTACCATAAGCTTTCTAGCTCATATTCTTGCTTGAAAATTATGATCCATGGACTAAAAAGCTATGCTTGACTGGGATTTTGATTTTTATAATGTTCATTGTTCTGATTTCAGTTATATATGAACATGTGATCATGTGTACATTATTCTTAAGTTATAATATGACTTAGATCAGGTTGGTTTGACAACCTATGGTGTTAAACACCTATCAACCAATGGTCAATTTTAGGGTTTAAAGTTGATTTCTTCTATAAACACATGACTCAATGGTGGTATCATTGCAAAAATCCTATGGTGTTGTCTTCATGACAACTAATGGTCAGGATCAAAGGTGTCAGATGATGGTGACAACCTATGGCCACCCCCTTAGGTCAGGTTTTGGATCAATTAGAAGTTTAATGATCAACAATTAAGTACCATGTCGATGTTATCAATCAATGATGACATTAGCTTAATATTTGATGTTGATTAATGAATATAGTATTGATATAACAACCTATGGTGAAATAATGGTCACTACTGATGGTGGATCAGGTCTCCACAACCTATGGTGAGTTAATCATATAGTTACAGCATCAATTAAGCCTTAGACTAATAGTTTCTTGGGTCACTTGATGCAATGGTCGGACCTATACTTTAATTGATAGTTTTAACATATGAACTTGACCCAATGGTCAAGATCTAATATTTATTCCTCCAATAAAGTGGAATGATGGCTAATGTAATATGTTGGTCCTAATAATGTGATTTAGATGGTTTCTTTTATATGATCAACTTAAAGAACTTACTTGTTGACAATGGATGGCTTGTTTTAAATGAACAACCGATTGTGGGTTTTACCCTACTCCCAATGGTCTTACCTTTTAAACATACAATTGTTCTAGGTGACATTGTGGAATGGAGATATGGGTTGAATGATGATGGAACAAATGGAGGGTTATCCTTAATAAGGTAGTCTTACCTATTCACTCAAATGAATAGAAGGGATGATAACCATATTGTATTGATATATAACCCTAATGAGGTATAGCTTGTTGTACCTAGCTTTAATATAACTAAATGATGGTAATTTGGTATGAATAGTCCTTGAATGACTAATACAATCATGGATCACTCTCTTATTGTTGTTGAAACCTTAGTATGCCATAACCTGATGGTTACACCTTGATTTATGTGTGGGTTCATACTTGAGAATAGTATGGAATGTGATGGTGATGCTTCACCTTATGCATCCATGAACCAATGGGGATGCTATGAGTTAGGGTTTGGGTATGAATGATGATTAGTAACATTAATATAATTTATTATGTTGAACCTAACTCTAATGCAAATAGATAAAGATGAGTATTCATGTTTAACCTTCTTATATGATGACATGATGGTGAAATAATCTCCTTAACATGATCATAACCTTAATGTGTTAATTGGTGGTTATCATAGCCACATGGTTGATACTTTCTTATGCTAAATATGTACATTATGAATATGATAATGGTTAATCATATCTAAATTTCTTGCATGTGATGTAATAAAGGAATGTTCTTAATGTTAATATAACCCTAACCCTGTTATGATTGTTTATGAATATCTTCTAGCTCATTAATGCAATATTGTGTTGATCTGGTGTATTATATGTAAGTGATGTTGTTGAGCCTTGTTATAAGGCATGGAAAGATGATGATGATCTTACAGGGAATAGTACGATGGTCTTATGACCTTTGGGCATGGTTGAGCCCCGAATGAGGTGTAATCCTCTTGTGTTGATAAGGGTTGATAACCTGTGATATTGTGAATAGGATTTATATCATGTGATAGTATGATGGTCTTAATGACCTTTAGGCATGGTTGAGCCCTGAATGAGGTGTAATCCTCTTGTGTTGATAAGGGTTGATACCATGTGATATTGTGAAAAGGATTTATATCTTGTAGTAGTATGATGACTAGTGTGGTCTCATCAATGGCAAGTAAATAGTATCATGTGATGATGAGATGAGAAATTATATTTTACACATTTTATATCTTTTGTAGTTGTGATATTTATTTTCTTGCTAGAAGAATTAGGGTTTGTATGTCCACTTATTTGATGTAGCCTTAATTCACCCAATTGGCATAACTAATCAAGTGCAACTCTAATCATGTAGTACCCAATGTCGTAGAGCCATCTTCAATTTCAGAACTTGCTGGATGGTGAAACGAGTATTCCTAAGGGAAACTCGAAGCGCATACTATTGAGTATGTGGGGGCATGTTGAGAATATATCCTTGTCACCCATAATGCAGGTTGTGGAGTTTGGCTATGGTCATGCCTGATACATCTGATGTGATTGAGAACGGATGTGGTCGTGTCTCGGTGATTATAACATGATATGATTAGAGGACAACTGTGGTTGTACCTCAGTGATTGGGTTTGTATACCATGGTTTCTAGTGTCGTGACCTGTACCAAGAGTGGACTAGTGGTTAGAAGTTTGACTATATATCGTTGTGATGGCAGCTTTGACTGATATGTCACTGCCTTTTTACTCGTATTGATCGAGGGGAAGAGATCTTAGAATATCAGCACTCCTAGATCTTGTACGGAACCAAATAGCCTTTCGCGGGGGTCTGTTGGACTTTGGATGGTACGATTCAAATTTCTGAGGGCTTAATAAAAGATGTAATACAGTCGTGTAGCATATTTATTTAGGGTTATACACAACGTTTCACATTGGATGATAACCCTTATTTGTTATCTTTACATAAAAATGATGCTTAGTGCAATTAAGAGATAGTAGATATACTTAGGTTGTGGATATACTTAAGATTGTAGATGCGTACATATAGTAGCTATGATTATGTTGATAACTATACTACTACTGTTGATTATAATCATGATGCTAGCTATCTCATGTTTTAGTTATGTTTAGCATGCTAGCTATCTCATGTTTTAGTTATGTTTAGCATGCTAGCCATGCCTTTGTTACTAGAGATACATATACTGCTAATCATATTTATGCAAATAGTTGTGCTTATGTTGTTAGCTCTTCTTATGATGTTAATATGTTTGACCTATTATACGTGCTAATATTGTTAGCTATGCTTATGTAGCTAGACTTATTCATAATGATAGAGATTCTATGTTACTAGACTTTCTCATGATGCTAGATATGCATATGTTACTAAATTGCTTATAGTGTCAACAAGATAAAGGGTGATAGTCTGGATAATGATGATAATTATTATATGCTCCTTTATGTATTCTGTCAATCATCCCTACTATTGAGCCTATTTGTTATATCTGATTAAATTTCTTAAACTGTTTAATTACTTAAAATGGTGTAATTAATAAACATTGTTGGAGGTTATATCTCTTGTTGGGACATGGGTCTCACCCTTGTGGTTCGCCACATTTTTTTAAGTAATTGAAAGTGACGAAAACAAACTTGTGACAGTAAAGAGGAGCTATAGTAATGAATCTATGATAAATTGGATTAGATGTCTTGTATATCCTAGAGTCATCCTTGTACTCTCAGGTCCGGGCAGGAAAAGTTTGTATATGGTATTTCAAACGAATCAGAATTTTATTAGCATGTTAATGCATGTTTGTGTGGCATATATAAATATTGTTATCATGTGTGTGTGTATATATATATTGTGGCTAAGGTGATAGAACAATTTGTATCAAATTTTTGTCATAGTATGGATAAAATAAAGATGTTGAGCTCTTATGTAAATGTTTCTGAGCAGGTGCTGATGTTTCGGTTTTAATTTACCCATATTTTTAGGTATGTTAATAATAAGTGATTGATGGTGTTTTATGTTTTGAGTAATCTCATTTCGTGTAACAGGTTCTCACAAGTTGGTATTAGAGATTTAGGTTCACTGATTCTATAGGGACACTAGGACTTAGGACTAGGATGTTGTCAAAATTAGAAATATAACATAAAAATATGGTGCATACTGTCTAATCTCAGTATTTGGGTGCCCTAGCCAGGTATTTAATTATTGAAGAAAGATAAGTATGGAACTCTTAGATTGTTATCTTTCTGATTACTCTAATCATGTAGTCATTTTGAGATAATCTAAAGAGCATAATGAATAAGAAATCACGGTATGAATATCTCAATCCTACTTTAAAGAAGATGAGAATTGCATCATAATCTATCAAAACTTGAATGCTTGGTAACTATAAGAGAAAGATATAACACTATGAAATCTAAATCCGAACACAAATTAGAATAAGAGGAGTTCTTGAAGATGTGATTCAAGAAGATAATAAAGTAAAAGACAGATTAGTCTATGCTTATAAAGTGAATCAAGGTATGAAATCCACATAAGATGGAAAGAAATCCTATAACAAGTACAATATGAGAAGATAAATGAGAACAATGACAAAGGAATAAGGTGGAACATGAGTTAATCTCAAACCAACCTATGTGTGTAAGAAAGTGTTAATGTAAAATAAGTATGGTGTTTGAAAGAAATTAAGGCAGATGTTCCATGTTTAATGAAGAAAATGTGGAATATGATCATTTACATGTTGATAAGTGGTTTAAAAACATAATAAAATAAGAGAACATACCCAAGTGTGATAAATAGTCATCAAGGAAGGAGTAATGAGATATTGTTATAACCCCAACTTTTGGGTTTTTTGGTGAGAAATGTAATTTCTCATATTAAAGATATTGGAACAAATAATGATATAATTTGTTTTGAATAAATGGATTTCGTTTACAATAACCTTGATGATTGTTTTGTGGGTTTTATTGGCTATTGAGCTCAATAACAAGAAAAGACAAAAGAAACTCCATTATTAATAAGAAATAGTGAAAAGAAAAATGTAGAAACCTCTAGAAGGCAAAAGAGTGTAATCCAAAGGTGGATTTCATGCCTCTTGGATTCCTTGGGTTCCAAGGAATCCAAAGTTGCAAAGATAGCGCAACAAGAAAAGAAAAGATCAATTAAATATTTCTTTATTAAGAAAGAATTCCTTAATGGATTTTCGTATCAAAAGAAGTCCGTAATGGATTTTCGTATCAAAAGAATTCCTAATGTTAAAAGGAGTGCCAATGAGGAAAATAAAAAGAAAGATAAAGAGAAATCCTCAAAAAGAGATATTTTAATAAGAAATAAACAAGATAATGTGAAATAGTGGATATAGATGCATCTAGAAGGATAATAAGTATCCTTAAAAAGGGATTTTGAAATATTAGAGTTTCTTGGGGTCCAAGGAGCCCTAATAAAGAGGAAGAAAGAGAAAATACCAATAATACAAATAAGAGGATAATGTGATACATTATTAATTATTTTTGATAATATCAAAAATAAAAGATATACTTTTTACTTTGAGAAAGTGGATTTTGTGGCCAATAGATTTTAATGCCAAGCACAAGGAAGATAAAAAGAGATGATATATGAATTGCTTAATGACCAAGGATCAAAGAGAAATGAGGAATTAATTAAAAGAGAGAAATTACACCTAAACAAGGAAAGTAGGTTTTTTATAGATAAAGGGGCCTTGTTTGCTTCGTGGGCAAGCATATTAGGGTGTGGCTACCCTCCCCTATATAAGGGGTAGAGCCCTTGGCCGAGATCAGGAGAATTCCAAGCACTCTTATCTCTCTGCTCTTCATCTTCTTCGTTAAACCCTAGCCATGTGGATCGTGCCTCCCCTAGGGCAGCAAGAAGCCAGGAGGTCGTTACGTCTTCTGCACAACGACCTGTGTTGCCGGAGAGGATCTCTACCATCACCCTTAGGCTTCAGCGCATGCATGGCGGCCGCAGCACAGCTGTAATGTCAGCCATGGGTGGCAGACCCAACCAACCTGAACCAGCAGTGTTGGTCGAGTTCTGAGAGCATCTACGAGGGCGGCGTGTGGATTCCCCAACGATCAGGAGAGGCTTGGCCATCATCCTGTAGTTCTTGCTCTCACTCCAGCCACCTACAGCATGACTGCAAGGTCAGGGATGGAGGAGCAGCCGCAGCCTGACCCCGACCCACCTCGGCCAGTAGTTTGGGGCCCCGCAGGTGCGGCCAGGGACGCCGGAGGTGAAGAGAACCCTTGTTGATGTCCTTCGGGTCCAGAGTAGGGAAACAACCCGCTCCCAGCCACTACTGCGGCGGAAGTAGAGGCTCGATCGTGAGGTTGAAGACGGGAGAAGCTTTGGACGGATCTACCCCTCTGGGGTACATAGAATTGAAAACTCAAGGAAGGGCAGAAGAGTCTTTTTGTTATGTTTTTAACCAGCCAGGCGATGTTGCATGGAAATGAATGACGTGGTGCTCTCTGATTGGCCGAAAGGTATATTTTCTTGCAAAATTTATATCTCATTAACGGTAGCTCGGATGGATACGCATAATATATGAATTTTAATCAGAAGAACATGAGGAATGCAATAAAAATATAATTGAAGCCTTTTTCTAATTGCAATTCGAAAAGTGATGGAAGTTATCAACTTTAATGATTTAATGATTAAGAAATCCTATTTCAAGATGATTAATGTGTTTGGTAGGGTTTAATGGATGATTAAAGTCGATATTAACCTATTAATTGTAAAAAAGGTACATTTTTTTTTTGAAAACACAACATTCATTACATTAAAGCCATACGGCATCTACATGTAAAGGGAGATACACCAACCGAACACAAAAAGTGAAGAGCAGATACAATAACCAGAAACTCATATCGGAACGTGATAAGAACAATGATGTATTGATCTCTCTTCTATATCGCTGACCAAAACAGCTTTTTATGAGAGATTCCTTCAACCTGAGATTATATCTGATATAAGGTATATGCTCCAAACCAGTGACCAAAGAAGTGATCACCTTCGCACTTGCTGCCATAAAACAAAGAAACAAAAAAAGACCTAACATGAAAGAAGGACACAAACCACACGACACAAAACTAACAACACAGACCCAACGTCCCACCAAACAGGACGAGAAACACAACTACTAGCGACGCACTAAGGTTCCCAACCAGCAGACCCGGGAAGGAGGCCAAACCCCAGTGATGCAGATACAGAGGAAGGATGGCTCATGCGGGTACAAAGGTGGGGAGTAGAGGGTGTTGGGAACTCCACCACCACTCCCGACCACCACTGCGAACAGGGGGTGGAAGACCCGCACAAAGCCCAAAACCCAGCTTCCTCCTCCTCTGCCTAAAGCACCAAGGGGTGCCCGAGCTCACCGTCTGCCAAAGAAGGAACCCGAGGCACGACACGACCAACAAACGACACCAACATTCCCGCTGGAGGAACAAACCAAACTAAAGGCCGACAAGCGACGACAAACACAGGCAGATAACCTGCCACCACCAACAAACCTACGAAGACAAAAAAAGAAAAGAACCGAGACAGGAATAGAACGGAAAGGAAGAAGGTGGGGTGGGGGAGCCCGGGTTGCGAGAAAACCGGAGGTACAACAGAAGCAACGGGGGAAGTCGAGGGCACCTCAACAACCCCAGGACCGCATCCACTCCTCTCCCGTGAACCACCGTCGAGACTCAAGTCTTCGGGACCGAATCCAACGTCGCTAGAGCGAGAGGAAACGGGAGTGGATCCGGCCGCAGCTGTCCCCTGACCTCGGATCTGCGCCACCCAGGCGAAGAGGAAGCCCGGGGGGAGTGGACGGCACACAAACGGCAACCCGACCCCCTCCCCCAAGCTAGTCGCCGCTCCCAGGAGCCGCAAGCCCTAGTCGCCCCTTTCGCCGCCAGCGTCACGGAAGCTTGTAAAAAAAATCATGTACATAAATAAGCTTTAATGGGCCTTGAAACCCTGATATTAGTTTTTGTGACTCTTAATGGCTTTAATTATTCAAAATCATGAATAAAGCTAAGATATGAGGATTCTAAGCTATTTCAAGTATAAAGACTCCTAATTGTGGATAAATACCCTTAATGTAGTAATTAGGGTTTTCTAATGAATAAAAGGTAGAATTAATGACAAATAGAGTTCATATGTGAATTAGACCATAATGAACTATGAATTGATGATAAATGGGCATAGTGATCTTGTCGTGGATTAAAATGATAAAAATGGTAGCTTTAATGTAAAAGAGGCATAATGAACCTAACGGATCTTAATTGGGGTTATATGTTGTTAAAAGATAACCTTAATATCTTTTGTGAAGAATAGATGAGATAAATAGGGTTTGTAAGCAATCGTATACAATTGGGGTTTAAAATAGTAAAAGTGAAGTGGAACCCTGATTGCAAAGGAAACCCTAAAAGTGGACTAGAAACCCTAGGAAGCAAGCTAGGTTTAATGGATCTTGATGACATGAGTAATAATAGGAAATTGCATGATTATTTCAGGATCTTGTTGTATGTGCTTGCTTGCTTGGATTTCTTACTTGTATGGATTATTCTGTCTCAAATCAGCCTGACAGGTATGTGGTTACACTTATGAATATCTCGAATTAGTTTTTCGAGGTTTTTTGAAGTTTTCCTTGATGACTTGAATTAAACTGTTGAATGAATTTAATTCATACAAACTATAATGTGGATATGACTATCATTTAAGATATATGTCCACTAGCTCAGATCCTTGTCCCTTCTGTGGCTTAATGGTTTGACCTAGTACATGGATACCTATGGGGTAGGTCCATCAGGTCATTGGATGACTTAGTACATGGCTACCAATGGGGTAGGTCCATCAAGTCACCTTAAGTCAGGGATTGGGCTACCTTTGGGTAGGGCCATGCGACTCTATAACCCTAAGTATTGGCTACCTGTGAGGTAGGGCCATGGGGGTAAGGATCTACCATAGAGAGAGGTAGTATCCAAGTCCACTACAGGGACAGTACAGAGATTGGGGATAGGTAAGGATTGAGTAGTATTGCTTAAGATGTAATCTTGGCTGTTAAATGATAATTTGTTAATTATATTGTTATCATAGTTGCACAATTATTGTTTTCCCCACATACCAGCTTTATGTTGACTGACGTTTTGTTTGTCGATGTTTTAGGTACAAATGAAAAGGACAAACAGTAAAGTGGCATATGTGGAATTAAACGAGAATTAAAGTACTGAGGAGGATTAGTTAGAATACACTCCAGATGTGGATAGAAATAGTAAACCAAGTTTTTGAAAAATGTATGCAAAGTTTAATTTCTATTACAGCCGTTCAGTCTAGTTGGTAGAATTTGATAATTATTATAGATTATTTGTTGAACCTTTGATCCGGAAATTGGGATAACGGCTCTGACCTCTTGGTCTCCCTTAATTGGGGGTTACTGGGAGGCGGGGTCGTTACATTTGGTATCAGAGTGTGGGTTCCTCATTTAATCTTTAATAATTATTAAATTTTACAAATTATGTAGAACCCAAGGGAGTTATTAGAGGAATTTCCGAAAGACAGAGGTCTCTAGAAAATGATCACATTCGGGGGATGGAAAAATTTTCCTCTGCACCGCTAGTCGGAATTTGAGGACTCCCGGATTACTGTGAATGCCTAGCCAATGTCTCAGGATTTGACTCGAAATAAGATACCTTTAGGACTCTCTCATCTTGTTCATCCCTACTCAACTCAAATGTTGTTAAGGATTATAAGGATTAGGATTTTCTTTCTTTTCCTCACCCTCTTGAGGTATGGGTAAGGTTGATAAGGTTTAAGGAATCCTCCACCAAATTAATAAAAAGCATGTAAATAAGATTTCATGGATATAAGTTTAATAGATTAAGCGTAAAAGAATAGATACATGCTTAGGTTGTATGACATAAGTTGTCATTGTCCTCAAGAGAGACCTGAGGCTAGACCTTCTTGTCAGGAGGATAAGTAAAGAGAGTTAGTCTTGGAGGTAGAGACCTCCATTACATGTAGAGACCTGGCACATCCTCTGAGGATGATGTTAACCCTAACCCTAAGTGAAGGTTAGAGAGAGAGAGAGATGACATGATGAGTTAGATGTCTTGGTAGACCAGGTGTTTGGATGGACATGCCTTGGATGTCATATGAGCCATGATAGGTTGGATGATCGAGTACCTTTGGCGACCCAACCCTGGGAAGGGTCGTACAAGTTAGAGTGAAGGATAGCTCCTTCATTGATGAGGTTAGAGAAGAACCTATGGAAACCTCATGGGCTTATATGGGCATGGCATAACATGAACCCAGAGTACGTCAGTACATTAGGCTAAAACACCAGCCAGGAGAGTATGATGGATAGCTTTTGAGATCAATAAGAAGAGCTATGGATAACCTTTAGCAAACATAAGTTGAACATAGGCTTCACCCATGCAGGGGTATGCTTTTGAGCTTGATCCTTCAAAGAGAGAAGACCCCTAGTAGTAAGGTTGTTGGTAGGTTTAGCTCTAGAGAGAGAGAGAGCAGGACCCCAAGCAAGAAGGTTGGAAGCTCAGACTCCGCGATATGATGAACAGTGGGGAGTTGAGGATGATGTGACCTAAGTGGATGGTAGTGGTTGTCTCATGCTTGATCCCTGGAGGCTGATGATATCTTGGTTTCCTTTAGAGGAACTAAACCCTAGAGAGAGGATGAGGCTTCTGGTACATATGTGCCCATGGTGTAGGTGTTTACCTTCTGAGATAGGAAGAAGAGTTCCTTAGACCTAGAGAGGTTTAGTAACCAGTTGTGAGGCTTTACACCAAGTTGGTTGTCCTTGAGGAGGACTCAACTCTGGGGTGTTGCTCGAATAAAAGGATCATGGGAGTGCATGACATACCTTGGACATGTTTAAGAGGTTGAGCATGCAGATAGACACCCAAAAGTGAACCTAGGGTTCCTTGGCCTAAGAGGGTAAGTGGTGTACCTGATGCTCATGATGAGATTAGAGTTTCTATAGATTCGAGCATGGTACTCTTCATGGTTAGAGGAAAGAGAAACCCCTTAAGTTTAAGGTATGTTTGATGAATCCCTCGCAACTAAGGTGGTGACATGAGAAGGTTTGTTCTTGGTCCAATATTGAGGATGAGAACAAGTATGACCTAACATGGTTTAATAGGGGTCTGCTTGTGCCTTAGTAGCTATTGGGTTAAGCATGCTCATGTGAATATAAACCCTAAGGATGTATGTGACCTTGTTGTCAAGAGTTGTAGTTTCCTCCCATCCTGAGAGAGGGACCCTTTGGTAGGGTGTATATCAATTTGGTGGGTTTGAGGAAACCTAAAGAGGTCTCATAGGATCTTGAGAATCTAAGGGAAAAGTACATGGTATGAGAATGAACATGTAGACCCATAGATAACCATCTCTAAGTGCAGGTGGATATGTTACCATGGAGGTAACTAGTATGGAGCCTGACTAAGGTAGGTAGGTTGCCATGACCCGTATGAATGGATGGAAGTAAGCCATGAATGCAGAGAAAGAGATGATGAAGGCTTGGGTAAGGTTCTAAGTTATACATGTACTATAATAGAATCTTAAGTCTATTCTAGGGTCAGGTAGGGATAAGACCGATGGAAGTAGGAGTTGCCTAATTCTCTAGTTGCACGTGACCATAGGGTCAGGACATAATAGCTATCTTTGTCTGAGGGCCATGGGTTAGGAGATTGATCACCTTCATGAACTCATGGGACTCAAAGGGTGGATGAGTAGGGCACTCTCTCGATGCATAAGGGAAGAGGGATGGCCCCTAAAGTGTCGGTACCCTATAGACCAAGAGGAGATGACCAAGGAATGTATGTTGACCTCAGTAAGTTTGAGACCAATTTTTTCCTGGAAGTAACTTTGATATCGAGATGAGTGTGTGGCACGTTTCAACATAGATTTAAAGGTGTACTGGCAAGGTGGGATGTACCATCTCTACTCTTGGAACAGGAAGAACTTTGTATTTGGACTGCAACTAAATGCTTATTTTCTCTTGTTATGGGAGTGAGTGATAGGACAATACGTATGCCATACACCAAGGATAAAAGATTATGTGAGTTGGAACGTTTCTATGAGGGATGAGGACAGAGATGATAGCATGCCCTGGTGGAGTGAATGATACATGAATGGTTTACAAACACTAAGAGGAATAAGGTAGTCATCTTATGAGGATGTTTTTATCATGAGGTATGAGTCATACAAGGTTGAGTTTGAAAAACCAAGAGAATAAGCTCAGAGTTTTTTTGATGAAGATAGACTTAGAGCTGAGATGAGATAATACGTGGAATACATGGAGGTGTATGTCTTCAACGTTACCTAACACCTAAGGATGTGAAGTGGTAATGGATGCTCTAGATGGGATACACCTGCCTAGTTTAGATGGAGGCTAGAAGAGGTTGATAGGATAACCCCCAGTTGGAAAAAAAGATAAGTTTGGCTAACACTCAAAGGTAACAAGATCTGTCTTACAAGTTAATGGTTGTTTGGTTAGCCAGCCTAGGCCTTGATGTAATGAAAGGATGGTTGTAGAACCTCATATGCACATCTCTGGAAAGGAAGGTGATGAAACCCTGACTAGAGTGGTTTAGGGTTTTTGAGGAATCGATCTTGAGGAATCATGACATACGGGAAATCATGATTTAAGATCACCATATACCGTGGTACTATCAAGATAATAAGTGGTAGTAGTACTTTGGATGCCTAAGATGAAGTTGCATGTAGTATGTTGCCCTGCATGACAGGAGGTAAAGGATGAATACTAGTAACCCAGTGTAATGATATAGAAGTTAGGAGTCCCTAGGAAGGAATGGGAGTTCATCACTATGGATGTTGTGGTGAGTCTCCCCTAGACCAAGGTGGGTCAAGATGCAATATGGGTTATGGTAGATCATCTCACCTACATGACGTGAGAAAGAAAGAGTATTGTCAAGGGACAGATCCAGTTGAACTACATATGAGAGAGATGGTTCAACTACAACATGATGTGAGTTCAAAAGATCATGAGTATGACCTAAAGGTTCATTTCCATAAGGTGGAAGTAGGTATATGAAGAATTCGATGTTAGTACCTCTTATCACCCCTAACTAATGGTTAGTACGATCCAGACTAGAGGGTCTGATGAGAGCATGTGTACTTGTTCAATGTGATATCTTGAGACAGTTCTTGTCTTCTGTAAGATGTGAGAATAACCACCATAGCCAGTATCGGGATGTAAAGAAGCTCTACTAGGGAGGTTGTGTCAGTCACTACTTCATTAAGATGATGTTGGTGATGGGACCTTGCGAAGGTCAAGAAAGGACCACAGTGTGTGCAGATAAAGTCGCTTTGATCATGCAATGGCTGAAAGGAGCCCAGGGACGACAAGAGTTGTAAGCTGATGCAAAGTAGACTGACATGCAGTTCACTCTGGGGGAAAATGTGCCATGAAAATCCGACCCCTCTAAGTTATAGCTAAGAGAGTTGAGTCCCCGAAGCATGGGTTCTTTTGACATGGTTGGTGGAGAAGGTTAAGTTTGCCCTTACCCCTCAGGATAATGTGATGTGTGATGGGTTCCATGTGTCCAATTTAGAGCACTATGTGAGGTACCCGAACCATGTGCGGAGTAATGAACCTAGTGAGCCCCAAGGGAGGCTGGAATGACCTGAGTCACCTATGAGGTCTATAGATGCCAAGGTGAAAGAACTCAGAGAAAAGAATATGTGATGATAAAGGTTCTTTGGAAGCGTTATGGATAGGGAAAAGCCACATAGGGGACAATGATGGACATGTAAAAGTCTTATCCTGAATTGTTTGTTTGCTTGATGGAATTTTGAGGACAAAATTCCTATAAGAGGGGAAGGATGTTACAATCCCAACTTTTGGGTTCTTTTGGTGAGAAATGTAATTTCTCATATTAAAGATATTGGAACAAAGAATGATACAATTTGTTTTGAATAAATGGATTTCGTTTACAATAGCCTTGATGATTGTTTTGTGGGCTTTATTGGCTATTGGGCCCAATAACAAAAAAAGACAAAAGAATCTCCATTATTAATAAGAAATGGAGAAAAGAAAAATGTAGAAACCTCTAGAAGGTAAAAGAGTGTAATCCAAATGTGGATTTCATACATCTTGGGTTCCTTGGGTTCTAAGGAGTCCAAAGTTGCAAAGATAACCCAACAAAAAAAAGAAAAGATCAATTAAATATTTCTTTATTAAGAAAGAAATTGAAAACAATGATAAAATGTGGAAAATAAGTGAAAAGATGTATAATTGAATTATCCTTGATGTATTTTCATATCCAAAGAATTCCTAATGTTAAAAAGAGTGCCAATGTGAAAAATAAAAAGAAAGATAAAGAGAAATCCTCAAAAAGAGATATTTTAATAAGAAATAAACAAGATAATGTGAAATAGTGGATATAGATGCATCTAGAAGGATAATAAGTATCCTTAAAAAGGGATTTCGAAATGTTAGAGTTTCTTGGGGTCCAAGGAGCCCCAATAAAGAGGAAGAAAGAGAAAATATCAATAATACAAAATAAGAGGATAATGTGATACATTATTAATGATTTTTGATAATATCAAAAATAAAAGATATACTTTTTTCTTTGAGAAAGTGGATTTCGTGGCCAATAGATTTAATGTCAAGCACAAGGAAGATAAAAAGAGATGATTTTCGAATTCCTTAATGACCAAGGATCAAGGAGAAACAAGGAATTAATTAAAATAGAGAAATTACACCTAAACAAGAAAAGTAAGTTTCCTATAGATAAAGGGGCCTTGTTTGCTTCGTGGGCAAGCATATTATGGCGTGGCTACCCTCCCCTATATAAGGGGTAGAGCCCTTGGCCGAGATCAGGAGAATTCCAAGCACTCTTCTCTCTCTGCTCGTCATCTTCTTTGTTAAACACTAGCCATGTGGATCGTGCTTCCCCTATGGCAGTAAGAAGCCAGGAGGTCATCACGTCTTCTGCACAACGACCCGTGTTGCCGGAGAAGATCTCTGCCATCACCCTTAGGCTCCAGTGCATGCATGGCGGCCGCAGCATAGTTGTAATGTCTAGAAAAGACGGAGGTGTCTAGAAAAGGATCACGACCAGGGGCTGGCAATATTTTCCTCCGCACCGTTAGTCAGAATACGAGGACTCCCAGATCCATGTGATTGCCTAGCCAAAGTCTTAGGGTATGAATCAAAATAAGATACCTTTAGGACTTCTCATCTTATTCATCCCTTCTCATCACAAAAATTCTGATAAGGACCTAAAGGATTAGGGTTTTCTTTCTTCTCCTCACCCTCTTGAGGTATGGGTAAGGTTAATAAGGTTTAAGGAATCCTCCACCAAATTAATGAAAAGCATGTAAATAAAATGTCATGGACATAAGCTTAATAGATTAAGCGCAAATTAAAGAATAGATACATGCTTAGGTCGTATGACATAAGTTGTCATGTCCTCAAGATATACCTGAGGCTAGACCTTCTTATCAGGAGGATAGATAAAGAGAGTTAGTCTTGGAGATAGAAATCTCCATTGCAAGTAGAGGTCTGGAACATCCTCTGAGGATGATGTTAACCCTAACCCTAAGTGAAGGTTAGAGAGAAAGATGGCATGATGAGATAGACCAAGTGTTTGAATAGACATGCCTTGGATGCCATATGGGCCATTGGATGACCTAGTACCTCTGGAAACCCAACCCTGGGACGGGTCGTGCATGTTTGAGTGAAGGACAACTCCTTCATTGATGAGGTTAGAGAAGAACCTATGGAAACCCCATGAGCTCATATGGTCATAATAGGCACCCAGAATGTATCAGTAGTGCGAGCAATAGGTTGAAACCCTGGTTAAGGAATCATGATGGACGGCTTATGAAATAAGCATAAAGGGCTATGGATGATCTTCATGCAAACATAAGTTCGAGCCTAGGCTTCACCTATGTAGAGGATGCTTTTGAGGTTGATCCTTCATGAAGAGAGGACCTCTAATGGTGAGGTTAGTTGTAGGATTAGCTCTAGAGAGAGAGTAGGAAACCCAGCAAGAAGGTTGGAATCCTGGACTCCGGGATACGAGGAGAAGTCAGGAGTTGAGGATGATGCGACCTAAGTGGATGATAGAGGTCGTCACATGATCGATCCCTGGAAGTTGATGATATCTTGGTTGCCTTTAGAGGGACCAAACCCTAGAGAGAGAAGATGAAGCTTCTGGTACCTGTGTCTACGGTATAGGTGTTTACCTTCTGAGGTAGGAAGAAGAGATTCTTAGACCTAGAAAGGTTTAGTAGCAGGTTATGAGGCCTTGTACCTTGTTGGTTGTCCTTAAGGAGGACCCAACTTTAAGTGTTGCTCGAGTTGAAGGATGACAAGAAGTGCATGTCATGCCTTTTGCATTCTTGGTTCGTGGTTAAGATATAGAGCATGCAGTTGGACCCCTACAAGTGAACCTAGGGTTCCTAGGCCTAAGAGGAGAAGTGGTGTACCTAATGCTCATGATGAGAGTTGAGTTCCTGTATAAGCAAGCATGGTACTCCTCATGTATAGAGGAAAAGGGAAGCCCCTTAAGTTTAAGGTATGTTTGATGAACCCCTCACAACTAGGTTGATGATAAAGGAAAGTATGATCTTGATCCAATGTCGAGGAAAGAGGATAAGTATGACCTAGCATGGTACAGTAGGTGATCTGCTTGTGCCTTAATAGCTTGCTAAGGTTAAGTAGGCTCATGTGGATGTAAACCCTAGACCTAAGAGCTTTTATGACCTTGTTGTCAAGGGATAGTTTTCCTCCCATCCTGGGAGAGGGACCCCTTTGGTAGGGTGTATATCAGTTTTGTTGGTTTAAGGTAACCTAAAGAGGTCTCATAGGATCTTGAGAAGCTAAGTGAAAAGTACTTGGTATGAGAATGAGCCTGTAGACCCATAGATATTCATCTCTTAGTGCATGTGGATGTGTTACCATGGAGGTAACCGGTAAGGGACCTGACCAAGGTAGGCAGGTCACCATGACCCCTATGAAAGGATGGATGTCAGCCCATGTATACAAAGGGAGATGATGAAGGCTTGGGCAAGGTTCTAAGTTGAACATGTACTATGGAGAATCCTAAGTCTATCTTAGGGTCAGGTAGGGATAAGACCGATGGAAGTAGGAGTTGCCTAATTCCCTAGTTGCACATGACCATAGGGTCGGGAGGTAACAGTTATCATTGTCTGAGGGCCATGGGTTAGGAGATTCATCACCTTCATGAACTCATGGGACCCAAAGGGTAGATGAGTAGGGCACTCTCTTGATGCATGAGGGAAGAGGGATGACCCCAAAAGAGCCGGCACCCTATAGACCTAGAGGAGATGACCAAGGATATAAACCTCAATAGGTTCAAGACTAGTTTTCCATGGAGGTAACTTTGATATCGAGATGTCTGCGATGTAGAGACATAAGTTGCGCGTTTCAACTTGGATTGGAAGGTGTACTGGTAATGTGGGATGTACCATCTCTACTCATGGAACAGGTAGAACTTTGTATTTGGACGGCCGCCAAATGCTTATTTCTTCTTGTTATGGGAGTGAGAGATAGGACAGTACGCATACCATACACCAAGGATAAAAGATGATGTGAGTTGGAACGTTGCTACGAGGCATGAGGATAGAGAGGATAACATGCCCTGGTAAAGTGAATGATACATGGATGGTTTTCAAACGCTAAAGAGAAATAAGGTAGTCATCTTATAAGGATGTTTTTAGCATGAGCTATGAGTTATACCAGGTTGAATTAAAAAACCAAGAGGTGAGTCTTACAAGGTTGAGATTGATCACCATGTTGATGAGATCAGAGAGTGTACTTGATGAATACAGACTTAGAGTTTGAGACGGGATGATAAGTGGAATACATGGAAGTGTATGTTTTCAATGTTACCTAATACGTAAGAAGGTGAAGTGGTAATGGATGCCCTGGTTGAGATATATCTGTCTAGTTTGGCTAGAAGAGGTTGTTAGGCTAACCCTAAGTTTGGAAAGGAGATATGTTTGGCTAATACTCCGATGTAATGAGATCTGTTGAACCAGTTAATGGTTGTTGGTTAGCCAGTCTAGTCCTTGATGCAATGAAAGGATGGTGGTAGAACCTCAGATGCACTTCTTTGAAAAAGAAGGTGATGAAAAACTGACTAGAGTGGTTTAGGGTTTCTGAGGAATCGAACTCGAGGAAACATGACATATAGGAAATCATGATTGAAGATCACCATACACTGTGGTACTACCAAGATAATAAGTGACAGTAGTACTTTAGATGCCTAAAATGAGGCTGCACGTGGTATGTTTCCATGCATGATAGGAGGTGAAGGATGAGCACTGGTAACCCAGTGCATTGATATAAAGGATAAAGAGTCCCCGAAAGGGAAGGGGAGTTCATCTCTATGGATGTTGTAAGTATCCTCAGGACCAAGGAAGGTCGAGATGCAATGTGGGTTATAGTAGATCGTCTTACCTAGGTGACATGAGAAAGAAAGAGTATTGTCAAGGGACAGTTTGGGTTGAACCACTTATGAGGGGGGATGGTTCAACTACACCGTGATGTGAGCTCAAAGGTTCTTGAGTTCGACCTAGAGGTTCACTTCCATAAAGTGGAATTAGATACATGAAGCACTCGATGTTAGTGTAGTTTATCACCCCTAACTAATGGTTAGTATGATCCAGACTAAAGGGTCTGATGAGAGCATATGTGCTCATTCAGGGTGATAGCTAGAGACAGTTCTTGTTCTATGCAAGATGTGAAGTTAACCACCATAGCTAGTATCAGGATTTAAAGAAGCTCTATAAAGGGAGGTTGTGTCGGTCACCACTTCAGTAAGGTGATGTTGGTGAAAGGACCACATGATGGTTAGAAAAGGACCACAGTGAGTGTAGATGAAGTCGCTTTGATCGTGCAATGGCTGAAAGGAGCCTAGAGACGATGAGAGTCGTAAGAAGATGCAAAGTAGACTGACATGTAGTTCACTTTGGGAGAATAAGTGACATGAAAATCCGACCCCTCTAAGTTATAGCTAAGAGAGATGAGTCCCTGATGCATGGGTTCTTTTGACATGGTTTGGTGGAGAAGGTTAAGTTTGATCTTACCCCTCAGGATAAAGTAATGTATAATGAGTTCCATGTGTCCAATTTAGAGCACTATGTGAGGTACCCCGACCATGTGCTGAGAAATGAACCTAGTGAGCCCAAGGGAGGCTGAAATGGCCTGAGTCACCTGTGCAGTTTATAGATGCCAGGATGAAAGAACTCAGAGAAAAGAATATGTGATGATAAAGGTTCTTTGGAAGCGCCATGAGTACGGTAAAGCCACATAGGGGCCAATGGTGGATATGGAAAAGTCTTATCCTGAATTGTTTGTTTGCTTGATAGAATTTTGAGGACAAAATTCCTATAAGAGGGGAAGGATGTTACAACCCCCAATTTTTTGGGATCTTTTGGTGAGAAATGCAATTTCTCACATTAAAGATATTTGGACAAATAATGATACAAATTATTTTGAATAAATGAAGTTCGTTTACAATAGCCTTGATGATTGTTTGTGGGCTTTATTGGCTATTGGGACCAAATAACAAAGAAATTCAATTAGTAAATGAATAATTAAGTTTTTGAGAAAAGAGAGATGTGGAAACCTCTAGAAGGCAAAAGAATGTAATCCAATGATGAATTTCGTGCCTCTTGGGTTTCTTGGATTCCAAGGAGTCCAAAGTTGCAAAAAGAAAGCAATAAGAAAAGAAAATATCAATTAAATATTTCTTTATTAAGAAAGAAATTGAAAACAATGATAAAATGTGGAAAATAAGTGGAAAGATGTGGAATTGAGTTATCCATGATGGAATTTCGTATTCCAAGGATTCCTAATCTTAAAAGGAATACCAATGAGGAAAATAAAAGAGAAATAAAGAGAAATCCTCAAAATAGATATTTTTATATAAGGAATAAACAAGATATTGAGAAATAATGGGTATAGATGCATAATGAGTACCCAATAAAGTTCCATGTACTTCCATATGTTCTTTAATGGCTTTTGTGTATCCAATAAGTAGATTCGGGTCGTAGATATATGTGGTTATGTAGAGGAAATGTATTGAATATCTTCCTTTGGGCAACTTGCTTGTATGACAAGAGGAAAGAAAGGAAAATCGAAAAAGAAGTCTATGGAAGGGAGTATATAGTCAAGTTAATGAGAATAGAAATATTTCCCATATAAGTAAAAAATAAATCCACAATTATCTTACGTATGAGTTTGCGAGAAAGGGAAACGTTGACCTCCCTCTCCCTTCCTTTCATGATACATGGGAAACCTTTAGGGTTTTAAGTAATGTGCCTATATAAAGAAATCATAAGTAACCCTCTTGCCACCAAGAACACCCTACCCTTAGCCGTCCATCCGGGATGTGGTTTTTCCACTGTTCCTCATTGTGCTACGCCCTTCCTCATCCAAGACATCCTAGGGTTCTCTGTGAGGCAAGATGCATGTCAACCCAATGAGCTAAGGGAAACGATGGATGATCTGCTTCAAGTTGCTCTATTTTGACCTTTCCATGGGAAGCAATCACAACCTCCCACATGATCCAAACCAGCAACGCTCGAATTGGAGCCATACCAGCAGCGCCATGAACTCCACCCCTTTTATCCTTGGGACTGCAACCCTCGAGGGCAGAACCCCGACTGCTGAGAAGCAGTAGCGTCGAAGATCGTCCAGGTGGCGCGAAGGAGGAGACCAAGGTAGCGGCGGAAATCACTGCATGTCCAAGCGTGGCCTCGGGCCTATCATGCACAAGTCGGAGGAAGAGGACATGGGAGAAGAGATGCTCCTAAGGTAGCGGTGCTCTGGCCGCCGTGCTGCACGAACCCAGGCAGCCGCCACACCCTGCGCGAGGAAGAGAGGGTAGGCGGCACCGGCAGACTGACTGACGCACCAGGGAGCGTCAGTGTTCCGGGGAGGAAGGCGGCGGATCCTAAACGGGAGCAATAGCGGATGGCGTTGTGGAGAAGGCAGTAGTGTAGGCAGTGATGGCGCTCTACAGCCTGAGTCACTGACCGGGGATACGCGGACCTGTAGGCGCGCGGAGGATGAAGGGACGAGGTCCCTATGATGCTAGATGTGCTCCTACTGGGACTGGGTCTAGTACTCGCATGCAGAAGAAGGAAGCTTCGTCGGGGCTTGGAGCTCCCACCGACGTCGCCTTGAGCGACAGCATCCGTGGGACGAGTGCGGCAGGCCGCAGCAGGATCTCGCGACTCGCGAAGATGGAGATCGGGACCCCAGGTCGCGGGTTAGATGCATCCTAGCAAGAATCCACGAGTCAATGCCTAAAGACAAATAAAATGAAGATAAAAGGTAACTCTTTTGATGACGTGGCGTCTCCTTATTGGCTTAGAAATACTAGAATTGCATTTACTCTAGAAAATGATTGGTAACTTGAAATATAATGATATTATATATCAATTTGATCAGGAAAAGAAGAGTAATACAAGTAAAACATCATTGAGACCTAATTCTGATCCTAATTCCAAAAGTAGTACAATATACATTAAAGTGATGGTGAATTATGATGCTTAAATCGGTAAATATGTTAATTTGAGATGTTATCTAACGTTGATTAACATAATGGTGATTTAAGATGGTAATGATGCTAATAATGATATGTAGAACCCTTAATGTGTATAATCTTACTTATGAGAATTAGGGTTTTAAAACTAAGATATGGTTAGTGAGTGTAAATTAGATCTAAGTGATTATAACGAGTAGATTTGTTGGATATATTAATTAGGGTTACACATGATGTCTAATTTGGACTAATAACTCTAATAAACAATTATGCAATGGAATTAGGGTATGTACCTTTATTCCTTAACCAGACCCTAATACCCTAGATTTGGACCGAGTAAGGTTACTTGGGATAATATGTGATGGTGACAATTTAGGATTTACATACGTGCAGATTAAACGATCAATTGCTTGGGTTGCTTGTTCAGATCTATTGATTGGTTGATTGAATCTACTTGAAGCATAACTGTATATTCTGCATGGAAAAGGTATGTGGTTACACCTATGAATAATCGCTCTAGTTTCACGGTGATTCCCAAAGTTTTAATCGGTTGCTTGAAAATAACTATTGGATGTTTATTTATTTCATGCAACTATAAAGTGATTATGATTATCACTATAAATGTGTGTATATAACTGACTAGATCCGGGTCCACCACTATTGCTTTGAAAAGGCTAAAAAAAAGGGTAATCCTAGAGCAAGGTCTAGCTTACCGAGAGTTAGAAACTGGTCTACCTACGTGTAGTGCCATGAGACTCATTAGCCTGCCATGAGTAAAGGAGTGGGCTACTTACGAGTAGTGTCATGTGACTCAACCCTAGAAATTGGTTCACTTATAGGTGGATCATGAGGGGTCTAATGGGGACAACATAGAGGATAGGGTACTCTTGGATCGCGGAGTTATATCTAAAATGTAATCTTGGTTGTTAAATGATTAATTGAGTGATTACATTGTTAACGTATTTACATAATTATTGTTTCCCCCACATACCAGCTTCGGCTGACCGACGTATTGTTTGTCGGTGTTTTAGGTACAAGCCAAAAGGACAAACAGTAAATCGTCATATTGTGAAATACATGAAGTAAAATACAAGGAGGATTAGTTTGAGTAGAATCCTTAAGTGGATAGAAGTTAAGATATCCAAGTATTCAAAAAGGTATGCAAACATTTATTTTCTTACAGCTTTTCAGTATAGTATGTTAAAATTTGATAATTATTCTTGGTTGATTGTCGAACCTTTGATCCGGAAGTTATGGGTGCGGCTTCAACCTCTTGGTCTCCCTTAATTGGGGGTTATCGGGAGGTGGGGTCATAACAACCCTTGTCGGTGTCCTTCGGGTCCAGAGTAGGGAAACAACCCGCTCCCAGCCACTGCTGCGGCGGAAGCAGAGGCCCGATCGTGAGGTTGAAGACGGGAGAAGCTTTGGACGGATCTACCCCTCTGGGGTACATAGAATTGGAAACTCAAGGAAGGGAAGAAGAGTCATTTCGTTATGTTTTTAACTAGCCAGGCAACGTTGCATGGAAATGAATGATGTGGTGCTCTCTGATTGGCCGAAAGGTATATTTTCTTGCAAAATTTATATCTCATTAACGGCAGCTCGGATGGATACACATAATATATGGATTTTAATCAGAAGAACGTGAGGAATGCAATAAAAATATAATTGAAGCTTTTTTCTAATTGCAATTCGAAAAGTGATGGAAGTTATCAACTTTAATGATTTAATGATTAAGAAACCCTATTTCGAGATGATTAATGTGTTTAGTAGGGTTTAATGGATGATTAAAGTCGATATTAACCTATTAATTGTAAAAAGGTACATTAAGAATAAAAAGGATGAACTTTGTGCGTAATTGGTTTAATTTAGAGTTTCTTGTGCATAAATAAGCTTTAATGGGCCTTGAAACCCTGATATTAGTTTTTGCAACTCTTAACGGCTTTAATTATTCAAAATCGTGAATAAAGCTAAGATATGAGGATTCTAAGCTATTTCAAGTATAAAGACTCCTAATTGTGGATAAATACCCTTAATGTAGTAATTAGGATTTTCTAATGAATAAAAGGTAGAATTAATGACAAATAGAGTTCATATGTGAATTAGACCATAATGAACTATGAATTGATGATAAATGAGCATAGTGATCTTGTCGTGGATTAAAATGATAAAAATGGTAGCTTTAATGTAAAAGAGGCATAATGAACCTATTGGATCTTAATTGCGGTTATATGTTGTTAAAAGATAACCTTAATATCTTTTGTGAAGAATAGATGAGATAAATAGGGTTTGTAAGCAATCGTATACAATTGGGGTTTAAAATAGTAAAAGTGAAGTGGAACCCTAATTGCAAAGGAAACCCTAAAAGTAGACTGGAAACCCTAGGAAGCAAGCTAGGTTTAATGGATCTTGATGACATGAGTAATAATAGGAAATTGCATGATTATTTCATGATCTTGTTATATGTGCTTGCTTGCTTGGATTTCTTACTTGCATGGATTATTCTGTCTCAAATCAGCCTGACAGGTATGTGGTTACACTTATGAATATCTCGAATTAGTTTTTCGAGGTTTTCTGAAGTTTTCCTCGATGACTTGAATTAAATTGTTGAATGATTTTAATTCATACAAACTATAATGTGGATATGACTATCATTTAAGATTTGTGCCTACTAGCTCAGATCCTTGTCCCTTCTATGGCTTAATGGTTTGACCTAGTACATGGCTACCTATGGGGTAGGTCCATCATGTCATTGGATGACTTAGTACATGGCTACCAATGGGGTAGGTCCATCAAGTCACCTTGAGTCAGGGATTGGGCTACCTTTGGGTAGGGCCATGTGACTCTATAACCCTAAGTATTGTCTACCTGTGAGGTAGGGCCATGGGGTTAAGGATCTACCATAGAGAGAGGTAGTATCCAAGTCCACTACAGGGATAGCACAGAGATTGGGGATAGGTAAGGATTGAGTAGTATTGCTTAAGACGTAATCTTGGCTGTTAAATGATAATTTGGTAATTACATTGTTATCATAGTTGCACGATTATTGTTTCCCCCACATACCAGCTTTATGCTGACCGACGTTTTGTTTTTTGACATTTTAGGTACAAATGAAAAGGACAAACAGTAAAGTGGCATATGTGGAATTAAACGAGAATTAAATTACTGAGGAGGATTAGTTAGAATACACTCCAGATGTGGATAGAAATAGTGAACCAAGTTTTCGAAAAATGTATGCAAAGTTTAATTTCTATTACAGCCTTTCAGTCTAGTTGGTAGAATCTGATAATTATTATAGATTATTTGTCAAACCTTTGATCTGAAAATTAGGATAACGGATCTGACCTCTTGGTCTCCCTTAATTGGGGGTTACTGGGAGGCGGGGTCGTTACATTTGGTATCAGAGCGTGGGTTCCTCATTTAATCTTTAATAATCATTAAATTTTACAAACTCTATAGAACCCAAGGGAGTTATTAGAGGAATTTCCGAAAGATAGAGGTGTCTAAAAAATGATCACATTCGGAGGCTGGCAAGATTTTCCTTTGCACCGCTAGTCGGAATACGAGGACTCCCGGATTAGTGTGACTGCCTAGCCAATGTCTCAAGATTTGACTCGAAATAAGATACCTTTAGGACTCTCTCATCTTGTTCATCCCTACTCAACTCAAATGATGTTAAGGATTATAAGGATTAGGGTTTTCTCTCTTTTACTCACCTTCTTGAGGTATGGGTAAGGTTGATAAGGTTTGAGAAATCCTCCACCAAATTAATAAAAAGTATATAAATAAGATGTCATGGACATAAGCTTAATAGATTAAGCGTAAAAGAATAGATACATGCTTAGGTCGTATGACATAAGTTGTCATTGTCCTCAGGAGAGACCTGAGACTAGACCTTCTTGTCAGGAGGATAAGTAAAGAGAGTTAGTCTTGGAGGTAGAGACCTCCATTACATGTAGAGACCTGGCACATCCTTTGAGGATGATGTTAACCCTAACCCTAAGTGAAGGTTAGAGAGAGAGAGAGAGAGATGACATGATGAGTTAGATGTCTTGGTAGACCAGGTGTTTGGATGGACATGCCTTGGATGTCATATGATCCATGAGAGGTTGGATGATCGATTACCTTTGGCGACCCAACCCTGGGAAGGGTCGTGCATGTTAGAGTGAAGGATAGCTCCTTCATTGATGAGGTTAGAGAAGAACCTATGGAAACCTTATGGGCTTATATGGGCATGGCATAACATGCACCCAGAGTATGTCAGTACAGTAGGCTAAAACCCCTGCCAGGAGAGTATGATGGATAGCTTTTGAGATCAGTAAGAAGAGCTATGGATAATCTTGAGCAAACATAAGTTGAACATAGGCTTCACGCATGCAGGGGTATGCTTTTGAGCTTGATCCTTCAAGGAGAGAAGACCCCTAGTAGTAAGGTTGTTGGTAGGGTTAGCTCTAGAGAGAGAGATCAAGACCCCAAGCAAGAAGGTTGGAAGCTCAGACTCTGCGATATAAGGAACAGTGGGGAGTTGAGGATGATGTGACCTAAGTGGATGGTAGTGGTTGTCACATGCTTGATCCCTGGAGGCTGATGATATCTTGGTTTCCTTTATAGGAACCAAACCCTAGAGAGAGGATGAGGCTTCTGGTACCTATGTGCCCATGATGTAGGTGTTTACCTTCTGAGATAGGAAGAAGAGTTCCTTAGACCTAGAGAGGTTTAGTAACCAGTTGTGAGGCTTTATACCTAGTTGGTTGTACTTGAGGAGGACTCAACACTGGGGTGTTTCTCGAATAAAAAGATCATGGGAGTGCATGACATACCTTGGACATGTTTAAGAGGTTGAGCATGTAGATAGACACCCAAAAGTGAACCTAGGGTTCCTAGGCCTAAGAGGGGAAGTGGTGTACCTAATGCTCATGACGAGATTTGAGTTTCTATAGATTCGAGCATGGTACTCTTCATGGTTAGAGGAAAGAGAAACCCCTTATGTTTAAGGTATGTTTGATGAATCCCTCGCAGCTAAGGTGGTGACATGAGAAGGTTTGTTCTTGGTCTAATATTGAGGATGAGAACAAGTATGACCTAACATGGTTTAATAGGGGTCTGCTTGTGCCTTAGTAGCTACTGGGTTAAGCATGCTCATGTGAATATAAACCTTAAGGATGTGTGTGACCTTGTTGTCAAGAGTTGTAGTTTCCTCCCATCCTAGGAGAGGGACCCTTTGGTAGGGTGTATACCAATTTGGTGGGTTTGAGGAAACCTAAAGAGGTCTCATAGGATCTTGAGAAGCTAAGTGAAAAATACATGGTATGAGAATGAACCTGTAGACCCATAGATAACCATCTCTAAGTGCATGTGGATGTGTTACCATGGAGGTAACCAGTATGGGGCCTAACCAAGGTAGGCAGGTTGCCATGACCCGTATGAAAGGATTGAGGTAAGCCATGAATGCAGAGAAAGAGATGATGAAGGCTTGGGTAAGGTTCTAAGTTGGACATGTACTATAATAGAATCTTAAGTCTATCCTAGGGTCAGGTAGGGATAAGACTGATGGAAGTAGGAGTTGCCTAATTCCCTAGTTGCACGTGACCATAGGGTCAGGACGTAACAGCTATCTTTGTCTGAGGGTCGTGGGTTAGGAGATTGATCACCTTCATGAACTCATGGGACCCAAAGGGTGGATGAGTAGGGCACTCTCTATATGCATAAGGGAAGAGGAATGGACCCTAAAGTGTCGGCACCCTATAGACCAAGAGGAGATGACCAAGGAATGTGTGTTGACCTCAGTAAGTTTGAGACCAGTTTTTTCCTGGAAGTAACTTTGATATCGAGATGAGTGTGTGCCACGTTTCAACGTAGATTTAAAGGTGTACTGAAAAGGTGGGATGTACCATCTCTACTCTTGGAATAGGAAGAACTATGTATTTAGACCGCAACTAAATGCTTATTTTCTCTTGTTATGGGAGTGAGTGATAGGACAATATGCATGCCATACACCAAGGATAAAAGATTATGTGAGTTGGAACTTTGCTATGAGGGATGAGGACAGAGGTGATAACATGTCCTGGTGGAGTGAACGATACATTAATGGTTTACAAACACTAAGAGGAATATGGTAGTCATCTTATGAGGATGTTTTTATCAGGAGGTATGAGTCATACAAGGTTGAGTTTGAAAAACCAAGAGAATAAGCTTAGAGTTTTCTTGATGAAGATAGACTTAGAGCTGGGATGAGATAATAAATGGAATACATGGAGGTGTATGTCTTCAACGTTACCTAACACCTAAGGATGTGAAGTGGTAATGGATGCTCTGGATGAGATACAACTGCCTAGTTTAGATGGAGGCTAGAAGAGGTTGATAGGATAACCCCCAGTTGGAAAAAGAGATAAGTTTGGCTAACACTCAGAGGTAACAAGATATGTCTAACAAGTTAATGGTTGTTTGGTTAGCCAGTCTAGGCCTTGATGCAATGAAAGTATTGTTGTAGAACCTCAGATGCACATCTCTGGAAAGGAGAAGGTGATGAAACCCTGACTAGAGTGGTTTAGGGTTTCTGAGGAATCGATCTTGAGGAATCATGACATACGGAAGATCATGATTTAAGATCACCATATACCATGTTACTACCAAGATAATAAGTGGAAGTAGTACTTTGGATGCCTAAGATGAAGTTTCATGTAGTATGTTGTCATGCATGACAGGAGGTAAAGGACGAATACTAGTAACCCAGTGTAATGATATAGAAGTTAAGAGTCCCTGGGAGGGAATGGGAGCTCATCACTATGGATGTTGTGGTGAGTCTCCCCTAGACCAAGGAGGGTCAAGATGCAATATGGGTTATGGTAGATCGTCTTACCTACATGACGTGAGAAAGAAAGAGTATTGTCAAGGGACATATCCGGTTGAACTACATATGAGAGAGATGGTTCAACTACACCATGATGCGAGTTCAAAAGATCATGAGTATGACCTAAAGGTTCACTTCCATAAGGTGGAAGTAGGTATATGAAGAACTCAATGTTAGTACCGCTTATCACCCCTAACTAATGGTTAGTACGATCCAGACTAGAGGGTCTGATGAGAGCATATGTGCTCGTTTAGGGTGATATCTTGAGACAGTTCTTGTCTTCTGTAAGATGTGATGATAACCACCATAGCCAGTATCGGGATGTAAAGAAGCTCTGTAAGGGAGGTTGTGTCGGTCACCACTTCATTAAGATGGTGTTGGTGAAGGGACCTTGCGAAGGTCAAGAAAGGACCACAGTGTGTGCAGATAAAGTCGTTTTGATCATGCAATGGCTGAAAGGAGCCTAGGGACGACATGAGTTGTAAATTGATGCAAAGTAGACTGACATGCAGTTCACTGTGGGGGAATATGTGACATGAAAATCTGACCCCTCTAAGTTATAGCTAAGAGAGCAGAGTCCCCAAAGCATGGGTTCTTTTGACATGGTTTGGTGATGAAGGTTAAGTTTTCCCTTACCCCTCAGGATAATGTGATGTGTGATGAGTTTCATGTGTCTAATTTAGAGCACTATGTGAGGTACCTGGACCATGTGCGGAGTAATGAACCTAGTGAGCCCCAAGGGAGGCTGGAATGACCTGAGTCACCTATGAGGTCTATAGATGCCAAGGTGAAAGAACTCAGAGAAAAGAATATGTGATGATAAAGGTTCTTTGGAAGCGTCATGGATAGGGCAAAGCCACATAGGGGACAATGATGGACATGTAAAAGTCTTATCCTGAATTGTTTGTTTGCTTGATTGAATTTTGAGGGCAAAATTCCTATAAGAGGGGAAGGATGTTACAATCCCAACTTTTGGGTTCTTTTGGTGAGAAATGTAATTTCTCATATTAAAGATATTGGAATAAACAATGATATAATTTTTTTTGAATAAATGTATTTCGTTTACAATAGCCTTGATGATTGTTTTGTGGGCTTTATTGGCTATTGGGCCCAATAACAAGAAAAGACAAAAGAAACTCCATCATTAATAAGAAATGGAGAAAAGCAAAAAGTAGAAACTTCTAGAAGGTAAAAGAGTGTAATCTAAAGGTGGATTTCGTACCTCTTGGGTTCCTTGGGTTCCAAGGAGTCCAAAGTTGCAAAGATAACCCAACAAAAAAAGAAAAGATCAATTAAATATTTCTTTATTAAGAAAGAAATTGAAAACAATGATAAAATGTGGAAAATAAGTGAAAAGATGTATAATTGAGTAATCCTTGATGTATTTTCGTATCCAAAGAATTCCTAATGTTAAAAAGAGTGCCAATGAGGAAAATAAAAATAAAGATAAAGAGAAATCCACAAAAAGAGATATTTTAATAAGAAATAAATAAGATAATGTGAAATAGTGGATATAGATGCATCTAGAAGGATAATAAGTATCCTTAAAAAGGGATTTCAAAATATTAGAGTTTCTTGGGGTCAAGGAGCCCCAATAAAGAGAAAGAAAGAGAAAATATCAATAATACAAAATAAGAGGATAATGTGATACATTATTAATGATTTTTGATAATATCAAAAATAAAAGATATACTTTTTGCTTTGAGAAAGTGGATTTTGTGGCCAATAGATTTAATGTCAAGCACAAGGAAGATAAAAAGAGATGATTTTTGAATTCCTTAATGACCAAGGATTAAGGAGAATTAATTAAAATAGAGAAATTACACCTAAACAAGGAAAGTAGGTTTCCTATAGATAAAGGGGCCTTGTTTGCTTCGTGGGCAAGCATATTAGGGCGTGGCTACCCTCCCCTGTATAAGGGGTAGAGCCCTTGGCCGAGATCAGGAGAATTCCAAACACTCTTCTCTCTCTGCTCGTCATCTTCTTCGTTAAACCCTAGCCATGTGGATCGAGCTTCCCCTATGGCAGTAAGAAGTCAGGAGGTCATCACGTCTTCTGCACAACGACCCGCATTGCCGGAGAGGATCTTTGCCATCACCCTTAGGCTCCAGTGCATGCATGGCGGCCGCAGCACAGCTGTAATGTCAGCCATGGGTGGCAGACCCGACCAACCTGAACCAACAGTGTTGGTCGAGTTCTGAGAGCATCTACGAGGGCGGCGCGCAGATTCCCCAACGATCAAGAGAGGCTTGGCCATCATCCCGTAGTTCTCGCTCTCACTCCAGCCACCTGCAGCGTGACTGTAAGGTCAGCGATGGAGGAGCAGCCGCAGCCTGACCCCGGCCCACCTCGGCCATAGTTTGGGGCCCCGCAAGTGCGGCCAGGGACGGCGGAGGTGAAGAGAACCCTCGTTGATGTCCTTTGGGTCCAGAGTAGGGAAACAACCCGCTCCCAGCCACTGATGCGGCGGAAGCAGGCCCGATCGTGAGGTTGAAGACAGGAGAAGCTTTGGACGGATCTACCCCTCTGGGGTACATAGAATTGAAAACTCAAGGAAGGGCAGAAGAGTCTTTTCATTATGTTTTTAACCAGCCAGGCGACGTTGCATGGAAATGAATGATGTGGCACTCTCTGATTGGCCGAAAGGTATATTTTCTTGGAAAATTTATATCTCATTAACGGTAGCTCGGATGGATACACATAATATATGAATTTTGATCAGAAGAACCCGAGGAATGCAATAAAAATATAATTGAAGCCTTTTTCTCATTACAATTCGAAAAGTGATGGAAGTTATCAACTTTAATGATTTAATGATTAATAAACCCTATTTCGAGATGATTAATGTGTTTAGTAGGGTTTAATGGATGATTAAAGTCGATATTAACAGGTTAATTGTAAAAAGGTACATTAAGAACAAAAAGGATGAACTTTGCGCATAATTGGTTTAATTTAGAGTTTCATGAGCATAAATAAGCTTTAATGGGCCTTGAAACCCTGATATTAGTTTTTGTGACTCTTAATGGCTTTAATTATTCAAAATAGTGAATAAAGATAAGATATGAGGATTCTAATCTATTTCAAGTATAAAGACTCCTAATTGTGGATAAATTCCCTTAATGTGGGAATTAGGGTTTTCTAATGAATAAAAGGTAGAATTAATGACAAATAGAGTTCATATGTGAATTAGACCATAATGAACTAGGAATTGATGATAAATGAGCATAGTGATCTTATTGTGGATTAAAAGGATAAAAATGGTAGCTTTAATGTAAAAGAGGCATAATGAACCTAATGGATGGTTAATTAGGGTTATATGTTGTTAAAAGATAACCTTGATATCTTTCGTGAAGAATAGATGCGATAAATAGGGTTTGTAAGCAATCGTATACAATTGGGGTTTAAAATAGTAAAAGTGAAGTGGAACCCTAATTGCAAACAAAACCCTAAAAGTGGACTAGAAACCCTAGGAAGCGAGCTAGGTTTAATAGATCTTGATGACATGAGTAATAATAAGAAATTGCATGATTATTTCAGGATCTTGTTGTATGTGCTTGCTTGCTTGGATTTCTTACTTAAATGGATTATTCTGTCTCAAATCAACCTGACATGTATGTGGTTACGCTTATGAATATCTCGAATTAGTTTTTCAAAGTTTTCTGAAATTTTCCTCGATGACTTGAATTAAACTGTTGAATAAATTTAATTCATGCAAACTATAATGTGGATATGACTATCACTTCAGATATGTGCCTACTAGCTCAGATCCTAGTCCCCTCTGTGGCTTAATGGTTTGACTTAGTACATGGCTACCTATGGGGTAGGTTCATCAGGTCATTGGATGACTTAGTACATGGCTACCAATGGGGTAGGTCCATCAAGTCACCTTGAGTCAGGGATTGGGCTACCTTTGGGTAGGGACATGCGACTCTATAACCCTAAGTATTGGCTACCTGTGAGGTAGGGCCATGGGGGTAAGGATCTACCATAGAGAGAGGTAGTATCCAAGTCTACTACAGGGACAGCACAGAGATAGGGGATAGGTAAGGATTGAGTAGTATTGCTTAAGACGTAATCTTGGCTGTTAAATGATAATTGGTTGATTACATTATTATCATAGTTGCACGATTATTGTTTCCCCCACATACCAACTTTATGTTGACCGACATTTTGTTTGTCGGTGTTTTAGGTACAAATGAAAAGGACAAATAGTGAGGTAGTAAAGTGGCATGTGTGGAATTAAACGAGAATTAAAGTACTGAGGATGATTAGTTAGAATACACTCCATATGTGGATAGAAATAGTGAACCAAGTTTTTGAAAAAGGTATGCAAAGTTTAATTTCTATTACAACCTTTCAGTCTAGTTGGTAGAATTTGATAATTATTATAGATTATTTGTCAAACCTTTGATCCGGAAATTGAGATAACGGCTCTGACCTCTTTGTCTCCCTTAATTGGGGGTTACTGAGAGGCGAGGTCATTACATTTGGTATCAGAGTGTGGGTTACTCATTTAATTTTTAATAATTATTAAATTTTACAAACTCTACAGAACCCAAGGGAGTTATTAGAGGAATTTCTGAAAGACAGAGGTGTCTAGAAAATGATCACTTCTGGGGGCTGGTAAGATTTTCCTTTGCACCGCTAGTCGGAATACGAGGACTCCCATCTTAGTGTGACTGTCTAGCCAATGTCTCTGGATTTGACTCGAAATAAGATACCTTTAGGACTCTCTCATCTTGTTCATCCCTACTCAACTCAAATGTTGTTAAGGATTATAAGGATTAGGGTTTTCTCTCTTTTCCTCACCCTCTTGAGGTATGGGTAAGGTTGATAAGGTTTAAGGAATCCTCCACTAAATTAATAAAAAACATGTAAATAAGATGTCATGGACATAAGCTTAATAGATTAAGCGTAAAAGAATAGATACATGCTTAGGTCGTATGACATAAGTTGTCATTGTCCTCAGGAGAGACATGAGGCTAGACTTTCTTGTCAGGAGGATAAGTAAAGAGAGTTAGTCTTGGAGGTAGAGACCTCCATTACATGTAGAGACCTGACACATCCTCTGAGGATGATGTTAACCCTAACCCTAAGTGAAGGTTAGAGAGAGAGATGACATGATGAGTTAGATATCTTAGTAGACCAGGTGTTTGAATGGACATGCCTTGGATGTCATATGAGCCATGAGAGGTTGGATGATCGAGTATCTTTGGCAACCCAACCCTGGGAAGGGTCGTGCATGTTAGAGTGAAGGATAGCTCCTTCATTGATGAGGTTAGAGAAGAACCTATGGAAACCTTATGGGCTTATATGGGCATGGCATAACATGCACCCAGAGTACGTCAGTACAGTAGGCTAAAACCCCAGCCAGGAGAGTATGATGGATAGCTTTTGAGATCAGTAAGAAGAGGTATGGATAATCTTGAGCAAACATAAATTGAACATAGGCTTCACCCATGCAAGGGTATGCTTTTGAGCTTGATCCTTCAAGGAGAGAAGACCCCTAGTAGTAAGGTTGTTGGTAGGGTTAGCTCTAGAGAGAGAGCAGGACCCCAAGCAAGAAGGTTGGAAGCTCCAACTCCACGATATGAGGAATAGTGGGGAGTTGAGGATGATGCGACCTAAGTGGATGGTAGTGGTTGTCTCATGCTTGATCCCTGGAGGTTGATGATATCTTGGTTTCCTTTAGAGGAACCAAACCCTAGAGAGAGGATGAGGCTTCTGGTACCTATGTGCCCATGGTGTAGGTGTTTACCTTCTGAGATAGGAAGAAGAGTTCCTTAGACCTGGAGAGGTTTAGTAACCAGTTGTGAAGCTTTATACCTAGTTGGTTGTCCTTGAGGAGGACTCAAATCTGGGGTGTTGCTCGAATAAAAAGATCGTGGGAGTGCATGACATACCTTGGAAATGTTTAAGAGGTTGAGTGTGACATCCTCGGATTTTCTAAAACTTAATTTGATGTGTGACGTCCAAATTGAAACCCTCACCTCAGCGAGAATCCCAATTTAAACACACACCAGGCTAAGAAGAAGAAAATCAGAGGATGTCAGAAGAAAACAATCAGTAGTAGCACATGTACATGAACAATAATAAAACCATACACATATGTTCACCATTCAACATATAATTACAACATGAATTGTTACAACATTTCATATTACATATTGAAAAGCAAACTATACATATACATGTACTATCACTAAACTACAGGATCTTAAGACAACAGGTCCACATGTACATCAGCTCGCCACACAACTCTCAACTATCCCGGATCTTCAAGAGCATACATCCACAACCTAAACCAAAGATTACATGTGGTACACATCAGTACAATATTCAAGAATATTGTACTGAGTACGCCTACGTATCTTTTATATACCTCTCATCATATCTTGGCAATAAGATAAAAATAATACTTGGCAATAACAAAATAATATAAGAAAAGCGTATACTTGTACAAAGATGTTCATTAACAAAAGAGAACACATATTTTAAGCATAATTTCCATCATACATCTCGTGTGTCTGCCACCAAGTGGCTTTGACGTCTTTAGGCCTTATGATCTACCACCAAGTGGGTTGTGATCATTATACAAACATCATATGAACTACCACCAAGTGGTTTGTGATCATTATGCATGTGCTCTACCACCAAGTGGTTTATGAGCTATCTTATGACGGAACATCTATATTATGTTTGTAGGTGTTCATAGCCATAAGTATGGAAATTCAAGCAACATATCATACAAGACAATCATTTCAATAAATACCATATGCCAAGTCTTTACTCCCATATAAGACAAGCATAATGTATAATAAGCCAAGCAAGAGGTAATGGCGTACCTTGATCAAAAGATAAAGTTAATCATCACATAAATCCAAGAGTCAACTATGTATCTCGGGTCAAACCCTGATTAAGACATGATCACATATATCACCATCAGGTTCTCATCATCTTACATCTCATCTTAACCCTAATCGTATCCATTTTAGGGTTTACTTATGCCATTAGGATATTATCATCATTACTTACATTCTTATCTTGTAATTATCATATTGATGTCATTTTCCAGATTATGATTCATTATCTGAACATTATCTTCCATAGCATTTTTTTTCACATTAATTAACCCTAGGTTACGTCATTAACCAAGATTAGGGTTTAAAATCAAGTATTAAAGGTCAACTTCATATAACATGAATTCTATGCATGATCATGATCTCATCATTAAATCTGAGGTTCCAAATACGGATATGAGTTTACTCTGTAAATTTCATCATTTATTGAGCATGTATGCATTCATTACATTTTATTTAGGGTTAGAAGCCCTAACTGGCCACATTAAGAAAAATTACATGATCTTGTACATCAACATGACCATATCTGACATCATATGCATTTTTAACATGGTTATCGACTTACTAACATTTTTCTATAATTTTATATCATCATTTGATATTTATTACTCATGAAACAAGCATAATACAGCTTACATGATATCACTGATACTAAAGCATTAAAAGGCTGATATTATGCTTCCATGTCGTTAAATGCATTTTTCTGAGAATTTTGGTATATTATACTTATTTTTTTTATAATCGAGCTATTTATTATGAATTTTGTAAGATCTGAACATTTTTTAAGAAATTACCTTGAATGTCACGTGGCTATTAAGGGCTGGAGCACCTTCTTGCTTGGGCCGGCCGGCTCACATCAGGTCTGAGGTCTGAACCAGTCTGTGTCTGCCCATTTCACATGACCTGGACGATTCCTCGTCTGCTTTCTTTCTCACGTGAATGACGAAACCATTTTCTCTGCTCAAGGCGTCGCCGCAAGGCCCTCCTCAAAGATTTGTTCTTCTGGGCGTGAGCCACGGCCATGGCCATGGATCTCTATTATCGGGGACTCTATTGTTGTGGGCTCTCCTCTAGCGGGAACCAACAAAGCCAAGGTGCCCGTTCTTCTCCTCTCCAATTTCTCGAGACACGGTCGCCGCCCGCCGTCTTGGCTGCAAGGCTTCTAGTCCTCTCTTTGGAACCTCTGCAACCACGAGCATGCCTAACTTGGCCTTTGTTGCTGTTGAGCAGAGCAATAGTGAGAAATCATGAGGGACCTGACCTCCCTCCTTGATCTACTCAAGTCTAGGAGATCCGAGGTGGTTCCCTTCGCGCTGATAGCATTGTGCCTTGACGCCGGAGCCTCTACCTGGCTGTCGTGATGAACTCGCTGCCTCTTACAGATGTAGCGGCTGAGCGAGAAAGAGGGGTATTAGATCTTGTCATCCCCTCTACACAGGCCGCCGCACTGGGTCTCTTATCTCTCTCACTCTCTCTCTTCCTCTCCTACTCGATGCCGCCTGTCGCCGATTAGTTCCTGGTGGGATACCAGCGCAGCTCTGCTCGCCTGGGATCTGCATCTACAGTTGTCTCCTGATGATGGCAGCGCCACCGCCAGGCCGGGCGGGGTGGCATCTTCGGCCTCAGGCAGGTGATAGGGTGCCAGTTTCTCCTCCTCATCAGCATAATGCAACCCTTTCTTCCCAAGGCGCCGCCACGAGGTGCTCCTCCAGCGTTTGCTATCGCTGCTCGGACTCCGACGCCTGCGTGTGTCGTCCATGGGTTCTCAACCCCGTTCAGGATGCTGCCGCGATGGTAAGCTTCTCCGTCCGTACGATCTCACCATTGCACCTACACCACTGATGTTTTCAACCAAGAGAATAAGCTCAGAGTTTTCTTGATGAAGATAGACTTAGAGCTGAGATGAGATAATAAATGGAATACATGGAGGTGTATGTCTTCAATATTACCTAACACCTAAGGATGTGAAGTGGTAATGGATGCTCTGGATGAGATACAACTGCCTAGTTTAGATGGAGGCTAGAAGAGGTTGATAGGATAACCCCCAGTTGGAAAAAGCGATAAGTTTGGCTAACGCTCAGAGGTAACAAGATCTGTCTAACAAGTTAATGGTTGTTTGGTTAGCCAACCTAGGCCTTGATGCAATTAAAGGATGGTTGTAGAACCTCAGATGCACATCTCTTGAAAGGAAGGTGATGAAACCCTGACTAGAGTGGTTTAGGGTTTCTAAGGAATCGATCTTGAGGAATCATGACATATGGGAGATCATGATTTAAGATCACCATATACAGTGGTACTACCAAGATAATAAGTGGCAGTAGTACTTTGGATGCCTAAGATGAAGTTGCATGTAGTATGTTGCCATGCATGATAGGAGGTAAAGGACGAATACTAGTAACTCAGTGTAATGATATAGAAGTTAAGAGTCCCTGGGAGGGAATGGGAGTTCATCACTATGGATGTTGTGGTGAGTCTCCCCTAGACCAAGGATGGTCAAGATGCAATATGGGTTATGGTAGATCGCCTTACCTACATGACGTGAGAAAGAAAGAGTACTGTCAAGGGACAGATCCATTAGAACTACATATGAGAGAGATGGTTCAACTACACCATGATGCGAGTTCAAAAGATCATGAGTATGACCTAAAGGTTCACTTCCATAAGGTGGAAGTAGGTATATGAAGAACTCGATGTTAGTACCGCTTATCACCCCTAACTAATGGTTAGTATGATCCACACTAGAGGGTCTGATGAGAGCATGTGTGCTCGTTCAGGGTGATATCTTAAGACAGTTCTTGTCTTCTGTAAGATGTGATGATACCCACCATAGCCAGTATCGGGATGTAAAAAAGCTCTGCAAGGGAGGTTGTGTCGGTCACCACTTCATTAAGATGATGTTGGTGAAGGGACCTCGCAAAGGTCAAGAAAGGACCACAGTGTGTGCAGATGAAGTCGCTTTGATCATGCAATGGCTAAAAGGAGCGCAGGGATGACATGAGTTGTAAGCTGATGCAAAGTAGACTGACATGCAGTTCACTGTGGGGGAATATGTGACATGAAAATCTGACCCCTCTAAGTTATAGCTAAGAGAGTTGAATCCCCGATGCATAGATTCTTTTGACATAGTTTGGTGGAGAAGGTTAAGTTTGCCCTTACCCCTCAGGATAATGTGATGTGTGATGAGTTCCATGTGTCTAATTTAGAGCACTATGTGAGGTACCCGGACCATGTGCGGAGTAATGAACCTAGTGAGCCCCAAGGGAGGCTGGAATGACCTGAGTCACCTGTGAGGTCTATAGATGCCAAGGTGAAATAACTCAGAGAAAAGAATATGTGATGATAAAGGTTCTTTGGAAGTGTCATGGATAGGGCAAAGCCACATAGGGGCCAATGATGGACATGTAAAAGTCTTATCCTCAATTGTTTGTTTGTTTGATGGAATTTTGAGGGCAAAATTCCTATAAGAGGGGAAGGATGTTACAACCCCAACTTTTGGGCTCTTTTGGTGAGAAATGTAATTTCTCATATTAAAGATATTGGAACAAATAATGATATAATTTGTTTTGAATAAATGGATTTTGTTTACAATAGCTTTGATGATTGTTTTGTGGACTTTATTGGCTATTGGGCCCAATAACAAGAAAAGACAAAAGAAACTCAATTTTTAATAAGAAATGAAGAAAAGAAAAATGTAGAAACATCTAGAAGGCAAAAGAGTGTAATCCAAATGTGGATTTCATGCCTCTTGGGTTCCTTGGGTTCCAAGGAGTCCAAAGTTGTAAAGATAACGCAACAAGAAAAGAAAAGATCAATGAAATATTTCTTTATTAAGAAAGAAATTGAAAACAATGATAAAATGTGGAAAATAAGTGAAAAGATGTGTAATTATGTTATCCTTGATGGATTTTCGTATCCAAAGAATTCCTAATGTTAAAAGGAGTGCCAATGAGGAAAATAAAAGAAAGATAAAGAGAAATCCTCAAAAAGAGATATTTTAATAAGAAATAAATAAGATAATGTGAAATAGTGGATATAGATGCATCTAGAAGGATAATAAGTATCCTTAAAAAGGGATTTCGAAATATTAGAGTTTCTTGGGGTCCAAGGAGCCCCAATAAAGAGGAAGAAAGAGAAAATATCAATAATACAAAATAAGAGGATAATGTGATATATTATTAATGATTTTTGATAATATCAAAAATAAAAGTTATACTTTTTACTTTGAGAAAGTGCATTTCGTGGCCAATAGATTTAATGCCAAGCACAAGGAAGATAAAAATAGATGATTTTCAAATTCCTTAATGACCAAGGATCAAGGAGAAACGAAGAATTAACTAAAAGAGAGAAATTACACCTAAACAAGGTAGGTTTCCTATAGATAAAGGGGCCTTATTTGCTTCGTGCGCAAGCATATTAGGGTGTGGCTACCCTCCCCTATATAAGGGGTAGAGCCCTTGGCCGAGATCAGGAGAATTCCAAGCACTCTTCTCTCTCTGCTCTTCATCTTCTTCGTTAAACCCTAGCCATGTGGACCGTGCTTCCCCTAGGGCAGCAAGAAGCCAGGAGGTCATCACGTCTTCTGTACAACGACCCGCGTTGCCGGAGAGGATCTCTGCCATCACCCTTAGGCTCCAGCGCATGCATGGCGGCCGCAACACATCTGTAATGTCGACCATGGGTGGCAGACCTGACCAACCTAAACCAGCAGTGTTGGTTGAGTTCTTAGAGCATCTACGAGGGCGGCACGTGGGTTCCCCAATGATCAGGAGAGGCTTGGCCATCATCCCGTAGTTCTCGCTCTCACTCCAGCCACCTGCAGCGTGACTGCAAGGTCAGCGATGGAGGAGGAGCCGTAGCCTGACCCCGACCCACCTCGTCCATAGTTTGGGGCCCCGTAGGTGCGGCCAGGGACGGCGGAGGTGAAGAGAACCCTCGTCGGTGTCCTTCGGGTCCAGAGTAGGGAAACAACCCGCTCCCAGCCACTGCTGCTGCGGAAGCAGAGGCCCGATCGTGAGGTTGAAGATGGGAGAAGCTTGGGACGGATCTACCCCTCTAGGGTACATAGAATTGGAAACTCAAGGAAGGGCAGAAGAGTCTTTTCGTTATGTTTTTAACCAGTCGGGCGACGTTGCATGGAAATGAATGATGTGGCGCTCTCTGATTGGCAGAAAGGTATATTTTCTTGCAAAATTCATATCTCATTAACGGTAGCTCGGATGGATACACATAATATATGAATTTTGATCAGAAGAACGCGGGGAATGCAATAAAAATATTATTGAAGCCTTTTTCTAATTGCAATTCGAAAAGTGATGGAAGTTATCATTTTTAATGATTTAATGATTAAGAAACCTATTTTGAGATGATTAATGTGTTTAGTAGGGTTTAATGGATGATTAAAGTCGATATTAACCTATTAATTGTAAAAAGGTACATTAAGAACAAAAAGGATGAACTTACGCATAATTGGTTTAATTTAGAGTTTCATGTGCATAAATAAGCTTTAATGGGCCTTGAAACCCTGATATTAGTTTTTGTGACTCTTAATGGCTTTAATTATTCAAAATTGTGAATAAAGCTAAGATATGAGGATTCTAAGCTATTTCGAGTATAAAGATTCCTAATTGTGGATAAATACCCTTAATGTAGTAATTAGGGTTTTCTAATAAAAGGTAGAATTAATGACAAATAGAGCTCATATGTGAATTAGACCATAATGAACTATGAATGGATGATAAATGAGCATAGTGATCTTGTCATGGATTATAAGGATAAAAATTCTAGCTTTAATGTAAAAGAGGCATAATGAACCTAATGGATGGTTAATTAGGGTTAAATGTTGTTAAAAGATAACCTTAATATCTTTCATAAAGAATAGATGAGATAAATAGGGTTTGTAAGCAATCGTATACAATTGGGGTTTAAAATAGTAAAAGTGAAGTGGAACCCTAATTGCAAAGGAAACCCTAAAAGTGGACTAGAAACCCTAGGAAACGAGCTAGGTTTAATGGATCTTGGTGACATGAGTAATAATAGGAAATTGCATGATTATTTCAGGATCTTGTTGTATGTGCTTACTTGCTTGGATTTCTTACTTGCATGGATTATTCTGTCTCAAATCAGCCTAACAGGTATGTGGTTACGCTTATGAATATCTCGAATTAGTTTTTTGAGGTTTTCTGAAGTTTTCCTCGATGACTTGAATTAAACTGTTGAATGAATTTAATTCATGCAAACTATAATGTGGATATGACTATCACTTCAGATATGTGCCTACTAGCTCAGATCTTAGTCCCCTTTGTGGCTTAATGGTTTGACCTAGTACATGGCTACCTATGGGGTAGGTCCATCAGGTCACTGGATGACTTAGTACATGGCTACCAATGGGGTAGGTCCATCAAGTCACCTTGAGTCAGGGATTGGACTACCTTTGGGTAGGGCCATGCGACTCTATAACGATAAGTATTGGCTATCTGTGAAGTAGGGTCATGGGGGTAAAGATCTACCATAGAAGAGGTAGTATCCAAGTCCACTACAAGGACAGCATAGAGATAGGGGATAGGTAAGGATTGAGTAGCATTGCTTAAGACGTAATATTGGTTGTTAAATGATAATTGGTTGGTTACATTGTTATCATAGTTACACGATTATTGTTTCCCCCACATACCAGCTTTATGTTGACCGACGTTTTGTTTGTCGGCGTTTTAGGTATAAATGAAAAGGACAAACAGTGAGGTAGTAAAGTGGCATATGTAGAATTAAACGAAAATTAAAGTATTGAGGAGGATTAGTTAGAATACACTCCAGATGTGGATAGAAATAGTGAACCAAGTTTTTGAAAAAGGTATGCAAAGTTTAATTTCTATTACAGCCTTTCAGTCCAGATGGTAGAATTTGATAATTATTATAGATTATTTGTCGAACATTTGATCCAAAAATCGAGATAACGGCTCTAACCTCTTGGTCTCACTTAATTGGGGGTTACTGGGAGGCGGGGTCGTTACAGATATGTTAATCATGATGATTCATATGCTAATTGCAAGGAACCCAAAATTAAAAGGGTAAAATGGTGCATAAGAAGTTGTAACTCACATAATGAAAATAAAATTGGTTACCTTTTTTCTGGTGACCCTTGAACAATGTTGTTATGATGTGGGAAGTGTGTTTCCCTTTGTATCTTTCCTTTCCATGGCACAACTTTCAATTGGATCATTGTCACTTGGTATATGTAGATTCATTGTAAACGTGAGGGTGGATAGCTTATTATAGCATAAGGTTGTTTGGACTATGGTCACTACTGTATGGATCATTATATACTCTTGTTTGATCATCAAGTTTACATGCTTATTTGGTCTTAGTTCTAAAAAACTTTAAATACAAGATCTAGGATATTGAGTAATTCTTGTTAAAACCATTGATGAAAACTTTGGATATGTATTTTCTGAGCCGATAGATGAATGATCTCTAGGTAACTCAACGACAATCATAGAGTGATATCTACCCAGGTTATAATCCTAATGTTGAAAGGGGAATTTACCTAGTCTCAACATATGTATTTTCATGCTAAATTTCATACAATGAGAGAGTGAATGATAGGTAGCGACTTTGAAACTCATTCCATCCTAGTTTTTCTACCATTTCATAATCAAACCCTTAATCTAACCTTTTGATATTTATGAACTAGTATAATCAACAAACAACCAACTTTTTATGATAACTACTAATTTTTCTTTGGTTACCTTGATCAAACTATTCTTAAATGTGTCCTCCTTTGAGTTTGATCTTGAACTATAGTGTAATAGGATATGTTTTTCTTGTGGGTGGTGATTATTGTACGTAGTCTAGGTAATAATTTAAGGACTATTCCGTAGGTGAATTTGCATGTGCCCAAAACAACACAACAGTAAATATTGATAGTCTTACCATTTGGGAAGTGCCAAGAAATCGGACAATAAGTGTTCTAATCACCATTGACATATTTCTAGAGTTAAAATGTGTTAATTATTGTTTTTACACTTTAAGTGTCTAATATATATTAAAACAAGAGAAACACTATTCATTTATTTAATATTTCTCTTGTTTATTGAGAATAATAAAATTTTGTATTTTTTATCTCTTTTTCCCTATATAAATAAATGGATGTCTCTTCACAAGTCGAAATATTTTATAACCTTTTATACTAAGTAATTTGTATGAAAAATTGAAAATCCTTGTTTACGTGAGTTATGTATAAGTATTTGCAACATTTTTAGACATGCACAAACCTACAAAATTCATAGCTTTTACTATAGTCAGTGGTATGTTTCTTTTGCTATTAGTTATTTTTTTTTTAGATAAGGTAAAATATTACTACTCTCAGAAACGGCGTATAGGACCAAAACAAACTCCATGTATACTGTACACTGGACTAAGCCAGCTTCAACTATGTTAAGTACACGCAAAATTCTTGTTACTGTCACTAATAATACACACAAAACTCTTATTAGGGGTCAACTTTGATATACGCTTTTATACTAAATTTTGTATAGAATAAGTACCAAAAACCCTAATCGTTCATAACATTGGTATGGCTCATCTAAATCAGCCTCCATGTACCATACCTTTGAATCCGCCGCAACTTTTCCAGGAGTATGAAACCTAAGAATTAGTAGCATGCTTCATAACTTGACCGAAATAAGGCGGCCACCTATAGCTCCAACTCATTCTTATCAGATCCACACCCTTTATTTAATTAGAATTGACTCAAGAAAGTAAATATAACAATCAGTCGAAATGAGGTTAAAGAACTCCTGCTACTATAGTTTTCTTAGTAGGATACTAGAGCGTTGTGAATGTTGTATACACTCACAAACAGTGATGGTGTTTATGCAGTCTCCCAGTGTCAAATGGTTTGGTAAACTTTCTGTGACCTGCACTCTTGAAAGTATTCATCCTCACCAGAGCTTCCTGGATCGGTTTGAGGAAGATATATAGTAAAGTTTCAGACAGTTCAAAACAATGACATGGGATCACTAACTCAATATATTGAACTTCCTTCAGGTCCAAAATGATCCTGCAGGGTCACCTGTAACTATCTGATCAAGTACACAATGTGCAAATACTCCGTCTGTCCAACATTCGTCAAAAAGATCTATTTAGCATTACATCTAATTAGGAGTTAATAGCCTAACTGATACGACATCTACTGTGCCATGTCATTTATACACGCGTACAAGCTCAAGATAATATTAGATTGAGGGCAATTTGTAAGGAATGGCACGTAGGTATATTTCATATAAGGACGACATAGCTTGTAGCAGTTCATGGTCGGCGAATGTGTCTGTGATTAGAATGAATCTAGGAAAAAGTCAAAAGAGTTGTGGCAATAATATCGCGGGATACTTCATAAATCCCTCATTAGCCAAGTGCCCACCATTTGATGCTGATTAGGAGAACGTATCGTGTGTGTGGAATTTTGAAAATATATGTTACCCTAAGTATCTATATTCTCCGGACGGATCTGTTCCATGAGTTCAGCTCACAGAAAGAACCGTGTTGTTAATTCCATCTAAATCATACACTTAACGACGTGGCGCAGCCGTGGGTTGTCCCAACTAGTATTTCTCTTGAGCTTGTTTGCTAGTATAAATGACATGGTGCAGCCGTTGTCGCATCAGTTAGGCTATAACTCCAAATAGATGTAACGCTAAATAGATTTTTCATCTAATGTTGCACAGACGGAGCATTTGCAGATTGTGTGCTGATCAGATAGTTACCTATGATCCAACGGGAACCTCGGATAGATTTCCTTGTAACCCTCTTTTACTTTATCATTTCCCTACCAAAACCTTCTTCTAAAAAACAAGTGTTACTTCAGATCATTGTCCCATCTTTGTCAAAATAAACAACCCCGAAACCCTGCGGGTCTGAGAAATTCTGGACTATATATGACTCCCTGAAACCTTCCCCCAGATTTTCTTGGACCATCCTCCCATGATCTCCCAATAACCCTTTCAAGAGTCTTTCTCTCCACCCTAAAAAAATAAACAAGTCATCCTTACACGGAAATCCATCAACATTGAACCATTCTGCAAGTCTCTATCTGACATAGAGACGGGACTGGTTGAAGCTGGCCGAACTTTCAACAACCCCCTTAGACTTGATCTACTATCTAAGCATGAATCCTCTTTGCACACAAAGAAATATGTTGGAAATAGAGATTCACGATCTACTGACTCAAAGAGGGTGATAGTAACACATCTTTTTACACAAATCCACAATTTCATCACCTCCATCTTTATAAGTGGTACTATGTATCGTGATACTTATTATCACAGACATCACACTTGCTGATACATTTAAACAGCAGACTCAATCTTCCACTTGCTGATACATCAACATCCCGCACCTCGACTGACACACTATCTTCCCAAATATACTAGTCAGTCCACATACATTGATTGAACCTTTCATAGGTGCTGAAATTAAATCAGCCATTTTCTCTCTTAGCCAGGAAAATCTCTTGGCCAGGACAGTCTCTCTGTCCTTTTATCAGATCCTATGGAACATAACCGAACACTAAATTGTAGCATTCTTTCATAACCTATACACTAATCCTTCCTCCATTTATATTCACAAACTCAACATCACTAGCATCATTTTGATACCAAAGACCAAAAACACATCTTTAGTATACGACTATAGATCTATAAGACTCATAAAGTGCTCATACCAAAAAAAAAATCAAAACGATAGTCTTAATTTGCTCAAACACCTCGATCACATCATGCACCTAGCTCAAACTATCTTCATTAAAGGTAGTTAGACACATTTAAACTTTGTGTGCTGCACATGAAACTATATATTACCTACAGTTTACAAAAGCTCTTGCTTGAGTTCCAAAAATCAATTTTGAAAAAGTTTTGATGTTTTAACTAGTATTTTCTTCTCAAATGGCTTTAAGGATCATGTTTCCCAATCAAATGATGTACTTGGATTAGTAAATTCATTACCAACACAACCTTTTCAGTTCTTACTAATGATCCCCCTCTTATCTTGTTTTCTTCCTTAAACGGACTTTGGCAAGCTGACTCAATATCACCTCTAATCTTTATTATCCTAACCCAATCCTCCAAGGCTTTCTTCCTTCCCTCACCCAACCTCTAGTATTCCGTGTCCTTCCAATTTGATAAATGGTTCACATCTAATGCACCCATTAATTACCAGCCACAACCCATCACACCAGAAAACTTTTTACACATTAATACTAACCAAGCCAGACAACTTATTCCTTCCAAAAGAAACAATAAATTTAAAATATTAACCCACTCAAACAATTTAGTTTCCATTTCTCCTAGTCTTACAATATCTCTTAATGTATCAGAGCCTTCTCCTACGTCTTCATGACTTTAGGGCTCAAAATTTAGAATTATAATAAGTTATACCTTCCTCACTTCAGGTGGCCACACTTCACCTTCCAACCAAAAATAATGGAACAATAAACTCAACCCGGACTTCAAATCTTCACATGGCTTCTTGTACTCAAACACACCCTCACATGTGACCATCTAACACATCAACTCTTTCATGATCCCTTGCTTTACTTATTTTGTTGGAAAAAACTAGAAACCATCTCATCCATATTTTTTTAGTGACTTCTTGAAAGCACTTTGGCATAAATTAATTTTATGTGTTCCTAGGAATCCACCCACCCTAGTCAATGGACTTTTCATGTTAGACATCATATTTCAATCTAAATCAAAATTTTATCTCAAATTTATGTATTGTATCCTTCTAAATATTGGAATGAAAGGAACAAAAGGATATTTCAAAATAGAGCTTATTGTTTGATTGATCTAGGAAAGTCACACATGTTGATTTATCGATATGACACTCTCATTTCTTTAACACTACATTGTTTATAAACCATACAAGCATATAAAACTTTTGTTATGCATGGTACTAAGAACACATCTCTTTTAGGATTGAGCAAAGACATTGCATAAGGCCACTGCTTTAAAAAATGAAGATTGATGGGTTCTCCTCTAGTTCCTTAGTGTATTTTGTAGTAAAACATGTTTCTATGTGTGGTACCCCTGCTAGCTTTTTATATGAAAAAAAATGATGGCTATCAATTTTGGCATGTGGAATCATAATCTTAAACTACCTCTCATTCAATAGGTATAATTTTAGGATGATAGTTAGAATTTAAAGTTGAAAGTTACTATCAGATTTGTACAGGTGGCACAAGTTTCTATGTTCAATATTTGCAAATGTCTTTTTATGTGGCGGTTTTTGTGCTGACCCAAGATGAGATATGTATGAATGACGTGACATCACCATGATATGCAAGTAACCATGTGAATAGGATGAGGTACAAAGGAAGTACCCATCTTTGTTTACCTTGGATTTCGGGGGCGAGGATTTCGAGGGCAAAATCCCTATTAGGGGTTTATAGTTGTAAGGCTCTTAAACTTGCTTAATGAGTTGAATAAGCTTAATTATCATAATTGAATTCTTATAACCCTAATTTAACCTTGTGATATACTTTGAAATCATAATACAAGCTTAAGTTTCAAATTTGGTCCAATTTGGACACTGTTTGAGCAAGTTATGCAATTTTATGCACATTTTGGACTTTTCAGCAACTTACCCAATTGAGAGGTTTTCTTTGCAATTTATCACTTGCATTATGTTCCTTGGATATTCTCTCATCATTCTTGAGCTTGTTGAGCCATGGGGCGCCTATTTAAACCTTGGTTTAAAGGTATTTTCTCCAAGGGTATTTTAGGGTTTACCCCTTCATGGATGAGCTACCTATAGTAGCTATCAACTAATGAATTATTTGTTTTACTTGAAAATTCAAGAAACGAGGGATAAGCATGTCTCTATGGAAGGTGGGGGAGTTTCTTGTGTGTGTGCTTGTATATTCTTAATAGTTTAAGGCCATGGACACTTGGAAAGATACTAGAACTTCAACTTTTTCTTTTTCTTTATCTTAAAGTTTCATATACGTATCCCTAAGCACCCAAACGAGCCATTTTCTCTCCACCACTTCCCTCCTTCTATGAACCTCATTCTCCCTCTGTGTTGCTGTAAATTTCCTATCCAAGGAAGTAGAAAGAGGAGATCTTCTTGGAAAAAGAATCTAGGGTTGCAATTGACTTTCTTTTAGGGATTGAAAAGCTTCCTTCTAGTAATCTTGACCTAAAAGAGTAAGAATCTCCTTTCCTCCATTTATTTCTTTATTATCCTTCCTCCTACCTTTCTCCAAGTCGTAACCTTATTGTTCCATGATAGAAATTGCTCTAAAGATCTAAAACCCTACCTTTCTTGCTCCTTATGCTTAGGGTTTGCTCATTTGATGAAGAAAGGTGCTAGATGGACGAGTTCACAGCTTATGCTTGGATTTCCTACCCTACCTACTCGCGTTTTCTTCTGTTTGGGAGTTTATCTTCTAATTAGAGGCAAGTTGTATAACTTGCTCCACGTTTATTGCTTACCATAAGCTTTCTAGCTCATGTTCTTTCTTGAAAATGATGATCCATGGACTAAAAAGCTATGCTTGACTTGGATTTTGATTTTTATTATGTTCCCTGTTCTGATTTCAGTTCTATATGAACATGTGATCATGTGTACATTATTCCTAAGTTATAATATGACTTGGATCAGATTGGTTTGACAACCTATGGTGCTAAACACCTATCAACCAATGGTCAATTTTAGGGTTTAAAGTTGATTTCTTCTATAAACACATGACTCAATGGTGGTACCATTGCAACAACCCTATGGTGTTGTCTTCATGACAACTGATGGTCAGGATCAAAGGTGTCAGATGATGGTGACAACCTATGGTCATCCCCTTAGGTTAGGTTTTGGATCAATTAGAAGTTTAATGATCAACTAAGTACCATGTTGATGTTATCAATCAATGATGACATTAACTTAATATTTGATGTTGATTAATGAATATAGTATTGATCTAACAACCTATGGTGACTTAATGGTCACTACTGATGGTGGATCAGGTCTCCACAACCTATGGTGAGTTAATCATATAGTTATAGCATCAATTAAGCCTTAGACCATTGAACCAAACTCTAATGCAAATAGATAAAGATGAGTATTCATGTTTAACCTTCTTATATGATGACATGATGGTGAAATAACCACCTTAACATGATCATAACCTTAATGTGTTCATTGGTGGTTATCATAGCCACATGGTTGATACTTTCTTATGCTAAATATGTGCATTATGAATATGATGAGGGTTAATCATATCTAGACTCCTTGCATGTTGATGTAATAAGGGAATGTTCTTAATGTTAATATAACCCTGACCCTGCTATGATTGTTTATGAATATCTTCTAGCTCATTAATGCAATATTGTGATGATCTGGTGTATTATATGTAAGTGATGTCGTTGAGCCTTGTTATAAGGCATGGAAAGATAATGATGATCTTGCAGGGAATAGTATGATGGTCTTAATGACCTTTGGACATGGTTGAGCCATGAATGAGGTGTAATCCTCTTGTGTTGATAAGGGTTGATACCCTGTGATATTGTGAAAAGGATTTATATCTTGTGATAGTATGATGGTCTTAATGACCTTTAGGCATGGTTGAGCCCTGAATGAGGTGTAATCCTCTTGTGTTGATAAGGGTTAATACCCTATGATATTGTGAAAAGAATTTATATCTTGTGATAGTATGATGACTAGTGTGGTCTCATGAATGGCAAGTAGATTGTGCCATGTGATGATGAGATGAGAAATTATGTTTCACACTTTTATATCTTTTGTAGTTGTGATATTTATATGCTTGCTAGAAGAATTAGGGTTTGTATGTCCACTTATTTGATGCAGCCTTAATTCACCCAATTGGCATAACTAATCAAGTGTAACTCTAATCATGTAGTGCCATGTTCCTCTAATCAAGTGTAACTCTAATCATGTAGTGCCCTGTAACTCTAATCAAGTGTAACTCTAATCATGGTTCCCGCTTTCTACGCTAACCTCAGTATCACTGTCCACACATTTCATGCAGAGTCATGACAACTTGTATTGTTGCTAAATAGACACATGAAGGGTGGGAGGGTAGTTGGTAACATAGATAATTTTGAAACGTGGGAATATCTTCCTTGTCATCACTGTGAATCGTTGCTCTTCCATTGAGGGCAATGAGTTTAGGAGTTGAGAGGCACAGTAGATGTAAGAGGTTCTCTATCATTTGTTGGTGGTGATGTCAACAGATGCTCAGAGGCCTCTCTCGGTCACCACCCAGTAAGTTATGTTTTTGTTTTGATCTGCAACCACCATGACAATCGAAAAGTTTCACGTGACGCTAAACAAGAACGTGTCCACTCCGACAAATCTTTAAACCTAATGAAGGTTGTGTTAATCCAACAAATGTCCTTCCCAATTGGAAAGCATTTCCCCTCCAAAAGTTGACAGCAAAACAACAGAAAAGCTTCATGTTGGGATTAAAATCCTATCCTAGCCCTACATCCCATATCAAAATCGGGCCCAAGGGAAAGGATTACATAATGACAAACATCAATTGGTTTTCCCATTAGACAAACTTGTTTCCAAGTCATAGACCCAATGATGCTTCTTCTATTATTGACTTATTCTTCTGTGAAATCGTCAAACTTCATATTATACCTACGTGCATTGTAGTTATTTGGGATGCCAAGTTCTAAGGCTTGTTCTCAAAAACCCTATGGCGCAAAATTGTTATTCAATACCTTTCACCACCCGCAATTAATGGACAAACTAAGCCTTTTCGAGATTTTTGGGTAAATTCTTACAGAAGAATGTAATTAAGAGCACCATGGATGTAGATATTTAACTTGTCCATACCTAGATTACCTACAACCAGACTCCCTTCTAGACAACATGTTGTTCTCCTTTTAATGTTATGTACAAGACAAAATCAATTCCTCTATCGAGCACTAATTTATTCCTAATAAGGAGTTGTTGGCTCAACTTAAGGTCTGCAATCATATTGAAAAGGCTAACATGAAGGCTAATCAATATAGTATGTTTCACCCTAAGGATTAAGTGCAATTAAATTTACATAAAGGAAGGTTCCTCCCAACACAAAAACAAGTTGCAACCTCGAGATGGTGATCCAAATATACAGTTTTAGCCAGGTTTGATGGAAGCACCTATATATTGCGTCCAGAAGAATATGGAGTGCTCACCATTAGTGATTTGTCACCTTACCTCCAAGACTCACTTATGAGTTTAATAAATGGTTGTTTATGGATACTAATGATAAAAGTTAAATTAATATCACCAAAAAAGTACTTAAAACTGATTTATCATTGTATCACAAAGATTTGAGGGTAGCCATTTTGAAGGTGGGAATGCCACAAGACAGTTTCAAGCATTTCCCCTTCATTCAACACAATTTAGTTGGATACTTCATGGTCATATATCCAACATTCCAAACACAATGTGCCAAATTGGAAGGAGAATCATAATTCCAAGTATTGATATGAATCACAAGTCTATGTTTTCTAAGAAATAATAACAGTCGCATAAATCTATTACGGGTTATCTGACTCCAATTAGGATTAGTATGCGGTCCTAGTTTCATGTCCTAGTTCGGTTAAATTACTTGTTAGTCCACATCCAACAAGGATTAGTTGCCAATCTTGATCCATACAGGATTGGGTGTCAGACCTGCTCCAAAGAGGATTAGTGTTCAATCTGATTCCAGCTAGAAGGGAGGTTTAGTCAGCATTAGTTCTATTCAATTCCCTATATAAGGCAGACAATTTTACTTGTTCCAGTTCAACACTTTTGTTGTAGTTTCAATTAATTAGTTGATGGTTCAAAATTAAGGCAAAAAGACATTAATCGGTGGTCATACTAGCTCATGCGAGCCCGAGATACAACAATGTTAGTCTCCACCCTTAATCTACTCATTTTTACCCAAACAAAAAGATATGTATATAATGTGTGGAAAATCACATCAGATTAAGTTTTGTACACCCTCCTTACTCCTCAAGTTTTTATCCACGACTGTCATAGGGGAGAGATATAGAAGATAAAAAGGAACAGAGGGAGAACAACATAAGAGTGAGAAGGTATAAAAGAACAAGAAAATTCTCTTCAGAAAAACACATTAGCACACCGACTGATTCATGGGATGCTTACAACTATAGTGATCTCCACAATTTTTTCTGTCATTGTTATTACATATTAGTATTAAATTGGATTGTCCTCTATTATTCTTGGTCCGCTTGAAATGTAATCGGTAATACACGTATTCCAAATCACCAACTACTACCCCTGTTGTTTCAAATTGGTCGGAAAGCTCAATCATCGTCTACTAAATCCTGGAGTTGATGGTCTCCACTAGGTTGTTGCTTGAGGATATTTTCTATAAGTTCTCCAGGTTTCAATGGGAGTGAGTCGAGTGACTACTTGCCTGCATGAGCTTATTTTGTCCATGTGAAACATGGTAACCTTCCATGTGCCAGGTTGATCGGAGTGTTCAAGGAAATAATATATTGTTCATGAATCCTGCTAATAAAAGCATTTTGTTTGTACCTTATACTAAAAGTCTAGAGTTTGAGTAAGCATCAAGTTTCCTTAGCATTTCCTTGTCTAAATAGGTGTATTTCCCTTTGATGTATTTCACAGTCCAATTTAGCTTCGTAGTGGCCATGTCACTAGGTATAATAGTCTGCCCAAATTCATTAAAACATCAAGCATGTTGATTTATCCATGTAAATATTGTTTCTTAATACAAATTCACCTTGTTTATGTGTTTGCATGTAGTTTGTGTTGTCTAGATAACGTTTGTACTAAAACAATTTTTCATTTGGCTCATGTCTTTTCTTTCGTCAAGTTATGACTTTAACCATGTATATACATGAAACTTCATGTTTCCTAAATATCGTGTCATTTTTCACTTGATAGCCTATGGTGATCACATATCGTTGTTGGGTTTTTTTTAATAAAGGTTATCTTCAGCACAGTGATATTACCATATTGATAATACTAGAAACACAAAGTGATAGAAAACACTCAAATGTGGCTAGTCTATGCATTTCTGAATAGATTTTGACAGTTTGTCATCTTGGCTATCACAATGCTTTTTAGCTTGACTATTGCTGGCTGGTTTTGTAGTAGTCAATATCATATACATCATTGAAATTAAAAGATAGCAAAGAATGGACACATCACACACGAACCATCAGACAGAATCTTCTGATACGCAGGTCCTACACACCGGGGTAATTATGTCAAACAGAACTGATTGCCAATTAGCCAAAAGTATTGCGTACAAGTACCTTTGAGTAAATCGGTACATATACAAGTACAGGCATCTAAAACTTTCCCAGAAACAGATAGCCCAAAGCAGATGGAACTTATTGGCATGAAATTTTGTGTGTTTGTTTAAGTAACATAACCATACATGTAAGGCTCTTTACGTCATCGTCGTCCTCATCATCATCATCTAAGTCTCAATCCCAACTATGTTGAGGTCGGCTACATGTAAGGGCTCCTTACATCATTCATATTTCTTATTTTTCATTAACCGCATAACAATGAAGAGAAAAAAAAATACACTGAGATGTTGATTACTAAAATATGCAATTTAAAAATTAGTAAGAGAAATAATTGCTTCTCAATATATAGTGTGGCTGGCATTCCTACTGATAAATTATAACAAAAACCGAGTGCATAGCAGGTGCATATATATTTGTCTTAAGAACAGACTAAACAGGCACTCATGACTCGTAGCACACTGTGCCAACAAAATTTGGGCCATTTTGTGTCTGCGAGTTTGGGAATGGGGCATCACATGAGTGATAAGTGAGGTGTGTGCACTATAACATTATGTGTGAATGAACATCTTCAGATTCAAAAAATACTTGACTAGAGAACCATCTTAAGTAATGGACTCCAGGAGTACAACTTCATATTGTTGTGGATATTGACCTCAATCATCCACATGCAGACTACAGTAGCACAGACAATCAATAGGTAACAGTTCCTCTGCAGGTAAACCATCAAATGTAATCTTAGAACTTCCAGGAGATTCAAATTCTGGGGTGAGCCCAGCAGGATGGTTGCATATACACTGTTGAGATGACAAATTAAAAGAGTTCAATGTAAAGGTGCAGAAATTAAAAATATGACTTGGAATTTTAGTTGACGATGTTACCTTCGTGTGATGGGAACAGCAGCTAATATCATCTGTGGAACAATTCATCGGTGAACTTACCATTGGAATAGTGCTTTCATGCTGACTGAAGAAACCGTCAATATCATCTCTTAGACAATTAAACACTGGGTCTAGAGGGCCTTCAGCACACTCACAATAAAATTTATTAACAGGACTCCTTCCACAGCAAGAAGACAAATGACAAGTCATGTCAATGTCAGCATCAATTTCATAGTGTTCTTGACGGGCCAACAAGCTGTGTTGATTTCCATCCATTATGTGAGGGAATGAAGATTCCAAGTGAGATGTTGCCTGAAACAAGAGCCATTTGAAGATATTTCTAAGGCTGATGATATATTACGAATCAGGTCATGTAACTTTACCTCCTGACTACTCATGTCAAGACAGTTAGAAGTGGTGATGGTATTGTTCGGTACACATGATACTACTTCCTTGTCCTTTGAACAACAGGATTTATCGGATCGCAATTCTCCAGTAAAGGAAGAACCTGGAAAGAATGTGGCGTCACTATATGCATCATCATCGTCCATTTCACATGATTCACCATTCTTCAGAACGAAAGTGCTTTTCTTGATAAGTTTGCAAAGGACATAATCATTCTGCAATTGGACACATAAAAATTGTTATAAGACAGTTTCCTAGTAACTTCAAGCCGTGCGAATGGATTTTAATATTGTAGAAGCATTTGTTGCAAGTTAAAGCATAACAGAGGTAGCTAGTATTAATGCAGAGCTCTTTTTTGGAGGTAAATATTGCAGATCTGACAGCAACAAAGAGAAAACGAAGGGCTACACTTTAGGACTTAAATGATCAAGAAACTGAACAAACTTACACTATCCAGAGTTTCAGTGTAGTTAACTGTATCCCACCATTGTTCACAATTTAGAACAATATCGGTATTAGGAAGATAAGGCAACATTTCTGCTACTTAGCCATTACTGTAGGAAGCAACATCGAAGGAAGAAGATAACAAACTTACACTATCCAGAGTTTCAGTGTAGTTAACTGTATCCCACCATTGTTCACAATTTAGAACAATATCGGTATTAGGAAGATAAGGCAACATTTCTGCTACTTAGCCATTACTGTAGGAAGCAACATCGAAGGAAGAAGATATTGAAGAAATATAGGCAATACCTTATAAGATTTGTTTGAATTTTAAAGGGCATTAATTATGACGTGCTCATATTCCATGCTTCCATTTTGAGAGAACTATTTTTACTCTAAACTCTGTCACCATTTAATTACCATGAAGAATAAATGTTACTTCTTTTCAGTAGCATCTGAATCTAGGGAACATGTACATGTCTTTTGAGTTTCCATATCCGTGTCAGACACGCATTCGACACCAGCATTCCCAGGACACCTTGAAACGCATTGAGCATGCCTAGGCGTGTCCTGTCTGTGTCTTGCCATGTCCTACTTTCTTGAGAATGATGAAACTTGGAAAAGAGGCTAGTCAAAAATGTCTTGCAATTTCTTTTACGATCATTTCTCTTGATCACTTCCTAGGTTGAAGAGATACTAGAATGAAAAATGTAATAGAAATGCTTCACTGATTTCGTTGACAGGATTAATAATTAACTGACATTTAACCATGATAGATATTACCATACGATAACTTTTGTATCTATTTTTTGTTGCGTGGACCATATCTTGTATGTGATTTTTCTTCAATGGGTTTTGAACAATTATATTAACAGATTGGATACTAGCCAGAAACATAACAGGGTAAAATAACAAGATCGATGGGTCGGGTTGACGGAAGGGTTAAAAATTGACGATTTCTTTTTATAGTTATATTTCAACAAAATTATGAAAAACTGAGCATAAATATTTCATTAAAACTGAAAGCAAGAGATGTAAATATAAAAATTTTAACTTAAGCAAAATGCAAAGCTCGATAATGGTAGAAACTGTATATATCACATTACCTTTGAGGCACCAGAGTCACCATGCTGCTGATCACAGAGACTGTACTCATGAATAACCCACTTGGCATTCTCAGTCGGAGAAGGCTTTTGTACATGAAAAACCAAAGTCCTCATCCTTGCCACAGTCTGAGATTTATAGGTAATTTCCTTATCTTTGCCAGTAGTTCTCCATTGACCACTATCAGTACTGCGTCTTTTTCTTGAACTGCTAGGAAATTTCCTTTCATGAAGGCAAAAGAAGTACCCTTGTTGACCACTACTTTTCAAGCATTTTTCTGTTCAAAGCCAGTTGTAAGTTTAGAAAAAATCATGCCACATCCTGGACTAAAGTGGTTATAGATTTCTAGTTTGAGGAATTAGCTAAAACTATTAGGCAAATAAGAATAGGCTGTTATAGAGACAATAGAAAAGTAAGTGCAGGAAGAAAAGTTCAGAACATCACAAGCTAGGATTGCAAAAAAAAATCCTAAACTAGCATATGCCCGGTCTCTTCCGTACAGCAAAAGCTATCGGTTATTTGCCAGTTAGACTTTTCAAAAATTATAATTTAGGAGGTTCCACTCATCCAGTCTCCTATATGGGCAACCTTTATTTACTGTATACAGCTAGCTCTCTACTGTGTTCAACTTTTAACAAAACAATGTATACCTCTATTCACTTGTATCTCTTCTCCATGCTTTCCTGATACATGAAGCGCCTACTTTGTCTATCTGCCAAATGTCCTTGACAAAGGCTCAAAAATCAGTATAACTATGTACATCAAAAAAGTTAACCCTTCTCTTGCACCATTCCACAAGCGCCCTAGCAACCGCATTGGCCTCTCGCGCAACAGTGAAGTCCATCAAATTGTTATTAAGCTAATATTCCTTGAGATCTCTAACCATTCGCATCACACACCACCGTGGTTTGATATTTCCCCAACCCATCTCAGTAAGTTGCTGTCAATCTGTTTCCACCTGTGTGACTGCAATATTCCTGTTCCATCATATAGAAAGACCAACCACTAGCCCTTGTAGTGCAGCAGCATGTGGATCTTGGCTCTGTAATCTAGCCCCAAAAGCAACTTTCATATCTCGTTCATATCTCTGCTATGCCACCTACATAGGCAGCATAACAAACCCCCGTGTTCTTTTGAAATCCAATGCTAAGATAAATTATGAGGTTGTTTATATCTGGCGGGTACCATGTTACCAAAAGAAGGTGTTGTCTCTTCATTCTTTTACTTTCTGCAAGCACATGCATGAGAAGAACCGGTCTGTTCTCTTTCGGATCTTAGCCAGTTAGCTTGAATGAAGAAGCATTAGCCTAAACTAGAGTATCAGAGACCACATTGTACAGAAAAACTAAATCCAAAACTCAAATAACCTAGAGTGGACACATCAATGCAGTGGAACACTGCTTCTGCATCTGAGGCTACCTTAAAACTTACGCACAAGCTAATCTTAGCACAAGTTAATCTTAGGCTGACACTCGAGTATATACATCCACTGAATTTGCACGCTTCCCAAAATTATAGAATAAAACACAGATTGTGACAAACACAACTAACTCAACACTATTTTATCTAGAACTTATGCGCAAAACCAAATAATTCCGCCTCTTCACTTGAATTTCATTTGCTTCTAGACGGATCACAATCATCATCATCATCATCATCTAAGCCTCAATCCCAACCAGGTTGGGGTCGGCTTGCTTCTAGATGGATAAAATGGAAAACCGGTGTTAAATACCATATATTTCACAAAAGTAACATGTACCAGATTTTAATAAGATTTTGTTTAAATTCAGAGTTTTATTAACAGATACTTGAACATTATAGGTAAAAAGCAACTAACATTTATGGAAGCTAAAGAAAGGATATCTAAGAATCCATAATCCATGGAGATCTGTTGAAAAAGTTTTGAAACTAAGGGCTGCAGAAAACCAAAGCTGAAAATGTCCAATATCGGCATCGTATCTAACATCCTGGAAATGAGAATTTACACTAAATTGACATTATTTTCTGGCAGTTTGATGAGGAAACAAAGGAATTCATGAAATTTCATCCATAACTTTCAGGCATGAAATCATCATTTGAGCAATAATTTGTGATTGGTTTTAGAAAAGAATTTAAAAAAGGTCACATTTCAATGAATGTTCAATCTGTCACAACTGCAAGACTAACCACAATATTATGTAGTTCATAAATAAGTGAATTACACCATAACATGAACACCTCATGGAGAGCAATTTCGTACAAATCAATAATGAAACCTTCAAATTATCATGCAACCTTTGGCATAGCGCCTCGGTGCAACTAGACAGCGGCCCTATACTGCTGTAACTGCGGGCATGGCCCAAATGCTGAGTAAAATGTAATCTGTAAACGCCAGACTTTTTTTGCCTGCTCAGTGCGATGAACAACCTCTGCCAAACACAGATTTCTTACTGCAACAAATTTCTGCAGAGGGAAACCTGCAGTACGCTACAGCATGATTAGTCCATCGTGTTGCAGATCCCAGCGTTAAAATTGGAACTTTATCGACCAGGAATTAGTAACTGAGAACCCCAAACTTAATTCTACATCACTACATACCAAAAGAGATCTGCAATACAAGTAACCAGGATTGTTCGAACTCTATGGAAGTATGGATAGATCTCAGTAGAGGGCCTAACTTTGAATCACACAAATTTCTCCAACTTCTTAAGAGCTTTGGAGGCATCACTTGGAGGGTTCTCTCCCAAGGTTAAAATAATATGCATGTCATGTATATGAGATGGGTCGCCGAAGCTGATTTGGAAGGAAGGACACACGTCACATACCGGTATGTTTTTGGGTCTTTCCTCTTCTTGGGCTGTCTGTTCTTTAGAGGGTGTGTTTGAATCCTTCCAGTTAAGGGGGAGGGATAGTTGACGTTGAAGGGTGTTCTCCCTGAAATGAACATTTCACTGTGCCTTGGTGGCCTGTAAGCCCTGTACATTCCCTCTGTTCTTATGTTACATTCGAAGGTGATTGAACTGCTTGCCAGTAGCCAAACACAGAATTCCCATCACAGGAAATCATGCTGGTCAAAAAATTGAAGTGCCAACTGATGTCGACTGTGGGAAAGAAGAAAACAAAGCAGTATCAACCTGGTATTTGGTATGATATGCCAACTGCCAGGAATTTCGCATTGTTGCCCAGCCACTGTGTCAAACAGCACCTTAATAATCTGTCATGCCTGTCTTGAAAAAATATACATGGCTTCCAACTAGGCCACTAACTTATGGGCTTTATGATATTAGGGTCGATGAAGAAAATTATGATCAGACATATCTGTGAAGCAAATCTACTGACTTGGGTTCATTCCTCAATCACAGGCATATAGTTTATTGAGAATGACAACTGACTTTTGTAATATAGACAAATGGACAAGAAACTCAACTGGTATGACCCTGTTTATAAGTGTTCTTGATTTTTGAATATGCAGAAATGGGAGCCGAACTCTGACTTAAGTGTTGGTAATAAAAAGAATTCGTACTTTAGTTCTTCTTATAATTTTTTATATTTTATCCTTTTTCAAACATGTGATATGACTATCTAGAACGGATACCTTTGTAAGCTCAATAAAGAGGCATAAATCTATCATAAAAATTAGCTCTTTGTTTGCATGCTTCTCATTTTTGTGACTATTTTCCTTGGTGGATTAAGAGAACAGCCTTGGCTGATTGCAACCATTTTAACGAGGAGTTTCAACCCAACTCTCTATTGATACCTGGGAAGGTTTATTTATCTTCTTCTACCTAATGAACTGTCAGTGGCTTAGGCTCAAAAGCACATCACACCAGCTGATTTTTGGACTAGAACATAATGGTCGGGTTGAAATGATAACCCAGAAAAAAAGGAACTAAGCTCCTATCACTCGTCCAAAGAAGAAATAGCACTTAGGCAAAATGGCAACCAATGATACCTTGTGTGGGCAGGCCAGCCAAGATTTTAGCAGTAAAATGTGAATCTTGTGAAGATTTCATTACATACAAATATATTCTTATATTATCACACTACAGTTATTTTAAAATACTGCCGTGAACATATCAGAAGGTAGCCAGGGCAGTAACTGACAACAAGACAAAGCTGTTATCCATTTTCAACACATGTTTCAGGCATTTTTACAGAGAATCCCTTATCTGGATTCTCCCAAATGGACAAGACAAGTAATCAAGGTTGAAGTTTCCATAAATATTACTTTGTGAAGATATTAGCCAGCTTTCTAGATACCTCTATTGAGCACAATGTTACATAAGAGCCTATTGTTTGACATTTATTTAGTTACTGGGTTTATTATCTAGTTAGTAATTGGGCCTAAGTGTGCTGACCATTTAGGGTTGAGTCATTCTGTAAATGTGTCCCCTCTCTAATGCCAATACATCAATTAGCCGTCTATTTACTTAACATGGTATCAGAGCAGTGATCCAACCTCAACACTATAGGAGAGGGAAAAAAATTCTTCTGCCTGCCGCCCCTTCTTGGCTTAGCCGCACGCCAAGCATATCTCCAGTATCTATGACCACTTCTTGATCTTTCTTAAAAATTACTCCTCCTTTGTTGGGTCATTGTCTCTCCCTCCCATTCTCTTGACTCATAGGCATCTTGGTGCTAGTAGTCCCATTTCTTTTTGTTAGAGAGTCCGTTTATCTATGTTGTTAAGTGTTTTGTATTATGGGCCCAAGTACGTCTTGGCCCATTAGGGTTGTCTTATATCCTGTACGCTTCCCTATTCTCCTATTTATAGGAGCAGGGTTTCTCTTATCTAATACAACGATTAGCCGTCTTTTCTTATTTGACATGGTATCAGAGCAGTGATCCAAAACCTAGTCCTAGAGGAGACCAAAAGAAATTGTTACGCCTGCGGGCGGCCGCCGCCTTCTTGGCCTGGCTTGGCTGCCCGCCGGCTACTTCTTGGTCGGTGATCATCTTGTTCCCTTTTGCACAAACCTCATGCCGCATGCCTTTCTCCCAACAGGTTGTCGGCAACTTCCGCCTTGCCGCCCCTACCTGCTACTGCCCGGCGTTACCTCCCGCTAGCCCTGACTCCCCCTTGGTATCAAAGTCATAGGGGAAATCCGAGGAGAGCCATCAATCCCTCCAAGGAAGTTTTCTTGAGGTCTACAATCATGTGGAACAGCAGCAGCTTGGAGTTTATCATTCGCCGCTACAGTGTCGTACTGTAGCACGGCGGCCATTGTAGTGATTGTTGCTCCCACACCGGTTTATATTAGGTCATGCCCTTCTGGGATGACCTTTCCCTTGGTTGTAGCTGCCATATGGTGCTTGCGATTAGCTGTTATGTCCCTCTTTCTTCTTCAAATCAGCAAGAGTATGGGCTGCTGTCAACAGCCTCTTATTGCAGCAGATTACGGCTTCAACAAACAAGGTGTAGAAGATTGTTTCCCCCCTTAAATCTGATCAAAAGGGGGCGCCCCGGACCCTGCTACGTTGTCCAAGAAGGTCAAGGGAAAAGGTACTCCAAAGAGGGAGCATTGATAATTCTTCCCAGCCGTTGTCACCGGCGGAGTACTGTAGCACGACCCTTTTCTGGTCTACAGTTGCTGTCCAAAGGCAATGTATTTGTCCGGGTCATTTTCTACCTTGATTTATGTTTTCGGTTGCCTCCACCTATTTGCCTATAGAAAAATTTTGCCTCTACTATTGTTTTTTACTGTCCACGCCAACCACTCCTTTACTCTTTCTGTGCTTGGCGTGAGGTGGAGAATAGAGGAGAAAGAGTAGAGGGAAGAGACGAGATGGAGGAGAGATGAAGAAAAAAAGAGAAGAATTATGTTATGTTGCTTCATGCCACATTTACTGCTGATATATGGATTCTTTTGCTGCTATTTAGTGTTTTCTGCTGTTATTATTGTTTATTCATCATCTACCTCGACTGTTGTTGTGAAGTTGCATACTTGGACGTCATCTTTGCTACTTGTGCTATGATTAGTACACTTTACCTGCTGTTTTGTGCTTTTGCACTTTCTGCTATCCGTGCTTTGTTTGCACGTTGACTTTCTACTCTGTGGACCAGCACTCTATGGACTTTGACGTCTACTACTGTGATGGATACAGTATGAAGAGGGAAGATGAAGACTTTTCAGTTGCTGACTTTACATGGAGCTTCGTCTACTCGAGTTATTTATTTGCTTGCTACTGTGCCTACTGGTCTTCTATCTGCCTACGTCGTTGACTCTCTACTGTGCGCCAGCACTCTCTGGCATGTCTGTGTTTTTGACACGTCGACTCTCTGCTTGTTTGTGCCTTGTATGCACATCGACTCTCTACTGCCTGTGATCCAGCACTCTCTGGACTTTGTTGCCTGTGACCCAGCACTCTCTGGCTACTACGACGACGACGTTGATGAAGACCTTGGTGCCTATCAGCTATTATATCTTTTGCTCCAGATGATTGTGTTGTTGCTTGTTTCTGCTCCAGATGATCGAGAAGCTTTTGTGACCTGCTTGCTTGGAGTATCTACTTGAGGGGGAGTGTATAAGTTTCTGAGTGTTTGAGTGTTTTAATGTAATAATGAGGGGAAGAAAAATTTTGTATGGGCTTGGTTTATCTTTTTTTTTTTGTTTCTGTGTTTGACTCTCTATTTGCAAGCTGATTTGGGATTCTCCCAACTTCAGCTTGAGGGGGAGTGTTAGAGAGTCCGTTTATCTATGTTGTTAAGTGTTTTGTATTATGGGCCCAAGTACGTCTTGGCCCATTAGGGTTGTCTTATGTCCTGTACGCTTCCCTATTCTCCTATTTATAGGAGCAGGGTTTCTCTTATCTAATACAACGATTAGCCATCTTTTCTTATTTGACAAGATAAACGGACTCTCTAACACTTTTCTCTGAAAATTCACATATGTCGACCATATATCATTTGCACAAGCCATCCGACCTCCATCCCCCCATCCTTACACGTTTATTTTTGTTGCATTCTGGCTAATCTGTTGCCCCTACCTCCTTCGGTTGCTGCAAGGAGCCGTGCACGCAGCCTGCTAATTGTCCCTGCAGGCATCGCCCATGCCTACAAGAGTCGTTGCCCCTGTCTTCATGTAGGAGCAGGGGTCCCTGCCTCTCTTGACCGGTGATGAGAGCTGACAGTTTGCTGCCTTTGGATCATCTTAGACTCCACTTGACAGTGTTCTCTAACCCTACAACCGTGAGTGCAATTGTTCCAATTGCCTCTTCTTTACCCCTGCTTCCATTGTTCCATGAGCTTGTGGTTCTACTGCATGAGAAGGCTAGATTCAATAGCCAGCTTGTCACTTGTCCATGTTCAGCAGTGTCCTATCTTGTTATTTTTTCCGTCCTTTCTTGCTGATCTAGTTGTGTGTGATCTTGGACGCTGGAGAGGAAGGCCTTCTTGGGAGTGGACGTGACTTGTCCTACAATTGTGATGTTCCTTAAGCTCTTTGTTTCCATAGCACGGATACTTATTCAGTTTTGGCGTAGAAACATTGCTCTTTTGTTGGCTTTAATTGACTTGCCGCTGCATATTTGGTTTCCCCTGGTATTGTGGTTGGTCATGTTGCTACAATCAATTACAGTTGTCTTCTCCCACTTTTTTTGGAGCCACTAGCCAATCACACTAGCAATACCAATACCAGTACCCTTATACCATCTACCTCAAACATCTGGAAATCACGTGTAGCATTACCTTTTTTTTTTGGCTCGTCTTATAGCCAAAAATCATTGTCTACATTCTTTTTTTTGGGGAACTCCGCCCATGAGCCCCAGCAAGGAGCAGCCTCCCCTCAACTCCAGCCCGTTGAGGGGTAGCAAGACCCACTCACTGGGGAGCTCGCATACCCCAGACCCCTAGCAGTGCTACGGTCAATTTTCTGAGGTGCTCCCTTATCATTGTCCACCCCCACCACTATGTTGTAATCCATGGCTGGTGTGAGGAAGAGATAAGGGAGGAAGAGAAGAGAGGGAGAGATGAAGTGAGGAAAGAGAACAAGATTGGATGAGATGTTGTTACTTATTGGAGTTTTAATATTGGAATTCTGAAGTTTCATCATCATATTTGCTTCTTATATGCCTCGTTTGTTGCTATGGTTCTATATGCTTCATCTTAGATTTCAACCTTGCCATTTGTCTATGATGCTACTTATCGTCTTCCATGGCATGATCTACGCTTGTTCTATTGTTATTATGCATCATGTATGGTTGTTGTTAATTCTATCTTATTTACTTAATTAGGTCTAATGGGCCTCTCCTACTTAAGCCCATTAGCATCAGCCGTGTATCATATTATGTTCCTCATGTATATCGTACACTGAGTCAGGTCTATTTTAGGACTCATTGTACTCCTTTCATTGCTAATAAGATTGCTCTTCAAGACTATCGCATGCTATCTAGAGCACTTCCAAAACCCTAAGAGTTTAGGACAGCAGTTGGGCAGCAACAGACATCCTAGAGGTCAGCCGCCACACTCTCTCTCTCTCCTCTCCTCTCTTTTGCATTGGATGTCGTCCTCTCTCTCTCCTCTCCTCTCTTATTTGTCACCACCTGTCCCTCTCCCCTCCTCTCCCTTCCAATCGGGCAACAGTCGGCCGTTGGCCATGGGCAGCACATAGTTATTGATGTTGCTGCTGCCGCCGCCGCCCACTTTGGGGCAGCAGCAGAGGCTATCGCAGTCCTCCCGAAAGGAAACAACAAGTTGTCGTCCCCATCATAGTTGCAACCATTGCCCCTTGACGGGTACAAATTGGTATAGTAGCTTCAAGGGAGTTTGATGGGCACGGTCGTATTTCTTCCGTCACCAATCGGAATATAACGAAGGCGCGCTGATTACGAAACAAATGTGGTAACTTTCTAAAATCTTATAACAAGACCGTTTTGTCTCCTATCCTCTTCCTCCATGTATATATGTATATATATACGTATACGTATATACGTATATATATGTATATATATACGTATATATACGTATATATATGTATATATATACGTATATAGATATACGTATATATATATGTATATACGTATATATAGATATATATGTATATACGTATACGTATATATATATATATATATATAGAGAGAGAGAGAGAGAGTCAGGCTAGTGTACACTCAAGTGTACCGGAGGCACCGTACACCTCAGTCATTTTTGAAGATGCAATAAATTTTTGAAAAATCTAAACCATTGATCTTCTTAATTATCATAAGAACATACTATATAATAAATTTTAGCTCATTTGGACACTTATAGGTCGTGCATCTAAAGGAGGCAAAAATCATGTATTTCAAATTAGTTTTGTACGTCAATTTTGTTGTCCTTGGATAAGTGACTTAAACTCATCCAAATGAGTTCAAATTTTGTATGTGACCTATTATTATTGTAACCATGAAGATCAAAGGATTAGATTTTGGAAAAACATGGTATAGATAGGCAAACACCATTGGGGTGTACGGCGTGATCTGTACACTCGAGTGTATTCTAGTCTCTCTCTCTCTCTCTATATATATATATATACGTATATATATATATATATGTATATACGTGTGTATATATATATATATATATATACGTATATATATATATATATATACGTATATATATATATATATACGTATATATATATACGTATATAGATATATATATACGTATATATATATATATATATGAATATATATGTATATATATATACGTATATATATACGTATATATATACGTATATATACGTATATAGATATATATATATAAATACGTATATATACGTATATATATGTATATATATATACGTATATATATATACGTATATATATGTGTGTGGGATTAAGAGAGAAAGATTTCTCCCCCCCCTCTCCCATGCCCGTGGCGGAGGCCGAACGCCCGGGAGGGTGGTGAATCACGGCGGCAGCTGGGATTCGAACTCGGGTCCCTTCATGAGGAGACACCGTGCTTGACCACTTGAGCCACTCCTTGTCGGCATATACATATATATATATATATATATATATATATATATATATATATATATATATATGTGTGTGTGTGTGTGTGTGTGTGTGTGTGTGTGTGTGTGTGAATATATGTTTGTGTATGTATTTAATAGATATGAACACACACACACATATATATACACGCATATACATGAATATATATGAGTTTGTGTATGGAAATATATGTTCGTGTATATATTTAATAAATATGAGCATATATATATTATATGTATGTATACACACACAGAGATTATGTAAATGTATATAACATATTAGTATATGATTCAATTTTCCAAACTTTTTCCTTATAGCTGACAGTATTGTTAGCGTTTTCACCTGAGATTCATGCATCATTCGAAAATATTGAATAGTTCAACTCAGCTGAACATATCCCGTGTTAGATTAATTTGATTATTATGTACATGGTCCATTAGGGTTAACTTATGCTTCATTGTACTTGCCTCCTCTCCTATATAGGAGGGGAGTTTGCCCACTATCAATAACAAATATCTCATTAGCCTCCCATATTATTTCCAAATGGTATTTAGAGCGTATTTTGGGGACCTAATCCTAGTTGTCGACTCTACTTCTTTCTCCTCTTTGTGTTCTCCGCCGCCACTCTCTCTTAGAGAGAAAAGGAGAGAGTTCTTCCGCCTGTAGGCAGCCGCCATCTCTCCATGACTTAGGTCGGCCGCCTGCCAGGCACTTCCCGGCCTCCATGGTCGCATCTCTTCCTCTTTCACATAGATCTACTTTTTTTCATAGATGCTCTCCATCTTGACCATCACTTATATTTCACACAAACAGTAGTCCTCCCCCAAATCTTTCATGAGATCTATTATAAACCTATGTTTAGTCTCGTGCTCTCTCCCACTAGGCCCAGTAAGACGGCTGAAGGATTGCAATTCTTGATTCGATAACGAAGTCCCAACGGAACGACAACATCCATGACTATACCCAAACATGTTGAAGACGAACCAACAGACTATCGAAGACGGCTTGTTGATTTCTTTTATATATATATATATATATATATATATATAGGTCAGGCTAGAATACACTCGAGTGTATCCAGAGCAGAATACACTCAAGTAGTTTTTCATGATGCAATATTTTTTTTTTAAATCTAATCCGTTGATCTTCTTAAACATCTCGTGAACAACTCATACGTAAAATTTGAGCACATTTGGATATGTATTGCTCATGTTATGAAGACCGCAAAAATTATGTATTTCAAATTAGTTTCGCGCGTCGATTTTGTTGCCCTTGGATGAGTGACTTACACTCATCTAAATGGGCTCAAAATTTGTATGTAGCCTAGTTATAGTATGACGGTGAAGATCAATGGTTTACATTTTGCAAAAAATAGTCTTGATATGGAAACACACTTGAGTGTATTCGTGCGATCCGTACACTCGAGTGTATTCTAGCCTGACTCTATATATATATATATATATATATATATATATATATATATATAGTCAGGCTAGAATACACTTGAGTGTATTCGGAGCAGAATACACTCAAGTAGATTTTCATGATGCGATATTTTTTTCAAAAATATAATCCGTTGATCTTTATAAACATGTTGTGAATAGCTCATATGCAAAATTTGAGCACATTTGGACATTTATAGGTCATGTTATAAAGACCACAAAAATTATACATTTCAAATTAGTTTCACGCATCGATTTTGTTGCCCTTGGATGAGTGACTTACACTCACCCAAATGGGCTCAAAATTTGTATGTAGCCTAGTTAATAGTATGACGGTGAAGATAAATGGTTTGCATTTTGTAAAAAATAGTCTTGATATGCAAACACACGTGAGTGTATTCTTGTGATCTGTACACTCGAGTGTATTCTAGCCTGACTCTCTCTCTCTATATATATATATATATATATATAATGTGTGTACATATATATATATATATATATATATGTATACACACACACACATATATATATATATGTGTGTGTGTGTGTGTGTGTGTGTGTGAGAGAGAGAGAGAGACAGAGAGAAAGAGAGTCGGGCTAGAATACACTTGAGTGTAAAAATCATGCACTACACTCAAGTGTCGTTTGCATAACAATACCCATCTTTTGCTAAATCCAAATAGTAATCTTCATTACTATCAGAAATATAGGCAGTGTTCAAAATTTGAGCTAGTTTGGATGTTGTAAGGCACTCAACCTAGTACAAAATCAATGCTCAATAAAGTTTAGAAGTGCATCATTTTTATTGTCTTTAGATGCATGACCTATATGTGTGTACGTGTGTGTGGGTATAGAGAGAGAGAGAGAGAAAGAGAGTAAGACTGGAATACACTCGAGTGTATAGATCATGCGCTACACTCAAGTGTTGTTTGCATATCTATACCCATCTTTTGAAAAATCCAAATGGTGGATCTTCATTGTTATCAAAAATATAGTTTGTACTAAAAAAAATATAGTTTGTACTTGAAATTTGAGCTCATTTGGATGCTTGTAAGGCACTCCAAAAGTACAAAAAATCAACACTTATAAAGTTTTACAAGTACATCATTTCTATTGTCTTTAGATGCATGACATGTGTTCAAATGAATTTAAAGTTTGTTTGTAGGTTGTTTACATAAATATTTAAGATTAAACTGTTTGAATTTTCAACAAAATGTTTATATAGTACAAGACAACTTTGTATTGTGTCTCTACTAAACTCGAGTGTATTCTAGAATCTGTCTTTCTCTATTTATATATATTTATTATATATATAATATATTAATATATGGCTAAAAGAATTGTGTACCTGAGTACATGTATCTTACATGCACCCACGTTCATTTATGATGGTTGCACCACCATACACAACAATCTAACCTTACAAATGTGATGTACACCCCTTAGACAACATGTGTATCAAATATCAACTCAATTTAGCATTCCTAGATCATTTTATGAGAGAAGATGTATATTTTCTAATCGACGGTAAGTTGCAGAAATTGTAGGAACCGTTGGATAATATGTTGTTATATCTCATGATACATGTAAGATCTGGTTGTGATTTTTTAAAGCACATCTAATCTAAACAATGTTGATTCAATCTAAATGGTTGGATTCATTTATCAAATTTCACATATCCTATTTTGATAGGAGGTAGACATAACTTTATACACTTCCTATCCCCTTAATATATATATATATATACACACACACACATACATATGTAAATACACACACATAAATACATAGTGACAATTCAGATTTTAACAGTTATGTGGTTGGCTGATTCGAGGTAAAATCATCTCAGTCAACTATGCAGGAACAATTGAGAATAACTATATAGACTGTGTGTAGGTATCTACACCATTATACACATGCATATGTATGTGTATGATATGTATGTATGCACATATACATATCTAGATGTAGATGTATTTGTAGAACAGGGAAGATCTCATATATATATGGAAGAGATTGTTGTTGTGTGAGAGATAGGGGGAATGTGTGATGTTGCGATCAGTTAAGACACATCATAAGGTGGTAAACTTGTTGAAAAAGTTTAAGATGGAATTACTTTAAATAAACGTTTTATCCATGATAATTGTGACAGGTCGTGAAAAATCATGTAGCTTCATCAAAATCGCGAAAACTCATCGGACTATGTTTTAATTGAAGAATATGCAAATGACCAAATAATCATGAAAATCATAACTTGCTTCCACAAAAAAAATCAGGGAGGTTTGATATTAGGGGTGTGTGTGTGACACACACACAATACATATATATGTGTGAGATATATATATAGTAACAAACATAGTTGAATGTTTTGATAAAACGACAAAAAAATCACGAATTCTTGTAGCCCCAAATGTTACGCCTGAAAAAATCAAGGATTGCGGAATTTTCATAATTTTTTGTAACTTTTCGTGATTTTTACTTCTTTTTTGTGATTTTTTGCATTTTTTTCCAAAGTTTTCGGTTTTGGTTCTCCTAGCCTAAGTGGCAAATGGGCCGGTTGCGCCTCTGGCCCCCATATATATACACGCATATATATACAGGCGTATATATATATATATATATATATATATATATATATACGTGTATATATACACGTATATGTGTGTGTGTAAGTATATGTTGGTGTATGTATTTGATAGATATGAACACACACACACACATATATATAAATATATATGAGTGTGTATGGAAATATATGTTTGTGTATATATTTAATAAATATGAACATATATATATTATATGTATGTATATACACAGACAGAGAGATTATGTAAATGTATATAACATATTAGTATATGATTCAATTTTCTAAAAATTTTCCTTATAGCTGACCGTAGCGTTACTGTTTTCACCTGAGATTCCTACATCATTCGAAAATATTGAATATTTCAGCTCGGCCGAACATATCTCGTGTTAGATTAATTTGATTATTATGCACATGGGCCTAATTGACATGGCCCATTAGGGTTGACTTATGCTTCCTTGTACTTGCCTCCTCTCCTATATAGGAGGGGAGTTTGCCCACTATCAATAACAAATATCTCATTAGCCTCCCATATTATTTCCACATGGTATCGGAGCGTGTTTTGGGGACCTAATCCTAGTTGCCGACTTCGCTTCTTTCTCCCCTGTGTTCTCCGCCGCTACTCTCTCCTAGAGAGAAAAGGAGAGAGTTCCTCTGCCTGTAGGTGGCCGCCATCTCTCCATGACTTAAGTCGGCCGCCCGCCAGGCACTTCCCGACCTCCATGGTCGCATCTCTTCCTCTTTCACATAGATCTAAGTTTTTTCATTGATGCTCTCCATCCTGACCATCACTTATATTTCACACAAATAGTAGTCCTCCCCCAAATCTTTCATCAGATCTATTATAAACCTATGTTTAGTCTCGTGCTCTCTCCCACTAGGCCCAGTAAGACAGCTGAAGGATTGCAATTCTTGATTCGATAATGAAGTCCCAACGGAACGAAAACATCCACGACGATATCCAGAAGTTGTACATGTTGAACACGAACCAACAGAAACTATCGAAGATGGCTTGTTGATTTCTTAATTAGGCCTCCTCTGAGATTCATCGAGACCTCACCGCTTTTTTGCCCCTACCAGCTTACGCGGGGCAGAGATGTACCAACCCGTGTTGCGTTACCGATATTGTATTGCTGTTAATAAGCATACCCCGAGATCTCGTACCACTGCCGATAAAAAACTAAAATCACGACTTTGCCTTTCCAAAACGAAAAGCATCTCTTCTCTCCATTAAAGCTTCAAAGACTTGGTCAACACATCTATTTGCATTGCTAATACAGCAAGTATCTTCACGCCATAAAATCTTCCTTCATCATTGAACTAAGTTGACCATAAAGCCAAAAAAAGAAAAGCGCCAACATTAATTAGTGCGGCTCCATAAGTGATCAGTAATTTCTCTCACAAGGGACGATGCATTAATTTTCTTTCTAGCAATAATGTGTGCATCAGCAAATCAAAGCACAAAATTACTTCGACCAAAATGGTTGGTCGGTTGCATTGGCAATGTGACTGTTTATTAGTTGCTTTATCAGGTTGTTATCATAGTGAAAGAAGCCGCAGTCATCCCACTTTGAGGAATTCTCAGACGAAAGGACAATTTCAAATTCAACCCAGTCAAGTTCGTAAGGAGGCACATAAATTTGTCTTTTCATCATATTGGTAAAAAGACTTTGTGCTAGTTTATAAAGCACCCAAAACAAATAGAAGGGGCACTGCATTAACTTTTTTTCTCTCCAATTGGTCCCTAATCCACATGGCTAAGTGTTTTTCTTAAAAATTGGGGATTTTATGTTCATCTATCCAACAATGCAATTAATCAGGTAGCGCTTTTTGTTTTCCTACAGAGATTCATCCTGGTAGTGTCACTCCCTTTTATACCAAGGTCCATGTCGATAGTACTGCTTTCTTCCTACTGAGTTCATCGTGGTAGTGTTTGTCCTCTTTCTACCAAGATTCCATTCCGGTAGTATTTCTATTTTGTTATATGTACAGTGCTACATTCCGGCCCTTTTATTTTTGTACCATCTTTTTTGTATTCATTCCTCTATCAATGTATATGAATTTCCAACCCAAACACTCTCATGATCCTTTTCATGGTTGGAGTGAGGGGAGAATAAAGGAAGATGAGTACAAGAACGCAATGAGATGGAAGAGAGAAGATGAAGAGAAGAAGCCATATCATCCGACCATATTGTCTAGCTTCTGCATTTTCATCCATGTTGTTGACACCTACTATAGTGCATATTCCTATAGTAGCTCATCTCAAGCACGTGCCAACCTGCTATGGCACAATATTCCTATAGCAGTGTTCTTATCCCAACTACTGCACATTGTGCCAGTGTTGATGCTTCTTGTGCGGATATACTACGACAGCAATGGTGAATCAGATGACTTCTACATATGTTCACCATCTACATTATTCCAATTGCTCTACAAAGATTCAAAAATTTATTAATGGTTTCTTCAACGAGTTTGGTGATCTCAGAAAATGATTTGTGATTACTTCTACAGGTCTTCCAATTATCAATTTTAGGAGGAGTCCACCCTGCTATTACTGCTTCTGCATTGATCTTATCATCATCAAGGAGACAATATATGTTTGCTGCTACGTGCTATCTTCTTCAGGGGGAGTGCTAGAGCGCTTCAATTTTTACATTGTAAGATACAGGGGGAGTTAAATTCTTGTCAGGGGAGATCAATTTTTGTATGGGCTATTTTACCTTTTTTCATGTATTGACAAGCTGGATGTGTGTTTCACCCATCCTCCAGTTTGAGGGGGAGTGTTAGATTAATTTAGTTATTATGTACATGGGCCTAATTGACATGGCCCATTAGGGTTAACTTATGATTCCTTATACTTGTCTCCTCTCCTATATATAGGAGGGGAGTTTGCCCACTATCAATAACAAATATCTCACTAGCCTCCCATATTATTTCCACAGGATACCAAATTTGTGACTATATTGAAGTAGACGCTTAAGCGGGTCCACAAAAGCGGCTTGGAGTAGGTGGAAAAAGCAGACAATATTAGTGGCCTATGTCCAAATGCTTTATACTTCGCTTCAGTTGACACAATGGAGCATGGGCATGGGTGAGTCTCTTTCACCCACTTTTTTCTAGGTTACACATACAATATTTCATGATTTTATTCTTCATTTTTACATCAAAACGACTTCATTAAGAAGATCCCCTTTTGGGAGCAATAGTGCGCCACTCAACTTACAACTATGAGATCGCACTTTTTGATTGTCATTTTACATGAATTAATACCTAAATTATAAGTTGTGACTTGGTATAAACAAGATATTACAAAACTTTTAACTGTAAAACTTTAGTTCTTCACAGATTCGGTCATTCCATCACTCATATAAAGACGCCCTCCCCCACCTAAATGTCAAAATATTGTGCCGGTAAGATTTCATGAGTCAGTTCCTTCATTTCAGAGTTGAAATCACCATGAGCACATTCGTCAAAGTTTCCATCACATCTTTGTAAACTTCCATTAGTAGGTCATTGAGATGGCATCAGTAATTGGGCATTTTCTTCAATGATTATATAATGTACTGCCAATATGAATTAGAAAGAAGTTGTCTCGTTGCTAATGAGACTATGCTACATTCACAAGCGTCATGTAGTGACTTCATCTTTATCAAGTTACTACAGGACCTTCTAACTACGTATAAATTTTGCACAGACGTCAACCAACACAGTCACTGTATAATCCTAATCAATTAAATTCCCAAGAAACAAAACTACCCCCTCAAAGGCTTAATTAATTCCCAATTGAGCATGTATCAGAAAGAAAAGATCATAAGGGGCAGCACTTAATACCTGAGATATCCCAAGGGGAGAGTTGATAAAGATCAACTTCTGGTATCATCTGATCAACTATGGTGTGCTCTTGTCCTAGTACTTTGTTTTTCAAGTAGAAGAAAACCAACTCATACTCGTTAGGAGAAAACCGAAAACCAGGAGAAGTTGTTATTTGCATCTTTAAATTGATCTTATTTGTAAGAGATATAATTGATGAGGTCGCCTTCAGAGTGTTGGTGATCTGATGATGGGGATAAGCATTATTATCATGTGTGGGAAAATTCATCAGTGAGCCTACTGCTGGAATCATATCCCCCTTCTGCCCGGAACAGCCATCAATTTCATCTGGTGAATAATTCAACAATGTTTTTTCAAGGTCGTAAGAATCTTCATTAAATCCTGAGTACAATTGAGCAGCAGGAATCCTTGGATGGGAGAACATATGAGCAGCATCAACTTTGTATATTTCCTCAGCAGAAAATGAATTGTGTTGGTGGTGTTCATTAGTTTTGTGAGAGAATGAAGCCCCCATGTGAAATGTCATCTGAAGCAAAAGCCATTTCAAAATGGCGCTAAAAGTGATGATTAGTTGGAATAATAGATTCTCTAAATTTTACCTCCTGGCCAGAAGCACCAGAACAGTTGAAAGTGACGCCGGTATAATCTATCACACTTGATATTTCTTCTTCTAAAGTGTCTGCTGAACAAGAGGGCTTATCAGGTCTGAAACCTCCAATAAGAGAGGGATTTGGACCTAATGCACTATATGCTTCATCTTTCCAATCTTCCAGTGCAATGGATTCATCATTGTTTGCACCAATGCCATTTTTCTTGAAAAGTTTGCAAACAACAAAACAATTCTGCAACAGTTCAATGAAAATTAATCATGTACAGTTGCCTAGATACCTCTTCCTGCAACAATAGAACGTGTAGTAGACTAGCAGCATCTATCATTAGTTAACTAGCACGAATCTAGATGATACTTTTACAAAAAGTCGCATATTTATGACCTTGGAACCCCAATCGCTGCCAGCAAAGAGAAAAAGACAAGGCCAAAGGCCTACATTTTAAGAATTTATTGTCCAATAAATTGACAAATTGTAGTAGAACCTTAGTTATCAAGGCGCCCTAGGCACTAGGCAGGGCGCCTCAAACTAGGCGCCCAGCCCATTAATTGCATTAAGTGGGCGTCTAAGGCCTATTAGGCCCAAATTAAGCCATTTAAAGGCTAAATTAGCATGAATCAAGTTTAGATTTGGTCAACTTAGATCGCGTTGAGTCATTATGCGGTTGAAACATGTCTCATTTAGGCCAAATCCGGTCAAATTTAGACAAATTAGGCCTGATCTGGGAGTAAACAGGTCTGATTTGGGAGTTTAGTTCTCATTTGGGCCAAATATGTAAGTCCTCATATTTTTGTTTGTTAAAATATTTCTACTTCCTCATATGTCTATTGTTCTTGCTTCTTTTTTTTTCTTTTTTTATCCTGCATTTTATTCCTAGATCCTACTGCTGCTGCGTTTTTTTTTGTGTGTTATTCCTCCTATATCCCCTCCTACTACTATGTGAGTATGTGCATATTTGTTATTTCAGATTTGTCCTATATCTCCTGATACCAATCTACTACTACTATTTGCATTTATATGTTCTTTTTCTGATTTCTTCCTCCTAAATCTCCTCTCACAGCTACTGTTGTTGGCATGTTTCCATTTATTTTCACTGACATATTCTTCCTTCCTCTATATTTTCTATTTGAGCACCTGCTACTGCTGTTTTTTATTTTGTTTTGTTAAATTCTTCCTCCTTTTTTCTTTCAATCTCCTTTTACTGCCCTTGTGTTTGTCTTATTCTGACTTCTTCCTGCACAACTCCTTCCATTTGCATGTTTCTTTTTATCCCATTTTCTCTCTCCAATTCCTACTTATCTTCCTCTTAATGTTGCTTCTTTTTCTTCCTGTTAATTCCTTTGCCCCTGATTCTCCTATAGTTATCAATTTAAATCAATGTATTAGAAAGCAGGAAGCGGGAGGCGTGCGGACGGCACCCTGTAACCGATTAAGCGGTAGGCGGGCGATTAAGCGGGCGATTTTTGAAAAAGCGGGTGTCTAAATTTATATATTTTTATACAAAATTACATGTATGTGTATATAAAAATATATATTTATAAGGAACTTCTATACATATCTAATCAGCAAATCAGTAATTAACTAAGTATTCATCAATACTTACTATTAATCAGCATCTCTAATCACTAAAATCAGCAAGCAGATCAGCAATTGTATATAACAAACTATGAATTATTGAATTAAAGTAATCACTAAAGTAATACTAACCAGCAGTACCAATCATTAATCACTGAAAGCAGCAAGGAAATCAGTAAAACTAATCATGCATTACTAGTATAATAGAGCAATAGGATATTTACTTAGATGCATTACAGCAGTACCCAATTATTACAGCTTACACACAAAGTATGCATTCTAAATTAGGACTAGTTATATCATAGAACATTTAATGTATACAAGTTTCGTATATTATAGTCAACACTACTTGGCTATGTAATTAATTAATGTTAGATGCTTACATTAGGATTTTTAAACAAAAGCGGGAAAAAAGCGGGAAAAAAGCGGGCAAAAAGTGGGAAAACAACGGGAAAAAGCGGGTGAGGCGGGCAAAAAGCGGACGATTTTGTTCAAAATGATTAAGCGGGCGATTAATGGCAAAATTAAGCGGCTGGGGGTCATGGGCGCTTAAGCGGCCCGCCTGGCCGTTTTTTAATTCACTGGTTTAAATTAGACTTATAATAACATTTAATGAATAAAAATTACATTATCACACATAGTAGCATGTGTAGAAACATTTAAATATGTACTGAAAAGAAAAATAAAAAAAGGCAAGAAAAGTCTAGGCGCCCGCCTCCCTTACCTTAAACCCACCGCCTAGACGCCTTGTCAAGTATGAGTAGAACAGAGTATTCACACATGTAACTGTAACCATAGTGACATTCCGGATGCGGCAATTTTTCGGCTGGCCGGAAATAGGAAAATTCGTGAAAAAAATCGATTGGAGTGAAAAAAGTAGGTAAAGAATTAAAAAATAGTTGAACAATAACAATTGACTGTCGGAAGAGTGGAGGGTTGGAGGTTTAGGGTATGTTAAAATAAAAGATTGATTGAATAGAATAGATTGTCATGGATACAAAGACTGACGGCCTCTCCTTTATATAGGAGAGGAGAGACGCCCTATTACTTAGGACCCAAGTAATCTAAACTAGACGGGCCGGAATATAAAGGCCCATTAAACTAATTAGCCTATTTAACTAATAGACTAATATAGACACTTTAACACTCCCCCTCAAGCTGGAGCATGGGTGAAACACATGTCCAAGCTTGGAGAGTTACAAGACTCGATAAAAAGAAATGATAAATAAAAGATGATAAATATCACTCCCATACAAAATATGTTACTCCCCCTGAAATAATATTCCCCCTGAATCATATGGTGATGATGACTCTGCAGGCTGAAGATACTCGAGCTTTGAAGAAGGTCTTCCTTGAAGTGCATCTGGAATGAGGACATCTGAAGAATGGACCTGATACTACAGCAATTCGCCACTAGAATACGTGCTTAACGCGGCACGAACGCGGACGGACGATCTGCTACTTGATACGATGCAGGAACCATAAAACTCTGACGCATGAAACTTGGGGGCTTGACGGGAAAGGAGATCATCCATCAAGGAAGGTCCCAAGAAGATCAGCTACAGGCGATGTCGATACAGCAGATGCGGCTCGGAGAAGACGTGATGAAGCAGCTCGGTGAAGATAAAACTCTGAGCTTCTGAAGAAGCACCCATCTGTCTCATGTGAATGCAACTGAAGGAATACACCATCAACACCTGACGTACATAACGTGGTACGAACGCGGATACGGTGTCGATGCTGGATCTTCACTGCTGGCTCAAGTAGAGAACCGGTGTGCTGAACAATGTGAAGCTTCATGAAGATAGCCTGGAATATATATATAATCTGAATACATATATCATCATCTCATCTCATACTCTCTCTCATACATTCTCTCATATATTCTCATGCTCGCTCTCTCTTCTCATCTCTTTCTCTCCTCTCTATCCCCCCCGCACACCAAATACGACAAGAGTGAGTGTTTGGTGTGGAGAACTTGACATATGACCCCCCCGCAATGTGAAAAAGGGATGCTCACAGAATATGGGTGGGTGGAAAAAGAGAGAAATATGTGAAATAGAGATGGGTAATATGTGGAGAATGAAACCGATAGCCAAAGAGAGTATACTAAATGGGTCAACATGAGATCCGGGTAGAAAAATAAATGGATCTAGTCCCGAAAATCCGATTAGGGTCAAAATAGGATCCGATTAGCAAAAATAGAACCGATTAAGGATCCGAATAGAGACAGGGATAATGCATATGGGGGTAGTAAACATGGTTGTTTGGTAGCGGTGGAGAGTGATGGGTGATCGCCTACTGTGGATGGCAGCAGTAGCATGATGACGCACAACGCAGCAAACAGTCCAATGAGGATCGCCGCGATGATGATGAAGTGGAGGAGCAGCAGCTTGCGGATGATGGTTGGATATGACGTTCGGATGATGAAGCACTTTGTCGCAACATAGGAGATGACAAAGGGTCTCCTGCGTGACTCCGGAGATATTGCACGCCAAGAAGATGCATGCGGAGCTAAGGCGGAGCCTCTCCAAAGCGGCGATGAAGGCTGATCTGAAGACGTCATGAGATGGAGCGCCGGTTGAAAAAGTGCGATCAAGGCTGGGGATACGGTTGCTTGGAGAAAGCAACACTGCAGCCTACGAGCACAAATACAACGGCGATGATGGAGGATGACGATGGTGCTGCTAATTGGTGGCTGGTGGCTGCTGTTCCTTCAGGATGGCGGCGCGGATGATGGACACTCCACTCATGGAGGTCGGCGGCTGGCTGTTGATGATAGCGGCAGCTGCGATAGTTGTTGCTGCTTGCTGATAGGCGGCAGAAGATGGCCGACGGAGATGGCTGCGGCACCGGCCCACGACGGCGGCTGCTGCGGCAGATGGTGGTTGCGGCTGCGGCTGCGGCGCCGACTGGTGCGGCTGCGGCTGCGGCGCCGACTGGTGCGGCTGCTGGCGGCGCCGCCGGCTGCTGCTGATGGAGGCGGCGGCTGGTGCTGCTAGAGGTGAAGATCGGCGTCGGAAAACAGATGTTGTCGGCGCACGGACAGGAGATAGGAGAGCGGTGTGGATCGGTAAAGAATAAATGAATATGGAAGGAGATAACAAGCCATGGAGGTCGGGATTTGCCTAGCGGGCAGCCGGCCTAGGCCATGGAGATGGCGGTTGCGGCCGCCCGCAGGCGGGCACTCGCCCGGTTGTCCTCTTCGGAGAGGGGAGCGGCGGCGGCTGCAAGGGAGAAGGAAGTTGGCGGCTAGGAGGAGAGAGGGAAGCGGCGGCGCTAGGGTTCTCTCAGGATGGAACCCGCTCTGATACCATGTTAAAATAAAAGATTGATTGAATAGAATAGATTGTCATGGATACAAAGACTGACGGCCTCTCCTTTATATAGGAGAGGAGAGACGCCCTATTACTTAGGACCCAAGTAATCTAAACTAGACGGGCCGGAATATAAAGGCCCATTAAACTAATTAGCCTATTTAACTAATAGACTAATATAGACACTTTAACAGGGTATATCAAGTGTTTCGTGTACATGGTTTGGCAAAAAAAAGAGAAAACGAGAGAAAACGACTTAAAAGAGAAAATTCATGAAAAATTGTGAAAAGTCTATGAAGAATCGTGAAAACCCATATAAATCGAGAAAAAGTGGGAAAATCGTGAAAAGTCGTGAAGATCGGCCACCTACATATTAATCGTGTTGAACATTCGGGAGCCTATACAATCGCGTAAAATCACCGATTTTTCATAAAATTTGGAGACTTTAGTTACTATGACTGTATCCACAATTACTCACTATTGTAGAGAAGATATAGCTATTAGAAGGTCAGGCAATTATACACCCCATGTAATTTCTATTCATCCATCTCTTTGGGAGGCAATATGGCAGCCAAAAGGTGCAAAACAATTTGGAACAGTATCCCATCTTTTTTTGACAGTATGCAATCCAAATAAAAACTAAAAACAGTGGTAGACTTAATATGCGATTGAAATTGAGAGGGCACTAATTCTAAAATTAGAAGCTCAGCTTAATCTCAGCAGAATTCTGGATGGCACTACTTTTTCGAGATAATGTGGTTTATGGTGTCAAAAGTCAGCTACAGTTTTGTTGAGACTGAAAGTTGTGACCACCAAAACAAATTGAAAAAGTGAACTCTCTGGTTCAGAGAGTTAACCCTGTTTCCTAATCCGGCGGTGCAAGGGCGCCACTCAACGGGCATCTTTTATGTTCGGGACTTTCAATAAAAAGGTGAAACTGCATATAGACTCATTAAACCAAACTTTATGAAAATTTATTTCTCAAAAGTTAGACCGGTTTCTTAAAAGTTACAGCTCCATCAATCCTTTCAAAGCTAAGAGCCACCTGCTTGTGTAGGTTTTTGATTTTTCACCCTTAACTGCTCCTTCTCATAGTATATTCTCTCACCATCCCCCGTGCATAAAGTCTATTTACCATTGGGCGGGGGCCAACTCATTTTTTTCTCATGTTAAGCAGAATTCCATTTAGTCCCATTGTTCTTATGTTTAGTCCCATATTGGTTCTCTGTATTCTGGACGTCTCTCTAATCCTATATAACGAGAGGGATCGTATTAGTCTCAAACATCGAATACCGAGTTACTGTGAGGACCTCCACACCCTACCACATAAGAATGTGTGCAAAGCCGCACAAGAGTCGCTGCGTGTGAGGGGGGATGTGAGACCCACACCGCTGAGTTTGAGAGTATCCTTGGTCTCATAAGGTATGTGGTCCTTTTACTCATTGACAATTGATTTTGAGTTGAATACCCATACCCAATTAATCGTGTGTGCCACCATCATTATATTAAGCAGTCTTCTAATTAAAGAATACAAACAAAAGATAAAATTAAAACGAGTCAAAAAAACCATCTAGAGAAATCAGATCATAAAGCCTACAGAATTGCAATTTTCAAAAAGGGGTACAGGCTATGATCATAAACTTAAAAGGTTCCTCCCTTAATATTTGGAAAAGTAAAATCCATCTAGAGAAATCAGATCTTATAGCCTAGAGAGTTGCAATTTTCCAAAAGGGATACAGACTATGATCATAAACTTAATAGGTTCCTCAATATTTGGAAAGTTACATTGTTTTGTTATCCAAGAATAGATACAGATTTTATTAAAACTGAAAGGGACAGATGTGAACATATAGAAAGATTGCCCAAAATAAGCAGAACTATATTGCCTGTATATAAAATTCGCATAGCATACCTTTGAGGCACCAGAATAACCAAGCTGCTGATCACAAAGACTGTACTCATGAATAACCCAGTTGGTATTCTCATCATGTGAACCATTTCGGGCATAAAAAACCAAAGTCTTCTTCCTTCCCACAGTTCGAGATTTATAAATAATGTTCTTATCTTTTCCGGTAGTTTTCCATTGACCAATATCAGTGCTGCGCCTTTTTCTTGAACTGCTAGTAAATTTCCTTTCATGGCGGAAAAAGAAGTAACCTTCTTGACCTGCACAATTCGAGCATTTTCCTGCTCAAAGTTGGTTGTAAGTTTAGAAATAATCATCACGTCTCAAGACTGGTGCTTACAGTCTAATATGAGTTGTTAACTACAACGCACACATGTATCAACTGTATATAGAGCCAAGAGAAAAGAAAGTTTAGGCAGAAAAGTACAGAAGACTCTAAGACAAGCTTAAGGATGCAAAACATCTGAACTAGCATATGCTCAATTTTTTCAGTTTTTAAAAGTTCATCGGTGGCCGACCCCAACATAGTTGAGACTGAGGCTTAGATGATGATGATGATCAGTTATCAGCCGTTAGCTTGAATAAAGAAGCATCAGCAAGGCGTACCAGGGACCGTATTTGACAGAAAATATAAATCCATAACACCAACAACCTAAAGGAACACATTAACGCAGTGGAACAGTGCTTGTACATCCAAGGCTACCTCGCAATATATACACTAGATAATTTAGCCAATATATGCATCAGCTGAATTTGCATGCTTCCTAGAATTATTGAGGAGTTGATTAACTACGAGGCATATATGAATGCGCTGTATATAGAGCCAATAGCAAATAAAGCACGGGCAGAAAATTATAGAAGACTTAAGACAAACTTGAGGATACAAAAACGTTCAAACTAGCATTTGCGCACTATTTCCAATTAAGTAAAAGTCATTGCCTTATAAGTTATTAGTCGGTTAGCTTGAATGAAGAAGCATCAAGGAGGAGTGGAGGAATACCAGGGGCCATATTGTCAGAAGAACTGAATCCAAAATGTCAATAACCTAAAGAAACACCTCAATGTGGAACAGTGCTAGTGCATCCATGGCTACCTCACAAGTTATGCACTAGCTAGTCTTAGTCGTAGCTAATATATGGATCAGCTGTATTTGCAAGCTTCTCAGAATTATAGAGCAAAAGCACAGAGTATACAGAGAGTAACTAACTAAAAAAACTTTATTTTCTTCTGAAACTCGTGCAGAAAAACTTAATAGATTTTGCACTCTTCCTTTGATTTTCCTTTGCTTTTAAATAGATGAAATGGAAAATCCGTGAAACATATGTTATATAACACATATTTCAAAAAATAACAACTACTCATTTTTTATAAGGTCATGCTTATATACACCGTTTCTGTTGATAGATTATTCAGACACTAACGATGGAAGCAGCTGACAATTATGGAAGCTCAGAGAAAAGGACTTCCCAAGATTCCATGATTAAATGGCAGCCACACTCAAAGGGGAGTAAAACAAAGACAATGGCCGATAAGCCACGTCATTTTCATCCAGAATGTGTAAAGTTCGTCAAATTGTATTCTGGCATTTTGATGAGGAACCACAGAACTTTATTCATAAAAAGTTTGCATTCATAATGTTTGGGCATGAACAGACTTTTATAAGCATATCACACACACACACATATATATATGGGGTGGGGGGATGGTTTGAGTATTGTTATCCGGGTGCCCACCTAGGCGGTCTGGGTGGCCACCAAGCCTCCATACCCTAGGTGCCCAGCCTCATTAGGCTGTTGGGCGACCTGGGTGCCTGCCGGGCCTAATTGGACCTAGATTCCGGGCATTAATTATTTTTTTCTTATCTAGCTATGACTTTCTTTTGTTTTTGTTTTGATATTTGTTCGTCTACCTTAATCTCCTCTCTTGTTTTTCTTTTCCTCCACAGTTCCACCAAGCAGCAAAGTTGCTGCAACGTTACTGACTTACTGCATTATCCACTTTTTACTTTTTCGTTTTTTACTGACTTAGCAAAGCTACTGCTTGCCTACTATTACCCATTTACTAATGCTCCATTATCACAGATCTGTTCCATACTCCATGATTTTTTCTTCCTTTTTCTTCTTCATCCTCCTATTTCTAATATTAGTTTACAAATCTCTTATGTAACTGTACCGAGATTGTCATAGGATTAAATGATAAAGTTGAACGGTGGAGAGAGGCATTGGAATCAAATGGATTGATGATTAGCAGGAGCAAAACTGAGTGTATGCATTGCATTTTGAGTCAATCCCGCAGTGTGAATGATGGAGCCAAGTTGGACGGAGTAGATATACCAAAATGTGATAAATTTTGTTACTTGGGTTCTATTATTCAAATAGATGGGGATATCCAAAATGACGTTTGTCACAGGATCACTGCAGGATGGTTGAAATTGAGGAGTGCAATTGGAGTTATATGTGATCGGAAGATCCCTCTCAGGTTAAAAAGTAAGTTTTATAGAACAGCTATACGGCCAGCCATGCTCTATGGGAGTGAATGTTGGGCGGTGAAGAAACAAGGTCTCAACAAGATAAACGTGGCTAAAATGCGTATGCTGAGATGGATGTGTGGGAAGACAAGAAAAGATCGCTTGAGAAATGATTATATCAGGAATAAAGTGGGGATAGCGAGCATTGAGGACAAGCTGCGCGAGGGCCGACTCAGATGGTACGGACATGTGCAACGCGGACTGACAAATGTGCCTATACGAAGCAATGCTATTGAGTCAAGCACAATAAATAGAAGAAGAGGAACACATAAATTAACATGGGATGAGCTTGTAAAGAGAGATTTTGAATCTCTACATCTCAACCAGAATATGGCTCATGATAGAGCTGAATGGAAACAAAGGATCCATGTAGCCGACCCCAACATAGTTGGGACTGAGGCTTAGATGATGATGATGACGATGATGATGATAAATGTACCGAGATTAATATGATGTTAATTTCTTGCTAACATTTTCAGTATTACTCTAGCATTCCTATGTTATATTCATATGTATAGATTAATCAACACAATTGCCTCCAATATATTTTATACACTCGTCAAGTCAACCAATCTTCTTATTCCTAGTTTCCTAATGCTTCATATATTGCTCATAGGTTGACATGATACCATATCTATTTGTGTATAGAAATACATATAAATCTATAAATATGATAAAAATTAAAAATAAAATGCCTAGGCTTCCGCCTAGGCCCCCTGGGTCCCCAGGGAAATGCATGGCCGTCTGTACAACCTACTTTGACACAATATGTGAAGATATCGTGGATGCAAGGTGGAAATTTTAATAATATTTTTAAAACTAGAGAGATCATTGATGAAGTTACAAATATACAGCTTAAAACCTATTTACATTAGAAATATATAAATTTCACAAAGTTCTATGTAAATCTCTGCATGCAGTTTCAACCTGTGGTGCAAGATCCAAGAGAAAATTCAGTAAACCATTTATGCAAGCCAATAATGTGCATGCTATCGAGCTATCATGGGCTAATAGACACCTTATGCTTGGTGATAATGTGGAGACCACAAAATAATGTGTGAGACAATATCACAACCAAAAGAAAGGCACCTGTGACTCATCATGAGTACAAACAGTATTGAAGCAAAATGACAACCAAAAGGTTTGTTAAGACTTAAGAGCTTGTTCATAAGATATGAAGCTATTGATCATCATACTAACTAAATATATAGATATCATGTATGTATCACGCCAAAAATGAAATTCAAAACTGGGAAAATACCAAGAGAAATTCAGGGTTGCAACTCATGGAAAAACAAAGTCGATATGTATCTTCAACTCATGTTTCAGCAGTTTTAGCAGAGATCGTCCTTCTTTAAATTCCTCAAAATGAGAACATAAACTTCCTCAATGACCCAATAAGGCCATGGAGGCCTCACAATAGGACAAGAGAGTAAGCCAAAGTTGAAGTCTCCTAATTTATAGGACATTGGCTAGCCTTCTAGATACCTCTAGTTAGGATGCGTAATAGAGATGTGAGGCTACTATCCAACTACCAGCATAGATTAGAATTTAGAAAGCAGCACCAGCAGTCCCATTGGCGATGAGATTCCCGCATGGGCTCCTCATTATTAATTCACTAAGAAACTGTGCAACCATATAAAAGCTCAACAGTCACCAGAGACAAAGGTTACCATGTATGAAGCTATTTAATTCAGTTCACAGTAGACATACACTGGCCATCTCCAAGGCTTTATAAAAAAATTTAACAATTTTAAAGTTTTAAGTATATACCAGAATAGAAAAGGATTAGTAGGGGCAGCAATTCATACCTAATATATCCCAGGGGGGGAATTTGTAAAGATCAACTTCCTGTATCACCTGATCAACTACGGTTAGCCTTTGCCCCAGTACTTTGTTTATCAAGTAGAACAAAACCAGCTCGTGATCAGTAGGAAAAAAACCATAACCAGGAGGAGGAATTGCTGTGGGCATCTCAATGTAGATCTTATATTGTGAGAAATTAAATGCTAGAAAAGCCGAATAATGATGCTGTTGAAACGCCACAGGCGGTTACGATACATGCGGCAGATGTCGCAACGAGGAAGCCATAAGTAACCCGCTCCAATATCAACAAGCATTGGAGCAGCGACCTGCTGCACATATTAGATAAGTTAATCTTTCAGCAGCCCTCTGTGTAAAATGAACAATAAGATCGTCCATAAAAATTTCAGTGCAGATCAAGAGTAATGGGAAAGCTTTTACCCGAAATTGGATAGACTGGTAACAAACAGAAAAAAACATATTATGGAATTTATGGCATTAAATAAGATTCGAGAGCAAACAGAATCAAGAATCTGTAGTGAAGAAGAGGAAAAGAGGAATAATTATGTGTACGAAGAAGTACCAGAAGAAGAGACAAAAAGAAGATCTTTGTGTGTCCCACCCCCGCCCCATGATGAGAGGAAAGCCGTGAGAAAAGACGCGGAATTCCCTTGGAAGAGGAGGGGAGGGTGAAGGAAGGATTCGCTCAGACACACGGAAGGCGAATGGCTCTGTTTTCTCCGCTCAGTCGAAGAAGACGAGAAGGACGAAAACTAAAAAGTAGAATAGGATAGCACCAAGAAACGGGCGATGGGCTAAACTGACGCGGTGCGGGGGATGGAAGCCCCTGTGTCCACAAGGAAAAGGCACGGAAGGCAGCTCCTCCACCGGACCACCGCCCGCCCACAACAGAGCAAGCCCAGGAGGGAGCTTCTATGTGGTGGACGCCTTGGAGGGTACAGAGGAAAGGGAGAGCAGACTTACAAGGAAGTCGTTCTACGATGCGGAGGAGACTGGGCGGGAGGCGGGAGAGGTGAAGGCGCGGAAACGATAACGGCTCTCTCTGCCCACAGAGGAAGAAGACGAGAAGGATCAAAACCAAAAAGGGGAACGGTCATGACCACTTCCGCTGTGCGCAGCACAAAAGGTACCGTAGCTCCAGAAGGAAAGGGCCCGGAAAGGCGGCTTCCGTCCTTCTACAACAGAGCGAAACCTGGAGGGAACCTTTTTCAGGAGTGGTTTTCCGCGTAGGTGCGGTTGCGGGGCTTGCGGCCGGAGTCACTACCTTGGATAGCAACAGAGAGAAGAAGGAGGGGGAGCAAACGTAGACTTACAGATAGAACGAGGATCGCCGTCGTTCTACGACGATGAGGAGAGGGGGCGCGGCAAGAGAGGTGAAGGCATGGAGATTCTGAAGTCTGCCGGGTAAAATAAGAGACCCGAGCCCCGCCACCACTAATATACCGCGTACTATTTCGCCATCACCGTCGCCATTGCTTCCGGGAGTGAAACACCAAACAAAAGTGCCCAGATGACAAAACAAAAGTGCCCAGATTGGCCCCTGGAAGGGTTGCAAAGGAGGCCCCAAAGTCAACCCACTCGCCAAGTGGGCACACTTCAATTCCGCGAGGCGGGCAGCCGGGCACCGACCAGCGGCCGGGTCACCACTTCTTCGTCCAAAAATAATAATGATGACCAATCGGAGGAGAAAACTTGGAAGGACAAGAACAAAAAGTGAATAGATGTTAATAATCCAAATTAAGCTCTATATGACAAATATTTTTTTAGTGGTAAGTATGTATTCATTCTTCCATGAGAGAGACTGCGTGTTCTTAGAGATACAATCTCTAAGGACATATGCAAAGAGTAGACATCCCTACAATCACTAGGAAGTGTCTCCTCCCTTCCAATCTCTCCTTCCTTCTTTGTTTATCAAATGTGGATTTCTCGATTGATTTGTTGGAGAAGACTAAAACGCATCACGTTTTCATTTATTTAATATATTTATGTGGGGGAGGGGGGATCAAGACGGAAAAAAAATGATTATAGTATTGGAAAGGATATCGTTGATCCCAAAGGTTACATTCTTTATATTTTTATAATGACTTCGTCATTCTATTTATGTATATCTAGTACTTCTGATGATATTATTTGATATTATCAAACACCTTTTTGTTGCCTCAATTGACAAATTCTAGAGTAGGAGTGTTCGTGTCAAGTCTTGCCCAAAGATCCGAGCTTTGAGAATAGATAAAACTCTTTATAGATTTTTGGTGTAAATCAGTTGTATCCATTATATGACTTGTATTGAAGATTAAATTAGTAATATATGTGTTAGAATGAATTATGACACATTTTGAAGTATAAAGAAATATCCCAAATAGATCTTTGCGTCTGTTGAGAATTTTCTGGTCAAATTCAACTGACTAGACTGTAGGGTGTTTTCCATGTACCTGCTTCAACCAATTTTCTCTTCACAGAAACTTATCCAACCAAACATTTATCTCGAGAGAAGGAGTGTCGTCAGTTGAACACTTAAACCAAAAGTTCAGTCTACTGACCTACTTAAGGTCTCTAGCAACTACACATAAGCTATGAATTTCCTAAGAAAATTCAACTAATTGTATATTTGTTGTTGATGAATGCATATTCATCATGGAATTCAATTACCATATTGGGTCAAATTCAACTCAACACATCCAACTTCACTCATTAAATATCACAAAATATCAATATGTGCAAAATTACTTAACTGGTCCAATTATCATGATTTTAACTGAATTTATGTTGATTTGATGCAGGTCTTGACGAGGTTGAACAATCGAACCATTTTGAGTGGGACCCACCTTTCTCATCATGGGTTTCAACCATTCGGTCTCACTATTCAGTCATGACCAATCGGTTTCATCCATTCGGTCTCACCATTCGGTCTCATCCATTTGGTTTCACCATTCAGTCTCAAGACCGAATGAACAGTTCCACCTCAAAATCGAATGGACATGCTCCACCTCAAAACCGTTTGATCTAACTTGATTCCCAGACCATTTGGGCACTAATCGTTCTTCACCATATGATCACTCAAGCACACAGTCCTAGACCGTTTGGAGGAGGTAACGGTCCCAAACCGTTTGGAGATCCCAGCTGCAAATCGAACAAGTAGCCAAGACCGAATGGAGCCGAGAGAACGATTGAGCAAGATACATACGTAAAGATTGTTTGCCTCATACGTAAAGACCGTTTGCCTCATACGTGAAGACGGAATGGACCCAGTGTGAAGACTGTATGGTCACATGCATAGCAAACTGAATGGATCATGAAGAGCAGCAGATCGCTTGCTGAGCAAAACCAAATGAGCATGAAGATTGTTTGCTCTAGCAGCAATGCAGACTGTTTGCATGCCAGCAATGAAAAGGAATGTGCATGCATGACCTAATAGAGCTACGCCCACGTGAAGACTGAATGGAGGAGAGCAACACGAGACCGTTTGGGGGAAGCAGTGCGAGATCGTTTGTTGCTGCTAGCAGAGCAAAACTGTTTGTTGCATGCAAACCGAATGAGCATTCTTGCGTGAAGACTGAATGGATCTGCTGTCAAAACTGTTTAATAATTAAACGGTTTACAAATTGTTTGCTATACAATACAACCAAACTGTGTGAGCCCATGCAATGAAACCGTTTAAAAGAGATATTTATCAAACTGTTTGATGCTAAAGCCTGAAGACTGTTTGGTCACTTTTCCAAACCGGTTGGACATCATATTATATTAAACCGTTTGGACTCACACCAAAAGCATGAGGGCCAGATTTGTGCCTATAAATAGGACCAGCAGGGTCCTCATTTGGGCATCAGTTCCGAGACGCCGACATGCTGCCTGTACACAGGTCCAATCCAGTTCCGTCCACACTGCAACTTCACCTGTCGTTCCTGCTACAACTCAAGGAGACTGAGAAGAGAAGAAAGGAGGAGTGAGAAAGACTGCCCGGTCTGTCTTGGCGTCCCTTGTTCTTCCATATCTGCTCTGACACGACAGAGAAGGTCGCATCATCTTCACCGAGCTACGACTACCTTCTGCATCATGCTCATGGTGGATTCCTCTCTCTTTCTTATCCTTCTTGTTTCTCGCATCATGAGCGAGTAGTTCCTTTTCGCTGGGGTGTGGGGACTAGCTCCGCTGCCCATGCAAGCATGTTCTCTTATTAAACGTTCATGGCAATGTATAGAACTTTTCATTTCATTATTAATCGTTAAAGTTTGTAGTTGGTTACTTTCTTGCTTTCATCTTGTTCTTCCCTATGTTGCGAGAACTTCTATATGTAGGGTAGAATGGCGATTTACAAAGTTGACTCCTTAATGAGAACTTCTAATAGGATTCCTTGAGGTCGTAAGTGTGTGATATGTAAGGGGACGAGACATCTAGCCTACGGTGACGCTTATGTGGCCTAAACATCCCTCAGGGAGGGCCACAACCTTAGTTGGATTTTGTATCGTCTTTATTAATCGTCGATGTTTGCTTGTAGATTAATCACCTGCTTGCTTACCGTTTAGCGCGGTTGACTCCCGGACTAGAAATAGAAAGGGGTTCCTTGAGGTCGTAAGTGTATGATCCGTGAGGGGACGAGACATCTAGCCCACGGTGATGCTTCTGTGGTCTAAACATCCCTCGGGGAGGACCACAACCTTAGTTGGATGTTGTATCTTCAGAGCCGTAAGTATATGATCTGGATGGTGACGAGACATCTGATACCTAAGGTGATTACGCAAGCCTAACGCCCGTATGGGGGGTTTTACAGCAGCTCTATTTGGATGGTTATATCTTGTCTGGATGTTTGATGTTTGGACGTGTTTGCATGTGTAGTGGTGGTGAAACCCGGTACCATCCCATCGATTCTATATCATTTAATCTAGACCCAATTTTAATTCTGCTCCTTTACTTTCCTGCATTTAGTTTAATTAACCACAAACCAGCCAATCATTCTAAATATTAGTCTTACTTGAGCTAGATTCGACTGACAAAGATTCTTAAAAATGTTGTCCTTTGGGATTCAATCCTTAACTATACTGCAATAAGACCCGTCCGCTTGCGGGTGATATTATTGCATGAGGTTTTGGTAAAAGCTCGGGGATTTCAACTCTGAGTGAGTTTGTTAGTGCGATAATTGTCACGTCAAATTCTAGCACCATTATCGGGGACAACGGAATCAGTTAGTCAAATCTAGTTCTTTTAAGGCTAATCTAAGATTTTTTTTCTTTTGATACAATCAATCATCTACTTGAATTTCATTCTACTTTATCAATCTCACTTTAGATCTCTTCATTTCAGGTATGTGTATGCACTGCCTGAATAGCCATGGACTCGCTGCCAGCTTTGATCCGAAGATTGATAGAACCTTTCACCGACAAAACAAAGAGAACCAAGCAAGAATGGCTCAAGAGGAGGAGATAGCTCGAAGGGTAGCTCAAGCCCTTAATGCACAGAGAGAAAGATTCATGCAAGAAGCTAGAGTTGCGGTTCAAGAAGAAATTCAAGCAGCACAAGCAGCGACACAAGCAACAGAACTACAAAAGGATCTTAGAGATTTCTCAATCCCCAAAGCTGCTAATGTTCATCATCCAGTACAACCTCCTCCCATCAATGTTGCCAATTTTGAGATTAGGGCACATTGGATAACATTGCTTCAAAACATCCCATTCAATGGCAAACAAGGTGAGGTTTATTGATCTATGTGCCATGACAAAGCAAAATGGAGTATCCGATGATGCCATTCGACTCCGTCTCTTCAAGTATTCCCTTGCTGATAGAGTTATAAGTTGGTATAATTTTTTGCAAAGTGAAATACCCATCACCACTTGGGAACAAATCCAAAATGTGTTTCTGAAAAAGTTCTACCCTCCATCTCTCACCTATGAAATTAGAGGCCGAATAACAAATTTCACTCAAGTCCCTGGAGAAACCCTTACTGAAGCCTGGGACAGATACAAAGAGCTTCTACGCAAGTGTCCACACTATGGAATTCCTAAGAATCAACTCATCGAATTTTTCTATAGGGGTGTGGATGACGATATCAAGAGATTCTTAGATTCCTCATCTGGAGGAAACTTCATGCATTAAAGTTATGACAACGAATGGAGGGTTGTCACCCTTAGAGCTGAAAATCAAGCTAATTGGGGTAGATCTGTAGGTAAGGGAGTATTGAAAGTGTCTATGACTGAAGCTACTCCCAAGTACAAGTCTATCGTTGAAACCCTAAAACTCTTAGTTGCCAAGAAAGACCATATTGAATCATCTCTTGTTGCAATTGGAATAGGACGTTCGCCCGCTCAACAACAAGAACATATCAAGACTGCTTCTCTGTTCTATGAAGCATGTAAAGGAACTGATCATTCCCCTTTAGCATGCAATGTTCTTTACGACATTGTCCTAACCAACGTATGTGGACAAGGAGATAATAGTCAAATGGAAAATCTTAATGATGTTAATGCCATCCCTGGTCAAGGTTATTACAATTCAAATCAGAATAGGAACCATCCAGGGTTTCAATATGGAAATCCCTCTGGAGCAGTAAACTCGCATCAATTTAGTTCGAATAATCAACCACGAGGCCCACCAGGATTCCAACATAATCAACAATAGAATTTTGGAAATCAAGTAAATTTCAAGGGAAACTTTCAGAATAAGAACTTCAATAACTATCAAAATAGTTCTCAGTACCAGAATCTTAATCAGCCTCAAGGACAACAAGTTGTTCACCTCTCACCTGATGACAAATTGACAACCATTGAGAAGATGTTACAGTCATAGCAGAATATGATAGCTAACCAACAAACTTTGATAGCTAACCAGCAAGCACAATAGAAGGCTATTGAATCTCAACTAGCTCAACTTACAGCTAGCATTAAGCTACCAGCTGGGGTTTTTACTGGCCAACCCGAGAATAATCCTAAGCATCCTGAACAATTGAAGGTAGTCACCACCAGGTCAAGAAAAGACTATTCTGATCCTCCTGTCAAGACACATGTGGTTATTACAAATGAGGATGAACATGTGATTGACCAAGACTCGACAACACCTGAGTCTCAACCAAAAGAATCAGTAACCACCGATAAGACAGACAAGGGAAGTCTTGAGAAACCTATCGTTGAAGAAACTGAAACACCAGAACCTGATATTCCTTTATACAAGCCTCGTATACCGTTCCCTGCTCGTTTAAGGCAAACAAAGTTGGATACTCTGTTCAATAAGTTTAAAGAAGCTATGAAGAAACTTCATGTTGATATACCCTTTTTGGATGCACTGGCTGAGATACCAGCTTGGACAAAGTACTTAAAGTCACTCCTGACCAGGAAATATATAAGTGAAGAATAGGAGACAGTCAAGTTAGCTAAAACCACTTCGGATATCATTCAGAATAAGATGCCAAAGAAGCAGAAAGATCCAGGATCTTTTGGGATTTCCTGCCATATTGGCGATTCTTCATGCAAGAAAGGACTGGCGGATCTTGGTGCTAGCATCTCCATCATGCCACTAAGCCTTTGCAAAAGGGTAGGGTTTGCTGAACTTCTTCCAACTAGCATGACCATACAACTCGCAGACAATTCGATAAAACACCCGTTAGGAATTATTGAGGATGTACCTGTCAAGTTAGAAAAAGATTCATATGTTCCGTGTGACTTTGTCATCATGGACATAAAAAAGGACGCCAGATATCCTCTCATCTTTGGACGTCCGTTCCTCACCACTGCAAGAGTTCTAATTGACGTTGAAGAAGGAACCTTTCTGCTTAGATTAGGAAAGGAAACTCTCAAATTTAAAGTTTTTGAAAGCATGAGAAGACCAAGTATGCAAGAAGAAGTCTATATGATTGATTGCATAGAGCAGATGTCACTTCTGACTCAAGAGAATCATGAATCATACGATCCATTAGAAGTCACTCTAACGGATCCATCAGTTGATGAACCTATTGACGAACAAGTAAATGATTGCATCGAATTCCTCGACTATGCAAAAGAAGATGTTGAGGCCACTTGTGAGGAACTCAAAGCTGAGGAAGCTACTGAAGAAACATGTGAAAAACCAGAAGCCCTCGAAATGAAGCCCCTGCCTGAGGGACTGAAGTATGTGTTTTTGGATGACCTCAAGTGAGACAACCCGTCACCAAATCAGACAATCACGGTGTAATTAATTGTGGAATTAAACATTAACAGTAGATTAACAAAATCACTAAAAATTAAAACTATTTACAAAGAGATCCATTTCCAGAAAACTCTTATAACAAGAACCAAAATATTATATACAATCTGGTCCACAAAGTATATACCATGTACCTTCTCTTCTCGAGGATTACATACAACAGTTGCTATGTTAAATCTACACATAAGCAACATAAAACCTTGAGGCATTTAATGCCAAAATCTTAGATCGATCATAAAAGCACTAACTACTTACTCCTAGGACCTGAGAGTACAGAGACGACACATAGGACTCTTATCTATAAGACACGACAGTCAGTATCTCCACTTGAGATGTTATTGCTTTCCCTGATGTTGTTGTACTTCCCCTATTGTAGGGTTTCTACCTCCTCGTCCTCATCCACCTAAAAATGTTGGATCCCACGGGGGTGAGACAATTGAAATTGTCCCAGCAAGAGATATAACTCTGCCAAAAATATTATTATTGTGGATAAACAGTAATAAACTGAACAGGGGAATCTTTATTGAATCAACAAGAAATAATCATTATTAAGCAGAATAGAGCAATATCATCTTTAAAAGAATTACAACAATAAATGATAAAGCAGTAGATCATCTATTCATTTTAATAAGGAATATGAAGAACATGTATAATATTTATCCATTTCAGGATACAATAAGCAATGTGACATCAACCAATAGTTTCCGTAATTCATCCTTAAGAAAATATGCTACACAACTTAATTATATTTTACAATCATTCTTATGCCCTGAGGAAGTGAGTCGTACCGCTCAAATCCAACCTTCGGTTGCGAAACCCAAAGCCGGTGCCATACAAGATCAAAGGAAGAGTCAGACTCCTCGATCTCATTCGTCTCAGTCAGTGTGAGACCACAAGCAGGACCACAGTCTCTTGCTTAATTGACGTCAGTCACAGGGTTAGATCTCATTGACTACCCATCCTCTAGCCCGCCTTGGTACAGGTCCCGGCACTAGTACATCTGAGCCACGGGCCAATTCACCGTGTTCACTGAGCCATGAACGCATTCATGCTCCATCACACTGAGCCATGGGCCTGTTCACCATGCTCTTAAACATATCTTGTGTCTACAACTGAATTTGCACTTTAATCCTTCTATTTTCGGCTAGAAGAAACCCTGTATATTCAACAATATATGCTCCGGATTAATCGGCAGGAAAACCCATTTCACCATCATCAGCTACTGACGATGATGGATCTATGTCCAGGGCTCTACATGATAATATTCCACTTGGTTATTTAAGTATATTACCATATTCTTTTAGCATCAGTCAAGTTTTCAAACTAGAATTATTATGACAAATGCTACAAAGAAACAATATTCCTATCAAGTACTTTTCAAAACTTTATAAAACATTGGGATCTCAAACCCTTGCCTCATTACTGGGAATTCACATCCCTCAATAATACCATCATCATGCTTGTCTGGGTATTCAAACCCTTAGTTCATCACTGAATATGGTTACCACTATCAGGTGACTATTACCTCCAGGTCATCTGACCAAGGTATTCATGATACTTGTTATACAAACATCTCACATAGTTCACCAGGCATAATCAATTTCTTATCACCTATCACAAGGTAACAAATAAAATTATGGCACATAAGGCCCATTAACATCATAGCTCATACCTGGTTATGCTCATCATCTCATGATACCTGCATGGTTAGTATACTTGATAACAACCATATCAATTACAGATCAACATTATGCAATGCAAGGATAACATCACTATTCCCTCATTAGGGTTAGGGTTTCCCATCTTTATCAATTAGGGTTTCACATAACATCACCCTACATTAGGGTTTCACATCTTTATCAATTAGAGTTTCTCATACCATCACCCTATATTAGGGTTTCACATAACATCACCCTATATTAGGATTTGGGTTCCCCATTCCATTTCAATTAGGGTTTCTTAACCCATTACCCAAGATTAGGGTTAGGGTTTCTCATTATTCTCGATTAGGGTTTCATGATCACATTATCAAAGATCAAACCCTAATTCAAAACTCCATGCATCTTGGAGAATGCATTGATATTACAGTTAATATCCAAAACCTAACTCATTGTTCCACATGTCTAGAATTACATAAAACCTTCATGACTATTCAAATAAACTTTTGAATTATAATTTTTCTTTATTGATTAGGGTTTCCATTCCCCCTTGATTAGGGTTTTATGATTACTTCATCAATCCAAATTCTAAGTCAGTGCTTCCACATATCTTGGAGCACCTAGCATTATTTAAGTATTAAATCATACTTATCATTGTTCCATGTGCTAGGAACACACATCACCATCAAACCTTATTCAGTTAACTTAACCTTTCACTAGTATATACACCTATGCTTATCATAGTGTATTTAATTTATTACCTTCATGGGCATCAATTAATAATCACTCTAATTATACTAATCACCTAAGTACTTTAGAAGTAAATCCATTGAAATTAATCTTGATATACTCTTCAACCACTTAAGGGGTTATTGGTATTTACATAGTTTGAATCAATTAGACCTTCAAACGGTCTTGGACAAATTGACCTTCAAACGGTCTTGGACCAATTGACCTTCAAACGTTCTTGGTCCAATTGACCTTCAAATGGTCTTGAAGTCAACATCCTTAAACGGTCTGAAGACCGTTAGACCCTAAACGGTCTTGACCCCCTTTTGCTCTTCAATCGGTTTTGAAACCGTTTGATCAAATCAATTTTTGAAAACATTTAACCCTAAATGGTTTGAGACTGTTTAATTTGAATATTAATTAACCTCAAATGGTTTGAGACTATTTAGTCCTCAAACGGTCTAAGACCGTTTGGTCAAATCAACTTGAAAACTGTTTAATCCTAAATTAGGGTTTTATTCCTCAATTGATCTAGGGTTTTGAAATCGATTGAATTCTAATTGATTGGTCATCCAAGGTTGAGACCATGTGGACTAGATCATATTGAAACCTTTAGACTTTTGCACATTTTTGAAACCATTTAACCCCTAACGGTTTGAGACCGTTTGGTCCTCAAACGGTTTGAGACCGTTTGGTCCTCAAACGGTTTGAGACCGATTGGTCCTCAAACGGTTTGGGACCGTTTGCCCAACCAAATGAAACTGTTTGCTTCTAATTTTCTTGAGGTGTGTGCTAAGATGATTTCATCACCATCAAGCTTCAGACCTCTGATTTCTACTGCCATACATATGATAATTTCATCAATTATTCAAGAAGCAATTAAAAGATCAACATATGATAAGAAATTGAAATCAATAATAACATTGATGGGTTCAAGTTATATAACCCACCTTCAAGGTAGCTTCAAGCTTCATGTCTCTAATGGTGAATGAAGCTCCTTCAACTATCCAAGGCTCGTTTCCAACTCTTTGGATGCAAATAATAGCCAAGGTTGAGCATTGGATGGAAAAGAGAAGAAAATCAATGTTGAAATCCGATTTCAACCATCAATTCAAGGTTGAAGATCATCATGGAGCTTACCTTCAGCTTGGGGAACGTTTTCCTCCTGCTCCTAAGATCCTTGGTCATCGGACCAAGCAAATAAAGAAAGTGGTTTGCAAAATGGCCTTTCAAGTAAGGAGAAAATTGAATATATGTAATTGATTTTCTAGGAGAGAGAAAGTAGAAGAAAATCCATCCACTTTCTTGCCACATGCCCCCTCCCTTCCTTGCCTTCAAAGTCATCTTCCTTTTCCCTCAAAATCCTTTCGTTTATCCTTGAATTAAAAGAAACCACTTTAAGCACCTTAATTAATATAATACTATTATCCATTTTTAGGGGACATTACTTTTTAATTAACAATGTGAGTGGGTTTCTTCACCTACTTAGGATATTTCGGTGCAACTCAAGACATTTGGACGTCCTTTGTAACATCCTCAATTTCATAGCTATTGTAAGCTTTTAGTGTGGGGTTTTCTAGTAAGTGTATGCCAAGGGACCTAATGAATTAACCATGGCTAGGTATGTAATTAAGTTTACAAAATTTGTAATACAAAGTCATCTGGTCAAGCAACGCACACCTAACGTCTTAAATGTTGTATGATTGTAGCTAGACGTAGATGAATATAAATGAATAATTCATGTGAACGGTAATGTGACAAATACATAATACAATGACTTTAGTTACTATTTTGAGGTCCATACCAACTTAAGTATCATTATTAAGGAAGTAAAGTAATGTTGACCTAATGTATCATATGAAATCTTCTGTTAAGGGAATATTGATTGATGATTTAGTTCCATAATCGAGAATAGATAATGGACCTTTTGAAAGATCATGGAATGGTCTGGGGGGGCCTATAATCTTATTCAATCCTGATTGGGCTAATGAGGATTCACATATGGGTCCTTGGAGTACAAATGTGAGAACTTAGCATTTCATATTCATAATAAATACTCAATGTAATTTTTATAGATAGATAATTGATATATAAGATCAAGGGAGAAAATTTAGATGTTTTGATTTATCTAGTGGCCTAGGTGATTAAATTAGTAATTACTTGGTTTTTAATTAAAATATATTTTTGGAGTGTCTATGTAATTCATTTGGACTTGATATATTTTCCATTACAAGATAATGGTAATATATCACGTATCACAAAATTTGAGTTCAAACGGGATCATGTGGTGGTCTTTGGAATTATTTATATAGATTGGACTTTTGTGAAAAAAAATAAAAATAAAAAAGAGCAATTTCCAGTCCATCGCGGACTGGAGAGTCGGTAAACTGGAAACAGAGTCTCCTTTCGGGGAGGATTCTATACATGAATCCTTGGACGCAAGACCATAAAATCATGAGAGGTTTGTGTGTGGCGTCTTGTAGATCTAGTATTAGGGTTTGCCAAGCGACTGGTATGGAGAACTGAGGGACAAACTTGGGCAGCCATGGAGTTCACCTAGCAGCCGTGTAGTTTGCCTGGATGGCCATGGAGATTTGAAGATCTCCAGTACTGAAGCTTGGACCCAGCCGCCAGCGATGGGAGCTGAAGGGCGAAGCCATCTAGGCCTTTTTCCCACAAGAAGGTAGTTTGGGGCGCTGGGGGATGCGGCCGCCAGACCTGTGCACCGCCTACTCTATTTTTGGTTTGGAACAGAGGAGCGCAGGTCATAGGAGGAAGATGAAGGGCGACGGGCAGTAGATTGGGACCGTTGGATTCCAGATTGGCGACGGAAATTCATCAACATTAAGGTAATTTTCAAAAATTCATATCTTGAGCTACAGATCTTGGTTTGGGACAAACAAGGTACCTATGGAAAGATATTCGAGTTTACTATCCTATAAAAATAGTTCTAGAGTATGATTTTGATGTCTTCTATTTATTATATTCTGGGTAGACAAAACTATATGATTTTGATGTTTTGCCAATTAAAAATAGTAAACGCCTTTAGAAATTCATACAAATTTTACTTAATGTGTATTTTGATATAATTATCATTAATTTAGATCATGATCTATCATATATGAAGTTTAATGAGGTTTTTAATGTAAACCCTAATAAGGGTATTTTGGATATTTCACCCATGATCTAATTTTTAAATGACCTGATATTTTAATACATGATCTTCCTACATTATATGAATACTTTTCTGGAGATTTGATGAAGTTTCTTGTGCTATTATATTAGTATTTAGTTTTAGATGAGCAGCCATTATGAAAGAATAATAAATGATTATCCTGACACAATAAGTGTTATATGTATGCCTAATTAGGTCTGATATTAGTAACATGATGGTATTCTACTTTGATTTCTTAATTGAGTCAATAAGTTTAGAATATGTAACTATGTTTGAGAATTGTTCTCATTATATGAAGTATATGTTCATATTAGTGCATAAGACGATTTATGTCTTATTTGAGTCTAAAGATAATATTTATTATATAGTATGAGTTTTATTTTATTTTAACGCCAAGATTTTATGGTGATTTTAGATTAAATTTATGTTTTGTCTAAATAAGAACCCTAAGTTGGTATATATAGTTAGGAAGATGGGGTTTTGAGATTTAGAAATAGAAAGAGGGAACATGTACTTAGACTTATAGAACTTTGATTATATCCAGGTGATTAAGATTTGGAACAAGAAATCAAGACTAGGTTAAGGACATCATCAACACAAAAGGTAAGTGGTCCATGCCCATGAGTACTCATGTTTTAAGTTCCATATGTTTACATGTCTCCTGATAAGACTTTTATAATTTATATGGTTCAATGTTCTAAGATTTTAATGCAAACAAGAATATTCTCATATCTCTATCATTATGTAAGTTCAGATATCCAAAATCTCAAATAGAGACATGTTCCTCAAAATAGTTGTGACCCATGGACCAAGTCCATGAGAAAGTTAAAGAATCATGTTCCTATAAGATTTCTTAGAAATGTTCTAAATTAATGAATAAGATTGCAAGACAAGATATGCAAGTAATGTATTCATACTTAGTTGGTGATTTGGGATAGTTTTGTATTGAGAATTTAAGTACACATATGTTGTTAGGATTTCTCATATTTATAGGCATAACTATGTATTACGATTTCAAGTAGAAACATGCCATTAAGATTTCATGCATATGTATAGATATAACAAATAGATTCCTTAGAATGCATAATATCTAGAATTTAATTATAATATAAGAATATGAATTTCAGAATATTAAGACATGGTCTGCTTTTAGAAATAAAGGTACTTTTGGGATCACAATGTATTGTAAAAATGAGTTCATGATGGCATTATAAGATAATGATACATTAAGTTATGATTAGGTTGCAATACACTATTTTATAAGATTTATATTTTGATATTTAAGGTTTAATATGTAAGTTCATATGCAAAGTTTTAGGGTAACATCATATTTTATAAGAAGGATTGAACCATCTTATCAGAATTGATATTTTTAGATATGTTGTACTTATCATACTTTTATAAGCTTGACTTATGATAATTTGTACACTTAGTATTTCTATATTCATGTCAGATCCTTTCTCATAAGACATTAGACTCATTTATGATATAATTGGTATAATGAAGTAATCTTACCAAATAAGAGTTTTAGAATAAAGTTTACCCAGATAATGAGATACATGTTCAAATCCAGCAATGAATTTAGTTTAGAACTTAAGAATAAGAGATTTAGATTCAGACATAGACTACTCACTTGTGAGTAGCCATATTTTGAATAAAGATACACGATATGGGTTATAGACCCAATCTCAATTATGTTGTAATTTGAAATACATATCCAAATTCCATAATAGATTCAGTTCATATTTGAAAGAGTAAAGATTCATATTCAGATTTCAGATTTAAAACTAAGTACATGTTTAGTACTCAGTTTCAGATAAGTTTAGATTCAGAGTTTAGTAAAGATATATTTAAGATAATTAATTCAAAACCTTCACATAATACATTATATAATAAGTCCTCACTAAAGAGTCCCAGGACGATTCAGAGGGCACACTACGCCAGACACTGTGGGTGTCACAGAGGGCATTTATTTCAACAGAGGGTGCGTTGCACCATAGAGGACACTTCGGTGTCAACATAGGGTGCGTTGCACCATAGAGGACACTTCGGTGTCAACAGAGGGCACATTGTGCCAACAGAGGGTGTGTTGCACCATAGAGGACACTTTGGTGTCACATAGGAGGACTTATTGTATAATGGTGGCCACAATCAGATAAAAATCATAAGTAAAAGATACCTTAGTTTATAGCATGCCCATAATCTCATCCATGAGTATGATGAGAGGGAATCAGATAAGATAAGTATGACCCAAGCACTTTGGTGTAGGTCTTGAGATCCATGTACCAGTACATGTCTCCAGAATAAGATAAGATATGAAGATAAGAATTCATATTGAGAAATGAAATACTTTATGTTTCAGTTTACTCACAGTTTGATGTTAATTCATGTTTATAATATCCAATTTCAGATATTTAGAAATATATATTTTAGAATACTCATGCCACTTACTCTAACAACTGTTTTTCCCAATGCATGGCTGGGGACGCGATGTCCGCAGGATTTGGAGCGGTTGTGGATCAAATGAACAAGTAAATGTCTAGGAGATTTTCAAGCTTGCCTAGTGGGGTGCCATCTACCTAGATGATCCTGAGTATTGACATCTTTTTATTATGAACTTATGCATAAACATGATGTAGTTTTGTGATTATGGTGTATAGATAGATTCCCAAAGAAAGATATAATGACCTAGAATGACTAAGAGTTTTCACCTTAGAAGAAATAGAGATGTCATATATAGATGTTTACCTATTCTAGGTCTCAAGTTTCATCCTAACCCTAGATAATGACGTTGCTTCTCCATTCTCAATGGTTATGGCCAGCCAATTGAGAATTGAAGAGCAATGTCATAAGCACTAGATTTTGATGCATCTCTCATTTCTTACTAGTCTTTGTGGTGTGGGACACATGTATTAGTAGGTTAGTGAGAGATTGCATGACAGGATCTCACATCTCTGGGTATGTGCTTGATCACCACATATCTAGAAATGTGGGAGATACCTAGAAGACCTAAGCTTTGACGGTCAACTATACCTAATGTTAGGAATTCATGACAAGGTTGAGGTAGATGCCCTAAGTATAGAGACAAGTTTAGTTTCATAAACCCTAAGTATGAGTTGAGCAATAAACCAAGGTAATAGATAATGCTCACATAAATATTTTATGAAAATACATTACATATCTCTTTTCATGTAAAAATTTTAGAATGTGTACCTTAATATGTTAATATCAATGAATGAAGAGGTAAGAAGAACCCTAAGGTGGGTAGTATCCTAAAGAAATTTCGAGGATGAATTTTTTTTAGGTGGGTAGGATTGTAACATCCTCAATTTCATAGCTATTGTAAGATTTTAGTGTGGGGTTTTCTAGTAAGTGTATGCCAAGGGACCTAATGAGTTAACCATGGCTAGGTATGTAATTAAGTTTACAAAATTTGTAATACAAAGTCATCTGGTCAAGCAATGCATACCTAATGGCTTAAATGTGTATGACTGTAGCAAGATGCAGATGAATATAAATGAATAATTCACGTGAACGGTAATGTGACAAATACATAATACAATGACTTCAATTACTATTTTGAGCTCCAGACCAACTTAAGTATCATTATTAAGGAAGTAAAGCAATGTATACCTAATGTATCATATGAAATCTTCTGTTAAGGGAATATTAATTGATGATTTAGTTCCATAACCGAGAATAGATAATGGACCTTTTGAAAGATCATGGAATGGTCTAGGGGCCCTAGAATCTTATTCAATCCTGATTGGGCCAATGAGGATTCACATATGGGTCCTTGGAGTACAAATTTGAGAATTTAGCATTTCATATTCATAATAAATACTCAATGTAATTTTGATAGATAGATAATTGATATATAAGATCAAGGGAGAAAATTTAGATGTTTTTAATTTATCTAGTGGCCTAGGTGATTAAATTAGTAATTATTTTGTTTTTAATTAAAATATATTTTTGGAGTTTCTATGTAATTAATTTGGACCTGATATATTTTCCATTACAAGATAATGGTAATATATCACGTATCGCAAAATTTGAGTTCAAACGGGATCATGTGGTGGTCTGTGGAATTATTTCTATAGATTGGACTTTTGTGCAAAAAAAATAAAAATAAAAAAGAACAATTTCCAGTCCATCGCGGATTGGAGAGTCTGTAAACTGGAAACAGAGTCCCCTTTCGGGGAGGGTCTGATACATGAATCCTTGGACGCAAGACCATAAAATCATGAGAGGTTTGTGTGTGGCGTCTTGTAGATCTAGTATTAGGGTTTGCCAAGCGAGTGGTATGGAGAGGGAAGAAAACTGAGGGGCAAACTTGGGCAGCCATGGAGTTCACTTAGCAGTCATGTAGTTCACCTGGGTGGCCATGGAGATTTGAAGATCTCCAGTACTGAAGCTTGGACCCAGCCGCCAGCGATGGGAGCTGAAGGGCAAAACCATCTAGGCCTTTTCCCACAAGAAGGCAGTTTGGGGCGCTGGGGGATGCGGCCGCCGGACCTGTGCACCGCCTAATCTATTTCTGGTCTGGAACAGAGGAGCATAGGTCATAGGAGGAAGATGAAGGGCAACGGGCCAATAGATTGGTATCGTTGGATTCCAGATTGGCAACGGAAATTCATCAACATTAAGGTAATTTTCAAAATTTCATATCTTGAGTTACAGATCTCAGTTTGGGACAAACAAGGTATCTATGGAAATCTTTTCGAGCGTACTATCCTATAAAAATAGTTCCAGAGTATGATTTTGATGTCTTCTATTTATTATATTCTGGGTAGACAAAACTATATGATTTTGATGTTTTGCCAATTAAAAATAGTAAACTCCTTTAGAAATTCATACAAATTTTACTGAATGTGTATTTTGATATTTATATCATTAATTCAGATCTTGATCTTTCATATATGAAGTTTTAATGAGGCTTTTAATGTAAACCCTAATAAGGGTATTTTGGATATTTCACCCATGATCTAATTTTTAAATGACCTAATATTTTAATACATGATCTTCCTACATTATATGAATACTTTTTTGGAGATTTGATGAAGTTTCTTGTGCTATTATATTAGTATTTAGCTTTAGATGAGTAGCCATTATGAAAGAATATTAAATGATTATCCTGACACAATAAGTGTTATATGTGTGCCTAATTAGGTCTGATATTAGTAACCTGATGGTATTCTACTTTGATTTCTTAATTGAGTCAATAAGTTTAGAATATGTAACTATGTTTGAGAATTGTTCTCATTATATGAAGTATATGTTCATATTAGTGCATAAGATGATTTATGTCTTATTTGAGTCTAAAGATAATATTTATTATATAGTATGAGTTTTATTTTATTTCAATGCCAAGATTTTATGGTGATTTTAGATTAAAGTTATGTTTAGTCTAAATAAGAACCCTAAGTTGGTATATATAGTTAGGAAGGTGGGGTTTTGAGATTTAGAAATAGAAAGAGGGAACATGTACTTGGACTTATAGAACTTTGATTATATCTAGGTGATTAAGATTTAGAACAAGAAATCAAGACTAAGTTAAGGACATCATCAACACAAAAGGTAAGTGGTCCATGCCCATGAGTACTCATGTTTTAAGTTCAGTATGTTTACATGTCTCCGGATAAGACTTTTATAATTTATATGGTTCAATGTTCTAAGATTTTAAATTTAAACAAGAATATTCTCATATCTCTATCATTATGTAAGTTCAGATATCCAAAATCTAAAATAGAGACATGTTGCTCAAAATAGTTGTGACCCATGGACCAAGTCCATGAGAAAGTAAAAGAATCATGTTCCTACAAGATTTCTTAGAAATGTTCGAAATTAATGAATAAGAATGCAAGACAAGATATGCAAGTAATGTAGTCATACTTAGTTGGTGATTTGGGATAGTTTTATATTGAGAAATTAAGCACACATATGTTGTTAGGATTTCTCATATTTATAGGCATAACTATGTATTACGATTTCAAGTAGAAACAAGCCATTAAGATTTCATGCATATGTATAGATATAATGTAACATCCCTGACCTGGGTTATGAATTAACCCTAGGTGTTTTGCTTAATAAAAGTGATTATATGCATGCTATTATCTTTTGAAAAAGTAAATAAGGCTCAACAGGAACTTATATTACAATTTTAGTCCTTTTTGAATATTGTTGAAATCAATATTTTGCCTGTTTTGGACTAAAGTGCAAATTACCCAAGTTGAGGGGTCTATTTGCAAATTGTGCATTATAATATGTTACTCATGTGTTAAAGCATCATGGGAATGAAGATGATGCAGAGGTATGGCTTGTGATAGCCTGAATTCCAAGAATGAGCTGATAAAGCATGTTTATGCATGAAAACCTAGTTTTGGTGTAATGTGCAATTTACCCAAAACCTAGGGTGCAATATGTAAATTACCACTTTAAAAAGGTCCCTAATGTTTCTTGGAATCATGTGGAGAAAATAAAATGAGAGGGGCGCCTCATTTGAATTAAGTTTAAGGAGAAAGCATCTTGATATTAAAATAATCAAGATTTAAGCATAATGGATATATTAATGCAAAAATAAATAAAATAATTGAAGGTCCTTCAACCAAAATTAAAATGGTGGAATTCATATATGTGTGTGGACGTCCTTGAGCTTTGAAAGGACCGAAAATATCTAAAGGAGGTGAAATTCCACTCACCTTATTATAAGGAAAAGAATTTCCACTCAAAAATATATATTAATATTATAATGGATTAAGGTGCTTAATTTCTTTTCCCTTAATCCATGGATAATGGAGGGGAATTAGGTGGGTTTGAGTTGCCTTTTTATGCAAGAAAACCAAGGAGGAAGAGGTGGTACCATTTTTTGAATTTAATTGAATTTTTAATAAATCATTTTCTCTTTCATCAATTTTCTTATAAAAGAGCCTTTTTCCAACCCACCTAAGGGTCTTTTTCGATTCCTTTCTTCCCCTTTCTTGAAAAATCGACCAAGAGAGCTAAGAACAGCAGGGAGCACGTCCCCAACCTGTTGGTAAGCCTTTGACCTTCGTTCTTCTTGATTTCATGGTGAAAATCATAAAACAATACATGATTTCTTCATTTCTTCACTCCATCTTCAACCCTAGCCAATCCTTTCACTCCAAAAGCTTGAGAAACGACCTTGGGAGGTTGCTAGAGATTCAACCACCATTGTATCCGTGAATCTTGGAGCTTGGGATCAGATTTGAAGGCGGGTTATATAACTTTAACTCTTAATCTTTGTCATTGAATTCGATTTCTACTTGCAATTGATTTAATTGTCATTATTGCAATAGCCTTGCTTAATTGATGGAGTTGTCATGGAAAATTGCAGTAGTTCCGTGAGTTTAAAGGTTGAATATGATAACCTATTCATAAGCACACACCTTAATCAAATAACAAAATCAAACGGTCTTGGACTTTTGGTCCAAACAGTTTCACCAAACTGTTTGAGACCAAATGGTTTGCAAACCGTTTGGTGAAGTTGGACTCCAAACCGCATGGTTGAGTTGACCGGTTGGTATGGTTGACCGTTTGAGGTCTGAACTCAATCAAAGGTTGGATGATGATTCAATGGACTTAATTGATTGATCCAATGTGTGCACGATCCTTCAAGTGGAACCCTAATTGAATGGATTGAAGAAATCCTTGATTGGTCCTAATGATTTCAATACTTTTTGGGGCAAACGGTCTTGAGACTGTTTGAGCCCAAACGGTCTTGAGACTATTTGGGACCAAACGGTTTCAAAACTTTTTGTTGGATTGGAGGTTTATCCTTGACCCATGGATGATGATCTAATGGTTTAGATTGATGAACCCTTCAATTGAATATCTAATAGTCGATTCAATGATGTAATTAGAGATCAATGGAATTGATGGTTGACCTAATGAGCCCTTGCGGTTTTGGGACTGATTTGGCCCAAATGGTCTTGAGACCGTTTGAGACCAAACGTTCTTGAAACCATTTGGGGCCAAATGGTTTCAAAACCGTTTGGGGTCAAACGGTTTCAAAACCGTTTGGTGTTGAAACTTCAAAACTGCATGGAGGTTGTAGTAGTTCAATCATTTGGATATTGAAGGCAATGATGGTTCCAATTATCCAATGATGGTTAGTCAATAAAGGTACAAAGGTTGAAACCCTAATAGTACCTAGGGATTTGTGTCAATTAAGGAAGGAACCCTAATTGTCATAAGATCAATGGCTTGGTACACTATGTCATTCATAGTTGTATGAACTTAATTGGAGGGTTGATATGACCTAATCAAGTTGAGAGGATAATAGCAAAGATTTGATACATGAGTTTAATTCATGTGGTGATTTAGGGTATGATCCTTAAGTAAAGAAATCATGAAACCCAAATCATGAACATAAACCCTAATTGACAAGGTCGTTGAACCTTAACCCTAATCCAGGGCAATTTATAATTGAAACCCTAATCCAAGGAATGGATGTAAACCCTAATTATGGGTGAGGGTTTATGAAACCCTAATTGGGATGAATAGTAAACCCTAATTATGGGTGATGGACTATGAAACCCTAATTGGGATGAATAGTAAACCCTAATTATGGATGATGGTTTATGAAACCCTAATTGGGATAAATAGTCAACCCTAATTATGGGTGATGGACTATGAAATCCTAATTGGGATGAATAGTAAACCCTAATTATAGGTGATGGTTTATGAAACCCTAATTGGGATTAATAATAAACCCTAATTGTGGAACAATGAATGTAAATCCTTTTATAAGGTGAATTTGATGTGAAACTCTAACTAAGGATGGATTCATTAGAAACCCTGATGATTGATGTGTTGTGAAGCCCAAACCCAGGCTAATGCTATGTATTGCCTAATGAAACCTAATCTTGGGCAATATGGTGATAAACCATATCTTTAATGTGATAATGGGATGTTTATCCTTAAGTGACATGAAATAGGAAACCCTAACCCTGGTAAGGGAATAATGGTGTCACCCATGAATAGTGAATTCATATTTGTTGAACATGGTTCTGATATGCAATTGATATCACTGTATCATCTGTGCTAACAATGCAGGTATCTTAAAATGATGATCATGGCCATGTATGAGTCATGATGTTTAATTCACTATTGTGATTGTACCTTGAGTGCCATAATATACCTTACTGCCTGGTAAGAGGTATCAAGAGAGTTAATGGGCATCAAGTAAAAGTGTGATGCTTGTAATAGCAAGTATCATGTTTGCCTTGGTCAATTGACCTGAAGGTGATGGTTACCTGGAAAAAATGGTAATAATGCTTAATGATGAATCAAGGGTTTAATTACCCAGGGCCATATGGTTATGGTGATGAAATTGTGAAGGGATAAGAATTCCCAGCTCTAAAATAAGGGACTGAGTCCCCAATACCTTTTAAAGATCGTTAAGCAATTGATGAAAATAGTACATGTTTCTTTATAGCATTGTCATACTAAGTTTTGTTTGAGAAACTGCATGATGCTAAAAGAATATGAAAATGTACTTAATTAATCAAGTGAAATCTATTCATGTAGTGCTCTGACCATAGATCCATCATCGTCAGCAGTTGGTGATGGTGAAACAGGTTTTCTATGGAATTCCTGGAATTCACATATTTTGAATATGTGGGGTAAATGGGCGACAATATCCTTACATCCGGGTGAAGAGATTGAGGGAAGGTAAACACTAAACCTCTCAATCCTTCATGTGTCGGGATAGATATATCATAAATCTCCCGATGGTTGGGATGGATGTATCATTAATCTCCCAATGTTATTTTATGTCGAGTCGATGGAGATAAACATTAATGCTCTCGATTGCCGATGAGAGTGTAGTTGACGTTGTAACTCTATAGCAAAGTTCCAGTATATTTGAGCAGTCGACACAGTCTTGCTTGTAGTCCTGTGCTGACCAGGATGTGGGAGGTCATGGGAATCCGGCTCTTCCATTGACCTATTTATGGTACCGATTTCGATTCTAGAAATGGTCGGTTAGAGTATGAGCGGTATACCTCATCTCCTCAGAGCTTAAATCTGTTTGTAAAATATAATCAGCTGTGTAGCGTATTTACATAAGATTGAAATACGAGAAACACTGGATAATGTTATACTACTTAGCATGCCCTTGGCACATAAATGTACTTATGTTCCTTAAATTCATATTGAATATGAGACATGCTGTTATATCAAGTTATAATTGAAATACTTGCATAAGAATGTTTCTCTAATCTGTACAGATGGTGTTTATCTGCTATTGAATTATATTATTCCACTTCTCAGTTTATTTCTATTAAACTGCAATGATAATGTTTTGGTGGAGAGTTATATCTCCCGCTGGGGCAATTTTTATAATTGTCTCACCCCCATGGGATCTAATGTTTTTAGGTAGACGCAGACATCAAGGCAGAAACTCTTCTGTAGGAGAAGAGCAGCAGCAGCAGACACAGGAACAACAGTGATCCATCAGGTGGAGACATTGGCTGTCTAGTCTTGTGTAGTTAGTCCTATGAGTCGTTTCTGTACTCTCAGGTCCTAGGAGTTAGTGTTTTGATACTTCAATCTGAGATTTTGTGCATGTATGCTTCGAGGTGCTATGATGCATGTAATGTATATATATGAACCAATATGTAATGTTTACTTTGGTTCTAAATGAAAGAGTTTTCCTATGAATGGATCTCTTGATAAATGGTTTTAATTTTTAGTGATTTTCAGTAATTCTGTTGTTAATAATACGCTTCCGCATTAGTTAATCTGGTTTTAAGAGTTGTATGCCACAAATTAGTGGCATCAGAGCTCTAGGTTCGTTGAGTCTACACAGACATAGGATTAAGATAGTTGAGTCCGTTCTAGTGTCTTCCAGTTTATCTGATAGTGTCTTCTACTCATATAGGAGAAGAAGAACTAAGGATGTCTGGATCATACGAAGAACATGCTGCTGAGAGTAGTGTTGCTGCACTGGGAAGTGGTGCAAGAAACCAGGATAGGGAGGAACCTGTACCTGATTAGCCCCAGTTCAACCCAGCTGATATGGGGAACCCAGCCTTCCAGGCTATGTTCGGGTAGTTTATGGAAGCTATGACCCATATGACGGATAGAATGCCAGTACCTGCACCCAGGACAACACCCCATGATGAAAGACATGGTGTCGACAAAACTTTTGAAAGGCTGAAGAGGGTAGGAGCCTTGGAGTATGTTGGTACAGCCGATCTGGCAGATGCTGATCTATGGCTGACTGAGTTGGAAAAAGCCTTCAGAATCCTCATGATTTCTGATGATGAGAGGGTCAGACATGTTGTATATCTCCTCAAAGGGAGTGATGGCCATTGGTGGACCATTGAGGAGGGAAAAAGACCTGGAGTTGTGATTGGATGGGATGAATTCAGGTGTGAATTTGTTGCTAGATACTTTTCCAAGACGTATTTAGATGAGAAGATATCCCAGTTTAAGAGAATTAAACAGGGACCTATGAACATTAGTGAGTATGAGGCTAGGTTCATGGAGTTGTTGCGGTTCTGTCCGCACATGGCATCTAATGATGAGGAGAGAATTCGACGGTTCGAGAAGGGGTTGAATGCTCAATTAACCACTCCGGTGTCTGCTCTGGAGAACCGGGAGAGTTTTGCAACTTTCATGGAATCTGTAAGACGTATAGAGAGGTCTGTAGTTGAGAAGCGACAGACTAAGGGTAAGAAGGAATACCCTCAGTTTCAAGGGTAGAGTGTTGGGAGTTTCAAGAAACCAATGTATTTTGTACCTACACCACCACCAAGGTTTAATACCCAGACGCAGTGGACGTCAAGTAAGGGTAGAAACCATAGTTTACCACCAAAGGGAGCTCACAACTCAGCTTCAATGTCAGTAACAGGGCCACCCAGAACACCAAGGGGGAATATAACCTGTTATAGATGTGGAAAAGAAGGCCATATGGTGAGAGACTATCCTGAGAAAGTCAGGAGTGTGACCCAGCAACTGAGGCAGATTCAGTAGGGCTCTCAGAGGCAACAACCTGGAAGTGGTGCTAGAGGACGTGGACCAACGTCCCAATCCGGTTCTTCGACATCCAATAATCAAGCACAGGGTCAGCAACAAGCGACAACTAGGTTCTATGCTATGAACCAGCCTGAATCAGTAGTCAACCCTCGAGTTGTGACAGGTTGGATGGAACTGCTTTATTCTGATATGTCTTTATCCTGCTTTGTATCTGTGTTAATAGATCTGGGTGCTACACTTTTTTTTATCACTCGAGAAGTGATTGATGACTGCAATATGATTGTTAGTCATAGAATAGATAGCTTGCTGTTAGAGACACCTTTGATGGGATCTGTAGTATTGCGGGAAGTGTGTTCTCCCTGCAATCTTGTCTTTTCTGATCACCGCATTCAAGTGGATCTTATACCACTTGAGATGTAGGGTTTTGATATAATCATTGGAATGGACACCTTAGAGAAGTATAAGGTTGTCTTGGATTGTAGTTCCAAGCAAGTTGTGTTCACAGACGGTGGTGACACATGGATCTTTCAGGGAGATAGAAAGATTCTTCCCACATGTCTTGTATCAACTATGGTAGCTGAGAAGTTGATGAGACAAGGATGCCTTGCATTCTTAGCCCATGTGGTAGATACCACAATGGAAAGCCTTCATCCTTCTGAAGTTCCTATAGTCAGGGAATTTGAAGATATATTTCCTGAAGAACTTCCAGGTGTTTTCTGCCGCCCCGAGAGATTGATTTTGAAATAAATCTAATCCCAGACACGCAACCAATAGCACAAACGTCGTATAGGATGACGCCTGCTGAAATGGCAGAGCTCAAGAAACAACTACAAGAGTTGCTTGAGAAGGGTTTTATCCGACCGAGCACTTCACCCTGGGGTGCTCCAGTCCTTTTTGTTAAGAAAAAGGATGGGTCGATGTGGTTATGCACTGACTATAGATAGTTAAACAAACTCACTATAAAGAACAATTATCCTCTACCAAGGATTGATGACTTGTTTGACCAGTTTCGTGACACGACTGTCTTTTCTAATATAGATATGAGGTCGGGATACCATCAGTTGTGTATTAAAGAGGGTGACATACCTAAGTCTACCTTTAGAATAAGGTATGGTCACTATGAGTTCACATTTATGTCATTTGGACTAACTAATGCACCAGCTGCATTTATGGAACTCATGAATAGAATCTTTCGACCTTTTATGGACCAGTATGTTGTTGTCTTTATAGATGACATTCTGATATATAGTAGAGATGCTTAACAACATGAGCAACATCTTCGCCAAGCTTTGACTTTGCTAAGGGAGCATAAGTTATATGCTAAGTTTAGTAAATGTTAGTTCTGGTTGCCAGAAGTTTCCTTTCTTGGACATGTAATATCTGCCTTAGGTATTCGTGTTGATCCTAAGAAGGTAGAATCTATCCTGCAATGGGAACAGCCGAAGACACCGACATAGATAAGAAGTTTCCTAGGACTGGCTGGCTATTACATGAGGTTCATTAAGAACTTCAGTTCAATAGCCTTACCCCTGACTAAGTTGACAAGGAAGGAGATTCCTTTTGTTTGGAATGACAAATGTCAACACTCTTTCCAGTTGCTGAAGGAAAGGTTAACATATGCACCTGTGTTGGTACTACTTGAGAAAGGAAAGGGGTATATAGTCTTCTGTGATGCATCTAAGAATGGCTTAGGATGTGTGTTGATGCAGGATAAGCAAGTGATTTCTTTTGCTTCTCGACAACTTAAGAAACATGAGGAGAATTATCCGACACACGATCTGGAATTAGCTGTTGTGGTTCATGCCTTGAAGATCTGGAGACACTATCTCTATGGAGAAACATTCCAGATTTTCACAGACCATAAAAACCTAAAGTATATATTTTCTCAGCATGAGCTAAATATGAGGCAACGCCGCTGGATGGAGTTAATCAAGGACTATGATTGTACAATTGATTACCATCCAGGGAAAGCCAATGTGGTTGCTGATGCACTAAGTAGAAAATCAGCAACACCAGCCCTAGATAAAGCACAACTAAACTCCTTAGTGTGCTCTAAGAGAGAGATGTTTATCTCCTTGAGGAAAGACAATGTACAACATAAAGTGTCATTGTTAGCCAGGTTGTTAGCTGAGATGCACATAAAACCAACTTTGAGATATTAGATTAAAGAAGCACAACAGACTGATTCTATGATTCAGCAGATCAGGTCAAAATTTGGTAGTGAGAAACGGGAAGGTTTCCATGATTGTGATGATCAGGTAGTCTATTACCATGGTAGGATGGTAGTGCTTGATGTTGACAACTTAAGAAAGTTAGTTCTAGATGAGGCTCATTCTTCAATGTATGCTATGCATCCAGGGAGCACCTAGATGTATCATAACTTAAAAGATATGTATTGGTGGCCTGGTTTGAAGAAGGATGTTGCTGAGTTTGTTATGCGATGTCCGGTGTGTCAGTAGGTTAAAGTTGAACATCTAAAGCCTGCAGGAACAATACAACCCCTGCCTATACCACAGTGGAAGTGGGATCATGTAACTATGGACTTTGTGGTTGGTTTTCCTAGAAAGCCAAAAGTCATGATTCCATTTGGGTGATAATGGATAGGTTGTCAAAGACATAACATTTCTTACCTGTCAAAACAACCTATACAGCTGAGAAGCTTGCACAAATCTACATAGATGAGATAGTGCGGATGCATGGGGTCCCAGTTACAATAGTTTCTGATAGAGGTCCTCAGTTTACGAGTCATTTTTGGGAACGACTTCATAAAGCTTTGGGCACTCAGCTGAAGTTTAGTACAACCTTTCATCCTTAGACAGATGGACAATCTGAGAGGATGATACAAACTTTGGAGGACTTGCTTAGGGCATGTGTCCTTCAGTTTGTGGGGAGTTGGGATCTACATCTGATCTTGGTAGAGTTAGCTTATAATAACAGCTATCAACACAGTATTGAGATGGCACCATATGAGGCTTTATATGGTATACGTTGTAGATCTCCCCTATGTTGGTATGAGACTGGTGAATATCAACTTTTGCGTCCTGAGCTGGTCCAGCAAACAACTGAGAAGATTAAAGTTATACAACAACAACTGAAAATAGCCCAGGATAGACATAAATCCTATGCTGACAAGCGTCGTAGACCCTTAGAATTCCAAGTTAGAGACAGGGTGTACCTCAAGCTTTCACCTTGGAAAGGTATCCTAAGATTTGGGAAGAAAGGGAAGTTAGCTCCGAGATTTATGGGGCCTTATCCAATCATTGAGAGGATGGGAAAGGTAGTCTATAAGCTAGAGTTACCACCTGAGTTGCATATATTGCACCCAGTGTTTCATATCTCTATGTTGAGGAAGTGTCATCCTGACACTGAGTTAGTTCTACAACCTATGGAGGTAGAACTAAATGATGACATATCTTATGTTGAAGGACCTTTGTTGATTCTTGACAGAAGAATCAAGAAGCTGAAAAAGAAAGACATTAGTCTTGTAAAAGTCCTCTGGAATCACCATGGCATTGAAGAAGCTATGTGGGAACTAGAGGATGAGATGAGGAGGAAATATCCTACTCTTTTCTCTTAATGTTTTGCTGATGATTTTGAGGACGAAATCATGGTAAGGGGTGGATAAACTTGTAACATCCCTGACCTGGGTTATAAATTAACCCTAGGTGTTTTTCTTAATAAAAGTTATTATATGCATGCTCTTATCTTTTGAAAAAGTAATTAAGGCTCAAGAGGAACTTATATTACAATTTTAGTCCTTTTTGAATATTGTTGAAATCAATATTTTGCCTGTTTTGGACTAAAGTGCAAATTACCCAAGTTGAGGGGTCTATTTGCAAATTGTGCATGATAATATGTTCCTCGTGTGTTAAAGCATCATGGGAATGAAGATGATGCAGAGGTATGTCTTGTGATAGCCTGAATTCTAAGAAAGAGCTGATAAAGCATGTTTATGCATGAAAACCTAGTTTTGGTGTAATGTGCAATTTACCCAAAACCTTGGGCGCAATATGTAAATTACCACTTCAAAAAGGTCCCTAATGTTTCTTGGCATCATGTGGAGCAAAGAAAATGAGAGGGGCACCTCATTTGAATTAAGTTGAAGGAGAAAGAATCTTGATATTAAAATAATCAAGATTTAAGCATAATGGATATATTAATGCAAAAATAAATAAAATAATTGAAGGGACTTCAGCCAAAATTAAAATGGTGGAATTCAGATATGTGTGTGGACGTCCTTGATCTTTGCAAGGACCGAAAATATCTTAAGGAGGTGAAATTCCACTCACCTTATTATAAGGAAAAGAATTTCCACTCAAAGATATATATTAATATTACAATGGATTAAGGTGCTTAATTTCTTTTCCCTTAATCCATGGATAATGGAGGGGATTTCGGTGGGTTTGAGTTGCCTTTGCATACAAGAAAACCAAGGAGGAAGAGGTGGTACCATTTTTGGAATTAATTGAATTTTTAATAAAACATTTTCTCTTTCATCAATTTTCTTATAAAAGAGCCTTTTTCTAACCCACCTAAGGGTCTTTTTCGATTCCTTTCTTCCCCTTGCTTGCAAAATCGACCAAGAGAGCTAAGAACAGCAGGGAGCACGTACCCAACCTGTTGGTAAGCCTTTGACCTTCGTTCTTCTTGATTTCATGGTGAAAATCATAAAACAATACATGATTTCTTCATTTCTTCACTCCATCTTCAACCCCAGACGATCCTTTCACTCCAAAAGCTTGAGAAACGACCTTGGGAGGTTGCTAGAGCTTCAACCACCATTGGAGCCATGAAGCTTGGAGCTTGGGATCAGATTTGAAGGCGGGTTATATAACTTTAACTCTTAATCTTTGTCATTGAATTCGATTTCTACTTGCAATTGATTTAATTGTCATTATTGCAATAGCCTTGCTTAATTGATGGAGTTGCCATGGAAAATGGCAGTAGTTCTGTGAGTTTAAAGGTTTAAGATGATAACCTGTTCATAAGCACACACCTTAATCAAAGAACAAAAGCAAACGGTCTTGGACTTTTGGTCCAAACGGTTTCACCAAACCGTTTGAGACCAAACGGTTTGCAAACCGTTTGGTGAAGTTGGACTCCAAACCGCATGGTTGAGTTGACCATTTGGTATGGTTGACCGTTTGAGGTCTGAACTCAATCAAAGGTTGGATGATGATTCAATGGACTTAATTTATTGATCCAATGTGTGCACGATCCTTCAAGTGGAAACCCTAATTGAATTGATTGAAGAAATCCTTGATTGGTCCTAATGATTTCAAGAGTTTTTGGGGATGATTTCAAGACTTTTTGGGGCAAACGGTCTTCAGACCATTTGAGCCCAAACGGTTTCAAAACCGTTTGGTGGATTGGAGATTGATCCTTGACCCATGGATGATGATCTAATGGTTTAGATTGATGAACCCTTCAATTGAATATCTAATAGTCGATTCAATGATGCAATTGGAGATCAATGGAATTGATGGTTGACCTAATGAGCCCTTACGGTTTCGGGACTGATTTGGCCCAAACCGTCTTGAGACCGTTTGAGACCAAACGGTCTTGAAACCGTTTGGGGCCAAACGATTTCAAAACCATTTGGGGTCAAACGGTTTCAAAATAGTTTGGTGGGAAACGGTTTCAAAACCGTTTGGTGTTGAAACTTCAAAACTGCATGGAGGTTGTAGTAGTTCAATCATTTGGATAATGAAGGCAATGATGGTTCCAATTATCCAATGATGGTTAGTCAATAAAGGTACAAAGGTTGAAACCCTAATAGTACCTAGGGATTTGTGTCAATTAAGGAAGGAACCCTAATTGTCATAAGATCAATGGCTTGGTACACTATGTCATTTATAGTTGTATGAACTTGATTGGAGGGTTGATATGACCTAATCAAGTTGAGAGGATAATAGCAAAGATTTGATACATGAGTTTAATTCATGTGGTGATTTAGGGTATGATCCTTAAGTAAAGAAATCATGAAACCCTAATCATGAACATAAGCCCTAATTGACAAGGTCGTTGAACCTTAACCCTAATCCAGGGCAATTTATAATTGAAACCCTAATCCAAGGAATGGATGTAAGCCCTAATTATGGGTGAGGGTTTATGAAACCCTAATTGGGATGAATAGTAAACCCTAATTATGGGTGATGGACTATGAAACCCTAATTGGGATGAATAGTAAACCCTAATTATGGGTGATGGTTTATGAAACCCTAATTGGGATGAATAGTAAACCCTAATTATGGGTGATGGACTATGAAATCCTAATTGGGATGAATAGTAAACCCTAATTATAGGTGATGGTTTATGAAACCCTAATTGGGATGACTAATAAACCCTAATTGTGGAACAATGAATGTGAATCCTTTTATAAGGTGAATTTGATGTGAAACTCTAACTAAGGATGGCTTCATGAGAAACCCAGATGATTGATGTGTTGTGAAGCCCAAACCCATGGTAATGCTATGTATTGCCTAATGAACCCTAATCTTGGGCAATATGGTGATAAACCATATCTTTAATGTGATAATGGGATGTTTATCCTTAAGTGACATGAAATAGGAAACCCTAACCCTGGTAAGGGAATAGTGGTGTCACCCATGAATAGTGAATTCATATTTTTTGAACATGGTTCTGATATGCAATTGATATCATTGTATCATCTGTGCTAACAATGCAGTTATCTTGAAATGATGATCATGGCCAGGTATGAGTCATGATGTTTAATTCACTATTGTGATTGTACCTTGAGTGTCATAATATACCTTACTGCCTGGTAAGAGGTATCAAGAGAGTTAATGGGCATAAAGTACCATGTGTGATGCTTGTAATAGAAAGTATCATGTTTGCCTTGGTCAATTGACCTGAAGGTGATGGTTACCTGGAAAAAATGGTAATAATGCTTAATGATGAATCAAGGGTTTAATTACCCACGGCCATATGGTTATGGTGATGAAATTGTGAAGGGATGAGAATTCCCAACTCTGAAATAAGGTACCGAGTCCCCAATACCTTTTAAAGATTTTTAAGCAATTGATGATAATAGTACATGTTTCTTTATAGCATTGTCATACTAATTTTTGTTTGAGAACCTGCCTGAGGCTAAAAGAATATGAAAATGTACTTAATTAATCAAGTGAAATCTATTCATGTAATGCTCTGACCATAGATCCATCATCGTCAGTAGTTGGTGATGGTGAAACAGGTTTCTATGGAATTCCTGGAATTCACATATTTTGAATATGTGGGGGTAAATGGGAAAAAACATCCTTACGTCCGGGTGAAGAGATTGAGGGAAGGTAAACACTAAACCTCTCAATCCTTCATGTGTCGGGATAGATATATCATAAATCTCCCGATGGTTGGGATGTATGTATCATTAATCTCCCAATGTTATTTTATGTCGGGTCGATGGAGATAAACATTAATGCTCTCGATTGCCGATGAGAGTGCAGTTGACGCTGTAACTCTACAGCGAAGTTCCAATATACCCTGGAAAGCTATTTGAGCAGTCGACACAGTCCTGCTTGTAGTCCTGTGCTGACCAGGATGTGGGAGGTCGTGGGAATTTGGCTCTTCCATTGACCTATTTATGGTACTGATTTCGATTCTAGAAATGGTCGGTTGGAGTATGAGCGGTATACCTCATCTCCTCATAGCTTAAATTTGTTTGTAAAATATAATCAGCCGTGTAGCGTATTTACATAAGATTGAAATACGAGAAATACTGGATAATGTCATACTGCTTAGCATGCCCTTGGTACATAAATGTACTTATGTTCCTTAAATTCATATTGAATATGAGACATGCTGTTATATCAAGTTATAATTGAAATACTTGCATAAGAATGTTGCTCTAATATGTACATATGTTGTTTATCTGCTATGGAATTATATTATTCCACTGCTCAGTTTATTTCTATTAAACTACAATGACAATGTTTTGGCAGAGAGTTATATCTCCCACTGGGGCAATTTTTATAATTGTCTCACCACCATGGGATCTAATGTTTTTAGGTAGACGCAGACATCAAGGCAGAAACTCTTCTGTAGGAGAAGAGCAGAAACAGTAGATACAGGGACAACAGTGATCCATCAGGTGGAGACATTGGCTGTCTAGTCTTGTGTAGTTAGTCCTATGAGTCGTCTTTGTACTCTCAGGTCCTAGGAGTTAGTGTTTTGATACTTTGATCTGAGATTTGGTGCATGTATGCTTCGAGATGCAATGATGCATGTAATGTATATATATGAACCAGTATGTAATGTTTACTTTGGTTCTAAATGAAAGAGTTTTCCTGTGAATGGATCTCTTGATAAATGGTTTTAAATTTTAGTGATTTTCAGTAATTCCGTTGTTAGTAATACACTTCACATTAGTTAATCTGGTTTTAAGAGTTGTATGCCACAAATTAGTGGTATCAGAGCTCTAGGTTCACTGAGTCTACAGAGACATAGGATTAAGATAGTTGAGTCTATTCTAGTGTCTTCCAGTTTATCTGATAGTGTCTTCTACTCATATAGGAGAAGAAGAACTAAGGATGTCTGGATCACACGAAGAACACGCTGCTGAGAGCAGTGTTGCTGCACCGGGAAGTGGTGCAAGAAACTAGGACAGGGAGGAACTTGTACCTGATCAGCCCTAGTTCAACCCACTTGATATGGGGAACCCAGCCTTCCAGGCTATGTTTGGGTAGTTTATGGCAGCTATGACCCACATGATGGATAGAATGCCAATACCTGCACCCAGGACAACACCCCATGATAAAAGACATGGTGTTGGCAAAACTTTTGAAAGGCTGAAGAGAGTAGGAGCCTTGGAGTATGTTGGTACAGCCGATCCGTCAGATGCTGATCTATGGTTGACTGAGTCGGAAAAAGCCTTCAGAATCCTCATGATTCCTGATGATGAGAGGGTCAGACATGTTGTATATCTCCTCAAAGGGAGTGTTGGCCATTGGTGGACCATTGAGGAGGGCAAAAGACCTGGAGTTGTGATTGGATGGGATGAATTCAGGCGTGAATTTGTTGCTAGATACTTTCCCAAGACGTATCTAGATGAGAAGATATCCCAGTTTGAGAGAATTAAATAGGGACCTATGGACATTAGCGACAATGAGGCTAGGTTCATGGAGTTGTTGCAGTTCTGTCCGCACATGGCATCTAATGATGAGGAGAAAATTCGGCGGTTCGAGAAGGGGTTGAACGCTGAATTAACCACTCCGGTGTCTGCTCTGGAGAATCGGGAGAGGTTTGCAACTTTCATGGAATCTGTAAGACGTATAGAGAGGTTTGTAGTTGAGAAGCGACAGACCAAGGCTAAGAAGGAATACCCTCAGTTTCAAGGGTAGAGTGCTGGGAGTTTCAAGAAACCAAGGTATTATGTGCCTACACCACCACCAAGGTTTAATACCCAGACGCAGTGGACGTCAAGTAAGGGTAGAAACCATAGTTTACCACCAAAGGGAGCTCACAGATCAGCTTCAATGTCAGTAATAGGGCCACCCAGACCACCAAGGGGGAATATAACCTATTATAGATGTGGAAAAGAAGGCCATATGGTGAGAGACTGTCCTGAGAAAGTCAGGAGTGTGACCCAGCAATCGAGGCAGAGTCAACAGGGCTCTCAGAGGCAATAGCCTGGCATTGGTGCTAGAGGACGTGGACCAACGTCCCAAACTGGTTCTTCGACATCCAATAATCGAGCACAGGGTCAGCAGCAAGCGACAACTAGGTTCTATGCTATGAACCAGCCTGAAGTAGTAGTCAACCCTCGGGTTGTGATAGGTCAGATGGAACTACTTTATTCTGATATGTCTTTATCCTGCTTTGTATTTGTGTTAATAGATCCGGGTGCTACACACTCTTTTATCACTCGATAAGTGATTGATGACTTCAATATGATTGTTAGTCATAGAGTAGATAGCTTGTTGTTAGAGACACCTTTGATGGGATCTGCAGTATTGCGGGAAGTGTGTTCTCCCTGCAATCTTGTCTTTTCTAATCACCGCATTCAAGTGGATCTTATACCACTTGAGATGTAGGGTTTTAATATAATCCTTAGAATGGACACCTTAGAGAAGTATAAGGTTGTCTTAGATTGTAGTTCCAAGCAAGCTATGTTCACAGATGGTGGTGACACATGGATCTTTCAGGGAGATAGAAAGATTCTTCCCACATGTCTTGTGTCAGCTATGGTAGCTGAGAAGTTGATGAGACAAGGATGCCTTGCATTCTTAGCCCATGTGGTAGATACCACAATGGAAAGCCTTCATCCTTCTGAAGTTCCTGTAGTTAGGGAATTTGAATATATATTTCCTGAAGAACATCTAGGTGTTCCGCCGCCCTGAGAGATTGATTTTGAAATAAATCTAATCCCAGACACGCAACCAATAACACAAACACCGTATAGGATGGCGCCTGCTGAAATGGAAGAGCTCAAGAAACAACTACAAGAGTTGCTTGAGAAGGGTTTTATTCGACCGAGCACTTCACCCTGGGGTGCTCCAGTCCTTTTTGTTAAGAAAAAGGATGGGTCGATGCAGTTATGCATTGACTATAGACAGTTAAACAAAGTCACTATAAAGAACAAGTATCCTCTACCAAGGATTGATGATCGGTTTGACCAGTTGCGTGACGCGACTGTCTTTTCTAAGATAGATCTAAGGTCAGGATACCATCAGTTGTGTATAAAAGTGTGTGACATACCTAAGTCTGCCTTTAGAACAAGGTATGATCACTATGAGTTCACAGTTATGTCGTTTGGACTAACTAATGCACCAGCTGCATTTATGGAACTCATGAATATAATCTTTCGAGCTTTTCTGGACCAGTATGTTGTTGTCTTTATAGATGACATTCTGATATATAGTAGAGATGCTCAACAACATGAGCAACATCTTCGCCAAGCTTTGACTTTTCTAAGGGAGCATAAGTTATATGCTAAGTTTAGCAAATGTGAGTTCTGGTTGCCAGAAGTTTCCTTTCTTGGACATGTAATATCTGCCTCAGGTATTCGTGTTGATCCTAAGAATGTAGAATCTGTCCTGCAATGGCAACAGCTGAAGACACCGACAGAGATAAGAAGTTTCCTAGGACTGGCTGGCTATTACAGGAGGTTCATTAAGAACTTCAGTTCAATAGCCTTACCCCTGACTAAGTTGACAAGGAAGGAGATTCCTTTTGTCTGGAATGACAAATGTCAACACTCTTTCCAGTTGCTGAAGGAAAGGTTAACATGTGCACCTGTGTTGGTACTACCTGAGCAAGGAAAGGGGTATATAGTCTTCTGTGATGCATCTAAGAATGGCTTAGGATGTGTGTTGATGCAGGATAAGCAAGTGATTTCTTTTGCTCCTCGACAACTTAAGAAACACGAGGAGAATTATCTGACACACAATCTGGAATTAGCTGTTGTGGTTCCTGCCTTGAAGATCTGGAGACACTATCTCTATGGAGAAACATTCCAGATTTTCACAGTCCATAAAAACCGAAAGTATATCTTTTCTCAGCATGAGCTAAATATGAGGCAACACTGCTGGATGGAGTTAATCAAGGACTATGATTGTACAATTGATTACCATCCAGGGAAAGCCAATGTGGTTGCTGATGCACTAAGTAGAAAATCAGCAACACCAGCCCTAGATAAAGTACAACTAAACTCCTTAGTGTGCTCTAAGAGAGATATGTTTATCTCCTTGAGGAAAGACAATGTACAACATAAAGTGTCATTGTTATCCGGGTTGTTAGCTGATATGCACATAAAACCAACTCTGAGATAACAGATTAAAGAAGCACAACAGACTGATTCTATGATTCAGCAGATCAGGTCAGAATTTGGTAGTGAGAAATGGGAAGGTTTCCATGATTCTGATGATCAAGTAGTCTGTTACCATGGTTGGATGGTAGTACCTGATGTTGACAACTTAAGAAAGTTAGTTCTAGAGGAGGCACATTCTTTAATGTATGCTATGCATCTAGGGAGCACCAAGATGTATCATAACTTAAAAGATATGTATTGGTGGCCTGGTTTGAAGAAGGATGTTGTTGAGTTTGTTATGCGGTGTCCGGTGTGTCAGCAGGTTAAAGCTGAACATCAAAAGCCCACAGGAACAATGCAACCCCTGCCTATACCACAGTGGAAGTGGGATCATGTAACTATGGACTTTGTGGTTGGTTTGCCTAGAACAACCAAAAGTCATGATTCTATTTGGGTGATAGTGGATAGGTTGACAAAGACAACACATTTCTTACCTGTCAAAACAACCTATACAACTGAGAAGCTTGCACAAATCTACATAGATGAGATAGTGCGGCTGCATGGGGTCCCAGTTACAATAGTTTATGATAGAGGTCCTCAATTTACGAGTCGTTTTTGGGAATGACTTCATAAAGCTTTGGGCACTCAGCTGAAGTTTAGTACAACCTTTCATCCTCAGACAGATGGACGGTCTGAGAGGACGATACAAACTTTGGAGGACTTGCTTAGGGCATGTGTCCTTCAGTTTGTGGGGAGTTGGGATCGATCTACAACTGAGCTTGATAGAGTTTGCTTATAATAACAACTATCAGCACAGTATTGAGATGGCACCATATGAGGCTTTGTATGGTAGACGTTGTAGATCTCCCCTATGTTGGTATGAGATTGGTGAATATCAACTTTTGGGTCCTGAGATGGTCCAACAAACAACTGAGAAGATTAAAGTTATACAACAACAGCTGAAAACAACCCAGGATAGACAAAAATCCTATGCTAACAAGCATCGTAGACCCTTAGAATTCCAATTCGGAGACATGGTGTACCTCAAGGTTTCACCTTGGAAAGGTATCCTGAGATTTGGGAAGAAAGGGAAGTTAGCTCTGAGATTTATGGGGCCTTATCCAATCATTGAGAGGATGGGAAAGGTAGCATATAAGATGGAGTTACCACCTAAGTTGCATAGATTGCACCCAGTGTTTCACATCTCTATGTTGAGGAAGTGTCATCCTGACGCTGAGTTAGTTCTACAACCTGTGGAGGTAGAACTAAATGATGACATATCTTATGTTGAAGGACCTGTGTTGATTCTTGACAGAAGAATCAAGAAGCCGAAAAAGAAAGACATTAGTCTTGTAAAAGTCCTCTGGAATCACCGTGGAGTTGAAGAAGCTACGTGGGAACTAGAGGATGAGATGAGGAGGAAATATCCTACTCTTTTCTCTTAATGTTTTGCTGATGATTTCGGGGACGAAATTGTTGTAAGGGGTGGATAAACTTGTAACATCCCTGACCTGGGTTATGAATTAACCCTAGGTGTTTTGCTTAATAAATGTGATTATATGCATGCTCTTATCTTTTGAAAAAGTAATTAAGGCTCAAGAGGAACTTATATTACAAATTTTGTCCTTTTTGAATATTGTTGAAATCAATATTTTGCCTGTTTTGGACTAAAGTGCAAATTACCCAAGTTGAGGGGTCTATTTGCAAATTGTGCATGATAATATGTTCCTCATGTGTTAAAGAATCATGGGAATGAAGATGATGCAGAGGTATGGCTTCTGATAGCCTGAATTACAAGAAAGAGCTGATAAAGCATGTTTATGCATGAAAACCTAGTTTTGGTGTAATGTGCAATTTACCCAAAACCTAGGGTGAAATATGTAAATTACCACTTCAAAAAGGTCCCTAATGTTTCTTGGAATCATTTGGAGCAAATAAAATGAGAGGGTCACCTCATTTGAATTAAGTTGAAGGAGAGAAAATCTTGATATTAAAATAATCAAGATTTAAGCATAATGGATATATTAATGCAAAAATAAATAAAATAATTGGAAGGCCTTCAACCAAAATTAAAATGGTGGAATTCATATATGTGTGTGGACGTCCTTGAGCTTTGCAAGGACCTAAAATATCTTAAGGAGGTGAAATTCCACTCACCTTATTATAAGGAAAAGAATTTCCACTCAAAAATATATATTAATATTATAATGGATTAAGGTGCTTAATTTCTTTTCCCTTAATCCATGGATAATGGAGGGGAGTTAGGTGGGTTTGAGTTTCCTTTTCATGCAACCAAACCAAGGAGTAATAGGTGGTACCATTTTTGGAATTAATTGAATTTTTAATAAAACATTTTCTCTTTCATCAATTTTCTTATAAAAGAGCCTTTTTCCAACCCACCTAAGGGTCTTTTTCGATTCCTTTCTTCCCCTTGCTTGCAAAATCGACCAAGAGAGCTAATAACAGCAGGGATCACGTCCCCAACCTGTTGGTAGGCCTTTGACCTTCGTTCTTCTTGATTTCATGGTGAAAATCATAAAACAATACATGATTTCTTCATTTCTTCACTCCATCTTCAACCCTAGCCGATCCTTTCACTCCAAAAGCTTGAGAAACGACCTTGGGAGGTTTCTAGAGCTTCAACCACCATTGTAGCCATGAATCTTGGAGCTTGGGATCAGATTTGAAGGCGGGTTATATAACTTCAACTCTTAATCTTTGTCATTGAATTCGATTTCTACTTGTAATTGATTTAATTGTCATTATTGGAATATCCTTGCTTAATTGATGGTGTTGCCATGGAAAATGGCAGTAGTTCCACGAGTTTAAAGGTTGAAGATGATAACTTATTCATAAGCACACACCTTAATCAAATAACAAAAGCAATAGGTCTTGGACTTTTGGTCCAAACGGTTTCACCAAACCGTTTGAGACCAAACGGTTTCACCAAACCGTTTGGTGAAGTTGGACTCCAAAACGCATGGTTGAGTTGACCATGTGGTATGGTTGAACGTTTGAGGTCTGAACTCAATCAAAGGTTGGATGATGATTCAACGGACTTAATTGATTGATCTAATGTGTGCATGATCCTTCAAGTGGAAATCCTAAGTGAATTGATTGAAGAAATCCTTGATTGGTCCTAATGATTTCAAGACTTTTTGGGGAAAATGATCTTGAGACCGTTTGAGCCCAAACGGTCTTGAGACCATTTGGGACCAAACGGTTTCAAAACCGTTTGGTGGATTGGAGGTTGATCCTTGACCCATGGATGATGATCTAATGGTTTAGATTGATGAACCCTTCAATTGAATATCTAATAGTCGATTCAATGATGCAATTGGAGATCAATGGAATTGATGGTTGACCTAATGAGCCCTTGCGGTTTTGGGACTGATTTGGCCCAAACGGTCTTGAGACCGTTTGAGACCAAACGGTCGTGAAATCATTTGGGGTCAAACAGTTTCAAAACCGTTTGGGGTCAAACAGTTTCAAAACCGTTTGGGGTCAAACGGTTTCAAAACCATTTGGTGGCAAACAGTTTCAAAACTGTTTGGTGTTGAAACTTCAAAACCGCATGGAGGTTGTAGTAGTTCAATCATTTGGATATTCAAGGCAATGATGGTTCCAATTATCCAATGATGGTTAGTCAATAAAGTTACAAAGGTTGAAACCCTAATAGTGCCTAGGGATTTGTGTCAATTAAGGAAGGAACCCTAATTGTCATAAGATCAATGGATTGGTACACTATGTCATTCATAGTTGTATGAACTTGATTGGAGAGTTGATATGACCTAATCAAGTTGAGAGGATAATAGCAAAGATTTGATACATGAGTTTAATTCATGTGGTGATTTAGGGTATGATCCTTAAGTAAAGAAATCATGAAACCCTAATCATGAACATAAGCCCTAATTGACAAGGTCGTTGAACCTTAACCCTAATCCATGGCAATTTATAATCGAAACCCTAATCCAAGGAATGGATGTAAACCCTAATTATGGGTGAGGGTTTATTAAACCCTAATTGGGATGAATAGTAAACCCTAATTATGGGTGATGGACTATGAAACCCTTATTGGGATGAGTAGTAAACCCTAATTATGGGTGATGGTTTATGAAACCCTAATTGGGATGAATAGTAAACCCTAATTATGGGTGATGGACTATGAAACCCTAATTGGGATGAATAGTAAACCCTAATTATAGGTGATGGTTTATGAAACCCTAATTGGGATGAATAATAAACCCTAATTGTGGAACAATGAATGTAAATCCTTTTATAAGGTGAATTTGATGTGAAACTCTAACTAAGGATGGATTCATGAGAAACCCTGATGATTGATGTGTTGTGAAGCCCAAACCCAGGGTAATGCTATGTATTACCTAATGCACCCTAATCTTGGGCAATATGGTGATAAACCATATCTTTAATGTGATAATGGGATGTTTATCCTTAAGTGACATGAAATAGGAAACCCTAACCCTGGTAAGGGAATAGTGGTGTCACCCATGAATAGTGAATTCATATTTGTTGAACATGATTCTGATATGCAATTGATATCACTGTATCATCTGTGCTAACAATACATGTATCTTGAAATTATGATCATGGCCATGTATGAGTCATGATGTTTAATTCACTATTGTGATTGTACCTTGAGTGCCATAATATACTTTGCTGCCTAGTAAGAGGTATCAAGTGAGTTAATGGGCATCAAGTACCATGTGTGATGCTTGTAATAGAAAGTATCATGTTTTCCTTGGTCAATTGACCTAAAGGTGATGGTTACCTGAAAAAAATGGTAATAATGCTTAATGATGAATCAAGGGTTTAATTACCCAGGGCCATATGGTTATGGTGATGAAATTGTGAAGGGATGAGAATTCCCAGCTCTGAAATAAGGGACTGAGTCCCCAATACCTTTTAAAGATTGTTAAGCAATTGATGAAAATAGTACATGTTTCTTTATAGCATTGTCATACTAAGTTTTGTTTGAGAACCTGCCTGATGCTAAAAGAATATGAAAATGTACTTAATTAATCAAGTGAAATCTATTCATGTAGTGTTCTGACCATAGATCCATCATCGTCAGCTGTTGGTGATGGTGAAACAGGGTTTTTATGGAATTCCTAGAATTCACATATTTTGAATATGTGGGGGTAAATGGGAGAAAATATCCTTACATCCGGGTGAAGAGATTGAGGGAAGGTAAACACTAAACCTCTCAATCCTTCATGTGTCGGGACAGATATATCATAAATCTCCCGATGGTTGGGATGGATGTATCATTAATCTCCCAATGTTATTTTATGTCGGGTCGATGGAGATAAACATTAATGCTCTCGATTGCCGATGAGAGTGTAGTTGACGATGTAACTCTAAAGCGAAGTTCCAGTATACCCTGGAAAGCTATTTGAGCACTCGACACAGTCCTGCTTGTAGTCCTGTGCTGACCAAGATGTGGGAGGTCATGGGAATCTGGCTCTTCCATTGACCTATTTATGGTACCGATTTCAATTCTAGAAATGGTCAGTTGGAGTATGAGCGGTATACCTCATCTCCTCAGAGCTTAAATCTGTTTGTAAAATATAATCAGCCGTGTAGCGTATTTACATAAGATTGAAATACGAGAAACATTGGATAATGTTATACTGCTTAGCATGCCCTTGGTACATAAATGTACTTATGTACCGTAAATTCATATTGAATATGAGACATGATGTTATATCAAGTTATAATTGAAATACTCGCATAAGAATGTTGCTCTAATCTGTACATATGTTGTTTATTTGCTATTGAATTATATTATTCCACTGCTCAGTTTATTTCTATTAAACTGCAATGACAATGTTTTGGCGGAGAGTTATATCTCCTGCCGGGGCAATTTTTATAATTGTCTCACCCCCGTGGGATCTAATGTTTTTAGGTAGATGCAGACATCAAGGCAGAAAATCTTCTGTAGGAAAAGAGCAGCAACAACAGACACAGGGACAATAGTGATCCATCAGGTGGAGACATTGGCTTTCCAATCTTGTGTAGTTAGTCCTATGAGTCATCTCTGTACTCTCAGGTCCTAGGAGTTAGTGTTTTGATACTCCGATCTGAGATTTTGTGCATGTATGCTTCGAGGTGCAATTATGCATGTAATGTATATATATGAACCAGTATGTAATGTTTACTTTGGTTCTAAATGAAAGGGTTTTCCTGTGAATGGATCTCTTGATAAATGTTTTTAAGTTTTAGTGATTTTCAATAATTCCGTTGTTAATAATACGCTTCCGCATTAGTTAATCTGGTTTTAAGAGTTGTATGCCACAAATAACAACTAGATTCCTTAGAATGCATAATATCTAGAATTTAATTATAATATAAGAATATGAATTTCAGAATATTAAGACATGGTCTACTTTTATAAATAAAGGTACTTTTGGGATCACAATGTATTGTAAAAATGAGTTCATGATGGCATTATAAGATAATGACACATTAAGTTATGATTAGGTTGCAATACACTATTTTATAAGATTTATAATTTGATATTTAAGGTTTAATATGTAAGTTCATATGCAAAGTTTCAGGGTGACATCATATTTTATAAGAAGGATTGAACCCTCTTGTCAGAATTGATATTTTTAGATATGTTGTACTTATCATACTTTTATAAGCTTGACTTATGATACTTTGTATACTTAGTATTTCTATATTCATGTCAGATCCTTTCTCATAAGACATTAGACTCATTTATGATATAATTGGTATAATGAAGTAATCTTACCAAATAAGAGTTTTAGAATAAAGTTTACCCAGATAATGAGATACATGTTCAAATCCAGCAATGAATTTAGTTTAGAACTTAAGAATAAGAGATTTAGATTCAGACTTAGACTACTCACTTGTGAGTAGCCAGATTTTAAATAAAGATACATGATATGGGTTATAGACCCAATCTCAATTATGTTGTAATTTGAAATACATATCCAAATTCCATAATAGATTTAGTTCATATTTGAAAGAGTAAAGATTCAGATTCAGATTTCAGGTTTAAAACTAAGTACATGTTTAGTACTCAGTTTCAGATAAGTTCATATTCAGAGTTTAGTAAAGATAGATTTAAGATAATTAATTCAAAACCTTCACATAATACATTATATAATAAGTCCTCACCAGAGAGTCCCAGGACGATTCAGAGGGCACACTACGCCAGACACTATGGGTGTCACAGAGGGCATTTATGCCAATAGAGGGTGCGTTGCACCATAGAGGACACTTTGGTGTCAACAGAGGGTGCGTTGCACCATAGAGGACACTTCGGTGTCAACAGAGGGCACGTTGTGCCAACAGAGGGTGCGTTGCACCATATAGGACACTTCGGTGTCACAGATGAGGACTTATTGTATAATGGTGGCCACAATCAGATAAAAATTGTAAGTAAAAGATACCTTAGTTTATAGCATGCCCATAATCTCATCCATGAGTATGATGAGAGGGAATTAGATAAGATAAGCATGACCCAAGCACTTTGGTGTAGGTCTTGAGATCCATGTACTAGTACATGTCTCCAGAATTAGATAAGATATGAAGATAAGAATTCATATTGAGAAATGAAATACTTTATGTTTTAGTTTACTCACAGTTTGATGTTAGTTCATGTTTATAATATCCAATTTCATATATTTAGAAATATATATTTTAGAATACTCATTCCACTTACTCTAACGACTATTTTTCCCAATGCATGGCTGGGGACGTGATGTCCGCAGGATTTGGAGCAGTTGCGGATCAAATGAACAAGTAAAGGTCTAGGAGATTATCAAGCTTTCCTAGTGGGGTGCCATCTACCTAGATGATCATGAGTATTGACATCTTTTTATTATGAACTTATGCATAAAAATGATGTAGTTTTATGTTGACAAAAAGCTATGTAGGAATCAATTTTACAGTTTTGTAAAGTGTTTCATTTACTTTTATTGTGATGGTTATCATGTTTGTGACACTCCCAGAAAAAGAAAAAAAAATGCTTCCTCTCATGTGATGTAAAAATATGGGTGTTACATCCTTGCACTATAGGATTTTAACCATAGCCTTTTTAGTTGATGGACACTTCAATTGATATATTTATTTTTTCTACAAAATAAATTAGGGCTTCATTTATGCTTATTTCTTGATTATTTTATTCTCAAGATTATCTCTCCTCAAAAGTGGTTCAAACAAGACACCCCTTTCTTTTTATTTTCTCTAAATGATGCCAAGAAACAATAGGGACATTATAGAGGTGGTATTTTACATATCCAACCCTAGGTTTTGGGTAATTTTCAAATTACACCAAAACTAGCATTCAATGTACAAGCATTACTTAAACAAGCTCCTTCTTGGAACTTAGGCTTGTGGAAGCCATACCTTAGCATCATTCTCATTCTTATGATGCTATAACACTTGAGGAACATTTATCATGTAACGTTTGCAAGGTAACCCCTTAAATTGGGTAAATTCCACTTTAGTCCAAAACAGGTAAAATATTGTTTTAACATTATTCAAATAGGACCAAAATTGAAACATAAGCTCTCCTTTAGTCTTAATTACTTTTCAAAAGATAAAGACAAGAATCTAAATGACTTACTTAAGCAAAACTTCTAGGGTTAAGCCTTAACCCAGGTCAGGGATGATACAACTATCCACCCCTAATAGGGATTTCATCTCCAAAATCATCAAGAGAAAAGAGAAGGGTACTTCCTCCTCATCTCTTCCTCCAGCTCCCACGTAGCTTTTTCAACGCCATGATGATTCCAAAGAACCTTCACAAGAACTATGTCTTTCTTTTTCAACTTTTTGATTCTCCTGTCCAGAATCAACACTGGTCCCTCTATATAGGATATATCTTCATTTAACTCTACTTCCACAGGTTGCAATACTAACTCTGTATCAGGGTGACACTTTCTCAACATGGATATATGGAATACTGGATGCAATATGTGTAGTTCATGTGGAAACTCCAACTTTTAGGCTACCTTTCCAATCCGTTCAATGATTGGATAAGGCCCTATAAATCTAAGAGCTAACTTACCCTTCTTCCCAAATCTAAGAACACCTTTCCAAGGTGAGACTTTGATATATACTTTGTCTCCAACTTGGAATTCTAAAGGTCTTCGCCGTTTATCAACGTATGACTTCTGTCTATCCTGTGCAACCTTTAACTATTGTTGTATTACTTTAATCTTCTTAGTTGTCTGGCGCACTACTTCAGGACCCAAAAGTTGATATCCCCCTATTTCATTCCAGCATAATGGAGATCTACAACGTCTACCATATAATGCTTCATATGGTGCCATATCAATACTGTGCTGATAGCTATTGTTGTAAGCAAATTCTATTAAGCTCAAGTGTATATCCCAACTTCCTACAAACTGAAGGAAACATGCCCTAAGCAAATCCTCCAAGGTTTGTATATTCCTCTCAGATTGTCCATCTATCTGTGGGTGAAAGGCGGTACTAAACCTTAACTGCGTACCCAAAGCTTTATGCAGTCATTCCCAAAAATGACTCGTGAACTAGGGACCTCTATCAAAAACAATTGTAGCTGGAACCCCGTGTAAACGCGCTATCTCATCTATATAGATCTGTGCAAGTTTCTCAGTAGTATAGGTTGTTTTGATAGGAATAAAATGTACTGACTTAGTCAACCTATCAACTATCACCCAAATGGAATCATGACTTTTGGCTGTTCTGGGTAAACCAACCACAAAGTCCATGGTTACGTGATCCCATTTCCACTGTGGTATAGGTAAAGGTTGCATTCTTCCTGTGGGCTTCTGATGTTCAGCTTTACCCTACTAACATACCGAACATCGCATAACAAACTTAGCTACATCTTTCTTTAAACCGGGTCACCAATACATATCTTTCAAGTTATGATACATTTTGTTGCTCCTTGGATGCATTGAATACATGAATGAGTGAGCTTCCTCCATGACTAACTTCCTTAAGTCATTAGCATCAGGTACTACCATCCTACCATGGTAACAGACTACCTCATCATCTGACTCATGAAAACCATCTCGTTTCTCACTACCATACTCTGACCCGATCTGCTGAATCACAATATCAGCTTGTTGTGCCTCTTTGATTTGTTGTTTCAGAGTATGTTTTATGTGCATCTCATCTATCAATCTAGCTAACAAGGATACTTTAAGTTGTACATTGTTTTGCCTCAAAGAGACAAACATGTCTCGTTTAAATCACACTAAAGAATTCAACTGTGCTTTGTCTATATTTGGTGATGATGATTTTCTACTTAGTGCATCAACCACTACATTAGCCTTTCCTGGATGATAATCAATTGTACAATCGTAGTCCTTGATTAACTCCATCCATCGGTGTTATCTCATATTCAACTCATGCTGTGAAAAGATGTATTTTAGGTTCTTGTGGTCCGTGAAAATATGGAATGTCTCTCCATAGAGATAATGTCTCCAGATCTTCAACGCATGAACCACTGCAGCTAATTCTAGATCATGTTTCGGGTAATTTTCCTCGTGTTTCTTAAGCTGTTGAGAAGCAAAAGAAATCACTTATTTATCCTGCATCAACACACATCCTAGACCGTTCTTAGATGCATCACAAAAAACAATATACCCCTTTCTCTGCTCAGGTAACACTAACACATGTGCACTTGTCAACCTTTCTTTCAACAGCTAGAAAGAATGTTGACATTTATCATTCCCGACAAAAGGAACCTCCTTCCTGGTCAACTTGGTTAGGGGTAAAGCTATAGAACTGAAGTTCTTAATGAACCTCCTATAGTAGCCTGCCAATCCTAGAAAACTGCGTATCTCTGTTGGTGTCTTTGGCTGTTCCCATTCCAAGATAGATTCTACCTTTTTAGGATCAACATGAATACCTGAGGCAGATATTACGTGTCCAAGAAAAGACACTTCTGATAACCAGAACTCACACTTGCTAAACTTAGCGTATAGCTTGTGCTCTCTCAGTAAAGTCAGGGCCTGACGAAGGTGTTGCTCATGCTGTCGAGCATCTCTACTGTAAACCAGAATGTCATCTATAAAGACTACTATGAATTGATCAAGGAATGGCCGGAAGATTCTATTCATGAGTTCCATAAATGCAACTGGTGCATTAGTTAGTCCAAATGACATAACTATGAACTCATAATGACCATACCTTATCCTAAAGGCTAACTTAGGTATGTCATTCTCCTTGATGCGTAACTGATGGTATCCTGACCTCAGATCTATTTTAGAGAAGATAGTTGCACCACACAACTGGTCAAACTGGTCATCTATCCTTGGCAAAGGATATTTGTTCTTTATGGTTACTTTGTTTAGCTCTCTATAGTTGATGCATAATCGCATAGACCCGTCTTTCTTTTTAACGAAAAGAACCGGAGCACCCCATGGTGAAGTACTCGGTCGAATAAAACCTTTTTCAAGCAACTCATGTAACTGTTTCTTGAGTTCTGCCATCTCAGCAGGTGCCATTCTATAAGGTATTTGAGTTATTGGTTGTGTATCCGGGATTAGATTAACCTCGAAATCAATCTCTTGGGGTGGAGGAACACCTGGAAGTTCCTCAGGAAACACATCCTCAAACTCCTAACAATCGAGACTTCAGAAAGATTAGAACTCTCTATTCTGGTATCTACCACATGTGCCAAGAATGCGAAGCATCCTTGTCTCATAAAATTCTCAGCTACCATTGCTGACACTAAACAGGTTGGAAGAATCTTTCTTTCCCCCTGAAAGACCCATGTATCACCATTATCGGTGAACATAGCTTGCTTGGAACTGCCATCCAAGACAACCTTGTACTTTTCTAGGGTGTCCATCCCAAGGATTATGTCGAACCCATGCATCTCAAGTGGTATAAGATCCACTTGAATGCTATGTTCTGAAAAAGAAAGAATATAGGGAGAACATACCTCCCGCAACACTACAGATCCATCTAATGGAGTTTCTAATAACAAGTTATCTGCTCTATGACCGACAGTCATATTGCAGTCATGAATCACTTCCCGAGTGATAAATGAATGAGTAGCACCCAGATCAATCAAAACATATACAAATCAAGATGAAGACATATCAGAATGAAATAATTCCATCTGACCTATCACGACTCGTGGATTAACCACTGCTTGTGGCTGATTTATAGCATAGAATCTTGTCATTGTTAGTTGTCGATCACTCGCCCTGTTGTTGGATGTAGATGAGCCACCTTGGGATGCCTATCTACATCCTCGAGTGCCACTACTAAACTGTCGCTTCTAAGGGCCTTGTTGACTCTGCCTCGGTGGTTGGGTTACACTCACATCTCTAACTAAACAATCTTTCATCAGATGTCCCATCTTCCCACATTTATAACAAACTCTATTCTCCCGTTGTGGTCTAGATGGTCCTCTTACTGACATTGAAGCTGAGTTGTGGGCTCCCTATGGTGGTAAACTATGACCTCTACGCTCGCTAGATGTCCACTATGTCTGAGTATTAAACCTCGATGGTGCTGTTGGTGTAGAAAACCTTGGTTTCTTAAAACTTTCTGACCTTTGTCCTTGGAACTGTGTATACACCTTCTTACTATTGGCCTGACGCTTTTCAGTCACGGACCTTTCTATCCACCTAACTGAATCCACAAAGGTGGAAAACCTCTTTCTATTCTCTAGAGAAGATACTGGTGTAGTTAAATCATCATTTAAACCCTTCTCAAAATGCCAAATCCTCTCCTCATCTGTAGCTGCCATGTGCGGACAGAACCGTAGAAGCTCCATGAACTTAGCTTCATACTCACTAATGTTCATTGGTCCTTGCCTTATCCGCTCAAACTGAGAAATCTTGTCACCCAGGTAAGTCTTGGGAAAATATCTACTAACGTATTCACGTCGGAATTCTTCCCACCCGACTTCAACACCTGGCCTCTTGCCTTCTACGATGGCCCACCAATGGCCAACACTCCCTTTCAACAGGTACACCGCTGTCTAACCTTCTCAGCCTCGGGGATATTAAGAAATTTGAAGGCCTTTTCCAGCTCAGTTAGCCACAAATATGCATTTGCTGGGTCAGCTGTACCAGCATATTCAGTGGCTCCTACCTGACGAAGTTGTTCAAAAGTCTTACCAGCTCCATGTCCCTCATTGTGAGCTGGTTCCCTAGGTGTAGGTGGTGGCATCCTATCCACCATATGTGTCATAGTCGCCATGAACTGCCCAAACAGAGAATGGAAAGCTAGGTTTTCTAGTGTGGCTTGGTCAAGCTGGGGATGTTCAAGTACTAGTTCTTCTCTAGCCTGATCCCTTGCACCTCCTCATGGTGTAGCAACATTGCTTTCAACAGCATGTTCTTCGTGTGATCTAGCCATACAAGCTTTACTTCTTCTCTCGAGAGAAGAAGTCACTATCATATAAACTGAAAGACACTAGAACAGACTCAACAACCTTAATCCTATGTCTCTGTAGACTCAGCAAACCTTAAGCTCTGATACCACTAAACTGAGACAACCCGACACCAAATCATACTGTCACAGTGTAATTAATTGCGGAATTAAACAATAACAATGGATTAACAAAATCACTAAAAATTAAAACCATTTACAAAGAGATCCATTTCCAGGAAACTCTTATAACAAGAACCAAAATATTATATACAATCTGGTCCACAAAGTATATGCCATGTACCTGTTGACTCAAGGTCAATTAGGTCAATGTTGACTCACGTCTAAATTGACTAAACCCATGTTTTGATGATGACTAACCATTCCACATATTGGTGTCTAATGTCTCTACTTGAGTGATTTCAGATTAGGTATAGACACACTCCAATTGCCTAACTTGTGCATATCAAATTGGAGAAAAGATAAGTCAAAGTCATACAAGTGCACACTTTTTTAATATGATGTATATCCATTAGAACAATGTTGTAAATCACTTGTAATGATTGTATGAATTGTAATTAAGCTTTAAAAATATCAAGAACACTTAGATCGAATATTAGAGCACTTTAGATGCATCTTTGAAAATTGATTACAGGCACTTTATCGGTCGAGTTTCCCAGCCTGAAAACTCGACCGATCATCCTTGATCAATTTTCTGGAGATTGCATCGGTCGAGTTGTGTTTCCACAGAACTCGACTGATGGACTAATTGACCAAATCGATTTTCATTGGTCGGTCGAGTTTCCTCAGGACAAACTCGACCGATGGTCTAAATATCGGCTTTGTCTTTTACTCTATCGGTCGAGTTGCCTTATAGAAACTCGACCGATTGCACTATACGGAAAAGTGCAGAAAAGTGCTTCTAGCCATTGTGGAGTTGCAACAAGTGAAAATATATCCGTTTCAAGCCACAAAACGGCTAGTTTTCGTTCTCAAGTGTTCCCAAAGGCTAAGAGGCATCCCCAGCTATAAATAGGACCCCTTGGGCTTCATTCCAAGGTTGAGCATTCATTTCAAACTCTAAGTGAGGCTCCTATTCTATAGTTGAGTGCTTCCTACAACATCCTCTCTCTCTCTCAGCTTAATCACTTGCTACATCCATTAGAGTGAGTAGGAAATCTGTAAGAGAGCTAGTCCTACATGTATATCTTGTGAGGCTCTCACTTCCACCACCTCCTTTCTATCTTTTCAATCAAGAAGATGAAGGTTCTCTCTCTTATCCAAGAGAGGTGAAGAAGAACAAGGGAAGGCATCCCTTAGTGAAGATCAAGGCTGAAGACTTGGAGCTAGAGTGGGTAAGCCCTTGGAGAAGGCAGAAGACTCAAGCTCAAGTGGGTAAGTCCTTGGTGGAAGCTTCTCCGAGTGAAGGTGAAGTCAAAGGCGGAAGATCCAAGAAGAGTGGGTAATTCCTGCAAGGCTGAAGACTTGTGCAAGAGTGGGTAAGTCCTTGGAGAAGGCCGAAGACTCTTGCAAAGTGGGTAAGTCCTTGGTAAGGTTGAAGACTCTTTGTATTGGATAGGTAAGTCTTTTGTTTGGTCATGCATTGTATGTCTTATGAATGAATATAAGAGTGCAATAGTTTGGAAGTCCTAGAGGTTGACCTCTCTAGGCAAGTGGACTGACACACTTCTAGTTTGAAGTGTGGAACCACTCTAAATAGCTTGTCTAATTGGTGCATGTTCAATCTATCTCTCCCTTGCTATGTATATTTTAGTTGCACACAAATTTCTTATTTAGCAACCTTATCTTGTCCTATATCTTGAAGGTTTAATGAGTTTTGTTTAAGTGCTTTCAGCTCTATTCACCCCCCTCTAGAGCATCTAATCACCCATCTAGGATCCAACAGTACCTTCTCTTCTCGAGGATTACATACAACAGTTGTTCTGTTAAATCTACACATAAGCAACATAAAACCTCAAGGCATTTAATGCCAAAATCTCAGATCGATCATAAAAGCACTAACTACTGACTCCTAGGACCTGAGAGTACAGAGACGACACATGGGACTCTTATCTACAAGACACGACAGTCAATATCTCCACCTGATATGTTACTGCTTTCCCTAATGCTGCTGTCCTTCCCCTGCTGTAGGGTTTCTACCTCCTCGTCCACCTAAAAAGGTTGGATCCCACGGGGGTGAGACAATTGAAAATTGTCCCAGCGAGAGATTTAACTCTCCACCAGAAATATTATTATTGCGGATACATAGTAATAAACTGAACATGGGAATCTTTATTGAATCAGCATGATTTAATCATTATTAAGCAAAATAGAGCAATATCATCTTTAAAAGCATTATAGCTATAAATGATAAAGCAATATATCATCTATTCATTTTAATAAGGAATATGAAGAACATGTATAATATTTATCCATTTTAGGATACAATAAGCAATGTGACATCAACCAACAGTTTCCATAATTCATCCTTAAGCAAATATGCTACACGTCTGATTTATATTTTACAATCATTCTTATGCCCTGAGGAAGTGAGCCGTATCACTCAAATCCAACCTTCAGTTGTGAAACCCAAAGTCGGTGCCATACAAGATCAAAGGAAGAGCCAAACTCCTCGATCTCATCCATCTCAGTCAGTGTGAGACCACAAGTAGGACCGCTGTCTCTTGCTTAAGTAACGTCAGGCACAAGGTTATCTCTCATTGGCTACCCATCCTCTAGCCCGCCTTGGTACAGGTCCTGGCGCTAGTAAATCTGAGCCACGGGCCAATTCACCATTCTCACTGAGCCATGAACACATTCATGCTCCATCACACTGAGCCATGGGCCTATTCACCATGCTCTTAAACATATCTTGAGTCTACAACCAAATTTGCACTCTAATCTGTCTATTTTTGGCTAGAAGAAACCCCATATATTCAAAAATATACGCTCCGGATTAACCAGCAGGAAAACCCATTTTGCCATCACCAGCTACTGACGATGATGGATCTATGGCCAGGGCTCTACATGATAATATTCCACTTGGTTATTTAAGTATATTACCATATTCTTTTAGCATCAGTCAAGTTTTCAAACAAGAATTATTATGACAAATGCTACAAAGAAACAATATTCCTATCAAGTACTTTTCAAAACTTTATAAAACATTGGGATCTCAATCTCTTGCCTCATTACTGGGAATACACATCCCTCAACAATACCATCATCATGCTTGCTAGATCTGGGTATTCAAACCCTTAGTTCATCACTGAACATGGTTACCACTATCAGGTAACTATTACCTCCAGGTCATCTGACCAAGGTATTCATGATACTTGTTACACAAACATCTCACATAGTTCACCAGGCATAATCAATTTCTTGTCACCTCTCACTAGGTAACAAATAAAATAATGGCTCACAAGGCCCATTAACATCATAGCTCATACCTGGTTATGCTCATCATCTCATGATACCTGCATGGTTAGTATACTTGATAACAACCATATCAATTACAGATCAACATTATGCAATACAAGGATAACATCACTATTCCCTCATTAGGGTTAGGGTTTCCCATCTTTATCAATTAGGGTTTCACATAACATCACCCTACATTAGGGTTTCACATTTTATCAATTAGAGTTTCTCATACCATCACCCTATATTAGGGTTTCACATAACATCACCCTATGTTAGGGTTTGGGTTCCCCATTCCATTTCAATTAGGGCTTCTTAACCCATTACCCAAGATTAGGGTTAGGGTTTCTCATTATTCTCGATTAGGGTTTCATGATCACATTATCAAAGATCAAACCCTAATTCAAAACTCCATGCATCTTAGAGAATGCATTGATATTATAATTAATATCCAAAACCTAACTCATTGTTCCACATGTCTAGAATTACATAAAACCTTCATGAGTATTCAAATAAACTTTTGAATTATAATTTTTCTTTATTTATTAGGGTTTCCATTCCCCCTTGATTAGGGTTTTATGATTACTTCATCAATCCAAACTCTAAGTCAGTGCTTCCACATATCTTAGAGCACCTAACATTATTTAAGTATTAAATCATACTTATCATTGTTCCATGTGCTAGGAACACACATCACCATAAAACCTTATTCAGTTAACTTAACCTTTCACTAGTATATACACCTATGCTTATCATAGTGTATTAAATTTATTACCTTCATGGGCATCAATTAATAATCACTCTAATTATACTAATCACCTAATTACTTTAGAAGTACATCCACTGAAATTAATCTTGAGATACTCTTCAACCAATTAAGGGGTTATTGGTATTTACATAGTTTGAATCAATTAGACCTTCAAACGGTCTTGGACCAATTGACCTTCAAACAGTCTTGGACTAATTGACCTTCAAACGGTCTTAGACCTTCAAACAGTCTTGGACCAATTGACCTTCAAACAGTCTTGGACCAATTGACCTTCAAACGGTCTTGGACCAATTGACCTTCAAATGGTCTTGGACCAATTGACCTTCAAACGGTCTTGGTCCAATTGACCTTCAAATGATCTTAGACCTTCAAACGGTCTTGAAGTCAACATCCTTAAACGGTCTAAAGACCGTTAGACCCTAAACGGTCTTGACCCCTTTTTTCTCTTCAATCGGTTTTGAAACCATTTGATCAAATCAATTTTTGAAAACATTTAACCCTAAATGGTTTGAGACCGTTTAATTTGAATATTACCAAACGGTCTGCGACCATTTGGTCAAATCAACCTGAAAACCAATTAACCCTAAATTAGGGTTTTATTCCTCAATTGATCTAGGGTTTTGCAATCGATTGAATTCTAATTGATTGGTCATCCAAGGTTGAGACCATGTGGACTAGATCAGATTAAAACCTTTAGACTTTTGCACATTTTTGAAACCATTTAACCCCTAACGGTTTGAGACTGTTTGGTCCTCAAACGGTTTGAGACTGATTGGTCCTCAAACAGTTTGGGACCGTTTGCCCAACCAAATGAAACTGTTGCTTCTAATTTTCTTGAGGTGTGTGCTAAGATGATGTCATCATCATCAAGCTTCATACCTCTGATTTCTACTACCATACATATGATAATTTCATCAATTATTCAAGAAATAATTAAAAGATCAACATATGATAAGAAATTGAAATCAATAATAACATTGATGGGTTCAAGTTATATAACCCACCTTCAAGGTAGCTTCAAAGCTTCAAGCTTCACGTCTCTAATGGTGAATGAAGCTCCTTCAACTATCCAAGGCTCGTTTCCAACTCTTTGGATGCAAATAATAGCCAAGGTTGAGCATTGGATGGAAAAGAGAAGAAAATCAATGTTGAAATCCGATTTCAACCATCAATTCAAGGTTGAAGATGATCATGGAGCTTACCTTCAGCTTGGGGAACGTTTTCCTCCTTCTCCTAAGCTCCTTGGTCATTGGACAAAGCAAAGAAAGAAAGTGGTTTGCAAAATGGCTTTTCAAGTAAGGAGAAAATTGAATATATGTAATTGATTTTCTAGGAGAGAGACAGTAGAAGAAAATCCATCCACTTTCTTACCACATGCCCCCTCCCTTCCTTGCCTTCGAATCTATATTCCTTTTCCCTCAAAATCCTTTCATTTATCCTTGAATTAAAAGCAACCAATTTAAGCACCTTAATTAATATAATACTATTATCCATTTTTAGTGGACATTACTTTTTAATTAATAATGTGAGTGGGTTTCTTCACCTACTTTGGATATTTCGGTGCAACTCAAGGCATTTGTACGTCCTTGCACTATAAGATTTTAAACATATCCTTTTTAGTTTATGGGCACTTCAATTGATATATTTATTTTTGCTACAAAATAAATTAGGGCTTCATTTATGCTTATTTCTTGATTATTTTATTCTCAAGATTATCTATCCTCAAAAGTGGTTCAAACAAGACTACCCTTTATTTTTATTTTCTCTAAATGATGCCAAGAAACAGTAGGGACATTATAGAGGTGGTATTTTACATATCCAACCCTAGGTTTTGGGTAATTTGCAAATTACACCAAAACTAGCATTCAATGTACAAGCATTACTCAAACAAGCTTCTTCTTGGAACTTAGGCTTGTGGAAGCCATACCTCAGCATCATTCTCATTCTTATGATGATATAACACTTGAGGAACATTTATCATGTAACATTTGCAAGGTAACCCCTTAAATTGGGTAAATTGCACTTTAGTCCAAAATAGGTAAAATATTGTTTCAACATTATTCAAATAGGACCGAAATTGAAACATAAGCTATCCTTTAGTCTTAATTACTTTTCAAAAGATAAATAAAAGAATATAAATGACTTAATTAAGCAAAAATTCTAGGGTTAAGCCTTACCCCAGGTCAGGGATGTTACATCAAGGTTTGTCCAGTAATAATAAATTCTGATCTTACGAACGAACAAGAAGATAAACTCCTGGAAGAATTGAAGGAGAGGAAGAAAGCAATTGGCTACAAAATGAATGACCTAACTGGGGTTAGTCAAGCATTGTAATGCACAAGATCCCTATGATGGAAGATCACAATCCAACTATTGAACATCAACGGAAACTGAATCCAAATAGGAAGGAGGTAGTCCGTAAAGAGGTCATTAAACTGCTCACTGCTGGAATTATCTATCAAATATCAGACTCACCATGGGTGAGCCCAGTGCATGTGGTCCCAAAGAAAGGTGGAACAACATCGATACAAAATGAAAACAATGAACTCACCCCCACCTGAACAGTCACAGGATGGAGGATGTGCATTGATTATAGGAAATTAAACAAGGCAACTCGAAAGGATCATTTTCCAATGCCTTTTCTTGATCAAGTATTAGAGCGGATGGCTCATCAAGAATACTTCTATTACCATGATGGTTACTTTTGATTCTATCAAATACCCATACATCTAGATGACCAGGAGAAAACGACCTTCACCTGCCAATTTGGAACATACACATTTAGAAGAATGCCATTTGGCCTCTGTAACACACCTGCAACTTTCCAACATTACATGGCTGCCATATTCGGCGGTCTAACCGAAACAATTATGGAAGTTTTCATGAATGATTTTTCTGTATATGGAGATTCATTCGATTCGTGTCTAAAACACCTCTCCCTTGTTCTCAAACGATGTGAAGAAGCACATCTTGTGCTGAATTGGGAGAAGTGTCATTTTATGGTAAAAGAAGGCATTGTCCTATGCCATAGGGTCAGTAACCGAGGTATTAAAGTAGATAAGGCCAAGATTGAAGTGATTTCCAAGCTCTCTATCCCTATAAATGTAAAGGAAGTTAGAGCATTCCTAGGTCATGTAGGATTCTATAGACGGTTTATAAAGGACTTTTCAAAGATAATCAAGCCAATGAAAAACTTGTTACTAAAGGATGCTGAATTCAATTTTGATGAAGAATGTGTTAAAAGTTTCAACACACTGAAGCATGCCCTTAAAACCACACCCATCATTAGAGCTCCCAACTGGGACCACCCTTTTGAAATCATGTGTGATGCAAGAGATTATGCTGTAGGTGCTATCTTGGGCCAATGTATAGAAAAGAAACATTACGTGATCTATTATGCATCGAAGACCCTCGATGAAGCTCAGAGGAATCATGCTACTACTGAGAAAGAACTTCTGGCAGTCGTATATGCCTTTGACAATTTCATATCCTACCTAATTGGTTCAAATGTCATTATCTACATAGATCACATTGCCATTCGTTACCTTCTGGCAAAGAAAGATGCAAAACCTAGGTTAATAAGATGGATTCTCCTCCTACAAGAATTTGATCTAGAAATACGAGATAAAAAGGGTACAGAGAATGTGGTAGCAGACCACCTTAGTCGCATCCACACTCTGGATATAGAGAAGATCCCAATTAATGATTCCCTTCTAGATGACCAACTAATGAAGGTCTTAGAAGCCACACCGTGGTACTCAGATTATGTGAACTACCTTGCTGCTAGGGTTATTCATCCCCAATGCACCGGGAATGTGCTGAAGAAATTCATGCATGATGTGAAGCAATATCACTGGGATGATACATATCTCTTTAAGCTATGTGCTGATGGTTTTTACAGATGATGTATCGCTGAGGAAGAAGCTCAATCTATTCTAGAGCACTGTCACTCTGGCCCAGTCGGAGGCCATATGAGTTCAAAAAAAATTGCTATGAAAGTTTTGCAATGTGGGTTCTTTTGGCCAACCATATCCAAAGATTCCCATGGCTTTGTCCTATCAGGTGACAAATGTCAAAGATCTGGCAATATAACAAAGAGAGATGATATGCCACTAAATATGTGGCAGGAAGTAGAGATATTCGATGTTTGGGGGGTGGACTACATGGGTCCATTCCCATCTTCTCATGGATTTTCTTACATCCTAGTGGCGGTAGCCTACGTCTCAAAATGGGTTGAAGCCATACCAACCGTCACTAGTGATTCTAAACCCATCATCAAATTATTCAAAGATATTATCTTCCCTCATTTTGGAGTACCACGAACTGTGATATCCAACGTAGGGTCACATTTTCTAGAAAGAAGCTTTGAAGCGTTCTTGAGAAAGTATGGTGTAATGCATAAGGTAGCCTCACCCTACCATCCAAAAACAAGTGGACATGTAGAGGTTTCTAACCGTCAACTCAAGGCTATTTTGGAAAAAACTATAGGCCGCAATCGGAAGGATTGGTCAGTGAAAAGCAACGACTCATTATGGGCCTATTGAACTGCTTATAAAACTCCCCTCGGGACTACACCTTTTCGATTAATATATGGAAATGCTTTCCACCTGCCAGTCGAATTGGAACACAAGGCATGGTGGGCAATTAAACAACTGAATTTTAACATGAAGAAAGCAGGCCAAGCCAGGATTCTGCAACTCCAAGAGCTGGATGAACTCAAGATGACAGCTTATGAGAATGCACAAATCTACAAAGAACACACCAAACTTTGGCATGATGGTCATTTGAAAAGAAAAGACATACAAGTGGGAGACCAAGTTCTGCTATTCAACTCAAGGTTGAGGTTATTCCCAGGGAAACTCCGCTCTCGCTGGTCTGGACCATACATTGTCAAAAGAATCTCCCCACATGGTGCTTTCTCTTTATGGAGCGAAAAGTCAAGTGAATTCATGGCGAATGGTCAACGTTTGAAAAGATATTTCACCACAACTGACATAATAACTGAAGCAATAATAGATCTCTCCAATCCAAAGGAGCCACCATAAAGTTGAAGATATCAAGTCGAGCCATCGACATAAAACAAAGGCGCTTGTCGGGAGGAAACTCAATAAATAAATTCAAATTTAGTTTTAATTTTGAATTAGAAATTTTTCCTTAATTTTTTTACCTTTTATATAATTTTGCGCCAAATAAAATTAACATCGCGAGATGCTATCTTGAGTTCTGATTAATCTTTCTTTACTAGATTTTCAGATGGAGGACGTGCGCTGTCTAGAATGCAACTACATCTTGTGGTCCAACCGGCACGAAGTTTCCCCTCCATCTCAGATTTAGAGTTTGCTCGGGATGAGTAAATTTTTAAGTTCAGGGTGGAGGGTGGGTGGTACGTATCTTACTCTCCACCTTCACCCATTGTTGCAATTCTGACCAAAATTTTCAAAAAATTTTGAATAAAATTTCCATAATTTTAAAGTTTTTCAAAGAAATTTGAACATATACTTGATGAAATTTTGACATGTTTTCAATTTCTATGCTTTTTTCACTATACCTTCCTTATTCGAAGCAAATCCTCAAAAGGACCTTCTTATGAAAACCAGCTTTTGATTGAAATCATCTTGTGAAGCTTATGATTCCTAACATCATGATACTTATGCAAAAATGACAAGTATATGTCAAACTGATAGGGATCAAACACATCATGCTTCCTAACTGACTAGTGGAACAATAACTTGGAATCCCCATCAGATCCTCATCAAGTCATTATCTGAGTAGAGTACGATAAAGAGAATGACCCGATGCACATAATTGTAAATCAAGTTGCATTCTGATCTGAACTCTCTTCTACACTTCTTCTATCTTCTTCGTACCCCTCCATCCATAAAAAAGAAACAAAATAGACAAAATAGTGCCAAACCCTAAGTTCGGGGTGGCACGCCACTTCCCCCTATTTATCCGCTTCTTCCATACCCCTCACAAATTAATAGGGGCGTACCACAAAAAAATGCAATCTCGAGTCGAATAGAGGAGAGATTTGCAAACAAAAAGATGCCAAAGTGCACACAAAAAGAAATGCAATCTCGAGTCAAATAGAGGAGAGATTCACACAAAAAATGCTTCAAAATGAAATTGCAAAAATAATAAAAATCTCGAGTCGAATAGAGGAGAGATTTACTTCTTCCTTACATACCACCCTTCACTCCCTTTTCCTCCTAAAGGCACAATGAATGCCACCACTACCCTAAAAAACACCAGTGTCAGATCAGGTGCACACTTGTTGTTCTTCGGGTATCTCTGGACTCTTACAAAACTCTTTGACATGTTTGTTGCTGGAAAAAAGTGAGGAGGAAGTCAGGTTGGAAAGCAAACTCAGGAACAAAGATATGATAAGATGTGTTTAGTGGTATCAAGAGGTTGAGATACCGAGTCATACTAAGCAGAAAGAAAACAATCGTGATGTGAAGATGAGGAAATCACAAGATCAGAAAGTATTCATTTGGCAACTATTTCAGATTTTGTGTTACTCAAGGATGAGCAACGTTTAAGTTTGGGGTGTTTTGATGAATGCATGTTCATCATGGAATTCAATTACCATATTGGGTCAAATTCAACTCCACACATCCAACTTCAATCATTAAATATCATAAAATATCAATATGTGCAAAATTACTTAAATGGTCCAATTATCATGATTTTAACTGTTGATTTGATGCAGGTCTTGACGAGGTTGAACAATCGAACCATTTTGAGTGGGACCCACCTTTCTCATCCTGGGTTTCAACCATTTGGTCTCACCATTCAGTCCTGACCAATCAGTTTCATCAATTCGGTCTCACCATTCGGTCTCATCCATTCGGTTTCACCACTCGGTCTCACCATTTGGTCTCTAGACCGAATGAATAGTTCCACCTCAAAACCGAATGGACCTGCTCCACCTCGAAACCATTTGATCTAACTTGATTCCCAGACCGTTTGGGCACTAATAGTTCTTCACCATCTGATCACTCAAGCACACGACCCTAGACCATTTGGAGGAGGTAACGATCCCAAACCGTTTGGAGATCCCAACTGCAAACCAAACAAGCAGCCAAGACCAAATGGAGCCAAGAGAATGATTGAGAAAGATACATATGTAAAGACCATTTTCCTCATACGTAAAGACCGTTTGCCTCATACGTGAAGACCAAATGGACCCAACATGAAGACCGTATGGTCACATGCATAGCAAACTGAATGGACTGTGAAGAGCAGCAGATCGTTTGCTGAGCAAAACGGAATGAGCGCAAAGACCATTTGCTCTAGCAACAATGCAGACCGTTTGCATGCCAACAATGAAAAGGAATGTGCATGCATGACCTAATAGAGATACTCCCACGTGAAGACCGAATGGAGGAGAGAAACACGAGACCGTTTGGTAAAGGAAGCAGTGTGAGACCGTTTGAAGCTGCTAGCAGAGCAAAACCGTTTGCTACATGCAAACCGAATGAGCATTCCTACGTGAAGACCGAATGGACCTACTATCAAAACCATTTCATAATTAAACGGTTTACAAACCGTTTGCTATACAATACAACCAAACCGTGTGAGCCCATGCAATGAAACCGTTTAAAAGAGATATTTATCAAACCGTCTGATGCTAAAGCCTGAAGACCATTTGGTCACTTTTCCAAACCGGTTGGACATCATATTATATTAAACCGTTTGTACTCACACCAAAAGCACGAGGGCCAGATATGTGCCTATAAATAGGACCAACAGGGTCCTCATTTGGGCATCGGTTCTGGGACGCCGACAGGCTGCCTGTATACAGGTCCGATCCAATTCCGTCCACATTGCCACTTCACCTACCGTTCCTGTTGCAACTCAAGGAGACTGAGAAGAGAAGAAAGGAGCAGTGAGAAAGACTGCCTGGTCTGTCTTAGCATCCCTCGTTCTTCCAGATCTACTCTGACACAATGTAGAAGACCGCATCATCTTCACCGAGCTATGACTACCTTCTGCATCATGCTCATAGCAGATTCCTCTCTCTTTCTTATCCTTCTTGTTTCTCGCATCATGAGTGAGTAGTTCCTTTTTACTGGGGTGCGGGGACTAGCCCCGCTGCCCATGCAAGCATGTTCTCTTGTTAAACATTCATGGCAATGTATATAACTTTTCATTTCATTGTTAATTGTTAAAGTTTATAGTTGGTTACTTGCTTGCTTTCATCTTATTCTTCCCTATGTTGTGAGAACTTCTATATGTAGGGTAGAATGGCAATTTACGAAGTTGACTCCTTGATGAGAACTTCTGATAGGATTCCTTGAGGTCGTAAGTGTGTGATCCGTAAGGGGACAAGACATCTAGCCTACAGTGACGCTTCTGTGGCCTAAACATCCCTCAGGGAGGGCCACAGCCTTAGTTGGATTTTGTATCGTCTTTGTTAATCATCGATGTTTGCTTATAGATTAATCACCTGCTTGCTTACCGTTTAGCGTGGTTGACTCCCAGACTAGAAATAGAAAGGGGTTCCTTGAGGTCGTAAGTGTATGATCCGTGAGGGGATGAGACATCTAGCCCATGGTGATGCTTATGTGGTCTAAACATCCCTTAGGGAGGACCACAACCTTAGTTGGATGTTGTATCTTCAGATCCGTAAGTATATGATCTGGATGGTGACGAGACATCTGATACCTAAGGTGATGCTTACGCAAGCCTGACGCCTATATGGGGGGGTTTTGCAGCAGCTCCATTTGGATGGTTATATCTTTCTTGGATGTTTGATATTTGGACGTGTTTGCATGTGTAGTGGTGGTGAAACCCGATACCATCCCAGCGATTCCATATCATTTAATCTAGACCCAACTTTAATTCTACTCCTTTACTTTCCTGCATTTAGTTGAATTAACAACAAACCAACCAATCGTTCTAAATATTAGTCTTGAGCTAGATTCGACTGACAAATATTTTTAAAAATGTTGTCCTTTGGGATTCGATCCTTAACTATACTGCGATAAGACCCGTCTGCTTGTGGGTGGTATTATTGCACGAGGTTTTGGTAAAAGCTCGGGGATTTCAACCCCGAGTGAGTTTGTTAGTGTGATGATTGACACGTCAGTTGTATCTTTTTTTGGGTACTAAAGTAGTTGTTAGAGGGGACTAAGAAGTGAAAAATATATCAATGTGATATCCACCTACTCCCCCTAAAACTGGCTAGAATTAGTCCCAATCAAGTCTATTAGTGAGTGTGCACCCTCAATGATAAATGTGAGTCACCTTGGAGCTTCCTAAGGTCGCCAAGTGGCCCTTATATTATGATTGTGAGATTTTTTCATACATAGCCACTATTTACTCTCTTGATTTTAATCAACTTGCTTACTTTAGTTTGAGTGAATAGGATGCGTGTAGTAGAATTAATCCTAATTGTGATCTTAGAAAGCTCTCATTAATGTTCATGTAAGAAATCAAAATAAGTTATGACAAAATCTAATGATCACTGCATAACGTTAACTATCAAACTAAATAAGACAATCAAGTCTTAACTACCTCATCAATTCCAATGTAATAAGATAACAAATTTGACTAGGAATTATCATCAAGGCAATTTAATAAAAAATTAAACAAGTAAGGAAGATGTATTTATAAACAATCAAGATGGGAAATAGGTTAATTAGAGAATTGGGGGACTACAGTAGGTTGACACATGCAATTATTAACTAATAAAAGCATATCCAACAATGTAGTGTTTTCAAACCAACAAAAAACACATGTATCATGTAGAATTCATTTCTACTAGGTGGTCATGGATGGCATGAGTGATATAAAGATACTAGCTCTCGTCTCATAATTGATCTAGTTTCACGAGTCATAAAAAGGAAGGACATAAATCCGTTTAAATCAAACAAATTCCTAGGCTTGCAAGTGTATCTCTTTTGTCACACTTGGTGGAAATGGGTGGTATAGTAGGTATGAGGGAGTATCTCAACCTTTATACCTCCTATTCAACCTTTTCCATTCTCTTAGACAAGTGGGAAAGAAGGAATGCACTGAGAAACTTAGATTTCTCACTTAGGGTGGTGAAGTATATAGATAATATGTTTTTAAGGATATTAGCCAAGTCCATAGAAGAAAACTTGGCTCTTTACCACAAATTTCCAACATCTCTCTTCTTTCTACACCCTAAATGATATAAAACACATATCGAAAGAAGAATGAGGTAGAAGAAATATAGATATAGCATTAAATATCCTCAAAGAAAAATAATAGTATTATGCATATTCACTCTCAATCAGTATGATACCACAAACCCACAATACCCCCCAAAAAACAACAAGAAGGTCAAACTACTCATAATAACAAGACAAACATGGAAAGGGGAAAATGAGAAAGAAGGGTTCATGAGAAAGATTTGATTGTTATATATAAAAGCTCATCCTCCTTCCTTAAGTAGATCTTAGGTGATCCACCTTGGATGGAATGAAAATGGAAGCAAAATGACAAGGGTAGGTTTTTATAGGTGGGAGGAATATATGGGGAGACAAGGCTAGGGTGGAATAGAGTGGAGTAATCGGTGTTTTAAGGTAGGTGATTGCCACACGAAGTTTCATATACTAGGCTTGTGTTATAAAATGGTTTTTCACATGTATTTATATAACTCAAATGCAATTTTCGGATTGTTAAAGATATATTAGAAAGGTTGACATGGTTTGTTTTAGAAGTATGGGTTTAATTTACAAATCCTCCTTGCAACGGTTTTCATGATTTTACTATTTTCAATAATTCACTGTGAAAGGAAAAGAGAGAAAATCCCAATGATAAATATATTGTTAAAGATAATAGATAATTACTAAAATACATAAGAAATTATGTGGAGTTTTCTAGAAAAGTGGCGTTGAAGGTAACTAATGGTTTGGTTTTGGTTACATATTGTATTTACTGAGAAAATTTATCAAAATATGAAATCATGCCAAGCTAGGAAGAGAAAAGAGTTAATTTGATGCCTTAAATAAATGAAATAAAAGGGAGACTTGGAGACAAAGAAAAGTATCTTCAACTTGTGTATTTTGGTCTCAAATCTCACCCACACCTAAATAAAAGTGATTAAGACTTTCCTTCAAAATTTGAGATTAAAAGGATAAAAGGAGGGAGATATATGAATTACATTAAATCTCTGAAAGTGAGTGGATTATGGAAATATGAATTACATGTCACACATATATTCCTAATAGGAAATCAACATGTGGTCATTTATATTGTCACACATGTTTATGGCCCTAGAATTAGGATCCGACGATTAGAGGATCATCACCTACCTTCATATGGTTTGGCAAACTAGAGCAGTAACTCCAATGAATCTCTTCGCTCCTCTCTCCCACATCATTGCATGAGAAAAATTGGAAGCTAATCCCATGGATTTGTGAGAGTAATGTGCATCCACCTACCCTAGACTTTACCTACTTTGGTGGTACATTATGTTTTTGCCCAATTTGCGAACTCGATGGGAACCATGCCTCCATAGTCGAGGTTATATAAGGGCATGTGATCCTAATGCAAGATCACCAACACAACTGTAAGGCACTGCTTGATCCTAAACTCCTATATCTGTTATCAATTTCCCCTCTAAGCCCTACTTTTCCATCATCTTCCTCCCTGAACAATCTTAGAGATCCATCTTTTTGCCCTCTCAACTCCGACCACCTCCATTGTAATTGAGACCCTCGACGACTTTGTTAGGTCAAAGCAAAGGTGTAGGGAAATACGTACACAGAGTATAGCAGTAGAAATAAAAAATTATCTATATGTATTCCCCAATACAGCAAGATTGTGTCAAATACTATGAAATAGGAAGGATGGTTTTAGTGAGTTATACATGGTCCTGGAGCAAGTCCGGTGACAAAACTCACTTTTTGCAACTACTGATAAGTTTCTCTTGGACGGTGGTTGTGCAACTCCTGGTCTTCACCACGAACAACATCTATGCAACCTCTGCAGTGACTCCAGTGGTCTAGCCACAGACTGTAGGTTGGCTTTTCTCTCTGAGCAGTGGCCAAAGGACTCCCGCCTCTGGAGTAGTCCACACAAACCAACTAGAACTATTGTCGTTCACCAAAAATGGATAGGAAGAAGGTGTCCTCCCCGTTGGTGTATTAGTCACCAACCTGCTCTCCCATGTTCGTTTGGCAGTTCCCAATCTAAAACAAATTTGGCTATTTCGAATTCAATTAATATCTAATATTAATTTCCTTGTTCCTCAAGTAAAGAACGACAAAAACTATTCGAAAAACATTTCAAACCTTTATTCGACCCAACTGAGCCCTCTCACCCAAGCGAGATGCCCGTCTCACTCACCCAGACACCCGTCTGGTGAGTTGAGTTGAATAGTCAGTTCAATCACATTAAACCGCTCAGTTCATGGGCATAAATTAGTTAAATTGAACTCTGAGCAACCTGATCCCCAAGCAGTTGTCTCAACTACTTGAGACGCCTGTCTGGCTACCCAAATAGCTGTCTCACTCAGTGAGATGGTCTTTTGGAAGACCTGGTCAGCCAATCAAGCAATCGGTTGTGTGAATTGAATACCTCAACACTTTAGTAATCAATGCAATTGTCATTCAAGATCAAACTCCTCTTCTAGATGAGTTCCTATGTGTGCATCCTTATAGGTCCCATGTCATGTTGGTAGTGAATGTCCATAACTAGCTTATGACATCACAAGTATAGAGTGGTGCCTAGTCACACATCAGTGCTACCCAAGTGAAATGGAAAGTTGGAAAACAACATCAACCTACAATCTGTGTAAGGTGTTGTAGTGATTGTATAATTCATTTGTCTCTGATATCCATGATGAACTAGAGGCATGGTTGGTCATCCTCTCAATGTTCAATCCTTGTTTCTTGAACCAAGAGCAGTCTGTCTGAGATAATGCGACCTCAATATCATATATTGATTCACATGTATATGTGCATGTGTTTCTCAATCTCACTAATCAAGTGGCCAGGATATCATACTCTAGTAGGAGGGATAAATCCCATATCTATCACTCACAGTCTATCCCCATGTGTCAAAGTCACCCAATCATCACCGTTATAACAACCCATGTTTCATGACTGCGTTTGATGATGTCAAAGCACACCCAACGACATGTGATGAGTGCAGTGATTTCAGGTCTAAGAATCAAAATCACCACCTTCACTATGAGAGATGATTGTGACCACAAAACTATGTGTCACTCTCAAGCTGTTCGATACATTGTTCTCTAACATGTTTTTGTGTGCTTGGTTTGATATTTCCATATCATGACTAATGAAATTTAGTTATCAACCAACCCACACTATGATCTTATTTGTTATTGCTGTCTATAACCTTCCACAATAACAATCGATCAGGGACATAATGAGAATATGTATATGTACTCTTAACATTCGTATGATCTCATAGCAAGGGTAGGAACTTGACAAAATACGTCATTGAGTAATATAATTCTCTAGACATTCACTCTAAGTCCTCATTATCTCATAATTGAGTGAAACAGATGAATTGGAAGCTTGCCTTCATACATATATGGTATTATTAATCAAATCCTTTATGGTAATTATGCCATGTCAATCATCATATGATTGTATCTATGGGCATACCTTACTATTTAGGTAGGTCATCATGCCAACCACATCTTATGTAACTCTTAGATAGATGATATGCAAAACATCTTGCCATGATCATCTCCATGCCTCTGGGCTTGGGCTCTCCAAGTCACCATTTAAGCCTGAACCAATGGCCAATAGGATAGATACACACCATGCTTTGTGCAAATCTACATATCTACCATCACACTTCCATGAGATAGATGACACTCCATGCTTTGTGCAAATCTATGCTTAATCGGTCAAGTTTTTCATATGTATCGCTATTGGAAAGCATCTTAGACTTAATATGTTTGATTAAGGGGTTATATATATATCATATATATACATATACTGTATCCAATCACCACATATATAGTAAGCATCATATACATGTTATATCCACAACATAAACATGTAATATAAAACAAAAGCGATGGTTATGGCCATGCCTACTTGTAATTCTTAGAGTCACAAGGAATTACTACAACCTAGGTCAATCATCACATCACATGTATGAACCTGCGGTTGATGTAGATCTATACTTACTAATCTAGGTAGATCGATTCAACCTTTGAACCGGTTGTCTCACCTCTTGGCCGGTCAGTTGGTCCTCCTATCCAACCGATGTTTGGACTCCTTCCAAACTATCGATTGGGCCTTCTGGGATGGTCATCTGGCCTCCTATCCAACTAATGTCTGGACTCATTCTAGACAGTCGGTTGGGTCCACCAGGTGATCGTATGGCTCCATCATACTCTATCCTCCATGATCCTCCAGACAGTCGACTCGTCTCACAAACTGGTCGTCTCATCTGATAATGAATGTCTTCAATGTCATTGCATGAAAAGAAACTATCATATTGCTACTTTATTACACTGAATAAGAGAAACCTCGAGTTACATTTAAGGGGAGCAAAGATAGGAAATAATTAACTTTACATTAGGAAGAGGAGGCAGAGGCTCGGTACACATACCAAGATAAATAAGAACCAAACCATCCAACGACACATAGAGTTAGGGTTTAGGCTATAACCACGCTACACATCCACCATCAAAACCAATTTTAGGGCGACACATGTAAATTGCATATATAATATATCATATCTTATATATTATATATATATTAGTTTGGGATTATGTGGTCTTTGATCAGATACACATATGAAAGCACTTTAAATATTCACATCACATGCAATAAATAAATGATAAAACCAAAAATAAGATCATATCAATTATCCTAAAACATTGTAAATTGAAGTGGCTCTGATACCACTATTAAGAAATACGGGCACATAGTATAGTAGCGGAAATAAAAAAATTATCTATCTGTATTCCCCAATACAACAAGATTGCATCAACTACTATGAAATAGGAAGGATGGTTTTAGCGAGTTATACCTATTCCTAGAGCAAGTCCAGTGACAAAACTCACTTCTTTACAACTGCTAATAAGTTGCTCTTGGACGGTTGTTGTGCAGCTCCTGGTCTTCACCACGAAAAATGTCTGTGCAACCTCTACAGTGACTCCAGTGGTCTAGCCACATACTGCAAGTTGACTTTGCTCTCCGAGCAGCAGCCAAAGGACTCCTGCCTCTAGAGTAGTCCACATGGACCAACCAGAACTCCTGTTATTCACCAAGAATAGATAGGAAGGAGTTGTCCTCCTCGTTGGTGTACTAGTCGCCAACCTACTCTCTGAAAATGATAACTTCTCAGTTGTTCTCTCCCATTTTCTATCCCTCCTTTTACAGTAGGACTTGCCCAGGCTCTCTTAGTTACCACAACCAGAGAGGACAATACTTGTCAGAGGAACTGATTCTTAGTTTTCTGGGTTGTGTTGTACTCTAAAAAGCCCCCAGTACCCCTCTATATATAGTAGAGGCCAGGGTCAAGGTTCCCAGTTGCTATCCGATACGGGATAAAGGTGCGGGAGTGGAAAGGACCGGAAGATCTTGAATATTCACAATGTGCAACAGACGAAACAACCATTTTGGACACCCAGACAGTCCTCTGGTGCATGAGACGGTTGTCTCGCACTGCTAAATGGTTTTTTGTTAGTTCCCAATCTGAAATGAATTTGGCTATTCAATTAATATCTCATATTAATTTCCTTGTTCCTCAAGTAAAGAACAATTGAAACTATTTGAGAAACATCTTGAACCTTTGTTTGACCCAACCGGGCTATCTCACCCAAGCAAGACACATGTCTCACTCACCCAGATGCCCGTCTGGTGAGTTGATTCAAACTGCTTGGTTCAATCACATTGAACCAATTGGTTCATGTGCAAAACTTAACAAAATCAAACTCTGACCAACCTGACCCCCAAATGGTCATCTCAACTACTTGTGACGCCTGTCTAGCTGCCCAAATGGCCGTCTCACTCAGTGAGATGGTCATTTTACAGACTTGGTCAGCCAATCAAGCAATCAGTTGTGTGAACTGAATACCTAAACACTTTAGTAATCAATCCAATTGTCATTCAAGATCAAACTCCTCTTCTAGATGAGTTCCTATATGTGTGACCCTATAGGTCCCATGTCACGTTGGCAGTGAATGTCCATAACTAGCATATGACATCACAAGAAAATAGTGGTGCCTAGTCGCACATTAGTGTTGCCCAAGGGAAATGGAAAGTTGGAGAACAACTTCAACCTACAATTTGTATAAGGTGTTGCAATGATTGTATAATTCCTTTGTCTCTAATATCCAGGATAAACTCGAGGCATGGTTGGTCATCCTCTCAACATTCAATCCATGTTTCTTGAACCAAGAGTAGACTGTCTGAGATAATGTTACCTCAATATCATATATTGATTCACATGTACATGCGCATGCGTTTCTCAGTCTCACTAATCAAGTGGCCAGGATATCATACTCCAGTAGAAGGGAAACATCCCATATCTATCACTCACAGTCTATCCCCATGTGTCAAGGTCACCCAATCATCATCGTTATAACAACCCATGTTTTAGGACTACGTTTGATGATGTCAAAGCGTACCCGATGACATATGACGAGTGTAGTGATTTCAGGTTTAAGAATCACAATCACCACCTCACTATGAGAGATGACTGTGACAAAAAAACCATGTGTCACTCTCAAGGTGGGTCTGTCCGATACACCGTTCTCTAACATGTATCTGTGTGCTTAGTTTGATATTGCTATATTATGACTAATGAGATTTAGTCATCAACCAACTCACACTCTAATCTTATGTGTTATAGTTGTCTATCAACCTTCCACAATAACAACCGATCAGGGACATAATGAGAATATGTATATGTACTCTTAACATCCGTATGATCTCATCGTAAGGGTAGGAACTTGACAACATATGTTATTGAGTAATATAATTCTCTAGACATTCACTCTGTGTCCTCATTATCTCATAACTGAGTTAAACTGATAAATTGGAAGCTTGCCTTTATACATATATGGTATTATTAATCAAATCCTTTATGGTAATTATGCCATGTCAATCATCATATGATTGGCTCTACGGGCATATCTTACCAACAAAATGTACGGGGACTCTTGCCTGACATACAAGGGAGCAAACTTGAAATCAACCACTTGGTTGACTTCCTGCTCGCAATGAAGGATTCAGGCTAAGGTTGAAGACAACCTTTGGTGAAAAGACCCGTTTAATTTGTCTCATCTTCCCTTATGTGAGGTTTGGGACCTTACTGACTTTTTCCATTCCTTTTTCATTTTAGCACCGGTGAGTCTGGGTGCCAGTGAGGCATGACCTGATTAGCTCAGTCGTGGCTTGGTGGCACGGGCTCTAATGACTGGGTTGCCTATGTGGCCTACCTTAATTGACTCATATCATATTAATTTTGTAATATTAATAGAAATTCATAGGAATGTTCAAATATGGCAAGTAATATATGAAAATTGATCATAAAAAATACAAGGAATCTATTGAAATTGGATTCAAGATCTAATTCTACATCAAATTCCAAAAGTGCCTAAAGTTGCTAACTTTAATGTATTAAAAACATGGAAACCCTAATTTCTTAGTTTTAATGATCATAACTTGCTTAAATGACTTTGATGGATAAAGTTTAGTCTTTTTGGATAAAAAGGACATATTGGACTTAGTTTGAGATTAAGAATGCATATAATATCAAAATTAGTGTTTGTAAGTTAAAAAGGCCTTAAATGTAATGATTAGGGGTTGGGAAGCCAAAACCCTAATTTGACCCCAAAACCCTAACTTGAACCCAAGTCAGTCTTAATGACAATCGATGGACAAAATAGTAATACTTGGGTGTTATGAATTAATTTTTGGGTGATTACTTGATTGATTTTAACTAAGCCTGTTACTTGGACTTTAAGTCATCATTGAAAAGGTATGTGGTTACACCTAAGACTACTCACCTTAACCAACTTTTGTGGTTTCTCGGAGTTTCCCCGATTGGATTGTAATTAAATGCTTGAATGTCTATTTGCTTCCTGCAATCTATAAAGTCACTATGGATATCATCATATACAAATGTAACCTGATCAAACCCTGAATAATCTCTGGTGAGTTAAAGATCTTGGGGTGAATAAAGCTATTATGGGAGTGACTGGTGATAAAGCTCGAAAAGGAAGATCACTAAAGGTCAAGCCTAAAAAGGAAGGTCTATGTATGAAACCAAGCTCGGGTGAGGGAAGGTTACAAATGTATGCTATATGGACCAAAATCTAAAGAGAGGGTTCCCCATAAAGAGGATCCCCCAAAGAGAGGGCATACCATAGAGAAAAAGAGGATAAAGGTGGTGAGGTTAAAATAAGAAAATGCTTGTTCAATTTAATAATCATAATGTTGCTATGGCTGATTATGTTATCACACTTAAATGTGAATATTTTGTTTCCCCTGCATACCAGTATATCTTGACATACTGACTGTGTTTTGTTTCATACTTGTTTAGGTTAAACTACTATTGATCTACAAGATGGAAATACAGAGAAGAAGGAACCAAAAGAAAAGATGCTTAAGGTTATCCTAGAGGATTATAGATAAATAGAATTTTTTTTCATAATGCAAACAATAGATTTCCCTTTCCATGTACCTCCTTAAAGGAGAGTTTATCTTCACATTGTACCAAACTATTTTCCATTCAATGAAATTTATAATTGTTATTGGTTATTTTCTAGACTCAATCCTATAAATAGGTATGTCCCTTGCCCTCTCAGTTCACCTTAATTGGGGATAACAAGGGGAGAGGATCATTACATTTGGTATCAAAGCCTTGTTTACCATTTAACTTGTAACAATTAGTAAATTTTAAGAGTTATGTAGAGCCCAAGGGAATTATTAGGGTATTTTCTAAAGATGATGGTGTCTAGAAGGGACCACGACCAGGGGTTGGAAAAACTTTCCTCCTCACTGGATAGTCAGCTTACAAGGACTCCCAAGGCCATGCATCCTACCTAGACAAAGTTGGAGGATTTTACTCGATATAAAATACCTCTAGGTTTTCTTCTCATCTAAATTCATCCTTCTCTACCCCCTTGATTCACTCACTAAAACCCTAGGGACCTGATAACTTCTTCCTCTACTCTTTTTAAGATTTAGGGCTATGGATATATAGGTTTTCAAACATCCTCCAGAAAAATAATAAAATGCATGTAAATAAGATGTCATCGACATAATTTTTTATGATGCTTTAAATGCCCTAAATATAAAGCTGAGTTTAATGCATTTATGTGAACCAACATGGTCTGCATAGAGACCACTACCACCCTTGATGAAACACCTAGGGACCAACCTGAGGGAGGCCCTCCCTCTGGAGGAAGAGGTCCTCAAAGAAGAAGAGGAGGGCTATGGAGTAGGAGTCCTCCAAGAATTGAGAGAGTCTAGAGGAGGCCTCCATTGAGGGAGATTTTGAGTCTAAACCCATCCCCTTAGACTTCCAAAACCTTGAGGATGCGCTTGACCCTAAGAGTGAGCCATGATGGAAGAGGAGCCCAAGGATGACCCTAGCCATGTTGTCAGCTCTGGATCAATAATAGGGCACGTGGTAGTTCACACCCCTAATGTGCTCTGGCTAGAGCAACAAATTAAGCTCACTAAGGCCATTCATGCCCTATCACTCAAAGATGTTTTCAGAGATGAGAATGGTGAACCCCTACATGTTTTCCCTCATCTCAAATCCACCATCCTTGACTTCATCAAGTTGGACATAGTAAAGTTTTGGGGTGAAGACAAACTGAGGTAGTGACAAGGCAGACGCCTGGCTCCTAGCTATGGAAAATGACTTCTGCATTCTAGAGGTGCAATCCAACAAGAAGGTCGTGACAACATGACACTTCTCCCTCCTCTATTATATTCCCTCTCGCTCATCAAATGACATTATTCCTCAACATGATATCAAATACCATAATTGAAATGTTATGATGCTCCATTTTGTTCACATCACTTCTCAATTCACCATGTGTGACATGCAAATCAATGTTGACCTATGTTCCAATGCTTTCAATACATCATGCCCTTTCTATAAAAATCAAACTTATACGATATGCTTCCCTTGCTATATTATGTATACCACATTTTAGTGGACTCAGGTGTAAACACAAAACACAAGAATCATCCCAATCGGATCGACAAAGCCCGAGTTATGTCCATTCAAATATCACTCAAAGCTACTTGTTTTGATCAAATAAATTGAACTAAAGTCCTAAATGGGCCCAATCTGGACGTGCGTGGCCCAATTGGGTGGGCACACCTCTTGTGTGGACCATGATCCAAATTCTTTATCAGTGACCTATTAGGTCCCTCCGGGCTTGTCTCATGCAACCTCAGTCGCCCGATCATCCATCCATGGACCACGCCAAATCAATGGTTCATGCTCTAGTTCCTTCATATGTACTGCACATAGGTGCAAGAGGCACTGTTGTCACCTACTCACCCTTGGTTCCACCAATACTCCTCCATTCCTTATCCTCTTACTCTATTGATGCCCCCATTATTTCTCTTTTGATCCGCTTTTTCTTTCCCCTTTCTAATTGTGCACTTTCACAAACCCTAGCCTCCTTCATTCTTCCTCCCATGGAGGGGTAGTGCCGCCATAACTGGGTTCCTGGGACCTTCACCCCTGTCCCACTGAGACCATGTATGACCTAATGCCGCACTCCGTGGTGGTCCTCCGACCTTGAGCGGCTCCCTTGGGTGGTCGGAAGATGGCGGAAGGTAGGCTCCCATGAGCTTTGGCAAGCCCAGCCACCATGGCGGGTTGCTGCGCAAGATTAAAGGACGATGGAAGGGATGATAGTTGGTGGTCATTGATTGTGGTGAGTCCATGATGGAGACAACATCATACAGCTTGAATGATGCGGACCTTTCCACTCCCTCATGCTAACTAGGACATGCCTCTCACAGGGGCAATCATTGCTGGTGCAACATGTGGACGGGCATGACACAGGAGTGCCAAAGCCCTCCCAACCATATACATAATCTCAACCACTGCTATCGAGATCTATGGCCCAGATATGTGACATGATATTAAAGGTAACACCCCCTGCTCCTGATGGTCATGATCTTCAATTCCATAAAGTTATAATGTAAATGTTCTAAAATGCTTAACTCATAGCTGCTTTGGTCAAAATATATGAATTTATATACCATTTTGATCGTCTCGAAAAGATCTACAGCTTGGACTAGGTTTCAGACTCTAAATCCTCCATTTGTTTCCTAGTTTCCCCAAAATATGTGTACTTCATCATTTTGAGTATTGTTAATGCATGATTTTGATAAAGCTTGGACCTTTACTGATCATCCTCCCTCCTAATCATGAAACATGTATATCTTTCAAACTATTGAACTAAATAAGGGTCTTAATCACTCCTATTGCTCATGAATGACTATATTGGACATATGTGGCTTGGTTGGGACTTTAATGATAGACTTTGGCCTATATTTCTAATCTTGTTTCTAACCGACATCTAGAATCATCCTAACCATTAATATCAGTAACCTTATGCTTCTCTATGAATCTAATATCAACCCCAAATCCCCCTATTTCTATGTGTGTGTATATGGCTTGAGATGCTTGAATTTGATTCCTTTATGGTGATGTTTGTTGAACTTTGAACAAATGAACTTCTTTACCCATCGATGCATCCAAACCAAATGGATCTTTGAAATCAGTAGAATCATGATGTGTTGTGTGACCTAGTTGGCTAAGTCTGACCCCATTCATGATATGATGATGTATGTACCCCTTTAGGACCTCATATGACCTATATGACTTGATTGTATAACTTGTTCCCTAATCTCAATATAGATCTTAATCTCATGTCCTAATCTCATATATCACATTTTCTTCTATTATTCTTAACCCCTTTGATGTGGATGTCCCACATAGGTAATATGTAACGACCCCGTCTTCCGGTAACCCCCAATTAAGGGAGACCGAGAGGTCGGTGCCGTTATCCAATTTCCAGATCAAGGTTCAACAATTAATTGATAGCAATTATTAAATTCTACTAGACTATACTGAAAAGCTGTAATAAATAGAATTTTTGCATACCTTTGAAATTTTTTGGATTTCTAAACTTCTATCCAGAACTGGGACTAACTAAATAATCCTTCTTGGACTTTATTTCACAATATGACGATTTATTGTTTGTCCTTTTTGTTTTGTACCTAAAACGCCGACAACCAAAACGTCGGTCATCCGAAGCTGGTATGTGGGGGAAACAAATAATGTGCAACTATGTTAACAATATAATCATTCAATTATTCATTTAACAACCAAGATTACATTTTAAGCCATACTACTCAATCATTACCTATCCCCTAACTCTGTGTTGTCCCTGTAGTGGACTTGAATGCTACCTCTCTTTAGGTAGATCCTTACCCCCATGGTCCTACCTTATAGGTTGCCAATACATAGGGTAATAGAGTCGCATGTCACTACCCAAAAGTAGCCCAATATATAACTCAAAGTGACTTGATGGTCCTACCCCATTGGTAGCCATGTACTAAGTCATCCAATGACCTGATGGACCTACCCCATAGGTAGCCATGTACTAGGTCAACTAATAAGCCACAAAGGGGACCATGATCTGAGCTAGTAGGCACATATCTTAGGTGATAGTCATATCCACATTATAGTTTGCATGAATTAAAATCATCCAACAATTAATTCATGTCATCGATGAAAACCTCGGTAAACCTCGGAAAGCTAACTCGATATATTCATAAGCGTAACCACATACCTCTTATTGCAGATTCGAATATAGAATCAAATATGAAGAGAGAGAATATCCAAGTAAGCAAGAAAATTGCACAAAAACCCTAAAATAAACATTTCAACTACATTTTATCAAAATTTATTCAATTCCATCTTATTCCTTAGGGTTTCTATTCCAATTTTAGGGTTTCCTTGGAAATTAGGGTTTTGCCTTCATTATTAGTTATCATGAACCCTAATTCCTCAAAATCACTTAAAACCCTTAAATTCTCTCCTTTTAATATTCCTAATAGTCTTAGGACCATTATTTAGTAATTTACTTCCTTAATTCAAAATAGCATGGTTTTCTTTTTCTTTTACCCTAAATTAGGGTTCCCATATACATTACTTTTCATTTATGGACATAAACCCTAATTTAACCAATTTTGTATTCAAAACGGATAGAAACTCCATCAGAAGCATCAACAGGTTATTACCTTTCTAATTAACCCATTATCTTACAAAGATACATCTTTTATACACCATTAGGGTTTCTAATTACTTTTCAATACATACTTCTACCAAATTAAGGTACTTTTGTAAAACGAAATAGAATTAGGTTCTTAAATAATTTTTATCAGGTTCCTTGCATTTTTCTACCCAACTTTCATATATAGAGTTTCTTCATTGGATAATCCTAGCGTTTTCTATTAATTTTACAAGAAAAACTATTTTCTGGATTATTTGATCAGAGAGGATATTTACCAGATTATCTCAGCCGTTTGATCAGTGTGCCAATGGTCCACGTTTTGATCCAACACACATCTTTGATAAGCTCCACTAATTGGTTAGTGCACCCTGCTTCTCGCTGTTGATCATCGGATCTTAATCGAACACCTCACGTCCACTGGTTCCACTAAGACAGATGCACGCCCTGCCCCTTTCGGCCGATCCGTTGGATCATGCTTGGGCTCACGATGGTCCAGGGATCTACGGCTGCTACTCATCTCTTCCTCCCTTCTTTGTTATTTAGAACGTGGCAGTGCCGTGGTGGCGACCTCGTATGAGCGTGAGCAATCAAGAGAGGGAGAGGGTGTTAGAGCTTAGGAAGTAGCTGTCTAGGATCGTGAGGGTGAGAGCGATCAATAGGGGGTCCTATATATAGGCTATGGGAGACTCTCTTAGGGTTTCTAACCCCACCGTAAAACCTTCTTGCAGCCCAATTGGGCATTTTGGATACACGTGATGAAAATCGGCAAAACTTGGGTCTAGACCCTTCGCCAAGGTCTCCCGAACCTAATGGGACAAAAATCCCAAGTGCACATGCACTGCAGAGATCGGAAAAATGAGGGGAAAATTCCCCTGTCAGCTCTAAGTCCGTGTCCCTCTGGGAATCTTGACAATGAGTGGTGCATGTTGGATGAAGATCCAACGGCCCTCATCTCGCCCACTTTTGCAAAAGGAAAATCAATTTGCTAATATTCGAATTATCTTCCCAATTTAATGATAACTTGGAAAAACCATAACTCCCAATTCTTAACTCTGTTTTTATTCAAAATTTGAGGGAAAATCTTTTATGTTTTTATATTTCATCCTGCAAAAATTGGGATCATTATCTTAATTAGATGGTTCCTTTTATTTAGTTGCAAGAAAACACCCTTTTATTCATATTTTCCATATATTCTTTATTTCCCTTGCTATTATATAATTATCCTGAGTTCCTTGAACCTGAAGGAACCTTTATAACTCGAAATTCTATATTTGGGAAAATATCTTTTAGCCTTTTAATCATCCTTTATTCATTTTCTTATATTTCCCATTATCCTATCGAATTTCCTTTTCATTTCTTTTTCTTTTTCTTTCAATTGGGCTTAATGGCCAACAAGGCCCATCAAGAAAGCATGCAAGGCTATTATTCATGAAATTCATTCAAATTAAACCATGAAATCAAACATTGATCTTATTTATCTTTTAAAGGAGATTCACAAATCTCATTACATGTTTTGGAAAATGAGGTTATAACATCCTCCTCTCCTTATAGGAATTTTGCCCTCAAAATTCAATCAATCAAGAAAACAAATCAGGATATGCTTTTTCCATGTCCGTCTTCAGCTCCCATGTGGAATCATCCTCTCCATGGTGCTTCCAAAGAACATTTACCATCTCAATATTCTTATTTCTGAGCTCTTTTACCTTGGTATCTAGAATCTCCAAAGGCAACTCAGGATAAGACAACTATCCTTGAAGCTCAATAGGTTCAATGCTCAGCACATGGCTTGGATCTTGCACATATCACTTCAGATTGGACACGTGAAACACATCATGCATCATACTGCATTGAGGGGGTAACACCAAACGATATGCGGCCTCACCAATCCATTCTAACACTTCAAACGGACCCATGTATCGGGGACTCGACTTTCCTCTATTCTTAGCTATAGCTCGGAGCGGTCGGATTTTCAAAAAAACATGTTCTCCCACAGTGAAATGCACATCAGTCTGCTTCGCATCAACATATGACTTTTTTCGGTCCTGGGCTCTCTTTAGCCTTTTCCTGATCAAAGCGACTTTATCAGCATACACTTGAAGTTCATCTGACCTCAACAAGGTCCTTTCACCAACATCATCCCAGTGAAGTGGTGACCAACACAATCTCCCATATAGAGCTTCGTATGGAGGCATCCCAATACTGGCTTGGTAACTATTGTTGTAGGCAAACTTAGCTAAAGGTAAGTACTGCTCCCATGATCCTCCCCAATCGAGCACACAAGCTCTCAATAGATCTTTTAAGGTCTGAATTGTCCTTTCTGACTGACCATCTGTCTGGGGGTGATAAGCGGTACTGAACTTCAACCTTATACCTAGTCCTCTTGAACCTACTTCCACAACTTGGAAGTAAACTTTGGGTCTCTATCCGAGATGATGGAACCGAGTACGCCATGCAAGCACACTATCTCTCTGATATACAACTCAACTAAATATGACACCTTGGCAGTGGTCTTTAGGGCAAGGAAGTGTGCTGACTTGGTAATGCGATCTACCACAACACATATCGCATCGTGACCTTTCTTGGTCTGGGGTAGACCCACCACGAAATCCATGGTGATCTTCTCCCATTTCCACTCTGGGATCTCTATAGACTGTAAAAGTCCACTGGGTCATTGGTGTTCAACCTTCACCATTTGGCACGTAAGACAACTGGCTACATAGGCTGCAATGTCTCTCTTCATCCCTGGCCACCAGAAAAACCTCTGCATGTCCTTAAACATCTTAGTAGTCCCTGGGTGCACCGTGTATTTAGAACCATGAGCCTCTTGTAGGATACGTTCCTTCAACAATGAATCTTCAGGAACCCATATGCGATTCTCAAATCGGATTCCTCCATCTATTCCCAAAGAAAGACGAGTCTGAGGCTTCTGCATCAAGCCTTTCATCTTGTCAAGTCCTCCACTGGCCAACTGTGCTGTGACAATCTCACTCAACAATTCAGACTGTATCTGGATGTTGGCCAATCGAACTCGATCATCTAACGATTGAGGTGACCATTCCACCAGCTCTTCTAAGCTCTTCCACTGTCTAGAAAACACATCAACACACCTTAGCTGTTTCTGACTCAAAGCATCGGCTACGACATTCACCTTCCCTGGATGATAGGCAATGGTGAAGTCGTAATCCTTCATGTACTCCATCCATCATCATTGTCGTAGGTTCAAGTCTTTTTGCGTCAGAAGATACTTCAGGCTCTTATGGTCGGTGAAGATCTCAAAAGTGGCACCATATAGGTAATGTCGCCAAATCTTCAAGGCATGGATGATAGCAGCTAACTCCAGGTCGTGGGTCGGGTAATTCACCTCATTGGGCTTGAGTTGTCGGGAGGCATATGCAACCACATGCCGATTCTATTCCAACACACAGCCAAGTCCCATCTTTGATGCATTGGTGAAAATCATGAAACCCTCATTGCCTATGGTAGAGTCAAAATTGGTGCAGTGGTCAGCTTCTCTTTCATCTCCTGGAAACGAGCTTCACAAACATCAGACCACACGAACTTCACATCTTTCTGAGTCAACATGGTCAGAGGCAAGGCGGTGTTTGAGAAATCCACGATGAAGCGCCGATAATATCCTGCTAACCCCAAGAAGCTTCGTATCTCGGAGGGGTTCTTCAGTGCTGGCCAGTCTCGAACCACCGACACTTTAGCTGAATCTACAACGATCGTTCCTCCTGAGATGATGTGTCCAAGGAACATGACATGGTCTATCCAAAACTCACATTTAGAGAACTTCCCATAGAACTTCTGCTTTCTTAAGATATCAAGGACCTTACTTAGGTGGTCTCGGTGTTGATCTAAATCATCCGAATAAACCAATATGTCATTTGTGAACACTATGACAAACGAGTCAAGGAAGGGTTGAAACACACTATTCATAAGATTCATGAACACACTGGGTGCATTGGACAACCCAAAAGACATGACCACAAACTCATAGTGGCCATACCGGGTCCTGAAAGCTGTTTTCGGGATGTCCTCACCCTTGACTATCAATTGGTGGTAACCCGATCTCAAGTCAATCTTGGAAAAGACTCGAGCCGACTTCAACTGGTCAAACAAGTCATCTATTCGGGGTAAAGGGTATTTGTTCTTAATGGTAGCCTAGTTGATCATCCGGTAGTCTATGCACATTCAGAGCGAACCATCCTTTTTCTTTAAAAAAAGAATCGACGCTCCCCATGGTGATGTTCTAGGGTGGATAAAACCCTTATCCAACAATTCCTGTAATTGCTTCTTTAACTCAAGCAACTCAGCAAGGGCCATTCTATAAGGTGCTCGGGAAATAGGGTTTGTACCAGGAGCTAGCTATATCGAAAAATCTACCTCTCTTTTGGGAGGAATCCCAGGTAGATCATCTGGGAAAACATATGCATAGCCCCTAACTACCTCTATTTCTTCTAAGAGTTGCACCTTGGGTTCTATCTCGGTGACTACTGCTAGGAAAGCTCGACACCCTTTACTCATCATCCTCTCTGCTTTCACGACTGACACATACGGGCTGGTGGTGGCATCTTTCCTACCCCTAATGACAAAAGGTGGTTGACCTGGTCTCTTGATGATCACTTTCTTCTCTCTACAGTCGATGTTAGCCCTATACGTATAAAGCCAATCCATGCCAATGATTACATCAAAATCATTCATGTCAAGAAGGATAAAATTTGTAGGAAAATCATGATCTCTATATCTCATAGATACCACTGGGATTCTCAAAAGGGAAGTAAAGATTTGACCACTTGGGGTTGTAACATCTAAGACATACACTAAATCCTTGATATCCAAACATAGCACAGTTGTAAGATTTCTCAAAATGAAAGTATCAGTAGATCCAGAGTCAAACAAAGCTTTCACATTATGTCCCATAACTTCAAGCATGCCTACATTATTGTTCACCATGCATTAGACCATTACATGCTTAAATTAAAACATAAAAGAAAACTCTAAGGGTTATTACCCTCGATCAACCGATTGGCATTTGCTTGAGCTTCCTCATTATCAATGACAAACACCCGATCTTGTCTTCTCTCTCCAGTAGGTGGGGCTGTAGCTATAGGTGGAGCTGCCACAGGTGGAGCTGCTACTGGTGGGGCTACTACATGTCCTAGTCCTCTTGGATTTGGCAGAGGGCAAGCAACTTGGATGTGCCCTTCTTGGTGGCATTGGTAGCATACCTTCTTCTTGTTGCGGCACTCACCGGTATGCCACCTCCCACAGGTGCAGCATCGAGGTCGGTTGTTCTCTTGACGGGTTTTCCATTTTCCTCCATGTATTCCTCTATCATGATGATGCCCTGGACCTTTCTTGTGGTTTCTCTTCTGACCTTGAGTTCCTTCAGTGAAACCCAAATACCCCTTGGGTGAAACTTGGGTAGGCATCACAGTCCTCTCCATGTCTAAAGCAGTGTTGTAAGCCTCAGAGAAGGTTTTGGGTTTACTTGCCATCACATGGGGCTTGATGGTAGGGTGAAGACGCTCTATGAAATGATCCACCCTTCTTTCCTCGTCCATCATATGCCCGAAACGCTCCAAGATTCGAAACCTGTGCCCAAAGTCTGCCATAGATGAGTTCCCTTGAGTCATGTTGGTAAACTCCCTTTCCTTTTCCTTCTTAGAGGAGACTGGGACAAATCTAGCGATGAAGATCGTCTTGAATTCGGTCCATGCCATCGATTCCACGCTCAGGTCTCTTCCTGTGATATGGTTCTCCCACCATATCTTGGCTGCACCTTCCAAAAGGTGAGTAGAAAACAGAACCTTCTTATTCAGCTGTACCTCAAGCATCCGAAATCCGTTCTCGACTGCAACCAGCCAAGCTTCTGCCTTATTGACCACTTCATTCTTATCTTCTCCCCAGAACTTCTTGATGTTCAACTTGACGAAGTCTAGGATGGTGGATCCCAGTCGAGGTTGAACACGAAGTGGCTCACCATTCTCATTCCTAGTCATGTCCCTAAGAGCCAGTGCACGGATAGCCTCAGTCAGTTGCTTTTATTCTTCCATCCAAACTGCATCTGTGGTGTGAATCACCATGGCTGGTCATGGACCACCAGGCTGGTCCTCCTCCATTCGGGCTTCCTCTTGATACACCTGGTGTTCTTCATATTCTGGTCTTTCCCCTTGCTCTAGGTTAATGCCAGGCATTGGTTCAGGGTTGGGGGCCTCATGCACAACTTCTTCAAGCCTCTTTCTCTTCTTAGAGGTCTCTCCACCATGATTCCGCTTCCTCTTCTCAGAAGACCCATTCTCTTTACGGGGTGGCCCACCTTCGCTGGTGGAGAAAGGGATTGCCACAACCTTTGTACGAGCCATCTACATAAGCATAACAAACAAACCTTTAGTTTATCATTAAACTAATTATACTTATGTCAGTGATGTCTCATTACGTATCTTGTATTAATTTGATGGAGGATTCCTTAATCCTTAGTTTACTTACCCATACCACATGAGGGTGAGGAAGAGAGAGAAAACCCTAACTCTTAAAGTCCTTAATAGAATTTGTGATGAGAATGGATGAATAAGATGAGGAAGTCCTAAAGGTATCTTATTTCGATTCAAATCCTAGGACATCGGCCAGGTAGTCACACATTCCGGGAGTCCTCGTATTCTGACTAGCGGTGCGGAGGAAAATTTTGCCAGCCCCCGGAAGTGATCCTTTTCTAGACATCTCAGTCTTTCGGAAAATCCTCTAATAACTCCCTTGGGTTCTACAGAGTTTGTAAAATTTAATATTTATTAACAATTAAGTGGGGAACCTTGGCTCTGATACCAAATGTAATGACCCCATCTTCCGGTAACCCCCAATTAAGGGAGACCGAGAGGTCGGTGCCATTATCCAATTTCCAGATCAAGGTTCAGCAATTAATTGATAACAATTATTAAATTCTACTAGACTATACTGAAAAGATGTAATAAATAAAATTTTTGCATACCTTTGAAAATTTTTGGATTTCTAAACTTCTATCCAGAACTGGGACTAACTAACTAATCCTCCTTGGACTTTAATTCACGTATTTCACAATATGACGATTTACTGTTTGTCCTTTTTGTTTTGTACCTAAAATGCCGACAACCAAAACATCGGTCAGCCGAAGCTGGTATGTGGGGGAAACAAATAATGTGCAACTATGTTAACAATATAATCATTCAATTATTCATTTAACAACCAAGATTACATTTTAAGCCATACTACTCAATCCTTACCTATCCCCTAACTCTGTGCTGTCCCTGCAGTGGACTTGCATGCTACCTCTCTTTAGGTAGATCCTTACCCCCATGGTCCTACCTAACAGGTATCCAATACATAGGGTAATAGAGTCGCATGGCACTACCCAAAAGTAGCCCAATATCTAACTCAAAGTGACTTGATGGTCCTACCCCATTGGTAGCCATGTACTAAGTCATCCAATGACCTGATGGACCTACCCCATAGGTAGCCATGTACTAGGTCAACTAATAAGCCACAGAGGGGACCATGATCTGAGCTAGTAGGCACATATCTTAGGTGATAGTCATATCCACATTATAGTTTGCATGAATTAAAATCATCCAACAATTAATTCATGTCATCGATGAAAACTTCGGTAAACCTCAGAAAACTAACTTGATATATTCATAAGCGTAACCACATACCTCTTATTGCAGATTCAAATACAGAATCAAATATGAAGAGAGAGAATATCCGAGTAAGCAAGAAAATTGCACGAAAACCCTGAAATACACATTTCAACTACATTTTATCAAAATTTATTCAATTCCATCTTATTCCTTAGGGTTTCTATTCCAATTTTTGGGTTTCCTTGGAAATTAGGGTTTTGCCTTCATTCTTAGTTATCATGAACCCTAATTCCTCAAAATCACTTAAAACCCTTAAATTCTCTCCTTTTAATATTCCTAACAGTCTTAGGACCATTATTTAGTAATTTACTTCCTTAATTCAAAATAACATGGTTTTCTTTTTCTTTTACCCTAAATTAGGGTTCCCATATATATTACTTTTCATTTATGGACATAAACCCTAATTTAACCAATTTTGTATTCAAAATGGATAGAAACTCCATCATAAGAATCAAAAGGTTATTACCTTTCTAATTAACCCATTATCTTACAAAGATACATCTTTTATACACCATTAGGGTTTCTAATTACTTTTCAATACATACTTCTACCAAATTAAGGTACTTTTGTAAAATGAAATATAATCAGGTTCTTAAATCATTTTTATCAGTTTCCTTGCATTTTTGTACCCAAATTTCATATATAGAGTTTCTTCATTGGATAATCCTAGCGTTTTCTATTAATTTTGCAAGACTATTTTCTAGATTATTTGATCACAGAGGATATTTACCGGATTATCTCAGCCGTTTGATCAGTGCACCAATGGTCCGCGCTTTGATCCAACGCACGTCATCGATCGGATCCACTAACTGGTTAGTGTGCCCCACTTCTCGCTATTGATCGTCGGATCTTAATCGAATGCATCGCGTCCACTGGTTCCACTAAGACAGATGCACGCCCTGCCCCTTTCGGCCGATCCGTTGGATCGTGCTTGGGCTCACGATGGTCCAGGGATCTACGGCTGCTGCTCATCTCTTCCTCCCTTCTTTGTTCTTCAGAATGCGGTGGCGCCACGACGGCGACCTTGCCTGAGCGCGAGCAATCGAGAGAGGGAGAGGGTGTTAGGGCTTAGGAAGTAGCCGTCTGGGATTGTGAGGGTGAGAGCGATCAGTAGGGGGTCCTATATATAGGCTATGGGAGACTCTCTTAGGGTTTTTAACCCCGCCGTAAAACTTTCTTGTAGCCCAATTGGGCATTTTGGGTACACGCGATGAAAATCGGCAAAACCTGGGTCTAGACCCTTCACCAAGGTCTCCTGAACCTAATGGGACAAAAATCCCAAGTGCACATGCACTGCAGAGATCGGAAAAACAAGGGGAAAATCCCCCTATCAGCTCTGAGTCCGTGTCCCTTTGGGACTCTTGACGATGAGTGGTGCACATTGGATCAAGATCCAACGACCCTCATCTCGCCCGCTTTTGCAAAAGGAAAATCAATTTGCTAATATTTGAATTATCTTCCCAATTTATTGATAACTTGGAAAAACCATAACTCCCAATTTTTAACTCCATTTTTATTCAAATTTTGAGGGAAACTCTTTTATGTTTTTATCTTTCATCCTGCAAAAATTGGGATCATTATCTTAATTAAACAGTTCCTTTTCTTTAGTTTCAAGAAAACACCCTTTTATTCATATTTTCCATATATTCTTTATTTCCCTTGCTATTATATAATTATCCTGAGTTCCTTGAACCCCAAGGAACCTTTATAACTCAAAATTCTATTTTTGGGAAAATATCTTTTAGCCTTTTAATCATACTTTATTCATTTTCTTATATTTCCCATTATTCTATCGAATTTCCTTTTCATTTCTTTTTCTTTTTCTTTCAATTGGGCTTAATGGCCAACAAGGCCCATCAAGAAAGCATGCAAGGCTATTATTCATGAAATTCATTCAAATTAAACCATGAAATAAAACATTGATCTTATTTATCTTTTAAAGGAGATTCACAAATCTCATTACATGTTTTGGAAAATGAGGTTATAACATAATATGTTGGATGTAAATGATAAATTCCATACATGTTGGATTTTGGATGAAAGTTGATATGTTGAGACCAAGTTGGACCCTAATGCCTAGACCTTAGGGAGTCATCTAACCAACTTTGAATATGTTTCTTATATGTCATACCTTGCTGATTTTAGTCTCATATGTTGTATAAATCTCATGACTTGATGAATCATGACCTTGGTTGCCCTATTACGGGTCTTATGACCTAGTTACGAGCATAAGTGACCTAAATCATGTAATGTCCATACAAGATGAATGGAACATCAAAATGACTTGGAACTTGAAAGACACTTTCTTCATGACCTATAAATCACTATAAGATCATAAAACACATAATCAACCAACCTTGAACCTATTTTTCCCAAAACCCTAAAAATGGATCTAATTAGGGTTAATAATGAGAATCTATTGCATGTATGTAATAATGTTCTTAATCAAGTGATTGCCTGTGATCTATATGGTCAAGGTAATTTACAAATCTCTAAATCAGGTATGAGCCATAATATATATATGACTATGGATTTCTTGTATGAAATGTGATACATATGTATGCTTGTTTACTAGCTCAAATATTTCCATGTAGTACTCTAGTACTGTACTCGATGTTTCTCTCGTATCATTGTTTTGTAACTTGCAAACATAATATAGAAACTCCATTTTACAAACCTTGTGTACCTACTTATATTCTTAGGGTAAGGACATGAGGACATGCATCCTACTTGAGTTGTTAAGATAGAGCAGACCATGTCGATAAAAGGGTTAGCTAATCTTGAGTACCCTTACGGACCCTTCTGGTGGGAAGTTGGTCAAAGGCCTTATGATATATGATGTTGTTGGTATAATTGGAGTGAAATGAAATCAAACACAAGCTCTCACTTTACTAAATACTTAATTTGTTTATTCTTGTTTGTTACTTCTGTAAAGCTTTTCAAATTATGCAAAGTGTATGTATATGTATCTTTTAGCCCTATACTCGACACCTTGTGTGCTTGACCCACCTTGTTTCACATATTTTATAGGTTCAGAGATCGTTATAACTTGATGGTCTTAGTGAGCTATGTTAGGTGTTCTTGTTGTAAGATCCCTAGTTTACATGAACATGCTTGTAAAAGTGTACTCTTGAATATGTAATTGAAAGCTTGTAATAAACAATGTTGTTTAATAATACTTGTTGAGTGTTGAGATTGTGATTGGTGCTTTTATCTCATTATCTATTCATGTATGCTAAGCTTTATGCTTCCACATGTTGTCTTCAATATTTGTTTGGCTCATGGGGTCAGTAAAATGACTCCATGACGTATGGTATTAGAGCATGAACAATAACTACACCAAATGCTGCTCACATGAAACACAAACTAAACATAACCCTACATCTCTACTTAGAAACTTAATGAGTTTTCCTTTGTGGACTAAGTTGACTTAGCCTCTAGGTTACAACATAGATGTTCTAGAACGAGGTGTAACTTGTGTAATCCCTAGAACCCTTTCTTTTCTCCTCAATCTGTCTTGTAGTATGAGTTGTAGGTTCAATAGGGTGCAAAAAGGGAGATATTACTACAACCCTAGACATATGTTCACGACATGTGCTTAGGATATCTACATAGGTGTGCACCATGTTCTTACTAATTCTCTAGTTGCCATGGTACTAAATTGCCTAATGAGTGCGGTAAGTCATTTTGGTTTTGGTTTTATTCGAATGGAGTATGGTGGTTTCCATCGCCCGTTTCAACATTGGAGAATCCTATTTCAAATATTAGTATATATGCACATATGAAAATGTTACCACACCCAAAAAGGTAATGAGTGTCAATGTAACCTAAGAGAAAGAAATGTAACATCAAGTCTAGATGAGAGATTTTAGATGATAGTTGTAGTCTCTAGAGTTGTCTAGAACCATGATAAAGGTTAGGCTAGTAAGTAGCCTAGATGACCTGTGATAATGATGATGATGATGATGATCACGACAATGATTATGATGATGATGATGATGATGATGACGACGACGACGACGACGACGATGTTGTTGTTGTTGTTGTTGATGATGATGATGATGATGATGATGACGATGATGATGATGATGATTATGACGATGACGACGATGGTGATCTTAATGATGATGATGATGATGATGATGATGATGATGATGATGTTAATGTGATGTTATGAGATGTTTCAAGATGATTCAAGTTATGTTTGATGATATGAGAAGAATTTGACCATGCACCCTAGCTAGGCCTAGTACCATGTATGGTACATATGACTTGGTTGATGTGCTAAATATAAGCTAGTGGATTAACATTTTTTCTTGTACCTAGTATTGTACATGTTGAGATACGATATGTGATATATGGTTTGGGACCAACATAGGCCTCAATCTATTTACAAAGGGGGACCTCTAGCATGGGACATATAAAAGGGTGACCTCTTGATACGAGTCGACCCGCAACAGGAGAAGGTCAGAGTACCTAAACTTTGAAATATGTGAAATGTTGCAAAATATGCATGATGAAATACATGATGATGAGTCCCTACCTAGACTAATTCTTAGTATTGAGTCGAGTCATCTAGCATGTGGTACCCTTGAAAATGTTGAACCTTAGATTTCCTATGAAAATATCTAACCCTAGAGGAAGAGGCAATCAAACATATGATGTTTTCTATTTAGGTGAGGGAGATGTCCCAAGACCCTAAGATGATGTATATGATGTGTGATATCCATGATGAGCCTCATACTCGGGTTAGTAGTTGTATATAAAGGAATCTAATGGTTGCCCTTTTTGTTGAAAGATGGGTAGAAACTTTGTTACGGGTAGATGGTTGTGGTTAGCATGTCTTGTTGGATATATATAGGCTTTAGTGTGAGTTTCTTGAGTTTATGGAGATCATTTGATATACAAGTGAGATAATTATGAAACCTCAATGTTGGTAATAATGTTGCTCTTCAAATTGTGCTTAATACATGAAATATCTCACTTATGTTAAAATTTGACTTATGCATGATAAGTCACTCTCATAAGCTAGACCTAATATGAAACCATACCTTGTACGAAAGATGTAAGTCACAAATCATGGACTTGATACGATGATTCTTCTTAGCTTGAATAATCATGAACACAATGCTTAATTTTAGACCCAATATGAAAAGTAATGAACAAAATCGGGGATAGTTAGTATAATTTGGGATAAAACTAAACATGCATGAAATCTAGAATCACAATGAAATAACAAGTTCCATGGTAATTTCGTTGGAAAGACATGATAATGAACATGTTCATTTGAGAATTAATAACACAAAATTAGATAATCACACCTTGATCTAGATGAGTATATGGGCAAAACCCTAATTTATATGGATGTGGATTACAGAACACTAACACCAAAATGATGTCGTGATATGATAAAACACCAAATGACATGTAGAATTGATGATGACAAGATATGAGTGCACCCCATGATGGGAGATGCCTTGACACCAATGGCTGATCATTTTAAACATGATGAACATATGAATTGTGACCTTCAACTATGATCTAGGATGAATTTCAAGGATGAAATTTCTTTGGGGAGGGAAGGATGTGACAACCTAACACTTCTCTCTCTTCTTTAGTAGTCCCTATCTCTCTTATCAAATGACCTTATTACTCAACATGATATCAATACCATAATTGAAATGTTATGATGCTCCATTTTGTTCACATCACTGGTCAATTCACCATGTGTGACATGCAATTCAATGTTGACCTATATTCCAATGCTTTCAATACATCATGATCTTTATATAAAAAATAAAATTATACAATGTTCTTCCCTTGCTATACCACATTGTAGTGGACTTAAGTGAGAACACAATGGTGCATGAATCAACCCAATCAGATCTATGAAGCCAGAGTTATGGCCTTTCAAAGATCACTCAAAGCTACTTGTTTTGATCAAATAAATCAAACTAAAATCCTAAACGGGCTAAATGTGGATGTGCACGACCCAATTGGATGGGTGTGCCCCCTATGTGGATCACAATCTGGATTCTTTATCCTTGACCAATCAGGTCCCTCCGGGCTTGTCTCACACAATCTTAAACCACCTGATCATCCACCCATGCACCATGCAAAATCAACAATTCACGCTCTATCTCCTTCATTCATATTGTATATCTACGCAAGAGGTGCTGTTGTCACCTACTCACCTTTGGTGCCACAAATACTCCTCCACTCCTTATCCTCTTAAGGTATGTTTGGTTTCCTATATTTTGCCATATTGGATTGTATTTTGGCGTCCATTTGTAGAAAGTTTATGTTTGGTTTACAAGATTCTGGAAACGGTGCAAATCCCAGGATTTTCAAACATAATAGGAATTCCACATTTTGATTTCCATCAAAATTCTCCCAGATGCCAAAATCCAGCTGTGGCTGGCCTGTGGACCCAAAAAAATTAAATCATGTATTTTAGGAATCTAGGAAACCAAACATAAAATTTGTGTTTGCGGGATATTGACAATGCAATATTTTGTAAATACAAGATGACATAAATATAGGATTCTTGAAAATCCAACAAACCAAACATGCCTTTAGTTGATTGATGCCCCCATTGTTTCTCTTTTGATCTACTCTCTCTTTCCCCTCTCTAAGCATGCACTTTCACGAACCCTAGCCTCCCACATTCTTCCTCCCATGGAGGGGCGGCACCGCCACAACTGGGCACCTTAGACCTTCACCTATGACCCTCTGAGACCATGTTTGACCCAATGCTGCACTCCATGATGGTCCTCCGACCTCGAGCGGATCCCTTGTGTGGTTGGAAGATGGAGGGAGGCAGGCTCCCATGAATTCAGGCGAGCCCAACCACCATGGAGGGCCGCTAGGCAAGACTAAAGGCCAGTGGAAGGTATGATGGTTGGTATCCATTGATTGTGGTGAATCCAAGATGGAGGCAACATCCAACGACTTGAGTGATGCAGACCATTCCATTCCCTCATGCTAACTGGTTCAAGCCTCTCACAGAGGTGACTACTGGTGGTGTGACACGTGGATGGGCGTGCCACAGGAGAACCAAAGACCTCCCCATCTACATGATCTCATCCGCCACTATCGAGATATATGGCCCAGATCTGTGACATGATATTAAAGATAACACCCCTGCTCCCTATTGTCCTAATCTTTGATTCCATAAAGTTATAATGTAAATGTTCTAAAATGGTTAACTCATATCTCCTTTGGCCAAAATATATGAATTTATATACCATTTTGATCGTCTCAAAAATATCAACAACTTGAATTAATTTTTAGACTCTAAGTCCTTCATTTGTTCCTTGTTTTACTCAAAAGAGGTGTACTTTGATCATTTTGAGTATTTTTGATGCATGATTTTGATAAAGCTTGGACCTTTATTAATAATCCTCCCTCCTTATCATGAAACCTATATCTCTTTCAAACTATTAAACTAAATGAGGGGGTTGATCACCCTTATTGCTCATGAATGACTCTATTACACATATGTTGCTTGGTTAGGACTTTAATGATAAATTTTGGCCTATATTTCTAATCTTGTTTCTAATGTACATCTAGAATCATCCTAACAATTAAGATCAGTAACCTTATGCTTCTCTATGAATCTAATATCAACCCCAAATACCCCTATTGCTATGTGTGTCTATATGGATTGAGATGCTTGAATGTGACTCCTTTGTGGTGATGTTTGTTGAACTTTGAACAAATGGTCTCCTTTACCCTAAATGGATCTTTGAAACTGGTCGAATCATGATGTGTTGTGACCCAGTTGGCTAAGTTTGACCCCATTCATGATATGATGATGTATGTGCCCCTTTAGAACCTCATATGACCTATATGACTTGATTGTATAACTTGTTCCACTAATCTAAATATATGTCTTAATCTCATGTCCTAACCTCATATATCATATTTGCTTCTATTATTCTTGACCCCTTTGATGTGGATGTCCCACTTAGGTCATATGTTGGACCCTAATGATAAATTCCATACATGTTGGATTTTGGATGAAAGTTGATATGTTGAGACCAAGTTGTACCTTGATGTCTAGACCCTATGGGGGCATCCACCCAACTTTGAATATGTTTCTTATATGTCCTGCCTTGTTGATTTTAGTCTCATATGTTGTCTAAATCTCATGACTTGATGAATCATGATCTTCGTTGCCCTATTATGAGTATTATGGCTTAGTTATGAACATAAGTGACCTAAATAATGTAATGTCCATATAAGATGAATGGAACATCAAAATAACTTGGAACTTGAATGACACTTTCTTCATGACTTCTAAATCACTATATGATCATAAACCACATAATCAGCTAACCTTGAACCTATTTTTGCCAAAACATAGAAAATAGATCTAATTAGGGTTAATGATGAGAATCTAATGCATGTATGTAATCTTGTTCTTAATTAGGTGGTTGCTTGTGATTTAGATGGTCAAGGTTAAGTTAAAAATCTCTGAATTGGGTACAAGATTTAATGATTATATTATTATGGCTTTCTTGTATGAAATGTGATACATATGTATGCTTGTTTACTTGCTCAAATATTGCCATGTAGTACTCTAGTACTGTACTTGATGTTTGTCTCATAGAGTTATTTAGTAACTTGCAAACATAATATAGAAACTCCATTATACAAACCTTGTGCACCTTTCTATATTCTTGGGGTAAGGACACAAGGTTGGGCATCCTACTTGAGAGCAGACCTTGTCGATAAAAGGGTCAGCTAATCTTCAGCACCCTTACGGACCCTTCTGGTGGGAAATTGGTCAAAGACCTTACGATATGATGTTGTTGATATAATTGGAGTGAAATGATATAAAACATCCTTGTTCGTTACTTCTGGAAATCTTTTCAAATTATGAAAAGCTTATGTACATGTATCTTTTAGCCCTATACTTGACACCTCATGTGCTTGACCCACCTTGTTTCATGTATTTCATAGGTTTAGAGATAGCTAGAGGTTCATGGACTCGGTGAGCTATGTTAGGTGTTCTTGTTGTAAGATCCCTATTTTACATGCACATACTTGTAAGATTGTACTCTTGAATATGTAATTGAAAGCTTATAATAAACAATGTTGTTTAATAATACTTGTTGACTGTTGAAATTATGATTGATGCTTTTATCTTGTTATCTATTCATGTATGCTAAGCTTTACACTTCTGCATGTTGTCTTTGGTATTTGTTTGGCTCATGGGGTTGGTAAAATGACTTCATGAAAAAGGCCCCTTTATTGCTCATCTTCTTGAGGGAGCCCCAAAGCTTTGATGGGAGAATTACATCCAAAATTGAGACCTAATCGTAGAACCCATGGCTTGGATGGACGTCCATACCATCTTCTCTGCAAGATTCATTCCCAACTCTTCCTAGAAGGATAAGGAAAAGTAGTTCATACTCCTTTATCAAGGTAACATGTCAACGATAGACTATGCTCAGAAGTTCCGTCTCCTGGAGTGTTTTAGCTATATGATGACAAAAGAGAAGTGAGTGGAACATTTTGTGTGGAGTGTCTTTACCCTCAGATAAAACCCCATGTGATGGAAAGTACCCCTAAATTTCATCAAAGCCCTCAATTGAACCCTAAACACAGAGAAGACAACCATACTTGCTCAGAACCCGCCTAAGGGATATATAAGGTTCATTTAAAGCATTTTTGCCCCATGAAATGATAATAGAGGGCCATAGAGTCAAAGCAATGGCAAGGGTAGGAATGGAGGAAAGGGAAAATCCCATCAAGAGAACTGACACCCCGAATGCCACACATCTGGAAAGAAGCATCCTAGACGATGCCACCATGAAAAGAAAGTGTGTTGCCATTGTCAATAAGAAGGACGTGTCAGATCCAACTATTCTCTTCCTGACCCTCAAGGTTTAGGTCTAGTGGCAACTCAACCAATGGCTGCAACACCCTAGAAGAAGCCCCTCATGTAGGAAAGCATCTAGAAGCCTAAGTATTTGCCATTGATAATGAAGAAGTTCAGGCCAATGCCAACCGTCTCATAGAAGGTAACCATCCCTAGAATTCCTTTTCCTCTCCTTTACCATGAGGTGCATAGTTTGACTATCATAAATATGATGCAGGTATGCTTGTTATAATGGGTCATAATGTTAAAGCTTTATTTGACTCTGGTTCTACTAATACATTCGTCTCAAGAAATCTTGCAATTATGCTTTGTTTGGACTTCAAGGACTTAGGATATGTCTTATAAGTCACTAACCCTAGTGGTCGTATCTTCTCATCCCTCCTAAATACATCGGTCATACATGTTAAATATATGAACAATGAACTCCCTAAAGACATTATCCTACTTGAAATGAATGATTTTGATGTCATTATAGGAACGAATTGTCTTCATAACTATAATGCAAATATAGATTGTAGGGAAAAGAAAATAAGAACCGAGAGACTGGTCATGCACCCTTTACCATTAGAGGAAGAAAAGATTCCACTACTAGCCTATATGTGTCAACCATGAAAGAGGAATGATGGTAGTTAAAGGTTGTCTAGTGTTCCTATCCATAATGACTGAGTCAGAGAAAAAGGTGTAACCCTTAGAGGAAATAGAGGTAGTCAGGGAATATGCTGATGTGTTCTTAGACAATTTTCCAGTCATAACTCTAGAGAGAGAAGTGTACTTCTCAATAGAGCTAGTCCCTACAACAAACCTAATTTCTAGGGCACCTTACATGATGGCTCCTACCGAATTGCTCAAGTTAAAGAAGCAATTGCAGGAACTACCAGAAAAGGGCTTCATTTGACCTAGCACATCCCCATGGGGAGCACCTGTCCTCTTTGTAAAGAAGAAGGACATATCACTTCGTATGTGTATAGACTATACAATGATAAATTATGCTACCATCAAGAACAAGTATCCTCTACCACACATAGATGATGTTATATCCTAAATTTTGGTAAAATCAAATTATATAATATAAGGCATGTTTTTATAAATAATTCTCCCAATGGTATTATTGGTGGAATAACAATGTTGATTACCTTTGTGGTATGTGTGATTTTTGCACAAGTTAAATAAATAAAAGGAAATTGTACATGGAGTGACCTTTTGAAATATTACCTAACTGAAATATTTAATAATATGCAAGTTGCCAAAAAAAATAAGAGGAGTGGTATTTTGGATAGTTAAAAGAGTAATTATCTATCTATTATTGGAAACACATGTTTTGAGACATCAATTACTAATATTTTGATTTCACTTTTGGAATACCAGAAAATAATAAGGAAAATAAAGAATTATAGTAAATTGGAATAAGAAGAATGGTCCAAGAGGTTATGGTAATTTTTTTCCTTAAGAGGCAAGTTTTGTATATAAAACACCCCAATAAAACCCATGATTTGGATATGAATGAATACTCATGAAGTAAAGAAAGATGAGTTAATGGGTATATTAAAAAAAGAGAAAATGAATAATAATCTAGATTGTAAATTGGTGAACAATAACCCCATATATGCCAAAAATACATTCCTTGATAGTTTTCAATTTGCTTCATGAAAATTTATGTCAAAGATATTGGTCGTTCTAAAATAGGAAGGAGTGGGTAATTTTCTTAATAGATTTTATGATTAAGAATACATATTTATATAAATGTCATGCAATATGAGAATAAGACTTGGGGGGGGGGGCATGTCGGTGGACTAATGTGTTTTAGCAGACCATGACAATATATGCAAAGGAAACTCAGACAATTAGTCATTCTCTTTCCTTCCTTTCCTTCTTAGATGGTCGTAGTATTAGGGTTCCTTCTGTATATATATACAAGGACCCAAGAGCCCTCGTAGCACTAAGCCTCTGTAGGCTGCCATGGAGACTTGTGGATGATCCTCAAGCCTTCACGGTTTCCATCTTGCTACCAGTGTGAACAAGCCATGAGACAGAATGTCCTTTGTGGAGGTGCACCGCTAAAGGGGGGCGATAGGTTAGGGTGGCATCCCTACACGGCAAGGGAGGGTCTAGGTGATTGTTCCTCAGTGGGGAATGAGCATAGAGTAGGAGGTGGAGACTAGCCATTGAAAGTAGTTCCATCTATAGGAAGAGAAAGGGTGCCTCTGAGGAGGAAGAATGAAGGACAAAACCTCTACCCTCCTTCTATGGTTGGTCTGGGTAGAAGCCTGGTCATCTCTGTCGGAGGTGGACACATGATCCTGAGATTTTTCCCTTCTGCCTTCGGGTCGTAGGAGCTGGGATGGCCAGCTCAGTGGCTGAGATCTACAACACCCTAGAACCTCAATGAAGCTCCACAATAGGTGTAACGATAATCACCAAACCGACAAGAAAATCATTACTAATTAAGCGGAATTTAAACATAAACAACGGATTAACAAAAATCACTAAGAATTAAAACCATTTTGCAAAGAGATCCATTTCTAGGTAAACTCTTTAAGGCAGAACCAAAACTTTATATACATCATTGTTCACATTGTACATACACTGTACCATCTCTTCTTGAGGATAACTTATAACAGTTGCTCTATCAAAACACATACTGGAACAACAGAAAACCTCGAGACATAGAAGCCAAAATCTCAGATTGATCATAAAACTAGTACGAATCTACTCCAAGGACCTAAGAGGCTGAGAGTACAGAGACGACACATAGGACTTTTATCTACAAGACATGACATACAATACACTCAACCTGAGCTGTCACTGTTGTCCCTGCTGCTGTTGTTCTTTTTCTGTAGAAAGGTCTTCACCTCCTCGTGCACGTCCACCTAAAAATTTGGATCCCACGGGGGTGAGACAATTGTAATTGTCCCAGTGAGAGGTATAACTCTCCACCAACAATGTTATTATCACAGTTAAATAGTATTAAACTGAGCAGAGGATAAGCAGTTTAGAATATTCTCATCTTTTAAAGCATTGCAACTATCTGTGATAGAGCAGTAAGTCATTTATTCTCTTTATTAGGAATGAGAAGAACATGTATATCATTTACTCATCATACTATATCAACATCTCAAGCTTATCCAGTGAAACTCATTATCATGGTATGTCATCCATGAATCATTCTCATTTCTATTTGTTGGCCTCAGCCTATCTGCTAACCAGATATTTAATTATTCCAGTCATGTAAGTATACATCATCATATTATATTCAGGCATTGGACTATGCCAATCCTATGCAACTATTTCAGGCATTGGACTATGCCAATCCTGTGCAAACATCACTGACTACCACATCAATTTTACTAGGCATTATACCTTGGCCAAGCCATCATGCTTATTCACATCCTTTTTATAAACAAGCATCCTTCTCATATATTTCAAACACTATAGCCCTTATTTGGTTATAAGCATAAATCATGTATGATCAAGATTTCATTGTTATTACTGTATCCCTTTATTATTATCATTATATTACTAAGTTTCCCTTTCTTAGTTTATTTTGAACATTATCATTTCTTACATGAGACTTTTCTAAACACCTTGTTACCTCTCACTAGGAAACAACTACTCTCATGGCTCACAAGGCCCATTAAACATCTTGTCACCTCTCACTAGGCAACAACTAACCACATGGCTCACAAGGACATTAAACATCTTGTCACCTCTCACTAGGAAACAACTAACCACATGACTGACAAGGCCATTAAACATCTTGTCACCTCTCACTAAGCAATAAAGCATATGAAGGCTTATAAAGCCTATGAAACATTTTCAGTATATAGTGCATTATAGCCCATACCTGGCTATGCTCATCATCTCAGCATACCTGCATGTTTAATACTCATGATAACAAATATATATCAGTACCATGCAACACTAAGTAATACCATAACTCATCAATCGATAATAGAGCTTCACATAGGATTACTCTGTTATAAGACTTCACATAGCATTACCCTGTATTAGGGTTTCACATAGCATTACCCTGTATTAGGGTTTCACATAGCAAAGAATCAATATGGATTACATAAGTATTCAATCATACTTATTTATTCTCATCATTCATCCTTGAATTAATTATCAACACACAGTATGAGTTTCTCTCTCATCTTTGCCAAATCATGATTACATCATAGTTTATAGGTTTGGATTAACCTTTTCATAAGGCATGCTAGACTATATTCATCAAAGTGCATTACCTCTCAGTGTAGCAATTGACATGACACATTTCACATGTCACACATCCAATTATATTGGACTTATAACACATCAAGGCATATCATTATTGGGGTGTTGGACGTGACATCTATCATATCTTTATGTATCACTTCCCTCAACACCTTTATCTTACTTGAGTTCATCCACTTAGCTTGTATTAGGGTATTCCCATCCTAATACTTTATGCATCAACTCATGACATTCATCATGTAATGTATTGGTCATAAGTCACTTATTTAGAATATACAACCATTGCCACTGATATGGACTCATTTCGAGTTAAGACATTGTTGATATAGGGTTGACCATTATCAACCACTCTAGGTTTTTCACCTATCAAGGTATTAGCCATACCATTACTTGGTGTTACACTCATCACTTCTAAGAGTGTCTTTCTCTCTCCTTTACAAGGTGTGTAGGGTTGAATCATGTGCATATATTCACCATGTCGGGTTGTAGGTGTATAGACACCACTGTATCGGGTTGGAGGTGTATGAACAGTCACCATATCAAGTTAGGATTTGCACTTGTCTCCATATAGGGCATGAGGTATCTTATTGACCTCATATCAGGCACAAGGTATATGTATGTGTTGCCCATGATACTTATGAGGTATCAACCCATCACCATGTTGGGCTAGAAGTACATTCAATCACCCTATCGGGCTAGTCACCATCTAGGGTTAACCATGACGGGTTAGGGTTACCATATCGTCTAAGGTTGTGTATCGTGCAACCCTATCGTGAAACCATGTCATGCAACCATGTTGTGCAACTATGTCATGCAACCATGTCGTGCAACTATGCCATGCAATAGCACTTGTTACACTTCATTTATATCAGGTTACCCAAATTAGGGTTTCATGTCAACTTATAAGTATTCATTCAACCTTGTATCGTGTATGGAGTCTATACTTGACTCCCTCTCGTGCAAGAGGTGTATACTAAACCCCCATATCGTTCAACAATGTATTCATTCATATCCATATAGTTCAAGTGAAGTAGGTGCATCATCATATCGGGTTAAAGATACTTTCTTGTGTGCTTGCACCCGATATCACTTTTATAAAGTGATACCACCATCTTCAAGCTCTAGACCTTAGTTATAACTATTATAGTTCATGTAAACAGGTCTAAGAAACTACTAGAACTCATAATCTCATCAACTATTTCAGGAAATTTCGGAATTAAAAGTATTTCACTAATTATAGCAATTTAGGTGAAGAATAATAACATGGTTGAGTTCAAGTTATATAACCCGCCTTAAGAACGACTTCAAAGCTCCAATCTCCAAAGTTACACGTTCCTAAGGTTGAATATGGACTTCACAACTCCACTATATGCAAAGAATCACCATGGATAAGAAATTGGTGAAGAAGAAAAGAAAGGAAGATCAAAACCCTAAATTCATGCTTCAATCCAAGGTTGAAGATGATCTTATCCTCACCTTAGGGTTAAGTATGAGCTCCTTCTTTCTCCTTAACACCTTTTCACGATACACTAGTGTCCTTGCACGATATTCCACCCCTCTTGCATGAAATGGCACTCACTTGCACGATATGACACTCACGTGGAGTCAAAACTTCACTCTATGGCCGATATCACCCTATATGGCCAATATCACCTACTTGGGCGATATGCTCTTGCCATGGGCGATATGCCAAGGCCCATGCACGATACCACAGAATCCCTTCACGATATGGGAGCTCTATGCACGATACCGTAGGGTAGGAGGGTGGTAAGGGTCGCAAAATTTCACCAAGGGGTGAAACTAGGGGTATATATACTTGTTGTTCATGAAGGAAAGCAAAAATGAGGTGTCAACATTTTGAGCTAGTAGGTGCCACGTGTCATGCATGCATCAACATTTATATTGTCTTGAAAAATGGTTGAGGATCATCTTGATATGCAAATTCGTCCATTACTTATCCATTTGGATAAGATATATCAACAAAATCACCACTTAATTCACAACTCATCACAACTTTGCTAAGGAAGTTGTGACCCGACACACCTCACCTCCTTGAGGTGATTTGAACGATATGTACTTTTCCAAGAGTTCACAAAACGATATGGGACACCTCCTTGGGATCCTTGGCCGATAGGCACTCATATATAAGCTTTTCATCTTGATACAACTCAAGTTAAGCTTTCATATTCAACCCTTTTCTTGGTCATTTCATCACCAAGATTACCATCACTCATAATTGATTCAAACATGGTGTCTCATTCATTATATATCCTCTAAATGATACTATGAGTGAGTAGGAACACTCTATAGGTGGTAATTTGCATATCAACCCCACATTTTGAGTAAATTATAGTTTGTACCAAAATTGGTGCACAATGTACCAACATTGTTCAAACAAGTTCAAACTTGGAATTTAGGCTTTGCACAAGCCACCACTTAGCATCATTCTCTCTCTTATGATTGCAAAACACATGTGTTACATTCAACATGTGACATTTTGCATTATAACCCCCCAACTTGGGTAAATTGCACTTTGGTCTAAAATAAAGGAACATTGCTCAAACATCATTCAATCAGGACCAAACTTGAAACATAAGTGTGTTACATGATGACAAAACTCCTTAGAGGATTATATTAGAGTTATAATCAACTTTATTAGACAAAACAAATAGGGTTACTTCATAACCCAGGTCAGGGTCGTTACAATAGGCCTTTGCGACCAAGCAGATGTGCGCGCCTTGTAGTGGTATTGGCAAAGAATCCTCGTTGCTGGGGGGTGGAGGTAGCGGTACCCAGTGTGCACAAAAGAAGGGCCTGGGGTCGCCCTATGCAAGGAGAGGGGTGAAACAGAGTCAAGTGACTCTTTTACCCCTGTAGGAGTGTTCAAAAAGAAAAGGGCACACTGGTTGTAACGACCCCACCCCTCAGTAACCCCCAATTAAGAGAGACCTAGAGGCTAGAACAGTTATCCCAAAATAGGATCATATAGTTTTGCAAATAATAAAAAATAATTAATAAATTCTAACACAACTAAGCTTAAAATAGGATGAAAATTTTATTTTCACATACCTTGCAAAATATAGGATTTTAGGTACTTTACCCAAACAAGAAACTATTTATCTACAATCCTCTAGTTTTTTTAATAAGCTTTATTCATTCAATGTCAGTTTAAAGGAATATCCACTTTCTCATAAACCTAAAATGCCGACAAACAAAAATGTCGATCAATATAAAAGATATACTGGTATGTTGGGGAACTAAAATCTTGCATCTATTTGTAACAACATAATGCAACCAAATTATTGCTTAACAGATCAACTTTACATTTTAAACAAAACTACTCAATCCTGACATATCCAAGCCTCTGTATCGTCCCTGTAGTGGACATGGATCCTACCTTTCTCATATGGTAGATCCCAATTAGCCCCTTATGGTCCTACCCCAAGGGTAGACCAATACATAGGGCCTTATGGTCGTATGATCCTACCCAAAGGTAGACAAAACATCGACTCAAGGTAACTTGATGATCCTACCCCACAGGTAGACCAATAACTAGGTTATCCATTTCTCACAATTACTTAAAGCTACAGAGGAGGACTAGGATCTGAGCTAGTTATGCACATATATTTATGGTGATAGCCATAGTCACTTTATAGTTGCATGAAATAGAAGTCAACCAAGTAGTTAATTTCAAGCAACTGATAAAACCTCAGAAATTGTCATGAAACTAGAGCGATTATCCATAAGAGTAACCACATACATGATTCGGAAGTCTCAAAGAGTCAAGCAAGATATCCAATCCAAACAGGCAACCCAATCAACCAAGTCAAGCAAATCATACAAGCAATCTGAATCCTAAAAAGCATGTAGAACCTATTTACTACATACTCATCAAGAACTTACTTTATTGACGTGGGAATACTTCCTAGGACTTCTAATCTGAATTAGGGTTTCCTTAGGTTTCTTTAGATCTATTTCTCAAATTTCCCTTTTTAGGTCAACAAAACCCTAAAAAAACAACATATATACAAAACCCTAATTACTCAACTTATTCATATTAAAACCGCTTTATTATCAATTTGTCTTAGGATCAACCTAACTTCATCTCATACATAGGATCTTGAAATATAACTCATTAAAAGTCATTAACACCTAAATTAGGGCTTCTAAGCCCATTAATGCACTTTATTCATATGAAAGCCTAAATTAGCCAATTAAGCACATGGATCATCCTCTTAGGATCAAAACACCCCTTTTATTAACTACAAGTTAATATCATCTTAAATCATCCATAACACTTTACTCAATATCATTAACATCAAAGTTAGGGTTTCTTATTCAGAAATGCATTAAAGGTGACAACTTTATATAATTTTTGGATTGCAAGTAGATCTAGACTTTAACTCTATATTTATCGAATTGCATGCATTTTTTTGATCAATTTTCATATATAATGTTACTCCATACAAGTTACCAATCATTAGTTATGATTATTATAAATTACTCACCCATAGGCCAATAGGATGCCGCTACGTCAACGATGTAGCTCACTTTCCTTTTCCACACAAACTAGGCCAGGCCAATGGGCTTCGGCTATCTCAGCGACTCACTCCAGCGGGGTTGAGTTAGATAAATAGAATCAAAAGACCATTATTCCCCTTCCTTTCTACTTCGTAGATGAGGACATGAACGTAATTCCACCCGTCCTCATCTTCTACCTCCGCTCCACTAATCTCCTCATGAGCCAGCGCTGGGTAGCAGTCAACACCACCGTTGACTTCACGCTCTAGCATGTTGGAAGGCCAGGCAAGAGTGTGGGCATCCCCTCCAGGTCCAGACAGAGTTGTTGGAAGCCTCACGCAAGGAGAGGAGGCACGAACTAGGGCACATGGTGGAGTCCCTTTCGACGGTGAATAGGGGAGCACAAGTGTCTCAGCCTGCCTCGGTTTGCTGGGACCTTCCCCCTGCTATGCGGAAGCTTTCCCCCAACTCCTAGACCTAAAATCTCAAACCTTATATAGAGAACAGGCTGGGAGTTCTGGGTATCTATGGTCATCGATGGAGTTCCCACTCCGACTATATATTGGGGAAACTTCCTTCCCACATGAAAACACTAAAATCTGGAGATTGTCAAGTCCGATTTCCTCCCCCAAAGCCAAAGGAGAAGGAATCGGGGCAAAAGATCGAGTCTGGAGAGAGATCGAGGCATTAGAATCTCACATTTACTGTTCCTATTTTTCCCAACCAGACTAGAAGTAGTAGACAAGAGATCGTCGTTGAATCCCAGATTTGAGGGTCCATATTGCACACGTCAATCCAAAAGCAAATAGTGACATTCAATGATATACCCATCACTTTATGGATCTTTACAAAAATCATATCTCCTAAACCTCTTATCCGTTTGATTCCAAATTTTAAAGGAAATTCCATTATGACTTCAACTACTTGTGTGACAAGTTTGTGACTCAAATTCAAAAGTATGAGAGACTTTTCTTCATATGCAAGTTATCTCTTAATAAGTCATACATATTTTATCTCTCTTACTCTTTTATTTTCTTTATTTGGATTCCTTTCACCATTAGAAACCTTGTGGATTCGAAATCTCATCCATGATGATCAATCATACATCTTTCCACCTATTTCTCATATTTTCATTATTATCTCAATTTCTTTTCCTATTCATACATTATTTGATTTCATCCAACTTTTCTTTCTTATCATATTGGATTCACTAACTTATTAGGGTCCACAAAATCATACATTTAAAGGAAATACTATAAATGAAATCCATTCATTACACATAAATGATACAATTTTCATAACCATACATTTATTGGAGACATTTTATTTCAAATCATATAAACCCAAAAATTGGGGTTGTAACATCCTTCCCCTCTTATAGGAATTTTTCCCTCAAAATTCCACCAAACATAGAAACAAATCAGGATAAGACTTTTCCATGTCCATCATTAGCTCTCATGTGGCTTTATCCTCGACATGGTGCTTCCAAAGAACCTTTACCATCTCTATCCTTTACTCCTAAGCTCTCTCACCATAATATCTCTTACCCTCACATGTGACTCAGGGTAAGTCTGCCTCCCTTAGAGTGCAATAGGTTCAATGCTCAACACATGGCTCGGGTACATCACATAGTGCTCTAGATCGGACACATGGAACACATCATACATCATATTATCCATAGGGGTAAGGCTAAGAAAAAGTAGCTTCACCAATCCATTCTAAAATCTCAAATGGACCCATGTATCAGGGACTTAGCTTTCCTAGCTATAGCTCGGAGGGGTCAGATTTTCAAAAATGCATGCTCACCCACAATGAACTGCAAGTCAGTCTGCTTCACATCAACATGTGACTCCTGTCGATCTTAGGCTTTCACAACCATTGCTCGATCAAAGCGACTTCATCTGCATACACTATGGTTTCTCTGACCTTTACAAGGTCCTCTCATTGACATCACCCTAGTGAAGCGGTGACCGACACAACCTCCCTTAAAGAGCTTCATACATCCCGATAGTGGTTTTGGTGGTCGTCATAACAAGCAAAATTTGTTAGGGGTAGGAATTGCTCCCATGAATCACCCCAAACGAGCACATATGCTCTCATCAGACCTGTTAACATCTGGATCATACTCTCTGGACTATCCATCAGTCAGGGGTGATATGTTGTACTAAACTACAACCTATCATCTAGTTCGTCATGTACCTACTTCCACAACATGGAAGCGAATTTAAGGACATACTGAAGAATATTTGAACTCGAGTCACTATGTAGTTGAACTATCTCTCTCATAATTATATATAGTTCAACCATATCTATCACACTGGCAGTGCTTTCTTAGACAGGGAATGTGTCAACTTGGTAAGGCGATCTACCATAACCCATATTGCATCCTGACCTCTCTTGGTCCAGGGGAGACCCACCACAATGTCCATGGTGATCTACTCCCATTCCCTCTCGGGGACTCCTCATTATCTGTAGCAACTCACTGGGTTACTGGTGTTCAACCTTCACCCTCTGGCATGTATAACAACTGGCAACATGCACCTCTATATCCTTCTTCGTTCCAGGCCTTCAAGGTACCACTGCAACCTTAACCATTTGGGTAGTACCACGATGTATTATGTACTTAAAATCATGAGCTTCTTGTGTGACATGATTCTTCAAGGGTGAATCCTCAGAAACCCTAAAACACTCTAGTAGTGGGTTTCACCACCTTCTTTTGTTGAGAGGTGTATCCGAGGTCCTTAGCACAATAATTTCATTTCATCAAGCTTTGGGCTGGCTAACTAAGCAACCACCAACTTGACCAACGGGTCTGGTTGTATCTGGGTGTTATCCACACATGTCTAGTCTTCTAATGGTCAGAGGGTCCATCTAGCAACCTCTTTCAACTCTCTCTATCATCTAGACAAGACAACTGTACACCTAAGCTGTGTCTCAACTAAGTGTATCTTTTACCACATTAGTTTCCTTATATGCTAGGTGATGGTGAAAACATAGCCCTCATATATTCCACTCATCGTCCTTGTCTCGGGTTTATGTCTATCTGATTCAAGAAAACTTTGAGCTCTTACTTTCATCATCTCAATTATCAAATCTAAACTGTAACTCATAAAATCCTACTCTTGATAAGAATGTCCTCATTTAATGATTACCTTAGTTCATCTATGCTTTCATACCATCTACCCAATATACTCTCAAAAAGGTGTGATACTTCATCCATTATCAATCATCATAGAAATGTTTCAACTTATATCACTCTTATCCTTAGTAGATGGCATGCATTTTTTCCTATCTCTCACTCCCATAACAAGATGAAATAAGCATTTGACTGCAGTCCAAATACATAGTTCATCCCGTTCTAAGAGTAGAGATGGTGCATCACATGTTGCCATTACACTTTCCAGTTTAAGTTGAAACATACTTTACATGTCTACAGACCATGAATATCTCAATTCTATGTTTACATCCATGGAACAAATATTCCCAAACACTCTTGGGTATTCATATTACTCATATATACATAATCCTTAGTCATTCCCTCTAGGTCTCTAGGGTGCCGATACTTTTGAGGTGATCCTTTCCCTTATGCATACAGGGAGTGCCTCTCACATTTACCCCTTAGGCCCCATGAACTCATGAAGGTGGTCAGCCTCCTAACCCATGGTCCTCAGGCAAAGGTAGATGTTACCTCCCAACCCTATGGTCTTATGCATCTAGAGAACAGACAACTCCTACTACCATTAGTCTTATCCCTCCCTGACCTTAGTATTGACTTAGGATACTATCATAGTACATCTCAATCTTGAATCTTCACCCAAATCTCCATCATCTCTCTGGGCACTCATGGTCAAACTTACATCCCTTCATGGGAATCATGGCGACCTACCTATCTCAGTCTGGCCCCATACCGATTAGCTCCATGGCAGTATATCCTCATGTCCCTTAGAGATGGTCACACATGGGTGTATAGATTCATGCTCATACTATTTGCTCTTACAATTATCTCATCAAGCTATTATAAGTGACCTCTTAAGGTTACCTCAGACCTAAGCATGAGTTGGTGTTCACTCCTACATGTAGGGTCCTTTCCTAGGATAGGATAAAACAAAGGTCACAAAGCATCCTTGCATCCAAGGTTTATATCATCATGTATATGCTTAGCCCTATCATGCTACTTATGCTCATGGCTAGCAAGAAGACAACCTATTAAACCATTCCAAGTTCCTTGGTAAGTCATACTCGTCCATCATTCCTCAAGGTTGGACCAACATCATACATACATATGTCACCAACTTGAGGGAATGGTTCATATATCTCAGTTCATGTGAGGTTTCCTTTTTCTCTAATACATGGGGGTCCCATGCTCAATTCCTATGAACTCACATAGCCTCATGAGCATCATACGCACCAGGTACAACTACTTCCCCCCTTTGGTCCAAGAACTCCACGTTCACTTCTTATGCATCAGTAGTCTAACTACATGCTCCACTATTCAACCATGAACTAAACCTATACAAGATATTGCATATACTTCCTAACAGTCTTCCTCGTGAACCACACTTAGAGTCTTACACTGGGAAAACCAACTGGGTGGGAGATCTCACAACTTGCTATCATACCGTACCTCTTTAGGGTCTTTGAAACTCTCTCTCCTACACCCAAAAGGTTGGCCCTCATATCATCCATACATTTGTTCAGGAAGCCTCTTTATCCCTTCTAGGGTTTGGTTCCTCTAAAGGCATCCAAGGTATAGTAGGCCTCCAAAGATCGTGCATGAGGCAACCACATACATCTACTTAGGGTTGACCATTCTAGGCCATATTATACCAAACTTCTCATGATTCCTCATGTCTTGGAGTTAAGGTCTCCGACCTTCTTCGTCGGGTCTTACTCTCTCTCTAGGGCTAACCCTACAACTAGTCCTACCATTGGAGGTTCTCTATTAGAAGATGGGTCAAGCTCTTAAGGATACACATCTATCCCTACCTAGGTGAAACGTACTATCAAAACCTATATTCAGCCTAGATCATCCAATGCTCTGCATGCCTATCTCATAAACTATTGGCCATAACCCTTCTGGCTTAGGTCTAAAACCTACTGCCAGCCTTTCTGCCACTCACTTCTATGTAGGTGCATGCCTCCTTTCTGCTCATATATGCCCATTATGGTTCCTATATGGTCTCCTCTAACCTTCTCAATGAGGGAGCGATCCCTCACCCTCAACAGGCATGACCACCCAAGGTCGGGTCACCACAAGGCACCAGGGGTCAACCGACCACTCATAGTCTATGTTTCTCATGGGTACTCAAAACCTCTATGTAAAGCATGCATGTCTAACCCACATACATATATGCATGGTCAACTATGATATCCAACTCATTGTGTCTTCTCTTTCTCTATTCACCGATTAAGGTTTTGGGTTGAGCATCATCCTCAAAGGATGCATCAGGTCTCGTCCTCTTCCTGGAGGCTTCTTCCTCCAAGGCTAACTCTCTTCTCATCTTCCTACAAGATGGTCTATCCTCAGCATTCTCCTGAGAGGTCACCAAGGGCGCAACAACACAGTCCATGCAACCTAAGCATGTAACTAACCCAATTTGAGTTTCTAATTATCAAAACTTATGTCCATGACATCTTTCTTACATGCTTTTTATTATTTGGTGGAGGATTCCTTAATTCTTATTACACTTGTCCCAAACATAGGAGGGGGTGGAGAGAGAGAAAAACCCTAATCTCTTAAAGTTATTCAATGAATGGGGTAGAGAAGGGATGAATACAGATGAGAGAAGACCTAGAGGTATCTTATTTGAGTCAAATCCTCTGATTTTGTCCAGGCAGTCACACAGAATCTGGGAGTCCTTGTAGACCGACTAGCGGGGCAGAGGAAAATCTTGCCAGCCCCTGGACCGTGATCCTTTTCTAGACACCTCAATCTATGAAAAATCCTCTCATAACTACCTTGGGTTCTAAAGAGTTTGTAAAATTTAATAATTATTAGAGATTAAATGGAAAACCATGATCTGATACCAATTGTAATGACCCCACCCCTCAGTAACCCCTAATTATGAGAGACCCAGAGGATAGAGATGTTATCCAAAAACAAGATCATATCATTTTGAAAATAATAAAAAATAATTAATAAATTCTACCACAACTAAGCTTAAAATAGGATGAAAATTTTCGTTTCACATACCTTGCAAAATATAGATTTGAGGGACTTTGCCTAGATAAGAAACTATCTATCTATAATCCTCCAGTTCTTTAATAAGCTTTATTCATTCAATGTCAGTTTAAAGGAATATCCACTTTCTAATAAACCTAAAATGCTGACAAACAAAACATCGTTCAGTATAAAGGATATACTGGTATGTGGGGGAACCAAAATCTTGCATCTATTTGTAACAAAATAATGCAACCAAATTATTGCATAACAGATCAACTTTACATTTTAAACAAAACTACTCAATCCTAACATATCCAAGCCTCTGTGTTGTCCCTATAGTGGCCATGGATCCTACCTTTCTCATAAGGTAGATCCCAATTATCCCCTTATGGTCCCACCCCAAGGGTAGACCACCAGATTGGGTCTTATGGTCATATGATCCTACCCAAAGGTATACCAAACATCGACTCAAGGTAACCTTATGATCCTACCCTACAGGTAGACCAATAACTAGCTAGGTTACACATTTCTCACAATTACTCAAAGCTATAGATGAGGACTAGAATCTGAGCTAGTTATGCACATATATATATATGGTGATATCCATAGTTACTTTATAGTTGCATGAAATAGAAGTCAACCAAGTAGTTAATTTCAAGCTACCGGTAAAACCTAGGAAATTTCTATGAAACTAGAGCAATTAGCCATAAGAGTAACAACATACCTGATTCGAAGCCTCAAAGAGTAAAGCAAGATATCCAATCCAAAAAGGAAGCCCAATCAACAAAGTCATGCAAATCACATAAGCAATCTGAATCCTGAAAAGCATGTACAACCTATTTACTACATACTCATCAAGAACTTACTTTATTGACTTGGGAATACTTCCTAGGGTTTCTAATCTGAAATAGGGTTTCCTTAGGTTTCTTTAGATCTATTTCTCAACCTTCCCTTTTTAGGTCAACAAAACCCTAAAACAACAACATAAATACAAAACCCTAATTACTCAACTTATTCATATTAAAACTCTTTATTATCAATTTGGCTTAGGATCAACCTAACTTCATCTCAAACATAGGATCTCAATATATAACTAATTAAAAGTCATTAACACCTAAATTAGGATTTCTAAGCCCATTAATGCACTTTATTCATATGAAACCCTAAATTAGCCAATTATCTTAAATCATCCATAACACTTTACTCAATCTCATTAAAGTTAGGGTTTCTTATTTAGAAATTCATTAAAGGTGACAACTTTATATACTTTTTGGATTGAAAGTAGATATAGACTTTAATTCTATTTTTATTGAATTGCTTGCATTTTTGTGATCAATTTTCATATATAACATTACTCCATCAGAGTTACTAATCATTAGTTATGCTTATTCTAAATTACTCACCTTTAGGCCAATAGGATGCCACCACGTCAGTGCTGCAGCCCGCTTTCCTTTTCCACACTGACTAGGCTAGGCCAATGGGCTTTATCCATCTCAACGACTCATTCCAGTGGGGTTGAGTTAGATAAATATTATCGAAAGACCATTCTGCCCCTTCCTTTCTACTTCGCAAATGAGGGTAGGAATGTAATTTTGCCCATCCTCATCTTCTACCTCCGCTCCCCCAGTCTCCTTGCGAGCTAGTACCAGGTAGTAGTCAACAACACCATTGACTTTGTGCTCTAGCATGTCAGAAGGACAGGCAAGAGCGCGGACATCCTCGCTAGGTTTGGATGGACTTGTTGGTGGCCTCACGCAAGGAGAAGAGGCATGAACCAGGGTGTATGGTGGAGTCCCTGTCGACGGTGAATAAGTGAGTGTGAGCATCTCAGCCTACCTCAGTTCAATGAGGCCTTCCCTCTGCTATGCGAAAGCTTTCCCCTGACTCCCGGACCCAAAACCTCAGACCTTATATAGAGAATAGGCTGGGAGTTCTGGGTATGTATGGTCATCAATGGAGTTCCCACTCTGACTGTATATTGGGGAAACTTCTTTCCTGCATAAAAACACTAAAATCTGGGGATCATCAAGTCCAATTTCCTCCCCCAAAGCTAAAGGAGAAGGAATCGGGGAAAAAGATCAAGTCTGGAGAGAGACCGAGGCACCGATGCATTAGAATTTCACATCTACTATTCCTATTTTTCCCAATCGGACTGGAAGTAGTATACAACCGATTGTCATTGGATCCCAGATCTGAGGGTCCATATTGCACGCGTAAATCCAAAGGCAAATCGTGACATTCAATGATATACCCATCACTTTAGGGATATTTACAAAAATCATATCTCCTAAACTGGTTATCTGTTTGATTCCAAATTTTAACGGAAAGTCCATGATGACTTAAAGTATTTGCGTACCAAGTTAGGGACTGAAATTCAAAAGTATGAGAGGATTTTTTTCATATGCAAGTTATCTCTTAATAAGGCATACATATTTTCTCTCTCTTACTCTTTTATTCTCTTTATTTGGATTCCTTTTACCATTAGAAACCTTGTAGATTCAAAATATCATCCATGATGATCAATCATTCATATTTCCACCTATTTATCATATTTTCATCATTATCTCAATTTCGTTTCTATTCATGCATTATTTTATTTCATCTAACTTTTCTTTCCTTTTTATCATATTGGACTCACTAACTTATTAGGGTCCACAAAATCATACATTTAAAGGAAATACTATCAAAGAAATCCATTCATTACACATAAATCATACAATTTCCATAATCATACATTTATTAGAGAAATTGCATTTCAAATCATATAAACCCAAAAGTTGGGGTTGTAACAATGGTCTTCTTCCTTATTCCAAGCAACTATGGAGTAAGGTAATTTGATGATGTGGTGGCCTCTGATTGGCCCAATTATCTTTATTTTGCAAAATTCATAACTAGTTGTAGGAAACTCAAAATTTGACAAGTCATATATGAAAATTGATCAGGAGAATGAGAAAAATACGAATAAAATATATTTGAGATCTAATTAGGCTTCTTGTTATAAAAGTTGTGCTATACATGATTTTTTGGTGATTAAAACATTAAAATCCTAGTTTTGGTGTTTATGATGCTTAAATAATTAAATCCAATTAATTTGAGATGTTATCTGATATTAAATTACACAATGGCGATCTAATATGATTGTGATAATAATAATGGATATTTAGGATTTCTTATGTGGATAACCATACATATGGACAAATAAGGTTAAAGATCATATCTTGTAATATTGTTAATGAACTTGATTGAATCTTAGTAAAGGCATGTGGTAGATCTAATGATCATGGTTACACTTATTGTAAATTAGGGTTCTTGAGTGATTAATTCGACAATCATGGGAATTAAGGGTTGTGGGGCATAACCCTAGTGACATCTTGACATCAAGAGAACCATGAACCCTAGATTATGAATGAGTAGGGTTTTAATGTGATCAATATGATTGGTGACACTTTATGATTTATAAACATGCAGATTAAAGTCAATTTCTTGGATTGCTTATTGATTGGATAATATGCTTGAAGTATATATACTGCATGCTCTGCATGGCTCATCATCAAGGTACGTGGTTACGATTATGGCTACTCGGAATATAGTTTGCTGATGTTTTCCAAATGATTTCCTAGGTCTGATTCAATAAATAAACTATTGGTTGTTTGTTTAATTTATGTTCAACTATAATGCCAGTATGAGTATCACATAAGTAAATGATAATATTCTAAACCCTAGGCTTACAAATATCAGGGGGTGATGCACACAAGCCCTGGATGGGACATATACCACACTTAAGATAATATATCCATTAAGGGTTAGAATATATAAAGAATGTGCCAGTTCTTATTTGCAGTATTTGATGCTTATTATGTGATCATATTAGTTGCACACATTGTAGTTGCACCCTGCATACACAATATAGTAATATGATGACCACATTTTGTTTGTCGGTGTTTTAGGTATATGCTTCACATGATAAAAGACACAAAGAAAATATGAAATATATAAAAGGCATTAAATCTATACCAAGAATGACTAGATAGATGATACTTCTTCTCAATAGGTATTAGTTCCATGAGGTATATCATTTTACAATTTAAAAACAATATTTGAAATTTAATTGAAATTGTTTTATATTATTTATTATTTGGTAAATCTGGATCCTAGGGAATATAAGTAATGTCTCTCAACTTGAAGGTCTTTCCTTAATTGGGGGACGAGGAAAGTGAGGTCGTTACAGGTGGCTTGTTTGACTAGCTCAAAACCACTCAAGTTTTCTCAAAGATTAACTTGAGATCCATTTACCACCAATTGCCAGTTAAGAGTGAAGATATTCTAAAGACCACTTTCCAAACACGCTATGGCCACTATGAGTTTTTGGTTATGCATTTTGGGTTTTCAAAGCTCCAAGTGTGTTCATGAACCTCATGAATAGTGTATTCTATCCCTCCCTCGACACCTTTTCCATGGTATTCATAGATGACGTCCTAGTCTACTCTAATTACCTAAAGCAACACCATGAACACCTATCTAAGGTCCTTGATATCCAAAGAAAGCAAAAGTTCAATGGGAAACTTTCAAAGTGTGAGTTTTGGATAGACCAATATGTTCCTTAGGCACATTATATATGGAGGAACCATCTGGTGGACCCTTCCAAGGCAACGACCATTTGAGAATGGCCAAAGAATGCATCTGAGATTCAGAACTTCCTAGGATTGGCCGGGTATTATCAATGATTCATTAAGGATTTCTCAAAGACCACCTTGCCCTTGACCAGGCTCACTCAAAAGGACAAGAAGTTTGTTTGGTATGATCATTGTGAATCATAATTTTAAGAGTTAAAGGAAAAGCTTACCTCATCTCCAATATTGACGATACCGTTGGCTAATGATGGTTTCATCATCTTCATCGTCACATTAAAGATGGGCTTAGGATGCATATTAGAGAAGAACAATCATGTGATTGCCTTTTCTTCTAGACAACTCAAGGACAATGAGTTGAATTATCCGAATCAAGATCTAGAACTCGTGACAATTGTCTATGCCTTGAATATTTGGCATCATTATTAGTATGATGGAACCTTTGACATCCTCACCGATCATAAGAGCATGCAATACCTATTGACTCAGAGGAATCTCAACTTGCAACAAAGGCGTTGGATGGAATACCTAAAGGATTTTGACTTCACCATAGCCTACCATCCTGGTAAGGCCAATGTGTTTGCCAATGCCTTCAGTAGAAAACATCTTAGTTGTGTAGCTAGTTTGGTTCACCAGTGGAAGAAACGGGAAGACTTTGATCGATGGGCTTCACAACCTTTCATAGATAGATTCATCTTGCCAATATCTAGATCAAGCCTGACCTGTTGACTGAGCTTGTAGTAGCCCAATTAGCCAGCCCAGAGTTAGAAAATATGAGGGTTTTGATGGAAAAACCTCAAACACACCTCTCGGTGTGTGTGGATGGTGGAACCCAATATAAAAGTCATATTTGGGTTCCTAAGGATTCCCCTTTGAAAACTTGTATCTTGTAAGAGGTTCATGGATCAAATTATGATGTACACCCTGACACCACAAAGATGTTTAAGGACTTGCAACAGTACTTTGGTGGCCAGGAATGAAGAGAGGCATACCTTTGTATGTGGCTAGTTGTCTTACATGCCAGATGGTGAAGGCCGAGCACCAGCAACCCGATGGGTTATTGCAATCAATTGAGATCCCAGAGTGGAAATGGGATCAGATCACCATGGATTTTGTGGTGGGTCTTCCCAAGATGAGAAAAGGTCATGATGCAATATGGGTTGTGGTGGACCGCTTAACCAAGTCAGCACACTTCCTTTCCCTAAAGGTCACCACCAAGGTGTCAGACTTAGTTGAGCTTTACATTAGAGATATCGTTCTCTTGCATGGTGTTTTGAGTTTCATTGTTTCTGATTGTGACCCCAAGTTCATTTCAAAGTTATGGAAACAAGTTCAAGAGAAACTCGATACGAGGCTAAAATTCAACACATTTTATCACCCCCAAACTGATGGATAGTCAAAAAGAACAATCCCGACCTTAGAAGATTTGTTGAGAGCTTGTGTGCTAGATTGGGGTGGATCATGGGAGCAATACTTGCCCTTAGCTGAGTTTGCCAATAACAACAGTTACCAAGATAGTATCGGGATGCCTCTGTATGAAGCTCTTTATGGGAGGCCCTATCAGTTACCACTTCTTTGGATTGATGTCAGTGAGAGGACCTTGCTTAGGTCAGAGGAACTATAGTTGTATGCTGGCAAGGTCGCTTTGATCAAGAAAAGTTAAAGAGAGCCCATGATTGAAAAAAGTCGTATGTTGATGCAAAGCAGATGGATTTTCACTTTACTATAGGTGATCATGTGTTTCTAAAAATTTGACCCCTCCGAACTATAACTAAGAATAGAGGAAAACTGAGTCCCCAATACATGGGCCCATTCAAGGTTCTAGAACAGATTGCTGAGGCAACTTATCAATTAGGTTTACCACCATAGTATAGTATGACACATGATGTGTTCCATGTGTCCAATCTGAAGTGCTATGTGAAGAATCCTGCCCATGTGTTGAATTTTGAGACTATTGAACTCCAAGAGAGATTAGCATACCCTGAGTCACCTATGAGGATAATAGACTTCAAGGTGAAAGAGCTCAGGAATAAGTAGATAGAGATGGTAAAGGCTCTTTGGAAGCACCATGGTGAGGATGACTCCACATGGGAGCTAAAGAAGGACATGGAAAAGTCCCATCCTGAACTTTTTGTATGATTAGTTGAATTTTGATGACAAACTTCAAGCGACGAAATGCTTCGGGGAGTTGAAAATAAGCATAGATCTGGAGATTCTCAAATATGTTAACCTTTCGAACTGCTGCTGAATCCATGGGCAGACAAGAGACAACCTGGCGAGGTCTATCCTATAGAGGTACTCAAATTGGATCAGTGATTGATTTCTAGGTTTCGTCGTAAACCTAATTGGTTACTTCCAATTATGTAAATCAATAGTTCAAACCACACTCAAAGGTAGGGCATTTCCATTGATATAGGAACTTAAGAGGGAAAGGATGTTATAACATGATTTTTCACATGTATTGATAAAATTAAAATTCAATTATTGAATTTTTAAAGATATATTAGAAAGATTGATATGCTTTGTTTTAAAAGTATGGATTTAATTTGCAAATCCTTCTTGTAATGGTTTTCGTGATTTTACTATTTTCAATAATCATTAGTGAAATCAAAAGAGAGAAAATCCCAATGATAAATAAATTGTTAAAGATAATGGATAATTAGTAAATACATAAGGAATTGTGTGGAGTTTTCTAGAAAAGTGATGTTGAAGACAACTATTGGTTTGGTTTCAGTTCCATATTGTATTTACTGAGAAAAGTTATCAAAATAAGAAATCATGCCAAGTTAGGAAGAGAAAAGAGTTAATTTGATGCCTGGCATATATAAATAAAAGGGACACTTGAAGCTGAAGAAAAGTATCTTTAACTTGTGTATTTTGGTCTCAAATCTCGCCACACCTAGATAAAGGTGATTACGACTTTCCTTCAAAATTTGGGATTAAAATGATAAAAGAAGAGAGGGATATGAATTAAACTAAATCTCCTAAAGTGAGTGGATTATGGAAATATGAATTAAATGTCATACATATATTACTAATAGGAAATCAACCCATGGTCATTTATATTGTCGCACATGTTTCTTGCCCTAGGATCAAGATCTGATGATCACATGATCATCACCTACCTTCTGCTGGTTTGGGAATCCAGAGTAGTAACTGTAATGAATCTCTTTGCTCTTCTCTCCCTCATCAATGAACAAGCAAATCTAGAAACTACTCCAATGGAGTGGTGAGAGTAATGTGCATCCACCTACCCTAGATTTTACCTACATTGGTGGGACATTATGTTTTTTCCAATTTGTTAACTCGATGGGAACCCTACCTCCATAGCCGAGGCTATATAAGGGCATGTGATCCCAATGCAAGTTCACCAACACAACCATGAGGCACTTCTTGATCCCAGACTCCTTCCGCTACGATCAATTTCCCCTATAAGACATGATTTTCCCCTTGTCTTTCTCCCTAAACCATCTCAGAGATTCATCTTGTTGCCCTCTCAAATCTGACCATACCCTCGACAAGTTTGCTAGGTCAAGGCAAAGATACATGGACTGTTACTTGATGCACAAGGGAGTGGAGACTCAAAGACAACCATTTGATTGACTTCCTGCTCTCAACGAAGGATCTGAGCCAAGGTTGAAGACAACTTTTGGTAAAAAGACCAGTCTGCCCCGCCTTCCCTTCTGTGAGTTTAGGGACCTTACTGACTTTTCCCATTTCTTTTCCATTTTAGCACAGCGAGCTAGAGTGCCAGTGAGGCATAAGATGAATGGCTCAGCCTTGGCCCCATGGTGTGGGCCCTGCTGACTGGGATGCCTATGTGGCGTGCCCTGATTGGCTCATATCATATTCATTTGTAAAAATATAGAAATTTGTAGTAATGTTCAAATAAGGTAAGCAATATATGAAAATTGATTAGGAAAAGTACAAGGAATCCATTAAAATTGGATTCAAGATCTATTTCTACATCAAATTCCAAAAGTTCCCACACTTTCCAAGTTTAGTGTAGTAAAAACATGGAAACCCTAATTTCTTAGTTTTAATCATCATAACTTTCTTAAATAACTTTGATCGATAAAGTTTAGTCTTCATGGATAAAAAGAACATCTTGGACTTAATTTGAGATTAAGAATGCATATAATATCAAAATTAAGGTTTGTATGTTAAAAAGACTTTAAATGTGATGATTAGGGTTTGGGAAGCCAAAACCCTAATGAAACCCTAATTAGACCCCAAAACCCTAACTTGGAACTGAAGTTAGTCTTATGGAAAATTTATGGACAAAATAGTAATACTAGGGTGTTATGCATTAATTTCATGAGATTGCTTGATTGATTTTAACTTCTCATGTTACTTGTACTTTAAGTCATCCTTGAGAAAGGTATGTCATTATGCCTATCACTACTAGCCTTAACCAACTTCTATGGCTTCTCAAAGTTTTCCATATTGGATTGCAATTAAAAACTTGAATGTCTATTTACTTCATGCAATCTATAAAGTCACTATGGATATCATCATATATAAATGTAACCTTCTCAAACCATGAATAGTCTCTGGTGACTTAAAGAGCTTGGGATGAATAAAGTCATTATGGGAATGATTGGTGATCAAGCCCAGAAAGGAAGATCCCAAAGGCCAAGCTTGTAAAGGAAGGCATATGTATGAAACCAAGCCAGAATGAGGGAAGGTTACAAATGTCCACTATAGGGATCAAACCATAAAGAGGCTCCCCTACAGAGAGGGCACACCATAGAGAAAAAGAGAATAAGGGTTGCTTGGTTAAAACAAGAAAATTCTTATTCAATTTTATTATCATAAATGTTTCTATGGCTAATTATGTTGTTACACTTACATGTGAATATTTTTCCCACATACTAGTATATCTCGATATATTGACCATGTTTTGTTTCATGACATTTTAGGTTAATTGAAATTTATCTGCAAAATGGACATCCGGAGAAGAAGGAACCAAAAGAAAAGATGCTTAAGGTTATCCTAGAGGATTATATATAGATAGATATTTTTTTCATACCGCAAACAGTAGATTTCCCTTTCCATGTACCTCCTTAAAGGAGAGTTTATCTTCATGTTGTACCAAACTCTTTTCCATTCAATGAAATTTATGATTGTTATTGTTCATTTGCTAAATCTCGATCTTGTAAATATGATAATGGCCATTTCCCTCTTGGTCCACCTTAATTGGGGATAACAAGGGGATGGGGTTGTTACATTTGGTATTAGAGCTCGATTTACCGTTTTACCATTAAATAATTAGTAAATTGTACTAAGATCTGTAGAGACCAAGGGAATTATTAGGGTATTTTCATAAGACGACAATGTCTAGAAGGGATCACAACCCACAGGGTTGGAAAAACTTTCCTCTACACTGCTAGTTGGCTGATGAGGACTGTCGGGTCCATACATCCTTCCTGGCCAAAGTCAGAGGATTTTACTCGATATAAAATACCTCTAAATTTTCTTCTCATCTAAATTCATCCCTTCTATACCCCTTACTTCACTCACTAAAACCCTAGGGACCTGATACCTACTTCCTCTACCCTTTATGAGATCTAGGGTTTATGGATATTAGGGATTTATGCATCCTCTACCAAATAATAAAATGTATGTGAATAAGATGTCATGCAAATACTTTTATGCTGCTTTAAATGCCGTAAATATGAAATTGAGTTTAATATTGTATTTATTTGAAACAAAATGGCCCACATCAATACCACTGTTTCCCTTGACGAAACACCTAGGGATCAACCTAAGGGAAGGCCCTCCCACAGGAGGAGGAGGTCCATAGAGAAAAAGAGGAGGCCTATGGAGGAGGAGTCCTCCAAGATACAGAAGAGGCCAGAGGAGGCTTCCGTTGAGGGAACTGCAAAAAAGAATCCACTAATACAATCCCATTATATATGCTACCTAACTTCTGGTGTTGTGGTGGCATATCTTGACCATAGAATTGGGCAAAGAAAGGTGGGGCAAAATCCCTCTCATGTATAAGCAAAATGAGGAGGTTTAAAATGTGTATTTTTCCACCTTACAACCCCATTTAACTAGTAGTTGGACTCAGGATATTATTGTCTGGAATCCTATCTTTTTTAATATTAACGGGAGAGATGATATTCATCCGCCTCGATTTATAGGCAAGATTTTTCAAAATACATTCTTTATCTCATACATGATAATCTCTCTCTAATAGTCTCTCCTCTCTCTATCTCTCTTACATCTCTCCCTCTCTCCAATCTCTCAGTCTCTTCACTCTACCTCTCTCCTCTCTTTGAATCTTTTCTCTTAAAACCTCACTCTCTCTTATAGTATCCACTTCATCTTTCTAATGTTCTATCACTTTTTACATACATTCTACTTGTGGCTTGACCCATATTGACTCCCACTATATACACCACCCCACATGAGTAAGGATATGGTACACCATGTGCACATGGGAAGCAAGCTTGGGTTTTGAAACCCTAGCCACTATCTCCATAGGGAGCCTTGTTGCCAATGATTAACCCATTGTTAATGGATTAAGAGAAGATGAGCAAGGATCAAGCTTGTATCCAAGTCTAAATATATGGATCGAGGAAGAAGAGGGCCATCCAAAGACCTATAGAAGAAAAACACAAAAGGCAGACACTACTCAGAGGGGTGGGGGATCCATAAGAGACAGAGCTCACACACCATAGATAGAAAGAAACATGATGAGTAGACACAAAGATCCATGAGGAGGACATCATACAAAAACTCCAAATGGAAAGGCCAGGTGGTAGAGATGCCACTGCCAAAAGTGCACTAGGATGACAGAGTAAGTAGGAGGTCAGTCATGAGGGGGTTGTAGACCCGTCAGTAGAGAGGAGGCCACCACCCCCTGGAACATCACATGCACACCATATACAAGAGGATCTATCCATGGATAATCCCAAGGGGGATGTCTTCACGAATCACCAAGGGAATCTCACATGGATCACCAGAAAGGAATTACCGAATGCAAGACCCAGACAATGATGGGGAAGTAAGCACTCACTAGACAAGTAGAGGGGGAAGGGGACAAAGAGTAGAGAGGAACATATGGGGAGATCACTGAGATAAGGGGAGGATGCACAAAGGTAGTCCTCCTCCCCCTAATGAGAGACCTACTAATCTTTCCTAGAGAGAAAGGGAATGTTGTTCGAGAGACTTAGCACTATTGTAGAAGAGATGTCACCCAATGACAGAATGACTAGAATCCCATCTGTCTAGTCTTGTGAACATATGTTTCTCTTATTTTCCATTTACTCCATTCAATTATGCCTATTATGCAATGTTTAGGTCTATAAGGATGTTAAACTTTTGCTTCCACGAATCAACTAGGTCAAGCTTTGACTTGGAATCTTTATTTTAGGGAAGGAAATTGATTGCAAAATGGGAAGTCACGTGTAGGGAATCTACATCTAGTTTCACATAATCTCCGACAACCACACCTACTATATAATGTAGATCACATTTCAGATTGTGTAAGTGGTTCATCTCATTTGATTCCTTTTGTGCTAAACATGTTTGTTGGTCTTCTTCTCTTGTTTCAGTTTTTAGTTTATATATTTATATATAGTCATATGCCATTCTACACATGGTGTCTAATTTTTTACTGGAAATATGACTAAATAGTCATAAGCGATATGTTAGTATTACAAGTAATAAAAAATGTGTGTGTTAATTTCTAAATTCTAGTATAATATCAAAAATGTATATATATGATAATAAATTGAATAAAAATGTAGACAAACTTACAAAAAATGCGAGCTAATACGACACATTTATTTTGGTAGATTCAATAACTATAGTTTGGTGTTGATTTTTATATTAAAGGAGCATATATTTTGGCCAAACTATAAAATTACATCCTAGATACACTTCCCTTCTAATCTTTCTCATTTTAAAATCTTGTGCTACTACTTTCTCTTTTCTTCAATTATATACTATACATCTTTAGCTCATTTTTTATTTGCATACATCACCTTTAATTTATTTTTTGTAATGAAAATGCTAATACATACCTACAAATTAAGGGTTTCTCCATCATATGCATGCATCTTGGTAGCATGAAAGTAAAAGATTAAAGCTAATCAATTAACCAAATTCAAATATCATCTCCAATGGAATTTCACTGACTAGAAGCTTCTAATAGCTACAACATCATGATCTAGATGTTCATGGATTCATGCTTGTTAGGTTGGAAGTTATACACCAAGGATTATCATATGAGGACTTGTAGTTATATATAAATGTTCTATGTGGTGTGATTTCATGTACCAAACAATGCAAATTAATGAGTTCCCAAGTGTTGACACATCATTTTTGTTCATTTAGAAGAAAATCATGCTAAAATGTAAGTTCTCTAGATAATTATAGATTTCATTCCATATTCTACACTTTATAACTTTTCCATATTTTTTCATATTTTATACATTTTACACCTTTTAATCCACCATTTTTCACACACTTTAACCTAGTTCGGGGCTTTCCTTAAAAATATCTTTTATCAGGACTTAAGTTCAGTTTTGTAAAAACTTGATCTTTTGGAATAATTTTTTTCCAACATTAATTAAACCATAATATGTATAAATGAGTCTTATGTACATTCATGCTTTACAAAGAGTCACAGAAGCTTATACATTGGGTCAAAAAGATATAAGAATAGGCATGAGACCTAGCTAATCTTCAATGGAGGACTACCCAATCACGTCTCTTCAAGATCCTCCATCTACTAAACATCCATGAATTCCCAGAAGGAATGAAACCACACATGAAACCCAAGAAGGGAAACATAAGTCAGCAAAGCTAGTACTAAATTTAATTATTGATCTAAAAAAAGTAGATGTAAAATATAGTTTAGGTATGAGATGAATTCTAGGAGGGGAACTATTTGGTGGACCTAATTCAAAAAAATAAGGATAACAAGTAGCAATGTTTCAATGTTCGTAATCAAAGATGGAAATTCTACAAGACTAACAATTATGCAAAATTATCCAGGATCAAGATATCAAAATATCAAGAATATTTTCAATGGTCAACTTTAAATATTAGGATTGAGCACTATCATATCATTTCCTTTAAGGGATAAAGTGCCATGTGTTCAATCATCTATGAAAGAACAACATGGAAGACAAATTACTATTCTAACCAGTCGACTGGGGGACAACTAATCCATTACAACCTATGCATAGGGTGGTGGGACGTACCCTACCTCAAGCTATCCAAAGCTCGAAGGTGCCAAAGCCCAATGGGAGTCAAAACTCCATTAGATCAATTCAAGTGCTATTTTAATATTTGACCAAATTCAACAATTATACTTCAAGGGGTGGTGACCTTCAAAGGCAGGAAAGGCTTATAAATTAGTTTATAGTTCACCACCATACAAGATGTATAGATATCAAGAGGGATAAGAAATAACACAATAAGGAAATAGAGAATCTAGTACCTTTATCTCCAGATAAGATTCCAAGATCTTTTACCACTCAATATGTGGTTGGGCTCCCAACATGCAAGATCTACAAAAAATATTTTTCGACTATATGATTACTTTTTGGGAATGAATTCTTCTTCAATATTTTCTCTATATGTTTCTTTTTGTGTTTCCCATATATGGTTATCAATATTTTATACCTCTCCAATTATATTTTCATATACTATTTTTAGTCAATTTCCCATATGGTAAATTCAAAATTTCCATTTTTCTTATCATATAGACAACCACCACATTATGTTTACTAATTATTTTAGCCATATCCTCTCTCTAGGTTTCTAATATTATTAAGTAAGCATACATCCATAGTTTGTATATGTCCATTCGGTTCTAGTGACTCATAAATTTATATTTATTTGTCCAAGTATCTTTACTATCCATTTCTAGCGTCTACTTGCTTCAGTATAGCATACTATAGTCAGTTTGAGTTATTTAGGTCATTAGCTTTCTAATATTTAAACTTACCATTTTAACCTTGTGTATTAAGGTCTAAATATATATATTTGGTTGTTATAACTTTACATTTAGATCCACTAAATTCATGTTACATTGCTAGAGTCATACTTATCCTTGTGATGGTCACCTATTAAACATTCAATATTATTACTATGTATGTTACACTATACCATATAATGAAATAAGAGTCCCTATTTCACTATACATTTAATATCATTATTTCAAGAGGGGTGAGAGTGATGTCCAATTGATAAATTAGAAGTTCACTTCATATCATTTTATCCCAATTTTATTATTTTAAATGTGTCATTCAACCAATTATCACTCAATTAAACACCTAGGTTTAAGTGTTATCCATTTTGTAGGTAGAATCATTAAGGATAAAGCTAATGTGAATATAAGTTAGAATATCACTTTTAGAACTTCTTAATTTTTCTTCGATTCCTAATTATTTATCATATTCTTTGCTAATCATAAAAAATCATATACATTGGTTACATTGACTTTTATGCACAAGTATTTGATCAATCTTATATGAATAATCCACATATGTCTTTGTACATGATAGTTGAATATATTAGTCTAGTTCATCCTTAAGTATTTCCTTTCTTTTTGTTTCCCATAATATTATTGATATAGATGATCTATTATTTTAAGAAACTTTTATGGAGATCCCGTATGCATATTCTAAAAAATTAGAAGAAAAGAGAGGGGATATTGACCTGTGTTGGTCGACATCAACTGATTTTCACTAATTAGTTGAACTTGGCAGTCTAACAAATGAGGAGTCTCCAACCTAGCATGCTAAAGTTGGTCATGTTGGTGGTTGGCACCATACTGGGGTTAGATAACAATAGTAGGATGTTGGATGTTCGCTACAACTAGAGTAGGGTTGAGTGGATCTACGACTGATGAGAAAAAGGAGGCATACTTTACAGTAGCATGAAAATGGATATAGGAGTGGTCGCCAGAATGAAGATGTTAATGAAAGAACAAGGGGAGGTAAACAACAACATGGAGAACTAGGAATCGAGACTAAGGCTGTCGCATGTGGCCCACTAGTGATCTGAAGGCTTAGCCTATAGATCTCTGATGAGGATGCATGGAATAGGAGTGTGATGCCCCGTGCCACACAAAGTGAGATTACTCAAAACTTAATGCAGAGACAACATTAAGAAAACAGATTACTGGAAAAATATTGGAGATCAAAACCATTTTCGTTAAACACCAAAGAAGCAAAAACCTTTACATATAGGTTCTCACAGGTCACCTGCATCGGATACCATAAGATACAAGGTACTTACATTAACATATTCTTATCACATATGCCATCAACCTACTACAATAGAAACTTGTTTCATGTACATATATAAACACCTGCCCTATATTTACAACAAAGGGCACATAAGTCAAAACCACGTATCGAAGGAATCTCTTAAAAACACTCCCAAAACCATCCCATAGACCTGAATGTACATGGACGACTCTAGGACTCTACAAAAAAAATAGACTAGCATCACTTCCAACCTTAGCAGCTACTGTCCTTCTTACTACTGCTTTGCCTCAACTGCATGATCTTTGCCTCCTCATGCATGTCCACCTAAAAGATGTGGGAAACCCACAGGGTGATATCCAAATCTCAGAAGGAGATATGACTCTCCACCGACGATATTATTAACACAAATATGGATAACTAAAGGACAAAATTAAAGCTATAATTGCGATAAGTACGTTCAGTTACTTGATACATTTAAAGCACAATCCATAAAAGCAATTGCAACTGGATTGTGGAATATCTTATCATCATAAAAGGAATATGAAGAACATGTATATTCAATACCAACTATACTGCACTAAAGAAAACAAGGCCTCATCCAATGTTTTCATATTTGATCCTAAGCAAGTGTACAATATGGCTGGTTACATATTTTATTATGCTGTGAGGATTTGAGTTGTATCATCCTAATCCAAATGACCACTACTAAGTTGAAATCAGTGCCATACAAGGTCCATGGAAGAGCCAAAATCCATGACCTCACCAAACCTCATGGTCAATACACAAGTACACCATAGAGACATACCAGTCAACTGTAACCAATGACATAAAGTCAAGCTGTGAAAGTCCTAGCCCACCTTGGTACATGTCTCGATGCTAGTGAAACTGAGCTATGACCCACAGCCGCACTCCTACCAGGGTATGACCTACAACCAATCCTATGAAACCTCATAAACATCAAGTCACCGAGCTACGACCCGCAACCTCATACCTGCCAGGGTATGGCCCACAACCAATCTTGTGAATGCATATACTCAATAGTATATGACTCTGAGCTTCCACTAAGGAAAACTCGTTTCACCATCTAGCAAGTGTTGATGCTGAAGATGGATGTATGGCACATGGAAAACTACATGGATTAAGTTCCACTGGATTATTTAAGTCCATTAAGTGTCTTTTAGTATCAATCAAGTTACAACATATAAAATCATTGCAAACTCTATAAAGATAAGGGCATAGTACTACTTCAGAAGATATAAATGCATAAGGTGTGAAATGATCACGTTCTCATCATATGATGCATGTATCCCAATGTTCACAACATCATCATCATTAAAGCCATATACTATGGGAAATCAATCCCTCATCTCAACATAGAGAATGTAACCTCATACTGGACAATAAGTCATTGCCAAGTCATAGGACCTATTTGCATGATTCCTGAAGTACACGTGCCTCAACATGCCCTATGGAGGATCATTCATCATGTATCATATCATAATTACCATATATTTCACTTAGCTATGATTATCAACTCACAACACCTGCATAGTTAGGGATTCATAAAAAAAGAGATAATCATTCTAACATCATAGTCATTCCATAAAGAGGAAGCAAGAAAATTACATTGCACATTATTAGGGTAGGGCTCCTTCTTAGTCGATTAGGGTTCACCAAGCTAGGTTCAATAACCAACTCCAAGTTCATGACCTCCTATAATCTTGGAGTACATTAGTTTCAAGGAAAAAAAATTAAGATTTATTAAATATTACTAAAAGCAACACTCTACATGACTTATACCATGTTTATACAAGTGCATCATTGGGAGTCCATCTTACCCTTCAACCATAAACATCATCATGTGTTGACCTACTATCCACATGATGTCTTAGTCTATCAACATCATGGTGTATCGACTTAACATTAACATAGTGTATCAACCTAGTCTCAACACAGTGTGCTGACCTACCAATCAACATGATATGTTGGCTTAACAACATCATAAGGTGTCAGTTCTAACACTAACAAGGGATATCGGTTTGTCAATATCAAGGTGTTTCATCCTAATGTCAACATAGGTATATAGGCCACTAACCATCACGGGGTATATATGTGGTTAGGGTGTAGGCTACTCATGAATTATATCTATGGCTAAGGTGTTGACCTAACCCCAACATGGTGTCTCGGTCTATCAACATCATGGTGTGTCGATTCTATCCTAACATAGGGTACCTGTTTTAACCTCCACCATGGATATCGACATGTCACCATCGAGGTATAACAATTCTAACATCATCCTAGGGTGTCAGCCTATCACTAGCATAGGGTGTCGGCCCAACGTCAATCTCAGGATATCAGCCTACAATTCATGTTGGGTGTGTCGATCACTAACCATCATGGGCTATCATTAATGTATAGCTAGGGTATCAACTACATGCCGTAATGGTTTGAAACCATGGCTAGGATGTCACCCGAACACCAACATAGGATGTCAGTTCTACATCAACATGTGTATCGATCATTAGCCATCATAGGTTATAACTTTGGCTAGGGTGCAAGACATAACGTGTTACCTCCTATGATTAGGGTATCGATCATAAGCCATCATGGGTTATAACCATGGCATGGCTTGGGTATCGAGCAAAAAACTACATAGCTAAGACCACCACCAACATGACTAGGGTCGAGATAGGGAAGGGCAAGATCTGGAACAACAAGAAACACTACCATTACCAAGGTGAGAACTCTACAAGATAGGTACATAAACTTGCTTGAAGAAAGTGCCACATTCAAGAATGAAATAATCTTGCTCTACACACTCCAAAATCCGCAAGTTAAGTTACAGTTTCAGGTCTCATTCAACCAGGAAAGACTCCCATCCCTAAATTAGTTCACAAGTTCATCATCAAGTATTATCATATTGAGAGAACAATTTAGAGAAAAGAAACAAATGCATTCATAAGTAAGGAGTGCAACAATAGAGAGGCTAAGAGTTATATAACTTACCTTGAGAAGATCACCACTAAAGGTGCAATCTACAAAGTCAAAGCTCCTTTCCCACGATCCAAAGGTTGAAGATGATCCACCAAGGGTCCCAAACTTAGTCACAACAATACCTCCAAGAGAAAAAGATACCAAGGTAAAAAAGGAGAAGAAACGCAACCCTAGCTGATCCAAAGAAGAGGAAGGAACAAAAGAAAGACGGGACTTCATCCCATCATGGTCTATGACCCTAGAAATGAGGGTTCTTCCTCAAGAAAAACCTTCATACTAAGGCATGATCCATGGCCGAGATAAGGGAAGAATATTGAGAAGAGAAACTAATGAAAATCTTACAAAGAAAACACAACTCACTAAGGTGTGAAGATGAATAAGAACCACCACAAGCTAAGGATCCGATCACCAAGTTTCAAGGGGACTTATTCTTTCTTCTATAGGCTCCAAGGTCGTACATAAGGGAAGGGGAAAGGTTCACTAGAGTGAATAAGGATCCACATGAGACCACCCTTTCCCAACATGCAAGGCATGCTGATGCACTCTAGGTGGAGTCTCATCCTCTTGGCCACCCACCAAGGATGCGGCCCTACTAGCCCAAGGTAACACACCACACACATTCTAAGGTTAAAACACACATAACCCATAGAAGCCTTAATCATCACCAATGATGCCACCACTCACCCAAGAGGCAAATAAGGTGCCCACTTATCCATCTATCCTCTAGATGATGTCAAGAGATGGAAGGTACACTCTAGTGGTGGCAAATTTCACATCAACCGCCTACTTTGGGTAAATTGCAATTTGCACCCAAAATTGTCATACAAAGCACAAACAACATCCAAACATGATCAAACTTGAAACTTAAGCTCTCAACAAGCCCTAATTACATCTCACAATATTAAAGCAAGGATCTAAGCAACTTACATAGGTAAAACAAATAGGGTTACCCCAAATCTTAGGTCAAGGGTCTTATAGGCCATAAACCCCTAACAAGGATTTCACCCCCAAAATCCTAAGAGAAAAGGGAGAAGTACTTCCTCCTCATTTCTTCCTCGAGTTCCCACTTGGCTTCCTCAACACCACGGTGATTCCATAGAACCTTCACAAGAACCATGTCTTTCTTCTTCAACTTTTTCACTCTCATGTCAAGGATCAACATTGGACCTTCCACATAGGACATGTCCTTATCAAGCTCCACCTCTACAGGATGTAACACTAACTCTATGTCAGGACGAAACTTCCTCAGAATACTTACATGAAACACCAGATGCAACCTAAGCAACTCAGGTGGCAACTCCAACTTATAATCCACCTTCCCAACACATGCTACCATAGGGTAAGGCCCCATAAACATGGGGCCCAACTTACCCTTTTTCCCAAACCTTAACACACCTTTCCAAGGAGAGACCTTGAGGTACACTCTGTTTCCCACTTGGAACTCTAATGGTCTATGTCGGTTGTCTGCATATGATTTATACTTGTCTTGTGTTGCCTTTAACCAATGTTGAATCACTTTGATCTATTCTGTCGTCTATTGCACAAGCTCAAGACCAAGAAGTTGATACTCACCCATCTCATACCAACACAATGGAGATCTACAACATCTCCCATACAACACCTCATATGGTGCCATGTCGATGCTTCTCTAATAAATATTATTATAGGAAAACTCTATTAGACTGAGATGCATCCCAACTTCCAAGAAACTGAAGAACACATGCTCTTAGTAGATCCTCCAAGGTATGAATGGTCCTTTTAGATTGACCATATGTCTGTGGGTGGAAAGTAGTGCTGAACTTCAACTGCGTACCCAAGGCCATGTGTAACCACTCCCAAAAGTGACTCATGAACTGTAGACCTCTATCAGATACAATAGTTGCTGGAACACCATGCAACTACACTATCTCATCAACATAGATCTGGGCAAACTTCTCAACTATATACGTTGTCTTTACAGGAAGGAAATGTATTGACTTAATCAACCTGTCAACAATTACCCAGATGGAGTCATGACCTTTCACTGTCTAGGGTCAACCAACCACAAAGTCCATAGTCACGTGATCCCATTTCTGTTATGGAATAGGGAATGGTTGCAACATCCCTGTAGGCCTCTAATGTTCGGCCTTAACCTACTGACACACTAAGCATTATGTAACAAACTCAACTACATCCCGCTTAATGCCAGGCCACCAATACATGTCCTTCAAATTATGATACATCTTGGTGCTACCTGGGTGCATAGCGTACATAGATGAGTGATCCTCCTCCAACACCATCTTTCTCAGATTATCAGCATCAGGAACCACAACTCTGCTATGGTAAGAGAGTGTCATATCCTTTACCTCATGGAAGCCATCACACTTCTAGCAGTGAAACTTTGATCTAATCTTCTGTATCACAATATCTACCTATTGTGCCTCTCTCATCTACTATCTCAACATGAGCTTTACCTGTAACTGTGCCAACAACCCTACTAGTAATGAAACCTTCATCTTAACATTCATCTGACATAGGGAAATCAACATATCTCTTTTGTGGCACACCAAGGAGCACAATCATGTCTTCTCTATAGATGATGACGAAGAGGCCTTCCTACTAAGTGAATTTGCCATTAAATTAGCCTTCCCTAGATGGTAATGAATCATGCAATTATAGTCTTTGATTAACTCCATCCAGCATGCTACCTCATGTTCAACTCCTGCTGCAAAAAGATATATTTCAGATTCTTGTGGTCCATGAAGATTTGACACTTCTCTCCATAAAGGTAGTGCCTCCATATCTTCAAAGCATGGACCACGACAACTAAATCTAGGTCATGGGTGTTAGGTTTTAGGGGAGGCAGAGAAGGCATCGGAAACAAAAAGTTTTCTCCCCAAACCCAGAATAAGGAAATGCGTCAACGTCTATACAATAGGAAAGGATGGTTTGTGGAATCATACCTTGTCCCGAGGCTTGCTCGGCGACAATACCTCGTGCCTTGCACGGTCTTCACCTCCAATCTTGGACGGTGTCTGTGCAGCTCCTGGTCGCATTGGGACTGACGACTCCTGGTCTCACCAGGACTATCGGGATTGACAACTGTCCTCCGAGCGGTAGAAATCTCCCGCCTTTGAAGTAATCCACACGGACCACCTGGAACTCCAATCTCCTTGTCTCACAAGGAATTGGAAGGAGTTGCACCCTCCTATCAGCGTACTAGTCGCCAACACACTCTCCTGCTACCAATCGCAACTGCACTTGTCTTTCCCTTGTTGTGCCTCCCTTATTGGGTAGCACTTGCTCGAGCTCTCTCTCGGTTACCAAAACCAGAGAGAACGACAACTTCACAGAGCAACTGGTTTACATGGAAGTCATTTAGGATTTCATCCCAATGAGTGCTACCATCAAGGTCATACCTTATGGTTTACATGGAAGTCATTTGGAATGTATTGGTCATCTACCATAACTCAAAATTCAGTTCCTCTCATTCATCTAGATAGTTGACTCATCACATGACCAACTCATCATATAGATGATCGAGATGTATCTATCAAGGATATAAGAACTCACAACCTTTGTGATTCTTAATGTCCTTTATTAGTGTGGGGTATTCTTTATTTAAGAAGAATTTAGTTATTTGATAATCATTCTCTAACTCCTTAGAGTATGATTCCCCTTTTGATTTAGACATCACTATGCCTTAATCATGAGCTCACTATGACACATTATCATAATCACTCATAAGGATATCAAACATTTTGGTCTAAGTATTTCATTCATTGATCTCATCAAGAGTTAACACTTTACCAAATTTACACTTCATCTATGATATTCTTGAACACTTCAAGATATTCATATTGGTATTTCTCTAAACACCTTTTGAAGTATTAGCATTTACTCCAATAGGTATGTAAATACATCACATGTATTATACCTAATAGGATAATCATTCTCCCACTACCTTTAGCGAAGATTGATTAATCATGTCCAAGATATTCATGTCTCTTACTAGTTCTCTAACCAAAAGAGTCTAGATTTATCCATCACATGGAAACTAGAAATGAATTTCTTATGATTGATGCTAATTTGATTGTTTGAGTTATCTATAACTTTTAGTTATCATTTTATCTTATGCATACCATGTATCACAAGATAAATAAGGCATTGCCAAAAAGATCATATCTTTAAGATTGAAACATCAACTTTATTAGTGCCATCATTGTCATACAATATGCAAAAATAAAGTGTTTCTATCTATTGGCAATATATGAAATAGCAGTTCTCAACTCTATTTCGTGCCCTTTAGGCTGAAATAAACTGAAAGATACTCCTATCTATGGTAGCAACACTTGCCCCAATAATGAGTACTTCTTTCTCGGTCCTTTCACAAAGGCCATCACTTCTTTGTGGATCTTGCATATCATATATGACATATCTATATCTTGGTATCATATACCTCAGATAAAGAAGCGGTTCATTTCATGATACCTTAGGTGGAGATCTCCATCCCCTCTTGCATCTTCTTTTGTTCTTCCAGATATAGAGGGCAATCCCTCATACACCCTTTCCCCATGTGCCTTGAGGCTGAAGACGGCTTGGATTGCTGGCTAGCATCAGAACACTTCTTTGCTTTGCCCTTGTCCTTGCCCTTAAGAATTAGCTTTTCTTTGATTATATCAAAGATTATGGTTTGTCTTTCTTCATATTTGCCTCTACTATCCTCAACATGTCCAACAACTTTGTCAACGCTTGTCAAAGTTGTTCATGTTGTAGTTTATCATGAACTGTATGATTCTCGCAACATTTGCAGTATCATACCAATAGCCAACTCTTGGCTCAGAGGGAATCCTTCTTAGTCAGGTCTTTCCACATACCCAATCATATTGAGTGTGTGAATACCTTACTGGATCTCCTTCTGTCATGACATACTAGGACAATGTCTTAGAGACATCATATGTCTCATGTTGTCTCTGCAACTCATAGTTCAGAGAACACAACATCAAGCACTCCTCATTAATGTCTTCCTCAGTATACTTCCATAAGCATACTTTCAGCCATTGATGTGGTGGGATCGAGTTCATCTGGTTCTGGTATAACTAGGACTTAGAGCTTTCACTCTTTGATTGAGAACACTTCTCATCATCCTAACCAGTCGTGGAATTATTCCCATTTAATTTGTTGGTCTCAAAGACCGATCGCAAATAAAGTGATTATTGTTGTTTAACCATTTATTTTAACAAAAGGAAATATATGAAATTTTAGTCCAAAAACTCATTTTTGACTTATTTGATTGATTTGAAAAGTTGACGATATAATTAGGCCTTTAATTAATTATTGATCCCACTATTTTAGTTCAAATTGATAGCCCTCACCATCAATTTGGAAGATTGTAGCGTACAACCTTCTAGTGGGCAAGATCCTGAAATCCTCTAAGTCATGGACCAGCTTGGGCTGTCACCCACAACTTAGATCTCTCAGGTAGGCAACTATTGCCAATTGCATCATATGAAACTCTTGATAAAATGTCATATGCAACTCCTTGCCATGATCATCTCCATGCCTCAAGGTGCTAGATCCTATCTAGGTCACCGTGTTAAGTCCGACCCAAAGCAAACACGATGAATATGCACCCTGCTTGGGCAGACCCACATATCCATCCTTCACGCTTCCACGAGATAGACGGTGCACCACGCTTGGGCGTGCCCACACTTGGTCGATCAAGCTTTTCACGTGTGTCACATTTGGAAGGCATCTAAAACTTAATATTTAATGGGGGATTTGGTTTTTATATACATATACATATCCAATCACCACAATACATAGTACATATCATATACATGCTATATCCCACTAGAAAACATGCAAAATGATAAAAGCGATGATTATGGCCATCCTAATGTGATTCCTCGAGCCAAGAGGAATCACGGTAATATAGGTCTACATCACATGCAACCTGTACAAGATGAACTCTGTGCTTTGTCTTTCTGGGTTTGATCAATTCATCACATGAATGATCAGCTCTCCATCAGACTGGTCGGATGGATGCCACCAGCCGATCGGTTGGCTCCTCCAACCGATCGGTTCGCCTGGTCGTCGTGCATCTCATCATGGCCGCCACTCGCTCGTCTTGCTCTTAGAAATGGTCATCAACCGATCGGTTCGCCTGGTCGTCGTTCATCTCATCATGGCCGCCACTCGCTCGTCTTGCTCTTAGAAATGGTCATCAACCGATCGGCTCACTCCTTGAACCGATCGTATGGAACGTCAACCGATCGGTTCACACCTTGAACCGATCGTCTCAGCTGTCTTCAGGATGTCCTTAGTTCTTTGACATAACAAGAAATAAAATTCTATCCTATTTTACATTGTAAATAGAGAAACCTCGAGTTACATTCGAGGGGGGCAAAGGTAGGAAAGAAATCTCAAATTATTTCGAGTTACATCAGGAATAGGAGAAGGAAGATCGGTGCGCAGACCGAGATGCAATCAACCACATTCAACCATACACAAACAGGGTTTATTGGCCATAATCACGCTATACATCCACCATAAAACTCATTTAAGGGCGACGCGTATCGAGTACATTTATAATACATATCATATATGTAATTTAGGATTGGACATGCATAAAGCCAATTTTATTCGCATCGTATGCAATAAATAAAGGCAACAAACCAAAATCGATCATATCGATAATCCCTAAAGTATAGAGCAGTTGACGTGGCTCTGATAGCACTGTTGGGTTTTAGGGGAGGCAGAGAAGGCAGCGGAAACAAAAATTTTTCTCCCCAAACCAGAACAAGGAAACGAGTCAACGTCTATACAATAGGAAATGATGGTTTGTGGAATCATACCTTGTCCTGAGGCTTGCTCGGCGACAATACCTCACGCCTTGCGCAGTCTTCACCTCCGGTCTTGGACGGTGTCTGTGCAGCTCCTGGTCGCACCGGGACTGATGACTCCCGGTCTCACCGGGACTGTCAGGATTGACAGCTATCCTCCGAGCGGCAGAAATCTCCCGCCTTTGAAGTAGTCCACACGGACCACCTGGAACTCCAATCTCCTTGTCTCACAAGGAATTGGAAGGAGTCGCACCCTCCTGTCAGTGTATTAGTCGCCAACAGACTCTCCTTCTACCAGTCGCAACTGCAGTTGTCTTTCCCTTGCTGTGCCTCCCTTATCGGGTAGCACTTGCTCAGGCTCTCTTTCAGTTACCAAAACTAGAGAGAATGACAACTTCACAGAGCAACTGGTTGCACTAAGTTGTACTTTGAGAAGCCCCCAATAACCCTATATATAAGAGGGTCATGGGATAGGGTTCTCCATCCCGGGCAATGCGGGACTAAAAGCAGGAGTAGAAGGGTTCGAGATTTTCCACAAAACAACCAACTCGCAACCTGAACCGATCGTTTCACAACTGAAACGGTCGGTTGGGTACCTGAACCGGTCAGTTGACACCTCAACCGGTCGGTTCATTTCTGAACCGGTCGGTTCGTGGTCCTGGCCATTTCTTGATTGAATTTCCATCTTTTGTTTCTAATTGGTATCAAATACCAATCCTTGTTCCAATCAAATTGGGCAAGTGAAATGAAAGGAAATTTCTCACCAATCTTATTTTCCCAACTTGCTCGGTTGCATCAGTTGAACCGATCGTTTCAACACTTGAAGCAATCATTCACCCTGTCCATGAGTCGATCGACTCACCACCTAAGCCGATCGGTTCACCAAGCTGAGCCGATCAGTTCATCACATGAGCTGATCGGTTGGGAGTGCAGATTATGCAGAAACAGTCAATTGTAGTTTCAATCAATCAGTCCAACACGTTGAACATTATGATATTGAGCTATCAATTAATTGAGTGTTTAATTGAACTACTAAACTCCTTTAGTAATAAATCTAAACATTGTTTGTGGACAAAACTCCTCTTCCAGGTTAAATCCTATGTGTGTGACCCTGCAGGTCCTTTTCACATTGGCAGTGAAAGTCCATAACACTTATGATTTCACAAGCAAAGAGCAGTGCCTAGTCACACATCAGTGCTACCCAAGTGAAATAGAAAGTTGGAGAACAACTTTCAATCCTACAATCCGTGAATGGTGTTACAACGAATGTATAATTCCTTTGTCACTGATATCCTGAATGAACTCGAGACATGGAACAATCATCCTGTCAATGTTCATTCACTTTCTTGATCTTAGAGTAGATTGGAAGAGATATGTATGACATCAATATCACATACTGATTCACACATGCGTGCGCACGCATATTTCAATCCTACTCATCAAGTGGCCTTGGATATCAAACTCCCTCAGGAGGGACAAATCCCATATCTATCACTCATCCCTCAAAAACCCATGTGTCAAAGCCACCCAATCATCACCTTTATAACAACCCATGTTTCAGGACTGTGTTTGATGATGTCAAAGTGTGCCCAACGACATGTGTTGAGTGTAGTGATTTCAGGTCAAAGAATCACACTCACCACCATCACTGTGAGTACTGACTGTGACTACCATGTCATGGTTCCATGTGTCAAACTCACGGTGGGTCTGTCTGGTACACTTGTTCTCTAACAAGTACCTATGTGTTTGGTTTGATATCTCTATATCATGACTAATGAGATTCTGTCATCAACCAACACCACAATCTAGTCTTGTGTGTCATTGCTGTCTATCTACCTTCCACAATGACATCCGACTAGGGACATAACAAGAATATACAAACTCTTAGCATCCGTATGATCTCATCGTTCAGGTCCTGAACCTGAAGGCATACGTCATTGAGTACTGTCATTCTCTAGACATTCAATCTGTTCTATCTCTATCTCATATGACTGAACCAGAAAGAATTGGAAGCTTGCCTTTGATGTTTATCAAATCAATCTCAATGTATCCCATCAATCATCCCATGATTGGCTCTCAGGGCATACATTCCAACAATGGGTTGGGTAGTTTTCCTCGTGTTTCTTAAGATGCCGGGAAGCAAAAGAAATCACTTGCTTATCCTGCATCTGCAAACAACCCAAACCATTCCTAGACACAATACAGAAGACTATGTATGCCTTCCCTTGCTCAGGCAGGACCAACACTGGTGCCCTTGTAAACTTCTCATTCAACGCCTGATAATCATGTTGACATCTGTCATCCCAGACAAATGGCACATCCTACCTTGTCAACATAGTCAGGGGTAAATCTATAGCACTGAAGTCCTTGATGAACATCTTGTAATAGCCTGCCAAACCCAAGAAACTATGAACCTATGTTGGTGTCTTTATCTACTCCCACTCTATCATGGACTCAACCTTCTTTTGATCCACAAAAACACCCTCAGCAGAAATAACAAGTACTAAAAAGGTCACCTCCTTCAACCAAAACTTGCACTTACTAAACTTAGCATAAAGCTGATGCTGTCTCAGTAGAGTCAATGCCAGGCAAAGATGATGCTCATGCTGCTAGCTATCACGACTGTATGGAAAGATTTCATCTATGAAGACTACCACAAATTGATCAAGAAATGACCAGAACACTCAATTCATTAAGTCCATGAATGTTGCCGATGTATTGGTTAGCCCAAATGGCATAATCACGAACTCATAATGACCATACCTCATCCTAAAAGACAACTTAGGTATGTCATCCTTCTTGATTCACAACTGGTGTATCCTAACCTCAGGTCTATCTTCAAGAACACTATCACACCACACAACTGATCAAACATGTCATCTATCCTTGGCAATGGATACTTGTTCTTTATCGTCACCTTATTTAGCTGTATGTAGTCTATACATAGCCTCATGGACCTGTCCTTCTTTACGAACAACACTGGAGCTCCCCACAGTGACATACTTGTATTGATAAAACCCATGTGAAGTAGTTCTTGCAACTGTCTCTTCAACTCTGCCATCTCAACTGGAGCCATCCTGTACGGTGTTTGAGCTATCCACTGCGTCCCTGGGACTAGATTGATCTCAAAATTACTCTCAAGGTGAAGGAACACTTGAAAAATCCTGAGGAAACACATTCTCAAATTCTCTCACAACCGACACCTCCTAAATACTAGGACTCCTCACCTCTGTATTCAACACATGTGCTAAGAATGCCTCACAACCCTTCCTCAACAGCTTTTCTGCCACCATCGTCGACACCAGACACGTCAGAAGAATCTTCCCATCTCCTTGGAAGACCCAAGACTTGTCACCATATACAAATGTCTCCTTCTTGGAACTACAGTCCAAGACCACCCTATACTTCTCCAAAGTGTCCATCTCAAGGATTACATCGAATCCATTCATATCGAGTGGTATGAGATTCACTTGAATACTGTGTCCTGAGAAAGAAAGGACACAGGAGGGATACACCTCCCGCAACAATGTAGAACCAACCAACATAGTTTCTAACAACAAACTATCTCTCTTATGACTAACAGGCAAAAGACAACTGTCAAGCACTTCATGAGTGATAAAAGAGTGCGTTGCACCTAGGTCGACCAAAATAGATACAAAGCAATAAGAAGACAAATAAGAATGAAATAACTCCATATGACCTATCACTACTCGTGGGTTGACCATCATATCCAACTGACTCATGGGTTAGAATCTTACTATTTCCTATTGTCTCCCCCGTCCCCTGCTTCCTTGAGCAGATGATTCGGCCTGTGATGCTTGCCCATGTCCTCATCCTCCTTCACCACTGAACTGCTACCTCTATGAGCCCAACTGGATCTACCTCAGTTGTTGGGTCACCTCATCGTATCTCACTGGGCACTCCCGCCTCTGATGTCCTACGAATCCACACTTATGGCAAGCCCATGTCTCATACCGTGGCCTAGATGGCCCCGTCACTAACACCAATGCTGTGCTATGAGCTCCAGTAGGTGGAAGGCTACACCCTCTGCCTTTACTTGTTGACCACTGCATCTACGCACCGAACCTCAGTGGTGCTGGCGATGCAAAAAACCTCAACTTCTTAAAGCCTCCTATTGAGTGCCCCTGGGAAAGTGTAAATCTCATCCTGGCACTCACCTCTCATTTCTCTATCACTGACCTTTCTATCCTTCAAACAAACTCCACAAATGTGGCAAACCACTCCCAATTCTTTAGAGCTACCATTGGGGTAGACAAATCAGTATTCAACCCCTTCTCAAAATGGCGAATCCTCTCATCATATATGGTAGACATGTGAGGATAGAACCATAGAAGCTCCATAAACTTACCCTTGTACTCGTTGATTGACATGGATCCTTGCCTGATCTGCTCAAATTGACTGATCTTCTCATCAAGATATGTCTGTTGAAAGTACCGACTGATGAACTCACACCAGAACTCTTCCCAACTTACCTCAGCATCATGCCTCTTCTCCTCTTCTATGGCCCACCAGTGGCCATCACTCCCCCTCAAAAGATACACAACATGCTTTACCTTGTCAGCATCAGGGATGCTAAGGATCTTGAAGGTTTTCTCGAGCTTAGTAAGCCATAGATCTGCATCTATTGGATCGACCATCACAACATACTCCACTACCCCAATGCGGCGAAGCCGCTCAAAAGTATTCCTAGTACCCAGAGATTCTGCATTGGGAATATGTGCCCTAGGCTGAGGTGTGGGCATCCTGTCCACCATATGCGTCATGGTAGCCATGAACTGCCCAAAAAGAGACTGAAAGGAAGGATTCTCAAGCATGGCTGGGTCAAATTGGGGCATGTCAGGAACCCAATCTTCTCGTGCTTGGTTCCTTGCACCACCACCTAGTACAGCAACACTGCTCTCATCAGTGTGTTCTTCATGTTCTCCAAACATCTTTAAGCTTTTCCCCTTTTTTGTACAAGCAAAAGTCACAATAAGATAGACCGAAGGACACAAGAATAGACACAAACCCTAGTCCTAGGTCCCTATAGACTCAGTGAACCTAAATCTTTAATACCAACCAAACTCTGATGCCCCACACCACACAAAGAGAGATTACTCAAAACTAAATGCGGAGACAACATTAAGAAAATAGATTACCGAAAAAATATAGGAGATTAAAACCATTTTCATTAAACACCAAAGTAGAAAAAACCATTACATACAGGTCCTCACAGGACACCTACATCAGATACCATAAGCTACAAGGTACTTACATCAACATATTCTTATCACATATGCTATCAACTTGCTACAAGAGAAACCTATTCCATGTACATATATAAACACCTGGCCTAGCTTTACATCAAAGGACACATAAGTCAAAACCACATATCGAAGGCATCTCTACAAAATGCACCAAAAACCATTCTAAAGACCTAAATGTACAGGGATGACTCTAGGACTCTACATAAAAAAAAGACTAGCAACACTTCCAACCTAGCAGCCATTGTCCTTCTTTCTACTGCTCTACCTCAGCTGCACTATCTCTGCCTCCTCTTGAAGTCCACCTAAAAGATGTGGGAAACCCACAACGTAAGATCCAAATCTCAACGGGAGATATAACTAACTCTCCACCGACACAATCATTAACACAAATATGGATAACTAAAGGACATAATATTAACAAAAATATGGATAACTAAAGGACATAAATAAAGCTATAATTGTGATAAGAAGGTTCAATTACATGATACATTTAAAGCATAATCAATATAAGTAATTGCAACTGAATTGTGGAATATCTTATCATCATAAAAGGAATATGAAGAACATGTATGTTAAATACCAACTATATTGTACTAAATCAAGCAAGGCCTCATCCAATGTTTTCGTATTTGATCCTAAGCAAGTGTACTATACAGCTGGTTATGCATTTTATTATGCCCTGAGGATTTGAGTGGTACCACCCAAATCCAACTGACACTTGTTAAGTCAAAATTAGTTCCATACAAGGTCCATGGAAGAGCTAGAATCCATGATCTCACCAAACCTCGTGGTTAGTACATGAGTACACTGTAGAGACATACCAATCAACTACAACAAGTGACATATAGTCAAGTTGTGTAAATCCTAGCCCACCTTAGTACATGCCACAATGCTAGTGAAACTGAGCTACAACCCGCAACCGCACTCCTGCCAGGGTATGACCCCCAACCAATCTTGTAAAACCTCATAAACATCAAGTCACTGAGCTACGACATGCATCCACATTCCTGCTAGGGTATGACCCACAACGAATCCTGTGAATTCATATACTCAACATTATATGACTCCGAACTTCCACTAAGAAAAACCCATTTCACCATCCATCAAGTGATAATGCTGAAGATGATCTATGGCACATGGAAAACTACATGGATTAAGTTCCACTGGATTAGTTAAGTCCATTAAGTGTCTTTTACTATCAATGAAGTTACAAAATACAAAGGCATAATAAATTCTACAAAGATAAGGGTATAATACAACTTCAGAAGATCTAAATGAATAAGGTGTGAACTGATCATGTTATCATCATATGATGCCTGTATCCCCACCATTCAAAACATCATCACCATTAAAGCCATATACTATGGGATATCAATCCCTCATCTCACCATAAAGAATGTAACCTCATACTGGACAATAAGTCATTTCCAGGTCATACGACCCATTTACATGATTCCTAAAGTACAAGTGCCTCAACATGCCCTATGGAGGCTCATTCATCCTGTATCATATCATAATTACCATAGATTTCACTTAGATATGATTATCAACTCACAACACCTGCATAGTTAGGGATTCATAACAAAAGAGATAATCATTCTAACATCATAGTCATTCCATAAAGAGGAAGCAAGAAAATTAAATTGCACATTATTAGGGTAGGGCTCCTTCTTAGCCGATTAGGGTTCACCAAGCTAGGTTCAACAACCAACCCCAAGTTCATTACCTCCCATTATCTTGGAGTACATTAGATTCAAGGAAAAAAATAATATATATTAAATATTACTCCAAGCAACACTCTACATGACTTATACCTTGTTTATGCAAGTGCATCATTGGGTATCCAGCTTAACTTTCAACCGTAAACATCATCATGTGTTGACCTACCATCCACATGGTGTCTCAGTCTATCAACATCATGGTGTATCAACTTAACATCGACATAGTGTATTAGCCTAGTCTCAACATAGTGTGTCAGCCTACCAATCAACATGATATGTCAACTTAACAACATCATAAGGTGTCAGTTCTAACACCAACATGGGATATCAATTTGTCAACATCGAGGTCCATCGACCTAATGTCAACATAGGTATATTGGTCACGAACCACAATGGTGTATATCTATGGTTAGGGTGTCGGCCATAAGCCATAATGAATTACAACTATGGCTAAGTTGTTGACCTAATCCCAACGTGGTCTATCAGTCTATCAATATGATGGTGTGTCGATTCTGTCCTAACACAGGTTATTGATCTTAACCTCCACCATGGATATCGACATGTCACCATCAAGGTATAATAGTTCTAACATCATCCTAGGGTGTCGGCCCAACGTCAATCTTAGGATATCGGCCTAACATTCTTGGAGGGTGTGTCGATCACTAACCATCATGCGCTATCATTAATGTATAACTAGGGTATTGGCTAAAGGCCATCATGGTTTACAACCATGGCTAGGATGTCGGCCGAACACCAACATAGGATGTCAGTTCTACATCAACATGTGTATTGAGCACTAGCCATACCATGTTATAACTTTGTCTAGGGCGCAAGTCATCCTGTGTTACCTCCTATATTTAGGGTATCATCCATAAGCCGTCATGGGTTACAACCATGTCATGGATAGGGTGTCGCACACAACACTACATAGATATGATCACCACCAACATGACTAGGGTCGAGATAGGGAAGGGAAAGATCAGGAATAGTAAGAAAATTGGCCATTATAAAGGCAAGAACTCCACAAGATAGGCACATAAACTTGCTTCAAGAAAGTTCCACATTTAAGAGTGAAAGAATCTTTCTCTAGACACTACAGAAATAGCAAGTTAAGTTAAAGTTTCGAGTCTCTTTCAACCAAGAAAGACTACCATCCCTAAAGTAGTTCATAAGTTCATCATCAAGTATTAACATATTGAGAGAATGGTTTAGAGAAAAGAAACAATTGCATTCATAAGTAAGGAGTGCAACAATTTAGAGGCTAAGAGTTATATAACCCGCCTTGAGAAGATCACCACCAAAGGTGCAATCTCCAAAGTCAAATCTCCTTGCACACGATCCAAAGGTTGAAGATGATCCACCAAGGGTCCCAAACTTGGTCACCACAACACCTCCAATAGAAAAAGATACCAAGGTCATGAAGGAGAAGAAAGGCAACCCTCGACGATCTAAAGAAGAGGAAGGAAGAAAAGGAAGAGGGGACTTCATCCCTTCATGGTCTATGACCCTAGAGATGAGGGTACTTACTCAAGAACAACCTTCATACCAAGGCATGATCCATGGGAGAGAGAAGGGAAGAATATGGAGAAGAGAAACTAAGGAAAATGTCACAAAGAAAGCACAACTCACCAAGGTGTGAAGATGAACAAGAACCACCACAAGCTAAGGATCCGATCACCAAGCTTCCAAGGGGCATTCTTCTTGCTTCTCTAGGATTCAAGGTCGTCCACAAGGAAAGGGGAGACAAGAATGGGAAAAAGGTTCACTAGAGTGAAGAGGAAAGAAACTATATACTTGTGGATGATAGAAGGATTAAAGGAAAGGTGTCATCACCTTAAGACATCTAGGAGACACTTGTCCATGCAAAAGGATCCACACGCAACTGCCCTTTCCCAACATGCAAGGCATGGTGATGCACTCTAGGTGGAGTCTTATCCTCTTGTCCAGCCACCAAGGGCGCGACCCTACTAGCTCAAGGTAACACACCACACACATTTTAAGGTTAAAGCACACATAACCCATAGAAGCCTTAATCATCACCAAGGATGCCACCACTCACCCAAGATGCAAAAGCACACCCACTTCTCCCTATATCCTCTAGATGATGTGAAGATATGGAAGGTACACTCTAGAGGTGGCAAATTGCACATCAACCCCCTACTTTGGGTAAATTGCAATGTGCACCAAAGCTGTCATACAAAGCACAAACAACATCCAAACATGCTCAAACTTGGAACTTAACCTCTACACAAGCCCTAATTACATATAAAAAGATTAAATCAAGATTCTAAGAAACTTACATAGGTTAAAAAAATAGGTTTACCCCAAATCTCAAGTCAGGGGTCTTACAAGGAGATAGCTACAGGTTGTTTGTTGCCTTTAGAACTTCCATGGAGGTTGGATGATGGAAATCAATGTTGTTATGTGCATGTCTCCACATAGGTTTGTTTCTAGGTATTTTATAAGATCTCAAATTAGAATGGGATAAGAGTCACTGTTGGAGTATTAGTTGATGAAGGTGAAAGGGCAGAGATAGATGGAAAGTTTGATACGTTTCCCAAATTGAATGATCACTATTGATGAGGTGTGACTATTATTCATCATGGACATCTTCATTTTCTATCAAGATACATATCACACAATGAAATTGTTACGACCTTACCTCCTGATAACCCCCAATTAAGGGAGACCGAGAGGTTGAGCCGCACCCATTAATCCCGGATCAAAGGTTCGACATATAACCATAAACAATTATTAAATTCTAACAGACTATACTGAAAATGGTAATAAAATTTTTCTTTACATACCTTTTGAAAACTTGGATCTATATTCTTCTATCCACACCGATACTAATCTATCTAATCCTCCTTTGCACTTTAATTCTCATTTAGTATCACATGTGCCACTTTACAGTTTGTTCTTTTCATTGTACCTAAAACGCCGACAAACAAAACGTCGGTCAACCGAAGCTGGTATGTGGGGGAAACAATAAACATACAACTATGATAACAATGTAATCATTCAATTACTTATTTAACAACCAATATTACGTTTTAGATATAACTCCGCGATCCAAGAGTACCCTATCCTCTGTATTATCCCCATTAAACCCCTCATGATCCACCTATAAGTGAACCAGTTTCTAGGGTTGAGTCGCATGGCACTACTTGTAAGTAGACCACTCCTTAACTCGGGATTTGCTAAAGAGTCTCTAACTCACGATAACCTAGACTTTACTCTAGGATTACCCCTTTTTTAGCCTTTTCAAAGTAACAGAGGTGGACCCGGATCTAGCCAGTTATATTTGCACATTTATGGTGATAATCATAGTCACTTTATAGTGGCATGAAATAAATAAACATCCAACAGTTTAGTTGCATTCAATGCGATTAAACATCCGGGAATCCATCGGGAAACTAAAGTGGTTATTCATAATCGTAACCACATACCTGATCCATAGTAACTTGATGTCCATGCATTAACATTCAACACAATTAACAAGCAATCAACAATATCCTGAAAATAATGCATAACATCCAAGTGTCATTGTTTTATTCCAAACCTCCTCCAGATCTACTTGGATTCCACTTTAAGATTTCTAGGTCATCCTTTAGGGTTTTAGCTTTCATTATACATTTATCACTTTTAATGCTCTTTTAGTTCACAAACCCTAATTTCTGCATCATAGGCACAATTGAATGTCAATTAAGTCTAATATGTTTCTTTTACACTAAAACTATTATCTTTACCCTTTTAGGTCATATCCAAAACATTAAGGCTAATTATCATCTTCGGTTTCTTTCAAATTGACAAATCATATTTCATTATAGTTCAACCCACATATATGAACCTTATTTATCACTATTTCCACTTTATACACTAGGAAACACTAATTATCCAAATAATTCACATTAAAGATCTTTGGTACTCAATTAATCTTCGAATCATCATATTTGTATTTTATTCTTCAATTTGTACAATTAAAACCATTAGAATTCTTATCAACATAAATTAGGGTTTCTAATCCCATTAAGGCATATTCATGTACATAGAACCCTAAATTAAGCCAACTATATAAAAAGATCACCTTTTAAATCCTATTTTCACTTTTATTAACAATAGGTTAATATCAGCTTGAATTATCCATCTATCATCAAATCTAAGGGTTTTTCCTTAGTTAAATCATTAAAGATGATAACTTTATGTACTTTTCCAATTTCAAGCATATAAACTCTAAATTAGACTAATCATGTGCAAAGTTCTTCCTTTTTGAACATAATGTACCTTTTTACATTTAACAGATTAACATCAACTCTAATGATCCATTAAACCCTATTAAACACATTAATCATATCAAAATAGGGTTTCTTAAACTTTAATTCATTAAAGATGATGATTTACATTACTTTTCGCATAGCAAAAGGAATTAGCTTCTAAACATATTTTTATTGGATTCCTCTCGTTCTGAGGATCAATTTTCATATATTATATATTTCCATTGGAGATACCAATAATTAACTACGAATTAATAAAGAAATTACCTTTTCGGCCAATCGGTGGACGCCACGTCACCTCTCCCATGCAACATATCTCAGGTCTGAAACATTTTGAAAAGACCAAACCACCCTCAGTTAAGTTGGCGGGCTCTTCAACCCGTGAAGGGCATTTCTGTCCACACGCATCTACCCTTCTTCTACCTTGGGCAGCCCGACAGCTGCTGCCCTAGTCGTCGAGCGCAGCCCTAGGGGTGACTCATGCTCCCAGTTCCGGACCCTCCAACCATGCTGGTTCCTTCCCTGACCTCCGTCCGGCCCCTGTGCTCTTCCCCGTGCCCTCAGCCCACCGCCATAGTGGCTGGTTTGGAGCGGGGTTGATCTGGAACTGGACGCTCACGTGCAGCCGTCTGCGGTCCTTCATCCTCCTCCCCCAAGGCTCGAGGGTCTCCGCCCATGGCTGCCCCAGCCTCGCAGAACCTAGGCGCACTCAAGGCGTCCCCAGTTCGTGACTGTCATGGCCATGCTCGAAGGAGAAACGGCTGCACTTGCTGCTGCGTTTACAACAGCCCGCCGACCTACAGGAGCACGGATTTGCTCCTGTAATCCTTCCTAGGTCGTTGTGGAGGCTTCCTTCCTCCATCAAGATCATCAACTGAACCTCCACTGCTTCAGGTTTAGATCCCTCCTTTCCATTAGGGTTTTGAATGTAGGGAAGCATGAAGAAGATGAGGAAGAAAGTGGGAGATGTGTGATCTCTTTTGAACTCGACCCTGGGCTCTACCCCTCTTATAGGGGAGGGTATCCCCATCCCAGACTGCTTGCCCATGAAGCAACTAAGTCATATTCCAACATGGAAACTCATTTTCCTATAATAAAAACACCCTTCTCTCTCTTCATCATCTTCTTAGATATTCCTTTTTCTTTAAATATTAGAATTTCAAAAATTACTTCTTTCATTCTCTTAAAACTTGCCCTTTATTCTAATGGCACGAAAATCTATTTTCCTTTACTAGAAATTACTTTCTTTTTAACAATACCTCATAATTCCTTAATAATGCATTATATTATCCTCTCATTTTGCCTTTTTAGTATTTTCTAATTATTTCTCTTTTATTTTCCTCATTGAAATTCCTTTTATCATTAGTAATCCTTGGGGTACGAAATTTCACAAAGGATAACTCAATTATATCTCTTTTCACTTGTTTTCCACATTTTAACATTATTTCCAATTTCTTTCTTAATAAAGAAATACATAATTAATCTTTTCTTTTTCTTATTGCTTTTCTTTGCAACTTTAGACTCCTTGGAACCCAAGGAATCTAAGAGGCACGAAATCCTCTTTGGATTTGCCTTCTAGAGGTTTCCATTATTTCTTTTCTCGAATATTCAATTATCCATTTACTAATTGAATTTCCTTTGTTATTTTCCTTTTTATTGGGCCCAATAGCCAATAAAGCCCACAAATCAAATAACAAGGCTATATTAAACGAAATCCAATTATTCTCAACCAAATATATGATTATTTGTTCAAACATCTTTAATATGAGAAATTATATTTCTCACCACTTGAACCCAAAAATTAGGGTTATAACATCCTTCCCCTCTTATAGGAATTTTGTCCTCAAAATTCAGGCAAGCAAACAAAGAATTCAAGATAAGACTTTTCCATGTCCATCATTGGTCCCTATGTGGCTTTGCCGTACTCATGGAATTTCCAAAGAACCTTTATCATCACATATTCTTCTCTCTGAGTTCTTTCATCCTGGCGTCTATAAACTACACAGGTGACTCAGGCCATTTCAGCCTCCCTTGGGGCTCACTAGGTTCATTGCTCAGCACATGGTCGGGTTACCTCACATAGTGCTCTAAATTGAACACATGGAACTCATCTCACATTACTCTATCCTGAGGGGTAGGGTCAAACCTAACCTTCTCCACCCATCCATCTCTAATGGACCCATGTATCGGGGACTCAGCTCTCTTAGTTATAATTTAGAGGGGTCAGATTTTCATGTCACATAATCTCCCACAGTGAACTGCATGTCAGTCTACTTTGCATCTGCTCACGACTCTCATCGTCTCTAGGCTCCTTTCAGCCTTTGCACAATCAAAGTGACTCCTTCTACACACACTGGGGTTCCCTTTCTAACCATCATGTGGTCCTTTTCTAACCAGCATGTGGCCCTTTTCACCAACATCACCTTGGTGAAGTGGTGACCGACACAACCTCCTTTACAGAGCTTCATATAAAACCGATACTGGCTATGGTGATCGATGTCACATCTTTCATAGGACAAGAACTGTCCCTAGATATCACCCTGAACGAGCACACATGCTCTCATCAGACCCTTTAGTCTGGATCTTACTAACCATAGTTAGGGGTGATAAACTATACTAACATTGAGTTTTTCATGTACCTACTTCCACTTTATGGAAGAGAACCTTTAGGTCAAACTCAAGAATCCTTTGAACTTGCTTCATGGTGTAATTGAACCATCTTTCTCATGGGTAGTTCAACTAGATCTGTCCCTTAACATAACTCTTTCTTTCTCATGTCATTTAGGTAAGGCGACTTACCATAACCCATATTGCATCTCGACCTTCCTCGATCCAGGGAAGACTTATCACAACATCCATAGTGTTGAGCTCTCATTCCCTCTCAGGGATTCTTTTGTCCTCCATATCGATACACTGGGTTACTGGGGTTCGTCCTTTACCTCCTGGCTTGCATGGCCATAACCACATGCAACCTCATCTTAAACATCTAACGTGTTATTGCCATCTTCCCATGGTGTATCATGATTTCTTGTATGTCATGATTCTTTCAAGATCGATTCCTTCGAAACCCTAAACCACTCTTGTCAGGGTTTCATCACCTTCTTTTCCAAAGAAGTGCACTTGAGGTTCTACCACCATCCTTTCATTGTATCAAGAACTAGGCTACCTAACCAAAAAACCCTTAACTTTTCAACGCATCTTGTTACGTCTGAGTGTTATCCAAACACCTCTCCTTTTCAAACTTAGGGTTAGCCAAACAACCTTTTCTAACTTCTAGTCAAACAAGTCTTAACCAGAGCATACATTACCACCTCTCATCCTTAGGTATTAGGTAACATTGAAGACATACACTTCCATGTATTTCACTTATTATATTACCTCAAACTCCATGTCTATCCCTATTAAGAACACTCTCTGATTTCATCATCATGGTGACCAAACTCAACCTGGTATAACTTGTAAGTTCTACATAGCTCACAATAGAAACTTCCTCATAAGGGGACTACCTCATTCCTCTTAGTGTTTGCAAGCCATCCATCATTCATTCACTTTACCATGGTAAGATATCTTCTCTATCCCCATTTCTCGTGGAAACGCTCCAACCTACATCATCTCTTATCCTTGGTGTATGACATGTATAATGTCCTATCTCTCAACCCCATAACAAGAGGAAATAAGCATTTGGCTGTAGTCCAAATACAGAGTTCTTCCTGTTCCAAGAGTAGAGATGGTACATCCCAACTTACCAATACACCCTTAGATCTAAGTTGCAATGTGCCACATATGTATCTTCATCACAAACATCATGATATCAAACAGGTCTTGAACCTACTGAGGTTTATATCCTTGGTCATCCCCTCTAGGTCTATAGGGTACCGACTCTTTTGGGGTCATCCCTCTTCCCTCATGCATCAAGAGAGTGCCCTACTCATCTGCCCTTTGGGTCCCATGAGTTCATGAAGGTGATCAATCTCCTAACCCATGGCCCTCAGACAATGATAGCTGTTACCTCCCGACCCTATGGTCATGTGCAACTGGGGAATTAGGCAACTCCTGCTTTCATCGGTCTTATCCCTACCTGACCCTAGGATAGACTTAGGATTCTCCATAACAGTACATGTTCACTTAGAACCTTACCCAAGTCTTCATCATCTCTCTTCCTGCATTCATGGGCTGGCTTACATCCTTTCATAGGCATCATGGCAACCTGCCTACCTTGGTCAAGCCCCCATACTGGTTACCTACATGGTAACACATTCACATGCAATAGAGATGGATATCTATGGGTCTGTAGATTCATTCTCATACCACGTACCTTTCACTTAGCTTCTCAAGATCCTATGAGACCTCTTTAGGTTACCTTGAACCACCAAAACTGACATACACCCTTCCAAAGGGGTCCCTCTCCCAGGATGGGAGGAAAACTATCTCTAAGGTCACAAAAGCTCTTAGGTCTAGGGTTTACATCCACACGAGCCTACTTAACCATAGCAAGCCATTAAGGCATGAGAAGATCACTTACCGTACCATGCTAGGTCATACTTGTCCTTCTTTCCTCTATGTTGGATCAAGATCAAACTTTCCCTTTATCATCAACCTAGTTGTGAGGGGTTCATCAAACATACCTTAAACTTAAAGGGCTCCCTTTTTTTTCCCTCTATACATGAGGAGTACCATGCTCGTTTCTATAGGAACTCAATTTCTCATCATGAGCCTTAGGTACACCACTTCCCCTCTTAGGCCTAAGAACCCTAGGTTCACTGCATGCTCTGTCTCTTAACTACAAACCAAGCATGAAAAAGGCATGACACGCACTCCTTGTCATCCATCAACTCAAGCAACACTTAGTGTTGGGTCCTCCTCAAGGACAACCAACAAGGTACAAGGCCTCATAACCTGCTACAAAACCTTTCTAAGTCTAAGGAACTCTTCTTCCTACCTCGGATGGTAAACACCTATACCGTAGGCACATAGGCACCAGATGCTTCATTTTCACTCCCTAGGGTTTGGTCCCTCTAAAGGCAACCAAGATATCATCAACTTATGAGGCAACCACTGTCATCCATTGTTCAGGGTTTTAGGCTTCCAACCTTCTTGCTGGGTTTCTTGCTCTCTCTAGAGCTAACCCCACATCCAACCTCACCATTAGAGGTCCTTTCTTCATGAAGGACCATCCTCAAAAGCATGCTCTAAGTGGTTGAAGCCTAGGTTCGAACTTATGGTTGCTCAGGATCATCCATAACCCTTTATGCTCCATCATAATTCCTTATCCAGGGTTTCATCCTACCGTCGGCACTATGACGTGCCCTAGGTGCCAACTATGCCCTACTTGCACAAGCCCATAGGGTTTCTATGGTCCTCATCATCTAAGGAGCTATCCTTTACCCTAACATACACGACCCTTCCCAGGGTTGGGTTGCCAAAGGTGCTAGGTCACCCCGGATCATATGGCATCCCAAAGGCATGTCCTTTCAAACACCTGGTCCAACTCGTCTCTCTCTAACCTTCACTTAGGGTTAGGGTTAGCATCACCCTCAGAGGATGTGCCAGGTCTCTACTTGCAATGGAGATCTCTATCTCCAAGACTAACTTATCCTCCTGAGAAGAAGGTCTAGCCTCAGGTCTCTTCTGAGGACATGACAACTTATGTCATACGACCTAAGCATGTATCTATTATTTATTTTGCGCTTAATCTATTAAGCTTATGTCCATGACATCTTATTTACATGCCTTTCATTAATTTAGTGGAGGATTCCATAAACCTTATTAACTTACCCATACCTCAAGAGAGTGAGGAGAAGAAAGAAAACCCTAATCCTTTAGGTCCTTATCAGAATTTTGTGATGAGAAGGGATGAATAAGATGAGAAGTCCTAAAGGTATCTTATTTCGATTCATACCCTAAGACTTTGGCCAGGCGGTCACACGGGTCCGGGAGTCCTCGTATTCCGACTAGCGGTGCGGAGGAAAATCTTGCCAGCCCCCGATCGTGATCCCTTTCTAGACACCTTCGTCTTTCAGATACTCCTCTAATAACTCCCTTGGGTTCTATGGAGTTTGTAAAATTTAATAATTATTAATGGTTAATTGAGGAACCCAGGCTCTGATACCAAATGTTATGACCCCACCTCCTGATAACCCCCAATTAAGGGAGACCGAGAGGTTGAGCCGCACCCATTAATCCCTGATCAAAGGTTCGACATATAACCATAAACAATTATTAAATTCTAACAGACTATACTGAAAATGGTAATAAAATTTTTCTTTACATACCTTTTGAAAACTTGGATCTATATTCTTCTATCCACACCGATACTAATCTATCTAATCCTCCTTTGCACTTTAATTATCATTTAGTATCACATGTGCCACTTTACTGTTTGTTCTTTTCATTGTACCTAAAACGCCGACAAACAAAACGTCGGTCAGCCGAAGCTGGTATGTGGGGGAAACAATAAACATGCAACTATAATAACAATGTAATCATTCAATTACTTATTTAACAACCAATATTATGTTTTAGATAAAACTCCGTGATCCAAGAGTACCCTATCCTCTGTATTATCCCCATTAAACCCCTCATGATCCACCTATAAGTGAACCAGTTTCTAGGGTTGAGTCACATGGCACTACTTGTAAGTAGACCACTCCTTAACTCGGGATTTTCTAAAGAGTCTCTAACTCATGATAACCTAGACCTTACTCTAGGATTACCCCTTTTTTAGCCTTTTCAAAGTAACAGAGGTGGACCCGGATCTAGCCAGTTATATTTGCACATTTATGGTGATAATCATAGTCACTTTATAGTGGCATGAAATAAATAAACATCCAACAGTTTAGTTGCATTCAATGTGATTAAACATCCGGGAATCCATCAAGAAACTAAAGTGGTTATTCATAATCATAACCACATACCTGATCCATAGTAACTTGATGTCCATGCATTAACATTCAACACAATTAACAAGCAATCAACAATATCCTGAAAATAATGCATAACATCCAAGTGTCATTGTTTTATTCCAAACCTCCTCCAGATCTACTTGGATTCCACTTTAAGATTTCTAGGTCATCATTTAGGGTTTTAGCTTTCATTATACATTTATCACTTTTACCGCTCTTTTAGTTCACAAACCATAATTTCTGCATCATAGGCACAATTGAATGTCAATTAAGTCTAATATGTTTCTTTTACACTAAAACTATTATCTTTACCCTTTTAGGTCATATCCAAAACATTAAGGCTAATTATCATCTTCGGTTTCTTTCAAATTGACAAATCATATTTCATTATAGTTCAACCCACATATATGAACCTTATTTATCACTATTTCCACTTTATACACTAGGAAACACTAATTATCCAAATAATTCACATTAAAGATCTTTGGTACTCAATTAATCTTCGAATCATCATATTTCTATTTTATTCTTCGATTTGTACAATTAAAACCATTAGAATTCATATCAACATAAATTAGGGTTTCTAATCCCATTAAGGCATATTCATGTACATAGAACCCTAAATTAAACCAACTATATAAAAAGATCACCTTTTAAATCCTATTTTCACTTTTATTAACAACAGGTTAATATCATCTTGAATTATCCATCTATCATCAAATCTAATGGTTTTTCCTTAGTTAAATCATTAAAGATGATAACTTCATGTACTTTTCCAATTTCAAGCATATAAACTCTAAATTAGACTAATCATGTGAAAAGTTCTTCCTTTTTGAACATAATGTACCTTTTTACATTTAACATATTAACATCAACTCTAATGATCCATTAAAACCTATTAAACACATTAATCATATCAAAATAGGGTTTCTTAAACTTTAATTCATTAAAGATGATGATTTACATTACTTTTCGCATAGCAAAAGGAATTAGCTTCTAAACATATTTTTATTGGATTCCTCTCGTTCTGAGGATCAATTTTCATATATTATATATTTGCATTGGAGCTACCAATAATTAACTACGAATTAATAAAGAAATTACCTTTTCGACCAATCGGTGGACGCCACGTCACCTCTCCCATGCAACGTATCTCAGGTCTGAAACATTTTGAAAAGACCAAACCACCCTCAGTTAAGTTGGCGGGCTCTTCAGCCCGTGAAGGGCATTTCTGTCCACGCGCATCTACCCTTCTTCTACCTTGGGCAGCCCGACGGCTGCTGCCCTAGCCGCCGAGCGCAGCCCTAGGGGCGACTCATGCTCCCAGTTCCGGACCCTCCAACCATGCTAGTTCCTTCCCTGACCTCTGTTCGGCCCCTGTGCTCTTCCTCGTGCCCTCAGCCCACCGCCATAGTGGCTGGTTTGGAGCGGGGTTGATCTGGAACTGGACGCTCACGTGCAACCGTCCGCGGTCCTTCATCCTCCTCCCCCAAGGCTCGAGGGTCGCCGCCCATGGCTACCCCAGCCTCGCAGAACCTAGGCACACTCAAGGCGTCCCCAGTTCGTGACTGTCATGGCCATGCTCGAAGGAGAAACAGCTGCACTTGCTGCTGCATTTACAACAGCCCGCCGACCTACAGGAGCACGGATTTGCTCCTATAATCCTTCCTAGGTCATTGTGGAGGCTTCCTTCCTCCATCAAGATCATCAACTGAACCTCCACTGCTTCAGGTTTAGATCCCTCCTTTCCATTAGGGTTTTGAATGTAGGAAAGCATGAAGAAGATGTGGAAGAAAGTGGGAGATGTGTGATCTCTCTGGAACTCGACCCTGGGCTCTACCCCTCTTATAGGGGAGGGTATCCCCATCCCAGACTGCTTGCCCATGAAGCAACTAAGTCGTATTCCAACATGGAAACTCATTTTCTTATAATAAAAACACCCTTCTCTCTCTTCATCATCTTCTTAGATATTCCTTTTTCTTTAAATATTAGAATTTCAAAAATTACTTCTTTCATTCTCTTAAAACTTGCCCTTTATTCTAATGGCACGAAAATCTATTTTCCTTTACTAGAAATTACTTTCTTTTTAACAATACCTCATAATTCCTTAATAATGCATTATATTATCCTCTCATTTTGCCTTTTTAGTATTTTCTCTTTATTTCTCTTTTATTTTCCTCATTGGTATTCCTTTTATCATTAGTAATCCTTGGGGTACGAAATTCCACAAAGGATAACTCAATTATATCTCTTTTCACTTGTTTTCCACATTTTAACATTATTTCCAATTTCTTTCTTAATAAAGAAATACATAATTAATCTTTTCTTTTTCTTATTGCTTTTCTTTGCAACTTTAGACTCCTTGAAACCCAAGGAATCCAAGAGGCACGAAATCCTATTTGGATTTGCCTTCTAGAGGTTTCCATTATTTCTTTTCTCGAATATTCAATTATCCATTTACTAATTGAATTTCCTTTGTTATTTTCCTTTTTATTGGGCCCAATAGCCAATAAAGCCCACAAATCAAATAACAAGGCTATTTTAAACGAAATCCAATTATTCTCAACCAAATATATGATTATTTTTTCAAACATCTTTAATATGAGAAATTATATTTCTCACCACTTGAACCCAAAAATTGGGGTTATAACAGAAATGGTAATGGAGTTGAGAAGATTAGAAACGGGTAGAAATTCCCCCATTATTCATACTCGTTGGTTGTGTCTTATCAGATACCTTTTGGTCTTGTAGAAATGTATCATAAATGGTTTTTTTAAATCTAAATGCTCTAGTTATTATAAAGGTAGTGGCATGCCTTGTGTATAAGACCAACTAAATTAGAAGTCTATTCATGTCAGAACAAGTTTCCTTTTTTTACTCATTAATACATTTGATATTCAATATTCTTACCTCCTTGTGTTTCATCCGTTATTTCTTTAATTGTTGGAGTTTGTAGTAACGACTAAATAAACACATCACAATAATCAAAATTACCATATAAGTGAAGATAATATCATAAATCATTTTTTTAGCAATTGATTAGTGATTTTTTATCACCTTTATGTCAAGGTGACAATTAGATTCCATACTTAATGCTTGTTATTCAATTACATTTCACTTCCTACCATAAGTGATTATTATTTTGTCTTAATTTCTACCATAAATCACTTTAGTTTAAAATACTATATTTGGAGTTTATTCCAATGGAAGTTGTGAGCAAAAGATGTGTATCATTGAAATGTAAGGACTATTCAATGTATTTGGACTTCAAATATTTTGAAATACAATACAAGATATCAAAGTGACCCATGCAGTTAAATGTAAGGACTCAATTGTAAATATTTTCATAACAAGATAAAAGAATAAGGAATCTACCTTGGGGATTAAGTAGTGTCATACTACAAGATAATTTCTCAAAAAAAGATTAATAAGAGTTGGAATTAAGGATAACTTCACATATAAATTCAGTATTAGGGGTATCATGAATTATATATCATCATAAATTTAATACTCATAATGTAGTATGTGACAGTTATTCCATCCTTCAAAGATACTTCGTCCCCAAAATGAAATCCTCATTAATAATCTTCTTCCTACTAGGTTCTAATTGAATAATTCCCTAATATACCATTGTGGTTTTCTCACATTTTCTTCAATTCAAACACATAATTATAATTCTCCTTCCACTAGCATAGGTCCTACTTAGTTTGACTACCTAGGAATTACTGAAGTGATTTAGGTGCAAATGCTACTTTCAAAAGTATATCCATTATTTAGTGCTTAATGATTACTAGTTTATAAAATTTCCAACATTTTATTCTAATATGAGGTTTTCCTTAAATTTGTGCATCTTAGACATCATTGTAAAAGGTTTGAATTACACCACAAGCTTATTGGTCAAGCTATAGTTATTAAGGTTAATCTTAGTACTATATTGTGCCATTATTTAGATTTATTTTTCATGGAGTAGGTGTTTATTTAAATGTGATGTCTATACCATATTGATTCCCAAAGTTCTATATGTAGTTGAGGGTTCAATACTATATCATATTGAATATTTTTTTTGTAAAATTATTAGTTACAACTTAACCCCGATTGCATTCTAACTCTAAACCTTTTTTTGCCTAAGTTTCACATATTCACAATTATTTTCAATATTCAATTTGGATATTATCCAATGTGACTATGTTCACATGAATTCAAATGATTTTAGGGTTTATGCTAATATTTGTTATAATTTTCTATATTAGTTTTATGCATCCCAAACTATAGATAATCTAAGGTACTGTACTTCTTTTTTTGTTTGTTTATACCTATTGTGGTGATGGCGTTGTTCCAAGGGCCATAGTGTAAAACTACTCACCTATATATCAAATACTTCTTCGTCAAAAGCTATTTGAATCCTAGACTAGGTCTCTAAAAGCCACTAGTTATGGCATAGGTGTTCCATAATTGTCAAGGCCAAAGTACACCCATTATCACCTATGTATCCACTCTTGTAATAGGTAAATCCTACAAGTGAAGCTAGCAAAGGTAATGTCGGTTGTCAACTATCTTTTCACTTAAGTCATAATTACTCCAATTGTATTTTTACTTAACCCCAATTTTCCATGAGATAGCATGAGTGCCGATCGTTTATAGCTCTGGCACCATGTTGTAAAAACTCAATCTTTTGGACTAATTTTTCTAACATGATTTAAATCACCAGTAGATATAAATGAGTCTTTTATACATTCATGCTTTACATATAGTCACATAATCTTATACATTGGGACAAAAAATAGGCATGTGACCTAGCTAATCTTCAACAAAGGACTACCCTGCACATCTCTTCAAGCTCTTCCATCTACTACATGTCCATTAATTCCCAGAGGGAATGAAACCACGCATGGACCTCAATAAGGAAAACACAGGTCAGAAAAGCTGGTAATAAATTCAATTATTGAGCTATTAAAAAGTAGGTGTAAAATGTGGTTCATGTATGAGATCAATTCTAGGAAGGGAATTATTTGGTGGACTTAATTCAGCAAAATAAGGATAGCACGTAGCAAGGTTTCAATGTTCATAATCCAAGATGGTAATTCCACAAGGCTAACAATTATGCAAAATTATTGAGGCCCAAGATATCAAAATATCAAGAATATTTTGAATGATCAACTTTAGTTATTAGTATCGAGCACTATCAAATCATTTCCTTCAAGGGATAAAGTGCCATGTGATCAATCCTCTATGAAAGAATGACACAAACTCCTAATTACAATTTTAACCAGTTGATTGGGGGAAAACTAATCCATTAAAACCTGTGCACAGGGCGATGGGAAGTACCCTACCTCAAGCGAGTCAAATCTCTAAGGGGGCAAAGACTAAGGGTAGTTGAAACTCCATCATATGAACTGAAGTACTATCTTAATATTTAACAAAATCCAACAATTATACTTTAAGAGGTGGTGACCTTCAAGGGCAGGGAAGGCTTATAAAATAGTTTAGGGTTCACCACAATACAAGATATATAGAGCTGAAGAGGGATAAGAAATAAATCAATAAGGAAATATAAAATCTAGTACCTTTATCTCAAGATAATATTCCAAGATCTTTCACCACTTGGTATGTGGTTGGGCTCCGAACATGCAAGATCTAGAAAGACAAAATATTTTATCATTATATGATTATTTGTTGGGAGTGAATTCTTCTTTAATATTTTCTGTTTATGTTTCTTTTTGTGTTTCACATATAGGGTTATCAATATTTTATACTTATCCAATTATATTTCCATATACTATTTTTTAGTCGATTTCCAATATGGTGAATTCAAATTGTTCAATTTTCTTATCATATAGATAACCACTGCAATATATTTACTAATTATTTCAGCATATCCTCTCTTTATGTTTCTAATATTAGTAAGTGATCATATATCCATAGTTTGTATATGTCCATTGGGTTCTAGTGACTCATAAATTTCTATGTGTGTCCAAGTATCTTTACTATCCATTTCTAGCATCTACTCACTTCAATATAACATACCATAGTCATTTTTAGCTATTTAGGTCATTAGGTTTCTAATATTCAAAATGACCATTTTACCCTTGGTGTATTAAGGTCCAAATATACATCTTTGGTTGTTATAACTTTTCATTTAAAGCTAGTTTGATTATAAGTTGGAATATCATTTTCATTACTTCATGATTTTTCTTTAATTCCTAATTATTTATCATATTCGTTGCTAATCATCCAAAATCATGTACACTGGTTACATTGGTTTTTATGCACAAGTATTAAATCAATCTTATATGAATCATCCACATATGTTTTTGTACATGATAGTTAAATATATTAGTCTAGTTCTTCCTAAAGGGTTTCCTTTCTTTTTTTTATTAACAATATTATCCATATACATGACCTATTGTGTTAAGAAGCTTTTAATGGAGATCCCATATGCATATTCTACAAAGTTAGAAGAAGACAGAGGGGATTATGACCTGTGTCGGCTGACTTTGACTGATTTCCACTGATTAGTTGAACTTGGCAGTCTGACAAATGAGGAGGTGCTCCAAGTTGGCTTGTCCAAGTTGGTCCCGTCAGTGATTGGCACCATGGTGGGGTCAGATAACAATAGTACGACATTATATGTTTGCCACAACTGGAGCAAGGTCGAGTGGATCTACAGTTGATGAGAAAGAGGAGGCATACTTTCCAGTAGCATGGAGATGGATGTAGGAGTGGTTGCCAGAGTCAAGATGTTCTTGAATGAACAATAAGTGGTAAATAACAGTGTGCAGAACCCAAAATTGGGACTGAGGCTGCGCATATGGCCTTCCAGTGACCCAAAGGCTCAGTTTGTATATCTCCGAAGAGGATGCATGGGTTGAGGAGACAATTACAGGTTGTTTGTTGCCTTTAGGATTTTTGTGGAGGTTGTATGATGGAAATCAATGTTGTTGTGTGCATGTCTCTCCACGAAGGTCTGTTTCTAGGTATTTTATAAGGTCTCAGATTAGAATGGGATAGTCAGAGTGTTAGTCGATGGAGGTGAAAGGGTAGAGATACATGGAAGATTTAATACATTTTCTAGAAAGAATGATTTATATTTATGAGATGTGACTATTATTCATCATGGCCATATTCATTTTCTAGCTAGATACATATCACACACTAAACACGGTAATGGGACAAGAAGATTAGAATATGGTATAGATGCTCACCGCAGTTCATACCGATTGGTTGCATCTTGTCATATACCTTTTGGTCTTGCAGAAACTTATCATAAATGGACTTTTAAATTCTAAATGCTCTAATTATAATAGAGGTAATGGCGTGCCTTGTGCAGAAGACCAGCTAAATTAGAAGTCTATTCAAGTCCGTATACATTTTACTTACTCATTGATACAATTATCTAACCTCTTAGTATTTCATTCTTAATGTATTTGATTGTTGGAGTTTGTAGTAACCATTAAATATACACATCATAATAATAAAAATTACCATATTAGTGAAGATTCTATAATAAATCATTTTTTAGCAAGTGATTAATGCCTTTTGCCTACCTTTATTTCAAGGCGACAATTAGATCTAATAAGAAATTCTTATTATTCAATTACATTTTCCTACATAGATATGAGAAGTGATTATTGTTTTGTCTTACTTTCTACCATAAGTCAAGTTTAATATACCATATTTGGAATTGATTCCAATGGCATTTGTGGAAAAAAATGTGCATCATTGAAATGCAATGACTATTCAATATATTTGGACTTGAAATATTTTGAAATACAATATACTAAAGTGACATGGGAAGTTAAATGCAAGAACTAGATTGTAAATATTATTCATAAGAAGAGAAAAAGAATAAGGAACCTACCTTGGGGACTAAGTTGTATCATACTACACGATAATTTATCAAAATAGACTAACTAGATAAGAACGAAGGACATTTTTGTATATGAAATTAATATTAGGGAAATCACATATCACATCTCATCATAAATCTAGTACTTAAACTCTAGCATGTTATGAGTTTTCTCATTAATGTCACTTTTTATAAGCCTTTTCCATGAATTGCCAGTTAATTTATCTTGAATTAAATATTCCCCTTTTTCTCATAGATGATTCAATTTCCTTTGTCCATACAAAAATACATATCTTTTGGATAATAATGAAGGATAATCTTGAATTAATGCATTTTCTCTCTCCTTCATTATTTTATTTGACTTTTATTCAAAATCCACCTTTTCCATGATTTTATCCTATACATTCTTAAGCTATGCATGAATAAGGAAAATCAACTTCATCCATCCTGGGACACCAACCAGATCATAGTAATCCGCCTGTGACACATGGTGGACTCACGACGCATCACCACGATTGGCCACCTCTCAATAATCTTCCAACTGGAAATATCAAACCCTAAAATCTATCTATAAATAGACCCCCATACCCAACATATTCCATGCCCCTCTCATCTGTCCAAAAGCCAAAGAAATGACTACCTTTCACTTTTATTTCCAGCATGTGATTAGAGGATTTTTCCTCTAACACAAACTTCTCTACTAATGCCAATAGACTGCTCAACAATAACTACTACTTTTTCTATTAAATCTATATCAATAACTGCTCCTTTCTTTGATATGTTCAAACTATTCATATCGACACACTCTTTCTGAAAGATCTGATCTTGATGTACTCAATCTATCTCTCTTGCCTCTCTCTCTCTCCACACATTGGTCCTAACTGCCAATGATGCATCTTTCTATGGGAGGTCTTGAGACAACTGGGACCACAACACACCTAAAAATGAAGACCTTTAGGGATATGATGGAAAACCCACGACCCTCCAACCCCAAAGGTCAACATAAAAATTACCTTTTATCATTTTTCTACAGTTTTCATCAATGATAGCCTCGATCTTTGCTATTTTATATGAGATGACTAAAAAGGTTGCAATATTATTATCGAGCAAAATGGGTGCTAACACCTTCTCCACTTGTAATGGGATCATCATATCTAATATTTGAATTAATACATGCCTTTCTTATTCACCCTTGGGTAGCGGAAAAATTTGGTTTTGATATGTTTTCCACCAATTTTGATGCCAACGCTTTCCCATATTGAAATTGAGTGGAAACTCTGAAATTTAATGATTTATCATTTTCTTCTTATTTTTTTGTTGTTTTCATGATTGTAGTGTAAGGACACTGACCTTCGTTTCGGGCTTACCCTATTTGTTTTGCCTAAACCTTGTGCTTGGTTGCTTGCTAATCACCTTTAGTGGTCATTAGGGTTTGCTTGTGTTTTGTTGAGAGTTGGAGGTGCTACTTGCAAAATAACCTAAGTTAGGGTTGATAGGCAAGTTTGTCACCTTGAGAGATGTTCTTCTCTCTCTCTTTGCTTCCTCTAAGTTGAGAGGAAGGTTTGGGCTCGTGCCTTGAGTTGTCTTGGGCTTGGTTGAGCTCTATTTTGGACCTTGCCTTGCTTTGAGGAGCCCTGTATCGAGCAAGGAGCACCTTGTGTCAGCCATGGGGGTGTTGCCCATGGGTGTGTCAACCAAGGTGGTGGTGGTTTGAAGTGTCGGCCTTTGACTTTGTTGACCCTCTTGCTTTGGTTATGTCACCCTAGCTTGGACATGTGGCCGATCCTTGGATGAGTGGGTGGCATGGCTTGTGCATGTGTTTTGCAAGGTGGCAAGACGTTGGACATGTGTCCCTTAGTAAGGTGACACCTTGCCTTGGTTCCCCCTTTCATCCTTTTCTATATATATCTTTCCTTTCTATTCCTTAGGAACCCTTTAGCTCTTTGTTTCCCTTCTCTTCTTTGGTGCACGACACACCTCCTTTGGAGTGATTGGTGGCTGATCTCCCCTTGGTAGAGATCTCTTCTTCTTCCTCTAGCTTGGTGGCCAATCTATAGGTGAGCCTTGCTTCCTTGGTAAACATCTTCTCTCTCTCCTTAGCATCTCCTTCTCCTTCTTGCCTACTCTTCGGCCATGGTGGTTATGATTCTTGTTCCTTTTCTTGAGGTGTCTGAAAGTGGTGTGCTTGGAGCTAGGAGCTTAAAGCTTGGAGCCTTGGAGCTTGAGGAGCTTGCTTAAGGTGGGTTCCATAATTTCTAACCCTAGCTATACTATATTCCTTTATGTTGCATGATTCATATATGTTGATGATTGGCCATTGCATGTTATGTTTCTTGCTCTAGTACATGTTGTTGATCTTTTGGATATAGTGAGCATGATGTTGTTGATGTTGTTGATGGTTTATATGCCTTTGGATCTAGTTGGCCGAACCATAGTTTGGGGTTTTCTTATTGGGAAATACCCCTTTCTCTCCTTGGTTTTGGGAAGTGAGTTTGAGCTCTAGTGATGTGGGCAATACCCCTCTCTCGTTCAAGTTGAGAGGTGAGTCTACATTCTAGTTGCTTGGGCAACACCCTCCTCTCACCATGGATTTGAGTGGTGAGCTCTTGGTTATGTGATGACCTAAGTTGAGGTTGATCTTTGTGGCTGCCCAATTTGTGATAGAGGTTGTGCAAAACTCCTCTCTCTTAGGTGTTGAGAGGTGAGCCACTCTTCTTGATCATTTGGGGTTTGGTGCCCTTGTGCTTGAGGTTGCATATGACCTTGTAGAATTGTGCTTTGCACGTTATGACCTTGGAGTAGTACTTCCCGATAGCCTCTTTTCTAAGGTTTTACCCTTGGCCGATACACCTAGTTGAGATGGTTGGTTTGATTCCCGATATGGTGGTACAGAGAAACCCTAGTAGGTGCCTTAAGTGGTGGCCGATATGAGAAGCTTGACTTAGATGGACGTTATGGCCTTCTTGACCTAAGTGGTATCATCCCCTTGGTCGATATGATCTCTGTTTTGTTCCTTGGGCAACACAAGTTGGGTGAGTTTGAGCTGCCCGATATGGGTTGAGTGGAAACCCTAGTTGTTGCATTGATAGAGACCGATATGGAGTGCTGCCCTTGTTGACCGATAGGCTTCCTTGAGGTGCTTCTGTGTCACCTGTGTCATGAACATGTTGGGTGACACAGTGCTGGCTTGGGGCACCATGATCTCGATCGATACAGTGGTGAGAATGGTTGCCCAATACAACCCTAACCCTTGCTAGCCGGTAGGGTTCTAGCCGATACACCTCTTGAGCTAGCTGCATGATACACCTTGTGCACCTGGTATGCACGTAAAGGTTGTATGATAATTCCATATTCTCTAGTTTCACGATACACCTTGAGGGGTGGTTGGATATCTTCTAGAGTTGGACGATATGCGGCTAAATGCCTAGGTCGGTAAGCTTTTGGTGAGGGTTGTTACCCTGCCCGATACCACCTGTGGTGAGGGACGCACTACCTGCCACACTTTTAGTGAAGGTAGCATGAGCTTTTGATGAGGGTTTTGATAACTTGGGAACCTAGCAGACAGTTCTTAATCATGTAGTTATATTTTTGATGATAAGGATGATATGGATGATATGGTTAACCCGGGGAAAAACCTAATCAAAGGATTAATTAGCTTGAACCCACATCTATGTTAAATGATGAGATAAGATGATAGGTTGTGAACCAGGAAGTTTGGAAGGATATGATGTTGCTACACATGATAATGTGACACATGTATATGATCACAAGTATGGGGCATACTATATGCTTATGATTGATAATAAAACTATGATTTTTATAGCTTATGTGTAATATACTCATGGATGTTGGTTTTTAATTGATAGCATGATAAACCTGTTAATCCATGATGGCTTCAGTTATATCTATGGATGTGTATACTAACCATGCATGTATTTTTATATGGATTCATAGCCTGGTAAGAGCTATGAGATGTATGTGCTTGAGTAGCACCATGTGGTAAGGAGATAACAAGTTGATAGGTCTGAGGACCCGATATAAGGCAGAGTGCCTAGTTGAGGTGTTATCCTCTGATGATGAGATAAGGGATGCATTCCCAGAATGTTGATGCATGATTATAATGCCTCGAGAGGCAGTGGTTGATATAATTAGGGATTAAGGTCCCAAGATAGTATGATGATGGTAATAATGATGTAATTCTATAAGGCTATGTTTATACTTTGGTTGCCTCAACAATTGGCTTAATTATAGATGAACATATCGTGTAGTTTGCCCTGGCCATAAATCCATCATCATAAGTAACATGGTGATGGTGAAACAGGTTTATCCTGTGGGATTTTTCTGGAGCGCATATTGCTGAATATGCGAGGTTTTCCCCTAGCCTAAAATAGGAGGAATCGGAGTACCACTGTGAATATATGGAGCATGGTGAATAGACCCATGGCTCAGGATATGTGACGATGAGCATGATGCGTTCATGGCTCGGATGTATGTACTAGCACCTGTGTCAAGGTGATCTAGAGATATGGGTGGCTTGTGGAGCTGACCCCGAGGCTGAGGCCATATAAGCATGAGATTGCAGTCCTACTTTGATTTTTGTGCACTGACCACGAGGAGGTGAGGTCATGGAGTCCAGTTCTCCCATTGACCTTGTATGGCATCAGTTTTTGGGCTTCACAGCCAAAGGTTGGATTTGAGCAGGGACAACTCACTTCCTTAGGGCATAATGAAACGTAATCCAGCCGAATAGTATATCTTGCTTAGAGAAAAACACGGAACATTGATTGAGGCCTTGCTTATATAGCTGATCTAGTTATACCTTGCAGGTATGTGTACAATCCTTATATTTTGTGGTAAGTTCTTATAACGCTTATCTTGTCAACCGTGTTCCATAAAGAGATACTTGGTTATATGCCTCCTGGATATCTTGGTAGGACTGATGGGAATGATGGTCTTGCTTAGTATACTGCTCTTGTTACACACTTTATCAATTATCTGCTTATATTGCTTTAGTCTTCTGAGGTTTTATAGTTTCAGGGGGAATTATGTTTCTCGCTGGGACTATGTGTCTCACCCCGCTGGTTTACAACCTTTTTAGGTGATCATTCTAGATGTGGTGGTGGTCGTGAGGTTGCGGCCGAGCAGCAAGAAGGCAAGAGATGGACATGCTGTTGTTTTGGTGGTTTTGTAGTAGAGTCGTAGAGTCATCCCTATACTCTCAGGTCCTCGGAGGTGTTTGACGACGTTTCACGATGTCTAGATGTTGTAATTTTGTATATCCTGCTGCTGGCCGTACGTAGCCATTATGTATGTATAAATAGGTGATGAACTCCGGTGTTGACAGTACAGCTGGTTCCGATAAGCTGTGGACATTGATCAAAGCTTGTAATATTTTTATAACATGTTTCTCTGCAGGATCTGGATGCAAAAGTTCTCTTATGTATGCCTTCCGCAATTGGTTTTAATTAACCTGTGTTTTCGGTAATATGTGGTTCTCCACGTTTTCACGTGTCATCTCACTGTCTGTGTGATGGTGGGGTGTCACAGTTAGTTTTGGTATCAGAGCTCTAGGTTCGATGAGTCTATAGGGATCTAGGACTAGGTTGTGTCTGTTCTTGTGAGTTTTCCTGATTTTTTTTACAATCACCTTCTGCCCTCAGTGGAAGATAAAGCTTAAAGATGTCTGGAAACCATGAAGAACCTACTACCGAGAGCAACAAGGATGCATCGGTTGATGGAGCTAGAGTGCAAGCACATGAAGATCAGGTGCCTGAGGTCCCCCAACTTGACCCAGCCATTCTTGAAAACCCTACCTACCAGCAACTTACGGGGCAGTTGATGGCTATGATGAATCACATGGTGGAAAGAGTGCCAATGCCTCTGCCAAGAGCACAAACTCCCCATGGTGAATCATTAGGCATTGGGAAGACCTTTGAGTGGCTTCGCCGAGTCAGAGCTTCAGATTATGCTAGAACGGCTGATCCGACGGATGCAAATATGTGGCTGACAGGTCTTGAGAAGGCCTTCCGAATCCTCAACATCCCCGAAGCAGACAAAGTAAAGCACGCTGTCTACCTTATAAAGGGTAGTACTGGCTACTGGTGGGCCATCAAGGAGGAAAAGTGACCCGGTGAGGTGATCGGTTGGGAGGTTTTCCGACGAGAGTTCCTCAGCAGATACTTTCTGAATACATATCTAGACGATAAGATCAACATGTTTGAGCGTCTCCGCCAAGGATCGATGAGCATCACCGAGTATGAAGCCAAGTTTATGGACTTGCTGAGGTTTTGTCCTCACATGGCAGTGACAGATGATGAGTGGATCAAGCAGTTTGAGAAAGGTTTGAGTGTTGAGATGTTGATACCTGCTGCTGCTTTGGAAAATCGGGAGTGGTTTGCCACGTTTGTGGAGTCCGTCCGCAGGATTGAACGGTCTGTCAGGGAGAAAAGGGAGTCCATGACTAGGAAAAGGCCTGCTTAGTTCTAGGGATAGAGATTTGGTGGCTTCAAGAAGCCAAGGTTTTTTACAGCTTCCGTAATGCAGAGTTCTCATACACCATCTCAGTGGTCACCAAGTAAGGGAAGAGGGCATGTATTTTTGCCATCCAAAGCACATGTGACAATGTGAGTTTTTACCTCTTTTCTATTAATTATTTTATCTTTCACCTTTATAATGATAATTTATAATATCTTTTGACTCCTTGATCAATATAGATACCCAAAATCAAATTCTTTTGTATTCTATGTTTTTCATGCACTCTTGAGCACCTTGAGCTTAATATACCTCTTTGATCAAGTTCTTGAATTGGACTAGTTAAATATATCTTTTGGTCTCCAAACTTGCATACTTTATTCTACACTTCATGTTGAAGTTATGGTCCAAATTTGAGAGCATTCTGACCTTCTTATGAATTTATACGATTTTTCCAAGTTCTTAGCCTTTTCCTAGATTTCTTGGCCTTTTTCCCACCTTTTTCCACCTTTTTTCCTTGCTGGGCCTGTCCATCTGTGGCTTGGGGCACTGCTGGGCAAGACGGGTTGACCCAACAGCGTTGGATCTTGATCTGATGGCACTGGGGTCATCCCCTACCTTGCGCCGGATAAGGAAAGTCCACGATGGACCAGCCGTCACCCTAGCCCGACCTCGATCGGCCAACCAGAGCCGATTGCACCTGATAGCTCGACCGATGATATCGCACCACCTTTGCAAAGCTTCCACACATTTTAGTTGGGTGGAATCGTGGCTTGGAGGCCAAGGAAACCAGGCCGACCTTGGGGTGCGCCACCCCCTCTGATAACCCTAACCCTAGCCCCAATCAACTATATAAACCCCCCCTTGAGGTCGGCTCGCCCCCACGAACTCGATCAACACCTCCTCTCCTCGCGCCGAGACCTCCCTCGCTCGCCCCTCTTTTTTTTGGCCACCACACCGCCGCGGAGCTCCCCTGCTCGCGGGCGGGCGTTTGTTTTTGGGCGAGCAACAGCTGCCCTTGGATCGTGTGTCCACGCTGGTCCAGGGCGAGATCGACGGCCACCGATCCCTCCGCGAGCCCTCTCTTGCCCTTTCTCCGTGAGGCACGTGCCTGGGAGCACGCGGATCCGCTTCACCGCTGATCTCCTCATGAGACCACGGTAGATCGTCGATCAACGACTCCAAATTTTTGGTAATTCTCCCTCTCTGCCCTAAATTCCAGTAAATGGCCTAATTCTTGCAAAATCAATATCTTGAGATCCGTAGCTCCAAAAATAGTGAAATTATAGTCCATTTTGATCAGAAAAATCCAACTGACCTGTTAAAAATACTTGTGAAGCTTAATTCTAGATATTTATAACTGATATTCCATGATCTTGTCCTTTTGACTTGTTATTTATCTCATATGATGATTAATCTTGGAGAAACTCTTATTCCTGTTTCTAATGATCATTCTGAGACACCAAATCATCTTTTGACAAAATAAGGGTTAAATATGATCCTCTTAACTCTTTACCCTAAAAGTTGAATCATATACTTTGAAATAAGGTTTTGATGCTCTATCTTGATCTAGGAAAATCCTCTTAATCATAGGACTCCCTAATATAATTTTGAGTCCAATTGTGCTATCTGATATTTGAAATGATCTAGAGATTTGAATAATGATATTGATAATTAGGGTTGACATGCATTCCTAAATATACCTAGGAAGGTCTTCCATTCATGAAACATGTTTGATACTTGAATAATTCTTGGACTTTTGGAAATATTGTTGATGACCTAAACCTAAGGTAGAAATGGGAAAATGTAACCCTAATCTCGAATAACAAAGCATGATCTTTTTAAACTATGATCTTGACCCTTGATCCAATATCTGATCTAGGATCTGAATCAAAGGGTTGATCTTCTCTCTCTCTTGGGATCTATACTCCAAATACTCTTTTAGAAAGGTACGCTATTATACTACTCCTCCTTGGTTGTATGATGATATTTTCTTAGGTATCTCTTGAAATATGCTTGGCTAGTTATTTGGATGAAATATTGTTCCCTATGAATAGTCTACCATTTTTCTTCTATATTATATGTTGAGAAACATGAAACCTAAATCACTAGACCCATTATGACTGCCCGTACATTGATGTTGATAATGATGTTGGAAAAATTGATAATGTTGATATTGGATATATGCAAAACTCCTTCTTTGGAAGGTGGGATTTTGCACTTGGACCTCCTATCTCGTATGATGAGAAGGAGCTTGGTGACCTCCCCATCGCGTTGGGGTAGTAAAGTCACCCAAACTAATATAAGCATGCTTCTTGAATTATAGCATAATGGGAAGTTCGTAATAAAATTTGTTGTTGAATAACATTTTGGTTTTTTTTTGGAAATCGTTCGATAATGATTTGAAACATAAGTCCTGCCAAGCATACTAGTTTTCATTATAAAACTACTTTACTTTTTTTTATATAGCGTACCGTGCAATTGCATTGACTTTGTGTCTTGATTTTCTCAATTTTAGGTAATGCAATGAACTATATTTATCTACTCTTTCATCTACTGCAATAAATACTGCTATATCTTATGGACTCTACATGGGAGCTAATTGTAAAAGGAATGTAGTTGTAGGCTAGTTCTTATCTCTTTGTTTTTCCTGTTGCCTACGGGCCTATGTATTAAACATTTTGGTTCATTATATTAAAGAAGGATGTTATTTCATTTTTGCATATTATCTGTGTGTGATTTTCGGGCCACTCGGGGACGGGCGCTCTAATCCCTTTAACACTACCCTTTTTGGACAGTGGGATTGGGATTGGGGTAAGAATGGATCCGTGACAGTTGGTATCAGAGCCATAACACACTTCATATGCATTAGTGAAATGATATTCTCAATCGCTGAACTGAGGAAGCCCTAAAAGTCACTATGGTGAAAACTGAGGTGTCTAGAAAGAGCACAAAGGGGGTTCTGGCATAATTCTTCCTATCTGTCTTCACGGTGGTTGAGGTTCCTCCTGCTCCACCTGGCCTTAGTTGATCCAGAAATGGATGGAAGGACTTCCTATAACCCTAGAGAGTCTTCTAGCATCTTATCTCTTCTTTAAGGATTACCCAAGCCAGCTATTAGAAGGAAGTAGGATGACTCCTCATCTTCTCGTTCTCCTTAAGGTGTCATGACTTGATCTATATACTCTCTCTATTTTGGGTAAATTAAGGATGGGAACAACTAAAATCAGAAAATAAATTGAGAAAAACCGGTTGCAATATTTCCATGATCTATCATATTCTTGCTTTGAAAGTAATAAACAAGGAAACTTATATTAGTTGAACTCTTGCAGATGGCCCTTAAAACCAAGAACAACAGGGATGGTGAAGGGACCTCTGGTACTAAAGACAAGGGGAAGAAGCCCCGCATGGATGATGATGAAGATGTCGGTTCTTCCAATAAGACCAACAATATGGGGGAATGGGAATTAAAACAAAAGGCCATTCTGGATGCCCTTCATGACCTAGTTGTTCGTAAACCATCCCTTGTACCAACCCAAAACCCAAAACCCACCACTATCTAAGATTTTCTAAAACTCAGCCCTAAAACCTTCTATGGGGAAGACAAAGATGATGTCCTAGACAAGGCTGATGCCTGGTTAGTGTCCATGGAAAACACTTTTAGAGTTTTGAGGTGCCGTGAACAAGACAAGGTTGGTTTTGCCACCTACCAGTTGAAGGGAGTGACCAAATTGTGGTGGGAGAATTACATCCGGTCACATCAGGTCATCCCTGTCAACGGGGAAGCCTTCAAACCCATTTTCACCAAGCATTTCCAACCCACATCTGAGAGAAAGGAGAAACAAAAACAATTCCTCACCCTGACCCAAGGAACTAACACAGTGGCTGAATACAACCGACAGTTCTGCTTGCTGGAGAGGCATGTCACCAACCTCACTGAAGAACAAAAACTTGACCGTTACATTGATGGGCATTTCATTACCCTAAAAGCTTTTGTATCCTCATCCAAACCCACCAATTTCCAAGATGCCTATGACCATGCCTTGTCCATGGAGAGAACCCTGGGGATGGGACACGGGAAACCTTTACCTACCCTTACCTATCTAGGTCTGACTGAAGTTGTACCTGCAAAACCTGAACCAAAGGGAAAACCCCATATTGGTGGCAATAAGAACAGAAACCGACAGAAGAACCATAGGAATCCTCCTGCCCAAGGCCAGAACTAGAATTACAACCAGGGTCCTGCACAAAACCAGAATCATGGCCAAAATAGGGGTCTAGGTCGGAATGCCAATATTCCTCATTGCTGTAACTGTGGTAACTTCCACCCTGGCCAGGGCAAGTATCTGTCCCTGGTCTGTCATTACTGCAAACAGGAGGGTCACTTCAGAGATAGCTGCCCCCACCCTCCTCCAGCATGGGCCAGGCAAGGTGAACATAGACAGGTTCGTGTCTTTGCTGTGAATGCAGATGAGGCGAAGGCCAATGAAAACAAACTCATGGAAGGTACCTTTTAAATTCAAGATTATTTCCAAAACTTTATATCATGATTATCTTGTACATTGTCCTTACACGAAATATATGTATACGTAGGTACGATGCAAATCTTCAATCATTGTGTTGTTACTCTTTTTGACTCTAGGTCAACAAACACCTTCATGTCTAAGAATCTTGCCTGTATGTTGAATCTTGAAATAAGGGACTTAGGGTACGTACTTGATGTAACTACCCCAAGTGGGAAGATGAAAGTCTCCTACTATATTGTCAAGAAAGTCCCTCTATCTTATGTTGGACGTAGTTTTGAGTCAGATTTCATAATCTTAGACATGGAAGACTTTGACCTTATTTTAGGGATGGATTGGCTCCATAAAAATCATGCCCTAATCGACTGTCATGCCAAGAAAGTCATTATTTCCAAACCCAATCTCCCTATTCTTGTAATTCCTGAAAGGAAAGATCGAAATCAAAACGTTGTCATTTCTCTGATTAAAGCCAAAAACTTGATAGCTAAAGGGTGCAAAGCCTACCTAGCAACTGTAACCATAGTCAATCTTGATACGAGTGCCCTAGAAAACATTGATATAGTGCGAGAGTACCCAAGTGTCTTTCCTGAGGAGCTCCCTGGGATACCACCAGATCGTGATGTTGAGTTTTCTATTGATTTAGCACCTGGTACCGCAACTATTTCTCAGGCACCCTATCGGATGGCTCCTGCTGAATTGACTGAGCTGAAAAAGCAGTTGCAGGAATTGCTTGACAAGGGTTTCATCCACCCTAGTACCTCTCCGTGGGGAGCCCCTATTTTATTTGTCAAGAAAAAGGATGGTTCCCTTCGCATGTGTATTGACTATCGTATGATCAATCAAGCAACTGTGAAAAACAAGTATCCGCTGCCCAGAATTGATGACCTTTTCGATCAACTCCGTTCTGCCCATGCCTTTTCAAAAATTGATCTTCGTTCTGGTTATCACCAACTCAAAGTTAAGGATGAAGACATTCCTAAAACAGCCTTTCGAACCCGATACGGGCATTATGAATTCCTTGTCATGCCTTTTGGGTTGACTAATGCCCCTGGTGTGTTTATGAACTTGATGAATAGTGTCTTCCAACCTTTCCTCGATGAGTTTGTAGTGGTCTTCATTGATGATATATTTATATATTCGACTAATACTGAATCACACCACGTCCACCTTCACAAAGTTCTTGACATCCTCCAATCTCAGAAATTCTATGCAAAACTGTCAAAATGTGAATTTTGGATTTCTGAAGTCATGTTCTTGGGCCACATAATTTTTGTTGGGAAAATTTCTGTTGACCCCGCCAAAGTCTCGGCTTTTCTTGAGTGGCAAGCCCCAAAGAATGTCTCAGAGATTCGCAGTTTTCTAGGTCTTGCTGGCTATTATCGACATTTTATCTAGAACTTCAGCAGGACTGCCTTGCCTCTCACTAAGCTCACCAGAAAAGGGGAACTGTTTATCTGGTTAAAGGAGTGTGAGTCCAGTTTTCAAGAGCTAAAGACAAAGCTGACAACTGCACCTGTCTTGACTCTTCCCTCAGGAAATGATGGGTTCGTCATCTTCACCGACACATCAAGGTTCGGTCTGGGTTGTGTTCTCATGCAAGAAAGAAAAGTAGTTGCTTATGCCTCTCGACAATTGAAGCCAAATGAGGTCAACTACCCAACCCATGACCTCGAGCTTGCCACCATCATATATGCTTTGAAAATATGACGACACTACTTGTATGGTGCCACCGTCGACATCCTCACTGACCACAAGAGTCTGAAATACATCTTGACACAAAAGGATCTCAATCTCAGACAGAGGCGTTGGCTCAAATACCTTAAAGACTATGACTTCACCATTGCCTACCACCCCGGTAAGGCAAATGTGGTGGTCGATGCACTCAGCAGAAAGCAGGCTAAATGTGCTGCCGTCTTTACTACGGAGTGGAAGAACATGGAAGTCATGTCACTTTGGGCCCCAAGGCGTATGGGCAACGTACTTAGATTGGCCAGTGTCCATGTAAAACCAGGCCTCCTCTCCGAAATCCTTTCAGCTCAAAAGAATTGCAAGTGCCTTGATGATATGACTAAGCTATCAGAGAAGCCCCAAACTCATCTGACAGTCGGTATGGATGGTGGAATCCGATACAAACAACGCATATGGGTCCCAGAAGATTCAGTAATGATAGATATGGTGTTATGAGAAGCTCACGGGTCAAAATATACTGTGCATCCTGGATCGACAAAGATGTACAAGGATCTGCAAAGGCACTTTTGGTGGAGGAATATGAAGACCGACATTGCTACTTTCATCTCCAAGTGTCTAACCTGCCAACAGATTAAGGATGAACACCAACGTCCAGGAGGTCTTCTACAACCCGTACCTATCCCCGAGTGGAAATGGGAAAACATCACCATGGATTTCGTGGTGGGACTACCCAGGACCAGGAATGGGAGTGACGCCATTTGGGTTGTAGTTGATCGTCTGACTAAATCGACCCATTTTATTCCAATCAAGACAACGACCAAGGTTCCTGAGTTAGCATAACTTTACGTTCGAGAGATAGTTAGACTACATGGAATTCCTATATCTATAGTATCAGATCGTGATGCAAAGTTCACTTCTCACTTGTGGCGACAAGTACAGGAAGAACTGAGGACTCAACTAAATTTCAGCACTGCTTATCACCCCCAAACTGACGGACAATCTGAGAGGACAATCTAAGTTCTAGAAGACTTGCTGAGATCATGCGTCCTCGATTGGGGTGGTTCATGGGACCACTACCTTCCTCTCATTGAGTTTGCCTACAACAATAGCTACCAATCCAGCATCAACATGCCTCCCTATGAAGCTATGTATGAAAGACCATGTAGATCTCCACTCTACTGGGATGAAGTAGGCGAAAGACGAATTCTGAAGTATGAGGAACTACAACTCTATTCTGATAATGTCAACCTAATCAAGCAAAGGTTAAAAAGGGCACAAGATCGTCAGAAGTCTTATGCTGATGCACACTGGACTGACACTCAATTCTTAGTAGGTGATCATGTTTTCCTAAAGATTCGACCAATTCGAGCCATTGCAAAGAACAAAGGAAAACTCAGTCCTAGATATGTGGGTCCTTTTGAAATTCTGGATCGTATTGGGGAATGTGCTTACAGGTTGGCTCTACCTCTACAATACAACATGATGCACAACATCTTCCATGTGTCGAACCTAAAGTGGTATGTCAAAGACCCTAGCCATGTCCTCAATCATGAACCAATTGAATTAAAGGACACCCTTGTGTACCAAGACAATCCAGTCAAGATACTTGATACTCGCACCAAGGAACTCAGAAATAAGAAAATCGATATGTTTAAGGTGTTGTGGAAGCACCATGGGAGTGATGATGCTACTTCAGAGTTGAAGTCAGACATGGAGGAACGTTTTCCTGACCTCTTCAAGGAAGTTTGAATTTTGGGGACAAAATTCTTTATAAGGAGGGGAGGATGTGACAATGTGAGTTTTTCCCTCTTTTCTATTAATTATTTTATCTTTCACCTTTATAATGATCATTTATAATATCTTTTGACTCCTTGATCAATATAGATACCCAAAATCAAATTCTTTTGTATTCTATGTTTTTCATGCACTCTTGAGCACCTTAATGAGCTTAATATACCTCTTTGATAAAGTGCTTGAATTGGACTAGTTAACTATATCTTTTGGTCTCCAAACTTGAACACTTTATTCTACATTTCATGTTGAAGTTATGGTCCAAATTTGAGAGCATTCAGACCTTCTTATGAATTTATATGATTTTTCCAAGTTCTTAGCCTTTTCCTAGATTTCTTGGCCTTTTTCCCACCTTTTTCCACCTTTTTCCCTTGCTGGGCCGGCCATCTGTGGCTTTGGGTGCCGCTGGGCAAGACGGTTTGACCCAGCAGCATTGGATCTTGATCCAACGGCACTGTGGTCATCCCCTACCTTGCGCCGGATAAGGAAAGTGCACAATGGACCAGCCGTCACCCTAGCCCGACCCCGATCGGACAACTAGAGCCGGTTGCACCCGATAGCTCGACCGATGATATTGCACCGCCTTCACGAAGCTTTCACACATTTTAGTTGGGTAGAATCATGGCTTGGAGAACAAGGAAACCAGACCAACCTTGGGGTGCGCCGCCCCCTATGATAACCCTAACCCTAGCCCCAATCAACTATATAAACCCCCCCTTGAGGTCGGCTCACCCCCACGAACTCGATCAGCACCTCCTCTCCTCATGCCGAGACCTCCCTCGCTCGCACCTCTTTTCTCCGGCCACTGCACCACTGCAGAGCTCCCCTACTCGCGGGCGGACGTTTGTTTTTGGGCGAGCAGCAGCTGCCCTTGGATCGTGTGTCCACGCTGGTCCAGGGCGAGATCGACGGCCACCGATCCCTCCGCGAGCCCTCTCTTGCCCTTTCTCCATGAGGCACATGCCTGGGAGCACGCAGATCCGCTTCGCCGCTGATCTCCTCATGAGACCACGATAGATCGTCGATCAACGGCTCCGGATTTTCGGTAATTCTCCCTCTCTGCCCTAAATTCCAGTAAATGGCCTAATTCTTGCAAAATCAATATCTTGAGATCCGTAGCTCCAAAAATAGTGAAATTATAGTCCATTTTGATCAGAAAAACCCAACTAACCTGTTAAAAATACTTGTGAAGCTTAATTCTCGATATTTATCACTAATATGCCATGATCATGTCCTTTTGCCTTGTTATTTATCTCATATGATGATTAATCTTGGAGAAACTCTTATTCCTGTTTCTAATGATCATTCTGAGACACCAAATCATCTTTTGACAAAATAAGGGTTAAATATGATCCTCTTAACTCTTTACCCTAAAAGTTGAATCATATACTTTGAAATAAGGTTTTGATGCTCTATCTTGATCTAGGAAAATCCTCTTAATCATAGGACTCCCTAATATAATTTTAAGTCCAATTGTGCTATCTGATATTTGAAATGATCTAGAGATTTGAATAATGATATTGATAATTAGGGTTGACATGTATTCCTAAATATACCTAGGAAGTTCATCCATTCATGAAACATGTTTGATACTTGAATATTTGTTGGACTTTTGGAAATATTGTTGATGACCTAAACCTAAGGTAGAAATAGGAAAATGTAAGCCTAATCTCGAATAACAAAGCATGATCTTTTTAAACTATGATCTTGACCCTTGATCCAATATTTTATCTAGGATCTGACTCAAAGGGTTGATCTTCTCTCTCTCTTGGGATCTATACTCCAAATACTCTTTTAGAAAGGTACTCTATTATACTACTCCTCCTTGGTTGTATGATGATATTTTCTTAGGTATCTCTTGAAATATGCTTGGCTAGTTATTTGGATGAAATATTGTTCCCTATGAATAGTCTTCCATTTTTCTTCTATATTATATGTTGAGAAACATGAAACCTAAATCACTAGACCCATTATGACTGCCCGTACATTGATGTTGATAATGATGTTGGAAAAATTGATAATGTTGATATTGGATATATGCAAAACTCCTTCTTTGGAAGGTGGGATTTTGCACTTGGACCTCCTATCTCGTATGATGAGAAGGATCTTGGTGACCTCCCCATCGCGTTGGGGTAGTAAAGTCACCCAAACTAATATAAGCATTCTTCTTGAATTACAACATAATGGGAAATTCATAATAAAATTTGTTGTTGAATAACATTTTGGTTTTTTTTTGGAAATCGTTTGATAATGATTTGAAACATAAGTCCTGCCAAGCATACTAGTTTTCATTATAAAACTGCTTTACTTGTTTTCATATAGCGTACCGTGCAATTGCATTGACTTTGTGTCTTGATTTTCTCGATTTTAGGTAATGCAAGGAACTAGATTCATCTACTCTTTCATCTACTGCAATAAAGACTGCTACATCTTATGGATTCTACATGGGAGCTAATTGTAAAAGGGATGTAGTTGTAGGCTAGTTCTTATCTCTTTCTTTTTCCTGTTGCCTACGAGCCTATGTATTAAACATTTTGGTTCATTATATTAAAGAAGGATGTTATTTCATTTTTGCATATTATCTGTGTGTGATTTTCGGGCCACTCAGGGACGGGCGCTCTAATCCCTTTAACACTGCCCTTTTTGGACAGTGGGATTGGGATTGGGGTAAGAATGGATCCGTGATAGCACACAATACCGCTTCAGTGACAGTGATAGGGCCAGGGCCATCTAGGCCACATATAGAAGGCGAGTCATGTTATCACTGTGGACAAACTGGGCATTTGAGGTCAAATTTCCCAAGGAGAGACGTTGAAGTAATGCAACAACTAAGACCGAGTCAACAATTGTCAGACAGACAACAGTCTAGTGGGCGAGGATGTGGTCAAGCATCACAAGCATGATCGTCTGCTCAAGGAAGCAGAGGGTGAGGATGATAACAAGAAACATCTCAATTCTATGCTATGAGTTAGCTGGAGGTGATAGTCAACCTGCGAGTGGTGGCAGGTCAGATGCAGTTATTTCATTCTGATTTGTCTTCTTCTTACTTTATATCTGTTCTGGTTGACCTGGGTGCTACACACTCTTTTATCGCACATAGTATGCTTGATAGCTGCCCTTTACCTGTTAGTTGTAAGAAAGATAGCCTATTGTTAGAAACCCCTCTGGATGGTTCCTCGATGTTTCAAGAAGAGTGTCCGTCTTGTGTTCTATCTTTCTCGAGACATAGTATACAAGTGGATCTTATACCACTTGATATGCATGGATTCAATGTGATCCTTGGGATGGATACCTTAGAGAAGTATAAGGTTGTGTAGGACTGTGGTTCCAAGTAGGCAGTGTTTGATGACGATAGAGAAAAGTGGATCTTCCAAGGAGATAGGAAGATTCTCCCAACATGTTTAGTGTCAGCAATGGTGGCAGAGAAGTTGCTGAAGCAAGGTTGTAAGGCATTCTTAGCTCACGTTGTGGATACCAAGGCGAAAGGTCCTATCCTTGAGGTGGTGACGGTTGTCTAAGAGTTTGCGGATGTTCTTCCTAATGAGTTCCCTGGTGTTCCCCCACCTCGAGAGATTGATTTTGAGATCAATCTGGTGCCAGGAACACAACCAGTTGCTCAGACACCTTACCGAATGGCTCCAGCTGAGATGGCAGAACTCAAGAAGCAGTTACAGGAGTTGTTGGACAAAGGTTTCATCAGACCGAGCACATCGCCATGGGGTGCTCTAGTCTTGTTCGTTAAGAAGAAGGACGAGTCAATGCGGTTGTGTATAGATTACCGACAGTTGAACAAAGTCATGATCAAGAACAAGTACCTGTTAATGAGGATCAATGTTCAGAAAAGTGTTATTCGGTGTACGAGCGGATGGGGCACTGAATAGAGTATATGTGGTATGCGGGAGTATATGCGAGAGTATATGTGGTTTTGGATTTTTTAATAAATTAATATATCTATGTATATTTATATATTAGTCATATAGAATTATATATCACATTGAATAATTACATATAAGGACAACATAGAATGATTAATTAGAAGACAAGGAGCATCAATATCATATAAATATTTAATTAGAAACAACAAAAATATCATATAAATTTCATTTCTTCAAGTCCATGTATGTGTGTTTGGAAAAGAGGTGATTAAGCGGCCGCATAAGCGGGTAATCAGCCGCATAATCGGGCATGGACCGATTATTGGTCCACTTTGACATATGCGGTGCGGTCCCCTGTTCGAACCGCTTAAGCGGCTGCACGGACTGATTTCTTGAACACTGACAAGGATAGACGATCTATTCAATCAGTTGCGTAGTGCTACAGTGTTCTCAAAGATCGATCTACAGTCTGGATATCATTAGTTGAGGATTAAGGATGATGGCATACCAAAGTCAGCTTTTAGGATGAGGTATGGTCACTTCAAGTTCGTGGTTATGCCGTTTGGGCTAACCAATGCACCTGCTGCTTTCATGGATCTGATGAACATGGTGTTCTGTCGGTTTCTAGATCAGTTTGTTGTAGTTTTTATAGATGACATCTTGATCTACAATCGGGACAGGAAAGAACATGAACAACATCTTCGACAAGCGTTGACCCTTCTTCACTAACATCAGTTGTATGCCAAGTTCAGTAAATGCGAGTTCTGGTTGAAAGAAGTGACATTCTTGGGTCACATGATATCTGCAGAAGGAGTCAGAGTGGACCCTAAGAAGGTGGAGTCAGTGGCAGATTGGGAGCAACCAAAGACGCTGACATAAGTTCATAGTTTTCTGGGTTTGGCAGGATACTACCGGAAGTTTATCAAGGACTTTAGTGTGATCGCGTTGCCAATGACAAAGTTGACCAGGAAGGATGTACCTTTTGTCTGGGATGATCATTTCCAGCAAGCTTTCCAAAGTTTGAAGGAGAAGTTGACCAGTGCTCCAGTGCTAGTGCTGCCAGAACCTGGGAAAGGCTATGTTGTTTTCTGTGATGCTTCCAAGAAGGGCCTAGGATGTGTGCTGATGCAGGAGGATCATGTGGTTTCTTTTGCTTCGTGACAACTTAAGAAACATGAGGAGAACTATCCGACACATGATTTGGAGTTGGCAGCGGTGGTTCATGCTTTAAAGATTTGGAGGCACTATCTTTATGGGGAAGTGTGTCAGATCTTTACAGATCATAAGAACTTGAAGTACATCTTCTCACAGAGTGAGATGAACATGCGACAACATCGTTGGATGGAGCTAATCAATGATTATGATTGCACCATTGAGTATCATCCTAGTAAGGCAAATGTGGTAGCTGATGCGCTTAGCAGAAAGTCTTCTTCTCTCCCCACAAAGAAGGCACAGTTGAGTTCCTTGGTGTGCCATAGGCGGGACATGTTTGTCTCCTTACGGAAGATGAATGTGCAGTTGGAAGTTTCCTTGTTAGCAGGACTGTTGGCACATATGCAAGTCAATCCTATGCTGAGATAGTAGATCAAAGACGCACAGTAGGTAGATGATATAATGCAGTTGATCAGGTCAGAGCTCAGCAGTGAAAAGAATGATGGGTTCCATGAGTCCGAGGATGGACTAGTTTGCTATCATGGTAGGATGGTGGTCCCCGATGTTGATAATCTTAGAAATCTATTACTTGAGGAAGCACACACATCGATGTATTCTATACATCCAGGAGTCACCAAGATGTATCATAATCTGAAGGACCTATATTGGTGGTCTGGCTTGAAGAAGGATGTAGTCGAGTTTGTGGCTAAGTGCACAATATGTCAGCAAGTTAAAGCTGAGCATCAAAATCCGACATGTATGTTACAACCCATGCCGATACCATAGTGGAAATGGGATCATATAACCATGGATTTCATAGTTGGTCTACCAAGGACATCTAAGAATCATGATTCCATTTGGGTGATAGTGGACAGGCTGACAAAATCTGCTCATTTCATATCGGTAAAGATGAAATATACATCAGAGAAGCTTGCTCAAGTATATTTAGATGAGATAGTGTGTTTGCATGGTGTACCAGCAACAATAGTCTCTGACAGAGGTCCTCAGTTCATTAGTCATTTCTGGGAACAATTGCACAAAGCGTTGGGAACACAGTTTTCCACCCGCAGACGGATGGACAGTCTGAAAGGACTATTCAGACTTTGGAGGATCTTCTCTGATCTTGTGTTTTGCAATTCCTAGGCAGTTGGGATGTGCATCTCAGTCTGATAGAGTTCACTTACAATAATAGTTACTAGTGGAGCATTGACATGGCTCCTTATGAAGATCTATATGGAAGAAAGTGCATATCCCCTTTATGCTGGTATGAGTCTGGTGAGTATCAGCTTTTGGGTCCTGAGTTAGTGCAACAGATAAAAGAAAAGATCAAAGTGATACAACAACAGTTGAAAATGGCACATGACAGACAGAAGTCTTATGCAGACAATCGCTGACGACCTTTAGATTTCCAGGTGGGAGACAAAGTGTATCTCAAGGTCTCACCTTAGAAAGGCATGCTAAGGTTTGGCTGGAAAGGCAAACTGGCACCCAGGTATATGGGGCCATACCCGGTAATAGCACGTGTTGGAAAGGTAGCTTGCAAGTTAGAGATGTCACCAGAGTTGCATAGGTTACATCCGGTGTTCCATGTCAGTATGTTGAAGAAAAGTCATCCAGACATAGGAACAATGATACAACCAGCTGAGGTTGAGCTTGATGAAGACGTGACCTATGAGGAAGGTCCGGTGGCAATCCTTGACAGAAGAATAAAGAAGCTGAAGAGGAAGGACCTAGTTCTTTTGAAGGTTCTTTGGCATCATCGTGGCATTGAGGAAGCCACGTGGGAGCTTAAGGAAGGGATCAGGAGGAAGTATCCCTCGCTTTTCTCTTTGGATTTCAGGGACGAAATCCCTTTGTAGAGGTTTATGGCTTGTAAGGACCCTGACCTCCGTTTTGGGCTTACCCTGTTTGTTTTGCCTAAACCTTGTGCTTGGTTGCTTGCTAATCACCTTTAGTGGTGATTAGGGTTTGCTTGTGTTTTGTTGAGAGTTGGAGGTGCTACTTGCAAAATAACCTAAGTTAGGGTTGATAGGCAAGTTTATCACCTTGAGAGATGTTCTTCTCTCTCTTTGCTTCCTCTAAGTTGAGAGGAAGGTTTGGGCTCGTTCTTTGAGTTGTCTTGGGCTTGGTTGAGCTCTATTTTGGACCCTGCCTTGCTTTGAGGAGCCCTGTATCGGGCAAGGAGCACCTTGTGTTGGCCATGGGGGTGTCGCCCATGGGTGTGTCAGCCAAGGTGGTCGTGGTTTGAAGTGTGTCGGCCTTTGACTTTGTTGACCCTCTTGCTTTGGTTGTGTCACCCTAGCTTGGACATGTGACCGATCCTTGGATGAGTGGGTGGCATGGCTTGTGCATGTGTTTTTCAAGGTGGCAAGATGTTGGACATGTGTCCCTTAGTAAGGTGAAACCTTTCCTTGGTTCCCCCTTTCATCCTTTTCTATATATGTCTTTGCTTTCTCTTCCTTAGGAAACCTTTAGCTCTTTGTTGCCCTTCTCTTCTTTGGTGCATGACACACCTCCTTTGGAGTGTTTGGTGGCCGATATCCCCTTGGTAGAGATCTCTTCTTTTCCTCTAGCTTGGTGGCCGATCTATAGGTGAGCCTTGCTTCCTTGGTAAACATCTTCTCTCTCTCCTTAGCATCTCCTTCTCCTTCTTCCCTACTCTTCAGCCATGGTGGTTATGATTCTTGTTCCTTTTCTTGAGGTGGCCGAAAGTGGTGTGCTTGGAGCTAGGAGCTTAAACATTGGAGCCTTGGAGCTTGCTTAAGGCGGGTTACATAATTCCTAACCCTATATATACTACCTTCCTTTGTGTTGCATGATTCATATTTGTTCATGATCGACCATTGCGTGTTATGTTTCTTTCTCTAGTACATGTTGTTGATCTTATGGATATAGTGAGCATGATGTTGTTGATGTTGTTGATGGTTTATATGCCTTTGGATCTAGTTGGCCGAACCATATTTTGGGGTTTTCTTGTTGGGCAATACCCCTTTCTCTCCTTGGTTTTAGGAAGTGAGTTTGAGCTCTAGTGATGTGGGCAATACCCCTCTCTCATTCAAGTTGAGAGGTGAGTCTACATTCTAGTTGCTTGGGCAACACCCTCCTCTCACCATGGATTTGAGAGGCGAGACCTTGGTTATGTGATGACCTAAGTTGAGGTTGATCTTTGTGGTTGCCCGATTTGTGATAGAGGTTGTGCAAAACCCCTCTCTCTTGGGTGTTGAGAGGTGAGCCAATATTCTTGATCATTTAGGGTTTGATGCCCTTGTGCTTGAGTTTGAAGACGACCTTGTAGAGTTGTGCTTTGCACATTATGACCTTGGAGTAGTGCTGCCCGATAGCCTCTTGTCTAAGGTTTTACCCTTGGCCGATACACCTAGTTGAGATGGTTGGTTTGATTCCCGATATGGTGGTATAGAGAAACCCTAGTAGGCGCCTTAAGTGGTGGCTGATATGAGAAGCTTGACTTAGATGGATGTTATGGCCTTCTTGACCTAAGTGGTGTCGTCCCCTTGGTCGATATGATCTCTGCCTGGTTCCTTGGGCGAGACAAGTTGGGTGAGTTTGAGCTGCCCGATATGGGTTGAGTGGAAACCCTAGTTGTTGGTTTGATAGAGACCAATATGGAGTGCTGCCCTTATTGACTGATAGGCTTCCTTAAGGTGATTCTGTGTCACCTGTGTCATGAACATATTGGGCGACATAGTTCTAGCTTGGGGTGCCATGATCTCGGCCGATACAATGGTGATAATGGTTTCCCAATACAACCCTAACCCTTACTGGCCGGTAGGGTTCTAGCCGATACACCTCTTGAGCTAGCTACACGATACACCTTGTGCATCTGGTATGCATGACAAGGTTGTATGATAATGCCCTATTCTCTAGTTGCACGATGCACCTTGAGGGGTGGTTGGATATCTTCTAGAGTTGGCCGATATGTGGCTAAATGCCTAGGCCGGTAAGCTTTTGGTAAGGGTTGTTACCCTGCCCGATACCACCTATGGTGAGGGACGCGCTACCCGCCACACTTTTAGTGAAGGTAGCATGAGCTTTTGGTGAGGGTTTTGATAACCCGGGAACCTAGAAGATAGTTCTTGATCATGTAGTTATATCTTTGATGATAAGGATGCTATGGATGATATGGTTAACCTGGGGAAAAACCTAATCAAAGGATTAATTACCTTGAACCCGCATCTATGTTAAATGATGAAATAAGATGATAGGTTGTGAACCAAGAAGTTTGGAAGGATACGATGTTTCTACACATGATAATGTGACACATGTATATGATCACAAGTATGGGGAAAAATATATGCTTATGATTGATAATAAAACTATGATTTTTACAGCGTATGTGTAATATACTCATGGATGTTGCTTTTTATTTGATAGCATGATAATCCTGTTAATCCATGATGGCTTCAGTTATCTCTATGAATGTGTATACTAACCATTCAGGTATTTTTATATGGATTCATAGCCTGGTAAGAGCTATGAGATGTATGTGCTTGCGTAGCACCATGTGGTAAGGAGATAACAAGTTGATAGGTCTGAGGACCTGATATAAGGCTGAGTGCCTAGTTGAGGTGTTATCCTATGATGGTGAGATAAGGGATGCGTTCCCAGAATGTTGATGCATGATTATGATGCCTCGAGAGGCATTGGTTGATATAATGAGGGATTGAGGTCCTAGGACAGTATGATGATGGTAATAATGATGTAATTCTATAAGGCTATGTTTATACTTTGTTTGCCTCAACAATTGACTTAAAACATACTAATTAATTATAGATGAACATATCATGTAGTTTTCCCTGGACATAGATGCATCATCATCAATATCATGGTGATGGTGAAACAGGTTTATCCTGCGGGATTTTCCTAGAGCGCATATTGTTGAATATGCGAGGTTTTCCCCTAGCCTAAAATAGGAAGAATCTGAGTACCACTATGAATATATGGAGCATGGTGAACATGCCCATGGCTCAGGATATGTGATGATGAGCATGATGCATTCATGGCTCGGATGTATGTACTAGCACCTGTGTCAAGGTGAGCTAGTGTAACGACCCCACCTCCCGGTAACCCCCAATTAAGGGAGACCGAAAGGTCAGAGCCGTTAACCAACAACCCAGATCAAAGGTTTGACAAATAATCAATAACAATTAATAAATTTTACCTACTAAACTAAAAACTGGTATAAAATAAAACTTTTCATACCTTTTAAAAACTGGGATTTCTAAACTTCTATCCATGAAGATACTAATCTAACCAATCCTCCTATGCACATTAATTCTCATTTAATTTCACATATGCCACTTTACTATTTGTTCTTTTCATTTGTACCTAAAACACTGACAAACAAAATGTCGGTAAGCAAGAAGCTGGTATGAGGCAGAAACAATAATCATGCAACTATAATAACAATGTAGTCATCCAAATATCATTTAACATCTAAGGTTACGTTGTAAGCAATACTACTCAATCCTTACCTATCCCCTATCTCAGTGCTGTCCCTGCAGTGGACATGGATTCTACCTCTCTCATTTGGTAGATCCTTACCCCCATGGCCCTACCACATAGGTAGCCAATACCTAGGGTTATGGAATCGCATGGCCCTACCTAAAGGTAGCCCAATCCCTGACTCATGGTGACTTGATGGTCCTGCCCCATGGGTAGCCATGTACTAAGTCATTCAATGACCTGATGGACCTACCCCATAGGTATCCATATACTAGGTCAGTCTATCAGTCTACAGAGGGGACTAGGATCCGAGCTAGTAGGCACATATCTTAGGTGATAGACATATCCACATTATAATTTGCAAGAATTTAATGCAACCAACAGTTTAACTCATGTCATCGATAAAACCTTGAAAATCCTCGGGAAACTAATTTGGGATATTCATAGGCGTAACCACATACCTGTCAGGCAGACGTAGCCACATACTTGTCAGGCAGACTCAGATGTAGGAATAGTCCAAACAAGCAAGTAATCCAAAATCAAGAAAGTACACAGTTCAATCCTGAAATATACGTCCAATTCCTTTTTATTTAAAACTATCCAAACCATCTTGCTACTTATGGTTTCTATTCCTTTTTAGGGTTTCATTCCTCTTTTTAGGTTTTACTTTGCAATTAGGGTTTTACTTCCCTTTACTCTTTTTAAGCCCTAATTTTCTTATCTATCCTTCACGAAAGTTATTAAGGTTACCTTTTACAAACACATAACCTTAATTCCATATTAATGCACAAATAACCATCAATTAAATCCATTAAGATTCTTTTACATTAAAGCTATCATTTTTATCCTTTTCAATCTATGACAAAGTCATTATGCTTGTTTATCATCAATTTGTAGTTCATTATGCTCTAATACTCATATGAACGTTATTTATCATTAATTCTACCCTTTATCCACTAGGAAACCCTAATTTCCACATTAAGGGTATTTAACCACAATTAGGAACTTTAATGCTCTAAATAGCTTAGTATCATTATATCTTAGCTTTATTCATGATTTTTGAATAATTAAAGCCATTAAGAGTTGAATTTGCAAACATTAGGGTTTCAAGGCCCATTAAAGTATATACATGCACATGAAACTCTAAATCAAACTATTTACGTGAAAAGTTCATCCTTTTTATTCCTAATGTTCGTTTTCATGATTAACATGCTAATTTCAACTTTAATCATCCATTAAACCCTTCTAAATATATTAATCATCTCAAAAAAGGATTTCTTAATCTTTAATTCATTAAAGTTGATAACTTACACTACTTTTCAAACTGCAAGAGGAATTAGCTTCTAACTATATTTTTATTAGATTCCCCTCATTTTTCTGAGCAACTTTCACATTTTATGCATGCTAATCCGAGATATGAATAATTAACTATGAATTTTACAGAAACCACTTACTTTGGCCAATAGGGAGGCGCCACTTAGCCTCTCCCATGGAACACATGCTTGACTTGTTCAGAACATTTCAAATTGTCCATTCTGCCCTCCTTTAAGTGGGTCGACGGTTCATACCCCAGAGGGGTAGAACAGTCCAACACCACCCTACTCCTTCTTCCTCACGCAAACTCCAGGCCGCCGCCCTAGCTACCGACCTACAATGCTTCACTGGCTGCTTCCCACCACCTCGAGGCTCGTTCCTTGCTGGAACTTCTTCCCTATCTCCGCCCCCCTTCCGCAGCCAACCAGGCTGCAAAGCTTGACCAAGTTGGCCCATGCCAGGAGTGCCAAGCTCTCGTGACCTACTGCACTGCTTGCAGGCCTTCGGTAACTATTGGGCGAAAGAAGGAGGATGGGACAGATAGATGACTCTTCCTGGGTGGTCGTGGGAGCCTCGTGCCTCCCTTGAGCCCCATCACAACTCTCTTGTCATCCCGAGATAGCATTACCTCCCACTGTTAGGGTTTACATGAAGAGGAAGATGGGAGAGAGAGAAAGGACTTGGGATTCTTCTTAAACTCGAGCCATAAGCTCTCCCCCTTAAATAGGGGAGGGTGTCCACACCCCAATACATTGATCCAAGAGGGAACAAGCCCTCTCCTATTAGGAATTATATTCCTTCCATGAGAAGCAAGCTTCTCTCTCTCCTAAACATCTTCTTAAAACAACATATTCATTGGATTTTTAGGAATACGAAAATCCTCTCCCTTATTCTCTTTTAGACTTGCCTTTTAATCCATTAGCACCAATTTCTATTTTCTTTTAATAGAAATTACTTCCTTTTAAACCATACTACAAAATCATTCATTATGCATCATATTATTCTCTTACTTTCTATTTTTGGTATTTTCTCTTTCTTTTCTCCATTGGGGATCCTTGGACCCCAAGAAACACAAATATTTCGAAATTCCTTTTTAAGGATACTTATTATCCTTCTAGATGCATCTATATTCCTAATTTCACATTATCTTGTTTATTTCTTATTAAAATAGCTCTTTATGAGGATTTCTCTTTATTTCTCTTTTATTTTCCTCATTGATATGGCTTTTAATGTTAGGAATCCTTGGGATACGAAATTCCACTAAGGATAACTCAATTATACTTCTTTCCACTTATTTTCCACTTTTTATCATTGTTTTCAATTTCTCTCTTAATAAAGAAATATCTAATTGATCTTTTCTTTTCTTATTATTGGGCCCAATAGCCAATAGAGCCCATTAAGCAATCATCAAGGCTAATGAAATTCATCCACTCAAAACAAATTGTATCATCATTTGTCCAAATATCTTTAATATGAGAAATTACATTTCTCACCAAATGAACCCAAAAGTTGGGGTTGCAACATCCTTCCCCTCTTATAAGAATTTTGTCCTCAAAATTCCACCAAGCAAGCAAACAAATCAGGATAAGCCTTTCCTATGTCCATCGTGGCTCCCATGTGGCCTTACCCTTTCCATGGTGGTTCCCAAGAACCTTCATCATCTCATATTCTTCCATCTGAGTTCTTTCTTACCTTGGTATATCGTACCCTCATAGGTGACTCAGGACATTTCAGCCTCTCAAAAGCTGAATAGGTTCAGGGCTCAACACATGGCTTGGGTACCTCACACAGTGCTCTAGATCAGACTCATGTAACATCATGTTATCCTGAGGGGTAAGGTTAAACACAACCTTCTCCACCAATCCATCTCAAATGGACCCATATATCAGGGACTCAACTTTCTCAACTATAGATCATAGGGGGTCATATTTTCACATTATATTCTCCGACAGTGAACTGCATGTCAGTCTACTTTGCATCAGCTCGTGACTCATGTCACCACTGGGCTCTCTCTCAGCCATTGCACGATCAAAGCGACTTCATCTGCACATACTATGGTTCTTTTCTGACCTTCGCGAGGCCTCCTTCACCAACATCATCTTAATGAAGTGGTGACCAACACAACCTCCTTATAGAACTTCTTTCATCCCAATAATAGGCTATGGTGGTTATTAACACATATTACAAAGGACAATAACTGTCTCTATGTATCACCCTGAATGAGTACAAATGCTCTCATCATACCCTCTAGTCTAGATCATACTAACCATTAGTTAGGGGTGATAAGTGGCACTGACACCGAGTTCTTCATGTTCCTACTTCCACCTTATGGAAGTGAACCCTTAGGTCATACTCAAGAACTTTTGAACTTGCATCATGGTGTAGTTGAATAGTCTCTCTCACGTGTAGTTCAACCCGATCTATCTCTTGACAATACTCTTGCTTTCTCATGTCATCTAGGTAAGGCGATCTACCATAACCCATATTGCATCATGACTTTCCTTGGTCAAGGGGAGACTTTCCATATCATCCATAGTGATGAAATCCCATTCCCTCTTAGGGACTCTTTTATCCTCTATATCGATACACTGGGTTACTGGTGTTCGTCCTTTCACTAGTACAAAAATGGGTTATAACGTCAGTACCTGTAGGGTCAGTTTTTCCAAATAACTGACCTTATATGTCTAAAAAAAACGTGGGCACCACTTAAGACCTCTTGGGTCGGTTTTCTTAAGAAAACCGACCTTGTAGTGTAACTCTATAGGGTTGGTTTTCCAAATAACCGACCTTATATGTCTATAAAAAATGCGGGCACCACTTAAGACCTCTTGGGTCACTTTTCTTAAAAAAACCGACCTTGTAGTGTAACTCTATAGGGTCGGTTTTCCAAATAACCGACCTTATATGTTTATAAAAAATGCGGGCACCACTTAAGACCTCTTGGGTCGCTTTTCTTAAAATAACCGACCTTGTAGTGTATCTCTATAGGGTCGATTTTCATAAAATAAGCGACCTTATAGACAATTGGATTACAAAGCCAATTACAGTTTCCTGCGGCAAACAATTGCTTGATTTTGGCTTCGCGCCTCGATCTATAGGGTCGGTTTTTCCAAATAACCGACCTTATATGTCTACAAAAAATGCAGGTAATTAGACATATTGAATCCAATTTGCCTTCACACATGTATAAGTACCTCTAGGGTCGGTTTTTTCCTTATAACCGACCCTAGAAGTCCCTTCGGTCGACAATATTGTCGACCGAGATAAATCTTGGATCCAGTTAAGTTCACGCATGTATAAGCACCTCTAGTGTCAATTTTTTCCAAACAACCGACCCTAGAAGTCCCTTTGATCGACAATATTGTCGACCGAGATAAATCTTGGATCCAGTTAAGTTCACGCATGTATAAGCACCTCTAGCGTCGGTTTTTTCCAAATAACCGACCCTAGAAGTCCCTTTGGTCGACAATATTGTCGACCGAGATGCATTTTGGACCCAGTTAAGTTCACACATGTATAAGAAGCTCTAGCATCAGTTTTTTCCAAATAACCGACCCTAGAAGTCCCTACGATCGACAATATTGTCGACCGAGATAAATCTTGGATCCAGTTAAGTTCACGCATGTATAAGCACCTCTAGCGTCAGTTTTTTCAAAATAACCGACCCTAAAGCTCTTCTCGGTCGACAATATTGTCGACCGAGATAAATCTTGGATCCAGTTAAGTTCACACATGTATAAGCACCTCTAGCGTCGGTTTTTTTCTAAATAACCGACCCTAGAAGTCCCTTCAGTCGACAATATTGTCGATCGAGATAAATCTTGGATCCAGTTAAGTTCACGCATGTATAAGAACCTCTAGCGTCGATTTTTTCCAAATAACCGACCCTAGAAGTCCCTTCGGTCGACAATATTGTCGACCGAGATGCATTTTGGATCCAGTTAAGTTCACACATGTATAAGCACCTCTAGCGTCGGTTTTTTCCAAATAACTGACCCTAGAAGTCCCTTCGGTCGACAATATTGTCGACCGAGATAAATCTTGGATCCAGTTAAGTTCACGCATGTATAAGCACCTCTAGCGTCGGTTTTTTCCAAATAACCGACCCTAGAAGTCCCTTCGGTCGACAATATTGTCAACCGAGATGCATTTAGGATCCAGTTAAGTTCACGCATGTATAAGCACCTCTAGTGTCGGTTTTTTCCAAATAACCGACCCTAAAAGTCCCTTCGGTCGACAATATTGTCAACCGAGATAAATCTTGGATCCAGTTAAGTTCACGCATGTATAAGAACCTCTAGCGTCGTTTTTTTCCAAATCACCGACCCTAAAGCTCTTCTCGGTCAACGAATTTGTCGATCGATAACCTCTCAGTCGACAAATTCTTCAATCGAGAAGGAGCCAAATTTCACGTGTATAAGCACCTCTAAGGTCGGTTTTTCCTTATAACTGACCATAGAGCTCCCTCGGTCGACGAATTTGCCGACCGATAACCTCTCGGTTGACAAATTCGTCGACTAAGAAGGAGCCAGATTTCACCTCTAGGGTCGGTTTTTTCTTATAACCGACCCTAAAGGGCTCCTCGGTCGACAATATTGTCGACCGACATGAATTTTGGATCTAGTTTAGTACTTTTCAAAACTTTATAAAGCATTGGGAACTCAATCCCTTATCTCATTGTTGGGAATTCACATCCCTCAATACCACCATCATCACATTTGCCGGATCTGGGTATTTAAACCCTTAGTTCATCACTAAACATGGTTATCACTTATCAGGTAACTATTACCTTCAAGTCATCTGACCAAGGTATTCAGGATATTTGTTACACACGCATCTCACATGGTTAGTATACTTGATAACAACCATATCAATTTCATATCAACATCGTGCAATACAAAGATAACATAACTATTCTCTCATTAGGGTTAGAGTTTCCCATCTTTATCAATTAGGGTTTCACATCACATCATCCCATATTAAGGTTACACATAACATTATTATATTATGGTTTTACTCAACATCACCCTATATTAGGGTTTCACATAACATTATCCCATATTAGGGTTTCACATAACATTATCCTATATTAGGGTTTCACACGACATCACCCTATATTAATGTTTCACATAACATCATCCCATATTAGGGTTTTACAAGCACCTTAGAGCTCCCTCGGTCGACAAATTTGTCGACTGAAAAGAGCCAAATTTTACGTGTATAAGCACCTCTAGGGTCGTTTTTTTCCTTATAACCGACCCTAAAGTGCTCTTCGGTCGACAATATTGTCGACCGACATGAATTTTGGATCCAATTTAGTTCATACATGTATAAGCACCTTTAGAGCTCTCCTCAGTCGACGAATTTTTCGACCGTTAACCTCTCGGTCGACAAATTCATCGACCGAGAAGGAGCCAAATTTCACGTGTATAAGCACCTCTAGGGTCGGTTTTTTCTTATAACCGACCCTAAAGGACTTCTCGGTCGACGGATTTGTCGACCAACATGAATTTTGGATCCAGTTTAGTTCACACATGTATAAGCCCCTCTAGCATCGGTTTTTTACTTTTAACCGACCCTAGAGCTCCCCTCGGTCGACAAATTTGTCGACCGAAAATGTGTTTGAGTGTTTTTAAATAACCAAACACAGGCACCGCTTATCTTTAGCGTCGGTTTGTTTCTTTTAACCGACGCTATAGGTCGAGTCTCTCCTTTAAAATGGCCAAAACCTAGTCTTTCTCCCCCGTGAAACAAAATTTTCGTTCTCTTTTTCTCTCCTGCGGCGCAGATACCTTTTCCGCCGTGAAGCCCTTGCCACCTCTTCGCGCCGCTACAGCCCTTGCCTCCTCTCTGCGAAAAGAGCTCGTCGTCGCCGCCTCTCCACACTTCCATGAAGGTCGCCGCCTCTCCGTGAAGGTCGTCTCATCCTCTACGATGGTCACCACTATTTCCAAGTAAGGTCACCGCCGTTTCCAAGGAAGGTCATCGCCGTTTCCAAGTAAGGTTCCCGAGTTCGTTTCCGGGTTCATATCCACCTTTCTTAGTCTTGGTAAGTGAGATCTGTCTCTTTTTCTTTGTTTTTCTTGTTGTTCTATCTTCCCCTCTCTTCTTATTGTCTGAATCCATGATGTTCCATGGTGGAGCTTGATATAATGGTTGAAAACATCTTCCACTCTCTTTTTCTTACCTGTTCAACATAGGGTTTGCTTCCTTTTTGGAGAAGGAACCAGCTTGGTGAAGAGGAGTGCCCAAGCTAGGGTTTCTTCCCCATTTTTCTTCAATCTACCTTGCTATTTGGAGTTTCTACATCATCTCTAAGGTGAGTTATATAACTTTATCCATGATTATTGTTCACTCTTACGTTACATGTACATGATTTTGCCTTAAAAATATTGATCCAAGTATAAAGATGTACCTTTACCTAGGGTGTGAGCTTGTATGATATTTTTTGTATCATCTTAGATGAACCCTACATCTTGTGCATGATTTTTTTTAAAGGAAGTGGTAATCATAGACTTTGTTTGCATATGTATAGCTTTTAATCTCTCAAAAGATGTATATTTCTAGGATTTCAAACTAATTTTTCCTCCTTATATTTCAAGCAATATATGATTTTGTAAATTATGATGTGATTATGAATCATTTTTGTCATGAATGTGTGGTTTTGAATGGTGACGGTTGAGCATCAATGCTCCCCTCTCCCAGAATATATGAATATTCATTTCTATTTCAGTTTGAACGTTTCAGTGTACCCCTCAGTCGAAAATTTTGTCGACTGAAATATTTTCGGTCGACAATTTTTCGACTGAGGGGTATACTAAAATGTTTACTTAAATTTTTAGCGTCGGTTATTCCAAAAAACTGACCCTATAAACTCTCTCGGTCGACGAATTTTTCGACCGATAACCTTTCGGTCGACAAATTTGTCGACCGAGAAGGATCCAGATTTCATGTGTATAAGCACCTTTAAGGTCGGTTTTTCCTTATAACCGACCTTAGAGCTCCCTCGATCGAGGAATTTGTCGACCGATAACCTCTCGGTCGACAAATTCGTCGAATGAGAAGGAGCACTGAAGTGGTTATTCAATATTTAGCATCGGTTATTCTAAAAAAAACTGACGTTGTAAACTACCTCTCGGTCGACAAATTCGTCGAACGAGAAGGAGCACTGAAGTGGTTATTCAATATTTAGCGTCGGTTATTCTAAAAAAACCGACGTTGTAAACTCTCTCGGTCGAGAAAATTGTCGATCGAAAATGTGTTCGGTCGACAATATTCTCGACTGAGAGTGTTTACAGGGTCAGTTTTTTTGGAATAACCGACCTTACAGGCTCCTTTTTTCTCGCCTGGGTCATATTTTTTACAACCTTTTGCGTCGGTGTTTACTCTGTAAGGTTGGTTTTTTCTGGTCAAATAAACCGACACTATAGAGCAAAGTCTATAGCGACGACCACTTAGGCGTCGGTTAAAAAGTGACGCTGTAGGCTTAAAAAAAATGACACTACAGACCATTCCTGTACTAGAGTTTACCTCCTCGCTTGCATGCAACATACCACATGCAACCTCACAACATCCATAGTACTACTACCACTCATTATCTCAGTAGTACCATGGTGTATGGTGATCTTAAAATCATCATTTCCTGTATGTCATGATTGCTCAAGATCGATTCCTCATAATCCCTAAACCATTCTCATCGGGGTTTTATTACCTTCCTATCCAAAGAAGTGTATCTGAGGTTCTACCACCATCCATTCATTATATCACGGACTAGGATGGCTAACCAACAACTACTAAATTGTTCAACAGATCTCGTTACATCTGAGTGTTAGCCCAAACATATCTCTTTTCCAATTGAGGGTTAACCTAACAACCTCTTCTAGCCTCTTGCCAAACTAGTCAGATATATCTCAACCAGAGCATCCATTACCCCTTCACATCCTTGGGTATTAGGTAACATTGAAGACATACACTTCCATGTATTACACTTGTCATATCAAACTCAAACTCTAAGTCTATCTTCATTGAACACACTTTGATCTCATCTTCTTGGTGATCAAACTCTACCTTGCATCACTTGCAAATTGCACATAGCTAATGCTAAAAAAAACATCCTTATAAGATGACTACCTTATTCCTTTTATTGTTTGCAAACCATCCATGTATCATTCACTTCACCAAGGTATGTTATCATCTCTGTCCTCATACCTTGTAGCAACGTTCCAACTCACATCATCTTTTATGCGTGGCGTATGGCATGCGTACTGTCCCATCTCTCCCTCCCATAACAAGAGGAAATAAGCATTTGGCGGCCGTCCAAACACAAAGTTCTTCCTATTCCAAGAGTAGAGATGGTACATCCCACATTGCCACTACACCTTCAAATCTAAGTTGAAACATGCAACTTATGTCTCCACATCACCATCATCTTGATATCAAAGTTGCTTCCAGGGAAAACTGATTTCGAACCTACTTGGGTCCACACCCATTCCTTAGTCATCTCCTCTAGGTCTATAGGGTGCCGACACTTTAGGGGTCATCCCTCTTCCCTTATGCATCCAGAGAGTGCCCTACTCATATGCCCTTTGGGTCCCATGAGTTCATGAAGGTGATCAATCTCCTAACCCATGGCCCTCAGACAATGATAGCTGTTACCTCCCGACCCTATGGTCATGTGCAACTAGGGAATTCGGCAACTCCTTCTTCCATCGATCTTATCCCTACCTGACCCTAGGATAGACTTAGGATTCTATCATAGTACATGTCCAGTTTAGAACCTTACCCAAGACTTCATCATCTCTCTCTCTACATTCATGGATGACTTCCATCCTTCCATAACGGTCATGGTAACCTGCCTACCTTGGTCAGGCCCCATACCGGTTACCTCCATGGTAACACATCCACATGCACTTAGAGATGGTTATCTATGGGTCTGTAGGTTCATTCTCATACCATGTACTCTTCACTTAGCTTCACAAGATCCTTTGAAACCTCTTTAGGTTACCTCAAAACCAACAAAACTGGTACACACCCTACAAAAGGGTCCCTTTCCCAAGATGGGAGGAAACTACACCTTGATAATAGCGGTCACAAACGTCCTTATGTTTAGGGTATGCATCCACATGAGCATGCTTAACCCTAGAAAGCTACTAAGGCACAAGCAGACCACCTACTAAACCATGCTAGGTCATACTTGTTCTCTTTCCTCAACATTAGACCAACTTTGTTGTGAGGGGTTCATCAAACATACCCTTAACTTAAGGGGTTTCCTTTACCTCTACACATGAGGAGTACCATGCTCAAAACTATAGAGACTCAAATCTCATCATGAGCATTGGGTACACTGCTTCTGCTCTTAGGCCTAGGAACCCTAGGTTCACCTTTGGGGGTCCAACTGCATGTTCAAACTCTTAACCATGAAACAAGCATGTATAAGGCATGACATGCACTCCCTGTCATCCTTCTACTTGAGCAACACATCAAGGTCGAGTCCTCCTCAAGGACAACCAACAAGGTACAAGGCCTCACAACTTGTTACCATGCCTCTCCAAGTCTAAGGAACTCTTCTTCCTATCTCACCTATACCACAGGCACATAGGTACCAGAAGCATCATCCCCTATCTAGGGTTTGGTTCCTCTAAAAGCGACCAAGATATCATCAGCCTCCAGGGATCATGCATGAGGCAACCCCTATCATCCACTTAGGTCGCATCATTCTCGACTCCCCATTGTTCCTCACATCTTGAGGTTTTAGGTTTCCAACCTTCTTGCTTGGTTCCTTCTTTCTCTCTCTAAGCTAACTCCACCTCTAGACATACTACTAGAGGTCATCTCTCCATGAAAGATCAAGCTCATAGGCATACCTCTACGCGGGTGAAGCCTATGCTCAAACTTATGTTTGCTCATGATTATCCATAGCCCCTTATTCTTATCTCATAAGCCGTCCATCCCGTCCTTCTGGTCTTAGTTTTAACTTGCTGCTCGAACTACTGATGTACTCTGGGTGCAAGCTATATCCTACTTGCAACAACCCATAAGGTATCTATCAGTTCTGTTCTAACCTCATCCATGAAGGAGCTATCCTTCGCTCTAACATGCACGACCCTCTCCAGGGTTGGGTCGCCAAAGGTACTAGGTCATCTAACCTCTTATGGAATCCCAAAGGCATGTCCAACCAAACACTTGATCAACCATGACATCTAACTCATCATGTCATCTTTCTCTCTGTCCTTCACTTAGGGTTAGGGTTAACATCATACTCAAAGGATGTGTTACATATCTACTCTTAATGGAGGTCTCTACCTCCAAGACTAACTCTCTCTATTCATCCTCCTGACAAAGAGGTCTATCCTCAGGTTTCTCCTGGGAGCAATGACAACTCGTGTCATACGACCTAAGCATGTATCTATTCTTTAGTTTGCACTTAATCTATTAAGCTTATGTCCATGACATCTTATTTACATGTTTTTCATTAATTCAGTGTAGGATTCCCTAGACCTTATTAACCTTACCCATACCTCAAGAGGGTGAGGAGAAGAGAGGAAACCCTAATCCTTAAGGTCCTTAACAGAATTTGAGTTGAGAAGGGATGAACAAGATGAGAGAGTCCTAAAGGTATCTTATTTTGAGTCATACCCTAAGACATTGGCCAGACAACACACAATCCAGGAGTCCTCGTATTCTGACTAGCGGTGTGGAGGAAAATATTGCCAGCCCCCAGACGTGATCCTTTTCTAGACACCTCAATATTTTAGAAAATCCTCTAATAACTCCCTTGGTTCTATGGAATTTGTAAAATTTAATAATTATTAAAGATTAAATGAGGAACCTATGCTCTGATACCAATTGTAATGACCCCACCTCCTGGTAACCCCCAATTAAGGGAGACCGAAAGGTCAGAGCCGTTAACCAATAAACCAGATCAAAGGTTCGACAAATAATCAATAACAATTAATAATTTTTACCTACTAAACTGAAAACTGGTATAAAATAAAACTTAGCATACCTTTTAAAAATTGGGATTTCTAAACTTCTATCCATGAAGATACTAATCTAACTAATTCTACTATGTACGTTAATTCTCATTTAATTTCACATATGGCACTTTACTGTTTGTTCTTTTCATTTGTACCTAAAACACCGACAAACAAAACGTCGGTCAGCAAGAAGCTGGTATGAGGGGGAAACAATAATCGTGCAACTATAATAACAATGTAGTCATCCAAATATCATTTAACATCCAAGGTTACACTTTAAGCAATACTACTCAATCCTTACCTATCCCCTATCTCCGTGTTGTCCCTGTAGTGGACATGGATTCTACCTCTCTCATTTGGTAGATCCTTACCCCCATGGCCCTACCACACAGGTAGCCAATACCTAGGGTTATGGAGTTGCATGGCCCTACCCAAAGGTAGTCCAATCCCTGACTCATGTTGACTTGATGGTCCTACCCCATGGGTAGCCATGTACTAAGTCATTCAATGACCTGATGGACCTACCCCATAGGTAGCCATATACTAGGTCAGTCTATCAAGCTACAGAGGGTACTAGGATCTGAGCTAGTAGGCACATATCTTAGGTGATAGTCATATCCACATTATAATTTGCAAGAATTAAATGCAACCAACATTTTAACTCATGTCATCGATAAAACCTCAAAAATCCTCGGGAATCTAATTTGGGATATTCATAGGCGTAACCACATACCTGTCAGGAAGACTCAGATGCATGAATAGTCTAAATAAGCAAGTAATCCAGAATCAAGCAAATACACAGTTCAATCCTGAAATATACATCCAATTCCTTTTTATTAAAAACTATCCAAAACATCTTGCTACTTATGGTTTCTATTCCTTTTTAGGGTTTCATTCCTCTTTTTAGGGTTTACTTTGCAATTAGGGTTTTACTTCCCTTTACTCTTTTTAAACCCTAATTTTCTCATCTTTCCTTCACAAAAGTTATTAAGGTTACCTTTTACAAACACATGACCTTAATTCTAGATTAATGCACAAATAACCATCAATTAAGTCCAGTAAGATTCTTTTACATTAAAGCTACCATTTTTATCATTTTCAATCTATGACAAAGTCATTATGCTTGTTTATCATCAATTCATAGTTCATTATGCTCTAATACTCATATGAACGTTATTTATCATTAATTCTACCCTTTATCCACTAGGTAACCCTAATTTCAACATTAAGGGTATTTAACCATAATTAGGAACTTTAATGCTCGAAATAGCTTAGTATCATTATATCTTAGCTTTATTCATGATTTTTGAATAATTAAAGCCATTAAGAGTCGAATTTGCAAACATTAGGGTTTCAAGGCCCATTAAAGTATATACATGCACATGAAACTCTAAATCAAACTATATACATGAAAAGTTCATCCTTTTTGTTCCTAATGTTCCTTTTCATGATTAACAGGCTAATTTCAACTTTAATCATCCATTAAACCCTTCTAAATATATTAATCATCTAAAAAAATGATTTCTTAATCTTTAATTCATTAAAGTTGATACATTACACTACTTTTTAAATTTCAATAGGAATTATCTGCTAAATATATTTTTATTATATTTCCCTCATTTTTCTGAGCAACTTTCATATTTTATGTGTGCTAATCTGATCTATAAATAATTAACTATGAATTTTACAAAAACTACTTACTTTGGCCAATAGGGAGGCGCCACGTAGCCTCTCCCATGCAACACATGCTTGACTTGTTCAGAAACATTTCGAATTGTGGGTTGATGCTTCATACCCCAGAGGGGTAAAATAGTCCAACAACACCCTGCTCCTTCTTCCTCACGCAAACTCCAGGCCGCCGCCCTAGCTACCGACCTGTAGTGCTTCACGGGCTGCTTCCCACCACCTCGAGGCTCGTTCCTTTCTGGAACTTATTTCCTATCTCCGCCCCCCTTCTGCAGCCAACCAGGATGCAAAGCACGACCAAGTTGGCCCATGCCAGGAGTGCCAAGCTCTCGTGACCTGTTGCACTGCTTGTAGGCCTTCGGTAACTGTTGCGTGAAAGGAGGATGGGACAGATAGACGACTCTTCCTGGGTGGTCGTGGGAGCCTCGTGCCTCCCTTGAGCTGCATCATAGCTCTCTTGTCGTCCCGAGATAGCATTATCTCCAACTGTTAGGGTTTACATGAAGAGGAAGATGGGAGAGAGAGAAAGGACTTGGGATTCTTCTTAAACTCGAACCATAGGCTCTCCCCCTTAAATAGGGGAGGGTGTCCACACCCCAAGACGTTGATCCAAGAGGGAACAAGCCCTATCCTATTAGGAATCCTATTCCTTCCATGAGAAGCAAGCTTCTCTCTCTCCTAAACATCTTCTTAAAACAACATATTCATTGGATTTTTAGGAATACGAAAATCCTCTCCCTTATTCTCTTTTAGACTTGCCTTTTAATCCATTGGCACAAATTTCTATTTTCTTTTAATAGAAATTACTTCCTTTTAAACCATACTACAAAATCATTCATTATGCATCATATTATTCTCTTATTTTCTATTTTTGGTATTTTCTCTTTCTTTTCTCCATTGGGGATCCTTGGACCCCAAGAAACTCAAATATTTCGAAATTCTTTTTAAGGATACTTATTATCCTTCTAGATGCATCTATATTCCTTATTTCACATTATCTTGTTTATTTCTTATTAAAACATATCTTTATGATGATTTCTCTTTATTTCTCTTTTATTTTCCTCATTGGTATGTCTTTTAATGTTAGGAATCCTTGGGATACGAAATTCCACTAAGGATAACTCAATTAAACTTCTTTCCATTTATTTTCCACATTTTATCATTGTTTTCAATTTCTTTCTTAATAAAGAAATATCTACTTGATCTTTTCTTTTCTTATTATTGGGCCCAATAGCCAATAGAGCCCATTAAGCAATCATCAAGGGTAACGGAATTCATCCACTCAAAACAAATTGTATCATTATTTTTCCAAATATCTTTAATATGAGAAATTACATTTCTCACCAAATGAACCCAAAAGTTGGGGTTGTAACAGCTAGAGATATGGGTGGCTTGCGGAGCTGACCCTGAGGCCGAGGCCATATAAGCATGAGACTGTGGTCCTGCTTTGGTTTTCATGCACTGACCACGAGGAGGTGAGGTCATGGAGTCCGACTCTCCCATTGACCTTGTATGGCACTGGTTTTTGGGCTTTGCAACCAAAGGTTAGATTTGAGAAGGGACACCTCACTTCCTCATGGCATAATGAAACGTAATCCAGTCGAATAATATATCTTGCTTAGAGAAAAACACGGAACATTGATTGAGGCCTTACTTATATAGCTGATCTAGTTATACCTTGCAGTAATGTATACGATCCTTATATTTTGTGGTAAGTTCTTATAAAGCTTATCTTGTCAATCATGTTCCATAAAGAGATACTTGGTTATATGCCTCCTGGATATCTTGGTAAGAATGATGGGAATGATGGTTTTTCTCACTATACTGCTCTTGTTACACACTTTATCAATTTTCTGCTTGTATTGCTTTAGTCTTCTGAGGTTTTATAGTTTTGGTGGGGAGTTATGTTTCTCGCTGGGACTGTGTGTCTCACCCCGCTGGTTTACAAAATTTTTAGGTGATCACTCTAGACGTGGTGGTGGTCGTGAGGTTGTGACGGAGCAGCAAGAAGAGTAGTATAAGGCAAGAGATGGACATGCTGCTGTTTTGGTGGTTTTGTAGTAGAGTCCTAGAGTCATCCCTATACTCTTAGGTCCTCAGAGGTGTTTGACAATGTTTCACGACGTCTAGCTGTTGTAATTTTGTATATCCTACTGCTAGCTGTACGTGGCCGTTATGTATGTATAAATAGGTGATGAACTCTGGTGTTGACAGTACAGCTGGTTCCGATACGCTGTGGACATTGATCAAAGCTTGTAATATTTTTATAACATGTTTCTCTAAAGGATCTAGATGCAAAATTTCTCTTACGTATGCCTTCCGCAATCGGTTTTAATTAACCCGTGTTTTCGGTAATACATGGTTCCGCACGTTTTTGCGTGTCATCTTGCTGTCTGTGTGATGGCGGGGTGTCACATGTAGGATCCATTGGATTTTTTGGGCTGGGTTTGCGACTCTGCTGGAAAGTAGTCAAATGATCCAAGTTGTGTTTATCTTTTCATCATATCATGTTTTAGCGATCAATCGAAGTTTCTATTTTTAGTTCATTTTTCTTTTGTTACATCTTTTTTCACCGAAATTCAAAGTTTTTTCAAAAAGAAATTCAATTTTTTTTCCAACAAAGAAACAAGTTGAACACTCTGTTGTTCCAACAAAAAGAAGGTTCTTTTCTTTATTGATGCATTTTATTTTTCTAGAGCTTAATAAATCTGGTGGAATCATTTGTTTCTCTAGTGAAAAATGGTTTTTACATCATTTTGATTTTGTACGTATGCCAATTGCCATGTTTTCTATCAATCACTATTTTTAGGAATTACCTTTGTTTCCCTTCTGGGTTAGTTTCTTCTTCCCTGCACTTTTTCTTTTTCTTTCCCGTTTCCTTTTTTACCTTAAAAAATAATATGAAAAGAGAGAAAAGGATGACATAGGTCTTGAGGATAAGTAATGTAATGACCCCACTTCACGGGAACCCCTGATTAAGGAAGACCAAGAAGCCAAAGCCACTATCCCAAAACAAGATCAATAGTTTTGCAAATAATAAAAAATAATTAATAAATTCTACCAAAGACTAAGCTTAAAGTAGGATAAAAATGTACTTTTCTCATACCTTTCAAAAATAGGAATTGAAACTTTACCCTACGTAGAGTCCTATCTAACTAAATCCTCCTTTCTTTAATTAGCTTTATTCTTCAAATATCACTTTACTATTTGTCCCTTTTCAAGTATTCTTAAAACGCTGACAAACAAAATGTCGGTCAGTATAAAGAATATACATGTATGTGGTGGCAACCAATTTCTCACACATATCTCATAAAAATCTACTCCCATCAAATATTGGTTAACAATCAAAGATTATGTTTTCATTATAACTTCCCAACCATTTTTACTCATCCTCTGGGATACCCTCTCTTAGGGTTTAGTCCTTGCAAGGGACTTTAGGCTACCTTCTCCATCCTGAGCTTGGTACCTTATGGGTTACCTATCAGGGTGCCCTGTAGTCTTCCCTCTAGGGCTTGACCACCTATGACCTTCCCTCCAGGGCTTGGTCCTTGTAAATCTTACATCTAGAGATGGTATGTGGGTTCGGGCAAGTCATAAATAATTACATTGTGATAATCATAGTCACTTTATTGATGGCAATAAATAAAGTCATTCAAACAATTATTTTCAAGCAATTGAAGAAACCTTAGAAATCGCCATGAAACTAAAGCAAGTAATCATAAAATAACCACATACCTAATTTGGAGATCTCAAAGAAATAAGCAAACTCCAATCCAATCAAGTAATCCAATCAACCAATCAAGTCAATCACACAACCACAACTGAATCCTGAAAATCATGTATTACCGATCATTATATACTCATTATAACTCTTTTATTGACTTGGAAATCCTTTCTAGGGTTTCTAAGTGGAATTAGGGTTTCCTTAGGGTGTATTCTGAATCTTTACCTTTTTAGGTCAACAAACCCTAAAACAACTTTTTAGGTATCAAAACCCTAATTACTCAAATTATCTATATTCAAGTTCCTTTATTCTCAATTTGACTCAGAATCATCATATCTTTGTTATATGTATGGGTTTTAAAAATTAAACCATTAAAAGAACCAAGCACCTAAATTAGGGTTTCTAAGCCCATTAACACACATCATATACATGAAACCCTACATCAAGCCAATTAAACACAAAGATTATCTTTTTATATCTTAATCTTCCTTTTTATCAACAACATGTTAATATCAACTTAAATCATTCAAAGAACTTCTCTAAATCTCATTAATATCAAAATTAGGGTTTCTTACTCATAAATGTATTAAAGGTGATGACTTTATATACTTTTTGAATTGAGAATAGATTCATGCTTCAATTATATTTTTATTGCATTCTACATATTATTCTGATCAACTTTTATTTATAATTTATTGCCATCTGAGTTTCCAATAATTAATTATGAAATTTTCAAGATAATTACCTTTTGACCAATGATCATCGATTCAGCTCCTTTTCTATTTTCCACGTGGATTCGCTCCAGCCAACCAGCAACTTCCCCGTTAGCATGCACCCCACGCGAGCCAGCCGCATAAAAGGACACGAAAAGGGCACTTTTACCCTTGTTTTCCTTTACATGTATCGGGGGAAGGAGGTATTTTCCTCCTATTTCATTGCCTACCTCTCGCGGCGCCCCTGTACACAACACATCATCACCCAACTGTCAACGGTGGGGTTGACTTCCACCTCCGGTGATCCAAACACCCAGAAGAGAGCTCCCTGCCCTCTGCCTTCCTCTTACGAACCCATAGAAACTCCTCCCACCTCCTCTTATGGTCGGAGTTGGACGCTCCATGATTCAGTGACAAAACTGGAATAGGGAATCTAGCTGGTGGCCAATGGCCCATACAAGATACCATGAGAGAGAGTTATGGGCTCCCTATCATAAGCTTTGGCCTTTAAGAGGGATTCTTACCCCTACTTATATAGTGTATGACCAACAGACTCGATCTAGCTTCGATGGAGTTTGACTCCGGTTTGTACATTGGGCAAAACCCAATCCCTCACAGAAACGATGGAACCAGGGGGTCTTTTAGTTCAGATTGGTCTCCTCAAACTATTAGAGCAAATCCCAGACTCGCACATGGATTGTGTGCAGAGGAAATCGATTAGGAAAATCCCACTTACTGTTCCCCTTTTTGGATCCTAACTGATATACAACCACCATTGGATCTCGGATCTAGCGGCTGTCAAGCCATGCATTAGAACAAAAGCCAGAAACTGGCTTAAGTTGATTTGGAAATAATCGTGACATTTAATGTTATCCTCTTCACTTTAGGAAAACTTATGAAATTCGTATCTTCTAATACACTTATCCTTTTAATTCCAAATTTTAGAGGAAATTCCCTAAGGACTTAAACTACTTGTATGCCAAGTTTGGGACTCAAATTCGAAAGTATGAGAGACTTTTCTTCATATGCAAGTTATTACTTAAAAAGGCATATTTTATTCATATTTTCTCTCTCTTACTCTTTTATATCTTTTATTTGGATTCCTTTTCCCTTAGAAATCATGTTGATTCGAAATCTAATCCATGATGATTAATCATACAACTCTCCAGGGAATTCCACATATCTCTCATCATTATCTTAGTTTCTTTTCCTTTTTACACATTATATGATTTCATTTAACTTTTCTTTTCCTTTTTATCATATTGGACTCACTAACTCATTAGGATCCACAAAATCATGTATTTGAAGGAAATATTATCACAAAAATACATAAATCACAAAATTTCCATAATCATACATTTTATTGGAGAAATAGCATTTCAAACCATATAAGCCCAAAAATTGGGGTTGTAACATCCTTCCCCTCTTATAGTAATTTTGCTCTCAAAATTCCACCAAGCATACAAACAATTCAGGATAATATCACTTTTCCATGTCCATCATTAGCTCCCATGCAACTTCATTCTCTCCATGGTACTTCCACAAAACCTTTATCATCTTCTATTCTTTACTCCTGAGCTCTCTCTCACCTTGGTATCTCATACCCTCACAGTGACTCAGGGTAAGTTAGCCTCCCTTGGAGATCAATAGGTTCAATGCTCAGCACATGGCTCGAGTACCTCACATAGTGCTCTAGATCAAACACATGGAACACATTATACATCATAAATTATCCTGAGGGTAAGTCTAAACAAAAACAACTCCACCAATCCGTTCCAAAACCTCAAAGGGTCCCATGTATCAGGGACTCAGCTTTACTCTAATCTTAGCTATAGCTTAGAGGGGTCAGATTCTCAAAAACACATGCTCACCCACAATGAACTGCAAGTCAGTCTACTTTGCATCAGTACACGACTCCTGTCGATTCTGGGCTTTCTTCATCCATTACTTGATTAAAGCGACTTCATATGCATACATTGTGGTTTCTTTGACCTCTACAAGGTCCTCTCACCAACATCACCCTACTGAAGAAGTGACTGATACAACCTCCCTTAAAGAGCTTCATACATCATGATACTGGCAGTGGTAGTTGTCCTAACAAGTAAACTCATCTAGGGCAAGTACTGCTCCCATGATCCACCCCAAATGAGCACATATGCTCTCATTAGACCTTCTAAAGTCTGGATCATACTCTCTTGACTATCAAGCAGTCAAGGGGTGATATGCCATACTTAAACTTCAATCTAGTATCGAGTTATTTATGTACTTACTCCCACAACATGGAAGTGAATTTAAGGCCTTACCCAAGACTATTTGAACTCAGATCACTGTGTAGTTGAACTACCTATTTAATACCTATAGCTCAATAAGATCTGTCACACTGGTAGTACTCTCTTAGGCAAGGGAATGTGTTGGCTTGGTAAGGCAATCTACCATAACCCATATTGCATCATGACCTCTCTCAGTCTAGGGGAGGCTCACCACAATGTCTATGGTGATATGCTCCCATTCCACTAGAGAATTTCCATTCCTCTATAGCAATCCACTGGATTACTGGTGTTTAACCTTCACCTTCTATCATGCGTGATATCTGGACATATATGCCTTTATATCCTTCTTCATTCCAGTCCTCTAAGGTATCGCTACAAACCTTAACCATCTTAGTAGTACCAGGGTGTATGGTGTACCTAGAATCATGAGCTTCTTACACAACATGATTCTTCAAAGGAAAATCCTCAGAAACCCTAACACACTCTAGTTGTGGATTTCACCACCTACTCTCCCTAAGAGGTGCATGTGAGGTTACTCTAATAAACCATTCATCTCGACAAGCTTTGGACTGGCTAACTGGGAAGTTACCAACTTGGTTTACCGGTCCAGTTGTATTTGGATGTTAGCCACATAGGTCTAGTCTTCCAATGGTCACAGGGTCCACCTAACAACCTCTTCTCTAGCTCTTTCCACTGGCTGGACAAGCTAGCTGCACACCTAAGCTATTTCCAACTGAGAACATTCTATTACCACATTAGCTTCCTTGTGTGCTAGGTGATGGTGAAGACATACACCTTCATGTACTCTACTCATCGCCTTTGTCTTAGGTTTAAGTCTATCTGAGTCAGGAAAATTTGAGCTCCTGCATCCATCATCTCAGTTACCAAAACCAAACTTTAACTCTTAAAATCCAAACTGCTCTTGACAAGTACTTTCTCAAATTTTGATTACCTTAGTTCATCTATGCTTTCATACCATCTATCCAATATACTTCCAAAAAGGGTATGGTACTTCTTCCACCATCAATCATCATAGAAAGGTTCCAACTCATATCACCTTTATCTGTAGTATATGGTATGTATTTTGTCCTATCTCTCACCCCCATAACAAGATGAAATAAGCAATTGGTTGCAGTCCAAATATAGAGTTCATCCCATTCTAAGAGTAGAGATGGTTCATCACACATCACCATTACGCTTTCTAGTCTAAGTTGAAGCATGCTTCACATGTCTCCACACCATGAATATCTTAAAACTCTGCTTACACCCATGTAAAGGCGGTTCCCAAACACTTTTGGGTCTTATCATCACTCTTATGTTCAATCCTTAGTAATTTCTTCAAGGTTTCTAGGGTGCTGATACTTTTGGGGTGATCTTTCCCTTATACATCTAGGGAGTGCCTCTCACATTTACCCCTTAGGCCCCATGAACTCATGAAGATGGTCAAACCTGCTAACCCATGGTCCTTGGGAAAAGGTAGTTGTTACCTCCTGACCCTATGGTCTTGTGCATCTAGGGAATAGACAACTCCTACTCCCATCAGTCTTATCCCTCCTTGACCTTGATATTGACTTAGTATTTTATCATAACACATCTCAATCTTGAATCATCACCCAAATCTCCATAATCTCTCTGGGCACTCATGGTTAAACTTACATCCCTCGATAGGAATCATGGCGATCTACCTACCTCCGTCAGGCTCCATACTTATGACCTCTATGACAGAATATCCTCATGCACCTTAGAGATGGTCACACCTGGGTCTATAGATTCATGCTCCTATTACATGCTCTTACACTTAACTCATCAATGTCTCATAAGTGGCCTCTTAAGTTTACCTCAATACTAAACAAGAGTTTGTTCTCACTCCAACATGAAGGGTCCCTTCCCAGGATGGAAAAAAACTATGACTTGATACTAACAAAGGTAACAAAATGTTCTTACCTCCAAGGTTTAAATCATCTTGTATATGCTTAGAACTATCATGCTACTTATGCTCATGGCTAGAAAGAAGACAACCTATTAAACCATTCTAAGTTCCTTGGTATGTCATACTTGTTCATTATTCCTCAAAGTTGGACCAATATCATACATGGATATGTCACCAACCTGAGTGAGTGGTTTATCAAACATATATCTCAGCTCAAGTGAGGTTTCCTTTTGATCTAATACAAGGGAAGGGGTGCCATGCTTCATTCCTATAAACTCAATCATCCTCGTGAGCATCATGTGGACCAGGTACTACTACTTTGCCTCTTTGGTCCAGGAACCCCAGGTTCACCTCTTATGCATTAGCTGTCTAATTGCATGCTCAACTGTTCAAACATGAACCGAACCTATACAAGGTAGGGCACATACCTCCTAACACTCTTCCATGTGAACCACCCTTGCAGTCCTATACAAGGACAATCAACTGAGTGTGAGGCCTCACAACTTGTTACCACATATACCTCTTCAGGGTCCATGGAACTCTCTATCCTACACCTACAAGGTAGGCACTCATATCATCTATATGTTTGTTTAGGAAGCCTCTTCCTCTTTTCTAGGGTTTGGTTCCTCGAAAGGCACCTATGGTAGGACCATCCTCTAAGGATCATGCATGAGATGTCCACATAAATCTACTCAGGGTTGTCTATTCTAGACCACATTGTACCAAACTTCTCATGATTCCTCATATCTTGGAGTCTAGGTCTCCAACCTTCTTCATCGGGTCTCACTCTCTCTCTAGAGCTAACCCTGCAACTGGTCCTACACAGGAGGTTCTCTCTCAGAAGATGGGACAAGCTCATAAGGATACACATCTATCATTACTTGGATGAAACATAATATCAAAACTTATGTCCGTCCAGGATTATCCAAAGCTCTACATGCCTATCTCATAAACTATCAGGCATAACCCCTCTGGCTTAGGTCTAAAACCTATTGCTAGCCTTATTTCTACTCACTTCTATGTAGGTGCATGCCTCTCTTCTACTCATATATACCCGTTAGGGTTCCTATATGGTCACCACTATCCTTCTCAATGAGGGAACTATCCCTCACCCTAAACAAGCACGACCCTTCCAAGGTCGGGTCACCAAAAGGCACCAGGGGTCAAACAACCACCCATAGTCTATTTTTCACATGCATACTCCAAGCCTCTACGTAAAGCATGTATGTCTAATCCACATACTTGCATGGATGGAAAACTAAGGTATCCAACTCATCATGTTCTCTCTTTCTCCAACTACTGCTTAAGGTTTTGGGTTACACATCATCTTCAAAGGATACATCAAGTCTCTTCCTCTTCCTAGAGGCTTCTTCCTCCAAGGCTTTCCCTATCATCCTCATCCTATGAAATGGTCTAACCCCAACGTTCTCCTAAGGGCATGTAAAGACATTCCATGCAGCCTAAGCATGTAATTAACTCAGTCTAAGTTTCATCATTTAGAATTATGTCCATGACATCTTTCTTACATGTTATTTATTATTTGGTGGAGGATTCCTTAAACCTTATTATTCTTAACCCTTAAACTCAGGAGGGGAGGGGAGAGAGAAACCCAAAACACTTAAAGTTATTCTATGAAAAAAGAGATAAAGAAGGGATGAAATCAGATGAGAAGACCTAGAGGTATCTTATTTTGAGTCAAATCCTCCAATTTCGGCCATGCAGTCACACAGTTTCTGAGAGTCCTCATAGACTAATTAGCGGGGCAAATGAACATCTTACCAACCCCTGGATTGTGATCCTTTTCTAGACACCTCCATCTTTGGACAAACCTCTAATAACTCCCTTGGGCTCTAAAGAATTTGTAAAATTTAATAATTATTAGAGACTAAATGAAAAACCATGCTCTGATACTAATTGTAACAACCCCACTTCCCGGTAACCCACAATTAAGGAAGACCAAGAAGCCAGAGTCGTTATCCCAAAATAGGATCAATGGTTTTGCAAATAATAAAAAATAATTAATAAATTCTATCAAAGATTAACCTTAAAGTAGGATAAAAATTTACTTTTCTCATACCTTTCAAAAATATGAATTGGAACTTTACCCGGTGTAGAGTTCTATCTAACAAAATCCTCCTTTCTTTAATTAGCTTTACTCTTTAAATATCACTTTAATCCATTTTCAAGTATTCCTAAAACACCGAAAAATAGAACGTCGGTCAGTATAAAGTATACTGGTATGTGGTGGCAACCAATATCTTGCACATATCTCATAACAATATATTCCCATCAAATATTTGTTAACAATCAAAGATTATGTTTTCATTATAACTTCCTAACCATTTTTACTCATCCACTGGGATACCCTCTCTTAGGTTTAGTCCTTGCAAGGGACTTTAGGCTACTTTCTCCATCCTGAGCTTGGTACCTTATGGGTCACCTCTCTGGGTGCCCTGTGGTCTTCCCTCCATGGCTTGGTCCTTGTAAATCTTACATCCAAAGATGGTATGTGGGTTCAGGATAGTCATAAATAATTACATTGTGATAATCATAGTCACTTTATAAATTGCAACAAATAAAATCATCCAAACAATTATTTTCAAGCAATCGATGAAACCTCAGAAATCACCATGAAACTAAAGCAATTAATCATAAAATAACCACATACTTGATTTGGAGATCTCAAAGAAAAAAACAAAGTCCAATCCAATCAGGTAAACCAATCAACCAATCAAGGCAATCACACAAGCACATTTGAATCCTAAAAATCATGTATTACCTAATCATTACATACTCATCAAAACTCTTTTATTGACTTGGAAATCCTTTCTAGGGTTTCTAGGTTGAATTAGGGTTTCCTTAGGGTGTATTCTCAATCTTTACCTTTTTAGGTCAACAAACCCTAAAACAACTTTTCTAGGTATCAAAACCCTAATTACTCAAATTATATATATTCAAGTTCCTTTATTCTCAATTCGACTTAGAATCATCATATCTTTTATGTATATTTGGGTTTTCAAAATTAAACCATTAAAAGACCCAAACACCTAAATTAGAGTTTCTAAGCCCATTAATGCACATCAAATACATGAAACCCTAAATTGATCCAATTAAACACAAAGATTATCTTTTTAGATCTAGATCTTACTTTTTATTAACAACAGGTTAATATAAACTTAAATCATTCAAAGAACTTCTCTAAATCTCATTAATATCAAAATTAAGGTTTCTTACTCATAAATGCATTAAAGAAGACAACTTTATATACTTTATGAATTAAGAATAGATACTGTCATCAATTATATTTTTATTGCATTCTACATATTTTTTGGATCAACTTTCGTATATAATTTATTGCCATATGAGTTGCCAATCATTAATAATGAATTTTGCAAGATAATTACCTTTTGACCAATGACGTACTACCACGTCATCGATTCAAATCCTTTTCTATTTTCCACATGTATTAGCTCTGACGAACCAACAACTGCCCCATCGACGTGCACCCCATGCAAGCCAGCCGCACAGAAGGAGACAGAAAGGGTGCTTTTAGCCTTATTTTCCTTTAAAAGCATCGGGGGTAAGAAGGTCTTTTCCTCCCATTTCATCCCCTACATCACGTGGCACCCCTTCGTGCAACATATTGTCACCCCACAATCAACTGTGGGGTTGACTTCCACCTCCAGTTATCCAAACGACTAGGCAAGAGCTCTGTGCCCTCCGCCTTCCTCTTACGAACCCGTAGCAGCTCATCCCACCTCCTTTGGTGGTCGGGGTTGGCCGCTCCACGAGCTGACAACAAAACTAGAATAGGGCATCCTACATGTGGCTGATGGCCCATATGAGATACCTCGAGAGAGAGAGTTCTGGGCTCCATATCATAAGCTTTGGCCTCTATGATGGGTTCTTACCCCTATTTATATAGTGTATGATCTGTAGGATTGATCTAACTTTGATGGATTTTGACTCCAGTCTGTACATTGGGAAAAACCTGATCCCTCATGGAAATGGCAGAACCAGGGGGTCTTTTAGTTCGAATTGGTCTCCTAAAACTATTGGAGCAAATCCCAGACTCGCACATGGATTGTGTGCAGAGGAAATCGATTAGGAAAATCCCACTTACTGTTCCCGTTTCCCAATCCTAATCGAGATGCATCCACCATTGGATCTATGATCCAATGGCTGTCAAGCCACACATTAGAACAAAAGCCAGAAAATAGCTAAAATTGATTTGGAAATAATCATGACATTTAATGTTATCCTCTTCACTTTAGGAAAACTTACAAAATTCATATCTCCTAATCCTCTTATCCATTTAATCCCAAATTTTATAGGAAAGTCCCTAATGACTTAAACTACTCGTGTGCCAAGTTTTGGCACTCAAATTCAAAAGTATGAGATACTTTTCTTCATATGCAAGTTATTACTAAAAATGCATATTTTATTCATATTTTCTCTATGTTACTCTCTTATATCCTTTATTTGGATTCGTTTTTCCCTTAGAAACCATGTGGATTCTAAATCTAATCCATGATGATTAATCATGCAACTTTCAAGATAATTCCACACATCTATCTTCATTATCTTCATTTCTTTTCCTTTTTACAGATTATTTGATTTCATTTAAATTTTCTTTCCTTTTTATCATATAGGACTCCATAACTCATTAGGATCCATGAAATTATGTATTTAAAGGAAATATTATCAGATAAATACAAAAATCACACAATTTCCATAATCATACATTTTATTGGAGAAATAGAATTTCAAATCATATAAACCCACAAATTGGGGTAGTAACATATCCCCCACTTAGACTCTTGACGTCCTCATCAAGGATCAACTATACACCCTCATAATCCCTTCCCCATTTCAGTGCAGACCCAAAATGGCCCATGGACACCCACTTCCCATCCAAGGCTACCAGTGCAAGGGCGGCTCCATCTCGTCTCAACGGATAGCCCTTTCCAACTTGCCTGGACTACACGACTCAAAACTAGCATGCCACATGCCCATGTGGGCCCCACCTATTGGAGGCGTTATGGCTCTGATACCATTTGTAATGCTCAGGCCCACTTCCCAAGGCTCTAGTAGAGTTTCAGGAATAACGACTCACCCCAAAGACCACCACTAGCCTTAACTGTGTAGTTTTTCCTCACTCACGTGCAAGCCAGAATCAACTTCCCGATTGGTCACCCATCCTAGTACTACTCCAAGCTAAGCGTGCTTAACTATGGAGTTCTTTAGTGATGGGCTCTCAGAAAAGGAGGTGCACCTTGGTGATATGGGTAGTCCAATCATTTCTTTTAAGATCATGTTATCTGAGGCCTCAAATCCTAGGATGTTACAATTAAGATCATATCTTTCTTAATAATTGAATGATTGTCTTCTTATACACCTATCATTTATTTTCCATCATTTATTATTGTGGAATTGCATAATAAGATATTAAAATCTTACACCTACATAGTGCACAACTACAAACCTATCCGTCACGCAACGAGCACCAACACTCACATCAGATCTTTAAAAGTGGTGTGGGGTGCCAGTAAAGGTACCAATGCAACATTAAAACAAATGTCTGAAGGCCTTGAAAATACCTCTCTTTCATAGCATTCATGAATGATTAAGGACATTGTAGTCACAAGATGTATCAGGAGCAAAACCTACCATACGATGAGCATTAACATGTCATACAGAAGACAATAACCATCCTATCCTATACAAATCATGCTTGAGTGAGGACATAATGTCAAATCTAAACTCATGGGCCAAAAAAGGGGCTTTATCTTCTACATATGCATCTTGTGGTTTCTTGTTTAAACTTCTAAGATTGTTGTGTTCTTTTGTAGTTCTAATATTGTTAAAAGATTTATGCTTTAAAATTGTAATCATCACACACAACATTTTGACCGTTTACTAAATCCTCATGTTTAAAAAAATCTTATCAAAACAATATGTCACGTCTATCAAAACAACAATCTCTAATGATCTAAAATGATTTCTAGTGATCTCAATCATCAACAATCTTTGATCCATAATCTTTTCAAATTTGAAAATCTTTCAATGAATTCCAACAATGTCAAATGATCTCTCTCATCCAACAGTCTTCACTCAACAATCTTCATTAAATAATCTTTCTGAAAAATACTTTTCTTCCTTTAAGGAATAATCTTTTTCCAAAAAAAAAATCAAGATTTTTTTTAAATTAAAAAGAAAATTATTTCCAAAAGATTTTTTTTTCGAAAAAAGAAAAATATTCCTGAAAATATAAGTCATTTCATTGAAAAAAAGGCTTTTCATAGATGAGAAAAATATTTCCAAAAGAAAAATCTTTAAAAAAAGGGGAAACTCTTTCCAAAAGTATTTTCATATTAAAAAAGAAAATTCTTATAAAAACAAAAGAAAAATATTTTGTAAACAAAAAAGAAAAATATTTTCAAAATAAGAGAATAAATATTTCCCAAAACAAATAGTCTTTTTTTTTAAAAAGGAACAATCTTTAAAAAAAATCTTTTCACAAAAGAATAATCTTTTCAGTAAAAGAACAAATCTTTTCCAAAAAGAACAATCATTTTGTAAAGAAGACAATATTAAATATTTTCAAAGATTATCAACAAATTTGAACTGACTTTCCAAAGTTGGAAAATACTTTCAAAACTCGGCAAAGTTGAAAAATGTTCTCAAAACTCACACAAAAGTAAAGAAAATCTTTTCATGCTTAGACAACCTATTCAAAATATTCCAAGTAGATCCATGTTGAATGGTTGCCCAATTGTATCCTCTTCTCATGAGCCACCGCTCATGCCTGGAACTTTTGACATTCATTGAAAGGATACTCAATCCTCAAATCTTGGATATAACTGCCAAATCTTGATAGGAATTTTAACTCATGTAGCAAGCATGTCAACTCTATTTAATCTGAAGGATTTTTGAGCTTGACTAAGATGTCAACCAGTAGCACCTGGTCCGCCCTTCTTTTCCTACCTTATCTATACAATCCTAGAACATGAAATAAAATTGGGCCAACCGTAAACCTTCACTTTCACATCTATTAACAGTCCCAGACCAAGACCTAAAATTGGGCCATCACCATGTATTTCACATTCATATCTTTGATGGACCCAGATCACAACCTAAAATTGGGCCATCACCTTTCTTTCATGCACATATCTATACGGTCCCAGACTATGATCTAAAATTGGGCCATCACATAGATTTCATGCTCATATCCATACGGTCCTTGACCTCGACCTAAAACTGGCCCACTTCCCCATGATCTAACACTCATATCTATACGTTCCTAGACCATGACCCAAAACTAGGCCATTATCATGCCTTCACACATGTATCCAACCACAATCTATGTCCCTCAACGGTTCACCTTATCCAAGGATACCACTTTACCTTGTGAAAATTTCTCTCATAAGATCTCCTATGAGGATAGAAGAATATCACACACCCTTATCTAGTTACAATATTTAGCCTAGAGTGGGTCACCTTGTCCCTGGATATTCCCTTTACCTTGTGAGTATTTATCTCATAATGTCTCCCCTGAGGAAAGAGGAATCTCATGCTCACATATCCAGCCACAGTCTATAGCCCTAAGTGGGTCACCTTATCCCTATGTATGCCCTTTTCCTTATGTGAGTCTCTTTTGTAAAATCTCCTCTGAGGAGAGAGAAATCTCACACATCGATCCCCAACCACATTCTCTGACCCATAAGTGGGTCACCTTCTCCCTAGGAACCATCCCAACTTCAACCCTCTACAGACAACAACCATGATCTACATGCTTTATCACAATGCTACTGGACATACCTCATGACAATATTGGAAAATTTCTTCCATATTGGTCAATCTAGGGGATTGTTCCTCTCTTCCTAACATGGGATCTAAAAATCTATGCTGATATGTGAAAAATCCCTTTTTATGTAAATGGTGAACTTTCATATGTTAATGTGATCTTTGTACCCTTATCCATGCAAGGGGCATGTTACCTTTGTCTATCGTGATTTTTAGAAACCCTCTTCCACGTAAGGGACAATTTCTATTGAGCCCTACTATAAATGATGGGGACACAAAACCATGAATGCCATCTATTGAATCCTCTTTCCTAATACAAGGGACAATTTCTTTAAAACAAAGTTAATACACTATTAAACTCCTTGCTACAAGGGGAATTTTCTCCATAGGTCTCTTGAACCTAGCAACCAATGATTCCACCTTCAACACAAAGGAAGAAATCACAAAAGTATTAGGCACCAAATACTTATTGATAGTTTAGAAAAGAGCTTCTTGAGATGACAGCACTAACGACCATTCCGACACTGGTGAGGTGATGAAAATGATGGTTGAAGATTCTCAGCATGGACTGAAGGTTTAGGTCAACACGAGATCCATCTGACAATCATGATGGGATGATGAACCATATGACATAGATGAACTTGAGTTCAGTTACAAGCAGATAGTCTAAGATAACATAGGTCAGCCAAAGCCACAAACACATGTATTCCCCTTTGAAGGCCATGCATAAATATCACCACCATACAACCTACCAGGTGATCAACTACACCATCTTGTACAACTCTCTCTGAGGGTATACCAGTGCAAGAGTGCTACATCTAAGAATATACAATAGGATACATCTATGTAACACACAATAACTCCACAAAATGGCTAAGAAGATGATCATGCACAAGAATTCAATGAACAATAATAATTCATTCTTTATCAATGTACAAATCCAAAAGCTACAAAAGTAAAAAACTACAATTCTAGCTCAAAAAAAGAGATCTCATGCAGTTAATCACATACTGCACCTTTCACCACCACCTTGGAACTATCCTCTAGTTCTAGGACATATGGGTGCCCGCCTCAACCAAGTTTGATCACAACAGTGACAGATGCAGTCTGTCTAGAGATCCAACACACTATTGATCACAATATGATAGAAATCATACAAAGATTGGGAGATCTATAGGTCAAGATAGTAGAAATCAACACCTAAATAGGTCATCACCAAAAGTTCATAAAGCTTGATTGCCAAAGCATGACATAGGAAGATACATTTTTAGGAGAGACTATTGCTCCCACCATTGTCAAAGAGGAGTTACCAATGAAGAAACCAAAGAGAAGGCTCACATTCTTAGAGGCTCCTCTAAATAGTATTCGTCCATTGATTGAGCACCAAGTGAAATAACCAGTAATCAAGGGGCCTCATAATCCTTTTCCAAAGAGCTACAATTCCAATGCGTACAGTGATTATCAATGTATATAGTACTCAAGCACATCATTCAATATGTAATAAATTTAGGTTTGGTCCAAGTGGATGCCCTTACAAGAATCACTCCTAAAATTGTCACCGAAGAGGTAGGTGCAACCATAGAATTGATGGAATCCTTGCTTAATCTAGAGCACAATGGGAACATGCCAGCCGGTGTAGTTACAAAGCTAATTGAGCATCAAATCGAGCCAGAGCTCTTCCAAAGAGCACCAAGACACAAAGCTCTCACGTTCCCCAAGGAATTTGGGGATCATGAAGGATACCTTACTATTTTTGGTTTAAATAATCATCAAAATGAAAAAACAAAAACTTTATAATGAAAAAAGTAAAAAATGAAAATGAAAATAAAAATAAAAAAACCCACTCTACTTAATCTACTTAAGTGCTTGGATGTATCCTCCTTGCACCCTGACATGGAAGGGTGAAATTAGAACCATATGGCCTAGAAAGAAAGGAGAGCAACTGTTATCTTGAGTCCCCAATGATTCATAAACCTAACCTCACCCATAAAAACTAGTCAACAAATGAAATCATCTAAAGCTACAATTGTAATATGACACCACACTTTAAAATCAATAAATATCCTTTTATAGGTCTTCTTAAGCTAAGAACCCCAGAGCAGAGTTGTAATAGACCCATAAAGTCAATATATATTGGAATGAAATTTAGGGACCATTCCATACATGAACTTTAATGTTTATATATGTCTATTCACAGGGCCCAACAAAGATAGGTGGACTGGATGATAAGGAGATTTGGTTACCTTGCAACATTGTCCATGTCTCACTATTTTCCATGATGATCTAGCCTAGGGACCACAAATGGGGAAGCTTTACTAGGAAACTTCCATTTATCCACAATTCAAGTTCCCATCCTAAGGCTCTAAGCATCAATGTCCACAACATCCAAAAATTTGCCAAACATACATCAACTTTGAAGTCCAAAGGGCACCAAAAATTGGACATATTCTTGTGGTGAATTTCTTATTAAGCACGAAATCCAGGACCAATGGAGTCTAAAACCCTCATCCTAAAGTTTTAAGTGTCAATGCCCATGGACTTAAATTAAAAATGATCAAATACAAAAAAACTAAGTCCAAAGGACAACCGAAAATGTAGATACATGCTTGTGACAAATTGCATACACCAGGATGTGTCATGAATAGAGCCCATAGGGATGGATCTGACACTTGGCACTTTAACCCAAATGGGTAGGGAATTGCAATTTGAATACTCGCTACATGGAGGAACTCGATTTTGTACAAGCATGAAATCAAGGGCCAACAGAGCATCAAATCCACCCAGAATGAACCTTCTCCTAGTGGTATGATCTTCCCAAGAGAAGAACCACATAATTCTTAGAAGCCCATTCTTAGAAGACTTTGGGCAAGCTCAAACATTCTTGGGGGTCTCAAATCATCTTAAACTCTAGTACTTTAAAAGTGCAAAGTAAGGTGAGAAAAGTATTTGCCATTCTCCATTAGATAAGCTACAATGATTACATGACCACCCCTCACATATCATGACAAGCCTTCTGACTAACATGGGTTAGCACCAACTCATCAAAATAGTCTTAGTCTAGAAAACATGAATGTTGACTAGTGGCCTTAGCTTAAAAGAAATAAGCGAACAATAAAAAAACCTTAAGGGTCAAATCCTAGCATCTTCCATGGTAAAAAACAACATAAGATTCCAAAAACTATGGTATGTTAAATAAAAAATTTAATCAAAAAATCAACCTCAAAAATAATTTTTTTCCAGATAACATGATCATTTTAATGTCAAAAGAAGAATTCAAAATTGTTGAAACAAAACAATGAGGCAAAATGCTACCACCATAATCCAAATCATGATAACTCCTTGCCTCAACAAAGACTGATGAAGAAGGGAAATCTTAGATGATAATTTCTCACTTTGTGTCAGCATCACAAATAATTTCAATATCAAGAAAGTCTCCTTCGACAACTACAATATATATCCACCAGTAAAGTCTATTAGGGAACCATTGGAAGAAAATTACAGACATCAATGACATGAAGAATTGTAGTGTAGAGACAAAGTATGACTCAAATATATCTCCAAAAATTCTTGCATACATCTTTAAGGAAAGAGTCCAACATGGCACATCATCTCCTGAGATACTAAGGACCTTACATATGCCCCAAGATAGACCTTCAACCCATGAACGGGGGTTACTTCTTATTGATTAGCATGGCCTCACATGACATTCTCTCTATACAATAGCTACTAAATCAGCAAAGGACATCTGGTTCAAGGATCTTATAGAAGGACAACCTGGCTACAATGACCTCATGCCACCTCTGAAAACTCCTCTTGCAACAGAGCCATCATGATACATCATCTACTAATGATAGACATAAAAAAGCTTCAAGCCTCTACTTTCCAATAAAGATGCACTAATCAATTTTCCCAGACCCACTAGAGACCTATCAGAAACACATCATCAAGTCCACATCACCAAATCAGATTGAATGATATATTGGGCCTTGATTCCGAACTGTTATCATCATCCTCTCTTTGCAATGATATTTCTTCCCTTCAAAATAGTTGAAACTAAGGAATTGAAATGTCAATACATCCTGCACCAAACTTCACATATAAAGTATGACCTTGAGTCATCAACCATGTGATTTTTGGAAGCACACCTTCTTGATCTTTTACCTCGATGAAAAAGTCATACACCCTTCTAGGCATCCTCAACCATGTTCTCTTCTATAGATGGTCATTTCCAACCTCTTTTGGGTCCTGGACGATGACTTAAAACTGAACCCACCACATATCTTCCAATCTTTTTGGGTCCTGGACTATGACCTAAAACTAGACCATATCATGCACTTTATATTTCAAAATATTTTTGCTCCTGGGTAGTGATGTAAAGCTGAAAAAACCCACAATTGTCATGTTCAAATTCCCTAACATGAGTAGGCACCTTGCTTGCACACGCCCTATCTTGAATATGCACTTCACACTTTCAAAATCCCTATCAGGAGTAGGCACTTTCCAAATTTGAATCCCTATATAGAATAGGCTCTTCTATCTTCAGATCCATATCCTGAATAGACACCTTCACTTCTATCCAAAAAATCCTATGCTCAGGTAGGAACCTACATTTAAGCCTTGTTATTAGTAGGAACCCCTATTCTCAAGCACTATCCCAAATAGTCATTTCATTTCTCAAAGACCTTCATTCAGGTAGGTATCTACATGATCTAAGCCCTATACCATGTAGGAACCTCCAAATTAATATCTTGATTGCCCATGAGGCCTAAATATCTTCTTGATCCTAAATCCTAGATTGTGGTCTAAACTACTCAAATTCAGAAGCTCATGATTTGGTTTGACCCTGATAGATCCATCCTTTCAAGCCCTATCCTGAATAGGCATGTCCTCTTATGAAATCCCTATCTTGAATAGACAACTCTCTTTCTTAAAGACATAAACTAGGTAGGCATCACCTCAAGTCCTACATTCAGACAGGAATCTGCCCAAGCCCTACCCTGAATAAACATTCCCTCCAACTTAAGCCCTAGATTCAGATAAACATCTCCCCATGACCTACCCTGAATAGACATTCCCTACAACTCAAGCCTTGCATTCAGTTAATCATCTTACAAACCCTATTCCAAATAGGAAATCCCTCTAGTGTAATCCCTACATTAGTAGGCATCTTTACCCAAGCCCTATCATAGATAGGCATTCCCTCCAGTCTAATCCCTACACCCAATAGGTACATTTAATCAAGCACTGTCCCATATAGGCATTATCTCCAGCTTAAGCCCTCAGCTCAGGTAGGCCCCTACTTTTTATCTCTACCATGGATAGTAATCCCTCATGAAAAAAATCCCTACATTCAAGTAGGTATTCAAACCAAAGCCCTACACACAGATAGATATCTATGCTAGATCCCTATTTTACATGGGCATACATCGACCAAATCCATTTAATTTGATGTGTCCTATCCTAAATAGGCATTCTTCATGAACCATGTCCTATCTATACATAGGAATCCACATTCAAGACCTATCTTGAATAGGTGTTTCCCTAAACTCAAGCCCTACATTCATGTAGGCATACCCAAAAGATCGTACATTTGAGTAATCACTTATTATGAAAGCCCTATCAATAGATAGGCACCTCAATAAAATCCTTGCATACAATAAGAAAATCCCTCTCTTACCATACTGAACCATCTTGTATTCAAGACATGCATGCTCTAGGGGGAAGACAATTGTCAGATATAGTGACTGGTCATAAACACCACCTTAAATATGGAAACTTGTCTAGTGCCCAACCTTATCTATCTTGATAACTTTTAAAAAATAAGAAAGGATTTGAGGTAAAAATAATTGATCGATATAGTAATTGGTCACGAAGGCCGCCTTAAATCAAGAAATTTGTCTAGAGCTCAATCCTATCAATCATATCGATCTTATCAATATTACTAATATAGGAAGATGCTTGAAGAAGTAGACAAATGAGTGATACAATCATTGGATGTAAGGATCACCTTAAACTGGGAAACTTGTCTGATACCCAATGTATCCATCTTGAGCTTTCTTGTAGAGAAGCTGAGACTATGTTTTGCAGGTCCTAACAAGGAACCTAGAACTCTTTGAATGGCTTTGTAATACTCTGGTGATTCCTACATATAGTAGGATATTCACATGACCATACTTGTACATATCTATAACTACTCTTCAAATTTGATCAAACTCAATATCACTTCAAGAATGAACCATTCCTAGTGGGGGTGTAGTTAAAAGGAGGGCTGATCAAATCAATCTATAGCTGGAGAGTTAGGGTAATCATCGGTCGACACTCTAGGTGGTAGATGATAGTCCATTGGCAAAACACATCGTGGAGACCCCCTTAATGTTGGATAATCACCTGATGCCCAATCTTATTTTTTAGAGCTCTTTCCATGAATGCTACCCTATATGGATTTTTCATGCTCTAAGGAACAAATGATTAACCTGCTACCGTCACTGGTCACAAATTCTACCTTAACCCAAGATATTTGTCTGATTACCAATCTCATCCATATTGACCATCTTCAAAGAACTAGAACAACCAAGACAATTCTTTGAAGATCCCAACAAGCAACATGGGACCATTCAAATATCTAGATGATGCTCTAAGCATTAGATAACTTACCGATATAGTCAATGGTCATTAAAACCACCTTAAATCTAGAAATTTGTCTGATGCCCAACTTTATCTATGTTGAACACCTTCCAAAAAATAGAAAATGCTTTAAGTTTAGATATCTGTCTGATACCCCATCCATGGTCCTAGTTCATGATCTAAAGTTTAACTAATCATTCCAACATCTCCTAATCAATCTATGGTCCCAGATCAAGACCTAAAACTAAAGCAATCCTATGCTCACATTTCTAGATCTTTTAAGATCCAGCATTATGACTTAAGATTACACCAATCATGTCCCAACATATCAAGATTTACAATCTATGTTAGAGATTTTAGATGATCACATAATGTTATCATTTCCATATCTGACAATCATTTCTCAGTAAGGATGTAATTAAAAAGAACATGAATCAAATCAAGTGAGAACTAGAGAGTCACAGATAATCATTCATCAACAATCTAGGAGAACATATGATGGACCAATGGAGGAACACATCATGGAGGCTACCTTAACACTCAAGGATCACCGGATACTTGATCTCAACTTTTTTAACACTCTTCCTATGAACTTTATCCTACAAGATCATACATGATCAGGGAGTGAAGAATTAACCTACACAATAACTGTCCATAAAGGTCACCTTATCTAGGAACTTGTTTGACACCCCAATGTTCATTCTCAAGCAATCAAATCCCAATTTTTACATAGGCAAACTCATCAATCTTACCTTTTTAGGGTTGTGGTCCTAACCCTAATTTGGTACACTCCTCTATTTACAAAAGGTGGAAAAAATGTGTAGAAAGAGAAAAGATACGATGACTACTTTTAAATATATTCTTACAATAGAGAAGTTGCCATGATTCTCATTTTTTTCATGATTACAAACCTTCAATCTTAATATCACTGGAAAACCACAAATCACATCCGCTTTTTCACATCCACCTTTTCTCACTAAGGCATGAGTTCGTGGGATAATCAGACATGTACTAGTTTAAAAACTGAAACAATGATGAGAGCCACTTTTTCATTCGATAAACCTCTTAAGGCTCATCAAAACTCTAGGGGAATTAGTGATTGGTCAGATTGTAGGAAACTATCTAAGTGATGGGCTACCCTTACTCTAGAGAAATTATTTATGCTCAATCGTTTCCTTACTAATTCTTCCTTAAAAGGAAAAGAAATTACCTATGCTTTCCATATTACACAAGTTTTGTCAGAATATCTTTGATGAGTCCAACCTTTTTGGCCTTTTATGACCACAAGTGGGGGTCAGACTTGGATCAAGCATGTGGTTCTTATTCTCATCTTAAACCCTATCTTGAGAGGGGAAAATGGTCGACACCCATTTTTTCACTCACTAGAAATTCATGATTAAATATTAATTCTCTGGCTAATGATGGAGTTCATTCCATTTTCTACATTTCATATTTTTAATATTTTTCCAAAACTTCTGCCTATTTAATCTACCTTTTTTAACCCACTTTAACCCAGTTTGGGGATTTCTGTAAAGAAAATATTTAATATGGACTTAAGTGCAATTTGATCATTATCGCCACTATTTATAAGCCTTTTTCTATAAATTGTCTAGTTGAATTATCTTGAATTAAATATTGTCCTTTTTCCCATAGATAATTCAATTGCCTTTATCCACACAAAAATACATATCTTTTGTATAATAATGAAGGATAACCTGAAATAGTTTCCTTTCTCTCCATTATTTTATTCTACTTATACTCAAAATTTGACTTTTCCATGATTTTATCCAGAACATTCTCAAATATTCATCAATTGGGAAAATCAATTTTATCCAACCCAGGCCACGGGGTAGATTAGAGCAATCCACCAGTGACATATGGCAGACTGCCTTGATCCATGAGCCACTCATAGCGACACATCGACACAACCCTTCACATTTCTAAATCTTCCAAGGGGAAACTCAAACCTTTAAATCCACCTATAAATGGCCCCCATATCCAATATATTCTAGGTCCCTATCATCTCTCTTGAAGCCAGAGAAATGACCACTTCTCCCTTTCATTTTCTACATGTGATCAGAGGATCCTTCCTCTAACACCAACTTCTCTTCCAACACCAATAGGCTGCTCAACAATATTGTTTACTTTTTCTATTATATGCATATAATTTCTACTACTTTGTCAATGGAAGGAACCAGTCCTAGTTGACCAATGAACTTCTTGATCCATACAACTTCCTTTGCTTCATCGAAGGCAGGAATGTACTCGACCTCTATTGTAGAATCAACCATTATCTCTTGCTTGAAACTTTTACAGCTCATAATTCCATTGATGAGGCAAGATAATAAACTTGATTGTGATCAATAATCATCCTTGTCACTTTGGAAGATTACATCTATGTAACCTTTTACAACCAACTCTTCCTCACCACTATACATAAGGAACTAATCCTTAGTTCTTCTCAAGTATGAAAGGATGTTCTTTAAAACTATCTAGTGACCTTTGTCGACCCTGAAAGGTACCTACTCATCATTCTCAAGGCATATGAGATGTTTATATGAGTACATAACATTGCATACATGATGTATCCAATTGCAGATGCATATGGAATCTTATCCATGCATGTCCTCTCTTCAGGAGAGTTCGGATAGTAAGATCTAGAGACGTGGATAAGTTTCCTATCTTTGACTATTGCATGCTGAACCATTTCAAAACTTGTCAATGTATGTAATCTTACTTAGACCAAGAAGACTTTGAGATTTATCTTTGTAGATATTTATTCTTAGTATATATAATGCCTCTCCTAAGTCCTTCCTGGAGAAGGTGCTTCCCAATCATGTTTTAACCAACTGTAGAATAGGGATGTCATTCCCCATTAATAGTATGTCATGTACATACGATACGAGGAATATAATTATGCTCCCATAAACCTTATTTTTAACACAAGGTTCATTTTTATTTTGAACAAGGCTAAACTATTTGACCATCTCATCAAAATGAGGATTCCAACTTTGAGATACTCGCTTTAATCCATATATTGATCTTTATATCTTACAAACTTTTATGAATTCATTTGGAGTGATAAAACCTTTGGTTTTTGTCTTTATACACATCCTCAAGGAGATTCCAATTGAGAAATAAAATCTTAACATCCATCTATAAGAATTCATGCTCATGATAAGCTACAATGGAAAGCATGATACTGATGGACTTAATCATGTCACTGGTGAAATTTTTTCATCACAGTCAACACCTTAGACTTGTTTGGAACTTTTTCAACCAACCAACCTTTGTGGGTTTCTACATAACCATCCATTTCAGTCTTCTTCTTTAAGACCCATTTGCATCCTATGGGTTTTGACCCTTCAGGTGGATCCACCAAGGTCCATACCTTGTTGGTATGCATAGAGTCCATCTAAGATCTCATGGCTTGAAGCCATTTCTCATAATCTAGTCCCTTAATAGCCACATTGTAGGTTGTTGGTTCATCATCAATGACCAATGCATCATCTTTTTGAGTCATGATAAATACATATATCTCTGGATCAAGTACTAGACCTTTGAGATTCTTGTGTTACAAGTTGAACTCGAGATTCCACAATATTTTGTGATTCCTTTTGTTCCTTATCGAACTCCATAGGTTTGGTGTTATCTTGTTAGACTCAAACTTCTTCAAATTCTATTTTCCTCTGACAAAACCCTTTGGAAATAAACCTCTTTTTGAGAAATACAATAGTTTCTAACAACAAACACTTTTTATCAGATGGAAAGTAGAATATCCCTTGGTTTTCTTATGATATCAAACAAAATGATGTTTTTTACACTTGGGTCCAAGCTTTTCAGAAAATTGTTTCTTGACATAAGATTCACATCCTCAAATCTTCATAAAATACACATTGATATGTCTCAAAGTCTATATCTCATATGGTGTATTTTGAGAAAATTTAGAAGGCATGGAGTTAAAGTGTGAACATATTTGTTTCTAGAGAATATCCCTAGTAGGAAGTGGGAAGAACACAAAAACTCATCATAGATCGTACCATGTCCAACAAGGTGCAATTGCTTCTTTGTAATACACAAATATGTTGTGGTGTTCTTGGTAGAGTCCATTGTGATACAATACCACTATCCTTCAGAAGGGCCTTCCAACTCTTGGCTTAAGTATTCACCACCTGGTTGATTTGATCAAAGTGCTTTAATACTCTTACCAAGTTGATTTTTTACTTCATTCATGAATTCCTTGAACTTTTCAATGGATTCTAACTTATGTTTCATTAAATACACATTGAAAAATCTATTGAGGTCATCAATAAGTATGAAGGAATTATCAGTTCCCAACTCTGACATTTGTGCAAAATGATCCACATACACTAGTATGTATGAGTCCTAATATATCACTTGCCCTTTCACTATTTCCAATAAAGGGTGTTTTTTTCATCTCACCTAGTCTCAATTGATTCAAAATCAAATGGGTTTAGATATCAATATTTATAGAGTCTAGAAATGCACCTCTCATTTATATGGCCTAGACCCAAGATAAGTTTTTTTTGAGGCATCGAGTTTAAGCTTCTTATTATTTATGTTATAGATATTTATATAAAGATATAACAAATAAAGACCATAAGACATAGGGACACTATCATAAAATATCTCATATTTAGAAATAAAACATAAACCATTCTTAATATTTATTTCAGAATCATTCTTGTTGTAACATGAAACATAAATTATGTTCCAATTTATGACAAGTACATAAAACCAATTCTCTAACTCTATCACAAGCCCACTAGACATAGATAAGTAGTAGGTGCCTACAGTAGTGGCAAAAACTCTTTCTCCATTATAATAGGTAGTTCCGCTCCCCTTTCTCAAGGGTATACTTATTTTCAAAATCCTATATATTTGAACATATGTGAGATCAACATTAGGTATATAATACCCATGCTAAAAAAGTAGATAATTTTATCTCTATAATGTACATACCCAAAGTGGAGGTCTCTATTCCATGCTTCTTGTTCTTCAATTCCTCTAGGTAGAGAGGACAATCTGTCTTCCAATATCCCACCTGGTGACAATAGTGACAAAGTTCCTTCTTACCTTCTCCTCCTTTTGCCTTAAGTACAAAGGATTTCGACTTTTAGATAGCCTTAGAACCTTTCTTGGCTTTTCTATCACCCTTAGAATTTTCTTTTACTCTATTCACCATCAACACAAACTTGGGATTGTGTTTCATTTGGCCCTTAACTATTCTCAACATGACAAGTAACTTTGTCAACAGTTTAACAAAGTTATTCATGTTGTAATTCATGACATGGATCTGGTAACAATAGTAGGATCACATATGAGGCCACATTTTATCCTAAATAAAATTCTCGTCTAGCTAGAATTTCCATATATCCAATTAACTTGAGTATATGAGATTCAACATGAACCTTCTGCCATTTTGTGCTAAAATAATGCCTTGGAGACATCATACCTCTCTTGCCTTTCCTATTCATTTGGTATTGGTGTATCCAAGACACCAAGCTTATGCTCATGTGTGAGAACAATTTTCTAATTCCTTAACTATAATACCCCTGACCTGTGTTATGGATTAACCCTAGAAGTTTTGCTTAAGTAAGATACTTACAAACTGATTCTAATCTTATGAAAAGAAATTAAGGCTTATGGTGAAGTTTGTTTTCAAGTTTGAGCTTAATTGCAAACTATTTGTGCATTATATGAAAGTCTGAGTGAAAAGTGAAATTTACCCAAGATGAGGGGTTACATTGCAAAATGTCACATATGGAATATTTTCTAAGTGTTTTAGTATCATAAGAAAGAGAGTGATGCTAAGTGGTGGCTTGTGGAAAGCCTAAATCCCAAGTTATAACTTGTTTGAATAATGCTAGTGATGTGTGCACCAATTTTGGTACAATTCATAATTTACCCAATAAATAGGGTTGAAATGCAAAATCACCACCTCTAGTGGGACCCTACTTCCTATATGTATCTTTGGGAGGAAAGAGAAAGAAGGGGGCACTATGTTTGAATCACCTTTGAGTGGTGATACTCTTGGTAATGAAGGACCAAGAATGAGTTGAAGGCAAGAGCCTTATATGTGTTGTATCGAGTTGTAGACTTGATATAAGGAGCCCTATCGGCCAAGGAGCCAAAGTAGGAGCCTCCTATCAGTTTTTTGAGCCTTGGAAAAGGCCATGATGAGAAGATCACCCCAAGGAGGTGGCCCATGATGGGTTGCAAAGTTCCTTACAAAAAGTGTATCAGGTTGCTTATTTAATGAGATAAAGATGATATAACTTACCCAACAAGATAAGTAAGGGTCGAGATATTGTCTCTAGGTTATCCCCAAGACTTTTTCATGGCAAGATATACATGTGTGCATTCATGGCCACGTGTCAACCATGCATGGCCACGTGTCATCTAGTAGCTTAAGATGAAGACACCTCTTATACATTTTATCTCATGAAACCAAGTATATATACTTCACCTTTCACCAACTTATGAAAGTTTACGATCCTCATAACCACTCCCCTTGAAGATATCATGCAAAGACCCTTAGGTATCGTGCAAATCAGCTCAAGGATCTAGGAGAGCTCGAGCAACAAGCTTTAGGTAAGACTTTGGTCACCTTCAACCTTGGTTGAAGTAGGATATCAGGTTATGAATACTCCTTTCTTTCCTTCTTCACCAAGTGCTTATCTATGGTGATCTATTTTCCATGGGGGAGTTGTGAACGAGCCCTGGACCTTAGAGAGGTTGTTCTTCAACCTTAGGAAGTGAAGCTTTGGAGCTTGGAGCTTTGAAGTTTATCACAAGGCGGGTTATATAACTTGAACCCTATCATGTTATTATTCATCACCTAAATTGCTATGCTTAAATGAACTACTTTTAATTCCAAAATCTTCTAAAATAATTGATGAAATTATGAGTTCTAGTAGTTTCCTAGACCTATTTCCATGAATTTTAACTATTAGAATGGAGGTCTAGAGCTTGAAGAAGATGGTATCACTTTATAAAGTGATATCGGGTTCAAGCATACACACAAGTAGCTCTAACCCGATATGGGTATTATACTTGCATCACTTGCATGATATGCTTGTGAGATTACATCCCCTTGCATGTTATGGAGATGAAGCTACTATCTTGGAACATGATACAGTGTTAACCATAACCCTTTGCACGATAGGGAGGCAAGTAAGGTCTCCATGCACGATATAGTGTCAAGTAGGCACTTCAGGGAGTTTGATTTGTTGAAACCCTAATTTAAGTAACCCGATATGAGTGGAGGTAGAAAGTATTTCTTGCCCGATATGATCATGTAATTATACACTTGTGCCCTATATCATGAAACACATGTTTGGTGCACGATATGAATAAATAAATGAAATACTTGTGCACAATATCAGGATGGATTCAAGAACAACATGTAACCCGATATTCCTTTTTTCCTTTTCTTTTATTTTGACTACTCTTTCTATGAAAAATCCCATGTAAACGAAATTTACTCAATTGTGGCCATTAATGCCACTTTCTCGAGATTTCTTTATATTTTTCTCATAAATACATTGCTTAATATCCATTATCTTGTATCTTTCTATCATTTGGGCTTTTCCTCTTTTCTTCTCTTTTATATCCATTATTGGATTAACAAAATAGTAGATATTATGAAATTCATATCAAAGGGACATTTGCAAAGAAATCCATTCTTTGAAATAAAGCATACAACCTTCTCAATTAAGTCCAAATTCATAAAATCATTACATTTCAATTATGAAAATACATGCAAAATTGAGGTTGTAACATCCTTCCCATGTTATAGGAATTTTGCCCTCAAAATTCCACCAAACATATAAACAATTCAAGATAAGACTTTTCCACATCCATCATTGGCTCCCATGTGGCTTCATCCTCTCCATGGTGCTTCCAAAGAACCTTTATCATCTCATATTCTTTACTCCTAAGATCTCTCTCACCTTGGTATCTCGTACCCTTATAGGCGACTCAGGGTAAGTTAGCCTCCCTTGGGAGCTCACTAGGTTCATGGCTTAGCACATGGCTTGGGTACCTCACATAGTGCACTAGATCGGACTCGTGGAACACATCGCTCATCACATTATCCTAAGGGGTAAGGATAAACATAACCATCTCCACCAATCCATCTCAAATGGACTCATGTATCAGGATCTCAGCTTTCTCATCTATAGCTCAGAGAGGTCGGATTTTCACATCACATATTCTCCCACAGTGAACTGCATGTCCGTCTGCTTTGTATCAGCTCACGACTCATGTCGCCCCTGGGATTTCTTAGCCATCACATGATCAAAGCGACTTCATCTGCACACACTGTGGTCTTTCCAACCTTCACAAGGTCTTTCCCTTATGCAACCAAAAAGTGCCACCCTCATCTACCCTTTGGGTCCCATGAGTTCATGAAGGTGATCAATCTCCTAACCCATGTCCCTCAGACAATGATAGCTGTTACCTCCCGACCCTATGGACTTGTGCAACTAGGGAATTAGGCAACTCATACTCTCATCGGTCTTATCCCTACCTGACCCTAGGATAAACTTAGGATTATAACATAATACATATCCATCTTGAAACCTTACCCAAGTCTCCATCATCTCTCTCAACATTCGTGGTCTGAATTATATCCTCTCATAAGGATTATGGTGACCTACCTACCTTGGTTAGACCCCATACGAGTTACCTCCATGGTAACACATCCACATGCACTTAGAGACGATTATCTATGGGTCTACAGGTTTATTCTCATACTATGTACTCTCCACTTAGCTTCTTAAGATCCTATGAGACCTCTTTAGGTTACATCAAACCCAGCAAAAGCTGATCCATACCCTACAGAAGGGTCCCTTCCCAGGATGGGAGGAAACTATCTCTTGATAGAAACAAAGGTCACAAATGCCCCTATGCCTAGGGTTTATATCCACATGAGCATGCTTAGCCCTAGCAAGCTACTAAGGCACATAGCTAACAAATAGGCCACCTACTAAACCTTACTAGGTTTCCATGGTAGGCCATACTTGTTTCTATTCCTTCACATAGGAACATCATCATACATACACCTTAATCGAAGGGGTTTCCCATTATTATAAACATGGGGAGTGCCATGCTTAAATATATAGAAACTCAAATCTTTTCATGGGCACCAGCTACTACTACTTCCCCTCTTAGGTCTAGGAACCCTAGGTTCACTTTTATGCAAGAGCTGTCCAACTGCATGCTCAACCACAAACCAAGCATGTATGAGGTACATCATGCACGTCCTATTATCCTTCCACTTAATCAACACCTCAAAGTTGAGCCCTCCTTAAGGACAAACGACTAGGTAGGAGGCTTCACAACTTGCCACTATACCTCCTTAGGGTCTAAGGAACTCTTCTTCCTATCCCTAGAAGGTAAGGTAAGAGCCTACAACATACATAGATCGGTTTAAGAAGTCTCTTTCCCTTTCTAGGGTTTGGTTCCTCCAAAGGAAACCACAACCATCCAGGTCAAAACATATCCAATTTCTAATGGTTCCTCATATCTCAAAGTATAAGTTTCCTACCTTTTTGCTTGGGTCTTTGCTCTCTCTCCAGAGCTAGGCCTACAAACAACCTTACCACTAGAGGTTCTCTCTCTAAGAAGGTAGATCAAGATTTTATACAAACATCTACATGGGTGAAACCCATGATCGATAAAAGATCATCCAAAGCTCTACGTGCTTACCTCATAAGCTATCCAACATGCTCTTATGGCCTAGGTCTCAACCTACTACCAACACTACTGTCATGTCATCTCACATAGGCACATGCCTCATCCTGGCTAATATAAGCCTATAAGGGTTTCTATATGGTCATCACTAACCTCATCAATGAAGGAGTTATCCTTCACCCTAACACGCACGACCCTTCCCAGGGTTGGGTCGCAAAAGGTACTAGGCCATCCAACCTCACATGGCTCAAACTCCTCATAGGTATTCAAAACCAAAAGCATGTCAACCCACACACATGGTTGACCATGATATCTAACTCCTCATGCCATCTCTCTCTTTAACCACCACTTAGGGTTAGGGTTAGCATCATCCTCAGAGGATGCACCAGGTCTCTATCAATAATGAAGGTCTCTGCCTCTAAGACCAACTCTCTACTCATCCTCCAGACAAGAAGGTCTAGCCTCAGGTCTCTCCTGAGGGCATGACAACACATGTCATACGACCTAAGCATGCAACTAATCTTTAGTTTACACTTAAACTATTAAGCTTATGTCCATGACATCTTGTTTACATGCTTTTCATTAATTTGGTGGAGGATTCCTTAATCTTATCATACATACCCTATCCTCAAGAGAGTGAGGAAGAGAGAGAAAACCCTAAACCTTAGAATCTTAAAATAATTAGAGTTGAGAAGGGATGAATAAGATGAGAGAGTGCTAAAGGTATCTTATTTCGAGTCAGATCCTAAGACATTGGCCAGGTAGTCACTCAGATTCGGGAGTCCTCATATTCTGAATAGCGGTGCGGAGGAAAATATTGCCAGCCCCCGGATGTGATCTTTTTCTAGACACCTCTATCTTTCAGAAAGTCTTCTAATAACTCCCTCGATTCTATGGAATTTGACAAATTCAATAATTACTAAAGATTAAATGAGGAACCAATGCTCTGATACCAAATGTAATGACCCCGCCACTCGGTAACCCCCCAATTAGGGGAGACTAAGAGGTTAGAGCCATTATCCCAATTTTCCAGATCAATAGTTTGACAAATAATCAATAATAATTATTAAATCCTACCAAGACTATACTGAAAAGTTGTAATAAAATTTGCATACCTTTTCAAAACTTGGATATCTAACTTCTATCCACATATGGAATCTATTCTAACTAATCACAAAGTTGTAATGTTGTACCTAAAACTCCGAAAAACAAAATGACGGTCAACATAAATGAATATGTCGGTATGTGGGGACAACCAAAATTGTGCAACTAACTGTAACAACATATTGCAGTCAATTATGGTTTAGCAAGCCAACTTTACATTTTAAACATAACTACTCAATCCATACATACCCTAGCCTCTGCGCTGTCCCTGCAGTGGACATGGATACTACCTCTCATATGGTAGATCCCAATTAACCCTGCATGATCCTACCTAACAGGTAGATCAATACCTAGGGTTGATGAGTCACATGGCACTACCCATAGGTAGCCCAATCACTAACTCATTTTAAGAGTCACATGGAACTACCCATAGGTAGCCCAATCACTAACTCATGATGTGTTGAAGAGTCTCATGGCACTACCCATAAGTAGCCCAATCACTGACTCATGATAACTAATGGTCCTACCTAAAAGGTAGACCATGTACTAGGTCACCATTTTCATCATTAGCAAAGCCACAGAGGAGGACCAGGATCTGAGCTAGTCATGTACACATACTTATGGTGATAGCCATAGTCACTTTATAGTTGCATGAAATAAAAGTCATCCAAACAGTTATTTCTAAGCAACTGACAAAACTTTAGGAATTGTCGTGAAACTAAATTGATTTAACCATAAGTGTAACCACATACCTGATCCAGAGTAACTTGATGTCCAAGAAAGAATAATCAAGAACATTCAATCAAGCAATCAACAATATCCTGAAATTAATGCATAACATCCATGTGTCATTATTTTATCCAAAACACTCTCAAGATCGACTTGGATTCCACCCTACGATTTCTAGGCCAATCTTTAGGGTTTTAGCCTCCATAATGCATTTATCACTTTTAATGCCCTTTTGGTCCACAAACCCTAATTTCAACATCATAAGCATACTTGAGTGTCAATTAAATCTAACATATCTCTTTTACACTAAAACTACCATCTTTATCCTTTTAAGTTATGACATGATCATTAAGGCCAATTATCATCTTTGGTTTCTTCCAGATTAACAACTCATAATTCATTATAGTTCAATTCATATATGAACTCTATTTATCACTAATTCCACATTTATCCATTAGAAAACCCTAATTACCATATGAAGGGTATCTATTCACTTTTATACTCAAAATAGCTTAGAATCATCATATCTCAGCTTTATTCATGGATTTGAACAATTAAAGCCATTAAGGGTCATAATTACCAAAGTTAGGGTTTCAAGGCCCATTAAAGCATATTCATGTACATGGAACCCTAAATTAATCAAATTACATATAAAGATCATCATTTTAGATCTAATGTGTCCTTTTTATAATCAACATGTTAATATCAACTTTAAACATCCTTATAACCCTTCCCAATTCGTTAATCATCATAGACTAGGGTTTCTTAATCATTAATGCATTAAAGTTGACAACTTCAACTACTTTTCGAATTACAAGTAGAATTAAGGTCTAAAACTATTTTTAATGGATTCCTCATATTTTTCTGAGCAAATTTTGTATATTATACGTACCAATCCGAGTTACCATTAATTAAATACAAATTTCATAAATTATCTACCTCTTGGCCAATGGAAGATCGCCACATGTCCTTTGTATTCTTTTTTTTCCCAATGAATCCCTTCACAAGCCTCAGGGGCAAGGAGGCCTTTTCCTCCTATGTCATCCCCTTCCTCGCACAAGAGACCCTGTGCCCGACCTGCGTTGCTTGGCGGTCAACTGTAGAGTTGACTTCGCCCCTCCGATGGTCCAAAGCTCCCCGCAAAAGCTCTGTGCCTCCGTCCGCCATCCCTGGACTGGCCGCAGACACCCCCACCTTCTCCGATGGTCGAGGTTGGCCATCCCACTAGCCTGACCTTGTACCAGAACATGGCATCTCATCTGCGGCCTGGTCAGGGTATCTGACAAGGCTCTACTCGCAGTTGCTTGCACGGACCAGGGTGGTTCCTCATCGCAAACTCAAAGATAGATTCAGAGTTGATGCACGCAGCTCGTGGCCCCTCCCTAATATATATAGGGTCATCAACCAGTGCTCTCCCATGAATTAGGGGAAACCTGCATAGTTCAGGAATGGTCTGCAATCCCAGGTCGGTTTGATGCAAAAATTACTCCCGAAGCCAATGTAATTGTTTCCTTTGTTGCACGTTGCCTCTACTTTGAGCGAATCTAAAATGAAGGTCACGTTTCCTGGTCATCTGCTTGCCAGAGTCATCATAGAATTGGGATTGGGTCTGGGCTGTTGGATCTCATATCAACGGTCCTTGTTTAATCCGAATATCCAGATATACGATTCAATGATTATTTATCCATTCACTTTAGAAATATTCTAAAAATCATAAATCAATATTCCTTTATCCCTTTTCAACCAAATTTTAAGGGAACTTCCTCTTGGATTTATCTACTCACATACCAAATTTGAGTCCCAAATTCCAAAGGAAAAGGGCATTATATTTATGTGCAAGTTATCCTATAATAAAGCTTATTTTAAGCATATTTTCTCTTTCTTAATCTTTTATTTTCTTTACTGAGATTCCTTTTACGATTGGAACTCACATGTAAATGAAATTTACTCGATTGTGGCCATTAATGCCACTTCTAGAGATTTCTATATAATTCTCATAAATACTTGGCTTAATATTCATTATCTTGTATCTTTTCTGATTATTTGGACTTTTCTTCTTTTTTTCTCTTTTATATCCATTATTGGATTAATATAATAATAGGAATCATGAAATTCCTATCAAAAGGGAGATTTGCAAAGAAATCCATCCTTTGAAGCAAAGCATACAACCTTTTCAATTAAATCCATATTCATAAAATCATTACATTTCTCTTATGAAAACATATGCAAAATCGAGGTTGTAACATCCTTCCCCTATTGTAAGAATTTTGTCCTCAAAATTCCATCAAGCAAACAAACAATTCAGGATAAGACTTTTCCATGTCCATTATTGACCCCTAAGTGACTTTACCCTATCCATGGCGCTTCCAAAGAACCTTTATCATCACATATTCTTTTCTCTGAGTTCTTTCACCTTGGCATCTAGAATCCTCACAGGTGACTCAGGACATTTTAGCCTCCCTTGGGGCTCACTAGGTTCATTTCTCAACACATGGCTCGGGTACCTCACATAGTGCTCTAAATTGGACACATGGAACTCATCACACATCACATTATCCTGAGGGGTATGGCTATACACAAGCATCTCCACCAATCCATCTCAAATGAACCCATGTATTGGGGACTCATCTATCTCAGCTATAACTCAGAGGGGTCGAATTTTCATATCACATATTCCCCCAAAGTGAATTGCATGCCAGTCTGCTTTGCATCAGCTCACGACTCATGTTGCCCCTGGGCTCTCTTTCAGCCACTGAACGATCAAAGCAACTTCATCTGCATACACAGTGGTCCTCTTCTAACCTTCGTGAGGTCCATTCACCAACATCATCTTAATGAAGCGGTGACTGACACAACCTCCCTTACAGAGCTTCTTATATCCCGATACTGGCTATGGTGGATATCATCACAACTTTCATAGGACAAGAACTGTCCCCATATATGACCCTAAATGATCACACATGCTCTCATCAGACCCTCTAGTCTGAATCATGCTAACCATCAGTTAGGGGTGATAAGGTGTACTAACATTGAGTTCTTCATGTATCTACTTCCACCTCATGGAAGTGAATATTTAGGTCATACTCAAGAACCTTTAAACTCGCATCATGATGTAGTTGAACCATATCTGTCTCTCTCTTACATGTAGTTCAACCAGATCTGTCCCTTGACAGTACTCCCTCTTTCTCTTAGATTATGTCATCTAGGTTAAGCGATCTTACCATAACCCATATTGCATCTTTACCTTCCTTGGTCCATGGGAGACTTACCACAACATCCATAGTGATGGACTCCCATTCCCTCTCGGGGACTTTTTATCCTCTATACCAAATCACTAGGTTACTGTAGTTTGTCCTTCACCTCCTGGCATGCATGGCAACAAGCCACATGCAACTTCATCTTAGGCATCCAAATTACTACTGCAACTTTCTATCTTAGTAGTACCATGGTGTATGATGAACTTAAAATCATGATCTCCTGCATGTCATGGTTCCTTAAAGTTGATTCCTCAGAAACCCTAAAACACTCTAGTCGGGGTTTCATCACCTTATTTTCCATAGAAGTGCATCTGAGGTTCTACAACCATCCTTCCATCACGACAAGCCCTAGGCTGGATAACTAGGCAACCACTAACCCGATCAATAGATCTCGTTACATCTGAGTGTTAACCAAACATATCTCACAAACTTAGGGTTCACCTAACCCCTCTTCCAGCCTGTCCACTAGCTAAATTAGATAGCTACCTCTCAACAAGAGCATCCATTACCACCTCACATCCTTATGTGTTAGGTAATGTTGAATACATATACTTCCATGTATTCCACTTATTATCTCATCTCAGACTCTAAGTCTATCTTCGTCAAGAAAACTCTGAGCTCATCCTCTTGGTTATCGAACTCAACTTTGTATAACTCATAAAATTTCACATAGCTCATGATAAAAACATCCTCATAAGACGACTACCTTAGTTCTCTTGGTGTTTATAAACCATCCACACATCGTACACTCCACAAAGGTACACTATTATCTATGTCCACATATATCATAGCAATGTTTCAACTTACATCGTCTTTCTCATTAGTGTATGGCATGCATACTACCCTATCTCTCACCCCCATAACGAGAGGAAATAAGCATTTGGAGGTCGTCCAAACACAAAGTTCTTTCCGTTATAAGAGTAGAGATGGTACATCCCACATTGCCAGTACACCTTCAAATCCAAATTGAAACGTGCATCACATGTCTCTACATCATGAACATTTCAACGTCAGGGTTACTTCTGTGGAAAATTGGTTTCCAACACCCTTGGGTTGTCACACAATCCTTAATCATCTCCCCTAGGTCTATAGGGTGCCGGAACTTTTGGGGTCATCTTCCCTTATGCAACTAAAAAGTGCCATCATCATCTACCCTTTGGTTCCCATGAGTTCATGAAGGTGATCAATCTCCTAACCCATGTCCCTCAGACAATGATAGTTGTTACCTATCGACCCTATGGTCTTGTGCAACTAGGGAATTAGGCAACTCCTACTCCCATCGGTCGTATCCCCACCTGACCCTAGGATAGACTTAGGATTCTAACATAATACATATCCATCTTGAAACCTTATCCAAGTCTCCATCATCTCTCTCAACATTTGTGGTCTGACTTACATCCTCTCGTAGGGATTATGGCGACCTACCTACCTTGGTCAGGCCCCATACATGTTACCTCCATGGTAACACATCCACATTCACTTAGAGATGATTATCTATGGGTCTACAAGTTTATTCTCATACTATGTACTCTCCACTTAGCTTCTCAAGATCCTTTGAGACCTCTTTAGGTTACCTCAAATCCAACGAAAGCTAAAAATCATAGTCAAATTACCACGATCCATGTATTAGTACTCTTAGCTTGACTACTAATAACTATAAGTTGTATATATCAAAATAAAAATCTTGAAAATCATAGTCAAATTTTCTCTATATATAAACACATGGAAGCTCAAAAAAATATAACATCTTATAATAATATAATAATGTCATGAAATCACAAATCACCTCCATTTACACTAGACGAGGAATATCGACTATACTAAAACTCACTATATAAAGTCCTCTTTTGTGATCCCACTAAAGAAACAACATAAATGGACTATATACAATTCAAAGTACTAGAATTGTGAAAAATGCACCTACTTTAGGTGGAGTCAAAATGGTGCCTTTATTGCTTGAAAGAAGGTTCATCATCATCCTACAAGGATTTGATACAACTTAAATATACACACAATAAACAACATGGGATTAGAAAGTCTCAATGAGTGAGAATGACCCCACTCAAGGAAAACAATTTATAATTTATGTACTTGAATTTGAAAGTATAGTTGAAAAACTAATTAAGCAGTAAACATGATGTTCTTACAAGTCCAATTCAATAGTCAATTAATCAATATTATAAATTTATAAACAATGATACACTCTTAATTACATAAAAAAAGTAGTCATATCTATGAGTTGGAACAAAAAAAAATCAAGTATCATCTTAATTAACCTTTTCAAATGAGGTCAATCATATTATTCATACCACTAATCTACAATTACTTAAAAGCATTTAAGAAACATATAGTAGAAATCTCAGGATTGATGGCATGCTAAGATTGACAAATAAAACCTTGGTCCACTACAAGGCTTCCAATTATAGCTACTAAGGGAACTGTGACCCACTACATACTCAACACAACCCCATGACTTGGTACACAAAGGATTTTGGAAAATAACCAAAGTAAACAAAGGTGAATGATGTTGAAACATTGAAGCCCAACTAATAGTACAATTACCAAAAGATGAACAACAATAAATGAGTCATTATTCATTACTCACTAATATCCTACAATCAACAAAGTGTTAGAGAAGGTGTGGGTTGTTACCTCTCTATGAGCTTATATGACACCCTAATGGATTCCACCATAAGTATGTTTAGTCAGAATATCTACCATTGTACATACCTATTCACGATCCTCTAATTGTTTTCTTTTACAAGATTTTCCTTTATTTATCTTAGATTCTAATTTAAATAAACAACTTTTAGCCTTCCCTTAACTAGTCTAGATACCAATTTTATAGTAGAGTCTTTATATTAAGTACGTAAAATGTATGATAAGCTCAATTCCACCTATGCGCTCTGACCTATGGATCAAACCCAACTCACTATTATTCCAATATATGTCCTGGGACTATACTTTCCATTATTTAGTGTGTGTGTCTAGCATTTTAATTATCCTAATATCTCCTAGTTTGACACACTTTTAGTCTTTGTTGAGAGAATAGAAAATGTCACATCAATGCTCAGACTTAGCCCTTAAGTCAACAAACTATGATCGCTAGATAGGTGTTAAGAGCCAACATGTCCTCACTTTGAGAGGTCCCACACAAAAAATATATTTGGAGATTCCATCCCACTCATGTGAGGTCTCACAACTGCATCTGAATCCTTCCAACTAATTCTTAGACAACCAATTCATGCTTCAAGTCTATTGTCATGACCCTTTAGATTGATACAAGGTATAACCTATTCTAGTTCCTCCAATGGGACCTAACAATGAATATCTATTATTCTTATGGACCATATCTATAATGAATCATGTTTCACTCACTATCATTGTCACACCCCGATCTCACACTAACCACTAATCACGAGATTAGGGCGCGACGGAGGGATTATCACATAAACAAATCACTGAGAACTTTTTCTTTTTAAAACCTCGAAATGATATCCGGATTATTGCTGTAAACTAAAACATAATAAACTATTGCGGAAGCATTTCAATTAAACTGGCTAGAGAACATAAACAGAGTTTACAACATGTAACATTGTTTAACAGAAAGTAAAACATAACAGTTAATTTACATCTTTTACACATTCGCCATACATACTCTCTCTCACCCACACCATGTCCCAAGGACCGAGGGGAATGGACTAAGAGACCTCTAACTAAACTAACTACATATACCTTCTACTGCCAAAAGCTAGGATGGAAAGATCCTTCAGATTCTTGATGCTGTTGTTGACCAGAAAATGTTTGAGTAGAGGAGTGAGCCTACTCGCTCAGTGAATAGCCTTTCATTTAGCTATCACTAAACAACTCATCAGATATATAAAATTGTAATAAAGCATAAGAACAGTTCTATACTGAGCAATTCTAATTGGAATAATAATTCTATCAGGCAATATTCATATTTCTATATAACAACAGGTATCACATAACTGTAAGCATTAAATATCAGGAACTGCATATCTTAATTAGTTAGGCAATTATTAACAACTAACACAGAAGATTCTAAACTACTAACATGTAAAATTTACTGTGATCCTATACGATTACATTTTAGTTATGCCCCAAACATATGCAACGCAGTCTGCATATGAAGATCTGTAACGAATTACGATCCCACCATACAAGACTTAGCGACACACCCGGGAAATGCTAAGTCTCACTTCTCGTCCTGGTCTGCACAGGACTCTCAGGCTCACAAGGCCTCACTGCACTAACTCTGAGTGCTCTGGACTCCTCCCGCAACCTGTAGTGCACAGTCGGAGGGTCTCTAAGTCTCCAATGCCTGGGCGTATCCCCTGGACTGACCGGGACATTCTCTCGGATCTCCGATGCCTGGGCGTATCCCCAGGGCTGACCCGGATCCTACCTCTCAGACTTTGTGTCACCGAGACATTCGGTATTTGTTGGACACGAGTCTCCGATGCCTGGGCGTATCCCCAGGGCTGACCGTTTTACCCCAAAGGTACAGACTGCGCAATGGGGTTCTACGGTGTTGGGGCACCTAAGTCTATTATAACACAATTATATCTTTCATTACTTTAGAACATACAACTGGATTAATACACTTGTTTATGAACTGTACTAATTTCAACCGCTACTCTGTATATACAGGAGTATTCATAGAGCAAGTCAATTATCTGTATTGTTCAAACATACACAGCAACAATATTTCAGTTAATTAAATCTATTTCAACAATTGCATTAAGCACTTTTGGTTTCCGTTGAACCAAATAAAATCATTGAACTGTTCTACACTGATCAGAAGTTGTTCTAGATCATGTATAATCATACCGAAGCAATTTATAAAATAAAATTCAAGTTTCATCAAATACTGATAAAACGCCTGATAACCACTGATATCAGTGCAAAAATGCACAGTTTACCGAAAAATTCCAACGAAGGAGTTAAATGATGATAACTAAATGAACTCCTACTCACAGTGGTTTGGGCTGTCTGGATTCGTCCGGAAATGTGTCCAAGGCCTGTTTCCGGGCGGAATTTGGTTGCCTTTCGACCTTTGGTATTTCAATTTCACGGTCATGTAGCAAGCTGCTTCACGCACAGGTTGACGGAGAGCTCAAACGATGGTTGGACTTGAATAGAGGCTACAACTTCTTGCTTGTACCTCCAAAACGGAGCTCAAACCAACCTCCTCTTATTGCCTTGGCGCCCAAGCTAATTTCCTGCTGCTGCACGCAGCTACGGCTGCTGCAAGGTGCCGCTTGGCCAAGCAGCAGGTGGCCGCTAGCCAAGGAAGGAAGAGGTAGGGGAAGAGGAAGGAGAAAAGAAGAAGGGAAGAAGAAGAGAGGTGGGTTGCTGGGGAAAACGGAGCGAACTGCTCCTCAACTTCACCGATTGTCACTCAACTCCTGTGCGCTGACTTCATAGAGGCGACGGCTGGAGAAGATAAATGAAAAAGGAAAGGAAAGAAAAAGGATCGTTTATAAGTAAGAACCTTGGAAAAATTGCTAAATTGACCCCAGAAACTGAAAATCCTTATAACGTTTTCCTCGGGGGTCCAATCAACATGATTTCTTTTTCATATTTTCAGGAATGAGGCCCACTACACTCCCAAGGCATGAAAACATGCTAATCACACTGTTTTACTGATTTAAAATTCCAATTGCATCCAATTATTACTTTACTCAAATTAATCATCTTAATTATGCACTAATTGATCTTATGTGCTTAATTCAACTAAATCAAGTTAATGATTCACTAACCACATCATAAACACATATGTTAACTCAAATAACTTTTATTAGGCTCAAATCATAATGCTTACCAATAAACTTTGGAACGGGTCATAACAATCTCCCTCCCTTATAAGAATTTCGTCCCGAAATTCCTAAAAGAGAAAAGGAAACTTGTTACGCATCTCTGACTCAAGCTCCCACGTAGCTTCCTCTAGGTTATGATTCCTCCATAAAACTTTTACTAAGTATATCTCGCAATTCTTAAGTTTCTTGATCCTCTGATCAACTATCTGAACCGGTCCTTCAACATAGGACACATCTGTTCTGAGGTGTGCCGGTTCTGGGTCTACTATCTTCTCTGTACCAGGGTAACATTTCTTCAACATGGATACATGAAACACATCATGCAGATTAGACAATTCAGATGGCAATTCTAACCTATAGGCTACAGGTCCAATCCTCTCAATGATAGGATACGGGCCCATAAACCTAGGAGTCAATTTGCCTCTCTTACCAAACCTCAACACTCCCTTCCACGGTGAAACTTTCAGATAAACCTCGTCACCAACCTCAAACTCAAGAGGTCGACGTCGTCTCTCTGCATAACTTTTCTGCCTGTCCTGAGCAGCTTTCAACTGCTCCCTGATCACAGATATCTTCTCTGTAGTCATATCGACTATCTCAGGTCCAAGAATTTCTTTCTCGCCAACCTCGTACCAACAAACTGGTGATCTACACTTTCTGCCATATAGAGCTTCATATGGGGCCATTCCAAGACTAGAATGGTAGCTGTTGTTATATGCAAACTCCATCAGGCTTAAGTGTTCTTCCCAGTTACCTCTGAACTGCAGAACGCATGCTCTTAGCATGTCTTCAAGAGTCTGAATGGTCCTCTCAGACTGACCATCTGTCTGCGGGTGAAACGCTGTACTGAACCTCAGCCTTGTGCCCAATGCACGATGTAACTGATTCCAGAATCTAGATGTAAACTTAGGATCTCTGTCAGAAATAATGGAAACTGGAATACCATGTAATCTGATTACCTCGTCCACATATATCTTGTCCAGCTTTGGAACATCAAAGGTTGACTTAACAGGAAGAAAGTGAGCCGACTTAGTTAGTCTATCCACAATCACCCATATCGAGTCAGAACCTCTAGGCGTCTTTGGTAACCCTACCACGAAGTCCATGGTGATGTCTTCCCATTTCCATCCAGGAATAGGAAGCGACTACAAAGTACCCGCAAGTTTCTGATGTTCGGCTTTAACCTGCTGACATATCCCACATCTGGCCACGAACTCAGCTACATCCCTCTTCATACCAGGCCACCAGTACAAATCTTTGAGGTTCATGTACATTTTAGTGTTACCTAGATGCATAGCATACATAGAAGCATGCACTTCTTCAAGAATCTGCTCTTTCAGCTCACTGTTCCCAGGTACACACAACCTGTCATGGAGATATAACACACCATCAACAGAAAACCTGAACTCTGGCCTTCTCCCTTCCGACATATGCTGCATAACCTGCCACATCTCATCATCACTCTGCTGCAACTCCTTAATCTGACTATAGAAAGTAGGTTTGACTTGCATCTGTGCAATCAACCCACTCTGTCCTGACACTCCCAAGTCTAGGTTCAAATTTCGCATATCTACAAGCAAGTCTCTCTTGAAACATGCCATAGAAAATGAATCTGCTATTGAACTTGACTTCCTACTCAAGGCATCTACCACAACATTCGCTTTACCAGGATGGTAATCGATTGTCACCTCATAATCTTTGATCAGCTCAAGCCATCTGCGCTGTCTCAGATTCAAATCCTTCTGAGTGAAGATATAATTCAGGCTCTTATGGTCTGTAAACACCTGACATGTCTCACCATACAGATAGTGACGCCATGTCTTAAGAGCATGAACAATGGCAGCCAACTCCAGATCATGAGTAGGGTAGTTCTCTTCGTTCTTCTTAAGCTGTCTAGATGCATAGGCCACAACCTTGCCTTCTTGCATCAACACACAGCCTAAACCTCTCCTGGAAGCATCACAAAACACTGTATAACCTTTATCTGCCTCTGGAAAAACCAACACTGGCGCTGTGGTCAACTTCCTCTTCAAGATCTGAAAACTCTTCTCACAGTTATCAGACCAAACAAACGGTGCATTCTTCCTCATCAAACGTGTCAAGGGTGATGCTAGCACACTGAAGTTCTATATAAACCTTCTGTAATAGCCTGCTAAACCCAAGAAACTTCTGATCTCAGTAGGAGTCTTAAGATGTTCCCACTGAAGTACATAATCGACTTTCTTAGGGTCAACACTAACTCCATCTCTCGAGATAACATGTCCAAGAAATGCTACCTCGGCCAACCGGAACTCACACTTGCTAAACTTAGCATACAACTGATGTTGCCTCAACAACTGCAACGTTACTCTTAGGTGTTGCTCATGCTGTTCATCATCTCTGGAGTAGATCAGAATATCATCTATAAAAACTACAATAAACTGATCTAAGAACGGTTTGAAGATCCGATTCATCATATCCATAAAGGCTGCTGGGGCATTGGTCAGCCCAAACGACATGACCAGAAACTCATAATGCCCATACCTGGTTCTGAAAGCTGTTTTGGGAATATTAGAAGCCTTTATTCTCAGCTGATGATATCCATATCTCAGGTCTATCTTAGAGAAGATTGTCGCTCCACGCAACTGATCAAACAGATCGTATATTCTCGGCAAAGGGTACTTGTTCTTAATAGTGATCTTGTTCAGTTCCCTGTAATCTATGCAAAGATGCATAGTACCATCCTTCTTCTTAACAAACAGCACTGGAGCACCCCACGGTGAAGAACTGGGTTTGATGAAACCCTTATCTAACAACTCTTGCAGCTGCACCTTGAGTTCCTTCAACTCAGCAGGTGCCATTCTGTAGGCTGGAAATGCAACTGGATGATTGCCTGGATATACCTGAATCTCAAAATCAATGTCTCTGACAGGGGGTTAGCCTGGCAACTCTTCTAGAAAAACATCAGAAAACTCACAAACCACAGGCACATCATCAACACTGGCTGTACTCTTCTCTGCTCTAGTGTCAACCACATGAGCAAGGAACGCTTCACATCCCTTCTGCAGCATCTTATTAGCTACAGCAACAGATACAATACACGTAGGCAGAACTTTCCTGTCTCCAATAAAGACACAAGAAAATTCACCCTGTTGAAAGATAGCTTCCTTCTTCCAACAGTCGAGTTGCACTCGATACATCTCAAGACAATCCATACCCAAGATGACTTGAAAAGTATTTACATCTAAGGGTATGAGATTAGCAGCAAAGGTATAACCACCAAAAGACAGCAAACATCCGGGACAAAACTCAGTCAGAATTGTTGGTCCACCTAGTGGAACCCTCAACACTAACTCATCTACCAACTCTTGAGTTAATAGGTTAAGTTCACTGACTAAAGAGCGTTGTATAAAAGAATGAGTAGCACCTGGATCTATCAAGACTGTAACCGGCATACTATTGAATAAGAGCATTGTTCTAGTAACAACTTGTGAAGAAATTATACCTTCTTGTGGTGTAAGAGAGAAGAATCGTACTGAAGCTCTACCACCACCACGACGTCCTCGCTGACCACCTCTGCCACTGGGCATTCCACCACCTCTAGAACCGGAAGCCACAGAAGAACTCGGTCCTTCAACTGGAGGTTGTCTCTGAACATCATAAAACTGAGACTGAGAAGCTTGTGATGCTGCTGGTTGAAGCTGAGGGCAATTCCTTCTTATATGTCCTATCTGCCCACACTGGTAACATTCTGTATGGTCTGAACCCCAACATTGCCCAGAGTGTAATCTTCCACAAGCATTACATACTCGCATCTCCTGTCTCAGTGGACCAGTCACAAAAGTAGATGATCAAGATGGCCGCCCACTAGATGCACGACTCCATCTACCTGGGCTATGTCTCCCTCTGCTCCTAGAAGAAGAAACGTCCTCGGATCTCTGTTTACTGAAGCAGCTAAAGCCACGCCCAAGCTTGGAAAAGAAACCTCTACCTCCACCTCTGTAACCGCTGTTAGATTGTCCCCTGACAAACTCCCCAGATCTCTTCTTAGACTCGGGTACCTTATCAACATTCACAGATTCCTCAACCTGTCTGGCCACCTCAACAAACTCACCAAAGTTCTCTCTGTTTCTTCTACTAGTCGCTGAAACAGTATGCCGGATTTCTGACCTCAGCCCTTCTTGAAACCTCCTGCATCTCTCTATGTTATTAGGTACAAGATGAGGACAAAAGTTCGCCATCCTGGTGAAAAGTGCTTCATATTCTGTAACTGACATGCTTCCTTGCTTAATGTTCTCTAACTGCTTGGTTTTCTCATTAATGAAAGTAGGAGGATAATACTTAAGATGGAATTCTTCAGTGAAATTCTCCCAAGCAAGCTCTGTACCTCTTCTCTTATCCTCCACACTGTGCCACCACAACTCTGCATCGCCCTTCAGAAGGTAAATAGCATGATTAATCTTCTTCTCTTCTGGAAGCTCCATCAGGCGAAAGACCTTCTCTATCTGTCTCAACCACTCATCAGCCTCAGCGGGATCTGTAGTGCCACTAAACTCTGTGCCACCAAGCTTCTTCACAAGCTCATAAGATCGCATCAAATCCTTACTGCTGGTAGAAGTAGAAGCTCGCCTATCAGCCTTATACCTCTCTCTGGTCTCCAGAAACATCCTGTACATACGGGATGCTTCATCTACGTGGTCACCACCACCTGGACCCATGTACAGTGGATCAGGGCCAACATGACTCTTGGCCTGGTCATCTTGACCATAACCTCTTCCTGCCATCTGCAATAATATAACAGAATATTTCCTGTTAGAAAACTACAGATAGAAGAAAGACACCTAATCCTTAATCCTATTGGTCTCTTATCGTCCCCTGACCTGGACTCTGAGTAACTATGTACTCAACCTATGCTCTGATACCAAGATATCACACCCCGATCTCACACTAACCACTAATCACGAGATTAGGGCACGACAGAGGGATTATCACATAAACAAATCACTGAGAACTTTTTCTTTTTAAAACCTCGTAATGATATCCGGATTATTGCTGTAAACTAAAACATAATAAACTATTGCGGAAGCATTTCAATTAAACTGGCTAGAGAACATAAACAAAGTTTACAACATGTAACATTGTTTAATAGAAAGTAAAACATAACAGTTAATTTACATCTTTTACACATTCGCCATACATACTCTCTCTCACCCACACCATGTCCCAAGGACCGAGGGGAAAGGACTAAGAGACCTCTAACTAAACTAACTACATATACCTTCTACTGCCAAAAACTAGGATGGAAAGATCCTTCAGATTCTTGATGCTGTTGTTGACCTGAAAATGTTTGAGTAGAGGAGTGAGCCTACTCGCTCAGTGAATAGCCTTTCATTTAGCTATCACTAAACAACTCATCAGATATATAAAATTGTAATAAAGCATAAGAACAGTTCTATACTGAGCAATTCTAATGGCATAATAATTCTATTAGGCAATATTCATATTTCTATATAACAGCAGGTATCACATAACTGTAAGCATTAAATATCGGGAACTGCATATCTTAATTAGTTAGGCAATTATTAACAACTAACACAGAAGATTCTAAACTACTAATATATTAAATTTACTGTGATCCTATACGATTACATTTTAGTTATGCCCCAAACATATGCAGCACACTCTGCATATGAAGATCTGTAGCGAACTACGATCCCACCGTACAAGACTTAGCGACACACCCAGGAAATGCTAAGTCTGACTTCTCGTCCTGGTCTGCACAGGACTCTCAGGCTCACAAGGCCTCACTGCACTAACTCTGAGTGCTCTGGACTCCTCCCGCAACCTGTAGTGCACAGTCAGAGGGTCTCTAAGTCTCTGATGCCTGGGCATATCCCCAGGGCTGACCGGGACATTCTCTCGGATCTACGATGCCTGGGCGTATCCCCAGGGCTGATCGGGATCCTACCTCTCAGACTTCGTGTCACCGAGACATTCGGTATTTGTTGGACACGAGTCTCCGATGCCTGGGCGTATCCCCAGGGTTGACCGTTTTACCCCAAAGGTACAGACCACGCAATGGGGTTCTACGGTGTTGGGGCACCTAAGTCTATTATAACACAATTATATCTTTCATTACTTTAGAACATACAACTGGATTAATACACTTGTTTATGAACTGTACTAATTTCAACCGCTACTCTGTATATACAGGAGTATTCATAGAGCAAGTCAATTATCTGTATTGTTCAAACATACACAGCAGCAATATTTCAGTTAATTAAATCTATTTCAACAATTGCATTAAGCACTTTTGGTTTCCGTTGAACCAAATAAAATCATTGAACTGTTCTACACTGATCAGAAGCTGTTATAGATCATGTATAATCATACCGAAGCAATTTATAAAATAAAATTCAAGTTTCATCAAATACTGATAAAACACCTAATAACCACTGATATCAGTGCAAAAATGCACAGTTTACCGAAAAATTCCAACGAAGGAGTTAAATGATGATAACTAAATGAACTCCTACTCACAGTGGTTCGGGCTGTCCCGATTCGTCCGGAAATGTGTCCAAGGTCTGTTTCCGGGCGGAATTTGGTTGCCTTTCGACCTTTGGTATTTCAATTTCACGGTCCTGTAGCAAGCTGCTTCACGCACAGGTTGACAGAGAGCTCAAACGATGGTTGGACTTGAATAGAGGCTACAACTTCTTGCTTGTACCTCCAAAACGGAGCTCAAACCAACCTCCTCTACTTATTGCCTTGGCGCCCAAGCTAATTTCCTGCTGCTGCACACAGCTACGGCTGCTGCAAGGTGCCACTTGCCAAGCAGCAGGTGGCCGCTAGCCAAGGAAGGAAGAGGTAGGGGAAGAGGAAGGAGAAAAGAAGAAGGGAAGAAGAAGAGAGGTGGGTTGCTGGGGAAAACAGAGCCAACTGCTCCTCAACTTCACCAATCGCCACTCAGCTCCTGTGCGCCGACTTCACAGAGGTGACCACTGGAGAAGATAAACGAAAAAGGAAAGGAAAGAAAAAGGATCGTTTATAAGTAAGAACCTTGGAAAAATTGCTAAATTGACCCCAGAAACTGAAAATCCTTATAACTTTTTCCTCGGAGGTCCAATCAACATGATTTCTTTTGCATCTTTTCAAGAATGAGGCCCACTACACTCCCAAGGCATGAAAACATGCTAATCACACTGTTTTACTGATTCAAAATTCCAATTGCATCCAATTATTACTTTACTCAAATTAATCATCTTAATTATGCACTAATTGATCTTATGTGCTTAATTCAACTAAATCAAGTTAATGATTCACTAACCACATAATAACCACATATGTTAACTCAAATAACTTTAATTAGGCTCAAATCATATTGCTTACCAATAAACTTTGGAACGGGTCATAACAATCATATCCCATATTTAACTTCTAGTCTCCATGAAAAAGGGAATGGTAAGTAATTTCTTTGACTTTTATCTCACTTTTAATCATATTTTTACATTTAGGAGAAAAATTTGACTTTTAGATATATTTTCTTATTTTGCAAAATGAGAGTTTAGAAACAATTCAACGATCTCACTCAAACAGTAATTCATATTTAATGCATACATCACCAGCCATGAAGATTCAACATATATTTTTCCAATTGTTTGAGAATCTTGACATACTCAGTTTTATTTAAACACTTTATAAATATAGCATAACTCATATCAATATTATTAAGTAGAACCAAGATTCATCTTCATCTTCCATTGTGAGACTATCATATAAATTATTAATACGTTTAAAAATATCCCATTTGTAGTTAGACTTGAAATTTCATCACTAATTTCCTTTTGCAAGTTAAAATTAACATAGATAGTTCTAGTCGACATAGATTATTTATAATCTATAAAATTAAATAAGGAATATAACAAACTATTACTTAAATTTAATGTTTCTAAGAAATTTACTCGAACCCTATAATTACCTAATTTGGGCACAATAAACCTTTAGTTGATTTAAGTTAATCCATTACATAATTAAATATGTAAATTATTTGAACCTTTCACCAAAGAAAATAAGTAGGTGAAGGTTGAACTTCACTAGAACACCTAAAAAGAAGTTGCAAAAGCCTTTCTTAAAGATCTATATCTAAAAGGAAAGGAAAATCAAGAGAAGACAAGAAAATTAGATGCAATTGGATAGAATTTCAAGGAAATGTGGAATGATTTTATTTTAAATCCATTACATATTCTTTTATCCATCCTTCCAACAATAGTGTATGATTGGGACAAGATTAAGAACTAATTGTTATTCTAAATTCTAGACAATATGGAAGTAGTATTTTTCATAGAGACAATGTAAAAAGACAAAAGAGACATCATCTTTGACTGGAAGGACAACAATAGGTAGTCCCACCTATTTCAACAATAACAAAAAAAACACTAATGGACTACACCAAGCCACAATTGCAATAGGCTTCAAACTAAACCATAGTGAGGATGGTGGTGGCAATATATCATTTCTTCCTTGATCTAACCCTAATTAGTGTAGCATTTGAAGATTCCAACCTCTAGGTCACCAATTCTCTTGAGTTAAGTGACACAATGAAGACTACTGGGCAAATGATGGACTATGATACACCCAGTGGCATAGGCACATTTGAGCATGGATACGCACATGTCGTACCCATATGTCCAAAATAAACTTAACAACTTTAAATAGTGAAGTAAAGACTAGGTTTGACCACAATTTGTGCCCTACCTTTCTCGTGTAATCAGATGAACTCAATTCATTCTCGTAGTCAAGGCCCATCATCAAAATCAGGAGCACTGACCAGACCAATAATGATTTCAATACAAATCAATGAATCATCTACAAAGCAATGGGTAAATAGAAATTAAATATACATGAATCCTTTTGTCTTTTTAGTAAAGTAATACATGACATGGATTTGATCTCCTATGAACACCTGATAGTTCTCTTCTGACATCACATCCTTCTAACACTCTTTATTGGTTGCCGGTGCACAAACATATCCTAGTTTTGACCCAACGCCACAATTTTCAGCTCAAAGTGTGTGCATTTCAAGTCTGGTGTACAAAGTTTGTTGTTCCCGCGCTGTCCCAACAAGTCCTTACCATTCAATTACCCAAAATACCCATCTTTAAAAAGTTAATGAAGTGTGTTTACGACAGAGATTAACATGGACACGTTGCGATAACAAGTTCGAGACAACAAATTTGAACCCATGTGCATACATGTCTTAAGCACAAATGCATATAACAATGCATGACATGTTTATATTTAAAATCAATGCAAAGGAAAGCCTTTAGGAAAAACAACAACATTAGTGAAACAACTACCTATATCAAGGTATATATTAATATATGTTGATGGCCTTCTTGGGCGATGCCTGACAATATTAATAATATCTAAACTAAGGATTTTAACATAGAATCTGAGAGAACGCATGGCTATAGACGCTTGTCAATGTTACACTTAGTTGTAAAGGAAACGTACTTTAAGGAATGTTATTATAATTACAAAGAGTTTTTTTTGCGACATATCATGCCCATATATCATGCCCATATTTAATTCAGCAAAACGTACTCAAGACGTTTGTTCAATAGAGTCCATTAGCAAAAGGTATATATCATGCCCATATTTAATTCAACAATAATTTTTTTGCGACACCCCTTTTGATTCAATGAATATTTTACAGTTCAGATTCAAAAACAGCATATTTATAGGATGTTCTTCACAAAAGAGATAGTAAATTACCGTGAGTCAAACCCTAAACCTTTGGTATTTCCTTGCGAGCTATTGCATACTATGGTGACCTACTGGACTGGAAATCCTGGCTCTTTCAGTGGACATCTTCCCCCTTTCACTCCGAGCAATGGATAAACAATGGATTCAAAGTCTGGACAAGGGGTCCAACATTACACGAGATGCACTCCTCATATCATTCCTGAAAAAACAATGGAGTCAAGACTTGAATGCTTACTTTAAGGGATTTTTTTTGGAGCTAACCTGTTTATTGAGGTTTTCGTCATAGTGACCTTTTTTAAGAGTAATAACAAATGGTGACAGGTCCCAAAGATCGAACCTGGATCACTCTTTGATGACTTTCGAACTGGCACACTTCTCATAATTAATCTTTTTTATAATCAGCTTCAGCATATGTCGGTGTTTACTCGTGGTTTCATCTTTTCAGAATTTAGTTTCTAACGTCCTTATTCTTTATCTCATGTAACTCTCATAGTTAATTCTTTTCCTTTAAGCATGCTCTCTGTGTAAGGCTCCAATTTGCTTTCGTGTTAGTACGTTTGAATGGAAGACCGACAAAGAAATCGATAAACATCAACCCCACTTTTGTGTAAGCATCAACCCCATTTATATCAAACGTGACGTGAGTATAATAACCAATGGAGATATATGCTTTCTTGTTGGGTGTGCGGCTTTTGGCGAAGGATGCTGGATAGAAAACATGCCCTTTTCTACCTGCTACGCGCGTTGGAAGAAAAGAAGGTGAGTTAAGGTAAGGTAAGGTTGACAGGTGGGTGGTGGGATTCCAATTCCAGACGACCACATGGTCCACATCTCACACTGCAAGACCTACAGCGTGTTTTAATGAACTTCTTATTGACTGAATTATCTAAAGCAGAGCTACTTAATTATTTTAGACGTATCATTGTTCGGTTATGTAGATCCGAAGCAGATGGTTCAACCCCACAATTTGTCCAGATCCGATTGGTGGTAGACATAGTCTTGCAATGCTACGATGTTTTCTATTGCAAAGAAGAAGCCGGTTTTTCTTATATAATCATGAGATTTATTTGTACGTGTGTCATGTGTGAGTCAGTGTTTTTATTTCAATCTGGCTCCTGGTGTGGAAATGGTGCCTTTGAGCATATCCGCTACAAGTCTGTCCTTGTTGACGAGGCGCCCATGACGAGGGTCCAAGATCTCCTGTTTTTGGCGGGCAGAAGCTTAGCGTGGTGTGTGGTGATCAATTTTCGCTGTTGTCTTAATGCACCGCTCGGCTGAGCGTTGAAAGCTGACGCTCTCCATCGCTGCTGGCTGCTTGCACAATACGGGAAGCAACAATTATCCAGCTTTTAATCCAACCGGTGTTAGGGAAGTCCACATTTGAACTGACCGTATGCTGCCCATACTGCCCGGTCGTTCTTGGACGCACCTGGACGCTTTGCCAAGTATAATTAAGCACAAGCAAAATGTCATGTCAAGTGGAAACAATAATCTGTATATACAGTAATATGCATCAGCACTACCGATTCGAACGTCGTCATCGTTGTGGATCACGATCGATCTCCATCCCAGTTTTCCAAGCCTTCGTTGGCAATATGTAACCAACTCTTTTCTTGAATTGGGCTCCTCATAATTTCTCTCGGAAGGAATCATGGCATGGGGAACAATTCGGACGCTGTAAGTGGTTGGCAGATAATTATACTAGATCATCATACCAGAGCCGATCATATTGGTCTTGATTCGGTGCGAAAAGATCTTTTTTGATTAAAAAAATGTTATTTTGTGGAGGGGTCTACAGTTTCACTAAAACTGGAATGTAAACCTTTGATTGTTTCTATATAGATACTTCCTTTTGGTCAATGGCGGAGCCAGAAATGATGATTGGGTGAGGCCTAATGCTCATTTGGTAGGGTATAATGGGGTGAAAATTGTGAGTTTAATGTATAGAATTACTCGGTAAATTCGCACATTGTCCTCTAACTACACCTACCGAGACATAAAATTCAACAAATATGATTATACGGTAGCACAAACTTCTTACTCATCTCATAATATATTAGTGAATGACCCATTCAATCGTGATAAGGACATTGTTTCTGACATGGTTGGATAATGCGAAGCACTCCGAATATGCCAATTTCGTTTAGCATTTGTTCCTATATCCATTGGAGTGTTGCCAAGAATTTTATCACAACTGTAAAGTTGTATACGCAGCTAGATTATGGAGGTAACTTGTGCAGTTACAAAAGTGTAAATGATTAATTTCCCAAAGAAAGAAAGATCTAATCCATTAATATTTATTACATATTTGCAAGAGAGCACGTGCTAAACACGTTTATTTCCAATTAAGTGTTCAGATGACATATTTGACATATATAAGCATATACATTTAATTATATTTATTTCTCAATATATATCTCAGCGATATTTGTGTCATACTTCAAATACTACGAATAAAAGATTTTTTTATTAAAACTGTGATGGTAATGTGTATTTAAAGCAGAATTAAGTACGCATTCATTCACATCTCATCACTCTGGAGATTCTTAATATATCACACAATAAAAAAAATCCCTATGTATAATTTTCTTTTTCTTTAAAAATTCGTAACGTTTATTCAAAATCCAAGACCGATATATAGTTTTTATCAACATGCAACTAATATTTCAATGAATATCATATTACTTGACATAAATGACATTTCTGTTATCTTTTATGTGGTTAATAACTCATGATATCTATTAAACTATAATCTTGTCAAGGCATTGATTTGAATTTATCATATCTAAAGTAACTTGACTTGATAGAGTATGAACTCAAAATCAATCTGGAATCATTTTAGGCACCAACTTTCAAACTTGGATGCGATTTAGGTTGATAAAATTCACATTCGCAACAATTTTTTCATGTCAAACTAAGTCGGCTTCACGTGTTTGACAGAACATTAACATGCTTAAACAACTTCCCACTAACAATTAGGATGTCATTCGTGAGTTTTCCACATTGACTGTCTCATACGTATACCACCATATATGTGTGTGTAATGCATCTCGATTCTTGGGTTTAATTTTAATTAGCCTTGACTTAGCCTGTATAATAGTTTGTGCTAAAAAAAACCACTTCAGATAATCAATCTAGCTTATATGAGTCTGGTCAGACTCGTGTTTATGTAAGACGTGACATCAGTCGGATTGGGCCACTGTGATTGATGTTCATCCCATCTTGAAGTGTTCCCTAAAAATGGTATATATTAGACATGTCTAGAAATCACACACATCCCATGTATTCATAGAATCTATAGTAAAATTATCCAATAATTTCTAGAATTTCTTCAGCGTGCACGTTTTGTTTTAATGAATTATCCAAAAAATACATGATTAAGATGATTTTTAGAACACATTTAAAGTGAAAACACATGTATGTTATAAGGTTATATTTTTACATCTTAAATATCAAATTGGTACATGTCACTTAGGTATACTATGCCATGTGTGGTTTTTATATCCTTACAATATGACTAACAATTAAAATAATGGATAAAAATAATTTGTAAAGTTTACAGTCAAAATTATTATATGGGATATACATATTATATGTATTATATAGCTATACTATATGTATGCTATGGATATGGGAGTATCTTAGTGTTTGAGTTTGGTTTACCAAAGTCCTAAGTGAAAATGTAGGTTAAAATTTAAAGATGGATTGTTATTGTAGTTTATGTGAATTATGTCTAAGTTAGATAATGCACTGAAAGAATTAATCAGATCGCTTTGAGTCAATCAATGACTATCTCATCTTCAATTGTTTTCTTGAAATACAAAAATAAGTAAATAACTTAAATAGTTAAAATATGTGACCAAATAAGCTATCAAGGTTGCATTCACTTTGGGCATCATCCACGCCATATAAGAAGCTAGACCAAAATTTCCATCTAGGTCCATCAATGTTGTTTATGTGAATTGGGTCTGGTTTAAATTATAAGGTCGAAAAATTTATCGGACAATGTCAGCCCAGTCGAACCCTTGGTTTATTTTGCAATGACTCGTGCCAAATAAAAATCCGAACCAAAAATTTCAATATAGTTTATGTAAATTAAGTTTAATTGAAATTATACGGTCAAAATATTTATCAAATTGTGACCGTACCGGTCCATGCTCATGTCTTCTGAATGTATTATCAAGAAAAAAATAAACATCTCAAATAGTTAAATAGACGTGACTAAGTGATTGAAGACTGAGCGCTTATTTATAGGGTAGTTGATGCCCACCACGTCTTAAATTGTTTTTTAGAAGTGAAAAAAAGAGTAAACAATCTAAATAGTTAAAATTAGGTGACCAAATGAGTTCTAAGGCTTGAGTTTATTTTTTTTGAAAATAATATTAAAAAATTACATCTCAAATAATTAAATATAGGTGACTAAGTTAATGGAAAAGCACACAGGCACACACGTCACTTGGGCTTATTCATAGACTAGTAAAGATAAAAAGGAATAAGTATAATCACATAATTTACAAAGGCGTAAGGTTAAAATAACGTAGATACCACACGACGGTTTGATTTTCAAAAATCTTCTCTAAAGTGCCGTCAACATGAAGAACAATATATTGCTAAGTACACAATTGACTTACCACGGCAGAGCGTCCCACGACCCCAACACATTTGATAGCATAAGCACATATGTTTCAATTTTTATTAGATTAGGCCGAAAACCCTGTCAGACGAGTATTATCATCTGAGAAACTCCACTCCAACACACACAGCTAAGTCACACACGCAAGTTATATAGCATGACATAGACACACACGGCTTTCGGAAACCGTCAAACATATATTACGGAAACGACGTGCTTTGCCGTTAAGACAAACACAAAGACTCCCGGTTTATCTCAGCTAATTAACTCTTACATTATCTGTTATTATTTTCCTGAAATTTGGGTGAGGCTTGTGCCTCACCAAGCCCACAAGTGGCTTCGCCACTACTTTTAGTACCCTTCTGATTTCAAAAACAGGACTTCCGCTACAGAAATTGGATTCACGAACTAAGCCAGTTGATTATGCTGGTGTGAAGAGATTATTCTTGCCAATGCTAGTGTGAAAAGATTATGCAGACTCGTCTATCAGAAACTCTCTAGATCGGCCTCTTGGTAGTCCTGTCACTGGTTTGGGAGACCAATATGATTGTTTAGTTACAATCTTATAAATATTATATATCATATTCTTACAATTTTCGTAGTGTTATTATCTAGTAAAGATGCATCAGTTACGCATATTATCACATTTTCTGATATGCAAAATCGACAAGAAAAAGAAATAATGAAAATCTGAAAACTAACCAGTTAGTGCTTATCATTACATCACTTATATTTCATGGAAGGAGTCTTATATTATTGAATTACGAAGTGGACTATAAGAAAAAAAGAAGTTGCAGGCAATGGCGGATCTATATATTATAATTGGAGTGTGTGTGTGTGTGGGGTGGGGGGGTGGGGTGGGGGGTGGGTGGAGATTAGATGAGTCGCAAATTTTCCTATTGAATAAATAATGTCTATTTACTTAATTGTTGTGATACCTTAAATAGATAAAAATATGTTGAATTGATACATATTAGGGATTTCATATGTAATACCGTTAAATCAACAAATAGTACTTAATGAAACTTACTTTTAGCTATAATGAAAATATGCAATTCTACAAAAAAAAATGTGTATGAAAAATGCCACAAATTCTTTTACATAACTCTTATAAACACCTCTTACTTAATGTTCCCACGTTGGTTTATTAGTATAAAGGACAACAAACTATGTTTTCGAGTTGTAGGGAGACAACCATTTGTTGGGATACAGACACATTTTTTTTACCACCCTATTATTATCTATGAATAAGAGAAAAATTAAATAATTAATAATGTTTTTCTTATTCTTCTTACTTGCAAGAGTAAAATAATTTTGAACAAGAAGGATGTTGATGATGACTAAACCACATACTATTTCAAGCCACATCTCAAATAACAAACACTAACAATATTGATGCATTCAAAATTTTGTTATTGTCGGTCAATGCTCGTTACCTTATTGTTTCAGGTAGGCATTTCTTGATTTTCCACTAGGAAGAAAAAAGAAAAGGGAGGGGGGGTTTAAAACCAACAACTCTTAGTTTTTGAAATTTATTTGATTCTTTGAGACCTACCACATTGTTCTCTCTCCACAGGGAAAGCTCAACTCCGCAATGTACATGAGTGCATGGCAACATCACCCCCCAACCCTATTTCTCAGACTTTCACTACCAGGTGACCATCGCTACATAAACTCTGCCACTGCAACATAGATCTCTGACGAGAATACTTCAGTGACATCCTGGTAGGTAGGTGATCCACAATTGCGATTTGGCACATCTTGCCTTTTACATACCCTGCTAGTGGCTACTGTCATCATAAACTAGCACTACTCACACATCATTTACTGCACTATGCCATTGCTACAATATTTATTTGGAGTGTAACATCCTGGCTTTGAACATCCCTGACCGACGATTAGAATCTCAAACTTGGCATACATGTGCCAACTTGGATTTTAGACAGGGCTATTACTCCTCTTCCTCTTTACTATCCTTCACCAACTCTTATATGAGATGACAATGGGCGGCTTGCTCACACATAAGCTCTCCAAAGCTCAGAAGCTTCTGACTGTAGATCACTACACCCGTCTGATCACAACCCCCTCTTTTGTTCACCCCTCACACCATCTCCACACCACTAGCGCCTTGATCCATCTGGATGTTTACCTAGACAGCAAAATCACCAGATTCCTCATCCTTCCTAGATCATGGAGATATCTCACCTGGAACATCTCATATGGCGTCATACCTTTTTTTATGTTGAATCAACTAAATTTTCCATAAACTTCTTCATTACGCACAAAGGACAATTCCAATCTAGTTGCGGTTGGAGAGTGTTACAACCTCAATTTTGCATGTATTTTCATAATTGAAATGTAATGATTTTATGAATTTGGACTTAATTGAGAAGGTTGTATGCTTTGTTTCAAAGAATGGATTTCTTTACAAATCTCCCTTTGATATGAATTTCGTAATATCTACTATTTTGTTAATCCAATAATGGATATAAAAGAGAAGAAAAGAGGAAAAGCCCAAATGATAGAAAGATACAAGATAATGGATATGAAATAATGTATTTATGAGAAAAATATAAATAAATCTCTAGAAAGTGGCATTAATGGCCACAATTGAGTAAATTTCGTTTACATGGGATTTCTAATAGAAAGAGTAGTCAAAATAAAAGAAAAGGAAAAATGAATTTATTTGAATAAAGGAATAAATAAGAAAAGGGATAAAAGATAAGGAAAAGGCTAAAGAAATATTCCCAAGATGGGATTTTGAGCCATTAAAGTTTCTTGAGGTTCAAGGAATTCAAAATAATAATTTAATGGCAAAGGAAAGAGAAAATATGTGAGAAATATATATATTTAAGTGTTAACTCGCAACTAAAGAAAAGGATCCGATTTCTTTAGATAATAAGCCCAAACTTGGCAGAGAGGTATATTAAGTAATTACTAAGTTTCCCTCAAATTTTGGGATTAATTGGACACTCAGTTTGAGAGTTATGGCTTTTACAAGTTTCCCTAAAGAGTTGTGATTATAGTAAATGTCACATATTTTCCGATATAAATGAAAATAATAGGGACGACGCCAGCCGTCAGATCGATATCTGACACCAACTGTGCATCTCCTTCCTCGAGTCTGAGAAGGAAAGCGATACAAGAACAAAGGGACCTTTCCCTCAATTTTCCTCGCAATCCTTCGCATGTGCAAACATGGAAAGGGCATGGATAGATTTGGGGTAAGATTCTGAACCATTTACACCCTAGTTTCTTTTGCATTGGAGGAGTCTAGAAGAAACACCCAAATCGCTTAAAATGGCAGCGACGACCAAGGGTTGGGAGCCCTAAAAATCGACCCCCAATCCTATAAATACTAACCCCTCTCAACTCCTCTCACCCTCATGAACCCGAACGACACCTTCCGTTCTTCTTTCATGCCCTAGCCTGCCGAGATGGTCTTGCTCTGGTGAGCTCCTTGTCACGGCACCATCGTAGGAGCCTTTGCTGGATCAGGGTGAGGACGAAGAGCAGTTGCCCTTCGATCGGTGTCCACCGTGGACTAAAGGCGCGGATCAACGACTGGAGTTCATTGTGCTCTTAGCAGCTGGTGAGTGGGCGTGCGCAAGGAGGAACGTTGGATCACGCTCGGTCAGTGACAACCCAAGATCCAACGGCCAGAGTTTTTTTGAAAAACCCAAGTAAGTCGCCTCTCTAGTCGAAAATCCTAGAAAATGGTGTAATCTTGTTTACTTCATTAAAAATCACTCCTTTGGCTGAAAAATACAAGTAGTGCTTTTTGATTAGAAAAATGCGTAGAATATGATAAAAATGATATTGTATACTGATTGTATATTCTATTAAGAAGTATAGGGTTTTACATCTTTTAATGCATTAAATGATAGAAAAACCCTAGAAAGATATAAAAACAATTATGATGAATCTTTTATGTATTTTTGATCAATGTTAACCTGTTAAGAGTAAAAGAAAGGGGAAAATCATAAAAGGATGATTGATATGTTGGTTTTAGGGTTTTTATGCTCATGTACATGGTTTAATGAACTAAAAACCCTAGTTTGGGAAAATATGAGTTTTAGTGGTTATAATCCAAAATTGCAAGTATACGACTGAAATATGATGATTCTTGAACTTAATTTGGATTAAAGAATCCTTAATAAAGATAAATGAGATGATTAGGATTTTGTGAATAAGAAACCTTTTTAGGGTTACTAGTCTAAAAAGGCAATAAAGTTGGATAAAGAAACCCTAATATATGATGATTAATAATTTGGGGAATGGTTATATTGATGTTTAAAGTTGATTTTAACCTATTGATTATAAAAGGACACTTTAGATCCAAAAGGATAATCTTTATGCATAGTTTGATTAATTTAGGGTTCCATGTACATAAATAAGCTTTAATGGGCCTAGAAATCCTAAGGTAGAACCTAAGTCTATCTTGAGAATGTTTTGGATAAAACAATGACACTTGGATGTTATGCATTAATTTTAGGATATTGTTGATTGCTTGTTTGATTGTTCTTGAATATTATTTCTTGGACATCAAGTTACTCTGGATCAGGTATGTGGTTACGCTTATGAATATCTCGAACTAGTTTTCTAAGGATTTCCGAAGTTTTCATCGGTTGCTTGAATTAAACTATTGGTTGGATTTAATTCATGCATAGTATAATGTGGATATGACTATCACCTAAGATAATATGCCTACTAGATCAGATCCTAGTCCCCTCTGTAGCTTGATAGGTTGACCTAGTACATGGATACCTATGGGGTAGGTCCATCAGGTCATTGGATGACTTAGTATATGGATACCTACGGGGTAGGTCCATCAAGTCACCATGAGTCAGAGATTGGGCTACCTTTGGGTGGGGCCATGCGACTCCACAACCCTAAGTAATGGATACCTGTGAGGTAGGACCATGGGGGTAAGGATCTACCATATGAGAGAGGTAGTAATCAAGTCCACTATAGGGACAACATAGAGATAGGGGATAGGTATGGATTGAGTAGTATTGCTTAAAACGTAACCTTGATTGTTAAATGATATTTGGTTACTTACATTGTTACCATAGTTGCACAATTATTGTTTCCCCCACATACCGGCATATTCATGTATTCTGACTGACATTTTATTTGTCGGCGTTTTAGGTACAAATTGAAAAGGACAAACTGTAAAGTGGCATATTGTGAAATTAAGAAACAAAGTGCAAGGAGGATTAGTTAGAATAGAGTCCAGAGGTGGATAGAGGTTAGATATCCAAGTATTTGAAAAAGGTATGCAACGTTTTATTTTATTCCAGCTTTCAGTATAGTCATGTTAGAATTTAATAATTATTACTGATTATTTATTGAACCTTTGATCTGGGAAATTGGAATAACAGCTCGGACCTCTTGGTCTCCCTTAATTGGGGGTTAACGGGAGGTGGGGTCATTACATTTGGTATAAGAGCATCAGTTCCTCATTTAATCTTTTGTAATTATTAAATTTTACAAATTCCCTAGAACCGAGGGAGTTATTAGAGGATATTCTGAAAGACAGAGGTGACTAGAAAAGGATCACGTCTGGGGGCTGGCAATATTTTCCTTCGCACCGCTAGTCAGAATATGAGGACTCCGAGATTTGTGTGACTACTTGGCCAATGTCTTAGGATCTGACTCGAAATAAGATACCTTTAGGACTCTCTCATCTATTTTAATCCCTTCTCAACCCTAATTCTGGTAAGATTCTAAGGTTTAGGATTTTTTCTCTCTTCCTCACCCTCTTGAGGTCAGGGTATGTATAATAAGGGTAAGGAATCCTCCACCAAATTATTTAAAAGCATGTAAATAAGATGTCATGGACATAAGCTTAATAGTTTAAGCATAAAGTAAAGAATAGTTGCATGCTTAGGACATATGACATGTGTTGTCATGCCCTCAGGAGAGACCTAAGGTTAGACCTTCTTGTCAGGAGGATGAAGTAGAGTTGGTCTTGGAGGAAGAGACCTCCATTAAAGGTAGAGACCTGGCATATCCTATGAGGATGGTGCTAACCCTAACCCTAAGTGGTGGTTAGATAGAGATGGCATGATGAGATGGATGTCATGGTCGACCATGTGTGTGGGTTGACATGCTTTTGGTTTTGGATACCTATGATAGTATGATCCATGTGAGGTTGGATGACCTAGTACCTTTGGCGACCCAACTCTGGGAAGGGTCGTGCAAGTTAGAGCGAAGCATAACTCCTTCATTGAAGAGGTTAGTGAAGAACTTATAGAAAACCTATGGGATTACATGAGCATGGAATAGTATGCACCTAGAGTACGTCATAGTACTGGCAGTGGGTTAAAACCCAGACCAGAAGGGCATGTTGGATAGCTTATGAGATAAGCATGAGGAGCTATGGATGATCTTGAGCAAATGTAGGTTTCACCCATGTAGGGGTATACATGTGAGCTTGATCCACCTTTCTAGAGAGAGAACCTCTAGTAGCAAGGTTATTTCGAGGGTTAGCTCTAGAGAGAGAGAGAAAGACCCGAGCAAGAAGGTTGGAAGCTTAGATTCTGGGATATAAGGAACCCTGAGAAGTTGAGTATGTTATGACCTAAGTGGATGGTTGTGGTAGTCTCGTTCAGGGTCTTTGTGGTTTCTTGGTTGTCTTTGGAAGAACTAAACCCTAGAAGAAGGATGAGGATGCTAGTACCTATGTGTAGATGATATAGGTGCTTACCTTCTAGGGATAGGAAGAAGAGTTCCTTAAACCCTGAGGAGGTTTAGTAACAAGTTGTGAGGCCTTATACCTAGTTGGTTGTCCTTGAGGAGGACTCCACTCTGAGGTGTTGTTCAAGTGGAAGGATAATAGAACATGCATGATGTACCTCATACATGCCTAGTTCATGGTTGGAATGTTGAGCTTGCACTTAGCTAGCTCTTACAGGAAGGTGAACCTGGGGTTCCTAGACCTATAAGAGGGTAAGTACTAGTACCTGACACACCTGATGCTCATGATGAGATTTGAGTTTCTATAAATTCGAGCATGGCACTCCTCATATTTAGAGGAAAGGGAAACCCCTTGGATTAAGGTGTATGTTTGATGAACCCGTACTTATAGGTTGGTGACATATGTATGCACAATGATGGTCCAATGTTGAGGAATGAGAACAAGTATGACCTACCATGGAGACCTAGCATGGTTTAGTGGGTGGTCTGTTTGTTAGATATGTGCCTTAGTAGCTTGCTAGGGCTAAGCATGCTCATGTGGATATAAACCTTAGATGTAGAGACATTTGTGACCTTTGTTTCTATCAAGATGTAGTTTCCTCCCATCCTGGGAGAGGGACCCTTTTGTAGGGTATGGATAAACTTTTGTTGGGTTTGAGGTAACCTTAAGAGGTCCTATAGGATCTTAAGAAGCAAAGTGGAGAGTACATAGTGTGAGAATGAGCCTAAAGACCCATAGATAACCATCTCTAAGTGCATGTGGATGTGTTACCATGGATATAACCATTATGGGGCCTAACTGAGGTAGGTAGGTCACCATGATCCCTATGAAAGTATGTAAGTCAGACCACGAATGCTGAGAGAGATGATGGAGACTTGGGTAAGGTTTCAAGTTGGATATGTGCTATGTTTGTATCCTAAGTCTATCCCAGGGTCAGGTAGGGATAAGACCGATGGGAGTAGGAGTTTCCTAATTCCCTAGTTACCATGGAGATAACCAGTATGGGGCCTAACTGAGGTAGGTAGGTCACCATGATCCCTATGAAAGGATGTAGGTCAGACCACGAATGCTGAGAGAGATGATGGATACTTGGGTAAGGTTTAAAGTTGTATATGTGCTATGTTTGGTTCCTAAGTCTATCCTAGGGTCAGGTAGGGATAAGACCGATGGGAGTAGGAGTTGCCTAATTCCCTAGTTGCACATGACCATAGGGTCGGGAGGTAACAACTATCATTGTTTGAGGGCCATGGGTTAGGAGATTGATCACCTTCATGAACTCATGGGACCCAAAGGGTAGATGAGGAGGGAACTCTCTAGTTGCATAAGGGAAGAGGGATGACCCCAAAAGTTCCGACACACTATAGACCCAGAGGAGATGACTAAGGATCGTATGATGACCCAAGTGGGTTCGAGACCAATTTTCCATGGAAGTAAACTTGATATCAGGATGTTCATGATGAAGAGACATGTGATGCACATTTCCAATTAGATTTGAAGTTGTACGGGCAATGTGGGATGTACCATCTCTACGCATGGAACAAGAAGAACTCTATATTTGGACTGCAGCCAAATGCTTATTTCCTCTCATTATGGAGGTGAGAGATAGGGCAATATGCATGCCATCACCAAGGATAAAGATGATGCGAGTGGAAACGTTATTATGATGTATAAGGATAGAGATAATAATGTACCCTTGTGGAGTGTAAGATGTGTGGATGGTTTACAAACACTAAGAGAACTAAGGTAGTCATCTTATGAGGATGTTCTTATCATGAGCTATGTGGAATTTATGAGTTATATAAGTTTGAGTTTGATAACCAAGAAGATGAGCTCATATTTTTCTTAATGAAGACAAACTTAGAGTCTGAGATGAGATAATAAGTGGAATACATGGGGGTGTATGTCTTCAACATTGCCTAACATATAAAGATGAAATGTGGTAATGGATGCTCTAATTAAGATGAAACTATCTAGTCTAGCTAATGGAAAGGCTAGAAGAGGTGGTTAGGTGAACCCTAAGTTCATGAGATATGTATGGCTAACACTCAGATATAACGAGATCTGTTGATCGAGTTAGTGGTTGCTTGGTTAGGGCTTGTTGGGATAGAAGGATGGTTGTAGAACCTCAGATGCACTTCTCTAGAAAAGAAGGTGATGAAACCCACGACTAGAGTGTTTTAGGGTTTCTGAGGAATCAACCTTGAGAAATCATGACATATAGGAGATCATGATTTTAAGTTCACCATACACCATGGTACTACTAAGATAATAAGTGGTGATATTACTTTGGATGCCTAAGATGAAGTTGCATGTGGCTTGTCGCCATGCATGCCAGGAGGTGAAGGACGAACACCAGTAACCCAATGAGTTGATATAGAGGATAAAGAGCCCCTGAGAGGGAATGGGAGTTCATCACTATAGATGTTGTGGGAAGTCTCCCTGGACCAAGGAAAGTCAAGGATGCAATATGGGTTATGGTAGACCACCTTACCTAGATGACATAATCAAAGAAAAGAGAGAGTACTGTCGGGAGACAAATCCGGTTGAACTACATGTAAGAGAGATGGTTCAAATACACCATGATGTGAGTTCAAAGGTTCTTGAGTGTGATCTAAAGGTTCACTCGATGCTAGTACATCTTATCACCCCTAACTGATGATTAGTATGATTCTGACTAAAGGGTCTGATGAGAGCATGTGTGCTTGTTCAGGGTGATACATGGAGACAATTCTCGTCCTATGTAAGATGTGTTGATAGCCACCATAGCCAGTATCAGGATGTAAGAAGCTCTGTAAGGGAGGCTGTGTCAGTCACCACTTCATGAAGATGATGTCGGTAGAAAGACCTTGTGAAGGTCGGAAAGACCATAGTGTTTGCATATGAAGTCGCTTTGATCATGCGATGGCTGAGAAAGCCTAGGGGCAACATGAGTCATGAGCTGATACAAAGCAGACTGACATGTAGTTCACTCTGGGAGAATGTGATGTGAAAATCTGACCCCTCTGAGCTATAGCTGAGAAAGCTGAGATCCTGATAGATGAGTCCATTTGAGATGGATTGGTGGAGATGGTTATGTTTAGCCTTACCCCTCAGGATAATGTGATGTATGATGTGTTCCACAAGTCCGATCTAGTGCACTATGTGAGGTACCCAAGCCATGTGCTAAGCCATGAACCTAGTGAGCTCCCAAGGAGGCTAACTTACCCAGAGTCACCTACAAGGGTACGAGATACCAAGGTGAGAGAGAGCTCAGGAGTAAATAATATGAGATGATAAAGGTTCTTTGGAAGCACCATGGAGAGGATGAAGCCACATGGGAGCCAATGATGGATGTGGAAAAGTGTTATCTTGAATTGTTTATATGTTTGGTGGAATTTTGAGGGCAAAATTCCTATAAGAGGGGAAGGATGTTACAACCTCGATTTTGCATATATTTTCATAATTGAAATGTATTGATTTTATGAATTTGGACTTAATTGAGAAGGTTGTATGCTTTGTTTCAAAGAATGGTTTTCTTTGCAAATCTCCCTTTGATATGAATTTCGTAATATCTACTATTTTGTTAATCAAATAATGGGTATAAAAGAGAAGAAAAGAGGAAAAGACCCAATGATAGAAAGATACAAGATAATGGATATTAAGCAATGTATTTATGAGAAAAATATAAAGAAATATCTAGAAAGTGGCATTAATGGCCACAATTGAGTAAATTTCATTTACATGGGATTTCTAATAGAAAGAGTAGTCAAAATAAAAGAAAAGGAAAAAGGAATTTATTTCAATAAAGGAATAAATAAGAAAAGGGATAAAAGATAAGGGAAAGGCTAAAGAAATATTCCCAAGATGGGATTTCGAGCCATTAAGGTTATTTGAGGTTCAAGGAATTCAAATAATAATTTAATGCAAAGGAAAGAGAAAATAGGTGAGAAATATATATATTTAAGTGTTAACTTTCAACTAAAGAAAAGGACCCTATTTATTTAGATAATAATCCCAAACTTGGAAGACAAGTAGATTAAGTCATTACTAAGTTTCCCTCAAAATTTGGGTTTAAGTGGACACTCGGTTTGAGAGTTATGGATTTTACAAGTTTCCCTAAAGAGTTGTGATTATAGTAAATGTCACATATTTTCTGATTTAAATGAAAATAATAGGGACGATGCCAGCCATCAGATCGAGATATGATGCCAGTTGTGCGTCTCCTTCCTCGAGTCCGAGAAGGAAAGCGCCGCGAGAACAGAAGGGCCTTTCCCTCTATTTTCCTCGCAATCCTTCGCATGTGCAAACATGGAAAGGGCATGGATAGATTCGGGATAGGATTACAAACCATTTACACCGTAGTTTCTTGCACATTGGAGGCATCTAGGAGAAATGCCCAAATCGCTTAAAACGGTAGCGATGGCCAAGGGTTGGGAACCTTAGAAATCAACCCCCAATCCTATAAATACTACCCCCTCTCAACTCCTCTCACCCTCATGAACCCGAACGACACCTTCCCTTCTTCTTTCATGCCCTAGCCTACCAGGATCGTCTTGCTCCTGCAAGCTCCTCATCATGGTGCCGTTGCGGGAGCCTTTGCTGGATCAGGGAGAGGACAAAGAGCAACTGCCCTTCAATCGGAGTCCACCATGGACCAAAGGCGCAGATCAATGGTTGGAGTTCATTGTCTTCTTAGCAGCTGGTGAGTGGGTGCGCGCAAGGAGGATCATTGCATCGCGCTCGGTCAGTGAAAAACCAAGATCCGACGGCCAGATTTTTTTTGAAAAACCCAAGTAAGTCGCCTCTCTAGTCGAAAATCTAAGAAAATGGTGCAATCTTGATTAATTCATTAAAAATCACTCCTTTGGCCGAAAAGTACAAGTAGTGCTTTTTATTAGAAAAATGCATAGAAAATGATAAAAATGATATTAGATCCTGATTGTAGATTCTATTAAAAAAGTATAGGGTTTTACATCTTTTAATGCATTAAATGATAGAAAAACCCTAGAAAGATATAAAAACAATCATGATGAATCTTTTATATGTTTTTGATCAATGTTAACCTGTTAAGAGTAAAAGAAAGGGGAAAATCATAAAAGGATGATTGATATGTTGGTTTTAGGGTTTTTATGCTCATGTACATGGTATAATGAACTAAAAACCCTAATTTGGGAAAATATGAGTTTTAGTGGTTATAATCCGAAATTGCAAGTATACGAATGAAATATGATGATTCTTGAACTTAATTTGGATTAAAGAATCCTTAATCAAGATAATTGAGATGATTAGGGTTTTGTGAATAAGAAACCTTTTTAGGGTTACTAGTCTAAAAAGGAAATAAAGTTAGATAAAGAAACCCTAATCTATGATGATTAGTAATTTGGGGAAGGGTTATATGGATGTTTAAAGTTGATATTAACTTGTTGATTATAAAAGGACACATTAGATCCAAAAGGATAATCTTTATGCATAGTTTGATTAATTTAGGGTTCCATGTACATAAATAAGATTTAATTGGCCTAGAAATCCTAAGGTAGAATCTAAGTCTATCTTGAGAATGTTTTTGATTAAACAATGACACTTGGATGTTATGCATTCATTTTAGGATATTGTTGATTGCTTGTTTGATTGTTCTTGAATATTATTGCTTGGACATCAAGTTACTCTGGATCAGGTATGTGGGTATGCTTATGAATATCTCACACTAGTTTTCCGAGGATTTCTGAAGTTTTCATCGGTTGCTTGAATTAAATTGTTGGATGAATTTAATTCATGCATACTATAATGTGGATATGACTATCACCTAAGATAATATGCCTACTAGCTCAGATCCTAGTCCCCTTTGTAGCTTGATAGGTTGACCTAGTACATGGATACCTATGGGGTAGGTCCATTAGGTCATTGGATGACTTAGTACATGGATACCTATGGGGTAGCTCCATCAAGTCACCATGAGTCAGAGATTGGGCTACCTTTGGGTAGGGCCATGCGACTCCACAACCCTAAGTAATGGCTACCTATGAGGTAGGACCATGGGGGTAAGGATCTACAATTTGAGAGAGGTGGTATCCTAGTCCACTACAGGGACAACACATAGATAGGGGATACATATGGATTGAGTAGTATTGCTTAAAACGTAACCTAGATTGTTAAAATGATATTTGGTTACTTACATTGTTACCTTAGTTGCACAATTATTGTTTCCCCCACATACCGGCATATTCATTTATGCTGACCGATGTTTTGTTTGTCTGTGTTTTAGGTACAAATTGAAAAGGACAAACAGTGAAGTGGCATATTGTGAAATTAAGAAATAAAGTGCAAGGAGGATTAGTTAGAATAGAGTCCAGAGGTGGATAGAGGTTAGATATCCAAGTATTTGAAAAAGGTATGTAATGTTTTATTTTATTCCAACTTTCAGTATAGTCATGGTAGAATTTAATAATTATTACTGATTATTTGTTGAACCTTTGATCCGGGAAATTGGAATAACGGCTCAGACCTCTTGGTCTCCCTTAATTGGGGGTTACTGAGAGGCGGGGTCATTACATTTGGTATCAGAGCATCGGTTCCTCATTTAATATTTAGTAATTATTAAATTTTACAAATTCCATAGAATCGAGGGAGTTATTAGAGGATTTTCTGAAAGACAGAGGTCACTAGAAAAGGATCACGTCCGGGGGCTGGCAATATTTTCCTCTACACCTCTAGTCGGAATACGAGGACTCCCAGATCTGTGTGACTTCCTGGCCAATGTCTTAGGATCTGACTCGAAATAAGATACCTTTAGGACTCTCTCATCTATTTTCGTCCCTTCTCAACCCTAATTCTGGTAAGATTCTAAGGTTTAGGGTTTTTCTCTCTCTTCCTCACCCTCTTAAGGTCAGCGTATGTATAATAAGGGTAAGGAATCCTCCATCAAATTAATTAAAAGCATGTAAATAAGATGTCATGGACATAAGCTTAATAGTTTAAGCGTAAAATAAAGAATAGTTGTATGCTTAGGTCGTATGACATGTGTTGTCATGCCCTCAGGAGAGACCTGAGGTTAGACCTTCTTGTTAGGAGGACAAAGTAGAGTTGGTCTTGGAGGAAGAGACCTCCATTAAAGGTAGAGACCTGGCATATCCTATGAGGATGGTGCTAACCCTAACCCTAAGTGGTGGTAAGAGAGAGATGGCATGATGAGATGGATGTCATGGTCGACCATGTGTGTGGGTTGACATGCTTTTGGTTTTGGATACCTATGATAGTATGATCCATGTGAGGTTGGATAACCTAGTACCTTTGGTGACCCAACTCTGGGAAGGGTCGTGCAAGTTAGAGCGAAGGATAACTCCTTCATTTAAGAGGTTAGTGAAGAACCTATAGAAACCCTATGGGATTATATGCGCATGGAATAGTATGCACCTCGAGTACGTCATTGCACTGGCAGTGGGTTAAAACCCAGGCCAGAAGGGCATGATGGATAGCTTATGAGATAAGTATAAGGAGCTATGGATGATCTTGAGTGAATGTAGGTTTCACCCATGTAGGGGTATACATTTGAGCTTGATCCACCTTTCTAGAGAGAGAACCTCTAGTAGCAAGGTTATTTGTAGGGTTAGCTCTAGAGAGAGAGAGAGCAAGTCCCGAGTAAGAAGGTTGGAAGCTTAGATTCTGGGATATAAGGAACCTTGAGAAGTTGAGTATGTTATGACCTAAGTGGATGGTTGTGGTAGTCTCATTCATGGTCCTTGTGGTTTCTTGGTTGTCTTTGGAAGAACTAAACCCTAGAAGACGGATGAGGCTACTAGTACCTATATGCAGATGATATAGGTGCTTACCTTCTAGGGATAGGAAGAAGAATTCCTAAAACCCTGAGGAGGTTTAGTAACAAGTTGTGAGGCCTTATATCTAGTTGGTTGTCCATGAGAAGGACTCCACTCTGAGGTTTTTGACATGATTTTACCGTGCGTATAACGCAAGTGCACGCGTCAATGTAGTATAGGCCTTTCTGAGGCCCGAGTCGAACTTAGGGACACTGAATTGTCGGTAGACTACTACTAACTGGTTGCGACCAGCTAAACTAATTAAAAGAGTTTGAGAGTTGTTATAAAAATAAAAGAAAACAAAATAAAATAAAGCAATCAATTAGGTGTTTAATTTAATCAATTCAGATGGGAATCTTTAGGATTGCGGTTTCATCGCGGGTTTTCATTGTATGAATTTCCATATAATAATTCAGGTTCATCTCTCGATCTGGGTAGTGGCCTGTAGTCAGAATTGCCCACTGTCGTGGTACAATTCACTACCTATGTCTAGGTTGGTTCCACTATCGTAGTAACCTATACCCTAAACTAGGTGCATTAGAATCGACCTCTGGGTGTCCACCATTAACCATACATTGCCTTGTTCAAGGGATTTGTTAATTAATGTGAATTTTGTCTCTTTTCAATTGTTAATTCTTCTTTCAAAGTAATTAAAGGCATTAGATTATCATTATGGTGATCAAGCATAACAATATAATTGAGAAAACGAAATTATACCATGGATTTAAGAGATAAATGATGAATTACTATGATAAAAATGTCATACAATGCTTTCCCGGGCTACTCCCAGTCCTAAAGACAAAGGGGATTAGCCCCGCATGTTCATTTCAGAGCAAAACATGGTAGAGAAAAGGGGAAACATGGAGAAAAATGTGAATAAGTAAAGAAACCCCTGAACGGAGGAGATCCAATCGTTCCTCAGCGTAGAATCCACGATCTACAACCTTTCGGCAGTGGAAAACATCTTCTTCGGCTTCCGGAATGACTGGGGCGTGCTTCTGGGCTCCGTTCTTCTCTCCACACCTTCTCGGGACGTGTGCAATGGCTAATGACATGATAGATTGCTCTTGGCCGCCGTCATTAGGTATAATCACTGAGTTAGGTTGCAAAAATATCACAACCGTCAGATTTAGATCAATCGAAAACAAACTTGTATCTGACGGTGTCGATACCATCGACGCGAGTCGATGGTATCGACCCTGCGTGGTATCGGCTGGTCTTCTTTTCTTTTCTTTGTCGCGACTGATGCTAACTCGATAATATCGACGAGGGTCGATGGTATCGACTCTCTTAGGCGTCTCTTTTGTCCTTTTCTGTCACTGAAGCTCCACGTGTCGATAGTATCGACTTCTAGGTCGATAGTATTGACTGTCTTCTCGTCAGCAACCTGATGGTAAGTCGCTACCATCGACTTCACCGTCGATGGTATCGACTCTGTGCTGATCCTTGCGGCTGGAAACCTGTGGTTGTGTCGATGGTATCGACAACAACAGATATTCATTTTTCCTGAAATTGCAACACAAAACCACATAAGCCGAAATAAAACATATTATTGTAATCATTTATGCTCAAAACAATAAAATAAGGGAGATTTGACACTGAGAAAGATCATAGACTGAAGTAAATGAATTATGCAATATTAACCACCAAAATGACCAATAAATGCATAAAACACAAGTAAAACAAGTCTATAAATGCGACTCAAAATCATCACATCAAACTCCCCTAAGCTTAAACATTGCTCGCCCTTGAGCAACAAAACCTTAGAATAGAATTGCGAGGGTCAACTAAAGAACATGTCATCACAACAAACATCACCATATGATCCCCACAGGACATTCACAAACTGGCCCTCACTAACCACGGAATGATAATTACCCTAAAGGCGACAGTAATCATCCATAAAAGATATCTACCTCAAAATTGATGAACACTATCATATAAGACAGTTAACATAATAAAATTCTCTGGTTCAGGCTCAGTGGATCTTGTGATCTCCTATTCTACATTGCTCTCCCTAACTACCATCTCTCCTGATATTAACAAGTGAGGAGAAAATCACGGTGGCCTACCAATTCGAGCAACGGGTGGATGAAATGGGTGGCTCATGGAATAAATGGAAGCATTATACGGTTCTAACATGCATAAAGCAAAAATGACCTAAATGATGCATATGCAAGTGTAAATGCCCTAATGCCTACATTTTGGGTGGAATGATGCATGCACTATCATTCCGTCTTAGGGTGAGATGGAATATCTAAGAGAACTACATCATGTAACCATTCTTCTTAATATGTAGGTGAGAACATGTTTCTTTCTCCCTCTCATTACTACTTACTTCTCAATTCTCTCTTTTTTTTCTTTCTTTAAAACTTTTTTTCTTCCTCTTTTTTTTAAGCCCTTATTTTCACAGCTGACAACGAATTGTTTTTCGGGCTCACTTATTATTGCATAACTTATACATTTGAAACATTCAGAAGGTATGTAACAAGTTCATCACCCTTAATGTTCATAAGATATAAGACACATGATGTCCTCTATGCGCAAAAATGTGAATGCAGCTACAAAATGATGATTATGCAACTAAATGATATGCACTTAAGGATGATGTGCATGTATAACTAATCAATTTTTTTTTTCATTTCATGCAAAATATACTAAAGTAGTTGCAATGCAAGACCTATTTACATGGAATGCAATCAAGGAGATTAAAACCGTAATGTACTTCCAATTCTTTTGGTGGAATATGAAAAACAATGAGGTGGCTAGATCACAAGACTAATTGACTGAACCTTTGAAAATTATTATGTGTCCCTCCTTATTGACCTGTGTGGTAATTAAGAGGTTTCTCTCTCTTATTTCAAATTAAGGTCTCATTATCATTTGGTCAGTTTTAGGTTCAAACAACCAATTCCGTCCACTTTTCATGAAGCAAAGGCATGCACAATTGTGATTTCCTATTTTAGAGTTGACAAACCCAATCATTTTCTTAAGTTATGTGCTCAAAGTTGAACAACACAAGCTTGCAAAGCACTAAATAATTTTAAATTTGCCCCTGATTCCCATGTACAAGCAACGAGGTGACACATGACTTAAGACATCCACGAATACACTAGATAGAATGTGGATCCTACAAACAAACTAAAAACTGCAAGAAATAAATAACAAAAAACAAAACAATAAAAACTAAAAACTAAAGGATATAGTTGTTCCAGCTCCCCCCCAAGCTTGAATTCACTATGGCCTCATAGTCAAAAACAACCTTAAAAGGTGCAACAGAGATACCAATCATTCTTCCGGAGGAGGCGGGTACTGCGGGGCCGTGGGGTCCCAAGACGGGTACTGCCCCTGAAAGCTCAGATCATACTGGGGCATGGGTGGAGGTTGTGGATACCCCCCAAAGTAATTCTGGCTCCAGTAATGATCGTAGAAGGGTTGCTGCTGCATCTCCATCCTATGCAACCTATCATGAATGTGCTATTGGTTGTCGAGGAGGAGGCGCTCATTTTCAAAAATAGCCCTTTGATTGTCAAGCAGCCGATTTGTTCTATCCTGAATACCGGCATATGTCGCTGTATGCTGTTACTGTGTCTGATGAATATCCTACAGCATTGCATACATCCCTTGCATGGAGTAGACATCCTCGCTTTGCTGCGAGGGTTGTGGTGGCGGAGGCTGCGAAGAAGAAGATGCACCCGGATGCATACGGGGACGCTTCTGGGGTGCCACGCGTGCCCGAAGAGGAGTGAAAGCCTCCTCTTCCTCTTCATGCTCGTCGTTGTCGTTGTTATTGTTGCCACCGTCTTCATCTGAGTCAGCAATGGCTATGATGGGCCACCGGAAATGCTGAGTGCCCGCGATGAGGAAGACGGGGTCTGGAAGTGAACATTCTTGATATGCGTGATTAACATGGCAAAGTGCATATGCCAAACCATCACGAAGCAGGATGAGGTTGGAGCGGTGCAGATGCTGCAAGTTGACCTTGCTCCTATTGGAGAGGGGAGTAAGCTAGGAGAAATTCAACCCAAGATAGTGGGCCAGCGGTGTGACGATCCCTCCAAAGTGAATTGGCGCCTTCCGCGTACTCCTCTTTACAGCCAACACACGTGTTAAGAAAAACGTGCCCCAATTACACTCTTCCCTCTTCAGCAACTTGTGCAGGAAAAACAACTCTGTCTCTTGAAACTTACTAAGAGACAGATCACCACGAGCAAATAGGGTGGTGCATAGCATGCGGTGAAGAACCCGAACAAACGGATGCTCGAAATCCGCCACTGCAGCGTTGTGGTAGCTGACGGATTTGCCGGGAGGCACAATCACTAACTCAGCGAAAATGGCATCATATTCTGTCCTATTGTCTGGCCGCCGGTACTGATCTCGCCCATGATTTTAGTTGTAGATGGAGTTGAACTGCTTGAGGGTAAGAGTGTAATCATTATTTTACAGCCGAAAAGAAACATGGCCTTTTATCCATTCCAGATCAGTGGTGATGATATCGTTTAGCACGACGCATATATCCAGCGATGCCATGAACTCCGCCGCCAACTCTTTGTATGTGGGACATTCACCGAAGAATGGTTGGCCGTCGGCGTGGAATTCCATCTCATCGGGCCTCCTGCCCGTATGCCTTGCTTGTCCCTTTAGAACGTAGGCAAGATTAGCCTCGAACCCAAGATTGCAGATCATGTCCTGGTCGATGTAGCGGGTCGGCTCTATCTTTCTCTTCATCAGTTCCTCATAAACCTTCTTGACCTATGCAGAAGGATGGACAATCCGCGGTCGCAGAATAGACGCAGTCGGTGGAGGATTGAACTCTGGGATCTCGATTGGTGTCACGCGTGAAGAAGACGCGCCGACAGTATGCACCATTTTCAAAGAAGAAGGGATAGAGGACAGAGCTTGGTGAAGGTCGGAGAAGACAATCTCTGCTCGGTGAAGGCTCGGGGAAGAACACACTCCTTGGATGCTCGTAACCGGGCTCCGATGGCTCAACAAGATGCTCGACACAAGTGAAGGAAGAAAGCTCTGAAGGTGTGACGTCATATGATGACAAACCATCCCTTTTATAACTGTGGCTGGTGCTGCTGTATGACCGTCGATACCATCAACGCGAGTCGATGGTATCGACTCCTATAGCACAATCCGTCTTCCGCTAGTATCGACGATTGTCGATAGCCTGATTTGGGGGCCCGGATCGATGACGCGTCGATACGATCGACATGTGTCGATGGTATCGACCCATCCCACAGATCGACTCTCTTGGTGCAGCGATCGCCGTTGATTTCCTCTCGTGGATCGGTGACATGTCATGTTGATACTATCGACGCAAGTCGATAGTATCGACTTCTGCTTAGGGCAACACCCTCGTGAGGCTCGGCCGCCGCCTTCTTCCTGTAGTCGGGTCGATACCATCGACAGGCCTGTCGATGGTATCAACTTCACTGAGACAATTTTCGTCTGAATATCTCTAGAGATCTCGATAGTATCAACGCCCGTGTTGATACTATCAACCTCATTTTTGCGATCAACCTGTTGGTGTGTCGATACCATCGACGAGGTCGTCGATAGTATCGACGCAGAGCGATTACTGCAGTCGCCAACCTATACCCATCTCGATACCATCGACACAAGGGTCGATGGTATCGACTCTGCCTCAATCCTGCACATTCAACAAACGATCAAGGTATCATTTTTACACTAAAAACAAAATCGAATCAAACCAACATACAAATGTGAAAGAAACTAAACTAAGCTACCGATGGTTGGGTTGCCTCCCAACAAGCGCCGTTATTTAACGTCTTAGGCTAGACAAAATCAAGTTTCATCGCTTAGGAGCTTCCGAGAGTGTTCCTTGGGGATTATCTGACAGTTTGAACTCAACTCGATCCTGGCCAATCCCCAATGTCAAAGTACCTCTCCCAACGGCAGTGACAATGTCGACCATCTCTTGAAACAACCTTCCTAAGAGCATTTCACAACCTTTGAGTCGCGACATGTCCATAACAATGAAATCCACTGGAAAGATAAACCTGTCTACTTTGACAAGTACATCCTCACACACCCCGTATGGCTTCACAATGGACCCATCCGCCAACTCAATAGCCGCAACAGATTTCTTTAATTTCTTCAACCCAAGCTTTTGAAATGTGGACAGTGGCATCCGATTAATGCTAACGCCTGAATCACACCGTGCTTGTGGAAAATGTTGACCGCCTATAGAACATGGAAGGTAAAAGCCTCCTGGGTCTTTCCTCTTCTGTGGTAAACTCCCATGGATAATTGAACTCACTACCTCATTCACCCGCAAACATCTGTGTCTTTGATCCGCGTCTTCTTGGTGATGATTTCCTTGATAAACCTCCTGTATGCTGGAATCCGCTCTATCATTTCCACTAATGGAATATTTATATGGAGCCTCCTGAACATCTCCAAAAACTTCCTATAATGTCAATGCTCTTTCTTCGGCCTCGGCTTATCTAGAAAAGACACAACTGCCTCATTTTGACGCTTATGAGGTGGCACATATGGGCTTTTCGAGGTCTCCTCCCCTAAGCTTGCTTCAATGTCACCCTCTAGCGTAGGCTTTGGCACCTCATTTACAACTGATGTAACTTGTGGCTTCTCATCTTTCTCAGTGGTTGCAGCTTCAACATGACATATAGCCTTCACCTGCTCTTCATGCTTTAGTGTGGGCGCGACCGTACTGGGCTCGTGGCGGGTTTTTCTGACTGGAAAATATCCGCCAGGTAGTCCATAATGACTGCGAGGATACGGTATTTTCGGTGTAGCCTCCGTATAAAAAATCATCTTGTCTTTCGTCTGGAACTCCACCACCGGGAGCTCTGCCTCAGTAATCACAGATATATATATATTTCACTTGATGATGTGCTTGAACAACATCTGCATTCTCAGCCTGTCTTTGTTGATTTGTAAGCTTCATGGCTGCCACTTCATTGGAAATTTGGGTCACAGTCATCTCTAGTGCCCTCATCTGTGTTCCATGGATTTGCAATGTCTGTCCAAATTTAGTCAAAATCTCACCTTGGGGTTGCAACTGCTTACTAAACATGCTCATCATCTCTTGATTTTGTTGTACCACTTGACTAAGCAACACGGTGCTTTTATCTTCTATCATTGACTATGGCTTTGCATCTGGATCTTGTAGGAAGTTGTTTGGGTCTTTCCATGAGAATTTTCTATCCTTCCTCCAAGAATAATCATTGTTTCTATAGCCTTGTTGTTGCATGAATTTGACCTGGGCTTCCTCATCAGATTCTGCATCTTCTTTGGCAAGAAATTTCTTGGCTAGAAGGTCTAATTTGTCATTCAGCTCCTTGATGGCCCTGGACTCACCCACAACTTTCACTTATTCCGGTGCATCCCTATCGCCCCAAGATTGCTTCTTTGCCATATTTTTTCAGAATCTCCCAACACCTAGTGCCAGTATTATTTAAGAAAAACCCGGATCCTGCAGAATCCAGATTGCTTCTATCATGCTCAGAAAGAGAAAAATAGAAAATCTTGACCTGCTTCTCCTTGTCCAAACCATGGTGTGGGCACCTTCTCAGCATTATTTGGAATCGCTCCCATGTCTCAGAGTAAGTTTCACCTGCCTTCTGACTGAAATTGTGAATTTTTCTGATCAGATCATTTGACTTCTCGGGTGGAAAGAATCTTTCAAAGAATACTTCCACCATGTGGTTCCATGATTCCACATATTCATCGTCAAGATTGTGCAACCATTCTCGTGCATTTCCCGCTAAAGAGCTCGGAAACAACTTTAGGTACAGTGTCTCCTGCGGGAACCTGTCTATTTTTATCATATCGCAGTTCTCCATGAACTGGGTAATGTGAGTTACCAGATCTTCGTTCTTTAGCCCATGGAATGCATTTGACTTGACCAAGTTGATTAAAGCAGGATCAATCTTGTAGGTCAGAATGTTGATCGCCTGCTTCTTGATTGACCCCTTTGAAGTAGATGAAGAAGAAGCCTTTATCTTCTCCCATATCGTCTGTTCCTCTGCCATTTCTTCTTATTCTGAGTCGGAATCTATATCTTCCAATTGGTCTTGATTGTAATCTTCCTCATCGTCAGGTCTCGGCAGTGGAACCTCTAGTGCCTGTTGCATGTAGTCGGTGCTACGCGTCTGCACCATGCACTGGTACCTGCAAAATGGTAATTTGAGTTCAGTACCGTGCTAGACGACTACAAAATGTGAAAGATAAGCTATGAATTTGAAAAGTGAAAATAAAATAATAAAATAAAAATGTGGCCTAGAGTGGCCGCGTGCAGCACTCGTAGTGCCGACAATTGCCGTGTCCGCGGCAACGGCGCCAAAAACTTGACACGATTTTACCGTGCGTATAACGCAAGTGCACGCATCAATGTAGTATAGGGCTTTGTGAGGCCCGAGTCGAACTCAGGGACACTGAATTGTCACTAGACTACTACTAACTGGTTGCGATCAGCTAAACCGATTAAAAGAGTTTGAGAGTTGTTGTAAAAATAAAAGAAAACAAAATAAAATAAAGCAATCGATTAAGTGTTTAATTTAATCAATTCAGATGGGAATCTTTAGGATTGCAGTTTCACCGTGAGTTTTCATTGTATGAATTTCAATATAATAATTCAGGTTCATCTCTTGATCCGGGTAGTGGCTTGTAGTCAAAATTTCCCACTGTTGTGGTACAATTCACTACCTATGTCTAGGTCGGTTCCACCGTCGTAGTAACCTATACCCTAAACTAGGTGCATTAGAATCGACCTCTGGGTGTCCACCATTAACCATACATCGCCTTGTTCAAGGGATTTGTTAATTAATGTGAATTTCGTCTCTTTTCAACCATTAATTCTTCTTTCAAAGTAATTAAAGGCATTAGATTATCATTATGGTGATCAAGCATAACAATATAATTGAGAAAACGAAATTATACCATGGATTTAAGAGATAAATGATGAATTACTATGATAAAAATGTCATACAATGCTTTCCCGGGTTACTCCTGGTCCTAAAGACAAAGGGGATTAGCCCCGCATGTTCATCTCAGAGAAAAACATGGTAGAGAAAAGGGGAAACATAGAGAAAAATGTGAATAAGTAAAGAAACCCCTGAACGGAGAAGATCCAAGCATTCCTCGGCGTAGAATCCGCGATCTACAGCCTTTCGGCGGTGGAAAACATCTTCTTCAGCTTCCGGAATGGCTGGGGCGTGCTTCTGGGCTCCGTTCTTCTCTCCACACCTTCTCGGGACGTGTGCAGCAGCTAATGACATGATAGATTGCTCTTGGCCACCGTCATTAGGTATAATCACCGAGTTAGGTTGCAAAAATATCACAGCCGTCAGATTTAGATCAATATAAAACAAACTTGTATCTGACGGTGTCGATACCATCGACGCAAGTCGATGGTATCGATCCTACGCAGTATCAGCTGGTCTTCTTTTCTTTTCTTTGTCGCGACTGATGCTAACTCGATACTATCGATGAGGGTCGATGGTATCGACTCTCTTAGGCGTCGCTTTTGTCCTTTTCCGTCGCTGAAGCTCCACGTGTCGATAATATCGACTTCTAGGTCAATAGTATCGACTGTCTTCTCGCCAGCAACCTGATGGTAAGTCGCTACCATCGACTTCACCGTCGATGGTATCGACTCTATGCTGATCCTTGCGGCTGGCAACATGTGGTTGTGTCGATGGTATTGACCACTGTCGATGGTATCGACAGCAGTAGATATTTGTTTTTCCTGAAATTGCAACACAAAACCACATAATCCGAAATAAAACATATTATTGTAATCATTTATGCTCAAAACAATAAAATAATGGAGATTTGACACTGAGAAAGATCATAGACTAAAGTAAATGAATTATGCAATATTAACCACCAAAATGACCAATAAATGCATAAAACACAAGTAAAACAAGTCTATAAATGCGACTCAAAATCATCGCATCAGTGTTGTTCACGTGGAAGGATAATAAAACATGCATGATGTACCTCGTACATGCCTAGTTCATGGTTGGAATGTTGAGCTTGCACATAGCTAGCTCTTGCAGGAAGGTGAACCTAGGGTTCCTAGACCTATAAGAGGGGAAGTAGTAGTACCTAGCGCACCCGATGCTCATGATGAGATTTGAGTTTCTATAAATTCGGGCATGGCACTCCTCATGTTTAGAGGAAAGGGAAACCCCTTGGGTTAAGATGTATGTTTGATGAACCCCTACTTATAGGTTGGTGACATATGTATGTACGATGATGGTCCAATGTTGAGGAATGAGAACAAGTATGACCAACCATGGAGACCTTGCATGGTTTAGTGGGTGGTCTGTTTGTTAGCTATGTTCCTTAGTAATTTGCTAGGGCGAAGCATTCTCATGTGGATATAAACCTTAGACGTAGAGACGTTTGTGACCTTTGTTGCTATCAAAATGTAGTTTCCTCCCATCCTGGGAGAGGGACCCTTTTGTAGGGTATGGATCAGCTTTTGTTGGGTTTGAGGTAACCTTAAGAGGTCCTTTATGATCTTGAGAAGCTAAGTGGAGAGTACATAGTGTGAGAATGAACCTACAGACCCATAGATCACCATCTCAAAGTGCATGTGGATGTGTTACCATGGAGGTAACCACTATGGGGCCTAACTGAGGTAGGTAGGTCATCACGATCCCTATGAAAGGATGTAAGTCAGACCACAAAAGGTGAGAGAGATGATGGAGACTTGGGTAAGGTTTCAAGTTGGATATGTGCTATGTTTGGAGCCCAAGTCTATCCTAGGGTCAGGTAGGGATAAGACCGATGGGAGTAGGAGTTGCCTAATTCCCTAGTTGCACATGACCATAGGGTCGGGAGGTAACATCTATCATTGTCTGAGGGCCATGGGTTAGGAGATTGATCACCTTCATGAATTCATGGGACCCAAAGGGAAGATTAGGAGGGCACTCTCTAGTTACATAAGGGAAGAGGGATGACCCCAAAAGTGTCAACATCCTATAGACCTAGAGGAGATGACTAAGGATGGTATGATGACCCAAGTGGGTTTGAGACCAGTTTTCCATGGAAGTAAACTTGATATCAGCATGTTCATGATGAAGAGATACGTGATGCACATTTCCAGTTAGATTTGAAGGTGTACTGGCAATGTGGGATGTACCATCTCTACTCATGGAATGGGAAGAACTCTATATTTGGACTGCAGCCAAATGCTTATTTCCTCTCGTTATGTGGGTGAGAGATAGGGCAATATGCATGCCATACACCAAGGATAAAGATGATGTGAGTGGAAACGTTATTATGATGTATGAGGATAGAGATAATAATGTACCCTTGTGGAGTGTACAATGTGTGGATGGTTTACAAACACTAAGAGAACTAAGGTAGTCATCTTATGAGGATGTTCTTATCATGAGCTATGTGGAATTTATGAGTTATATAAATTCCAGAGAAGTGCGTCTGAGGTTCTACAACCATCCTTCTATCCCAACAAGCCCTAACTAAGCAACCACTAACTACATCAACAGATCTCGTTATATCTGAGTGTTAGCCAAACATATCTCATGAACTTAGGGTTCACCTAACCACCTCTTCCAGCCTTTCCACTAGCTAGAATAGATAGTTGCATCTCAATTAGAGCATCCATTACCACCTTTCATCTTTATGTGTTAGGTAATGTTGAAGACATACACCCCCATGTATTCCAATTATTATCTCATCGCAGACTCTTAAGTCTATCTTCATCAAGAAAACTCTGAGCTCATCTTCTTGGTTAGATGAAACCAATGACTAGAGTGTTTTTGGGTTTCTGAGGAATCAACCTTGAGAAATTTTTATGACCCCACCTTCCGGTAACCCCAATTAAGGGAGACTAAGAGGTCGAAGCCGCACCCATAACTTCCGGATCAAAGGTTCGAAATTTAACCAAGAACAATTATTAAATTTCAACAATCTATACTAAAAACCTGTAATAATTTTTTTTGCATATCTTTGAGAAGTTTGGATAATACTAAACTTCTAACCACAGCTGAACTACTTTAACTAGTTCCCCCTTGTTCTTTAATTTGTGAATTCACAATGTGTCACTTTACTGTTTGTTCTTTTTGGGATTTTATACCTAAATCGCCGACAAACAAAGCATCGGTCAGCCAAACCTAGTATGTGGGGGAAAAATAATCATGTAAATATGTTAACAACGTAATCATGCAATTAATCATTTAACAACCAAGATTACATTTTAAGCCAAACTACTCAATCCATACCTATCCACAACTCTGTGCTGTCCCTGCAGTGGACTTATATGATACCTCTATAAAGGTAGATCTTTACCCCCATGGTCCTACCTTATAGGTAGCCAATACATAGGGTAATAGAGTCGCATGGCACTACCCAAAGGTAGCCCAATATCTAACTCAATATGACTTGATGGTCCTACCCTCTAGGTAGCCATATACTAACTCATTCAATGACCTGATGGACCTACCCTCTAGGTAGCCATATACTAGGTCAACTATTAAGCCACAGAGGGGACCAGAATTTGAGCTAGTAGGAACATATATTATGTGATAGTCATATCCACATTATAGTTTGCATGAACTAAATTCATCCAACAGTTTATTTCAAGTCATTGATGAAAACTTTGGAAAATCTCAGAAAACTATTTCGAGATATTCATAAGCGTAACCACATACCTTTGATTGTAGATTTCAAGACAAAATCAAATATGCAGGGGAAACCCAATCAAGCAAGCAATGATGAATAGAAATCCTGAAATAAAAGTTCCAATTTCCTTTTATTAATATTTATCCAATTTCATCACATTACTTAGGATTTCAATTCCAATTTTAGGGTTTCCTTAGAAATTAGGGTTTTTGCCTCCATTATTAATATTATGATCTCTAATTTGTCACAACCCTCAATTCCTTTCATTTTAATATTCCCAACAATATTAGGATTATTATTTGACAATTTACTTTCTTAATCCGAAATTTCAAGGTTTTTCTCTTCCTTTATCCCCAAATTAGGGTTTCTATATATATTATCCTTTATTTATGGATTACAACTCTAAATTAGGAAATCTTGCATTCAAAATGGATAAAAAATCCAAATTTATCATTAATAGGGTTAATTTTATCAATTTGACCCATTAATTCACCAAAATACACCCTTTATCTTCAATTAGGGTTTCTCATCAACTTTTAATACATTTTACTAGAATATTAAAGTACTTTTGTAAAACAGAGCAGAACTAGGTTCCCAAAGTATTTTTATTAGATTCCTTGTATTTTTCTACACAAATTTCATGTATAAGGTTTTTCCATTAGACAATCCTATCAATTTCTACGAAATTTGCAAATAAAACCCTTTTTCTTGATTATTCGATTAGAGAGGAATTATTACCAAAAAGAACAGGCCGCTCGATCAGTGGTCCGGTGATCCGCCTCTTGGATCTAACGATCCTGTTCGCATGCACCTAAGCAAATCCGCTCCCACCTGGAGTGTTAGATTCATCCTGAGACCACCGTGGACCCCAATCCAACGGTGACTAGTCGTCGTCTTCCTCCAACTCAGTAGCTCCGCGATGGTCAACCTGGAGGTTGACTCAGAGCTCTCATCACCCTTTGCTCACACCGATCGACCAGGGTGCTTCGTCTCCCCTCGACAAATTTGGTGGATGGCTTAATTCCTCGCTTGTTCTTCTCCACTATCGCCCCCTACTCGTCGGACTCCGGCGAGGGTCACTGAGGCGCTGATGATGAAGGTCAGGGTAGAAAGATCAATTGAGTGCAAAGAAACACTCCTCGCACCCTTCTGCAGAGGTTGGGCTAATAAGAAACGATGTTGGTTCTCTCCACAAACCTCCCATATATATAGGACCGGGCCATGCTTGCGAGGTTTGGGCATTTCCCAGAACCTCCTCCAATCCTAGTCGAACCAGGGGGTTTTCCATTTGTTTTCATCTCCTGAGTTCAAAGGACAGCTCAGCAAGCCTGCCCACTCATTGGATCATGAGGAAACTAAGAGGGAAAATCCCTCTGACATAGCCAGAGTCCTAGTCCACTTGGGACTTATACGATGAGTGGCGCCTGTTGGATTAAGATCCAATGGCCCACCTTCTTCGCGTTCAACCAACTAAAGGAAACAAATTCCTAAATTCCCAATTAAAACCATATTTTGAGAAGGTCCTGAAAAAGCAATAACTCTCAAATCTGATTTTCTTTTTTAAATCAAATTTTGAGGAAACATTATTCGTACTTTTATCTTCCATCCTACAAAAATTGGGATTATAATCTCAAGGAAATGATCCCTTTTCTTTGATTGCAAGTTACCATCTCATTATTCATATTTTCCATATCTTTTCTATTTCTTTTACCATTAATTTATTATGCTGAGTTCCTTGAACCCCAAGGAACCCTAAAAACTCGAAATTCTAATTTTTAAATTATCCCTTAGCCTTTTGTTCTTACTTTATTTATTTTCTTATGTACTCCTTATCCAATTGATTTTTTTTTCATTTTTTTTCTTTTTCCTTCAATTGGGCTCAATGGCCAATAAATCCCACAACACAAACATCAAGGCTACTGTAAACAAAGTCCATGTACTCAAAATGAATTATATCATTATTTGTTCAAATATCTTTCATATGAGAAATTACATTTCTCACCAAATGAACCCAAAATCAGGGTTGTAACAGAAATCATGACATACAGGAGATCATGATTTTAAGTTCACCATACACCATGGTACTACTAAGATAATATGTGGTGGTAGTACTTTGGATGCCTAAGATGAAGTTGCATGTGGCTTGTCGCCATGCATGCCAGGAGGTGAAGGACGAACACCAGTAACACAATGAGTTGATATAGAGGATAAAGAGTCCCTGAGAGGGAATGGGAGTTCATCACTATAGATGTTGTGGTAAGTCTCCCTGGATCAAGGAAAGTCAAGGACACAATATGGGTTATGGTATACCGTCTTACCTAGATGACATAATCTAAGTAAAGAGAGAGTACTGTCAGGAGATAGATCTGGTTGAACTACATGTAAGAGAGATGGTTCAACTACACCATGATGCGAGTTCAATGGTTCTTGAGTGTGACCTAAATATTCACTCGATGCTAGTACAACTTATCACCCCTAACTGATGATTAGTATATGATTCAGACTAAAGGGTCTGATGAGAGCATGTGTGCTCATTCAGGGTGATACATGGAGACAATTCTCATCCTATGTAATATGTGTTCATAGCCACCATAGCCAGTATCAGGATGTAAGAAGCTTTGTAAGGGAGCCTGTGTCGGTCATCGCTTCATGGAGATGATGTCGGTAGAAAGACCTTGTGAAGGTCAGAAAGACCACAATGTGTGCAGATGAAGTTGGTTTGATCATGCGATGGCTGAGAAAGCCCAGGGGTGACATGAGTCGTGAGCTGATACAAAGCAAACTGACATGCAGTTCACTATAGGAGAATATGTGATGTGAAAATACGATCCCTCTGAGCTATAGCCGAGAAAGCTGAGATCCCAATAAATGAGTCCATTTGAGATGGGTTGGTGGAGATGGTTATGTTTAGCCTTACCCCTCAGGATAACTTGATATATGATGTGTTCCACAAGTCCGATCTAGTGCACTATTTGAGGTACCCAAGCCATGTGCTAAGCCATGAACCTAGTGAGCTCCCAAGGGAGGCTAACTTACCCTGATTCACCTAAAGGGGTACGAGATATCAAGGTGAGAGACATCTCATGAGTAAAGAATATGAGATGATAAAGGTTCTTTGGAAGCACCATGGAGAGGATGAAGCCACATGGGAGCCAATGACGGATGTGGAAAAGTCTTATCCTGAATTGTTTATATGTTTGGTGGAATTTTGAGGGCAAAATTCCTATAAGAGGGGAAGGATGTTACAACCTCAATTTTGCATGTATCTTCATAATTGAATTTTAATGATTTTATGAATTTGGACTTAATTGAGAAGGTTGTATGCTTTTTTTCAAAGAATGGATTTCTTTGCAAATCTCTCTTTGATATGAATTTTGTAATATCTACTATTTTGTTAATCCAATAATGGATATAAAAGAGAAGAAAAGAGGAAAAGCCCAAATCATAGAAAGATACAAGATAATGGATATTAAGCAATGTATTTATGAGAAAAATATAAAGAAATCTCTAGAAAGTGGCATTAATGGCCACAATTGAGTAAATTTCATTTACATGGGATTTCTAATTGGAAAAAGTAGTCAAAATAAAAGAAAAGGAAAAAGGAATTTATTTGAATAAATGAATAAATAAGAAAAGGGATAAAAGATAAGGAAAAGGCTAAAGAAATATTCCCAAGATGGGATTGCGAGCCATTAAGGTTCCTTGAGGTTCAAGAAATTCAAAATAATAATTTAATGGCAAAGGAAAGATAAAATATGTGAGAAATATATATATTTAAGTGTTAACTTGCAACTAAAAAAAGGACCTGATTTCTTTAGATAATAAGCCCAAACTTGGCAAACAGATAGATTAAGTCATTACTAAGTTTCCCTCAAAATTTGGGATTAATTGGACACTTGATTTGAGATTAATGTCTTTTACAAGTTTCCCTAAAGAGTTGTGATTATAGTAAATGTCACATATTTTCCAATTTAAATGAAAATAATAGGGACGATGTCAGTGATCAGATTGAGATATGATGCCAGTTGTGCATCTCCTTCCTCGAGTCCGAGAAGGAAAGCACCGTGAGAGTAGAGGGACCTTTCCCTCGATTTTCCTCGCAATCCTTCGATTGTGGAAACATGGAAAGGGCATGGATAGATTCAGGATAGGATTCCAAACCATTTACACCCTAGTTTCTTATGCATTGGAGGCATCTAGGAGAAACACCCAAATTGCTTAAAATAGTAGTGATGACTAAGGGTTGGGAACCATAGAAATTGATGCCCAATCCTATAAATACTACCCCCTCTCAACTCCTCTCTCCCTCATGCACCCGAACGACACCTTCCCTTCTTCTTTCATGCCCTAGCCTATCGAGATCGTCTTGCTCCGGTGAGCTCCTCATCACGGCACTGTCGTGGGAGCCTTTGTTGGATCAGGGTGAGGACGAAGAGCAGCTGCCCTTCGATCGGAGTCCACCGTGGACCAAAGGCGCGGATCAACGGTTGGAGTTCGTTGTGTTCTTAGAAGCTGGTGAGTGGGAGCGCGCAAGGAGGATCGTTGGATCGCACTCAGTCAATGACAACCCAAGATTCGACAGCCAGAGTTTTTCTGAAAAACCCAAGTAAGTCGCCTCTCTATTAGAACATATAAGAAAATGGTGCAATCTTGATTAATTCATTAAAAATCACTCCTTTGGCCAAAAAATACAAAGTAAGTAGTGATTTTTGATTAGAAAAATGCATATAATATGATAAAAATGATATTAGATCCTGATTGTAGATTCTATTCAAAAAGTATAGGATGATTGATATTACATCTTTTAATGTATTAAATGATAGAAAAACCTTAGAAAGATATAAAAACAATCATGATGAATCTTTTATATGTTTTTGATCAATGTTAACCTGTTAAGAGTAAAAGAAAGGGGAAAATCATAAAAGGATGATTGATATGTTGGTTTTAGGATTTTTATGCTCATTTACATGGTTTAATGAACTAAAAACCCTAATTTGGGAAAATATGAGTTTTAGTGGTTATAATCTGAAATTGCAAGTATACGAATGAAATATGATGATTCTTGAACTTAATTTGGATTAAAGAATCCTTAATAAAGATAATTGAGATGATTAATGTTTTGTGAATAAGAAACCTTTTTAGGGTTACTAGTCTAAAAAGGCAATAAAGTTGGATAAAGAAACCCTAATCTATGATGATTAATAATTTGGGGAAGGGTTATATGGATGTTTAAAGTTGATATTAACCTATTGATTATAAAAGAACACATTAAATCTAAAAGGATAATCTTTATGCATAGTTTGATTGATTTAGGGTTCCATGTACATAAATAAGCTTTAATGGGCCTAGAAATCCTAAGGTAGATCTAAGTCTATCTTTAGAATGTTTTGGATAAAACAATGACACTTGGATGTTATGCATTAATTTCAAGATATTGTTGATTGCTTGTTTGATTGTTCTTCAATATTATTGCTTGGACATGAAGTTACTTCAGATCAGGTATGTGGTTATGCTTATGAATATCTCGATCTAGTTTTTTGAGGATTTCCAAAGTTTTCATCGATTTCTTGAATTAAACTGTTGGATGAATTTAATTCATGCATACTATAATGTGGATATGACTATCACCTAAGATAATATGCCTACTAGCTCATATCCTAGTCCCCTCTGTATCTTGATAGGTTGACCTAGTACATGGATACCTATGGAGTAGGTCCATTAGTTCATTGGATGACTTAGTATATGGCTACCTATGGGGTAGGTCCATCAAGTCACCATGAGTCAGAGATTGGGCTATCTTTGGGTAGGGTCATGTGACTCCACAACCTTAAGTAATGGCTACCTGTGAGGTAGGACAATGGGGGTAAGAATCTACCATATGAGAGAGGTAGTATCCAAGTCCACTGTAGGGACAACACAGAGATAGGGGATAGGTATGGATTGCATAGTATTTCTTAAAACATACCATTGATTGTTAAATGATATTTGGTTACTTACATTGTTACCATAGTTGCACAGTTATTGTTTCCCCCACACATCGACATATTCATTTATGCTGACCGACGTTTTGTTTGTTGGTGTTTTATGTACAAATTGAAAAGGACAAATAGTGAAGTGGCATATTGTAAAATTAAGAAATAAAGTGCAAGGAGGATTAGTTAGAATAGAGTCCAGAGGTGGATAGAGGTTAGATATCCAAGTATTTGAAAAAGGTATGCAACACTTTATTTTATTCCAGCTTTCAGTATAGTCATGGTAGAATTTAATAATTATTACTGATTATTTGTCAAACCTTTGATCCGGGAAATTGGAATAACGGATCGAACCTCTTGGTCTCCCTTAATTGGGGGTTACTGGGAGGCGGGTCATTACATTTGGTATCAGAGCATCAGTTCCTCATTTAATCTTTAGTAATTATTAAATTTTACAAATTCCATAGAACCGAGGGAGTTATTAGAGGATTTTCCAAAAGGCAGAGGTGACTAGAAAAGGATCACGTCTGGGGGCTGGCAATATTTTCCTTCGCCCCGCTAGTCGGAATACAAGCACTCCTGAATCTGTGTGACTGCCTGGCCAATGTCTTTGGATATAACTTGAAATAAGATACCTTTAGGACTCTCTCATCTATTTTCGTCCCTTCTCAACCCTAATTCTGGTAAGATTATAAGGTTTAGCGTTTTTCTCTCTCTTCCTCACCCTCTTGAGGTCAGGGTATGTATAATAAGGGTAAGGAGTCCTCCACCAAATTATTTAAAATCATGTAAATAAGATGTCATGGACATAAGCTTAATAGTTTAAGTGTAAACTAAAGAATAGTTGCATGCTTAGGTCGTATGACATGTGTTGTCATGCCCTCAGGAGAGACCTGAGGATAGAACTTTTTGTTAGGAGGACGAAGTAGAGTTGTTCTTGGAGGAAGAGACCTCCATTAAAGGTAGAGACCTGACATATCCTTTGAGGATGGTGCTAACCCTATCCCTAAGTGGTGGTCAGAGAGAGATGTCATGATGAGATGAATGTTGACCTCGAGGTTATACTTTGCCTATATTTTGATAATGACTTAACCATTCCATTCATATGTATCTAATATGTGTGTTTAAGATTGTTTGCAGGTATTAGGTACATGAATAGGATCCAAAATCCAAAGCCCTAGAATGAGTCAAGTTCAAGTCAAAATAGCTACAAGTGTGCATTTTGGGATTTCTATGTAAATCACCTTAGAACATTTCTGTAATCACTTGTAATGATGAATTGACTTGTAACTAAGGTGAGAAAATTGATTGGGATGTAAAACACCAATGTTAGATCACTTTAGATGCAATTTAGAAAATTGGTTTCAGGCACTTGGTCGGTCGAGTTTCCCAACCTTAAAACTCGAACGATCATCCTTAAGTCAAATTTCTGAAGATAGAATAGGTCGAGTTGTGTTTACACAGAACTCGACCGATCAAGTGGTTGACCAAAATGATCTTCAGGGATCGGTCGAGTTTCCCCAGGACAAACTCGACCGACCGTTTGAATATCAGTTTTGTCTTTTACTTGATCAGTCGAGTTACCTTTATTAAAACTCGACCGATTGCACTATACGGAATTTGCAGAAAAAAGTGATGTGACTGTTGGTGGGTTATTTGATTGTAAATAGAGTCGTTTTCTTGAAGAAAAATGACAATATTTCGGCCCAAGAGTTCACCTAACTCAAAACAAAACCCTCAACTATATATAGGACACTTGGAGTTCATCCCAAGACTGCTCTTTCATTGCAAACTTAGTTCTACCATAGCTGAGAGTGTTCTAATCCTTTGAGCCCCTTTCTCTCTCTACCTTTTGTGAGTATGAGTGAGATAGGTTCCTGTGTAAGAGAGCTACTCCATGTGTTGATGTAAAAGCTCTCCTCCTCCATCTTCCAACCTCCATTCTCTTTGAAAAAGAAGATTGAAGAAGCTTCTCCAAGTGAAGGAGAAGGTGTTGCTATTCTTCAAGGTTGAAGAAGGCAAGATGCTCTAGGTCTCCAAGTGAAGGAGATAGGTGCTCCAAGGTCTCCAAGTGAAGGATAAAATCAAGGCAACACTCAAGGAAGATAGGTAATTCCTTGAAGGCAGAAGACTTGAAGAAAGGAGTGGGTAAGTCCATGGTGATGGCTGAAGACTCCTAGGAATCAAGTGGGTAAGCTCCATCTACATGTTGAAGATCTTTGCTTGAGGTAATAAGCCCTTGGATGTGTGGTTGTTGTATGTTGTAATCTTATTGTGGAATATAAGAGTACCAAGATTACAAATCCTAGAGATGAACCCACTCTAGGTAGTGGACTGACATTGCTCCTAAGTTTAGGAGATGGAACCACTCTAAACCACATGTCCATGTGCTTATTCTTCCTTGTCTCTTATCCTTGATATGCATGTTAGATTAGGTCATCAAATTGCTGCTTGCTTAAGTTTTTGCAATTAATATAACTTGGTGGTCTAATAAATTTTGTAAAAATTGTGAAGCTCTATTCAACCCCCCCTTCTAGAGCCCATTGATCCAACAAGTGGTATCAGAGCAGGTCTTCTCCAAGCTACTTCAACAAGTAGGAGAAGATGGGTGATTCGACACTTGGTTTGCTGAACCTAGAAGGAAGCTTCTCCATGAGACATCCGGTTTTCGTCGGCACCAACTTCCAATATTGGAAGAGAAGGATGCAGTTCTACCTTCAAGGTGTGAGATATGAAATGTGGAAGATAGTCCACCTCAAATATGAAGATCCAAAGGGGGACATCACCACATGGACTGAAGTTGAAATGAAGCATGCTCAACTCAACGCCAAAGCTGTGAGCATCATCTACGCCGCCCTTACTCCATCCGAGTTCAACTGGATCTCCTCATGGGACACCGCACATGAGATATGTCACAAATTGTGTGTCACCTATGAAGGAACTGAGTAAGTGAAGGAAGCCAAGATCTACATGTCTGGTGGTCTTCTAGAGAACTTCAAGATGGGTAAGAATGAGAGAGTGGATGATATGTACACTAGGCTCAATGTCATCTTAAATGGTTTGGAAACCCTTGGGAGTGTGATGGATAGAGGTACTATCAACTCTAAGATTTTGAGATCTCTTCCTAAGAGATGGGAGCCCAAGGTTACTTCAATTGAAGAGGTGTACAAACTAAGTGAGTTGTCAACCGAGGAGCTGGTTGGTAACCTCCAAGCCCATGAACCTAGGCTTGACAAGCAAGAAGAGGAAGAGAGGAGAGAAGAAAAAGAGTCCAAGAAGATAAAGGATACAACCTTCAAAGCACAAATTGAAGAAATGGTTCGTCAACAACAACTCACCTTGAAGTCCCCCAACCCTTCCTCAAGTGAAGATGAAGGTTCTAATGAGCATGAGGCAAACTACTCAAAGGGAAAACACTTCAAGAGCAAGCCCTCCTCTTCAACTCCAAGGTGCTATGAGTGTAGTAAAAAGGCCACTACAAGAATGACTGCCCCAAGGCTAAGAAGAGCCACCACAAGAGAAGCCACAAGAAAGACAAGGAGATCAAGAGAGAAAGCAAGTATAAGAAAGAAAGAAGATCAAGAGATGCAGCCCATGCAGCTTGGGAGGAGTCTTCTTCAAGCTCCTCAAGCTTCAAAGATGGAGAATGCCATCTAGCTCTCATGGCCTCTACTAGTGAAGATGTATGTGAGGTAAGTGAGGTAAGCAAGGTAAGTGAAGTAAATTTGCTAGAGATGCCAAAAGAAACTATCATTGATATGTTAAATGAATGACAATCATCCTTTACTAAATGCAAATCTAAGAGGAAAAGGTTAGGCAAGATAGTTGATGATCTTTATGCTAAAATTGATATTCTTGATCAAAATGAAAAATTGCATCTTGAGAGTATAGATTCCTTGCAAGGACAATTTCTTGACCTTGAACTTCAATACAATGGAGTAGAGGTTGAGAATGGTGTATATCTTAAAAATATTGAAAATCTTAAGATAGAAAACCAAAAGTGCCTAGATGAGCTTGATGTTCTTAAAACTGAAAATGTGGAACTCAAACTTATTGATGATGCTAGGAGAGACGAAGTCTATTCTTATCAAAGAGAGATTGTCTTGCTAAAATCTGAAAATGCTAAGTTGCTTGCTCAAGTTAATGATTTATCCTCTAGGCCTATTTTGCAAAGTAATGAAGCTGATTGCATAACTTTAGAAAGAGATTCTTTTCATACTAAAGCCCTCTGTCTTGAGGCCGACCTATTGCATGCTAGAGATGATCTTGCTAGTCTTTCTACTACTGTCATTAACCTTAGCGATGATAATGCCAAGTTAAGATCTTCTTTGCAAAGGTTTCTCTCGGGAAAGAAATACCTCAATGATGTCCTAGAACACTCTACCAAACATGTTGGTACTAGTGGATTGGGATATGATGAGACTGCTCCCAAAGGTAAGAAAAAGAGCAAGAACAAGGGTAAGAAGAAGAGTGTGGAACCTTCCATTTTCCATGGAGAGACTTCCAGCTCTATGAACCCTATGGTTAGTGTTCATTGTAAATGTGATGACCATTACTCCACTTATTATACTTACAAGCCCAAGGGGACCAACCCAAAGATGAAATGGGTCCCCAAGCTAACCCCAGATCCCAAAGTTTGAGTTGGGTTTCGACATCCTTCTTTCTTGCAGGTCAAAAAGAGATGGATTGTTGATAGTGGCTGCTCTAAGCACATGACTGGAGAAATCATCCATTTCAATAAGTTTGTGAAAAAGAAAGGAGGATCGGTAACCTTCAGGGACAACAAGAAGGGTAAGGTCATAGGTGAGGGTGATGTCGGAAATGAGCTATGTATTAAAAATGTGTTGCTTGTTGATGGCCTACATCATAATTTAATTAGTGTTAGTCAACTTTGTGACAATGGATATCTTGTGTTGTTTACTTCTTTAGAATGCTTGCTTCTAGATTCCCTCTCCTACAATGTTATATATAAGGGAACTAGAAATGGTAATCTTTATGTTATTGTTCTTGATGCTCTTAAGCCCATACTAAATAGATGCTTGGTAGTGGATAAAAATGATATTTCTCTTTGGCATCACTGTTTGAGTCATGTGAATATGCATCAAATGAAGAAATTGAGCAAAAAAAGACTTGGTTAAAGGACTTCCCAAATTGGATTTTGAAAAGGATGAGGAATGTCAACCTTGTACACAAGGGAAACAAACCAAATCCTCCTTCAAATCCAAAGGAGTCATGAGTACCAAGAGAGTTCTTGAACTTCTTCATATTGATCTATTCGGACCAATGAGAATGCGAATGCTTCGTGGTTCCAAGTATTGTCTTGTTATTGTTGATGATTTCTCTAGATATACTTGGACCTTCTTTCTCGTTTCTAAAAGAGATACTCTTGATGTTTTATCGAGATTTTGTTAATGGGATGAAAATGAAGCTTCTTTCCGAATTGTTTCTATTCATAGTGATCATGGGGGAGAATTTGAAAATGATATTTCTGAGCATTTTTGTGAAAAATCTGGTTATTCGCACAATTTCTCCTCCTCGTATGCCTCAACAAAATGGGGTTGTAGAGAGGAAGAACAGGTTGCTACAAGAGATGTCTAGGACCATGCTTCTTGAGTATGACACTCCTAAGAAGTTTTGGGCTTAAGCCGTTAGCACCTCATGTTTTGTGCAAAACTGAGTTTTTACACATCCTTCTTTCAAGAAAACCCCCTATGAACTATGGCATGGTAGAAAGCCGTCTATGGATTTCTTTCATGTTTTCAGATGTCCTTGTTTTGTTTTAAACACGAAGGATTCTCTTGACAAGTTCAATCCGAAATCTTATAAGGCTTTCTTCCTAGGCTATAGCACTACTAGCAGGGCATATAGAGTATTCAACATTGAATTGTCTAAAATTGAAAAATCTATCAATGTTAAGTTTATTGAAACTAACCCTATTGTTGGCAAGCATGTTGTTGATGATGATGTTGCAGATGATTTGATTCCCATCTTAAAAGATCTCAACATCAAAAATAAAGGTAAGCAGGTGATAGAAGAAGAAGAAGAAGAAAAGAAGGATCCCACTCCCCGCTTTGCAAAGAATCATCCCAAGGAGTTGATCATTGGCAACCCATTCAAGAGAGTGAGGACATGAGCTTCTCATAACAAAGAACAAGAAGATAGTGCCTTCATCTCCCAACTAGAGCCAAAGAACATCAAAGAAATGCTTGGTGATGATGAGTGGATCTTAGCCATGCAAGAAGAGTTAGAACAATTCGAGAAGAATTGTGTGTGGACTCTAGTGCCAAGACCAAGTGGTAGAAAAATCATTGGCACCAAATGGGTCTACCGCAACAAGCTAGATGAGCAAGGAAATGTGGTAAGAAACAAAGAAAGGTTAGTAGCACAAGGTTACAACCAACAAGAAGGTATTGACTTTGATGAAACTTATGCCCCTGTTGCTAGATTAGAATCTATTCTTATGTTACTTGCCTTTGCTAGTTACAAAAATTTCTTGTTATATGAAATGGACGTTAAAAGTGCATTTTTGAATAGTACAATCGAGGAGGAAGTATTTGTTGCTCAACCTCCGGGCTTTGAAAATGACAAGTTACCCAATCATGTTTATTTGTTGCAAAAAGCTCTCTATGGACTCAAACAAGCACCTCGAGCTTGGTATGAGAAACTAAAGAACTTTTTGTTAGATAACAGGTATGTCATGGGCAAAGTTGATTCTACCTTGTTCCTAAAACACACTTCTAACCATTTTCTTATAATTCAAATTTATGTTGATGATATCATTTTTGGCAGGACTGATCTTGATCTTTGCAAGGAGTTTAGTTCTCTTGTGCAGAGTGAGTTCAAAATGAGCATGATGGTGAGTTGACTTGCTTCCCCAGCTTTCAAATCAAGCAAACAAAAGAAGGAAACTTCATCAACCAAGGCAAGTACACAAATGAACTTCTTAAGCGCTTTGGGATGGAGAACATGAAGCCGATGGATACACCCATGTCAAACACTGCCAAACTTGACAAAGATGAAGAAGGTGAGAAGGTAGATGAGAAGCTCTATAGAGGTATGATTGGAAGTTTACTCTATTTAACTGCCTCTAGACCTGATATTATGTTTAGTGTTGGCTTGTGTGCTCGCTTTCAATCTAGCCCTAAGAAGCCGCATCTTATTGTTGTTCCCATCGCAGTGGCTAGCACTCTAACAAGGACATCAAAGGGAACCATGGGGGTTTCTTGACGTGGAGATCCTCATTGTTCTCCCATGCTAACAGATTCACCTTCATCCCCATCCATGGCTACCTTTCCGTTCTCACCTTTTTTCTTTGGAGCCATCATTGTGAAAAAGACATAAACTACATGAGATCATGAGAAAAGCCTAGTTGCCAACCATATTTTGGCTCTGATACCATTATTGTAACACCCCACTTGTATATTTATTCACATTAGAGTGCTGAAGCATAAAAATTCACATTTTCCAAGGGGGATGTCACACTCATGATATACATTGCACAAAATAGAGTTCAAGTAAACCATCATAGGATGAAACTAACAATTTCTCATTCTCAAATCTTAACAAAGTTTACATGTGCATAATCATAACAAAAGAAAAAAATCTATAAACTAGGTAAGGTTGGCACCCCACCAATACTTTTCTCCTTTATGGTCCTTGATCTAGGTTTTTCTCCTTAAATGGCCTTCTAGCTCTTGAGCTTGCTCCTTCCTACGGGCATCACACCCCAACCATGCAATAAAACCAACAGTAAGTGGATTGAACATATTATAACATTAATAAAACTTAAAACTAAAATAAACATACATTTGAACATTTAAAAGACATGCATTTTCTTTTAGGTCAATTTCGTTTATCTTAACCTATATAAGTGTCCTCTGGTTTGCAAAAATGTGACTCTTCTCTTATACACCAAAGTGCCTCTTAGGTTGCACCGATGTGCCTCTTGTCTTATGCATCGAAGTGCCTCTTCTCTTATGAGGAACTCATATAAGTTTCATTTTATCATTCTCTTTCTCTTAATGCTCTTATCTGTACTTTAAACTTTATTGGTAACAATCATCATTAAAGTTCATGAAGGTGATAACATACATCATAAGAAACTATAAACATATTAATCTTACTGACTTCAACAATTAGGAATAGTAAATAACATAAACATGTCATCCATTGAAATTCATACATGCATATTAATTCAAAACAAAATAACTATATGTTCAATAGCATGGACCACTTAGATTTTCACTTAGAGAGTATCCTCTCTCTCTCTTCCTAGGTTGAGTAAAACCCTAATCACGATCTTGGGGTCTGGTAACCCTAATCACCCAGTTTACAACATGTTTTACATTATTATACGTTTTATTCACCAAATTAAGCCCTAATTTCCATTTCCTATAAAACCAACATTTGGCGATTTAGAAACATACTATAAAAACTACATATTCGGTTTCCTCTCGAAAAGACATTTCCAAAACATATTTTTACTCATTTTTCTGAGCATCGAACAATTTACTATGAATTAATGAAAATGGACCAATCAGAATTTCAAAAAATGCCATATGGGCCAATGAGAGCCTGCCATATAGGCGCGGTCAGAGAAGACCAGAAAAATTTGAGGATGTCGGAGATGGAGGAGGAGCAGGTCAGGGTGTTCGGGGCTAGAGGGGGATCAATTGGCAGTAGATGTAGGAACTATAGGGTCTGTCGATGCTTTTGGGGAATTGGTCGGGCTGTGGAGGAGGCTAGGGTGGCGGCTGCTAAAAATGACGGAGAGGACAACATAAGCCCTAATGGGAACTTTATCTATATGGCACGATCAAGGGCTCTCTGGATGCGTGAGCAAGTGATGAATTCGGGGGAGAAAGAATCGCAAGCATAGAGCGAGTATAGAGGGAGAAATCAATCAAGGAATCAATCACAGTGTCGGCGCCCCCACTTGCCTAATCGGCTGGAGGTAGGGGATGGGTTCCTGCCCATCTGATCTTGCGCCCACTCAAAGACAACCGTCTGATCGTGTCAAAGAAGAAAAGAAAAATGAAAAATAAGCACGTGACAGGGATTAAATCCCAGGACTATTGGGAAACAAGTGCATTGAAAGCAAATCTAATCAAATTAAATATAAAACTTTCCTATTTTAATTGGAGGGTCAAACAAAGTCTAAATGAGTCCAAATTTGGACCATTTCCTAACTAAAGGTTCTAGAATAATCCTATTCAATTAGATTTAGGTTTTCTCAACGTTTGGTCCACATTTTCTATTTTTGTTTCTTATCTTAATTTAAGTGTACAAATTAATTGAATAAAAGATGGGGAACTTTCCTTTGTGGGATTTTCCTCCAAAATTCGAGTTTATAACTATTCGTCTTATTTAAAGTCATGGCCTACTCATTTATTGCCTTTTTATGCACTTTTCTTGGAGGAGAGAGAAAACAAGGGGAATATTACTTCCCTCCTTTGTTTTTATAAAAATAAAAAGGGAAAGTGGCTTAATGATTCCAACAGAGTATATTTTCTCATATTTTTGAAATAAATGAATAAGGGGCATAATATTATTTCTTTTTGGCAATTCCAAGAAGAGGAGAGAGAAAATGAACATTATGGGTTTTATTTTGAAATATATAAAAAGGAAAAGCATACTTATTGCCCATGTCTCTTATAGTTCAAATTTCTTGCTTCTTTATCTTTCTCTTTCTCTTTCAAAACTTTTAAACTTATTTCATAAAAGAAAAGGGAAAACACATTGCCATTATTACACAAATATTTACAACACATTAAAATAATGGAAACACTTATTTTGAGTCCTTTTATTATTTCTCTTTGCATTGAAATCCTAGAAGTGAAACTATTTTGGAAATTTTGCCTTAAGGTCCTTAACAAAATATCGTTTAAAGAAAACTACATAAAAGGTTTTATTTTACTCCTAAAAATAGGGATGTTACAATACTACTTTTCTTTTATAAAATTGTTTTGATTTGATATGGATAAAATGCCATTATCTATATGAACCTAGACATTCAATTTTTAAAAATATTTATGGTTCTATAAAGTCGTAGTACACTATGAAGATACATTAGTTATTACTTATATTATTTGCATCAAGTAGACCAAAAATTATCTATATTTGAGTTTTCCCTAAGTGGATATTCTTTTCACATTTTTGAGATGAATATAATTTGTCAAATCTAGAGTAGATCTTGGCTTCAGGATTGTAGGTTCCTCATAGTCTGCATGGTAGGATGTGTTACTAGGATCTAATGATTCTTATTAATAATATAATAATAGTAAACGATGGAGAGGTATACCCAAAATATAATGAGAATGTATATACACTAAGATAATGAAGTATTCAAGAAATAATGCATTAAATAAGAATCAATTGGAATAATATCTACGTTCAAGGTTTTGTAATCAGATAAGAAACCCCAATTTGATAATAAAGGAAGTAGAAATATATATATATTCAAGACACATATTAGCATGGATCATAATAAATGATGAATAAAGAATGGGTTCAGAGTATTGAATCACATAATTATTTGAGGTATTTTATTCAAATTTAATCAAAGGATAGTAAATAAGAAGGGAGTTAAAGAATATTGAAAGATATGCAACATATATCAATTGTGAAAAGCCTCATGTGAGTAAAGTATGTCAAAGGTAGAGAGAGAATAGAAAGACATCATAAGGAAATAATATAGGTTGGGATTAATGCTTACTTATCATCATTAAATGAAGTATCTAAATATTGAATATGGGCAAGATAAGAAAAATATGTATAAGGCCAATATATATATATTCAATTATGAGGAATGTGTCATATCATCGAGTAAAATGCATTTATGTATTTCAAAACAAAAGGAAAATACAAGAAAAGAGTTTAAGTGAACAATAAGTACATAGAAGGAGTGAATTTTCAAAATAATTAAAGTAAAGAGAACTACGTAAACTTGTAAATTCTAAGATCAAGATAAGAAACTCAAATGAAAAATAGGAAAATGATGGAAATGATGATCCTAATTAAAGAAAAAGGGTTACATGAGATAAAAGGCACATTAAATGTGTACTTCTATTATGAACTCTAATGCACTCATCCTCACTAATGATTCAATTCCAATTCTCTATAGAGTAATATAAGTTTCAATAGGATGTACCCAATAAGTTACATGCGATGAAATGAAACTAATCTTGAAAAGAAGAACAAAGATGAAGCTAAAAAATGAATAATTCATATAAATGTGAACTATATGCAGAACAAAAAGGTTTCATAAAAATGAAAACTATATCTAACCCATGTATGATCTGTTTGAATTGAAATGAATGACATGTAATTTACTAAGCATAAAATAAAAATAGTAGGTAGAATATTGATTCAAAAATGCTACTTGATAATAGTCAAGGGATAACAAGAAATATATGACATAGAATACAAATCGTACTCATGAATGAAGAACAAGATTGTAAAAGATAAACAAAGTAAATGATGATAGATGTAAGAGCAATATACTTGAATTCAATAATGGAAAACAGAGAAGGGTTTGAAAGATGATGAGGTAATATATACGATAAAAAATTGATTGTGTGAAGTAATAAAATGATAAATAATAAAGTCTCATTGGTGATAACTAATTAAGCCCAAATATGAGAAATGTGTTGAACGAACACTTGAAAAATTGAATTGTAAATCTTGATTTGTCTTCTCTTTTGTATCTTCCTCAATAAGAGTAACATAGGGATGAAGTGACAAGGAGATAAATTTTAAATGATGTATAACCACCGTCATAGACACACCAATTGAATGCAAGAATGACACATTATTGAATGAATAAGACCCAATGGAACAAATAAAGAAAATAACACACCAAGAATGTCAAATAATGGAAAGTAAGAATATCAAGTAATAAAGATAAGGAGATGTTAGTAAAATTCAAGAAATCTAAATTTCAATTTCTAATTAAGGGAGATAAAGGCATGCTTTTATGAGGTTAGATTATGAATAAAGATCACATCTCAATTTTTTTTCAGGTTGTAATAGTTAAATGAATGTCACTAGTGATTTGACTTTGAGTACTAATAATATTATAAAACAAGATACTATGATTAACAATATGAGAAGTAAACTAGTAGTACAATATGAGAAGTAAACTAGTAGTGATAGTAATCTAGGGTTCAAAGGTTGCAAATGAGAAAGATAGATAAAGACATGATAAGACTAAGAACGAACGACAAGAAATAAATTTGAGATGCAAGAAGTGTGATATGAACAAAAGGAGAATTGTTACATGAACAAGGTATGATCTAAAATAAATTCTTGCAGTGATAATCAAAGCACAAATGAGGAAGTGTAAAAGCCTAGCATACATGAACGAATAACAAGATAGGCACCAAAATAATCTCAACATTCAACAAGATATATTAAGCAACATTGTTTTATTACAAGATATAAATTACATATCCAAGATTCAAGTTGTACAAGTCTACTCATGTACAATAGGGATCTTACAATAAGTACATATGAACATAGACAACCAAGCCATCAAATCTCTATCCATCCTTGAACCAAAAAAATATGTGAAACAAGTGGGTTAACACACGAGACGTTGAATACATGACATATATATATATATATATATATATATATATATATATATATATATATATATATATATATATATATATAAGCTTTGCATAACTTTAAAAGATTGTAGAAGTAAATGAACAAGAATAACCATGTAGAAGTAAACTAACAAGAATAACCAACTAAATTATTTACAAAAGTGAGAGACCATGTTTTATGTCATTCTACTCAAATTATACCAACAAATCATGTAGTCATAAGGCCTTTGACCAAATTTCTATCGGAAGGGTCCGCAAGGGTGATCAAGATTATCTAACCCTTTTCTATGTGAGGGACTCATGATAGTATGTATTTATCTATCTCCTCTATTGTACTCATTATCTCTCATCAAATGCACTTGTTACTCATATTGATATCAATGCAAAGTTGGAGTATGGTGATACTTCAATTTGGTCTCATCAATGCCTATTCACTATGTGATATTAATTTGCACTTTTGAACCATGTATCATTCCTTGACATGCCACCATCTTGCAACATGAACTGAAACTTATCAATGTGATCACCTTACTCCCTACTATTGATCACCTTGCACCCTACTATATTCTATGTTGTATATGATTTAATTCTAAATCCAATAATGCAATAATTGGCTCAATTTGACCATCACAACTCAAGGTGTGTCCTTTCAAAATTTTTACAAATTTCATTTTTATTTAATGATTTTCACCTAAATTTGATCCTTAATGGGATAAAGAAATGGGGTGCGGCCCAACATCCATCACTCTTGCTTGGACCAAACCTGAATGCACCCTTTTGTCCACCGTTAGCTTTTGGATAAAAAATCCAACGATTATGGTCTATACTCCTACCTTGGTCTGTACATGGGTGCTCTACTACTATAACAGAGCTTTATCAACAACCAACTAGACCAATTTCCTTCCCTCTCTCAAGCAATTGAGATGCCCAAGACATCTCATTCTTCATTTATGTCTTTTTCCCTCTCTTTTCTCCTTGTTTCATTCTTTGGATCATGCTCCAGATTCTATTCTTCTCCCTCTCCAACCATGGTGCTGTCACCATGAGGGATTTGGGGTATGCACTTGTAACGTCCCCAATTCAACCACCTGATTTTCTTCCTTCAAAAATCAAGTAGCTAAATCTGAGTCGTTAATATGGCACCAAGAATCAAAGCACAAGAGTGAGATAAGCAATATTTTATTTCAAAATATTACACCCTTACAACATATATTTTTACATTATCTCCTATATCAATAAAAAAAAATGATACATGAGTTTAAAATTAAGCTTGATCTGCCTTTGATTCTTGATGCCCTTCAGGATCTTTTCAAGATGAGTCTTCCACAAGGAAATGTCCTATAAATAACAATATGCAAAATGGAAGAATATGTCGCAGCCCAAGTGGGAGAGTATGGGTTAGATACATGTCTAAGTATGGGAAAATAGAGAATAGCAGCATGAAACTATTAACACAATTGTATTCTAATATATTACTCCAATAACTAAAGCATCGATTGAGATATTCATAAAGTAATTATTAAATGGCAACTCTATCAAAAAGTTAGAACAATATTGAGGAGCATTAACCATAATTGTAGGTATTTCTTAAATAAAGAAGAAAGAGTCTTTATTCCATAAATGAGCTTAACTACAACTCTCAGAGAAGGTGTCAATTCACCTTGGGCAACTGGCCTGCAACCAAAAAAACTTACTTAGCCAAGACTTTAGTCCATTAGGGTTACCAAAACACATGTAAGTACCCTGACACATCCCCAGCCACTCGTGTACACCGCATGCTCTAAAAAGTGAATCTGATTACCACATGCAACCATTGGTCGCCTTTCCAAGACCAGAAGAGGGTGCTCCTTGCACAAAATGCCACTTGGATAATCATTAGTTAGCATGCTTAATCTTTGCAGGAGATTATTCCCCATTACTAACTTGATCATGCTTGACTCTACATGACCAACCCAAGTGTGGGCCTGAGTATGGTAGAGCATTATACTCATCCATCCCTGAATCCAAAGGACTTAGATCTGGATCCCAAATGTATCAATCCCCGGCCAAGACATGCTGACTCTGTTACCAACACATCTCCCAATATAAGGTTTAGAATTAAAGAGACATCATCAAAGATATACAACTCAATATGATGGCTAGTAAAAGTCAATGAGGTCAAAAGATAGCCATGAATAAATGAATCATTAGTTGAGTATTTCACTATGACACCTACAATGTAAACTTGTGGGATGTGGAATTGAAACAGACAAATCTATGGCTAGAAGCGTGCAAGAGGTTAGGGAGTCCCCCCGTGTCAACACGGAACCAATTAAATAACCTTTCCTCTTTACTGGCTACAGGCATCAGTGAAACAAGCTTCTAGCCACCTTAGAAATGTCTGATGGAATTCCACTTTCCAACAAAATCACATGACTCAAATAATAGGGAGAAATAAGGGAAATCAAATGAGAATAGAACTATAATACACAAAGTCATGCTTAATTATCATCTAGAATCTTAACTCAATTTTGAAGGATGATAGGAACTAATATATGTATGATCTTAGGGTAATGAAAGGATGTCTATTCTAGATTATTATTAAAATAGTTGTATATAGTATATCATTTATCCATTCTTTACAAAGCATATGCCAAACCATGCATATGATGCTTTTCATTTATGTTGATATCATAGGTGATGATAAGAATTGAATATCATACTAAACAATATTAAACCATGTAAAACCATACTTTTCATTGATGTTCATATCAGGAATTATGATAAGGAGTGAAGATTATACTTAACTATACCAAATCATAATAAACCTTACTTTTAATTCGTGGAGATATAAGAGATTATTTCAAGAAGTGAAGACCATTCAAAGACATACTTTCTATTGATGCTTACATAATAGAATATTGCAAGGAGTGAGGACTATACCTTTATATGTCCTTAATACATATTTCCATAAGAAGACCATAACATCATTAAATATATCCAATCTTGATATATTTGGGCAGCATTCTGTCACATTTCCCATTACCTCGATCCTCATTCCTAGCTAGATCAACTTCTAGGGTTTCTCTCACTAGGGTAGAAGAGATATGGCTTATATATTCTAGAGAAAGGATATTGTGGAATACATAGTATTGGGTTTCTCTTACTGTAGTGGAGGAAGGAGGTAGTAGGTTTCTATAGAGAGAGTGTTTGTTGGGAGGTGGTTCCTTTCACTAACATAGAGAAAGAGAGAGTGGTTTGCTAATCTAGTGAGAGATGGGAGGTTTATGGTGAAGGAGATGGGAAAGGAGGGAGAAGGGACGTTCACCTTTTCTTTGGGATGAAGAGGAGAGAACTTGTAATTATGTGGGGTGAATGAGGGCTCCTTTGTAGGAATGGTGGAGGGTAGCATGGTCCTAATTGCAAAAAGTATATGGATGACACATGGGTATATGTGTGTCATAAAAAGAGAGATGATTTGTAGTTAAGTGACACATGGATGTGTATGTGTCATCTTAAGAGAGATACATTCGTGGCTATATGACACATGGATGCATATGTGTCATCTTAAGATATCTATCAAGGATTACTTGACACATGGTAGGATATGTGTCAAACATTAGGATTTGCTAGGTGTTTAAGAGATGAGCATGACACAAAGATACTTTCTTTACCTAATAGTGTGTTTTCTCAAGCTATCTACTTGCTACACAAAGATACTTTCTTTACCTAATAGTGTGTTTGCTCAAGCTATCTACCTCCGTAAGCAACTTGCTTGCCACCCATCTACCTACTTGTGTGCTTACACACCAAAATGTTATTTTTCAAAATTGGCAAAAAGTACCGCTATTATATTTTCAATATATAAAAGCTTTTAAATAAATCATAATATTATTCTAACATTAAAATTGATTTTACAAAAAAAATCTCAAAGAATCTTGTTTTTATGAATAGCTCTAAATAAGGAGTTTCAATTTGGGCTAGAGATCAGGATGTTACAACACTTCTCTTCATCATCAGATAAGGCCAAAGATGTTTTGTTGATGCCAAGATGACATCTGGTGGACTCTTTTGGTGGCTTGAAACCCTCTCTAACCCCTGTCATTGTTGTGCCAATGAGCACCTTCATCCCTCACCGCCATGGACAAGGCTGCCTTGCATAGAAAGGGGATGCATAGGAGGTCACATCTCAACCCTCTGATCAACCGAGCCAATCAAAGCTGACCCATGATGGGGTGGGGCTAGACTGCCAAATCTTTGAGTGTACTTCCCTCTCCCTTCCTCACATGGGTCCGATCGAAGGAAGTGTGGCATGGGTGATTACTGGTTGAGCGCCACATCAACGCGAAACAGACCCTGCTCCCTTCTCTATGAGGCATCAATTGAATATATGAAATGTAATATTTCTCAAATCCATAAGGTTTGGATTTAGTTTTTGTAAAAATGACAAAATCCTCCTTATTGTCTCAAATCCAACATGTTATATATGAAAATCAATCATCTTGATGAGATCTATTCATTGGGCATAGTTTGAGACCTTAATTATCCTTCCTATTCTTCTATTTTTTCTAAATATATGAAATTTCACCTTTTGACCATGATGAATGCTTGAGTATGCTAAATATTGAAAATTTGATGCATCTCTACCCTCCTAACCATTAAATCAGTAACTTGGAAGTAGTTTGAATATGTTTGAACTCCTAATCATCCCTATTGCCCATGAATGTACCCAAATTGCATAAAGTGACTTGCTTTTGGACTTTAATGATGTATCTTGCCCTAAATTTCTAATCATGCCTCCTAATGATGCCTCATGTTGGACCAACCTCAAAATAAGTCTCATGCACCCTTCCATGACACTATATCATACCATGGACCTCTTTTCACCATGTTTATTCTATATGGTGCTTAATGTTTGTGTGTCACCCTTTTGATGATTCATGATGATAGTTAAACATAGTGTGGTTGTGAGGCCCCTTATGCATCAAACTATATTAGATCCTTCGAATCAATAAGCTTGTGAGGTTTGGTGATCTTAATGCCTAAGGTCATACCCTCTCGAATTATGATAGTGTGTATATCCTTAAGTACCCTAGTGGCTACCTTATTTGATTGTTATTTCTTTCTTGTCTTCCTTGTGCCCCAAATGTGATATGGATCTTATCTCTTTTCCTTTCCCTTATAAATCAGGGAATACACTAATCCATATGATCACTTGCATGTAATGTACACCTAAAGTTGTAGGTTGATCCTTTATTGTACATGTGAACTATTTTGTTATGTGCTTGTATGTGAGAGGTTGAACCCAATGTTGTGACAATGATTCCTGGACTTAGGTGACTATCCACTCATTCTTGAGATATGCTTATATTGTACCTAACCTTATGATCTAATCTCATATCCTAGTTGAAATTCATGACTTGATGAACCCTTGTCTTGTTTGCCATATTATGAGTCTTTGACCTTGAAATTTACCAATGTGACTTAAAGTCTTATCATAATCATAGAACATAGACTGAATTTCAAAACGACTTGAAAATTGAACCACACCTCCTTGATGACCTCTAGATAAGTAAAATATCATCAAAATTGTAATTCACCAACTTTAATCCTAACTTGGAAAAACCTTAAAATGAAAGTAGTTAGGGTTAATGATGAGAATCAAATACACGTAAGTAATCTTGTTCTTAATAAGGTTTGTCTTGTGATCTACATGGTGAAGGATAGGTTATGAATATGTGAATCAGTTATGTGCTACAATAATAATATTACTATGGATTTCTTGCTTGAAATGTGGTAAACATGTATACTTGTTTACCTTCTCAAATACTTCCATGTAGCATAGTATTTTAGTTGATGTTTTTTTTTGTTTTCATTGTTTTATAACTTACAAATATAATGTAGAAAATCCATTACAAAAACCTTATGCACTAGCCTAAAATCTTAGGGTAAGAACACAAGGTTGGGCATCCTACTTGATTTGTCAAGATAGAATAGACCTTGATGATAAAAGGGTTAGCTCTTGGCAATGGCCTTGAGGTCCCTTAAGAATAAGGTTAGACAATTTTCAACACCCTCATAGACTCTTCCAGTGGTAAATTAGTCAAACTCTTCTAATAGGAAGTTAGTCAAAAAGGCCTTATGAATACACAATATTGAAAATATAATTTGAGTAAATTACATAAAACACGGGCTCTCATTTTTCTAAACACTTAACTTGTTTATTCTTATTCATGTACTTCTGAAACTCTTTTCAAATTATGCAAAGTATATATATATATATATATATATATATATATATATATATATATATATATATATATATATATATATATATATCTTTCTTCCCTGTACTCAACACATCGTGTGTAGACCCACATTATTTCATGTATTTAATAGGTTCAAATATGGATAGAGAGTTGATGTTTTAGTGAGCTATATCAGGTGTACTTGTTGTAAGATCCCTTATTTACATGAACATACTTGCAATATTTGACTCTTTAATATGTAATCAAAATCTTATAATAAGATAAAGCTTCTTAACAACACTCGTTGAATGTCGAGATTATGGTTGGTGCTTTTGTCCTGTTATCTGTTCATGTATGCTAAGATTTTACACTTCCATATTCGTTCTTTGATAATACCATGTAGGGGATGAATGCTTATATCCTATCTCTATTGACTTTGTAGTCATTTGGAGTTAGGATTTCAGTAATAAACACTTTTGTAGCAGATGGTATCAGATCATGGATAATAACTACTCCAAACATTGCTCACATGAAACAAAAACTAAACTCAACCTTACATGTCAATGCTAGAAACTTAATGAGGTGTCCTTTATGGAGAAAGTTGACTTAGCTTTTAGGTTAGAACCTAGATGTTCTAGAATCATATGTAGACTTTTGAAATCCCAAGAACCTTTCTTTTCTCCTCCTTTGTCATGTAGTATGGACTATAGGTTCTGGAAAGTGAGAAAATGGAGATCTTACTACAACCTGAGACATATGTTCTCGACAAGTGCTTAGCATAGCTATACAAGTGTGCACCATGTTCTTACTAGTTCTCTAGGTTCCATGGTACCAAGCTTCCTAATGAGTGTGTTAACTCAGTTTGGTTTTGGTTTTGCTCGAAGGGAGTATGGTGGTTTTTCTATCTCATATTTCAACATTTGAGAAAATCTAATTCAGGTATTAGTATATGTATATATGAATATGTTACCACACAAAGAAAGGCAGTGAGTGCCAATGTAACCTAAGAGAAGGAGACATAACATCATGTCAAGATAAGAGAGTCTAGATGATAGTTGTAGTCTCTAGAGTTGTCCAATGCCATGATACATGTTAGGCTAGTAGTAGTGTATGTGACCTAAATTGATGATGGTGATGATGATTATGATGAAGACGACGACGATGATGTTGATGTTGATGTCGATGTTGATGATATGAGCTTGTTTCAAAATGATATAATTTTGTTTTTGGAAGAGTCAAGTATGCTTTGATGACATGAGATGAGTTTTAACCATGCAATCCTGACTAGACCTAGCACCATGTATAATACATATGACTTGGTTGATGTGCTAAGCATAGCTAGTGGGTTGGCATGCTCGCTCGTGCCTAGTTCTGTACATGTTGTGATATAATAGGTGAGATATGATTTAGGATCAACATAGACCTCAATATCTTTACAAATGAGGACCTATAGCATGGGACATACAAAAGGGTGACCTCTTGATATGGCTTGAACCGACAAGGGAGAAGGTTCAAATACCTAAACTCCAAAATATGTGAAAATGTTGAAAATATGCACAATGAAATATATGATGATGAGTCCCTAGATAGTCTACTTCTAAGTATGTGATTTGAGTCACCTAGATGTCTGGTTCCCTTGAGAATATTGAACCCTATATTTCCTATTAAAAGATCTAACCCTAGAGAAAGAGGCAATTACATATATGATGTTTACTATATATGTGAGGGAGATGCCCCAAGACCCTAAAATGATGTAATTGATGTTTGATATACATGATGAGCCTCATACTAAAGTTAATGGTTGTATATGTAAATATTTCTAGGTTGTCCTTATTTTTGATGTCCAGGTAGAAATTCTATTATGGCAGATGGTTTTGGTTTGCATGTCTTGTTGGACATAGATAGGTCTTAGCTTGAGTGGCTTGAGTTTGTGGAGTTCTTTCTAGATACAAGTGAATTATGAAACCTAGATGTTGTTGGTAATATTGTTTCTCAAATATTGCTTGACTCATGGAATAATCTCACTTAAGTTAAAATCATGATATATGTATGATGACTCACTTTCGTAAGCTAGACCTATTATGAAAACCATATTGCATAAACGGATTTATTGTGAAATCAATATGATGATGGACTTGGGGTCTTATCTCAAATAAACATGATGAATACATTTCTTAATTTTATATCTAATGAGGGATAATGAATATAATTAGTGATGAATAAAATAACTTGGGAAAACTAAACCATGCATCAAATCTAGTACAATGATGAAAAACACATTCAATGGGAATATCATTTGAGAGGCATGTTGATGAACATGTTTGCTTGAGAAATTGATAACACAAAATTTGACATCTTGGGTTCGTATGAGTGCATGAAAAAAACACAAATGTGATAGGGATAAGGGTTATGGAACTTTAATGTCCACATGATGACGTAATAGGATGGAACATTAGAGTAATACATATATTACTGGGATGGGTACACCCTTGATAATGACAAACTATGTATGCATCCCATGGTAGGTGTACGGAGTGGGATCCCAGAGGGGAGCCACTCCCTACTAGAAACAATAAGGCAACATCCCTTGAACGAAACACCACATATTTTTTTTTCACCAAAGGGATGGAGACCAATTCTTTCAACATGTATGTATCACTACATGATGGATCCTCCACTTACGTGGAGTTGCGTACACCACTAAAAATCCTAGAGATAGTTAATCTCTAAGTTTAGCCTTGAGTATGCTATAATAAGATATCCACCCACGTATTCTAAGATATGTGGAAGTCTTATCGTAGTTTAGTTAATGGTCGAATCCACGAGACAACAATCTTATTAAGAGTTTAACAAGATGGAAAATGTAATAATCCTACTTATCCACTTTAAAATTTGATATTTAGATCAGAGTTGATTTGATGGTTAAGCTAAAGTGCAGAGAAAGGAAATAACAAGAAAGTAAAGTTAAGGTTGTAAACAATATTTAGAAACCACTAGGATGTGATCGAGTTTCACCACCACTACACATGGATTAAAACATACATCACAATAACTTGGCTTGCAAAGAAAAAAGTCTAAACAGTTAGTATCTTTATAAACTTAGCTCCCTTTCAGATAACTAACTATGAGAAATGCAGAAGCGTTGCAATGCCAGTCATCCCCAGACGAATGGTCACTTAATTTTCATCACTCCCCCTCACAAAGTGTGTTCCTCAACCTGTCAAGGTTGTACTTGTTGGTATGTATTCCCATAGAGCAAGTCATATGATGATTGTAATGGGATACTTTGTAAATGATTTGAATAATAATAAAGGCAATTTCCTATCTATATGTTTAAACTATTTCTGAGATGATAGTGTAACATGATAGATGTCTAAAGAATGATTTTACTCAATGATGTATGCTTTTAGGTTAAGGACCTAAACGATGAGATCATGCGGATGTTAAGAGTATAAATTCTTGTTTGGTCCCTAGTCGATTGTTATTGTGGAAATAACCATAGACATCAATAACACTAAAGACTAGATTGTATGTTGGTTGATGATAGAATCTCATTAGTCATGATATAGTGATATCAAACCAAGCACATAGGTACTTGTTAGAGAACAAGGTACCGGACAGACCCACCGTGAGAGTGACACATGGAACCATGACTTGGTAATCACAGTCATCTCTCACAGTGATGGTGGTGAGTGTGATTCTTAGACCTAAAATCACTACACTCAACACATGTCATTGGGTACACTTTGACATCATCAAACGCAGTCCTAAAACATGGGTTGTTATAAAGGTGATGATTGGGTGGCTTTGACACATGGGGCTTTTGAGGGGTGAGTGATAGATATGGGATTTGTCCCTCCTAAGGGAGTTTGATGTCTATGGACACTTGATGAGTAGGATTTAGAAAGGCATGCGCATGCATGTGTGAATCAATATGTGATATTGATGTCACACACATCTCACCCAGTCTGCTCTGAGATCAAGGAAATGAATGAACATTGACAGGATGATTGTTCCATGCCTCGAGTTCATTCAGGATATCAGTGACAAAGGAATTATACATTCACTGTAACACCATTCACGGATTGTAGGATTGAAAGTTGTTCTCCAACTTTATATTTCACTTGGGTAGCACTGATGTGTGACTAGGCACCGCTCTTTGCTTGTGAAGTCATAAGTGTTATGGACTTTCACTGTCAACGTGAAATGGACCTGTAGGGTCACACACATAGGATTTAACCTGGAATAGGAGTTTGTCCCCAAACAATGTTTAGATTGATTACTAAAGGAGTTTAGTAGTTCAATTAAACACTCAATCAATTGATAGCTCAATATCATAGTGTTCAAGGTGTTGGACTGATTGATTAGAGTATTGGATTGATTAAAACTGTGATTGACTGATTCTGCACAATCTACACTCCCAACCGATCGACTCATGTGATGAACCGAATGGCTGAGCTTGGTGAACCGATCGACTCAACTGGTGAGTCGATTGGCTCATGGACAGGGTGAAACGATTCATTAAAGTGTTGAAATGATCGGTTCAAGTCCAACCGAGCAAGTTGGGAAAGTAAGATTGGTGAGAAATTTCCCTTTGTTTCATTTGCCCAATTTGATTGGAACAAGGATTGGTATTTGATACCAATTCGAAACAAAAAGAAGAAAAGTCAATCGGGAACTGATCAGGACCACGAACTGACCAGTTCAGAAGTGAACCGACCGTTTCATGGGTCCCAACCGATCGGTTGAGGTGTCAACCGACCGGCTCAGATCCCCAACTGACCGTTTCAGTTGTGAAACGATCGGTTCAGGTTACAAAGTTGGTTGTTTTTGTGGAAAATCTCGAACCCTTCTACTCCTGCTTTAGTCCCGCATTGCCCGGGATAGAGAACCCTGTCCCATGACCCTCCTATATATATAGGGATATTGGGGGCTTCTCAAAGGACAACTTAGTGCAAACCAGTTGCTCTGCAAAGTTGTCGTTCTCTCTGGTTTTGGTAACCGAGAGAGCCCGAGCAAGTGCTACCCGATAAGGGAGGCACAACAAGGGAAGGACAACTGTAGAAAGCAACTGGTGGCATGAGAGTGTGTTGGCGACTAGTATGCCGACAGGAGGGTGTGACTCCTTTCGATTCCTTGTGGGACAAGGAGATCGGAGTTCCAGGCAGTCCATGTGGACGACTGTAGAGGAGGGAGACCTCTGTCGCTCGGAGGACAACTATCAATCTCGACAGTCCCGGTGAGACCAGAAGTCTTTAGTCCCGGTGCGACCAGGAGCTGCACAGACACCGTCTAAGACCGGAGGTGAAGACAGTGTAAGGCACGAGGTACTGTCGCCGAGCAATCCTTGGGACAAGGTATGCATCCACAAACCATATTTCCTATTGAATAGACGTTGACGCGATTCCTTTTGTTCTGGGTTTTGGGGAGAAAATTTTTGTTTCCGCTGCTTCTCTGCCTCCTCTAAAACCCAACAGTGGTATTAGAGCCACGTCAACTGCTCTATATTTTAGGATTATCGATATGATCGATTTTGTTTGTCGCCTTTATTTATTGCATACGATGCGATTAAAATTGGCTTTATGCATGTCCAATCCACAAATCCCAAATATACATATATGATATGTAATATTAATGCACTCGATACGCGTCACCCTTAAATGAGTTTTGTGGTGGATGTGTAGCATGGTTATGGCCTATAAACCCTATATCTGTGTGTGGTTGTATGTGGTTGCTGGCATCTCGGTCTGCGCACCGATTCCTTTTCTCCTATTCCTGATGTAACTCGAAATAATTTGAGATTTCTTTTCCTACCTTTGCTCCCCCCAAATGTAACTCGGGGTTTCACAATTCAATTGTAAATAGGATATATTTTATTTCCTGTTATGTCAAATAACGATAGACGACCTGAGACGATCAGTTCAAGGCGTGAACCGATTAGTTGGTGTTCCAGACGACCGGTTCGAGGAGCGAGACAAGCAGGTGGCGATATGAGGAGATGCACGACCGGTGAACCGATCGGATGGAGGCGCCAGTCGATCAGCTGGTAGCACCCAAACAACCAACTTGATGGCGAGCCGATTAGTCATGGAGATGAGCTGATCAAACCCAGAAAGGTAGGCACATATTTCATCTTGTATAGGTTGCATGTGATGTAGACCTAGATGACTGTGATTCCTCTTGGCTCGAGGAATCATAATAGGATGGCCATAATCATTGATTTTATCGTTTTGTATGTTTTCTGTGGGATATAGCATGTATATGATACATACTATATATTGTGGTGATTGGATATGTATATGTATATAAAAACCAAATCCCTCATTAAAATATTAAGTCTTATACGCCTTCCATTAGCGACACACATGGCAAACTCGATCGACCAAGCGTAGGTTACGCCAAAGCGTGGTGCGCCGTCCATCTTGTGGAAGTGTGAAGGGTCGACATGCAGGTTCTGCCAAAGTAGGGTGCATGTTTACCGTGTCGGCTTTTGGGATAGACTTAATTGGCGATTCTTAGAGCGTCTAAGCCCAGAGGCACAGAATGTTCATGGCAAGGTGTTGCATATGTTCATTCATCAAGAGTTGCATATGATGCAATTGGCATGATGGCCTACCTAAATAGTCAAGATTATGGGCGATCAGCCAAAGATGACTCATGACTTGATGAAATATGGATCTTGACCCACTAGAAGATTTTGCGCTGCAATCTTCCGAATTGATGGTGAGGGCTGTCAATTTGAGTCAAAATAGTGGGAGCGGTAATTAATTAAAGGCCTAATTAACTATCGTCAAATTTTATTCAATCAAAAGGAGTTTTGACAAAATGCAATTTTCTCTTGTAGAATGGAAAAGGAATCATCTTTTAAAATGGGCAAAATAATTGAGAATAAATTCCATAACTGGTTGAGGACTGTGAGAAGTGTTCTGCACAATCCAGATATACCAGGAGCCTTTGAATCCACTCTATGTACGCTTAATGCGTTGGTGAAGAAGAAAGAAAGTTCATTGATAGAGATCAATGGAACGAAAGGTGAGGGAGAGAAGGGTTCTCTCGCCAAACCAATTTCTTCTAAATGGAGAGGACGGAAGGAACGATGGAAGAAGAAGACAGAGATAGAGATCTCTACTTCTAGTGTATACGTGATAGAGATTAACTTTACTACTTCTTTGTCATGGGTACTTGAGACCGGATGCGGATCTCACATTTTTTCAAATGTGAAGGATCTTAAGAGAAGTAGGCCTTTGGGGAAAGGAGAGGTTGAACTACGTGTTGCCAATGGGGCAAGAGTTGCCGCCAGTGCCGTAGGAACCTATGAGTTAACTCTAGCAAGTGGGCTAATAATAGAGTTAAAGAACTGCTATTATGTACCTTCCATAAATAGGAATATCATTTCCGTCTCTTGTTTGGACAAGGATGGATTTGAATTTCTTATTAAGAATGGAAATTGTTCCATTTCTAAAGATGGGATCTTTTATGGTAGTGCCCCAATGTCTTATGGTCTATACTTGATAGATTTGGAGACAAGTGTATACAACGTAAACACCAAAAAGAAAAAACTCAACGACTCAAACAAAACATATCTTTGGCATTGTCGTCTAGGGCACATAAATGAGAAGCACATTTCTAGACTCCATAAAGATGGTTATCGAGACTCTTTTGATTATGAATCAATAGAGACATGTTAATCTTGTTTATTGGGCAAGATGACCAAGACTCCCTTTTCAGGTAAAGGTGAGAGAGCTAGTGATATATTAGGACTCATACATACTGATGTATGTGGGCCTTTTAGAACTATTGCCAGAAATGGGTATCAGTACTTCATTACCTTCACAGATGATTTTAGTAGGTATGGCTATGTGTACCTGATGAAGCATAAGTCAGAAACCCTTGAAAGGTTCAAGGATTTCATGAATGAAGTACAGAACCGACTTGGTAAAAGTATTAAAGCACTTCGATCCGATCGAGGTGGAGAATACTTAAGCCAAGAGTTTGAGGACCTTCTACGAGCCCGTGGTATCGTATCACAATGGACTCCGCCTGGAACACCACGGCATAACGGTGTGTCTGAAAGAAGGAATCACACATTGTTGGATATGGTGCGATCAATGATGAGTTTTTCTGATCTTCCGATTTCCTTCTGGGGTCATGCTCTTAAAACCGCCACGTTTACACTTAACCGAGTACCATCTAAATCGGTTCAAAAGACACCATATGAGATATGGACCGAGAAGCGTCCCAATTTGTCTTTTATAAAGATTTGGGGTTGTGAGGCTTACGTTAGGAAAATGTTTCCTGATAAGCTTGGACCCAAGTCTGATAAATGTTATTTTGTTGGATATCCCAAGGAGACGAAGGGATATTATCTATACCACCCTACTGACAACAAAGTGTTTGTTGCCAAAGATGCTGTATTCCTAGAGAAGGAATTTATTTCCAAAGGAAATAGTGGGAGGAAAATAGAGCTTGAAGAAGTTCAAGCCCAACAAGAAAACATAGAACTGGTAGATGTACAAGAGGAAAATGGAGATTCACAAGGTGTTGTAGAATCTCAGTCTCCTCAGGTAACACAAAGACCTCATAGATCTAGTAGGACCTGCCTTGAACCTGAGAGGTTTGGATACCTTGTGACTCAAGAAGGTGGTGAGTTGATCATAGATGATGATCCAACTACCTACATAGAGGCTATGGAAGGACCAGATTCAGAGAAATGGCTTGAATCCATGAGATCCGAGATGGAATCCATGTACTCCAATAAAGTATGGACTTTGGTGGAACCACCCGACGGGGTAAACCCATAGGGTGCAAGTGGATCTTCAAGAAAAAGACCGACATGGATGGCAATGTGCAAACTTATAAAGGCAGATTGGTTGTGAAGGGATTTCGACAAGTTCAAGGTGTTGACTATGACAAAACCTTTTCTACAATTGCCATGATTAAGTCCATCAGGATCATGCTTGCTATTGCATCTTATTATGACTATGAGATTTGGCAGATGGATGTTAAATCCGCATTCCTTAACGGGAATATAAATGAGGATGTGTACATGACACAACCTGAAGGTTTTGTAGATCCAAAGAATACCAATAAAGTATGTAAGCTGCAAAGGTCAATCTATGGATTGAAGCAAGCATCTCGGAGTTGGAATCTTCGATTTGATGAGGAAGTCAAAGTGTTTGGCTTTATTCAAAATGAAGATGAACCTTGTGTGTACAAGAAGGTTAGTGGGAGCTCAACCACATTCCTCATATTGTATGTGGATGGCATACTTTTGATGGGGAATGATGTCTTATCCTTAGAGAAGGTAAAGACTTGGCTTGGGAATACTTTCTCAATGAAGGACTTAGGAGAAGCACCCTACATTCTAGGAATTAAGATCTATAGAGATAGATCAAGAAGGATTTTCAGACTAAGTTAGAGCACGTACATTGACAAAGTGCTGAAGCGGTTCAGCATGGAGAACTCAAAGAGAGGCAACATCCCCATGCTACATGGATTCACCGTCTCTAGAGCTCAATGTCCCCAATCTTGTGAAGAGAGGGAGCATATGAATGGGATCCCATATGCATCAGCCATCAGATCAATCATGTATGCTATGTTGTGCACACACCCAGATATCTCGTATGCTCTCAGCATGACGAGCAGGTACCAGTCAGATCCTGGGGATGCTCACTGGACAACCGTAAAGAACATCCTCAAGTACTTGCGAAGGACTGAGGATCAGTTTCTTGTTTACAGCGGCGAGGAAGAGATGGTTGTAAAGGGTTACACCGATGCAAGCTTCCAAACTGATAAAGATGATTACAGATCACAGTCAGGATTTGTATTTTGCCTTAATAATGGAGCTGTGAGCTGGAAGAGTTCCAAGCAAGAAATAGTTTCCGATTCTACTACAGAGGCCGAGTATATTGCTGCTTCACATGCAGCAGAGGAGGTTGTGTGGATCAGGAAGTTCATTTCTAAACTTGGTGTTGTAACATCCCAGGATTTGAGGCCTCGGATAACATGATCTTAAAAGGAATGATTGGACTACCCATATCACCAAGGTGCACCTCCTTTTCCGGGAGCCCATCACTAAAGAACTCCATAGTTAAGCGTGCTCAGCTTGGAGTAGTACTAGGATGGGTGACCAGTCGGGAAGTTGATCCTGGCTTGCGCGTGAGTGGACAAAAGCGTGCAGTTAAGGCTAGTGGTGGTCTGTGGGGCCAGTCGTCATTCCTGAAACTCTGCTAGAGCCTTGGGCAGTGGGCCCGGGCGTATGATAATGGTATCAGAGCCATAACCCCTCCAGTAGGTGGGGCCCACATGGGCATGTGGCATGCCAATCTTGAGCCGTGCGGTCCAGGCAAGTTGGAAAGGGCTATCCGTAGAGACGAGATGGAGCCACCCTTGCGCTGGTAGCCGTGGACGGGAGCTGGGTGTCCATGGGCCATTGTGGGTCTGCACTGAAATGGGGTCAAATTATGATGCCTTATAGTTGAGCCTTGACGAGGACGTCAAGAGTCTAAGTGGGGGAGATTGTAACATCCCAGGATTTGAGGCCTCGGATAACATGATCTTAAAAGGAATGATTGGACTACCCATATCACCAAGGTGCACCTCCTTTTCCGGGAGCCCATCACTAAAGAACTCCATAGTTAAGCGTGCTCAGCTTGGAGTAGTACTAGGATGGGTGACCAGTCGGGAAGTTGATCCTGGCTTGCGCGTGAGTGGACAAAAGCGTGCAGTTAAGGCTAGTGGTGGTCTGTGGGGCCAGTCGTCATTCCTGAAACTCTGCTAGAGCCTTGGGCAGTGGGCCCGGGCGTATGATAATGGTATCAGAGCCATAACCCCTCCAGTAGGTGGGGTTACCAGCGCAAGGGTGGCTCCATCTCGTCTCTACGGATAGCCCTTTCCAACTTGCCTGGACCGCACGGCTCAAGATTGGCATGCCACATGCCCATGTGGGCCCCACCTACTGAAATGGGCGTTTTGCTGAGAAATATAATTTCTCATATTAAAGATTCTTGAATGAATGAATGAAATAATCTATTTTGAATAAATGGATTTCATGGCCTTGTTGTTTGATTTGTGGGCTTTATTGGCCATTGGGCCCAATAACAAGAATATTCAATTAATAAATGAATAACTGAAAAATTGAGATAAGAAAGGTGTGGAAACCTCTAGAAGGCAAATCCAAAGAGGATTTCGTGTCTCTTAGATTCCTTGGGTTCCAAGGAGTCCAAAGTTGCAAAGAAAAGGCAATAAGAAAAGAAAGTAGCAATTAAGTATTTCCTTGTTAATAAAGAAATTGAAAACATTGATGAAATAGGGAAAATGTATGAAAAGAACAAACAGTAAAGTGACATATGTGGAATTAAATGAGAAGTAACGTACACAGGAGGATTAGTTAGAGTAACGTCTTCATGGATAGAAGTTTAGAAATCCCAGTTTTTCCAAGGTAAGAAAAGTTTTATTTTATACCAGTTTTCAGTTTAGTTGGTAAAGTTTATTCATTATTACTGATTATTTGTCGAACCTTTGATCCTGTATAATGGATAACGGCACCGACCTTTCGGTCTCCCTTAATTGGGGGTTACCGGGAGTCGGGGTCGTTACAGGTGTAGTCCCCAGTAGCTGTAATGCAATTGAGCTTTATTGTGACAATAATGGAGCTGTTGCACAAGCTAAGGAACCCAGATCACATCAACGGTCCAAGCACATATTGTGGCGCTTCCATCTCATATGAGAGATCGTACAACAAGGAGATGTGAAGATTTGCAAAGTACCAACTGAAGACAACATAGCTGATCCACTGACTAAGGCCCTTTCTCAGCAGAAGCATGATGGTCATTCTAGGTCACAAGGACTGAGGTTCCTTGGTGACTGGCCCTAAGTGCAAGTGGGAGTCTGTTGGTAACTATGCCCATAGAGAAAGTCATATGATGATTGTAATGGGATACTTTGTAAATGATTTGAATAATAATAAAGGCAATTTCCGATCTATATGTTTAAACAGTTTCTGAGATGATAGTGTAACATGATAGATGTCTAAAGAATGATTTTACTCAATGATGTATGCATTTAGGTTAAGGACCTAAATGATGAGATCATGCGGATGTCAAGAGTATACATTCTTGTTTGGTCCCTAGTCAGTTGTTATTGTGGAAATAACCATAGACATCAATAACACTAAAGACTAGATTGTGTTGGTTGATGACAAATTCTCATTAGTCATGATATAGTGATATCAAACCAAGCACATAGGTACTTGTTAGAGAACAAGGTACTAGATAGACCCACCGTGAGAGTGACACATGGAACCATGACTTGGTAATCATAGTCAAATCTCACAGTGATGGTGGTGAGTGTGATTCTTAGACCTGAAATCACTACACTCAACACATATCATTGGGTACACTTTGACATCATCAAACACAGTCCTGAAACATGGGTTGTTATAAAGGTGATGATTGGGTTGCTCTTACACATGGGGCTTTTGAGGGGTGAATGATAGATATGGGATTTGTCCCTCCTAAGGGAGTTTGATGTCCATGGCCACTTGATGAGTAGGATTGAGAAAGGCATGCGCATGCATGTGTGAATCAATATCTGATATTGATGTCACACACATCTCACCCAGTCTGCTCTGAGATCAAGGAAATGAATGAACATTGACAGGATGATTGTTCCATGCCTCGAGTTCATTCAGGATATCAGTGACAAAGGAATTATACATTCACTATAACACCATTCATGGATTGTAGGATTGAAAGTTGTTCTCCAACTTTCTATTTCACTTGGGTAGCACTGATGTGTGACTAGGCACCGCTCTTTGCTTGTGAAGTCATAAGTGTTATGGACTTTCACTGCCAACGTGAAATGGACCTGCAGGGTCACACACATAGGATTTAACCTGGAATAGGAGTTTGTCCACAAACAATGTTTAGATTGATTACTAAAGGAGTTTAGTAGTTCAATTAAACACTCAATCAATTGATAGCTCAATATCATAGTGTTCAAGGTGTTGGACTGATTGATTAGAGTATCAGATTGTTTAAAATTGCGATTGACTGATTCTGCACTCCCAACCGATTGGCTCCTGTGATGAATCGATCGACTGAGCTTGGTGAACCGATCGGCTCAACTGGTGAGTCGATCAGCTCATGGACAGGGTGAAATGATTCATTAAAGTGTTGAAATGATCAGTTCAAGTCCAACCGAGCAAGTTGGGAAAGTAAGATTGGTGAGAAATTTCCTTTTGTTTCATTTGCCCAATTTGATTGGAACAAGGATTGGTATTTGATACCAATTTGAAACAAAAAGAAGAAAAGTCAATCGGGAACTGATCAAGACCACAAACCAACCGGTTCAGAAGTGAACTGACCATTTCATGGGTCCCAACTGATCGGTTGAGGTGTCAACTGACCGGCTCAGATCCCCAACCGACCGTTTCAGTTGTAAAATGATCGGTTCAGGTTACGTAGTTGATTTTTTTTGTGGAAAATCTCAAACCCTTCTACTCCTGCTTTAGTCTTGCATTTCCCAGGATAGAGAACCCTGTCCCATGACCCTCCTATATATATAGGGGTGATGGGGGATTCTCAAAGGACAACTCAGTGCAAACCAGTTGCTCTGCAAAGTTGTCGTTCTCTCTAGTTTTGGTAACTTAGAGAGCCCGAGCAAGTGCTACCCGATAAGGGAGGCATAACAAGGGAAGGACAACTGCAGAAAGCGATTGGTGGTAGGAGAGTGTGTTGGTGACTAGTACGCTGACAGGAGGGTGCGACTCCTTTCGATTCCTTGTGGGACAAGGAGATCGGAGTTCTAGGCAGTCCGTGTGGACGACTGCAGCGGCGGGAGACCTCTGTCGCTCGGAGAACAACTGTCAATCCCGACAGTCCTGGTGAGACCAGGAGTCTTTAGTCTCGGTGCGACCAGGAGCTATACAGATACCGTCCAAGGCCAGAGGTGAAGACCGTCCAAGGTGCGAGGTACTGTCGCCGAGCAAGCCTCAGGACAAGGTATGCATCCACAAATCATCTTTCCTATTGAATAGACGTTGACACAATTCCTTTTGTTCTGGGTTTTGGGGAGAAAATTTTTGTTTCCGCTGCTTCTCTGCCTCCTCTAAAACCCAACAATACTTTCATACGTCAACTGATTCCATTTCATAGTATGAAAGTACAATGATGGAGGTGAGTTTACTCCACTTCTTGAGAAATGTTCCTAGATACCAAACGAAATGTATGGTGACTACATGCAACCTGGAACCAACAAAAAGTCGATATTTGAACCTAGAAGTACAAACATAGACAATTTGCACTAACAAATAATAGATAATACAAGTTGATGATCAAGCAACTAGCATTCATTAAACGATTGATGTTGAATTGGAAAGATAGTGTTTTTCTATTGCAAATCTAAGAATTACAATGTATGAAATGAAAACATGGGTAGCGGGGTTACTCCCCGCACCCTGGTGTATGAGACTACTCGGTCATGGTAAGAAAAAAGAAGGAGGCGGGAAGATAGAGGGATAGCATAATCTCCATGTAGGAGGGAGGAAGGTCGACCCCTTGGAGGAGAGAGAAACTATCTTCACACCTTCTGGTCATCTTGATGAAAGATCCTCCACTTCCCACCGTCTTATGTTGATGAGAGAGGAGATAGCTTGGAGATGGAGTATGGATCTTGAATTGGAAGCCTTTGGGCAAAGGATGAAGGTTGAACAGCTCTAGAGTGATTGGGGCAGCCTCTGGACGTCCAAGAAGTTGATGCCAAATGAGGACCCCCTTAGGTCCTACTTATAGGCTTTCAAAGAATCCCAAACAGTCTTGGGATCGTTTTGGGTCTTTAATGATTTGGAGACCATTTGCCTTTATTCGGTCTCAGGACTGTTTCAGTTCGTTCGGTCTTGAGACCGTTTGGATCCATTCGGTCTTGGGACCGTTTAGGTCCATTCGATCTTGGGATCGTGTGGACTTCATTCGGTCTCCAGACCATTTGCCTTTATTCGGTCTTAGGACCGTTTGAGTTCATTCAGTCTTGGGACCATTTGGACTCCATTCTATCTTGGGACCGTTTGGACTTCATTCGTTCTTGGGACCATTTGGGCTCCATTAGGTCTTGGGACCATTTGGACTTCATTCGGTCTTGGGACCGTTTGACTTCATTCAGTCTTGGGACCGTGTGGACTTCATCCGGTCTATAGACCGTTTTCCTTTATTTGGTCTCGGGACCGTTTGAGTTCATTTAGTCTTGGGACCGTTTGGACCTCATTCGGTCTTCAGACCGTTTGCCCCTTTTGCAATTGTTTTGGGTTTTTTTTCTATAAGAAGAAAGAGATAAATGTTAGTTTAATGGTGAATTCATAATAATGCATAAAGTTAAGGAATATATCTAATTTATCTAAGAAAGAGTATGGAAAATTAAGAAAAACTAGTAAGATAACATCACAAAAATGGGAGGTTATCACCCCCCTAACTTAGAGTCTAGATTGTCCTCAAGCTGGATAGAGCTAAGGCACGTAGTGGCGAGATGATTTTATTTTGTGAAGATTTCTATACTCTTGCTTTAATTCTAAACCAGAGATCTCCTAGAGTTATATCGGGACTTCCTCTTGCATTAACTCTTTTAGGTGAGAGTTGCGTGGATCTCAGGTTTCTTCCATATCACGTAACTCGCACTGGGACCACCTTTTCCTTGATCGCATTCTGTGCATGTTTTCATCTCTAAGCAGTTTTATACTTCTTTGAAAATCCTACCGGAAGCTAAGATAGGTATGAGGGTTGGCTAAAGGTTGATGTGTAACTCCCCCTTTTGGTGGGGGAGGGTTTATCTAAACTTTTAGGATCTCACTACCAGGTGCGACACATCTGCCTTTGTGAGGGAAACTAAATGTACCGACTGGGCAAGTCCTTTATCAACTTTTTCATATACTTGGACACCTTATGATCTCATTACCGGGTGTGACACATCTGCCTTTGTGATGGCATCTGAATGTACCAGCCGAGTGATATCTTTATTGGTTCTTCATATAAGTCCTTATGCATGGCACAACTCTCATGTTTTTATTCAACACTCAGGCTTTTATTCATATGCTCACAGGCTTATGATTTTATTTGGGCTGGCAAGCCTCTTTTTGAAAAGAAGAAAACTATTTCTTAGGGCTTCCTGACATGCACTTATTACGGTTTCGTACTTGGTGGTCCGCTTGCGAGGTTCCTTGATTTGGATTTCACCTGGTTCCCTCCCGTTATTGAGAGTGTTTAGCTTGTGTCAGTCAGGATGTTAACTTGTGGAGAGTCTGATGCGGAATTGAAGCAAAAGCATACGAATCAGGTATGAAGGTGATTTATTAATTTGCCGTTACATGCCTAAATACTTCATATGTAAGTGAGGATTACTTTGTGTCTAAGTTATCTAGGGGTGTTCCTTTTCCATAAAGAGAGTTGTTTTATATGCAAGGGTTATTTTATCAAATAAATTACTGAAAATTCTAAGTGTTGAAAGAAAGGACAAATATGTATGGAAGAATAGGGGTGAAAGACAGAATAAAGAGAGAAAGGGTTTGAATGTGATACCTCTCCCTTGCCCAGTGTATCCCTCCTAACTTATCATCCACTCTGTCCTCAGAGTGTCAAGGTGATAGGTTGAGAAGTAAATGGGAAAGGGTATCACAGTTCTATTAATTCCTTGTTTGCTCCATACGATCATAGGAGAGTAGCTGCAAACTTTCCCTGTAAAGCGTGATAATCCACATCCTTCATGTCTTCCACATGCTTGCCGAGGACAATAAGGGTGTACATCCAGTAAAGGACGTGGAAACCACAATCGTTAGATTCTATGATCTGCTGGGGACATCTGTGGCTGAAGGCTAGGCGGTGAAAATGCTCTTTTTCATACACCTTTGTGTGTTTTCCCAGGAGATCATGTAGTCGTTCAACGCAGTCCTTCACCACTTCCTCCATGGGCGTCTTTGCTGTAACAACATACTTTTTTTTGTTTGGATTAAAATTGCTGTCAGAACTATTGTAGATGATTGTTGTTCCTTCATGTAAGTTTGTTTCCAGTAGCATCCCGTGGTCGGAATGAAGAAAGGGAAGCATAATGAACTTCAGATTTGTATGTTGAAGGTATGAAATTAGTGCCTCCTTGGTTTTTAAGTTCTTTGACTCTAAAAGATCATCTTTCATGTATGCTAATGCCATATAAACCGTAGGGTGGTTCCATGCTAGAAGAAACTAGTACGTAGTCATTATGCTCACGGATAAAGAACCTTTAACTTGTACAGTTTCATGGAGAGAATATGCCATTACCAAAATATCTCCGTGCCAGAAGACCAGCTCATCGTTCTCTGCGTGTAGCCGAGACATGATGAGTCGGAGTTTGTTGTCGGAGAGGCTCTTGCATGCATTAAGGTCGAAATTTGGAAACGTTGATTCTATAGCAGATAGGGGCACCATTGGATGGAATGCTCTGTTGATGGTGGACCCTGTTATCATATCGATGTCCCCTTTGTCCGCCGCCAAATCAAAAGCATAAGGGTCCCACTGGCATTGTTCCGGGACTTTGGCGGTTTGATGTTGCTTTGTCTCCAATTATTTTAAAATTGTCCTGTATGGACGTTTTTGCGGACGTTGGATAGCAGAGAAGAGATATCGAGGTACGTTATCCTATGCCATTTTCTGATCCTTAAAGAATCATATATCATAGATGAGTTCCATGGCATAACGTCCTCGTAAAGGGTGCATATCCTCTGCTTCTAATTCAGTAAACATGAGTTGTCAATTTAGTGCTTCTGTGTGTCTTATTGTACAGAAAGCACAATCCCCGAAACCCTCAATTGTTTGGATAAGCGGATTGATGATTTGGATCCAAGGTTGATTCCAACCATGTTTAAGCGATGGGCAGGCGACCCATATTATTTTGAGAAGTCAGAAAGGAATGCATCATGCTTCCTCGGCTTCTAACCCTGCAAAGTTGATCTATCCGTCTTTTAGTTCACTGGAACAGAAGCTGTACACCTTGGCATCACGTGCCTTGATGTTGAAAATCATGAGCAGCCAGTGTCTGGAAACTTTAAAGGGCATAGTGATGTAGCGTGCCCTCCTTGCTAGACCAACCTGCAACCATTCTACAGACTTCTCCTGTAAGTCCTTGTGCAGTAGAGATAGGGACATGGAGGGTGAATCGTTGAAAACACGCTACACTTTCTTGGAGCTTTAGAATTCTTCTATAGCATTGGCATGTAGGACGCAGAAGAGAGCCATCGTCACTGCCGATTGTGGTCGAAGGAGAATACGGAAATCTTCACGGGTCAATTTGTGCTTTGTCTTTGTATTGCTATATACGATGTCCCCCCCCATTCTTGTCATCATCTAAAATAGTGTTTAGGATAAAAATGTCCTGAACGTCTAGTGTAGAGATGGCCGCCATGTCTCGATCTTTCATCAAATGAGGTAGAGGTGGCAGCGGGGGAAGATCCTGTGGAGGGCGTGGAGTCTGTGTACTATCTTCTAAGAATGGAGGTAGTGCTTCGTCTGAGTCATAACTAGAGTCGAGTCTATCATCTGTGTCTAGACTCACTCTATCTGGTTCTTCTTGTTCTAGGAGGAGGTTTGTAGGTTGTTCAATTGCTGTTGTAGCTGGGCTTATGCTGGTTTCCATGATACATTGTTGAAATTTAGCAAAAGTAGCTTCTTTAGCAGCTTCCCCCAGTGATCCAATGGCTAAGAAATGAAAGAACTGGTCCCCATATGACATTGTGACATTGTCATTGTTATTGGGGGACTTGGGATCTTTGGTTCCTTCTTCTTGGTGGCCACTATCCTGTCCTATTTTTGCGGGGTCTGCCCCTCAGCTTGTGCCCTCCCCAACATTGTCTGGGTCGTCAGGTTGATCGTCTGAGGAGGAGCTATCATTGTTGGAGTCAGCCGAGGAGTTAGAGTCCTCATCATCATCTTCACTGGCGTCATCATCATCATCCCCCGCCTTTTCCTTTGCCTTCATGATCAACTTCTTCTTGCACTGTCGATGGATTGCTTGCATCTCTTCGAGTGCCACCTACACATGCTCATGGGTTTCGAGCAGTGCTTCTTGGCTTTATTTAAGATCCACATATCGTGCTTCGGTGGAGCGGATTCATGCAGATAGATCGATTGTTTGTGTGCGAAGGTCATTGAGTTCTTTGTTGGAGTTCTCCTCCTGGCGGTGTATGAGTTGTAGAAGGTTGTTGTTGATGTTGTCCAAGCACGTGCTTTGAGTAGTTTGCTGCTGCTGAAGCTCACGAAGGGTCTCAGGCAAAGGTTGAGTTTGGGTAGAGACCCTGTCGACTTGCTGGGCCAATTCTTCTTGCTGGCCTTTCATCTCGAGCACCAATTCTGGCAGGGTTTGTAAGAGGCTCTCGATGCAGTTGACTTGCTGATCTGCTTCTTCCTGCCGTTGTTGGATGCTTGTGATGATGCCTGGCAAGGCGTTGTTCCTCTCGTCGGTCTTGGAGACCTGTGAAGCGATGTCCTGCACACAAGAAAAAATGGAAGATAATATGTTAGAAGGATCAGTGAGGAGGTTTCAAATGGCATCAAATTGCCATCCAAATTCCTCACCGACATTAGAAAAGGGGACCCCAGAGATGGAAGGGTGAGGTGGCTGGGGTCTAGGTGGAAGGGTGGTAGTTCCTTGCAAGAGAGACACTAATGATGGACCCGTGAATTGCGTGGTGGCTGTTGATGGGGTCACTAGTGATATCGGGGTGGTGGTGGTAGATGGGGTGGTGGATGGGAATGATGGTGGCATCCCGGGTGAGAAAGGACAAAATGGAAGTGATGAGGGGAAATAAATTGAAGTGAAGGTGAGATCAGGTGTTCAGGTGGAGAATGGAGTGCTCAAAGAAGAAAAGAGTGGGGCGGAGGAGTATGCGGGTGAAGTTGTGGATGTGGATGAGGTAATTCTGGTGGGCATTGTTGTGGAGAATGGGGGAAGAGTGGTGGATGGTAGAATGGTGGAAGGTGGTGGTGTGGTGGCGGAGTGGTGGAAGGTGGTAGTGGTGGTTGTAGAGGTGAGCCCAACATCCAGATTGAAGATGAAGGTTTCTGGTGTTTTTGTGTTGTGTGGTGGCTCCGCCTCTAAGTTTATCTTTGATGTGGGCATTTCTGATTGTTGTTGTTTTTGTATACGCAACTTTGAAGGTTGTGTTACTGGAATTTTCTTCAGCCTTGCTGCGGGGGTAGTGATACTATGTTCAGTTTGCCCTATTTTTTCCTGCTTCTCTTTTGCCTTAACTGAGGCTATGAGGTTGTCAAGCTTTTCTGCAGTGAAGAGTAGCTTATCATTATCATAGTCCACCAGTTTTGGAAGAGGTAGCAGAGTTCTGGATGCTTTGACGGTAGGGTAGAAAATGTAGTGGAGTTTAGCATCCTTTTCCTTTATGATGTAAGAGTTCTTTAAACTCTGTTCATTTGTAAGGATGTCACCCTTTATCACTGTGCACCTGGGTAGCGGTCTGTCCATCTTGAGAAATTTCAAGATTCATGTTATATGACCACCCATGTAGATTTCTTTGCTGAGGGCATAGGTTGCGTGCTTGTGAATCAGTTGCCAGCCTATGTTGACCGAATGCCCTTTGAGAATGGACCAAAGGATAAAAAGATCTGAAATAATAACGCTCCCACTCTCTGTCCTGGGAAAAAGGGTGCCAATGATGATTTTGTGCAATGTGCACACCAAGCCAGAGTGAATGTTAGAGGCTTTGCAAGTTTTTGCCTCATAAGTTAGAATCCCTGTTAAGGACTTCCAAAAGTTATGCCTGTTGAACTGGGAGTTTTCCATGCCTACATCTTTAGCCTTCTTCAGCTGATCCTGGTTGTCAATGAAGATCTTGTTCAACATATTTTCAGTTAAGACCACTTTGCTTCCAAAAAGTGAGGTGACCAACCTGCGGTCACCTTTGTCTTTCCACTGATCCTTTACTTCCACAGTTTCTTTTTTAAGGTATGTGAAAAATTCTATCGTGGGCTCAATATAAGAGGTTTCTGCCAAGAAATAGAATTTTGAAAGATTTGCATTGTCTAGCAAGGCAAGAACTCTATCATAAATCCCCATTTTCTTCAGTATATTTGAGTAGACATACTTTGTTGGGCACAACACCTTATCACCAGCTGGGAGGTTTTGGATGTATAAGTCAGCTGGTGTAGGTTCTGTGGTGGTGGGATTTGCAGCCGTCGGGAAAACTTGTCCTGCCAAGATCTGTTCTCTAGCAGTAGAGGGCTGAACTTGCTTCCTTGCCCTTTTCTTTGATGGTTGTCCCTTAGCGGCTTATTCAGTCTGCCTTTTTCCTTTAGATTTTAGGACTGGGGATTCGTCCTCGAAGTTTGGTGCGTACTCTGAACCGTCGTCACTGGAGGAAATCTCCTCCAATTCTTTAGCAGGTTCTTCGGTTAAGCACATGTTGATTCGATCAATTTCATTCAGGACTTTAATCAGGTCAACTTTTGGTGGGACCTGTCCAGTCTTTTCGTAAGTGTCCATGATGTGCTGGAGCTTTGCGCGATCCTCCAATAGTTGCTCCCTTGTCCAGAAGGGAGCATCAGCAGTTCCTATGGCTTGTTTTGTAGGTGAGGCCATTCTATAATCAGAAAATTATATATGTTAATAAAAGAAACATGTTGAAAGAATTGCAATATTGAAAAATAAAATCATTTTAAGGGTGAAAAACATGTTTTTCAAAACTGTTTTGGCTCCAAACGGTTTTAATATCGTATGGATCCAAACGGTTTCAAGACCGTATGGCTAAAAATGGTTTCAAGACCATGTGGCTCCAAACGGTTTCAAAACCCGTGTGGCTCCATATGGTTTCAAGACCGTGTGGCTCCATACGGTTTCAAGACCATATGGCACCATACGGTAGCACGACCGTTTGGGTCAAAACTACAAAGAAGATGAAATGATAGGGACGACTAGCAGTGGCGAAAAAGGTGAAAACGATGACGTCGATGAAGGCGTTAATGGCGGTGGCAGCGGTGGCGGAAAATGGGAAGTTCGTTCGTGGTAGAAATGGTGGAAATGACACCAGCGTCAGTGGGAATGGCGGTTGTAGTAGTAGCGTTCTACCTTGCTGCTTAGATGATGATGACAGAGATGAAGGGTGTGTCACAGTGGTGTTATTGTCGGGGGAACAAATGCAGCAGGTTGAAATGAACTGGAGACGAGAGGGAGAGGACATCGATCGTGAGGCAGGAAGTCTGAGCGAATAGAATAGGGCTTCATGCGTGATCAAAATCTCAGGAAGCGAAGGAAAGAAAAAGGGAAGGGGTCGAGTGATATTCATAGAAAAAGGAGGGGCGACATTACAAATTCTAAAGTCCAAACAGTTTCGAGACCGTATAGAGTCCAAACAGTGTTGAGATCGTATGGAGCTCAAACGGTTTCGAGACCGTATGGAGTCCAAACAGTTTCGAGACCGTATGGGGCTCAAACGGTTTTGAGCCCGCGTGGATCGAAATGGTTTTGAGACCATATGGAGTCCAAATGGTTTCGATACCGTATGGAGCTCAAATGGTTTCGATACCGTGTGGATCCAAATGGTTTTGAGACTGTATGGATCCAAACGGTTTTGAGACCGTTATGATAGAAAAAGCTTTTGGTTGTTATATTTTTATGTCTGTTTTGGATGTTAAGTAAATTTTTGTATTTTTTGAATAAATGCGAAAGGTCTAAAAAAAGAAAATTGTCAAAACTAAACGAAAAGAAAGGTGATACTCAGTTCTTGGGTTGCCTCCCAAGTAGCGTCTGGGTTTTACATCGCTGGCTCGACGAAGTTTTGACTTAGTTATATTGATGTGGCGGGATCATGAATCTCAATGGTTTGTCTTGGAATTTTGTCATCTGGTGTATAATATTTCTTTAATCTGTGGCCATTAACAATTCTCTCTCCTCCATTGTTGTCAATAATGATGATTGCTCCGGTCGGGTAGATGTGCTTGATGGTGAAAGGCCCATACCACTTCGTGCAAAGTTTTCCAGGGAACATCTTAAGTCTAGAGTTGAAAAGGACTTTATCTCCAATGATGATGTCTTTCCTTTTTAGATGTCCATCGTGCCACATCTTGGTTTGTTCTTTGTAGATCCTAGCACTTTGGTAGGCGGTCATTCGTAGTTCTTCAAGTTCTTGTAGTTGCAGTTGTCTATACTCGCCAGTGCTTTTGAAATCGAAATTCAATTGTTTGATGGCCCACCAAGCTTTGTGTTCCAGTTCAACTGGAAGATGACATGACTTCCCATATACCAAATGAAACGGGGTCATTCCTATTGGTGTTTTATAAGCAGTGCGGTATGCCAAAAGGGCATCATGGAGCTTAGTGGACCAATCTGTATGATGTTTGTTGACCATTTTTTCTAGAATGGCCTTTAGTTGTCTATTTGAAACTTTGACCTGGCCACTTGTCTGTGGGTGGTAAGGTGTGGTGACCTTGTGTTTAACTCCATATTTTCTTAGGAGGGATTCGAAACTTCACTCTAAGAAATGAGATCCTCCATCATATATGATTGTTCGAGGGATTCCGAATCTAGGGAAAATGATATCCTTGAACATTTTGATAACTAGTTTGAAATCGCAAGAGACGGTGGGTATAACTTCTACCCATTTTGAAACATAATCCACAACAACCGGTATATATGAGAATCTATAGGATGAGAGGAAAGGGCCCATGTAGTCTATTCCCCATACATCAAAGAGCTCGATTTCTTGCCACAAGGTAAGAGGCATTTCATTTCTTTTTGATATACTCCTGAAAAGTTGGCATTTATTGCAGGATCAGACGAAATTATGGGCGCCCTTTGCTATCGTTGGCTAAAAGAAACTAGATTGAAGAACTTTGAGAGCGATTTTCTTTGAACTCATGTGCCCCCCAGTAGGGCCAGAATGGCAATGTTCTAGGACAGGAATAATTTCTTCTTCTGGTAGGCAACGACGAAAAAGTCCGTTCGCACATAGACAGAAAAGATATGGTTCGTCCCAAAAGTATTGCTTAACATCATGAAGGAATTTCCTTTTATCATGGTGAGAGGCGGAAGGGTGGATAATTCCTATAGCCAAATAGTTCACTATATCGGCATACCAAGGAAATCCAGTGGTAACTTTCATTAGCTGGTCGTCAGGCAGGGAGTCTCGGATAGGTATATTGTCATCCTCCTGAAACTCGATGCGACTTAGATGATCATCGACGACATTTTCCACCCCACTCTTGTCCTTTATTTCTAAGTCAAATTCTTTAAGCATCAATACCCAGCGAATGAGTCTGGGTTTTGCATCTTGTTTCTGAATTAGGTATCTGATGGATGAGTGGTCCGTGTATACTATGACTTTTGATTCGATAAGATAGGAATGAAATTTCTCAAAGGCGTAGATGACGTCCAAAAATTCCTTTTCAGTAGTAGTATAATTCTTTTGTGCCTCATCTAGCATTTTTGATGCATAGTATATCACATGGGGCTTTTTGTCTATTCTCTACCCTAGCACCGCTCCTATAGCATAGTCGCTAGCGTCACACATTATCTCGAAAGGTTGTGACCAATCCGGTGCCCTAAGAATAGGTGCAGAGATTAGAGCATTCTTTAAGGTTGTGAATCTATGTAGGCATTCATGATCAAAATTGAAATCAACATCCTTGGTTAGTAAGTAGGTCATTGGTTTTGCTATTTTCGAGAAGTCTTTAATAAATCTTCAATATAATCCAACATGACCCAGAAATGCTCAGACTGGCCTTATGTCCTTTGGCAGTGACAACTTTGAGATGACATCGATCTTTCCTTTGTATACTTCAATTTCTCTTTCACTTACTCGTTGTCCGAGGACAACACCTTCGATTACCATAAAATGGCACTTTTCCCAATTCAGGATAAGGTTTGTTTCCTCACATCTTTGTAAAACTTTCCTGAGGTTGAGTAGACAATTATCAAAAGAATCTCCGTAAACTGAAAAGTCATCCATAAATACTTCCATTATGGATTCGGTTAAACATGCAAAAATTGCTGACATACACCTTTGGAAGGTTGCGGGTGCGTTACACAACCCAAAAGGCATCCTTCTTAAAGCGTAGGTTCTGAAGGGACAAGTAAAAGTTGTTTTTTCATGGTCTTCCAAGTGTATTGGAATTTGATAGAACCCGGAATAACCATCGAGGTAGCAGATAAACTTTTGGTGGGCCAAGCGTTCAAGGACTTCGTCAAGGAAAGGTAGAGGGAAGTGGTCTTTTCTTGTTGCTTTATTTAGTTTTTTGTAATCGATACACATCCTCCATCCTATGACGGTCCGAGTGGGTACTAGTTCATTTTTATCGTTCAGAATGACAGTGGTCCCCACCCTTTTTGGAAGCCACTTGGATCGGACTAACCCACTGAGAATCGGAAATTGGATAAATGATACCAACTTTTAGGAGTTTAAGAACTTCAAGGCGAACTACCTCTTTGAGATTTGGGTTTAATTTTCTCTGGTGTTCCCATGAGGGTTTGAACTCTTCTACCATGGGTAATATGTACATGCACAGAGCTAGATTTATTCCCGTTAGGTCAGTCATCTTGTACCCAATGACTTTCTTGTGCTTTCTTAATTCAATAAGGAGTCTTTCTTCTTGGTCGTCTATTAAAGTGGAATTGATAATGACCAGGCATATTTTTTCTTCGTCAAGGAAGGCATGCTTGAGCCTAACTGGTAGGGCTTTCATCTCAGGTGTCTTGGGTACTTTTGCGATTTCCAAAACGGTGACATATTTCAACTCCTCGAAGGTAGCTTCGAGGGTTTCTTCAGCTTGTTCAAGGTATTGTAGACATTACTGAACTAGTTCGTCAGTTGAGAATTCAACTTCTGGATTTGTTAAAATGTTTTCCAAATCATCAGACGGTTCAGAGGGTTCTCGCTTTAACTGAGACATTTTATCAATTGCTTCGAGAAGGAAAACTTCTTCGTGGATACTAGGGCCTTTTAAACTGCCAAAGACTCTGAATTGAAAAGCTTCCTTTCCTCGTCTTAAGGTAATGGTGCTAGCTTCAACATCAATTAGCGCTCTCGCTGTAGCAAGGAAAGGTCTGCCAAATATTATTAGATACCTCAAGTCTTCTTTTATATCCATAATAACAAAGTCACAGGGAACATACAAGTCCTTCCCTACTCTTACTGGGATATCTTCAATAATTCCCAAAGGTGTAGTGATGGTAGAATCAACCAATTGAATTTCCATTGTTGTGGGTAGCAAATCAGTAAAACCCAATCTTTTACACATGGAAAATGGCATAATGGATATGCTTGCTCCCAAATCGAATAATCCTTTCTTGCAAGAGGTATTCCCGATAGAACATTGGATGCGAAAAGAGTTGGGGTCTTTCTGCTTCTTTGGCATCTTATTAAGAATGATGTCAGAAGTAGTTTGAGCTAATTTCATAGTCTCATGTTCTTCAGTCATATATTTCTTTGATAGTAAAGTCTTCAAGTATTTTGACCAAGCTGGGATATTAGAAAGAGCATCGAGAAATGGAATATTGAATATAGCTTCTTCATAGCTTCCTTGAATTTCTGGAATCTAGTGTTCAATTTAGTTTCCCTCAATCTACCTGGGTAAGGTATCCTAGGCTTATATGGTGGGACTTCTAGTTCTTTGGTAGCTTTCTCTATTTCCCTTTCCTTCCCAGCCTCTACAGATTGGTTCATGCTAGCAATTGGGTTTAACTCAGTTGTATCTTCATCTTCTTGAATGATTTTCATGGCTTCAATAAGGACACTGCCTGACCTTGTGGTGGTGGCTTTGAATTGCTCTTGTCTGGATTGATCGTGTCTTGGGTTTATCTCTGGTTGACCAGCAAAAGTGCCTACCGAAGGTTTTAGTTGAGCTGCGATTTGTGCTAGCTGAGTTTTGACAGATTTTTGTTGAGCTTGTTGGTTGGCAAGCATGGTTTGTTGCAATTGCAACATTTGTCTTATTAATGAGAGTTCATCTGTCAGTGGAGGTGGATTAATTTTTTGTGGGTTTTGTTGATACTGTTGTGGTTGCTACTATGAGGCACGGTGGATATTTGGGGTTGTTGAACTTGTGGTTGTTGCAGCCGAGGTTGCTGTAATTGTGGGTACAACGGTGGATGAGTATATTGATAATATGCAGAACGATTTCTTGGTTGTGGGAATCCTCGCAATCCTCCTCTAAAGTTTCCCTGGTTTCGATTATAATTGTTTTGGAAACCTATTGCCGATCTATTAAAACCCCATCCTTGGGTCTGGTGTTGTGGGTTAGCAGTCCCTACAGGATTCCCATATTGAAATCTAGGATGGTTTCTTGGTTGATTTGGGTTTTAATAAGCTTGTCCTGGTATAGTGTGGATGGAATTCACTTGTTATGGTGACAAATCCTCAGGCTGTTCGATGATAGGTTCATAATGTGGTTGCGGAGTTTGCATGTCCATCATCACATTATATAGGAGACCACATGATAATGTGAGATGATCAGATGCATGACATGCTTCGCAAGTCATGGTAGCGGCCTTGACCTGTTCGAGGCTCTTCTTTTCTCCAAGTGTCATTTCAAGAATTTGTTGCTTGTGAGCAATAGTTTTTAGGGCTTCAGCGATGGATTTCATTTCCATTGATTTTTCAGCCTTACAAACTTTTAGAATTCCCCCGGTGGATGACCTTCCCCGATTAGATTGGTTCTCGGCCCCAAGTGTAACAATCCTCCTGGCATCTTCATAATTCTTTCGCATGAAATTCCCCCCAGATGAGGAATTCAAAAATTTCTTAATATCATCACTTACTCCTCGATAGAATGTCTCTATCATCCAGTTTTGAGAGATTCTGTGGTGCAGACATTTCCTTAAAAGTTCCTTAAATCTCTCCCAGGATTCTGCCAGTGATTCCCCAGGGAGTTGAGAGAAGTGATTAATTTGTCCCCTAATCTCACAAGTCAAGGAAGGCGGAAAGAACTTTTCTTCCAAAGGAGCCCAAGTGGTGATTGGCACCCCATCTAGTGCATTATACCAGCTCAATGCCCTTTCAGACAAAGTGAAGTGAAACAGGTGTAGCATGATTGCGTCGAAAGGAACTCCAGCATGTGGTACTAGCCGACAAAGAGACTTGAATCGCTTTAGGCGATCCATGCAGTCATCCCCAACACCTCTAGAAAATGAAATACCTTGCATAATCTGGATCCATTGTGTGCAGATCTCAAAGTTAGGAACATTGATGAGTGGGGGTCTAACTGGATGATTATCTTCGAAGTTCTTAGGAATGGCATAATCCCGAAGTGGCTTGTTTCGCAACACCATGTGAGCAACGACTGTGGCTGCTTCATTTTCAGCTTGAATGCGGGCTTGTTCTTTAGCTCGGACCTTAGCTTGAATCTGAGCACGTGTGTCAGCAATAAGTTGTGCTCTTTGAGCTGCTAAGGCCACATTGACTCTTTCCATAACCAAAGCGGCTTGGTGTTGTTCATCGGCCATTTGTCTGGCTCGTTGGTGGTTGAGGAGGATGCGTCGGTGAAAACTTCATTGTACCTCAGAGTCATACTCTGGTTCAGGGGAGAATCCGATGTTGTGCAAAGGTTGCATACACGTTTTCTACTTGAGTAGAAGAAGAAACACACTTTAGGTAATGTGGAGAAATGATGAAATCAAGATGATAAGAATTATGATTAAAGGAAAGTGTAAAATCTTAATCAACTAGAAAGGTAACAAGTAAATTTAAAATGTTTCATTGTCCCCGACAACAATGCCAATTTTTGATGGAGCCTCCACTTAGGTGGAGTTGCGTGCACCACAAAAAATCCTAGAGATAGTTAATCTCTAAGTTTAGCCTTGCGTATGCTATAATAAGATCACCCACGTATGCTAAGATATGTGGAAGTCTTATCGTAGTATAGTTAAGGGTTGAATCCACAAGACAACAGTCTTGTTAAGAGTTTAATAAGATGGAAAACATAATAATCCTACTTATCCACTTTAAAAGTTGATATTTAGATCAAAGAGTTGATTTGATGGTTAATCTAAAGTGCGGAGAAAGGAAATAACAAGAAAGTAAACTTAAGGTTGTAAACAATATTTAGAAACCACTAGGATGTGATTGGGTTTCACCACCACTACACATGGATTAAAACATACATCACAATAACTTGGCTTGCAAAGAAAAGAGTCTAAACAGTTAGTATCTTTGTAGACTTAGCTCCTTTTCGGATAACTAACTATGAGAAACGCAGAAGTGTTGCAATGCCAGCAATCCCCAGATGAATGGTCACTTACTTTGCATCACTCCCCTCACAAAGTGTGTTCCTCGACCTATCAAGGTTGTACTTTCATACGTTAACTGATTCCATTTCATAGTATGAAAGTACAACAATGGAGGTGAGTTTATTCACTTTCTTGAGAAACGTTCCTAGATACAGAACCAAACATATGGTGACTACATGAAACCTAGAAGTACAAACATAGAAAATTTGCACTAACAGATAATAGATAACACAAGTTGATGATCAAGCAACTAGCATTCATTAAATGATTGATGTTGAACTGGAAAGATAATGTTTTTCTATTGCAAATCCAAGAATTACAATGTATGAAATGAAAACATGGGTAGCGAGGCTACTCCCCGCACCCTAGTGTATGAGACTAATCGCTCATGGCAAGAACAAAGAAGGAGGCAGGAAGAGAGAGGGAAAGTATCATCTCCATGTAGGAGGGAGGAAGGTTGCCCCCTTGGAGGAGAGAGCAACTATCTTCACGCCTTGTGGTCATCTTGATGAAGGATCCTCCACTTCTCACCTTCTTATGTTGATGAGAGAGGAGACAGCTTGGAGATGGTGTATGGATCTTGAAATGGCAGCCTTTGGGAAAAGGATGAAGGTGGAACAGCTCTAGAGTGATTGGGGCAGCCTCCGGACGTCCAAGAAGTTGATTCCAAATGAGGACCCCCTTAGGTCCTATTTATAGGCTTTGAAAGAATCCCAAATGATCTTGGGATCGTTTTGGGTCTTTAACAGTTTGGAGACCGTTTGCCTTTATTTGGTCTCAGAACCGTTTGAGTTCATTTGGTCTCCAGACTATTTTCCTTTATTCGGTCTCAGGACCATTTGAGTTCATTCGGTCTTGGGATTGTTTGGACTCCATTCAGTCTTGGCCCCGTTTGAACTTCATTCGATCTTGGGACAGTTTGGGCTCCATTTGGTCTTCGGACCATTTGAACTTCATTCGGTCTTAGGACCGTTTGAGTTCATTCGGTCTTGGGACCGTGTGGACTTCATTCGGTCTCCAGACCATTTGCCTTTATTCGGTCTCGGGACCATTTGAGTTCATTCGGTCTTGGGACCGTTTGGACTTCATTCGGTCTTCAGACCGTTTGCCCCTTTTGCAATTTTTGGGGGTTTTTTTTCTATAAGAAGAAAGAGATAAATGCTAGTTTAATGATGAATTCATAATAACACAGAAAGTTAAGGAATATATCTAATTTATCTAAGAAAAAGTATGGAAAATTAAGAAAAACTAGTAAGATAACATCACAAAAATGGGTGGTTATCATTACACAATGAGTAGCACGGGAAAAGATCATTATCTAAAAATTTAAAAAGCTTGATAACATGATACAACACTTCACCATACATGGGTGTACAAAAGGAAAACTAAACATATAAGCCAAAAATCAAGCTGAGGGTCATCTAACCACCTCTTCAAGTCTCCCAAAAGCTCAGCTACAAGGTTGATGTCAAAGTTCACCTCTCCTAGATTTAACCTGGGGTTGGAAGCATACCCTACAAAAGAGAAGAAGAAAAGAAAATGTCAGCAAAAAGTTGGTATGTGTATACTAAGGAAAACTTTGAGCAATTTAAATAATAAGGAAATCAAATATACAAGCTTCCCATGCAAGAGGTAAGGACTACCCACAAGGGCATAAAAGAATAAGAATCATCTTCACATAATAAAAGAATATACTTTCCATGAACAAAACAATAAAGATTTTGAAACACTGGCACATAAAGAAAGTAGTGCACACACCCCACAATCAACATCAACAACCTGCATGCATGTGAGATAAACATATCCCTAGAACAATATAAACATAAAGGCGGTCAAGTATAAACTTGAAACCTTATAGAGAAAGGAACACTGCCAATCTCCCAAATATATAAATTGAGTATGGATTACTGCCACACTCGGGTATAGAGAGGTGGTATACTGCCACCCTCGTTAATAAACAATAGGGAATTATTGCCCCAAAACCAAAGTAATTTACACTACTCTAGTTATACTGAATCACATAGCATGTTTAATGTAGAGGCAAGTAGACAAGTATGGTCAGAATAATACAATGTTGCCATCACACAATGGACAAAACAAACATATAAACATCCACTTCAAAGTGGGTACATATCAATATAAGAGACCAACATGCACCAAGGCACAAGATAATATATCAAGAAAATATCCAAGACCATAACAAGCAAGATAGTTCACATGAACCATGATATCAAGAGAATAGACATATGTGTAGGCTAAAGTCAAAAGAATGAAAAGATAGGTGAATTGCTCAACATAGAGGAATAGGGGATACAACATACCTCAATATCAGAGTCTAAATCCCAAAGCAGTTCTAGATCCAAGTCTAGGTCACCAAGGATTCTATTAAACACATATACAAATTTATGTCAATTTCATACACATTAACAAAACCCTAAAAATCACCTTTTTATTAAAGTGTGAATTAGGTTATCAAAACCATGCCATATTTTATTTTATGTTATTAGGAGTCGAAAACTTATTTTATTATATTTTTCTGACTTATAGATAATTAATTATGGCTTTTACAAGTTAATTAATCATTAAATAAATCCATTGAAAACACCTAAAATTTATCTTTAGATTCAATTATCAAAATGTATACCATTAGTTAGATCTTATTTTTCTGATTCCAATGAACATTTTTCAATAATTTTCTGATCTTCCTATAATTAATTATTAATTTAAGTGTCGGACAATTAGGAAATTGCAAATAAGCAAAATTGTTTGAAACATGGAAGAGAGAGAGAGAGAGAGAGAGAGAGAGAGGCCACGCTGGCTTGGGCCGGCCACTCAGAGCCGCCCAAGTCAGCAGGCGACTAAGCCAACACAGGGAAAACTAGTACAAAGCAAACGATTTTAATCATGTGAAAAGACAAATTTTCCCCTAGACGATAAAACAAACAAAGAAAGAAGAACGAGGGGTAAGAGAGGGAGATCACAATTGGGCATCTTGGCCACCCGCAGCCTCGCGCCATGGCACTGGGCATCTCCAGGCACGTAGACACATAGAGCAGGGGTGCCCAAAATATCAAGGTCTAAAATCCAGGAGCTTCACCAAAGCACCACGAAGGCGGGGAACCAAAAAGATCCTCAAAAGACCGAGAAAATGCCATGACAAGACCTGCTATGAGCAAATCCAAAGCAAAATGATAAAACCGCACAAATCACAACACGACGGAAAACTGAAACCCAAACGATGGCCCTTAGGGAACCATGATGTGCGGGAGGTAAAAACAAGGGTTAGAGGTCCACCCAGACACCCGAATAGAAGCAAGAGAAGAAGCTTCACCCATACTATAGGTCGGGGTGAACGACGGCACGGAAAGACCAAAAAAAGAAAGGGAACTCTACCGCAAGGGGTCAGGAAGCTTACTCGCCGTTCAATTGTACCCACAGTGGCAGAGAGGGGACCGGAGAGGAGTAGGTCGACAAAAACCAAGGTGGAGTAGGTCCGACACCAACACGAAACATACAGTTCAATTGAAGCGAGGAAAGCAACAGTTCTAGGTTGAGGATGCTTCGGGGTATCATATTTATAGGGGAGGTTGGGTGGAGAGACGAGAGGGAAACAAGGCCGAAGAAGGATTTTGGGGGGTTTCAGATAGGGAAAGTAGGGGTCATCATATACACCATCCTCTCCTGAGCACAAGGAAACAAAAATCATTAAGAAAGGTGGAGGAGGGAGAGAGAACGAGCAAAAATAGAAACATATTACAGTACACATCCTGGTTGATCTCCTACTCAAGGTAGGAGATGACCGGATGCCTTCCATTCAGATGATCCAATGGTCACGATTGATATGCGCATAAGTAAAGCGCATCGCAAAGAAAGCTTAGGTGAAAAGTCAGATTCAAATCATGACATTTAAACCCAAATTTGATTCGTATAAAACCAAAGTGGGGTCATATTAGTATGTCATTTTCTCTCTCTTCGATTTAAGGGTTTTTCATTATCCTAATTAGATGTAAATGTGTACATAGGTTAAATTAAACATGTAGATTTTGATTCCTCAATTATATTTCACTTTTGGAAACTTTAGATGTATTAATTAATATATTATTTGTTTCTCTTTCCTTATACATTAATGATATTAGGTTTATCCAAATTAGATGAAACTTGTCCCACAAGTCATATTTAATGTGTTGGATACGAAGTTTCCATCAATTTTACATTTTGGAGTTGTTTAAGCATTTATTTAATATTTTTGAAGGTTCTACACACTTTCTCTCTCCTAATTTCACCTTTTAAGCAAACTTTCTCCAAATTGGATGAAAATTCACCCAAAAGTTATATTTATTATGTAGATTATGAATTTAAGATTATTTTACTCTTTTGAAGTCATATATTATTTTATTTCATATTTTGAATAAAACTCATGCTATATTTCCAAAATTGAATTAAATGAATTATTATTATGTGAATAATGTGAAACTTGACTTCTAAGGTAATTGGGACCCAAGGAACACAAAATTAAACTTGGATTTTATTTTTGGAACTTCTTTTTATGAGATATTTCATATGGTCCATTAGTGGCCCATTAATACATTATTTATCCAATTAAGTTCTTTAATTTCTTATTATCATCCAAATGAGTCATTATTAAGCACAAAGTATTATGTATTCCCTTATATACTTGAGGTGTCATATTTTATATTCCATTATTGGCTTAATTACATGTATTAGCTTATCCTTGTTTGGCTAAGTCAAAAGGATAAAACTACTAGGGTAGGGTTCTAGTTTTGGTATGTTACAACACACCACCCCTTAAAGGGATTTTGTCCTCGAAATCAAAACATACATAAGAAAACTTATACACCACCCCTTAAAAGGGTTCATCTTATTATATCAAACTAAACTTCAGATACAAAAGGTTCATCTATATTTCTTACATCCAACTACATAAGCAGCATGAAAAAAAAAACATAACTTGTAAAGACTAATCTAAGGAACTATGGGTTAACTTGCTCTTGATCTTCATCATTATCTTCTTCACCATCCAAAGCAAAAACTCTTCCAACTCTTCTTTCCACATGTCTTCCTCTATTATTGTTACCATTATTGTTGCCCGGATTCTGAGGAGGCACTTGTTGTTGTTGCACTAGAGTTTGACCATTACAACGCTTAGGGAAATCAGGTCAGATGTGTTCAGGTTCATTGCAATAGTGACATACCACTCGCGTGCCTTGATTTATAACATGAGGGCACTTCCCTGGAGGATGGGGTCTACTGCACTTAGCACAACTATCTCTTTTCTGTTCATCACCAGAGGACTTCCTTTTCTTGTCAAATTCCCTAGGTTGAAACCCTGGGTAAGACTCCATAGCCAAAGCTTTATCAACCATCTGCTGAAAGGTCAAAGGAAGTTGTGGGATAAGAGCACGACCCACATTGTAGTCGAGTCCCTGAAGGAATAGGTCAGCCCTACGTTCCTCACCCAAACCAATTGCATAACGTTCCAACAACAGAAACTTTTGCACAAAAGCAGAAATAGATAAAGAACCTTGCTTCAAGCTGTAGAACTCTACTTCTTTCTTCTTCAAAGCAGCAATACATATGTACTTCCCATGGAAGAGAGCCAAAAACTCCACCCAAGTCATGCATGAGATATCTCTAGTCCTTGCAATTCCATTCCACCAAACTCTTGTAGGTCCTTCCAAGACATATGAAGCAAACCTAACCTTCTGATGTTGAGGACAGGCCATACCATCAAAAGTCCTCTCAATGGCTAACACCCAATCATCAAATTTGTCAACCATCTCTATCTCACCTTCACCCTTGAAGGAAGGTGGTTGCATCTTCATGAACTCCATGATTGACAACTCCTTAGGCTACTTAGGTACATATGGGTCTTTCATCTTCCCCACCATGGAAGAAGCAAAGAGTTGTTGAAACATGACCACCTCTTACTCTGGAAAGATGACTACACCTGAACCCATAGAAGCTGAGGTCCCCTAACCAAACCTAGTGTTTTGGGATGTCTCGTAACCGTATTGGTTGTTAACTGTCGAGTTGTCTCCTATCATCAGGGTTTTTCCTGCACAAGGCAAGGACACTAGGTATAAGCAACCTAAGATAAAGGTAAGAATCCTAAGGGAGACGAGTTTGAAATGGTTAGATAACTAACTTCTAGTGGCTCTGATACCATGCTGTAAGGGGTGGGATCCCATAGGAGAACCACTCCCTACTAGAAACAAAAAGGAAACATCCCTTGAACCAAACACCACATAAATGTTTTTTCTCCAAAGGGATGGAGACCAATTCTTTAAACATGTATGTATCATTACACAATGAGTAGCAGTAGAAAAGATCATTATCTAACAATTTACAAAGCTTGATAACATGATACAACACTTCACCACACATGGGTGTCAAAAATGAAAAATAAACATATAAGCCAAAGATCAAGCTGAGGGTCATCTAACCACCTCTTCAAGTCTCCCAAAAGCTCAGCTACAAGGTTGATGTCGAAGTTTACTTCTCCTAGATTTAACCTGGGGTTGGAAGCATACCCCACAAAAGAGAAGAAGAAAAGAAAATGTTAGCAAAAAGGTGGTATGTGTATACTAAGGAAAACTTTGAGCAATTTAAGTAATAAGGACATCAAATATACAAGCTTCCCATGCAATAGGTAAGGACTACCCACAAGGGCATAAAAGAATAAGAATCGTCTTCACATAATAAAAGAAGATACTTTCCATAAACAAAACAACAAAGATTGTGAAATACTGGCACATAAAGAAAGTAGGGCACACACACCACAATCAACATCAATAACCTACATGCATGTGAGATAAACATAGCCCTAGAAAAATATAAACACAAAGGCGGCCAAGTATAAACTTGAAACCTGATATAGAAAGGAATACTGCCAATCTCCCAAATATATAGAATTGAGTATGGATTACTGCCACACTCGTGTATAGAGAAGTGGTATACTACCACCCTCCTTAATAAACAATAGGGAATTACTACCCAAAGCCAAAGTAATTTACACTACTCTAGTGCTACGGAATCACATAACATGTTTAATGTAGAGGCAAGTAGACAAGCATGGTCAGAATAATACAATGTTGCCATCACACAATGGATAACACAAACATATAAACATCCACTTCAAAGTGGGCACATATCAATATAAGAGACCAACATGCACCAACTCACAAGATAATATATCAAGAAAATATCCAAGACCATAACACGCAAGATAGTTCACATGAACCATGATATCAAGCGAATAGACATATGTGTAGGCTAAAGTCAAAAAAATGAAAAGATAGGTGAATTGATCAACATATAGGAATAGGGGATACAACATACCTCAATATCAGATTCTAAATCCCAAATCACTTCTAGATCCAAGTCTAGGTCACCAAGGAGCCTAATAAACACATACGTATTTTATGTCAATTTCATACACATTAACCAAACCCTAAAAACACCTTTTTATTAATGTGTGAATTAGGTTATCAAAACCATGCCATATTTTATTTTATGTTATTAGGAGTCCAAAACATTTTTTATTATATTTTTTTGACTTACAGATAATTAATTATGGTTTTTACAAGTTAATTCATCATTAATTAAATCCATTGAAAACACCTATAATTAATCTTTAGATTCAATTATCAAAATGTATACCATTAGCTAGATCTTATTTTTATGATTCTAATAAATATTTTTCCATAATTTTTTGATTATTCATTAATTAGTTATTAATGTTTAAGCATCGACCAATCAAGAAATTGCAAATAAGCAAAATTGTTTGAAACAGGGAAGAGATAGAGAGAGGCCACGCTGGCTTAGGCTGACCACTTAGAGCCGCCCAAGTCAGTAGGTGACTAAGCCAATATAGGAAAAACTAGTGCAAAGCAAACAATTAATAATCATGTGGAAAGACAGTTTTGCCCCTAGGTGATAAAACAAACAAAGAAACAAAAATGAGGGGTAATAGAGGGAGATCACAACTGGGCATCTTGGCCACCCACAACCTCACGCCATGGCATTGGGCATCTCCAGGCATGAAGCCACAGAGAGCAGGGGCACCTGAAAGATCAAGGTCTCAAATCCAGGAGCTTCGCCAAAGCACCACGAAGGCGGGGAACCAAAAAGATCCGTAGAAGACTGAGAAAACACCATGATTGGACCTGCTGTGTGCAAATCCAAAGCAAAATGAGAAAACCACACAAATCACAACATGAAGGCAAACTGAAACCCAAATGATGACCCTCGGGGAACCACGATGTGCGGGAGGCGAAAACAAGGGTCGGAGGTCCACCCAGACACCCCGAACAGAAACAGGAGAAGCAACTTCACCCAGACTATAGGTCCGGGTGAATGACGGTGTGGAAAGACCAAAAAAAGAAAGGGAACTCTACTGTGAGGGTCACGAATCTTACTCACTGTTCAATTGTACCCAAAGCGGTGTAAAGGGGACCAGAGAGGAGCAGATCGATGAAAACCAAGGTGGAGTAGGTCTGGCGCCAACACGAAACAAAAAGTTCAATTGAAGCGAGGAAAACAATGGTTCTAGGTTGAGGATGCTTCGGGGTATCATATTTATAGGGGAGGTTGGGTGGAGAGACAAGAGGGAAACAAGACCGAAGAAGGATTTTTGGGGGTTTCAGATAGGGAAAGAAAAATATAGGGAAAGTAGGGGTCATCAGATATGCCATCCTCTCCCGAGCATAAGGAAACAAAAATCATTGAGAAAGGTGGAGGAGGGAGAGAGAACAAGAGAAAATAGAAACATATTACAGTACACATCCTGGTCAATCTCCTACTCAAGGTAGGAGATGACCAGATGCCATCCATTCATATGATCCAACAGTCACAGTTGATATGTGCATAAGTAAAGCACGTGACATAGAAAGCTTAGGCGAAAAGTCAGATTCAAATTGTGACATTTAAACCCAAATTTGATTCATATAAAACAAAGTGGGATCATATTAGTATGCCTTTCTCTCTCTCTTTGATTAGGGGTCTATCGTTATCCAAATTATATGTAAATTTTCACAAAGGTTAAATTAAACATGTAGATTTTGATTCCTCAATTATATTTCACTTTTGGAAACTTTATGTATTAATTAATATCTTATTTGTTTCTCTTTCCTTATGCATTCATGATTCTAGGTTTATCTAAATTAGACGAAACTTGTCCCAAAAGTCATATTTAATGTGTTGGTTACGTATTTTCCATCAATTTTACATTTTGGAGTTGTTTGAGCATTTATTTAATATTTTTGAAGGTTTAACACACTTTCTCTCTCCTAATTTCACCTTTTAAGCAAACTTTCTCCAAATTGGATGAACATTCACCAAAAGGTTATATTTATTATGTAGATTACGAATTTAAGGTTATTTTTTTTTCTTTTGAAGTCATATATTATTTTATTTGATATTTTGAGTAAAACTCATGCCATATTTCCCAAATTGAATTAAATGAATTATTATTGTGTGAATAATGTGAAACTTGACTCCCAAGGTAATTGGGACCCAAGGAACATGAAATTAAACTTGGATTTTATTTTTGGTACTTCTTTTTATGAGATATGTCATATGGTCCATTAGTGGCCCATTAAT